>LR990609.1:29300426-32149314 GCA_905147815.2 Phalera bucephala
TTTCTCCAGACATCCTGCAAGCCCATAGCGCCAGACCCCGCAAGATTGCTTCTCTCATCGGCATCGAAGGTGGCCACTCCATCGCCAACAGTCTCGGGGTCCTCCGCAGCTACTATCAGCTGGGTGTCCGCTACATGACGCTCACCCACACCTGCAACACTCCATGGTAAGCCCAGCCCCTGAACTGCACCAGCGACTTGCAGCGAAGTGTTGGCTATTGATATTTGAGGATATTTTTAATATTGTATGTATCTATCAAGTAATATATAGAAGTTTTAGATGCAGATACATGCATTTGGATTCGGTGCGGGATTTTAAAATATGAGTGATGAGATGAATAGGAGCAGGCAGCTTTCTCTTAGCCTTTTATGGTAAATTTAGTTTAACTGAACCGAGAACATTATTCAATAAAGCTCTGAGATTTAACACTTAATATTAGTAACTTGACCACTACTCTGAAATTTCTGACTACCTGTAAATACTGTCACAGCTATTAGGATGAAAGCTAAACTAAGCGGTTCATTATAGTTTTTCAAGCAGAAAGATGTTCATTACATATAAAAGCTTTCCCTAAAGATCGTCATGACGACTAGCTCTACTAGCACCTAATCAGTTTTTATCCACGACAGATCATTGTGTCATAATATCAAGTTTCACTAAATAAGACTATCAGAACGTCATTTAATAATGCATATTGATCATGGTTGGTCATAGCTATGTTTAAATCAAGCTGAAGTTCGCGCGAAAAATTTGAATATGTACAGAGTCAAGCTGGTCATTTAGAAAATCTTTTGATAAGGCCTGCAGTAGACGTCTATTAGTTGATAATATATCGACGGTGGAGTAACAAGACCTCCTAACTGATATTAGTATGACAATCAATTTTATTATTTGTTTGCTTTTAAAATAAAATTCATTTTCGCACTATCATGCTCATGCAGTTAGCACACGCAAACCCAAATACAATTTTGTATGATTAGAAATAAATCCTACATAGTCATACAAAATAGGAATATTAATAACCGCCACTAATGAGATGTACCATATTTTCAATTCCCATAACTAAAATTGAGCACACTTGCAACTTCCTCATGCATAAATAAAAAGACATGCAGTACAGACAGTTTTGTATGTTATAAAAGAAGGAATGCGATTCCCATATTAGGAAAAGTCAAGAGTCTCCGTAACCGGCGAACGTGTATGAGACGAACAATGAGAGTGAAGGAAGCCAAAGAAGTTTAAACTTCGTCGGGAATTTGTACTTTCCGCTAACCCCGCAAGGGTTCTCGCCTAATAATAAAGTAAAGTGAGAGAGAGAGTAAAACCTAACTCCTAAATAGGGTGACCGATCAGCTGCTCTTAATATTTCATACTGAGCACTTTGTAGCGGGTCTTAATCACCTTATCATAAAGAATGTGCAATATAAATATAAATCTAACTTCGATGCCTAAATATTCGATCTCGCGATCAAAATATGCTTTGCTCTTTGTGAACTGACAAACAGCTCTTTGTGAATTGCCCCTCAATGCAGATATTTTTATATGTGCTTTTCATTTTGTTACAATATGGGCAGTTTATCTATCTATCTATCTATCTGTATCATCACGCCAGCTCCTTTGCGGGGTAGGCAGAGAGTACAGAGTTCCAACAGGTTCTTTCCTTACATACCTCTCTGACTTCCTCCACTCTCATAGTTCGTCTCATACACACTCGCCGGTTACGGAGACTCTTGACTTGCCCTTCAGCTAAGACACGGTCTATTTGGTCATGGTAAGATAGTCTAGTGTTATCGATCGAGGCAGTTTATCGATGTGCTCAAAGCCGATGTTTGTCCATCTATCTAATCTGACCTCTGATCCTAATCGGATCATGTGTTGCCCTCCAAGGAGGTCTTGTCCGGTGAAGCTGTAAAGGCCCCGCGGCCAACAGCGTAGATTATTGACACACACACACCCTTGTAATGAAAAAATTGAGACTGAAAAAACGCACGCGTAAAAATCGCTGGTGTACACCGACTGCGTATCGGCAAACTGGAAAGCTCATTTGCGCTAATGATGGATGCGTTAGATGTCTGAAATTTATCCATCATTTGCTATTTGCGTTCCGCGCTGTATGTATTAGACCTATTAGTGTAGTATTAACAATGATTTGTTTAATGAATACCTACGCCTAACAACTATATACTCTATAAGTAAAGGGGTATATAGTGCACTCACATTTTATCAATAGCCCGTATGTAGCCTATTTTACATACACATCACTCAGATAGAAACAAATATTTGTAGGACCTACAAAGATTTGTCCCGTACCATAGATACATGCTATGCCATGGGATAGAACCAACCGTCCATCAAAATTTTGGTCTTCAAGCACTTCATTTCACTGGGTAATAGTAAAATCGTCTTCCAACAAAATACGCCCTCCGTTACTTAACGGACTGATTCACATTGGGCATGTGGGCCATCTCCTGCAGACTCGGCTGCGGAGCAACTCGCTTTAACACCATCAGCGTATTGCTTCCTCCTTGAGGTAGGCAGAATTAGGGCAGCTCAACCGCCCTCACTACAACTGCTTTACTGTGTAGAAACGGACTCCCCGCACATACACTAGGTCCAGGCCTTCCTCAAAGATCTCCAGGACAAACATCTTTGCTTGCACAGCATGCATCCAAGTTTTGCTTGTGACCTTTACCAGGGCTTTAGTCCATCTTGTAAAGGCTCAATCCACTGGTGGAGTAAAGTGCCAAAACTTGCTCATTTCTTCCGGATATGAGAGTTTTCTCAGGAAAGTTTTCTTCATCGTTAGTAAGATATAATTGTGATTTATCTTCATGCCATATCCCTTCGGAGCAGGCAAAAAATAAAAGCTCTCTCATGCTAGTGGATTCTCAAATTCAGATTTTTGTTTTAAAAGTCGTGGCAATCTTTCTCCTGTAGTGAACGTTTTTGAGCTAATCTATAGTTATTTTTTCAGCGCTTCTAGATAAATAAAATATACCAGTATCTCTTTCAATTCTACTAAACAAATTTGACCAATTATATATTTATTTAAGACATCCACACTTTGATATATTATTTGCACTAGATTTCGGATCACAAACAAGTCAAAATACGGCCGCGTTTAGTCCTAGTTACGCCTCTATACCTATCTCGTAACTAGCAACTGCAGAAATCCTAGTAATATTATAAATATAAAAGTGTGTGTGCAAAAACTACTAAATGGATTTTGATTTCGTTTGGCAAACAGATAGTTTATTACCTGGATTAACACATAAGATACTTTTTTATCCCGGAATAGTTAGGTTCTTGTCTAAAAGCGAACGAAGTTGCAGGCAGAAGCTAGCAGAAGCTAGTTAGAGATAGATTATTATTGACCTCAGATCTTTTTATAATGGTAGTTTTAGTAAACTGTAGTATTTTATTGACTGCCTCATTGGTCTGGTGACAAAGCACATCGCTTTGATCAGATCACAAGGTCCTGGGTTCAAATCCTAGGTCGGACAAATGTAGTTTTTCTAACGAAAAAATTCCCCGTCGCCCCCTATTACATGGGACCTAACATCGTCGGCGCAACGTGGGTGTACTCAGTACACCTCTGTCACCCCCTCTGGGGAATATATAATATATAGGGCGTGACAATGCTTTATTTTTTTACTTTAATTCGCCCTCACTTTGGTTAGGGTAAGATGGAAGTCATTCGAAATAAGACCATACACATACTTATCTCTTCTTATTTTTAGACAGTTTTTCGCACTGCCAATATCGCCTTGAAATCGATACACCCACCGGCCAGATTTGTTTATACTCTGTAATCTCTACCATTCCCCAGGTCTCGACAATAATGCCGAGTAAATCCAATAACTAAACTCGGTAGTACTGCCGTGTAGACATATTGTATGCGAGTAGATTTGCATAGCGGAATGTCAATGTGAACCCGTGTATCTTCGAGCCGACACAAATCTACGGGCTTTCAGACTGAGCTGAAATTTATTACCCTGATCTAACGTTAGCATCCTCAAATAGAGAATTGATTAATAATAATATCCCGCTTAAAGGAGCTCTTCTAAGATTGTCTCGCGAGTAATGACAGTATTTGGAGTTGTCTCCTACGATAAGAAGACTATATTCTTACATCTCTACACAAAATTTGGTTTATCTATCAGTCTGAAATCCGTACATAAAGGATAAGATGTCTCAATTACAATCATAAATCAGTCTATACTGTCTCATTGCTGGCCAAAGGCCTTTCAGCCCAGTGAGGATTGGGGGAGACAGTTGTAGTTACCAGTTGGAACTTATGAAGTCACCGGTTTCCAACTCAGCTTAATAACTACCTCATTAAAAGGCAGTCGAAACAAACGCCTTAAAGTACCTTCCGAAATATTTCAAAATGGAATTGCTACAAACGATCACCCATGTCAGACCGACCGATTCGAACGCTGATTAATCTTGGTTTTTGCTAACAAGACGTCGCTTCATGCTTTAAACCTCTCTATTAACATTTTCATACGTATAATTTATTGAGGTATAAGGAATTTTCGGAGTACCAGGCATCTAAATCAAACAATTTAGGAAAAAAATCCGGCGGTCTCTTGTTTGGCAAAGGATCTCTAATTAGGTTAAATGCTGTCTAAATATTCGCGCTATGGTCCCAAGGTCGTTTGTTATTCTCGAACGCAACAAATGTCAGCTTGCTAAAACTCTGGTGCGGATTCTGTCATGAGCGGAGCGATTTTTGTGACCCACAATTATTTGTTTCTGTCTGGGTATTTCTGTATGTAAATTTTTATGTTTGTAAACGCACCCACAACACTGGAATAAAATATAGTGTGGGGCTACGTTTAAAAATAATTGTAAACACTGTAATTGAGGTATTGTGAGGGACTGGAATGAATGTGCTTGTATCTTGCACTTCCATACTTTTAATTATTCTATTTTATATATATATATATATATTTTTTTTTTTTTTTTTTTTTTTTTTCTTTGTGCTAACTTAAATGGTGTACCTGCCGTGTTAGTATGTATATAAAGAAAGATTATAGATTATTGTTTTTGACGAGCCGAAACGTTATTTACAATATGTATATCTGTACAATAATTATTCGCCTAAAAACGTCCACTTAGAGCAAAGGTCTCCTCGAAAATCACCACAACGACTAGTTTTTTGCTGTAAATGTCCTCGTCCACTTGTTCCAGTGGTTAAGAGCTTGAGTCACTATGCCCACTAGATTGAGTAGTCGTGGGTTCGATTCCCGCATAGCACAAATCTGTGTGTGACCCACAAATATTTGGGTGATTGTGCATTTGATTTTTTATTTTTGTAAGCACACCCACGATACAGGAATAATTCCTAGTACGGGGCTATTTTTTTTTCAAATAAGGTAACTTTACTTGAAGGTTTTACCACTCCGGCACATGATCGGTAATCGAGAACCTCTCTCCCACAACGACCACTGTCACTTAAGAATCACAATTCTAAGGTATGTATCAATTACTTTGGTTCTCCTGCGAATTTGTTATTTTCTTGGTCGATTTCGAAAGTTAACTTCCGAGCATAGGTCTCTTCATTACTCTTTGGGTGATCCTTTTTATGAGGCGTATCGTGAGCAAACACGTCTTAGTGCAGTAACCCATCACAGGAATCTCAGTGCGTCAGTCCTATAGCTATACACATCATTACATTATTATTGGATATATGCAACTTAACTAATATATTACTATATACTAATATACTACTAGCTACTATATCGTCACACCAGATCCCTAGATATAGGCAAAGAGTACAGAATTTCAACAGATTTTTCCTTACAAGCCTCTCTGGCTTGTTCCACTTATACTATAAGCAATACGATATTCTTTGGGGCATGCCTCCATGTTTGCGTTTTCTTCCGAAAAGTGGATGAAAAAGTAATGTCCGCAGTAGTTCGTTACAGCATCCCCCACGATAACTCCTCAAAGAAGATGCCAGAATAGATAACTACCAAAACTTCTGTCGAAATGTTTGTTCGCTATAAATAATTCTAGATATATCGACTCGCATTCTTCGCGTTCCCATCTCATGAATCATGTATACTGTTGTCAGACATTCCGTAATAAATATTTTAAATATATTACATGTGGGTATGTTGGTGCTGAATTTGAGCCAAATTTTCTTGCAAGTTTGCCTTGCAAATAGTTTATGGTGGATTATTTATAGCCCTCTTTCCTGTGGCTATTGTAAGCAACAATTAAAGGAGCTTAAAGTTTGTGGAAACCTTTTATTGTTCTTGTAGTCATTTCTGTCTTGTGGCTATTGACAGGGCGGTTAAACAATTCAAAATATTGTAAAAATTATTTAGCTGTGTTCTTGTAGTTCCTTCTCTGATATGGAAAATAGAACAATACCCCTGTATGGGATATGTATGTTTATATATCTACATCATCACGCCAGATCCCTTGCGGGGTAGGCGTCTTCCTCGTTTCCTCTTATTATTGGCATTTGGCTCTGACCTTGTAAATCAATTTGCAGTTTGACTATTAACTACCTTTCTTAAACCTTTATAATAACTCTTAGTATGACCCTACACCTACCTTTCCTCCATCTTCCTCACTGTCTTTTATTAATGTCATTTCGCTCTCATTTCTTTCATTAAGGAAATTTGCTCTTCGTAAATTATAAATAACTCTCATTTGACGGACGGCTCGGTCCAATAGTTAAGAACTTAAGCCACTCCGCCCACTAAAACCAGTAGTCGCAGGTTCTATTCTCGCACGGGACAAATCTTTGTATAACCCACAAATATTTGTTTCGGTCTGGATGTTTGTGCGTGTGAATTTCATGTTTATAAACGCACCCATAACACAGGAAAAATTCCTAGAGTCGGATTACCTACGTATTTTATGTTAAAAATATTTGGAGTACACTTTCTCTCCCTTCATGTTCCTCGCTTCCTCTTATAATTGTCATTTTGCTATCGATATACCTACTAGATAAAAGGTGGCAGTCCGAAAAACAGCCCAGAAAAATAAGAACCCAAGTACTGGGTTGGTCTTATTTCCGATCCAACTATATAATAAAAATGCCCCAACACCTGCACGCGGCATTTGATGAATGCCCCCGACAATGCAGTCGAGGTGGCTGCGTTCTGGGCCGCTTCTATATAGATTTGACATGACTGCTTTCGAAACGATAAGAAAAAGATAAAATAATATCAGCTCAAACTGTCCCACTACTGGGCAAAGCCCCTCTTTCACAAATCAAGTTGAGAGAGATTAGGCCATACTACATCACGCGGACCCAGTGCGGATTGGCCGAGGCAGGTTTGTGACCATCTGCTGTTGGAACTTATGAAGCCGCCTATAAGGCTTCCAACTTGGCTTAACGACTACGTGGTAACTGGGACCAAGGGCTTAACGTGCTTTCCGAAGTAGGGTCTAACCATAGCCGCGTTAAAATGCTAATTTGCTAAAACTGCGGTAATAAAAAGAACTGAGGTCATTAATCATTTATAACTAATTTCTACATTTGCTAGCTACAAGTAGGTAAACGAGTAGATGCATAATTATATCCTAATGCGGCCATTTTTGACTGTCATTGTGTTCGTGATCTATAAAACTAGTACTTATAATATATCAGTGCATTTCGCTCCAACATCATACAAAGCAATTTAGCTCTTCCTACACTTTAAATAACTCTCCCTATTCTGTACTCGCTACCTCCATCTTCCCCGCTTCCTCTCATCACCACACACAAAACACATCCCACATGGAAACATCACAGCGAAGAATCCGTCCTACAAATGGCTTCGCATTTGTATCGCCAGCCCGAAACAGCTAAATACTTCGGATTCTAACAAATATCAAATTGCCAACGTCGCGTTACATTCCCGAGACAATGCGAAGGTATTTATCTTCACGGGTGATGTACGGCAATGTACGCGCGACATGGCGATAAGGTCGCCCCGGGGACGTCTTTAATTGTCGGACAATTTGCGAGAGATTCTCTTGTGAAATTTTGGTAGATAATTTAAATATAGACGTGGCATCACGAATAAGAAATACGAATCTTTGTAGGAGAGGATTATGTCCTACAGTGGGTGAAATGAGGTGGAAGAGATGATGATAATAACATGGTAATTATAAGCGAAGTTCAGCGACATCTAGCGCGGTCATTCGTTAAATGGGTGACCGCTAATAATATATTGAGACCATTTTGTACGCAGAATAAATAGTCAGTTCACTTTTATTACTAAATTGAATTCGTTAAGCCAAGCTATCTTTAAGTGAGGCATTAACCAGATAAATATAAAGTTTCTGTTATATCAAACTACATCATCACGCCAGATCTTTTGTCAGGAGAGAGAGTGCAGAGTCTTATCGAGGCAGTCAAGAGTCCGAACCGGCGAGCGTGCATCAGATGAACTATATAAATGGAGAAAGTCGGAGAGGTCACTAAGGAAAGAACCTGTTGAAATGTTATTTATGACACATTTTATTAATCTTCTTATATTATGTAGCAGGTAAAAAAATACATAAATATATATAATCTGCCTTCCTCAACGTTAACCCTTACGCTTGGGGCGGCGGATAGTACCAAGTTGAACGCCGAAAATCAAAATTCAATGAAACTAAAAAAGCAAGACGTCAACGGAAAAAGTTCGAAAGAAAGTTGACGATAACAACGCGCTTTAAAAGAACCTTCTTGTTTGGGGGAAAGGGGAAGTTTTAGCGAGTTCAAGATTAAATACTTACATATTTTCCCAACATTCGTCGGAATTTGCGTGATTCTATTCCGAAAAAGACAAGAAATGGTATATGGTATGACTTCCCTATTTTTCTTTTTTTATAATATACTACCGAACCACCCCGGCTTTGCCCGAGTGACTTATACACATTAACCTTCCTCTTGACTCACTCCGTCCATTGGTGGAAACCGTATGAAAATCTATTGGGTAGTTATTCAGTTTATCGTGTTCAAACAGACAGACAGACGCGGCGGGGGGACTTTGTTTTATTAACGAAACAATTGTTACGTTTAGCCCCTTACAATTTCTTATACATTATTTTTTTTTACTTAAATTGATGTAAACAGTCTTTAGTGCATTACCTCAGGATCTTAGGATGGCTACCATCCTCTCATTTAAAAAAAACTGCAGGACTATCTGTTGCACAAAATGTTGGCGGATTCTTCTATCCCACTGTCCCACTGTAATTTACTTGAATGTATTATATATTATTAATATATAACTGCTTTTGTTTTATGTATGTAATTAGTATTGTGTTTTTAAATAATTCAGTTTCTTTTTTTTTTATTTGGTTTTTAGTAATTTTTTCTCTTCTTTCTTTATTGCTCGTAATTTTTCGCACCTACCAATGCTATTTCTACACCACCTCAAGGTAGACTGGCAGAAAATGCCTCTGGCATTAAGTCCGCCTATGTACATAAGTGCATAAAGAATAAATAAACCAATAAACTAAACAAATAAAAATACATACATAATAACGACTTTTTCACATTTCTTTTTTTATAACACAACCAAATATATTCTAATTAATTTTCCTTTACGCTTCAAAATATCAACACTTTTAACTCGATATTATTTTTTCAGGGCTCATATATACATCAAAATAAGTATTTTACAAATCGTCTGAACTGAACCCAATGTAGAATTACATACTCCAAGTCGAACAGTACAAACAATGCAGCGTACATTCTCCTTCAATATCGAACCCTCAACCCCCTGCAGGCACAGAGGGGCGTGCCAACTTGTCACCAACATTATATAAATTGCATCGCGTCGATACAAGTAGAAAATTCTCTTTCCCGATACAAAAGGTGTAGAATTTATTTTACAATTTTATTATGATGCTTTCCTCTTATCCTTTGTTATATTTTGTAGATAAATATTTATCGGGAACAAAGAAGGTAAAAGAATGGAGTAGACGTACGCTCACGTTTCAATAGGATTCTTTTGTATTAACTAGTGAAGGCACTAGTAAGTTATCGCATTTAGGCAATTAAGCAGTGCAATATAAAGCGCAGCACACCTGTCTACACCCCTGAGCCGCTCACACCGGTATTGCCCTCAGTTGTCCTAGGATGACCGTTTGAGGGCCCATCTAGTAAGCGGCGAGTCACCGCCGGCCACGGGTAATCTAGGTATCACTAATTATGGCCGGTGTCCGTCCTAAAAATAGTCCAGTTTTTGTCCATCAAACCTCATTTATATAGCCCTTGTTTTCTTTCCATAGTTTACAATAGTCCTTGCGCCTGCCGGGGTCAGTTCGCTGTTTATGTTTCTTCATTTTCAGCAAGTGATCTCAGCAGGTGGCTTACATAACATTAACTTCTCGCAAAGGGCCTCTACGTTTTGGACCCATGTCCCCAAGCCTTTCAAAGGTCCGGGTAAAGCCCGTGAATCTTAGTGAGATACATATATAATAATATGAGCTTAAACTGCCCACTGCTGGGCAAAGGCCCTCTTTTACATAACGAGTTGATAGAGATTAGGTCATATTCCACCACGGGGTTGTGGCCACCTGCTATTAGAACTTATCAAACCGTCTATAAGGCTTCCAAATCGGATTAAAGACTACCACATTAAGTGGTAGCCGGGACCAACGGCTTAACGTGCCTTCCGAAGCACGGAGATGCTCGAATATGAAAATGCTACAAACGGTCACCCATCTCAAGCCGACCGAGTCGAACGCTGCTTAACCTTGGTGATCGGTATGAACACCGCAGACGCACAGCGCTAGGTTAATCACATGTTTACGTAGATGTAGATAAACATTATCTTTTTGCTTTTTATTAAACGTAGCCGCATACTAGGATTTATTCCTGTGTCGTAGGTGCGTTTACAAACATGAAAATTCACATACACAAATACCCAGACTGGAACAAATAATTTTGGATCACACAAAGATTTGTTCCGTGCGGGAATCGAACCCGCGACTATTAGACACAGTGGGTGGAGCAGCTTAAGCTCTTAACCATTGCGCTAAATCGTCCGTCGAATATTAATATTTAAGTAAGAATTATAAATAATATAATTTTACTTGTTTTCACATACGCAATGCACGACACTAGGTGAAGGTCGCAGGTAAAAACTGCATGCATACAGGACAATGTTGGTCATTATGGCGATCTTAAGGGGAGGCTTTTGGAGGAGTCATAAGTATGAAATCTTTATAATATTGCAGTGGTTCAAACAGAAGGGCAAGTCCAGAGGCTCCGTAACCGGCGAGCGTGTATGCGACGAACTATGAGCCAGCCAATCAAATCTGTAAATAAAGAACCCGTTGGAATTCTGTATTCTCTGCCTACCTTGCATAGATCTGGTGTGATGATATAGATAGAGTTCAACAGACTCTTGGGAGATCCGTTTAGATTTTCTGCTTGAGACATTGCGGAATAACAAAACAAAAAAAATGTGACTAACTTGGCTACACTAAATCAAACAAACTCAAGTATTTTGATTTACCGTCCAAGCAATTTCAATTGATAGGAGAAATGAAAAGAAACCACCATGAAATGCATATTCCCCAAGGGGTATAGCATCAATGTACTGTCCGAACCCACATATCACAATGTAAAAGCTATTGCCTTAATACCGGACATAATTTTATACTTCAGACAGCTATTGAGAACTTTTGCATTGACAAAAGACATTTTGGCTGACCTAAGATCACTCATCATCATCATTATACTTAGGCCTTCCCAATCGCTTTCCAGCGCAACCGGCCCGACGCCGTCTGCATCCAACGACTTCCTGCGATCTTCACAAGATCGTCGGCCCCTCTGGCAGGCAGTCGTACCACGCTGCGGTTGCCAATACGTGGTCTCCACTCTAGAATCTTTCTGCTCCAACGTCCGTTTGATCTTCGCTATGTGACATTTTATCTGACCTAAGATCACTCAAGAATTCATAATCTATTAATAAACCAACAAAGCAGTAATAAATAGGAGTCCACAGCCATTTCCAAAAACTCTCAGAGGGCAAACCATGAAGTCTTTGACGTAAAAGCGTAAGTGTAACGGTTTCGAGTTGATGTACCATCCTTTTCACACATCAAATTAACTTAATACAGATGTACGCGCTTTCTCGGTAGCATTACACTAACGTTTATATATTCATGCTTAAACAGATCCCCTTTAAAAAATATTTGTTTAGGCCCACGTTTCTAAATATAGACTACACATTAACATCAAACGAATCCATTTCCATGCTCATTTCATACCCGTTCCATATTTTCTTGTATTCCGATGCAACATAAATATGTATATTTAGAACCAAAGGAATATTATTCCTGGATTCTTGGAATGTAGTAAACGTAGACAGGGCTTAGTCACAGCTAAATAAAACAGATTGTACGCTTAGCAGACGAAAACACAAACTTATTTTTATAGACCAAAGTGATGTATATGCAACGCGTAACTTACATTATGCAAGACCTCAAACACCTCAGTTAAATGGTTTGCAAATTTAATACGATGATCACAGATCCAGTTCTGAAGAGTTAATAACCAGTTTCTTAAGAACTTATTTTCTTTGGCCCGTATTACTAAACGAAAATCAGTTGTAAATCTAATTTTAAAAGTAACATTTAATACAAAAATTTTAGAACTAAATTCACGACAAATTTTCGTTCTTTAGAGACCAAATTGGTTATTTTATAGTCAATAATTTATTCTATTAATTTTAACAATTTAAAGTTCATTCATTGCCTTTGAATAACATTCTAATTAGTTACTTATCGATTAGCGTTACTCGGCAATTAAAACTGGCTGGTGAACTGTCGAATAGGGCTACTCAGCGATGGTGAAATTGGTACATAGACTTACTTGCAGCTTTAATTGTCGATTACACTACTTCAGACTTTACACGAGGATGGTGATAGTGGCCCTTAGGGTAATCGGTAAATCCGTGATATAAATATATGAATAAATAGTAGTTCGCGTCCTTATAGATTGAATGACTTAGTACGTAGTAATTCAGCCGTTTTAAGCTGTGACTCAGTGGAGGTGGGTTGTTTGATTGCATTGTTAGCTAGCAACAGTGTTCCTGGCATGCACTCCCTGTTATATGAGCAGTATCAGTGTTGCAACCCTTGTATGCTTAATTAGTAACGGAATTAATGTATTCGTATTTTAATTAACCAGGCATTAAGAATACAATTCTAGATCTGGTGGTTGTTTAATTAATTGTTTTATGTGTGAACTGTTAGTGCGCATTTTAATTAACTACAATTAGTAGAGGTATGTTTTCAATTAAGGATATTATTGTTTGTAATATAAAATAAATAAAAACTATAAAGTTTATTTACTTACACACACACACACACACACACATATTTCGATTTTCATCTAATCTTTATGTTATTAATTTTAAATTATTATAATCAAGAAAAATTAAAAAGGACTCACGGAACTTACAGACCTCAAGTCTTACAGGGTTGGTCGTGGTCTTCGTCATGCAAAAATTTAAGACCAACGCTGACCGAAAGATCAACGCTGATTTTTGGCAATTCTACTTTATTCCTACTTTTTAAATATTCAATAATCACCATTATTTAATTCGATTCATTTTACGCCACATGTCCAAACTAGTTACTATCCAACTCAACATACTTTCACATAAACAAAACATGATAAAGACAAGACACTTAATCGCATAACGCGTTTCATATTCGTTCATTAATAGGCGTACGATGAAACCTATATTCGATAGCTGCATCTAATATCGCCTGGCACGTTTGCTAATGAACGGAAATGGAAGCTGTTATTCGACGATGCGAATACGTACGGCTGAATATGGATGTTCTATAAGCGGAATGGTACTAACGAGATAAGGTTCAATGGAGAATTCGTTTTAGCAAGCTGACTAAAAATATAATGGTCAATTATTATTGTCTATTTCGAAGTTTTTAAATATTATTTCACAATCAATAGAATATGCCACAAAAAATTGCTCCAATTTTTTAATCTAAAGTCACAAACTTTTTTTTAAAGTTTCCAGTAGTTATATAGTTTACTCCAATTGCACGTTCAATTAACTCAGTAACTAATCGATACAGAAGCATAATACATATTTTCACCATATTTACTAAAACGCAGACGATAAACCGCCGATACGGACACATTCATTTTATCTTTTACACCATTTTCTACTTCTAGTCAGACTATAATCTATCTCTGGCACAGCGCAGCGTACGGTACTGTAGCTCCTATTTTGACTATCTTGCACCGAATGCCAAACTTTTTGAGAGCCACGCGAATTCGCATACCGAACAATGGCGACAGAGCGTGTATTCTACTTTTTATTTCTTTGTTGTCTTTTGCGAGCGTCGATATAAAAATACTGAGTCTTATTGTCCCATAGTATAGTGTCTTGTATACAGCATGACTACTGAGTGAGATTAAAGTGGATTGGGGTGGGTAGGCTTCCTACAAGTTGTACCAATGACCTGGTGCAGTTGAGGGATAAAAGCTGCATGCATACACCTCAAAGCTGGTCGCTCGTGGTGATCTTCGGGAGACCTTTGTTCTGCAGTGATAAGATAGACAAATTTTTTATAATGGCGGACGATTTGGCGCAGTAGTTAAGAGTTTAAGCCGCTCCGGTGGCGGGTTCGATTTCCGCACGAGACAAATCTTTGTGTGACCCTCAATTATAATTTGTTTCGGTCTGGGTATTTGTGTATGTGAAATTTCATGTTTGTAAACGCCCCCACGACACAGGAATAAATCCTAGTGTGTGGCTACGTTTAAAAAACTCGATTCACTATATTCCCTGAATAAATTCTAGTGTCCTATTTATATTATCGCGCTAGACCCCTTGCGCAGAAGCCAGAGAATACAGATTGCCAACAGATTTTATGCTTATAGACTTGTTTGGTTCCTCCACTCTCATAGTCCGTCTCATACACGTTCGTCGGTTACGTAAACTCTTGACTCCAGTGTTCTACTATCCAATAACTACATGGCACCCGTATCTGCGAGTCTACTATCTAATAGCTACAAGTTATCTGTGAGGTGTACAAAGTACACCCATGCTTCGCTAAATTTATTGCCCCAAATTCCCATGTTTGATAATTAGGTGCTTCGCCCCATGTAATGCTGGTTTCTTTTAGGGCCGATTCATCCAATGAACAGCCAGTTGCCAACGGACTGACCGAATTCGGAGAGGTAAGCGATTTTCAACTTTATTCCTATAAAGCTAAGCGTCACGCGAATGTTCAGATAAAATCTGTTTTGTTGAACTTGTTTGTGTTTGGGCAACTTTATAATACAGATTGGCGTATGAAAAAAATACGTGAAATCATTTTGTTGTTTTTGGTTAGTACGCAGGGATGTCTTGCTGTTCTCGTTCATAACAAAATCTAGTTAAAAAAATCTATTCTTGGTAAAATTTGGTAAACAACTTACGGCCGGGTTCAATATTCAACTCAAGTATAAATTTGCCTACTACGGATAGAATTTTGACATATTTTGTATGGAAAAATCTGTCTAAATCCTACTAAAAGTAAGCAAATATAACCTAGAGTTGAATATTACACCCGGCCATTGGTGACACAGACATTCTGACGATTAAGATAATCCGAGAAGCGTCTAAAAATACTTAAGTTACTTAAGAGCTTAATATTTTTGATCCTTTGATCCTATACAAATTTTCAAGCGGATGTCAAACGGTGATCGAGATAATTTACGAACACATTTTTTTGCTCAGAGAACTTAGCACGAAAATATTGAAGTTAGTTCAGTTTATAGTTTCATGTTTAGTTATTAATAAGTAGTGTAACAATGATGGCATATCGACTCGCTAGCGTCAACTTTTTCATGCTAAGCACTCAGTATGATGACGGCTCAGTTTAGTGCTTAGGTTATAACCTTCGTAATTCCTCATGGTTATAACCAGAGATGGGAAAAATGTAATCAGATTAATGATTAACCACCCCCGCTTAGGGAATATAGGCGTGAAGGTGTATTAATGATTAACGATTACAATTACATTTTGTAATCTTCAACGATTGCGATTACACTTTTAACCCTGAATCATGATTGTATATAACAAAATGCCATTGTAATTATTAATCTGATTACATTTCGCCCGTCTTTGGTTATAACTAGTGGTGGGCGATTATGAGATATAAAAATGGAATCATTCGATTATGAAAATGTCTCGAGATATCTCGATTATTACCATTAGTAATGAATTAGTAGTCAATAGCTAAGTTCGATTACGCTCCACGCGCGGCGGCATGGCCGATGCGAATGATGCGATGGCACTTGGCGCGGGCTCACTGTATATACCTGCTGTACCAGCGGCGTACGTTCCTGAGTAATAGAGTTGTAAAAGTAGTTTTTACGTGATTAATTAGATATTTAAAAAAATATTACTATTCATAAACTTGCTCTTAAAAGGTATCCTATAAGATATTTAATCATAGTTTTTGGTTCAATATAAATAAAAGACAAATTCAAACACAACAAACAAAAAATGACTGTGCTACGTAACGGATAACAAACTATTGACTCAATGTATGATTTATTTTGACGGGATAATGACTGAACTAAAATTAGTAATACTAATTAGTAACTTCGTTCGATTATGAAAATTACTAAGTTACTAATTTCATGATCGATTATCAATATTAGTAATTAGTAAATATCTCGATTATGTAAATCATTCATAATAGCCCACCTCTAGTTATAACCGACCCGGCTCACTGGACTGAGAAGAGTTCGATACCAGCACGGGACAAGTCTGTGCGTGGCCTACAGACATTCTTACTCTTATTTTACCTTCTAAGTATTCGTGTATATGAATTTTATATTTGTGACCCTGACAGAAATAATTTCAAGAACGAGACAAGATTTTTTTTTAATAGTTTTCCTTTTCCTCGTCTGGTCCTTACTATCCACCCTCTTCAGCCAAAAGACGTTAAGTTCATGACAAAAGACAAGCAACCAACGTCATGGTTTTAAGAAAAATGTTTTAAAATCTATCTATTTATATCATCGTAGGCAGAGAGTACAAAGTACCAACAGGTTCTTAACTTGCAGACCACTCTGGCTTCCTCCACTCTCATACTCTCTGACTTGTCTCTTGACTTGTCCTTCAGATAATACTCGGTCTATTTGGTCATGCTAAGATGGTCTAGGTCTTCCCCGTTACTTTCTTCCACTTTCACATTGTATATC
Source organism: Phalera bucephala (assembly GCA_905147815.2). Classification (NCBI taxonomy): domain Eukaryota; kingdom Metazoa; phylum Arthropoda; class Insecta; order Lepidoptera; family Notodontidae; genus Phalera; species Phalera bucephala. Next base: position 29,317,609 of record LR990609.1, read on the forward strand.
TGTTTTGTCATTCTTTCTTCTGACGTTCTTTGTATATGCCCGAACCAACGGAGCATACCCTTTCTCATCGTTCTCATAGTTTATCTCATACACGCTCGCCGCTTACGAAGACTCTTAACTTGCCCTTCAGATAAGACACGGTCTGTTTGGTCTTCCCCGGTGTCTATATCCTTCCAATTTCGCATTCTATATCGGTTTTGTCAAAAATTATTACTAGCTACAGAATAAAATATTAGTAATTAATCTAAGAATTCAACGCTAAAATATATTTAGAAAAAAAATATTCGGTTTCTGTGTGTATAAACTCAGATTTTTTATACAAATTATAGAATCCATTGTTAGATGTAACATCCGTCATTATTCATATAATATGTAGTCTATATCATCCGAACTATGACAACGAATTAATTGACACCTCATTCGACTGACACCTCATTCATCAAAACCACATCAGTAGTTTAGGCGCTGCAGCCGTAAGCCTAACCAAGCCTAGCGGCAAGTAAATACATATACTGGTAAAAACATAACCCTTCCTTTTGGCTTTGCCTTAACGGGAAATAACAGAACATCCTCCATTTTAAATTAGCACAAAATTTTCTTATATACCCTATCTTTCTATCACAATTAAAATCAGAATTACGATTAGAAAACATGGTTCAATGGGCCCCAATCTCATTCCATCCATCTAATTCAATCAATCATTCGCTCCTGCTGTGATTGAAATCTATAATTTCCTTTATCATAACACCGGCCGAGGTCTCGATCTATTCATTCATTAATTTGAAATCAATTCTCGTTTCTAAGATGGCCGTTGGAATATAAATAAATGTCTGCCTGATCCAGAAGGAAGAGCTTTTTAAGAATTCATATATGGAATCATGGAGCCGCCCTACCATATCGATATCACCATTAGGGAGTTTAGAGTTATAAAAGTTTCACTCGCAGAGCTGTGGTACCGCGATATTAGTAGCGATCGACAAGGTTAATCAGCGTTCGGCTTAGACTGCTAAGGCATTACATTGTGCCATCACCATTTTCCCAGTGTCTCCCTGTTTCGCAAGGCACGCTAAACCGCCCAGTTACCTCTTTATAAGGTAGTCCGTAAGCCGAACGGCAAGGCTTATGGACGGCTTGATAAGTTTCAACAGCAGGCAGGCAGGCAACAAAGCTACCTACACCGATCCACACTAGATCCGCGTGGTGGAGTATGTACGCATTTATGTGTTGTAGAGTTATTTCTTTAGAAAAATTCTCAGTAACTGTCCGGAGTTCGGAATTATAGCAGGTATAATATTGTTACGACTTCAATACACACCGATATCTCGTAAACCCCTTATCGGGCAATGTTAATTTTAAAATGCATTACACACACTTATGTCCGCAAGCGATTTGTCTAGAAAGATCTGGAATCCGAGCTTAAGTGCTGAAACGTCTAGAAGGTTCCTTCCCTTTAATTATCGCCAGCGCGCGGTCGCGGTATACAAGTATCTATTTGTTCACATATTCATTATTATTCAATAGGTATGTAATAATAATACTGCTTTGTGGGCCGCGCTGGCTATTGTTCGATGTACTTCTATCGATGTACTTAGAGGGTTCGCGTCCGTTCTAGAACTTTCATACGAGTATAAAAGGAACACAGAGCGCGGGGACGGACACAGTCTTTTCTCGGAAGCGATAGTAGCAAATCGGAGAACAAGCGATCTAAGTGGAATACACCGCCGACCTTAGCAACGATATACGAATAATACGAGTGACTCAGCGACTTGGAAGCAGTGTTCGGGTACTATCGAGAGTAGTACTAGTACACTAGTGTGTGATTAGTTCGCATGTATATTTGCATTCGACGTACTGTTTTGTGTGTACAGCGCCTAATAGAGTACTTCGCACGTTATTCGGCATTTAATTATCCCGCAAACATAACAATATGTTTTACTTACTTTCCTACCCCAAAACTATTAGAGCACTCTCAGGGAAACCTCGAGCCTCAAACCTTAATACTCCTATCTTACAGGAGTCACAGTTACTGTAACTGTACTGCTGTAGTAGGAATGTACACTGTAAAAACTAATCTGCAAAATATGGTTACCACCCCCATTTAGGCTGTATAGGCTCATGCCTATACAGCCTAAATGGGGGTGGTAACCATATTTTGCAACCATATTGTGCCTTGTGGTTCTCATCAATGCAATGTCATATTGCATTGATGAGAACCACAAGGCAGTTCCTCTTACATCGTACTTACCGCTGACATAGAGAGAAGAGTGAGTGCAGGGATCAGAGTGAATGGTGCGATGGAAAAGCTACTTGAGAGCCGGCACTTAAGCCAAATGGCGCAGCTAGCCATACATAACGGAGTGGTTATCCCAACGCTGTTATATGGTAGCGAGAGCTGGGTATGTAAGAAGGAGAATGAAAGTAGGATAAATGCGGTGGAAATGCGAGCTCCGCGGAAGATGTGCGGAGTGAAGCTGACCGACAGTATTTGCAACAGCGTAGTAAGAAAGCAAGTAGGTATGAGAGCTAGTATCGGTGTAAAGATGAGAAAGGGTATGCTCCGTTGGTTCGGGCATATAGAAAGAATATCAGATGTAGTACTCAGGAAGCCCTAGATTATCTTACCACGACCAAACAGACCGAATCTTATCTGGAGGAGTCCAAGACCAAGTCAAGAGTTCCCGTAACCGGCGAGCTTGTATGGGAGAACTATGAGATTGGAGGAAGCCAGAGAGGTATGTAAGGAAAGAACCTGTTGGAACTGTACACTCTGCCTACCCCGCAAGGGATCTAGCGTGATGATTTAGATAGATATAGATAGAATTACCTCTCTGAAGCGGGAAAATACATCAGCAAATTTCCAGAGACGAAACGGTAAGCCATCAAAAAACCATAACACGAAAATGTTTCAGGCCCCTATTCGCTACGACCTATCAAATACCATAGCACTGCGTGTTACTTAAACTCCTTAAAAAATAATAAACACCGTTATAGTGACGCCTATATTCCCAAAGCGGGAGTGGCAGAGGTGGTCAATGTACACCCAGTTTTCGCCGACGATGTTAGGTCCCATGTAATAGGGGACGAGCCGATTGCTATTGTCCCGAGCATAATACCAGACTCCTGGCTAATACAGGAAAATTGTCTATTGGGAAATAACAACCTAGGATTTGAAACCAGGACATTGTAATTGCTACGCATTATTCGACACTAGACCAACGAGGCAGTCACTCTATAAAGTGATCTCTTAAAGATACTTCAGTGGTAAACAGAATACCATTACACGATCGTCTCAAAAATGTATCGTAACATACCGCGTTTGGTCATAGAATAAGGGCCTTACATCACTCTTTATTTATGTCGTAAACCCCCACTTTGGTAGCAGAGATTGCCCCTCGCTGCCCCGACAGCAATCGGAATGTAATCACCAGGGCATCATTAGCATGTTATTACATCGATGCGAACCTTGCCGCCAATGTAAACAGTTTCGTTTGGTGCTCTATATTTCTGATGTTGTTACACCGGTATTTTCTATAAGGAACCTTAGAAGCAAACTAATTTGTGCCATTGTGGCGCAAAGCCTTTTAAACTGAATTTGATCACACTTTACTAGGACCCAGTGCAAATTTGTGGAGGCAGGTTTAAGGCCACAATAATCGATGCCATAATGTGGTGAATTAGCGAAATACAGAATAGAAGGGTGAATTTATCAAGTTTATAAGGATTCGAATTAGGTTTAATGACTAATGCATTAAGGACTAGGTGAGACCGATGGCTTATCATGCCTTTCGAAGCGCGAAGACGCTCTTGGGAATCAAATTTCCATCACCACCACCATCACCCATCTCGGACCGGCCGAGTCAAATGCTGTTCATACTTTGTGATTGTTAAGAATACTAAGTTCCTATAACGCTGCATATGCGAGACACTGTTCTAACGACGACTGAGCAAACTGAGCCGTGCGGCTTGCTCAGTTTCATATGGGTTACCGTTTATGATAACATCACTTTCAAGCGTCTTCATGCTTTGAAATACATGTCAAGCCGTTGGTACAGTCATACTAGGATCAATTGGCCCGCGGCTGAAATCTGAACTAACGCTGTCTTCAAGAGAAATGTCACTTCATGACAATCGCAGAGTTGCCGTTTGCGATGAAATTTACCCAAGTTCTTTTTTTAATTTGTAACCTTAGTAGGGATCCATCTGTTGAAATATTTCCCTGAAAGTAGGAAAATTGTACTAAATGATTACGGCCACGGCCACGGGCCAAATTATCCTTGTAGCACTTAACATGCTTGTATATACGTCACGCGTCGTGCGAACTCGTATATCGCGTTCTAGATATGTATGTAGAATCATTGTCTATATTTGGCGCCATCTGTGAGTAGGTAGTTGCAACTTTGCAACGATGTACAGGTTCGCTACATATGTAAAAACACCTTTCCTCCTCTTATTGCCCTAAATTGCCAGCTGCAATTAAAACAACCGGCCCTCATCTCCGGGTCTCATTACCATATTATTAAATCTGCGACACCGATCTAAATTTGGGTAAATGGACCTTTCGGAGTCTGAAACGAACTGGCGATATATGGACTTGAATTAACTAGGATTACTGTGAAGATACTCTTAAATCAGGGGGAATTTAGTCAGACTTTAGGACTACTGACTCAATATTGAAAAGATATTATTCTAGTAGTAAAAAATGTAAAGTGTAAGGTAATGTAAAGTGGATGTCCACAGAACACCTCTGCCACCCCTGCTTAGGTAATATAGGCCTGATGGCTTTTTGAAATAAAACTATCTTTTTCGGATTTTATCGCGGTCTATTTTTGGTTTATAAGTTCCCGACGTTTCGAGTGCTTTGCAGCACCGGTCACGGGAAGGACTGAGGTGTTAGACGTCTAAAAGGCATAGTTGTTCCAAGGTACCCTCAGACTTCTTAATTATTTTTTTTATTGGACCGTTCTACGCAGAATGAGCTCACGGTGTATTGAGGCCTTGCAGTCTTATGGTTGGTTTGGGATTTGATTATATTAATTATGGAAGCACCCAGCCATCTTCAACATATTTATAAAAAATAATAATAAAATATAATAATTCGATAAAATCCGAAAACAATAGTTTTATTTCATGTGTAATATTCGCGTAAATCTAAGAACTTAGTATGTGATGGCTTTTTTTTCATCTTATAATTAGTAGATCTAGTAACGAATAATGCGCGCATCGATCACCATGTCGTGGATTCGAATCGAAAGCCGGATAAAAAGTAATGTTCTGATAGAAAAAAATCCAGTCATTGTACAGTGGCATTGTATGAAGTACAATGGCAATAGGCCTGCTACCTATATATTCATTTTTAATGGGATTTAACATCGTCGGCGAAAAGTGGGTGTACACAGCACGCCTCAGCCTCTCACCCTTCGATTCTTCTTTTTCCTACTTAGGGTTCATTAGTATAAATCGGTTCAGAGTCAATGTTGATCGTATTTGAACTAGAGTTTTGAGATATTATAAATAAAACTTATTTTTACATATAACAACTTCTATCATCAGAGGATGATCGAGGGCCATCCTAATGCGTTCCGTATGACTTGTAAAACAGATAAACAGATTCTTCTTGTACATGAGCTATTTCGCGCTCAAGCAGTTGACTCGCAGTTGGGTGATAAAACAAGGGCTCTTCGATGCTAGCCTTCGAAGCCGGTCTATATGAACAGGCGTGACGAGGGTATTTTTCAGTCTTTTCCTGGGTTCTACATCTCTTCTTCGACTTCACTCTGTCGATGAGAAAAACTAGTAACCAACCAAGTTTGACCAACTCTTGCTTTTTGGATCCTAGTTTCAAACTGCAAAGACTTAGCAAACACTACGTTTGGTCATAGCTGTGGTATTATTATAACCTACAGTGAACGTTATGAACTTACAATATAAACGCTAAAGCAACACCTTACAATTTAAACGTTGTAGAAACAGTCATAAAAATTCCTCGAGAGAGCGATCAATCTCAATAAATCAGCCTTTATTTCTAAATAAACTCGTCAGTTTTCAAAAGACGCATTGCTTTAGTCCCCTTATAATGTCATAAGGCTCACTTCCTACATCATAAGCTGGCTAAAATAGAATTTCATGAGCTGAAAATATGTAGCTCGGTTAAACTTAGATGTGCCGACCTACTTTTCCTTACAATCAACTCAGAAATTCAGACATCCATTAAACGCCTTTGTACACCCACAAGATAAACCGGCAAGAAACACAATGAGCAAGAAAGTTTACCATCAAAGTTCAGAAGAACAGAGCAATTGTATGCAACCCAACATTGCTTCAGAAAAATGTTTTAAACTTGTTTCCATACTTTGCTATTACATTCCGAAGCTACGGTTGGTTTATAAAATAGAACTCTATTTGTTGGAAAGTTTCTTTTGAATTTGAAATTGTTCTGAGACGGCAACCTTTTTCTGGTTTTTTGAATTATTACATAGAAATCGTAATAAGGAAACACTTTTAATTTTAAACACAAGCTTTTGTAGAAAAACACGTGGAAGATATTTTGCTTAGTTGAGGAGTTCCTATGGCTCTTTCCGGCTCATCAAACCAAACACGGCGAGGTTATATTGAGTAAGTGGGTGGATTCCTTGATCTCATCAGACCCTGAACACTATCTAGTTGTATTGTGCTCGTCAAAACCAATCTAACAAGCCTAAACGCGATGGGGTTACGTTGTATATTTCACATGTTCCTATGGTCATCTTACGAGTTCATCATCAGACCAGCTCCATGGTACCATATTGCATTGTCACCGAACTTACATACGTATGCCCAATTTCAACTCAATCTGATACCCGCAAGTGGTTGAAAAATGGATTACAAGATTTGAACTGGAAAGACGAACATATAACGAACATAACTTGTAATAAGTTAAATAAAAGCTTGTGAAAATTAAACAACGCACGATTTCATCCGAAACCACAAATCCTGTGGATGTTATTCCGGCCTGGATATTTGTGTATGTCAATTTCATATTTGTAAACGCACCCACGACACCAAAATTATTACTAGTGTGAGTAAGTATTTAAAAAACTCGTTCCTTCTAAGTGCACCAGAAGGAATAAAAAGATCTTTTCTAGGCTACCAACCACACAAAAAGCAGATAAGACACTTTATGTTCAGTGCTAGAAATTCTATAATTCTATTCTCAAAAATGGTTTATGCGTTACATTTCACGAATACCTAGTGGACATCTATCCATAGAATATTCACGCTCGAAGACTAAAGTAAACAGCGCATATTTTTACGAATTTCTCTTTTAGAATCGTCCGTGTGAAACGGCGCTTTGAAAATTCACAGGTAAATGTTTGAATTTGAAAAATCTAGATTGGTTTTCGAAAATTGTTGGGCTGACACAATGGGTAGATGATTTTGTTCAAATACCTGTCTATATCATCACGGCAAATCTCTTGGAGGGTAGGCATAGTGTAGAGAGTTCCTATAGGGTACTTCCACCCGCATTTTTATGAATAGGTTTATCTTTATTGAATTTAAGATCTCCATTTAAAAATTAAAATCTGAGACTGCCAGACGGCAGACTGCCAAAAAAGAGAGTGGGCTTATGCCCAGCACTCATAAAAAGTTTAGGATAACGTTGATGATGCCATTTTTCCTGCTAAAGTTTGTCTTCAACTTTGCTACCGTGATGCTAAATTAATAGTAAGCCTATCGACTCGAAAAACACACGGACATAATTAAATTTCCAAATAGATGCTTCTAAAAACTTAGAAACTCATTACCATTTGAGCTGGACAGTAAAGAGCTATTCAAGTACATAATTCCTGTAATAAAATGTTATCGACTGACGAACGATTTAGCGCAGTGGTTAAGAATTTAAACTGGTCCGCCCACTATGCCTAATAGTCGCGGGTTCGATTCCCCTACAGAACAAATCTTTGGTTTTGGTGTGGGTATGTGAATTTTTATTTGATTTCACAGCCTCGTTGGTCTAGTGGCAAAGCGCATTGCTTGGTAATCACGGGGTCCTGGGTTCAAAACCTAGGTCGGACAAATGAAGTTTTTCTAACAAAAACTTCCCAGCATGAGCCCGAAGGAATTGTGCCCGGTATACGGCAAAAGGGTCACCCCCTATTACATGGAACCTAACATCGTCGGCGAAAAGTAGCTGTACTCAGTACACTTCTGCCACCCCCGCTTGGAGAATATAGGCATGACGGTGTTTGAATTTTCATGTTAGAAGACGCACCCACGACATGAATAAATCCTAGTCTGGGACTACGCCTTATCATAAAAATAATCTACATCCGATTGACTGTCTTGACATGATCGTAAAAAGAAATAAAAAATGTTTATTCAGCACAGCACACATATGAACCTCAGAAAATATATGAAAAGGTACAAAAAAAAGAAACACAAAGAGACAAATAAACTGCTACTGCTACTTGTGACGTTTGCCTCGGTGTGAGCTGTGCCGCAAGGCATGGGGCTCAGCATGTATTGGAGAGGAACAAAATCTCCCCAACACTGGTTATCAGCCAAAGCCGCCTCAGTTACTATTAATTGTTCATAAAATTGTTACCCTTAATGGTGACGCAATCCCGTATACTGCATATTACAAATACGATAAAAACCAAATTATGTAATACTAGCAGTTTCCTAGCGACTAGTTTACTAGCGACTTCGTACCCAGTCGACAACAGCGCCACCTACCGGTTCTATGCTTTATAGCTTATGTCACTTCTGGATAATGTAGCTATCTAATGGGGAAAGAATCGTTACAAACATACTAAAAATACAAATCTTTCCACTTTATTATATTAGTGTATGTGTAAATAAAGGGGGAGAAGAGGAAGAAAACGTTAAGATTTACTATGAGATAAAAAAATGATCTTTTGGGGACGCCTTTGCCCTGTAGTGTGCGTCTTCGAGCTGAAAAAGAAAAGTAAAAGGTTCTAGAATAAGAAGAAGAGGAAACACAAGTGGTCACGTTAGATAGAGACATAGATAGATTACATTTTATTGTTCCATCAGAGAACTCACGCCAGATTCCTTGCGGGGTAGGCAGAGAGTACAGAGTTCCAACAGGTTCTTTCCTTACAGTCCTCTCTGGTTCCTCCGCTGTCATAGCTCGTCTCATACACGCTCGCCGGTTACAGAGACTTGACTTGCCCTTCGGATAAGACACGGTCTATTTAGTCATGGTAAGATAGTCTAGGTCAGCCATGTCAAAACGTAAAGTCATTGGTAGACTAGATGGGCCGTAAAACCTAATCTTAAAGAAGACAAACTACTGAAAATCTTAATGCAAGAAGTACTATTATAGGACAAGTATATTTATTAAATTTCCAAAACGGTTTTTAACACGCTCGCGGACCGCATTATCTGGCTGTTTTCAAAATTGTTTCGGGCCGCAGGAAAATGCTCATTGAGCCGCATGAGGCCCGCGGGCCGCATATTTAACATACCTGGTGTAGGTCCCCGGTCCCTACATGCTTATGTAGGTACCGGTGAGTTTTACCAGGCATGTCAAACAAGCGGCCTGCGAAAGGCCACTTTTGCATTGTATATCTGTATTGATAAAACATAAATAGGCCGTCTTATCCAGGTAGTGATCACAATCTTCTTATACATGATGAATATAAAGTTGCCCACATAAATTAAGTATAGTTTGTTGTATTAAACGATTGATTACAAAGGGATCTTAGTCACTGACTTAACGCGGTGTGTTACGATGACTTCGTGAAATAATCGAGAAATGATATTCGGTATGTTAATGGTGTACCATCAAAGGGATGAGTCCACAAAGTTATAGTAACACGCCGTGTTACGTGTTTAATTGATCATAGCGAATAAGAGCCCAGTTATCTATACTATAATATGTGTGTCACAATGTGACCAAAGCAGAGCAGATTTTGAAATGCGGAATCTATTTCAGTGTCTAACACAATATCAATCTTGCAAGAAACATAGCCAAATTCCATACTGCAGAAGTACACAGAATATGTCTATACTTATGAATCGTCCGAAAGGTAACAAAGACTCTACCACCACTGCGTTAACAAGAGAAAACTACTTTCTCTTCCATCTTTTTATGCTTTTTTGTAGGATAATCAGCTTTATGGTCTAGCCGAAGTGCAAGAAATTACTTCTATAACCACTATAAGTGTCGTAATCAGTTAGAGCGATCAATCATTTGTCATTGGTCACTCTGTCCAATCAGTACCTACCCATGTGGCGCCGCGGTGTTTATAGCAATCGCCAAGGTTAAACAGCGTTCGGCTCAGTCAGCCTAAGGTCAGTCGACCTTCGGTCGGTGGCGGAAGGGGCTTTAAGCCATCTGTCACCACTTTATGTAGTAGTCGATAAGCCTAGTTGAAAGCATGGGTACCTCTAGAAGTCCCAACGGCAGGTGGCAACAAACCTTCCTCACTAATGTGCACTGTGTCCATGACACTTAGGTCACAGCCTGTTGTATTTATTACAAAATCTGCTCTGCAACTCTCTTTTCGTGTGCTAGCGGCCACAACTTACAGAGAGACACGCCTCCAAACCCCTCTATTGTCAACAGAAAGTGGTGAAGGAGATGAACCGGCTCGGTATGCTGGTGGACCTGTCCCACGTAGGGGAGAACACCACCAGGGCTGCCATCAGGATCTCCAAGGCGCCGGTGGTCTTCAGTCACTCCTCAGTCTACAGCCTCTGCAACCATAAGAGGAATGTTCCTGATGATATTATACAATCCCTGGTTAGTATCCCCATGTGATAGTAAAACCCCCTGTATTTATATTAACTAGTGGTAAAACAGCGTCACTCTTACTTCGTGGGAATTTCGAATGAGAAAAAGATTCGATTACCAACACTCAACAGATCGCATAATTGGCCTTAAAAAAATTTCTTAGACCTAAAACTATGCCTAGTACAAGCTTGCTGCTATATTATTTTAATAAGAGCTTAATTAACTCACCAAGACGTTTCCCAGACTAGTTTTATCTAATTAAGTTGTTACGGAAATGAATTTATTTAATCAATAAGATTCAGTAGTAGTGCCAAATTAGATTTAAAAGTTTCCTTTCTTTTGCTACAGAAGGAAAATGGCGGCTTGATAATGGTGAACTTCTTCCCGGATTTCGTCAAGTGCGCACCGAATGCAACTATCTCCGATGTGGCTGGTATGTGATTTCTGCAAACCTTGTACCTTTTGGGAAATATCCTGGACAAGATGCTTGAAACCTCTAAAAAAGCGAGTGGGCTATATTCGGGCCCTATGGACTGCCCCCCAACTTTATTGCGGACAATGTCAGTATGAGTGGGGAAAGTCTGGCCTAGAACACCACAACACCTACCGTCTAAAACCCGCCATGGTAGCTAGCATTGTTAATTCAGAGAACTTCGGGATCTCCGCGAAGAACGCACTAGTAGCCGTCTATGTCACGCTTTTAAAAGCCTGCTTTCGGGAAACTAACTAATCCGCTAACCTAGTATCAGATTTTGAGGGAGCTCATTTAAAACACGCATTGAAGCCCCACTTGTGTCTCCAGGAAACTGCTGCTTAGTAATTTTCCTCGCCTGAAATGTAGGGTCACTTTTAAGATGACGACGTGTTAACAAAATTTGAATTATTTTGGCTTCTACATTGCTTGAGCTACAGCTATCAGTTGCTTACCAAATTTCTAAAAGATACTTGAAAAAATCACAAAGACTATTTATTACGGTCACCGCCAATCTTGAGGAAAGCCTGCCCTGCAGTGCTGATGATCAAGCACAGCTTCAGCGAAACGGGGGAAAAAAAAAATCTTGTCGGAGATACACACACGGTCATGCCTATACAACTAGGTACTAAAGAATAGCCTGCATTTTTTGCCGGATCTTCTCAGTGGACACTGCATTTCGATCCGATGGTAAATAAAAAAAATGTAGTTTGTTTGACGTTTTAAAGTCCATTTTGTGGGTCTATACAAATAAATGACTACATTTTTATTACTTTTGACTTAAACTGTATTCCACAAGCGAGCTGATAAAGGTGTCCTATGAACGAGCCTATTGCCATTATTAGACACAATTCTAGAATCCGAACTGCCATTGAGAATTTTTGATAACACCGAACTAAGATTAAAATCCCAGAGCTCGTGATCGCACTGAGCGCTACTAAACCACAGAGGCAGACATAAAAATCACGTTATAAATTGTAACTAAAAGTCATCTACTAGTTAGGTTCCGTAGGTAAGTTCTGTTCAGGGAATATCCGATACCTCTGTATAGCCTTAATTGCCTATTATAGTCTCATAGGTAGGCAAAGATTTCCTCTTAGGGGTGCTGTTAGCTAACCATTACGTTTTATGTTCAAGATAACGACATGTGTGCTGGTAATCAAGCTGTTATTGACTTAATCTGGATTCTGGGAGTATGATACTTCAAAATAATTTTACCATTTCAGTAATCTGTGTTTTATATCGGTGTGAGTAGGATTAGGTGCTTCTACAATTGCTTTCTGTCTATATAATGACCCCAGATTCCTTGCGAGGATACAAAGCATTCTTCTACTTCTCCGGCTTGGAGAACTAGGCGTGGCGGTAGTTTTTTTTAACCAAGGCTTATCTTGCCTACAGAAATACACCGAATGAAATTAACTACTGTAATTCGGTCTATCTATATCATCAGACGGATCAGCCAGGTCCCTTGCGCGGTAGGCAGAGAGTACAGAGTTCCAACAGGTTCTTTCTTTACAGACCTATCTATTACAATAGTAAACCCACTTAATTGCAAGAAATCTGGCATGATGAATATTAGTACTAATAATAGCATGATGGTAATGACAGACTCGCGCTATTCTTCCTCATTGTTACGCGTGCTATCTAGATGCAAACACAATAAAGGAGGACCGCGGAGTTTTTAACGATCACCAAGGTTAAACAGCGTTCGACTCTGTCGGTCTGAGATGGGTGACCATTTATTTCATTTTCATAATTGTCCGTATCTGTGCTCCAGGAGGCATGCTAAGCCATTCAGGATTAGGAGGAGGCTGATTTGTGGCCACTTCAGGTGGCCCCAAATCAGCCTCCACCAATGCATATGACCTAATATGTCTCAACTCGATTTGTGAGAAAAGGTGCATAGCAATTTGAAAGTATATTGATTTATATGTCGGAGCGAGTAATATCTAAAGATAGCAGGTGGAATGTCAAGCAATTATTGAATTTTTGTAATCGATTAGATTATTCTCAACGTTTTAATGATTGCTTGAGTGTGTTTAGTTGTGATATGACAGCTGACAGAGGACAGCTAGTCAATTTACGTAAACCATTAATTTATTACCCAAAACGGATTGAGTAATGTCGAAATATTGCTTGAGAAAATTAAACATACAGACACAATACTGAATTTTCTATAATTTAAACAACTCGAGAAACCATGATGAGTGAGAGCAATAACCTGGAGCTCGGTGTCTTGCTTGCATTCATTACGATGCAGTACGGTGACTATAAGGTAGAGCTAATACGGACTTTACCTATTTATAATATGGTAAATTAAATACGCAGTAAAATACAGAAAAAAGGCCTATTGAAAATTGGATCACAAGATTTGAACCGAAAAGACACAATTAATAACCCTACCATATTTGGTCACAGTAAGGGATGTAGGGCTCTAAGTGTGTATCTTTGTCGTCACCTTTTTTTCGCAGAGTGCTCAATCCATTTTGGGTAATATATCTATGACGATAATATATACGTGGACAGACAACCCTACGTTAGCATTCGATTGGCAACGGGGCGTCGGTTGGACGAATTGCGAAACAGCTTACTTCACTGCATTCCATATAACAATTTTAATCTTATATTACTGTCAGCATCCTTCCGCTACTAAAGTAAGGATATCAAAAAACATCAGCGTATAACCTAGTGTTGTTTTCAAGATAGATAACCTTAATGTTTGGCCACCATGCGGACATCGATGAATACGAAAATATACCCCGCCTCATTTTCTCACCGTTATATATTTAAAATTTAAATTTAAGTATTAGCCTTAACCTTAGTTATACAACTCTCTCTAATGTCACCGAGGACAAACTTCCATTATCACGAGCCCATTATTAAATTATTTGGAACTATAATACGGGTGGAAACTTGCGGAAGTATTTTAGATGATTCGATCGGCAAGGGTTGCATCCCTACTCAGTGCGGATTAGGATTGTGTAAACTATCCAATCCTTTCCCTGGGAAGTGGAGATGGGAGGGCTCACTTCACGTCGTATAAAAATATCTGACTGCCTGAGGGCTGATTTTTCAATTATCAGATAAAAGCTATTAGCTAAATAAAAAGACAAACGATGTAATCTCTTTCACCTCGATTTATTAGAGAAGGACTTTGCCCTGGGACGTATAGACTATTATTATTATTTTGTCGTGTGACCGTGTCTTACCTGAAGGGCAAGTTGAGAGTATCCGTAATCGGTAGATATGAGTCGAACTATGAGAGTGGAAGAACCTAGAGAGGTCTGCAAGAAAAGAGCCTGTAAGAAGTCTGTACTGTAGTCTGTCAGGTAGGTAACCTGATCTGGATATAGATAGGCAGCTTGATAAATTCCACCAGCAGGTAGCCATTACCCAGCCTCCCCGCACTGGGTCCGCGTGGTGGAATATTTCCTAACCTCTCACCTCGATTTATGAGAAAAGGCCTTTGCTCAGCAGTAGGAGACTACCTTTCTATCTCAAAGATATTAGAAAGAAGATTTCTGTGATCTTTTGCGGGGACAGTATAGGCCGATTTATTATAACAGGATCAGACACCTACCTTGCCGGCGAGGTCGAAGAATCCCTTGCCCGCCGGCCGGTGCAGAGCACCACGGCGGGACACCTAGTATACGCCCTCCCCCATAGCGACTGCCCAAGCCGAGGCCGTTCCTCCTTAAGGCGCTCTTGAGCTAGTTGCCCCCTTGCCCTTCTGGCTCGAGCGTAATGGTTGCACGCTCGCCCTCTTGTCCGGTGAAGCTGTAAAGGCCCCGTGGCCAACAGCGTAGATCATTCACACACACACACACACACACACCGAGTTATTGTAAAAAGTACATCTTATTAACAAGCTGCTATATTAAGTAAATATAACGCCTGTTATCGCAGAAGTGGTTAGCAATACAAGCTTCAAAACTTATGAAACTATTACAGCTGTTTCGATCAGAGTTGCATCCCCTTGGCCCGGATGGTGGTGGCGTTAAACTATTATACCGACATCTCAGTTCCCCGATTGAAATGGCGACCCTTTCATTTCCGGTATCATAACTAAATTTCGGAAATGATATTATGATTTTCAATCCGTTCTGAAGATCTTTGAAAGTAGTTAAATAAAAAGAGAGAAGACAGCTTTGATTCGAAAAAATAACATTTTCGTCCAACTTAGGATTCGCACCCAGGCTCTCATGATCGCTACGCACAATACTCGCCACTAACATAGACTCTTTGATTTTTGTTTCGTTTTTTTATAAAACCATCCACATACCCAGACCGAAACAAATAATTGTGGGTCACACAAAGATTTCTCCCGGGCGGGTATCGCATGCGTGACTATTCGGGCGGAGCGGCTTAACCACTGCACCAAATCGTCCGTGAATTCGTCTGTTGCACTCCATTTTCATGTATGTTTTTAACCGACTTCTAAAAAGGAGGAGGTTCTCAATTCGATTGTATATATTTTTTTTGTATGTATGTTACGCGATCCCCCTTAAAAAAGCTTGCATTCTCTTATAAAAAAGCTTGCTTCTTTGAACTTGGATGAGCTAGAAGATATCGCGGTCAGGGAGAAATACGCTGAAGCCCTGTCTGAAAAGCTGATGCCAGCTAATGAGGTAGGTGATGTTGATGCCTGCCTGGGGAACTATGTCATCTCATATCATGGATACCGCTTCAACTGTACTGGGTAAAAAAATCCGTCGCAACGAAGACTGGTTTGATGGAAATGACGAAACCCTGCGGGCAGCATTCGACAAACACCGAGATCTCCTGCGACAGCACAAAAGGCAGAGAGGAAGCGTTGCGGTTGTTAAAGCTAGTGACCTCGAATTGCGCAAGCTGTCTCGACATATGAAAGACAAGTGGTGGCAGGACAAAGCTAGTCACATGCAATGGCTCATTGACACAAACCAGCTGGGTGAGTTCTACAGTGAGGTACGTAAGCTGATTGGTTCATCCTACCAAGCTCGGGTGCCTTTAAGGTCTCTAGACGGTAGTCACATGTTGACAAGCAAGGAGGATATACTAAACCGCTGGGCGGAGTACTTCAACATTCTGCTAAATGTGGATCGATCACCTGATCTGCAAAGTATCGGTTTAATGCCTCAGCTCCCTCTCGCCTTTGAGCTGGACGAGACTCTATTGCGTGACGAGGTTGCTACTGCCATCAGACAGCAATAAAACAAACGGGCGGCTGGCATTGACCTTATACCGGGAGAGCTGATAAGATACGGCGGAGCGGAGTTGCACACATTAGTGTGGGAACTATTTGTTCGCATGTGGGAGGAGGAGCGCGTTCCGGATACCTTTAAAGTATCGCGCATAAGTGCTCTTTACAAGCACAAGGGTGACCGATCTGACTGCAACTCCTACCGCGGTATTTCGCTCCTTTCAGCCCCCGGAAAGGTCTTTACTAGAGTTCTCTTAAACCGCCTAAAGAACTTGATGAAAAGATTCTGCCTGAAACCCAGTTTGGCTTCCGACCGGACCGAGGGACATGCGAAGCTATATTCTCTGTGCGTCAACTGCAAGAAAAGAGCAGGGAACAGGGCTGTCAGCTGTACCTTTGCTTTGTCGACCTGGAGAAGGCTTTCGACAGTGTGCCCCGGGAAGCTCTATGGTTGGTGCTAGGTAAGCTCGGGTGCACGGAAAAGTTTGTGAGACTTCTTAGACTCCTGCATGACGACATGCAATGCTGCGTTGCCGTAGATGGTGAACAGACAGACTTCTTCCCCGTTACCTGTGGGGTGAAGCAAGAATGTGTCTTAGTGCCTACTCTGTTCGCCTTATACTTTGTGGTGGTAGTTAGAGAGGTCTTACACACTGTTTCTCAGGGAGTCCGCATCCGTTTCCGCACAGACGGAAGCCTTTTCAACTTGGCTAGACTTAAGGCTCGCACTAAAGTCTCTTACGCACTGATCACTGAGATCATGTATGCTGATGACTTGTGCTTCCTATCAGAATCCCTAGACGGCCTGCAACAGCTGATGTCCGCATTCCACCAAGCCTGCCATAAGTTCGGCTTAAAGATCAGTGTCAATAAGACGGAGGTGATGTCCCTGGACATACACGGTCACGAGACACTGACCATAAAACTTGGTGAGGATGTGCTAAAGCAGGTGGATAGATTTCACTATCTGGGGAACACTGTAATATCCAAGTGTGACCTTGATGCTGAGATCAATAGCAGGGTGGGTACCGCAGCTGCGGCATTCGGCAAGCTATGTACCAAGGTCTTCTGCTCGCATAACCTTAAGTTGCCCACTAAGATATCGGTGTATATGGCAATCGTGCTGCCAAACCTCCTATACTCCTCTGAGACGTGGTGTGTATACCGCCGCCACATTCGCACTCTGGATCGCTTCCACCTTAAATGCCTCCGTACCATCATGAGGATCAGATGGTCCGATAGAGTGCGAAATATCGAAGTTCTGCGACGAGCCAATGTTGGTGGCATTGAGGCCTATTTAATGCGTTGACAGCTTCGGTGGTGCGGTCACGTATCTCGTATGGCGGAGAAAAGAGTGGCAAAGCGCATCTTCTACTCTGAACTGGAGAAGGGCAAGCGGAATCATGGCGGTCCCCTCCTCCGGTACAAGGATGTCCAAAAGCGACATATGAAGAGATGCAACATAGAGCCCTCTCGTTGGGAACGTTTGGCAGCACAGCGGCCAAAATGGCGCAGGATGGTGAACAGCCAAGTACACGAGTTCGAGGCTCAGCGTAAAGCTGACCTTGACGCCAAACGCAATCAGTTAAAGGCCCGCCCACCTGCTGCCATATCATACAACTATGAGAACGGCGTACTCACGTGCCCTCAGTGTGCACGGAGTTTCGCCGCGAAGATAGGCTACATAAGCCATCTTCGAGCGCATCAGCAGCATTACTCTGACTAGGGGTCAAAGTGGGCGCCATGGCCGAAATCGGTCGGATCAATCATCATCATCACGCGATCATTCCGCCAATTATGAATCGATTTTGATGATGTTTTTTGCATCGGGTTCAGTATAGCTCCAAGGTGGTCCCATTTTAATTTCATCGGTATTGGACCTTGGATTTGGAAGATTCACCAGAGAACTCCTTAACGACAAACAATACGAATGCGTAGATTAATACAGTATGAGTATTACGTCAATCCTATAGGTACCCTGCCATAGAACTTATCAGAATATTAACCGACTTCAAAAAAGGAATAGGTTGACAATTCGTCTGTGCATTTTATAACGTCTTTATTTATGAACTGATTTTGATGATTCTTTTAGCATTGGGTTTAGTACAGTTTCGAGGTGGTCCCATTCTAATGAAATAGGTATTGAACTTTGGACTTTGAAGATACATCAGGGGACTCCTTAACAGCGAACAGCATGAATGTATAGATTCCTTTATTATGGTTATTATATCAATTGTGTAGGTACCTTGCTGTACAACTCAGTAAAATAATATAATATAGGTATATAAATATTAGTAAATAATTCAATTATCACTTAAAATTGTAAAATAAAAATCTTTTTTAAATAAACAGACTTCAAAAAACAAAAAATATATATTTGAAGTCGATGCCAACCGACTGCACTAACCGGTACCGACTTCATTTATTTATATTTTGCTTTTTGAAGTCGGTTTTATTTATTTTTTTAAAAAGATTTTTCTTTAATTTTGGAGGAGGTACGTTTTAGTGGATTTTACATAAATAACCCTGCAACCCCTTACAAGTTTTGGAACGAAGTTCCTCAAAGCTGCTTGCGGCAAGAGTTGACAGGTAGAAATCGTAACATAACGAAAAAACGTTACGAAACGTTCGGTTCCATCCGGCGTAGTTTGGTTGTTATCATAAGCGCTTACCGCCATACTTGTTTACATCACTTGTTAGTTAAATATGCTGGAAGTTCAGAGTACACGCCCGTTAACTAAAATCTTTTTTCCAGCAACTGTGAGTTAGATTGTCTGATTAAAACTTCGTTTCTGACGAGGGTCTAGCCAGTCTCCCTCCCCTACGTACTAACGCCTACATAACGAACATAGAAGTCAAAGTAATCTTATTTATGGGCCCAAGTTTTGTTTGTGGCCACGACGCTGTCTTCCTCAAAAGCTGCGTAAACTTTACACAGACATTTACATATATCACCCAAAGAATTACTATCCATACTAATATTGAGAACATATCATTTTAATATAAAAACATCTTTTTGAAAACAAGCTCTTGTAGCAAAACACAACGAAGATATCTTGCTTTATTGAGGAGTTCCTATGGCATCCTTCCAGCTTCATCATCAGACCTTAGACACCATCCGGGTCTAAAGTACTTGTCAACACAAATTCAACACAAGCATATATACGACGGAGTCATATTAAGTAGTCAGGTGGTTCCATTGGGCACCTATCGGCTTCATCATCAGACCCTGAATGCTATCTGGTGGTATAGTACTTATCAAAACTAATCTAACAAGCCGAGTTAGGAAGATAAGTTGTATAGTTCACTTGTTCTTATTGCCACCTTCCGACTCCTTCATCAGACCAACTCCATGGTACTATATTATAGCACTGTCGCCGACTTTACATACGTATGCCAAATTTCCGCTTAATCGATAACCGCAAGTGCTCGAAATATGGATCACATGATTTAAACCGGAAAGAGACACAGACATGCGAATATTGCGAGCTTGTAAAAAGAGCCTTTTTACTACTCTAGAGTAAAGTCTAAAGTAGACTAAAGGACAATTAAAGTTGCAAGTAACTCTTTGTACGAAATTCACCATCTCTGAGTAGCTCTATGCGAAGGTATATCTAGGCAGTCTTAATTGCCGCTAATCGAGAAGTTACTAACCAGCACTTTACTCGATAGTAGTATAAGAGTTCCTAATTCTATTTGTCTGACACCATTTCATGCCTAAACGGCTTAATAGATTCTAATAAAATTTGGTATAGAGATAGATTCCATCCTAGGAAAGGTTATTGGCCTTTTATCTCAAAAAAATACGGAGACGAAGTCTTGGGTAACAGCTAGTAATATTGTAAATTTGAATCTAACTCTGTTTATCTATCATGAACAGATTTAGATAACATTTAATACGTAGATTGAATGTATCCCAGGGCAGGAAGCTACCTTTTGTCTCGAAAAACTACACATATGAAATCGTTGGGAACAGCTAGTGATAAAGCTTTTGCTTAAACTTTTATTTATGACTGACGCTACGAAATAACTTAATTTTATTTTTAAATCTAAGATATTAACAACAAAACCAAATTAAAGCTGAAATACTTGGCATTCAAAGTCAAAAAACATTAATTTGTGTCGGCCAATAAAAATGATCCAGGTAAAAGTTATTACATTTTTACAAGTTTTTATATAACTTGCAATGTTCGTATGTCTGTTTGTCTTTCTGGTTCAAATCTTGCGATCCCTTTTTCAATCACTTACGGGTATCCGATTGAGTTGAAATTTGGCATACGTATGTAAAGTCAATGACAATGCAATAATCTGGTACCATGGATGATGTCTGCTGGATGCTAGTCTGATGATGGAGTCGAAAGGTGGCCATAGTTACATATGAACTAAACAACATAACCCCCTCGCGATTAGGCTTGTTGGATTGGTAATGATAAGCACTATTCAACCATATCATATTAAGGGTCTGATGATGAAGCCAAAAGGTGGTCGAAACAACTCAATATAACCCTGCCGTGTTTTGGGATTGTTGGATTTGTCTTCACCAGTACTTTAGACCCAGATGGTGTATAAGGTTTGATGATGAAGCCAGAAAGAAGCCATGGGAACTCCTCAACTAAACAAGATATCTTCGTTATGTTTCTGCTACAAAAGCTTGCTTTCAAAAAGGATTTCTCATTCAAAATTATTTCAAACTACTATCTGACCAGAACATGGCCTACGCTAAGAAGATCTTCACTGATAACCGGCGAGAAACTCAGCGGACAAGCTTTTCAAAATATCCAGTATCAGTCTGGAGTCTAGCATTGTGTGCCCAGTATAATCGAAATAGGCTCGCCTCCTTTTATATGGGACCTAAAATCGTCAAATGTAGGAACACTAATTTGTAAGACTGCCGGTGTACCACCCCCACTTGATAAATATATGAGTGGCGATAATATGTCCCATTTTAAAAAAAATCGTTATAACCAAACCAGACAAAATGCAAATGGAATTTAATGGCATTTTTTTGTTACCAGAGCACTTCCACTACATCAAGAGGATGATTGGAGCTGACTATGTGGGGATTGGCGGTGATTTCGATGGTGTTAATAGGCAAGTATACGATGAGTGACTTTTCAAAAAGACTACTTTTGAACCTGTTGGAACTTTGTGCTCTCTATCTACCCTGCAAAGGATCTAGGAGACTACCATTTTTTTTTCAGATATTATAAGAACTCCAATTATTTTGGAAAATTATGGACTTGTATACAACATGCAACATAAATAACACATAATCTAAAAGTAGTTTGTTCTAAATCGGGAACTAAATCGATTTCAACTGCTTTTAATATATTGACGGTGAAATGTCAAAACGTCCTGAAATTTTATAGCAATCAATTTAAATGCACCTCAAATAAGATTTAGTTTTGCACCACCATATTCATGCACTTAAGATTACTTGTCAAAATGACAAGAAATCGTTGATATGTTACATTTTTAATGCTTAAATTATCTAAATCTCATTCCAATCTTTCTGCTATATTAAAAACGTTTAATTCATGATCAAAAATATTAAAGTGTCTTTAATTGTATATCTTAACATTATTACTCAGTACATCGTTTGTTACATCCAGTTTAATAGTTAATTTGGATATCTAAGTTCTTAAGAAAATGATAATTAACTCATCCAAGTTGGAACTTTGATTTTCATAATGAATTTGTAAAACTAAAATCTAATTAAGGTGTCTGAGGTCTTGCGTCAATAATATTATACATCGTATAGTCGTTTTAAAATAAAAAATTGTTTTTGATGTCGTTTTTCATTAAGAATTAAGCTTCTTAACAGACGGGTTGTAGTTGAACTGCATGCTAACTGCAAAATGCAGTTGAAAGAAAGAAAGAAAAGCAGTTTATTTGTAACGAGCCTTACTTACATAATAAAAGTAAATAAACCAAAAAAAATTAAGTAAGTTACCCGTCAGACACGGTGTATTTGGTCATGGTATCTATATCCTCCCACATTCCCATCATATAATTGTTTCGTCTTAAAAGTACCTTGACCTCGTATCGGAAGACGTCGAGAGGGTAGGCCCCACAAGGCGGACCGATGTCCTGGTGAAGGTCGCAGGTGAAAGCTGATCTTTGGGGAGGGTTTTGTCCCGCAGTGGACGGCTTACAACTGATGATGATGAGAAATACCTGTTGACTTTTCATCATTGTTCCATATCATTGAACCTTAGTTTCTTCTAAGGAGACCATTGTGGATCCTGGTTTCAGAGTTACAATGGTGGAAACGTGTGGCGGGCTTAGTCCCATAAATAAAATAAAACGTTTCATTGCCTTACTTGGTACATTCTCTTGATAAGCGTTGAACCTTGGTATCGCCTAAGGAGAGCATTGTGGATCTTGGCTTACAGGAGTTACAGTTGTGGCAAAGCCTTACTTGATACATTCCCGCAGGGTCCCACGAGGTCTGGAAGACGTGTCTAAGTACCCTGAACTCTTCGCGGAGCTCCTTCGCAGTGGACAATGGAGTGTGCAAGAGCTGAAGAACCTGGCTGGACTGAACATGTTGCGTGTCATGAGGCAGGTTGAAAAGGTGGGTGAAAAAACTTGAACAGAAAGGTCAGCGGGATAAAATAAAAGGTAACTCAAACATAGCCCACTGAATTCCTCGCCGGATCTTCTCACTGTTCAGATAATGTGAGGGATGATACTTGTTGATTGACACGTTAAGTTACTCGTACACTAACATCAATGTGTTCGTGCTAAGCTTTCAGAGAGCCAAGCATAAAACATTTGACTTTTTCTTATGTTTATGGCATCCCGACGACGCGTATTTTGCCAATGTCAAGTATTACGAATATAACTATTCATTTCTAAATTAATTCAACTCCTCTATGAACTTGATGACAACGATGATTATGAAATTGATGAAGTGCCCCACCCTGGATAGTAAAGCGATGGATTCTTTACATACCATTTGCGGCGGCCGTTTTGAAAGAAATCGAAAAAGCACGTTTTATCATTTTGTTATAATTACCTTTACTCAAGCACATATAAGAATACATAATGGTTAATATTCCATTAAGATTACACATTATAATTCGAAATAACATAAGTTTTGGAAATTAATAAAAATTGACGACATCACTCTTCGATTTTTCGCGAAACTCCATTTGACGTTATCGTGCGTCGATACCTTCATCTTTATTAGTAAATTTTAAGTGTGACAAGGATGGCATATCAACTCGCTATCGTCACGCTTACGTCAATCTTTTCGTGCTAAGCTCTCTGACAAGGTGAGCATTGAGCTAACTAGACTGTCACTGAACTCATGAAGAAACTTAATAATAAATTGTCCCACAGGTACGCGATGAAATGCGCACGAACGGAATCGAACCCGAGGAGCACCCCGATTCGCCGAACGACAACGGCAACTGCACGAGCAACGCGTTCTACACCGAATACGTGTAAATCGCCCTAATGTTAGCCTGCGACTGCCAATTTGCACCGATTGATTTAGAGTGCATTTTAGTGTAAACATTAAAAATGTTTATACTGGTTTCACTAATTTGGTTGATTAATATATTTTTGTTAGTGTTTACTTAACTGGATTTGATTTTGATAAAATTGCCGGTGATAAATACAAATCGTTGTACCTGTGTATTCAAAAAATAAATTACATGTACCCATTTTTTCAGAAATGTAAATTTTGTCTCAGAAATATTTAAGATCAATAAAACAGTTTGAGTAATTATTCACTATGATTATAAATTAATAAAAATATTGATCTTAATCCACCAGATACTGTGTGGCGTCTCCCATACATTTCAGTATATTACAACTCTCCAAGTCGCGCGACCATTGCGGTCCCGGCGCGTTGCGTCATCTATGTGGCATAACCTTTTATGGTATTCCAGCGACAGAATACTATTACACGATCTTTTTACTAAGTTATCGTAACGCGCAGCGCTTGGTAATACATTTCTTTGCAATAGTACATAGCATTTTGGTTTGCAAGGGTATGTTAACTAGCACACAGTAACTTTGTCCTGGGCCATAGTATTTGGTTGATATTTCCCTCGATTTATATTAAGAAAAATTCATAAGGTCTTAAAAAGTTCTTGAACTAAAAGCCTAGAAATACACTCCAGAATTGTAAAAGTTGTACCGCGAGATTTTAGTGTATCTCCCGAATATATTTAGAAATTAAATCAATCAGCCTATTACATTATGAGTTTATGACACTAGAATCAGAATATTTTTTATTCATGTAAACCATTACAGTATCTATGTATCATCAGAAAGGTAATAAAGACTACCACCACAACGGAATGTCATTATGAGTGTATTATAATTCCCATAATGAATATCAAAATACCAATATTTAAATTTTAATGATAAAAAGAAACTAACCCACTGTCAGGTTTATCAAAATTGAGTTAAAATTAAAATTATTCAAAAACAAACAAATCAAAGATCAGATTTAGTTGGTTGAACAAAGAAAATTGTTTAGTAAACATATTTATATAAAGTTTTAAATTATTTCTTTTGTCCCCCAATGACGTGTGACTTATTAAAATTTATCTTGAAGCTCAAATTGGCAGTTGCGCTAATAATATTATTTAGTCCAACAGTGAACCCACGTTTGATTCCAATTGATGTGTGTATTATGTATCGGTTTCTGTGCCAATTACATTTTGGGGCCGTTATGTATCTCACTGTCATTCTCATACAAATTTGTATGAGTGCGATCTGTCAAACTCATGAATGATGAGGATGAGGTTACATGATAATATAAAATTATGTTATTGTCAATCTCATACATTTTGTATGTTTTCTAGCAAATGAAATTATACATGCGGTGAAGATGAGAATGAGCCCCGTCGTCACTATTGTAGCGTGACTTAAAGTCGGGTCTACTAATAAAGATATCAGTCTATTTACACGTTTTCGATTTTAGCATTTGAATAAAAGATTGATTTACACTCACTAGAGATGTACCTATTAAGTTCCCTTTCAATGTACTCAATTTATTCAAAACCTTTAAACGTCCCAAATTCATTTTAATTCAGACCCACACAATTAATAATTT
The DNA here is from genome assembly GCA_905147815.2 of Phalera bucephala. Taxonomy (NCBI): domain Eukaryota; kingdom Metazoa; phylum Arthropoda; class Insecta; order Lepidoptera; family Notodontidae; genus Phalera; species Phalera bucephala. Next base: position 29,343,077 of record LR990609.1, read on the forward strand.
GATTTAATTTCAACTGTAACTCAATGAAACATAAAATATATTCCATTCTCACAATTGCAATAAATACCGATAATATTAACTGAAAATTATTATTAAACCAACACGATCTTACTATTAATTACGAAAGCTTGCGTTAACTTATAACGCATTTCAGTACAAAATGAACATAACATTTCATGTTTTGACACAAAAGCCCGTGGTTACTCAATAAAGTCCATTTCAATTGCAAATTTGCACCAAAACGTACAGCATACTAAACGTTATAAGGGGCTGGTTACATAGATACCGCTGCACAAAATATAGAGCGGTAACCCGTGTCGATCTTTGCTGCAAAGATTCAATGATATGGAACATGAGCGAATGCTACAAGATACAAATAGTTGTACAAACAAATGCCTCATTTTGTACCTAAATACCTATTATTGAAATCGAAGATTAAAATAAATTGCTTCATTTCAATCTGAATCTGCATCTCGATCTTACATTCACTAAACTAACGGTCTCACAGAACGAACGCGACGCGATTTCGGTCAGTGGGGCAACTGTGAACGTATTTAGTCAAGGTTTGATATTATTTTAGGATTCATATGTCCCAAATGAGTCATATTAGGATTCAAATCTTTGCACTGTTTCAGATATAAATTATCTAGAATAAACAATGAGACACTTTTGCCATGTCTAGTGGAGCGGTCATTTAGGGATCTCGTACTTGCACAATAACATACAGTGCAACACTTTAAGTAAAAAGACCATTTACGAACCTTTTTAAAATAACAGTTTTTTTTATTTTCTGACATTATTATCACAGGTATTACGTATATAGTATAGTTACAAGTTAAATTTCAATTACTAAATCAGACTGAAATGTTCCACTGCTAGGTATAGACCTCTCACGTTTCCAAGTGAGAGAAAATAGGTAATATACTTTGACATACGGACTCAGTGGGGATTGGTATAGGCAGGCTTGTAGCTGTAGATATTGATACAACTTATTAAGCCGAAGGTTTTTGAATTGGCTGAACAGATACCATTTATGTGTACCGTGTCTCCCACAGCATGGAGACACTCGAATATGAAAATGTCTCAAACGGTCACTCATTTAATGGTACTTAACAATCCCGCACCGCTACCTCTTACACAATTTCAATTATTTTAGCACCATATAAACTGTCTAAATTTCTACAACCGCGTACAAGTGTGAATGGACTGATAATGACGGAACATCCAATGTAAATGGCACAGTTTAATTAATTGTACAGCATGTTATGATTGTCGCATTTCAAAATTGCGGTGATGTCTCTAAGTACGTTTTAACTGTAATTCGGTTAGCTCACGCTTACATTTCGTGAATTAAGTTAGTCTAAATGGATACTTTACACAAATAAATTTTCTTACTGTAATGTAAATGTTGACATTTACATTACACTGCGAAAATCATCGTGTTCTGAATGTAAAACTAATTTCGGAAAAATTCTCTAGAAAATTTAACTTATTATACACTTATCCTGTTAAAACTTACTAAAGAAAAGCAGAAAAATAAATAAAAACCGAGTACACAAGTAAAACTGTTTTCTTCTTATTGTTTCGATGGCAGTCTTATGGTTTCTTAATGTTTTCAAATAGAAATAATAATTTAATGCGAACGACTAAGTATTTCAACTTAAATAAACAATTAGTCAATATAACTAATGTGTTCACTGCTAGATTACAATACACTACTACTACTACTTATATATTATGGATGGTAGCTTACTAACAACAAAGTATAAGTTAACTTTATATTACAAAATCTAAAGACCCAGACTTTCATATTAATACTAAATTAAAACAGTTACTCAATGAAAATCATTTCGCTTCCCCGTCAAATCATTACAAAGTGAATAATGCCACCAATGAACTCTACAGCTCCACTAATTAAATTCTTGAATTAATGGCTGGTGCAATTATTAAAACTCGGCTCCATTACAGTACATTGGGTTTAAACACAAAATTCGCTCTCCAGTATCATAATTACCGTTATCATAACAACATCTGATGTAATTACTTTCCAATCAAATTTACTCGGCTTCGCACTTGCGACATCCAGAATCTAATTACAAGCAATTAATGCTGACGCAGTATTGAACAGTGATCCACTTATGATCCTAAGTTATTGCTTCCAATTACTCTCTGCTAGTTCCCTAACTACTGCAAGAATTACTAACTGCACTGGACTTAAAGTTTGCTAAAACAGTGATAGTTAAATACACAAATTCCGTCAAATAATTTCAGATATCCATGACAAAGGCTGTAAATAAATCTCCATTTAAAATACGGATATGCGTTTGACCAGACATTAAGCCGAGGTAGATTAAAATATATTTGCTCGGAAGTTATTCAGAAATCGATAAACAAGATCTTTTTGTACTATCCGTTATTATTAAGTCATGTTTGCCTTTGCTTGGTAAATAAACCGTGAATATTTTGTTTGTGAATATGAAATATAATTGCGACCCATAAAGCTTCCCGAGGGGATTCTATAAAATATCAGTTGGTAGTTATACTGTGAGCCGAGAACAGCCAACAATCGTTATATTTTTATTTTTGTGTGTTATTTTAATCCTCTTACGTGAAAATCCTCGCCGATGTACATTGTTTTTGTAATACCTAAGGGTATAGCACCGTGGGATTAGGCTATCAAAGGCTTTACTTAAGTTTAACAGTGCGGAATATTTCGAGGAAAGTTTTTCTCCTAGGATATAAGTTAATTGACCATTTTTAGTCACTCTTTTATGACTCGAGTTAATATTAGTATTTTGCTGATTTTATTAATTTTAAAGGGAAAATTGGAATTGGTCATTATACAATTTTGAAATGCAACAATCATAAGCATGCTTAAAATCTCGTAACTGTTTAGATAATGGAAATATGTGTAATCAGTGTTGTAGATGCATGATAGTTGTTATCACTGTGATCTTTGCACTTCTTCCTTCAACCTAACAGGGACACTATCCTCAACAAATTTTCTTTCACATATCACAGGCTCAGCTACTGAAATGACTTTCTTACTGGTAATACTATTTATATTAGCAAATTATTTCACGTCTTCCATTTCGAAAATTTATTTTCACCAAGTTGTATTACCAGTAAAGATCTCGTCAAAAAGTAGATAGAAAAAAAAAAACCCAAAATTGGAATTAAAAGGGAAGCTTTAGCGTGAGAGAGAATAAAAAAAATAACTGGGTAACTAATAAAGAATGTAACGAGATCTTATTTTACTATTGTGATTTAAAATTTTGAAAAAATAATACTAAAAGGTTTGATCTAGGAATGTATGTAGGTAGCGAATAAATTTTAAAAATAAATAATATTTGTTGATAATTATATTCAATTATTTCCGATGTTTTATGAATAAAATAATATTAAAAATTAAAGGAATTGAAAGTCATTGCTGAAAGTATGGTAACATGAAGAGTATAAGAGCCATAATTTCTTTCGCATTTATTAAAGGTCTAACCTATTCTTCGGCTTTTTAGTAATTGTAATGTGCATTTAACTTATTTAAGCGTATCACGAAGATATGTAACAAAATAATTATATTTGAGGTCACAGTTTGAAACGTTAAGTTTCGCTTAAGTTACGAGTTACATTTACGAGACTATACAAGCACTTAGTTAACTAAAACGGTCATCACCGTTACTTAGACGCCTGTAATAGGTACACATCAATAACCAAGTTTTTAAGACAGATTTATTTTCTACTACTTGAACTTTGAATTCAAAATTTTAGGAATCTTAAAGGTTTCAATTATATGATCAGGTTGGTTGGTTCAATAACAATGAATTGAATGAAGCAGTGCTTTCTGGGTCACTAAATGTATCTACTACAAGCAATGTAATATTAGGACTTTGCAGGTTTGTTATTCAAAAAGCTGATAAATGACAAATAGCAGAGATTACTACTATGATTTTGAATTAGCTCATTATTCTTCTTCTAATGCCTCCACGCATTAGAAGAATAATATTTTTTTTGACAAACTTAAAGTCGACTTAGAGATAGCATAATAATATAAAGAGGGCTTTACGACACTGTCCTACGTGTCCATCAGGCACAAAATATATTTTCAATAAAATCTTCACAATATTTTTTGTAAATAATAATAATATTAGGCCTGTTAACAAACTGTCCCACAAGTGGGCACGGGCCTCCTCTTAAACTGACAGGGTTTAGGCCATACTCCACCACGCTGGCCCAGTGCTAGTTGGCGAACTGCACACACCTTCGAGAAACGCTTAGGCATGCATGTTTATTCGCGTTGCTTAATTTTTAATATGCATACTTTCGAAAAGACAGCGGTGCGTGCCTGGGTTTGAACACGAGACCACTGACTTTGCAGTGCAACAGTCTAACTTATCTATCACTGCTAATATTTCTTAATAAACATACATTATTTTGTTAAATATGTATATTTGTAATTTACTGCTCTTTTAAATAACAACCGAGAGTCATACTAGTATACCTACTTAATTTAAAACTAATCATTTAAAAAGTTGCGATGGTAAAAATTGTGCCAATACTTTTATAATCGCCCTTTTACATGCTTCGAAAACTGTTTCTTATTTTTCTTTTCGCTGTTTTGTAACCTTGGACGTGTATCATGCCATGTGGGCGAGGAATGATTAATGAGGGCAAAAATCTGTATACTTTTTTTGTGTATTTTTGTCATATCGACAATAATTCCACAGCTTACAAGAACAGTTGGTTCTCACTAAATTAACGACGGCGGACCGGATTTTACGCTAACAGCGCACACCTACAATATGGTGATATTATATCTGAGCTTGATGGCTAGCTGGTGACACCGCAAGAGACACGTAGATTCGCCAAGATTCTTACCGGTCATCACGGTGGCGTCCACGCAGTGAGCCAGCTGTTCTTAAGCTGTGATAATACCATCCACATAAAGAGATTTATCTCAACTATGAAGCTGTGAATTTTCTTATTGTATGTATATAAGATAAATATTATGCGGAATAACGACTATTTCTTATAAATTATGACTGAACAATTTTTGAACCTATATTTGGACTATATTAGGGTCATCTCTATATTATTTTGGGATTAATTTTTAAGACATTTTTTATTATGGTGTGAAGTTGTTTATTTACAAGCGCACTTATGTATTGGACGATTCAAATTGGTTATGTGTAAAGGCGTTATGACATAATTTGAGAATTGTACTCAGAATAAATTAATTGATAACACGGAACATCATTTTACTCAACTCCCGAAGAAGAGTAACGTGTTTCAAATTTATGCAAGTATATGTCTTTTTCTTTGGTGTGTTTATGTTTTATTTGGAATTATAAAATATCGTTTGGCATCACTAAGCCAGTTTATTGTCCACTCTTTCACAGTGAACTCCTCCACATTTTCCACTCATTGAATGTTAAGGTGCTTGGTTAGGTAAAATTATTAAAAGGAAGTATCTTTTAAAATATATATCTTCACGCCATTGCGGCGTAGGCAGTAGGTATATAGCATTGTGCCTGATATAATGAAAATAGGCACGCACTTTATTACATGAGATCTAACATCATCAGTAAAAGTGCACAGTGGCGGGGGTGACAGAGGAGTACTGTGCACTTTTGGAAGAGTTACCTTAAGGCCTATATTCCCCAAGGAATATAGGCCTTAAGGTCGTGAAAGTGGCTATTTTATACAAATTTCAAATTGTGTCGTCTCGCTTCTCACGGTAATATAAAACTTGCGCAAAATTGTATACAGGGTGATGTGCAAGTCTCAATAAAAACTTAATACACAGAAAAAATAATTCCGATAATGATAATATTTATATATATTATAGAAATTATTTGGCACTAAATAAAATAAAGATTTGTTGTGGCGGATTCATATGAATTAAGTAGAAATTAGTTGAAGCATTGATTTATGAAAAAATACTCGCAATATTAAATTCTATAATTACACGGCTTCAAGTCAAAGTTAAAATTAAGTTAATTACTTTACTACTTGTTTCAACTGTTTTTGCCATTATGCAAAGTTACCTTAGTTATTTGGGCCTTGACATCTCAGAATTAGTTTTCTATTTTGAATAATCTCTGGCTTCAGTAATATTTGCAATACGTATGCAGGATAATGTATCTTATTGACATTACTATGTAATTTTGCCAACATTTTTCTTTGAAACATCTCTGAATTAGCTAGTATACAAGAGAATAAATTTAAACACCACACAAGAATAAATTTTCAAGTCAAACTCTGTGCTTTTTTAAATATTTTTTTACGTGCTGTCTACTTGCATGGTCTTGCAGGAAACTTACATGAAACTAATATTCTCTTGCATCTGCATTTTTGGCACCTAATATTGTAAATAGGGTCAACTTAGATAAAAATCATAATTTTATTTAGTGTCAAATAATAAAACCAAACCGAATTTCTGGAAGATGTGCGCTTGTTATAAAAATGTTGTAAGGCGCATTGCTGCATTAATTAACGAACAAAATGCTTACCGATACGTCCAAAAATCATTCATACTTGGGGTCACTAAATGCACTCGTGAACTTTCATGGGGTCACTTAAATTCAGATTTCAACTCTTAAAAACCTGTATGTAGTCACAACATCTGTATTTTCATGGGGTCGCTTTCGTCCCTTTTCATCATGTGAGGTCCTATACCTCCGTACATAGTTCCTTCCCTGTCTTCCCCGTCATAGAACCGCAAGCGCCACGCAACGTTTTTGTGAAAATGTTTATATTTAAATACACTTGGTAAACCAATAAACACGTTTGCTGTAATGTAATTTTTGTTTTATTTATCCCCCCCCCCCCCCCCTTCCCACCCGTTCTTTCTCTATCTTTTGTAAGGGCAATAAAAAAGTCCCCTTTAGTTCTAGATCTAATAGGTATTATCAAATGGCGACTTACCTTTCGTTCGCACGAGAACTTTTCCATCACGAAATAATAAGCGCTGAAATAAAACAAATAGCTAACAATACGTATCTTTAAAAAGCGCTTTCAGGGCTTCAGCGCAACGCATTGCAAAAGCGCCCTTGCGAACGAGGTGTTACGGTCGGTTTCGATATCTAACACAAGGATAGTTATGCTTGCTACAAATACAATTTCGACATATATTACATGGAAAATTTTTAAATAACTACTGACACTTCCTTGCCTTTATATTTTAGAAATAGCGTCATTTGAAGAATCCTCATTTATTTAGTCGCTTATCAGATATTGTACAACGCAGCCGCCGCGATCAAGGCAAACTTTGTTTGCAAACGTCTCGGACTGCACTTATGAATAAATATGTATTCTGCATGGCACCGAAAATGTAAAATAAGATACCAAATAAATACAAAGACTATAATTATAAGTTATTTAGGAAACATTTAAAAGACATTCATTTATGTAAATGTGGGATCATTATCCCACATTTACATAATTTTTTCAACTTCATCTGTGTAGTTGAATTAAGGATTATTAAATGTATTTTTTTTTCTTTTCTCGCTAATAAATAAAGTAATAATTATTGATTTAACTGGCGCACTTTTGACTGAACGACAATTTTAATAAATAATAATTCATATTTATGTTTGTAGCAACATTGATCTCATTGGCATTTATTTTATTTTACTGGATTAATTGACTTTATTGGGTACTGTTAAAAATAATTTTCATTTTATATTTGTTCACCTGATTGGGCAAAAACATGGTGATTCTAGTATCGACATTTACTTCCTATGTACCTACACATCATCATCATCATCTCAGCCTATACTTGTCCACTGCTGAACATAGGCCTCCCCAATCGCTTTCCAGCGTAACCGGTCCGATGCCACCTGCATCCAACGACTTCCTGCGATTTTCACAAGATCGTCGGTCCATCTGGCAGGCGGTCGTCCCACGCTGCCCTTGTACCTACACATGTTTTGACAAATAAATATACTTTGACTTGGACAGCAAATCTATTTATAGGATCTTATGGCCCCTGGATGAAACTGACAGGGGGGGCGTTGGTGTGAAATTTGGGTTATCATTTAGTAAAATTTTCCTGCTTCCAGGGAAATATTTCAACAGGTTACTAATTAAAAAACGAACTTACGTAAATTTTATAGCAAACGGCAACTCTGCGACTGTCATAAAGTGACACTTGATGACAGCGTTAGTTCCGATTTTGGCCGCGGGCCAAAAAAACCTTGTACGACTATATTCATTACATATTGAAACCGACCATCAGTCAACTTAAACAGTGTTCAACTAGTTAACGTTTCAATATTGAACTTCAAATTTGAATAAACTTAGACCCTTACTAGGAATTATCTCTGTCTCGAAGATGTATCAGACCAAAAAATCCTTATACGACTATATTCATTACATATTGAAAACGGCCATTAGTCAATCTAAACGGTGTTAAACTCATATAGGTCCTCTTTTAAATCCCACCTATATGGTTAAACTAGTTAATCTTTTAATTTTGAACTTTAAATTTAATTAACCAAAATAAACAGACCCTTACTACGAATTACTTCTGTGTCGAAGATGTATGAACAGACGCAAAATTAAATGTATTAATACTCAGACCGAAACAAATATCTATGGGTCACACAAAGATTTATCCCTTGTAAGAATCGAATTAGCGACTGTTTGATCCGATCTACCCAACGGTCTACGCTCAGACTACATCACCTGGGTAATTGCTGGAGCAAAAGGTGCTCAGAGGGCAGTTCTGAAGATAATGCTCAAGAAAAATAGAAAGTTTTCTACACTAACCCTTTACTTGGAGGCTCAAGTCCTCAAAGTAAGGCAAATATTCATATTAAAAACTGCTCTTAGACTTCATAAAAAGATATTAAACAGTAACATTTACCAACTATTATTAATAAAAAGATTATTCAGAGCTCCAAAAGCTTCAGGTAAAATCTAAGTTCGCACAAGGTTTCTCACCCTTTTTAGGTCCCCACATATACAATTCTACCCTTAAAACATTGTGATATTAAAATGGATTCTTATACTTCGCAAAGAAAAAAATTAAGAAATGGCTATTACTAATTATCTTACATCGAGACAGAAGATATAATGAAAATAATATCATAGTTTATTCACATATTGTATGCACAAACTTAATAATATACTATTTTAAATAAATAAAAAGACACACACACACACACACGCACGCACGCTCATTTTCGGTGAACCATATTAATTTAATGATTTATTTTTACCTTTTATTAATTTCATTTTTTTATATTATTCTTCGTTCGTACTCTTACCTCCCGACGCATTGTGACTTAGCAAGTATTTCGGTAGGGCCCTCACGATACAGGCTATGCCTAGTGTGGGAACCAATAGAACTAGATTAATGTATCTAGATTTGTATTCTCAAACATACCTACACATTTAATAACTATTTTAATATTAGTCATAAGAGCATGTTTGTATTTTTGGGAAAAAAAATAAAGATTATTATTATTAATTTTCTACTGAGGACTTGGATATTGGTTGATGATTGGACACTAATAATGGTATGGCGAAACCAAAGCGTTTAGCCGCGTCCGCGGTGGCGTCCCCGGCGGCGATCACGGTGGCGATCTCCCTATGATTGCGCGTGCAGACGCCGCCCAGATAGCGCGTGCAGGTCACAGGACGCGTCGATGTGAACATTTCCATACAAATATAACTGCAGGAGCTGATTGCCACCGTCCACGCCATCGCGGACGCTGCTGGACGGACGCGTTGGTTTCGCCGTACCTTGATCACCCAGAGGAACAAAGTGGAATAAACCAATTCCGATATATTATAACGGCTTTAAACATTTTTTACAAGCTGTTATTTCACTTGCAATGTCGGTATGTCTGTCTGTCTTTCTGGTTTAAATCTTGTGATCTATTTATCAACCACTTGCGGGTATCCGATTGAGCTGAAATTTGGAATACGTATGTAAAATCGGTACCGCTAGTCTATAGCAGCAGCTAGCTATAGTAGCAGCTAGTCTGATGATGGAGTCGGAAGGTGGCAATAGAAACATGTAAAATATACAACGCAACCCCCTCATGTTTTGGCGTGTTAGATTGGTATTGACAAGTACTGTAAAACGAGATGGTGTTCAGGGTCTGATGATGTAGCGGACAGGTGGCCAATGGAACTACCCAACTACTTAGTATAACCCGCCGTATTTGGGTTCGTTGGATTTGTGTTGGAGAGTGCTTTAGACCCGGATAGTGTCCAGTGCCTGATGATGGAGCCGAAAGCCATAGAAACAACTCCTCGAGCACGCAAAATATCGATATTGTGATTTTTCTTCAAAAATGGTTTTATAAAAAGTCTTTTTAAATTAAAATTATTAACACAAGGTGTAACATAATAAACGCAAGATCTGAAAGTAGTTTGTTTTAAATCAGTAACTGAATTGATTCCAACTCTTCTTAATGTATCTTAATTTTTTTTTTAAATTTGCAATAATACTTTTACTTCTTCAGTGTGCTATAAAAAACTAAATTTATTCTTGATTTATAGCAATAAGAAGATTACATATGCTTTCCTAACCCGTATTTCTCAAAATGCACTATGTGTGCATTTTGAGAAATACGAGATACATACAAGATCCAGTGTTAATTGGGGTATAAAAGTGCTTGAAAAAGGGGTAAAAACCTTTAAATTTGGAAATTTGGTTTTCGTTTTGAATTTATGAAGCAATTCTCTAATCGGGATGTCTGAGGTCTTGCGTTTATTATTTTACACCTTGTATATCAAGAAGCAAATGAACTTGCGGGTTACCTGATGTTTACCTTAAGCCGCTCTACCTACTAGGTCGAATAGTTGCGGGTTCGATTCCTGCACGGGACAAATTTTGTGTGACCCACAATCATTTGTTTCGGTCTGGGTTTTGTGTATGTGAATTTTCATGTTTGTAAACGCACCCGCGACACAGGAATAAATCCTAGTGAGGATAAGTTTCTTTTAAGTAAAAGCACAATATGTAAAATAACTCTTAGTTCTTTATCAGAATAATGAACCTGGATATTGCCTAGAAATATGTAACTTATCAAGACAAGTCTAACGAGACTAAACACGACGGGGATATCTTGTTCAGTTGAGAATTGAGGAGTTCCTATAACCATCTTCTGACTTCATCATTAGACCTGAAAACTCAGTATCAGATCAAAGTTTCATAGGTACGCAAAATTTCAGCTCAAATCGAATCCAGCAAGTGTCTTGAAAAAGTAATTACCAATTTTGAACCGGAAAGACAGACACAGACATATCAAACAAAGCAAGTTAAATAAAACCTTTTAAAAAGCTAATCTGATCCTTAAACAAATCTTTACCAATCCACAAAGAAAATATTCAAATGTTTACCAAACGTACAGTCAGCTAGGAAAATAAGGGAAAGTTCCCGAGCTCCCAAGTTCCCGGATCCCGGGCCGCGGGACTCGTCCCGCGACGTTAACTCAGCAACTTCCCGCCCCGCGTGGTGTGATTTCAATGCTTCGAATTAATCGGATGACAATGCAGTATTGGATCAGGGTTGCTACTAAACAAATGGACCCCTTTTATTTTATTGTTTTTAAAATTCTTGTTACATGCATTATAATTCGCTAGATTCCTTGTGTAGATTATAAAGATATAACATTTCGCCAACGATATTATAGGGGCCTCTATTTTTGTTCATTATTCAATACACCGTAAACAATTTGAGACTCCGGATAGTCAATTATTTGTTAGAAATATCACACCAACAACGCAGTCAAAAGACAAAAGAATACTATCATCACATATATAGTAGGCCTCTCTTCTATCACGCCATTTGTTCCGGTTCTATTCCACCTTTTGCCAGACACCTTCACCATGTACATGGTTCCATCTAGCTTTGATATAGTTTCAACAAAATATTTTTGAAATAAATAAACTCTTGGATCTCTATTTTTTTTTCTACCCCACAAGGGGTAAAATATAAATGAAATATAAATTCTCGTCATCTTTTCGTGACAACCCTCACCGATACAAAGGAGGGTGATGACGTCAAAGGTAAGTACTTAGGCGACGTGCTCTGTACGCGCTGAACTACTTATGGAGTACTTGTGGAGTTCCCTCGAGACCCAACATCCGCAAGTACGTATGACACTCATTACCGTTTGGTATTGACAGATTCGGGATAAGCACCGCTTAAGTATTGATTAAGTAAAGATATATGTACAGTTAACTATAATATTATTAACAAATTCATTCGTAATGGCGTACAAATACGTTCCGTTATGCTTTTGTCGTGTTCTAAATTGTATCTATCTATATCATCACGCCAAATCCCTTGTGGGGTAAATAGAGAGTACAAAGCTATAACATCCTTGTGGTTAGTATTCTGGTTTAACACTTAAAATGTCTAGATATTTTGAGATAGGATAATAGTGCTCCTACGAGAGTGCCGTTTTTACCAATTATTTTTCAGAACTCTAATGTTAAATAGATTTTGTAACATTTTTTTTCTTATGTTGCTGAATACATATTCAGAGAAAACTCCATGAAATAATCCATGCAACATTTATTTAATAAATAATCTTACTAACATTATAAACGTAAAAGTTTTTATGTTTGTTAGTCAATCACGCGAAAACACCTGAAAAGATTTTGATGAAATATTGAAATTTTGCACACAGAAAAAAAAAAAAAAACACCGTCACGCCTATATTCCCCAGAGGGGGTGGCAGAGGTGTACTGGGTATACCCTCGTTTCGCTGACGATGTTAGGTCCCATGTAATACGGGGCGAGCCTATTGCCATATACCGGGCACATTTCCAGACTCCGGACTCATACTGGGAATTTTTCGTTAGAAAAACTACATTTGTCCGACCTAGGATTCGAACCCAAGACCGCGTGATCACAAAGCGATGCGCTTTGCCACCAGACCAACGAGGCAGTCAAAATTACATTTATCACACAGATAGCTTATTACCTTTATTACTTATTATACATAGGATACTTTTTATCCCGAAAAATGTTATAATTCCTGTCTAAAGTCAACTATTTAATATTAATAAATATTAAGTTGCTTATACCTATTTATTAAAAGAAACATATATTTAATGTACCGCGATAATCTGCTAACAGTTTCGGAATAAAATACTTTCCTGCCAAAGTAAAAAAATATAACGAAGTGAATGGCGAATTCGCTGAATACCCTTGGGCTTAAATGTTAGGGGACCGACTCAAAAAGACATCCCCTATTCTCCCAACCTTAAGGCATTACACACACAAGACAGAAAATGTAATATTTTATTTGCCCATTAAACCTTGTAATTTATGAAGGTACTAGCTGTGTGTCCGATGGTATTTCTAATCGGTAATTTTAGCCCTCTGTTTAACCCCCTGAGGAGAATAATTCTCTGAAATTCATCCTTAGTGTTCACCAACGTAATTAATATCTTCCTAGAGTGAAAGCCCAGCTTATGTAACCAATACTTACTGATCATTTTTCCTAATAAATAAGAATAAAGGCAGTAAGAAACATCTACAAAAACAATATTAATTCAGTGTATTAAAGAAACGCATCCGCGATTTGACTACCTCATCGGCTTAGAGGCGAATAATGCGCGTTGCGATCCCGAGATCCCTTCAAATCCTAGGTCGGACAAATGTAAATTTTCTATCGAAAATTTTTGGAAACAGTCCGGTGTACGGAATTGCGCCCGGAATATGGCAATAGACTCGCCTCCTATTACATGGGACTTAACAGCGTGGGCGAAAAGTGAGTGTACACCATACATCTCTTCCATCCCTGCTTGAGGAATATAGGCGTGACGGTGTTTTTTTTTGTAGGGGTAAGGTGATTGATTCCTTATCCTACAGATGAGTCGTGACCCGTTTGTGGGAGATAAAGATTGTTTGTTTCTTAAATGGTTTTAATTAGAATTTACAATTAAAACATGTTAGTTGTTTGAGTACCAAATTGCTACTGATATGTTAAATGTTATACAAATTCCAATGTTCTGCTGAATCGCAGGTTTACTGGAGGACGTTCGGATTGCAACATAAATACAGTAAAATTCACTATATAGAATAATAATGTGCGTGTCCGTACATCCTGCCAGGCCTAAAAGTTATACAACCACAAATGTTAATAATATAAAAAGATATAAATGTTTTAAAATTAAATGTTGAATGTAGGTTGAGGACGTGCGTATTCCGATCTCGAGTGTTGGAACCGTGTAGTAGTTGTCCTCGGTAGGGTTCTCATCTCAATGTTGACGGTTGCGTTGTCGGTCGGCGCGGGCGCGGGCGCGGCGCGGCGCCTGTGCACGTAGCTGCACGCTGCCGCCGCCACCACCAGCAGCACCACGAGGCTTGTGTACGACACCGCGTATTGGTGTATATCATGGCTTGTTATCCCGTTATCTAATTCGCTCTGGACCTGCAGTTCGTCTATTTTTTGTTTCAGTTCGTCTAGGTTGGCTGCATCTTGTTTTAAGTTTGTTGTAAGTTTTGGAGAGAATTGGACTTCAGGACTTGTCAAGTTATTTATATCATAGCTGTTCACTTTTGGTATGTGAATTTCGGTATTTATGTTTATATAACTCTCGTGCAGCGTTTTTGTATAAAATGTTGCGTCTTCGTGCTTTACTATACAATTAGGATCTACTTCAATAATTCCTGCTTTTTGTGTTATTCTTGCACTGATGTGTTCATCACATATAAGTTTTAGTTCACATGTACTACAGCAGAAATAAATCCACGTATTCGGCTTATGCAGCTCGAGCCATTTGTTATTGCATGTGTCCTCAACGTACTCACAGCTCTTAGCGTATTCGCCGGTTATTAGTGATATTTCACAGGGCGTGTTATTACTGCGCATGTTGTATGTTGGTTTGTTTAGCTTACAGATCAAGTACTTTTGCTCGACTACTGTACAGGTCCCGATATCTTTTTCTGACAAGGCCATGTATATTTCTTTTCTCAAGTTTATTCCAATGTAATCTGACACTGTCTTCATGAGAAATGTTGTGTTATTTCTTATTATAGGGATTGGTATCACCCTATATAACCGAAGTCCATTATCATTAGTCAGCGGTAGTTTTATTTCCGTGATGAATAAATTTTGAAATACTGCCCACTTAACCTCTAGCAGCTTATAGATACTGCTTAAATGGTTTCGGAAGTTTTCTATGGGGAGTGATAAATGTTCTGGTAGCTGTCCTGATATCGCGTTCAGTTCTTGCCGTAATTGTTCTGGGGTCAGCAATCTGTTATCAATCTGCCCATGTTGGATGCTAGTCGCAATGTTAAGGAGCATCTGTTGAATTGAACGTAGTTTCGCTAAGATGATATTAGCTGACATTGACATCATGTTGAAATAGATCATGTTCTGATTTTGCTCCACGGCGTGTTCCATTTTGTTTAGGTAAGTATCTGTTTAATTTAAATGCTCTTCCATCAGTTGAAATTGTTGATTCATCACTAGTTGATTGCGTTTAAGTATATTATTCTGGGCTTCAATAATTGTTGTTTGGTTTCTAATTAGATTAATCATATGATGTTCATTTGTTTGTAAGTTAAGTATATCCTGTTTATATTGTTCTGCAAATCTGGAATCTAACACGCCAAACAGCTCATTTGCTATGTATCCTATGCCGTTGATCAGGCCGCGAGATATACGTCTTGGCCTTGGCGTTTGCTCGGAGATAAGTAAGTAGTTGTTGTGTGTTATTTCAGTAAGTTCTTGTTTCAACTCCAGGACGATGCTGTGGCAAATATTCTTGTATTCAAAATTCTTGCATCTTGATTCCACGTGTAACACCAATTTTTGTATTGATCCGATCCCTTGCCAATAGGATGTCATGTTAAAAAATGTTACTATTTTCCAGGTATCGTGTATATTTTGCAGTTTCCCGATATCTTCAAAATAGACTGTTTTTTCCTTGTGAAACTGATTAATATTTACCATCTTGTTATCTTGTTTCGTTGGATGAAATAATGTTAATAATATTAAAAAAAGACATGCTAGATTTGTTCTGGAAAATCTCAATTGCTTAGTTTGTTTTCGTTTTTGCTTATGTGGAGTTTCTTCCTTCTTTTCAGGTCTGGTAACTACAGATGCAGATTTTTCTATAGGTAACAAAATTAATTTACTTGTTGGACGCTTCAGGGTCCCATCCTTTGTTTTCAGGGTCACCACGCGAACTAAGTCATCTTTACCAGGGTGTGTTTCAGTTACTCGGCCCAGGATCCACTTTGCCGGAGGTAAGTTATCTTCTTTTATGACGACAACTTCCCCGACCTTTAGGTTTTCCTGTTGTTTGTTCCATTTACTTCGTACTTGTAGAGTATGAAGATATTCCGCAGACCACTTCCGCCAGAAATGTTGGTGCATTTGCTCCATTAGACGCCATCTATGTTGGAAACTGACTTTACAGTCTGTTATTTTTTCTTCGGGCAATGATGTCAAAGGTCTCCCAATTAGAAAATGGCCTGGAGTTAGGTATTCCAGGTCTTCAGTGTCTTCCGTCAATGGACACAGGGGCCTAGAATTTAGGCACGCTTCAATCTGCGAGATTAATGTTAAAAATTCTTCGTAGGTGAGCTTTTGTGTTCCTATCACACGTTTCAGATGGTGTTTCATGGACCGAACTGCTGCTTCCCACAGTCCGCCTGCAGATGGCCAGCTAGGGGCATTGAAATGCCATTCCACTCCTAGGTTATTCATGTTGTGTTGCCAAGAGTTTGTCGTTTGAGTTAGACGAAGCTGTTGGTACAGCTCTCTTTTTGCACCTATGAAGTTGGTGCCGTTATCACTATAGAGATGTTTTGGACATCCTCTTCTAGCAATCAGCCTTTTTAAAGCCATTATAAATGTTGGCGTGGACAAATCGCTGACCAACTCTAAATGCACGGCCTTCGTGACCATGCACACAAAGATGGCAATGTAGCCTTTAGATGTTCGTACTCCTCTGCCTTTGTTTAGCTTCACCTCCACGTAGCCAGTGAAGTCCACCCCCGTGTGATAGAAGGGCGGGGATTGAGTTATGCGAGCAGCAGGTAGATCAGCCATGCGTTGTTGTTGGACTTTTCCATTAAAACGGCAGCATGTTACACATTTTCTTATGTGTTTTTTCACTGTTTTGTTGCCACCAATGATCCAGTATCGTTGTCTCAATGTGGCTAATGTTAATCTGGCTCCTGCATGTAGGGTTGTTAAGTGCGCTTCGTTAATCAGTAATGTTGCTAGTTGACTTTCTTCCGGGATGATAATGGGGTGTTTCATATTTTCTGGTAAATAAGAATGTTTCAGTCTTCCTCCCACCCGAAGTAATCCTTTACCGTCCAGGACAGGATTCAGTTTGTAAATGCGACTTCGTTTTATTACGAACCCATTAGTTAATAGCTCTGTTATCTCTTGTTTATAACAAAACTCTTGAACGTCTTTAATTATAATTATCCGTGCTTCTCGTATTTCACCTATTGTTAATTGCTTTCATTCATCGTGCTCCTTTGGGTGGCGTGCTCTGTTTATGAAACGTAACACCCATGCGATAATCCGGCACACTTTGTTTACATTGTTATATTTATTTAGTGTTTCTGTTATAATGTTGGGTTCCGTACACCTTTTTATCACATTGTACACTTTTATTTCTTTGTCTGTTGGCATTTTAAGGTGATCTTGTGTACTAGGAATGCAATCATTTTGTAGCCATTCTGGTCCATTCCACCACAGCTTGAAATTATGTAACTGAGACGGCATCAAACCTCTCGATGCGCAATCTGCTGGGTTTTCTTCGGATTTTACGT
The DNA here is from genome assembly GCA_905147815.2 of Phalera bucephala. Classification (NCBI taxonomy): domain Eukaryota; kingdom Metazoa; phylum Arthropoda; class Insecta; order Lepidoptera; family Notodontidae; genus Phalera; species Phalera bucephala. Next base: position 29,360,850 of record LR990609.1, read on the forward strand.
ATCTCCAATTTTGTGGTGGTATAATGTTCGTTATTTGCTTGACTCGATTAGCTACGAACGACTTCCATCTGTTAATGTCACCATTGATCCATCCCAAGACTACCATGGAGTCAGTCCAGGCTGTAACATTGATCTCATTCCTGTTCATACATTGTTTTATTTTGTTAACTAGTTGGCTCAGTAGTTGTGCACCACATAATTCTAGTCTGGGCAATGTTTGTTATTTTTGTAAAGGGGCAACTCTTGTCTTCGCCGCTATTATGTTTATTTGTATTTGATTCTTGCTGTTTCGTATGACGCTATAAACAATGCATGCGTACGCTTTTTCTGACGCGTCACAGAATGCATGGAGTTGCATGTTTTCTTGGGTGATGTTTGCACCCAGCCATCGTTTTATATGAAATTCCTTGCATGTTGTTGATTCATGTCTCAAGGCTGTCCATTGTTTCTGAATATGTTCAGGAATATTTTCGTTCCATTCAATTTTACTTTTCCAGATATCTTGAAAGAGTATTTTTGTTTTTATTGTTATTGGAGACAGCCAGCCCAAAGGATCAAATAACGTCGAGATCTCACTCAGGAGCTGCCTTTTTTTTTGTTGTGGTTAATTTTGTTGGTTTCAAGGTTGGTTTCAAAATAAAGTTATCTTTTTTCGGGTTCCAACTTAGGCCCAATGTTTTCGATGTTTCCGACTCTGTGAAATGAACGTTGAGTGGATTTCTCATCGATTCAGGCAAATCTTCTACCAGTTTTGGTTCGTTACTAGCCCACTTGCGGATGTTGAATCCTCCACTCTTCAACAATTGTATCAGCTCATTTCGAGTTTCTTGAGCATCTTTAATTTGGTTGCAGCCAAATATTCCGTCATCCATGAAAAAATTATGTTTTAATATGTGTTTGGCCTTCGGGTAGTTGTAGCCTTCATCTTCTGCCAGCTGATGTAATGTTCTTAAAGCCAAAAACGGAGCAGCTTTTGTGCCGTAAGTTACAGTGCACAATTGAAATTCTGTCATGGCTTGTTCTGGACTGTCACGCCAGATGACCGTCTGTAGTGGCTGGTCATCAGGATGCATAGCAATGTATCTATACATCTTCTCGACGTCTGCTGTTAGTGCGTACCGATACTGTCTCCATTGTAATAGGATTGCTTGCAGATCGGCTTGCAAATTGGGTCCACTTTCCATCAGGTCGTTAAGGCTGCATTTTGTACTTGTTTTCGCAGAAGCGTTAAACACCACTCTCAATTTTGTTGTTATGGAATTTTCTCGTATTATTCCATGATGTGGTAGAAAGTACTGAAGAACACTATTGTTACTTGTGAACTTCTTCATATGTCCCAGATTTTTGTATTCGGACATGAAGGCTCTGTAGCTTTGTCCAAAATTGACATTATTGGCCATTTTTCGTTCAAGCATCTTAAATTGTGCAATTGCTTGAGGTTTAGATGTTCCTAGTTTTTCACAGATCTCTTGTTTCAGTGGAAGGCGAACCTGGTATCTTCCATCTGTTAACCTGATTGTTGTTTCCTTGTAGTATGTTTCGCAAGGATCTTGCTCGTTTTGTTCTTTATTATTATTTGTTATATCTTCATAATCCCAGAATTTAGCTATTTCTTCTAGGTTGTTTATAGTAACATGGCAGTAAAATGTTTTGTATCTCCCACAAATAATCCACCCTAGATGGGTTTGTTGAGCCACGATATTGGAATGTTTTGTTTTTATCAGACCCTCTAACAAAATTTCTGAGTATATGTCAGCACCCAATAATATGTCAATGTTTCCAGCTATGTTAAATTTTGGGTCTGCTAGCTTAATGTTCTCCAAATGTTTAAAGATTGATTTATTTATGTTATTGTTCGGAAGCTGACTTGTTAGTCTGTTCATAATCAAGGCTTCGGCTTCAAATGTGAAGTCATTATGCAGAGATTTACAGGATAGTTTAACCATTCCTTTGCATTTGTTTGTAGGCGAAGACCCAATTCCATATACCGCCGCATCCAACTTGCTTCTCTTCAGCCGCAGTCGTTGAGCAGCGTCTTCTGTTATCATTGTAACTTGTGAACCTTGGTCTAATAGGGCTCTCAGTTTGATGTTGGTTCCAAATGAGGTCTTGACTTCGATTTGGGCTGTTGCTAAGAGTACATCATTGCATGGTTCGTTACACACATGGGTATGTCTTTGACCCTGCTTGTTCGTGGAATTTTCCCGTTCGTTATGTAATGCATCATGCAGTAAAGTGTTATGATTGTTATTGCACTGTTTGCATTTCTTCGTTGACGTGCATTGAACTCCGTTATGGCTAAACAGGCAGTTTTTGCATACGCCAAGTTTGTTCGCTGTTATGAGTCGGTCTTGTGACGTCATGTCTATAAATTCTTTACAACGGTATAATCCATGTTTCTTGTTACATTTAGGGCATTTTATAATAAAGTTATAAAATGTCTTCGGCGACTGACTATTATTGTACTGTTCATTATGTTGTTTATATTTTCTATAATTGTAAATAGGTTTCTCCGAAGTTGTTGCTTTTTCTGCGTTCGTACTACGGCTAGGCTTAATGTTTGTTTCCAACGCCATAAATTTATTCTCTAAAAATTTCAAAAAATCGATAAGTGTAGGTATTTCTCTGGGGTTTTTCAAAGACTCCACATAAGCTTGTTTCGTTTCACTGTCGAGTTTGTTCAGAAAAATATGAACCAATAATGGGTCCCAAGTTTTGGTTTCAATCTTCAGGTTTGAAATCGCATTTACATTTTCTTGAATTACGGCATGCATCCTTTTCACACTTGCGGCTGAAGGTTGTTGGATGGTAGGGTGATTCAGAAGTTCACTGGCGTGGTAAGTAAATAACAGTCGGAGGTTATCATACCGTTGTTTTAAGATGTTCCAGCAAGTTTCGTAGTTGTCCGCGCTTATTGACAAGTGTTGAACTAGGCGTTCAGCTTCTCCTTTCAATTTAGACTTGAGATGTTGCATCTTTTGGGATTTTGATATAAACGTGTTCTGATGCACTGTTTCCGTGAATAAGTCCTTGAATGTGGTCCACTGCGCATAGTTACCCGCGAAGCTAGGCAATTCTATTTTAGGTGCTGATGTCTCTTGATGGTTGCGCTCCCAGATTTTGTTATTAATCATTGTTTTAGCCACTTCGTACATTTTTTCCAGCTTGTTATATGTTTGTTCGTGGGCACTTACGTCATGAAGTATGTTATCCAATTTCCAGTACAACTTATCAATGTTTTCCCATCGCTGGGTGATAATCTTGAGTTTGTCTTCCAGTTGCCACTTTTCTGTAAGTACTCCAATATCCAGATTGCGTATTGTTCTTTCAAATGCCTTAACATTAGATTTCTGTTCGTTAATCAAAGTCATGGTATTTTCGTCGTATTTTCGTTCGCCGTCACTACCTCTTCCCTCACTGGCTTCTCTAAAATACTCACTCTCTTCAATGTTTCCTTCTTCAATGCTAGCTGTTGCTTGCAGTTGTTCTCTTAGCATTTGTTCTTCATGCGTGATTCGGCGCTCCAGTTCTTGCTTGGAGGTCAAAATCAACGTTTTTGTTTGTTCATAAAATTGTTGGAGTTTTTCAAATACCTTGTTGTCAAAGTAATTACCCTTTTTCTCAGTCTTTAGTAAAGAAAGACGGGTATTGTTAAACTCAAAGGTTGACCAATTGTTTTCAAGTTTCTTCAGACGCTCGTCATGGTATTCAAGAGTTTGTTTCCTTGACGGGCTATCTTTCTTGAAGTTGGCCTGAATGGCTTTGATGATCTCCACCAGTTCAGCCTGTTGTTGTAAAATATCATCATACGAATCCGTAGACATTATGTTATGTTGTTATTTAATATGTTATTTAAATTTGTTTATATTATGTTGTTCCCTGCTTGGTAAAATGTTCACTGTTTTCACACTTGTTAAATTGTTCTCTGTTTTCACCCGGCACTAGTTTTGTTTAATCTTTAGTGACTTTATCAGCTTAGCTACGTTATGTGCAACGTCTCAATTCGCCTGGGGGATTCCGCTGGTGGAAAGACAGGTAAACCGATTTGCTAACGCAGCAAAGATTCTAAAACACTAAAGCAGGGCTCGAAGGACCAAAATGTAGGGGTAAGGTGATTGATTCCTTATCCTACAGATGAGTCGTGACCCGTTTGTGGGAGATAAAGATTGTTTGTTTCTTAAATGGTTTTAATTAGAATTTACAATTAAAACATGTTAGTTGTTTGAGTACAAAATTGCTACTGATATGTTAAATGTTATACAAATTCCAATGTTCTGCTGAATCGCAGGTTTACTGGAGGACGTTCGGATTGCAACATAAATACAGTAAAATTCACTATATAGAATAATAATGTGCGTGTCCGTACAGGAACCTATACAGAATGCGAAATGACAATGAGTCACCCATGAAATAAAACATGTTGAAGCTCGGCAGCCAAATGTTTCTTGCCACAGATCCCTTGTGTTCTCTAACACAAAGATTTACCCACGGTAGCTAACTGTGTTGGATGGTGGTGAGATTCACCGTTTAAGTACCTATCAGTAAGGGTATTTTTTCTATAAACCGTATGGTTTAAGGTGTTGTACACCTTAAGCATGGCAAACCAACGTGTCAAGCAAGTCCTCCACGACAATAAGCTTCGAGTCCCACGCCAACGTCACACTGACCGAGTGAAACCAGCCACAATTGAGGGTCTCCCTGCTGTAACGCCTTACACGAAAGGAGTCACGGACAAGATTGGCTACATCTTGAAGTGTGCTTCAATTAAAACATTGTATAAGTCACCGAAGAAAATCAGTAAATTTTTACCATATGTTAAGTATCACAACCCTCTACAAGATGCAGGGGTATACAAGCTTGACTGTGAATGTGGTCTCTCTTATATAGGACAAACAAAAAAACCGGGAAAAAAACTCGGATTAAAGAACACATAGCTGGCGTGTGTGTGTGAATGATCTACATGTACGCTGTTGGCCGCGGGGCCCTTACAGCTTCACCGGATAAGAGGGCGAGCATGCAACCACTACGCTCGAGCCAGAAGGGCAAGGGGGCAACTAGCGTCTCCCCGTGGTGCTCTGCACCGGCCGGCGGGCTAAGGATTCTCCGTCCTCGCCGGAGAGGTCGTTGTCTGAACCTGTGTGCGGTATCTGTATCCGAAAGAAGGGATATAAGGGCATCGGGAGGGTCGGTGAGAACATGCCGTGGACGGCGGTAGCGGCTGATAGGAGGGGAGTTGGGTTCGTATTATATTGAACAGTTTGGAGTCTATCGATATGAGAGCGGGCGGCGTGCCCGAACACCCCCAGGCGTACGTCATAATGGGCCGTATACAAGTTTTGTAAAGTGTCACCTTATTCCTAAGGGGCATTTTACTCCGCTTGCAGATCATCGGGTAAAAACAACCGAGCACAAAGGCTGTTCGGTTACGGACTCGCTTGATGTGCGGTCCGAAGGTCATGGTGTTGTTTAGAGTGACCCCTAGATATTTGACCTGTTTGACCCAGGGAATAGGTAGGTCGAACACGGTCACTTGACCGAGATTACGTCTGGGACGGCGCAGGGAGGGGCGCGGGGTGGCACCTCTGAAGAAGGTTCACCTCAATACGCCACTTCCTGAACCAATCCCCTAGGGTGTGGGCGGCTGCCTGAAGGTTTCTGGTAATGAAACCCTTATTCCTATGCGAGACATAGAGAGCGGTATCATCTGCGAATAGGGCTAGATGCACCTTACTCAAACGAGGAATATCGTTCGTGTATGGAGTGAGGGTAGAGCGCGTCATTTCGACGCGATACCGAATGGCACGATTCGACAGGAAGTCTCGTAAGATGAGCACGAGTCTGTCCGGCACACCCATTTGGTAAAGCTTGTAGATCAAGCCGTTGTGCCCGACTTTGTCGAACGCCTTCGCAACATCGAAGAAAAGGGCACCCGTGTAGACGGGTTTGGGTGTGTTGAGGCCAGTGAGGATGTGCTCCGTGATGCGGTGCACTTGATGGATGCAAGAGTGTTTGGCTCGAAAACCAAACTGCTCATTGATGAGAATACCCTTGGACGATACAACGTCTTTGAGCCGTGCCAGCAGCAGGCGCTCGTAGATCTTTGCCTGGAAGTTGAGGAGACTGATGGGGCAGTAATTCGTGGGATGGTCACGAGGTTTACCGGGCTAAGGGATGCCTATGACGTCGGCCTCCTTCCACTGAGTGGGGAAGATGCAGTTCACACTGGTACGCGTACTGGTCACATTTGAGTACGCGATTAGAAATGCCGTCAGAGCAGGGGGCCCTTCTCGGTTTAAGACCTTTAATCAGGTGCTCGACCTCGGTCTGGGTAATAGGGGGTAGGGAATTGGTGGGAGGGGAAGGAAGCCCTGCGTTCGACTTTTCTCTCGATAGAATCGACATGAGCCACGGGAAGAGAGCTGGGAGTGCACTGGCTCTCGAGGGTGTCGGCGAGAAGCTCGGCCTTTTCATCGTCATCGAAGCCTGGGGTTGCGCCTCAGGGACGGGTGTTGACCCGTATATCAGTGGAGTCGGATTTAAGGGTACGCGCCAGCTTCCAGTAGGTCAGATGGGATGGCGTGAGACCCTCTAAGAAGTCACTCCAGCGACCATCTCGGACCTCCGCGACACAACGCTTTACATCACGTTGTAAAGCGCGCATCCGAGTCCGGTTGGCTTCGATAGGGTAGGAGTCGTACGCTCGGGCTGAGGCAGTTTTAGTCCGAATAAGTTCCCTAACATCATCTGGTAGTCTAAAGCGGTTGAGATCCTCCTCCTCGACTTGCTTTGACGACTGACTGACAGCTGATTGGATATGGGCGGTGAAGGCATTTACAGCCTGATCGGTGTCCTGAGAGGACGGGATGGAGTCCGAGCTGAAAGGAAGGGGAGGTGGTTTGGCATCCGCTAAGGCTATACTCAGCGCATGCCAATCCACCACCGTCTTCTTGAGCGGCTGAGGGGTGGACGGAGGACCGAGTCTCATGACTACAGGTCGGTGGTCAGAGTCCAGCACATGGACTATCTCCAAGGACATAGCTGGTTTAAATCACCGTCGCCTAAAGGAGTCTGCAGTCTGTAAACATGTGCTTGACCGCACCCGCTACAACATTAGATTTTATAGACCACAGATCCTCGTGAAAAAATACCGATTCCTACCATGGATGATTTGCGAGGCTATTGAAATTCAAAACATCCTTATTTCAATAGAGAAGATGGATGGGTGCTTTCATAGACTTGGTATCCGATAATTAATATAATTCATTCCAAAACCAAGCATAAGACGTCGAGGCCTCAAAACACTGTGAGCTCATTCTGCGTAGATCGGACCTACAAAAGTAATTAAGAAGTTCGAGGGTACTTCGGAACAACTATACCTTTTGGACGTCTAACACCTCAGTCCTTCCCGTGACCATGGGTGCTGCAAAGAACGTGAAACGTCGGGAACTTAAAAATGAAAAATGAGCCGCGATAAAGTCCAAAACATTGTTTTATGAAATAAATAATGTGTAATATTCGCGTAAATATAAGAACTCAGTATTGAGTCCCCTATCTCAGTCTGATCCAGCTGACACTGTTTAACCTTCATGATCGCTACGAAAACCCGCGGTGCCAGACTACGAGCTCAAATAGAGATAACTTCTAACATCTATCCCGTGTTTAAAATACTTGGGACAAAACAATTTTATTTTAAATAAAAAATAATTGGAAGCCTATTGAGTGTGCTCTCCTGAACAGCCATTGTACGTGTGAAAAGCTGCGAAGTGTTTTACTTGATGTTTTAGCCTTTATTCTGTGTATTTATCTTGTATATTTTAATATCGGTACATAAATCTTGTTTATTTTAGGCAATCGGTTACTCGGTAGTTGTTAAGCCATGTTGAAAGCCCTATAGGCGGCTTGGTAAGTTCCAATAGCAGTTGGCCACAAACTTCCTCAACCTATACGCACTGGGTCCGCGTGGTTAAGTATGACCTATTTTCTCTCACCTTGGTTTGTGAGAGAAGAAGCAAAGGGCTCAGCAGTTGAACGATAAAAGCTAATGTTTTTTTTTTACCATTTGAATATTACCAAGAGCTTACCTTATTTTAGGATTGCAATAGTACTGTCATCTACGAAAAACAATGAATAAATTTAAATTTTCAAAACATCTACATGATGTTTTCGTAACTAGAATAGAATGGTATCAATTACAATAGTTATACCGAACAAATAAACACACACACACACACAAGAAAGCAAGTTAATGAAATAACACAGTATATTGTATTAAATTATCAACTTGCCTACTTGCTCGTACTCAGGCATTTGGAAAACAATAACGCAACAGCACTATATAATATTCTTAATTACGTGAAAACCGAAGTTCGAGGGGTACGCGCCCGAATATTAAAGGTGGCATTTTAAGTTGGAGCCTACTTTATTTTGCCACAAGACAGGTAAGTTACCAGTAGGTTCACTCGACAATATACATATAAAAAATATAACAGATGGAGTGAGTCGGAGCAAAAGATCTTCGACGACAATGTCAGGTCCGATGTAATAGAGGACGAGCCTATTGCCATCGCCTATTATAATTACAATTTCAGACTCCAGACTTATACTAAAAAAATATATCTTAAATTTACACCGTTCGACCTAGGATTCAAGCCCAGAACCTCATGATATTCGCTTCTAGACCATTGAGACAGACGATAAAATTGTCTCGTTTACTTTAACGTTACGCGTGTTCATACACGCGTAATTTTAAGTAGTAATTTTAATATTAGTCCTGTTAAGAAACTGTCCCACTGTTGGGCACGGGCCTCCTCTCGAACTGAGAGGGTTAGGCCATAGTCCACCACGCTGGCCCAGTGCAGGTTAACGAACTTCCCACACCTTCGAGAAACTCTTAGGCATTCAGGTGCAGGCAGGCGTTAAATTGATTGGCGCAAGTGATAGTAAATTTTTAATACGCACATGCTTGCATAAAGACAAAGGTGCGTACCTGGGTTTGAACCCGAGACCTCTGACTTTGCGGACCTAACCTGACTACTAGGTAAGACCGTTGGAGTTAATGATTTTTATTAATAAAGCAGTGATAGCTTACTAGGCTAGCACTGTTATACAAAATCAAGAAATAAAATCATTACTTTATTTCTTCTTTTCGTATGATGCCACTTATATTATAACGCCTTGTGGGGATGGACGGATGGGTGTTTGTTACCCTTTTACGCAGAAACTACAGAACGGAATTTACAGTAATATAGCTTAACCGTCAGAATAACACTTTATAAAGATAAACGCTTGTGCAGCCGCAGGTAAGAGCTAATATTTTATACAACTTAAAGATAGCTTGAATCAAAAAAGGTTGACTTTATTCACACATCGTTGCTGGTAAAAAGTACTAAAATGCTTAGGTATTATTTCTCGTGACTACGCAAGTGGGCCTTCTGTACAAATTTATTTCTCGTCGTCCCCTCCTGAAGTATTTCACAGAGTGGAAACTTGCTCCGCGCCACTTTATTACGGAGCCCGTGTTTACCTCCGCGATTTCCCACCAAGCGATGTGACTTCATAACTTGTGATATTATACCCTTCGATTTATATAATGTACTGCATTAACACGGAGTTACAATTTGTAGGTGAGAAAGTAGGTCAAAAATAATTACTTTAACTGGAACGCTAATATATCTTTATTTTAAATTACCACAGATGCACTGTGGGCCTTTGGAGTAACAATAAACTCTGTTTTATACAAGATATAATGTTCAATTACTTTTTTGTCTTATGAAGGATGGTCCATGGCTGGTCAAAGATGTCTTATCTATTATAAGCCTGTACTATCGAAAAAGCCTGTACTGTCCAAAGCGAAGGCCTCCCCTTCCATCTCCCGCATAGCCCGAAGAGACCAGCGCGTCTCGCGCCTCTTTCTTCATTATTCAAAATCGAAGTCAAGAATTACATTCATATAGACCAAGAAATTACATGCATAAGTCTTAATTTTTGTTGCCCTGAAACGCAGCGTCCTCTGAGAAGATCCGACGAGAAACGTAGCGCAATTTAGTTTTAACGATTTTGTTCGATAGACTGTTATATTTTGCTCGCTCTCTCTCTCTCTCTCTCTCTCTCTCTCTCTCTCTCTCTCTCTCTCGCTCACCTCGAAATATGCAATACGTCTTTTGCCCAGTACAATACCCAATTTACACACTGCTTCCGCGTGAAGTGAGGGAAGGTTAATCGTATGAAAGCGCCACTCATGCTCTTCTTCTCTTTCTACACTATCACTGTTTTTTGAACGGGAGTCAAAAGACCAAACAGATACCACTCAGTGTGCCTGGTTTAGTATTAATTCTTATTGAATTTATGGGAAAAAGTAATTTTGGAAATTAAACTTAAGAATAAAAATCTAAAGAAATCTTTTAAATACAAAAAGGTGAGGGTGATGCATCAGAAAAACTATGGGAAAGCTAATATAAAAATTGCCTCGGAGATATTTTTACGAAAACAATATCGTTTCGGGGAAAAGAAAATCTGATGTCGGGAGGTGTTTGCAAACATAAAAGAAACAGAGCGATGCTTGAAGTGCGATGGGAGTAAGTGAACAGTCGACGCTGCCGTGGTACTGCTCAATGCTTTTGGCGGGAAGTCGCGGCAGAAGCAGTGTATAAACTGAGTATTAGGATAGAATCATGAGCCGAATGGTTGCAGGTTAAAGCTGGATGCGTACAGCACGAAACCAGTCGTTCACGTAATCTTTAAGGGACGACTTTGTTCTGCGGTGAATGTCGGCTGATGATATTAAGGAGTATATTGACTGTTTTATTTATGCGGCTGTTTTAGCTCTTGCGAGTATCATAAACCTAAAACATTTGTAGCTTACAATAAAAGATGTTGTCATATAAAGGTTTGGGCAAACAGCCGACGCACCGCGATGGAAGCTCTACGGAAGCACTTGGCCGCGCTCGTTTGGCGGTCGGTAGCGCGGCGCATACGTCACACTGCGGGAGCGACGATCACTAGCGTCCTGCTCGTGTGCTTGTGTATTAGTGTCTCGCTCCCCCGTGCTTCCTTTGTAATCGCGTCGAGCACGATGGCGGCGGGTCATGACGTTTGCCGTCGCGCCGAGCGGGGCTCCGCTGTGTGGCGCCTTCCGTACATTTCAGTACATAATGCTATATCTATGGTACATTACAACTCTAGAGAGTTGTTTCAATATTCAACTCCAGGTCAGATTTTCTTACTGTCAGTAGAATTTGGACAGATTTTCCATACAAAATGTGTCAAGATTCTATCCATAGTAGGCAAATGTATCCATAATATAATTGGTACTGGCCGTAATTAGCGCCCCCGTCGCGCTGCGTCGGCTATGTGGTGAAAGGTTTAGTATCTTTTCGCCTTTAACTTTGTGTATAAAAATATTCCTATCTTCCCACGCATGCGAGGATACATGTGAAATGTTTGAAAACTAACTCGTACAGATGTTTGAGTGTCCTAAGTTAGTCTGAAGTTTAACTTAGCTGGAGGGGAAGTTGTTACAAGCCTGGAATAATATATTTGCTTATACTCGGCGACGGTGCCGCCATCTACAATTTGCAGCGGGAACTAATCTTAGAAGTAAGTTACTATTTTATAAAGCGATGAAATCTTTTAAAACTGCATAAAGTAAGTTTAAAGGTAAAGAAGGAGTAATAAAAAGTCAGTAGACACGTCAAGAGATTGTGTTAATTCCGTACTCGGGTGACAGGTTTATATTCACCAAGCGGACGCGGCAGAGGTGTACAAACTCTTTTCGTTGCCGATGTAAGGTACCATTTAACCTACTGCCATAATATATAGGGCAAGCTACAATGCCAGACTCCGGACTGGGTATTTTCGATAAAAAAATCTACATTTGTCCGACCTAGGATTAAGCCCAGGACCTCGTGATCGCTACATCATTCGCCACGAAGCAGGCAGGATTTTGAACATGTTATGTGTAGATCTTCTATAGCAAAATCTAAATCCACCCTCCTATTCTCCAACCCATTTTGTAGCCCTTACGCTATTCAACGTCCAGTATTTACGGAGCTACGACTACTAGCGGCCGCCTAACGATTATGGGTGTCATTAAACTGGACGTAACGGACTGTGGTTTTCGCGGGTAAGTATTTACTAACCCTTAATGAGAGCTATGGAAAACATTCTTTTGCCCTCTTTGGCTTTGATTCTTGGTATACGGTGTTGGTTGAAAGAGGTAGCGACAAAACTTTTCTAGCTAAATCTACATAAGAGTTATTATGTCTCCGACCGCGCCGGCGAGGTCGGTTACATAATAATCCCTTGCCCACCGGCCGGTGCAGAGCACCACGGCGAGACACCTTGTATACGCCCTCCCCCATAGCGACTGCCAAAGCCGAGGCCGTTCCTCCTTGAGGCGCCCTTGAGTTAGTTGCCCCCTTACCCTTCTGGGCCAAGTGTAGTGGTTGCACGCTCGCCCTCTTGTCCGGTGAAACTGTAAAGGCCCTGCGGCCAACAGCGTAGAACATTTACACACACACAGACTTATAATGTCTGTATACGCTTATTAGTCAGATTTCCTAAGTAACCGAGAGTAAAGGAACTCCGTAAATCAGCCTTTTCCAGCATCTGACTGATACTTGAGTAGCCAATATAGGTATCAATCAAATATAGGTAGATACACGCTCGCCGCACGAAAAATGGCACCACCAAAAGGCACGCAAAAGTGAACGGTACTAAAAAATTAACGAGTAAGGTACCCTTATTTATGTTTAAGTCATAACTATAACTACTCACATAGATTTGGGGACTTTTTTAGTGTAACTTTTGAACGGGACTGTGTATCTTGTTATGATATATCGATGGATACATAAGTCGTAGGTTAAAAGAGGTAGCGGTTTGAGCCACGGAATAAGGAAGGTTTAAACAGTTATGTTCAAAGAAGACATGTGCGGCCTAGTTGGTCTGGCGACGAATTATGTGCACAGCGATCATGAGGTCCTGGGTTCACATCCTGGGTCGGACAGAATGCAGATTTTAAAATTAAAATAATTAAAAATTAAAATTAATTTCAGCCGAGTTCTAATCACTCAATTCAGACCCACCGCTTGAAATTTAGGATCACACTGAGCATTTATTTAAAAATAAAAGAATTTTATTTCAGTTTGCTAAAAGGACCCTAAACGCTGGTTTGACTTCCGTTAACAAAACCAACAACTGAGGGAGCACCGAGTAGTGTGACAGAATGGCAGCGGAGTGACGACTTTTTATAACTGTCGCCTTCTCTTTCCTTTTAATACAAACACAATAAACAAATTTTCCATAGAATACAAACAAAAATTGAGTGCATTAACCTGTCTGTAACAGATAAATCATGGTTAATTCATTCCATCTATCTATCTATATCATCACGCCAGATCCCTTGCGGGGTAGGCAGAGAGTACAAAGTTCCAACCGGTTTTTTCCTTACATACCTCTCTGGCTTCCACCACTTCCATAATTCGTCTCATACACGCTCGCCGCTTACGGAGACTCTTAACTTGCCCTTTAGATAAGACACGATCTATTTGGTCTAGGTAAGATAGTCTAGGTCTTCCCCGGTATATACATCCTTCCACTTTCGCATTGTTTATCTGTCATTTTTTTATCCGATATTCTTTCTATATGTCCGAACCAACGGAGCATACGCTTTCTCATTATTCATTCATTCGTGCAGATGAAAGTCCACCATCGGCTTACATCTTATACCTTACAATGGCCGCCATTTTCCGAAGTCTTTATTTGTTTTGTATTCCCTTTGGCGGATCTCCAAATTGGGACACACTACTACGCAAGAATATTACATAGGCTCATGATACTGCAGTACTACTCTAATTCTCCAATCCACAATACACTCTTGCCACATAAAACCACCTTACAACTTCTCTAAGAATCTAACGAATTAGATGTGACGTATTTTAATTTAAAAATGCAACAAGTTAAGAATTCGTAAGGTACTTAATTTTACTGAGTTCTTAGATTTACACGAATATTACACATGAAATAAAAACTATTTTTTCGGATTTTATCGCGGTTTATTTTTGATGTTTAAGTTCCTGACGTTTCGAGTGCTTTGCAGCACATATGGTCACGGGAAGGACTGAGGTGCTAGACGTCCAAAAGGCATAGTTGTTGTTCCGGGGTACCCTCGAACTTCTTAATTATTTTTGTTAGTCCGATCTACGCAGAATGAGCTCACGGTGTCTTGAGGTCTTGCAGTGTTATGCTTGGTTTTGGATTTGATTATATTAATTACTGGATCCCAAGTCGATGGAAGCACCCAGCCATATTCTCTATTGAAATTAGCATCTTTTTTTAATTTCTACAAGGAAGTAGATGGTGTGGCGACGGTTATTGACCTTTTTCTTAGGATCGGCTAGGTTGAAATAGGTTGAAATTTATGTCAAATACTAAGGTCTACAGTCCCATACCAGTGTAAACAATGAAGATTCTAAGTAAACCTAAACAAAAGATATGGCTATTGAAAGTCACTCATCAACATATATGGCGCTTCCCGTTGTCCTAGAACATGGAATTTGGCAAGAAACAAGGTTTTAAAGTACAAATCCGAAAATTGTTAATTTATAAGTTTAATATATAAACATAATTATTTTCCCTCAAATCCGATGCAAAATTAAGACAGCGTTGTTTAGTAACATTTTGTGGAACTATGATTCTTTGTCTACCCCGCAAGGGACTTGGCGTAATGATACATAGAGAGGCAGAGAGAGAGAGAGAAAGTAAAGGAAAAAAATACAAACATTGTTAATTTCATATAAAAAAATATTATTTTCCCTCAATGCCGATGAAAACTCCAATTAGCGTAGTCTAGTGACATTTTGAGGAACTACGATTTGTGGTGAATAAATATTTTTCCGCGACTGGCGCCATCTGTATTTATGCAGTCGAGTGTCCGACGTAAATTTGATAAGATCTTTTATGTTTATATGGTTACAATGAAAATTAAATGTAGTTTATTTAATTACAGCTAAAACTTTATAAAGAGGGCTTTTTTGAAAGGTATTTTCATGGACTGCCTCTTTGGTCTAGTGGGTACCGTATAATCCGTGGAAAGATCGCGGAGGATCTCGTGCAAATTGTAGGGCGGACAAAATGTAGTTCTATTATAGAAAAGTTCTGTCGCATCTGTCCGGGGTCTGAAATTGTGCCAATGGCAATCGCCTCCCCTTTATTACATTGGCAACTTACATTCTCAGCAATAAGTTGGCGTGCGTACACAGTACACCTCTGCCACTTCCGCTTGGGGAATGTAGGCGTCCCGGCGTGTGTGATTTTTTATATGGAAATAATTGAATATCAAAGTTGTTCATTTAAATTGTAAAATATGTAATAATAAACATCGTCCCGCCTATCTTTCCCAAGGACGGATGTTAGGTCTCATATAACAGGGGGCGAGCCTAATGCCATTATATCGGGCACAATGTCAGGTGATACTATAAATATTTTTGTCGAATAATTACATTTGGTCCCACCTGAAATACGAACTCAGGACCTCGTGATCGCTAATGAGGCAACGGTAACCAGCTTTTATTTAACTTGCATTTTTTGTATATCTGTCTGTCTTTTTGGTACAAATCTTGTGATCCAAATTTTAAAGCACTCACGGATACTTATTCGATTGAGCTGAAATTTGGCATGCGTATGTAAGTGTGGTACGGTGACAATTCAATATAATGAAACTGGTAGCAATATGGTACAATGAAGCTGGTCCGATTCCATCATAAGATGGCCTTGGGAACATGTCAACTATGCAAAATAACCATCTCGTGTTTAGGCTTGTTAGATTGGTATGGACAACTACTAAACCAGATGATGTTCAGGGTCTGATGATGAAGTGAAAATGTGGCCAACGGATCTACCCAACTACTTAACATAACCCCGCCGTGTTTGGGCTCGGTGAATTTGTCTTGACGAGGTCTGTAGACCCGGACGGTGTCCAGGGTCTGATAATGGAGCCGGAGGGTAGCCAACGGAACTACCCAATTACTCAACATAGCCCCGCCGTGTTCGAGCTCGTTGGATTTGGCTTGACGAGTTCTATAGACCCCGATAATGTCTAGGACCTGATGATGGAACCGGAGGGTGGCCAAAGGAACTACCTAACTACTTAACACAACCCCGACGTACTGTGACTCGTTGGATTTATCTTGACAAGTACCATAGTACTTGTCGGTCTCCGTTGTGATTTTCCCATAGGGTTTTTTCTATTAAAGCTTGTTTTTAATAAGATCTTTGTAAATGAAAATTATTATTTATGAAACATTAGATAGATTGAATTGTTATGAGTTTCTAACCATCCTATAGGCCTATACCTATACCTTACTATAGAAATAAACAAAATATTAACGAACGCCAAAAAAAAAGGCTTACAATTAATCTGAACCAAACTTCTTCGTTTTCGTGAAACCATAACTTCTTCGCTTATAATCCGATTTTAATATTGATAATTTCGACGCTAGCCTATAGCGCCCGAAAGCCACCTGGAAGCTCACGAACGTTTCGGTTTCGGCTAATATTTCGGCTGATTCGCCGAAGCCGAAACTGGCTGGGAACGTTACCGTACCGGTACGGAACCCTCAGAGCGCGACTCCTATTTGTACTTTTTCAGTTATTTCTTTTTGTTCTAGATGAGAATTAGAGTGGTTCCCAAGTAAACCGCATATAGATATTTTATTTAAGAGTTCCCTGCATTGCACATGAGGGTTTCGCTCTGACAAGAGTTATTTCTGTTTACTCCCCTCTTTTATTGGAGCTAATCTCGTAAAGTTCTTTGCGTGATGGATACCGACTATCACTGTGTCGGAATAGAATATGCATTAGCCTATTCTACTAGGTAACCACTTGGGTACGGTACTTTGACCGTTTAGAAATGGAAAGTGTCTTCGGAGGAATTGTAGATTGTTTTTTTTTGACAAATGCCGAACAGTTTCGAACAGGATTCATATTTCAAATAACAAGTCCGGGTTATTGGAAGAAAACCTCATAGCAAAGTGAGTAAAAAACAATTAAGAAAATCATGGAAGGAAGGAAGAAAAATTACAACGTGCTCGCGCTATTGGGACTAATATTTTCTCATTAGTCAAGATGATACTGATTAGGTTTATACTTCACCACGCAGACTCAGTGCAGATTGGCGGGGACATGTTCGTGGCCACCTGCTGTTAAAACTTATAAAGCCGCCTATAAGGCTTCCAATTTGGCTTAACACTACCACATTAAATGGAAACCGGGACCAACAGCTTAACGTGCCTTCGAAAGTAACGCTCGAATATGAAAATGGCACAAACGGTCACTCATCTCAGACTGATTTCAGTGATCGCTGAGCACCTAGGTCGCACAGCACTACGAGCACATCGATACTACATAATCTCTATTTATCTACATCATCACACACATCCCTTGCGAGGTAGGCAGAGAGTACATAGTAAAAGGAACTACAAAATTTGAGAGCAAGTGTTGGAAATACAATCCTATAACTATTTCGTAGCTTTCAATTGGGTTGTAAGTTACAACTCACATTTTTATGGCCCGTAAAAATGCATAGAATCTATTCGCATAAAGAATTTTCGGAATTTCCCGGGCGCTCGGTCATAAATTGTAACAGATACTTCGCTGCAAAATAACAGCAGTGCTAGAAACTACGGGACCTAATGATTCGCGCGTATTTACGCTAGCATTCGTTTGGTTAGAAAAATTGAAACAAAATCATCAACAGTTAAATCTGCTGAGTTTCTCATTATGTAGAATGACGGTTAAAGCTGCGGGAATCATTAAAGTTAGAATTCTAACATTATATAACCTCTCTCTAACATGAAATGAAAGCAGTACCTTGACAAACATCTACCATACATCAAGTTCTCTTACTCTTTATCTTAGTACTTTTCCAAAGTGTTTACATTCCCACAGATATATAGTATTTACTAGTAGATAGACTATTCATGAGTACCATACTATGAGAGTGGAGGAAACCGGGGACCTCTGTAAGGAAAGAACCTGTGGGAACTCTGTACTACCCCGCAATTCTCTTGTTTCAACGTTCATTTCATTCTTTTCATTTCATTTTTAAAAGACATAGCGCCACACTAGGGATTGATCCTGTATCGTAGGTGCGTTTACAAACATGAAAATTCACACAAACATATACCCAGACCGAAACAAATAATTGTGGGTCACACAAAGAATTATCCCGTACAGGAATCGAACCCGCGACTATTCGACCCAGTGGGCGGTACGGCTTAAGCTCTTAACCACTGCGTTAAATCGTCGGTAGAATCCCTCGTTGATCTGGCGTCACGATAGATAGTGAGGAATGAATCCTCTACATCGTAGATGCGTAGTTAGGTCTGCAGAGTAAAGTATCTCTTTTGATCTGCATCCCAGCGCGTGGCGTGGCCGTATGTCGTTGCAACCGAATTCTGTGGCAGCGTGCGGTGGCCATGCGTCATCTACCGGGTTTATAGCTCGTAACCATTGAAGAATAGTGTTATTACTTAGAGGGCGAGCTTCATATATATTCTTGGGGGTTGTCGGTGAGAATATCCTCGGTGGCTTTGGCGAACCTATTGCCATACACCGAGCACGATGCCAGACTGGACTATTACTGGATTTTTTCTATAGAAAAATTACATTTTATCCGATCGAAGATTCGAACCCAGTACTTCGTGACCGCTGGGCGCATTATTCGCCACTAGACCAACGAAACATAGTAAAACTTATGAGGTATTTAAACGCCACCAACAAAGTTGTACCTGTAACTAACAGGTCGGCGGAAGCACGCAACTTTCTTATGCGTCTCCTGATTACACAGGAACATAATTTAAATCAAGTTATCAAAGCTTTTAGACCTCGTTACATTGTTTGTTGTAACGGTCGTTTTATGCTCAAGTCATTTATTATAATTAAGATTGACGTAAGAAGGTTATTTTCCTAAACAAGATTCACACCTTTAAAATTTCATTACCATCTGTCTAAGAAACTGTCGTAGCGATCTACTTAAGACATAATCATTACTTTCTGTTGAAGAGACAATCAGATTAAGGGCCTATTGCGAAAGAAACGTGTTTTTGTATTACATGCACTTCAAGAAGTATAGGGACTAGAGACTTAATATTTGGAAATATGTTTTAGAGTCCATGTTTTAGAACCTGGTAAAAGGAATACAAGATTAATCGAAATTTTCTCGATAAATGAAAAATCATCTTAAGTCATCCCTATCGACTTACATTTTCTAATTCCAACAAGAAACGTTAAAAACTAGTCAATAGAATTTACTTAAAAACATAGCGAATATTTGTAGCAGTTTTTTATTTCATAGTGTAGTTTTTAAAGTCGCAAAACATAAATTTTAATTTAAAATATCAAGAATGTATTTTTACTGTTTATTGGGCCCATAAAAAACATGAACAAAAAATAAAAAAAGTAAATTTTGGGAAATCTATATGTATAGTATAATATACATCACCATACTTGCAAGCTATGTGCGCATAATAGCGATGTATAGAATACTATTCATTGCGCCACTTCACTACTTAATATGGTAAGATAACCATTGATACGTTTTAACATTTCTTAGGCTGAGGCTGCTCGCGTCTATAGGATTTACTCCAGATTACCTGTACGTGGTCCCTGGGCTGAACTAAATGGGCAGCACTTTCCCGCCCAACAAAATCATGTCGCCGAGCGATCAGTCGTGTTTCAGCATATTGCCCGGAGTTGCCATATGAGGCGGCGAGTCTAGCCTGACCCTATATTCAGAACTTCGACTAACTTCCGTTTTCTCGGACTAGTGACTCTCAAAATCCAGAATAAATAGGCTATCACTGAATGAGTGAGATTCACCTTCACTTTCAATCAGGTGAACTAGGAGTCGTAAATAGTACATGTACCTAGTTCTTGCTTGGCAACCTCTCGAAACCTTGCATCTTTGATACCCAATTTGCTAAGTAGTTATTGTCAATAAAATGTAAATATCGTCTTAGTCGCTGGAACCTCAGAAATGTCTGCCACATTTGCGTAACGGACAAATTTCTGTAAACCTGTCCTCTTTTTCTACCCTACAAGAGATCCACATCTATAGTAAAAACACCTGTAAAAGTAGTCTAGTGACCAATCACTCGGAACGTTGGTTTACGAACAAGTACAGCGGACTCTGCTTGTTTTTAGCGTGTATTACTAAAAGTGTAGCAACAAGCGAATATGTAGGCAGTTAATTATTAGGTAGGGTAGACAAGGAAGCAACCGAAGGCAAAGAATAATAGGTACTCCATGTAAAATTCGGAATAATTCAGCAAGAATTGGTGATAGAGAAGCTTGCCATCATCTCCATCGATTTCAGAAAGTGGTCCCACTTTTTTATTTGAATTTGAGATGAGTGGTTACAGTAGGGGTGTCTAATGTTCCTGAGGAGTCCTCCTCAGGCGGCGTGGTGTGCCCCACGGCGCTGTGAGCACCGCGACAGTGCGGGGGGGAGCGTGTCATCAAGTCTCCCTTCGATGGCGGGTTCTTTAGAGCACGGCACAAGAGGCCAATATTCGTTTTAGATTGCAAATTGACTGTAAGATACGGATATTTGCCATTATTTTAATAAAATAGATAAATAATGATGACATGGGTCAAATGTTTGTTGGTTCTGGGGAAATTTTCGACAATGTCCTTTGTAGTGTGAACAGGATGGCACATCAATTCGGATGGCACAAAATTCAATTTATTTGTGCTAAGTCCTCTCTGATTTCGAATAGAGATACAAATAAACAGCCTGACGTGATAGAGTCACTTTCCAAATTGTTTTTTTTTGTCGCATTTTTTTTTTGTAATTTCCTCTGGAAACATTTCAACGTTTCGATCATGCCCATACATCTAAATCACAAATTTTATCAGATAGAAAAGCGAGCCATGTTTAAATAAGTTCTCGATTCAGATTTTTCCGTGCTCTGGAAACAACATTTTCACGTTAACTGCCTGGGAACAGTGCCAATGGAATCTGGCCGGGAAATGGTGCCCACAATATTATACAGTTAAGGCTAGGTGTTTTAAGAACGCTCATGGATGGACAGGAATATAGAGCATTCCTAAAAGAGGCATAACTTTACTTCAAGCATCTTTAAGGCACTCTATGTATCTATATCATCACGCCAATCCAGATCCCTTACAAGGTAGGCAGATAATACAGAGTTCCAAGAGGTTTTTTCCTTACAGACCTTTCTGGGTTTCTCAACTCTCATAGTTCGCCTCATACACGCACGCCGGTTACGGAGACTCTTGACTTGCCCTTCAGATAAGACACGGTCTATTTGGTAATGGTTGTTTTTTTTAATTTTCCCTTAAAAATAATAGTTACAAAATACAGTAGTTGAGGCACTAGTAGTCCTATAAAACCGCGATGTTTCTATCGGTCGCCAAGGTTAAGGAGCGTTTGGTTTGAAGGGTCTGAAATGGGGGAACGTTTAAAGCATTTCCAATTTTTAGTGTGCATGTCTCTATGTGCTTCGAAAGGCACGTTAAACCATTAATCCCGGCAGAGTTTGCCTTGGTCGGTTGGCCTGAATTGGGTGAGGTTGTGCGACATGTCTAATTACGACAATTTTCGTACTGTGAAAGCACGTTAAGCCTTTGATCCCGGCCAGAACTTAATATAGTAGTCATTAAGCCGTACTGGATACCTCAAAGGCGGCTTAATAAGTTCTAATAGCAGATCACAAACCTGCCTCCACCAATCTGCACTGGAGCTGATTCAATAGTGGAGTATAACCCATTCTCTCATCACGATTTGTGGGCAGAAGGCCCAGCAGCGGGAATATAAAATAGACTGATTTTTACCCACTTTCAGTGGGGTTAATTATTAATATAAGGTGATCAGATTCTCTCAATTCAATATTTTATAGTTGCTACATTTAAACAAAAGCTATACAGCTTTTGTGTAGATGTAACAAGTAACGCGTACAGCACAAACCCTGTCGTTGTGGTGATCTTTGGCCTGGAATTAACTTGTTTCGGCTGAAGATGATGATACCCAAATATTATCCAACTTGCCATTAACCTAGCGAGTTTCTCCTTTAAAACAGTGCCTTAATAATATAGAAACTAGAGCAGTCACGAAGACGATAAACATTCTAAACCAATTCACATTTGGTACTACTGTTGGGTAATTATTTCTCTGTGCCAAAACATTAGTTTATTGAGTTGGTGAAGCCAAAGTTGGCTCGACGCTTAGTGTAATGAAAACTTACTGGTCTACGCTAGCAAGTTGATATGCCATCCTTGTCTTTCTTCAAATTTACTCAATAACCATGAACGGGACAGCATGCTTACTCGCTAACGCTTTCGTGCTAAGCCCTCTGGTCTCCTTAACTTACAAAACTTGTACTGGATGTCCAATGGTAAATTCTAAACTTCGATAAATTGTATAGAAAGAACTACGCTTATCACTGCCTAATTGGTCTAGTTTGACCTGAAGCGGTTAGCAATTGAGGTCTTGAGTTTGACTACTAGATCAGACAAGGCTTTTCAACAAAAAAAATCTCAGTAGCATGAGCTAAGCATGTTTCTCACACTAGAAATTACTTCTGTATAGTATCGTGGGTGTGTTTACAAATATAAAGTTTAAACACAGACACGCAGATCGAAACAAGAGGTTCAGACCAATATTCATCCATGTGGCGATCGAACCTTTGACTACTCGACCTAGTGAGTGGAGCGACTTATACTTTTAGTCTAACCTTTTAGCCAAGCAGTCGTCTAGTTTGCATCAGATTCCTCTGTTAGATTCTATCAAATAAGGCCGCCCATACCAAACCGCTGAGACTTAGAAGGGTCGGTATTTTAACCTTACAAAATTACCCAAGAACGTAACGGTACGGGTTATGCTGTACATTTGCTAGTTGATTAGCATAAACAATTTGTTCAACAAACAACGGTCGAAATGCAAGATCTGCGGAAAATGTGTGGAGTCAAGCTGACCTAAGTATTTGCAACAGCATAAGAAGAAAGCGTATAAGTATGAAACATAGTATCAGTGTACAGATGAGTAAGAGTATACTCCGTTGGTTCGGGCATATAGAAAGAAGGTCAAAAGAAAGAATAACAAAACAGATATACAATGCAAAAAAAAAATGTAGGTACCGGGGATATGGAGGAAGCCAGAGAGGTTTGTAAGGAAAGAACCAGTTGGAACTCTGTATCCTCTGCCTACCCCACAAGAGCTATGGCGTGATGATATAGATAGAATTTGTGCAATAAACAATATCTAACTTCCATTTCTAGGTTCTTCTGCTTTCTCACCTCCCTGCATCTGTCTGCCCTGACGGACTTGATTGCTGGCTTGTTATTTAGAACCTTCAATTGTCGATTGTTGCGGCGACTGTTGGGAACTCTTTGTTTGATGAGAGTTCTTTTGCTACCATGCATCTTTGATATGGTCTCAGAGATTATTTGTCGATTCACGTCTTGTTGAAGACATTTTGTTAGGTAGGTAAAGTTATTTCTTTTCTTGATGTAAAATTAAAGTCACGGTCACGCCTATATTCCCCAAGCGAGGGCAGAGGTGTACTCAGTACACCCTCTCTTCGCCGACGATGTTAGGTCCCATGTAATAGGGGGCGAGCCTATTGCCATATACCGGGCACAATTTCAAACTCCAAACTCATACTAGGGAGTTTTTTCGTTAGAAAAACTACATTTGTCCGACCTAGGATTTGAATCAAGGGCCTGGTGATCATAAAGCGATGCGCTTTGCCACTAAACCAATGAGGCAGTCAAATTTTTCTTGATGTTCTTTAAAGTTAATGCAGTGCAAAGCTCGTGCAGTAACTCGTTCAATTTTTGATATAAAACCATTACAAGTAGAAGGATACTAAACAGAAATCAAATAAATATTTAATTCCATGCAGCCGGTCGTTCGCCCGCCATGTTTCACGCTTTCGTGAAAACATAAATAATGAAAAGCTCATCAAGGGCTTATTCGCTGTGACAAAACGCAGCGCGTTACGATCACTTCGTGAAATGTTGCCACATGTGTTTTCATGTGTTGGCAAAACAATGTATATCGTATAATAAAATATTTTGTTGCTTTACATTTATTTGGCTCTTATACTTTTCATCTATTTATTAATAAACACCATCACGTCTATATTCCCCAAGTGGGCGTGGCAGAGGTGTACTGTGTACACCCACTTTTCGCCGACGATGTTAGGTCCCATCTAATAGGGGAGCAGCCTATTTCTACCGGGCACAATTACAGACTTATATATTGCCTACTTCATTGTTCTAGCAGCGAATAATTTGCGTAGCTATCACAAGATCCTGAGTTCGGATTCTGGGTTGAATAAAAATGCAACTTTTCTATAGAAAATTACCAGTATCGGTCCGAAGTTAGGCATTGTGCCCGGTATAATGGCAACCGGCTCGCCCCCCTATTATTCGGAACCTAACATTGTCGGCGAATAGTGGGTGTACATAAAACATTACTGTCACCCCCGCTTAGGTAAATATATGGGTGATGGTGTTTATTTTCATTTTATATTTAAAAGAGACAAACCCACAAATACTTCTAAGATGAATAACTTGCATCGCATTCGTTTCTCTCGTTCAGTTCAAATTCAAATTTATTTATTTGCTTAGTACAGCATAGATTTGCTTGATAGAAAATGGTATAAATGAATGAGGTAACACTGTATTATTACCGTAGTGGTGTGCAAATATTAAATACGTCATACATTATTATATCATTAAATATTTTAAAATTATCATAAAAAAATATGTCAAATATCTAATTAATAAATTATATCGGTGAGAAATTCATTTACAGTATAGTAGCATTTGACTGTCAAAAAAGCTTGTAGTCTACTTTTTAATGAGGATAACTGGGAGATTCTTTTGGTTTCTGTCGGTATATTGTTATATAATCTCCCAGCCATTAAAAGAAAGCTCTGGTTCATAAAATTCGATTTATTTGGTGGGGTCACGTTTACCTTCACCCATTTTCTCAAATAATAGTTCGTTGCGTAATACGAATAGTACTGTTTGAATTATATAAATACAGGGTAATGTCAAAAGTTTCAGATTTTTAATAAAGGTTTACAGCTGTCTACTTGTGTTATATTCGCAATGGCTGTAATACATCGTTTTTGAGATCTAAATGCAATTTCTTTGTATGCTGAATTTTCCCAGAAAATCACATCGTATCTCAGGGTGGATGCTACATGTGCATGGTAAGCCATAATAACTGTTTTTTGGTTAACTTCTTTGGACAATTTGTACAAGAGATAGGATAACTGGTGTAACCTCTTACATAAAAAGTCAATGTGGGTTTTCAATGTCAGGTTATTGTCAATTTGTAAACCAATAAATTTTGTGGTTCTTACTTCTTCAATACGTTCACTTAAATAGTTTATATTTAATGTAGTGATCTGTTTAATGTGGACGTTTCTGAAACTCATTATTTTTGTTTCATTAAGATTTGCTACTAAATTATTATGATTCATCCAGTTTATTATGTCGCTTAAAGATTTATTTATATCAGATTCTGTCTAATAAACACCGCTGCGCTGTCATCGCCAATAGGACCATCGGATATCTAATTGATTTAGGTTGGTCATTAATGTAGACCAAGAACTACCATGGGCCAAGGACGCTCCCTTGTGGTACACCATACGAAACCACCCTAGAACGTGAAAGCATGATTGTCTCATTGCAAGATTTACTATAAATTCTAGTGATCTGTGTTTTTGTTGCCTGTTTTGAGGATAAGATCTGATAAGATTTAGGCCTTTAGCTTATATAATAGTAATTCATGGTCAAAAGCTTTTGTCATGTGCATGTATCCATGGTGCAGGGTCCATCGTTACGGGACGGGTTCTGTTATCTACAGCTGTAACAATATTTTTAAGAACATAAATTTTGCAAGATTTATACTCTTGTCCCTTCTAAATCCCATTTGTTCGTCAACTAATATTTTATTTGTATAGTAATATATATATATATATATATATATATATATATATATATATATGAGTGAGTCTGGCGGCAAAGCGCATCGCTTTGTGATCACGAGGTCCTGGGTTCAAATCCTAAGTCGGACAAATGTAGTTATTCTAACGAAAAATTCCCAGTATGAGTCCGGAGTCCGGAATTGTGCCCGGTATATGGCAATAGGCTCGCCCCCTATTACATTGGACCTAACATCGTCGGCGAATCGTGGGTGTACTCAGTACACCTCTGCCACCCCCGCTGGGGAATATAGGCGTGACGGTGTGTGTGTGTGTATATATATATATATATTTTAAAATATTTTAGAAAAAATTGGTATTTAAGCAACTGGTCTGTAGCATGCCATATTTTCTTTATCTTGTTTTTTAAATATAGGAATAATAATAATTTTAATTGGTCTAGAAAAGTTCCATATTCAATTGTTTTGTTTATAATATAGCATAGAGCCGTGGATATTTGAGACTTTACAATTTTTATTACAGATATACAAATATTGTCATACCCTGTACTACCTGTATTTTTTAGTTCTGTGATTATTCGTATATCTCGGGAGGGGTGACAGGTTTCATAAATAATGATTTACAGACAGGGTGGTGGAGTGATTTAATTATTTTATTTTAATGAGAATGTACATAGTCAACAAAGAAGTCATTAAAATGATTTGCTATTTTTAAAGGATTTTGTATATAAAAAAAGCCCTTTACTTTGATTTGTTATGTTTTCTTTAGGATAATTTCATTGATTATTTTCCATGCAGTTTTACATATATTTGGTGCAGTATTAATGTAGTAACTGTTTGAGATTCTTTTGTCTTATTTATGACCTTTTTAAGTTCATTTGGATATTTTATTTTTTATATATAAGTCTACTTCTACATTGCAGATCAAGGACGTCATTTAATAAACAGTCTAACTATAATCGTATTCTGTATGCCACTGGCGTAACACGTACAATTTCACGAAGTTATCGCTCCGCGCTACGGATATAATTCGTAGCGAATAAGGCTCCAGAATACGCCTCGCACGTACCTCGACCTCGCATCGCTAAGCTCAAAATGTAAACATTACGCTGATATTACATACCTTCCACACCCTTCCTCCATAAGGGTAGTCAGAAGTGTACGTAATACACTTACACTACGCTTCGTCTGTAATAACGAAGTAAATGTAAAGAGGAGTGTGCCTAAGCACCTGTGCACTGTTTCTTCCAACTAGGCCCTGACGTCAACGCAGTGGGCGTGGTTTACATCAGTCGGCATTATCAGCTAGATGGCATATGCAGAATCGGGCGGGATGTAACTCCTCTATATCCCGCTCCACCCCGCGCAGCGACACGGTTGATTGTATAAGAAAATAGAATATTGCATGCGCCCCACGTTTTTCGTTTTGAATTATTTTACATGTTTACTCAGCAAGGGATCTAGCGTGCAGATATAGTGAAATTTTAATCCGTTTTAAAAACGTGGTATATTAAAAAGGTGCTTTTTATTCAAAAAGTATTTTAGTTTACGATCTAGCCTCCTCCAGCCTTAAGGCCAGAAACTATATCATCACACAGATCCCTTGCGGACACATTGCGCGTGAGTACTGATCTCTCTTAAGAAAATGTATCTCAGTCCAACGTGAGCGTACAATGTACGCCTACTACACCTTTGGGGATAAAGCGCGGAATATGAACGTTTGTTTAATGCAGTCACGGATATAATGTAATTACAACGGCGAGGGCCGTAATGGCGGCGGGACTGGCCTAAAGTGGCGTTTTGGCGCCAACTACTAATTAATGGGCACATAACAGTTTGGGCCGCACTGGGGACTGGAACACGGAACGCGACGCGTTTCAATAACATCATCAAATGACCGCTTAATTTTACTTCAATAGCATATAATACCATTACACAAATTACATAGATCGGCCTCTGCTTATTTTCAACTTGATGGTATTAAGATACTATTTATTTAAGTTTTAAAACTTGTTAATATTAAGTTATGCAGCAGAACAACTTCCTTCGTTTTGTTTCATTACTATTGATATGTAACCGGTTCTGCTTCTGGTCTTATTCCAAACCGCGACCTTTCGATCGTCCTGGTACTAAATCACTGATCAATCCAGGTTCTAAGAAAATTCTTATTACAAAACGAGAATCAGCGTTGACAGATGTAACTTCTACGGTCCAAAAGATATACCTCTCTAGCGGAAGTCTAACGCGTTGGCGTCAATTACTTCATTTTGAAGTTCATAACTTAGTTTTCGTAGGCGCTCGTAGCGCTGTGCGACCGAGGTGTTTTTACCGATTACCAAGGTTAAGCAGCGTTCGAATCGGTTGGCCCGAGATGGGTGACCGTTTATGGCATTTTCATATTCGAGCGTCTCCGTGCTTCGGAAGGCACGTTAAGCCGTTGGTCCCGGCTACCACTTAGTGTGGTAGTCGTTAAGCCGACTTGGAAGCCTTAAAGGCGGCTTGATAAGTTCCAACAACAGGTGGCTACAAACCTGTCTCCACCAATCCGCACTGGTTCCGCGTGGTGGAGTATGACCTAATCTCTCTCACGTCGATTTGTGAGAGAAGGCCTTTGTCCAGCAGTGGGCAGTAAAGAGAGAAGAGTGAATGCAGGTAATAGAGTGAATGGTGCGATGAGAAGGCTACTTGGGAGCCGGCACTTAAGCCAAAAGGCGCAGCTGGCCATGCATAACGGAGTGCTTGTCCCAACGCTGTTATATGGCAGTGAGAGTTGGGTATGTAAGAAGGAGAACGAAAGCTGGATAAATGCGGTCGAAATGCGATCTCTGCGGAAGATGTGCGGAGTCACGCTGACCGACCGTATTCGCAACAGCGTAGTAAGAAAGCGAGTAGGTATGAAAGATAGTATCGGTGTAAAGATGAGAAAGGGTATGCTCCGTTGGTTCGGGCGTATAGAAAGAATGCCAGAAGAAAGAATGACAAAACAGATATACAATGCGAAAGTGGAAGGATGTATGTGCCGGGGAAGACCTAGACTATCTTACCATGACCAAATAGACCGTGTCTTAGCTGAAGGGCAAGTCAAGAGTCTCCGTAACCGGCAAGTGTGTATGAGACGTACTATGAGAGTGGAGGAAGCCAGAGAGGTACGTAAGGAAAGAACCTGTTGGAACTCTGTACTCTCTGCCTACCCCGCGAGGGAGCTGGCGTGATGATATAGTTAATTCTAACGATGTTAAGTGCCATGTAATAGGGAGCGGATCTATTGCTATATACCGCGGACAGTTCTAAACTCCGAACTGATACTGGGATGTTTTTGATGGAAAAACTACATGACGTACGATTTAGCGCAGTAGTTAAGAGCCTAAGCCGATTGCCGCACGGGACAAATCTTTGTGTGATCCACAATTATTGGTTCCAATCTGGGTATTTGTGTACATGAATTTTCATGTTTGTAAACGCACCCACCACACAGTAATAAATCGTAGCGTGGGGCTACGTTTTAAAATAAAATGCAAAATTGTCCGACCTGAGATTTGAACCCGCATTATTTGCCAGTACACAAACGAGACAATCCACGGAATGAAGCATCTATAGTCTATTCCAATCAAACTTTGAAACTTTGTGAACAAACCATCACCATATCAGATGTTTTAGTAGTGATTGCAATCTATAACAAGTGTTATATGACGCCGACAGTATTATCTAAGACGTCGAAATGAATATGCTGTTAGCAAGAAATCGACGTTTTATGTTGAGTAATAAAGTTTTATAGTTTGATTGGCATAGATTATTATCAATTAAAGGTGTACCAAAAACGGTCCGATAAATTAGAGCACAATTATGGATGTGGTCTTATTTCAAATTAGTTCGATGCAACCATAAGCAACGTGAAGACGCATTAAAGTGCTACAGTTTGCTAAAACTATCATAATAATAAAATAATAATATTAGCCCTGTTAAGAAACTGTCCCACCGTTGGGCACGGGCCTCCTTCCAAACCAAGAGGGTTAAAGCCATAGTCCACCACGCCGGCCCAGTTCGGGTTGGCGAATTTCACACCTTCGAGAAATTCTTAGGCATGCAGGTTTCCACACGATGCTGTCCTTTACTGTTAAAGCAAGTGATAGTTATTTTTTTAATACGCACATGCCTTCGAAAAGGCAGAGGTGCGTGCCTGGGTTGGACCCGAGATCTCTGGCTTTGCAGTCCAACGGTCTAACCACTAGGATATCACTGCTTTTTACTAAAACTATCATAATACTTTAATTTTAAGAGTTATTTATTAGCTATGAGTTAGTATAAATGTGTATATCGTATGTCTGTCTGTCTCTGTCTTTCAGGTTTAAATCTTGTCATCCATTTTTCAAGCAGTTGCAGGTATCCGATTGAGTTTGAAATTAAGCATACGTATGCAAGTTTGGTGACAATGCAATAATATGGTACCATGGAGCTGGTCTAATGATGGAGTCGGAAGGTGGCCATAGGAACATGTAAACTACACAACGGAACACCGTTGTGTTATGGCTTGTTAGATTGGTATTCACAAGTACTATACTACCAGATAGTGTTCAGGGTCTGATGATGAAGCCGGAAAGCCTAAAAACGTCTTTTTAAATTAAAATTATTATATATTATATATGGCGTTTTCTTCTTGATGAGTAATCTAGTACGAATAATAAAATATTGATGGATTGGTAAATGTTAAACCCTGAATTAATCTAATTAAAAAGAAGTTTTAGTTTTAAGAGATTATTTTTACAAGTTTTTATTTAACTTGCAATGTCTGTCTGTCTTTCCGGTTCAAATTTCCATCCATTTTTTAAGTACTGGCGGGAGCAGTTGCAGGTATCCGATAGAGCTGAAATTTAAAATTTGTCATACGTATGTAAATTCGGTGACAATGCAATAATATGGTGCCACGGAGCTGGTCTGATGATGTAGTCGGAAGGTGGCCATGGGAACATATCGGCTACACAACATTACCCCATCGTGTTTAGACTCGTTAGCTCGCACCCAACTACGCAATAAACTCGTCTTGTTTGGGGTAGTTTAATTTGTCTTGACGAGTACTTTAAGCCCGGATAGTGTCCAGCAGAGATGGGTAAAATGTAACCAGATTCATGATTAACCACCCCAGCTTTCGGAATATACGCGTGATGGTGTATCAATGATTAATGATTACAATTACATTTTGTAATCTTCAACGATTACGATTACACTTTTAATCTTCACTTCACTTTAAATATTACAAAATGCAATTGTAATCATTAATCTGATTACATTTTGCCCATCTCTGGTGCCCAGGGTCTGATAAGGCCAGAGGAACTTCTCAACTAAGCTACATATCTTCCTTGTGTTTTGACTGTAAGAGCTTGTTTTAAAGAGGTGAATTAATAATATTTATATTTTTAATCGAATAAATTACACGGTGATATTTAAAACTCTCCAAATCCTGATAAGTAATAGAGAACTATAAAGGACAACATTTAAGGATAAAAATATTTGTATTTTTTTACGTCAAACATCTATTTCTATGGCGTAAATAAATTAAGTTCATTATATTATAAAGGAACTTTTGCGATTCTGCGCCTTCCGCTTCTCACGTACATTTTCCGGAATGGCGGATTATAAATCCGGATTTTATATACGTTATGCTTCAGATATTCAACAGAAACACGACACACACAACGGGATTTACTTATACCATTTCATTTAACAAAAAATATTTCTTTTTCCTTAAGAGTACCATTTCTAACAATACATTCATAGATTCCAATGTAGATAGAACAGTAAAAAGACACCGTCTCGCTTATATTACCCAAGCGGGGGTGGCAGAGATGTACTGTGTACACCCACATTACGGCAACGATGTTAGGTCCCATGTAAAAAGTGGCGAGCCTATTGCCATATACCAGGCACAATTGACGGACGATTTAGCGCAGTGGATAAAAGCTTAACCCACTCAACCAACTGTGTCTAGTACTCGCGGGTTCGATTCCCGCACGTGACAGATCATTGTGTAGCCCAAAATTATTTGTTTCGGTCTGGGTATTAGTGTATATGAATTTTTATGTTTGTAAACGCACCCATGACATAGGTATAATTTCTTGTATGGGACTGTTTAAAAAAAAAGCCAGACTTCGGACAGATACTGGGAATTTATCGATAAAAAAAATTTATCCGAAATAGGACTTGAACACATGACCTCGTGAGGTAATTGTAGAATAGTTAAAAATAAATACTGTCACTAATAGAAAGCAGTCACCAGCACTCTGTAATCGCGGTTCAAATAATCTGCCCAGCCAGTTGGAGTATGAGCCCTCGATAAGGACACACGTTCAATAACTATATACAAGCGGTTATAGACGTACACCTAGTACACTATATACACCCACATTTTGCCGACGACGTTAGATTTTAATGAAAGCGAGTATAAAAAATAATCCCACAACACAAAACGAGAACTATAAATTAGTAAAACACTAATTCAACAAACTCCCATACAATATAATTCAAAAACATCAAATCCTAAGCCAGTACATTCCACTTCTGATTCTATTGTACTCTGGCAGTACTTCGGTAGGCCCCATAGCAGCCACCGCCGGGCACCGGTCGTACAGGTACTTCTCCGCAACTTCCTTGATAGAGTTGATCTTCACCGCACACAGGCGCTCATTTAACTCCTTAAAAGGCTTCCTCTCTCCAGTATACATCACCTGAGTACCAATATCGAAGCAGGAGTTCAGAGCACCCTCATATCTCTGTGCGACTTCCAGCCTCGCTGAATTCTGCCCTCTCAAAACATCAGCGGGCAAGGACGTCATATAAAACTTCATCCATTGATCTTGAATGTTCAACACCATGTCTTCTACATTCATTTTCTTCGCAACGAAATATACTCCCCAAAGACCTACATCCCGGTATGGAATGTAGAAGGACTGAAAGCTCTGGCACATGTTGCAGCTGGCCGCAGCTCGAGCCATCGGACTGCCGTTGCTCTCTCCGCCGCCTTGCCCCAAACTCCAGGAGCCCATCATGTGACTCATCACTAACATCGCCAAATAGTCGGGAGAACCATAGCCAGGAGCCTCAAAAGCGATGGCGACATGAGCGAAAGGCATAGAGTCATCGCGGTAGGTCACTTCTGACCCAGTAAATCGGCAAGGCCCATCTTCGGACGCAAAACACGGATCGCATGGCAAGCATCCAAACCTTGAATCAGCCTCAGCGAGAATCTTCTCATGAGACACATCCCCCGAAGTTGCTAACACAAATTTGTATGGCTGGTAATGATCACTGAGGAAAGTCATGGCGGTTGCCTTGTCGAATCTGCAAACATTGCGTGTCGGACCAATCACTCGCTGGCCCAAAGGCGTGCCCTGAAACGCTGTAGCGTGTAGATAATCAAACACCACAGCTTTCGGGTCGTTATCTTCGTCCACCATTTCTTCACCAATCTTCTGATATGTCTCCTCGAACTCGCTTTGGTTGAACTCTAATTCTGAAACGACCATCGACAGCATCTCGACGTAATCTACTGCACATTCTGAAGGGCATTGCACCGAGAAGATTTGCATCTCTCTCCGAGTCTCGGTGGTCGCTCGTCCCCCAGTGTGTGACACGATCATTTCCAGTTCACTCTTTTTTATGCTTCTGAAGCCTTTATAGGCCATGTGTTCTATGAAGTGGCAAATGCCGTTGTTGCATGCCGTTTCGAACCTGGGACCGGCTTCGATGAAGAGGGACACGCAGGCCAGAGGAGAGCCCGTCTGCTCTGTGGCGACTCGTACCCCATTGCTAAGCGTGTCGATTGGCACCGCAGGTGGGCCAGTACTTTCACAGCTACTCGCGAACTTATTCAAACAGTGCTTCGATCTTTTGAAAGCTGATTGCAAGATATTTTTGAACATTATTTACTTAATCAAAAACAATTACAGGAAAACGTACTATTAAACAATGAAGTAAGTGCTATGAAATGACTTTTTAAGATTTGGTTGTTGCGTAATTTATTTAAAAAAAAAATTAACGGCGAAATCAGGTGAGGTTGTAATACATCATAGTAAAGGTGATTGGTCCCACGATAAGCAACGTATACGTTGGGTTATGGACTGGACTATGTTACTACTATATCGGATCTTCGCGATTAAGAAGTCAGTGTCCAACTACGATTACCCATTTCTGAATGTTAAGTATCCATGTCCGTCGACTTCGAAGTAATAGCTGTGTTTTGTAGCTTCAGAGCCTTCTTTTTGCACGTTCATACCATTGATTCTTGCTATCCCAGTAGGATGCCGCCCTAAAGAGACACTGGTCCATAGGAGGGACATAAATTAATTGCCTGATCATAATAATAATAATAGTACACTTTATTGTACACCAGCAAAACATTAAATTACAAACAATTTATAAACAGTAAATAAGTACAAATGGCGGCCTTATTGCTGAAAGCAATTTCTTCCAGGCAACCGTTAACCATATTGGAAGTAAATCCTAGATATGTTCATCGATAGAGACCTGATGAATACTGTTTCTTTTCTCCAATTCCTCGAGGGATAAATCGAGCTTGAGCCTAAAAAAAAAAATTCTGTGTCGTTTACTGTACAGTGTACCTACTATAAAAACTGGAAAAGTACGAGCAGGACTCGCACTTTGAGTTCCATACCAGTTTTGGTTTTGGCCAGTGTCTGCGCAAAATTTGTAGTTTCGGATTCAGCAGAAAACCCGGCGAAATTAGGGCCAAAACTACATTCGCGAGCTTCCGGGTGGTCTTTGGGCGCTATAGACGAGTGTCAAAACGACTGAACATATCGATTTATTTTAATAAAATCTATCTTTGAACTAATTCTAATCCATTGCACTGTTATCGGTTTTCGTTATTGAGCCTGTTGGGTTTGTCTTGATTAGTACCTACTTTAGTTATAGGCAGGGATCGAATAATGTGAGGTGGCCCTAGAATCTAGTAATGGGTATTTGTGTCTGTGAATTTTCATGTTTGTAAACGCACACACGACACAGGAATAAATCCTAGATTGGGGCTACGTTTTTTAAGAAAAAAAAAAAAAAAAAAGAATCTTTTTCACTTAACAAGATAGACCCATCATATTTGGACTTGTTGGCCTTGTTTTTATAAGTTCTATAGAATACTGTTGCTAGAGTCTGGTAATAAAGACAGAAGGTGCTTATCGGAATTAGCCTAATACAGAACGTTACTATATCGAATTTAGGTTCGTTTAATTTATCTAGACAGGTTTCATATACCTAGGTAGCGAACAGGGTCTGAGGTGGAAGAAGGCCAAAATAACTCCTGAGCTTAGTAAAATATCTCCGTCGTAATTTCGCTAATAAAAGCTGGTATTTAAAAAGATATTTTTATTATAATTATTTATCAACAATAAAATCGGTTTATGAACGAAGAAGTTATCGTCAAACATGCATAAAAATACTAGGCATGCCTTTTAAGTTCTGTCGTTTTCATATTTCCCGGCAATTTTGAATTTGGAACTGTTCTATATTCGAATGTGTTTAAATTTTGAATCTCAAAACAGTTGAAAGTATTAGGATTAATGCTACTATTTAGTCACAGCGTCGATTGGGATCTGTCAGGTTACGTACGAAAATGAATCATTCTAAGGATAATGTACGTGCAATAATTTTCTAAAACTTAAAAGAGGCCTGATACGGCTTCAATGTTTTGAAGAGTTAACATCTGTGTTCAGTGATGAAGCCCCATGTCTGCGGACTGTCAAACGCTGGTATTTAGAATTCCAACGTGGACATACTAGTGTTAGTGACAAATCTCGTGAAGGACGCCCAAAATCCGCCTTCACTGAAGATAACATCATTGCTGTGAGACAACTAATTCTCGAAGATCGTCATGTGACGTATCGAGAGATAGAGGCTCTATTAGGCATCTCAGGGACAACCATTCAGAAGATCTTGCATAAAGCGCTTGGTGTGAGAAAGGTAGTTTGCCGTTAGATACCGCATCTGCTTTCCGACGATCACAAGGCGGCCCGCGTCAGATGGTGTAAGAAAACTCTGCAAAGGTTCCACCGAGGAGAGTCAAATCACGTCTACGACATCATCAGTGGTGACGAATCTTGGATCTATACCTACGATCCTGATTCCAAACAACAACCTACAGTCTGGGTCTTTCAAAACGAGCCAAAGCTGACTAAAGTTGTTCGTTCTCGAAGCACTTTAAAGAAGATGGTGGCCACGTTCGTTGGAAAAACCGGCCATGTTGCGACTATTGCACTTGAAGATCGTAGAACGGTTAACGCAGAGTGGTATACCACAGTTTGTTTACCACAAGTCATTGCCGAACTTCGAAAATCTAACTCAAAGCGACGCATCACCCTGCACCACGACAACGCAAGCTCACACAGCGCTTGTCAAACGATTGAGTATTTGAAGCAGGAAAAAGTAAAAATTCTTGACCATCCTCCATATAGTCCTGACCTAAGCCCTGACGATTTCTTTACATTTCCTAAAATTAAGAAAAGTCTTCGTGGTCAAAGGTGCCAGTCCGGTGAAGAAGCAGTCGACGCTTTCAAGTAAGCCATTTGGAACACCCCCACTTTAGAGTGGAATAAATGTTATAATAACTAGTTTGAGCGAATGGAAAAGTGTATTAAGCTACGTGGTGAATACTTTGAAAAACAATAAAAAGTAAAAAGGTTCCAGTTGTGTTTTTTTCTTCAAACAACAAAACTTAAAAGGTATGCCTCGTATGTATACAGATTAATTGTGAACCTCATTTTTGGCGTCCGTTAATATTTCGTTTAGTTCTGTAATATGGTACCAATAGGATAGTTATAAACTCATAATAACTCAATCTACACATTCGTATTCGTGATCGTCCCATGAGTTACCACCCCATCAGTCTCCTCAACTCCCTGGCAAAGATCTAAGAGTCCCTCTCGTGGCACGATTCAAAAACTTTGTATCGTCCAGGGGTATTCCCATCAATTAGCAGTTTGGTTTTCGAGCCAAACACTCTTGCTTTCATCAAGTGCACCGCATCACGGAGTACATCCTCACTAGCCTCAATAAACCCAAAGCCGTCTACACGAATGCCCTTTTCTTCGATGTCGCGAAGGTGTTCGACAAAGTCTGGCACAACGGCTTGATCTACAAGCTTTACCAAATGGGTGTGCCGAACAGACTCGTGCTCATCTTACGAGACTTCCTGTTGAAGCGCGCCTTTCGGTATCGCGTCGAAATGACGCGCTCTTCCCCCCACTCACTACAAGCTGGTGTCCCACAAGGCTAAGCTCTCTCCCTCCTCCTATACAGCCTTTACACGAACGATATTTCTCGTTCGAGTAAGTTGCATCTAGCCCTATTCGCGGATGATACTGCTATCTATATCTCGCATAAGAATAAGGGTTTCATTACCAGAGACCTTCAGGCAGCCGCCAATACCCTAGAGGATTGGTTCAGAAAGTGGCGTATTAAGATAAACCCGGACAAGAGCGCTGCGATATTTTTCTCCAGAGGTGCCACCCCGCGCCCCTCCCCAGAAGTAATCTCGGTCAAGTGACCGTATTCGACGTACCTATTCCCTAAATCAAACAAGTCAAATATCTAGGGGTCACCCTAAACAATACCATGACCTTCGGACCGCACATCAAGCGAGTCCGTAACTGAGCAGCCTTTGTGGCCGGTCGTCTTTACCCGATGATTTGCAAGCGGAGTAAAATGTCCCTTACACTTTACAAAACTTGTATACGGCCCATCATGACTTACGCCTGTGAGGTGTTCGGGCACACCGCCCGCTCTCACATCGATTGACTCCAAACGGTTCAATCCCGTTTCCTTCGCGGAGCCCCGTGGTTCATACGGAATGTCGATCTCCATTCTTGCCCTTCTGGCTCGAGCGTAATGATCGCACACTCGCCCTCTCGTCCGTGGAAGCTGTAAAGGCCCGCGGCCAACAGCGTAGATCATACACACACACACAAACACAAAAAAAGATTATATATAGAGAGACTGACAGAGAGCGAGTAAGTAAAGAAAAAAATACGCAAACTGTTAATTTATAATTATATAATATTTATATAAAAATATTATTTTATATAAAAATATTATTTTCCCTCAATACCAGTGAATAATATTAGCGCTATCTAGTGACACTTTGTGGAACTATTTTGATTTGTTGTGAATGAAAATTTTTCTGCGACCGGCGCCATCTGTTGAGCCCTCGAGTGTCAGACGTAAATTTGATAAATGCGACAATTTCTTATTTTATGTTTATATATATTTGAATGAAAATTCAATATAGTTTATTTAATTACAGCTAAAATTTTACAAAGAAAGAGGGCTTTTTTTAAAAGGTATTTTTATGGACTACGTCGTCGGTAGTACCTACTAGGTGCCGTATAATGCGTTTACAGATCACGGAGCATCTCGTACAAATTGTAGGGCGAACAATATGTAGTTTTTCTATACAAAAGTTCCCAGTTCCGGTCCGGGGTCTGAAATTGTGCCCGGTATAATGGCAATAGCCCCGCCCCCGTTACATTGGTACCTAACATTCTCATCAATAAGTTAGTCTGCACACACAGTACACCT
The DNA here is from genome assembly GCA_905147815.2 of Phalera bucephala. Lineage (NCBI taxonomy): Eukaryota > Metazoa > Arthropoda > Insecta > Lepidoptera > Notodontidae > Phalera > Phalera bucephala. The sequence continues at coordinate 29,399,407 of LR990609.1, forward strand.
CTGCCACTTCCGCTTGGCGAATGTAGGGTTCCCAGTGTGTGTGAATTTTTTTACGGAAATTATTAAATGTCAACGTTGTTCATTTAAATTGTAAAATCTATTAAAATAAAAAAATAGACATCTTCACGCCTTACGCATTTTTACGATTGCTGAACTGAAATTACATCGATAAAATATTATGGGTAACAATGATTTTGAGTCAAAGATTGTTTTCACATAAATGGAGGGACAACAACTATTAGGGAAACCATAGATATTATTAAGCTTTAAACATCGTTTAGTTTTATTTAGTGCGCCATTTGAAAGTATCTGAAACCGGTAGTTTAAAGTTTATTTGAGATTAAAGTTGCAAATGGAGGATGCAAAACAGGTTTACAAGAATAGTTTTGGATCTAGATTGGGACCCATAACGTAGTAATATTGATAACGGAAAAAAACATGAATGCAGGTCACTCTTTTCCCTCTAATATGGTTGAGGACAGGACGAAATAGGACTTGTGGTGTGTGTGCTGGCTTGCTTGGTGAGGATATGAGGATATTCAGACATAATTTCAACATTAAATTACCCTGCGTGATGACTTCAAAATCAGATTTGAAGATATTCTGACGATGGAAATACCACCATGGATCATAAATCCATTTGATGAAACGGAAGTGGAGAATGTGATATTACAAGAGGAGCCACTCGAGCTTACCACTAATGAGGAGCTGAAGGTGAAATTTAAAAGAGGCTTTCAAACATTTTGGCTGCAGGCAGAAATACCCGAAAAATATCCTGGACTGTAGGGAATTGCGAGAAAGAGTTTGATAGCGTTTCCTTCGTCATATCTTGTCGAAAAAAGGTTTAGTGTTGTTACAAACCTTTTAACAAAAAAAGGAGCAGATTCAATATCACAGAACGGGGAAATTTGCGGTTATTCCTAACAAAACTGAAGCCAAATATTAATTATTTGCTGTCAATCCATCAAGTACATACCTCCCATTAAAATTATGACTTTTTGTGATTGTCATCGCAGAAGTTACGTTACGTTATTAATGTTTAATTTCAATTATATTACGACTGTTATCATATTACAATGTAATATGATAACAATAATAATAAATAGTGTAATAATAACATATCTGAATAAATACAACACAAAAATATACTATTTTCCTTTTTTTACGACTCCGAATGAGGAGTTTTCTAAATAAAATAATTAAGAATTGATTGGTTCCTTGTCCTCTGAGTAGATGTCAGAAAAGTTGGATGAAATCACTTTTTTGATTGGCCAACTTAACTTTTTTGACATCCACTCACAGCACATTCAATTAATGAATTAACCAATCAATACTCACTTTTTTTTTGGAAACTATTAATTCGTGGTTGGAACTCGGCCGCAACGCAAATTTCCATAGTTAGATCAAATCTTTACATTTTTGTCGAGTCTACATGAATAAAATACTTATGATTTTGATTTTAAATAACCACTATCACAAGAACCTGTTGGAACTCTGTAGTCTCTGCCTACCCCGCGAGGGAGCTGGCGTGATGATATAGATAGATAGATAGATAGACTATCACAAAATAAAGTTAGGTAAGATTTCTATTCTGACCTTACACAACACCAACCGTTAAAAAAATACCAACAAAATAGTTACCACTTGAGAAGCGAAAAAAATATTAAATGACGTGTTTGTCTAAATGTTATAAAAGTGTTAGTCTGTCTAACGAAAGTTGATAGAGCAGAAGGGCAGCAAATTGTAATAAATTGCGTCGTGTAACCCCGGATGAACTGGGAATAAATGGATTTGATACTTGAATACATTAGTAAAAAAATATGTAAATAAATTTCATGATTTTTAGGATCACAACATATACACAGGAGAGTGGAGAAGAAGTAGGGATGGAGTTGCATAGAAATTATAACATTCTAGTTTATTACATTATTTCGTGTGAATGGTTTATAAGTTCTTTGTTTTCTGCTATGAGAACCTGATATTTATTGGATTTCTGATGTTAAATCAATTTCTTTATATCCATGCTTTCAATTTTTTTAAAACCTCTGTGACGGTTTACTTCATAGAGATAGGATTAAAAACATAGAGGGATTATAAACGCAGATCAGCCGTACACTTTTGCTGAACACTTGGTACCATTTAGGTAACCAATTTAAAAATCTTTGTTTCTACATGGTTCGAACTTCTTTTTTTTCTAAACAATTTAAAATTTATAACTTGTCATTTTGACGTAGGCTCCACGCACATTTATCGGTTAATATGTGTTTATCTCTGTCCGATTGAACTAAAATTTGGCATACGTATGTAAGTCCGATGACATTGCAATAATATGGTACCATGGAGCTGGTCTGACAGCGCCTGATGGTGGGTATATGAACATGTAATCTATACAACGTAATCCCCTCATGTTTAAGCTGGTTAAATTAGTATTGAGAAGTACTATACAACCAGATAGTGTTCAGGGTTTGATGATGAAGCCGAAAGGTGGGTAATGGAAGCACATAGCTACTCAATATAACCCTGCCGTGTTTGGGTTCGTAGGATTTGTCTTGACAAGTACTTTACATCTGGATGGTATCCAGGGTCTGATGATGGAGCCGGAGGGTGGCCAATGAAACTACCCAACTTCTGAAGATAACCCCGCCGTGTTTGGGCTCATTGGATTTGTCTTGACAAGTTCTGTAGACCCGGATGGTGTCTAGGGTCATATCATAGAGGTGAAGGGTGACCAACAGAACTACCCAACTACTCAACATAACCCTGACATGTTGGGGCTTGTTACATTTGTCTTGACAAGTACCATAGTACTCGTCGGTCTCCGTTGCCGTTGTGTTTTTAGATATTTTTAAATTGAAATTATTATGTAGTGAAAGTCCTGATTTTTTAGATTTTCAACAGCTAGATAGAATTACCATTATTGATTACTACAAAACTTAAGTAAGTTACGCATCTATAATAGGCGCTTTAAGATACAGCTATATTTAGTATTGTAAAAAATATTTAATATTTAACATATATACCAAATGATTTCATCGATAAAGCTATCGAAGTTATATGGAAAAGTACTAGTCCTATACCTAAATGGGAAAACACAAGTATGGTCTATGTCATTGTCAAAAAAAGGGTGACTGGTAGTGATGGATTTGTCCCCTTTATTATCACTGACATGACATAAGTGTAAGCAGTGCAAATATATAATCTTGTTAATGCTCCCTCTATGCTTCCAGTACCTCTATTATTCCCGTTCATGTTATAAATTCTTTGTTTTATAAGCATGTTGTACAAGATTGTCTTGCTTGTCGTGGCACTACGGATGACTTAAACCCAACCGCCATTCCCTACAGGTTCATGAGGGATACGAAGACACAGAAAACAAATACCCTTACGTCGTCGCACTAATACACCAATCAGTCTCAAGGGGTGCACAGGTCACTTATTACACCACAGTGGATCCTAACCGCAGCCCACTAACTCGTTCCATATGTCAACGCAATTCAACACACTAATATGCCACATACACCAGAATAATCAGAAAATAAAAGTAAGTGCCCACTCCGTTCGTGCCGTGGTCAGCATTCGAGAACCTTTCTGCCCTAACGGCCGTCAGTTCTACGAGCGATATGCCTGCTCTACGAACGATATAGCTTTATTGAAAGTGGATCCCGAGCGAGTGCGCAAGTACACAAGCTCTCTGTGCTGGACCATAAGGTATGTCAAGCTGTGCAGTATGCCGGCTTCGAAAGAACCATTAAGGACGAGATAGATTTCTCTATATAGTATACGATCAAATGCTTCTATAACAGTAAGGAGATGGAGTGATAGTGCAATGCGTTTATATACAACCAGGTTCCTCTCTGTGCACTGAATGTTCCGGAATATTCAACTCAAGAGCAACACACGATGTCGTGACACTCCGGCGGCCCTCTGTTCCTCGACGGCAGAATTCTCGAAATTGTACAGACAATGTCCCCATTTTCACGCCCGTCAACCGATACTTAACCTGGATGTCAATATCCGACAAAGACGAAGAGTGCGAGCGAATCAGAGGCCGTACAACAATCTCTTAAAATTTTACCCTCAGGAAGTAGGGCAGCAACTATTACTGTTATCTTTCTTTGTTATTAGAAAAACCGTAATTTCCTCCATCTGTTTTTTACAGCAGAAAAGCAAAGGGGGACGGTAGCCCCTGATCTGTCGTCTCGCTACGTATACAATACGAAAGCGGAAGGATATAGGTACCGAGGAAGACCTAGACTATCTTACCATGACCAAATAGACCGAGTCTTATCTAAAGGACTAGTCAAGAGTCTCCGTAACCGCCGAGCGAGAATAAGACGAACTATAAGAGTGGAGAAATCCAGGGAGGTATGTAAGGAAATAACTTGTTGGAACTCTGTACTCTCTTCCTACTCCGCAAGGGATCTAGCATGATGATATAGATAGATATATAGATAATCAGCCAAAAACATCTACAGCAAGATCCTGTAACCTGCTCTCTGCTCCAAAGATCGCTATGAAGACGGGCTATGTGCAGTGGACTTGGAATAAACAGATTCCCACTGTCTTGTTTTATTACAAGCGCGACGTCTACTTGGTAATTAATTAAGATGAACATCACGATTATATTCTCTTTGATGAACATGACAATACGCTTTCTCGTGAACGTTTATTAAATATAGGTGTAAATAAAAATAGGGTGAATGATAATTTGTATTTTTATATATTATAAGTATATTAAGATTACGAAGCCTTGCGTTCAAACCCGTCGGAGTAGTATTGGGGATTTTCTATAGAAAAACTTTCGGTAACAATCCAGTCTGAAATTATCCCCAACATTCAGACCGACCTAAAATCGTGAGCAAAATGTGAGTATGTAAAGTACACATCTGACATACACCTCTAAAGTATCCTTACATGGGGAGTGTAGGGATGATGGTGTTTATTATATATATTTTTGTATATAAGTAACTGGAAGTCAGGAGTCTCCGTAACGGTGAACGTGTATGAGACTAATTATAAGAGTAGAGGAAGCCAGAGTCTGTATGAAATAAAACTTGTTGTAATGTACCCTTTGTATTACCATATGGTCATATGATACCCTATGGTCATATCTAGCATAAACTCACGCAACAAGGAGCGCTTATGGAAGTATAACGCAGCGAGCTAATAATCTGCTGCGATCATCAGCAGTGCTAGTATGTGCAGAACAATCTCCTGAAGAAAACCCGTCCATTACAGGACATAAACTTCACAAAGATCGCCCCAATGACAGGCTACACGCATCCTACTTTTATCTGCGCCCTTCACCAACTCATTGGTCCTTCTGAACCAACCATGTGACTTTTGCCAATCTTGATTCACTCTAGTTTATCAGGGCTTAAAGCCATTACGTTTTACAATATATATATTTTACGGTACATTCAATAAAAATGGTTTATTGCTGGTTATATTATTTGATATTGCTAGTGTTTGCAAGTGTAGACATATTACCAGAAAACTACAACAATTTTTATATTTCATATTATTCTAATAAAAAGAAGAAAAAACGCGACCTCGTTGAGAATAATGTAGCTGCATTATTGCAATAGAATTTCTATTAAAATGCGCTCAAAACGTGGATCGTAAAACAATATTCTGTACGTACTAGCATTTAAAACCTGACCTTTGTGACGAAACAAATAAACATATTATTATATTAATACAATGAATTTTTCTTTTTATTTCATTAAACATAGAACAATAAAGCAGTGAAATGTGGAAGCAGTACTGGCGATCAAGTTTAAAAGATGCTGCGCAAGATTGCATTGTTGGTACTAGTGCTATCGGTGAAGACAGCCAGTTGTCGTGGCACTGGGATGCGCAACCCTGACCACTCCTCGTTACGAGTTTACAATGGATACGACGATATGAAAAACAAGTACCCCTACGTCATTGCACTTATATACTCCATTGGAGGAAGGGCCTGTACAGGAACACTTATTGCACCAGAATGGGTTCTGACCGCATCCCACTGCATATTACATTCAACACCGATCGCTGAAATCCAATATGGTAATATGACAGTACCGTCACATTATTCAAAATCCAAAAGTAAGATTTTAAGAACGATGCCGCATCCGTTATATAAACCCTACTTTCAAAATAGAGCATTGCTAAAAAATGACATAGCTTTATTGAAAGTAGAAGCGGTGCGATTGCAGACGTTCGGCAAGCTATCTGCACTGGATTACCAAAGTATAAATGGTCAAATCGTACAATACGCGGGCTACGGAACTACCCATTATCAGTTTTTAAAGAACCATCGCAACAGCTCAACGACAGATGCTACTCGGCAGCTGCAATTAGGAGATGGATTGACAGTGGCATGTGACTCCAAAGAGTATGACTTATTTCTATGCATAGCACCAAAATGTTCAACGAAACACCAAGACACTATGGCGGGAGACTCTGGCTGTCCGCTGTTTCATGATAGGAAAATCATAGGAGTTCTGATGGGAGGATATCGTCGTCCAATCTCGATGTTTACCCCTGTCAGCCGTTACATACCCTGGATAACCAAAGTGATGAACAGAGAAAAAGATGTTTGATAGCTCGTAAGAAAACAAGTCCTCGTTCTGATGACCAGATCATGACATTTCTGTAAGTGCGTTAGGAAAATAACCCAATCTCTAACCTGCTTTGTATCACGTTATATCTACAGGCATTTCGTAAATTAAGGACGTTCATAGTAAAACAATATTAAATTCATAGTAAAACAAAATAAACCCTGTTATAAGTGACTATGACTCAAAGTAAAGTGCATAAAAAGAATTTTACCAAAAGGTTTTAAATTATTTTTCCGAAAATACAATCACCCCTACTCCCGAAGCCCGCGCCTCCATCCGCACGCGCCTGAACACCTGCAATGTGGAATTCACAGCCACTCTCGGTTAGGGGTTCCAGTTCAGGGGGGAAAAGAATTTCTTTCACGTGTCGAAGGGGGCGTGGGCGCCCGCTTCGACACGTGTAAGAAATTATTTTTTTTTTTTTATATAACTGAAGATACCATTATTTCCTAGTACTATGGATAAGAAAAGGTTGACTAAAAATTCAAATCAAGAGATAAACTCCAATGCTGAGCTTAACAATTAAAATTACAAATAGAGAAGTTATTGAAATATGTGTGAGCAAGAAAAACAACTTGAGCAGATTACCTCAAATCTTAAAGATATACTAGAAACTACTGTCAGGGTTGCATATCTTGGGAGTAAAAATGAAGAGCTCAAAAATAAAATTGAGAGCATGAATGTTGAAAGAAGAAAAGACAAAGAGCTTCTCAACTACTGAACATAATCCCGCCGTGTTTGGGCTCGTTGGATTTGTCTTGACGAGTTTTATAGATCCGGATGGTGTCCAGGGTCTGATGATGAAGCCGGGGGGTAGCCAACGAAACAACCTAACTACTCAACATAACACCGATGCATTAGGGCTCGTTGAACCTGTCTTGGCAAGTACAATCGTGCTAGTCGATTAAAGATCTTTTTCAATTAAAATTTTGGGTTATTGGGCTCGGGCTTGGGGTTTGGGGTTGGGCTTAATGTAGTGCTCCAAGCTCCATTTTAATTTCATTGGTATTGGCTCTTAGTATATGAAAATCCACTAGAAACCTCCTTAACGACAAACAATACGAATGTTTAAATTGATTGATTATGAGTTGGTCCTATTGTTACCTTAATATAGAACTAAACAAAATATTAACGGACGCCAAATGGAGGTTCACAATTAATCTATGTACATATATTTTATGTATGTTTGACGATCATGTACCGATTTTAATGTTGATAATTAATTATAATAAAAAAAATATTTTTAAAAGCAAGCTTTTATTGCGAAAATACTACGGAAATATTTTACTAAGCTGAGGAGTTACTTTGGCCTCCTTCCGCCTCAAACCCTGTTCGCTACCTAGGTATATGATACCATGATTGTCCAGATAAATCAAACGAGCCCAAATATGAGAGAGTTACGTTATATATTGGACTATGAGTACTTTCTGTCTCCACCACCAGACTTTGGCAACTATAGAACTTATCAAAACAAATCCAACAAACCCAAACATGATGGGGCTATGTTGTTTAGTTGAAAAGTTTTCGGGGGCCACCTCACATCATCAGATCCCTACGCAAAACTATAGTAGGTACTAATCAAGACAAACCCAACAGGCTCAAAACCGAAAATCGATTCTAGTGCAATTGATTGAAATTAATTCAAAGATAGATTTTATTAAAATAAATCGACATACCTGGAGTTCAGTCATTTTGACACTCGCTTATAGGTCCCAAAGGCCACCGGGAAGCTCACGAACGTAGTTTCGGCCCTAGTTTCGGCTGGTTTTCTGCCAAAACCAAAACTACAGATTTTGCGCTGAAACTTGTCCAGGTTTTTAAAACAGTGAAATTATTTTCGTGTTTTTGCTCATGTACACTTATAATAATAATAGAATATTAGTAACCTAGAAGACGGTTAATATTGTTACGACTTCAATACACCCCGATATCTCGTAAACCCCTTATCGGGGAATGTTAATTTTAAAATGCATTACATACATTTAGGTCTCCAAGCGATTTGTCTAGAAAGATCTAGAATCCGCGCTTAAGTGCTGAAACGTCTAAAGGGTTCCACCCCTTTAATTATTCGTTCCCGTACGAATAGGCATGTAATAATAATACCGTTTTGTGGGCCGCGCCGGCTATTGTTGGATGTACGTCTATCGATGTACTTAGAAGGTTCGCGTCCGTTCTAGAACTTTCATACGCGTATAAAAGGAACACAGAGCGCGGAGACGGACACAGTCTCTTTTCGAAAGCGATAGTGATCACAAATCGGAGAACAAGCGATCTAAGTGGAATACACCGGCAACTTTAGCATCGATATACGGATACTACGAGTGACGAAGCAGTATTTGGGTACTAACGAGAGTAGTACTAGTGTGTGATTAGTTCGCGTGTATATTTGCATACGACGTACTGTTTTGTGTGTACAGCGCCTAATAAACTACTTCGCACGTTATTCGGCATTTAATTACCCCGCAAACGTAACACTATATTTATATCGACACACTTATCATTTCTCTATAGAAATACTAAAGTACAATACATACTCACACCTATCCTTATACAATTAAAAATTCAATATTTATTTTACACATACTATTTACAAATAAATAACTTTTCTAAACTATGTATTATCTATAAACCTCGCTTCTTTCTTCTATTTATGTACAAACACTTTAAAGCTTTGCACATTTGTACTCCAGTTACAAAGCATTACCTACATTTTTTTCGTAAAATTGTTAAAATTCTACATACGATTTAATATTTTCTCACATACAACTTTTTCTACGTTTTATTATTTTACACTATTATACACAATCATATTTATACTTATACAGTTACCAATTTTCACTAACATTATCTGCATAGTACCACCTATCCATGATTTGTAAACCATTTAACATATACTAATAATACAGTACCTCACTAAATTATTTGCAATTACAAATCTTAAAACATGAAATTATTTTTGATAAACTGTATCTTATAATCACAAGTTTCACGGACGTCCTTAACTAGGACATAACTTTTTGTGTAAAATTGCGTTGAAACCTATTACCTAAATCCTTTGTTAATAATGTTTAATTTCTATCTATATCATCACGCCAGATCCTTTGCGGGGTAGGCAGAGAGTACAGAGTTCCAACAGGTTCTTTCCATTCATACCTCTCTGGCTTCCTCCACTCTCATAGTTCGTCTTATACACGCTCGCAGGTTACGGAGACTCATGGCTTGCTTACGCCAGATATAAGAAAGTTAGTAATTAGATTTGGGTCTGAGTTTCCGAGTAAATTTGACAGATGTTTCTCTTCCAAGTCCTTGTATGCTTTGTCAAAGTCTAATTTTATTTTTGTTTTAGTGAAGCGGGATTCTAAGGTATGTTGGTTAGTCTTAATAATATCGTCAGATGGTTTGTAATAAAAGTGTTTAGGATGGCAATGAAGGCTGATGCGCGCTTATTGCCCATTTTCAAAATAAAGTAATATAAGCAAGATTGATCTCTATAGATAGATAGATAAACAAATTTCTTAAAGATTACAGTTTGGGAAATTCCTCGGTGAAAACAAATAATTGAACCCTGAATAACTAAAGGCATACTGCGATGCATTAAAAATAGAAATGACTTGCAAAGGAAAACCAAATTGGATCCTATTATACCAATGATATATTGCGAATAACATACCGTAGGTATAGAAATAATTTTAAAAATTTATTTAAACGTAAGCATGAATACAACGAATTAGCTAGTTCTACGCAAAATAGAAAAACTCTGTGGAAATCTATAAACGATATTACTGAACATAAGCTAGCCAAAATCCTAAATACCAATTTGCTAATAACATGCCAGCGAAATACTCAGAACTATTAAGACACTGCCTTACATCTTGCTACTTATTGTGAAAGGAACAGTTCTACAAGCAAGTAGATGGCGTGGCGATGGGCTCCCCTGTATCTCCCATTGTTGCCGATATATTCATGGAAGGCTTTGAGGAGACAGCCCTTCGTACCTCACCTGTAAAGCCAAGTTTCTACAAGCGGTACATAGATGATACTTTCACAATATTACCATCTGACAAAATCGATGTATTCCTACATCATCTTAACTCCATTAACCCTAAAATTCAGTTTACAATGGAGTTGGGGCAAACAACTCGCTAGCTTTCCTAGATGTGTTAGTAATCCGTAACCCCAACAACACATTAAGCCATACGGTTTATAGAAAAAAGACCCAAACTGATAGGTACTTAAACGGTGAATCTCACCACCATCCAACACAGTTAGCTACCGTGGGTAAATCTTTGTTTCAGAGAGCCCAAGGGATCTGTGACAAGAAACATCTGGCTGCCGAGCTTCAACATGTCAAGCAAGTCCTACACGACAATAAGCTTCGAGTCCCACGCCAACATCACAGTGACCGAGTGAAACCAGCCACAGTCGAGCGTCTCCCTGCAGTACTACCTTACATGAGAGGAGTCACGGACAAGATTGGCTACATCTTGAAGATTTTATAAGCCGTCGAAGAAGATCAGTCAATTTTTACCATCTGTCAAGTGTCAAATCCCTCTACAAGATGCAGGAGTATACAAGCTTGATTGTGAATGTCTCTCTTATATAGGACAAACATAAAGACCGGTAAAAACTCGGGTTAAAGAACACATAGCTGACCTAAAACACCGTCGCTCAAAGAAGTCTGCAGTCTGTGAACATGTCCTTGACCGCACCCGCCATAACATCAGATTTGATAGACCACAAATTCTCGTGAAATTAAAAAACATTCTAATTTCAATAGAGAAGATGGCTGGTTGCTTCCATCAACTTGGGATCCGGTAATTAATATAATCAAATCCAAAACCAAACACAACACTGCAAGACCTCAAGACACCAATTTTTTTAGCTGAGAATATTCAAATAAGTAATGTTACATATACAAATTGTCTTACATTTTTACCTAATAGTCAGATTTCTTCATTTTGTTTCATCGAAACAAACTCCAAGGAACTGGAACAATTACTTATGAATCAAACAGTGCTCCTGGTTGGGATAATATACTAACTATATTTCTAAAGCAAGCCAAAAATATTTTAGTCCCAATAATTAGTAATTTAATTAATTTATGTTTTAAGTCTGGAGTATTAGTATAAGTGGTGAATAGGAAGATTTTAATAATTACCGACCAATCTCAGTTCTTCCTGCTATTTCAAAGATATTCGAAAAAATAATATATATTAGAATACATGCCCTTTTAAAAACTTATCTACGGAAGACGGCAGTGTTGGCGTGAACCTCTCAGATAACTAAAACTTTGGATAGCGGTAAGAAGTGTCTGACGCTTTTCTTAGATCTTTAAAAAGCTTTCAATACCGTGTCAAAGAGGTACCCCTTTGGCCCTTTTTAAAGTTATACTAACTATGTTAGTCAGGAAGCAAACATCTCCTTCGGCGTGCCTCAATGTAGTGTTCTCGGCCCTACGTTGTTCATAATCTATATTACCGACTTATGCAACATGAACATTGTAGCCGGAAACATTATTTTATACGCAGATGATTTTGCTGTCATCTTCTTTGGTGACACATGGCTAAAATGTAACCTTCTTACTCTTAATACTAATAAATCTAACTGCATTTGTTTTTTCATTTATATACCATGTATTAATGGTATCCTAGTATCCATGATAAGACGCAAAGATCATGAGAAAAGATATTATTGCTAAAAGGATATTATTATGCCAGGAATCTCTTCAGTGTAAGTATGATATATATGTAGCTATAATATGGTAAACAGGTGGCAAGGACTCCGGACTCTATAGGGCATATTGAATGACTCCTTTTAGTAATTCTGAAACTGAACTGAACTGACTGAAAAACTGTTTCCTAATTTTTTTTTATTTTTTAAATGTAGTTATATATACAAGGTTAAACGTAAATAACGCAAGACCTCAGACACCCTGGTTACAGAATTTCTTAATAAATTTAAAACGAAAACCAAATTTCCAAATTTCAAGGTTCTACCCTTTTTATGCACTTTTATACCCCAATTATCAATGAAACCTGTACGTGTATGTGTGTGTTTTGAGAAATACGTTTTAGGAATGCATTTGAAATTCTCTTATTGCTATGAATCAAGAATAATACTAATTTTTTACTGCGCACTGAAGGAGTAAAACCATTATTTACAAATTTAAAAAAAAATAAGATCCTTTGAAAATTGTTGGAATCAATTCAGTTACCGATTTAGAACAAACTACTTTCCGGTCTTGCGTTAATTATGTTACAGCTTGTTGACCATAATTGATTAATGAATCTACATAACTTAATATTACTACCTACCCCATAAGGATATTAGCATGATGATGTAAATAGATACAAGAATTATCAATGCATCTATAGTATGTGATGCTCCAACCTAGTATATAGACCGAAAGTTTATAATATTGAAAACGAGCCCATATTGATTGAAACCTAAGCAATGAATTCCACCACCACGCAACACAGCTACCTTTAGTAGTAAGCTAAGTAGATCTTTGTTTCAGAGAGCACTAGGGATCTGTGACAAGAAACAATAACACAACTTCAACATGTAACCAAGTAAGCTAAGTAGATCTTTGTTTCAGAGAGCACTAGGGATCTGTGACAAGAAACAATAACACAACTTCAACATGTAACCAAGTAAGCTAAGTAGATCTTTGTTTCAGAGAGCACTAGGGATCTGTGACAAGAAACAATAACACAACTTCAACATGTAACCAAGTAAGCTAAGTAGATCTTTGTTTCAGAGAGCACTAGGGATCTGTGACAAGAAACAATAACACAACTTCAACATGTAACCAAGTAAGCTAAGTAGATCTTTGTTTCAGAGAGCACTAGGGATCTGTGACAAGAAACAATAACACAACTTCAACATGTAACCAAGTAAGCTAAGTAGATCTTTGTTTCAGAGAGCACTAGGGATCTGTGACAAGAAACAATAACACAACTTCAACATGTAACCAAGTAAGCTAAGTAGATCTTTGTTTCAGAGAGCACTAGGGATCTGTGACAAGAAACAATAACACAACTTCAACATGTAACCAAGTGAACTTTACTACCTTCCTGGACAAGGCGCATCATGAAGCATGTTTCCATCAAACATTTTGTAAGGCCAGCAGAAGATTGTAATATGTAAATTTAAGAACTCAGTATATGTAGATTAAAAAAAATTTAATACATATTTTTGTTCACATGTTTATTTTTTTATTAAAAAATAACTTATCTATAATGTATACCACATTTTTAATGTGAATCCATGCTGCCGGGAGAGATGTACATAATTCCTGCAGTACTTTCTTGACGATGCTTATTTCCTTAAAAATGTTGTACATGATTCATTGGTTTCCTCAATGGTGAGAAACCACTCAGTCAACTCTCTATTTAGGACTGCCTCTGTGTTGGTGGTGAGCGATGAAGCGGACGTCATCGTGTCGTTACAAAACGAGACCTCTGAAAGGCTATAAACAAAAAAAATACACGAGTTAAAAACCAAGAATACTCTTAACTCTATGCCTACTCTGCGAGGGATCTGGTGTCGTGTGAGTATCCTTTCCCTGAAGGAAGTGTTGTTATGAGAACATTAGGCAGCTGATAGCAATACGTACATGTAGTCAACAAACCTTTGTCCATAGTTGCAGATTTTTAAAGCAGCAACTTCCATCATTGTTTACTGCTTAGTTTATCGGCTATTTGATGTCCGAGCGTGCCCTGTCGCAAGCCAAAGTCTCACATCCAAATTGCCACGTAATATCTCCACTTCGGCTTATAATGGTACTGCGTTTCTTGACATGCTTAAAATACACAATAGGCACTTGTTAGAACAGACCAAGAAAACTGAATATAATATAATAATTACATGAAACATTCGTGAAACGGAGTATTATTGTAAATTATTATGCATCAAGATTAAATAAGTATGTATGCACTGAAACTGTAATTATCACAATTTTTATTTATTTTATTTTATTTGGAAAACAGTACAGTATAAACGTATCTTAACTGATAACATTTTAGTTCTTATTAACAGGTATATACTTACATTTCAATTGATATATCTTTTAATTATTAATATAATTAGATAACAGTACTTGAACCAGTATAATTATGGAAACGTCTCAATGTTTTAAAACTTATTTACAACAGTAGACCCTAGATTTTTTCTAAAAAAGCTCGGACTGACAGGCAAAGTCATCGCCATTCACCCTTAAACCTAGGACAATAAAAGTGTATAAACTGTTCTAATAATGTATTCGTGTGTAATTTTACACTAATCTTTAAAATATTTTATGAAATAGCTATATTTTATTTTGCTTTAAGCCCTAACTCGTACACGAAACAGCACCGCGCGCTCCGTCGATCTCAAGACTGTCACGTCGACGAGCTCGACGACGAGCACATCCACGAAATTGTTTCTTGGAGAATAGCATAGCTGGAATAGAGCTTCAAAAATTAAATTCTTGGAGCTTAAAAGAGCACAGCGATCGCTCTTGAAAGTAATTTATTTCAAGCTTTATAAATTCTCTACCACAGAACTTTATAAATTTAGCAATCTTCTATCAGTTAGAAAATTATATGTTTTATATCTTATACTAAGACTACATAGAACTATACAATTTGATCAACATTTACTCAATAAGAGAAGACATGATATTATTGTGCCCACACATCCCATTCCACTCGTTTTACTCTACAACAGTATGCTAAACCTTTTTCATTTCTATACAATAAATTAAACACCTTCCTAAAAATGTACTCTATGAAATACAACTGCAAAATCATATTAACAAATTGGCTTAAAAGTATATATACATTACATGTCTAAAAGTTTGGCTTAACACGATCTCATTAACCTTATTCATTTATCTGTATATACATAAACCACTTTCTAAAAACATGTCTATGAAGAAATATAACTCCAAACTGATTTATTTTCTCTTTATATATATATCACAATAGATCCCTTGCGGGGTAGGGAATTGATTTATTTTTCCTTATAATATATAACACAACGTACTTATTTCATACTGTATAATTTATAGTATGTTATTTTATACTTAACACGTTCACGGACAGTACAACCTTGGTCTCAGCAGGCACTGCCATGCCTGCTGAGACCATTGATATACATGTTAACACGGCTGAGGCCATTGATATATTAACACTGAGACACAACCAAATTTCATACATTGCCTATAGGCGTAGTAGCGTCTCAACGCATAATTATTCTCCGTTCCGATCTCCGTCTCGAACGTATTCGCGCCTTCATTAAAAAAGCGACAACCCGATATTTCGCGCCTAGGATCCGCAGCCGCCGACTAGGAACCTAACTCCTCTCCTATCAGCCGCTACCGCCGTCCGCGGCATGTTCTCACCGACCCTCCCGATGCCCTTACATCCCTTCTTTCAGATACAGATACCGCACACAGGATCAGACACCGACCTCGCCGGCGAGGTCGAAGAATCCCTTGCCCGCCGGCCAGTGCAGAGCACCACGGCGAGACACCTAGTATACGCCCTCCCCCATAGCGACTGCCCAAGCCGAGGCTGTTCCTCCTTGAGGCGCTCTTGAGCCAGTTGCCCCTTGCCCGTCTGGCTCGAGCGTAGTGGTTTCACACACACACAAAAAAACGCATAATTATAAAATACGTGATATGACAGAACGGATTAAGCCGTTCACGTCGTAAGGTGACTCAGTCAAATGAGTTTTGACTTGACTCAGGCGTAAACGCCGCATCGATTAGGTCTTGAATCCGTTTTTGTTCATTTTCGTAAAAATCTCGTGACGCCATCTGCATAAAGTGGGTATTAAATACAATGCAACGAAATTATGTTTAAAATATACAATAGACAAAATAATTCCACTTATTTGTTAGACGACAAGACTTCTAAACAATAAACTAGTGTTTTTACAAAATAAAACAATATATATTTACATAAAACAAACACTATTTACCTTTTAGAAAAACAATTGCGCGCGAACACGCCTTGCAACATGTAAGCGCACCGCCGCCACGGTCCACTAACCGACTGATCGTATGTAAATACGACGCCCACAGGTGTAGTGTGTGTGTAGCAAAACATAAAAATGTCGATGTGTACGTTGATATAAAACCTTTTTTTTTTGAACTTGGCGAAGTGACAGTACGCAGATCTTAATTGTACCTCTAGTGACAGTATAAGATGCCGCTCCGTGTAATAGAATGAAAAATCGAACGTCTTCGGGCGTACTGATATTATAAAGGTAAAAACCATGAATTTGGGTAACCAAAACGAAATCAGTAATGTCAAAATATTGCTAGAGAAAATTGAACTCCTACTCACAGACATAACACTCAATGTTCTATGATTTAAACAACTCGAGAAACCATGATGAGTGAGAGCAATAACCTGGAGCCCAGTGTCACGCTCGCACCCATTACGATGAGTATGACCATAAGGTAGAAGTAATATGGACTATACCTATTTATGATACGGTTTGAATACGTTGTAAACCATTCATTGCCGAGTTCAAAACGAACAAGGTTCTCTATTCGTCTGTATATACAGAATGGATGTTTAAGATGGGACAGAGAGGGCAGCTATTTCAACTGTTTTAGATACAGAAAAACGACCCTAGGAGACTATACTGAATTTTTGCGAAATTTGGAGCTGAATTTACAGATGATGTAAAAAATTTACAGTCAGCAAGAAAGTTGGCAATTTAATCAAAAACTTTGACTACCACTTATTTAAGATGTGGCAAATGCGTATAAAGAATGAATTACGGCAATAAACAGTGCTTGCGAATTATACATCTATATTAATATTATAAAGAGGAAAGATTTGTATGTTTGTATGTATGTATCGAATAAACTCAAAAATAAATGAACCGATTTTAAAAATTCTACACCATTAGAATGCTACATTTGCCTTGAGTACCATAGGTTATATTTATTACTAGAAAAAATTAGAGAACCCTACTAAAATAATGTAACCCAAGGTGTAAAAAAATTAGCCATAAAATGTCTTTCATCGCATGCGCCGCGGAAACTATAATTGATAGAACAAAAAAATGTTCTAGAATATTTAAGAGCACATCAATATCGATAAAAAACTTAGCGATACTATATTTCCAACTGTCATAGCACGTAATATTTTAATTTTTATGTGGCAACTATTTGGGGACTGTCATGTGAGAATGTAAAGATTTTCCTCTTACAATAAACCTTTATTAATTAATTAAAGTGTTTAATTCAAGGTATAATAATTTAACGAAGAACAAAACTTAACGAAATACACGTGTGTTCAAAATTCATGCAAATTTTTAAAGAAGCATTAATAAGTTTCGCGGAGGATGCTTCGAGAAAATTTAGCTACCATTTTGTGTTCAACTTCACGTTTAATGTCATTACTGAATCAATTTCGTGAAGAAATTATTACCAAAAAACATCTTTCATCCAAAATTTGAATAAACGGGAACTGATTTCATTGTCTACTGAATTTGGTTAACATTCCGAAGATAAGACAGTGGAAGAAATAAGAATAATTATGAGACAGCTAATATCATTTGGATTCACACCACAACCAAAGATGATACAAACGACTTTGATACTTTTGAGGCACAATTGGAGTGTCTAATAATTCTTTATGATGTACCCGAGGAAAAAAAATGTGGCATTACTGATTACAAAACTATCACCTAAGGTCTTTGAAATGCTCAATCAAACATGTGCGCCGCTTAAACCCACCAAGAAATTATATACAGAGCTTATGACTATACTGGAAGAACGCTATGCAAAATCAACGTCTACTGCACTTGACCGGGCTGAGTTTCGAAAATGTAATCAAAGCTCCAATGAAACTATTAAAAATTATGTTATACGATTGAAGAAAATTAGGACAAAGTGTGGTCTTAAAGATTTTAATGATCAAATAATATTTTATTTAAGAAGACAAGAAATTAGTATAGATAGCAATTGTGTAATGTGGGGACACCGAATTGTAATACCTACTATTCTAAGGAAGTCAGTGTTAAAAGAATTGCATTTAACACATTTTGGTAGCTCCAGAATGAATGACATGGCGAAAGCATATTTTTGTTGGCATAAATTAAACGAAGATATTGAAATTATTTCTAAAAGTTTTGAATTATGTTTACAAAACCGCCACATTCCTTTTAGAGGTGTTCCAAAGTGCTGGCCCATACCACCTGGATCCTGGTACCGAATTCATGCAGATGTTTTGGGCCCCTTCCAGGGAAAAATGTTATTGATTATTTTTGATTGCTACTCAAAGTGGCCAGAGGTATTCCAAATGGCTAATATAGGTTCTGGTCTAAACATTACTAAATTTAAAAAATTATATATTCGATACGGTTTTCCAGTACGTTTGTTCACTGACAATGGTATATCATTTACCAGTAATGAATTTAAACAATTTTGTAAAACAAAGTTTTACTCCACCCCACTACCCTGCGACCAATGGTGCGGCTGAACGATTTGTTGAAACCTTCAAATCACATTTAACGAAGATTGTACAAACAATCACTTACTTATGCTCTAAGTATATTTTTATTTCATTACAGAACAACAGCCCACAAGAGCACAGGGGTATCCCCAGCTAGTTTGATGATGGGACGGGAGTTAAGAAATAGGTTATCTTTGTTAATACCAGCACCTATATATCAAACATTAGTTGAGTCACAAAAAAGGCAGTTAATATATTCTAAAGGTAATAGACAACCTAATTTGATGGAAGAAATGGAGGTCATGGCTTTAGATTTTAGACGTGGGAAAAGACAGTATTCTAGGGGTAAAATAATCAGTGAATTAGTCCCGGGATGTACTTATCTACTGAAAGTAGAATTTTATGTGGCAACTGTTTAGGGACCGTCAAGTGAGAATGTAAAGATTTTCCTCTTACAATAAACCTTTATTAATTAATTAAAGTGTTTAATTCAAGGTATAACACCAACTATTGTAATTACATCACTCTAACTACTTTTTAACATTTTATAAATTGATAGAAATGCCGACCAAAATCAGACCATGTTATCCATACATTTGTATTAATCCTTATCCAAATAAATCATATCCTATTCAAGACTGTTTCAATACCTGTAGATTAGACATATAGAGACATTAGACATATAGACATTCAAAAGATATTACGAATTTAAAAATGTCAATCTAAACAAAATAAAAATAAAAAAATAAACGCCGCCGCGCCACCGCGCCGCCGCGCCACCGCGCCGTCGCGCCATGGCCTGTGTGGCCCCACGTGGCAACGAAGGGCGAACCGAAGTGCAGGAGAGGGGCGTGCACATCTATCAAACAGAAAGCCGCGCTTTCCTACGCAGCGGACGCAATATCCACTCGTGCGAAGCCGGGACGGGCCGCTAGTTAGTTATATATCAACAAGTCCATAATCGTACCAATGTTTGGTCACCCTACTTAGAAAAAGACGTAGGGCTCTAAGTGACTATCCTTGTCGTCACGTTATTTTTCGCAGAGTGCTTAATCCATTTAGGGTAATATATCCATGGTAAAAATTAAGACGTCGACAGGCGTACTGTCGTATCATTTTCAGGAGCTTGACGCCTGAGTGCATTACTATCCATCAACGTGTTAAAGTAACTTTAAACTACCTATTGTTTTAATTAGTTTCTTTAATTAAGAAAGTAATAAGATTAGTTTAGTTTTATACAAAACTTGATCTCAATTTCTTTCATCTCGATCTCAAATCTTTAAGAAGACCGGAGCCTTCTAACACAGGTATTGATCTGCTTAAAAGGAGGGTCCCTTTTTGTAATTTAAGTAGATTAGGTTCGGATAAATAAAATAAACTATTTTTATTTATTATTTATTTATTATAACGTGAATGTGACCGTAAGTGTATTACATTGAAGATAAGCTAATGATTGTATCTATCTGCTAAGATTAAAATTTGAGATTATCTACGACTTATTGGCTCAAAACGTGTATTCATAAGATTATGAGCTCTAAGGGCATTTAGTCTGGACAAAAACAAGATGTTCGACTTAAGTGTTAGCGAAGTTATGGCTACCCAATACCTCCTTACGTAAGCAGGTATTGGATAGCCATTTAAGAGATATCAAGCTCTGTTTAGTTTACCAGTAACAAAGTGTCGTCATAATAATATGTAAATATATAACAATTAGTAAGGAATAGCTCGCAGGAATATATATTTAAAAGAGCATTGGTCCCAGAAATGTTCCTTGAGGAGGTCCTAAAAGTAAATTATGTTTTAGGTAATTGTTTTTAAATATCTTTAAAGCATGACCTTCCATATGTATCTTGATCTTCTATTTAACGTAAAACATCAGAAATAGACAGAGTGTTGAAGTTGTTTGCTGTACCCTAAAATATGCCTACCCAAGCACTCATTTTAAAATCCATTTCGAGTACTGTTGGATGATCTACCCCTTCTTGGACCATACTGATCAGACCCTAATAAATTTTAGACCTTTATAAGAAGTTAAAGTACCGTGTATTAAGATTTTTTTTAATTTTTTGGACAAGATGGGCAAAATAGATTAACAATAGAGTAACATTTACTAACTATTATTAAAAAAAAGATTATTCAGAGCTCCAAAAGCTTCAGGTAAAATCTAAGTTCGCACAACGTTTCTCACCCTTTTTAGGTCCCCACATATACAATTCTACCCTTAAAACATTGTGATATTAAAATGGATTCTTATACTTCGCAAAGAAAAAAATTAAAAAATGGCTATTACTAATTATCTTACATCGAGACAGAAGATATAATGAAAATAATATCATAGTTTATTCACATATTGTATGCACAAACTTAATAATATACTATTTTAAATAAATAAAAAGACACACACACACACACACACACACGCACGCACGCTCATTTTCGGTGAACCATATTAATTTAATGATTTATTTTTACCTTTTATTAATTTCATTTTTTTTATTCTTCGTTCGTACTCTTACCTCCCGACGCATTGTGACTTAGCAAGTATTTCGGTAGGGCCCTCACGATACAGGCTATGCCTAGTGTGGGAACCAATAGAACTAGATTAATGTATCTAGATTTGTATTCTCAAACATACCTACACATTTAATAACTATTTTAATATTAGTCATAAGAGCATGTTTGTATTTTTGGGAAAGAAATAAAGATTATTATTATTATTATTAATTTTCTACTGAGGACTTGGATATTGGTTGATGATTGGACACTAATAATGGTATGGCGAAACCAAAGCGTTTAGCCGCGTCCGCGGTGGCGTCCCCGGCGGCGATCACGGTGGCGATCTCCCTATGATTGCGCGTGCAGACGCCGCCCAGATAGCGCGTGCAGGTCACAGGACGCGTCGATGTGAACATTTCCATACAAATATAACTGCAGGAGCTGATTGCCACCGTCCACGCCATCGCGGACGCTGCTGGACGGACGCGTTGGTTTCGCCGTACCTTGATCACCCAGAGGAACAAAGTGGAATAAACCAATTCCGATATATTATAACGGCTTTACACATTTTTTACAAGCTGTTATTTCACTTGCAATGTCGGTATGTCTGTCTGTCTTTCTGGTTTAAATCTTGTGATCTATTTATCAACCACTTGCGGGTATCCGATTGAGCTGAAATTTGGAATACGTATGTAAAATCGGTACCGCTAGTCTATAGCAGCAGCTAGCTATAGTAGCAGCTAGTCTGATGATGGAGTCGGAAGGTGGCAATAGAAACATATAAAATATACAACGCAACCCCCTCATGTTTTGGCGTGTTAGATTGGTATTGACAAGTACTGTAAAACGAGATGGTGTTCAGGGTCTGATGATGTAGCGGACAGGTGGCCAATGGAACTACCCAACTACTTAGTATAACCCGCCGTATTTGGGTTCGTTGGATTTGTGTTGGAGAGTGCTTTAGACCCGGATAGTGTCCAGTGCCTGATGATGGAGCCGAAAGCCATAGAAACAACTCCTCGAGCACGCAAAATATCGATATTGTGATTTTTCTTCAAAAATGGTTTTAGAAAAAGTCTTTTTAAATTAAAATTATTAACACAAGGTGTAACATAATAAACGCAAGATCTGAAAGTAGTTTGTTTTAAATCGGTAACTGAATTGATTCCAACTCTTCTTAATGTATCTTAAATTTTTTTTTTAATTTGCAATAATACTTTTACTTCTTCAGTGTGCTATAAAAAACTAAATTTATTCTTGATTTATAGCAATAAGAAGATTACATATGCTTTCCTAACGTATACATACAAGATCCATTGTTAATTGGGGTATAAAAGTGCTTGAAAAAGGGGTAAAAACCTTTAAATTTGGAAATTTGGTTTTCGTTTTGAATTTATGAAGCAATTCTCTAATCGGGATGTCTGAGGTCTTGCGTTTATTATTTTACACCTTGTATATCAAAAAGCAAATGAACTTGCGGGTTACCTGATGTTTACCTTAAGCCGCTCTACCTACTAGGTCGAATAGTTGCGAGTTCGATTCCTGCACGGGACAAATTTTGTGTGGCCCACAATCATTTGTTTCGGTCTGGGTTTTGTGTATGTGAATTTTCATGTTTGTAAACGCACCCGCGACACAGGAATAAATCCTAGTGAGGATAAGTTTCTTTTAAGTAAAAGCACAATATGTAAAATAACTCTTAGTTCTTTATCAGAATAATGAACCTGGATATTGCCTAGAAATATGTAACTTATCAAGACAAGTCTAACGAGACTAAACACGACGGGGATATCTTGTTCAGTTGAGAATTGAGGAGTTCCTATAACCATCTACTGACTTCATCATTAGACCTGAAAACTCAGTATCAGATCAAAGTTTCATAGGTACGCAAAATTTCAGCTCAAATCGAATCCAGCAAGTGTCTTGAAAAAGTAATTACCAATTTTGAACCGAAAAGACAGACACAGACATATCAAACAAAGCAAGTTAAATAAAACCTTTTAAAAAGCTAATCTGATCCTTAAACAAATCTTTACCAATCCACAAAGAAAATATTCAAATGTTTACCAAACGTACAGTCAGCTAGGAAAATAAGGGAAAGTTCCCGAGCTCCCAAGTTCCCGGATCCCGGGCCGCGGGACTCGTCCCGCGACGTTAACTCAGCAACTTCCCGCCCCGCGTGGTGTGATTTCAATGCTTCGAATTAATCGGATGACAATGCAGTATTGGATCAGGGTTGCTACTAAACAAATGGACCCCTTTTATTTGATTGTTTTTAAAATTCTCGTTACATGCATTATAATTCGCTAGATTCCTTGTGTAGATTATAAAGATATAACATTTCGCCAACGATATTATAGGGGCTTCTATTTTTGTTCATTATTCATTACACCGTGAACAATTTGAGACTCCGGATAGTCAATTATTTGTTAGAAAAATCACACCAACAACGCAGTCAAAAGACAAAAGAATACTATCATCATATATATAGTAGGCCTCTCTTCTATTCCATTTGTTCCGGTCCTATTCCACCATTTGCCAGACACCTTCACCATGCACATGGTTCCATCTAGCTATGATATAGTTTCAACAAAATATTTTTTAAATAAATAAACTCCTGGAACTCTATTTTTTTCTACCCCGCAAGGGGTGAGGCGTGAAATATAAATTCTCGTCATCTTTTCGTGACAACCCTAACCGATACAA
The DNA here is from genome assembly GCA_905147815.2 of Phalera bucephala. Taxonomy (NCBI): domain Eukaryota; kingdom Metazoa; phylum Arthropoda; class Insecta; order Lepidoptera; family Notodontidae; genus Phalera; species Phalera bucephala. The sequence goes on from LR990609.1 coordinate 29,423,672, forward strand.
AGGAGGGTGATGACGTCAAAGGTAAGTACTTAGGCGACGTGCTCTGTACGCGCTGAACTACTTATGGAGTACTTGTGGAGTTCCCTCGAGACCCAACATCCGCAAGTACGTATGACACTCATTACCGTTTGGTATTGACAGATTCGGGATAAGCACCGCTTAAGTATTGATTAAGTAAAGATATATGTACAGTTAACTATAATATTATTAACAAATTCATTCGTAATGGCGTACAAATACGTTACGTTATGCTTTTGTCGTGTTCTAAATTGTATCTATCTATATCATCACGCCAAATCCCTTGTGGGGTAAATAGAGAGTACAAAGCTCTAACATCCTTGTGGTTAGTATTCTGGTTTAACACTTAAAATTTCTAGATATTTTGAGATAGGATAATAGTGCTCCTACGAGAGTGCCGTTTTTACCAATTATTTTTCAGAACTCTAATGTTAAATAGATTTTGTAACATTTTTTTTCTTATGTTGCTGAATACATATTCAGAGAAAACTCCATGAAATAATCCATGCAACATTTATTTAATAAATAATCCTACTAACATTATAAACGTAAAAGTTTGTATGTTTGTTACTCAATCACGCAAAAACACCTGAAATAAAATTTTGATGAAATTTTGCACACAGAAAAAAAAAAAACACCGTCACGCCTATATTCCCCAGAGGGGGTGGCAGAGGTGTACTGGGTATACCCTCGTTTCGATGACGATGTTAGGTCCCATGTAATAGGGCGCGAGCCTATTGCCATATACCGGGCACATTTCCAGACTCCGGACTCATACTGGGAATTTTTCGTTAGAAAAACTACATTTGTCCGACCTAGGATTCGAACCCAAGACCGCGTGATCACAAAGCGATGCGCTTTGCCACCAAACCAACGAGGCAGTCAAAATTACATTTATCACACAGATAGCTTATCACCTTTGTTACTTAATATACATAGGATACTTTTTATCCCGAAAAATGTTATAATTCCTGTCTAAAGTTGCTTATACCTATTTATTAAAAGAAACATATATTTAATGTACCGCGATAATCCGGTAACAGTTTCGGAATAAAATACTTTTCTGCCAAAGTAAAAAAATATAACGAAGTGAATGGCGAATTCGCTGAATACCCTTGGGCTTAAATGTTAGGGGACCCACTCAAAAAGACATCCCCTATTCTCCCAACCTTAAGGCGTTACACACACAAGACAGAAAATGTAATATTTTATTTGCCCATAAAACCTTGTAATTTATGAAGGTACTAGCTGTGTGTCCGATGGTATTTCCCATCGGTAATTTTAGCCCTCTGTTTAACCCCCTGACGGGTAACAATTTTCTGAAATTCATCCTTAGTGCTCACCAACGTTATACACGGTGTAATTAATATCTTCCTAGAGTGAAAGCCCAGCTTATGTGACCAATACCTACTGATCATTGTTCCTTAAAAAATAAAAATACAGGCAGTAAGAAACATCTACAAAACAATATTAATTCAGTGTATTCAAGAAACGCATCCGCGATTTGACTACCTCATCGGCTTAGAGGCGAATAATGCGCGTTGCGATCCCGAGATCCGTTCAAATCCTAGGTCGCACTAATGTAAATTTTCTATCGAAAAATTTTCGGAGTCAGTCCGGTGTACGGAATTGCGCCCGGAATATAGCAATAGACTCGCCTCCTATTATATGGGACTTAACAGCGTGAGCGAAAAGTGAGTGTACACCATACATCTCTTCCATCCCTGCTTGAGGAATAGAGGCGTGACGGTGTTTTTTTTTAAAGGAACCTATACAGAATGCGAAATGACAATGAGTCACCCATGAAATAAAACATGTTGAAGCTCGGCAGCCAAATGTTTCTTGCCACAGATCCCTTGTGTTCTCTAACACAAAGATTTACCCACGGTAGCTAACTGTGTTGGATGGTGGTGAGATTTACCGTTTAAGTACCTATCAGTAAGGGTATTTTTTCTATAAACCGTATGGTTTAAGGTGTTGTACACCTTAAGCATGGCAAACCAACGTGTCAAGCAAGTCCTCCACGACAATAAGCTTCGAGTCCCACGCCAACGTCACACTGACCGAGTGAAACCAGCCACAATTGAGCGTCTCCCTGCTGTAACGCCTTACACGAAAGGAGTCACGGACAAGATTGGCTACATCTTGAAGTGTGCTTCAATTAAAACATTTTATAAGTCACCGAAGAAAATCAGTCAATTTTTACCATATGTTAAGTATCACAACCCTCTACAAGATGCAGGGGTATACAAGCTTGACTGTGAATGTGGTCTCTCTTATATAGGACAAACAAAAAAACCGGGAAAAAAACTCGGATTAAAGAACACATAGCTGGCGTGTGTGTGTGAATGATCTACATGAACGCTGTTGGCCGCGGGGCCTTACAGCTTCACCGGATAAGAGGGCGAGCATGCAACCACTACGCTCGAGCCAGAAGGGCAAGGGGGCAACTAGCTCAAGGGCGCCTCAAGGAGAAACGGCCTCGGCTTGGGCAGTCGCTATGGGGGAGGGCGTATACTAGGTGTCTCACCGTGGTGTTCTGCACCGGCCGGCGGGCTAAGGATTCTCCGTCCTCGCCGAAGAGGTCGTTGTCTGAACCTGTGTGCGGTATCTGTATCCGAAAGAAGGGATGTAAGGGCATCGGGAGGGTCGGTGAGAACATGCCGTGGACGGCGGTAGCGGCTGATAGGAGGGGAGTTGGGTTCGTATTATATTGAAACGTTTGGAGTCTATCGATGTGAGAGCGGGCGGCGTGTCCGAACACCTCACAGGCGTACGTCATAATGGGCCGTATACAAGTTTTGTAAAATGTCACCTTATTCCTAAGGGGCATTTTACTCCGCTTGCAGATCATCGGGTAAAAACAACCGAGCACAAAGGCTGTTCGGTTACGGACTCGCTTGATGTGCGGTCCGAAGGTCATGGTGTTGTTTAGAGTGACCCCTAGATATTTGACCTGTTTGACCCAGGGAATAGGTAGGTCGAACACGGTCACTTGACCGAGATTACGTCTGGGACGGCGCAGGGAGGGGCGCGGGGTGGCACCTCTGAAGAAGGTTCACCTCAATACGCCACTTCCTGAACCAATCCCCTAGGGTGTGGGCGGCTGCCTGAAGGTTTCTGGTAATGAAACCCTTATTCCTATGCGAGACATAGAGAGCGGTATCATCTGCGAATAGGGCTAGATGCACCTTACTCAAACGAGGAATATCGTTCGTGTACAGGCTGAATAGGAGGGGGGAGAGAGCTGAGCCTTGTAGGACATCAGCTTGTATGGAGTGGGGGTAGAGCGCATCATTTCGACGCCATACCGAATGGCGCGATTCGACAGGAAGTCTCGTAAGATGAGCACGAGTCTGTCCGGCACACCCATTTGGTAAAGCTTGTAGATCAAGCCGTTGTGCCCGACTTTGTCGAACGCCTTCGCAACATCGAAGAAAAGGGCACCCGTGTAGACGGGTTTGGGTTTGTTGAGGCCAGTGAGGATGTGCTCCGTGATGCGGTGCACTTGATGGATGCAAGAGTATTTTGAAAACCAAACTGCTCATTGATGAGAATACCTTTGGACGATACAACGTCTTTGAGCCGTGCCAGGAGCAGGCGCTCGTAGATCTTTGCCTAGAAGTTGAGGAGACTGATGGGGCAGTAATTCGTGGGAAGGTCACGAGGTTTACCGGGCTAAGGGATGCCTATGACGTCGGCCTCCTTCCACTGAGTGGGGAAGATGCATTTCACACTGGTACGCGTACTGGTCACATTTGAGTACGCGATTAGAAATGCCGTCAGAGCAGGGGGCCCTTCTCGGTTTAAGACCTTTAATCAGTCGAGTCCGGTTGGCTTCGATAGGGTAGGAGTCGTACGCTCGGGCTGAGGCATTTTTAGTCCGAATAAGTTCCCTAACATCATCTGGTAGTCTAAAGCGGTTGAGATCGTCCGCCTCGACTTGCTTTGACGACTGACTGACAGCTGATTGGATATGGGCGGTGAAGGCATTTACAGCCTGATCGGTATCCTGAGAGGTCGGGATGGAGTCCGAGCTGAAACGAAGGGGAGGTGCCTCGGCATCCGCTAAGGCTATACTCAGCGCATGCCAATCCACCACCGTCTTTTTGAGCGGCTGAGGGGTGGACGGAGGACCGAGTCTCATGACTACAGGTCGGTGGTCAGAGTCCAGCTCATGGACTATCTCCAAGGACATAGCTGGCTTAAATCACCGTCGCCTAAAGGAGTCTGCAGTCTGTAAACATGTGCTTGACCGCACCCGCCACAACATTAGATTTTATAGACCAAAAATCCTCGTGAAAAAATACCGATTCCTACCATGGATGATTTGCGAGGCTATTGTAATTCAAAACATCCTTATTTCGATAGAGAAGATGGCTGGGTGCTTTCATAGACTTGGTATCCGATAATTAATATAATTCATTCCAAAACCAAGCATAAGACGTCAAGGCCTCAAGACACTGTGAGCTCATTCTGCGTAGATCGGACCTACAAAAGTAATTAAGAAGTTCGAGGGTACTTCGGAACAACTATACCTTTTGGACGTCTAACATCTCAGTCCTTCCCGTGACCATGGGTGCTGCAAAGAACGTGAAACGTCGGGAACTTAAAAATGAAAAATGAGCCGCGATAAAGTCCAAAACATTGTTTTATTTCATGTGTAATATTCGCATAAATATAAGAACTCAGTATTGAGTCCCCTATCTCAGTCTGATCCAGCTGACACTGTTTAACCTTCATGATCGCTACGAAAACCCGCGGTGCCAGACTACGAGCTCAAATAGAGATAACTTATAACATCTATCCCGTGTTTAAAATACTTGGGACAAAACAATTTTATTTTAAATAAAAAATAATTGGATGCCTATTGAGTGTGCTCTCCTGAACAGCCATTGTACGTGTGAAAAGCTGCGAAGTGTTTTACTTGATGTTTTAGCCTTTATTCTGTGTATTTATCTTGTACATTTTAATATCGGTACATAAATCTTGTTTATTTTAGGCAATCGGTTACTCGGTAGTTGTGAAGCCATGTTGAAAGCCCTATAGGCGGCTTGGTAAGTTCCAATAGCAGTTGGCCACAAACTTCCTCAACCTATACGCACTGGGTCCGCGTGGTTAAGTATGACCTATTTTCTCTCACCTTGGTTTGTGAGAGAAGACCTTTGCTCAGCAGTTGAACGATAAAAGCTAATGTTTTTTTTTTACCATTTGAATATTACCAAGAGCTTACCTTATTTTAGGATTGCAATAGTACTGTCATCTACGAAAAACAATGAATAAATTTAAATTTTCAAAACATCTACATGATGTTTTCGTAACTAGAATAGAATGGTACATAAATTTTGACAAGACGTTTTGAAAATACACTGTACACCAAAACGCCATACTATACATATACTCATCTAAAAGTTAGTTTAAATCAATTACAATAGTTATACCGAACAAATAAACACACACACACACACACACAAGAAAGCGAGTTAATGAAATAACACAGTATATTGAATTAATTTATCAACTTGCCTACTTGCTCGTACTCAGGCATTTGGAAAACAATAACGCAACAGCACTATATAATATTCTTAATTACGTGAAAACCGAAGTTCGAGGGGTACGCGCCCGAATATTAAAGGTGGCATTTTAAGTTGGAGCCTACTTTATTTTGCCACAAGACAGGTAAGTTACCAGTAGGTTCACTCGACAATATACATATAAAAAATATAACAGATGGAGTGAGTCGGAGCAAAAGATCTTCGACGACAATGTCAGGTCCGATGTAATAGAGGACGAGCCTATTGCCATCGCCTATTATAATTACAATTTCAGACTCCAGACTTATACTAAAAAAATATATCTTAAAATTACACCGTTCGACCTAGGATTCAAGCCCAGAACCTCATGATATTCGCTTCTAGACCATTGAGACAGACGATAAAATTGTCTCGTTTACTTTAACGTTACGCGTGTTCATACACGCGTAATTTTAAGTAGTAATTTTAATATTAGTCCTGTTAAGAAACTGTCCCACTGTTGGGCACGGGCCTCCTCTCGAACTGAGAGGGTTAGGCCATAGTCCACCACGCTGGCCCAGTGCAGGTTAACGAACTTCCCACACCTTCGAGAAACTCTTAGGCATTCAGGTGCAGGCAGGCGTTAAATTGATTTGCGCAAGTGATAGTAAATTTTTAATACGCACATGCTTGCATAAAGACAAAGGTGCGTACCTGGGTTTGAACCCGAGACCTCTGACTTTGCGGACCTAACCTGACTACTAGGTAAGACCGTTGGAGTTAATGATTTTTATTAATAAAGCAGTGATAGCTTACTAGGCTAGCACTGTTATACAAAAACAAGAAATAAAATCATTACTTTATTTCTTCTTTTCGTATGATGCCACTTATATTATAACGCCTTGTGGGGATGGACGGATAGGTGTTTGTTACCCTTTTACGCAGAAACTACAGAACGGAATTCACAGTAATATAGCTTAACCGTCAGAATAACACTTTATAAAGATAAACGCTTGTGCAGCCGCAGGTAAGAGCTAATATTTTATACAACTTAAAGATAGCTTGAATCAAAAAAGGTTGAATTTATTCACACATCGTTACTGGTAAAAAGTACTAAAATGCTTAGGTATTATTTCTCGTGACTACGCAAGTGGGCCTTCTGTACAAATTTATTTCTCGTCGTCCCCTCCTGAAGTATTTCACAGAGTGGAAACTTGCTCCGCGCCACTTTATTACGGAGCCCGTGTTTACCTCCGCGATTTCCCACCAAGCGATGTGACTTCATAACTTGTGATATTATACCCTTCGATTTATATAATGTACTGCATTAACATGGAGTTACAATTTGTAGGTGAGAAAGTAGGTCAAAAATAATTACTTTAACTGGAACGCTAATATATCTTTATTTTAAATTACCACAGATGCACTGTGGGCCTTTGGAGTAACAATAAACTCTGTTTTATACCAGATATAATGTTCAATTACTTTTTTGTCTTATGAAGGATGGTCCATGGCTGGTCAAAGATGTCTTATCTATTATAAGCCTGTACTATTGAAAAAGCCTGTACTGTCCAAAGCGAAGGCCTCCCCTTCCATCTCCCGCATAGCCCGAAGAGACCAGCGCGTCTCGCGCCTCTTTCTTCATTATTCAAAATCGAAGTCAAGAATTACATTCATATAGACCAAGAAATTACATGCATAAGTCTTAATTTTTATTGCCCTGAAACGCAGCGTCCTCTGAGAAGATCCGACGAGAAACGTAGCGCAATTTAGTTTTAACGATTTTGTTCGATAGACTGTTATATTTTGCTCGCTCTCTCTCTCTTTCCTCTCTCTCTCTCTCTCGCTCACCTCGAAATATGCAATACGTCTTTTGCCCAGTACAATACCCAATTTACACACTGCTTCCGCGTGAAGTGAGGGAAGGTTAATCGTATGAAAGCGCCACTCATGCTCTTCCTCTCTTCCTACACTATCACTGTTTTTTGAACGGGAGTCAAAAGACCAAACAGATACCACTCAGTGTGCCTGGTTTAGTATTAATTCTTCTTGAATTTATGGGAAAAAGTAATTTTGGAAATTAAACTTAAGAATAAAAATCTAAAGAAATCTTTTAAATACAAAAAGGTGAGGGTGATGCATCAGAAAAACTATGGGAATGCTAATATAAAAATTGCCTCGGAGATATTTTTACGAAAACAATATCGTTACGGGGAAAAGAAAATCTGATGTCGGAAGGTATTTGCAAACATAAAAGAAACAGAGCGATGCTTGAAGTGCGATGGGAGTAAGTGAACAGTCGACGCTGGTACTGGTCAATGCTTTTGGCGGGAAGTCGCGGCAGAAGCAGTGTATAAACTGAGTAGTAGGATAGTATCATGAGCCGAATGGTTGTAGGTTAAAGCTGGATGCGTACAGCACGAAACCAGGCGTTCACGTGATCTTTAAGGGACGACTTTGTTCTGCGGTGAATGTCGGCTGATGATATTAAGGAGTATATTGACTGTTTTATTTATGCGGCTGTTTTAGCTCATGCGAGTATCATAAACCTAAAACATTTGTAGCTTACAATAAAAGATGTTGTCATATAAAGGTTTGGGCAAACAGCCGACGCACCGCGATGGAAGCTCTACGGAAGCACTTGGCTGCGCTCGTTTGGCGGTCGGTAGCGCGGCGCATACATCACACTGCGGGAGCGACGATCACTAGCGTCCTGCTCGTGTGCTTGTGTATTAGTGTCTCGCTCCCCCGTGCTTCCTTTGTAATCGCGTCGAGCACGATGGCGGCGGGTCATGACGTTTGCCGTCGCGCCGAGCGGGGCTCCGCTGTGTGGCGCCTTCCGTACATTTCAGTACATAATGCTATATCTATGGTACATTACAACTCTAGAGAGTTGTTTCAATATTCAACTCCAGGTCAGATTTTCTTACTGTCAGTAGAATTTGGACAGATTTTCCATACAAAATGTGTCAAGATTCTATCCATAGTAGGCAAATGTATCCTTGGTTAAAATTGGTACTGGCCGTAATTAGCGCCCCCGTCGCGCTGCGTCGGCTATGTGGTGAAAGGTTTAGTATCTTTTCGCCTTTAACTTTGTGTATAAAAATATTCCTATCTTCCCACGCATGCGAGGATACATGTGAAATGTTTGAAAACTAACTCGTACAGATGTTTGAGTGTCCTAAGTTAGTCTGAAGTTTAACTTAGCTGGAGGGGAAGTTGTTACAAGCCTGGAATAATATATTTGCTTATACTCGGCGACGGTGCCGCCATCTACAATTTGTAGCGGGAACTAATCTTAGAAGTAAGTTACTATTTTATAAAGCGATGAAATCTTTTAAAACTGCGTAAAGTAAGTTTAAAGGTAAAGAAGGAGTTATAACAAGTCAGTAGACACGTCAAGAGATTGTGTTAATTCCGTACTCGGGTGACAGGTTTATATTCACCAAGCGGACGCGGCAGAGGTGTACAAACTCTTTTCGTTGCCGATGTAAGGTACCATTTAACCTACTGCCATAATATATAGGGCAAGCTACAATGCCAGACTCCGGACTGGTATTTTCGATAAAAAAAATCTACATTTGTCCGACCTAGGATTGAGCCCAGGACCTCGTGATCGCTACATCATTCGCCACGAAGCAGGCAGGATTTTGAACATGTTATGTGTAGATCTTCTATAGCAAAATCAAAATCCACCCTCCTATTCTCCAACCCATTTTGTAGCCCTTACGCTATTCAACGTCCAGTATTTACGGAGCTACGACCACTAGCGGCCGCCTAACGATTATGGGTGTCATTAAACTGGACGTATAACGGACTGTGGTTTTCGCGGGTAAGTATTTACTAACCCTTAATGAGAGCTATGGAAAACATTCTTTTGCCCTCTTTGGCTTTGATTCTTGGTATACGGTGTTGGTTGAAAGAGGTAGCGACAAAACTTTTCTAGCTAAATCTACATAAGAGTTATTATGTCTCCGACCGCGCCGGCGAGGTCGGTTACATAATAATCCCTTGCCCACCGGCCGGTGCAGAGCACCACGGCGAGACACCTTGTATACGCCCTCCCCCATAGCGACTGCCAAAGCCGAGGCCGTTCCTCCTTGAGGCGCCCTTGAGTTAGTTGCCCCCTTACCCTTCTGGGCCAAGTGTAGTGGTTGCACGCTCGCCCTCTTGTCCGGTGAAACTGTAAAGGCCCTGCGGCCAACAGCGTAGAACATTTACACACACACAGACTTATAATGTCTGTATACGCTTATTAGTCAGATTTCCTAAGTAACCGAGAGTAAAGGAACTCCGTAAATCAGCCTTTTCCAGCATCTGACTGATACTTGAGTAGCCAATATAGGTATCAATCAAATATAGGTAGATACACGCTCGCCGCACGAAAAATGGCACCACCAAAAGGCACGCAAAAGTGAACGGTACTAAAAAATTAACGAGTAAGGTACCCTAATTTATGTTTATGTCATAACTATAACTACTCACATAGATTTGGGGACTTTTTTAGTGTAACTTTTGAACGGGACTGTGTATCTTGTTATGATATATCGATGGATACCTAAGTCGTAGGTTAAAAGAGGTAGCGGTTTGAGCCACGGAATAAGGAAGGTTTAAACAGTTATGTCCAAAGAAGACATCTGCGGCCTAGTTGGTCTGGCGACGAATTATGTGCACAGCGATCATGAGGTCCTGGGTTCACATCCTGGGTCGGACAGAATGCAGATTATAAAATTAAAATAATTATAAATTAAAATTAATTTCAGCCGAGTTCTAATCACTCGATTCAGACCCACCGCTTGAAATTTAGGATCACACTTTGAGCATTTATTTAAAAATAAAAGAATTTTATTTCAGTTTGCTAAAAGGACCCTAAACGCTGGTTTGACTTCCGCTAACAAAACCAACAACTGAGGGAGCGCCGAGTAGTGTGACAGAATGGCAGCGGAGTGACGACTTTTTATAACTGTCGCCTTCTCTTTCCTTTTAATACAAACACAATAAACAAATTTTCCATAGAATACAAACAAAAATTGAGTGCATTAACCTGTCTGTAACAGATAAATCATGGTTAATTCATTCCATCTATCTATCTATCTATATCATCACGCCAGATCCCTTGCGGGGTAGGCAGAGAGTACAAAGTTCCAACCGGTTTTTTCCTTACATACCTCTCTGGCTTCCACCACTTCCATAATTCGTCTCATACACGCTCGCCGGTTACGGAGACTCTTAACTTGCCCTTTAGATAAGACACGATCTATTTGGTCTAGGTAAGATAGTCTAGGTCTTCCCCGGTATATACATCCTTCCACTTTCGCATTGTATATCTGTCATTTTTTTATCCGATATTCTTTCTATATGTCCGAACCAACGGAGCATACGCTTTCTCATTATTCATTCATTCGTGCAGATGAAAGTCCACCATCGGCTTACATCTTATACCTTACAATGGCCGCCATTTTCCGAAGTCTTTATTTGTTTTGTATTCCCTTTGGCGGATCTCCAAATTGGGACACACTACTACGCAAGAATATTACATAGGCTCATGATACTGCAGTACTACTCTAATTCTCCAATCCACAATACACTCTTGCCACATAAAACCACCTTACAACTTCTCTAAGAATCTAAGGTATTAGATGTGACGTATCTTTATTTAAAAATGCAACAAGTTAAGAATTCGTAAGGTACTTAATTTTACTGAGTTCTTAGATTTACACGAATATTACACATGAAATAAAAACTATTTTTTCGGATTTTATCGCGGTTTATTTTTGATTTTTAAGTTCCTGACGTTTCGAGTGCTTTGCAGCACCTATGGTCACGGGAAGGACTGAGGTGCTAGACGTCAAAAAGGCATAGTTGTTTCGGGGAGGGTACCCCTTCTTAAACTTCTTAATTATTTTTGTTAGTCCGATCTACGCAGAATGAGCTCACGGTGTCTTGAGGTCTTGCAGTGTTATGCTTGGTTTTGGATTTGATTATATTAATTACTGGATCCCAAGTCGATGGAAGCACCCAGCCATATTCTCTATTGAAATTAGGATGTTTTTTAATTTCTACAAGGAAGTAGATGGTGTGGCGACGGTTATTGTCCTTTTTCTTAGGAACGGGTAGGTTGAATTAGGTTGAAATTTATGCCAAATACTAAGGTCTACAGTCCCATACCAGTGTAAACAATGAAGATTCTAAGTAAACCTAAACAAAAGATATGGCTATTGAAAGTCACTCATCAGCATATAGGGCACTTCCCGTTGACCTAGAACCATGGAATTTGGCAAAAAACAAGGTTTTAAAGTACAAATCCGAAAATTGTTAATTTATAAGTTTAACATATAAACATAATTAATTTCCCTCAAATCCAATGCAAAATTAAGATAGCGTTGTTTAGTAACATTTTGTGGAACTATGATTCTTTGTCTACCCCGCAAGGGACTTGGCGTAATGATACATAGAGAGGCAGAGAGAGAGAGAAAGTAAAGGAAAAAAATACAAACATTGTTAATTTCATATAAAAAAATATTATTTTCCCTCAATGCCGATGAAAACTCCAATTAGCGTAGTCTAGTGACATTTTGAGGAACTTCGATTTGTGGTGAATAAATATTTTTCCGCGACTGGCGCCATCTGTATTTATGCAGTCGAGTGTCCGACGTAAATTTGATAAGATCTTTTATGTTTATATGGTTACAATGAAAATTAAATGTCTATCTATCTATCTATAACCTCACGCCAGATCCCTTGCGGGGTAGGCAGAGAGTACAGAGTTCCAACAGGTTCTTTCCTTACATACCTCTCTGGCTTCCTCGACTCTCATAGTTCGTCCCATACACGCTCGCCGGTTACGGAGACTCTTGACTTTTCCATCAGATAAGACTCGGTTTATTTGGTCGTGGTAAGATAGTCTAGGTCTTCCCCGGTACCTGCATCCTTCCACTTTCACATTGTATATCTGTTTTGTCATTCTTTCCTCTGGCATTCTTTCTATATGCCCGAACCAACGGAGCATGCCCTTTCTCATCTTTACACCGATACTATCTTTCATACCTACTCGCTGTCTTAATATGCTGTTGCTAATGCGGTCGGTCAGCTGCACTCCGCACATCTTCCGCAGAGCTCGCATTTCTACCGCATTTATCCTACTTTCATTCTCCTTCTTACATACCCAGCTCTCGCTACCATATAACAGCGTTGGGACAAGAACTCCGTTATGTATGGCCAGCTGCGCCTTAGGGCTTAAGTGCCGGCTCCCGAGTAGCTTTCCCATCGCACCATTCACTCTGTTCCCTGCACTCACTCTTCTCTCTATGTCAGCGGTGTATTTCCCATCCTTACTGAAGGCGCATTCAAGATATACAAACTCATTCACTTGCTCCAGCACATCGTTACCAACCACAATCCTTACATTCGTTCTGGTTTCTTCCCTTTCAAAAACCATAATTTTGGTTTTCTTCACATTCAAGTGTAAGCCATTGATCATGCAGTCGTCTTTCATAACTGTGACTAGTGTTTGCAGATCAGTGGCTGTTGGCGCTATTAAAACCGCGTCATCTGCATAAAGTAGATGGTTTACCACTAAGTCACCCATTTGTACACCTTCATTCATCGCTTTCAGTCTTTGAAGACTTTTGTCCAGATATATTAAAAACAGTCTAGCGGACAACACGCAACCCTGCTTGACGCCGATTTTAACGTCAAACCAGGGTGACCTGTTACCACCCACCCGTACGCATGCCTTGCAGTCCACATAAGTGGACTGGACGGCTCGCAACAGAGGTATACAACTGCCCATAGAACCTCTCTATCTCCCTGAGCACCTCTGACCTATTCGACGTTACATTTCCGTCCTCCGTCTTCAGCTTCGTCAACTGGCTTTGCCCAATAGACGCGTCTCTTGCAAACACTTTGGAGCCCTTGTTCTGCTCTATGGTCTCCTCAATACGTCTTGTATTGAAGGACCGTAAATCGTGTCGCAAGGACTTCAATATCTGTCCATTGAGCTGCCTATAGGACTTAGCATCATCGGAGGTTTGGAGTGTCATGGTACGTTGCTCAGCCATAAGGTTTCGGGTGTAGTCAGATAGCTTTTGAGGCCTATTTTTACGGTGGGGCTTAAAATGCTTGGACCCGACCGTATGGACAGTCTCTACCAACCTATTGTTGATTTCGTCCACTGATGCGCTGCTGTCTAGCAATTCGAAGCGGTTTGACAATTCGAGTTGAAAGTTCTCGGGGTTTTGGATATGTGCATTAGAAGGTCGGAGCGTAGACTTCATCAGACGCGATCTTTCCATTTTGACATTAATATTTAATGTGCCTCTGACCATTCGGTGATCACTGCCGGTTTTTACCCTGTGAATCACGGAGACATCATTAAATATTTGTCGTTTGGTGCTCATGATGAAGTCTATCTCATTTTTTTTGGAACCATCAGGGCTCATCCAGGTCCATTTCCTATGAGGCGGCTTCCGGAAGAAAGAGTTCATCATAAAGAGTCCCTCCTTCTCCAGATATTCGGCCAGCCTCTGACCCCTGGGGTTGCGTTGCCCATATCCAAATTGCCCCACTCTCAATTCATCATCGCCCTGTTTGCCCAGCCGCGCATTGAAGTCACCCATAACCACTGTAAAGTGTGCTTTGGAAGTATATATGGCTCTACTAATGTCCTCATACATTACTTCGACGTCATCATCTGAGTATGCCGAGGTCGGTGCGTAGACCTGTATGACCTTCAGTATTCGCTGAAGGTCATCTTTCGAATATTCTGAGACAAGGATCTTTTGGATATTCTGAGTATCAGGTACGCTACCCTGCTCGACACACTAGTGATGGACACAACGTTGTCTATGAGTGACTTGTGGACGATAAATCCGACACCACCTTGGGACTGCTGTTCGCCCTCCCGGTAGTAAAACAAGTTGCCGGACTTTAAGGTTATCGTGTCCTCGCCCTTTCTTCGGACCTCTGATAAACCAACAATATTCCACCGCAACTTGTTTATCTCTTCTTCCAGCTCAACAAGCTTCTCATCTGTCCTTAACGTGCGTGCGTTGTATGTCACCAGGGCCAGTTTTCGGTTTTGGTGGTAGCCGAATCTCTGCCAGAGATTCTTAGCACCCCTTGTCCTGTCGTTACCATGGCGGCTACCGTGGCCAGGACGAACAGGACCGCCGGGGACTATGGGCCTGGTTTTCTTACATTCTTCCATAATTGGGGGTGTTTGCCATACTCGCCACGCTTGGCAGGCGGGTTGGCGAGCGCAGTTATTGGTCGTCGAAGTGTTAAGGGAACGCTGCTGCCCATTCCCTAGTTTTCCCTTAGTCGCCTTGTACGACACCCGATGGGATGAGATGGGTTGGTCCTATTCTAAGCCGGGAACCACGCGGCACATTTGGTCTAGTGGGTACCGTATAATCCGTGGAAAGTGATCTCGTGCAAATTGTAGGGCGGACAAAATGTAGTTCTATTATAGAAAAGGTCCCAGCATCTGTCCGGGGTCTGAAATTGTGCCAATGGCAATCGCCTCGCCTCTATAACATTGGCAACTTACATTCTCAGCAATAAGTTGGCGTGCATACACAGTACACCTCTGCCACTCCCGCTTGGGGAATGTAGGCGTCCCGGCGTGTGTGATTTTTATATGGAAATAATTGAATATCAACGTTGTTCATTTAAATTGTAAAATATGTAATAATAAACATCGTCCCGCCTATCTTTTCCAAGAACGGATGTTAGGTCTCATATAACAGGGGGCGAGCCTAATGCCATTATATCGAGCACAATGTCAGGTGATACTATAAATATTTTTGTCGAATAATTACATTTGGTCCCACCTGGAATTCGAACTCAGGACCTCGTGATCGCTACGTGCATTATTCGCTAATAGGCTAATGAGGCAACGGTAACCAGCTTTTATTTAACTTGCATTTTTTGTATGTCTGTCTGTCTTTTTGGTACAAATCTTGTGATCCAATTTTAAAGCACTTACGGATACTTATTCGATTGAGCTGAAATTTGGCATGCGTATGTAAGTGTGGTGCGGTGACAATTCAATATAATGAAACTGGTAGCAATATGGTACAATGAAGCTGGTCCGATTCCATCATAAGATGGCCTTGGGAACATGTCAACTATGCAAAATAACCATCTCGTGTTTAGGCTTGTTAGATTGGTATGGACAACTACTAAACCAGATGATGTTCAGGGTCTGATGATGAAGTGAAAAGGTGGCCAACGGATCTACCCAACTACTTAACATAACCCCGCCGTGTTTGGGCTCGGTGGATTTGTTTTGACGAGGTCTGAAGACCCGGACGGTGTCCAGGGTTTGATAATGGAGCCGGAGGGTAGCCAACGGAACTACCCAATTACTCAACATAGCCCCGCCGTGTTCGAGCTCGTTGGATTTGGCTTGACGAGTTCTATAGACCCTGATAATGTCCAGGACCTGATTATGGAACCGGAGGGTGGCCAAAGGAACTACCTAACTACTTAACACAACCCCGACGTACTGTGACTCGTTGGATTTATCTTGACAAGTACCATAGTACTTGTCGGTCTCCGTTGTGATTTTCCCATAGGGTTTTTTCTATTAAAGCTTGTTTTTAATAAGATCTTTGTAAATGAATATTATTATTTATGAAACATTAGATAGATTGAATTGTTATGAGTTTCTAACCATCCTATAGGCCTATACCTATACCTTACTATAGAAATAAACAAAATATTAACGAACGCCAAAAAAAAAAGGCTTACAATTAATCTGAACCAAACTTCTTCGTTTTCGTGAAACCATAACTTCTTCGCTTATAATCCGATTTTAATATTGATAATTTCGACGCTAGCCTATAGCGCCCGAAAGCCACCTGGAAGCTCACGAACGTTTCGGTTTCGGCTAATATTTCGGCTGATTCGCCGAAGCCGAAACTGGCTGGGAACGTTACCGTACCGGTACGGAACCCTCAGAGCGCGACTCCTATTTGTACTTTTTCAGTTATTTCTTTTTGTTCTAGATGAGAATTAGAGTGGTTCCCAAGTAAACCGCATATAGATATTTTATTTAAGAGTTCCCTGCATTGCACATGAGGGTTTCGCTCTGACAAGAGTTATTTCTGTTTACTCCCCTCTTTTATTGGAGCTAATCTCGTAAAGTTCTTTGCGTGATGGATACCGACTATCACTGTGTCGGAATAGAATATGCATTAGCCTATTCTACTAGGTAACCACTTGGGTACGGTACTTTGACCGTTTAGAAATGGAAAGTGTCTTCGGAGGAATTGTAGATTGTTTTTTTTTGACAAATGCCGAACAGTTTCGAACAGGATTCATATTTCAAATAACAAGTCCGGGTTATTGGAAGAAAACCTCATAGCAACGTGAGTAAAAAACAATTAAGAAAATCATGGAAGGAAGGAAGAAAAATTACAACGTGCTCGCGCTATTGGGACTAATATTTTCTCATTAGTCAAGATGATACTGATTAGGTTTATACTTCACCACGCAGACTCAGTGCAGATTGGCGGGGACATGTTCGTGGCCACCTGCTGTTAAAACTTAAAAAGCCGCCTATAAGGCTTCCAATTTGGCTTAACGACTACCACATTAAATGGAAACCGGGACCAACAGCTTAACGTGCCTTCGAAAGTAACGCTCGAATATGAAAATGGCACAAACGGTCACTCATCTCAGACTGATTTCAGTGATCGCTGAGCACCTAGGTCGCACAGCACTACGAGCACATCGATACTACATAATCTCTATTTATCTACATCATCACACACATCCCTTGCGAGGTAGGCAGAGAGTACATAGTAAAAGGAACTACAAAATTTGAGAGCAAGTGTTGGAAATACAATCCTATAACTATTTCGTAGCTTTCAATTGGGTTGTAAGTTACAACTCACATTTTTATGGCCCGTAAAAATGCATAGAATCTATTCGCATAAAGAATTTTCGGAATTTCCCGGGCGCTCGGTCATAAATTGTAACAGATACTTCGCTGCAAAATAACAGCAGTGCTAGAAACTACGGGACCTAATGATTCGCGCGTATTTACGCTAGCATTCGTTTGGTTAGAAAAATTGAAACAAAATCATCAACAGTTAAATCTGCTGAGTTTCTCATTATGTAGAATGACGGTTAAAGCTGCGGGAATCATTAAAGTTAGAATTCTAACATTATATAACCTCTCTCTAACATGAAATGAAAGCAGTACCTTGACAAACATCTACCATACATCAAGTTCTCTTACTCTTTATCTTAGTACTTTTCCAAAGTGTTTACATTCCCACAGATATATAGTATTTACTAGTAGATAGACTATTCATGAGTACCATACTATGAGAGTGGAGGAAACCGGGGACCTCTGTAAGGAAAGAACCTGTGGGAACTCTGTACTACCCCGCAATTCTCTTGTTTCAACGTTCATTTCATTCTTTTCATTTCATTTTTAAAAGACATAGCGCCACACTAGGGATTGATCCTGTATCGTAGGTGCGTTTACAAACATGAAAATTCACACAAACATATACCCAGACCGAAACAAATAATTGTGGGTCACACAAAGAATTATCCCGTACAGGAATCGAACCCGCGACTATTCGACCCAGTGGGCGGTACGGCTTAAGCTCTTAACCACTGCGTTAAATCGTCGGTAGAATCCCTCGTTGATCTGGCGTCACGATAGATAGTGAGGAATGAATCCTCTACATCGTAGATGCGTAGTTAGGTCTGCAGAGTAAAGTATCTCTTTTGATCTGCATCCCAGCGCGTGGCGTGGCCGTATGTCGTTGCAACCGAATTCTGTGGCAGCGTGCGGTGGCCATGCGTCATCTACCGGGTTTATAGCTCGTAACCATTGAAGAATAGTGTTATTACTTAGAGGGCGAGCTTCATATATATTCTTGGGGGTTGTCGGTGAGAATATCCTCGGTGGCTTTGGCGAACCTATTGCCATACACCGAGCACGATGCCAGACTGGACTATTACTGGATTTTTTCTATAGAAAAATTACATTTTATCCGATCGAAGATTCGAACCCAGTACTTCGTGACCGCTGGGCGCATTATTCGCCACTAGACCAACGAAACATAGTAAAACTTATGAGGTATTTAAACGCCACCAACAAAGTTGTACCTGTAACTAACAGGTCGGCGGAAGCACGCAACTTTCTTATGCGTCTCCTGATTACACAGGAACATAATTTAAATCAAGTTATCAAAGCTTTTAGACCTCGTTACATTGTTTGTTGTAACGGTCGTTTTATGCTCAAGTCATTTATTATAATTAAGATTGACGTAAGAAGGTTATTTTCCTAAACAAGATTCACACCTTTAAAATTTCATTACCATCTGTCTAAGAAACTGTCGTAGCGATCTACTTAAGACATAATCATTACTTTCTGTTGAAGAGACAATCAGATTAAGGGCCTATTGCGAAAGAAACGTGTTTTTGTATTACATGCACTTCAAGAAGTATAGGGACTAGAGACTTAATATTTGGAAATATGTTTTAGAGTCCATGTTTTAGAACCTGGTAAAAGGAATACAAGATTAATCGAAATTTTCTCGATAAATGAAAAATCATCTTAAGTCATCCCTATCGACTTACATTTTCTAATTCCAACAAGAAACGTTAAAAACTAGTCAATAGAATTTACTTAAAAACATAGCGAATATTTGTAGCAGTTTTTTATTTCATAGTGTAGTTTTTAAAGTCGCAAAACATAAATTTTAATTTAAAATATCAAGAATGTATTTTTACTGTTTATTGGGCCCATAAAAAACATGAACAAAAAATAAAAAAAGTAAATTTTGGGAAATCTATATGTATAGTATAATATACATCACCATACTTGCAAGCTATGTGCGCATAATAGCGATGTATAGAATACTATTCATTGCGCCACTTCACTACTTAATATGGTAAGATAACCATTGATACGTTTTAACATTTCTTAGGCTGAGGCTGCTCGCGTCTATAGGATTTACTCCAGATTACCTGTACGTGGTCCCTGGGCTGAACTAAATGGGCAGCACTTTCCCGCCCAACAAAATCATGTCGCCGAGCGATCAGTCGTGTTTCAGCATATTGCCCGGAGTTGCCATATGAGGCGGCGAGTCTAGCCTGACCCTATATTCAGAACTTCGACTAACTTCCGTTTTCTCGGACTAGTGACTCTCAAAATCCAGAATAAATAGGCTATCACTGAATGAGTGAGCTTCACCTTCACTTTCAATCAGGTGAACTAGGAGTCGTAAATAGTACATGTACCTAGTTCTTGCTTGGCAACCTCTCGAAACCTTGCATCTTTGATACCCAATTTGCTAAGTAGTTATTGTCAATAAAATGTAAATATCGTCTTAGTCGCTGGAACCTCAGAAATGTCTGCCACATTTGCGTAACGAACAAATTTCTGTAAACCTGTCCTCTTTTTCTACCCTACAAGAGATCCACATCTATAGTAAAAACACCTGTAAAAGTAGTCTAGTGACCAATCACTCGGAACGTTGGTTTACGAACAAGTACAGCGGACTCTGCTTGTTTTTAGCGTGTATTACTAAAAGTGTAGCAACAAGCGAATATGTAGGCAGTTAATTATTAGGTAGGGTAGACAAGGAAGCAACCGAAGGCAAAGAATAATAGGTACTCCATGTAAAATTCGGAATAATTCAGCAAGAATTGGTGATAGAGAAGCTTGCCATCATCTCCATCGATTTCAGAAAGTGGTCCCACTTTTTTATTTGAATTTGAGATGAGTGGTTACAGTAGGGGTGTCTAATGTTCCTGAGGAGTCCTCCTCAGGCGGCGTGGTGTGCCCCACGGCGCTGTGAGCACCGCGACAGTGCGGGGGGGAGCGTGTCATCAAGTCTCCCTTCGATGGCGGGTTCTTTAGAGCACGGCACAAGAGGGACACCGGTGCGTTCCATACGGAGATCCTGGAACAACGCCAAAGTGCTGATGTCGACCACCCTGGGTTTCTTAATCGGTAGGAATCCGACACGCCCCGCGAGCTTCCCCCGAGGCTCGCGGAAGTCCTATGCAGATTTCCTAGGGAAAAAAAATAAAAAAGGGGTATCAAATGATATTGAGACTTTCAAATAAATTTAAGGCAGCTACTGGGGAACTATCTTGTAACTATTGGCGGCATTATTTCAGTCGTACCCTGCACTAGAACCAGCGTTTTATGCAAGCACTGAGGCTAAAATTCATCTGGTCCTTTCACATAAGTATCTCTTAATGAATGCAAAAAACATGCAGAAACACCACCTACTCTAAGAAAATCTGTTTTGGGGTCTGAAACGTTTTGTTATTATATTATAATGGCGCAAGCATTACTCCTAATCAATATCTATTGTTAGCCGTGGCAGTGGCAATGTATGGTATTCTATACAAAACAAATAAACAAAAAATGTCAGTTACTGTAGCGTACTGTATACGTTAAAAAAAATTAAGATGCTTTATACTGAATAAATCGAAGTGTTTTAATAAAAAACATTAAAAATATACGTTTACGAAAATATTTTATAAACTAAACATATAATATAGGTTTGTAACTGATATAAAATTATCACGGATAATCGTATTTTTTTATTCTAGATATGTTAGGAAACGTTCCAAAATATAATTTGTTTAAAATAACAATGTTAAAAATAATTGACGGACGATTTAGCGCAGTGGTTAAGAGCTTGAGCCGCTCCGCCCACTGTGCCTAATAGTCACGGGTTCGATTACCGCACGGGGCAAATCTTTGTGTGATCCACAATTATTTGTTACGGTCTGGGTATTTGTGGATGTGAAATTTCATGTTTGTAAACGCACCCACGATACAGGAATAAATACTAGTGTGGGGCTACGTTTTAAAAAAAAAAACAATATAAGATGTCTTATTTTTTTGAAGTTCCATGTATAGTATAGTATACAAAGTAACTTTAAGGGCTAACCCTTTTTGAGTTCCCTCTCTGCAAATGGAACACTACAGGCTTATGATAATGGCATAATAGTAGCACCAGATTTCAACATTCCCATTATGTTTGAATATATAACTAGCGCTTTGCAAATACAACTAGCGATTCTGAGGCATGAACAGGGCGCGTACCACAATCTCATTAACAAAACTGTTATAATATAACTTTACTGTTAGAAACGATGTGAATATACACAATTTACAGCCCTCGCTTTTTCACGCCATAGTACTAAAATGAAAACAGTTTTGTTTAAGAGGTGGTGGTACCCTCCGAACTCGTCGAGATAGTCGAGAAAGCCTGCTGTCACGTTCATCTTTACTTAGTTACTTACTTACAATTGTTCTGCGGCCATACATGATTTGCCCCAGAACCAACAGCAATGAAAAATACTGTATGATTTCAAATCACCCATAAAATCCCTTAAGGCATTTTTTTAATTTTAATTTAAACGGACAAACGGGGTAATTGCAATATTGCACAAAAAGTTTTAGGATTTTAGGTTATAATTCAGTAGACATTAACACATATAAGGTTATATGGTGTGTCTTAACATTCAGTAAAGATCTCGGCGAATTCGATATAAGTACTTACAATACTTGGAAATATTCGTTTTAGATTGCAAATTGACTGTAAGATACGGATATTTGCCATTATTTTAATAAAATAGATAAATAATGATGACATGGGTCAAATGTTTGTTGGTTCTGGGGAAATTTTCGACAATGTCCTTTGTAGTGTGAACAGGATGGCACATCAATTCGGATGGCACAAAATTCAATTTATTTGTGCTAAGTCCTCTCTGATTTCGAATAGAGATACAAATAAACAGCCTGACGTGATAGAGTCACTTTCCAAATTGTTTTTTTTGTCGCATTTTTTTTTTGTAATTTCCTCTGGAAACATTTCAACGTTTCGATCATGCCCATACATCTAAATCACAAATTTTATCAGATAGAAAAGCGAGCCATGTTTAAATAAGTTCTCGATTCAGATTTTTCCGTGCTCTGGAAACAACATTTTCACGTTAACTGCCTGGGAACAGTGCCAATGGAATCTGGGCGGGAAATGGTGCCCACAATATTATACAGTTAAGGCTAGGTGGTTTAAGAACGCTCATGGATGGACAGGAATATAGAGCATTCCTAAAAGAGGCATAACTTTACTTCAAGCATCTTTAAGGCACTCTATGTATCTATATCATCACGCCAATCCAGATCCCTTACAAGGTAGGCAGATAATACAGAGTTCCAAGAGGTTTTTTCCTTACAGACCTTTCTGGGTTTCTCAACTCTCATAGTTCGCCTCATACACGCACGCCGGTTACGGAGACTCTTGACTTGCCCTTCAGATAAGACACGGTCTATTTGGTAATGGTTGTTTTTTTTAATTTTCCCTTAAAAATAATAGTTACAAAATACAGTAGTTGAGGCACTAGTAGTCCTATAAAACCGCGATGTTTCTATCGGTCGCCAAGGTTAAGGAGCGTTTGGTTTGAAGGGTCTGAAATGGGGGAACGTTTAAAGCATTTCCAATTTTTAGTGTGCATGTCTCTATGTGCTTCGAAAGGCACGTTAAACCATTAATCCCGGCAGAGTTTGCCTTGGTCGGTTGGCCTGAATTGGGTGAGGTTGTGCGACATGTCTAATTACGACAATTTTCGTACTGTGAAAGCACGTTAAGCCTTTGATCCCGGCCAGAACTTAATATAGTAGTCATTAAGCCGTACTGGATACCTCAAAGGCGGCTTAATAAGTTCTAATAGCAGATCACAAACCTGCCTCCACCAATCTGCACTGGAGCTGATTCAATAGTGGAGTATAACCCATTCTCTCATCACGATTTGTGGGCAGAAGGCCCAGCAGCGGGAATATAAAATAGACTGATTTTTACCCACTTTCAGTGGGGTTAATTATTAATATAAGGTGATCAGATTCTCTCAATTCAATATTTTATAGTTGCTACATTTAAACAAAAGCTATACAGCTTTTGTGTAGATGTAACAAGTAACGCGTACAGCACAAACCCTGTCGTTGTGGTGATCTTTGGCCTGGAATTAACTTGTTTCGGCTGAAGATGATGATACCCAAATATTATCCAACTTGCCATTAACCTAGCGAGTTTCTCCTTTAAAACAGTGCCTTAATAATATAGAAACTAGAGCAGTCACGAAGACGATAAACATTCTAAACCAATTCACATTTGGGTACAATCAACTCACAATCAACACAATCAACTGTTGGGTAATTATTTCTCTGTGCCAAAACATTAGTTTATTGAGTTGGTGAAGCCAAAGTTGGCTCGATGCTTAGTGTAATGAAAACTTACTGGTCTACGCTAGCAAGTTGATATGCCATCCTTGTCTTTCTTCAAATTTACTCAATAACCATGAACGGGACAGCATGCTTACTCGCTAACGCTTTCGTGCTAAGCCCTCTGGTCTCCTTAACTTACAAAACTTGTACTGGATGTCCAATGGTAAATTCTAAACTTCGATAAATTGTATAGAAAGAACTACGCTTATCACTGCCTAATTGGTCTAGTTTGACCTGAAGCGGTTAGCAATTGAGGTCTTGAGTTTGACTACTAGATCAGACAAGGCTTTTCAACAAAAAAAATCTCAGTAGCATGAGCTAAGCATGTTTCTCACACTAGAAATTACTTCTGTATAGTATCGTGGGTGTGTTTACAAATATAAAGTTTAAACACAGACACGCAGATCGAAACAAGAGGTTCAGACCAATATTCATCCATGTGGCGATCGAACCTATGACTACTCGACCTAGTGAGTGGAGCGACTTATACTTTTAGTCTAACCTTTTAGCCAAGCAGTCGTCTAGTTTGCATCAGATTCCTCTGTTAGATTCTATCAAATAAGGCCGCCCATACCAAACCGCTGAGACTTAGAAGGGTCGGTATTTTAACCTTACAAAATTACCCAAGAACGTAACGGTACGGGTTATGCTGTACATTTGCTAGTTGATTAGCATAAACAATTTGTTCAACAAACAACGGTCGAAATGCAAGATCTGCGGAAAATGTGTGGAGTCAAGCTGACCTAAGTATTTGCAACAGCATAAGAAGAAAGCGTATAAGTATGAAACATAGTATCAGTGTACAGATGAGTAAGAGTATACTCCGTTGGTTCGGGCATATAGAAAGAAGGTCAAAAGAAAGAATAACAAAACAGATATACAATGCAAAAAAAAAATGTAGGTACCGGGGATATGGAGGAAGCCAGAGAGGTTTGTAAGGAAAGAACCAGTTGGAACTCTGTATCCTCTGCCTACCCCACAAGAGCTATGGCGTGATGATATAGATAGAATTTGTGCAATAAACAATATCTAACTTCCATTTCTAGGTTCTTCTGCTTTCTCACCTCCCTGCATCTGTCTGCCCTGACGGACTTGATTGCTGGCTTGTTATTTAGAACCTTCAATTGTCGATTGTTGCGGCGACTGTTGGGAACTCTTTGTTTGATGAGAGTTCTTTTGCTACCATGCATCTTTGATATGGTCTCAGAGATTATTTGTCGATTCACGTCTTGTTGAAGACATTTTGTTAGGGAGGTAAAGTTATTTCTTTTCTTGATGTAAAATTAAAGTCACGGTCACGCCTATATTCCCCAAGCGAGGGCAGAGGTGTACTCAGTACACCCTCTCTTCGCCGACGATGTTAGGTCCCATGTAATAGGGGGCGAGCCTATTGCCATATACCGGGCACAATTTCAAACTCCAAACTCATACTAGGGAGTTTTTTCGTTAGAAAAACTACATTTGTCCGACCTAGGATTTGAATCAAGGGCCTGGTGATCATAAAGCGATGCGCTTTGCCACTAAACCAATGAGGCAGTCAAATTTTTCTTGATGTTCTTTAAAGTTAATGCAGTGCAAAGCTCGTGCAGTAACTCGTTCAATTTTTGATATAAAACCATTACAAGTAGAAGGATACTAAACAGAAATCAAATAAATATTTAATTCCATGCAGCCGGTCGTTCGCCCGCCATGTTTCACGCTTTCGTGAAAACATAAATAATAAAAAGCTCATCAAGGGCTTATTCGCTGTGACAAAACGCAGCGCGTTACGATCACTTCGTGAAATGTTGCCACATGTGTTTTCATGTGTTGGCAAAACAATGTATATCGTATAATAAAATATTTTGTTGCTTTACATTTATTTGGCTCTTATACTTTTCATCTATTTATTAATAAACACCATCACGTCTATATTCCCCAAGTGGGCGTGGCAGAGGTGTACTGTGTACACCCACTTTTCGCCGACGATGTTAGGTCCCATCTAATAGGGGAGCAGCCTATTTCTACCGGGCACAATTACAGACTTATATATTGCCTACTTCATTGTTCTAGCAGCGAATAATTTGCGTAGCTATCACAAGATCCTGAGTTCGGATTCTGGGTTGAATAAAAATGCAACTTTTCTATAGAAAATTACCAGTATCGGTCCGAAGTTAGGCATTGTGCCCGGTATAATGGCAACCGGCTCGCCCCCCTATTATTCGGAACCTAACATTGTCGGCGAATAGTGGGTGTACATAAAACATTACTGTCACCCCCGCTTAGGTAAATATATGGGTGATGGTGTTTATTTTCATTTTATATTTAAAAGAGACAAACCCACAAATACTTCTAAGATGAATAACTTGCATCGCATTCGTTTCTCTCGTTCAGTTCAAATTCAAATTTATTTATTTGCTTAGTACAGCATAGATTTGCTTGATAGAAAATGGTATAAATGAATGAGGTAACACTGTATTATTACCGTAGTGGTGTGCAAATATTAAATACGTCATACATTATTATATCATTAAATATTTTAAAATTATCATAAAAAAATATGTCAAATATCTAATTAATAAATTATATCGGTGAGAAATTCATTTACAGTATAGTAGCATTTGACTGTCAAAAAAGCTTGTAGTCTACTTTTTAATGAGGATAACTGGGAGATTCTTTTGGTTTCTGTCGGTATATTGTTATATAATCTCCCAGCCATTAAAAGAAAGCTCTGGTTCATAAAATTCGATTTATTTGGTGGGGTCACGTTTACCTTCACCCATTTTCTCAAATAATAGTTCGTTGCGTAATACGAATAGTACTGTTTGAATTATATAAATACAGGGTAATGTCAAAAGTTTCAGATTTTTAATAAAGGTTTACAGCTGTCTACTTGTGTTATATTCGCAATGGCTGTAATACATCGTTTTTGAGATCTAAATGCAATTTCTTGTATGCTGAATTTTCCCAGAAAATCACATCGTATCTCAGGGTGGATGCTACATGTGGATGGTAAGCCATAATAACTGTTTTTTGGTTAACTTCTTTGGACAATTTGTACAAGAGATAGGATAACTGGTGTAACCTCTTACATAAAAAGTCAATGTGGGTTTTCAATGTCAGGTTATTGTCAATTTGTAAACCAATAAATTTTGTGGTTCTTACTTCTTCAATACGTTCACTTAAATAGTTTATATTTAATGTAGTGATCTGTTTAATGTGGACGTTTCTGAAACTCATTATTTTTGTTTTATTAAGATTTGCTACTAAATTATTATGATTCATCCAGTTTATTATGTCGCTTAAAGATTTATTTATATCAGATTCTGTCTAATAAACACCGCTGCGCTGTCATCGCCAATAGGACCATCGGATATCTAATTGATTTAGGTTGGTCATTAATGTAGACCAAGAACTACCATGGGCCAAGGACGCTCCCTTGTGGTACACCATACGAAACCACCCTAGAACGTGAAAGCATGATTGTCTCATTGCAAGATTTACTATAAATTCTAGTGATCTGTGTTTTTGTTGCCTGTTTTGAGGATAAGATCTGATAAGATTTAGGCCTTTAGCTTATATAATAGTAATTCATGGTCAAAAGCTTTTGTCATGTGCATGTATCCATGGTGCAGGGTCCATCGTTACGGGACGGGTTCTGTTATCTACAGCTGTAACAATATTTTTAAGAACATAAATTTTGCAAGATTTATACTCTTGTCCCTTCTAAATCCCATTTGTTCGTCAACTAATATTTTATTTGTATAGTAATATATATATATATATATTGGTCTGGTGGCAAAGCGCATCGCTTTGTGATCACGCGGTCCTGGGTTCAAATCCTAGGTCGGACAAATGTAGTTAGTTAAATGTAGTCTAACGAAAAATTCCCAGTATGAGTCCGGAGTCCGGAATTGTGCCCGGTATATGGCAATAGGCTCGCCCCCTATTACATTGGACCTAACATCGTCGGCGAATCGTGGGTGTACTCAGTACACCTCTGCCACCCCCGCTGGGGAATATAGGCGTGACGGTGTGTGTGTGTATATATATACTTTTTAAAATATTTTAGAAAAAATTGGTATTTAAGCAACTGGTCAAATATGGGAAAATATGGCATGCTACAGCATGCCATATTTTCTTTATCTTGTTTTTTAAATATAGGAATAATAATAATTTTAATTGGTCTAGAAAAGTTCCATATTCAATTGTTTTGTTTATAATATAGCATAGAGCCGTGGATATTTAAGAATTTACAATTTTTATTACAGATATACAAATATCGTCATACCCTGTACTACCTGTATTTTTTAGTTCCGTGATTATTCGTATATCTCGGGAGGGGTGACAGGTTTCATAAATAATGATTTACAGACAGGGTGGTGGAGTGATTTAATTATTTTATTTTAATGAGAATGTACATGGTCAACAAAGAAGTCATTAAAATGATTTGCTATTTTTAAAGGATTTTGTATATAAAAAAAGCCCTTTACTTTGATTTGTTATGTTTTCTTTAGGGTAATTTCATTGATTATTTTCCATGCAGTTTTACATATATTTGGTGCAGTATTAATGTAGTAACTGTTTGAGATTCTTTTGTCTTATTTATGACTTTTTTAAGTTCATTTGGATATTTTATTTTTTATATATAAGTCTACTTCTACATTGCAGATCAAGGACGTCATTTAATAAACAGTCTAACTATAATCGTATTCTGTATGCCACTGGCGTAACACGTACAATTTCACGAAGTTATCGCTCCGCGCTACGGATATAATTCGTAGCGAATAAGGCTCCAGAATACGCCTCGCACGTACCTCGACCTCGCATCGCTAAGCTCAAAATGTAAACATTACGCTGATATTACATACCTTCCACACCCTTCCTCCATAAGGGTTGTCAGAAGTGTACGTAATACACTTACACTACGCTTCGTCTGTAATAACGAAGTAAATGTAAAGAGGAGTGTGCCTAAGCACCTGTGCACTGTGTCTTCCAACTAGGCCCTGACGTCAACGCAGTGGGCGTGGTTTACATCAGTCGGCATTATCAGCTAGATGGCATATGCAGAATCGGGCGGGATGTAACTCCTCTATATCCCGCTCCACCCCGCGCAGCGACACGGTTGATTGTATAAGAAAATAGAATATTGCATGCGCCCCACGTTTTTCGTTTTGAATTATTTTACATGTTTACTCAGCAAGGGATCTAGCGTGCAGATATAGTGAAATTTCAGTCCGTTTTAAAAACGTGGTATATTAAAAAGGTGCTTTTTATTCAAAAAGTATTTTAGTTTACGATCTAGCCTCCTCCAGCCTTAAGGCCAGAAACTATATCATCACACAGATCCCTTGCGGACACATTGCGCGTGAGTACTGATCCTCTTAAGAAAATGTATCTCAGTCCAACGTGAGCGTACAATGTACGCCTACTACACCTTTGGGGATAAAGCGCGGAATATGAACGTTTGTTTAATGCAGTCACGGATATAATGTAATTACAACGGCGAGGGCCGTAATGGCGGCGGGACTGGCCTAAAGTGGCGTTTTGGCGCCAACTACTAATTAATGGGCACATAACAGTTTGGGCCGCACTGGGGACTGGAACACGTAACGCGACGCGTTTCGATAACATCATCAAATGACCGCTTAATTTTACTCCAATAGCATAGAATACCATTACACAAATTACATAGATCGGCCTCTGTTTATTTTCAACTTGATGGTATTAAGATAATTATTTATTTAAGTTTTAAAACTTGTTAATATTAAGTTATGCAGCAGAACAACTTCCTTCGTTTTGTTTCATTACTATTGATATGTAACCGGTTTCTGCCCGAGACTTCGTCCGCATTGACTGTAGATATATTTCAGGGTTAAACGTGTTAATCATCATCAAATCCGTTCATCTGTTTTTGCGTGTTTGAGTAACAAACGTCTAAACTTACAAACATACAAACTTGCACATTTATAATGTTAGCAGGAAGTAGGATAGGCTTCTTGTATGTAAATGTAAAAGTAAAACCGTCTTATTCCAAACCGCGACCTTTCGATCGTCCTGGTACTAAATCACTGATCAATCCAGGTCCTAAGAAAATTCTTATTACAAAACGAGAATCAGCGTTGACAGATGTAACTTCTACGGTCCAAAAGATATACCTCTCTAGCGGACGTCTAACGCGTTGGCGTCAATTACTTCATTTTGAAGTTCATAACTTAGTTTTCGTAGGCGCTCGTAGCGCTGTGCGACCGAGGTGTTTTTACCGATTACCAAGGTTAAGCAGCGTTCGAATCGGTTGGCCCGAGATGGGTGACCGTTTATGGCATTTTCATATTCGAGCGTCTCCGTGCTTCGGAAGGCACGTTAAGCCGTTGGTCCCGGCTACCACTTAGTGTGGTAGTCGTTAAGCAGAGTTGGAAGCCTTAAAGGCGGCTTGATAAGTTCCAACAACAGGTGGCTACAAACCTGTCTCCACCAATCCGCACTGGGTCCGCGTGGTGGAGTATGACCTAATCTCTCTCACCTCGATTTGTGAGAGAAGGCCTTTGTCCAGCAGTGGGCAGTAAAGGCTGATATTAATAACTTAGTTTTAGTATCAGACGTAGTGAAATATAAACAAAATTCCAAATAATACAGAAAAATCATTATTATAAAATGTTAATTCTAAAGATGTTAAGTGCCATGTAATAGGGAGCGGATCTTTTGCTATATACCGCGGACAGTTCTAAACTCCGAACTGATACTGGGATGTTTTTGATGGAAAAACAACATGACGTACAATTTAGCGCAGTGGTTAAGAGCCTAAGCCGATTGCCGCACGGGACATATCTTTGTGTGATCCACAATTATTGGTTCCAATCTGGGTATTTGTGTATATGAATTTTCATGTTTGTAAACGCACCCACCACACAGTAATAAATCATAGCGTGGGGCTACGTTTTAAAATAAAATGCAAAATTGTCCGACCTGAGATTTGAACACGCATTATTCGTACACAAACGAGACAATCCACGGAATGAAGCATCTATAGTCTATTCCAATCAAACTTTGAAACTTTGTGAACAAACCATCACCATTTTCAGATGTTTTAGTAGTGATTGCAATCTATAACAAGTGTTATATTACGCCGACAGTATTATCTAAGACGTCGAAATGAATATGCTGTTAGCAAGAAATCGACGTTTTATGTTGAGTAAAAAAGTTTTATAGTTTGATTGGCATAGATTATTATCAATTAAAGGTGTACCGAAAAACGGTCCGATAAATTAGAGCACAATTATGGATGTGGTCTTATTTCAAATTAGTTCGATGCAACCATAAGCAACGTGAAGACGCATTAAAGTGCTACAGTTTGCTAAAACTATCATAATAATAAAATAATAATATTAGCCCTGTTAAGAAACTGTCCCACCGTTGGGCACGGGCCTCCTTCCAAACCGAGAGGGTTAAAGCCATAGTCCACCACGCTGGCCCAGTTCGGGTTGGCGAATTTCACACCTTCGAGAAATTCTTAGGCATGCAGGTTTCCACACGATGTTGTCCTTTACTGTTAAAGCAAGTGATAGTTATTTTTTTAATACGCACACGCCTTCGAAAAGGCAGAGGTGCGTGCCTGGGTTGGACCTGAGATCTCTGGCTTTGCAGTCCAACGGTCTAACCACTAGGCTATCACTGCTTTTTACTAAAACTATCATAATACTTTAATTTTAAGAGTTATTTATTGGCTATGAGTTAGTATAAATGTGTATATCGTATGTCTGTCTGTCTCTGTCTTTCAGGTTTAAATCTTGTCATCCATTTTTCAAGCAGTTGCAGGTATCCGATTGAGTTTGAAATTAAGCATACGTATGCAAGTTTGGTGACAATGCAATAATATGGTACCATGGAGCTGGTCTAATGATGGAGTCGGAAGGCGGCCATAGGAACATGTAAACTACACAACGGAACACCGTTGTGTTAAGGCTTGTTAGATCGGTATTCACAAGTACTATACTACCAGATAGTCAGGGTCTGATGATGAAGCCGGAAAGCCTAAAAAGGTCTTTTTAAATTAAAATTATTATATATTATATATGGCGTTTTCTTTTTGATGAGTAATCTAGTACGAATAATAAAATATTGATGGATTGGTAAATGTTAAACCCTGAATTAATCTAATTAAAAAGAAGTTTTAGTTTTAAGAGATTATTTTTACAAGTTTTTATTTAACTTGCAATGTCTGTCTGTCTTTCCGGTTCAAATTTCCATCCATTTTTTAAGTACTGGCGGGAGCAGTTGCAGGTATCCGATAGAGCTGAAATTTAAAATTTGTCATACGTATGTAAATTCGGTGACAATGCAATAATATGGTGCCACGGAGCTGGTCTGATGATGTAGTCGGAAGGTGGCCATGGGAACATATCGGCTACACAACATTACCCCATCGTGTTTAGACTCGTTAGCTCGCACCCAATTACGCAATAAACTCGTCTTGTTTGGGGTAGTTTAATTTGTCTTGACGAGTACTTTAAGCCCGGATAGTGTCCAGCAGAGATGGGTAAAATGTAACCAGATTCATGATTAACCACCCCAGCTTTCGGAATATACGCGTGATGGTGTATCAATGATTAATGATTACAATTACATTTTGTAATCTTCAACGATTACGATTACACTTTTAATCTTCACTTCACTTTAAATATTACAAAATGCAATTGTAATCATTAATCTGATTACATTTTGCCCATCTCTGGTGCCCAGGGTCTGATAAGGCCAGAGGAACTTCTCAACTAAGCTACATATCTTCCTTGTGTTTTGACTGTAAGAGCTTGTTTTAAAGAGGTGAATTAAAAATATTTATATTTTTAATCGAATAAAATACACGGTGATATTTAAAACTCTCCAAATCCTGATAAGTAATAGAGAACTATAAAGGACAACATTTAAGGATAAAAATATTTGTATTTTTTTACGTCAAACATCTATTTCTATGGCGTAAATAAATTAAGTTCATTATATTATAACGGAACTTTTGCGATTCTGCGCCTTCCGCTCCTCACGGACATTTTCCGGAATGGCGGATTATAAATCCGGATTTTATATACGTTATGCTTCAGATATTCAACAGAAACACGTCACACACAACGGGATTTACTTATACCATTTCATTTAACAAAAAATATTTATTATTCCTTAAGAGTACCATTTCTAACAATACATTCATAGATTCCAATGTAGATAGAACAGTAAAAAGACACCGTCTCGCTTATATTACCCAAGCGGGGGTGGCAGAGATGTACTGTGTACACCCACATTTCGGCAACGATGTTAGGTCCCATGTAAAAAGAGGCGAGCCTATTGCCATATACCAGGCACAATTGACGGACGATTTAGCGCAGTGGATAAAAGCTTAACCCACTCAACCCACTGTGTCTAGTAGTCGCGGGTTCGATTCCCGCACGAGACAGATCAATGTGTAGCCCAAAATTATTTGTTTCGGTCTGGGTATTAGTGTATATGAATTTTCATGTTTGTAAACGCACCCATGACATAGGTATAATTTCTTGTGTGGGACTGTTTAAAAAAAAAGCCAGACTTCGGACAGATACTGGGAATTTATCGATAAAAAAAAATTATCCGAAATAGAACTTGAACACATGACCTCGTGATAGCAAAGTGCATTATTCGCGACTAGACTAACGAGGCAATCGTAGAATAGTTAAAAATAAATACTGTCACTAATAGAAAGCAGTCACCAGCACTCTGTAATCGCGGTTCAAATAATCTGCCCAGCCAGTTGGGAGTATGAGCCCTCGATAAGGACACACGTTCAATAACTATATACAAGCGGTTATAGACGTACACCTAGTACACTATATACACCCACATTTTGCCGACGACGTTAGATTTTAATGAAAGCGAGTATAAAAAATAATCCCACAACACAAAACGAGAACTATAAATTAGTAAAACACTAATTCAACAAACTCCCATACAATATAATTCAAAAACATCAAATCCTAAGCCAGTACATTCCACTTCTGATTCTATTGTACTCTGGCAGTACTTCGGTAGGCCCCATAGCAGCCACCGCCGGGCACCGGTCGTACAGGTACTTCTCCGCAACTTCCTTGATAGAGTTGATCTTCACCGCACACAGGCGCTCATTTAACTCCTTAAAAGGCTTCCTCTCTCCAGTATACATCACCTGAGTACCAATATCGAAGCAGGAGTTCAGAGCACCCTCATATCTCTGTGCGACTTCCAGCCTCGCTGAATTCTGCCCTCTCAAAACATCAGCGGGCAAGGACGTCATATAAAACTTCATCCATTGATCTTGAATGTTCAACACCATGTCTTCTACATTCATTTTCTTCGCAACGAAATATACTCCCCAAAGACCTACATCCCGGTATGGAATGTAGAAGGACTGAAAGCTCTGGCACATGTTGCAGCTGGCCGCAGCTCGAGCCATCGGACTGCCGTTGCTCTCTCCGCCGCCTTGCCCCAAACTCCAGGAGCCCATCATGTGACTCATCACTAACATCGCCAAATAGTCGGGAGAACCATAGCCAGGAGCCTCAAAAGCGATGGCCACATGAGCGAAAGGCATAGAGTCATCGCGGTAGGTCACTTCTGACCCAGTAAATCGGCAAGGCCCATCTTCGGACGCAAAACACGGATCGCATGGCAAGCATCCAAACCTTGAATCGGCCTCAGCGAGAATTTTCTCATGAGACACATCCCCCGAAGTTGCTAACACAAATTTGTATGGCTGGTAATGATCACTGAGGAAAGTCATGGCGGTTGCCTTGTCGAATCTGCAAACATTGCGTGTCGGACCAATCACTCGCTGGCCCAAAGGCGTGCCCTGAAACGCTGTAGCGTGTAGATAATCAAACACCACAGCTTTCGGGTCGTTATCTTCGTCCACCATTTCTTCACCAATCTTCTGATATGTCTCCTCGAACTCGCTTTGGTTGAACTCTAATTCTGAAACGACCATCGACAGCATCTCGACGTAATCTACTGCACATTCTGAAGGGCATTGCACCGAGAAGATTTGCATCTCTCTCCGAGTCTCGGTGGTCGCTCGTCCCCCAGTGTGCGACACGATCATTTCCAGTTCACTCTTTTTTATGCTTCTGAAGCCTTTATAGGCCATGTGTTCTATGAAGTGGCAAATGCCGTTGTTGCATGCCGTTTCGAACCTGGGACCGGCTTCGATGAAGAGGGACACGCAGGCCAGAGGAGAGCCCGTCTGCTCTGTGGCGACTCGTACCCCATTGCTAAGCGTGTCGATTGGCACCGCAGGTGGGCCAGTACTTTCACAGCTACTCGCGAACCTATTCAAACAGTGCTTCGATCTTTTGAAAGCTGATTGCAAGATATTTTTGAACATTATTTACTTAATCAAAAACAATTACAGGAAAACGTACTATTAAACAATGAAGTAAGTGCTATGAAATGACTTTTTAAGATTTGGTTGTTGCGTAATTTATTTAAAAAAAAAATTAACGGCGAAATCAGGTGAGGTTGTAATACATCATAGGAAAGGTGATTGGTCCCACGATAAGCAACGTATACGTTGGGTTATGGACTGGACAATGTTACTACTATATCGGATCTTCGCGATTAAGAAGTCAGTGTCCAACTACGATTACCCATTTCTGAATGTTAAGTATCCATGTCCGACGACTTCGAAGTAATAGCTGTGTTTTGTAGCCTCAGAGCCTTCTTTTTGCACGTTCATACCATTGATTCTTGCTATCCCAGTAGGATGCCGCCCTAAAGAGACACTGGTCCATAGGAGGGACATAAATTAATTGCCTGATCATAATAATAATAATAATAGATTTTCTCTGTAAACTATCGGATCAAGTACGTGCCATCCAGCGGTGCAAGTTGTTGGATGACACAGTGCTTGAGCGACTGCACCGCGAAGCACTTCCTGCTCGTACTGAATCCAACGTGCGAAGTGTTGAAGATCCTATCTCTTTGAATAACTTCGCACGATCGGAGGAGGTAAATAGCGAGCAGGCAAGTGTTAGTGACCAGCTACAGGAGCAGGTGAGGAGAGCTCTGGAGGATGCCTTTGCGGAGTATCGGTCTGCACCGATTTCCCTAAGACCATGCCTACCCCGTTTGCCCATGCATAGACGTAACATTTCGCTTGTGAGTGCCCTAGACAATGTTTTAAAGCCACACTGGGAGACCAGTGTGGACTTATGTGATACCCATTCTATTTTGTACTGTGGAGCGGTGGCGGTGTGTCGGGTGGCAGGTGTAAGATTTCCTAATCTACATCGAGCCACCCAACCCACAAATGCTAAACCACTCTGGCAGTGCAGAATAGAGCGGCGTATAAATATGGCTAGGACACTCATAGCGAAATTGTTGTGCTTCCAGGCTGGAAACAACCGCCCGAGAGTTGTGCGTTTCGTGACCCAAGCCTTTGCAGGCACACGAGTGGCTCCTGTGGACTATGTGGCAGGAGTCGCGGAACGCATAGACTACTGGAAGCAAAAAGTTTATGCATGGGCGAAGAGGATTCGCAGGTATAAGGCGAGAGCAGACAGATACCACGTGAATCGCACCTTCCAGACGAATCAAAGGAGTGTATACCAGGCTTGGGAGCGCCCCCAAGAGAGAGTGACTGACGTGCACTTGCCAAATGCGGCCGTGATGGCCGAGTTTTGGCGTAAAATTTGGTCAGTGCCCGTCACTCACTCCGAGGGCGAATGGTTTGATGTTGTTGGACGATCCTGTGGGCCCATTCAGGAAATGGAGCCCGTAGTCATAAGCCGTGAAGATCTGGCTTGTGCGGTTCGTGCGGCGCCGAACTGGAAAAGTCCGGGGCCGGATGGACTGCACGCATTCTGGCTAAAGAGGCTCCAGGGCTCACATTCTCGTCTAGCGACTCAATTCCAAGAAGCTCTTCAATTGGGATCGCTTCCTAGTTTTATGACATCGGGTGTCACTCACTTGATTCACAAATCTGGCAGTACTTCGGAACCTAAAAATTATAGACCGATTACATGTCTACCTACGGTCTATAAACTCCTTACATCCATTCTGAGAATAAAAATCAATAATCACCTTAAGGCACAGCATATTCTATCGCCTACTCAGAATGGCTGTAAGGGGGGGTCCCGGGGTACAAAGGATTTGCTCCTCATTGATATTGCCATTTGCCAACAGGTACGACGATCCAGAAAGAATGTCTCCATGGCCTGGATTGACTATAAGAAGGCCTATGATTCGGTGCCTCATACATGGCTGGGGAGGGTGCTAGAGCTGTACAGAGTACACCCGGCGCTATGCTCTTTCCTCGGTTCGTGTATGAGGCAGTGGACCACAGTTCTTCGTCACCCAGGATGTGGTGGCCTTTCTGGTTCGTCGGACTTGATAAAGATAAGCAGGGGTATCTTTCAGGGCGACAGTTTGAGTCCGTTGTGGTTCTGCTTAGCTTTGAATCCATTAAGTGCTATACTTAAGGATTCAAAGCTAGGTTACCATTTGCGGAGGGAGAGTGAGCCTATATCTCATCTACTGTACATGGATGACCTCAAGTTGTACGCTTCGAAGAAAACAGACCTGATGGAGTTGCTCAAAATAACCGGCAATTTTAGCAACGACATCGGAATGGAGTTTGGAGTAGACAAGTGTGCGGTCATCCATGTACAAAGAGGGAGAGTTGAAGATTCTTTTAATCTACAGCTCTCTGAAGATATATCCCTCAGGTCTCTCTCTGAAATGAATTCTTACAAGTATCTTGGTATGTCACAAGCCTTAAGTATAGCGGAACAGGATATGAAACAATCATTGAGGGATCGGTTCTTTGCCCGCCTGATAAAAGTGTTAAAAAGCCTTCTATCAGGTGGAAATAGGGTCCGAGCTTTCAATGGTTGGGTCATGCCTGTTCTTACATACTCTTTTGGCATACTAAGGTGGACTCAGTCTGAACTGGATGCCCTGGATAGAAAGGTCCGTCGTTTGCTGACAGCGTATCGTATGCATCACCCGCGGTCGTCTGTTATGAGGTTGTACATCCCGCGGAAGTGCGGTGGTCGTGGGTTTTTAAACGCTAAGACACTACACAACCGCGAGGTGTGCAATCTCAGACAGTACTTTTTGAGTGTATCCGTGGTGATGTATCGAGATGTTGCCGCAATCGATAGAGGCCTAACTCCGCTTTCCTTGGCAAACGGGAACTGGCGAAGGCCCCAGGTATTAAGTACTTCGGACCGCACAGCCATATGGAAGGGCAAGGAGCTACACGGACGGTTCTATCGGGCTCTTACAGGGCCTGATGTGGACCAGCTCGCTTCCGTGACCTGGCTACGCTTCAGCAACCTTTTTGGGGAAACTGAAGGCTTTGTCTTTGCAATTATGGACGAAGTTATCATGACGAACAACTACCGGAAGTACATCCTAAAGGACGGCACGGTTGACATTTGTCGGGCATGCCACCGTCCCGGTGAGTCTATTAGACATGTAGTTTCCGGTTGTTCTCGTCTTGCTAACGGAGAGTACTTGCACAGACACAACCAAGTGGCTAGGATTATCCATCAGCAACTTGCTCTTAAATATGGCCTTGTGGACTCTGAAGTACCGTACTACCAGTACCAGCCTCTTCCAGTTCTCGAAAGTGGTCATATCACGCTCTACTGGGATCGATCTGTTATCACGGATAGGACTATTGTAGCCAATAAACCTGATATCGTGATAATAGATCGATCGATGCGTCGTGTAATGCTAGTTGATGTCACCATTCCGCATGATGAGAACCTTGTAAAGGCCGAAAAAGAAAAATTATCAAAATATTTGGACCTGGCCCATGAGGTTACCGCCATGTGGAATGTTGATTCAACTATCATTATTCCGATGGTCGTTTCAGTCAACGGCCTTATAGCGAAGAGCTTCGATAAACACCTTGAGAAGCTCTCGCTA
Organism: Phalera bucephala; assembly: GCA_905147815.2. Taxonomy (NCBI): domain Eukaryota; kingdom Metazoa; phylum Arthropoda; class Insecta; order Lepidoptera; family Notodontidae; genus Phalera; species Phalera bucephala. The sequence continues at coordinate 29,462,390 of LR990609.1, forward strand.
GGTAGGTGGGTGAAGGGCCTGATACAGAAGGCAGTAATGTTGGACACGGCACGCATTGTGAGAAGGTTCCTCTCTTTGGAGCCCTGACCGCCGGTAGCATGGGTCGTAGACCTTGCTGTCGGTGGAGCACATTTTTTTTATACAATATATATAAGAATATTTGTATTTTATATTTTTATATATATTTTATAAGAAATTATACTGAATAAATATATACATAATAATAATAGTACACTTTATTGTACACCAGCAAAACATTAAATTACAAACAATTTATAAACAGTAAATAAGTACAAATGGCGGCCTTATTGCTGAAAGCAATTTCTTCCAGGCAACCGTTAACCATATTGGAAGTAAATCCTAGATATGTTCAACGATAGAGACCTGATGAATACTGTTTCTTTTCTCCAATTCCTCGAATCGAGCTTGAGCCTAAAAAAAAAATTCTGTATCGTTTACTGTACAGTGTACCTACTATAAAAACTGGAAAAGTACGAGCAGGACTCGCACTTTGAGTTCCATACCAGTTTTGGTTTTGGCCAGTGTCTGCGCAAAATTTGTAGTTTCGGATTCAGCAGAAAACCCGGCGAAATTAGGGCCAAAACTACATTCGCGAGCTTCCGGGTGGTCTTTGGGCGCTATAGACGAGTGTCAAAACGACTGAACATATCGATTTATTTTAATAAAATCTATCTTTGAATTAATTCTAATCGATTGCACTGTTATCGGTTTTCGTTATTGAGCCTGTTGGGTTTGTCTTGATTAGTACCTACTTTAGTTATAGGCAGGGATCGAATAATGTGAGGTGGCCCTAGAATCTAGTAATGGGTATTTGTGTCTGTGAATTTTCATGTTTGTAAACGCACACACGACACAGGAATAAATCCTAGATTGGGGCTACGTTTTTTAAGAAAAAAAAAAAAAAAAAAAAAAAGAATCTTTTTCACTTAACAAGATAGACCCATCATATTTGGGCTTGTTGGCCTTGTTTTTATAAGTTCTATAGAATACTGTTGCTAGAGTCTGGTGATAAAGACAGAAGGTGCTTATCAGAATTAGCCTAATACAGAACGTAACTATATCGAATTTAGGCTCGTTTAATTTATCTAGACAGGTTTCATATACCTAGGTAGCGAACAGGGTCTGAGGTGGAAGAAGGCCAAAATAACTCCTGAGCTTAGTAAAATATCTCCGTCGTAATTTCGCTAATAAAAGCTGGTATTTAAAAAGATATTTTTATTATAATTATTTATCAACAATAAAATCGGTTTATGAACGAAGAAGTTATCGTCAAACATGCATAAAAATACTAGGCATGCCTTTTAAGTTCTGTCGTTTTCATATTTCCCGGCAATTTTGAATTTGGAACTGTTCTATATTCGAATGTGTTTAAATTTTGAATCTCAAAACAGTTGAAAGTATTAGGATTAACGCTACTATTTAGTCACAGCGTCGATTGGAATCTGTCAGGTTACGTACGAAAATGAATCATTCTAAGGAAAATGTTCGTGCAATAATTTTCTAAAACTTTAGAAGAGGCCTGATACGGCTTCAATGTTTTGAAGAGTTAACATCTGTGTTCAGTGATGAAGCCCCATGTCTGCGGACTGTCAAACGCTGGTATTTAGAATTCCAGCGTGGACATACTAGTGTTAGTGACAAATCTCGTGAAGGACGCCCAAAATCCGCCTTCACTGAAGATAACATCATTGCTGTGAGACAACTAATTCTCGAAGATCGTCATGTGACGTATCGAGAGATAGAGGCTCTATTAGGCATCTCAGGGACAACCATTCAGAAGATCTTGCATAAAGCGCTTGGTGTGAGAAAGTCAGTTTGCCGTTAGATACCGCATCTGCTTTCCGACGATCACAAGGCGGCCCGCGTCAGATGGTGTAAGAAAACTCTGCAAAGGTTCAACCGAGGAGAGTCAAATCACGTCTACGACATCATCAGTGGTGACGAATCTTGGATCTATACCTACGATCCTGATTCCAAACAACAATCTACAGTCTGGGTCTTTCAAAACGAGCCAAAGCTGACTAAAGTTGTTCGTTCTCGAAGCACTTCAAAAAAGATGGTGGCCACGTTCGTTGAAAAAACCGGCCATGTTGCGACTATTGCACTTGAAGATCGTAGAACGGTTAACGCAGAGTGGTATACCACAGTTTGTTTACCACAAGTCATTGCCGAACTTCGAAAATCTAACTCAAAGCGACGCATCATCCTGCACCACGACAACGCAAGCTCACACAGCGCTTGTCAAACGATTGAGTATTTGAAGCAGGAAAAAGTATAAATTCTTGACCATCCTCCATATAGTCCTGACCTAAGCCCTGGCGATTTCTTTACATTTCCTAAAATTAAGAAAAGTCTTCGTGGTCAAAGGTGCCAGTCCGGTGAAGAAGCAGTCGACGCTTTCAAGTAAGCCATTTTGAACACCCCCACTTTAGAGTGGAATAAATGTTATAATAACTGGTTTGAGCGAATGGAAAAGTGTATTAAGGTACGTGGTGAATACTTTGAAAAACAATAAAAAGTAAAAAGGTTCTAGTTGTGTTTTTTTCTTCAAACAACAAAACCTTAAAGGCATGCCTCGTATGTATACAGATTAATTGTGAACCTCATTTTTGGCGTCCGTTAATATTTCGTTTAGTTCTGTAATATGGTACCTATAGGATAGTTATAAACTCATAATAACTCAATCTACACATTCGTATTCGTGATCGTCCCATGAGTTACCACCCCATCAGTCTCCTCAACTCCCTGGCAAAGATCTAAGAGTCCCTCTCGTGGCACGATTCAAAAACTTTGTATCGTCCAGGGGTATTCCCATCAATTAGCAGTTTGGTTTTCGAGCCAAACACTCTTGCTTTCATCAAGTGCACCGCATCACGGAGTACATCCTCACTAGCCTCAATAAACCCAAAGCCGTCTACACGAATGCCCTTTTCTTCGATGTCGCGAAGGTGTTCGACAAAGTCTGGTACAACGGCTTGATCTACAAGCTTTACCAAATGGGTGTGCCGAACAGACTCGTGCTCATCTTACGAGACTTCCTGTTGAAGCGCGCCTTTCGGTATCGCGTCGAAATGACGCGCTCTTCCCCCCACTCACTACAAGCTGGTGTCCCACAAGGCTAAGCTCTCTCCCTCCTCCTATTCAGCCTTTACACGAACGATATTTCTCGTTCGAGTAAGTTGCATCTAGCCCTATTCGCGGATGATACTGCTCTCTATATCTCGCATAAGAATAAGGGTTTCATTACCAGAAACCTTCAGGCAGCCGCCAATACCCTAGAGGATTGGTTCAGAAAGTGGCGTATTAAGATAAACCCGGACAAGAGCGCTGCGATATTTTTCTCCAGAGGTTCCACCCCGCGCCCCTCCCCAGAAGTAATCTCGGTCAAGTGACCGTATTCGACATACCTATTCCCTAAATCAAACAAGTCAAATATCTAGGGGTCACCCTAAACAATACCATGACCTTCGGACCGCACATCAAGCGAGTCCGTAACTGAGCAGCCTTTGTGGCCGGTCGTCTTTACCCGATGATTTGCAAGCGGAGTAAAATGTCCCTTACACTTTACAAAACTTGTATACGGCCCATCATGACTTACGCTTGTGAGGTGTTCGGGCACACCGCCCGCTCTCACATCGATAGAATCCAAACGGTTCAATCCCGTTTCCTTCGCGGAGCCCCGTGGTTCATACGGAATGTCGATCTCCATTCTTGCCCTTCTGGCTCGAGCGTAATGATTGCACACTCGCCCTCTCGTCCGTGGAAGCTGTAAAGGCCCGCGGCCAACAGCGTAGATCATACACACACACAAACACAAAAAAAGATTATATATAGAGAGACTGACAAAGAGCGAGTAAGTAAAGAAAAAAATACGCAAACCGTTAATTTATAATTATATAATATTTATATAAAAATATTATTTTCCCTCAATACCAGTGAATAAAATTAGCGCTATCTAGTGACACTTTGTGGAACTATTTTGATTTGTGTTGAATGAAACTTTTTCCGCGACCGGCGCCATCTGTTGAGCCCTCGAGTGTCAGACGTAAATTTGATAAATGCGACAATTTCTTATTTTATGTTTATATATATTAGAATGAAAATTCAATATAGTTTATTTAATTACAGCTAAAATTTTACAAAGAAAGAGGGCTTTTTATAAAAGGTATTTTAATGGACTACGTCGTCGGTGGCACCTACTAGGTGCCGTATAATGCGTTTACAGATCACGGAGCATCTCGTACAAATTGTAGGGCGAACAATATGTAGTTTTTCTATACAAAAGTTCCCAGTTTCGGTCCGGGGTCTGAAATTGTGCCCGGTATAATGGCAATAGCCCCGCCCCCGTTACATTGGTACCTAACATTCTCAGCAATAAGTTAGTCTGCGCACACAGTACACCTCTGCCACTTCCGCTTGGCGAATGTAGGGTTCCCAGTGTGTGTGAATTTTATTACGGAAATTATTTAATGTCAACGTTGTTCATTTAAATTGTAAAATCTATTAAAATAAAAAAAATAAACATCTTCACGCCTTACGCATTTTTACGATTGCTGAACTGAAATTACATCGATAAAATATTATGGGTAACAATGATTTTGAGTCAAAGATTGTTTTCACATAAATGGAGGGACAACAACTATTAGGGAAACCATAGATATTATTAAGCTTTAAACATCGTTTAGTTTAATTTAGTGCGCAATTTGAAAGTATCTGAAACCGGTCGTTTAAAGTTTATTTGAGATTAAAGTTGCAAATGGAGGATGCAAAACAGGTTTACAAGAATAGTTTTGGATCTAGATTGGGACCTATAACGTAGTAATATTGATAACGGAAAAAAAACATGAATGGAACTCTGTGGAGCAGGTCACTCTTTTCCCTCTAATATGGTTGAGGACAGGACGAAATAGGACTTGTGGTGTGTGTGCTGGCATTCTTGCTTGATGAGGATATGAGGATATTCAGACATAATTTCAACATTTAATTACCCTGCGTGATGACTTCAAAATCAGATTTGAAGATATTCTGACGATGGAAATACCACCATGGATCATAAATCCATTTGATGAAACGGAAGTGGAGAATGTGATATTACAAGAGGAGCCACTCGAGCTTACCACTAATGAGGAGCTGAAGGTGAAATTTAAAAGAGGCTTTCAAACATTTTGGCTGCAGGCAGAAATACCCGAAAAATATCCTGGACTGTGGGGGATTGCGAGAAAGAGTTTGATAGCGTTTCCTTCGTCATATCTTGTCGAAAAAAGTTTTAGTGTTGTTACAAACCTTTTAACAAAAAAGGAGCAGATTCAATATCACAGAACGGGGAAATTTGCGGTTATTCCTAACAAAACTGAAGCCAAATATTAATTATTTACTGTCAATCCATCAAGTACATACCTCCCATTAAAATTATGACTTTTTGTGATTGTCATCGCAGAAGTTACGTTACGTTATTAATGTTTAATTTCAATTATATTACGACTGTTATCATATTACAATGTAATATGATAACAATAATAATAAATAGTGTAATAATAACATATCTGAATAAATACAACACAAAAATATACTATTTTCCTTTTTTTACGACTCCGAATGAGGAGTTTTCTAAATAAAATAATTAAGAATTGATTGGTTCCTTGTCCTCTGAGTAGATGTCAGAAAAGTAAAGTTGGATGAAATCACTTTTTTGATTGGCCAACTTAACTTTTTTGACATCCACTCACAGCACATTCAATTAATTAATTAACCAATCAATACTCACTTTTTTTTTGGAAACTATTAATTCGTGGTTGGAACTCGGCCGCAACGCAAATTTCCATAGTTAGATCAAATCTTCACATTTTTGTCGAGTCTACATGAATAAAATACTTATGATTTTGATTTTAAATAACCACTATCACAAAATAAAGATAGGTAAGATTTCTATTCTGACCTTACACAACACCAACCATTAAAAAAATACCAACAAAATAGTTACCACTTGAGAAGCGAAAAAAATATTAAATGACGTGTTTGTCTAAATGTTATAAAAGTGTTAGTCTGTCTAACGAAAGTTGCCAGTAGGTGGCCAATGAAACTACCCAATTTCTGAACATAACCCCGCCGTGTTTGGGCTCATTGGATTTGTCTTGACAAGTTCTGTAGACCCGGATGGTGTCTAGGGTCATATCATAGAGGTGAAGGGTGACCAACAGAACTACCCAACTACTCAACATAACCCTGACATGTTGGGGCTTGTTACATTTGTCTTGACAAGTACCATAGTACTCGTCGGTCTCCGTTGCCGTTGTGTTTTTAGATATTTTTAAATTGAAATTATTATGCAGTGAAAGTCCAGATTTTTCAGATTTTCAACAGCTAGATAGAATTACCATTATTGATTACTACAAAACTGAAGTAAGTTACGCATCTATAATAGGCGCTTTGAGATACAGCTATATTTAGTATTGTAAAAAATATTTAATATTTAGCATATATACCAAATGATTTCATCGATAAAGCTATCGAAGTTATATGGAAAAGTACTAGTCCTATACCTAAATGGGAAAACACAAGTATGGTCTATGTCATTGTCAAAAAAAGGGTGACTGGTAGTGATGGATTTGTCCCCTTTCTTATCACTGACATGACATAAGTGTAAGCAGTGCAAATATATAATCTTGTTAATGCTCCCTCTATGCTTCCAGTACCTCTATTATTCCCGTTCATGTTATAAATTCTTTATTTTATAAGCATGTTGTACAAGATTGTCTTGCTTGTCGTGGCACTGCGGATGACTTAAACCCAACCGCCATTCCCTACAGGTTCATGAGGGATACGAAGACACAGAAAACAAATACCCTTACGTCGTCGCACTAATACACCAATCAGTCTCAAGGGGTGCACAGGTCACTTATTACACCACAGTGGATCCTAACCGCAGCCCACTAACTCGTTCCATATGTCAACGCAATTCAACACACTAATATGCCACATACACCAGAATAATCAGAAAATAAAAGTAAAATCTTAAAATGTATGCCCCGCTCCAGATACAAGCGATCCATTGGTTATAAAGAATTAGCTTCGAGGAATAATACCTAACTATCTATCTTCAGGCGAAAGACGTCCACTGCAAAACAAAGGCCTCCCCCAAGACCTTCACAAGGCCATCGATCCATCTTGTGGAGGAGTGCCCACTCCGTTCGTGCCGTGGTCAGCATTCGAGAACCTTTCTGCCCTAACGGCCGTCAGTTCTACGAGCGATATGCCTGCTCTACGAACGATATAGCTTTATTGAAAGTGGATCCCGAGCGAGTGCGCAAGTACACAAGCTCTCTGTGCTGGACCATAAGGTATGTCAAGCTGTGCAGTATGCCGGCTTCGAAAGAACCATTAAGGACGAGATAGATTTCTCTATATAGTATACGATCAAATGCTTCTATAACAGTAAGGAGATGGAGTGATAGTGCAATGCGGATATATACAACCAGGTTCCTCTCTGTGCACTGAATGTTCCGGAATATTCAACTCAAGAGCAACACACGATGTCGTGACACTCCGGCGGCCCTCTGTTCCTCGACGGCAGAATTCTCGAAATTGTACAGACAATGTCCCCATTTTCACGCCCGTCAACCGATACTTAACCTGGATGTCAATATCCGACAAAGACGAAGAGTGCGAGCGAATCAGAGGCCGTACAACAATCTCTTAAAATTTTACCCTCAGGAAGTAGGGCAGCAACTATTACTGTTATCTTTCTTTGTTATTAGTAAAACCGTAATTTCCTCCATCTGTTTTTTACAGCAGAAAAGCAAAGGGGGACGGTAGCCCCTGATCTGTCGTCTCGCTACGTATACAATACGAAAGCGGAAGGATATAGGTACCGAGGAAGACCTAGACTATCTTACCATGACCAAATAGACCGAGTCTTATCTAAAGGACTAGTCAAGAGTCTCCGTAACCGCCGAGCGTGAATAAGACGAACTATAAGAGTGGAGAAATCCAGAGAGGTATGTAAGGAAATAACTTGTTGGAACTCTGTACTCTCTTCCTACTCCGCAAGGGATCTAGCATGATGATATAGATAGATATATAGATAATCAGCCAAAAACATCTACAGCAAGATCCTGTAACCTGCTCTTTGCTCCAAAGATCGCTATGAAGACGGGCTATGTGCAGTGGACTTGGAATAAACAGATTCCCACTGCCTTGTTTTATTACAAGCGCGACGTCTTCTTGGTAATTAATTAAGATGAACATCACGATTATATTCTCTTTGATGAACATGACAATACGCTTTCTCGTGAACGTTTATTAAATATAGGTGTAAATAAAAATAGGGAGAATGATAATTTGTATTTTTATATAATATAAGTATATTAAGATTACGAAGCCTTGCGTTCGAACCCGTCGGAGTAGTATTGGGGATTTTCTATAGAAAAACTTTCGGTAACAATCTAGTCTGAAATTATCCCCAACATTCAGACCGACCTAAAATCGTGAGCAAAATGTGAGTATGTAAAGTACACATCTGACGTACACCTCTAAAGTATCCTTACATGGGGAGTGTAGGGATGATGGTGTTTATTATATATATTTTTGTATATAAGTAACTGGAAGTCAGGAGTCTCCATAACGGTGAACGTGTATGAGACGAATTATAAGAGTAGAGGAAGCCAGAGTCTGTAAGAAATAAAACTTGTTGTAATGTACCCTTTGTATTACCATATGGTCATACATACCCTATGGTCATATCTAGCATAAACTCACGCAACAAGGAGCGCTTATGGAAGTATAACGCAGCGAGCTAATAATCTGCTGCGATCATGAGCAGTGCTAGTATGTGCAGAACAATCTCCTGAAGAAAACCCGTCCATTACAGGACATAAACTTCACAAAGATCGCCCCAATGACAGGTTACATGCATCCTACTTTTATCTGTGCCCTTCACCAACTCATTGGTCCTTCTGAACCAACAATGTGACTTTTGCCAATCTTGGTTCACTCTAGTTTATCAGGGCTTAAAGCCATTACGTTTTACAATATATATATTTTACGGTACATTCAATAAAAATGGTTTATTGCTGGTTATATTATTTGATATTCCTAGTGTTTGCAAGTGTAGATATATTACCAGAAAACTACAACAATTTTTATATTTCATATTATTCTAATAAAAAGAAGAAAAAACGCGACCTCATTGAGAATAATGTAGCTGCATCATTGCAATAGAATTTCTATTAAAATGCGCTCAAAACGTGGATCGTAAAACAATATTCTGTACGTACTAGCATTTAAAACCTGACCTTTGTGACGAAACAAATAAACATATTATTATTATTATATTAATACAAAGAATTTTTATTTCTTATAGAAATAAAGCAGTGAAATGTGGAAGCAGTACTGGCGATCAAGTTTAAAAGATGCTGCGCAAGATTGCATTGTTGGTACTAGTGCTGTCGGTGAAGACAGCCAGTTGTCGTAGCACTGGGATGCGCAACCCTGACCACTCCTCGTTACGAGTTTACAATGGATACGACGATATGAACAACAAGTACCCCTACGTCATCGCACTTATATACTCCATTGGAGGAAGGGCCTGTACAGGAACACTTATTGCACCAGAATGGGTTCTGACCGCATCCCACTGCATATTACATTCAACACCGATCGCCGAAATCCAATATGGTAATATGACAGTACCGTCACATTATTCAAAATCCAAAAGTAGGATTTTAAGAACGATGCCGCATCCGTTATATAAACCCTACTTCCAAAATAGAGCATTGCTGAAAAATGACATAGCTTTATTGAAAGTAGAAGCGGTGCGGATGCAAACGTTCGGCAAGCTATCTGCACTGGATTACCAAAGTATAAATGGTCAAATCGTACAATACGCGGGCTACGGAACTACCCATTATCAGTTTTTAAAGAACCATCGCAACAGTTCAACGACAGATGCTGCTCGGCAGCTGCAATTAGGAGATGGATTGACAGTGGCATGTGACTCCAAAGACTATGACTTATTTCTATGCATAGCACCAAAATGTTCAACGAAACACCAAGACACTATGGCGGGAGACTCTGGCTGTCCGCTGTTTCATGATGGGAAAATCATAGGAGTACTGATGGGAGGATATCGTCGTCCAATCTCGATGTTTACCCCTGTCAGCCGTTACATACCCTGGATAACCAAAGTGATGAACAGAGAAAAAGATGTTTGATAGCTCGTAAGAAAACAAGTCCTCGTTCTGATGACCAGATCATGACATTTCTGTAAGTGCGTTAGGAAAATAACCCAATCTCTAACCTGCTTTGTATCACGTCATATCTACAGGCATTTCGTAAATTAAGGACGTTCATAGTAAAACAATATTAAATTCATAGTAAAACAAAATAAACCCTGTTATAAGTGACTATGACTCAAAGTAAAGTGCATAAAAAGAATTTTACCAAAAGTTTTTAAATTATTTTTCCGAAAATACAATCACCCCTACTCCCGAAGCCCGCGCCTCCATCCGCACGCGCCTGAACACCTGCAATGTGGAATTCACCGCCACTCTCGGTCAGGGGTTCCAGTTCAGGGGAGAAAAGAATTTCTTTCACGTGTCGAAGAGGCGTCCGCTTCGACACGTGTAAGAAATTCTTATTTTTTTTTTATAAAACTGAAGATACCATTATTTCCTAGTACTATGGATAAGAAAAGGTTGACTAAAAATTCAAATCAAGAGATAAACTCCAATGCTGAGCTTAACAATTAAAATTACAAATAGAGAAGTTATTGAAATATGTGTGAGCAACAAAAACAACTTGAGCAGATTACCTCAAATCTTAAAGATATACTAGAAACTACTATCAGGGTTGCATATCTTGGGAGTAAAAATGAAGAGCTCAAAAATAAAATTGAGAGCATGAATGTTGAAAGAAGAAAAGACAAAGAGCTTCTCAACTACTGAACATAATCCCGCCGTGTTTGGGCTCGTTGGATTTGTCTTGACGAGTTTTATAGATCCGGATGGTGTCCAGGGTCTGATGATGAAGCCGGGGGGTAGCCAACGGAACAACCTAACTACTCAACATAACACCGATGCATTAGGGCTCGTTGAACCTGTCTTGGCAAGTACAATCGTGCTAGTCGATTAAAGATCTTTTTCAATTAAAATTTTGGGTTTTGGAACATTTTGGCGATTCTTTTTGCTTTGGGCTTAATGTAGTGCTCCGAGCTCCATTTTAATTTCATTGGTATTGGCTCTTGGTATATGAAAATCCACTAGAAACCTCCTTAACGACAAACAATACGAATGTTTAAATTGATTGATTATGAGTTGGTCCTATAGTTACCTTAATATAGAACTAAACAAAATATTAACGGACGCCAAATGGAGGTTCACAATTAATCTATGTACATATATTGTATGTATGTTTGACGATCATGTACCGATTTTAATGTTGATAATTAAATATAATAAAAAAAAATATTTTTAAAAGCAAGCTTTTATTGCGAAAATACTACGGAAATATTTTACTAAGCTGAGGAGTTACTTTGGCCTCCTTCCGCCTCAAACCCTGTTCGCTACCTAGGTATATGATACCATGATTGTCCAGATAAATCAAACGAGCCCAAATATGAGAGAGTTACGTTATATATTGGGCTATGAGTACTTTCTGTCTCCACCACCAGACTTTGGCAACTATAGAACTTATCAAAACAAATCCAACAAACCCAAACATGATGGGGCTATGTTGTTTAGTTGAAAAGTTTTCGGGGGCCACCTCACATCATCAGATCCCTACGTAAAACTATCGTAGGTACTAATCAAGACAAACCCAACAGGCTCAAAAACGAAAATCGATTCTAGTGCAATTGATTAAAATTAATTCAAAGATAGATTTTAATAAAATAAATCGACATACCTGGAGTTCAGTCATTTTGACACTCGCTTATAGGTCCCAAAGGCCACCGGGAAGCTCACGAACGTAGTTTCGGCCCTAGTTTCGGCTGGTTTTCTGCCAAAACCAAAACTACAGATTTTGCGCTGAAACTTGTCCAGGTTTTTAAAACAGTGAAATTATTTTCGTGTTTTTGCTCATGTACACTTATAATACTAATAGAATATTAGTAACCTAGAAGACGGTTAATATTGTTACGACTTCAATACACCCCGATATCTCGTAAACCCCTTATCGGAGAATGTTAATTTTAAAATGCATTACATACATTTAGGTCTCCAAGCGATCTGTCTAGAAAGATCTAGAATCCGCGCTTAAGTGCTGAAACGTCTAAAGGGTTCCACCCCTTTAATTATTCGTTCCCGTTCGAATAGGCATGTAATAATAATACCGTTTTGTGGGCCGCGCCGGCTATTGTTGGATGTACGTCTATCGATGTACTTAGAGGGTTCGCGTCCGTTCTAGAACTTTCATACGCGTATAAAAGGAACACAGAGCGCGGAGACGGACACAGTCTCTTTTCGAAAGCGATAGTGATCAAAAATCGGAGAACAAGCGATCTAAGTGGAATACACCGGCAACTTTAGCATCGATATACGGATACTACGAGTGACGAAGCAGTATTTAGGTACTAACGAGAGTAGTACTAGTGTGTGATTAGTTCGCGTGTATATTTGCATACGACGTACTGTTTTGTGTGTACAGCGCCTAATAAACTACTTCGCACGTTATTCGGCATTTAATTACCCCGCAAACGAAACACTATATTTATATCGACACACTTATCATTTCTCTATAGAAATACTAAAGTACAATACATACTCACACCTATCCTTATACAATTAAAAATTCAATATTTATTTTACACATACTATTTACAAATAAATAACTTTTCTAAACTATGTATTATCTATAAACCTCGCTTCTTTCTTCTATTTATGTACAAACACTTAAAATCTTTGCACATTTGTACTCCAGTTACAAAGCATTACCTACATTTTTATAGTAAAATTGTTAAAATTCTACATACGATTTAATATTTTCTCACATACAACTTTTTCTACGTTTTATTATTTTACACTATTATACACAATCATATTTATACTTATACAGTTACCAATTTTCACTAACATTATCTGCATAGTACCACCTACCCATGATTTGTAAACCATTTAACATATACTAATAATACAGTACCTCACTAAATTATTTGCAATTACAAATCTTAAAACATGAAATATTTTTTGATAAACTGTATATATATCTTATAATCACAAGTTTCACGGACGTCCTTAACTAGGACATAACTTTTTGTGTAAAATTGCGTTGAAACCTATTACCTAAATCCTTTGTTAATAATGTTTAATTTCTATCTATATCATCACGCCAGATCCTTTGCGGGGTAGGCAGAGAGTTCAGAGTTCCAACAGGTTCTTTCCATTCATACCTCTCTGGCTTCCTCCACTCTCATAGTTCGTCTTATACACGCTCGCAGGTTACGGAGACTCGTGGCTTGCTTACGCCAGATATAAGAAAGTTAGTAATTAGATTTGGGTCTGAGTTTCCGAGTAAATTTGACAGATGTTTCTCTTCCAAGTCCTTGTATGCTTTGTCAAAGTCTAATCTTATTTTTGTTTTAGTGAAGCGGGATTCTAAGGTATGTTGGTTAGTCTTAATAATATCGTCAGATGGTTTGTAATAAAAGTGTTTAGGATGGCAATGAAGGCTGATGCGCGCTTATTGCCCATTTTCAAAATAAAGTAATATAAGCAAGATTGATCTCTATAGATAGATAGATAAACAAATTTCTTAAAGATTACAGTTTGGGAAATTCCTCGGTGAAAACAAATAATTGAACCCTGGATAACTAAAGGCATACTGCGATGCATTAAAAATAGAAATGACTTGCAAAGGAAAACCAAATTGGATCCTATTATACCAATAATATAGTGCGAATAACATACCGTAGGTATAGAAATAATTTTAAAAATTTATTTAAACGTAAGTATGAATACAAAGAATTAGCTAGTTCTACGCAAAATAGAAAAACTCTGTGGAAATCTATAAACGATATTACTGAACATAAGCTAGCCAAAATCCTAAATACCAATTTGCTAATAACATGCCAGCGAAATACTCAGAACTATTAAGACACTGCCTTACATCTTGCTACTTATTGTGAAAGGAACAGTTCTACAAGCAAGTAGATGGCGTGGCGATGGGCTCCCCTGTATCTCCCATTGTTGCTGATATATTCATGGAAGACTTTGAGGAGACAGCCCTTCGTACCTCACCTGTAAAGCCAAGTTTCTACAAGCGGTACATAGATGATACTTTCACAATATTACCATCTGAGAAAATCGATGTATTCCTACATCATCTTAACTCCATTAACCCTAAAATTCAGTTTACAATGGAGTTGGGGGCAAACAACTCGCTAGCTTTCCTAGATGTGTCAGTAATCCGTAACCCCAACAACACATTAAGCCATACGGTTTATAGAAAAAAGACCCAAACTGATAGGTACTTAAACGGTGAATCTCACCACCATCCAACACAGTTAGCTACCGTGGGTAAATATTTGTTTCAGAGAGCCCAAGGGATCTGTGACAAGAAACATCTGGCTGCCGAGCTTCAACATGTCAAGCAAGTCCTACACGACAATAAGCTTCGAGTCCCACGCCAACGTCACAGTGACCGAGTGAAACCAGCCACAGTCGAGCGTCTCCCTGCAGTACTACCTTACATGAGAGGAGTCACGGACAAGATTGGCTACATCTTGAAGCGTGCTTCAATTAAAACATTTTATAAGCCGCCGAAGAAGATCAGTCAATTTTTACCATCTGTCAAGTGTCAAATCCCTCTACAAGATGCAGGAGTATACAAGCTTGATTGTGAATGTGGTCTCTCTTATATAGGACAAACAAAAATACCGGTAAAAACTCGGGTTAAAGAACACATAGCTGACCTAAAACACCGTCGCTCAAAGAAGTCTGCAGTCTGTGAACATGTCCTTGACCGCACCCGCCATAACATCAGATTTGATAGACCACAAATTCTCGTGAAAGGACACCGATTCCTACCAAGGATGGTTCGCGAGGCTATTGAAATTAAAAAACATTCTAATTTCAATAGAGAAGATGGCTGGTTGCTTCCATCAACTTGGGATCCGGTAATTAATATAATCAAATCCAAAACCAAACACAACACTGCAAGACCTCAAGACACCAATTTTTTTAGCTGAGAATATTCAAATAAGTAATGTTACATATACAAATTGTCTTACATTTTTACCTAATAGTCAGATTTCTTCATTTTGTTTCATCGAAACAAACTCCAAGGAACTGGAACAATTACTTATGAATCAAACAGTGCTCCTGGTTGGGATAATATACTAACTATATTTCTAAAGCAAGCCAAAAATATTTTAGTCCCAATAATTAGTAATTTAATTAATTTATGTTTTAAGTCTGGAGTATTAGTATAAGTGGTGAATAGGAAGATTTTAATAATTACCGACCAATCTCAGTTCTTCCTGCTATTTCAAAGATATTCGAAAAAATAATATATATTAGAATACATGCCCTTTTAAAAACTTATCTACGGAAGACGGCAGTGTTGGCGTGAACCTCTCAGATAACTAAAACTTTGGATAGCGGTAAGAAGTGTCTGACGCTTTTCTTAGATCTTTAAAAAGCTTTCAATACCGTGTCAAAGAGGTACCCCTTTGGCCCTTTTTAAAGTTATTCACATACTCGTACTCAACAAGTAAATATACGCAACTATGTTAGTCAGGAAGCAAACATCTCCTTCGGCGTGCCTCAATGTAGTGTTCTCGGCCCTACGTTGTTCATAATCTATATTACCGACTTATGCAACATGAACATTGTAGCCGGAAACATTATTTTATACGCAGATGATTTTGCTGTCATCTTCTTTGGTGACACATGGCTAAAATGTAACCTTCTTACTCTTAATACTAATAAATCTAACTGCATTTGTTTTTTCATTTATATACCATGTATTAATGGTATCCTAGTATCCATGATAAGACGCAAAGATCATGAGAAAAGATATTATTGCTAAAAGGATATTATTATGCCAGGAATCTCTTCAGTGTAAGTATGATATATATGTAGCTATAATATGGTAAACAGGTGGCAAGGACTCCGGACTCTATAGGGCATATTGAATGACTCCTTTTAGTAATTCTGAAACTGAACTGAACTGACTGAAAAACTGTAATAACTGTAATATACAAGGTTAAACGTAAATAACGCAAGACCTCAGACACCCTGGTTACAGAATTTCTTAATAAATTTAAAACGAAAACCAAATTTCCAAATTTCAAGGTTCTACCCTTTTTATGCACTTTTATACCCCAATTACCAATGAAACCTGTACGTGTATGTGTGCGTTTTGAGAAATACGTTTTAGGAATGCATTTGAAATTCCCTTATTGCTATGAATCAAGAATAATACTAATTTTTTACTGCGCACTGAAGGAGTAAAACCATTATTTACAAATTTAAAAAAAAATAAGATCCTTTGAAAATTGTTGGAATCAATTCAGTTACCGATTTAGAACAAACTACTTTCCGGTCTTGCGTTAATTATGTTACAGCTTGTTGACCATGATTGATTAAAGAATCTACATAACTTAATATTACTACCTACCCCATAAGGATATTAGCATGATGATGTAAATAGATACAAGAATTATCAATGCATCTATAGTATGTGATGCTCCAACCTAGTATATAGAGCGAAAGTTTATTATATTGAAAACGAGCCCATATTGATTGAAACCTAAACAATGAATTCCATCATCACGCAACACAGCTACCTTTAGTAGTAAGCTAAGTAGATCTTTGTTTCAGAGAGCACTAGGGATCTGTGACAAGAAACAATAACACAACTTCAACATGTAACCAAGTAAGCTAAGTAGATCTTTGTTTCAGAGAGCACTAGGGATCTGTGACAAGAAACAATAACACAACTTCAACATGTAACCAAGTGAACTTTACTACCTTCCTGGACAAGGCGCATCATGAAGCATGTTTCCATCAAACATTTTGTAAGGCCAGCAGAAGATTGTAATATGTAAATTTAAGAACTCAGTATATGTAGATTAAAAAAAATTTAATACATATTTTTGTTCACATGTTTATTTTTTTATTAAAAAATAACTTATCTATAATGTATACCACATTTTTAATGTGAATCCATGCTGCCGGGAGAGATGTACATAATTCCTGCAGTACTTTCTTGACGATGCTTATTTCCTTAAAAATGTTGTACATGATTCATTGGTTTCCTCAATGGTGAGAAACCACTCAGTCAACTCTCTATTTAGGACTGCCTCTGTGTTGGTGGTGAGCGATGAAGCGGACGTCATCGTGTCGTTACAAAACGAGACCTCTGAAAGGCTATAAACAAAAAAAATACACGAGTTAAAAACCAAGAATACTCTTAACTCTATGCCTACTCTGCGAGGGATCTGGTGTCGTGTGAGTATCCTTTCCCTGAAGGAAGTGTTGTTATGAGAACATTAGGCAGCTGATAGCAATACGTACATGTAGTCAACAAACCTTTGTCCATAGTTGCAGATTTTTAAAGCAGCAACTTCCATCATTGTTTACTGCTTAGTTTATCGGCTATTTGATGTCCGAGCGTGCCCTGTCGCAAGCCAAAGTCTCACATCCAAATTGCCACGTAATATCTCCACTTCGGCTTATAATGGTACTGCGTTTCTTGACATGCTTAAAATACACAATAGGCACTTGTTAGAACAGACCAAGAAAACTGAATATAATATAATAATTACATGAAACATTCGTGAAACGGAGTATTATTGTAAATTATTATGCATCAAGATTAAATAAGTATGTATGCACTGAAACTGTAATTATCACAATTTTTATTTATTTTATTTTATTTGGAAAACAGTACAGTATAAACGTATCTTAACTGATAACATTTTAGTTCTTATTAACAGGTATATACTTACATTTCAATTGATATATCTTTTAATTATTAATATAATTAGATAACAGTACTTGAACCAGTATAATTATGGAAACGTCTCAATGTTTTAAAACTTATTTACAACAGTAGACCCTAGATTTTTTCTAAAAAAGCTCGGACTGACAGGCAAAGTCATCGCCATTCACCCTTAAACCTAGGACAATAAAAGTGTATAAACTGTTCTAATAATGTATTCGTGTGTAATTTTACACTAATCTTTAAAATATTTTATGAAATAGCTATATTTTATTTTGCTTTAAGCCCTAACTCGTACACGAAACAGCACCGCGCGCTCCGTCGATCTCAAGACTGTCACGTCGACGAGCTCGACGACGAGCACATCCACGAAATTGTTTCTTGGAGAATAGCATAGCTGGAATAGAGCTTCAAAAATTAAATTCTTGGAGCTTAAAAGAGCACAGCGATCGCTCTTGAAAGTAAAGAATTTATTTCAAGCTTTATAAATTCTCTACCACAGAACTTTATAAATTTAGCAATCTTCTATCAGTTAGAAAATTATATGTTTTATATCTTATACTAAGACTACATAGAACTATACAATTTGATCAACATTTACTCAATAAGAGAAGACATGATATTATTGTGCCCACACATCCCATTCCACTCGTTTTACTCTACAACAGTATGCTAAACCTTTTTCATTTCTATACAATAAATTAAACACCTTCCTAAAAATGTACTCTATGAAATACAACTGCAAAATCATATTAACAAATTGGCTTAAAAGTATATATACATTACATGTCTAAAAGTTTGGCTTAACACGATCTCATTAACCTTATTCATTTATCTGTATATACATAAACCACTTTCTAAAAACATGCCTATGAAGAAATATAACTCCAAACTGATTTATTTTCTCTTTATATATATATCACAATAGATCCCTTGCGGGGTAGGGAATTGATTTATTTTTCCTTATAATATATAACACAACGTACTTATTTCATACTGTATAATTTATAGTATGTTATTTTATACTTAACACGTTCACGGACAGTACAACCTTGGTCTCAGCAGGCACTGCCATGCCTGCTGAGACCATTGATATACATGTTAACACGGCTGAGGCCATTGATATATTAACACTGAGACACAACCAAATTTCATACATTGCCTATAGGCGTAGTAGCGTCTCAACGCATAATTATTCTCCGTTCCGATCTCCGTCTCGAACGTATTCGCGCCTTCATTAAAAAAGCGACAACCCGATATTTCGCGCCTAGGATCCGCAGCCGCCGACTAGGAACCTAACTCCTCTCCTATCAGCCGCTACCGCCGTCCGCGGCATGTTCTCACCGACCCTCCCGATGCCCTTACATCCCTTCTTTCAGATACAGATACCGCACACAGGATCAGACACCGACCTCGCCGGCGAGGTCGAAGAATCCCTTGCCCGCCGGCCAGTGCAGAGCACCACGGCGAGACACCTAGTATACGCCCTCCCCCATAGCGACTGCCCAAGCCGAGGCTGTTCCTCCTTGAGGCGCTCTTGAGCCAGTTGCCCCTTGCCCGTCTGGCTCGAGCGTAGTGGTTTCACACACACACAAAAAAACGCATAATTATAAAATACGTGATATGACAGAACGGATTAAGCCGTTCACGTCGTAAGGTGACTCAGTCAAATGAGTTTTGACTTGACTCAGGCGTAAACGCCGCATCGATTAGGTCTTGAATCCGTTTTTGTTCATTTTCGTAAAAATCTCGTGACGCCATCTGCATAAAGTGGGTATTAAATACAATGCAACGAAATTATGTTTAAAATATACAATAGACAAAATAATTCCACTTATTTGTTAGACGACAAGACTTCTAAACAATAAACTAGTGTTTTTACAAAATAAAACAATATATATTTACATAAAACAAACACTATTTACCTTTTAGAAAAACAATTGCGCGCGAACACGCCTTGCAACATGTAAGCGCACCGCCGCCACGGTCCACTAACCGACTGATCGTATGTAAATACGACGCCCACAGGTGTAGTGTGTGTGTAGCAAAACATAAAAATGTCGATGTGTACGTTGATATAAAACCTTTTTTTTTTGAACTTGGCGAAGTGACAGTACGCAGATCTTAATTGTACCTCTAGTGACAGTATAAGATGCCGCTCCGTGTAATAGAATGAAAAATTGAACGTCTTCGGGCGTACTGATATTATAAAGGTAAAAACCATGAATTTGGGTAACCAAAACGAAATCAGTAATGTCAAAATATTGTTAGAGAAAATTGAACTCCTACTCACAGACATAACACTCAATGTTCTATGATTTAAACAACTCGAGAAACCATGATGAGTGAGAGCAATAACCTGGAGCCCAGTGTCACGCTCGCACCCATTACGATGAGTATGACCATAAGGTAGAAGTAATATGGACTATACCTATTTATGATACGGTTTGAATACGTTGTAAACCATTCATTGCCGAGTTCAAAACGAACAAGGTTCTCTATTCGTCTGTATATACAGAATGGATGTTTAAGATGGGACAGAGAGGGCAGCTATTTCAACTGTTTTAGATACAGAAAAACGACCCTAGGAGACTATACTGAATTTTTGCGAAATTTGGAGCTGAATTTACAGATGATGTAAAAAATTTACAGTCAGCAAGAAAGTTGGCAATTTAATCAAAAACTTTGACTACCACTTATTTAAGATGTGGCAAATGCGTATAAAGAATGAATTACGGCAATAAACAGTGCTTGCGAATTATACATCTATATTAATATTATAAAGAGGAAAGATTTGTATGTTTGTATGTATGTATCGAATAAACTCAAAAATAAATGAACCGATTTTAAAAATTCTACACCATTAGAATGCTACATTTGCCTTGAGTACCATAGGTTATATTTATTACTAGAAAAAATTAGAGAACCCTACTAAAATAATGTAACCCAAGGTGTAAAAAAATTAGCCATAAAATGTCTTTCATCGCATGCGCCGCGGAAACTATAATTGATAGAACAAAAAAATGTTCTAGAATATTTAAGAGCACATCAATATCGATAAAAAACTTAGCGATACTATATTTCCAACTGTCATAGCACGTAATATTTTAATTTTTATGTGGCAACTATTTGGGGACTGTCATGTGAGAATGTAAAGATTTTCCTCTTACAATAAACCTTTATTAATTAATTAAAGTGTTTAATTCAAGGTATAATAATTTAACGAAGAAGAAAACTTAACGAAATACACGTGTGTTCAAAATTCATGCAAATTTTTAAAGAAGCATTAATAAGTTTCGCGGAGGATGCTTCGAGAAAATTTAGCTACCATTTTGTATTCAACTTCACGTTTAATGTCATTACTGAATCAATTTCGTGAAGAAATTATTACCAAAAAACATCTTTCATCCAAAATTTGAATAAACGGGAACTGATTTCATTGTCTACTGAATTTGGTTAACATTCCGAAGATAAGACAGTGGAAGAAATAAGAATAATTATGAGACAGCTAATATCATTTGGATTCACACCACAACCAAAGATGATACAAACGACTTTGATACTTTTGAGGCACAATTGGAGTGTCTAATAATTCTTTATGATGTACCCGAGGAAAAAAAATGTGGCATTACTGATTACAAAACTATCACCTAAGGTCTTTGAAATGCTCAATCAAACATGTGCGCCGCTTAAACTCACCAAGAAATTATATACAGAGCTTATGACTATACTGGAAGAACGCTATGCAAAATCAACGTCTACTGCACTTGACCGGGCTGAGTTTCGAAAATGTAATCAAAGCTCCAATGAAACTATAAAAAATTATGTTATACGATTGAAGAAAATTAGGACAAAGTGTGGTCTTAAAGATTTTAATGATCAAATAATATTTTATTTAAGAAGACAAGAAATTAGTATAGATAGCAATTGTGTAATGTGGGGACACCGAATTGTAATACCTACTATTCTAAGGAAGTCAGTGTTAAAAGAATTGCATTTAACACATTTTGGTAGCTCCAGAATGAATGACATGGCGAAAGCATATTTTTGTTGGCATAAATTAAACGAAGATATTGAAATTATTTCTAAAAGTTTTGAATTATGTTTACAAAACCGCCACATTCCTTTTAGAGGTGTTCCAAAGTGCTGGCCCATACCACCTGGATCCTGGTACCGAATTCATGCAGATGTTTTGGGCCCCTTCCAGGGAAAAATGTTATTGATTATTTTTGATTGCTACTCAAAGTGGCCAGAGGTATTCCAAATGGCTAATATAGGTTCTGGTCTAAACATTACTAAATTTAAAAAATTATATATTCGATACGGTTTTCCAGTACGTTTGTTCACTGACAATGGTATATCATTTACCAGTAATGAATTTAAACAATTTTGTAAAACAAAGTTTTACTCCACCCCACTACCCTGCGACCAATGGTGCGGCTGAACGATTTGTTGAAACCTTCAAATCACATTTAACGAAGATTGTACAAACAATCACTTACTTATGCTCTAAGTATATTTTTATTTCATTACAGAACAACAGCCCACAAGAGCACAGGGGTATCCCCAGCTAGTTTGATGATGGGACGGGAGTTAAGAAATAGGTTATCTTTGTTAATACCAGCACCTATATATCAAACATTAGTTGAGTCACAAAAAAGGCAGTTAATATATTCTAAAGGTAATAGACAACCTAATTTGATGGAAGAAATGGAGGTCATGGCTTTAGATTTTAGACGTGGGAAAAGACAGTATTCTAGGGGTAAAATAATCAGTGAATTAGTCCCGGGATGTACTTATCTACTGAAAGTAGAATTTTATGTGGCAACTGTTTAGGGACCGTCAAGTGAGAATGTAAAGATTTTCCTCTTACAATAAACCTTTATTAATTAATTAAAGTGTTTAATTCAAGGTATAACACCAACTATTGTAATTACATCACTCTAACTACTTTTTAACATTTTATAAATTGATAGAAATGCCGACCAAAATCAGACCATGTTATCCATACATTTGTATTAATCCTTATCCAAATAAATCATATCCTATTCAAGACTGTTTCAATACCTGTAGATTAGACATATAGAGACATTAGACATATAGACATTCAAAAGATATTACGAATTTAAAAATGTCAATCTAAACAAAATAAAAATAAAAAAATAAACGCCGCCGCGCCACCGCGCCGCCGCGCCACCGCGCCGTCGCGCCATGGCCTGTGTGGCCCCACGTGGCAACGAAGGGCGAACCGAAGTGCAGGAGAGGGGCGTGCACATCTATCAAACAGAAAGCCGCGCTTTCCTACGCAGCGGACGCAATATCCACTCGTGCGAAGCCGGGACGGGCCGCTAGTTAGTTATATATCAACAAGTCCATAATCGTACCAATGTTTGGTCACCCTACTTAGAAAAAGACGTAGGGCTCTAAGTGACTATCCTTGTCGTCACGTTATTTTTCGCAGAGTGCTTAATCCATTTAGGGTAATATATCCATGGTAAAAATTAAGACGTCGACAGGCGTACTGTCGTATCATTTTCAGGAGCTTGACGCCTGAGTGCATTACTATCCATCAACGTGTTAAAGTAACTTTAAACTACCTATTGTTTTAATTAGTTTCTTTAATTAAGAAAGTAATAAGATTAGTTTAGTTTTATACAAAACTTGATCTCAATTTCTTTCATCTCGATCTCAAATCTTTAAGAAGACCGGAGCCTTCTAACACAGGTATTGATCTGCTTAAAAGGAGGGTCCCTTTTTGTAATTTAAGTAGATTAGGTTCGGATAAATAAAATAAACTATTTTTATTTATTATTTATTTATTATAACGTGAATGTGACCGTAAGTGTATTACATTGAAGATAAGCTAATGATTGTATCTATCTGCTAAGATTAAAATTTGAGATTATCTACGACTTATTGGCTCAAAACGTGTATTCATAAGATTATGAGCTCTAAGGGCATTTAGTCTGGACAAAAACAAGATGTTCGACTTAAGTGTTAGCGAAGTTATGGCTACCCAATACCTCCTTACGTAAGCAGGTATTGGATAGCCATTTAAGAGATATCAAGCTCTGTTTAGTTTACCAGTAACAACGTGTCGTCATAATAATATGTAAATATATAACAATTAGTAAGGAATAGCTCGCAGGAATATATATTTAAAAGAGTATTGGTCCCAGAAATGTTCCTTGAGGAGGTCCTAAAAGTAAATTATGTTTTAGGTAATTGTTTTTAAATATCTTTAAAGCATGACCTTCCATATGTATCTTGATCTTCTATTTAACGTAAAACATCAGAAATAGACAGAGTGTTGAAGTTGTTTGCTGTACCCTAAAATATGCCTACCCAAGCACTCATTTTAAAATCCATTTCGAGTACTGTTGGATGATCTACCCCTTCTTGGACCATACTGATCAGACCCTAATAAATTTTAGACCTTTATAAGAAGTTAAAGTAACGTGTATTAAGATTTTTTCTAATTTTTTGGACAAGATGGGCAAAATAGATATTCAAAATGGGATAACTCTTGAAAATAGGGGCTCACCAGTACCTATTTAAGAAAATATTTTAGAAGCCATAAAGCAACTGCACATTTTGAACACATTCGTAGTCACTAAGCCAGGAGACCTTACAAGTTGCCTGTTAGTTTCCAACTACAAGTGGTCGCAAGCCTGCCTCCACCAACGTTGAAGGATTTTTTCCTTTAAAGGTTCTTATTTACACAGTATAAGCGTTAACGGAAGTAAATAAATCACATGACACATATTTTAATTTAATACAACATAATCGTTACTACACCAGCTAGTGTGTATAGTATTCACAGTGTTGGTGCACTGAGTAGTTCACAATCATAATATACGAACCGAGATGCTAAATCAAGTCTTGTTTTGTATCCACAAAAAGTAGCGGGCTCCCTCATTGCAGGTTTCTACGTCACCATGACGATTAGTTCTCATTACGAGCTAGTTTTCATTTGTTTCACTGGCTAGTACATTGTTTATCCAGCTCAAGTACCGACTGATAGGCGTATACAAGGAATTAGGAATTTTGCTGTATGAAATACCACCCATCAGAACTCCTACAACTTTGCCGTCGTAAAGTAGCGGCCCACCAGAATCTCCTTGTAAGGAAGTTTGTTCTATAGTTGAACATTTAGGCACCACGCACATATAAATATCTAGCTCTTGGAAATCACACCGGATTATAACTCCGTCTCCTAGCTGCAGTGGACGCATTTGATCCTGCTTATCTACGCTCAAACGGTTCTTTGTCTCGTCTGTATAGGTCATGCCATAGCCCGCGAACTGCACAGCTTGTCCAGTCAGACTTCGGAAGTCTAGCGCAGATATCTTGCCATACACACGCATCCGCACCGCCTGTACTCGCAACAAAGCTATGTCATTTTCCAAATTCCCCCCATACTCAATGTAGTCCCTAAAAGCGGGATGGGGCACTATTTTTAAAATTTTACTTTTAGTGTTCGACATATCTGGTGGTACTGTCATATTACCGTATTGAATTTCATTTAGCATGGTGATAAGGCAGTGGCCTGCTGTCAAGACCCATTCTGGCGCTATAAGTGTTCCGCTGCATATTCTTGCGAAAGATCTGTATACCAGTGCAACGACATAAGGGTACTTGCCTTCCGTGTCTTCATATCCATCGTATATTCGTAATATAGGGCGGATGAAGGAACGCGGCGCAGCGTAGCGAAGGTTTGCCAAGCTCACCGACAAAACTAGCACAAACAGAACAATCTTACTTAACATCTATGTTAATAATAGCGAGAACTACTTTGATAAGTTCCAGTGTGTTATTCAGAGCTAAAGTCGTCAAATGTTTTATGATCTCACTCATTTTTCTCAACACATCAGAAATAATATATATTTTATGTAAGCGTAAGGTAAATGTACCAGCAATTGACACAATAGTGAGAAAAAAACGAGTTATTTTAAAAATTGTGTTTTTATAGCAGCGGGTGAATTCAAAGTTAGTATTGATGATTCTTTCATTTAGCGTATACAGTAATAAAATTTAAAAATCCTATTGAGTGTTTTGAAATAAATCAATTATAAATACTCTAAAAATGCACGTGTAATTGATAGGTACATTTTTTGTTTGACATATTAGTTGGCTAAACGTTTGTGAATGCAATAGGCATTAAGTTATTGCGATCAACTATTGACTTGATAGCTAAATTTCTTAAAGATTCCTTACTGAAAATAGCAAACATGTACTGTTTGCTATTTTTATATAATTATAAATAAAACTTTAACGTTCGTAGAATTATCTACAAAAAATGAAATAATGAATGTATAAAAAAATGAAATATTGAATACCTTTACTCTTCATTACATCTATCTGCACCAAAAAGTGCCCTTGTCTGGTACTCGATATCTTAATACTAGTTATCAACTTCTAGGTAGAGGTAACGTAGAATAGTTAAAATTCTCACACGTACATGGAAACTTTTCAGAAGAAAAAGAAAGAACCTGGAATGATAAACAGTACGAGGGTCATGGAGTTACGCGTAACAAGGATGCAAAGGACTGCAATGTGTCCATAACAGATTAAACACGCCTGCTCCAGTTGAAAGATGGAGTAATAGAGCAATTTGTACTCCACGAAGAAAAGTCATATCTGCGTGTTGTTCTGAAGTGTTTAACCGGTGTGGCGTAAAGTGGCGGCACTCTTATAAAAAACTTAATCGGAGCGAATATTTTAGTTTCAACGCTATGTGAAGGAAGAATCAATTTTCTCTTTTCGAAGAAAATATTATAAGAATACTCATAACTAACATTCTGCCTACAACTAGCTAATAATAATTATTATACGAAATAATTGTAATTAAAAAAAATACCTTTTAAAAACAATTTAGCTAACGTATAGCGAAAATCTTTGGCGAAAACACTGTAATGTATTTTTTTTTGTTAATGGCTTGACATCTGTCAAGCCTTCTTAAATACAATGTCGAACAAGGAATGCTAATTTTATTTTTATTGATTGCAATCGTGCTTATATTATACTGGGGATGTCGATTGGAAAGATTAGTGAATTAAGTTTAAGAGCCGGAAATTGGTCATTGTACGTCTGAGACTAATACTTGTCTAGACAAACTATTGCTAACAAGCATAGTGCCGGAAAGCGGAAACAGTTACCGTGGTTACCCGCCATGTTTGCTTGTTTTGGGGATCCCAGCTAAAGGAGTTTATACCCTACTTTTATAAAATTTTGAAATATATTAAGTATGTGCACTATCTATAAATTTTAAAAATTATGTAACCAACAATTTATGCCTCAATCATGTATACATTTTCAACGACATTATTTTAGTGCACCTGTATACAAAATGATTCGGAATTGTATATGTGTTCACATAATAAAACACAAAATATCTTTTTATACTTATTTTATGAAGAATCTCATTTTACAGTCAAATCCGTTAGCTATGTTATCTAATGTGCAAAATATTAAAATATTACGAATAGCACAAAAGGACGAAATAATATATTTTTTTAGTTTCTGCCTCCGTCTTCATCCGCGTTAACTTAAGACAGGAACTCTTACATTTATCCGGAATAAATGGTATCCTATGTGCTAATCCAGGTAATAAATTATAGGTGTTCCAAATTTCATCCAAATCCGTTTAGCCGTTTTAGCGTGATTGAATAACAAACATCAGACAATTTTTCTCTCTCACATTAATAATATTACTAGTTTCTGCCCGCGACTTCATCCGCGTTATCTTTAGATAGAATAGCTAGCTATAGCTAGGTGTTAATTCAGGTGCCAAAATTCATCCAAAACCGTTCAGCCGTTTTTTGCGTGACTGAGTAATAAACATCCAAACATACAAACTTTTACATGTATAATATTAGTAGGATGGTAATAGAAATACAGCTGTTATGAATCCTTCGAAATAATATTAATTATTCAAATAAAATGTACTTTATCTTTTTCTTTTATTCAGACTAAGCACTAAGATGTTTCAGCGATTATATATATATATTTTTTTTTTTTTATAAAAACGTAGGCCCACACTAGGATTTATTCCTGTGTCGTGGGTGCGTTTACAAACATGAAAATTCACATACACAAATACCCAGACCGGAACAAATAATTGTGGATCACACAAAGATTTGTCCCGTGCGGGAATCGAACCCGCGACTATTCGACACAGTGGGCGGAGCAGCTCAAGCTCTTAACCACTAAGCTAACATCACCTCAAACACGTGGGCCTTTTTCGATTGCAAAAATAACATTAAATCTATCTATCTATTTATCTATCTATCTATATCATCACGCCAGCTCCCTCGTGTATAACATTAAATAATATTTAAATCATACTTAAACTAATTTCAAGCAAATTTCCCATTATTTTGATAAATTACCTCGTTTCTTAACTGGCAACACCGGCCAAGTTTAGCTAACCTACAAAATATCGAAATTAACAATGGTGTTTTATTAAAAAATTATCAAAAATCTTTAAACTAACCGATGGAAAGTAATCTTCATGTTATAATTATGTTTTCCTCTGCGAATGTAGTACGATTTTACAACACAAACCGCCGTTTTTATTTTTTTTATGAGTATAACAATGTGTAATTCTATCGATCGACCACCACCAATATATCGACCACTTTGGTGCATAAATTTTATGCAATTTTTGCGCGTGGGATGCTCTATTGAGACCAGTATTAATCTAAGGTCGAACGTTTAGAAACGTACCTAAAAGATAATAGGGTTGAAAAAGAATTATGGTTGCCTACGCTCATAACAGAAATCGGAGACGAGACAAATGAATTACTGAGGAACGAGTAAGTGTCAAAGCGTACTCCGCCGGCCCAGATGTCTTACGAAGCGGCAGTGAAAACATTACGCAACCATTTAAAACCAATATATATATAATAAGTTCCGCCATCAATAATGGCAGACAATGATAGAGACAATCGCTCAGTATGTCGGTGAATTAAAAAGATTGTCTAAGTATTGCGAATTTGGAAATACTCTAGAAGATAATCTACGTGATCAGTTGGTCTGTGGAGTGTACAGTGAGGCCATTCGACAAAGGTTGTTTGCAGAAGACGACTTGAATTTTGCGGGGGCGGTAAAGCTGGCGAGCGTTTTGGAGGCAACGGAACGGGATGCCGTGGTGGTGGTCACCTTGGTTTGACGTTAAAATCGGCGTCAAGCAGGGTTGCGTGTTGTCCGCTAGACTGTTTATACTGTATCTGGATAAAAGTCTTCAAAGACTGAATGCGGTGACTGAAGGGGTAAAAATGGGTGATCTAGTGATAAACCACCTATTGTATGCAGATGACGCGGTTTTGATAGCGCCAACAGCCACTGATCTGCAAACACTAGTCACAGTTATGAGAGACGACTGCATGAACAATGGCTTACATTTGAATGTGAAGAAAACCAAAATTATGGTTTTTTAACGGGAAGAAACCAGAACGAATGCAAGGATTGTGGTTAATAACGATGTGCTGGAGCAAGTGAATGAGTTTGTATATCTTGGATGCGCCTTCAGTAAGGATGATATAGAGAGAAGAGTGAATGCAGGTAATAGAGTGAATGGTGCGATGAGAAGGCTACTTGGGAGCCGGCACTTAAGCCAAAAGGCGCAGCTGGCCATGCATAAAGGAGTGCTTGTCCCAACGCTGTTATATGGTAGTGAGAGTTGGGTATGTAAGAAGGAGAACGAAAGCAGGATAAATGCGGTCGAAATGCTGTCGAAATGCGATCTCTGCGGAAGATGTGCGGAGTCACGCTGACCGACCGTATTCGCAACAGTGTAGTAAGAAAGCGAGTAGGTATGAAAGATAGTATCGGTGTAAAGATGAGAAAGGGTATGCTCCGTTGGTTCGGGCATATAGAAAGAATGCCAGAAGAAAGAATGACAAAACAGATATACAATGCGAAAGTGGAAGGATGTAGGTGCCGGGGAAGACCTAGACTATCTAACCATGACCACATTAGGGGTGCTACGGTCGGGTAACCTCCTAGTGCGCCCGACCCATTGCCAGTCCCGCGGATACGTCCAGAGGCACGACAATGGGCACGGGACGGTGCACCCCGGGTATCGTCAATAACTTCCCTTACGGGGGATCTTGTTGGCGATGGCGGATGACCCGACATGGTGCAGCGCTTGGGATTGGATGCTGCGGCAGGGGAATAGGGGGGAGGGTGGGGGACAATCTCCTGCGTGTTTGTGCCGTGCGCGGTGACCCGTACAGCAGGGTGAAGGAGTCCTGGAGGTTGAGTCGGCGATGGACCGGTAGTTGTTGTCTGTCGCTGGCAACACGCCTCTTCGGTCTGGATCTCTGTCCAAACGGGAGGCTATCACGTAGCCGCGTGGTAGTCAATCGGCTGGAGTCCATCCTTCAGATGGGCTAGGCTAGGGTTCCTGGGTGAAGGGGTCCGCAGGCGGCGGTGTGCGCCTACACTATGTGGGAGTGAAAGCGAACACCGTTAGTCTCGTGGACAACTCACCCTGGAATCCTATACTTTGGTGATAGCCCTAGTGCTTATATAGCATCCCCAAAGGTGAGGGCTCCGTGGCGGGTGGGGAATCATCAGAGCGAAAAAATTTTAAGGTCATATGGGCAAAAGGAAATTAAACCCCAACATGGTCTTCAAAAGGGGACAAGGTGCATCAAGCACACAAGGCCCATCAGGGCAAAACACCAAGCCTACGGGCAACAAAAAGGCGAAGGGACAAGTGACGGCAGCGAACTCTACCGGTGGCGCCAGTCTGGTCTCTACAAGAAAACAACCAGGCGGTTCTAGGGGAGAGTCAGTGTCATCTGGTCTACCCCTGGTTGCCAAGGCGGAGGTCAAGGCGTCTGGCTCTGCTGGACCCGAAAACTGTACCGCTCAGGCGACCAGCGTTGGCGAACTACGTGACCAGGTCTCCCGGAAGAAACGCAAGCGTGCCAGCGGACTTGCTAAGAGAAGGAGACGCATGGAGCTGGCTAGGCAAACTGCTATCTCCCAATCACCTGTGAAGGAGGTCACACTCACGGAACGGGTAAGGGAGATTAGCGATGAGGCCAGGGATACCACGGGGGACACAAAGCGAGTTCGCATTGGGTCCTCCTTCAAGGATGCCCTGACGACAACAAGGATGGCCATCATGACCGCGGAGGAACTGATGGAGGAAACGCTGCTTGCGGACCGTCCAGCCCCGTCGCCAGTTATGTCGACGAAATCGGACGGGCTCGCGGGCTTTGAAAACCTGGGCATTGCCTCGTCCCCTGCTGGGACGGATGAAATTGCCCTAGAGTGCAGCGACCTGGAGAGCTGCAAGTAGGGGAGTCCCTTAACTGGACTTCCTGATCCGTACACAAACTCGACGGCAACGGAGCTTGGTCTAAGGTGTGTGCAAATAAATCTACATCATTCTAAGGCGGCTACGGCGCTATTAGATCGCCAGCTGCGCAGGGTTACCTTTGATGTAGCACTAATACAGGAACCCTACATATATAGGGGACAGATACGGGGCTTAGATGGGGCGGGGGGTAACCTGTTCCATAACTGCCTAACCAATGACATGAGGACCTGCATTTTTGTCAGAAATGGCATAAGCGCAATGCCTCTGTCCACTTTTTGCTACAGGGATCTCACCACGGTGAAATTAAAATTGGAAGGTAAAAGGGGCAGTCGGGATGTTATCTTCTCGGCTGCCTATCTGCCCTACGAATATGCAGACCCAGTTACAACACAACTACGTGACTTGGTCGACTACTCCAGCACAAACAACTTTGAGCTCATCATTGGTTGTGATGCCAACGCGCATCACATCGTCTGGGGCAGCTCGGACACTAATCCGAGAGGGGAAAAACTTCTGGAATTTCTGGTAAGTTCTCCTCTACAAATTCTTAACAAAGGCAATGAGCCCACGTTTGTGAATAAACGAAGGGCGGAAGTTATTGACATCACAGTTGCCAGCAACAAAGCGAGCAAGAGAATTGGCAACTGGCATGTCTCCAATGAGATCTCATCCTCAGATCACAATTACATATGTTTCCGGTACGAAGCAGAAACGAATTACATAAATGTAAAAAGGCGCAACCCCAGGAACACTGATTGGGCTGCGTACAAAAGAGACCTAAAGATAGAGCTTGGAAAGGTCAGAGGTAGGCTCAACTCCATATTAGATATAGAGTTTGAAGCAGATAACGTAGTTAGGGCGGTAAATAGCGCCTGGACTAACAACTGCCCGGAGAGTACAGTCCTGGTGAAGCGCGTACCATGGTGGACGCCAGAACTAGCAAACCTGAGAGCAGAGACCCGCCGGACATTTAATCTGGCGAAGGCAACTATGAACTTGGGTGCTTACTCTATGATACTCACGAGGTTCAATACAGAAGTGCGAAAAGAAGAGCCTGGAAAAGACACTCCCAGAGGGTATGAGGCTAGCCAAGGCAATATCTACGGCCAAAATAAATTCACTTACTACAGTAAGGAATGAGAAAGGAGAACTCACAAACAATGGGAAAGAAACATTGAGAACTATGTTCAACGTGCATTTCCCGGGTTCAGTAGAAATACAGGAAGAGGACAACATTTATATATGGATGAGCTCAGCTTAAAAACAACCAGAGCTGACTGGGAAACGGCAGGGAAAGTCGTGGAACAGAATAAACTCAAATGGGCCTTGAAGAGCTTTCAACCGTTTAAGGCCCCTGGACCGGATGGTGTTTATCCCATTCTTTTACAAGAGGGGGAACGACTACTCAACCAACACCTGTGCAGATTATTCAGGGCGTGTGTGGCCTTTGGGCATACCCCTAGGATCTGGCGGCAGGTAACAGTGACGTTCATCCCCAAACCGGGAAAACCGAATTATGAGGATAGCAAATCCTATAGACCAATCAGCCTATCATCATTCTTTTTAAAATGTCTTGAGAAAATGATGGATAGGCACATAAAGGATAGTCCATTAAAGGATCATCCTCTACATAAGATGCAATGCGCTTACCTACCTGGTAGATCTACGGAGACTGCATTACACTATGTGGTGACTCGCGCAGAGATGGCCTTGCAGCAAAAGGAAATCTGTGCTGCAGCTTTTCTGGATATTGAAGGTGCATTCGATCGCACAACATTCTCATCCATTGAAACAGCTGCTACAGGGCATGGGATAGAACCAACTCTAATCAGATGGATCAAAAACATGCTAAAGAACAGGATAATCCAATCTACCATATTAGGAGAAAGTCTCTCCGTCAAAACGACTAAAGGATGCCCGCAAGGAGATGTCTTATCGCCGACTTTGTGGAGCCTGGTAGTGAATTCTCTTTTGAGGATAATCAACAAAGGTCCGTTCTACGGAGTTGGATATGCGGACGATATAGTGATAGCAGTCAATGGAAAGTTTCCAAACACAGTATCGACACTGATGCAGGAAGCTCTAGACAAAGTCACGAACTGGTGCACGACAAATAGTCTCTCGGTTAACCCAAAGAAAACTAACGTGATCCTATTCACACGGAAAAAGGTACTAACAGGTCTACAAGATCTACATATGTACGGTAATAAAATCAAATGGGCCACTGAAGTTAAATATCTAGGGGTTATACTAGATAAACAACTGCGGTGGCATGCATATGTTGACCATACCATTGCTAAAGCACTGAGAGTACTGAATATGTGTAGGTCAGCATATGGAAAGACATGGGGCCTACAGCCCAAAATAATGTACTGGGTGTACAAAATTATGGTAAAACCGATATTAATGTATGGATGCATCGTGTGGTGGCCCAGAACTAAAATACAAACCTGCAGGGACAATCTAATGAAACTACAAAGGACAGCCTGCCTGGCCATCACAGGTGCATTCAAAACAACACCGACGGCAGCTATGGAGCGGTTACTTAAGCTCACTCCATTACACATCGTCATTGAGACTGAGGCGAGGAAGGCGCTCTATAGACTGGAGAAAACTGGACTATGGAGCATAACAGCGCCAAGCCTTGAACATACCAAGCTAGCGCCACACAAGGAACTAGATAACATTAAGAACATGAGATGTGACAAGATCTTGACCACGCACATGTTCAACAAAAGATTTAGCACCCACATCCCTACCAGGGAACAATGGAAAAGTGGTCTAAACAAGCAAGGTAAGGAACAAATGATATGGTATACGGATGGATCCAAAACCAAGTCTGGAACAGGAGCCGGTGTATATACAGAAGGATACAATCTAAGCCAAAGCATGGGTAGATTTGCATCAATATTCCAAGCAGAGACCTATGCGATAAATGTTTGTGCAAAGGAGATATTGGACAGACGAATTACAGGCAAGAGAATTTACATTTGTAGTGACAGTCAGGCTGCCCTCAAAGCCATCAGCTCCTATGAGCTAAACTCAGCACTGGATGTGGAGTGCGCATACCTTCTTGACAGATGTGGAGCGCGCAACACGATCAGATTAGTCTGAGTCCCTGGGCACACGGGGGTTGATGGCAATGAGCGTGCGGATGACTTAGCCAAGAAGGGAGCAATGGAGAAATTTGTTGGTCCAGAACCGTTCATAGGCATACCGGATGGTGCCTACAAAGGAGCGCTGTTCAAATATGCCCAAGAACAACACGGGAGAGAATGGGAAACTAAAACAGGGCTGAGACACTCCAAGGAATTCCTTTCCACATGGTGTGACAGCGACAGCGAGAGACTGCTAAAACATAGTAGACTACAATTAAGGCAGCTAATCGGAGCTTATACTGGCCACTACGGCACAAAAGAACATCTACATAAGATGAACCTCTGCAGCGACGTGGCATGCAGGAGCTGTCGCACAGAAACTGAAACCATGAAGCACGTCCTATGCCACTGCGACGCTCTGGCGGCGCGGCGAATGAAGCTACTGGGAGTGGCCTATCCAAACCCAGAGGAATTTCGGCTCTTCCTCCCTGCTGGAATCTACAGCCTGGTACAGGGAGTATTCGATTCTACAGGTATGTAAGAGCGTTAGGGCAAGGACAGCACAAAAGATCCCAGCGGGTCGAAGTGCGCCTGAGGTCTCCTCGGTCCGATAAGCCAACGACAAGATAAGATAAGATACCATGACCAAATAGACCGTGTCTTAGCTGAAGGGCAAGTCAAGATTCTCCGTAACCGGTGAGTGTGTATGAGACGAACTATGAGAGTGGAGGAAGCCAGAGAGGTATGTAAGGAAAGAACCTGTTGGAACTCTGTACTCTCTGCCTACCCCGCGAGGGAGCTGGCGTGATGATAAAGATAGAGATAGATAGAGAGTTACAATTCTTTTCGTATACATTGCATTCATGGGGTATGGAAGAACAATGCAGAACGAGCTAATACTTAAGTGTACTTAGATTCATGGTATCGGCCAGTGTCTACATAGTCTTCTCATTTACAAAATAGGAATAATGTAAAGGTATATAAAAAAAAATATAATAGAAAAAAAGGGTTACTATAAAATATGTAGAGTGCGTACAAAATAATTGGTTATAGCTCCAGTGTTATACTAAAGTGAGGCATCTCACTGGTATGTCTGTAAAACATTTCAATATCATTACTTCTCTAAAACAATGTAATTGTATCTGTATATATTTGTGCTTAAATGTCTATATTTGGTTAAGTTTAATGATAACAGGTATAATAGGACTACAAAACATTACGTGGTATGAAAATATAATATCACAACAAAAATAAATTAACGATTATACCTGTACCAATGGAATTTCATTTTATCAAATCACAGGTGTGTATCATCACCATAAGTGTAATTAATTGACAGATTATGTAAGGATACACAAAGGTTACCAGATTACAATTCATAAATCTAATCAGATCTAACACTAGATTTACGTCACAATTTGTACAAAAAAAAGATATTTTTTTTTACTTACTTCTGATCTATTATACTAAGTACGCAGAAGAATCTAAGTAATTTTCTAATAATATAGGTGAGTGGTCTCGCACCTGTTCGCCCTGTACGTTTAATCCCTGAGAGCCTAACTGAACTCGTTCGTCCCTTAAAAGTTAAAATGGCCCCGTTCGCCCCTCCTTTAGCCTGTCAAAAAACAGTTTTGGAAAAAAAATTTGAAGCCATCAACTGAAAATAAATAAAGGTCACGCTTTTAAATTACAAAACAGGGGGTGAAGGGTGCGAGATCAGATGCGTTACCTAGATTGGAAGACTAAACTTCCTATATGTTCATCCCAGAAGAAAGAATCTGGTTGCGCTCCAAAGTATTTAATGTTTGAAATGCGTTGCAGGGATGGCTCAATGCATCTGGATTTGATTCTATTACATGTGTGAGCAATAATGGTGTTTCGTTATGAGATTACTGGGAGTAATGGTAGAATAAATTAATAGTAAAAAAACATTTTTAAAAACAAGCTTTAATGCAGCAAGGTAATGGTGCAACTTAGAACGGCCAATTTAAATTCAATCTGTATTCAAACTTTCGTATTTAAGCTGTTGGAAGTTAATGAGTTTCTTAGTATGGACCCAATCTTGGATTTAGAATCAGGTCATGCTTACAATAAAAATGCATTGTCATGAAATTGAAAATGGAATTCAACCAACCTGTCACTTTCTTCTCTATAGGATAAAAGGAAGTTGTTCTAATTCAGCTTGACAGATTTGACCTAACTAACAAAGTAACGAACATTGCAAATTAAATGAAAGCTTGTAAAAAGCTACGCAGTTTGTTTTTTGAAGGTTTAGTGTGAGAAGATCGTATATGAGCCAAGCCTGAATTATAGTAAGTGCATTTTTTGCAAGATTAAAAGCGAGTGTCCTGGTGTTAGCGCTAAGAACAAATTTGTATATGTTTAAGTTAAACTTTGATATTAACTTTTTGATAATATTATTTTTAGTAGTCAATAATTTATTACGACTACCGGCAGTTCCACGACGATCTTTTAACGATTTTTTAAGCCGCGGTCAAATTCGGAACTAACACTGTCATCTGTGTAATCAAGCTGACCCACCAGTCGAAATATCTTCTTGGAAGTGAAGGATTTTATTAAATGGTAATCCTCATTTCACAACAACGCCCCCCTGTCAATGTTATCCACGAACCCAAAATATCCTTGTACTTATTGCTCGCAACATCCACTGTGTCACTTTTATATATACATTCAGTCACTTGCTAATTGGCTTTATTACTGGCTATAATATTGTTTACCCATTGCAAGCACCAGCTCACGGGGGAGAAAATCGAGATAGAAGGAAAACCACCCATAAGAACTCCTAGAATTTTGCCATTGAAGAACAGCGGGCAAGCAGAATCCCCCGCCATCATGTCCTGTTCTATATTAAAGCACTTTAGAGACTCACACAGGAACTGCTCATCTTCCGCCACCAATTCTTTATGGGTTTGTGTGTTCTTGTTATACGTTTTTCCATATCCCGCTTACTGCACGGCTCGTCCCATCACAGATCAAAACTCCATCGCAAATATGACCCTATACGAGGGTATATGCACAGGTTTTTCTGAACTCGATCTCTCATCTCAAGAGACTAATATTATTATAGGCTAGCAAGGGATTGGTATGGAACACCACCTTTTTTATTATTCTTCTTTTAGATTCTCACTGATGAGGTTGAAGTGTCATATTGCTATATTAAATTGCGTTGACTCCTTTGCAGCAGGGAACTGCTGTCAGTACCCACTCTGGTAAAATGAGCGTTCCAGAACATACTCTAAATGCTGAGTAATATCTCTACATCGCTGCTAATTGCAGCGATGTAGAGATACCTGCATAAAAATCATAATAATAAGACACTATGTACAGGTAGAAATGGGACTGGGTCGTACCTTTTCAGATTCCCCTGCCTCTCACTACAGGGACGTGGCTTCGTGGCTCTGGCTCTTGGAAACTTCCCGATGCTCCCCACAGGCCACTGTTTTTCAGTTGGGCTGGACTGTTGGACTTGCTGCAGCTTAAGTTCATCCCATACATGTCACGACGGTACCAAGATTTGAATAAGACAGCCGTAGTGATGATCGTTTTGGAACTTTGACGATTTTGGATTTAATACAGAAATTTGTATTCAGGTATTTTAATACAGGTCTGTAAGGAATAATCTGTTGGAACTCTGTACTCTGTCTACCCCGTAAGGGATCTGGCGTAATGATATAGAAATTTGTATTCTTTGGTAACGGACAGTGCGCCTTACCGTAAGCAGTTTCCAGTTAGACAAAGAAAATTAGAAATTTAGTCAATGGATATCCTTTATTAGGCTTGGGTTGACTGGGTCTAAATGGTATCCTGGTACGGAACACACCAGAAGTCGCATAGTCACCCGACTTTGTCGCCACACATGTTAAAAAAGTATCACAAATGCGCATTATGTGATTCATTGTTGTGTACCACAGCAGCTAAAATCCAGCCTCCAATATCCAACCTCAAGACTAAAGTCTTTAGTCAATGTGTGTTGCCAGTAATAACATACGAATCAGAAACGTGGTCCCTTACAATAGGTCTAAAAAAAAGCTGCCAGCGAGCTATAGAAGGAGCCATGCTCGGGGTTTCTCTACGTGATCGAATGAGGAGATTCGTAGAAGAACCAAGGTCACCCACATAGCCCATAGGATTAGTAAGCTGAAGTGGCAATGGGCGGGCTACATAGTGGGAAGATCAGACGGTCGTTGGGGCAGAAAGACTCTAGAGAGGTGACCACGTATGTGCAAGTGCAGCGTGGGACGGCCGCCTACCAGATGGACCGACGATCTTGTGAAGATCGGAGGTAGTCGTTGGATGCAGGTGGCATCCGACCGGCTACGCTGGAGAGCGATGGGGATGCCTTTGTTGAGCAGTGGACAACTATAAGCCGAAATGAACCGCACAGTCTTCCAAGAGTTGCAACTATTGTTGTATAAAGTATATTATCGTTATAAAAACAAATTAAGCGATGTGTACTTTTTGAAAATTACGACATTTTTTACTATTTTGACTAGTTTACTAACCAAATTTCCGTATATAAAGACTGTTATGTGACTCTTAGCATCATACGGTGAATTGTGGTCGAAAAAAATATCCTGCACATTAAAAGACAGAAAACGTTTTTCTTCAATATCTCAAAGTTATAGGTACTTTCGCACGTAGAAGATATTGGTTTGACAAAGACGTAAAATATAATTAGTCCAGAAGTGCGGAAGTGGTATTACTGTATTATTCCATAAAACCGTTAGAATTGATCATTACAATATTGTACATTCAAAGGTAGGTACGCTATTCTTTTCAAATCCCGCCAGAATCACATTGTCAATTCAGAGCCGCCAACTGTATTCGCACCACAGTGCTACTAACCACTCTAAACCACAGATCTAATAAAAAAACTAGTTAATAGAAATATAGTGTTCACAGACAATATTACAATTCGCGCGGCCGCGGTCGGCCGGTATGTGATACCGTTCAATTTCGCACCGCATTTGCAAGTCCCCAGTACCCAATCCTAAGTGCACGCCTTTATAATACAATTAATCGATTGATATGTATAGACACACTAACCAAATTCAACTTAAAAATCAAGCTTACTGAATGGTTGCAGAAATTGTCATAAGATTATACGAAAAGCATTTTAAACACTCTATCATAAATGCTCCAAACACTGTTACGTACATTGAGCTACAAGAATCGTGAAGTTGTAATATTTTTCTCATGGGAGGAACAATGTCTCCTTAGATACAAGTATTTTTTACTTAGTTCAGGAGTCAGTTGTTTTAGAATTATGATTACTGTTTTGTACAACTTAGGTTCTATATGTCTGACTTATGTAACATGATAATTGTACAATAAATATATATTATTAAAAATAAATATTTTAATTTATCGGAGGGTACTTATAGAATATTTTCTCTACCTACCCTGCAAGAGATTTGGTGCTATATAGCTAGCTAGATTTTTACAGCAATAATGTGAATTTGTGTGAGAATATTATTATCAAAGTCTGCACCACATGAGGTCTTAAACTAATAAAGAACGACTTGGCCAGACCTAACCCACTGGGTGAAATGCACTATCTACTACGGTACGGTATTGTGTTTGGGCACAATGAAATGGTCTCAATGAATATGTTATAGATAGATAGATATGATTATGATCAGGGCCTAATAATAAGTAGAGGGTTTTTTTTATCTAATTTTGTTATTTTTACTATTGTGTGGGTGAACAATCGGCCTTGTATGAACGCCCTAACTAAATAAAGGAACAGGAACCGATAGGCCTTTTCCGATGGCTATGAGCGACTCATAAGTTATATACATTCAAGGTATCTATGTCGACGTACCGCAATCTCCGCCATTAGGACCATTTCCAAAGGGCTGTGCCAAATCCGATCCTAAATTATTCATACGCGGTAGGTTATATTATGGAGCCACATCAGGGTTTCTGTAACCACCCGTTAAAATGGTAACCCGAAGGGTACAGGTAAAAAACTGTCTTAAACCGGTTCCATTTAATTGAAATATAGTTACTTAAGTTAAGGAAGAGATCTATCTACATCATCACGCCAGTTCCCTTGCGGGGTAGGCGGAGAGTACAGAGTTCCAACAGGTTATTTCCTTACAGACCTCTCTGGCTTCCCCCACTCTCGTAGTTCGTCTTATACATGCTCGCCGGTTACGGAGACTCTTGAGTTGCCCTGACTTGAGGAAAAGATGAATTGCAAATTGCAGAGTAGGTTAATAATTTAATACTATTCCACTCTTACCTCGATTTGTTAGTGCAGATCTTTGCCCATCAATTATTTGACTCATACTATGATCATGTTTACTACCTATTCATCTTTATTATCACGCCAGATCCCTTGTAGGCAGAGAATACCGTATTCATAAACTAATTAATAAGAATAGAAAGCAATATTCTTGTAAGCAAATTAATATGTTGCTAATAAGCAATAATTTCACTAACAAAATAATAATAATGGCCTTTATTCGGACATTAATATTTATACTTACTTTTGCTTAAACCTAATAACTTCTACACCGTCACGCCTATATTGCCCAAGCGGGGGTGGCAGAGGTGTACTAGTACACCCACGTTTCGCCGACGATGTTAAGTCCCATGTAATAGGGGGCGAGCCTTTTGCCATATACCGGGCACAATTCCAGACTCCGGACTTGTACTGGGAAGTTTTTCTTGACCTAATAACTTAATAATTTAAAATGATGAATATAAAAACAGTTTATAGTTATTTTGCCTCGACAGCCCTGGCTGTATGCCTCTCGTTAGCAAAGTCCTCTTCCAACTACCTCCATCTCTCCCTGTCTATAACTGTTCTGGCCCATGCGCTACCGGCTATAGCTTTTATATCATCCACCCATCTTCTAAAAGGTCTGCCTCCTTTCCCTTTTTCTTTACTTGTAAACCAGTACATTATTGTTTTTGACCACTTTTCTTTCCCTCTGATTGTATGCTTTATTTAACATAGTTTTATTTAACAATTTAATATGTAGGTACATTAACACTTATTTATCTTGTCTCCTGGATTATAATGATTTTTCTTCACTTTTTTCTTTTATCTGCGAATGACAACAAAACTCTCACAACTTGACTGTCACCTGTCAATATCAAGCCCAAAGTCTTATTTTACGGCTATCTTTTTGCAGTAGTTACTAAAAATGAATCATACATCAGCACTATTAAAATCATTTTGGAACCCAGTAAAAATAGCAACGAGATGCTATCCCTACCCAGTGACGTTCAGGTACTTCCTGCAGAACCAGCCCTCGACCCAGTACATGAGACTCGAAAACGGGCTCATGGTAGCCACTGAGGAGAGAGAATGTTATAACGCATGCATCGGCCTCTTCATGGACGCAGGTTCGCGTTACGAAAGTTACTTCGAGAATGGAATAGCACACTTCTTCGAGCACATAGCATTCAAATCCACCAAATCCCGAAACAGGACTCGTTTAGAAGAACAAATGTCATGTATAGGAGCACAATACAAGTGTTCCACTAACCGGGAAATGGCGGCTTACTACGTCCAATGCCTTTGCCAGGACACCCCCCTCGCTCTCGATATCCTCACCGACTGCGTGTACAACAACGCGTTTTCTTGCTCCGATATAGAAGGGCAGAAGAGGAACGTGTACTACGAAATGCTGGAACACGACAAAGACTCAAACGCTTTGGTGCGAGACTACATACACAGCACCGCGTTTCAAGGTACTCCATTGGCCCAAAGCGTTATGGGACCGACAAGCAACTTGTACAACTTCTCTGATGGAACCATCAGCAGATACGTAAAGAAATTCTTCGACCCTTGCAGAACTGTTCTCGTAGCTGTCGGCGGGGTGAAACACGAGCAGATCGTATGCCTAGCACAGTCCTACCTGAACGCATTGGGGCCCATAAAATGTGTAGACAGCGACATCTACAGATACACCGGCTCAGATGTGAGATACCGTGACGATTCGATGCCAGCTACCAATGTTATCATAGCCGTAGAAGGACCTTGCTTTTGCGCTACTGATAACGTGGTGATGGATGTCGCAGCGGAAGTACTAGGCGGTTGGGATAGATCACAGCCCGGCGGCTACAACCACCATACAACGCTAGCCCGGAAAGTCTCCTCGGATCAACTTTGCGAGTCATACCAGGCGTTTAATTTGAACTATAAAGATACCGGTCTGTGGGGCATACAGTTCGTAGCTCCGCCGCTTTGTTTAGACGATATGGTGATAATGATACAACATGAATGGATGAATTTGTGCAACAGCATTACTGAAGCCGAAGTCGAGAAGGCCAAGAGGTGGTTGAAGGCGAAATTGTTGTCTAAAATGGAGAGCTCTGTGCATACGTGTTATGATATTGGAAGGTGGGTCCTGTACCATGGAGCCAGGCCTTCGCTGCTGGAAAGACTCTGCGAGATAGACAACATCCACGCGAAGGACGTCAAGGAAGTGTGTACTGAGTATCTGTACGATAAGTGCCCTGTCGTGGCGGCCATTGGCCCCACGGAAGTCTTAAGCGATTACACCAGGATCCGCGCCGGAATGTACTGGTTGCGCGTTTAGTTTTGATAATTACATTTATTAGTTACATTTTACTTAATTTCATTTCCATTCGGACTCGTGTTACACATGTTACAGATGAAGAAGTCTAGATCAATAGTATTATTTTATTTTCAATAGTACAGATTGGCTAATAATATTGTCAATGACATCCCTGGGCCAATAGATCCTTGTCGAATAATTCTATTGGTAGTAACGATACTGTTTCGTTTCAGCTATCGATAGTATCAATGGTATCATAGCAATACTACGGATAATATTGATAGTATCATCAGTTTCAGTATATTCATCATCATCATTCAGCCTGTATCTAAACACAGCGGAGGGTAGGCCTCTCCTCTATCAGATCATTCGTTCCGGTACTGTGCTAGTCTATTACACAATTGGTGAATTATTTACTATCGAAAGTATTGCTCCATCGATAGTTCGACCAACTGCAATAATATTACACCGTCACGCGTATATTCCCCAAGTGGGATCGGCAGAAGTATACTTTACACCCACTTCTCGCCGAAGATTTTAGGTCCCATATAAAAAGAGGCACTACTTCTATACACCGGGCCCAATTCCAGGCTCTGTACTAATACTGGAAGTTTTTCGATAGAAAAACTACTATTTTTCGACCTAGGATTATGATTAGGATATTATTAACATCCAACATAGACTTATCGACAGTATATCTGTAGTATTACTTTTTATTAGAATTTATAGAATTATCTACAATCATTCGTACAGTTGTACAAGAATCTTTTAGCTTGCGGTCAAAATCGAAACTAACACCGTCATGTGAATTGCCACTTCATGTCAGTCACTGCTATAAGTTTACCAAAGTTATTTAATGAGTTACCGTGAGAACCCAATTATTAAAATATCTCCTTGGAAGTACGAAAAGGACATTTTCAAAAATTACCCCATAACCAACAAACATTTGACTTATGCCATCATATCATTATTTATCTATATTATTAAAATAATAGCAAATATCCGTATCTAAAAGACAATTTGCAATCTAAAACGAATATTTCAAAGTATTGTAAGTACTTATATCGAAGTCGCCGACATCTTTACTCAATGTCAACCCACAATATAACCTCATTTATTAATGGCTACTGAATTATAACCTTAAAATCGTATACTTTTTGTGCATTATTGCGATTCCCCCGCTTATCCGTTTAAAAATTAATGCCTTCAGAGAATTTCATACAAGTAATTTTTCATTGATGTTCTGGGGCAAATCATGTATGGGCGCAGAACCTGCATGTCCTTGACTAAATGTTAACCCTAATTTCACACTGCCCATGGCATATCATATATAGCACTATATTGACCGATTTGTTCTTTCAATAGTATCGATACTACCGATAGTTCCAATATTCCTATTCAACTCTAGTGCAGGTGCACCCCGCATACTAACAAGGAATGAAAGGATATAAATAAAACGACAATAATACAAA
Organism: Phalera bucephala; assembly: GCA_905147815.2. Lineage (NCBI taxonomy): Eukaryota > Metazoa > Arthropoda > Insecta > Lepidoptera > Notodontidae > Phalera > Phalera bucephala. Next base: position 29,506,812 of record LR990609.1, read on the forward strand.
ATTATAATTTATTATCTCATATAAAGCTAAAATATAAAAAATATAAAAGGTATTTGAGTATGAACAGAGCACAAGTCGTTATCGACATCACAATATATACATACAAGTGCTGCTTTATATTCCGACCAAAAAAAAAAAAAAATATATTAGGTACCGCGACCAGGAAAATGATCCTCGACTCTTAGACCGTATTCGTGGCCTGCTATAACATGCCCTTCTGCCGAAGGTGGTCTGTTTCTCCAACTCAGCTATATAATTATTGTATGCATGCTCTGATGGGTGCTTTTCGTATTGTGTTACAAGATGACTTTATTGTGTTTCGATGGATGCGTTTCATATTTGCGTCGCCTCCAAAATATTCATAGGTTACCCCTATTTACATTATAACCTGCATTCAAATCGTTTCTAACCCGTCAGCTGGATCTCATTTTCCTGGTCGGGAGACAACAAAAAAATTATACATCGGGGTTCGGCCCTTACTCTTGATAAGTGGGTCAATATAAAAAAAAAACAATTCGAAATGTTGCCTTAAGAAATACATCGTTTGGTTATCACAACATAATGTCATGTCGGTATTGAGCAGGAAGTAATTAAAAGTTTAGATTAGTTTTTGGGCCTCGCTGGCCCACAAACTGAAGAATGTAATGTAATGTCCACAGATAACGTAGCTGACTCAAGAAAATTAATATAATAAAACACTGCTTAGTTAACTTTAAAATACGACTAAAATTTCAGCGTACTTTTTATAAGCGGATTTATCGTGAAAATACACGCGTAGAATAACATTTAGGTTTCGAACTAAAAATCAAACGTAAATTACTCGAAAATTTTCCCAGTGAACTCACTTCATGAAAAGTGTTTCATGTTGGATATGTATGTTTCTTACTTAGAAATAATATTTTATAAGTCTGATAATTTTATGTAAATAACTTTTGATGGATTCAAACATTATCTTCCTATTGGAGAAGTCAGTTTGGAGCTCAGTCCACAGTATCTCTAGACATTTACAAGTGATAGAAACATACTTCTACCCCCCAAAGGTCCACACGAGACTTGGAGTATTAAAAGTATATTTCTAGAAGAAAACAAAATATAGATAAAATAGATTGTCACAAATCGAATTATAAACTTAATAAATATGATCACAACGTAGAGAGCAAAATGATTGTCAATATTTCGTTGTAAAACACATTTGTTTTGTAGTCGGTAACGACGCATACAATCGAAGAGATTTTACTGCGAAACTAATAATGCGACTCGACTATGTTTGATAAATATTCGTCTGTCTTGAATAATAACAGACCATTTTCGAAAATATTCGACCGTCTTCGATAATATTCTATTTTCTTCGATAAATTTGCGATGTTTTACTCAAAATTTTGTAGAACACATCGTTAATCACATGAAAAGTGTATCTAATTACGTTATATCTTGTTAGATACAATATATTACCTAAGTAGATACACTTTAATTAATACTTTGTATTGAGAGAAAATTACCGAGCCGCACAATTAGTTTTTTCTTGTACACTGCCACAAAATTTTCTGCAAAGTCTACTTAGCGACTCAACTCTGTCCCTACTACGCCACTGATTTAGTAAATCAAGATGAAGGGGACGACACATCCAATAGGATTATTCAGCGTCAAGAATCAAGGTACATAAATGATAAATATATTTGCAGTTAAATTTGTAGCTTGATACGTTCGCAGTAGGATTTCAATTCGTTCGTGAAATTATAAGATAAACATAATTTGAAGGACAGTAGCGATAGTAACTGCTTCCATGTCGATAAAATCTGTGTTTTCTATTGGTACTGGATTAAACATGCTTTGAGGTTTCAGAGACTCAATCAAAAATTAACTGATGTTATCGAGTTCAAGTCTCACACATTTTATTCAACTTTGTTTACTTACAACTTGCTTGGGCCTGTGAGGTGGATTTTTTGTCTGTCTAATACATAATATATTTATATATTATATCGTGGAAATACGCGTGCTTTTACCCTCGACAAACCCTTATTGAATTGGTCTTACCTCCCACCGACATGGAAGCAGTTTTGAAACATGATAAATGCAATGTAAAGGTACAAACATGCGATTATATTTCTGTTTGACTGCATTAGAACATTTAAACACACAGATCATTTTTTTTCTCTATTTAACACGTACAAAGAGTAAGAGGAAAGAACGATTACATTATGATTACTTATTTCGTACTTAACACTCGTTGTATAGAGCAGTCAAACAGATCAGTAATTACAGAATTAACATCGATTGAATACTAAACATTGATAATTACGTTTGTTTTGAGTATATTTGTAAATATTTATTTCGGTCGTTGGCCCTATAATGTGTCAAATATCTCCAAAGGGGTAGGTAGCAGAAGTTTGGGTTGTAGGCCCTCGTTTTACAGAGGCATCAAGGTAAGGTAAATATTTTGATCTCAATTTCCCATCCCCAATCTGATATCGACCAGAAAATTTATAAACAGCCATCTTGTTGCGAAAGGAAACGATATTTCGAAGATGGCTTAGTCGAGTGGTTAGAACATAGGCCGCTCCGCTTACTGGATCGAGTTTACGCGGATTCCATCTCCACATAAGATAGACTTTTGTTCTCGATAAATGTTTTAGTCTAGGTATATATGTGAATCTCGTATTTGACAACGCATCCACGACACGGAATAATTCCTAGTGTGGGGCTACTATTTTAATGAAAATAGGACTATTAACTATATTGCGATCATTTTAAAACTATTTCGTTATGTAAATTATTGTTTAACATAAGGAATGTTAGTAACAAGGGAATTATTTTTGAAATAATTTTGTTGTAACTAACATTACGTATTACATGTACGAATTACTTAAAATATAAATGAACAAGACGAGGATCATGTCAAAGGTCCATATCGTACCAACTTCTGTAAAGGTTAGAGACTCTACGCTTGAAGTTGTTGAGAATTATAAATACCTGGGACAAAGAATCCAATTAGGTAGGTCCAACTTCGAGAAAGAGGTCAATCGTCGAATCCAGCTCGGCTGGGCAGCGTTCGGGAAGCTACGTGACGTCTTCTCGTTCCGTATACCGCAGTGTCTCAACACAAAAGTGTGTGTTTCCAGTGATGACTTACGGCACTGAGACATGGTCGCTTACGATGGGCCTCTTAAGAAAGCTCAAGATCACCCGAAGGGCAATCGAGAGAGCTAACCTCGGAGTTACCCTGCGGAATCGTATCAGAAATGAGGAGATCCGCAGGAGGACCAAAGTCACTTACATAGCACTCCGAATTGCTAAATTTAAGTGGCAGTAGGCGGGGCACATCGTTCGTAGAACTAACGCCCGTTGGGGTAGAAAGTGTCTCGAGTGGCGACCACGTACTGGAAGACGTGGAGTGGGAAGGCCCCCTACAAAATGGACCGATAACCTGGTGATGGTCGCGGGTAGAAGCTGGATGCGTACAGCACAAAGCCGGTCGTTGTGGCGGTCTTTCGGGAGGCCTTTGTCCTGCAGTGGACGTCTTTCGGCTGAAGATCGATAACATTACGTAATCTACGAACAATGTGTCTATACATTGGTCGTCAATTAATATTCAGGACGGGAAATCATAGGTATCAGCCAAAACTATCGAGGCTTTCGTCTTTGACACATTATCGGACACGAATGCACAAGTTTCGAGTATACATATAATGATAAAGAATTCAATAGTAAATTCGAAATACAATCAGTTTCAATTTAAATTCGAAGAAATTTCTCGACACGTACAATGTACGCATTTTATATTTAGTGAGTAATTTTTAGATTTATCACGACCCGTTGCTTGCCTGCGACACCATCGCGTCTTCACATTTAAATATCACATTAAATCTGAACTTATTTGCCAAACGGTAGATGCTACGAGACGTTCCGATAGCGATATTATGTAAATGCAGTTGGTATTTGACAGCAATCGGGATAAAACAACTTGAATGACAGTTGGTAGTCAGTCGCACAATGTATGCTATTACAAATGTTGTTAAATCAAATGTCAACTTCTATCCATTTAATTATCCATTCTATCATGATTCTGGTTAATTTTATAACGGAGTGGTGTTTTGAATGCTATGCATAAACTTAATGCATTTTTTTCACAGACCAAATGAAGGAACTCTTTAATTAGATTGATTTTTTTCCGTTACCTGGTATTTCGGGTCTTTCTAGAAGGATTTGGATTAAAAGAAACCAAAATGGTCCTATATGATTTTTTTTTCTAATGGTCACACAAAATGGTCGTTGAAAATGTTTCTATTAATTGCAAGATACTTCAAAACCAAACATAACGAATGTCGTCATCGTTTGCAATGTATGAAAGTTAATTTTGAATACATTTACATAATCTTCCTAGAAGTTACGTTTTTTCTCATTTAGTTCAGTTATTACTTTCTTCTATACAAATTTCGATTATTATTCGGAAGCAGTGAGAGAATGTTAAAACACACCCCTGCAGACTCATATCTCGTCTCGGAACATCCTGCCGCCTAACGAACACCAAAACAAGACAAGTTTGTATACAAACTCGTCAGAAATATTTTTCAAAACAATAATGAAATCTAAAATTTCTCTTCTCTTTAAATAGCAGCCTTATTACACGAGATTCGATCTCACAAAGGACGAATGCATATCACTGCTTACACAAATTGACACCGAGACGCGAATGCTACTCCGCATGAGCGTTATCACAAAACTGCGATTGCTACGCAATCGCGTGAAAATTTCATTTCGCTATGAAAATATAATTTTCTAATTTGTGATCGAGACGCAATCGAAATTATGTGATAAGCCGTGTTGGAGTCCAAAGTACCGCCTCATGACACATTTTAAATCCTAGTCTTGAATACTGGCCAATTGTTGGACAATTTATTGTAATTTAATTATAATTTTTTTACATAATTTTTTACATGAATGTCTTGTTATCTCCACCGCAATGGGTCAGACAACGTTTAAATGGAATGTCGAGTATTGACACAAGAGAAGTCTTAAGAGATACAAGAGAATATAAACCTATGTGTATACTAGTGTACCATTCTACTGGTTACTTTTCCGTTCATAAGAATACTTAAATACGATTAAGACGGACAGTTCAACATTTAATACGATTAGATGCCTAAAGTTTTATGGCGTTGTATTGTGAACGTTGTGAACGTACAACTTAGAGTCGCATTTTGAATTTCGATACGATTGATGTATAAACGCCTTCCCAAATATTTTGTAAGAAAAAAATATCTACACTCAAGATCGTAAAATCAATTAATAAGGCCGGCACATTTTTCATTCAAATGTCTATGGCTACTTATTATATTAGTTCATTGGTTTTATAAAATAACTGACACAACACTTTTAAGGCATTTCCATAAATATAATAGAAATATAATTAGATTCTATATCTACCAAATTATAATCCCAATTATAAGTCAACTACTTTATCATCAAGTAATCTACTTTTACCAAATCTCACTCATAATCCGCACAACCGGTTGCGATTGTTGCTAAATAACAATCTGATAACAATTCAGCGGCGATCGCATTCAAACGACGAGTCGAAATTCAAAATGGACTGTAACCACTTCATGCTTACATACTAAAGATATTTGTCATGGAAACACAGATCTGTACTTTTTAATAAATATTTGAGCACTATACTAAAACATTGGAATGTTCATGGAATGTAAGTATACATAGATTAATTTTCACACTTATAAAAAACATTAATTATATGTGCGCGCGACGTGGTCCACATTTAAAAACATTTAAGGTCCCTGTCTTCCACACTATTGACGCCTGATAGAATCAGTCAGTCAGTTTTGCTCGATTTCCCTGTTGGTTCAAAAACGTAACGAGCACAAATAATTAACATAATACATTCTACTACAAAATATAAGAGTATAGAATGTATATTAATAAGAACTTATCTAGTTTGGAGTATATATTATAGACATCAATGAGGGTGCTTAGTTTGACACTGCCTTTAAAATTAAACGGTTCTTCTTAGCAACAAAAGTCCTTTATTTTAAGCGGTAATAAGGTTTTAAAGGTTATGTACTTCTATCTTTTCTTTAAATGCCAAGGCGGGAACATTCTTTACAAGATAATAATTTGCATAAATGGTTCTGGTTTTATAACACTGATCTAAATTAATGCTATGTCATTCGTATTAGACCTTATTGTGATTAATTAAGTTTATCTGAATAAAAATAGACTTGATGAGTACCAAGATAAGAGGTATCCTTCGAGCACGCACTCTCCACTTCCCCTATCACTGAATACGTTCCCTCCCGACAGTCTCAAACAAAGCGCCCGCAACACGACACAGTATATAACTATTTGGCAACATAATACATACTGAGTATTGTATAGAATAAAGAGTACATAAATTCTGAGCGTTCTTTGAGTACCACGAGGACTTGAGCAGACTCGCTGTTTGAATTTTTTTTAGAAATCGACGAATATCGTAATTCGGTCTTTATAAGAAAGGCATAAGAGATTAATTACAATTGAACATAGAAAGATGGGTGGAGATTTTTCTTGGAAAGTATAGATTTTAAAAATATTGCTGTAGTTCTATCTCCTTTTAGCTTCACTTAGATATACACACAAAATTGAAACAGAAAACTCGTCGATTCCTAAAAAAACATACAGTTTAAAAATACAAAATATTACAAGAAGTTTCTGAGCATACGCAAAGAGGCCATTAATAACAGCTGCACCTTATACTCTCAAAAATATACAAATAATGTAAATAGCATTGGTATAAAAAAAATTTGGTAAAAAACACATCATATTTATAAATGCTAAAAAACACTACACTCAGCTACCGCCCGTGGATCCTAATACGTAAATCCTTAATAATCTCTTTTATATCTTAAACTAAAATTACGTTACTTATAAATATACGTATATTAGAAAAAAACACGAACTTTTTTATCGGGATTATGCATTCTTATTACTAGTGGAATGTAGAGAAATTCTTTTTTTTTGACAATATTATAGTGTTAGTTTTACTACCCCTTAATATTAATGGTTAGCTACCCAAACCTTTGTAAATACACCGATTAAAGGACGTATTATTAATAATTTTATACATTAACTTTAAAAAAATATATATGCGTCAATGCAAGTGATCTGCAAATGGACTGCTGTCCCGCCGCATCATGGCGCTTTGCAGTCAAAACTGCGATAAAACAACAGTGTAATTGGACCGTTTATACCCGCTAACGTACTATTTGTCATTTATTTTTATCGAGAAATATATTATACTGCTCTTAGAGCATCAAATCATTTCCGACTGTTAAGTTTTTGATTGAAACCGTAATATTTATTGCAAAATTCATTCTAAAATTCATCACGATATATCGATTTATTTCTAGCTCTCACAAAATCTGCGCTTTGTCAGCTCACACGCAGACCAATTACAGCTCAATTGCAGTTCAATTGCAATGCACGCCCTCACAAGCCCCCGCGATCTATACTTGGGGCCGTGAAAAAGTATGCAACACTAAAAAATACCGAATTAGAGGCGCTGCATCACATAACTTTCCTCTCGCACCAGCCCAACCCGGCATCACCGCCCTGGTCCAAGGTTCACCTCGTTTAAAATAAGAGAGCTAATGACTACAATACGTTTCGACTTCGTTACGATGGGACGATTAAAAACGTTAAAGCTATATTCGCTTTAAAGCCTGACCAGAAAATATGTGAACACGAGCCACTAACTAGAAGATCTAAAAACCCGTGCGCCCTGCTTTTCCGGCCGTAAATTTACGAAAAATAAAAATTTAATACCTTATAAATGGAATGCTTGCTTTTTTTTACGTCACCGACTCGCGACCAAATGAAGGCCTCCGATCAACCGGTGAACCAAAAATGGACGAAAGTTATCTTACATAAAACAGTCGTTTCGAAATTATTGAGGTATAAAATTTTATAATCTTAACACATCTAAACAACCCTTGTATAGTAAAATTAATTAAAAAAAATGTATACATCACTAAATCTAAATGTTGTACGTATAAAAATGTTCACGTTTACAGATAATCTAACTAAGAACTTAATAAAAAAAAATAAACTTAAAACTAAGTAAAGCATATATAGATGATTAACATACACAATATCGTATTTTGTACTGTAAGGTTATGCTTTAAATGGTCACCGTAGGTGAATTATGTAGAAAATATAAAAAGAAAGTCATTTTTTCTTTCAGTTTTTTTTTTGTACACTCGTCGTAAAATGGCAACGTTACGTATTTTAAACCTACTCGCGGCCGGTCTAGCTGCCTAACATCGTCTTGTACTTGGCATATCGTGTTTATTATGTAAAATGGACTATTTCTGTGACCCATTCTCTTTACTAAATGTATTAAACTTAATATAAAATATAATATATTCAAAAAAATGACTGTGCCATTTAAATGCACGAAAGTGTAAATATAATGGATGACAGACTATAAACAATTGTAATGTAATTTATAATATACAAGTTACAAAGCGCAGGGTGTAAATGTGAGATTAAATTGGTATATGTTTTAAAGTAAAAAAATATGAACGGCTGCATACAACTGTTTAATTGAATCGGCAGTGCCACCGATTTGTGTCTAAATTGAACAACTACATATATTGAATGAATAAAATGTACGAGTATAATAGTCGAAACAAAATCATCAATATAATTAGATTTTAATCTTAATGAACGACTAAACTGATCAGTCGGCAAACAATAAGCCGTGTGTTACTATTAAAAGGACCTACTTGTATACTCAAGCAAGCAGTGATAGCCTAGTGGTTAGACCGTTAGACTGCGAAGTCAGAGTTTTAACCCAGGAACTAGTGTTGTAAAAATGAGCTCTGAAGTCGAGCGTTTGGCGCTGAATCGACGCTTACGAGCGTTGAAACACGTAGAAGAAACGAGCGTTTTAAGCGGCCCCTCGGGCGTTTTTACAACACTACTACGCACCTCTGTCTTTTCGAAAGCATATGGGTATTATCACTTGCTTTAACGGTGAAGGAAAACATCGTGAGGAAACCTGCATGCCTTTGAGTTTCTTGAACGTGTGTGAAGGTTCCTAACCCGCACTGGGCCAGCGTGGTGGACTATGCTAAAACCCTCTCAGTTTGAGAGGAGGCCCGTGCCCAACGGTGAGACAGTTTCTAAACAGGGCTAATATTTTTATACGTAATTTTTTACTGGTGTTATTTTTGACCACAGACTATTTAAACAAAAATGTTATTTTGTTCAATTATTAAATTAACCTATGTATCTATTTCAAGGGTTAGGAGAAAGATGGCCTTTTTAATCAGTTTTGTCGATTTCTATGACGGACAGCGGGTGACAGGTTTTGATTGAGTTTATACTTTTTAATGTAATACAGGATCATATAAGTACCCGAATGTACATCGTCTACACTGTCAGTCTGTGATTTTTAAATAATTCGAAACTTTTACATACGAAAGTTGCGAATGGAGACATAAAATGATATTTCAATATTTTAAACTTAGTATTAATTTCATCATAATAATCCAATGTTAAAGGTATTATAAGTATATTCAGATTTTTAATTAATTCGATGATATTCAGAATTTCGATATATTTAGTATTCTAAAATGATTAATATAAAATTATAAATTTATTATAAGGCTTAAAATTAGATTATGGATAATGGCGAATGCACGTAATTTTATAAACACCATATTTTTTTTTTCTCTGGACCGACGCATTATGAAAGTTATTGATAAAGTTATTATAAGAAAAGAATATGAACACAAGAAATAAAATGGCAACAATTTCAGTCTTTATACTTTGAGATAAGTAGCAATTTGAGAGAACGGGGAATATATATAGTTAAAAGTGAACCAGTAATCTTCCTTTAAAACTACTAGACACTTATCGGAACGGTAAGTCGAGAGTCTACGAAATCAGCAAGCGTGCATGACGAACTATGAGAGTGAAGGAAGCTACAGAAGTCTCCAGCTACCCCGCAAAAGATCTGGCGTGATGATATAGATAGAGAGATATTAATGTTAATTTATGATGAAGTCATACATGTTGTTTACCTCGAGTACAATCTAGAAGTATTTTTGTAATCTTTGCCGTATGTCCGGGATGTGGTTATGCGTGTGTGTGTGAATGATCTACGCTGTTGGCCGCGGGCCTTTACAGCTTCACCGGGCAAGAGGACGAGCGTGCAAGCACTACGCACAAGTCAGAAGGGCAAGGGGGCAACTAGCTCAAGGGCGCCTCAAGGAGGAACGGCCTCGGCTTGGGCAGTCGCTATGGGGGAGGGCGTATTCTAGGTGTCTCGCCGTGGTGCTCTGCACCGGCCGGCGGGCAAGGCATGATTCGACCTCGGTGGTCGTGGCGAGGTCGGTGTCTGATCCTGTGTGCTGTATCTGTATCCGAAAGAAGGGATGTAAGGGCATCGGGAGGGTCGGTGAGAACATGCCGCGGACAGCGGTAGAGGCTGATAGGAGGGGAGTTAGGTTCGTAGTCGGCGGTGGCTACAATGTGGTTATTCGTTTATTGCTTTATGTATGTCTTATAATGGAGTAAGGTTATAATACTATTACAGTTAAAAAGGTTTCAACAACTTTCCTGATGTGAATACTTATCAATTTATACCATCACGCCATATGCCTTGCGAGGAAGGCTAAGCAACAAAAGAGAGAGTAAAGGGAAGAAATCTATTGGACGTCTGTATACTTATGATCACAAAAAAAAACTAAAAAGAAACTTTTATTTTCGATAGATACCGAATTGTTTAAGGTCAAAAAAAAGTAAATAAGCCTTATACGTATGATACGATTACTGGTTCACTTCCGACGCCTTAAGAGAAACACGCGCGATCTAATTTTATTATACTATAGAAAATCACCCTGCGCTTAACAAATACTAAACAAACATCAATTATAATACATATTAAATTTCAGTCTTTGGAATTTGTGTACTGGAATGTATGAAATACATAATGATATACAAGGTGTAACGTAATAAAAGCTAGACCTCAGACACCCCGATTAGAGAATTGCTTCATAAATTCAAAACAAAAACCAAATTTAAAGGATTTTACCCTTCTTTTAAGCACTTTAATACCCTAATTATCAATGAAACTTGTACGTGTATATGTGCGTTTTGATAAATACGTTTTAGGAATGCATTTGAAATCTCCTTGTTACTATGAATCAAGAATAAATTTCGTTTTATATAGCGCACTAAAAGAGTAAAAGCATTGGTCACAAATTAAAAAACAATTAAGATACATTAAAAATTGTTGGAATCAATTCAGTTATCGGTTTAGAACAAACTACTTTCAGGTCTTGCATCTATTATGTTACACCTTGTATAATTATCACACGGCTAGCGGGATATCTTGGCGTCCATTTAGAAAAATGCGTATATTATTTTTGAGATTTGTTTCAGTCCAATCAGCTATTTCGGCGACCAGGCGAACCGTTTGCTTGAAACGGCCATATATCCAATGTTACCAAGAAAACTGCCAAAAATCATGATTATATTATGACATTTTCTAAGATTATTTTGTAAAATTGACCGCTAAAGCACTTGCTATACAATTGGTTACCAACTTGGGCTTCTTATTAATCATATACTTAGGGAAATTATGCCGTCATTCTGTTACGCAGTTCAGCTTGTCCATTCAATACCCAAATTAAAGTCAGTCAGTAAGTTGTCCAGTTTATCGACGGGATTAAATTAAAATTGATTCGTCAGTTATCATATATGTTTGGTGCCGTCAAGCGAACTGTATGCCTCAAATAGCTGAATGAACTAATTACTTGTACTATCTAGATATTTTTAATTATCGTACCCCTAGCTATATCGTGCAAGTTCCCCTAGTACTGACACGGTCATGACTCTGTAGCGATCCTAGGCTGCGATATAACACAGGAAAAACATTCTGCCCGTGGTACCCCTAGGAATATCGTGCAGGCTCAATTCCTCTATAGATGAATTCCGTGGTTCCCCTAGGCACGTAGAACCTAGGGGAACCAACCAGGGGTTCCACAAATAGCGGTCGTAATCCACACAGTCGCAATGTATAGTCATTAGACAAATTAATGAACGAATCGTTACGTTCCAATTACATACACTTATAGATATAATTCTGATTATATATTGATTAACATGGACACCGAAGATTACTGTTAGATTATGGAAAACGCTTATTCATACAGATAATACTTATTAATTATGTATGAATTTATTATTATAATTAAAGTTTGGTAAAAATAGTGCATGTTACGGATTGGGTGATTGATATGAGGATAATATTTTTAAGAATAGATTCGTTTGGGTGTAAAGAAAGACAAAATAGGATAGTTTACGTCCCTCTGCCTATAGGCGATTAGCTGATTTCGCATTTATTTTGGTAATGATTACGATTCGGTTTATGAAATTTTAAATAGGAGAATTGAGGTCCAGTATATTAATATGCACTATTTCTTACCAAATAAATACACTGATTATTATAGTATATAATAGACACATACGTTTTAAAATACTTATTTGGTGATTACCAGCTTTGCAAGAGAATTTTGGATAATTCTCAATAGTACAGTTCTGTTTGATAATATATAAAAAGTTATACAGGAATGAAGAATGCAAATTTTACGCAGAAATGCTCTGAGAGATTAAAATACCTTTGTCGATAATGGAATGAAAAGTTAAGAATATAACCCAAATAAGATTCGAGAAAAGGTCCATAATGACACGACTTAAGTAAGGTAGCCAGTTTTTCTGTATAAATATAGAAGAACAATATATTTTGTTTGCAATTATAAAAAAAATAAAGAATAATTTTAATAGATAATTTAAGTGTTACTGTGTACAGAAAATAAGAATGTATTTTTTACACCTAAATTTCCTCAAACATCATGGAGAAACTATATTTTTCGAGTATTTAATCAATCAAAAATCATGAGAGTATATTACAAATTATCGGGCATACAATTTATAAAAATTCTTCTAAAATTTAACAACATCTCAACAAAAACTGACAACCTTCCTCAACTGAATTCTTGAAAGCTTTAATTCTTGAAAAAGTTTTTATATAATACCATACTAGACTTCACACATACCTCGCACTTCTTGAGTGGTGTGCAGTTGACTTTCTGGGGTTTCTTCCTGGATTTCTTGGTGAAAATATGCTGGTCGGTCCAGTGGGACTCCTGAGTGAAGGTCTTGAATAATTTCAGCGGTTCAACGTAGTCTAGTTTTGGGGTCGTCTTCTTTTGTCGACGGCGCTTGGTCTTGCATCATACGGTCTCTGGGTCTGCTTCTGACTTCGGAGCCAGGGTCTCAGTGTTGGAGTATTTGCTGACTGGCTCAGGGGTCGTGGAGTAGCTGTTGCCGTCTGGGGTCTGGGACTTGTTCGAGTCCGGTGTCGTTGACGGGTAGCTGGAGTGGGAAAGAGTTATTGTAGGTGAAAAATAAGTACCACCATACTTAAATTCTTCAAGCGGGGATGGCAGAGATATAATGCGTACACATTACACCAATGTCAGAAGAAATAATGACAAAACAGTTAAACAATGCGTAAGTGGAAAGATATAGGTACCGGGGAAGACCTAGACGATCTTACCATGACCAAATAGACCGCGTCTTATCTGAAGGGTAAGTCAAGACTCTCCGTAACCGGTGCGCGTGTATGAGACGAACTATGAGTGGATTAAGCCAGAGAGGTATGTAAGGAAAGAACCTGTTGGAACTCTGTACTCTCTGCCTACCCTACAAGGATCTGGCGTGATGATATAGATAGATAGATTTGCCTACTACGGATAGAATTTTGACAAATTTTGTACAGAAAATCTGTCATTTTTTTATCTTAAAAGCACACTATGTCCGACTTGGAATTTAAATCCAAGACTTCCTGATTTTTTCTCCCACTGTGTAACACAAGAATAGGAGGGTTCTGACGCAATAATATAAATGCGGACGTCAGATTGATGGACGATTTAGCGCAGTGGTTAAGAGCTTAAGCCGCTCCGCCTACTGTGTCTATAGTCGCGGGTTCGATTCCCGCAAGAGACAAATATTTGTGTGACCCACAATTATTTGTTTCAGTCTGGGTATTCGTGTATGTGAATTTTCATATTTGTAAACGCACCCTTGACACAGGAATAAATCCTAGAGTGAGCAACGTATGTTATTTAAAAAAATGAAAATACAATGCGAAAGTCTCATGCCACCTCCGCTTGGGGAATATAGGTAATGACATACGGCTTGGTCCACTGGTTAAGAACTTAAACCACTCCTCCCACTAGATACAGTAATCGCGGGTTCAAAACCCGTACAGGACGAATGTTCGTGTGGCCCACAAGTATTTGTTTCGGTCTGGGTGTATGTGTATGTAAATTACGTGTTAGTAAAAGTATCCACAATATAGAGGAAATTCCAAGCGTGGGCCGCTTGAGTTAGAGATGAGTCGATGGTGTATCTTATCATAAATAAATAAATCTCTATAATATAGCTATTATTGTTATATAATAAATCATAGCAAATAGATGTGGATACTCGTAATTTATAGCTCCTTCTCCTTTCACAGCAAAATATTTTAAATATAAATACCTTTTTAAAAAACAAGCTTTAGAGCAAAAACATAAAGAAGATGTCTTGCTTAGTTGAGAATTTCCTATGGCTTCTTTCCCGCTCCATCAGACCCTGGACACCATCCGGGTGTAAAGTACTCGTCAAGACAAATCCAACGAGCCCAGACACGGCAGGGTTATATTGAGTAGTTGGGTTGTTCCATTGGCCACCTTTCGGCTTCATCATCAGACCCTGAACACTATCTGGTTGTATAGTACTTGTTAATACCAATCTAACAAACCTTGGGGGGGTTACCTTGTATATTTCACATGTTCCTACGGCCTTTCTTATTTCTTACTCCATCAACAGACCAGCTCCACGGTACCATATTATTGCATTGCAAACTTCCATATGTATGCCAAATTTCAGCTCAATCGGATACCCGCAAGTGCTTGAAAAATGGATCACAAAATTTGAACTGGAACGACAGACAGACCGACACACCTACGAACATTGCAAGTTAAATAAAACTTATGACAAAGATTAAAATAGTACTTTTCCTAAAGAGGTTATGGTAGCTCTGGTTTAATATGTATCTTTCTATATAATCACGCCAGATACCTTGCGGGGTAGGCAGAACGTACAGAGTTCCAAAAGGTATTTTTCGTACCAAGTTCTTGGATTTAGTTCTTATATTATTTATTTCTTAGATTTCGAATTTTATCGCGGTTTAGTTTGATTTTTAAGTTACAAAAAAAAGACCCATACTGATAGACTGATGAATCTCACCACCATCCAACACAGTTAGCTACCGTGGGTAAATCTTTGTTTCAGAGAGCACAAGGGATCTGTGACAAGAAACATCTGGCTGCCGAGCTTCAACATGTCAAGCAAGTCCTGCACGACAATAAGCTTCGAGTCCCACGCCAACGTCACAGTGACCGAGTGAAACCAGCCACAGTCGAGCGTCACCCTGCTGTACTACCTTACATGAGAGGAGTAATAAACAAGATTGGCTACATATTGAAGCGTGCTTCAATCAAAACATTTTATAAGCCGCCGAAGAAGATCAGTCAATTTTTACCATCTGTCAAATGTCACATCCCTCTACAAGATGCAGGAGTATACAAGCTTGATTGTGATTGTAGTCTCTCTTATATAGTACAAACAAGAGATTGAACTGATTGTTGATATTTTATTTTAGACTAGCTGTTACCTGTGGCACGCGTCTATTTTGTTATTTGACATATTAGATTGGTATTTCCAAGATAGTAATACTCCAAGACCTAAGACACCTCCATACTAAGTTTCTTTAAGATCCGTTCAGTTGTTTTAGTATGCAGAAATAACAGCAAAAGCCGTACTATTTTTTAGGATATAAAGTGTTCTGTTTATTATTTTACGATGTAAGACACCCTCATATAAAGTTTTAATTAAATCTGTTTAGCCATTTTAGTGTGAATAACGGCTATCCCGCAAGAACCGTGTAGTGATAACTTTTATATTCATCTAATATATTTTATTAACTTCTAGCAGATTTCATTCATTTATAGATCCATATCTATTAACAATCTCTATCACCGTGTTCAGTATTAGCCCATAAAGATGATTTCTGTAAAATATAAACAAATCTATAGCGCGATCATATTCAACGCTAACGCTGTCTCATAAAAAAACAACATGTACAATACCTGCGTGGGTAATCTTTTTGAGAAGTATTACCAGTTTATTAATTTATCATTGATAAAATTATTGGTAAAATGGTTGATTTTAACCTTTTCTACCTAACCTGCCAAAGATCATAATCTGGCGTAATAATATTTAAAATAAAGGTACATTGCGAGATAAGTACGTAACAAAGTTTTGTCAGTACATATCGTGTCAGTCTTCTCGTAAGAATATACAGTTCATTTCATCAAAACCATGTTTAGATATCTTAAATAAATAAACATACACAGTTTCGTGTCCGGGCCATTTATCGTTAAAGAGTTCTCTCCAGAAGAAACAATCCTGAATGCATCCTCGGTTCATGCACAAAGACACGAAATCATGTTTGAGTGCTTAAATCAAGTGTATGCACAATTTTAGGTGAAAGCTATTAAACACCGAAGAGTTTCTCGTGAGGAGATGAACCTGAGTCAAATATCAGTTCATGGAGGAATTCATGTTTAAGCAGAATCACGCGTTTTAACGTTACATTGCAGCTTGACACAAACAATAATAAAAATAGTAAAGTTTTATGGTTTATCCCGGATTGGTTTTGTATCCAGGATAAAGAGTATTTATTATAGTATTTATATATTTATTACCATACTTAATTTCATTAAAATGTGTTTGGTAGTTCTTGCGTGATTGAAACACTAAAAGACAAACGGACAATTCCAAAAAAAAGTAGTATGGATTCTATATCAATAAGGAATGTAACTCAATTAAATTTTTTAACAAATATGCAATATACAGATTTGGATCAGTTATAGTTTTATTATATGTATAGATGATGATAGTTCCTTATATGTGACTAATACTAGTAGCAACAAATTGATGACGGTTTGATTATGGTTTGATGTTTGCATGGAGTTTATTTTATACATTTCTTTTGTTGTAATATGTTTTTATGTTTGTGTGTGTGCATTGTATGTCTGTAAACGTATTTACGACAAAGACGTAGTTACTGTTGTAACTTAAAAAAAATAGATGTGTTTGTTAGTGTTTATCTATTTTTTGTAGAGTGAGATATTATAGAAAACTTATATTACTAATGGATTTATATATTTATGTAACTCCACGATCGAGAGGGATCTTAGACTCAAAATCCTGGAGCACTTTTTTCACTGCTTGTCTACGAGAATGTTCGACAGACGCTAAACAATAAGCCCTGCCCGGTTAGCTCACCGCTCGCCGATCGCTCCGATAGTCTCGACGACGGAGCTCGGAACGAGTTTGTGAACGTGAAACAGTTTTCGGCCACCCTCTGGGTCTGCGCCCTGCGATGTTCAGATTGGCCTTAACATTACCCACATAATGGGAAGTCTTCTTTTTACGTGGCCACACCAACGGAGTTTACTTTATAAGTTTATCAGCGATGTCGCAAAAACCGAGATTCTCGCGAACGTTCTCATTGACAATTTTATCGAATCTCGTCACCCCGCAATCCAAATTGTAAAAATACTATTTTAAAAATATAACCGTAGTGTCTTGCCCTTCTTCTCCAGAAGAATGACATCCGAAGTGGTGACAGAGTCATTGTTACTTTTCTGACGATGCTCAAATACTATAATAGTGCACATGAATAAAAAATATTCTGATTCTGAGTTTTCGTAGAACCACCACTTCTTTGCTAATCTCCTTGTCGAGCTTCGAAGTTCACCTATACTCATACTCAACAGGGTTGATTACGGAAGCGGTGTGAACTACCACTGTCGACCTTCACCACGAAATCTAGGATACTACAACTACCGTGGAAAAAAATAAAAACGAAATCACGACCATAGCTAATCTTCTACTAAACTTCTACAACAAGCCTCACCCGAAGAACTTGATTGCACGGCAGTGTGAAAAATACTACAACGCATCATTTACACTATCTTCCATACGTTGAATTAAATACCTATTCTCTATACTACTATAACCCAATAAACATTACCACCACATTTCCACCACATGACCTCTAAAAATAACTCGGTAAGACACCGACAAAACTGATTTCAAAAAGGAGCAGGTTCTATGTTCGTCTGTATGTATTTTCTTTCATGTACGTTCACCGATATTTTCGTCAATATTGAACCAATTTAGATGATAATTTTTGTGTTGGGTTCAGTATAGACCCGAATTTCATTAGTATTGGAGCCTGAACTTTGAAGATATACCAGGGGACACCATAATGACAAACCGCACAAATGTGTAGATATAGATAGTCTTTGAGATATGCGCATCCAACTTCACCTGCCACCTTCAAACTCAAACTCAAACAATTTATTTTGTTTAAACCCTGCGAGGGCGCTTACAAATAGTCAATTTACATTTTTTTTGTATCTAATTTAACTACTAATCTACCACCGAATCAGAACTTGGCCTCCACTGACAATATCCGGCGAAGAAAATCAACGGGCTTGTCTTTTTATTTCATTCTCTTTCTCTTTATACCTTTCTTTTTTTCAATCATACTGTGTAGATACAATGTTTAGGTTACAATTAACTTTACCATCTAGCTCCAGTGTGATGCTTTATGACCGAGATATGAGACTAAAGATGTTATTTATAAAGAGTGTCTAAATGATTCCAGATGAACCAGTCCCCACAAGCAGCACCCGTTCACGAGTATGACTGCTGGAACAGCCATCACTCCCCACGAACTCCCTCCCACTTCACCAGGTCACTCCTCGAATGATACTCACTTATCCACATCTTTGTAATCTCCGCTACCCGTAGATGAATCTGAACGCCATTTACCACCGGCCATGTTCGGCACACTGAAAACATTCATAATAGCAAATACAAACACTTCGTTCCATCTTTACCAAAATGAAAAAAGAAATATCAATGTTACATGGATACATCTGTACTCTCTGCCCACCCCGTAAGGGATCTGGAGTGTTGATATAGATATATAGGTTACATAGATTAAATATAGGGGGTGGCAGAGGTGTACTGAATACACCAATTTTTCACCAACGATGTTAGGTCCCATGTAATAGAGGGAGACCCTATTGCCATATGTTTCATGGAATTCTTGAATTTTTGCAAGGATTGCGGTT
The DNA here is from genome assembly GCA_905147815.2 of Phalera bucephala. Classification (NCBI taxonomy): domain Eukaryota; kingdom Metazoa; phylum Arthropoda; class Insecta; order Lepidoptera; family Notodontidae; genus Phalera; species Phalera bucephala. The sequence goes on from LR990609.1 coordinate 29,526,134, forward strand.
GGTAACGATCTGCTGGAGCAAGTGAATGAATTTGTATATCTTGGGTGCGCCTTCAGTAAGGATAGCAAAAACACCGCTGACATAGAGAGGAGAGTGAATGCAGGGAACAGAGTGAATAATGATGCGATGGGAAAGCTGCTTGGAAGCCGGCACTTAAGCCAACTCGTCTCGAACGCAGGCTTGATGACTTCCAGCCTCCCGAACAAGCCGGTTTCCGGAAAGGCTTTAGTACCACAGACCACATACATACGCTGCGGCAGATTATACAGAAGACTGAGGAGTATAATCGGCCAGTATGCTTGGCGTTTGTCGACTATGAGAAAGCCTTCGTTTCGATCGAGACTTGGGCGGTTCCTAGATCTCTCCAGCGATGCCGCATTGACTATCGGTACATCGAAGTGTTGAAGTGCTTGTATAACAACGCCACCACGTCAGTCCGAGTACAGGGGCAGTGCACGAAGGCGATCTCCATAAAAAGAGGAGTAAGACAGGGAGACGTCATTTCTCCGAAACTGTTTACGGCCACCTTGGAGGACGCCTTCAAGCTCTTGGAATGGCGAGGACTTGGCATCAACATCAATGGCGAATACATCACTCACCTTCGATTTGCCGACGACATTGTGGTCATAGCGGAGTCGCTGGAAGATCTAAGACGAATGCTCGGTGACCTCAACAGAGTATCTCAACAAGTGGGTCTTAAAATGAACATGGACATAACGAAAATAATGTTTAACGTCCATGTCGTACCCACCGCACTCACCGTTGGGAACTCTACTTTTGAAGTTGTCGACGAATACATCTACCTGGGACAGGTAGTCCGGTTAGGTAGGTCCAACTTTGAGAGAGAGAGGTCAATCGACGAATCCATCTCGGCTGGGCAGCGTTCGGAAAACTGCGCAACATCTTCTCATCCAAAATACCTCAGTGCCTAAAGACTAAAGTTTTTAGTCAATGTGTGTTACCAGTGATGATATATGGATCAGAGACGTGGACTCTTACTATAGGTCTCATAAAAAAGCTCAGAGTTGCTCAGCGAGCTATGGAGAGAGCTATGCTCGGCGTTTCTCTACGTGATCGAATCAGGAATGAGGAGATTCGTAGAAGAACCAAGGTCACCGGCATAGCCCTTAAGATTAGCAAGCTGAAGTGGCAATGGGCGGGCCACATAGCGCGAAGATCGGACGGGCGTTGGGGCAGAAAGCTTCTAGAGTGGAGACCACGTATTGGCTAGCGCAGCTTGGGACGACCACCTGCCAGATGGACCGACGATCTTGTGAAAATCGCAGGAAGTCGTTGGATGCAGGTAGCATCGGACCGGTTACGCTAGAAAGCGATTGGGGAGGCCTATATTCAGCAGTGGACAAGTATAGGCTGAGATGATGATGATGACTTAAGCCAAAATTGTCCTAACGCTGTTATATGGCAGCAAGAGCTGGGTATGTAGGAAGGAGAATGAAAGTAGAATAAATGTGGTTGAAATGCGAGCTCTGCTGAAGATATGCGAAGTGAAGCTGACCGACCGTATTCGGCACAGCGTAGTAAGAAAGCGGGTAGGTATGAAAGATAGTATCGGTGTAAAGAAAAAAGGAAGGCTATGCTCCTAAAGAATGTCAGATGAAAGAATGACAAAATAGATATACAATGCGAATGTGAAAAGATGCAGGCATCAGGGAAGACCTAGACTGTCTTACCATGACCGAATAGACCGTTCTTATCTGAAGGACAAGTCAAAAGTCTCCGTAACCGGCGAGCATGTATAAGACGAACTATGAGAGTGGAAGAAGCCAGAGAGGTATTTACATACACAACCTGTTGGAACGCTGTACTCTCTGATCTGGCGTGATGTTATAGAAAAATAGAATTTTATAATGTGATAATTGACCGACCAAGATTTACACCCTTGACCTAGTGATCACCAACCACACCGCGCATCACTGCAACAACGATGCAGTCAGTGACTTGCGCCGTTTATCTAATGACTGTATATTGAAATATAGAACTATACCGAATATGAAAAATGCCACAAACAGTCACCCATCACAGGCCGAACGAGTCGAACGTTGCTTAACCTTGGTGATCGGTAAGAACACCGCGGTCGCACAGCGCTACTAGCGCCTACTGTGTACGCTGTGTACGCTAAGAAAATCTCATGGCTATTAAAAACATTTACTTTCATTATTAACTAGAGCGTGAATCTTACGTAACGGGGACGGGGGGGTTCCACCAAATCTCACTGTATATCGGCAAAGGGATGGGAAGAGTCCAAATTAAAAGATAAACTGCTCACGTAAATCATGCCCCCCCTCTTTTGTTTGTAAATAACATTTTGATACGTACGTTTGCCGCATCGACTCGCCCTGCCCGGCGAGCTGAGATATGTACTTGTTCGTCTCCGTGGCTGCACCTTGCTGGTAACTGAAATTCCAAAAGGTAAACCTTCCGTTAATGGACAATGCCGCCCAATATATGGCGCTTCGTACCAAACACTAAGTCACTGCATCAAAACCAAATGTCCATTATTTTGGAGATAATTTTATATATTCGATATATTCCTAGCTGTTACCCGCGAAAAATATTTGTTCAGTTAGCAGAGTTAAAAAATTAACGCCTATTATAGAGTTAGTATATATATTTATTGGATTTCGTTGGTTTCATTTTTTTTGCGCGAGATCCTATTCTGAATTAAAAGTAGCCTAAGTTACTTCTTATACCTGCAGCTATTTACCAGTAAAAGTGCCGTCAAAATCGGTCCAGCCGTTTAGGAGATTAGCCGGAACAAACAGACAGTCATTCGGAAATTTTAAAAATCTAGTAGCGATCTGTTATTTTGACATTACAAACAGACACTTCAATTTTATTTATTTGCATATATTGTTCGGTATATCCAGAAAGATGGGCTGGAATAGAATAGTCACGCACGCTTTGGTGCCTGCAGAAACGTTGGCCCGATGATCTGGATGCTTTTTAAAAAGATTGGCTAGAGATGGCTTATCACAGATCCACATGGAAGATTATGGGGGGAGACCTTTGCACAGCCGTGGGAGAAAACAGGTTAACAAAAACGTACCGGGGGATGTGTATTTTAAAACGTATTACACACCCTTAGGTCCCATATCGATCCGTCAAGAAAGATCTAGAATCCGCGCTTAAGTGCTTAAACGTCTAGAAGGTTCCTCCTCCTCCTTCCTCCCTTTAATTATCGCCGGCGCGCGGTCGCGGTAAACAAGTACCTACTTGTTCACGTACAAATAGCTATGTAATAATAATACCGCTTTGTGGGGCGCGCCGTCTACAGTTTGATGTACTTAGAGGGTTCGCGTCCGTTCTAGAACTTTCATACGAGTATAAAAGGTACACTGAGCGCGGGGACGGACACAGTCTCTTTTCGGAAGCGGCAGCGATCAAATCGGGAACGAGCGATCTAAGTGGAATACATCGGCCACCTTAGCAACGATATACGCCTACTACGAGTGACTCAGCGACTTGGAAGCAGTATTTGGTTACTAACGAGAGTAGTTCTAGTGTGTGATTAGTTCGCACGTGTACTTTCATTCGACGTACTGTTTTGTGAGTAGAGCGCCTAATAAAATACTTCGCACGTCATTCGGCATTTAATTACCCCGCAAACGTAACAATACTATAGTTTTCCCTTTTACATAGGAAGTACCTAGAATAAAGGGGATCAGACTCCTATCCCGCAAGGGATCTGGCGCGATGATATAAATAGATAGAATGAGCACGTTAGCTATGTACCCACCCCAGTGGCAAGTGTGAGTATATTTGTAGCATAATTAAAGATGTAAGAATTCATTAATTTCAGACACATCGTCGGCAACAAGTGAAAACCTCTTAAGTGTCTAAAACGAAACGCAGACACCGACAGTGTTGCAGATTCCCAGTAATCGGATTATCCGCATAATTATTACAGACGTATTTTCAAGTAAAATTATCTCGCTTTGCACTATAAACTAAGCGACATTAATACATTATTTAGTGCAGTAAAACTAGTGTTGTAAAAACGCTCGCGTCGGCGCTTAAAACGCTCGCGTCTTCTACGTGTTTCAACACTCGTGAGCGTTGACTCAGAGCTAAACCCTCAACTTCAGCGCTCATTTTACAACACTAAGTAAAACATAAAGTACAGCAAATTATAAAAAGATCATTTGCAGAATCAGAAGTCTATTTTTCATCTCTTTCAAGTTACAAGTTTGGTAACTATACATGAAGGAGACAATATATTTTTTAATAACGTTCCTATAAATTAGATTATTCGTGCTTTGGTCTCTGAACTCGCAATATTTTGCTCATGTAATTTAATAAACAGGGCTAAAAGTAGCCCATTGATTTTTCCATAACTTAACATACTTGTACACGTCTTCGCAAGCTAAAGTTAGTAACATAAAAATATTTCACGTAAGTTTACTTAATAAATCGGCCTATTCTTACCCCACTGCTGGGCAAAGGCCTTCTGCCCATGTCAAGGTAAGACAGAAAAAAGGTAATAAGCAGACCCAGCGCGGATTAGTGGAGGTAGGTTTGTGGCTACTTGCAGTTGGATGTCCATCGCACATCAGGAAACCAATTTGGCATTACTAGCACATGAAGTAGCAACCGAGATCAACGGCGTAGCGTGCCTAACGAAGCGCAGATACGCTCGAATATAGAAATACAAACAGTCATCCATCTCGGACAGACCGAGCTGAAAGTTGTTTAACAATAGTGATCGCCAACAACACTGCAGTAACACTGTGTTACGAGCAACTTATATTTAAATCGGTGACCTTGTGGAACCTCTAACAGACCAGCATCAGGCGAAAAAACCTCACTCCAGGACTTCCTCAAAAACACTACATCGTCCCGCTAAAAATGAAGTGTAGCAATTTTGTACTGACCACTAACAACAACCAGATCATACAATAATATGTAATTCTACTTAGTTCCTTTAATGTAGGTATATCATTAGGATATTAACGATATTTTAAATACTATAAATAGTTATTATGTGTGTATGAGACGAACTATGAGTGGTGGAAGCCAGAGAGGTATATAAAGAAAGAACCTGTTGGAACTATGTAACCCTCTGCCTAGCCCGTAAGGCATCTGGCGTGATAATATAGATAGATAGATAAATAGTTATTTACACATATCTAAACTAATTTAATACAATTTGCTATAGCTGTGCTGTCATCGCGATGCATTAATAAATATATTATATCTCTCGCAAATCTTAGAAGATTTTAAAATAAATTTCGCCCATGAATATACCATCTTGCGGTTTTAAACTAGCCTTATAAAATTGTGTGTTCGATGAGGGGTATGGCCTTCATAGCAATGTTGTACTATCCCAATGCTGGGCAAAACCCTCTCACAAATCGATAAGATGACTCCACCACGCGTCCTCAGTGCGATGCAGTGGAGGCAGGTTGTGGCCACCTGCTGTTGAAGTTATCAAACCTATAAGGCTTCGTACTAAGCTTAACGACTACCACATTAAGTGGTAACCGGGACCAACGGCTTAGCGTGCCATCTGATTGACGGAGACGCTCAAATACGAAAACGGCAAAAACGGTCTCAGGCCGACCGAGTCGAACGCTGCTTAACCTGCGTGATCGCAAACGGCAGTGCGGTCGCACAGCGCTACGAACGCACCTACTCTATATACCCCTTATATTAAGGGTGTACCTTAAGGCAGAGTTGTAAAAATAAGCGCTGAATGAGCATTTAGCGCTGAGTCGACGCATACGAGCGTAGAAGCACGTTGAAAACTAGAGCATTTGGGCGCCGACTCGAGCGCTTTTACGACACTACCTTAAATATCTTGATATTGAAAATATCAATATTGAAGTTGCATAGCAAACTAGCTGTTTCCCCGCGGTTTCTCACGTGTTTATTTTATGGTCGACAATGACGCCACCTACCAGGGCCAACTATAGCTGAGAGTTATCCAGGTGACACCATAAGTTTCTTTTTCTTTACAGAAACGTAGCCCGACACTAGGATTTGTACCTGAGTCGTGGGGGCGTTTACAAACATGAAAATTCACATACACAAATATGGGTATTTATGTGTGTAATTGTGGGTCACACAAAGATTTGTCCTGCGCGGGACTATTCGACTTAGTGGGCGGAGCGAGCGGTCTAAGTTCTTAACCACTGCGCAAAATCGGTGAAGCCGTTTAGAAGAAGAAGAATTATGAACATACATACACTGGAATTTTATATACAAAGATAATACCTTCGCTATTCAAACAAAAAATGTTCATTCCAAACTTTGCAATAACAGATTCAAATTCGCAATAGCATCGTAATTTATATACACCAGATAAATACACTGTTACGGTCATATACTCCCAAAGCAGGACGGAAGTGTAGGACATACTACACTTCTGTCCCGCTTAGCATTCACAATGTAATTGGGAGCGAATCTACTGCCATTGTACCGGACACAATTCCAGATTCAGGACTACGAAGTTTCTGATAGGAAAAGCCAGATCTAGGATTCGAACGTATGACCTTGTGTTAGTCGCACTATATTCCACTGTATCAATAGTTTTTTTTTAGTTTTTTTAAAATCGTAGCCCCACACTAGGGTTTATTCCTGTATCGTGGGTGGGTTTCCAAACATGAAATTTCATATACACATACCCTGACCGGAACAAATAATTGTGGATCACACAAAGATTGGTGCCGTGCGGGAATCGAACCCGCGACTATTAGACACAGTGGGTGGAGCGACTTAAGCTATTAACCACTGCGCTAAATCGTCAGTCAATTGACCATAGATTTAACAAATAAACCTTATCAAGACGCAATAAGATATTTTTTGACATTCTTAAACGTAAAACGGCGTTTCGTATATTGAACAGACTATAGTTATGGCACAATCACAAATTTCCATAAGATCTGGTTTAACAGTTTTCTAGACTCAGAGGTGTACAACGTACATGTAATTATCACCAACAATGTTAAGGGACATCGTAATAGTAGCTATAATTCTAGACTCCGAACAGTTATTGAGAATTTTTGATAGAAAACTCACACAGTATACCCGACGATGTATGAGAATAACTAGAGTATATCACAAAGTAATCGTAACGCGTCGCGTAAGGTGTTAAATTGCTTAATGAATAAGGATCCTGATTGCGCATCTTACAATTATATAAAAATATGTAGCTCACTAGTTGCGCCACTGCAGCGCTTCCTTTACAAGTAGCTATTCGGAACAACTAACCGCCCGCCGTTGGTCGAAGGCAGTTCAAATTCAGTTTTTGCGGAACAATGGTAATAGAATTGGCCATTTGGTGAGGAGTATCCCTTCAATATCCTTGTTGTCTATTCTATAGATACTTAGGCCTACTATAGCTTGGTAAACGATTAGAGTACATACAGTTAAGTGTATAATTGTTAATGTATATTCTAGTCAAGAGTCTCCGTAACCGGCGAGCGTGTATGAGACAAACTATGAGAGTGGAGGAAGCTGGAGGAACTTGTAAAGAAAGAACCTGTTGGAACTCATGATGCATGATGACATTGATAGATAGATATTCTTGTATATTGTTAGAACCATCACGACAAGCAAGTAAAAGTTAAGTCATAATTACTCCAACAAATATTTTTCTGTCTTTTACTGGGGTTAAATGTTTCAAGTTTCTGACGTGAATGCTTTTATTATTCACGTTGTTTACAATAATGTTTTGCCTAACTAAGGGTGCCCATCAGATAAAGAAATACATGTATTTTGAAAGAACTTTTTTTAAAATTTCACATGTGAAATTTAAGTGTAATTTCATCAAAGGAATATGAGTTCAAAGTAGCAATCATTTAGATTCCTAATACGCGAAGCTTTTAACAACATATTTGTTTGAACTCAGGAGTTACATCCCACAGTATACCTTCCTACACAGTCATGCCTATGTTCTCCAAACTGGTGTGTTACCTTCCTACCTTCTGGCATAAACTGATTACCCCTTAGCGGCACAGAATAGCGAAACGAATAGATAGAAGAAAATTCAGAAAACACTAGTTGCAAAATCGCCCTTTATATCTAGTAAGCAATAATTTCCTGTGATACCCTTGGCCAGTTCTCTAAGGGGCATCACTGGAAAAATGTTACACTTATTAGCCTTAGAGGAACTTCCTGTAGAGCTCTAAAGTCTGTCTAGTGTCTTCCGCTAGGAGTATCGCAGAAAGTTTGGCCCATGATAGCGAACTAACTCTCTGCGGTGCCCCTAACGAAAGACCTTAGGCAACTTACAAGTGTTTTATTAATATTCTGTTTGCAAAATCGACTGCCTCTTTTGACCACACGACTTTTTATTGTAAACTGTGAGTAGCGTACATTTTTCAGTATTTAAAGACTAGTGAAAGTCAACTTATCGCCAAGTCAAGAGGGTCTAGTCAATTGGCAAGCGTTCGGTTCTACTCTCTTGCCGCAATCGCTAGCGTATTGTTCTCACCACGTGACTTTTTGTTGTAAAATATCATTACAATACGTTTATAAGTTTTCTAATAGTTAGTAGGTAGACATGGGTATCTCAGCGAAATCCCTTGCTTTAATGCAATAATTAAAAATTGCGGGATGCGCAACTAAATGGATCGCGCCGAGTGAGCAGCGAAACGTGCGCCATCTGCACGCCGCGCGCACAGGTTCTTAGCACTACCACCGCGCCGCGCACGGACTGCGTAAGCTCATTGCTCATTCAGCGAGTGAGTGAGAGAATGAATGAGTTTGGGCGTGTTGTCACTTAACAACTCAACCCCTTAACACCTTTCGACGTTCCCTGCGCAGTGCGCCAACTCATTTTGTAGAAATAAGTTAACACATCCGGCGCAGTGAAATGAGTTGGCGCAATTGGCTGGCACAGCGTAGCACACATGTTTAGTACAGGCCAGGTCAATTGATGATACATGTTTTTCTAAAATATTTATGCAATTATGAAAATAATTCGCGAGCAACTTATTTTTAAAACAAAAATAAAACGCATACAGGGGACACATAACATGCACATGCTTTCATACTTACATGTATGTCGCACGCATTATAAAAAGTATTTTATATGAATGTGTATAAAGTCTATTTTTACTTACTTATCGATATCTTTGTAGTCGCCGGTTGGCATAGACGATTCAGAGCGCCATTTTCCACCGACCATGTTTTGTACGCTGTAATACCAATGTAAAATAATAATAAATAAATCAGGCTGTACAGTCCAATTCGTTGGCACAGGCCTTCATTCACAAGTCAAGGTGGGAGAGCATGAATACTCAACCTCGCAGACTTGACGCGGATTGGAAGAAGCAGGTTTGTAGGCACCTGCTGTTGGAACTTATTAAGCGACCCATAAGGCTTCCAACTTGGCTTAATGACTACCATACGAAGTGATAACCGAAACCAACGGCGGAACATTACATACATGTATAAAACAAGTTCGAGGTAAACAACTGCACTCGTTCTTCAATCTTAAGTGCCCCGAGTTCTAGGATCTCATCTTAAATCGATAGCGACGTATATAGTATGGAATGGCACCCAGTGAAGTTTTATATATTTTCCCACCGACGTTACTGATTAAGAGTCAACACAGCACTATTCCCATTCAAAAAATTAACTCGTCATCAACTTATTTTTTCCGCAATTAATGTTGTCCCGAGATCAAAGAAAACCCACCACAAAAAATACGAAGCACTCCAAACAATACCTCATGCTGGCATAACCGGCGCTGCAATTTCGCAGCCATTACTCAGACTGAGCAATAACAGTATACTTACACGTGTTTCATTTGCTCTCCTTGCGTGCTCAACTGAGCAAGGTAGGCGGCTTGTTTACGGTGGTGGTACATGTGCACGCGCAGACACGAAGGGTTCCGCATGCGCTTCTGACAGATGTCACATTGTAGCGTGCCTTCGCGCGTGTCATGTTTGTCCCGAATATGCACCTTCAGGTTGTAACGATTGGCGAAGAACCGGTGGCAGGAGGGACATTTCACTCCGCCGGTTTTGCAGTTCCAACCTGGATTTCGGGGTGCCGGAAGTAAGCAATGACGTGTCAATCATAACACATGAGTAATTTGAAATTGGAATTCAAATACATGTAGTTGGAGTCGTAAATTGAATGGGGCTTTGTGTGTGATTGACATATTTTTGCTAAATGATTTGCGATTCAGATCATTTTACAATGCTTTAGCGCAACATGTTTGTCGCGAATATGCACATATTCAGATTGTAACGGTTGGCGAAGAACCGTTGGCAGGAGGGGCATTTCCCTCCGCCGGTATTGCAGTTCTAACCTGGATTTCGGGGTGTTGAAAATTTGTAAAGATAATCAAATGTGTCAATCATGACACCTGAGTCATTGAACATTGGAATTTAAGTTAATGTAACTAAAGTCCTAATTTGAATTTGAAACTTCTTGTGTGATTGACATGTTTTTGCTGGATTGGGGACTTTTTTTAAAATTATATGGTACTTGATTAATTGTGAATAATGGGTATGGAGTCTGTCTCTAATTTTGAAGATTGGGAATTTAATTGTTTGAACAAATTAATTGATTAACGCATTGAATTGGATAATGGACTGGATAAAAATAATTGTTCTTTGTAATCATTTCCAGAAAATTATACGATTTTAATTCATTTATATTTATATAACGAAATAATTTTCTAAGTACAATTATTCTAAACTTGCTATGGAAACTTGACAGACATTTTATCAAGTACCCTATAAAAAAAAACTCAAAAAGAACAGATATTAGGTAAGTTCATTAGCATTCAAACATACACCAGTAAGTTAAGCATTAGTTAAAAAAAATAACAGGACTAAGCTCTATAACTTGATAAGCAAATATGAATCAAACTACTAAACCAGTACAGGTTAGATTCCTTTAACTTGAACTTTTTGCGATAAACTGGTTAATAAATATCCATTTCTTTTTTTTGGCATATTAAGCAGATATTTGGCTCATGCAAAGATAAATAATATCCGAAATCCGAGAGGTCCGGTTTGGCGACTTTCGTGCGACTCATAGATAACATTACGACTGGTTAGTGAAGCGACAAGTAGACCATTTTATAATTAATACATATTATAAAACAAAGTCCTCCCGCCGCGTCTGTCTGTCTTTCTGTCTGAACGCGATAAACATAATATCTAACCAACATATTTTCATACGGTTTTCACGATTGTGTTAATCTACGCTGTTGGCCGGGGGGCCTTTACAGATTCACCGGACAAGCGGTTTTCACCAATGAACGGATTGTTTCAAGAGGAAGGTTAATGCGTATAATTCATCGGTACGAAGCCGGGGCGGGGGCCCAGAGTCAGTCCGGAGGCTTTTTGTGCCTGGTATAATAACAATGGCATCGCGACTTAATATTGCCGGTGAAAAGAGGGTGGGGTAGGGAGTATAGATATACCGGTGTTCATGCTTTCTTTTTTTTTAATTTTACAAGGCATCGTAGTTAACCAGCCACCCCACACGTGCCTAAAGACCTTTCAAATTGGTTATTCATCACAAATAATAATTACCAGTCTCCTTAGTCGACTCTGGCAGCACGAGAACGCTGTGAAATAGGTCGTTGTCGAAATCGATGAGGGGTTCGCTGTAAACGTGGCAAACAAAAAAACAGAACTAAATTAACAAACAAAAAAAACAAGCAGTGCTATAAAAGGCTTAAAATAAATTTAAATCAAAAACTGTGTTGGGAATTCTCTAAAGCGTGAGATACGAAATTAAAAGTTGAATTGGGTAACGTGGCGAGTGATGGTAGTTTTCTGATGTGTCAAAATCAAATTTAAAAATCGTTTATTAGTTAAGGCCAATAACACGCACATACAAACGTCAAAGTTGTTTAGGTCTACCACCGGATCCGTGCGTGAATGATCTACGCTTTTGGCCGCGGGGCTTTTACAATTTCACCGGACAAGAAACACCGGATCAGAATATGGCCACGCACTGAGAAGATCCGGCGAGACACTCAGAGGGGATTTTTTATCTTTATCGTTTTATTGGACTGGCCTTTCTGTTTATCATTTTATTTATATAAAAATATGTGTTTAGGAATTGCTGAATGAGGAGCTGCTGTGTTTGTATTCTGGGCAAGTATGATAATTTTTTTCTAATTGCATTCCCTCTTAGTTTGATAATATCGGTAATTATGCGTACCAGATTAGGGGGCATCCATTCACGTGAGGCACGTGAGCTCAAAACTGGGGAGGGGTCCAGTAAAATCTCATCTAATCTCAATTAAAAAGGGAGGGGCAGGCATAATAAACCTAATGTCAACTTTTGAAAAACATAAAATAATTTTGCTTTAACTTCTCTTAGAGTATCCCATTTTGTACGCTAAAAAATCACATGGCTATTAAAAACATTTACTTCTTCTTTACGTTAGGGGGACGGGGGGAGTGCCACCAAATCTCACCAAGGGGAAAGGGATCCAAATTAACAGGAAAACAGCTCCCGTAAATATTGGACGCCCCCATACGGATCACAAACCAAACGACGGAAAATAAAAAGCTGTGTTTGGATATATACGCATCTATACCTGATCGCAGAGGTTGTTCCCAGACTTCCAAAACCTATTGTTTTCAAAATAATAATCTTTTATATTCCCGCGACTTCCACGACAATATTTTTTCTTTCCCAGGACATCCATGAATATGTTTTAAAGTGACAGCACGAAGCCATAAAAAAAAAACTAAAATTTAACGATAATATTTTTTACGTAAATATTCGCGGTTACTATACGGTTTCCAACTTGGCTTGACGATCCTCAAAAAGAGATGAATCACGAAAAGTATAATAAATTACTACTTAATCCAAATATCATCATCATCATCTCAGCCTATACTTGTCCACTGCTGAACATAGGCCTCCCTAATCGCTTTCCAGCGTAACCGGTCCGACGCCACCTGCATCCAACGATTTTCACAAGATCGTCGGTCCATCTGGCAGGTGGTCGTCCCACGCTGCGCTTGCCAATAAGTGGTCTCCACTCTAGAAGCTTTCTGCCCCAACGCCCGTCCGATCTTCACGCTATGTGGCCCGCCCATTGCCACTTCAGCTTGCTAATCTTTTATTTCTTTTCTTTCTTTTTTTGAAAACGTAGCTCCTCACTAGGATTTATTCCTGTATCGTGGGTGCGTTTACAAACATGAAAATTCACATACACAAATACCCAGACCGGATCAAATAATTGTGGATCACACAAAGATTTGTCCCGTGCGGGACTCGAACCCGCGACTATTAGACGCAGTGGGCAGAGCGGCTTAAGCTCTTAACCACTGCGCTAAATCGTCCGTCAAATCAAAATCTTAAGGGCTATGTCGGTGACCTTGGTTCTTCTACGAATCTCTTCATTCCTGATCGATCACGTAGAGAAACGCCGAGCATAGCTCTCTCCATAGCTTGCTGAGCAACTCTGAGCTTTTTTATGAGACCTCTGAGCAACTATGAGCTTTTTTATGAGACCTATTCTAAATATAGCCAGCAATTTCCACCTTGTTATCAATAACGCACCTTCTCTCCCTGTTCATGTTGACTGTATTGTATATTTATTGGATGTTGTGGGAATTGAGAATATAAGTAATGGAAGTGATGGGGACACAATTTTAGAAGTCTAGGAATAACCCGCTCGTAGCTACTACACTGCAGAAATTATTTTTAATTATTACTAATCTCAGATCTTTTTATTACGCTAGTCTTAGCAAACTGTGGCATTTTGCGTCCTTACGTTGGCTATAGTTTGGTCGAACTAACTCGAAATGAGGCCACTCCAATACTTGTGCTCGGGCCGTTGTTCGGATTGTCACTTTAAATCCAATGGCAAAAACTGTCCGGGACGACAGGACTTTTTCGAAAACTGTTCGGGACGACACGACTTTCTCGAAAACTGTCCGGGACGACACGACTTTTTCGAAAACTGTTCGGGACGACACGACTTTCTCGAAAACTGTCCGGCACGACAGGCGACTGTTCGTTTTTTATGTCGCAATACTTACGTCTCAATGTAGACAAATTGTATACAGTAGGGTTACCACGTCCTCTTTAACAAATCTTTTAATCCTACTTTGTCGTGATAAAGAGACAGAAGGATAAACTGCGTAAATCTACATCTCCTTCTTACAGCAAAGTGAGATTATAGTAGCCTTGTTGAAGAGACTGTGGTACGAGCCCAAGTCACTTTTATCCTTGCTAAGCATCGATATATTAGAGACATATATTAGAGAGTACGAAAAGAAATACAAGCATACGTATGGGGTGTGGTTTTATTTCGAATTAGTTGGAGCCACTATAACATAATCTGAGGTCATCGACAATTTAAAACTAACTTCTACAGTTGCTATCTACGAGTAAGTATAGATGCGTAAATATACCTATAAAAATGTGGCCATTTTCGACTATCATTTTGTTCGGGATCCTTAAGGGTGATATTTCTGTAGACAGTAACTTATAAAGGGATCCCGCAAATACCCCGCAAGGGATCTGGCGTGATAATATAGATAGATAGTAACTTATAAATTGTGGTCTGTACATCCATTATATTTTAACAGATTCCTACAGTACACTTAATCAGTCGGCTGCAGAAGAACGCGAATACCGCGTCCTATTGCCGTGATAAAACAATTTAATACCCATTTGTTGTTTCGTTCGATGTTATTAAGAAATAATTGTTTATTACATAATGATTCCTTGCTTTATAATTTAGAAGTTGGTGCCATGTAAAACACAACATATACCTATAAAATTAAACGTACATGTTTAACTATTTTATTGGTATTAGTAGTAAATTGTGTTGTATAAAACATTTATATTTTGCTGTTTACTTAACTTAGGTACCTATGTTACGACGGTTGTATAGTTTACGAAGGCGACGGTGCCGGGGCGGAGGCACGGCCCGCCCAGGCCCCCCAGCCCAATAGCCCGGGGCTTAATAATACGGGCTAACTCGCGTCCCCCGCCGTATTATCTGGCGGGGGACCCCCCCTGCATCAACATCAGCAGGGGGGCCTTAGGGGTCGCGGACGCAAGGGGCGGGGGCCCTAAGCGTCCTTCACGAGCAACCCCGAGAAGAACGGCGGCGTGGTGTGGCCCACGTCGCCGAGAGCACCGCGTCGGTGCGGGGGGGAACGTGTCATCAAGTCTCCGTCTGATGGCGGGCTCGTCAGCGCGCGGCACAAGAGGGGCACCGGTGCGTTCCATACGGAGATCCCGGAGCCCCTCCAAAGTGCTAATGTCGGCCACCCTGGGGTTTTTAGTCAGTAGGAATTCGACACGCGGACGAGACTCGAGACTCGCGGAAGTACTATGCAGGATTTTACCCAGGTAAAAAAAAAGAAATACAAGGTACCTATGTTACATACATGTATTTTTTTAAAGTCGGTTATCACGAAGCAAATATAAAGAGGAGCCTGGGCAACCGTGGACTGTGTCTTCCAACCAGGCCTCGACGTTTTCGCGGTGGGCGTGGATTACGTCAGTCTTGTCAGTTTTAGCTAGATGGCAAATACAAAAGTCGTCTTCATCACGTGCCACCCCGCGCAGTGACGAGCTTGATTGATAGGAAAATCTAATATGTTACCTCCTATTATATATTTCATCATCATCATCAATCACCCTGCATCTATCCACTGCTGAGTGTAGGCCTCTCCTCTATTACGCCATTCGTTCCGGTCCTGTGCTAGCCTATTCCACAATTTTCCGGCCACCTTCACGATGTCATCACTCCATCTGGCTGATGGTCTGCCTCTAGGCCTGCGCCCTTTTTTTGGGCCACCACTGTCACAGCCTTGGTCCACCTGCTGTCATCCCGCCTCATCAAGTGTCCTGCCCATCTCCACTTTAACCTCATGATCCGTTTACCAACATCTTCAACTTTCGTCCGCCTTCGGATTTCTATGTTAGGTATTCGGTCGGCAAGGGAGATGCCCAACATTGCTCGCTCCATGGCTCTTTGTGCCACTCTGATTTTACATTGGCTGCCCTTTGTAAGCGACTAGGTCTCCATTATATATTTACTTTGTGATTATTATTCTTTTTAAAAGTGTAAGTAATCATCTATTAGCATTAAGGCTGTAGTAAGTTAACTAGGCTGTCAAAGCTGTAGTTCTAAGTGAAAAATGAGTGCTTAGTGGCGATTATGTTCAGCATTTAAACGTAACAGGCAGAGGCATCCCCTCCTGTTAAGGGGGATACAAGGATACTACTGATTTCTAGCTTCATGGCTTCTGCTAAACAATCTATATTATAGAACATGCGAATTAGATAATGCGTCTTTATACAACTGTATTTTATAACCGTTCCCGCCCTTGAGAGGTATAAACAGTACGCCCACTTTTAACCCCAAATATTTGGATCCTAATACGATAGGTGGAGAGGTTGTCACCATTCTTAATATTGGGGGTATTTCACAATGTTTGGATTTGCTTTGGTTGTATATATATACCCGTCCTCGGTAATGGTTGGGAATTTTTTCACAAATCTTTTAAATTTAAATGTCAGTTTTAGTTAGAAACCTTGGTAACACTCTGTCCGACATGGGAATCGAAACAAGGACAGACGAGGCAATCAATAGGCTTTATCCGTTCCATTCATTGAGTGACGACGATCCGACCAATAATTTTTGTTTCAGTTTGAGTGTTATCAGTATTTGTATGTGAATTACATGTTTGTGAATGCACACAACACATGAATGATTGTAGAACGGAGCTACGTTTGAAAAAAAAATTATATCAAGTCCAAAGCGCTGACAGTGTAGAAAGAGATCATTGGCAACACATATCGATCGTGATCCATTAATATCTAGCTGACATTTCGTGATCCATCAATATTTGACATTTTTATTTTAATTAACTTTGTATCTTAATCGTACTTGACATAGATTTGATTTTCGCAGAACCGTGTTCGTGCACTGATGTGGTGTTGTCCCGAACGAAATCTTAGAACATTTCGACGTGTCCAACAATCCAGTATTTGGCATAAATAACCTTAGACGGGTACGAAAGTTGCAAATGCCATTTATTTTGTTTGGCATATATACCTTTGTTCTAACGGACCGTCGATTTGTCCCACAAAGTTTGTCACACACAGTAATACCGCCAGTTTTTCAACATGACGCATTATCTAATTAGCATTTCTGTACTGATAGCGGTAGGGTACAATATTGATTGACTCACCCATCATAGGCGTAGTCGGTGTTCTCCGGGTGCGTGGGGCTGTCCTTGATGGGTCGAGGCTTCTTTTTCACGCTGTGGCTCGTCTTGTTCGGTGTGTTCTTGAGCAACCTGGACCATGATGTCAGGAGATTAATAATCAAAACTTAAAATTGTTCTCTCTATCTATATCAAGCGAGATCCTTTGCGGAATATGCAGAGAGTACAGAGTTCCAACAGGATCTTTTCTTACAGACTTGGCATCCTCCACTCTCATAGTTCGGCTCATACTTGCTCGCCGGTTACGGAGACTCTTTGGCCTGTCCATCGTATGAGACACGGTCTATTTGGTCATGGTAGGAAAATCCAGGTTACATACTTCCACTTTCGCATTGTATATCTGTTTTGTCATTCTTTCTTCCGACATTTTTTTTATATGCCTGAACCAATGGAGCATACCCTTTCGGATCTTTAAACCGATACTATCTTTCATACCTACGCGCTCTCTCACGACGCTGTTGTGAATACGGTCAGTCTGCTTGACTCTGTACATCCTCCGCAGAGCAAACATTATTCTTTCTATCTATATCAAGCCAGTTCTCCTTACCTATTCATGCAAATCAAGTATCGTTCCTTATTTAGTGCTGTATAAACGCTCAAGGCAGCGCTGAAACGCCGAAGTCTTCCACGTGCTTCAACGCTCATAAGCGTCGACTCAGCGTTTAACTCTCGACGTTCAGCGCTTAATTATACAATACTAGTCTTATAGTCTTATCTAAAGGGCAAATCAAGTCTCCATAACCGGCAAACGTATATGAGACCAATTATGAGAGTGGAGGAAGCCAGAGGGGTATCTAAGAAAGAATCCGTTAAAACCCTGTACTCACTGTCTACGCCGTAACATATTTGTATAGTCAAGAAAGAAAAGGCTAGTGATTACTTAAGATTCTACCACCCGTTCGGAAAATCATTCCTCTAAAGAAAAAACCGAGCAAGTGCGAGTAGGACTCGCGCGGAGAAGATGTCGTACAAGTGCCGCTAGATGTCGCTGTTTTATTTTTTGATCGAAGAAAATGTTATATAATTACAAGTAACCAATTTTTTCTTTAATTGTGCAATGAAAACTTGCTTGTTGCCAAATTTGTAGTTTTATGGCCATGTAGGTTTTGATGAGTGGATTTAAATGTGCATGTTTTTTATTGCATTCAGTTTGAAGCTTCCATTTTTAATATCGCCAAGAAACCTTAGACCTTAGTGTTCGGCACTAATTTTAACTTGACACCTCTACTAATACCCGAGAAAAATTGACTGACCGATAAACAGAAAACATAGTGATCTTATAAGGGTGCTGTTTCTTCTAATTAACCAAACCAACCACCAAAAAGTACTTATGAGTAGTCAAGAAAGAAAAGACTCGTGGTTTCTACCACCTGTTGAGAACATATTCCTTACATAAAAGCAAGAAGGAAAAGGAAACCCAAAGCTAATCTTTTAAAAAATGTAAGTTCTACGTTTCCCCAACGGGACTAAGATTGACTGACTGTATACTAGCTTAGCATGAGTAGAGATTACCTTTTCAAGGGACTCCTGGTAGCTTCTTCCTTGATAGTAACGACCTCGGCAGGTTCTGGTGCAATCTCTACGGAGGAGGTAGTGTCTTCTACCCCGGAGCCCCAGTCCGAGTGCTGCTCTGCCGCGGGCTCGGACTGCTGGGGGACTGGCTTCGGTTGCTCCTCTTGCGGTGGCGCGCTGGGTGACTCACTTCGCTGATGGTTTAAGAAATTATATAGAGGATCATTAGAACACTGTAATAGAAATGCTAAAGACTGTAAGTAATGAGATACGAATTAAATGTCTTACATTCATGTGGTTAGTTGAGAAATTTTGATTTTTGTTTAATTCAGGAAGATGCTCCCCGATGTCTAATTATTTACTGATGTGTGTTTATGCTATTATTACACAGATGTTACGATAATAATAGTATGCCTTTGAAATAGATCAGTTTTTGTCCAATTGTTCTGAAATAGACCATATCTTATCTAAAGGGCAAGTCACCATAACCAGCGGGCGTGAGACAAACTGTGAGAGTGAAGGGAGCCAGAGAGGTCTGTGCGGATAAAACCTGGTGGAACTCTGTACTCTCCGTCTACCCCGCAAAGAATCATAGTTCTTGCACCTGCTGCGGCAGTTTACTAATTATGTTTCTTGATTTTCAGCAATTGATCTCAGCAAGTGACTTATGTAAAATTAACTTCTCGCAAAGGGCCTCTACGTGTTGGGCCCATGTCCCCTTACCTACCATGTCTTCTATGCACAAACTCCTTACTTTGACTGCGTCGTTGGTCTAATGGCGCAAAGAACAAGAGGCAATCATGAGGTTCTGAATTTAATAGGATGGACAAAGTATGCTCTTTTTCAGTCGCGGTCCGAAGTGTGGTTATTGTTTCTAGTGTAATGGCAATAAGCTACCCGCTCATTTGGGATTTATCCACATATCCGACGGGGCGGGATAACACTGCGATGACGACTGGAAGTGGGTAGTCGTTATGTACTAAACTATACAGGAGACAACACATACCTCGACATGACGGTAACCGTTAAGCGCCGTCGAGTTATGTGTAATTTCCAATACAACTAGGTAGACATGTGTAACACAGCGCTACGCCGCGCAATTGCGCCAACACAGTTCACAGCGCCGGATGTGTTAACTCACTTGTTCAAAATGTATTGGCGCACAGCGCACGACCGGGAAATTCGGAAGTGTTAAGGTGTTGAGTTGTTAGATATCACAATGCCCGATCTCATTCATTCTCTCACTCACTCGTGGAGTAAACAATGAGTCAACGCAATTTGCGCGCTGTGCGCTGTTTGTGCTAAGAACCTGTGAGCGCGGCGTGCAGATGGCGCGCGTTTCGCTGCTCACTCGGCGCGTTCCATTTTGTTGCGCCATGGCACAATTTTGAGTTAACGCAATGAGCCGGCGCAGTAAACTGCGCCTGAGTTACTGAGTTAACGCAAGGAATTTCACTGAGTTACCCATGTCTACAACTAGGCTAGTGTTGTAAAAATGCTCGATTCGGCGCTTAAACGCTCGCGTCTTATACGTGTATCAACGCTCGTAAGCGTCGACTCAGCGCTAAACGCTCGACTTCAGCGCTCATTTTCACAACACTAAACTAGGCACGTCCCGTCGGCGTCGCGACGCTATCCCGTCCCAACCTAATATCTCGGCGAAAAGTGAGTGGACAGAACACCTCTGCCACTGCAGCTTGCGGCATATAGACATTCCTCACATCTAGGCCGCCGGTGAGTCGCGTGACTGACAGCAGCTCAGTCGCGTGACCGACAGCAGTTTAGCCGTGTTCAGGAAGTTGCAGAGCACCTGGCGACGCACGTGAACCTCCCCACAGGTACATGAACTGTAACAGCTGCGGAATATATGGAGAATTACTCACATCTCGGCCACCGGTGAGGCCTTTGACTTGGAGCAGCTCAGCAGTGTGCAGGAAGCCGGAGAGCTCCTGGCGACGCACGTGCACCTCCCCCCGGTACATGAACTGCAACAACTGCCGTAACTCCTGGTGTGCAACGTCCTTCAGGATCACTATCGGATGCTCGCACGGATTCATCTGCGGGGATAAATGGAAGAATGTTGAACATGATTATAAAGTAGAATTAGCCTAACGGGCTTCGTACGACGCGCTAAGCCTTCCGTGTTTCGAAAGGCATCCGTGTTTCGGACGATATTTGTGCTTCGGAAGGTATCCGTACATCGGAAAACATCAGTGCTTCGGTAGACAACACTCCTTTAAAAGGCAAGTTAAGCAGTTTATCCTGGTTAACAATTAATGTGATAGTTGTTAAGCCGAATTAGAGGCCTTACATGGGGCTTAATACATTCCAATAGCAGGTGACTATAACCTTGCCTCCACCACTAGGCCTGCATATATGCATGCTAAGGCAGCTCGCTTGTGGTTTAATCGATTTATGAGTATAAATCCACACGATATAAGTAACACTAAGAAGAGGAAAATACCTAAAAAAAATACATACACTTGTGTTTCATGTATGTATGTATAAAACTCCATTATACCTCCTAACTCCTGAGTGACCTTAAGGTAAGGAAAGTAACCATAAATCTTAAGTAAATATTATTTCATGCATTCCTACCTACATAAATAACATGACCATCATCCCAAAAGAGATGGTCAGATGTTTTTATAAACACTCTTCTAAACATTCAGTCCTTCATGATGCCGTTATGGCAATAAGCTTGCAATGTCTACATATTGTCGAAATAATCTCAAATATAATTTTGGTAAAATGTCAATATGAAGTCAAGAGTTAAGAAATCTGTGCCCTGTTTATCAAAGGTTAAAAGCCTTGTATTACATGCGTTTACTCTTGTAAATTAGTGCATTTTTACAAAAATGCGCTACAAGCTACAAGTAATATCACTTGTATAATACACGTGCTTTTTCACATTTGCATTTGTGGTTTTGTTAATCATAAGTGCCTTTGTAGCTTGTAGTTTGTAACTTGTTACGAAAAAGTTGTACAGTTTCCGTTGACTCTAAATATGTTACATATTATAAAATGTTAGAGGTGTGTTTATTTTGTTGTTTCCTGTCAATTACAATAGTTTATTTACACACAAAAACAAATCATCTGAAAGAATGTTTTATTAACTTACATATAAAACTTGACTAGTTATTGTACCCTAATTTCTATCTTACCGACTTACGACTTATCTTTCTGTCTTAGAAAAATCAAATTGCAACTAAGCAAAAATATATATAATAATATTAGCCCTGTTAAGAAACTGTCCCACTGTTTGGCACAGGCCTCCTCTCAAATTGAGAGGGTTTAGGCTATTGTTCACCACGCTGGCCCAGTGCGAGTTGGCGAACATCACACACCTTCAAGAAACTCTTAGGCATGCAGGCTTCCTCACGATATTTTCCTTCACCGTTAAAGCAAGTGATAGTTAATTTTTAATATGCACATGTTTCATGCAAAAATAATGTCTTGTAAACTAAAATTACAAGTTTACACAATCTACAAGTCTTGTGAAATTATTTGATATATGTCATTTACTACACTACTACATAACTTGTATAAAAGTTCTTGTAACCTGTAACATCTGATAAACAGGGCACTCATGTGATGATATAAATAGATTGGAGATAGAAATCAATAATCTTATGCCAAGCATCTTATAACAAGAGTGAAGAGTTTCCATAATTGTCAAGCATATATGAGTTTTTTGTGTGTGGGATAAACACTGGTGGCCATGGGGCCTTTACAGCTTCACCGGACAAGAGCATATATGAAACAAACTATTAGAGTGGAGTAAGGTCTGTATAGAAAGAACTTGTTGGAACATTGTAGTCTCCGCGTACCCCACAAGGGCTCTAGCATACAAGATGTAACATAAATAATGCAAGAATTGAAAGTAGTTGGTTCTAAATCGGCCACTGAATTGATTCAAACTATTTATAAAGTTATTTTTTTCTTTAATTTTCAAACATTTCTGTTACTCGTTCTGTTAGCTGTATCAAACCAAATTTAATAATTATTCCAAGCATTATGGCTATTTTAAATGTATTTCTATTACACATACTGCAATATGCACACAAAAGTTAATTAGTTATTAAATTTAGGGTTAATTTGGGTACCAAAGAACTTAAACAAATGGTAGGAATCTCCTAAAAATTAAAAGTTTCTTGCGTTATATATGTTACACCTTGTATATTGTGTTAACTTTAGGACTAGTAAAGAGTCCTTTTGAGCCCCCCTTCCAAGAAAAGTCATGAAGATATGTAGGGGAATACCTACAAGAATTTGTTAATTAAACTATCGTCTACTATTATTAATAACATATTTTAAAATACTTCAGCTTTTATAATGTTATCCAAATGAAGGCAATTAGTTTCAGTACAACTATTTTCATGATGAATGCAATCATAATTAGACAGATGCTCTACAAATTATTCACAAAAAACAAATGGTATAAGTAGTAATATCAATAGTTGTGCGACCTTCAAAGCCAGCATAAATATGAGACTATTATATTGAAATAATAATATAACTACATTCAAAGCTTTAATGCCAAGATTCTGGGTTTCTTGTCTAGGTTGAGAATTCTAGATAAGTGGCTCTGGAGTATGGTTTATGTGGCATATGGTCAAATTTATTGTAATTAATATTTAACAGATCACAACTTGATAAAATCAGAAAGAAAGAAAAATATTTTATAGATATATACAAATGTAATGAAAAACAAACAATAATTAATGCATTAAAAGAGCAGAATACAACAGATAGAGCCGGGTCCATGGTTAAATCATTCTCACATATTACTACTGCATATATCTTATTGAGTACCTGTATCCAAAATGTGGACTTCCATTTTAGAGATGTTCATTTACAAATCTTCTGTTATTAAATATGTCTACACTTAACTGTTTTTGTAATTCGTGTAACAAATCGATAGTCTACAATATGACATTGTTATTTAAGTAGTTTATGACAGACTAGCTTCTGCCCATGATGTCCACTATGACTTTAGACAGGAACCTTAAATTTTTCCAGTATTAAAAGTATTCTGTGTTAATCCAGGCCATAAACTACCTGTGTGCCAAATTTCATCTAAATCCATTCAGCTGTTTTTGCATGTTTGAATAACAAACATACAAACATTCATATTTATAATATGAGTAGGTTAGAAGGAAGTAGGATTTACTTGTGTATTGTTCTGCTTTGCTTGTTAGGTATACCCCTAAATCTTGTTTTCTTCAGATCCTCACTATCCAAAGTAACCTTTGGAAGAGATCCCTATTAGTGATAAGTATTATCTATCTATCTAATGTTCATACTACAAAGAGCCACCACACTATAACTTACAGTGCCAGTTTACAATAATGTGTGTTACAGTAAGTGATTAGGGTATATGAGGAATAAGGAGTATCCATATGCAGTGTGTGTGTGTGTGTGTGTGTGATTGGATGTCATTTATCATCCAAATTCACTATGTATACATGTTATTAACATGTAATGGAGATATGATACACAGCTTTGATTGTGTAGGTATAAAATAAACCATTTTTCTTTTGTATTTCACTCTCTTTTTGATAACTATCTTCATATATACTTTTTATACTAAGACGTCTTGACTGTACTGTATAATTCTCTCTCTATCTATATTTATAACATAACATGTAGGAAGACTGAAAGGAATTTTATCATGTTTATTAATGTATTTACATACATCTATAATGACTAACATATAAAACTATTAATTACAATAAATACTTTGATATCAGTTATCGATTGAAGGTGTAAAATCACTCGATGAAATGGTTATAATGTTGTCGAAGTAAGTATTTAGCATGTATATAACACATATGTCATAAAGTTCCAATCAGTATTGTTAAATAGACAGTACTTATTTAACATTCAAAAACAAAATTCAAAATAATAAAGTTTAGGGAGGTTACCACAAACTCTTTAATGGCCAGTTTCAATATTTAACTCAAAGATGCCTACTACGGATAGAAAGTTGACATATTTTGTATGAAAAATCTGTCAAAATTCTACTGACAGTAAACAAATATATCCTTGCATTGATTATTGAAACTGGCCCTAAGTGGATTATGTTGATCTTACGCTGCTGTGAAAAAGGGATAGAGTTACAAGATGCATATATTCAAATTTCTTTCCGTATTAATCATAATATAGTGTAATTCTGGTGAAGTATTTTGAACAAAATAAAGTGTTATTTTGATGTTAACTTCATGCTTATATTTCCATATACTACCAGTTTAGATCAGAATTTATTCAAGCATTCATCTTATATGGAGAATAATTGTTATCAGTTTATTGACAGTAACTATGAGTAAATACAATAAAGTTTAAATTTTGATCTCTCTATCTATGCCACACCAGATCCCTTGTGCAGTAGGCAGAGAGTAGAGTTTAAACAGGATCAGTTTAAATTAAAAACTAAAATTTTAAGTTACACCTATTTACCCTAAGTAGGGGTGGCATAGCAGTTTTTCAAATTTATCAGTTAGGAAAAATGGACTATAGGTAGGTACCTACATAAATTAAAAGAAACTTAATTAGGCATAAGAAACACCTAGTAGGTACTTAGGTAGATAAGCTCTCAGGCAGGTTTCCATCATGAGAAATATTGTATTTGATGCATTACATGATACAATAAGTAATAAAACATTGCATTAAATATCACAAGAATGCTATACTGTGCCTTCTATACATACTATTATTAATTAAATTATAAGTGCATTACACTAAGTTTATCTAAGTCCAAAGGACATGAAATATAGCTAACACACCCTAAAAACAGAAATGGGCTGTTGATCTGTCTATTTTGACACAGATAACATTAAAATCAGATGAATTGTTTATGAAAAACAGTTATAATGCTATGTATAAGCTTGTAATAAAGTAACAAATATATAGATGCATGCATAAGGGCCATATCAAATCCCATTGTCTGCAATTAATCAATGTTTTACATTCATAGACAATGAAAATGCTTCAGGGTGTTACCTATGTGAATACACACCTACATTTTTTTATGTCAATTTTTTCATAACTGAATGCACTGTAATGATTCATACCTTGAACAATTCCTTGAAGTAGGGGCTGCATACTGAGAGGATGAGCTTGTGTGCGTGCACGTACTGCCCCCCAGCCGCCAGGGTGACGTCCACCAAGTCCTCGCCCTCCAGCAGGGCATGAAAGGACTGAGATAAATTCGAATGGAAATCGTTCCACCGAAGCGAAAACTGCTCGGGGACCGACATAGCGCGACCCGGACACCACGACAACCCCGATCGAAAACCAACACTACACCCGACTACCGTAACACTTTCAGTACGACTACGCGTCCCCACCGTGAACCATAACTGAAAAATCAAAAGCCAATATTTGCCTACGTATACACGATAGGTATGTTCTATTCCATGATCATGTCGCGCGACTCATCACCGCGACGCTTTGCGCAAATAATTACGAAAAACAAACTATATTGACTAACATGGCAATACAATGTAATAATCAAAATGTCGCTTGGTTTCGTTTGCTGTTTGCTTGCTACATGGATTCTTCACAATGCACCGTTCATTGTCCGACAAACAACATTATGTCAGAATGAATGAAAAAAAAAAACTGAAATTGTGCGAAAAATATTATATTAATGAACTACCTAAAATTAAGTTTTCTGCGCTACAATTATTTATTCAAAAGTTTTGTAATTTAAAATAAACTAAATGTATACACTATTAAATTTAAATAAATTTAAAATTTGTTACGATCATAGATTTTTCAATCAAGCTTCTCTTTCTTACAACAAAAATGGCGTTTATTTGTCTATGACACATCTATAAAATCAAAGAAGTTAGACGCATTAGAAACCAGATTTTACTAGAAAATTGTCCCAAGCTTCGTAACAGCCAAAAATAAACCAAACTAAATTTGTTTGAACTAATATAACTTAAAAATTGCCTCGCTGGTATTGTGGGCGTATGCATGTGGGACTATGTGTTCCTAAAATGTTTTCATAATTTGCTTTTTCATTGAAGTACTTTTAGTGATATGTTATTTTTGTCGTGTGTGCTCTGATAAAAATATTGTGATACTAAAACCACACATTGTAAGATTAATTTTTTTTTCAAAAAGAAGTAGAAAAAAAATCAATTTATATATTTGGAAAAACATTCGGAAAAATTTTGAAGTACCCCTTTTTATGATTCACTTTCGATAGACTTATTGAACTTATTAAAAGGTACTTTTACGAAATGTGCCTTTTAATAAGCCATGCAAGATATTGTAGAATCACATACATTATTTAAAGCGTTTCCTTTAAATACAAAATCATGTTTTTTAAATTTGCTAACATTATTTTGATATAATATTTGATTTTCAAATAAAAATCGGTGGACATCAATTACAATATTTATTTTGTTGTTTTTTTATTTAAAAACGCTCTCGGACCTAATTGTAGATTGCACAAACAGCTCTTTGCTGATAAACGACAAGTGAACACACACACAAATCCTGCGGAATATTACCGAAGGATTAGCCTATACCTATGTAAATAAAAGAAATAAACAAATTTTGTTGTTTCATATCAGTGAATAACCGAATTTCAATACCGCGTATGCCACTGAGCTCCACTTACCAAACAATTGTTCAGTAGGAAGACCCCAACGTAATCTACGTATCGCGCTAGTAGTTCGTACATCAATAATTATACAAATTCGTCCAACGGATTTAATTTAATGCCAAAATTATTTTGCCTTTGGTACATAAAAGAATGAATCCATTGAGTGAAACAACTAGCATATTATAAGATACACAACAAAATAAACTACTTACTGAAAGCTGTTGAAAAAGTAGGTACTGTGGGAGTGCTACATGCTGAAGCTGTTGCCTTCAATATTTTTATGAATTGCTTGAAAATGGGAAGCTAACCGACATGTGACCCTACAATATTTCTTTCAGCATCAAAATCCATTGCCTGAAATTAAAAAAAATATGATTATTATAGTAATAAACATTATTAAGGGGGTTTTGGCGGGAAGTCGAAGAGTGATGTTGTCAATTTGTTTTAATTCCCAAAACTTGTGTTATTTCGACTCATAATGTGTAATGTTGGTGGAATATTAACCATTATGTGTTCTTATACGTGCATAAGTGAAGGTAATTGTAACAAAGTGATAAAACGTGCCTTTTCAACTTTCCTCAAAACGGCCGTCGCAATTGGTATGTAAAGTATCCACCGCTTTACTATCGAGGGTGGGGTCCTTCATTAATTTCATTATCATCGTTATCATCAAATTCATCGGGGAGTCAAATTAATTAAAACAAACACGAATATATATCTCACTGGACACTGGCAAAATACACTTATAATTAGTGTGAAGCCATAACTTGAAGAAGAAGAAGAAGAAGAAACATTATTAATTTGTCATCACATTTTAGTAATAATAGTTTTGTTTTTGTCTTTCTGTGGAGTCAGCTGAGAGTAAACAGATCTGTACCCTCTGTCTATCTCTGTGATCACGAGGTCCTGGGTTCAATACCTACGTCGGAAAAATTTAGTTTTTCTAACGAAACATTTCCAGTATGAGTCCGCAATTGTGCACGATATACGACAATAGGCTCGCCCCTATTACATGGCACTTAACATTGTAGGAGAAAAGTGGGCGTGGTACTCAGTACAAGTCTGGCACCCCCGCTTGGGGAATATAGGCGTAACGGTGTTTTATTAATTTACAATAATAAGATTATTGACGCCATGAAATAAGTGTTAGCATTTGGTTATCGATAAAAAAATCACATCCCTAATAACCTCAACTACCATCAATCCAAAATTAATTAAAATACAATAATATAAGCCACTTTTAACTTTAAATGGGAATAAGGATGATTTATCCTTAGTGTTTTGCAATATCATTAAACTGATAAATCTTAAACGTAAAATAAATAAAAAAAACTCACCAATAAAACAACAATAACAGATTCATATTTCCTTACGTAATGTTTGCGATTTAGAACTCATAACCCAAAATATAATTAAGCCTGTATAATCTATATACACCACTGTAGAAACGATGTACCATTTCCAAATATTCAAAGCAGTGCGTAAAATTTTTGAAAATACTTAAAATACAATCATATTAAATTAACACCTAGTATATATTTTTTTTCTATAATATACACCATAAAGCTATCACTCAGGAATTTAATACAATATTAAATATGACTCAACATTTTAAACTCGTGAAATCTCAAGAAACAATAAGAAAAGACAAAATATTTTTTTCTCTCTCTTGCTCATGGACTGACAGGACTGATATGATGTAAGAGTAAGCCGTGCAAATATATATAACCTTGTACCGCTTACTCAAAGTACTTATACTCTAAGTATAAGATAGATAATCAATGAATAAAAAAATTAATCTAGTCTGTCTCATGGTTTTATGTCTGTCATGCATGGTTTTAGGCCTAATGAAAGCTGAGTGGAAAATAGCGGTAAATTTAAATAAATTAACACCGAATGAACTGGGAGTAAATGGATTTGATACTTGAATACTTATTATGACAAAAATAGTACAACATAGAAAGCCAAATGCGAAAAACAATTCCCAGCGAAAAATAAAATTTTGGTGGTGGCTTTTGATTTAATTCAATAAGTGTTGATATTTGCAAATAAAAGTTGATTTTTGATAATTGGGGAATTATTATTTATTTAATATAAAACTGAAGTAAAATTTACATATAATGAAAGCGTCAACCAAAGAACGCCGAAAGACAATCTCGCTCTATTGTGATCAAGGGGTAGGGACGGCTCTGGTTTTCAGATATAATATAAATTTCTTGTAATTCTTTCATTGTTTTAGTAAAAATACGGACTATCTGAAGACTCAAAGTAACAACTATGCAATCCATCACTTCAATGCCACTGAATTTAATAAGATTTCACATTTAGGGGTGTTAAATTTAAATCATGTACAATTTTATGGAATGATAACACTTAATGAACCTCAAATCAAAACCAGTTCGTCTATGTCTATGGTCCTCTAGAACAATAGGTGAAATCTTAGAGTCATAGAGGAAGAATGCCAAGACACCGCATATCGCCGCGGTAACGTGTCAATTTGCATTAGTGTGCGTGATTAGGCAAGTGATTACTAGTACAGGATTTATCGATAAGAACATACAATTCATGTTTAAAAATATTTACTTCATGCAAAATCGTAATTGACACATCTAAATTGTGATTTCGAATTTCTACGAGTAATTTAAATAAGTTCACACGTACGTATTATAATACATATCTTAAAAACGAATATGTAAACATCAATATTAGTATGTAACATTTAATACAATAGTAATTGGTAATGCGCATAGCGATCATAAGGTCGTCGGTTCGAATCCTATGTCGGAAAATAGTAATTATTCGTTAAAAAGATCTAGTCCGGAATCTGGCACTGTGCTCGGTATAATATCAATATACTCATCCTCTACTACATGAGACCTTACATTGTTGAACGAAGGGTGAGTGTACACAGTACACCACTCCCACTCCCGCTTGGGGACTATAGGCGTAGCGGTGGCTATAATTTTTACATCACATCTACCCTACGTTCGCAAGCGCCTTTTTCAATCATGTCATGAACTTAGGATGTATGGTCAGCGCATATCGCTGAGGTAGCGTGTCAATTTTATGTGTGAGTTCGTGGATCAGTGTTAGTGTACTTTAATAGGGAAGTGATTACTAGGACAGGCCTTATTGATGTAAAAGACAATTCATGACTAAAAAAATATTTATTTCACCGTACGGAAAATCTTAAGTTATCTGAGAATCTATAGTAAATCTGAGAATATATAAAAAAAAGTAAAGTCATTTATTGAATAGGTACTTTACGCACAAAATAGTCAGTCGAATGCAAGTACACATAAGTACAAAATGCACACTAGTACTCCTCTCGCTACTACCCAATTATTGCTTTTAAGTTGTGCTTGAATCCGTCGATCGCTGCTAAGGTCGCTGATGTATTCCACTAAAATCACTTGTTCTCGATTTGATAGCTATCGCTTCAGAAGAGAGACTGATATGCTTTTTTTTATGTTTGTTCACAGGTATTTCCGTCAGTTCTGGACCGATTTTGATGATTTTTTTGCATTGGGTTCAGTATAGCTCCAAGGTGGTCCCATTTTAATTTCATTGGCATTGGACCTTGGACTTAGAAGATACACCAGGGAACTCCTTAACGACAAACAATAGGCATGTGTAAATTGAGATATTATGGGTATTACGTCTATCCTATAGGTACCCTCCTATAGAACTAAGCAGTATATTAGCAAAATTAAAAAAAGGAGGTTCATAATTCGTCCTTTTTTTATAACTACTTTACTTATGAACCGATTTTGATGATTCTTTTTGCATTGGGTTCAGTATAGTTTTGAGGTGGTCCTATTTTAATGTTATTGGTATCGAACCTTGGACTTTGAAGATACAAGAGGGAACTCCTTAACGGCAAACGGTTATAATAGAAATTATATTAATCCTGTAGGTACCTTACTGTACAACTCAGCAAAATAATATAATATCGGTATATCACTCTCGTCTATCGTCACTTAAAATTGTAAAATAAAAATCTTTAAAAAAAAAGGTATACCGACTTCAAAAAGCATAAAATTAATATTTGAAGTCGGTGCTGGTTGGTGCAGTAGGTTACTTAGCACTGACTTCAAATAGTAATTTTTTGCTTTTTGAAGTCGGTTTACCTTTTTTTTTTAAAGATTTTTATACTCGTATAAAAGTTCTAGAACGAACGCGAATCCGCCAAATACATCGATAGAAAAGCCCAGGTTCATCAAACAATAGCCGGCGCATTCCACAAAGCGGTATTATTATTACGTACCTACTTGCTTACCGTGACCGCGTGCCGGCGAAATTAAAAAGGGAGATAACTTCTAAACGTTTTAGCACTCAAACCCGGATTCTAAATCACTAAAATCAACTGTTCCATCAACCGGACACCAACATGATTTTCAGGGTTCAGATTTATCTTCATACGGGCATGGCATACAACGCACCCTCCCGGGGTGGAGGTCATATATAGGTCAAACCTTTAATTTTCAGTAAAAGCAGTACTACCCAAAGGACAAAACTTCATTTCGCAACCGCGGCTCTATATGCCATTTCAATATAAAGCTTCCCCGATTGGGGAATATAGACGTGACAGTGTTTATCTAGATATCCTATCCTTACTAAATTTCATCCAAATACGTTTAATCATTGTGACGTGAAATAGGAACGGTTAATGTTTTAGTATTAATTTAGTAATATCGACAGTAAGCGATAGGCGCTGTAGGACATCACTAGTAGAGAAGCGTAAAATAATGCATATTTGAAATATAAATTAAAGCTTTAAACTCACAGTTAATTATCACCGTATATGTGATATATCACTGATGTCATATAATTATATGACGTCAGTGATTTATATCTTTAGTGTTAATTCAATAATTTTGCTGTGAAACTTCCCTATAATATAATAAGAGGCAATAAATACATACGTGTGAAATGATATTTCAGGATTTTTTTCTCCTCCTTTGGTTGTCTTTAATTGACAAAATACAGCACAACACGAAATAATTTCACTGTATTAAAGTATATTCAGTTATCACAATGATTTTCATTTATGTTTAACCGTTGAAACGGACGGGGCGCATTTGTTATGGCCTAACCACAGGTCACAACAAGCAACCAAGCACACGTACAGGGCGACGTTGCCAAGATTAGAATAGCTTTCACTCAAAATGGTGATCCGTGTAATTGAGAGAGAAAAAAGACAAGGTGTTGAACGATGGCCGGCGGAGCGGCCCCATCGTATGACTCCCTCCAGGTAATTTTAGCTTCATGGCTTTTCCACTAATCCTACCTCTATGACTACGTTTTGGCGTTAGGTTGGTAGTATTGTTTATCAGTATGGACAGCTAGTGTCAGTACCTTTGTTTATTTCCTGAATAATACTTATTTGAAATTTTAATGGCGTAATCATGTCCATGCATGCATTTATAACCATTAACGGATTGAGTACAGTCAAAAAATTGCTAAAGAAAATTAAACTCTCACTCACAGATACAACACTGTATTTTCTATGACCAACAATTTGAGAAACCATGAGAGCTATAGCCTGGGGCCCGGTGTCTCGGTCGCACCCATTACGATGCAGTACGATGACCATAAGGTAGAAATAATACGGACTGATAATATAGTTTAAATACGCTGTAAATCATTTATAACCGAGTTCTTCTTAATTAATCTGTTATATAGGATGGATTTTTAGATGAAACTGTAAGGGCAGCTATCTCAACCGTTGTAGCTACAGAAAAATGGCCTTAGGAGACTATCCTTAATTTTTGCGACATTCGAAACTGAATTTATAGATTAAAAAAAAATGTACAGACAGCGAGAAATTGGGCAGTTTACTCAAAAACTTTATTGTTGCCAATCGATCCTGTTTCTTACAAGGATCAAAAACTGCTAGATCAACCGAGATTGGAGTAATGGAAAAATTACAAATCGCAAAAAACGTTTCCCGTAGATAGGATAGTTTTATAAAACCGATTTCCTAATGCTACAATGGTTGACGTAGCTGTCCTTACTGCCCCTCTCAAAATTCTATCCTGTATATATTTTATATTCAAATATAACATAACTTCTTAATTTAGATGATTCTTTTTGCATTGACTTTCGTATTGCTACTAGATGATCTCATTTTAATTTCATTGCTATGGTATAATATTATAACCATTTCGCGTCAATACATATATAAGAATACTAGCTGTTACCTGCGGCCGCGCACGCGTTTATTTTGTAATTTGACATAGGTAGGCAGATCTATAATACGCGATTTTATTCAACGCTAACACCGTCTCATAAAAAAAATCATATACAATACCAGACCTTATACCTCATATACATTATCAGACCCTTAACTCTATCTGGCTGTATTGTACTTTTAAATACCAATCTAACCAGCCTAATCACAAGGGGGTTACGTTGTATAGTTCACATGTTCCTATGGCCACCTTTCGACTCTATCATCAGACCAACTCCTTGGTACCATATTAGTCATAGGACTTACATGCGTATGCCAACTTTCAGCTCAATCGGATACCCGCAAGTGCTTGAAAAATGTATCACAAGATTCAAACTAGAAAGAAAGACGCACATACGATCATTGCAAGTTAAGTAAAATCTTGTAAAAATGCCTAATTTTTATCTGAATCTCAAACTTACATTCATCAGTTAGTATACTAAGGCACTAATCTTACAGAACAACTCTTACTCACATAATGAACGAATATGCGATACGATTTTAGTCGGTGAGCCGGCTGGGCTTGAATTTACCCGATTCAAATGTTCCAAATGAGTCATATTGGGATTCAAATCTTTACACTGTTTCAGATACAAATAATCGAATCAAAACAGTGAGGCATTGTTGCCATGTCTACTTGACACTTCAATATTTGCAATTTGCGTACATATGAGTACATTCAGATAAATCTGCAAATATGGCAGTACTAAAAAGATTACTATTAAGAGGTAAGGTTTTCAGTGACGTACAAGCAGTAAAGTAGAATAAATGTTGTTTTTGTTTATTTTTTTTATATTAAATGTCTTAAGTAGCCCATATATATACTTTTTTCATTTGGTAGCCGTACAGCTAGCGTAAAAAGTAAATGGCAAATAGAAACAAATTGACGTTTACAAACCTCCACTACATATCGGTGCTTAGGTTTTCTGGATGGCCGTCTCAATGCTGGTAACGGTGAAAGGTGGATTTATCTTCGCTTTCATAGTCGTCCGCGGCAGAAGCAATAATATGTTTTGGTAAAGATATAACAGTAGGTTATTGACATTGGTATAACAGTAGGCATATGCGTGGAAAGAAAGAATAACGGCGACAAACAGTGTCCGAGAATTATACGTTAGTTATATGACAACAAGTCCATAATTGTACCAATATTTGGTCACCCTACTTAGGAAGAGACGTAGGGCTCTTAGTAAGCATCCTTGTCATCACGTTTTTTTCGCAGAGTGCTCAATCCTTTGTATTAAATCCATGATTGTACTAGAGGTAGTGGCACTCGAAACCTACTATACATGGAACATCATGAACCTAGAATTACATGGACGGCGTCATACGGCGTTGCCGCTCCGCCGGTCATCGTTCAACTCGTGGCCTTGTTCCTCTCTCAATCACGCGGATCGCCATTTTGAGTGAATAACAAAGCTATTGTAATATTGGCAGCATTACCTCGTGCGCGTGCTTCGCATAATATTGTGACCTATTACTATGCCATAATAAATGGGCCCCATCCACTTCAAAGGTGAAAATATGAATTAAAATCGTTGTGAATACTAAAAATTATTTTACATAGTGAACTTATATCGTGTTGTGCAGTATTTTGTCCATCAAGAACAACGAAAGGCGGAATAGATGAACTGGAATCATAATCTTACAAGTGTGTCTTTATTGCCTAGTGTTGCATTCATAACGACGTTGTATAGCAAAATATGCATTTCATGTTAAGGATATACGTCATTGGCGATATATGATTACCGCATGGTGGTCATATACTATCGATTTAATGTTTTAATCTAGGATTATAAAAGGCATTGTTTTATGTCTTCCGAACAGAGATGTACCTACAACGCCTGTGGTTTATTATCGATATTTGCCAAATCCATACCCTTCCTTGCACATTTATAGTGAAAAATTGATCGACCCTCTTCACGTCTAACGCCTCGTTCACACGGACGCTTTTTCAACGCGTGGCAATGAAGCGCTTCACAGCGCTTTCAAATAAATGTATTATGAGCAATTGGTTCATTCCAGTGGCTTAATAACGTGCATTGAAAAATCTCTCGTGCAACGTAGGGTAAATATGATGTAAAAATTATAACCACCGCCACGCCTATACTCTCCAATCGGGAGTGGAATTGGTGTACTGTGTGCACTCTCTTGTCGTTCATCAATGTAAGTTCCCATGTAATGTAGGATGAGCTGATTGATATTTTACCGAGCACAGTGCCAGACTTCGGACTGTTTTTTTTAAATCTTATAATTACTATTTTCTCACCTAGGATTTGAACCGACGACCTCGTGATCACTATGCGCATTACAAGACTAATGACGTTTTACTATTGTATTAAATTGACCATACTAATATCGATGTCTGCAGATTCGTTTTTAAGATTCGTATTATAATACTTATGTGTTAACTTATATAAATTACTCGTAGTAATTCACAATCATAATTTAGATGAGTCAATTATGATTTTGCATTGATGAAATATTTTTAACCGACTTCAAAAAGGAGGAGGTTCTATGTTCGGTTGTATGTATATTTTTTTTTTTTTTATCTATGTTCAGCGATATTTCCGTCAATTGTAGACCGATTTTGATAATTTTTTTGCATTGGGTTCAGTATATCTCCAAGGTGGTCCCATATTAATTTTATTGACATTGGACCTTGGACTTAGAAGATACACCAGGGAACTCCTTAACGACAAACAATAGGCATGTGTAAATTGAGATATTATGGGTATTACGTCAATCCTATAGGTACCCTACTATAGAATAATTCACTGGTCACTTAAAATTGTAAAATAAAAATCTTTTATAAAAAAAGGTAAACTGACTTCAAAAAGCAAAAAAATAAATATTTGAAGTCGGTGCCAAGTAACCAACTGCATCAACCAGCACCGACTTCAAATATTTATTTTTTTACTTTTTGAAGTCGTTTTACCTTTTTTTATAAAAGATTTTTTAATTGCACTTGCCTACTCACGCACACTAACGCAGTTTCACAAACTCACGCCGCATTAAATTAATGTGCTACCTCGGCGATATGCACCGTCAATGCTTTCTTCGTCTAAGTGGAACATGCATCTGGCAAACGTCAATTTCAATGTCATTGATCTGTCATGTCATGTCATCGGTTGATGATATGCACGGCTCGGTATGCGGCGTAGCCGAGATTTGGGCTTTTCTATTTACACTTGAATGAAAGCATTATTGAATCGACCATGAGTGTGATGTGCGTGAATGAATAACCACGATGTTTAGTGCGTCGTGACCGGTAACGGAATTTTACTTTCAATTAATCGATAATGTTATTTTAGACACGATCAGAATAATTACATACGTGTTGCGATGTCGGGGTTAAGCGCGCAGGAATTGGCGGAAGCTGCGGACCGGGCGCAGCTCGTCAAAAAGATACTGAGCGCCGCGTTCTACGCTCTAGCCTCGTTTATGATCACCGTGGTGAACAAAACTGTGCTGACGACGTACGCGTTCCCTTCGTACCAAGTCCTGGGCTTGGGGCAAATGGTGGCGACTATTGTGGTGTTGTGGTGCGGACGCTCGATGAAAGTTGTACAGTTCCCGCCTCTGGACAGCGTCGTCGCGCGACGGATATGGCCGCTGCCAATAATTTACCTAGGAAATATGGCGACGGGTCTCGGAGGCACCAAAGAGCTGAGCTTACCCATGTTCACGGCTCTCCGGCGCTTCAGCATCCTGATGACGATGATTCTGGAGCGGTTAGTACTAGGAGTACGAGCATCCTGGCAAGTACAAGCTAGTGTTTTGGCTATGGTCGGAGGAGCTCTCCTTGCGGCTGCTGATGACGTCACATTCTCAGTGGTGGGATACACGCTAGTGCTGCTGAACGATGGCTTCACCGCGGCTAATGGAGTATATATGAAAAAGAAACTGGACTCAAAAGAATTGGGAAAGTATGGACTTATGTTTTATAATGCTCTGTTTATGGTAGTACCGGCAACTGTGGTTGCGTGGGGGATGGGAGACCTGCACCGTTCAGCTGAGTATGAGCACTGGGGTGATACACTCTTCCTTGTACAGTTCCTAATGTCATGTATCATGGGGTTTGTGCTCTCATACAGTGTGATGCTCTGCACCCAGTACAACAGTGCCCTAACAACAACTATTATTGGCTGCCTCAAGAACATACTCGTCACATACTTAGGCATGGTAATTGGAGGTGACTATGTATTCACAC
This sequence comes from Phalera bucephala, assembly GCA_905147815.2. Classification (NCBI taxonomy): domain Eukaryota; kingdom Metazoa; phylum Arthropoda; class Insecta; order Lepidoptera; family Notodontidae; genus Phalera; species Phalera bucephala. Next base: position 29,563,915 of record LR990609.1, read on the forward strand.
CCCTAAATTTCATTGGTCTTAACATTAGTGTGTTTGCCAGTCTCTTGTACACATATGTTACATTCAAACGCAAGCCCACCACTGGTTACGTTCTGTTGCAGAATGCTAAAGTGGATACAGTATAGCAATATAGGAAAAGGAAACCGACTCAATGCTCTACGTAATTAGTATAGTGTTGATGGTGGTGCCAAAGATGACTGTTGCAGTGTATAGTATAGTGTTAACATTTTAACTTGTACAGACCATCCTCTGATTGTGTCTATTATACATTGATTTCAAAATTTATAGGGTATTACATTAATAAGGATCTGCTTTTGATCTTGTTTGTTTCCAGATAATGCACACATCATAATCAATAGTATATGAAGTTGTAGATGAATATGAGGTAGCACTTATTAACAGGTAAATCAGTTTATTTTTTAATGTTCCATATATAATTATGATATGAACCTAGTGCTTAAAAAACCAATAATTGTTTTATGAATTATTGATATCTTTTTTGATGGTATGTGCTCTGTGGTCTTAAAAACTCTAAATAAAACAGTTCAACTCAGTATGAAACTCTAATAACTTCTAGTCAACCTCTAGAAAAAAGAACCTATATATAAATAACGGTGCATAAAACCTGAAATTATTATACCTTATAAATATACAAATCTTTGACAATGGTGTCAATTACAGAAAATGAAAATATAAAACAGCATTAATTTGGCTGTGATATGTATGTAGCTGCTCTACTGAAATTATCTCTATTGTACCAAATTGGGTTTTTGAATTTTTTTTTGTTATACATGGAAAGATCATATATAAGTTTTATAACAAAACTATTATTTTTTCGCAATAATTCAAAAGTTTCAAAATAACAATTAATTTTTGAATCCAGTACCGAAGACACGCCGATAGCTCCCGAACAAACCAGAGCGCGTGTGACGTCATAATGTTAGTTTTCACTCATTGCAGTTGATATAGAAATAATAAGTACAGTGATATGATCTATTTAATTTTGTTGTCATTGTTAAATATTCAAATTTATATTGAAAATGTCGAACCTCAAACGTTATCGTTCTTGTTTTGTGCCATTATGTACGAATACTACAAAAACAACTCCTGACAAAATGTTTTTAAATGTTCCCCAAGATGACAAACGTCAAAATAAATGGTTTCAAGCTGTGCGCCGTGATAATCCCAAAACAAATTCAAATTTTTTTTGTTGTGAACATCATTTCGATGTAAGTATTTCTTAACACTATTGTTATTAATTATTATTCATCTAAGTATACAACTCAAATAATTCTTATATATTATCACACATAGCTAATAGGAACCAACTAACAACTCGTTTTTAGCAATAAATTTTTAATATTATTGTCTAGTCACGTGTAATAGCCGTAAACGCTGTACTGTTATTAAATAGCTATAACATTATGACGTCAGACCTATGGTGACCAATCATGGAATTTTTAAATTTTATATATTTTTAATTGGTTATAATGAACTGAATAATTTTTTTTTTAAGTTATTTGCATTAAATATCAATATTATTAATAATAAAGTTTTAAAATACATAAAAAAAATCATTATTTTTTTTTCAAAATCCCAATTGAATTATGTTACATATACACAATATGTACACATGAAACAAAAAAATCACTGCTTCACCTTTTAAGCGTTTCAGCCCTGTTTTATTCAATATCATAAAGTAATATAAGATCTTATTTGATTATACAACTGATGCATTTATACAATGGTCGTACACCTGCATACATTTATATTAAGACTTATTATCTCTTATCCAAAATGTAAGGTCACTTAGGAAACTTTAGTCACGAATTGTATCATTGCACTTAAGATAAATTAAAAAAAAATTAAAATAATTCCATTGTAAACATTCTATTGTGTGTATTTTATACACTAGGATTTTAAAATTAATGGTATGTTTCCTATGTCAAGCTGTAAATTCAATAAATGAAATAAAGATAACAACAAAAACACCAGGGCTAGCACATGCGGCTTTTCCCGCGCGAGACAAAATGTTATCTGCCCAAGATCCGAGTTATGTACGTAAATCAAAATAGCCTTGTCTATATGTCAATACAATACAATTCTTAGAACAGGTTTGTTTGTGGTATGTCATGCACATAAGTTAAAACCGTTAACTGGTGCTTAAGGAGAAACATTCCATGATATTTGTCCTGTGCTAACCCTGCTGGTAGTGATTACTGAGTGCATTAAGGCAGGTATTGTCTTTGCCAGAAATGCACCCATAATATACCCTAATTTTACCATCCTATCAAAATTTTACTAAGGAGTTGTAAAATCAAAAACAGTTACATCAATGACATATTATATTTTAGTAATCACTAGCAGTTTATCGCGGCTTCGCTCCGGTCGACTACAGCGCCACCTACCAAGTCTATGTTACTTCTGAATAATGTAGATTTCGAATGGTGAAAGCATTGTTAAAATCGATTCAGTAGTTCTAGAGTTTATGAATTACGAACCAAATTTTCAACTTTATAAAGTTACTACAGATTGAGTTGGACACAGTTATGTATAGTCTATTCCAATCAAACTTTAATTTTTTTTCATTCATCATATAAGTTGATTTCTTGCTAACAATATTTTTATTTCTATATATTCGGAAATACTGTCGCCTTCATATTACACTTGTTATAATTTGCAATCACAACTAAAACATCTAAAATGGTGATGGTTTGTTTAAAAAGTATTAATGTTTCATTGGAGTAGACTATGGAATTGGTACTAAATATTCTTTAAAATCTTTCTGTTACATTTTAATCAAGTTGATTATAGTTTGATCTTTGGAGGTGTCTTGCAGTGGATATGTTTCAACTGATAGTGATATTTAAGATGGTATGTACACTATACATAAAACTTGAATAGCATATGAAAAGAGTAAAATGGAGCACTACTACAATGAATAAATGAGGAGTGGCTGTGTAATTTGTTTTCTAACGGGATTTTTATAAAAGCGTAAAACTATCAGGGCCCTGATAGGCGATACTTCGATATCCAACCTGGCATTCAATTTTAGAATATTCAAATCGTAAAAATAAAAAACAATTTTCATTAGCACATTTTAATGATTAAAACATTATTTAAAATCTGTGTCCTGCTATCAGAATACCAAATTTGGTACTTTAAACATTGAGTTGTTATGACATGTTCATGTGGTAAGCTTTTTTTTCTAAAATATGCCTCTATGTGCACGGAGATCCAACACAAAAATCACCGCTAACTCTGCGGTCATCGAGTTACGCGCTATTTTATGTTTGAAGTAGCTTCTCTAGTACATATTACAATCCGACAAGGATCTTTTGGCTCGCGGTCATAAACGGACTTAACGCTGTCATTAAATAAAATGTCACTGCATGACAGTCGCAGAGTTGCCGTTTGCTATGAAATTGACCCAAGTTCATTTTTTAATTAGTGGGAGTGGGAAAATTTTATGTTCACCAACACCCTGTGAATGTCAGCCATGAGCCAAAAAATCCTTGTCGCACTTGAACTCGGTGACTTTAAATCGTTATTTCTAATAACTCTTATAATTGTTTCGGGGTCTGCATGAGTTGACGCCGTATTTATGACATATCTAATAATAGCCTTAATTTCTCATTGCAATATTTACTTTTCTGTAATAATTATCGTATTTTTCTGTAAGTGACAAATTATTAAAATTAATTTAGCGGTAAAGATTTCTAGAAGGTAGGAATGTACAAGAGAATAATTTTTAAACTGTTATTATTGTAATGTTAATATTGTAATGCTTATTCAAGTTACAGTGACTTCGAAAAAGCATTGTGATTTTATACGTATTGAAATTATTCAGTGGAATTGTTAATTAAAATATTTTATTTATGTGATTGTAAGTGAGATTTTTTTTGTACTACGTCTTTTTCCTATTGTATGTCGTAAGTGTAACAATCAATAAAATTTAATTTTTAAGTGCAAATTGTCATATTGTATTATGCTGAAAAATTGTACGTGATTCATCATGAATTTTGGGGTTCTATTGTGTAAGAATAGTATAAGGATATTTATTTCGTACCTACACATAATATGATTAAATAAATTAACGGGACTTGGCGACCCATATTCCAAAACTATCCAGGGGTAAATTTGCTTGATTATAATTATGTACAAAATATAATGCTCTCAATACTTGGAAAAATTGCTGTCTCCAAGGCTAACTATAGGAGTGGCGAATATGGATCTTTAAAAACCAACATATTTATTTGACCAACATAATAATATTTCTTGCCTTTCTTCGCCACGCTTCATTTAATATTCTGTTTAATATTGATACTATCCTGACAACTCATAAATTCAAAATGATTAACATGAATAAAAAATATTCCGATTCATATGTTGTGTAGTGGTGAAGAAAATGCCCTATTACTTACTGAACTATTTTCAAGAATATTAGAGTATAAATTACGACATTAAGGTGATTATCTGTGTATCACGCTAGATCTCTTGCGGCGTTGGCAGAAAGTGCAGTCGCAACAGATTATTTCTTTGCACACTACTTGAGCCCTTTACTCTGTTAGGATGACAATCTTAATTTAGTTGGAAAAATAGTAAGCACTAAAACTAAGAGGCCATAAAGATACTAAGAAAGAGAAACAGTGTAAAAGAAAACTTAAGTATATAAGTAAGTAAATAAATTATGTAATAGCTAAATAATATGTGTAACTTATGTTATCTTTACGAAACAATGTTTGTAGTTCAATTTTTATATTATACTTACATTCATCCAATTTCAAGACAATATCTTTTTTATGCTTGATATTTTAAGCACCCGTCGATCAAAGTGATATATGCCACATAAACTTTGATATATAGGGTTTTGCGACCCGTTGAACAGAATCATATATACCGACTGAATATGCATATGCGATATTGTCCGTCGGACCCAAATCTTTACAATCTATGTGTTACTCTCGCATGCCTATGTATAGTCTATTTCAATCACTCATACTCACTCATCATAAAAACGTCGATTTCTTGCTAACTGCATTTGCATTTCGATGTTTCCAGAAATACTGTCGCTTTCATATTACACTTGTTATAGATTGCGATCACAACCTTGTCCGGTGAAGCTGTAAAGGCCCCGCGGCCAACAGCGTAGATCATTCACACACACACACACACACACACACACACACACACACACACACACACACACACACACACACACACACACACACACACACACAAAATACTATCACATTGTTTTTTTTTTACAAAGTTTTAAAGTTTGATTGGAATAGACTATACAGTAGTAGTAGCCTATGTACTTCTCTGTCAATTTTACCTGAATCCGTTAAGCTGTTTCGGCATGATCTGTCTATCTTATATGATCACGCCAGTTCCCTTGCTGGGCAGGTAAAAAGTACAGAGTTCCACCAAGTCCTTTCCTTACAGACCTTTCTGGCTTCTTTCACGTGGTTGAGTTACAAAAATCCAAACTTAAAATCAATCTATACCTATATCACGCCAGATCACCTGCTGGAAAGGCTGAGAGTATGGAGTTCCAACAAGTTCTTTCTGATCTCTTTCATTTTCTCCACCCTCGTAATGATTCTCATACACGCTCTCCTATTAAATAGTTATCCTAAAATATCATATCTATCTACATCGTCACTCAAGGGTTCTGGCGCGATGATATAGGTGCGTAGATCATAATCTGTTATGATTATGTATGCGTATAAAAATTACAATAATACCACTTGATAACAATTTAGATTACAATAAAATAGAAAAATCTTTATTGGGAAACAAACTTACAATTCAATTTCTCATTTAAATATGATTCGAATTATATATAAATTTACATATGTTGCAGACATCTGGTTAAATAAGCATTCAGGTACACAACTGGCTAGTTGAAAATGCGCTGATATTAGTGTTGTAAAAACGCTCGCGTCTTTTACGTGTTTCAACGCTTGTGAGCGTCGACTCAACGCTAAACGCTCGACTTCAGCGCTAATTTTTACAATACTAGCTGATATTCAGCTAAATATTTAGTTTTTAGGGTTCCCAACCTCTAAAAGAATAAGGGGCCCTTGAATACTCTGCTTCAGTCTGTTTTATAGCCGTTTTGTCTTGAAAACAGTAAGAAGTGAGTGACGCTCACGCATTCTGATTGTTCGAATTCATTTATTATTTTATTGTTGAAATCTATAAATTCAGCAAGATTTTTGACAATATTGGTGGTTAAGAAATCATTATTATTATAATGACTGTAGTTTTCGGTTGGTCTCTCGCTTCTTCCAGTCTCATAGTACCTATCCGTCTCATCCACTCTTGACTTGTATTGTTCTAGTAGTTTCCAATAAAACAATCCTCTACAAACCGGCTGTCAAACTTAATACATCATTTTACCAAATAAATGGTATATGACGTTTTGTTGGCCAATTTGGCTATATAGCTCGTCTAACGTGTAGCCACTCATTCGAATGACGATGCGGCGTTAACTAAATTGGCTTGTCGTTTAACTGAGTCGCTAATGTTCCGAGGAGGCTATTATATTATAAACGTATAGAAAGGTAGATAGGTATAATTAGAGGTATTATTACTAGGAAGTTATATATGGATAATACATTATTGAACATGTAAAAATACTTAGTAACTCCCAATTAGTAATTTTCCATCTAATAATAAATTGTTTTATCGTAGGTATTTCCAAATGCGCAGTCTGCATTCGTAAAAATACGATACAAGTTAACTTTACCTCTAATTGCACGCGATAAGATAGTGCTAAACAAACGAATTCTGTCTATTATTTCTTCACGTTGCTGATAATACATTTAGAATCCAAATTCGGCCAGGTGAAACCAAACATTTTTTTTATATTTTGGGAACTAAAATAAACCAAAAATATTCAAGTTTTTGGTCCTTTATGAAGAAGATTGAGATAAACGGGACTTTCACCACACTAAAACTCCTGCAGTAGTGGCATGAGTACTCTTAGTACCTTTGTGTGTTTGTGTATGAGTGATTACTCTGTTGGGCGACGGGCCTTAACAGCTTCATCCGGCAAAAAAGGCGAGCGTGCAACGACTACGCTCATGCTGGCAGGGCAACTAGCTCAAGGGCGCCACAAGTAGGAACGGCTTGGGCAGTGTGCGTCCATAGGAAGACATTAGATTCCAGACATTTTTATAACTGATATCCAATGTGCATATCTACCTATGCAAATAAATTACCTACTTTCACCTATCTATAGATATCATTACGTCACATTCCTTGCTGTGTAGGTATAGGGTACAAATTTCCATTAGGATCATTCCGTACAGACTTCTTCCGTGCTTCCTCCACTCTCACAGTTCGTCTTATATACGCTCGCCGGTTACGAGGACTCATGACTTGCGTAACAGATATGATACATACTATTTAGTCATGGTAGATCTTTTCCTATACCATATTTTATCCATCCATTACATATTTTATTTAAAGTAAATCATGCAGATGCGTATGCAGTGAAATTCAATATATAAGTTATTTCACATACTTAGTTATATGAAAAATACATTCGACGGACGCAGCACTCGTAAAAACTGCAATTTTGCATCATAATCTAGAGTCTGCGCTAATTACAGCTATGGGGACCGGAAATAAACTGTACTGGTTAATAATAAAGTTTACATTTGTTTGCGCATAAATCAGTAGCTATAATTGGATTTATGACGGTTGGTTAAGGGCGCAATTTAGTTTAATAGTGTTTGTGAATATTTATCATTGGATCTGGTTTATCTAGAAGCAGCCAGTGCATTATATAGGAGAGGATTGCGACACGATAGGGGAGAGGGATTTGCCATTAATATCTGTAAAAATAAAAGCCGATGATATAGTTTAGATTTCAAAATTAATTGGTTGAAACTCCAGTTGCTCCAACTAGGTAAAAACAACTTCGACAAGGAAGTTAAGAGACGGATACAGCTGGGCTGGGCAGCATTTGGAAAACTCCGTCGAGTCTTCTTATCGCCCATACCCCAATGCCTAAAAACGAAAGTTTTTAATCAGTGCGTCCTACCTGTAATGACATACGGAGCCGAAACGTGGCCACTCACTGTGCGGCTTGTCCACCAGTTCAAGGTCGCTCGGCGAGCTATGGAAAGAGCTATGCTCGGAGTTTCTCTTAGGGATCGAATCCGGAATGAAGTTATTCGTCAGAGAACCAAGGTTACCGACATAGCTCAGCGAATTAGCAAGCTGAAGTGGCAGTGGACAGGTCACATATGCCGCAGAACCGATGGCCGTTGGGGCAGACTGGTTCTTGAGTGGAGACCGCGTGTCGGCAAACGTAGTATAGGGCGCCCTGTAGCTAGGTGTGGCGACGATATTCGTAAGGCAGCGGGCAGGGATTGGAGAAGGAGAGCTGAAGATCGAGCTCAGTGGCGTGCCATGGGAGAGGCCTACGTCCAGCAGTGGACTGACACGGGCTGATGATGATGATGATGGTTGAAACAAGAGCTGAGAGTCGGACTCTAGAACTGGCTAATATATTCCGGACCCATCACATAACTGGCCACATCAATGGTCTTACCATACCAACCTTTCCTGAATTACAATCGTGGTACCTAACAATAAATGGTCACCAGTATATAACGGACATATAGTCTATTCTAACCAAACAATTGCACTGTGGTATTTATGCAACTATATAGATGAAGCATTGTGTTTTGGTGATTACTCTTGCGGTCACCAAAGTTCGCGTATTAGCAACTCAGTCGCTACTGCAACTTCTAGCTTCTGAAAAGCAATCAAATCGTCGAACACGCATCCTAAAAGTAACGTTTTTACTTTGCCTCTACAAACCGCTATTTTTTTATTTTAAGAAAAACGTAGCCCCCACACTAAGATTCGTTCATGTATCGCGGGTTTACAAACATCAAAATTCACATACACAAGTACCCAGACCGAAACACAAAGATTTATCCCGTGCGGGAATGGAACCCGTGACTATACCTAATTATGTTGTTTCCTGCTGTAACACGAGTCATAGCACTCAACTCTATTGAATTTTACAAAACATTTAAAAATGTACTGCGCCAGTAAATCGTGAGAAAAGAAACATCGGTATTTTGAGCGTGCGTGCATACAACATCTCATACTCACGACAGAGCTTCTTATAATAACTTTAAATCCAAAATATTTGGGCCCTGACCTCGACCAGGGTTTAGGTACGGAAGCAATCACGTCACGAAGGTATGTACATCATTCACCTTCGTTATAATTGCTTAAGCAAGCTTCGACTACAAAACCTGTAGTTAAAAGCGCATTCAAAGTAGGAAGGCCACGTTTTCGCAATAGGCGCTTGCGAGAGCGAGTTAGCGACCCAAGACCTAATGGATAGCTTGTAACTAGAAAAAGGACTAATATAATTCAATTTGGACCCTTAGAGTATCGACTTTCTGGGATACAGTTTGGATGACATATCACTACATATTATAAAACAAAGTCCCCGCTACGTCTGTCAGTTTGAACGCGATAAACTCAATACCTACCGAACGGATTTTCATATGGTTTTCTCTAATGGCCGGAGTGATGTGTATAATTCGAACGTGCGAAGCCGGGGCAGGTCGCTAGTATTTTATATATAATGCTTACTTTAAATAAATTTATAGTGCCACACCATCTTCGACCCCATAATACCTTTTCATCATTTGGTGTGTCAGGGGCCAATCCTATTCAGTCCAGGGGCCAAGCAAGCCCACAGTAAAAAAACGATACCAAAATGCAATGTGTTTTTGCCCTAAAAGGTCAAATGATACATGTGATGTTTTATCACTTGTCCTTACTCTACAAAGAATAAATTTGACATTGGAAGGTACATATGTATCTGTGGAGAGGATACTTGCCTCAAGAGTTATGTCTGAATATGCACTAAGTCCTCAGTATTTCTGAATAGACACTCCATACTAATCTACACTAATATAATAAAGAGGAAAGATTTGTATGTTTGTAACGAATAAACTCAAAAACTACTGGACTGATTTTAATGATTCTTTCACCATTAGAAAGCTACATTATCCAGAAGTAACATAGGCTATAAAACATAGACCCAATAGGTGGCGCTGTTGTCGACCGGGTACGAAGTCGCTGGAAACTGCTAGTAATATCATAAATTCGAAAGTAACCCTATTCTGTCCGTTTGTCTGTTACCTTTTCACGCCCAAACTGCCGAACAGATTTTGATCAAATTCGGCAAGGAAATAGATTTTATCCAGGGAAAGGACATAAGCTACTTTTTGTCTCCATACTAATATTATAAATCCTAAAGTAACTCTGTCTGTTTGTCTGTACCTTTTCGCGCCCAAACCGTTGAACAGATTTAGATCAAATTCGGCAAGGAAATAGATTTTATCCAGGGGAAAGACAAGAGCTACATTTTGTTTCAAAAAACTTAAGAGTGTGAAATAAACGCCTGAAAATAACACGAACGAAGTTGCGGATACAGCTAGTATAGTATATGGCTTGTTTTTTTGTATTAGAAGGAAGTCTTGGTTTCAAAGACATACATTTTATTTATGTTAAGAATAATAAGTGAGTGAGAGAGTACCTGTTGAAACTCTGTACTCCAGGCCTCTGTCCGCATAGGATCTGACTGATGATATAGGTGTCCCCCATTTTCAAATCTCAAAACGAGGAGTTAGCTAAATGCCACTTTTGCACTCTCTTCCTATCACATAGAAATCAGGCGTGATGTTATGTAATCTACTTGAATTCTAATCATTAATGCGCTATAAATTCGTAAACGGCTTATTAATCAACTTAATTAGTTTCGTTTACCAAACGACGCGACGTTCCACATTGAAAATAAACTTTGCATACATCGTGGAATTAGTCATATCGCGGTTTTAAATTGGTTTTTTATTTCAAATATTGATATATATGATATTAATAATACAGGTTTACTGAGATGTAATTAATTAATAACCTTGATACTTTGTACACTCTGCCTACCCCGCAAAGGATCTGGAGTGATGATATAGATATAATTAATAACCAATGCAACTAATGTACACCATGAGATACAACTTTTGTTCTAAGAATTTTTGATTTTAGCGAAAAAGAACACAACTTGCATTTACCTATTTTATAGAAAAAACAATATTGACTGCATAATATACATTTTCTGTTCGGTAATAGTCCTGTTAATAGGGTACCATACGGAACAAGTGAATATATTTGGCAAAAATTTAAAATTCTCATTTAAAGAGCTTTGTTTCTCTTGGTGAACACAAGTTGGCGTCAAGAGGTTATTAAAAAATTATTAATAGCCCTGTATATTAGAGCTAACTAGTTGGTCTATTTGTGGTGGTCTTTTGAAGTTTTGTCTCGCAGCGGGCTTCTTTCTGTTGATTATAAAGCCCTATTTTAATAGCGCTAGAAAAGTCAACATTTCAGAAAAGGTTTCGTGTTGGCATAAGACTTATTTACTATTTTCTAGTTAGTTAGTGTCCAGTTCATCCTGCCATCTCCAAATGGGTCTGCCACGATATCGTTTAAAATTGAGAGGGACCCAGTTGGTGGTTTATTCGTTACGCGGCAAACATGGCCAGCCCAGATTTCCTCAGAGATGTTCTGTGACGGCTTAAATATGGATAATTGTATTGTCTCAATAACGCATTTGTGACTATTAACAGCAGGAACTTTCGAAATAAATTAGAACTTTTACTAACTGATTATTTTCCCGCTATGGTCTAAGGTACATACAGGACTGATTTAAAGTTCAAAGTGAATTTGGGACATACTCACGTATAAAGGAAAGATCGTATTTGAAACATACGAGAATGTAAAAATACTTAACCAGATCAGGAATATAAGATTAACTTTAAATACTGGTCCCCGCAAGGGATCTGGCGTGATGATATAGATAGATGAATACTGCTAAAAAATCGTCAAAGACCGGTGTGCAACATGCATAGGGGAAAATTAAAATGTGTAGCTATGTTTACCTATGCATAATTATGTACGCTGTCTGTAGCACTAAAATAATGTACTAAAGTATAGATCATGGGCATTAATATACATTATTTATACTTTAGACTGCCTCGTTGGTCTAGTGGCAAAGCGCATCGCTTTGTGATCACGAGGTCATGGGTTCAAATCGTAGGTCGGACAAATGTGAGTTTTTCTAACGAAAACTTCCCAGTACGAGTCCGGAGTCTGGAATTGTGCCCGGTATATGGCAATAGGCTCGCCCCCTATTACGTGGGACCTAACATCGTCGGCGAAACGTGGATGTACTCAGTACACCTCTGCCACCCCCGCTTGGGGAATATAGGCGTGACGATATATTATACTTTAGATTCTATAGTAATATATTTGTTATCTATAGTATCGTTTATTGAAAATGTTTTACTATACTAACAATATATGTTGAAGTTTGTACTTCTTCAGACCTTTATCAACAATATAATACGGTCTTAAGCTTAGTATTGCTTGAAACGTGCCTCATTCAGAATCAGTAAGGCCGGCTACAGCCATTTCGAAATATCGATTCGGAATTCCGAAGGCTGCAAATCCATACAAAACCAACCTTATCATACACATCATAAGCGGATAGCTTGAAAGACGTCCACTGCAGGATTAAGGTCTCCCCTAAGTTAGCCACAACGGTCGGCTTTGTGTTTACGCATCCTGATTTTACCCGCGATCTTTTAGTAAGTTCTATCTTGTTAGGAGCAGCCGTCTGCACGTTTTCCGATACGTGACGTACTTGGCATTTCTGCCCCAACAGCCGTCAGTTTTGTGAGCAATGTGCTCCGCCCATTGCTACTTAAGTTATAATCTTAGAATATAATTAATTCGAAGGTTATCACAACCGTAGGTAGAGTAGTTTTTGGTTCAAATTTCGAACTGAATGTGCTTGATATGGGTTCTTGGGTTATTTGGATTTGTTGCGTTCGAAATTCCGTATCGATATTCCGAATCGAAATTCCGATTATATGTAGCTGGCCTGTAAATAGTAGGACCGTTTGAAACACTATCTTTCTTCTGAGATATTCTTATAACTATTACGTTATTCAGAGTAAAACGTCTAGTAATCGCTACGTATATACCGAATAAATTCCATCGTTTTAAAATTCAATTGTCAATTTGTTCCAAGTGAAATAAATTAATTGATACGAGTGGAGTGAGCTGGTTGGAAACAGCGTGATAAAGCACTCATTTAATTTGTTTCGACAATGTAGTTGATTCTATATCTTTAGAGGAATCTAATGCGATCGTGCGATTAATTCAAACCTATAATAAAACTAAGCTAATTATAAAATTAAGGGGGCACCTCGAAAAAAATGTGTTTTAGTACTCCATGCACTTCAAGAATATGTGGATAAGAGACTTAATATTTCGAAACATGATATTTGACTGTACATTTTAGAATCTGGTAAAAGGAATACACGATTAAACGAAATTATCTTGGTAGAAAAAAAAATCTAAAGTCATTTTTAGAGCTTCACATTTTCTGATTCCAACGCGAAATGCTTAAGAACTAATCAATAGAATTTATTCAAAAACAGCTAATAATCGTAGCAAAGTAGTAAAGCAGTTTATTCAATAGTGTAGTTTTTTTAGGAAACGATAAAAAATTGTTTTTGCACATACCCTTATTATTATTTTGTAAAGCAATTGTATTATGTTAATCTCCCAGTTGATCGCGGTAGTCCGACATAAGCGAACGTAAAATAATAAAAAGCCTTAACTGTGAAATAGCATCTGTTTTTGTTAGTATCATATAGAAGAGCGACATATCAAAAGCGACGCGAAGTGACGACAACTTCGATAATCGTGTACTGGTATTTTGTAAGCACCTGAATTACCATTAAACCATAATTTCACGTTATATATATTTCATGTCATAGTAACGCGTCGTGTTACATGTTAAATTTATCATTGCGAATAAGGGTTCTACAGTAAAATAGGGGACCTGGTGAATCGTTATCGCAATTTCTTAGCTCAGTAATCGACACAAACAGCTTTGCACTGATTCAATTTAATAAAGTGCAACGACGATATTGGAATACTCCCTGCCCCTCGCCTCACCGTCACCCTTCTACACCCCTGTACAGACTCCATTACGCAATTATGCAATATAAAATAAAAATAAAGTGTTGTTGGTCTAATGGCGTATCATGCGTGTAGAAATGACGAGGTCCCTAGCTTTAAAATTTAGGTAGGATAAAGTGTGATTTATCCGTCAAAATGTTAGGTGTTCGAGTCTGGCTTTATGATGGCAATAATTAATAGATACTCTCATTACTTTATATTGGGATCTTACATCGTCAGCATCGAAGGTGCTTGTAGCGCTGTGTGACCGCGATGTTCTTACCGATCGCCAAAGTTAAGCAGCGTTCGACTCGGTCGGCCTGATATGGATGACCGTTTGTGGCATTTTCATATTCGTACATCGGAACGCACGTTAAGCCGTTGGTCCCGGTTACCACTTAATGTGGTAGTTGTTGAGCCGAGTTGGAAGCCTTATAGGCGGATTGATTAGTTCTAACAGTAGATGGCCACAAACCTGCCTCTAACAATCCGCAGTGGGTCCGCGTGGTGGAGTATGCTCTAATCTCTCTCACCTCGATTTGTGAGAGAAGGCTTTGCCCAGCGTTGGGCAGTATAGACGAATATTATTCATAATACACCTCAGCAATTAAATTTTGTTAATTAGATAGAAATATTGTTAGTTATAAGTATGTGTACCTCTGAGCTCTGAAATACCTTATAGTAGAGTCGTTGAAAGTCCTCAATGTTTCGAATCGGTAACAAGTATAGTGCGACAAGAATCTTTTGGCCCATGGATGACATTGCAAATTTTCCTTCTTCCAAGGAGATATTTCAATGGGTACGATGCGATTATCATGACGTGACATTTCACATGATGACAGCGGTAGTTCCGATTTTGGTTGCTGTTCCAGTATTCCGATGGTTTGTTCTCCAGTATTCCGATGGCGGTGCCAGTAGTTAAACTCGTGAAACGGATGCTGTTTGTGGGGACTGGTCCATCTGGAATCCTTTGGACACTCTTTATAAATAACATCATTACTCTCATATCTTGGTCGTAAGGCATCACACTAGAGCTAGATCGTTAACGATTTAATTGTGACCCAAACGTTGTATCCACACAATATGATTGAAAAAATAGGACGTAAAAAAGAGAAACAGAATTAAATAAAAAAGACAAGTACGCTTAGTTTCGGCCGAGTTCCGAGTAGATTAGATTAGATTTAAAAAATGTAAATTAAATATTTGTAAATGCCCCCGCAGTGTTTATACAAATTAAATTATTCGAGTTTGAGTTTGGCCGCGGGCCAAAAGACCTGTACGACTGTACTTTCTATTTTATAAAAGTTGGCGAACAAATTATAATCTTAAAACCAAATACTAACAAAATTTGGAATATCTAGTCGTCAGTTGGTGACGGTATATCCTTTCTATATAATACAGACGTAATAATTGTTCGAATAATCTCCTCCATACTGCCTCGTTGATCTAGTGGCAAAGCGCATCGCTTGGTGAGAACGAGGTCCTGGGTTCAAATCCTAGGTCGGACAAATATAGTTTTTGTAACGAAAACTTCCCAGTACGAGTCCGGAGTCTGGAATTGTGCCTGGTATATGGAAATAGGCTCGCCGCGTATTACATGAGGAATATAGGCGTAACGGTGTATACTCCTTCCTATGGATTTCAATATTATGTAAAAATATAATGTAACATAAATAACGCAAGTTCTGATAGTAGTTTGTTCTAAATCGCGAACTGAATCGATTCCAACTATTTTTAATATATTAGATTTTTTTATTTAACTAGTTTTATCACCTAAAATTGCTGTAACTCTTTCATTCAATCATTTCTCGATCCGCTGTATTAAATACGTTTAACTATTTAAGTAAAACAGCGATTTTATTTGCACTTTTTAACATTATTCTTTAAGACGTCAGACTTTGCAATTAATTTGGATATCTAAGTTCTTTAGAAAATGGTGATATACTCTTCAAAACTGGAATTTTGATTGTCGTAGATAGATAGAATACTCCGTCTTGTACACCAAATTCATTACAAAGTAGTTGCCCACTGCTGGGCAAAGGCCTCCATCGTTCCCATTCTTTCATTCAGTCGTTTGTAATAGGTATCCAGTTCATCCTACCATTCCCTCCTGGGCTTTCCGCAATATTGCTTATCATTATTCAGAACAAGCTTAAAGTAAGGATCTGGTGTATTGATATACAAGGTGTAATATAATTTACTCAAAACCAGAAAGTAGTGGGTTTCAAATCGGCAAAAAAACGATGTCTCCGGGCTAAGTGGTAACTAACCCACTTAATAGTTAGGAGTAAGTAAAATATTTAATTCTGTCTAACTGCTCTATGCTGTAGTTACCTTTTCTATTTCTAGTTCTTTTTTACCGTATATCACTTTTATATCAATGACCGTAACTCAATTAGCATATTTCTTAGACTAGTATGCAGACATGGAGTGGTTTTATAATGTGGCTCTGTCAATTACTTTTAGTATTAAGTTTTTTTAAGGGCCAACTATTTTAGGATTACTAAAAGGCTTTCCTCGATTGCTGCGTATGGACTTTATTTTAACAAGTAACTTGTGAACCTTGTGAATAAATTGCGTATTGTTTCGATGTCATCCGCTTCTCAACAGGAATGTCATTCCGACGTGATGGTAGCGACTTCGTTACTATTCTGAATACTATAATGGTTTACATGAATAAAAAATATTCTGATTCTAATCGTTTCGCAACTCAATCCTAATTTATTATTCAATTTTCAATGCCTAGGGTTTGACAAACTTTGTATAAGAGATTGACTTCACCCACAGCAACACACGTATTCTTGTGTGGGCCAGGATATAAATCGATCAATCCAGATTTAGACGCGTCCCACTCTTTCTCCTAGTAATTTACACAGTGCCAGTTGCACATTATTGCAATGTTAGTTGTAAATTATTGCAATGTTCTGTTAATATGTCAGTTCTACCGTTACATACGCGTTACAGTAATGTAACGATAGAGATAACACAATAGCAGTATAGCACACTGTTACGATTGAGAGAAAGGGCAGCGTGTCTCTTCGTGGTTTGGACGCGCTACGCACGATACGCTGAAGTCAAGGAGCGTCCTAATCACGAAGCTTGTAATTACTTCGTGGTCCTAATGCAAAGGCTGTGTAAAAAAATAGATCCTATTTAAATGTTTGGCTATTTCCTATTCTTAGTTCTTATTTCAATCAAATATTCTGTAAATTTTCCTATAATCTGTATTAAATTGCATTTGTTGTAGTAATATAATGACGCCATATTATGTATTATGTAATTTTGATTTTAATAAATGAATATTATAAATTAAAAAGTGTTTTGTGTTTTGACTTAAATTCTACCCCATAATCCTTTGCACAGTTTCAAAACGGGGAATTAGTCCGGTGTCATGGGTAAGATTTTATTAAAATTACAAGTGTAATCAGTGACATTAGTAGCTGAACAATCTCAGTATTTCAAATGGGTAATACAAGGTTATATTGGCCATGTGGTTCCCGGCCTGGCCGTGTGCTTCCCGGCTTAAAATTCGACCAACCCATCTCATCCCATTGGGTGTCGTACAAGGCGACTAAGGAAAAACTAGGGGATGGGCAGCAGCGTTCCTTTAACACTCTTACGAGCAAAAACAGCGCTTGCTAAGCGTGGCGAGTATGGCAAACCCCCCAATAATGATACAAAAGAATAAAACCAGGCCCCTAGTCCTCGGCGGTCCTGTTCGTCCTGGCCATGGTAGCAGCCATGGTAACGACAGGACAAGGGGTGCTAAGAATCTGTGGCAGAGATTCGGCTACCACCAACAACGAAAATTGGCCCTGGTGACATACAACGCACGCACGTTGAGGATAGATAAGAAGCTAGTTGAGCTGGAAGAAGAGATAAACAAGTTCCGGTGGAGTATTGTAGGTTTATCGGAGGTCCGAAGAGAGGGCAAGGACAAGATATCCTTAAAATCCGGCAACTTGTTTTACTACCGGGAGGGCGAACAGCAGTACAGAGGTGGTGTCATATTTATCGTCTACAAGTCACTCATAAACAACGTTGTGTCCATCACTAGTGTGTCAAGAAGGGTAGCGTACTTGATACTCAGAATATCCAAAAGATATTCGCTGAATGTCATACACTGGATAAAGTGTGATTTATCCGTCAATATGTTAGGTGTTCGAGTCTAGCTTTATGATGGCAATAATTAATAGATAATCTCATTACTTTACATTGAGATCTTACATCGTCAGCATCGGAGGTGCTTGTAGCGCTGTGTGACCGCGGTGTTCTTACCGATCGCCAAAGTTAAGCAGCGTTCGACTCGGTCGTCCTGATATGGGTGTTTTTGTGGCACCGTTTGTGGCATTTTCATATTCGAACATCGGAACGCACGTTTAGCCGTTGGTCCCGGTTACCACTTAATGTGGTAGTCGTTTAGCCGAGTTGGAAACCTTATAGGCGGATTGATTAGTTCTAACAGCAGATGGCCATAAACCTGCCTGCAACAATCCGCGTGATAAAGTATGCTCTAATCTCTTTTACCCCGATTTGTGAGAGAAGGCTTTGCCCAACTTTGGGCGGTATAGACGAATATTACTATCGTCGGCGTAATGTGGGTGTTCATAATACACCTCAGCAATTAAATTTTGTTAATTAGATAGAAATATTGTTAGTTATAAGTATGTGTACCTCTGAGCTCTGAAATACCTTATAGTAGAGTCGTTGTACGTCCTCAATTTTTCAAATCGGTAACAAGTATAGTGCGACGAGGATCTTTTGGCCCATGGGTGCCATTGAAAATTTTCCTTCTTCCAAGGAGATATTTTAATGGGTGGGTTCGCACGGTTACTAATTAAGAAGAAAATTTGGGTAAATTTCAGAGCAAACGGCAACTCTGCGATTGTCATGACGTGACATTTCACTTGATGACAGCGGTAGTTCCGCTTTTGATTGCTGTTCCAGTATTCCGATGGTTTGTTCTCCAGTATTCCGATGGCGGTGCCAGTAGTTAAACTCGTGAAACGGATGCTGTTTGTGGGGACTGGTCCATCTGGAATCCTTTGGACACTTTTTATAAATAACATCATTACTCTCATATCTTGGTCGTAAGGCATCACACTAGAGCTAGATCGTTAACGATTTAATTGTGACCCAAACGTTGTATCCACACAATATGATTGAAAAAATAGGACGGAAAAAAGAGAAACAGAATTAAATAAAAAAGACTAGTACGCTGAGTTTAGGCCGAGTTCCGAGTAGATTAGATTAGATTTAAAAAATGTAAATTAAATATTTGTAAATGCCCCCGCAGTGTTTATACAAATTAAATTATTCGAGTTTGAATTTGGCCGCGGGCCAAAAGACCTGTACGACTGTACTTTCTATTTTACAAAAGTTGGCGAACAAATTATAATCTTAACACCAAATACTAACAAAATTTGGAATATCTAGTCGTCAGTTTCCCACTGCTGGGCAAAGGCCTCCATCGTTCCCATTCTTTCATTCAGTCGTTTGTAATAGGTATCCAGTTCATCCTACCATTCCCTTCTGGGCTTCCCGCGATATTGCTTATCATTATTCAGAACAAGCTTAAAGTAAGGTTCTGGTGTAATGATATACAAGGTGTAATATAATTTACTCAAAACCAGAAAGTAGTGGGTTTCAAATCGGCAAAAAATCGACGCGTATCGTTTTTTTCTTGTAAGTTTTTAATTATAATTGATAGCGATTCCAAATGCATTTCTAAAACATATTCCTTATATAAGTACAGGTTTACGCTGAAGTCAAGGAGCGTCCTAATCACGAAGCTTGTAATTACTTCGTGGTCCTAATGCAAAGGCTGTGTAAAAAATTAGATCCTATTTAAATGTTTGGCTATTTCCTATTCTTAGTTCTTATTTCAATCAAATATTCTGTAAATTTTCCTATAATCTGTATTAAATTGCATTTGTTGTAGTAATATAATGACGCCATATTATGTATTATGTAATTTTGATTTTAATAAATGAATATTATAAATTAAAAAGTGTTTTGTGTTTTGACTTAAATTCTACCCCATAATCCTTTGCACAGTTTCAAAACGGGGAATTAGTCCGGTGTCATGGGTAAGATTTTATTAAAATTACAAGTGTAATCAGTGACATTAGTAGCTGAACAATCTCAGTATTTCAAATGGGTAATACAAGGTTATATTGGCCATGTGGTTCCCGGCCTGGCCGTGTGCTTCCCGGCTTAAAATTCGACCAACCCATCTCATCCCATTGGGTGTCGTACAAGGCGACTAAGGAAAAACTAGGGGATGGGCAGCAGCGTTCCTTTAACACTCTTACGAGCAAAAACAGCGCTTGCTAAGCGTGGCGAGTATGGCAAACCCCCCAATAATGATACAAAAGAATAAAACCAGGCCCCTAGTCCTCGGCGGTCCTGTTCGTCCTGGCCACGGTAGCAGCCATGGTAACGACAGGACAAGGGGTGCTAAGAATCTGTGGCAGAGATTCGGCTACCACCAACAACGAAAATTGGCCCTGGTGACATACAACGCACGCACGTTGAGGATAGATAAGAAGCTAGTTGAGCTGGAAGAAGAGATAAACAAGTTCCGGTGGAGTATTGTAGGTTTATCGGAGGTCCGAAGAGAGGGCAAGGACAAGATATCCTTAAAATCCGGCAACTTGTTTTACTACCGGGAGGGCGAACAGCAGTACAGAGGTGGTGTCATATTTATCGTCTACAAGTCACTCATAAACAACGTTGTGTCCATCACTAGTGTGTCAAGAAGGGTAGCGTACTTGATACTCAGAATATCCAAAAGATATTCGCTGAATGTCATACACTGGATAAAGTGTGATTTATCCGTCAATATGTTAGGTGTTCGAGTCTAGCTTTATGATGGCAATAATTAATAGATAATCTCATTACTTTACATTGAGATCTTACATCGTCAGCATCGGAGGTGCTTGTAGCGCTGTGTGACCGCGGTGTTCTTACCGATCGCCAAAGTTAAGCAGCGTTCGACTCGGTCGTCCTGATATGGGTGTTTTTGTGGCACCGTTTGTGGCATTTTCATATTCGAACATCGGAACGCACGTTTAGCCGTTGGTCCCGGTTACCACTTAATGTGGTAGTCGTTTAGCCGAGTTGGAAACCTTATAGGCGGATTGATTAGTTCTAACAGCAGATGGCCATAAACCTGCCTGCAACAATCCGCGTGATGAAGTATGCTCTAATCTCTTTTACCCCGATTTGTGAGAGAAGGCTTTGCCCAACTTTGGGCGGTATAGACGAATATTACTATCGTCGGCGTAATGTGGGTGTTCATAATACACCTCAGCAATTAAATTTTGTTAATTAGATAGAAATATTGTTAGTTATAAGTATGTGTACCTCTGAGCTCTGAAATACCTTATAGTAGAGTCGTTGTACGTCCTCAATTTTTCAAATCGGTAACAAGTATAGTGCGACGAGGATCTTTTGGCCCATGGGTGCCATTGAAAATTTTCCTTCTTCCAAGGAGATATTTTAATGGGTGGGTTCGCACGGTTACTAATTAAGAAGAAAATTTGGGTAAATTTCAGAGCAAACGGCAACTCTGCGATTGTCATGACGTGACATTTCACTTGATGACAGCGGTAGTTCCGCTTTTGATTGCTGTTCCAGTATTCCGATGGTTTGTTCTCCAGTATTCCGATGGCGGTGCCAGTAGTTAAACTCGTGAAACGGATGCTGTTTGTGGGGACTGGTCCATCTGGAATCCTTTGGACACTTTTTATAAATAACATCATTACTCTCATATCTTGGTCGTAAGGCATCACACTAGAGCTAGATCGTTAACGATTTAATTGTGACCCAAACGTTGTATCCACACAATATGATTGAAAAAATAGGACGGAAAAAAGAGAAACAGAATTAAATAAAAAAGACTAGTACGCTGAGTTTAGGCCGAGTTCCGAGTAGATTAGATTAGATTTAAAAAATGTAAATTAAATATTTGTAAATGCCCCCGCAGTGTTTATACAAATTAAATTATTCGAGTTTGAATTTGGCCGCGGGCCAAAAGACCTGTACGACTGTACTTTCTATTTTACAAAAGTTGGCGAACAAATTATAATCTTAACACCAAATACTAACAAAATTTGGAATATCTAGTCGTCAGTTTCCCACTGCTGGGCAAAGGCCTCCATCGTTCCCATTCTTTCATTCAGTCGTTTGTAATAGGTATCCAGTTCATCCTACCATTCCCTTCTGGGCTTCCCGCGATATTGCTTATCATTATTCAGAACAAGCTTAAAGTAAGGTTCTGGTGTAATGATATACAAGGTGTAATATAATTTACTCAAAACCAGAAAGTAGTGGGTTTCAAATCGGCAAAAAATCGACGCGTATCGTTTTTTTCTTTTAACATAAGAATCTGTCACTTATGCAAAATTCTGTGTTAATAAAATTAAATTATAATTGATAGCGATTCCAAATGCATTTCTAAAACATATTCCTTATATAAGTACAGGATTCGCGGCTAATTTTGAGGAAATCGAACATAACTCTTTGAAATGAGAAGGTTGTTATCGTATTGGATTTTTCAAGTATTAATTTAATCAATTTCACTGAGATCTTGCATTTATGTTCTAGATAGACAAAAAATAATTGATTTGGATGCAAAATATAAGACCAAAGCGATGTCTCCGGGCTAAGTGGTAACTAACCCACTTAATAGTTAGGAGTAGGTAAAATATTTAATTCTGTCTAACTGCTCTATGCTGTAGTTACCTTTTCTATTTCTAGTTCTTTTTTTAACCATATATCAGTTTTATATCAATTACCGTAACTCAATTAGCATATTTCTTAGACAAGTATCTAGACATGGAGTGGTTTTATAATGTGACTCTGTCAATTATTTTTAGTATTAATTTTTTTTTAAGTACCGACTTTTCTAAGATTACTAAACGGCTTTCCTCGATTGCTACGTATGGACTAGGCATCGGGAATTTGAACAAGTAACTTGTGAACCTTGTGAAGAAATTGCGAATTGTTTCGATGTCATCCTCTTCTCAACAGGAATGCCATTCCGACGTGATGGTAGCGACTTCGTTTCTATTCTGACTACTATAATGGTTTACATGAATAAAAAATATTCTGATTCTAATCGTTTAGCATTTCAATCCTAATTTATTTTTCAATTTTCAATGCCTAGGGTTTGACAAACTTTGTATAAGAGATTGACTTCACCCACAGCAACACACGTATTCTTGTGTGGGCCAGGATATAAATCGATCAATCCAGATTTAGACGCGTCCCACTCTTTCTCCTAGTAATTAACACAGTGCCAGTTGCACATTATTGCAATGTTAGTTGTAAATTATTGCAATGTTCTGTTAATATGTCAGTTCTACCGTTACATACGCGTTACAGTAATGTAACGATAGAGATAACACAATAGCAGTATAGCAAACTGTTACGATTGAGAGAAAGGGCAGCGTGTCTCTTCGTGGTTTGGACGCGCTACGCACGATACGCTGAAGTCAAGGAGCGTCCTAATCACGAAGCTTGTAATTACTTCGTGGACCTAATGCAAAGGCTGTGTAAAAATTAGATCCTATTTAAATGTTTGGCTATTTTCTATTCTTAGTTCTTATTTCAATCAAATATTCTGTAAATTTTCCTATAATCTGTATTAAATTGCATTTGTTGTAGTAATATAATGACGCCATATTATGTATTATGTAATTTTGATTTTAATAAATGAATATTATAAATTAAAAAGTGTTTTGTGTTTTAACTTAAATTTCACCCCATAATCCTTTGCACAGTTTCAAAATGGGGAATTAGTCCGGTATCATGGGTAAGATTTTAATTAAATTACAAGTATAATCAGTGACATTAGTAGCTGAACAATCGCAGTATTTCAAATGGGTAATACAAGGTTATATTGGTCGTGTGGTTCTCGGCTTGGCCGAGTGGTTCCCGGCTGGCCGTGTGGTTCCCGGCTTAGAATTCGACCAACCCATCTCATCCCATTGGGTGTCGTACAAGGCGACTAAGGGAAAACTGGGGAATGGGCAGCAGCGTTCCTTTAACACTCCTACGAGCAAAAACTGCGCTTGCCAACCCGCCTGCCAAGCGTGGCGAAGGGTGCATGAATAGAGCCTCCCCGCGTGACGTATCTTATGAGCCTCCGTACATCCGGCGCACCCTGGTAACAATCGACGAGTTCTAGTCGCCGATTGGCCAATCCTTTCACCACAATGGCAAACACCTCCAGGTTAACCCTAAAACCTGCCCTGTGTGTAGTATCTATCAACATCGAGGGTTTCTCACAGGACAAGTCAGAAATACTTTCTGAACTATTTCGTACGACGCACTGCGACGTTCTGTGTGTCCAAGAAACCCATAGAGACGAAACGCAGGGCCGGCCACACATTCCTGGACTCACGCTTATCGCCGAGATCTGTCATCCGAAGCACCGTAACGCAGTGTTTGAAGCTCCCGGCGTAAGCAAAAAGTCTATCAATTGTTCGACCCAGAACGGAATTGAGGTCATTACAATAGGCCTTGGCCACTGCTCCGTCACTTCCCTTTACAAGCCCCCTGGCACCCTATTTGGTTCGCACCCCCCGAAAACTTCCACAACCAGGCTGTCAAAGTTGACTGACTGAGTGACTGGTGACTTTAACAGTCACAGTAGGAGCTGGGGCTACAATACTACGGACGCAAGTGGGCAAGCGGTTGAGGATTGGGCAGAAGCAAATGATCTGGCTCTTATTCACGACCCCAAACAACCGGCTTCTTTTAACAGCGGCCGATGGAAGCGTGGCTATAATCCAGACCTGATCTTTGCCAGCGAAAGCATGAGCTCAAAGTGCACCAAAACCGTATCCTCTCCAATACCTCGTACACAGCATAAGCCGATCATGTGCACAATTCAGCCCGCTGTACGTCCCCTTAAAGCCCCTTTAAACGCCGTTTTAACTACTGCAAGGCCAGCTGGAAACAATTCTCGCAGTTGAAAGACGAGGCCCTACTTAATGTTCCGCCAACTCCACAAAACTATGACAGATTTGCCAACATAGTGGCAAAAATATCACGTAAATGCATCCCTAGAGTTTGTCGAACATCTTACATCCAAGGGCTATCAAAAGAATCCGCAGGATTGCTTAAAGAGTACGAGTCCCTCTACAGCCGTGACCCTTTTTCCGAGGAGACCACCTTAGTCGGCGAGGAGTTGCTATCACGGATTAGTGAAACTCGACAGGAGAAGTGGATCAACACAGTTACCAACATAGATATGACTCACAACAATAAGGAAGCATGGAACGCCATCCGGAAACTGACTGGAGATCCGCCTCCACCACCACCACCTAGCCGAGTCACCGCAAACGAGATAGCTCATCAGCTCCTCATGAACGGAAAACCGTCAGGCCGCCTTGCGAAGGTCCCAAGATTAAAAAGCTGCGCAAGCACTAGTGACCAGTTTAGCAAGCCATTTAGCTTGACTGACATCGTTCAGGCTATTAGTCAACTGAAAAGCGGTAAGGCTTCAGGGGTGACAATATATCTGTGGACAAATTGAAGCACCTCGCTCCACTGCTGTGTCCTGGCTGTTGCTTTTATTCAACGCCTGCCTGAAATCCGCTCTAATTTCCCGACTCTGGAGAAAATCTAAAGTAATAGCCATCCCAAAGCCAGGAAAACCAGCATATAATCCCAGAAACTTTTGGCCAATATCACTCTTGTGCCACACATTTAAATTATTTGAAAGATTACTGCTGACGAGGCTCACAAGCTTTATTGACCCGGTTTTGATACCGGAGCAGGCGGGTTTCAGACCAGCGAAGTCATGCTGCAACCAGACGCTGAAACTCACGCAACACATAGAGGATGGTTTCAAGTTGGGGAAGATTACTGGTGCTGTGTTCGTTGACCTTTCTGCGGCCTACGACACAGTGAACCTCAGGCGACTGTTGTGGAAGGTGGAAACAATAACCGGCAATCATAAATTTGTCATGATACTCCGAGAGCTTCTCCACATCGTCGCTTCCAAGTCCATCTTCTCTCAGACCAGAGCCGTTGGAGATCGCAAAGGAATGACTTGCCGCAGGGTAGTGTTCTGGCCCCGTTTTTATTCAATATATATGACCAATGACCAACCGTCCAGCCCCAACACGTCACGCTTTATTTACGCAGACGACCTTTTTTTTTTTTTGGGTTGGGTTTATGTCGGAGTCCTTGATCCACTGACGGTCAGGCTGACCCGGCCGTCAGTGGACCAAGTGTACCGACTAAAAACCCTGCGGTGACACCGTCTTTGTCGTGAGTGTCGGGGATCACGAGATCGCCGTTAGGCACGCTCCGCGACCCCGACGCGACCTGCCCTGTTGAGGGCCCACCTTGGGAGAAAACTCCCTGGCGTAAGTACGCCCTCCCTCTACGTAGACGCCGCGTTGATGTCACCCAACGCGGCGTCTCCCTCTCGAGCTGGGAGGCAGACTCCCCCGAGTCTGCCACCCAGGTGATTCGGTAGAGACACCCATGTACCCGGACTTTGACATCCGAGGCCATGGGTATCTCCACGCCCCCTCGTGCCACACGCGCGCGAACCGCCCAGCCGCCGCCGCGCCGCCCCTCTGGCAGCATGCAGCAGCAGCCGGTCGGCCCAGCACGGCCGGGCTAGGGACCCAAAAGGGCCTCACAGCCCAGCGGGCGGCCGGGAGGTCATTCCCTCTACAAAAATGCACGGCGCACACTAGCGCCGCGCTGACCTCGACCGACCACCCAAACGACAGGCGCCACCTGCTGCACCCCACGGAGGGGCACAACCAGGCGCCACAACCTTCCGGCTAAAGCCGGGGGAAAACGGAAAGGGAGGGAGGGGACCGAGTGGGGAAGGGTAAGCGCATGACTGTTTCTGTTATGTCTGTTCAGAAGGACCAGACCAATAGCAGGCAGCAACCGCGAGCAGGATACAGTCACACTTGCCTTGGAGATCGTCGCGACCGTGCGCTACTCCCGAGACCACGCCGAATTGCTTGCCGGGACAGACGAGCAAAATAGGCGAGAAGCTATGCCACTGCGCCTCGAAGGACGCGTGTGGTGGGATAGCCTTTCGCCCGCCCTACGCAGACGACCTTGCGCTAACTTCTCAAGCTACCAACTTTGAGGAAGTAGAGACTAACCTCACTAAAGCTCCTGGCACGCTGAGTCGATATTATGAGGAAAACTCACTCAAGCCTAACCCTTCCAAGACCGAGTCTTGCGTATTTCACCTTCGCAACAACCAAGCGGGTCGTAGGCTTAACATCGTATGGCAGGGTGTGCCCATAGCCCACAATCACCATCCTAAATACTTGGGTATCATTCTGGACAGGTACCTCACATTCGGGAAAAATTGTGAAACCATTAAGAAAAAGGTGCACGCCCGCAATAACTTGCTCCAGCGTCTCACCACTACCAAGTGGGGAGCCTGGCCGCAGGTTATGCGAACGACTGGCCTTGCGTTGGCATTCTCTGCCGGCGAATATGCGTGTTATGATTGGAGTCGCTCCGCCCATGCTAAGCTAGTAGATACAGCACTCAATGAAACTTGCCGGATCATCAAGGGCTGCCTTAAACCGACCCCGGTAAAATTGATGTACTCATTAGCTGGCATAGCACCTCCAGATGTTCGCAGGGCTGTGGCGAGCTCTGTAAAAACATGAAAAATGGAAAACGACCCACGGCACCCCATGCACGGCCACACGTCAGTGCAGCAACGGCTGAAGAGCCGTAATAGTTTTATCAAGTGTGTCGACCCACTAACTTTGGAGCCATCAAAAGCGAGGTGCAACCTTTGGACACACAGAGTGCCCCTTCCAAATCCTTATGTACCACCTGCTGTGAGTCTTCCACCTGGACATAAATTACCATGGCCGGTCTGGAACTCTTTAAATAGACTTCGAACTCGGATCGGCCGGAGCAAGTAAAACATGTTCACGTGGAGACTCACAGACAATACCAATCTTAAGTGTTTGTGCGGTGTTACGCAAACGATGGCCTACCTTACATCATGCTCTGCATGCCCCAACACCTGCACGCGGCAGGATTTGATCAATGCTACCAACAATGCGGTCGAGGTGGCCGCGTTCTGGGCCGCCTCTATATAGATTTGACATGTCTGCCGTCGAAACGATAAGAAGAAGAAGAGTGGCGAGTATGGCAAACCCCCCAATAATGATAAAAAAAGAATAAAAGCAGGCCCCTAGTCCCCGGCGGTCCTTTTCGTCCTGGGTACGGGTAGCAGCCATGGTAACGACAGGACAAGGGGTGCTAAGAATCTGCGGCAGAGATTCGGCTACCACCAACAACGAAAATTGGCCCTGGTGACATACAACGCACGCACTTTGAGGATGAATGAAAAGCTAGTTAAGCTGGATGAAGAGATAAACAAGTTGCGGTGGAGTATTGTAGGTTTATCGGAGGTCCGAAGAGAGGGCGAGGACAAAATAACCTTAAAATCCGGCAACTTCTTTTACTACCGGGAGGGCGAACAGCAAGGTCCCAAGGTGGTGTCAGATTTATCGTCTGCAAGTCACTCATAAACAACGTTGTGTCCATCACTAGTGTGTCAAGCAGTGTAGCGTACTTGATACTCAGAATATCCAAAAGATATGTGCTGAATGTCATACAGATCTATGCATCGACCTCGGCATAGTCAGATGATGAGGTCGAAGTTATGTATGAGGACATTAGTAGAGCCATACATACTTCCAAAGAACACTTTACAGTGGTTATGGGTGACTTTAATGCGCGGCTGGGCAAGCGGGATAATGATGAATTGAGAGTGGGGCAATTTGGATATGGGCAGCGCAACCCCAGGGCTCAGAGTCTGGCCGAATTTCTGGAGAAAGAGGAACTCTTTATGATGAACTCTTTCTTCCAGAAGCCGCCTTATAGGAAATGGACCTCGATGAGCCCTGCTGGTTCCACAAAAAATGAGATAGACTTCATTATGAGCACCAAGCGAAAAATATTTAATGATGTCTCCGTGATTCACAGGGTAAAACCCGGTTGTGATCACCGAATGGTCAGAGGTACATTAAATATAAATGTCAAAATGGAAAGACCGCGTCTGATGAAGTCTACGCTCCGACCTTCTTATACGCCTATCCAAAACCCCGGGAACTTTCAACACGAATTGTCAAACCGCTTCGAATTGCTAGATCAATGGATCCAAGTATCTTAAGCCTTACCGTAAAAATAAACCTCAAAAACTATCTGACTACACCCGAAACCTCATGGCTGAGAGACGTTCCATGACGCTCCAAACCACCGATGATGCTAAGTCCTTTAGGCAGATTATACAGAACACTGAGGAGTATAATCGGCCACTATGCTTGGTGTTTGTGGACTATGAGAAAGCCTACGATTTGATCGAGACTTGGGCGGTTCTTAGATCTCTCCAGCGATGCCGCATTGACTATCGATACATTGAAGTGTTGAAGTGCTTGTATAATAACGCCAACATGTCAGTCCGAGTAAGGCGATCCCCATAAAAAGAGGAGTAAGACAGCGAGACGCTATTTCTCCGAAACTGTTTGCGGCCACCCTAGAGGACGCTTTCAAGCTCTTGGAATAGCGAAGACTTGGCATCAACATCAATGGCGAATACATCACTCACCTTCGATTTGCCGACGACATTGTAGTCATGGCGGAATCGCTGGAAGATCAAGGACGAATGCTCGGTGACCTTAACAGACTATCTCAACAAGTGGGTCTTAAAATAAACATGGACAAAACGAAAATAATGTTTAACGTCCATGTCTTACCCACCGCACTCACCGTTGGGAACTCTTCCCTTGAAGCTGTCGACGGATACATTTACCTGGGACACGCAGCCCAGTTAGGTAGGTCCAACTCTGAGAGAGAGGTTAATCGACGAATCCAACTCGGCTGGGCAGCGTTCGGGAAACTGCGCAACATCTTCTCATCCAAAATACCTCAGTGCCCCAAGATTAAAGTTTTTAGTCAATGTGTGTTGCCAGTGATGATATGTCATATGATGATGATGTCAATTGTGGACCAATTTTGAAGATTCTTTGACGTTGGGTATATATCGCTCCGAGGTGGTCCCATTTGAATTTCATTAATATTGGACCTTGGGCTTTGGGATACACCAGGGAACTCCTTAACAACAAACAAAGCGAATGTGTAGATTGAGTTATTATAGGTATTGTGTCAATCCTATAGGTACCCTCAAAGGGTACCCGACTATAGAACTAAGTAGAATATTCGACTTCCAAAAAGGAGAAGGTTCACAATTCGTCGGTTTTTTTTTATAACTTTTTTGTGTGTGTGTGTGTGTGAATGATGTACGCTGTTACGTTCTGATTTTGATGATTTTCTTTACATTGGGTTTAGTATGGTTTTGGGGTCCCATTTTAATTTCATTAGTATTGGATTAAAGATACATCAGAGGACTCCTTAACGATGACAGCACGAATGTGTAGTTTAAGTTATTATGAGTATTATGTAAATTTTGTGGATACCTAATAATACGAGTGTAATATAGGTGTATCAATATTAATAATTAATTTACTCATCACTTACAATTTAATAAAATAAAACTTTTTTTAGAAAGGGAAACCGACTTCGTAAAACTAAAATTAAATATTTCAAGTCGGTGCCGGTGAAATTTTCGAACTATGTAGAATGAAATATTTTATTTATGAAGTCAGTTTCCCTTTTTGTTTTAAAAAAAAATTATAAACATTAGAATTATTAGAACTGAGTATAGGTACCACAAATTCCATACATGGTTAGAAAGAAACGCCTATGTAACTATATCTATATGGATAGGTACATGACGCCCCTTCTGCTCGATCTTAATCATCATCATCAACCTAAAGAAGTCTACTGCAGTACAAAGGCCTATCTACCCAGGGAAATCCACGATGGCCGATTTTGTGCTCTACGAATCCAACTTTTACCGGCCCTACGTCTGCTACTGCAATTTTATGAAAATGGTCGATTATTGATCCCTAACATTTTGCATAGCAGTAATATAATGGTAGTTGTATCGAGTCAGAATGATAAATCACGTAAAATAGCAGACTTGGGGTCCAGGTCACTTGGGAACTGCCTACTCCACGTCTTCCGGTACATCGGTCCACGTCTTTCGGTCGCTTATAAAAGGCATTCAAATTATTTCTATTTATTTTCATTTTTATTTCACAGTGTTTACCTATTCGTTAACCACATTAGGGATTTCGTCGTAATACGAGAGATAACTTCATCCAATCTCCCCTCAAGTCAAAGCATGTTTACCATATAGTTGGTGTACTGTTCGTTACAGACGCGCCGTCAGCATGGTGCATGGTATATCCAAACAATCTAAGTTTGTGTTGCGGTCGCTTTCTGAGTTAGTCCTTAGTTGCCAGATAGCTTACACATACTATGACGACCGCACCCCGGAAAACATGGTCAAAAACATTAATAATACCTATTAGTTTAGTAATACTCTTTTTTGAGTACTGGTCGAAAGAAGTAGTTATATAAATATATGCACTGTTATGTCCAGTGTAAGGATAGGAAAAAACGGCATTCTTTTAGGCTGGAATAATATTTAATCTAGTTCGGTTTATTCTATTTTTATTAATACTTCTAAACAGTCTAATAAACAGATATGTTTCTTCTAGTAAACTCACAGGATACGTTTAAATTGCCAACATTTCGTTTTTAGCAAGCACGCAGGAGCAAAATCTATATCACACTCTGATGTGATATATATTGCGGGGTACGCAGAGAGTACAGAGATCCAACAGGTTTTCTTACAGACATTTCTGGCTAGCCGGCAAAAGTTTACGAGTCGAACTGTGAGAGTGGAGGCACTTTCATAATTCGACTCATCCACGCTTGCCGGTTACGGAGACTCTTGACTTGCCCTTCGGATAAAACACGGTCTATTTGGTCATAATATAGTCTAGGTCTTCCCCGGTACCTACATCCTTTCACTTACGCTTTGTTATTCTTTCTTCCGAAATTCTTTCTATATGCCCGAACCAACGGAGCATAATACCCTTTCTCATCTTTACACCAACATAAACATCATATACCATACATACCAAAACGAAAGTATGTATTTCGTCCTGACCACAAAAATCGTAATAATGAGTGCAGTTTTGCTGATTTTGGTGAGCGAGTTGTATTTGCCCATTAAATTGAAAATTATAACTTCTATTATTATAGTACACAGGCTCTTCAGGTAAATCGACGCCTCTCCCCCACATCTAAGGTAACAACGAAACAAATAATTAAGGTAGGTAAGGTACATAATCAAAAACACAACAATAAATATCAATAGTTTATTACATAAATTATAGCCAAGCTTACAATTTTCATTGTTTCTTTCACCTAAACTGATCCATATTAAAGATTTAAAACTGCACTACATAATTTTATTCTATCTCTGTATAAGTGGCGGGTGTGCGATGCACAAAATATAATCGAGAAGGACCCGACGCTCGCACCTCCCGCTTACTCTATATAAAAAGAATACTTATAAATAAAATCTAACATCACTCTAGGTATTACAGTTAATTAGGCTATGATTGGTGTTACTACGGTTCCTATCGTTTGCTTTTGATCAAAATTATCCCTAAGTTTACCTGCGTAAACATTATAAACTATCATATGGCTTACAATGTACTTATCACATTGCAACCCGCTCGCTGGTTTGCCCTGTCGATCTTTCATTATATTTTTAATCGGACGAAGCCCATAAATCTCAATCGAAGTGCGCTTTAGACATATTCCCTAATCATCAATTACCGGTGGCATTTCGTGCAGCGCGGTAAAGGCCATATGCGGCTAACGACTTCACAGTTGGAAAGAAGTGTC
Source organism: Phalera bucephala (assembly GCA_905147815.2). NCBI lineage: Eukaryota > Metazoa > Arthropoda > Insecta > Lepidoptera > Notodontidae > Phalera > Phalera bucephala. Next base: position 29,596,843 of record LR990609.1, read on the forward strand.
ACTAATGCAACCGTAGCCATCGATCCATCAACTAGACTTTTCCAAGATTGATATAGAAAAAATAATTTTGGCACTAAGGGATTAAGATAAATTGTTATTTTTGAGTCATGTATTTTGATATTAATTAGAAAGTCTTCTTATTGTAGGAGATATATGCATGTCAATCAAATTAAGATTTTTTAAATATATTAGTGAGTTTTACAGAGTAATCATATGTCAATTAAATTTTTAAAATCGGTTAATCGCAAATTCCTATAAATTGTTTTAAAACGTCCCGGTCGCTAATTTCGGTCATCAACCAAAACAAATTTATCAAAACACATTTCCGCGTGATAAACATCTAAATGACAAGAAAGTTGTATCTTGACAAAGATTGTTATCTTTGATACGTGTGTAATCTAAGCAGTTAATGATCAAAGTCACGAATTTAGTTTTAGTCGGTACATTACAGTCAGGACTGTAAGTGATTTGGGTGTTTAATGAATGTGGTACGTGACACCGCGGCAAAAAGATCAAGGTTAAACACAGTTTAGACAAACACATTGATTGCAAAAGTACACAAGCGGTCACTAGCATTAATTATGTAAGACTTCAAAACGGCAATCAAATATGTCACACTAATCATCATAGCACTGAGCTCCTGACTCAACGATATCACACGAATACATTAAAGTAATAAGTTTTAATCGGAATGAGAAGTAAATACATCAGATTCCTCTCTTTCTTAAATTTTACTCCTAGCTTACGTTTAGCCCGACTGCATAGCAGTGAATGGGAAATCGGAATGGAAGTGGATAACAATATCCTTTGTTTTTCTATATAACACAAATAATCAATTGTAAATATATAAATCTCCCAAAATGGCTAAGTATCTTTGATCATTAAAACTAGTACTTTGTTGCTTATTATAAGACTTATATATGCTTATTATAAGACTTATAATTAATTATTGCTTTGTATGAATTTCTTGATTTTTCTGATAAATCACGTTGCAAACCAACGAGCGACAACATATTTTGTGACAAAAACATTTTAAGATGGATGGCGGTGCAACCTGTCTGAATTAACGTCTAATAGAGGCGTACATATTGCTTTACGGAATACAGTTTATTATCGGGAGGATACCATATACAATCTTAATAAATACACAATTAGATTCATTTCACATTATCACAAGAGGAGAAAAAAATCAAGCCTAAAACAGATCCCTTGGGGACTTTTGCAAAAGGCTAAAAATTTTATCTTCCTTTTGTGTTAACATCGTTTGTGATTTAAAAAAGGTCACATTAATCTACAATATTCAACTTGGAAATACTGGACATTCATTTTATTTATCTTACAATTGTTTTTTTAAAGTGTCCAATGTATCAAAACTCTTACTATATTTTTTTTTTCATTTTTACTAGCTAATTCTTTTAAGTAGTAAATAAACATGATTTCATTAAAACTATTTTATGAATATGACGGGTTTGGTGTTATGGGTATATATCAAATTTGTCATACGCCAACGATACTAATCGATCTGTCTCAAGGATTTGGATTTTAAGCTGTGTAGTTTTTAAGCTTGATATCATTTGACAAACGCTTGGCGTGTCACAAATAGGAGATTGCAATTATGAAACAGTTGTCATTTATAAATTTTAGAGATTGCACGTTTCTTACTATATCTTATTGCCAGATAATATGAAGAATACACGTAAACATTTTTCTTAAAATTAACATTTTTTTTTCATGCCTCTAAAATCCATAAATGACCATTATAATCATCTAAGTGCAATTGGTGTGTTTTACTGAATAAAGATTATTCAATTTACGATTACATTAAATACATAAGATCACAGTAAAGTGGACAATATAAAAATAGGACCAAATAAATATTTAGAAAATGCAAATACAGTCATAGAATATTTTATCGACACAAATATAAAAATCATTAAATAAGAGGGTAAAACTATTGATAAAAAATTGTGTAATACAAATTCAATTTACACTAGATACTACTAAGCACACACAAAACACAGACACGCATTAGGCGTTCAAAAATTATTTTACCATAATTGTAAACCTTGACACGGTAAAAAGATACTAATGGCTTTAAATAGTTAGAGGTTATGAGGTTAACACATTGCTAAACAATCTTCCAACGGAAGTGTTTGAAGTATTACCTGTTTTTTTAACCGACATACTTATCGAAATAGTGACGAGCCATGTCTGTGTTTCTTAATGCGAAGATTATATACCAGCAGTCCAATCAATAATCTTTATTGCTTCAGTATTAATATGAATACTGTGGTTCAACTTATTAAAATTCTGTCAATTCTCAATAAAATCAGTATCGTTCGATCACTTCGTCAAAACAAATTTATGGAAGACATTAAAAAGAGAAAATAATCGGCTATTAACTACCTATATCGAGAATTGAAATGGTATAAATTTTACGTTTAAAGAAAAAAAAAATCAGTTTGGAATGTAATGTACATGTCTTGTGAAGGCAAGTCTAATTTAATATAGATATTTTCATGTAAATAAGTGTCAACATATTTTTAGATTCGAGTTAAACCTTTCTCAATTAAGGCGAACAGTTGGATATCTGTCCCCAAAGTGGGTTTGATCAAAATCGAATCAGAACAAGAAAGTTGATCCAATCTTCTATATAAATTCCTTTCAAAGAAATTTGAAATTTCAGATCCCGGCAAATAAATACGACGCGAGTAATAATCAATAAACTTTTAATTTGCACCAATTACATCAATATTGTATTCATACAGTATCTCTGTTATGGGCTGAAATAAACTGGTTTACTGTATTTACTGTATTTTGGTTTTCAGTCAGCTCCCAGAAAAACTTTATTAATATTTAATAAAGTTTTTCAACTTTACAACTTCTTGTATTTTTCTTAACCCACTGAAATGTTTTGTTTCTGCTCTATAGATGTTTTCTTATCCAGGCGCATTGATGGTCTGTATTAAATATTGGCGAATGCGATACTTTTTATATACTTGCTTTTTCAGAAATTTGTTATTTTTTACTTAACTACGGGCATTATTGTACGATATAATTAGTTAACGTAACAAAGGACGTTCTGGATAATGACCCAAACTATAACATAATAATTCGCAAGAGATTTTATAAGATAAACATCGGATGTTGAAATTCGTGGCAAAAAATATCGGCTGCTAGGAAGCTGAATGGAGAATGTTTTTAATATCAAATGATATTTGAGACAGAACAGTGAGACGAGTCGTGGGATATAAAAGATTGAATTGAATGAAAGATTGTTAACTATGATTTGGAGGATATAGTTTAAAATACTATATTGCATGTTTTGGTGATTGTTAAAGTTAAAAGTAAAATAGACGGAACCCGCGATTGGAGTCAATTCGATTCAACAGAAAAATAAACACTAAAACAATAATAAACACTCTCGCAAAAACGACATATGAGTACACTCAAGTTGTTCCAAAACTATTTTTAATTTGCATACATTAATTAATTTACATACATTTCACAGTATTAATATCGTCGAAGTAAATATTATTGCGAGAAATTTATGCACATATTTCAAAAACGCTGCCTAGAATGTGTATAGTGAATAATAAATACTGTTTCCTGTATCGTAAAAATACCTATTGTATTACATGAATAAATATTTTGAAATGGAGTATCAAATATATTCTTACACCGCTACAACTAAGTTTTAAATCACTATTACTTAAGTGATGCAATTCCAACCTGAATAATTAAATAGACAAGAAATTAAATTAAAATGGGCGGGCTGCTAGCATCTGCTGAAGCGAATGTCTTTACAGGACACAATACTTATGAAGAACGAAGGCAACCCTTTGGTATGCCAGAACCGGTTTTACCATCACTTATTAGATAAGTAACCTTAGTAGATAATGAGGACTGAATTTACAATACTAGGTAATGATAAATTTACAGGGCCTAATGTACACAAGTTTGGGACTAATTAAGAAGGTACCCCCTAAAACTCTCCACCGCAACCGCCTGAAACTAAGCCAATGTTTTATTTTCAGTGGCACAATAAGTATAGGTCACACTACCAGTCCCATTCAAATGTTTGATATAACTTTGTAAAGTTCCCAATAAATCCGTAAATTTATAATTGTTTGAAGCGGCTGGCATTATAAAGATGCTTTTTTCAGCTTCACTGGGCGAAATTTGAACGCGAAAAGTGCGCTGCAATCGATTCTATACTTGAATGGCACTTCGAAAGTAACTCCCACTTATTGGATTGGGCATCCGAAACATGCGAAAAAAGTCGAATATCCATACGCTTCTATTAAAGGGAAAACGACATTACATAAACGCAAATAACAAAGGCCAGAATCTCCAATAACGCTAATTAATAAATTCCAGTAAAAGGATCACCAGTCGTGCTTTTATGCAACAAGCTTACACAACTCTTTTGTCCTCGGGTGAAATTCCATTTTCCGATCCGAATGCCAATCGCTCTTCGATGGAAAATACTGTAGTTATTATAATTATTAAAAAAAATTGCTGGATGACATTTAGGTATTGTGCAATTTCTTTTACTTTTTAAAATCTCGGAGATGGTAATACCGATAGCTTGTTTTACTTTTCATACTGAGCGTTGGTATTTACGCTGTGATCCTTATATTTAACTTTGAAAAATATGAGGAGCACTATTTTATAAAATACTTTTACGTCACAGAAAATTTGATGCCTAGAATTTGTCATAGTTTTTTATATAAATTCAGGATTATCTATTTGCCTAAGCTGACGAAAATTCGGATTGCCAAAAGAACTTTTATGGTAACCAATCAGATCACTCCAAAATATTTAGGAACGAAGCCTTCGATTAGTGCAACGGCAACTTTAGTACTTATTGCATAAAAATAAACATTTTATCACACTAATACAGTTTGCATCTGGTTTTTCAAGTTACGTACTTATAAACATTAAACATGGAATATTTTAGGGGGTAATTATGAAATTAACCTGGACTTTTCATTAAGATAAGTTTAAGTGCTTTACGATGTCTGTTCTACGTACCATAGAATTAATTGCATAGATATGAGACTAATGAGAAATAACTTAAGTCTGTATTACACTTTTATAGATACAGGATTTTGATCCAAACTATACATAGTAGTTAGAAGTCATAATTATTGAATCGTGTTCTATGAATTAAGCGCTAAACGACTTCTATAGTATTTGGACTGATATGGGTATAAAATCCACATTCTTCCAGGCCTTTACTAATGAATAGGGTATCTATTTTGTAATTAATAATGGCATATTGTTAAAACGGTCTATGTAGCAAGGTCGCGGACAAAAATGAGTATTAGACTTAAAGATAATGCAGAAAACCATATTGGTTGATAAGGAAGCATTTAGCGCATCTCGAAGCGGCTCGATCTGGGTACCTGACCTTTTTGTGGTATTTTATTTTTAAAACGAAGCACAAAAAGTACGTGCCGTCGCGTCGAGACGGTGTTTAGGTACTCTGAGATTTGCATTTCAATGAGAATGCGACGCAGTCTTCTTGTAAGAGAAATTGTTTCTTGAAATTATAAAATCGTGCTATATTATATTACAGTGCTTAAGTGCGAGGTGTTATATGTTTTCTTTTTGTAATTTTATCATAAACGTAACCCCACACTGGGAGTTATTCCTGTGTCGTGTGAGGTTTACAAACACGAAATTCACATGCACGAACAGTCATACCGAAAAAAATAGTTCTGGGTCATTCAATGATTTGTCCTGTGCGGTGATCAAACCCGCGACTTCTCGATCGAATGGACGGAGCTTAAGCTCATTGCCACGGGACGAAGCCGCGAAGTTCTGAAATTTAATTTTATTATTTGTCTACTTGTTGATTTGAGGTACGGAATGACCTTGGAGAGCATCACGAATCACTATATGCACCTAGACCAACGAGGAGTCACAAACACATTCTTATGATTACGGTACTAAACTGATCTTTGAGCTGTTGACTTTGACAACCCATCACTAAAAGACGACCAAGATGCAAGGAAAAAATGCTATAGGAACGCCCCCTATTACAAAGAACCTAATGTCGTCGAAAAGTGGGTGTACACAATACACCACTGGCCCGCTTGGGGAATATAGGCGCGACGGTGATAATGCAACCTTTATTGAAATTTATAGTTACCAGAACTTTAAGTCTAACGTTTATAGGTCGCTCGAACAGACAAATAAAATGCACAAATAAAAATGGATAAAGGGAGTCACAGCTTAATAGAGCAGATCGTTCTCTCAAAGGAATTAATCGCTGCATAATGTATAGTGTCTGAAATGAAAATGATGACACGTGGCGGGCCATGCGACTATAATCATATTTTGGATGTGCCTATAATGCTCCTGATTCGCCTACTCTAACGTTAAACATTTACGCCTTCGTCAAAATAGTTTAAAAAGTAACTCGTTGCCACATAAAATAACACACTAAATATGCTACATGTGTTAGTTCACGTGTTAAATAACACATTATTGTGAGCATATGCATAAAAGTACGATCATTGCTGTCTGATAGAGCATTTTCAACAATAGTTTAAAACTGTGGCATGGACCACAGAATATTGTAAATGCAACAATCTTGTATATTTACATGTCTTTAGACACAATAAACTGATCAGAAAACGTCCCTATAGTAAAATATTGCAAACGTTGTACGGGAAAGGCGTCCCAGCTAAGGGTGGGAAATTAGATTCTAGATCCAATATTGGTGGTACAAAGTGAGCTTGCTGACTAAGCTCTGACAAAGAAGACGCCTGGGGAGGAAAGCTACGATCAGCTGTATGCAGCGACGGTTCTGGGAAATAATCCAAAGATTCTAACATGAAAGACTTACACTAAATCGTTGGTAAAAGAGAGTTGTTAGACAATCATTGCCATTCATTAACAAATGATTTTGCGCTTGTACTTATGAATCATAAATATTGTCCTATAGTAGTTCAGTTTAGTATAATCCAGTCAAGTAATTTCATAGTTTTGTATTTTGCATCATTTAAGCTGAGATGTTATGAAAGAAAAACATATCAATCACATTATATAGAGATAATAATAGTTTCGTCAAGTGTACTCATTCGCTTTGGCAAGAAATATTATTTTTAAAGTTAATTATCGCATTCAGCCATTATGTAATTGTTGTTGACTATTTACGTTGATTTTTTTTATATTGCTGAGATAATTAAAGGTCAAGTGTATACTTTGAATGTAAAGTGTGTGTATGTGTGTGTCTGTGTGTGGGAGACTTATCTATTTCAGAGGTGGAGTTTGTAACAAATAATATACGGAATTATTACTACTATTTATCTGTATTATAAATGATTTTATATGCGGTACGAAATGGATTTGAGCAATTTTTGTGATCATGAAAAAATTCTGATGATGATTTATGAAAATATAAAATGATATCCACATTAGGATTGCCACCTATAAACATTGTATCTGATTTAAATATAATAAGTGACCACAAATTACGAAAAACGTTATTCTTATGAATGGAAGAAAATATTTTTTTCGTAGATGGCAACCCCAACGCGAAATCGTCACTTAGTATCAATTACAAGTCACAATCGCACAGCATTACATTTATACATTCGCATTCGTACTTTAAGCCTGTTTAAGCGAAGCACTTAGGTCTATATTGGCATTCTTCAATTTAACACTCTAATGAACTGTCAGTTCGACAATAGTGACATTAATGAACTATAAACTAGTGTCATTAGAAATTTACAGGCAATGTCGACTTAGAAGGGTAGCTCACTTGCCTGCAATTTTTTCTGAAGTAGGAAACATGTATAATTGAAAGTCTTGCAATAATGTCTTAAAAATACAATGCTGCCAGAAGAGTCATAACCAAATTGGTATAATTTATGGACACAATGCAATTGTCGTAGGGTTCAAGAAATAACAAAGTATTTAAATAGCTGCATTTATTAAATTGTGAATAATAATGAACTTATATTGAAATTTTCTTTACCACATTAATTATATTTAATGATCTATCAATTTCAAGGGTTGTTATTCTATTAAGGACACATCAAAATTCTAATTGCTTCGAACATTAATTACTATTTCCTATTATTAATTGTATAGTAACGACGGCACCAGTATAGCCACCCTTACCAAATCAAAAAATTTCATCACAAAACAGCTTCTAACATATATATATAAAAAATTGAGATATAGATACATTTTAAAAGCAAAAATTACACTAAATCGTTCAGCCTTATATACACGCGACGTTATGGGAGTAAATACGAACAACAAACTGAAATGCATAGTTGTGGCAAGATTATACTAATTAAGTACTTCAATCACAAAATTAAGGTTTTATAAAGGACAAAATTATGAGTATTATAGGTTTTGACTGAAAGTACACAAAAATGTTCTGAATTTATCAAATTTCAATCAAATTTGTTTGGAATAAACACAGTGCAATGCAGTATGAAGCACATTATACAAGTACACTCAAAAGAATTTCACATGAATGTTAATTTACAGAACAATTTGCTAACTACAATTTAGATATAATTTTATACAAAACCTTTGTGAATACAACATAACATGTACTTTTGTAAAATAAACCCTGGCTATCAATAACTAAAAATAACATTATTATATCACCATACATTATCATGTCTTATGAAATATTACTTCTCTTACTCAGTCGAGAATGTGGAAAATATCAGTTAAGACTATCAAAATAAGTCAAGATTCTGTATTTTGTTGTATAATACCAATGAGGTGGCAATCTAAGCTTTACAAATAGTTGCATTATGATTAAGAAAATAAGTCAAGATTCTGTCATTCGTTGTATAATACCAATGAGACGGCAATATATAAAAGATCATATCGTAGGCCTGTATCACTAAACAGTTACAACAATACAATAAAAAAATAGTAAATAAAAAGAAATATAAACAGCACAATAATATCGTCGATAAACTTCTCTTAATTAACATACCTATGCAAAAAAGTCCTCTTTTAAACCTATAATCTAAACTCTATGGCAGTTTTTTTAGAAAAATATACAAAATGCATTATTTTCATTAGTATAAATCACTGTTATTACGTTGCGCATCGAGATCAAGTCCACTGGCGATTCGCGCCTTCACTGCACATATGTCTCTTACACGAGGAAGCCATACGGGCCGCTGCCGCGGATCTGTGCGCGCATACTCTGCACGCTGTTCATTATCTTCTTCTGGTGGCCCACCAGCGTCACGCCGAGAGAGGCGAGCTGATGCACCGTCAGGTCCACCACTGCGTCCATGTCCGTGATCCCTGCCGCGCGGAACTTCTCGATATACCGCGACATTTTGATGCACTCCAACCATTCCTCTACAGATGAGAATTGGATCAAATCTGGAGTATCGCCTGCAAGCGGATCAGCAGTACGATTCTGCGCTATCTTCCTTAAAGTGTCTGGACAACGAATGAGTTTATCCAGAGTCTTTACGATACTCGAAAATGTCGGACGGTGAGTGCGTTCCTTCTGCCAGCAGTCAAGCATGAGCTGGTACACTGCTTCTGGACAATCCATAGGTGCTGGCAGACGATATCCCTTCTCTATGGACTTGATGACATCCTGATTACTCCAGTTCCAGTAAGGTCTCTCACCAAAACTCATTACTTCCCAGCAGACTATACCCATGGACCACACGTCACTAGCTGACGTGAATTTTCTGAAAGCGATAGCTTCGGGAGCTGTCCATCGCACTGGTATCTTGCCACCTCGGGTCGTGTACGCGCCGTCGGCGGTAGATTCTATCTCCCGCGACAGACCGAAATCGGCGATTTTGCATACAAGCTGAGAATTGACGAGAACGTTACGGGCGGCGAGGTCTCGGTGTATATAGTTCATTTCTGACAAGTATTGCATTCCAGTTGCAATGCCGCGGAGCATACCCACCAGCTGTAGAACGCGGAATTTGCCGTCATTAGCTCTCAAAAACGTGTCCAGGGATCCGTTCTCCATGAATTCGGTTATAATCATTATCGGATTACATTTTGTGACGACTCCTTGCAAGAAAATTACGTTCGGGTGCTCAAATTGGCCCATAATCGACGCTTCTGCGAGAAAGTCGCGTCTCGCGCGTTCCGTGGAACCAGGCTTTAAAGTTTTGATAGCGACGTCGATCTCTTGGCTGCAACTGGCGGGAAGCTTCAGTTTGCCACGGCACACGTCACCGAATTCACCGCCACCGATAATCGCCTCTATAGTGATGCAAGAAGCGTCAATTTCGCGGGCAAATTCTCTGACGGCTTGATTAGGATCTTCGTAAGTGTGAGGGTCAATGTACGTTCTGGAGCCCGTGCCTGCGAACAGTGGTGTGGTGGCATTGCTGCTTGTCTTCGCCGGACGTTCAGGACCGGTGTATACTTCTCCATTCCTATAGTTGAGTGCATTACAGTCGCTCGGTTGCTTCTTATCACATTCATCGTCAGTTCGGGATCGTAAGAAGAGGACAGTTGCTATGATGGCTACTACAGACAAAACTACGACTGCAACCATTACACCAGCAACTAATCGCACTTGTGCGCCCTCCTCTTCGCCTACAAATGTCGTCTCGAGAACGGAGCCTGTCCTTGCATAAACAATAGCACTAAACTCGCCCCAGCCGCGTTTCATCTTCGCCCTGACCCTAAGACCATACTCTGTGTCTCTTTTTAAACCAGTTATAGTAACATGAGGTTCCTTCGTAATTTTAAGACTGGCATTAGCAGTCTTTTCTAAATTATCTTTAGGGAAACACTTAACTTCATAACTCTCTATAGTGTCATCGGGATCAGTCAGATCTATGGGTGGTGGGTTCCATGCTAATGTTAACTTGTCACTCTCCACACTCAGAACTTTCAACTTAGAGACAACACTTACAACAGAAGCCTCTGTGACAGCAGTTATCTCAACTTTCTTCGGTTCATCACCTGTTAATTCAGTCACACCATTCTCTGCATACACTTGAAACTTGTACTCAGTCACTGGGTCTAGACCCATAATAGTTACTCTAGTGTTATTCAATCCGTTAGCAGCAGGCCTGTACTCAACATTAGGGCCACAATTGATGCAATTAACTCTATATGTGACATCATTACGACCTCCTGTCTTGTGTGGTGGCTGCCAAGCAAGCGAAATGGAAAATTGATCAGCAAATGTAACTGTGAGGTTATCTGGTGCGGAGGGGGGCTGAGTGCATGGTACTTTCTTAGGATCTTTCTTAGCTCTATAGAAACCTGGTACACATTTGCATTCGGCAGCAGCATGAGTCGTAGATTCTGAATAATCGGGGCAAGTAATACAGGGATCATCACCAGTGTGGGATTTGAATTTTCCTGGGGGGCATTGATTACACACCTGGTTGTTGTGGTCTGGTTCAAATCCAGCACGGCACTTGCAGGAACCGCTTGGCAGAGTCCATTTGCCATCTCCCTTGCATAAATACACTGGTGGAGCATCACCAGGAGCAGTCTCAGAGTTCTCAACACAAGTACCATTAGCTTGTTCAATTACGGTTACCTCACGGCCAGTTGGTGTAGCAGTGAATCTTGCAAAGTTCACTGTGACCTCTGGGCATGTTATATAGTAAACCTTTACAGCGAGAATGGATATGCAAGCACCCTGGTCTCTAAATGCAAAGTATACACCTTTTTTAGTAACTGCTACACTCTTCACCTCTGTGTTAATATCTACCTCTGAATTAGTATTGAATCTACCCTCACCGGCTGCTATTCTGCCGACCAGCTTGTAGCTCTCTGGCTCCCAGGGCGGCTGCTCCCGCGTCGCGACGTCGAACTCATAGTACAATAAGCTGAAAGTCTCCTTGCAGCTTAGTGCATTGCCAGGGAACAATGAACAATCTCTTATTGTAAATTTAATTTCGATATAAATACGATTTGCATTTCGTCTCTCGATAAATGGTGTCCACAGCCAATTGTTCACGTTATGATGGGCGACGTCGCAGACGACATACGACCGCCAGTTTATTTGCTTCTCGAAATTAGTGTAGGACTCCTCGAGCCAACCCGGGGTGCTCGCCTGTGCGCCATAGGGGTACCTGGTCCAGCCGAGGGTGGCCTCCGAGGTGGTGTCCAACAGTAGCACCTGCTCTCCGCGAACGCTCAGTGCCAGCGCCGCGACCGTCGCCACCGCTAGCGACCACATCATCTCATCATAATAACACGACGACTTCCGAACAACGTTCAAGCGTGACTGACGACACAAAATATTAAAAATCACACTACATAATGCACACTATAGTTCACATAATAAGTTTAGCACTTCACTCGGTAGATAAAGGATAGCTCGGTCATTTTCTCCTTGCAATGTATTTGGAGAGGGCAGCCGTACGACGGATGATTCTCGCGTTTTGCAACAGCGGCGGCAGCGTGACAGTCCCGCACTATAGTTTCGGAGGCCGTTTGAACATAAATAACACTATTATGTGTGAGGATTCCGCATTTTTAATTTATATTGATCCTGTGTTACACAGATGAGTCTCACTTGACATGGACGCGCAGCAGTTGTGTGTGTTGCCAGTATTGAAAAATGTCAATAGAATGCATTTTAGAAAGTACCACAGAACGTAAATGTTTACGCATTGAGATCACTGCGTTCGACTAAACGAGATATTTACATTCTATGTGATAAGAATAAAATTGATGGCTGCATGTCTTGTGCATGCAAATTTATGATTATTTATCGGGTAATTTGAAAATTAAAATTAGCTACATATCTATAAAATAATAAATTGACTACGGTCAAAATTGGAATAGAAATTGCTTACGATCCTATTTAATCTATCAAAGACATTATGAGGATGTAGCCGATGTCCAATGCTTTAATTAATTGAGAATCGGCAACGTATTATTTATTAGCGCCTTGTTTTGACGCAGGCCGCACGCTGTTGATTGGTAATCTCAGATTATACATACTCTTTGATGACAACTCTGATCTATTTGGTTTATGTATTATGTTTGAATTACTTTAAATTTGGAATGTCAGTTTTATTTATTCAGATTGAAGTGTCAAATTTTGCACTTCGTAGAAATCACTTGAAGGAGTAACATGTCTAGTTATCTGACATAGCTTTTGTATTTTTATATAGATTTTATAATGATTAGGTTTCGTCATAAATAAAGTCAAAAATGTTTAAGTGAAAATAAATAGTTTTCTTTTTAGTTTGAATGTGATCCCATTAGCCACATCGACCGTTCAAGAGGTCATGGACCCGGCACGCCGTTGTTGGCAAAGGATTGGCTAACTGCCATAGCTGGAAACAAGAGATTAGTAGTCAGAGGTTTTCAACAGAAATAGAAAGTGGACTATGAAGAAACGTACAGTCCTGTGGTGAACAGTACTTCACTTAGAATTATTTTATCGATAGCAGCTCAGAAGAATTTGAAATTAAGACAATTCGATATCAAGACAGCATTTTTACATGGGAATCTATGAGAAAATTTTTATGCAATTTCCTAAATGTTGTTGTGAAGAAGGGGATTTTCTGGTGATGAATAAGAAGCGATTGAAAGGGGAACAATTCAAAGGGAAACAATTGAAAGGGAAACTGTTGAAGAAGTGACAATTGACGGTTTTAAAAATGAAGCTGAAGAAACAATTGAAGATGTGAGGAATGTGAATTTTGTTGATGATGTAAATGTAGAAGTTATAGAAAATAAAGGAGATTTTGATGTTTTTTTGGATGCAAGTGAGGATAGAGTGGCTCCTCCACTGTAAACTGGTTGTTGATGTTTTAGTGATGCTGATGAGACGGGTTAGGAGGAGACAGTGGAGAAGGTTGTTGATTTTGAATGGTCGATGTGGCTAATGGGATCACATTTAAACCAAAAAAACACAAGGACTAGACAACTATTTATTTTCACTTAAACATTTTTGACTTTATTTATGACGAAACCTAATCATTATATAATCCATATAAAAATACAAAAGCTATGTCAGATAACTAGACATGTTACTCCTTCAAGTGATTTCTACGAAGTGCAAAATATGACACTTCAATCTGAACAAATAAAACTGGCATTCCAAATTTAAAGTAATTCAAACATAATACATAAACCAAATAGATCAGAGTTGACATCAAAAGAGTATGTATAATCTGAGATTACCAATCAACAGTTGATGAGGAGGAGACAGTGGAGAAGGTTGTTGATGAGGAGGAGACAGTGGAGAAGGTTGTTGATGTTTTTTAGTGATGCTGATGAGACGGGTGAGGAGTAGACAGTGGAGAAGGTTGTTGATGTTTTTAGTGAAGCTGATGAGACTGGTGAGGAGGAGACAGTGGAGAAGGTTGTTGATGTTTTTAGTGATGCCGATGATGCGGGTGAGGAGGAGACGGTGGAGAAGGTTGTTGATGTTTTTAGTGATGCCGATGATGCGGGTGCGGAGGAGACAGTGGAGAAGGTTGTTGAAGTTTTTTAGTGATGCTGATGACGGGTGAAGAGGAGACAGTGGAGAAGGTTGTTGATGTTTTTTTAGTGATGCTGATGAGACTGGTGAGGAGGAGACAGTGGAGAAGGTTGTTGATGTTTTTAGTGATGCTGATGAGGAGGAGACAGTGGAGAAGGTTGTTGATGTTTTTAGTGATGCTGATGAGACGGGTGAGGAGGAGACAGAGGTTGTTGCGGAAAGTGTTGGTCCAAGGAGGAATCCACCGAAAGGTGGATCTTAACCTGAGAAGTGTAAGGATTGTGTTATGGATTTTTTGGCTGAGTGTGCATTTTTTGGCGTTTGAACAGTTAACTCCAGTGAAAGTGAGTAATGTTTGAGGGCTGTAGAGGAAGAGAAGTTTTCTTTAGAGAGGAATGGCACATGGGAGTTGTTTGATAAAAAAGAAGCTGAGGGGAGAAAACTTTTGACAAGCAGGGATATAAAGCTAGATTAGTAGTGACTCGGGTTTTAAAGTGATTGGTGTTATTGTCTTGTGATAGACGTTATTAAGACTTTTAGGTATTTTAATTCTAAACCTTTGTGTAGGTAGTGCTAGTGTAAGGGGATGTTAATAATAAAGATTCGCGCAGTGGAAGCGTGAGTGTGTTATGATGTATATCTGAGATTAAGGGGGTGTGTTGATTGGTAATCTCAGATTATACATACTCTTTTGATGTCAACTCTGATCTATTTGGTTTATGTATTATGTTTGAATTACTTTAAATTGGGAATGTCAGTTTTATTTGTTCAGATTGAAGTGTCATATTTTGCACTTCGTAGAAATCACTAGAAGGAGTAACATGTCTAGTTATCTGATATAGCTTTTGTATTTTTATATGGCTTTTATAATGATTAGGTTTCGTCATAAATAAAGTCAAAAATGTTTAAGTGAAAATAAATAGTTGTCTAAAGTCCTTGTGTCTTTTTGGTTTGAATGTGATCCCATTAGCCACATCGACCGTTCAAGACACGCAAGCCCTAAAACTATAAAATGCAGGTGGAGCAGGAGCATAGAATAAATCTATACTGTGTCTGGTTTATATGCTGTGTATGGTTCATATGCTTTGTACGGTTCATATGCTGTGTATGGTACATATGCTGAGTATGGTCTACATTTTGTGTACGATTCATTATGGTAGGTATGGGTTCATTGTTTTATTAATTGTCTGTTAGAACCGGTACATTCACGTCGTTTGGACATGAGGCTTAAAACTTTCTCGTAGGCTTATTTCCCTATATTTTACTTTACTCTTTGTGCCGTACCCTACGTTCGCACGAGCGTTTTTTCAACGCGCGTTCATCAAGCGCCGGAATGAAACAAACTACTAACAGTACATGTTTTGAAAAACGCTTATTGCGATTCAGCCCAACGCTAAGCTGGATACGCAAAGGTATAAACTGAAAGTGGGAGTAAGTTGTATTTTCTGTAGTTTTCCTGCCTGTTGCCAAATATAGGCGTGGATATATGTAAGTATCAACAACCTAGTTGTACTTTAAATGTTTATACCCAGGTGTCGCCAGTTATTAATAACGTCTCTAAACGGACTTCTACCTTATGGTATGGACTAGCATCTGCTTGATCTAGACCGGGATAAGTGGAAGAAGGGAGGGGAGTCCTTCGCCTTTTTGTACACAATATACACATCCTCCATTCCAAACATAATCCACAACCAGGGTTGCCTACCCCAATCCTCCGAATTCCCAAAAAATAAAGGTCAAATTCCCCAAATTTATGGAGAACAACATCCCTATTCCCCTCAAATTCCCCACAAAATTTATTTGTTTTAGGGTATTTTTCAGTATCTTTCTTGTAATTTAAGCGAAAATTTTAATTATATCGCATATATAATTGCATATTTAAATCAACTCTTGTTATGTTTACAATTATGGGAGTTATAATAAGTTTATATATAATAATAGTATATAATAAATAATAGTTTATATATAATATAATAATAGTTTATATATAATAATTCATTTAAACAAATAAGTTGCACATTTATAAATTACATATTAAGAAATTATATATTATGGCCAAAACAGGCCAAATTAGAAAATAAATTAAAAACGTTATTGTAGTCAAATTCATGGAAAAAATATATAAATACAACTCGAGTGGCTCCTTGTCACATATCACCTAATCCTTGCTTGAGAAAAGCCTTAAAAGAGCCATGTGTTAAATACTCTGTATTGATCCTTGTTAGAGTAAAATAAAAATAGGTAAAAAAAAAACGAAATCTCTTAGCCATATAGCACAAAACAAGATCCTCCATTACTAAAATCTCTTCCATTTATTTGAATAGTTCCGCATGACAAAACTTCCTCTTTTGTCCAGGAGATGGCATCTAGATCGCACCTAGTAAATTCCCAGGACATAATATAGTTAGAGAATAGATGTTGTCTGATGTGAAACAAGTTAATTGAAATTTTTATAATTTTTAGCCTAATATGTTGAAATCCCCGCATTTTCCCCACATAATGCCAATTCCCACTAAATCCCCAATCGACTTGAAATTCCCCGCGATTTGGGGAATTCCCCACAAATTGGCAACGCTGTCCACAACTATAGGCTATAGGTAACGGTAAAGCTATATCTTTTGTTCTGCTCTAGCAATTTGCAGTACATATAACTCCAGTATTTAGTGCAGATTAGGCATGGGTAACTCAGCAAAATTCCTTACGTTAACTCATTAACTCAGGCGCAGTTTACTGCGCCGGCTAAGCAAATGTCACTGAATCATTTGCTTTATAACTTTGATGTTTGTATAAATTTGTTGCATACCTAGAAATAAATATAATAATATTATTCTAAGCTTGTATATTTGAATTTTAAGTCCTTTTTTCAATATGATATTGCTAAGAATAAATAGTTTTTTGAGAATAGTTGGGAATCTTTACATATTATAAAACTAAGCAAGCGAACCAAATCTGTACATTGAATATTTTTTGAAAATTATAATGGGGGTACACTTCTCTTTCGAGATGGAAGCCGAAACAATTTTTTTGGAATATTAAATATTTTTTATCCCGGATAAATGAAGCAATTGGGGATCATCGCGGGATAACCCATAAAACTTATTATTTTTATTATTGTTAGCCGCAAGCTGCAATGGTAATGTGTGATTTTGCGTACACATGAATTCATTCATAACCTGATTCATCTCCTCATGAAGTAACTCTTCAGCGGTTAATAACATGCGCCCGAAGTTGTTCATACACATTTGATTTAGATACTCAAATATGATTTGCATGAACTGATGATGCAGTCAAGGTCGAGTGTGAACTCTTAATTGTGAATGATCTGGACACGAAACATTGCATATTTGTTTGTTTACGAAAAAAATGCACGATTCTTCAGGGATAGCTTTTATTTCTCCATATTATCATCGCTGAATGGATTTTGCAGATACTTGAAAAGGTGTTTTAGGTCAATACAGCAAAAAATTACAAAAACACAAGTGCGTAGCTGCAGGTTAACAACTAGTAATAAGTAAAAACGTAATAATAAAGAATTTATTCTATAAAATTATAGTTACATACAAATATTCCAAGGAACAATATAACAATATTAGGAACAAAATTTAGTAAAGCATACTTGCACAACAACTCACTATATATGAGATGTTTAGGAATAGCATATTTAGAGAATGTTGTAATTTTATGACAGTGATGGATTAAATCTTTATCATCATGCCAGATCCCTTGCAGAGAGGCAGAGAGTACAGTTCCAACAGGATTAAATATTTCTATTTCATTGATTGAAATTGATATCAACAAAATATTTCAATTGCTTAAAGCATACATTTATTATTATTATAGCTTTTTTCACCCATTTAGTCTTACTGAATGGTCCGTGCAAGGGTATAAGCCTCCTCCATCCCGTCCCACTTTCTCCTGTCCTGGGCAACGCTAATCCAGTCCCTTCCGGTTATTTTGATAAGGTTGTCAGTCCATCTTTTCTTTGGCCGCCCTTTGCGTCTCTTTCCAAGTGCGCCAGTTGGAAAGCATACATTTACTTAGTGAATAATTGTACAAATAGGCCAATTACAGTTAGAAGCAACGATATGTAAGTATTTGAATACTGTGGAACACAGTTATGTTGTTTGTAAAGACTTGTGTTTTTTAAATAGGGATGGTACTATAACAAAGTACTGAAATGCTTATGTATCATTGCATGTTTTAATAGATACATTATTCCAGTGAAAGAGTTCCCTTTTCTATACTAGTATATAGCTGTTGTAAATCATTGAACACATGCTTATTCGCTGGTGGTGTCTCAGTTAGATCTGGATTAATGATTAAGGCGTGCCAGCCTGCTGCCTTCGCTCCATGATAATCATTCTTCATGTCATCACCTATATGAAGGGCCTCCGTTGGCTTTGAATTTGGATTATATGTCTTTAATGCAAAATCAAATATCTTCGGATCCGGTTTACTGACTCCAATGTCATAGGAAGTGATTATAAATTGAAAGCATTTGTGCAGTCCAACATCACAAAGTATATCTTTAAGACGGGGATCAAAATTTGAAATTACACCAACAGTTATGCCTTTCTGTTTTAATAATTTGACTAATTCATCACCTTTATCGGCTTTGGTCCAACATTTTGAAGTTCTGAATTCGTTTATTAATGTGTTGGCAATTGGATCTGTGTCTGTGTTAGATGGTAACACTTTCTGGAAGGTCAGTTTCACCACCTTGCGCCACCAGTCCTCCCATGACATTGTTGATTTTCCAAAATTAGGATACATTTTCCACATTACTTTGAAGCTATCTTTAAGAGGCTCCTTCAGAGAGCTTGTGCAGACTGAATAACCATGATCACATGCGACCATTGCGTAATACTGCCATGGAGGCACTTTAAATTTAAGTAGGGTGTTTGTAGCGTCAAAGGTTACTAATTTTATGGCCGCTAAACTCATTGTTTTTCTTACAAAAAATTTCTGTCTTCTGATTACCGGACTTTCATTATGATTGATTCTTTTGTTGTGATAACGGACCGAAATATTTCAATTATTTGAGATCATTACATATTTCATCTAGAAAAATAAAGAAATGACATAAATTTGTCACTTAAGAATTTTGACATTAGACCATCGATCCCATGACATTATTTTTTTATTACATAGACAAAATATAAGTTCTGTGGTTATTTACCATAGAGTAAGCTTCACATTTGTTTCATTGGATTTGGTCGTGTTTTTGTTAGGTTTGTTTTCAAGAAACTATAAAATTTCGCAAAAAATATTGTACCTACGTAATTAAATTTTTACTTATAAGGACAAAGTTAAAGTTTTGGTGCCATGGTGTACGTTAAGGAAGGTAAGATTATGGTATTTTATTGAATTTCTGTATGTCAAGGCTATTCTAAAGTTCCAGAACTTGTAGGTTTTCCAGGCCACGTCAGTGTTATAAAAACAAATAATATTTGGTATATAATTTTGAGAATATTGTTATCTTTGACCCTCTTTTTTGTTGTACCTATAAATTTTATATGTAATGGTTTTATTACCTACTTTATACTATTCATATTCTCCAATCAGTCGTCTAAAATCTTCACAAAATAACTTATGCTAGCGTAAACCCTATTAGCAGTGTTCTCCTTGCTTATCTCATAAGAGATTTGTGTTATTTGATGCTTTTGTTTTTACAATTGCTTAGTATGCTGCAGAGTGTGGTTTCAAATATCCTGAATGTGCACTCTGTTCACTCTATAGTGCACAGTGGTCCCTTACTATGCTAAAGAGAATTCCTTGTTAGAGGAAAAAGGAATAGAACAGCTGAACACATCACCACACACACATTATTATTATTTTGTCTCAGTTATTAACATTTGAGGTAAAATCTTAGTGAAAATTACATGATTACAATAATGTTACTACAAACTCAGTAAAGTTATTTACACTATTTCATATACTCCTTGAATTACTTCAAAGGTCTGCTATAAGTCAACAAGAATTTACTCGACAGTCTGTGAATAAATCAAATTCAAATTTAGAACATCTGTCATGTGTTCCAGTAGTGTGATTATAAAAAAAAACTAAAACCTAATAGCAAACCTCTTTGACATAGTCAGTGCTCCACTCCGCACACTGGATTCATTAGTTGTAAGCATGAGGCAAATATTTGGGTGATGGTAAATTTTATGTTTGTAAATGCATCCACTGGACAAAGCTGTCATCAGACTCAAAATCAAAGGTTTACATAAAGCAGAACTATATACATGATTTTTTTTTTAGATGGGTCAGTGGTGGAGCGCACTCCATTTAGTATTTTCGGCTGGTTTTGGGGAATCCTCAACTTCTTCTATTTACTGTGAGTAGTCAATGTTTTAAATATCCTCACCCTGCACTAGTAATTGAAGCCATGAGTACCAGATTAGTATAATTACAAAATAATTGTGAGCATTTCGGTTTAATTAAAAAAGGACTTAAGACTTACTGTCTTACTCATGCTTTGTGGGATCTTTATCTTATCTTGTTGTTGGCTCTCCGGAATGAGGGCCTCAAGGACATTTCGACCCGATGGGATCTTTTGTGCTGGATGTGGGTTTTCATAATGGTTAAACATAGGTATAATAATTTTGATGGAATGTATTTTCTAGTTATTTACATAGCTTAACACATGTGTTATTAACAGAACTCTGACACAAAGACAATTGTAGTAAAGAAATACATTGACTTGACAACAGCTGTCATTAAAATAAATAAATACTAGATCAGTCATAGAAATTGTAAACAATAGCAACTTATTTGTTTTTATGTTGGCCACATACTGTTAGGTTGAACATATTTGATTTAGCTATTAAATAATAACTCCCCTCATATCAGCGGCTACCGCCATCCGCGGCATGTTCTCACCGACCTTGTCGGTGCCCTTATATCCCTTCTTTCGGATACAGATACCGCACACAGGATCAGCCACCGACCTCGCCGGCGAGGTCGAAGAATCCGTTGTCTGCCGGCCGGTGCAGATCACCACAGAGAGACACCTAGTATACGCCCTCCCCCGTAGCGATTGCCCAAGCCGAGGCCTTTCCTCTTTGAGGCGCCCTTGAGCTAGTTGCCCCCTTGCCCTTCTGGCTCGAGCGTAGCAGTTGCACGCTCACCCTCTCGTCCAGGAAAACTGTAAAAGCCCCCCAGCCAAGAGCGTAGATCATTCACACACACACACACACACAAACAAATATTAAATCATAAAGGCACCTTTTATATAGTCCCATCCCAACCCAATATCCATGTTAAGATTTTTAATACCACTATCTTCTCTTTTTGCCTTTTACATGGAATATACAAATCTTTATTATATTCAGTTTTATTTAATAAATCTGCTTATACTGTCCAACTACTGAGCAAGGCCTTCTCTTATAAATCAAGGTGAGGGGGATAATGTCATACTCCACCAAGCGGACCCAGTCTGGATTGGTGAAGGTCGGTTTGTGGCCACTGGCTGGTGGAAGATGTCAAGCCGTCTGTAAGGCTTTCAACTCGGCTTAACGACTACCACATTAAGTGGTAACCGGAACTAACGGCTTAGCGTGCCTTCCGAAGCACGGAGACACTCGAAAATGAAAATGCTACAAACGGTCACCCATCTCAAGCCGACCGAGTCGAATGCTGCTTAGCCTTGGTGATCGCTAATAACACACAAGAAGAAGAGAACACAACTCTACAGCTACACATACACTTTATAGACATTACACACACACACACTAGATTTATCTTCCATTTGACATGTTCATGAACTGCTCTCTACAGTATTCCCTGTTTAAAGTTAATAAGTTACTTTGATGTGTCATCAACCAAAAAACAACATCCACTGCAGCGCAAGTGTCTTCTCTAAAGCTTGCAATGGCGACGGGTTGTGCTGAACATAGCCGCTGTAAGCAGAGATGAGCAAAATGTAATCAGATTAATGATTACCGTTCCCGCTTGGGGATTATAGGCGTGATATTGTATTAATGATTATACACACCGTCACGCCTGTATTCCCCAAGCAGGGGTGGCAGAGGTGTACTGAGTACACCCACGTTTCGCCGACGATGTTAGGTCCCATGTAATAGTGGGCGAGCCAATTGCCATACACTAGGCAATTCCAGACTCCGGACTCGTACTGGGAAGTTTTCGTAAGAAAAACTACCTTGTCCGACCTAGGATTTGAACCCAGGACCTCGTATTAATGATTAACGATTACAATTACATTTTGTAATCTTCAACGTTTACGATTACACTTGAATCATGATTAAATATAACAAAATGTAATTGTAATCACTAAGCTAATTACATTTTGCCCATCTCTGGCTGTGTCCCATGTAATAGTGGGCGAGCCAATCGCCATAAACTGGGCAATTCCAGACTCCGGACTCGTACTGGGAAGTTTTCGTAAGAAAAACTACCTTGTCCGACCTAGGATTTGACCCCAGGACCTCGTATTAATGATTAACGATTACAATTACATTTTGTAATCTTCAATGTTTACGATTACACTTGAATCATGATTAAATATAACAAAATGTAATTGTTATCATTAAGCTAATTACATTTTGCCCATCTCTGGCTGTAAGCATACAGCTTAAACCTACAAGCTTCACTAGGTAATCTGTCCATCCTGTTACTGCTGTTGGTTTTCGGTATGTGGTTGTCACATGAAAACTTTTTATGGTCACGGCTGTTAGTTCTGGGATGTGTGCTGTCTTTTGCCATTTGAGTTTTTGCAATTCTTAATGCTATGTGACTTTGGTTTTCCTGCAAAACACCTTGTGATGTGTTATAGGATGTATGTTTTTCTTTATGTTTCAGATTCCAAACCCTTGTTGATCCGAACTTTAACAAGCATGGCAACAAGTATGTGAGAGATTTCAGACCTCCTGGTAGTGGGTAAGTTCTGTTAATACTGAACATGTCTATGAAAAAGAATCAGTGGTTATTAGAACTTTGTACTTTCTACCCCGCAAGGGATTTGGCGTGATGATATAGATAGAATATGCAATAGCAAGTGATTGAGTTTGTATATCTTGGATGTGCCTTTAGTAAGGATGGGAAATACACCGCTGACATAGACATCTTGTCCCAACGCTGTTATATGGTAGCGAGAGTTGGGTATGTAAGGAGAATGAAAGTAGGATAAATGCGGTGGAAATGCGAAATTGGAAAGATGTAAGTACCGGGGAAGACCTAGACTATCTTACCACGGCCAAATAGACCGAGTCTTATCTGAAGGACAAGTCAAGAGTCTCCGTAACCGACGAGCGTGTATGTGACGAACTATGAGAGTAGAGGAAGCCAGAGAGGTATGTAAGGTAAGAATCTATTGGAACTCTGTACTCTCTGCCTACCCCACAAGGGATCTGGACGCGGCTGGCACGAGCTCCTAAGTCCAAATCCTAGGTCGTACGTGTTATTGACGTTTTTCTAGCGAAAGATTCTCATCAGCAGTCTGGAATATAGAATTGTGACCTGTGTAATGGCCGACTCGCCCTCTATAACATTGGGACCCACCACGTCGTCGAAATGTGGGTGTTGGATGCGTAATACCGTTACGTATCCAAGCTGGAGTGGTACAGGGGTATCGTGTACACATTTCGCTTTTGATATTAAGTAGCTGCACAAAAAAGCAGTGATAGCCTAGTGGTTAGACCGTTGGACTGCAAAGTCAGAGGTCTCTCGGGTTTTCGAAAGCATGTGCGTATAAAAAATTATTGATCACTTGCTTTAACGGTGATGGAAAACATCGTGAGAAAACCTGCATGCCTAAGAGTTTCTCGAAGGTGTGTGGAGTTCGCCAACCCGCATTAGGCTAGCGTGGTGGACTATGGCCTAAACCCTCTCAGTTCGAGAGGAGGCCCGTGCCCAACGGTGGGACAGTTTCTTAACAAGGCTAATATTATTATATAGCTACCTAAAGTAATAAGGGGCGAGCAATATCATAGATGGACGATTTAGCGCAGTGGTTAAGGGCTGAAGCTGCTCCGCATACTGTGTCTAATAGGCCCAAGTTCGATTCCGGCGCGGGACAAATCTCTGTGTGACTCACAATTGTTTGTTTCGGTCGGGGCTACGTTTTTTTTTAAATCTCTTTCCGACCAAGGATAGAGATCGGTCCCAAGACCTTCCATTAACAAACCTCTTTATATTCTCTGCCAGACCTCCAAAGCCCCCATCAAGGAAGTTTGGCGGCTTCGGACCTTCAGGATCCGGTCCCTCCCCGCCACCTATGGGAGGGTGCGGTTGCGGCGGATAATACTTACAACACCCTGTACATTCCTTATTACGATATCTTTTGTAGATTTAACGCTCACAATATGTTACTCCTTTTAATCTTAAGAAATTGATTACAATTAATGGATGAAGTTCTTTGTACAGCGATCGATCATTTCACGAAGATCAGAACGCGCCGCGTTTCGTCAGCGAGTAAGCGCCCTGTATGGACGGCATAAAACATATTATTATTACCGCTCCTTAGTCCTCCTTCTCACAGGCGCTTTTCAACGGGCGTCAGTAAAGCGCTTAATGAAACAAACGTGAAACAGTACTTTTCTTTAAAGCCTTTACGGCTAGTGTTGTAA
The DNA here is from genome assembly GCA_905147815.2 of Phalera bucephala. Taxonomy (NCBI): domain Eukaryota; kingdom Metazoa; phylum Arthropoda; class Insecta; order Lepidoptera; family Notodontidae; genus Phalera; species Phalera bucephala. The sequence goes on from LR990609.1 coordinate 29,621,869, forward strand.
AAACGCTCGAGTCGGCGCTTAAAACGCTCGTGAGCGTGGACTCAGCGCTAAACGCTCGACTTCAGCGCCCATTTTTACAACACTTCTTACAGCGCTTCAGCGCTACGCATATAAAAAGCGCCCGTGTAAATATAGGGTTATTCGTTGGTCACTTGAAAGTTTCGGCATGCCGTAGTATGAAATACCAAGGTAAAAGGAGTACTAAGCGGACTAATATAAGATTGAAAATGCTTTATGAATACTGGCCGTTGAATTAATTCTATGTTGGCTTAGATCTGAAGGAAACTCTTATTCTTTATCCATTCATTGCGATCGAAATTTAGTTTATAAAATTCGCTTCCTAATTTTAAATCAGCAATAATAGTTAAAATCTTTTTGATGGGGTGCTACATTATATTTTAAATGTACCTATTAATCTTTAACGTCTTGTAACTATAGCATATAGCAATAATATTTAATATACAAATAAAATTTGGTATACATTTGTATTTGTTTTATTTAACCACGGAATAAATAAGTACCTTACTAGTCTTCTTTGTTCTGTGTATAAAATTGCATCTTAACTTAATATCATCATCATCATCATCATTTCAGCCTATACTTGTCCACTGCTGAACATAGGCCTCCTCAATCGCTTTCCAGCGTAACCGGTCCGATGCCACCTGCATCCAACGATTTCCTGCGATTTTCACAAGATCGTCGGTCCATCTGGCAGGCGGTCGTCCTACGCTGCGCTTGCCAATACGTGGTCTCCACTCTAGAATCTTTCTGCCCCAACGCCCGTCCGATCTTCGCGCTATGTGGCCAGCCCATTGCCACTTCAGCATGCTAATCCTGAGGGCTATGTCGGTGACATTGGTTCTTCTACGAATCTCCTCATTCCTGATTCGATCACGTAGAGAAACGCCGAGCATAGCTCTTTCCATAGCTCGCTGAGCAACTTTGAGCTTTTTTATAAGACCTATTGTAAGAGACCACGTCTCTGATCCATATGCCATCACTGGTAACACACATTGACTAAAAACTTTAGTCTTTAGGCACTGAGGTATTTTGGATGAGAAGATGTTGCGCAGTTTCCCGAACGCTGCCCAGCCGAGTTGGATTCGTCGATTGACCTCAGTTGGATTCGTCGATTGACCTCAGTTGGATTCGTCGATTGACCTCAGTTGGATTCGTCGATTGACCTCAGTTGGATTCGTCGATTGACCTCAGTTGGATTCGTCGATTGACCTCAGTTGGATTCGTCGATTGACCTCAGTTGGATTCGTCGATTGACCTCAGTTGGATTCGTCGATTGACCTCAGTTGGATTCGTCGATTGACCTCAGTTGGATTCGTCGATTGACCTCAGTTGGATTCGTCGATTGACCTCAGTTGGATTCGTCGATTGACCTCAGTTGGATTCGTCGATTGACCTCAGTTGGATTCGTCGATTGACCTCAGTTGGATTCGTCGATTGACCTCAGTTGGATTCGTCGATTGACCTCAGTTGGATTCGTCGATTGACCTCAGTTGGATTCGTCGATTGACCTCAGTTGGATTCGTCGATTGACCTCAGTTGGATTCGTCGATTGACCTCAGTTGGATTCGTCGATTGACCTCAGTTGGATTCGTCGATTGACCTCAGTTGGATTCGTCGATTGACCTCAGTTGGATTCGTCGATTGACCTCAGTTGGATTCGTCGATTGACCTCAGTTGGATTCGTCGATTGACCTCAGTTGGATTCGTCGATTGACCTCAGTTGGATTCGTCGATTGACCTCAGTTGGATTCGTCGATTGACCTCAGTTGGATTCGTCGATTGACCTCACTAAATATCACAGCCTTTTAATCTTAAAGATTTCAATTATTCGCGAATATTTCTATCTATCTATATCATCACACCAGATCTCTTGCGGGATAGGCAGAGAGTACAGAGTTCTAAAAGCTTCTTTCCTTACAGACTTCTCTGGCTTGCGAATATTTCAGGAACATACTCTGTACAGTGAAGTGTAGATCGTTAAACCCACAAGACGCACCCTCCTCTTTCTCTCAATCACTCATAAGTGGTGTTGTGCGCGGTTTTTGCTATTGTGTGCTGTCGTTACACACATTACAATACCAGTATACCCTTGAACTATAAGCTTTGGTCCTAGGTACCTGTTATCATAGAACTACATAACTACTATTCACTTAGCACACGCCATTGTATACGTTACATAGGTGGATTGAACGATATGATCTGTGGCTTCGAGAGATGCAAAACACATGAAAATAACTACCCCGTATTACAAGGGATCTGGCGCGTTAATATGGATGCCTTTAGTTTGTGTGTTTAGATGATGAGGTCGCGTTTAAAAGTTGTATTCGTATAGCACTAAGCCAGTCTGGCGACCTTTGGAGGCATTAGTTCTCCAGTGGACGATTTTAGCAATATAAATAGTTTGTGTATTACTATCAGCCCCATGCAGACTTCGTACTATCGCGTCATGATGCGATAGTGATGTTCAAATAGCGTCATAACTCAAAAATGGTATACTTTTGATTTTGAATATTACGGTGTTTTAATTTCCATAAAATGGCATATACTCTCGGCCGCTTTGTAAAGGCATTTTTAGGCGATTCACGTATTTCCGTAAATTGCAGGTTACTTCACTTCAAATGATAAAAAGAAAGAATTTTGAGTTGTGACACTATTTGAGAGGAGGCGCGTGTTTACTCGCACACACACTGTTTTCACATTATTATGAGTGTTTGCCAATTAAAGAGGTAATAATGAAAAAGCATTTATTGATTACATAGCGCTTTATTTACTCATCAATCAAACAACTAATAAGTCTTGTCCGAAACGCAAACAAAACACATCGGACCGCAACACCGCAGCCGGCCGGCGCATGCGCCTTAAACATACAACATACACCACCTGAATGATCATTCCCCGTCATTCTCAATGTCAGGTACAGACCGACCAAGCGAAGGCGAGTACTGCCAGTTATAACTCAGGAAAATTTGTTTCGAACTTAAAAAATGTATAAATCTGTGTGTACAGATTTATACATTTTTTAAGTTCGTAACATTTTATGTTGTAGATCGCTGCGAAGGTGCAATTTCACGTGTATATTGAGATTTTTTTCTGTTGGGCAGTGGCGAAAAGGGTTACTCAGTAGGACTTTTGCTCTTTAGAGACCGAAGAGGACCTGGACCATGTGGTCCAATAAGGGTGCAATATGCACGTGAAATTGCGCCTTCGCAGCGTTCTACAACATAAAATGTGCAAATTTTATCGATATTACAAAATATCGAGAATAAATAAACTAGGTCATGAACTGTCTCAAATCAGTTATCTGTAAAAAAAATCAAAATCTGTATGTATATTGATAATAATATTAGCCCTGTTAAGAAACTCCCACCGATGGGCACGGGCCTCCTCTCATACTGAGAGGTTTTAGGCCATAGTCCACCACGCTGGCCCGGTGCGGGTTGGCGAACTTCACACACCTTCGAGAAACTCTTAGGCATTAGGTTTCCTCACGATGTTTTCCTTCTCCGTTAAAGCAAGTGATAGTTAATTTTTTATACGCACATGCTTTCGAAATGATAGGTGCTCGCCTGGGTTTGAACCCGAGACCTCTGACTTTGCAGTCTAACGGTCTAACTACTAGGCTATCACTGTTTTAATTTCTATAAAATGGCATACAGATTTATCAATGTATATTTATAAATCTGTAAGTAATTAATTACGGCCAACTAACACCGCATGCTCGCCTTCGCTTTTCTGAAAGCTTAACACGAACAGATTGTTATTAGTGTGACGTTGACGTGAAGAGTGCTGTTTCGTTTATCTGTATTAGGTAAAGTAGTGTGAAAAGGATGGCATATCCACTCCATAGTTTTATGCTAACGTCAACCTGTTCCTGCTAAGACTACTGCCTTATGATCGCCAGTCGAAGAGTATAGAACGGCTCGCACAAAGCGATAAAGCTCACGTGGTTCGGTCAGACCAGGCATTCACAGGAATGAAGTGGGAATGACCGTAACAATTCAGCGATACAAATCAAATGACATGGAATGTTGGCGCGATCCCTACAGGCGCTGCCCGCGCCGAACTGGTGATTTAACTTGCCTTATCTAACTAAATACATCGTATGCTATTTGTAACAAAACGATTTCATTCTCACGGTACAATAATAGAAACACACTCCCCGCGGACGAAGTGCAGACTACGACACGACAGACCTAAAATAAAGAGGAAATCCCGAAGCCACCAGACCAACGTGATTTGTTTAAAGCTAGAGTTTTAGTAACGAACGTATGCATACTAGCTAGCTTGAAAGCTGTTATATAGCTGATAGATAGTTGACATATATAACGTACCTACGTAATAATATGAACGCTCATGTATTACAGAATAATTTTGAATATCAACATTCGAAACGGCCAGACATTTTTTGTGTGCCCTAACCTTCGCCAGATGCTTCAAAGGTGGTGTCTGCATGCGCTTCCTAGTATTTTCATAGCAACCAATTTCGTTTAGTTTAGAGTAGTTATTATATTTTAATTTTAATAACGTTTTTTTTTTTTTTTTTAAACGTAGCCCCACACTAGTATTTATTCGTGTCGTGGGTGCGTTTACAAACATGAAAATTCACAAACAAATACCCAGACCGGAACAAATAATTGTGGATCACACAAAGATTTGTCCCGTGCGGGAATCGAACCCGCGACTATTCGACACAGTGGGCGGAGCAGCTCAAGCTCTTAACCACTGCGCTAAATCGTCCGTCACGTCACGTGTGTTAAATACACTGATTTCAAACTAGCGAGAATGCATACGTTTGTATTACAAGTAGACTATTCATTCAAAAGCCTAGCTTTTATAATATCAGGAAGGTTTGGCGCCTCAAGTTTTGGACCATTGGGTTACACAATCGAGCGAAATGCATTAGTATCACGTTTAAACAATGGAGTCATTAGCGTAGTACTTAATCTATTAACCGCTTCATTTTTATCTGTTGTATCGCCCGCTTTTTACATCGGCAAATTTTAATACAACCCATTGTTTTCAATATGTGTACTATGTGTACAGTAGTACACGTTATTTGAACATTCTCTCTAAAATTATTAACAGCCAGTATAATAGCTGAATGAATGAGAAAAATATAAAATACGAATAAAACTTAAAATTCCGTCGTATAAACACGGCAGGGGCGGTACGGACACGAAATACTCGTCGGAGACTTCCGACTGGGGCGGTCAATAGGTTAATAAGTATAAATGCATTAGTGAGTGTAACTCCTAGATTATGCTCAGCTCACCAGCGTGGTAGTGAACAGAGACATGTTCATGAAACGTTCAGCGCGAGAATGTAAACCTGGGCATTATTTAATGTCATAAACGAAAAATAATCTATACTAATATTATAAAGAGGAAAGATTTGTATTTTTGTATGTATGTAACGAATAAACTCAAAAACTACTGGGCCAAACTCAAAAACTACTGGGCCGATTTCAAAAATTCTTTCACCATTAGAATGCTACATTATACACCCATGCGAAGCCTGGACGGGCCGCTCGTGAAATATAAAATGGTCCGATAGCAGAAAAGTGGGTGTATAAAAAGTAAGATTTACACGCTCCCATTGATAGTTTTCTGAACCAATTTCCAGCACAATCTCTCGCATAATTTGAGTATATTTTTATATTTAAATAAATAATACAATTAAAATAATCTAACAATCAGCTCATAAGCACACTTCACATAAGTATTGATTTTGGTATAAAAGTAACTAACAACAATTATATAAAAACTAATAAATAGTATAATGCTTTTTATTACGTTACATGAAAGCGAAATCGCGGACATCATATAAAACAGACACAGCAGTAATAATGCGAGTTCAGACACACAGATTTGTTCGATTTTTGACGATCTTTAATATCGCTTGATATTACTTATATTACTTAAATTGTACACTGAATTTAAACTGGTTTATAATTAAATAAAGATATGCATAAGTTTTGATGATTAATAAATCTGTCAGCTGCTTACAGATTAAACGACGAAGCCTGTTAACGATCCATTACCAAGGGTAAAATCAAAGAGATTTGGTGCAGCTCACTTGTTGGTTAGTCGATCTACAAAAACGATCCACACTGGATCCACAATTACGATGTCGTTCGTCTGTTTGTTGACAAATTTACTAGATCTTTGATTACCTGAGTTGGTCAAAAATCGAACAATTTGCAGGTAATATTGGAGGAGCGAGGCGCGCTGCTCCCAGTGTAAGTATTTTTCCCAATGTATCACTTTTGTTTTGTTGAAAATAAATATTTTATCATTATTATTATCATATTGTGTTGCCACTACACCGCGGTTATAAAATTGAATCAACACATAGACATTATTACGGCAGTGCGCCGGTTGGCCATTTTATGGAAGTCAAGTTTGTGGTCAATGCACTCCATTCATCCGGTTGCTTTAGGAGACCCCAATACAATGCCGACTAGGCATGGAACGCAAGTGCACATACATTTCATGAAATTATATATCATTACTCACACCTGCTACTTTTCTCACAATAGCTGTTAGCGTCACACTATATGTGTTTGACCTTGATTTACTTACTAAAACATTTTAAAAATATGCTTTAAATCAAGCGCATTAAGGTATTAATTTCTCTGGAGTAATTAGTAGCAGATCGGTCATAATTCATACTTCAATTCATTATTAGCAATCAGTACCTAGCAAGCGCGGCACTACTTAACACTAGCATTAGCGAATTGAAATCACCTGTGATTTTTCACATGTGAAATTAATTTTTCAAATGAATATAAATTAAGAGAAGCAATAATTTCCATGTCTAATACTGCTTCCCGCCACGTCATTGAGTCTTATCAAATAATTTCCTGACAAAAGACTAGGCGCTTGCTTTGACATTTCACAAGTTAATATTTTATTTATCTGTTCACATAATATGCTGGCCACCCCGAGCACGTTCACTGGGGCTTGCCGGTGGCTTATAACAAAATAACCCTTTAACCGCTTGATTTGTCGCCTTTTGCCCTTGACGCCCTATTCATAAATCGGTAAATTAGTCCATGACAAGTATTTATGTATTGTAAACGTATGTGGGATATAGTAGCTTTATTATGTTTAGTATAGCACACAGCTGAATGAAAAAAAAAACATTTTAATTCTGTCGGTTACGACAGGGGCGAAATGGGCACTAAAACACTTATGGACTAAATCCGACGGCCGGTTAAAGGGTTAATTTGTAACTTGCCTATTACCCCGTACAGCCTTGCAACATGATGGAATATATTTGACTGTGTATTATATTATTTCTAGTATTAGGAAAGTGTCGTCTAACTGTACGAGACGAGAGATGTCCTCAAGGCGCCGCCACGTGTTCGCAAAATCATTTGAATTACAGCGCAGGTTGCGCGTCGTCTTCCAACATAAAGAGTTCAGAACTTCACTCGATTGTGTTATCATTTAATACATAAATAAGACCAACGTTTTATTCGGTACCTTATTTTTTTCGAACTCAATTACCTCAAAAAATATGTGGGCGGTGAAGTCGAACACCAACGCTCTATTAAATAAAACTGACATAGTAATTAAAAAATGACAATGTAATCACATTTTCATGACAGGCGGTGTTAATAAAGCTTGAGTAAGGATTAAAGCAGATTGCTTTTTGAATAAAACTGTTTTGAATGGCTAATTATTGGCAAATTGTTACCCGTCGCCTGTCACTGTCAATTTTATTGATTGGTTTTAAAACCACACTTTTATTTAGCAGAGCCTAGTATTTCACACTCCTGAACTAAACTAAGATAAATAAACGTCAAACCCTTCATTACATGGTGTTGCGAGCATGTGGCAGCACCTTCATAAATGGGCGGGCGGAGCCTACCAGAGCCGGTTGTGGTAGAACTTGACGTCGAAGAAGCCGCGGTCGGTGAGCTGCGAGTCGCGGCGTGCCGATCCGCCGGGCGAAGGCGTGGGAACTCCAGCAGCTGGCGTCGTGTCCACGCGTAGAGAGCAGGGGCGCTCTGGCGGGCGCATCATGGGCTCGGTAGGGGCGGGAGCCAGCTCAGGGACGGGCTCGGGCTCGGCTACGGGCATGGGTGCCTGTCGCACTTCTGGCGTACGTCTCGGCTCAGGATTCTCTTCAGGGGTGCCGCGCCCTGATGCGCCACTTTATAACACGAAACTATTGTAAGCTGCAGACTCGGGTCGTGAACGGTACCTAACTACCACGCTAGCACCGGATACGGCTTATCAGTTGAGGAGTACTTACCCACTTTCACTAGGACTTATTTCCACTCTACCATTTTTTTTTCAGAAAATGCATATCCAAGAATATGGACAAGAGAAAATAAGTCGTTTTGAAATGGAAACTATTATTTTGATGTCGATTTTTAATGAGAATTAAATCGATTCGAACAGTCCTAAGATAGGATTAGACGGACATGTAAGAATCGATTTTTACGAGTATGATATTATAGTAGATACTCGTTACTCCTTAGTTATCCTTAGTAATTTATTAATCTGAGCGTTTATTCAAACTAAAATAAATTAATTTAAACAATAAATAGTTGCGTATTTGGTAATGCGTGAACTGTCATTATAACTAAACATAAAATTAGTGCATAATGTAAATAAAAATCATAAATTAAAGTAAAATAAAATAAAAAAAGGACGCTAAAATAAAATGAATTTATCACAGTGCATAATTACTTATCAATTTGTGTCTTAACAGATAAAAGACACGGCGGTCGCTCGCCGCGTGATTATTTATTTTAACCATTGAATTATTATATACTACGAACTAGAGAAGACACCTCAGCTTAGTTTTTATAGCACGCGCTAGAGTGCATAAACTCTTTCTCAATTAGTCTGTGCCAGGTGCTTTCCGCAAAGTGACACGCTCGAGTGCTAAGTATTATTTAAAAAAAAAACAGTGGCACTCCGGGAGTGCTTACAGAAGTGAAAACTTGAACAATTACGTGTGTATTGAACCGCCAGGATTTTTTTTTTATATACAGTGGTTTCGGTACCGGTAACAGCGTCGCGAGTTCAATTGTTTTTTCCCATCTCAATAAATGCCCAACGCGCCTAAAGAATCGTTCACAGTAAAATGCCTTCATGTGCATTGAGATACTGTTTAAACAACTCGAGAAACATAAGATTATTATATAACACGACCGAGAAGTGAGCGCGAGTCACTTCGTGGTGTTCATGTTGCATGTCATTCTTATTTGAAATAGCTTCTCTGGTATGTAGTACACATTGTTTTCATAATTCTCTATGGATAAATTAGTGGAGAATCGCGGACATGCCGGCGGGCGGCCGCAGTGCGAACTATCCTATACTTACAACAACCTAAAATGAAACTTTTGCGACGACTCGCGTGTTATTTGCACTCGTGCAGATTGCGTTCATATAACCAAATATTAGCTGCGTGGCAGAATGATCAGGCATGGAACATTCAGTAAGTAGCATGTGCAAAATAATTTCATATTATTTTTCGCACCTGCTACCTCAAAATAGGCGCTAAAATCCCACTTTTTATTTCACTTTAGTACTAAACAGTATACGACACAATACGGCACACCTAACGAATTTTTATATTGGATATAATCTGTTTATGTATCAATTAAATAAATAAACGAACAAAAATTCATTGTTTATAAAATTTCACACGTGAAATCATTGTGAAATAAAAAATATAATTTAAATGAATTAAAAGTAGCAATAACTTCCATGCCTAAATATAATGCATTGTCTCAAATGGAAACCTGTTGTAATATGTGTTAGGTAGACTGACACTGAGTCTTTTAGCTTGGTTTAGTTATTCGGTCGAAGAGATGCTGAGGGGCTCCTCAGACCAGCTCATAGAGGGGACCGGGGAAATTGACGTGTAGAATAAACGCTAGAGAGTGTAAAAAGAGAATAATCTGTGACGCACGTTCGTCATAAAGAATTCCCCCTGCGGTATAGTTGGAATTCCTTTGTTACCCCTTTAATAGCCTGATTTTATATTGCGCTGCCCCTCGTACCTGTTTCATAATAAGCTCTACAACATCTCTATTTTGTAAATGAGAGGACTATGTAGACACTGACCAATATCATGAATCTAAGTACACTTATGATTAATCTATACTTAAGCACATCTATTTAGCTCGTTCTGCATTGTTCTCCCATACTCCATAAATGCAATGTATACAAAAAGAATTGTAAACCTCATTTTTTAAAAAAGAGTAACCGTGGAGTTTCTTGCCCTTCTTCTCCACAGGAATGACTTTCCGAACGGGTGGTAGAGTCTTAAGTAATAATAATTTTCTCTTTTTGACTATTCATAAGTGCCTTTTGGTCTACATGAATAAAAAAACTTTTGATTTTGATTTTTTGATTTTGAATACAAATAGTTATTTATAACTATGACAAGTCAGTTGTATTGTAAACGTTTGTCGGATAATTTCTATCAATTTAATTTACTGTTTAATATAAGCACATAAGTATATAAAGGAGAAATAACATAAATTACACAATTATTGGATAATAACGACAGGGGCGGTACGAGCATGAAAACAATTTGTCGGATAAATCCGATACGGGCGGTTAAAGTGTTCATACAGGGTGTTTTAGCTAGAAAGACGGCGCCGTGGTGTGGCCCATGCCGCCGTGAGCACCGTGCGGTGCAGGGGGGAGCGGATCTATCGGCTCCCCCCCCCCCCGAAGGCGAGCTCTTCAGAGCACGACACAGAGGGGCACCGGGGCGTTCCTAACGGAGATCCCGGAGCCCTTCCCCGAAGTATCGATGCCGGTCATCGTGGGGTTTTAGTCGGTAAGAGTCCGACATGCCCCGCCACCTTCCCCCGAGGCTGGCGGAAGTCCATGAGGATTTCCCCAAGTAAAAAAAAAGAGATGTAGCTATTCTGGAGGCAATTGTACTGTGGTGGATGACTTTCAGCTGATAAGGAAGAACTGATAAGTTGTGAGTTAATAATACATATATAGATGGAAAGGACGGATTAAGTGTCGCGTTAAGTTTATGTGTTAACACGTTCCTTATCACCAGTCTCAAATAAATATGAACTGTATCAGGTTTTAGCGCTTAAGTCGCACAATCTGCACGTGCGCACGATCACACTCGGTCGCAAACTTACACTATACGTAGTATTACACTACACGTAGTATAGCAAACATTCCAATAATTACAATCACACCTACAACAATGCTCGAATGTAAACGTTCATAAGTACGACCACGCATGCCCACGCAACGCGCACCGCACGGCAGAATTGGGCAAAAATTAATTTTCTATAAAAATATTTCGGATTAATTCGCGGATAATTCCAGTCTTTTCATAGCACTAATGGCCACGGGGGAGACTGAGGCGTTTGAAATCCAAAAGTACCTTAGGGGGATTAATTTAAGCGTAGCTGAAAATTCAATTGTTCGTATAATTAAAAAAATAGTATAACGCCCAACACTGCCATACGGTAACGCTAGAGAAACGAAACTAAACGAAACAACGGTACTGCAGAAACATTACATGCTGATGTAATGATAAAATGATAGTTATTATAATGGCGCGATATGCCAGCGACTCGACTGGCCGACACGATTCGAGTGAGGGACTGTGGTGGCTATCTGATTCTGGCATTTAAAACCAAGTATCATCACCACATCGCCAATTAAACAATATTTATGCGTCGCGCCTCGGATTCTCAAATTGATCTTCTTGTACTATTTTATGTAAGTAGTAATTCATCGATATATTATTTGTGCTAGCTTCACGAACAAAATGACGGCAGAAAACGGCGCTTTGGATATATGTATTTACGTATTCGAGGTGTATCGTAAAAAATGCAAGACCTGAGACACCCCGATAAGATGATTGCTTTACAAATTCAAAACGAACAATTTTGCTAATTAAAAATTTTAACCCCATTTTAAGCACTTTTATACCTCAATTAACAATTAAACTTGTACGTGTGCGTATTTAGAAAATCGTTTTAGAAATGCATTTGAAAATCCTGCTTTGAATCAAGAATAATTTTAGGTTTTTTTTTCATTTTAAAAAAATCGTAGTCTGGGATTTACTCCTGTATCGTGGGTGCGTTTACAAACATGAAAATACACATAAACAAATAGTTGTGGATCACACAAAGATTTGTCCCCTGCAGGAATCGAACCCGCGACTGTTGGACGCAGTGGGCTCTTAACCACTGCACTAAATCGTCCGTCGCGGTCGTTATAGCACACTAAAGCCGTAACAGCTTTTGCAAAGAAAAAAAACTATCAACATTAAAAATTGTTGGTACCTATTCGGTTATCGATTTAGAACAAACTACTTTCAGGTTTTGCGTAGCTAGCAACTGTAGAAATATGTTTTAAATTATCAATCACCTCAGAGATTATTTACTATGGTAGTTTTAGCAAACTGTAGTAATTTAACGCGTTCGCACTTTACCTAGAGTTGGATCGTAATTCTGAACGAGTATACAGATTGAGGGGCTCATATTATTCAGCCCATTTTTAATCCAAATAGTATGTAGTAGATAGACAATCGATGACGCTAGGATATTTAAACCTAATTGTGGGAACGATCGTAGACTCCAGTAATAAAGGAAAAAAAAATGTTCTATAGCAGCCGAGTACCACGGCGCCACTTCGCACGCGGCTTATTGAGTCATTGCATCTTAAATTTACTTGTATATTATATTGTGACGATGCCCCCACTTCTCAACCACAACGGCTTGAGTTACAAGCTACACCCCGATGTTATATTACAAGAAGCTATCTACACGGGAGCGTCAGTGAGAGTTCATCGCGCGCTGGATACGGCCGTAGCTGCAAGCAACCAAACATAATGTTCAACGGAAAGAGAACAAATAAAATAAACAAAAGAATAAGGCAGTGAAATAAGAAGCTTGTGAACCCTGAGATACTTGCCCGTTGTTAGTCTCCTGGCAGTACCCGCCACCGTGGATTACCTGTGGACATTAATTAGTGTGTCATGACATTTTTTTCTTGAGGATGAGGGAATCATGTAGCTATTCTCTAAACAGTTAATTTGGTTGATTTAACTTAGGTCCACCGGACCAGTACCTTGTTTTCCTCTCCTATACCTGATAGCAAAATAAATATGGGGAAAATTGTAAAAAAAATATATCTTAAAACAGTAACCGCGGAATTTCTTGCCATTCTTCTCCACAGAATTGACATTCGGAATTGATGGTAGAGTCTGTTACTTTTCTGACGATCCATAAATATTATAATGGTTTACATTCATACAAAATATTCTGATTCTGAAAAATATATAAATATATCAGTACCGGCCAAAATGTACCCGCGGTGCCTACTGGACTGGATACAGCACGAGGCGAAGATTTGCTTCAAAATACTTGTGTACATATATTAATTTGTAATATTTAGATACGATTACAGGCAACATACTTAATCGACTGCTTTCAAATTAAACTGAGAGTTACATCAAAGACCAATTTATATGAACATAATAACAGTACCTTAAAGATGTCGTTATTATAATGTCATCTGTCAGATAGGTGGCAAAATATCAAATCAATAATTGTATGAAATAAGGACCCATTCTACAATATACTAGATAAGATTTTTTATATATCTCTATTACGCAAGATCTCTTGCGCGGTAGGTAGAGAGTAAAGAGTTTCAACAGGTTCTTCCCTTACAGAGCTTTTTTATTAAAGAAGTTTAACAGTCTTTGTTTCAAACAGTTTTAAAAATTTCCTGTCTACGAGTTACGCCATTTGTGCATAATACAGGATTTTGAGCGTTTTCTATGGCTATTAACATTGTTGCCCCACATGTTGATGATGTGATATGTTGCGTATCTACACGGATCGACAACAACTAGTGATTTGGGGGGCGGACGGAGGTTGATAGAACTACCCACCTGTGGGAAACTGTACGAACTACTTAAGCAATAAACTACTTTACATCGAAACGATCACACTTTTTGATTTGAGAAATTGGCATTTGCGCCGTTTGAGTTAATGTCTGTCAATAATATTATGTTACCAACTTAAGCGAGTTTTAACATGAAATTATCAATTTTTAGGATAACTACAGTATGGTAAACAATTTTTAGAACTACAGTGGGAAGGGGTGTCGGGACTCACACTGCGTCCGGCGCAGAGGTATTGCGGCTCATTGCCACTGTAATATCTGAAAGATACGTCTACTATCAGTATTTACGTGTCATAGATATGAAATACTTCGTCTATTTCCTGCGCACGCGCAGGCATGCGGTCCGGCAATAGTCGCCGACGTAAGCTTAAATTTGTGGTCAATGTTGTACGGAACTAAAGCTTGGAGCGCGACTGGTCAAAGGTCGGGCAGTGCAGGCTTTTTAACCGACTCAAAAAGGAGGGGATTCTATGTTCACCGATATTTTCGTCAATTATGGACCGATCTTGATGATTCTTTTTGCGTTGGTTCGGTATAGCTCTAAGGTGATCCCTTTTTAATTTCACTGTTATTGGACTTTGAAGACACACCAGGGAACTCCTTAAAAACAATACGAATGTATAGATAATCAATCTATTATGTCAACCCCTTATTATAGAACACACTCACAGCAGAATATTCGATTTCAAGAAAGGAGGAGGAGGTTCACATCACACAGGTTTATTAACCGTTTTGATGTTTTTTTTTTTTTTGCGTTGAATTCAATACAGCTCTAAGGTGGTCCCGTTTTAATTTTAGTGCTATTAGATCTTGGACAGGACGAATTTGTAGATTGAGTAATGATGGGTATTATCTTGATCCTGTAGGTACCTTACTATAGATCTTGACAGAATATAATAATATAGGTATATACATTTTAATAATTAATTAACTCACCACATAAATTTGAAAAATAAATAACTTAAGACTGCCTCGTTGGTCTAGTGGCAAAGCGCATTGCTTTGTGATCACGAGGTCCTGGTTTCAAATCTTAGGTGGGACAGGTGTAGTTTTTAAAAAAAAAAACTTACCAGTTCGAATCCAGAGTCTGGAATTGTGCCCGCTATATGGCAATAGGCTCGCCCCCTATTACATGGGACCTAACATAGTCGGCGAAACGTGGTTGTACTCAGTACACATCTGCCACCCTCGCTTGGGGAATATAGGCGTGACGGTGTAAATAACTTTAAAAAAAAGGCAAACTGCTACTTCCAACGACTAGCTCTTGTCGTGTTTACATGACAGGGGCAGTATGGGCACGAAAACCTTTGTTGTATAAATCCGGCTGGGATGGTTAAAAGGTTATGGACATTACGCTTAAGTGTTCGTGGTCGTCCTGCTAGTAATACAGCTATAAAATTTGGCTGGTGAAAGCACTAAAATAGCACCTATATGGCATTGTTCATTTTTGATATTCAAACAAATTTTTTTTCAGTGATCGCAGAACAGTTATTTGAAATAACATCAGAAAGCACTCTTAACGGTCACTAATAGCTGATGATACTTAGTTATTAGGCGCGATTACTTATAAATATGGCTGCTTGGGTATATGTGGCTGATTTTGTAAATATGGCCGCTGCAGCTTGAACGATGCGATAATCAGTTCTTAAATTGAATAGGGAAATGATTCGATATAGGGACGTTGAGTCATTATGTAATATGTACTAGAGAAGATGTCTCAACCTCGATTAAAGTTTTTGGAGCACGCGTTCGAGTGCGTACACTCTAGTTCACTTTTTAGTGAAAAGTGCTTGCCGCAAAGTGACTCGTTCGAGCGTTAAGTTTTAGTTTTTATGTTATTTAGTTGAGATACTGTTTAAACTCGGGAAACATAAGATAATATATATGAAAACAAACATTCCCGCTAAACTCCCGCGTGCCCAAATTTCGTGCCAATATTTGTTTAAAATACCTTCTTTAGTACGTAGCACATTAGTCATTGTGTCGAGAGATTTGGTTTTTAGGTTTATGCGCATATTACACATGAAATAAAACTTTATTTTTGGATTTTATCGCGGTTATTTTTGATTTTTACTTCAAACAGCTGTCTCTCCTTATCTAGGTACTCAATCATAGGTACTGTAAAGTACTCGAAACATCATGAATCGCGGTAAAATCAGGAAAAAAGTTTTATATCGTGTATCAGAAGATGTTTTCATTACTGTGAGGGTCCAGCGTCGTGGGGATGTGAATGGCGGCGTTGATGGTACTTACCGTAGCGATAGCGGAGTGCGGTTTAGGGGCGGCAAATCGTCCCACGGCGGCGCTGGAAACTGGTGTGCTGCGTCCCGACCTGATCCAGCACCGGAATTAAACACGTTAGTCGGATTAACTGACGCGCCACTTTCTTTGCGTATAGAACTAAAACTGATTTTCATAGCTGCACTTTCTTTATTTTGTAGAGGTTGCTATAAAGAAATTATAGTCGGTCCTCGATAGTACGTTGCTAAGGTCATTGCACTTCTGAATCAGAATTATTCTGATTCCGAATAAATCAGAATGATTCTGATTTCGAATAAATCAGAATGATTCTGATTTCGAATAAATCAGAATGATTCTGATTCCGAATAAATCAGAATGATTCTGATTCAGATTCGTTCTCATTATGTCGAGTGCGATAATAAAAAAAAGTACCGTTAGCTTCCTCGTTCTTCGATAGCATGTTTCTAAGAATTTTGTGTCGAACATTGTGAGGTCTCTACCCTTCCTCCGTTTTGTCGAGGGTAAGGGAAAAATACAGTAGGTTTATGATAGCATCTTGCTAAAAATCAATTGAAGGTCACTGCACTTCCTTTATTTTGGCAGAGGTTGACAGTCAAAAACAGTAGGTCCTTGATAGCATGCTGCTATGAACCTTCTCAAATAATAAGAAGTCATTATATTTTATCTATTTTAAGGTCATCAAAAATTTTAAAGTAAGTCTTTAATAGCAAGTTGCTAAGCATTTCCTCTGGTTGGTTGAGATTGGCAGACAAAAAAGTAGAGCCTTGATAGTTGAGAACTTTGTTAAATATTAGGAGGTCATTACACTTTCTCTATTTTGTTGAGGTTGAAAGTAAATAAGAGACTATCTTTGATAGCATATCGTCAAAGACTTCTGTAAAATATTTTGGAGGAAGATGTAGTCACTAGTGCACGCTATGAAACGTTGTTTTAATTCTACACAGATAGAGCGCTTGTAACAATGACGATGGCATGGCGTCGGCAGCGTAAATGAGTAGCTGCGATAGTTAATTATTTATTATATCCGTTAGGTATAGGCCCGCTTGCACAACTACTAACAAAATATGATTAAAATTAAACCTTAAACAGCCTCATTTAGGTCTATTTTCGTGCTCCACGCACGCGTTATTTTCAATGCCAAAGAGGTCTAGTTTAATATATTGTATATTTAACTGAATTAGTACCTGAATGAATTAACGATAAAACAAAGTATCAACAAATAAAACATATACCAGGGGCGGCACGGGCATGAAAATATTTGTCGGATATATCCGACAGCGGCATTCAATAGGTTAAACACAATTAAAATATCATTCTGTTCCTACAAACTACAATTGCATAGCAGAAATAGAATGATGATTTAAATATATTTAATCCAAATCAAATTTAGTCAATTGCTGTACAAGTGAGCTTAAAAGTATAAGAAGCATTAAGGTTATAAAATTTAGTGATTAAGATGTGCTGTAGCATTATCATCATAAGTAGTATGATTTCGATGTAGACAACAATGTAATTAATCTTCCGATTCTATCTATTCTATCTTTAGAAAAAAGATCATCTTATTTACACATTATACAAGACAAATACCAAAACTAAGTACATTATTAATTAAAGCCGAACATAAGTTTCGACACGTATAAACTATTTGTGGAAAATTTAAAGTATAAAATTACTATACTAAATTAGTCGAGTGTATTATTAGGTGTGAACGTACATTTCTACTACTCCACTTTAAGCTGTAAAGGCACCGCGGCCAACAGCGTAGAACATACACACACGCACACTAAAACTAGTCCACTGCTGGCCTCTCCAATTCCAAGCCACTGAGTATGTTTGAATACTCGCATCCAATCCCCGCCAGCTGCCTTGATGAGATCAACGCTTCGCTCGCGTCCTCTACATTTGCCAACCAATCAACCCAAATGTCATGAGGATAGCTGGGAATTCTCGTAAGGACACTGGGCCAGTGTGGCGAATGATAGTGGGATATTCGCGGCGGGGTTCATAAAGGTATAAAATCTGAGCTTCTACTTAAGAGGCGAGTCGCACTGACCTGTGCTGCGTACGGGACAAGCGCTCTACTAAGCCAACACATCTCTCGTGATAGTCCAGCGCCTGCCGTGCAACACGTTAGCTGTCAGAGCAGGAGTGACTGCAGCTGGCCGCATGCGCCCGCACTACGTGCGGACGCACTTCCAAGTACGCATGGTCATTTAAGCCACTACTCGACTTTAGAAGGCCAATCCTCGAAATTAAAAGTGTTCAAAATGCAGTCTCGATCTAATCTCAATGTCATAAACGTCACAACTGGCATTCTCATAAAATATCGAACTCTTCAATGACAACAACGCGAGATTGGACCGAAAGTTGAATAAAATGAATAAGATATTCTGATAGAAAACAACGTCAAATTAAAGATTTCAGTTAGATATTTTTTTTTTGTATAGCCTGTAGCAGATTAATATGATTTTTAAATTAAATAACATAGGCACATCGAAATTAGACTGAGAAGATACTGATATCAGACCGATATCTTAATGAAACAGAATACCAATTCTGAGTCAATACATAATTTAATTCCATTGCAGTCAACATTACTAAATACGAGAATTGGCCTTCAGAGGTCGACCGCTATACTCTTTTACTGAGTAAAGCGAATACACGAAGCTAATGTTGCGAATGCATGCGGCTAGGCGTGCTGCCGGGAGACCAGCGCTGCAGTATAGTACTGCTGCAGCAATAGCTTAACTATGAGATTAGTTATATCATACAATAACTGTCATTCGTTTTGTCATGAAGTTTTTCATAGTTGTGTAAGGCCATAGGCCAATTCGCCTGCAATATGTTTGATCGATATCAGTTAGGAATCAGCAACAATTTTACGTAGTATTTACATTATGCACATTTAGAATTCTCCATTACACTTGAGAGTATGAAGGCTGTAAGGTTTAGCTATCAAGTAATGTTTTGCAATGAACTAAAACTACTTTTTCGGATTTTATCGCGGTATATTTTTGATTTTGATTTCGACGTTTCGGCATAAATCAAAAATAAATCGCAATAAAATCCGAAAAAATAGTTTTATTTCATGTGTAATATTTGCGTAAATCTAAGAACCCAGTAAATGTTTTGCAATGTTTAAGTAATATATTGTCCCGCTGGTAGAGACGCGAATAAAATTTAAGAAATCCGGTTTTGTGCTAGATATGCAAGCTATTGTGGCCATCTTTCAGGGAGGCCTATCGGCTGATGACGATGGAAAATCAACCACAGCGATTATTCATCATACAGCATAGTATTGCACATGATGATATTTCTCCGAGTCATCAAGGGGGTAAGCGAGGCGTACCTGATAACGTGGTCGCCGTTGTCGAAGAACTGCGGCGTGATGGCAAAGTTGTTGCTCTGGCGGACAAGTCGCTCCACGCCGTAGTTCTTCACCAGGAACTGCTCCATCTTCGGCGAGGGTCCGTCCACCGCCAGCTCGTGAGCCTTTGCCTCCATGTCCTATAATACACCGACCGCGTAACAAATTTGGTAAAACTGATACCTACAGCGCTCTTAGGGCATCTTTCAGCACCCTCGAGTAAAATCAGAAGTAGAATAATCCATAATTCAAATTGTCTACGACGACAAGTCTATGTACGAATTTCACCATCTCTAAGTATCCCTATCTGGCGGTTAACATAACCCTTATTAATTGCCGAAATCTAATCGCGAAGTAACTTACTACTTCACGTGAGGATTGTGAAAATTGCCCTTAAACTAATAATACCGCGATGGTCTGCTATAATCTTAGCACCTGAAACATTGTCGAAGGGTTCCATGTTTGTCAGTATTTTATCGGATTCATTCCGGAGAATGTGAAAAGGAATTACAGGAGTTAAATTCAAAATCACATTTCCACCACCAGACAACTAGTTGTCTGGTGGTGGAAATGTGCGCCTCCACGCGCCTAGGCGCGTGGAGGGATTTCATCCTTTTTTGATTAATATTCCCCACCCATTCCAGGAAGCAGTGATAGCCTAGTAGTTAGACCATTGGACTGCAAAGTCAGAGGGACGGATTTCGGACGGTCATAGAAATCCGCTAAACGTATCCGCCGCCGCCTACGAATCTAACTCCCCTTCTATCAGCTGCTACCGCCGTCTGTGGCATGTTCTCACCGACCCTTGCGTCACGATGCCCATACATCCCTTCTTTCGGATACAGATATCGCACACAGGATCAGACACCGACCTCACCGGCGAGGTTGAAGAATCCCTTGCCCGCCGGCTGGTGCAGAGCACCACGGCGAGACACCTAGTATAGTATAAGCCCTCCCCCATAGCGACTGCCCAAGCCGAGGCAGTCCCTGCTTGAGGCGACTTTGAGCTAGTTGCCCCCTTGCCCATCCATCAGGTGAGATTCCATTCGCTGACCAGACCTTAATAATAGATGATTGCCTTAATTTGCCTCTCAAGAGGTAAGCAAGTAAATATTATGCTGACATTATGTTTTTTGTCAAATGATTAATAATTTCATGTCTTTATCATACACTGGCGACCCGCCCCAGCATCGCACGGGTGAATTATATATAAACCTTTCTCTCGAATCCGTCTATTGGTGAAAACCGTATAAAAATCCTTTCGGTAGTTATTGACTTTATCGCGTTCAGACAGACAGACGCGGCAGGGTACTTTGTTTTATAATATGAAGTGATAACTAAATTACATTTCGATTACAAGCTCGTTAGTTTATAACCTCAATTTCTGCACGAGAAAAAAGGAGATTTCTCGTAAAAGTGGGTTATAATTTTTAACAGTTTTTTTGATTATGAAAACATAACATTATTGTACCTATTGTGCAAAGTAAAAATCAACTGCCTTCCTTCTTAAATGAAGTTTTATGGAATAAGGATCAGGGCAGCGTAGGGGTTAGGTGAAGGATTTCTCTATCGTCAAAAGACTCAATTTGCATTCCAGCAAATATCTGTTTTATGCTACTTTCTACTCTATTTCAACAGCATAAGGATGATATTTAAACACCAATGGGAAATACGAGGTGTTCTCAGGTTAATCTGCGCTGACCCTATGACTATTAGTCATTGTACCTATTATAAGGTTCCCCGCCATGAGTCATTTGAATGACGTTGAAACAAAACTAAAGAAGGTTATACTACGCAATTCTTTTATTAGTTAGTTTGTTCCCGCGGCATCGGTTTGCTTCCCGATGCGATGCGTGCAGAACAATCACTTTTCATTTCTTTAACCGATTACGATGGTACGTACGAGTACAAATTTTAGAAATTGTTAAAGATTCAAAAACAATATCTTTATTGTTGAAAATCTTATAAATCAGAACCCTACGACCCTTTACTGAGTATGAATCACAAATACTACTTGAACGATACTTTGTACAGTTTTAAACTTGATACGATTTTTCATATTCATTTATTTGCATGCCAGAAAGTGTAGTAGGCCCTGGCGGTATTGGGTAGACACGGTACGCCGCTATCACCACTGTCTGGGAATTATACTTCATCATATATATAGACGGTGTGGAGTGCCGCCCCCTAGGAAATTCAACGGTTGATTCGAGGGGGTTGACATAACATTTTGATCGTGGGTCCCATTATTGATAGAACATCGCCGTGCGATGATGACGATGATTGTGTTTCTTATCTTTTTAAATCCCACACAAAAATGAGGATGTTGTGAATTTAACGCGTGTATCTGTACGTCTGTCTGTCTCTTAAACGGATGAACCCAATTAGTTCTTTTTTTATTACAAGGTGACTTGATCGAGTATGTTCTTAACTATGATTCAAGAAAATCAGTTAAGTCGTTTGAAGTTCATCAGCTCTATTTAAGTTGCTGAAGGGATGTGAGCAACTTCTACTGGTCTGATCGATTCGAAATTATCCTGTGACTTCAATGATATAACAATAACACTGTCACACTGACCTGATGCTAATGCATCTTCTGGAATCAGCAGGTGGAACCAACTCCTTACCAACTTGCAGCAGAATTGTCGTGTTTGGGCTCACGGGCATGGTCTCAATTAATAGGTTGTAGATAGATGGTGAGGGTCTGATAAAGGGTCAAGTATTTTTTAAATTTTTAATTAAAGTCTTGTCCTATCGAAAATTCTAATTGGTAATACAGCAATAGGTGCCTTTCCTATAACACTGGTACCTAACAGGGTCGAAAATACATAAATGGGGGTACACCATATTCTTCGGCCCTCATAGCCTGGTAAGTATATTCTGGTGGGGCAGGAGTAAAAGAAGTATGAGTACCTGCAGCATATGGTCGAAAAGCACACGTCCGTAGCCATGCCGCTGTCGTTCGCCCACCACGAAGAAGTCGAGCACGCACAGCGGCTCCACCTCGCGCACTTGGTCGCGCGCGTCGAACAGGAACAGGTGCTTGCGACCCACCTTCAGCAGCCCGATCACCTCGCCCTTGCCCCTGGAACAGACGAGCAGGGATGTCACAACATGGGCGGTATACACACCAGGGACCACGCGACAACATAGGGGAGCTATACAGAATAGAGAACACGTCACGAGATGGATACATCATTAAGCCATTGGATATTTCTCATGATTATAATGATCTCTAATCATATAAATCATTCCTGGTGTTTCGAGTAACTTTTTTTTTGAGAAAAATAGGTTATAATTTGTATAATATACTACACAAATTATGATCTTCGAAAGAGCAGCAAATGATTAAATCTAGAATATTATGCTACATTTTTTAATTTGCCGCTCTACTTATATTAAACAAACAATGAATTCAATTCGCAATATGTAGTTGGGAAACAGAGGTCGCTCATAATTTCGCTGTGCTGGATTTAAAAGAATGCTGCTTCACTTATTTTAAAATAATAACATAAGGCATTATCAATTCGAAGTTGGAATTCTGTACTCTCTGGCTGACCCACAAAGAATCTGTCGTGATGATATAGATAGATATATGTGTATATAGATATGATGATATAGATATAGATGATATAGATATAGATATCAGCGAGCGAGGCTAAACATACATGCGGGTGGCGCATGGTACGCCACTTTCACCAGATGTTAGCAAATTTTTATATTTACGTAGAACGCCGGCGAACCAAGCTTTCTCCGCCATCATCGCATAGCAAAACAGACGGTCTGCAATTGAACTGCACGTTAACTGCAGAATTGCAGTTTCGATGCACATTTGTGCAGTTGACATAACTACATCAAAACTAATTATGTACCTTTGTGTGTTTATCAATAGATGGCGTGGTGCGAACGACTTACGTTTTTTTTTCACTGCTGCAGGGCTAGCATAGGCGACGAGACAAGATATATTAATATTATGACACGAATTTTGTTGTTCTATAACAAAAAAAAAAATTCAGGTAAAATTAACACTTTTGTCTTTCGTATTGACATAGCGTGTTGTGACAAAAGTTTGACACGAGAAAAGTTGTATCAAGAATTTTATTTTATTTTTCTCAGCGTTCCTACGGCAAACATGATTATAATTATATATATCATAAACGCAAGTCCTCAGACACCCCGATTATAGAATTGCTTCATAAATGCAAAACGAAAACCAAATTTCCAAATTTAAAGGTTTTTACCCCTTTTTTAAACACTTTTATACCCCAATTAACAATGAAACTTGTTCGTGTATGTGTGCATTTTGAGAAATATGCGTTAGGAATGCATTTGTAATCTCTTTATTGCTATGAATCAAAAATAAATTTAGTTTTTTATTTTCAAATTTCAAGTATAAAAAAAAAAAAAAAAAATGTAAAGTACATTAAAAATAGTTGGAATCAATTCAGTTACCGATTTAGATCAAATTACTTTCAGGTCTTGCGTTTATTATGTTACGCCTTGTAGATCCCACTCAGAATGCGGCCGCACTGACTGCATTGTTGGGAGCAGATATCAATTCTTGGTGCGTGCAGGTGTTAGGGCACGCAGAGCATAATATAAGGTGGGATATAGTCTGGATTACTCCGCTAAAGAGTACCATGTCCTTCGGCCCGCACATCAAGCGGGTCCGTCACCGAGCATCATTTGTGCACGGTCGTCTCCATTCGTTAATCTGCAAGCGGAGTAAAATGTCCCTTAGAAATAAGGTGACACTCTACAAAACTTGCGTTCGACCCATCATGACTTATGCGTGTGTTGTGTTCGGGCATTCGGCCCCCTCTCACATCGATAAACTCCAAGTGGTTCAAAACCGCTTCCTCCGTAAAGCCGTAGGAGCCCCCTGGTTCGTACGGAACGTCGAACTCCACTCCGATCTAGGTCTCGAACCTATTCGCGCCTTTATTAAAAAGGCGTCAACACGTCACTTCGCGAACGCATCTACCCATGCGAATCCGTTAATCATAGCCACCGCCGACTACGATCTCCCCCCCGACCCCTGCCGCCACCGCCGGCCGCGACATGTTCTCACCGACCCCCCCGATGCTTTGTCATCCCTTCTTTCCGCTCAGAATAAGGGCGACGACGACGACGTAGTAGTAGATCCCCTCCCATAGCCGGCGGTTGACCGGTGCACTTAGTAGTGCACCCGTCCCCCTACAGCGACTGTCCCAACCGAGGGCGCCCTCGAGTATGTCGCCTCTTGCCCTTCTGGCTGGCTAGAGCGTAGTGGTTGCACGCTCGCCTTTAAGTCCGGTGAAGCTGTAAAGGCCTCGCGGCCAACAGCGTACATCATTCACACACACACACACGATTACTCCGCAAAAACATCCCAGATTGGTAATGTATTGAATTGATAAGACTGTTTTGAGTTGCGTGCAAGGCTCACGGATCGACGAAATTGTAAGAAAAGTCGTGCGGCCCGTGCTAGCCCTGGAGGTCTCTGGCAATAGGTGCACTGGTGTGGGCAGTGAAGCGGCACAAGACGGCAGCACGGGTCACGAGGCTGTTGCGACAGCGCCAAGGGAATTCGTGCCTCGTTGCCTGCCGAAGTTGCGCGGCTGCCGGAACGACGCCCGCAGCCGTCCGGAACTGACCGTTATGTTATTACCAAAACTAAATTTACAACTATTTCGAAATGCGTCAGAGGTAGCTGGGGTGGCGTGGAGTTAAGAAACACTATAGATATAGAATAACATCAGTGACCTCATACTATTTGGTGAAGCTCAGCCGTTCGACTTCGGAGCAGATGATTGCGGGATTTAATAAATGATGGTGGTCTTATAATATGAAAAACAACAGTCTAGGATGTCTATCAGGCTATTGTTTTGGGTTTAATTCTTTCCGACTCAAAAGTGAAAGCGGAACGAAACGACAATCTAAAATATTATATAATATATTGACCTCTATCTCGACATTATAATGCACAAATGACTACCAAGAAAATAACATGTGTGCAAACGCGTATTTGCACGCAACCACGGGTCTTTTTTATATCGGTAGAAAATTGTACATTATATTGAGGAGACAAAGGTTAGTATGGTATACACATAATTAGATTATCGCTCAGCTTTAACTTTGCGTTAATGGAGATTAAGCCTAGAGCACCACATAACAAGATTATCAAAATATTGTTTAATTAAGCACATTTTTGCAATCAGATTTTCTAAATACTTTAGAACAATTATTGCCTTGGTGGAGACAGTGCACGCTACCAGACTTGCATGTCTCCCATATCCTGTAGATAGACAATAAAAAATGGGATAGATTGAAATACATACAACCGTTCGGAATGGGGACGACAATAGTGCATGCATTATAAAAAGGTCTGCCTCGTTGCCCTAGGCCGGAATAAAATGTTATTTTTCAGTATAAATAATTCCCGTATCAGTCGAGTTTGGAATCATGCCCGTTGCAATGGCAAAAGACTTGCCTCGTTTTACATGGGACCTACGCTCGTCGGCGAAAAGTGGGCGTACTTAGTACATCTCTTTTACCTCCGCTTGGATAATAAACGCGTGACGGTGGATGTCATTGGTCGTATGGTGTATATAGGCCATTTAGGCGACAAGATAGCTGCTTCGACGGAACCTATTGAACCGCATTATTGGTGGGAACCAAGTCTCATGCTATACTTGCATTAAATAAGAATAGAAGGCAAACTACGGTTCCCAAATGGATTAATGTTACCTCTAATATGATTTACACACTATCAAGTTGTATGGGCCGTTACACGCAATATTAGAAGTCATTGCGCAATTTTAAATAGCCTACCATGAATAATTAAGTACATTCCTCGGTGGCTTGCAATGCTATGCATACCGGTCTAGCGATTATAGTTAACAATTTGACCTTGCAATAGGCAGACAAATTACTTGAAACGTTAAAGTTTTTATGTATCTTTACAAGCAAACAAATAGCGTGCTCTACGCTATTTGTACCTGTCTGAATGTTGTTCGAGTGATGTTGGCTTGTTGTTGGCCGCGGGGCCTTTACGGCTTCACCTGTCAAGAGGGCGAACGTGAAACCACTACGCTTGGGTCAGAAGGGCAAGGGGGCACCTAGCTCAAGGGCGCCTCGAGGAGCAACGGCCTCGGCTTGGGCAGTTGCTATGGGGGAGGGAATATACTAGGTGTAGCGCCGTGGTTCTTTGTACCGGCCGAAAGGCAAGGAATTCTTCGAACTTGCCGGCGAGGTCGGTGTGTGATCTTGAGTGCGATATCTGTATTCAAAAGAAGTAATGGCATCGGAAGGGTCAGTGAGAATATATCGCAGGTGGCGGTAGCGGCTGATAGGAGGGGACTCTTCAAAAAGTATTCATAAACCAGATTTATAAATGCATAACCTTAAGACGCAATGGGCGGAACATATCTCTCGCTGAATTGACATCCGTTGAGACAGAACGGTTCTCGAGTAGCGATCACGTACGGGACGTGTGTAGTAGATTAGGCATAATGGACCTATGACGTAGTTAAGGTCGCAGATAAAATTAATCCGTATAGCACATAACCCGTGGTAGTGATGATATTGAGGAGGCCTGTGTCTGCAGTAGACGTCTTTCAGCTGATAGGTAAGTACACGATAGCGCTTGCTTGCATGACTTCTCCGCCAGCCCCGCCAGTTCCCTCTCATTCGCAAACCATCAGGAAATATAGCAACAGCATCGCGTATATTATACAAGAAATACAGCCGGGAGGCCCCCTGTGATTGCGAATTTGCGTGCATAATGCTAAATGATTAGTCCTTGATTTGTTCTTTTTTTTCTGTTGTTAATAGCGGCGGATCGGTTGCTGGGCAATAAACGGCATGGTTGCAATGTGGCGCCGAGTGGGCAGGCGTGGGCATGGGATTGGAACATTTAACAAATCGCATGTGAAAAGAATTATAAATATATTTTTATTCGTCGTATTTATAGCAGAGTGTTCTGCTACTTTTCTTTTGACCCCGCTACTTTTGAGCAGAACAGCTTGGTCCAGTGGATAAGATCTCGTCTAGTTAATCAAGTAGTCGCGGCTTCGATCACTGCAAGTCACAACTCTAGGTGTGACCCACAAATACTTGTTTCGGTCAGGGTAGTCTCTATGTAAATAGCGGGGAAGGAAAAAGTACAACTTAATATTTGCTCTTAGTTAGTTAATAATGATTGCATGTGAAATTTCACAAGTGAATTCACTGAACAGTTATTTCATCAAATGAAAACGAGTTAGAGTAGCGTTTATTTCCATGCCTAGTGAAGGCGTGGGCAGGCGTAGGCGAAGAGAACTAGCGCCAGTCGCAGCGTCGCATTGTCTGTCTCGTGTGTGTGTGCGTGAATGATGTACGCTGTTGGCCTCGAGGCCTCTACAGCTTCACCGGATTTAAACGGCGAGCGTGCAACCACTACGCTCCAGCCAGCCAGAAGGGCAAGAGGCGGCATACTCGAGGGCGCCTCTTCGAGGCGCCCTCGGTTGGGACAGTCGCTGTAGGGGGACGGGTGCACTACTAAGCGCACCGGTCAACCGCCGGCTATGGGAGGGGATCTGCTACTACGTCTACGTCGTCGTCGCCCGTATTCTGAGCGGAAAGAAGGGATGACAAAGCATCGGGGGGGTCGGTGAGAACATGTCGCGGCCGGCGGTGGCGGCAGGGGTCGGGAGGGAGATCGTAGTCGGCGGTGGCTACGATTAACGGATTCGCATGGGTAGATGCGTTCGCGAAGTGACGTGTTGACGCCTTTTTAATAAAGGCGCGAATAGGTTCGAGACCTAGATCGGAGTGGAGGTGTCTGTCTCAATTAAGTAACCTAGCACTAACACAGTTGTTCGATTGAATAATTAATTTGTGGAAGACCCAACTGCAGCTTGGGAAAATAAATTATTAACGATCGCTCAGTGCAATGAAGACTCGATATGTTAGGGACTGATCAACTCGTTGCATTGAGTGGTTGTAGATTTGATCCTCGAACGCAATAAATCTGTACTTACTTGACTTGAATCATTAAACATAATTTTGCCACGAAAATAAATTGCATCCTGGAGGTATATATACGTATAAAGCGATTTATGGCAGCCGCGAGAAACGCGTCTTCAAAAAAGAGTCCGGTGAGACAATACACAAGAAAAATAACAACAGCAAAGGATGCGCAAGGTATATGGTCTATAGGCTAAAGATAAGGGTCTTGACCTCAATTGAGGCACTCGAGAAGATGGCCCATTCCTGCAAATCACTGCAGCGGATATTAACCCGCAATGGCGTCGCGGCGCGGGATCCATTAAACTTTTACATGACGTCACAGGCACTCGTGGAGCTCAATCGATAGGCGATAAATAAAGTAGTTATCTCGGATTAGTGCGGCGGACAGCTTGAATGGCATGTGGCGTTGCATTACTATATAGGTAATCGATAAATTTTACGGGTAGTCAACTTTAAAGTAAATTAGACTGCACGGAATGGATGTAGATAGATAGATAGATAGGAATGGATGTAGGTACCGGGGAAGACGTAGACTATCTTACCATGACCAAATAGACAATGCCTTATTTAAAGTGCAAGCCAAGAGTCCCGTTACTGGCAAGCGTATATAAGACGAACTGTGAGAGTGGAAGAAGCGAGAGAGGCGTGTAAAGAAAGAAATTGATAAGTGTGTAAGGAAAGAAACTGATAACTCCAAAATGTCTGCCTGTCTCGCAAGGATTTGGCGTGATGATATAGAAGCATATTACAACGAAATTCCTTTCCTCCAGTGGAGCGTGACGTGCGTCACGCCGGGGCCGCGCACTCGTCGTGCTAGTAGAAAACCATGCCGCGATACAAATATACCGCACATGTAGCAGTGTTTTAAAGCTCTGTTGATTTGTTTGCGTGGATAAAGGTCTAAACAGGGAGTTCGTTTGAACTGCACATCAGCTCCAAAATTGTGCTTAGGTTCATTAAATTCCAGTTTAAATGCAGTTTATTGTGCCGCTGACATAACTGTATGAAAACTGCCAACCGACTGCACAGTCTGCTTGCAGTCGGCGTGCAGTGTTAACGAAACTTTTATTGTACGGACTGCGGAGTACAGTCCAACTACAGCCAGTCTACTTACACGTATTATGAACTATCGATCAACCGCGTGGACGGCTAATCGTAAACAATTTTCGTTTCAAAAATATCTTTTATGTACATTTTTCCATCTAACGACTGCAAAAACTTGTCTACATTTGGTATATACTTAATCGTTTTACGAAAGAACAAAATCTGATTCAAATATAACAACGTGTATAAAGCCTATTTATTAAGTGACAAATCTCTCATGATACGTGCCGCTTAAAAATTTAGCAATGTCGGGCAACCTGTTCCTTGGCTCCGCGTCGCTTTTGTTGTGAAGCAGAAGTGACAGAGTGTAAACGTATGTTACGTAATGATATGGACAAACGATGTATGAAACTTCTTCGGGTGCCATACTATAACCGCCTTAATAAATGTAGACGAAATAGGCGGCGGGATACGATGTGCAAAGTAGCTCAACGTCGCTCGAATTCGCTTGACGTCACTCGCCTTATTTATAGGAGGCTTGAAAACTGTACGAGCGAACAATATGAAACAAACACAAAAGTATTCCATTGTTTGGTGCTTTCAGTGTATTTCTTTCACACTTGTGTGGGTGCATATTGTAGGGATTCAGATGATTGCCCAAGTGTTTAGAAAGCTTGATGCGTAACAATAAGAGAGCGCAGCGCGCACGCCACGTGCCCGTCATTCCGAGCCGCACCGTTAGGCATGCAAATTATTGCTATTTTTATCCCATAATAATTTTATTTCACATGTGAATATTCACAGGATGTGATTTCTCATTCCCCCTATTTTTGGGGCTTAGCCCGCCACGCTTTCTCTCCATTATAACTCCTGTAAGCCAGGATCCACAATGGTCTCCTTAAATGACACCAAGGTTTGAACCTTGTGGTGTGTAGGGAAGCGGTCCAAATCCAATCCTATTGGAACCAGCAACAAATTTAATTAAAAAGATAAACAGGAGGTGTAGGAAAAATAAGCATGAGCTACTCGTATCTAGAAACCGCTGACCAGAATCTGATAAGATTTGGCAAGGAGGTAGTATCTTGTAGAAGAACATAGACTGTCTTTACTCCTTAGGCACCGAACGCTTGCTTATCGAAGCGCATAAAAACATTATGCAATTATTTATAACTAGATTATTGCAGTTATCTGTAAGTAGGTATACAATACATGTAAAGTAAATGATAAATAAATTCGCTGATATTATCGCATTATTGTAAATTATGGCAACCAATTAAGCAATCGTAAATAACGCTAAGCGGAGACCTGAGGCCATTTCACTGACTCTGGTAGGGTGATAGCAAATTAAAGAAAGGAAGCGCTAGCGAATTGGGCCCTTATTCGTCATAACTAGTTATACATGTAAATATAACTTCGTGAAATAATCGTTTAAAGATACTCCACTGATGCACAGAACACCATTTACATGGCCATTGCTCTCTTATACACTTCCTCATCTCTCAACACTCAAAGGTTCGCTGGAAGATAATTCGTGTTTGAGTTAAGCTCCCCTGTATGTATACATTTAAATTGTAAACTTTTGTTTTCTATTCCTTTTTTATATAATAAACAATAAAGGATAATTTTACGAAGTTATCAGAACACCGTGTTTGGTCATAGTGAATAAGGACCCTAGAAGTTTTAATAAGGAAGACTTGTTCTCAGCTCTCCATAATTCTATTACTATCTCAACACGACAAAATTCGTGGAGGTGGTGGTAAAAATAAAGGTGTACCATTTGAATCCCACGACACCTAATAAATATATAGGTACAGTCAACTTCTGCAGGGAAGAGATCCGCAAAGCAACACTTGCGAATACCACAATTCCACATCAGCCTTACAGTGGTTGTTGCCTTTAATAAATTTTTATATAATACCTATCTATCTATCTATATCATCACGCCAGATCCCTTGCGGGGTAGGCAGAGAGTACAGAGTTCCAACAGGTTCTTTCGACCAAACTGTCTGTCCAAGTAGTTTGAAGGTACCTAAATACGAGGAGGGATCAAAAAGTAGTGAGAATGAGATCGAATATAATGACTATTGATAACTTAATAATTTATTTTTCTACATAGTTTCCGAGTCTCTCTACACACCGAGTCCAGCGCTTTTCCCAAGGCCAAATCCCTTTCACAAAAATAGTTTTGTCTTGGTTCTGCAAAAAGCTCTGCGCGGCATCCATCACCTCGTTATCGTCTTCGTACCTGTTTCCCCTTAAGTATTTTTTCAATTTGGGGAACAGATAAAAATCGCTAGCCGCCAGATCTGGTGAATAAGGGGGGTGGTCAACCAATTCGAAGCCAGCTTGCTGAATGGCAGCCATCGCAACTGCCGACCTGTGCGCGGGTGCGTTGTCGTGATGAAACAGCACGACCCTTCGAAGTTTCCCTCTCCTTTTCTCTTTGATGGCATTCCTCAACTTGGGAATTAAAGCTGCATAATATTGGCCTGTAATAGTGGTTCCAAGCTCCAGGTAATCAATCAACAATATTCCTTCTGAGTCCCAAAATATTGAGGCCATAACCTTGCCAGCCAATGCCACGACACGAAACTTCTTCGGGGTCGGTGCTGATTGCCGTTTGCATTGCGAAGATTGCTGTTTTGTCTCGGGATCAAAATGATGGACCCATGTTTCGTCCATTGTTACGAAACGAGACAAAAAGTTTTCAGAATCTTCTTGAAACTTGTCCAAGAATATCTTCGAAATGTCAAGTCAATTTTATTTCTGACTGTCGGTTAACATTCCCGGCACCCATCTTGCGGAAACTTTTCTCATATTCAAAGATTGATTCAATATGGATTGAATACTTCCATATGAAATGCCCGTTTCTTGAATTAAATATCGGATGGTAACTCTTCGATCGCTCAATACAATTTTCTCGACTTTCGCAACTTTTCTTGGGTGACTGACGTCGATGGGCGGCCGCAACGACGTTCGTCTTCCGTACTCGTTCTTCCTACTCGAAATTGAGAAGCCCACCTTGCGACAGTGGAATACGGCGGAGCAGACTCTCCTAATGTTGCCTCCAAATCGCAATGAATCTCTTGCGTCGTTAACTTTTTTAAACAGAGGTATTTAATAACGGCTCGCACTTCGTTTTTCTCCATTTTCGAGAACACGTTCCGACACGAAGCAAACAAATGACTACATTCAGAAAAAAACCAAAGAGAATCGAAATTTTTTTTTTATTAATATTACAAATATGTGTCTGAGCTATGCCTGCCAGTATTTTTTTTTACCAAGGAGTATGTCGTTCGCACTACTTTTTGATCCCTCCTAGTATGGTCACTCGCATTATAAGTTAGCCCCATATTAGTAGTTTCTAGGTATATACCTAAATATGGACACTCGGATTATAAGTTAGTCTCCACCTATATGGGCCGGTAATCTCAGAAACAAGTACATTTAATTTCATTCGGTTTTCACCAATAGCGTATACTGCTTCACGAGGAGGAGTTAGTTATATTTTTATGAATACTTTGTGCAAATTTATCCAAATATTATGACGTTTATTCGTGCTACCCGTGCGAAGCTAGTAGTAAATAATATAATTAAACCATATAAATATCTTGATTTACAAAGAAATATCACTTATACAGCTCAATATTGTTGCTCAACCATATTTGTAGTGATGACATCATTACACCAAACTTTTTGCCTTATACGTAAATAGCTCCAGACAGCTAAAGATGGAAATACAGTCACACCACATGTATGCAAATATTAGCTGCTTTGAGTAATCCAATTTTGGAAATTGGTACAATATTAGTTATGCATTTTGCATAGCATGGCACACTATTATGCTATGACATGTACTGTATTTTTTGTCTCACCCCCAATGGATTTGGCGTGATATAAATTCATAGTTTGTTAACCCCTCGTTTGCTCGAGCGCTTTTTGTTATTGCTATATTTATTTTATTTTTTATTTAACGTAGCCCCGCACTAGGATTTACTCCTGTGGGTGCGTTTACAAACATGAAAATACCCATACACAAATACCCAGCCAAAAACAAATAATTGCGGATCACACAAAGATTTGTCCCGTGCAAGAATCGAAACCGCGACTATTAGACACAGTGGGGGAAGCGGCTTAAGCTGTTAACCACTGCGCTAAACCGTCCGTCATAAACAAAAGCAATTGTTTATCATTATATATATATATATATATATATTTTTTTTTAATTTATATCTTTTTACTTGTTGGCGCTGCCGGAAGCTCAGCGCTGCAGCATAATACAGCTGAGGCATACGCTGAGCAGGAACCAATTTTGGGTCTCACACTATCACTGCTTTTCATTTCTACTTTTATTTTTTATTAATTTTCACTCTCATGTTCAATACATTTGTAACTGATTTCTTTCTTTTGTGTTTAGTTGAGAGAGCACAAAATAAATTATTTTTCTTTCTTTCTTTCTTATTTAATGTTTTAGAACCTAGCCCCTCATTGGGTGTGTTGTGGGTGAGTTTACAAACATGAAATTCAAATAAATAACGGACGACGGGAATGACGGATGATTTGGTGCAGTGGTTAAGAGCTGAAGCCGCTCCGCCCACTGGGTCGAATAGTCGCGGGTTCGATTCCCGCACGGGATAAATGTGTTTATAAAACACACGGGATAAATGAGTTTATAAAACGTGAAAATTCACATACACACACACCCAGGCCGAAATAAACAATTGTGGGTCACACAAAGATTTGTCCCGTGCGAGAATTGAACCCGCGACTACTCGATCCAGTGGGCTGAGCGGGTTATGCTAACCACTCGACCAAGCTATCCACAAATAATAAAAAACTCATTGTCCTCTATCAAACCTATTACATTGGTGATTTTAGCACCCATGGTAAAGATACCATGGCTGCTAAAATCACACTTAAAATGAAATCTTATATTGTTAATTCTTGACTGCCTCATTGGTTTTGTGGCCAAGCACATCGCTTTGTAATCACGAGGTCCTGGGTTCAAATCCTAGGTCGGACATATGTAATTTTTATAACTAAATATTCCCAGTATGAGTCTGGAATTATGCCCCATATATGGAAAGAGGCTCGCCCCCTATTACATGAGAACTAGTATCGGCGAAAAGTGGGTGTACTCAGTACACCTCCGCCACCCCCCTTGGAGAATATAGGTGTGACGGTGTGTATTCTTCACTTTAGTAGGAAACAGTAGCAAGTGTGACACTACATAATTGTAATTCAGAGGCCCACTTGCACTAACCAATGTTAGCATTACCTATAATATTTTAGGTTCTAGGTGCTAAACGAGATTAATATTTAATTCAATGGTATTAAGGCATAAAACCATAAGTATAGAAACGGGTCATGCCTCTTATTGCCATTGAATAAAGTATAATTTTCTTTGACACAACTATCACAGTACCCACCTTAAATGAAAATTATTATAGTGATAAACTCGAGGTTATAACGTTAAGTTGCAGGCGATGATAGGTAATGCTGGTTCCTGCAAGTGGGCCTTAGTAAATTAAAAATCATTGGCAGAGAATAAGAGAAGCAATAATTTCCATACCCAATTTCTGAAGCCTGAAAGAAGGGTTGGTACTTACCCCTTGGCGTTCGCGTCTTTTAGCAGGTACAGGGTGTGTGTGGGAGAGTTGCGCAAGCGCTCTGCCGTGGTGATGACCTTGTTCAGCCCCTGTGCAGCCGCAGACTGCTCTCCCAGAATGTCGATCACCTTGGAGAGGCTCTCTTGCATAACCCTGTATTACACCAAATAAGATGCATGAATTAATAGCCTGTGCCTGGAATTGGTTTAAATTAGTGTTGTAAAAACCCTTGAGTTGGTGCTTAGAACACTCGCGTCTTCTACGCGCTGCAATGCTCGTAAGCATCGCCCCTCAGCGCTAAACGCTCGACTTTCAAGTTTACAAGGCTAGTTTAAATTCTCCATGGACTCTTTCACCATCCTCGAGTAAAGTCTGAAGTAGATTAAACGTCAATTTGAAAGTTGCAAGTAAGTCTATATATGAATTTCACCATCTCTGAGTAGCGTATCATCATCATCATCATCATCTCAGCCTATACTTGTCCACTGCTGAACATAGGCCTCCCCAATCGCTTTCCAGCGTAACCGGTCCGATGCCACCTGCATCCAACGACTTCCTGCGATTTTCACAAGATCGTCGGTCCATCTGGCAGGCGGTCGTCCCACGCTGCGCTTGCCAATACGTGGTCTCCACTCTAGAATCGTTCTGCCCCAACGCCCGTCCGATCTACGCGCTATGTGGCCCGCCCATTGCCACTTCAGCTTGCTAATCTTAACGGCTATGTCGGTGACCTTGGTTCTTCTACGAATCTCCTCATTCCTGATTCGATCGCGTAGAGAAACGCCGAGCATAGCTCTCTCCATAGCTCGCTGAGCAACTCTGAGCTTTTTTATGAGACCTATTGTAAGAGACCACGTCTCTGATCCATATATCATCACTGGTAACACACATTGATAGCGTATATGACGGTAAAACTAGCCAGCTATAATTGCCAAGTAACACTAATTAATAAGTAAACCACCAGCACTTTATTTGAGTCTATTCAGGAGTCTCCGTAACCGGCGAGCGTGTATGAGACGAATTATGAGAGTAGAGGAAGCCAGAGAGGTATGTAAGGAAAGAGCCTGTTGGAACTCTGTACTCTCTGCCTACCCCTTAAGGGATCTGGCGTGATGATATAGATAGATAGATACTTTATTTGAAGGTGATGGAAGAGGCCCTTAATAAAACCAACATGCAGTATAGACATATGGTTATACCTAGTTATTCATTCCCTTCTTTACAATATATTTCGACGGACGATTTAGCGCAGTGGTTAAGAGCTTAAGCCGCTCTGCCCACTGCGTCTACTAGTCGCGGGTTCGAGTCCCGCACGGGACAAATCTTTGTGTGATCCACAATTATTTGATCCGGTCTGGGTATTTGTGTATGTGAATTTTCATGTTTGTAAACGCACCCACGACACAGGAATAAATCCTAGTGTGGGGCTACGTTTTTAAGACAAAAAAAAAAAAATTATTTAACCTTCTTCCCTTCCCTATTTTTGAGAAAGTTTCGAGTACCTGAAAACCACTGGCACCCAATGCCTCAGGTATTCAAAAAATCGTAGCCTTCACAATAGCGGCTTCTATGATAAATCTTTAATTGTCCAGGCGGTACGACTGTGGAATACTCTACCTATCAGTATATGGCGTGCATCGTCGCTAGAGAGCTTCAAGGGCCAGGTGAGGAAGTATTACTTGTCTACTTGTTCACGGGGTCCTGCTGTAGTATCGTGATGGAGTTAATTATGTGTATGTCTCTAATATACTCTATTTTTAACTGACTTCAACAAGGAGGAGGTTCTATATGTATGCTTTTTTTCTTTTTTTTTATTTATGTTCAACAATATCTCCGTCAGTTGTAGACCGATATTGATGATTCTTTTTGCATTGGGTTCAGTATAGCTCCAAGGTGGTCCCATTTTAATTTTATTGGTATTGGCCCTTGGACTTTGAAGATACACCAGGGGACTCCTTAACGACAAACAATAGGAATGTGCAAATTGAGACAATATGGGTATTGCGTTAATCCTATAGGTACCCCTACTGTAGAACTAAGCAGAACGTTAACCGACTTCAAAAAAGGAGGAGGGTCATAATTCGTCTGTGTTTTTTTATAACTTGTTTGTTATGAACCATTTCGGAGCTTTTTCCGCTGGATTCAATATAATTTCAAGGTGGTTCCATTTCAATTTCATCAGTATTGGACCTTGGACTTTGAAGATACATCAAGGAACTCTTTAACAACAAACCATACGAATGCGTAGATTGAGATATTATGGGTATTACGTCAATCCTATAGGTACCCTACTATAGATCTAAGCAGAATGTTAACCAATTTCAAAAAAGGAGAAGGTTTATAATGTGTCTATTTTATTTAGTAATTAATTTGTTTATAAACTGATTTTGATGATTCTTTTTGAATTAGGTTCAGCATAGCTCCGTGATGGTTGAATTTAAATTTTATTGGTATTGGACATTGGGCTTTGACGATACACCAGGGGTCTCCTTGACGGCAAACAGTTATTATGAGTTTTAT
The DNA here is from genome assembly GCA_905147815.2 of Phalera bucephala. Taxonomy (NCBI): domain Eukaryota; kingdom Metazoa; phylum Arthropoda; class Insecta; order Lepidoptera; family Notodontidae; genus Phalera; species Phalera bucephala. The sequence continues at coordinate 29,659,605 of LR990609.1, forward strand.
ATCAATCTTGTAGGTACCTCCTATATAAATAAGTAGAACAATATACAGGAGGTATAAAAATAATAATAATAAATTTACTCATCACTTAAACATTGACTTCATGAAAGCAAAAAATAAATGTTTTAAATTGGTGCCAAGTAACCGACTGCACCAACCAGCACCTGCACCAACCAGTACAGACTTTAAATATTTATTTTTGGCATTTTTTTAAGTCGCTTTCCCTTTTTTTAGAGAGTTTTTTTTATGTAGTATGTGTTTGCGGTTTTATAAACTTCAGTAACAAGTGCACCCCATTTATTTCACAACCTAATCTTTTTCTCCAACCCGAGGTTGCCTGGAAGATTGATTTTTAGCGATAAGGCCACCCATTGTGTAACTTTTAGTTGTTTTTTTTTTGTATTTTGAATTCTGTGTGTTGGTGCACAATAAAGAGTTATCTATCTAGGTTTTCATAGTGCTTTATAAATTCTTAATAGAATATCAGAATTGCATATATATTTTAATTGTAAGTACATTTCATAATGATAAACGGTGTCAGCATATGATGCTTAAATATTGAAGAATAAGATTCACAAAGCAGCAACAGACTGTTAAAAATCTGATAGGCCTATATGGATTGCACAGTTTATTTATTAACACCTTATTCTGATGTTAATAAATATCTAGCCAAACATAATATAAGCACAACTCAACTATTTGAGTTACCACTTTAATTTCAAAACTATAAAGCATGACTGCTTCCTTGGTCTGCTGGCAAAGTGCATCGCTTTGTGATCACGAGGTCCTGGGTTCAAATCCTAGGTCAGACAAATACAGTTTTTCTAACGAAAAATTCCCAGTATGAGTCCCTAGTCTGGAATTGTGCCCGGTATATGGCAATAGGCTCGCCCCCTATTACGTGGGACCTAACATCGTCGGCGAAACGTGGGTGTACTCAGTACACCTCTGCCACCCCCTCTGGGGAATATAGGCGTAACGGTGTTTTTTTTTATAAAGCATAATTTGTCCTGCACTTGCATTTTGTTATATCACTATTGCAGTTATCCAACAAAATGGGTATAAATACATGTGGATAAAATTTACAAAAATATAAACTAGTGCTCTATGAATACAAGTACATTGTAATAACAAAAGATAAGATCTCTAATGAGTGTGTGGCGAATAATGGAGTGTGAAGGTGAGCAAGTCATATGGAAATTATCTATCTATCTATCTATAACCTCACGCCAGATCCCTTGCGGGGTAGGCAGAGAGTACAGAGTTCCAACAGGTGGAAGCGGTGATGGGGGCCGCCACCCATCACGCAGGGCCCGAACTGGCGAGTCGTGGGGTGCAGAGTGCCGAATAGGCACTTGGAATGTGAGAGGTGGTATGGAAGATAAGATGCATGAGGTGAGAGTCGAGGAAGCCAGAGAGGTATGCAAGGAAAGAACCTGTTGGAACTCAGTTGGAATGGAAACCAGTTAGACAATTATTGTACTAGGTAAGTGTGTAATACATTAATGCAATAGAAACATCTTATTATAAAGCATGGAATGACTAACTACTTTTAAAAATATCAGTCAATACATAGCACTATATATATTTTGGTACCCTCAATCAATGAAAAAATGATAATCCAATGTTCTGTGCAAACTTAAAATATAGTAGTAGAATTAATTTAGGATTCACAAAAATGGACAGTTCTAAATACATTTATGTTTAGACATGTCGCTTTTTATGTGGGAGCGCCAAAATATGTGGTTAAAATCTAGACTGTTCATTAAAGGCCTCTTTTCTTCTCTTAATAGAATTTTCCCATCTTATTCCCACTTCTTTTCGTGTGTCATAAAATACTACTGATAGTAAGCAAATCTGTTTAGTAATTAAATATTGAAATTGGCCATAAAGGAACTATGTGCAGATTTGATGGTCACGAGATTTATAATCGAGTGGCGCGCCGGGCGGGGGTCACGGTCACCGTGATCTTTATTTTAGGAGCATCTCGCGGCGGTTGCCTTACGAGGCGAGCGCTTCCGACACGTAAAAGGATGGGAGCCTTGAGTAGGTGTGGCGCAATATTGTCGCCTATAACTCTATAAAACCAAGGGATGAAATTTCGGCATGGAGTACTGTGAAGTACATAATATAGGGGTGGTGTATATAAAGCCTTGGATATATACCTGACGCTGCGCACATCGCCGTGAAACCCGGGTGGCACCAAGGTGTAGTTCAGCTTCGTAATTTCGTCGTGCAGCATATCGTTAACCGGCATAATCCACTCCATGGCGACTTTGTACACTAACTTCGAAAAAACTTATATAAAAAGATGAAAGTTGGTTTTATTGCTTCGCTCTGTACGTATGTAGCCGACACAAGAAATTTTTCATCTATTGACTTGACATCACTTCAATTAACTTGACGCATGAATGCTGTGTTGCCAATGTTATAAAAAGATTTTCGGAAAACCAAAGACAAACTAAAAATCAGGATTTTTTGATAAGAATTTTTCGATAATTTATGATTAACAAATATTTACTTCATGCAAAATCGTAATTGACTCATCTTAATTATGATTTCGAATTACTACGAGTAATTTATATAAGTTCACACACGTATACACATACAAATCTTAAAGACGAATCTGTAAACATCGATATTAGTATGTACAATTTAATACAATAGTAAAGCCTCATTGGTAATGCGCATAGGGATCGCAAGGTCATCGTTTCGAATCCTATGTCGGAAAATAGTAATTATTCGATAAAAGAAATCTAGTCCGGAGTCTGGCAATGTGCTCGGTATAATATCAATAGACTCCTCCTCTACTACATAAGACCTTACATTGTTGAAAGACAAGGGAGTGTACACAGTACACCACTCCCACTCCCACTTGGGGAATATAGGCGTAGTGGTGGTTACAATTTTTACATCACATTTACCCTACGTTTGCACGTGCGCTTTTTTAATGCACGTTAGTCATGAAACTAGGATGTACGGTCAGCGCATATCGCTGAGGTAGCGTGTCAATTTCATATGGAAGTTTGAGGATCTGCGTTAGAGTACTTTAATAGGGAAGTGATTACTAGCACAGGCCTTATCAACGTAAAAGACAATAGATGATTAAAAAACATATTTATTTCACCGAACAGAAAATCTTAAGTCATCTGAGAATCTATAGTAAATTTGACGGACGATTTAGCGCAGTGGTTAAGAGCTTAAGCGGCCTCCGCCCACTGTGTCTAATAGTCGCGGGTTCGATTCCCGCACGAGACAAATCTTTGTGTGATCCACAATTATTTGTTCCGGTCTGGGTATTTGTGTATGTGAATTTTCATGTTTGTAAACGCACTCACGACACAGGAATTAATCCTAGATTGGAGCTACGTTTTTAAAAGAAAAAGAAGAAAAAAAAATGATAAAAAATAGTTCATTTATTGGATAACATTACTGTACACTGACACATGTGTAATTATATCAATTCACACCCCTGCTGATTTAATCTACCCCTGCTGATTGTTTATAAGGGGTTAATTAAAGTTGAATCATTAATACTCGTACAGAAAAAAAATTGGAGCAATCAGTTCAGTTCAATTTGTGATAATTGAAGATATATCATCTTACACTTTGTTAATTCTGAAAAATCCTTAGTTATATTAACATGCACAAAAAACAACTTCTTCATTTTAAGAGACATGGGCATCAGATTGAAAAATAGCAGATTTTTTCTGCTGCATAATGTGTAAATATATCAAAAGTGCTATAACTCGAGTTGTATCACCTGGAGGTACAGATTTACTACCAGACCAATAATGAACTTAAATAACATTTTTTAATAATGAGTTCTTAGATTGACGCGAACTTTACACATGAAATAAAACTATTTTTAGGATTTTATCGCGGGTTATTTTTTTATTTTAAGTTCCCGACGTTTCGTATGCTTTGCAGCACCCTTGGTCACGGGAAGAACTGAGTGTTAGATGTCCAAAAGGCATAGTTGTTCCGGGGTACCCTCATACTTTTTAATTTCTTTTTTGGTCCGATTTACGCAGAATGAGCTCACGTTGTCTTGAGGTCTCGCAGTGTTATGTTTGGTTTTGGATTTGATTATATTAATTACCAGATCCCAAACCTCTAATCTTCAGTAAAAGCAGTACTACTCAAAGGGCAAAACTTCATTTCGCAACCGAGGCTCTATATGCCATCTCAATATAAAGCTTCCAGTGAGGTAAGTAGTTTAATAAATGTTTTATTTAAGGGAAAACGTTATAAAGATGAAATAATCATAAATAGGTTCTACCCCCGATTGGGAAATATCCCACCCCCGATTGGGGAATATAGACGTGACAGTATTTATCTAGATATTCTATACTTACTAAATTTCATCCAAATTCGTTTAGTCATTATGACATGAAATAGGAATTCTTAATGTTTCAGTATTAATTTATTAATATCGACAGTAAGCGATAGGCGCTGTAGGACATCACTCTTGGAGATGCGTAAAATAATGCATATTTAAAATAAAAATTAAAGCTTTAAACTTACAGTTGAGTATCACCGTATATTAATTATATGACGTCAATAACGTATATATTTAATGTTAAATCCATAATTTTGCTGTGAAACTTCCCTATAATATAATAATAGGCAATAAATACTTACGTGTGAAATGATAATTTAGGATTTTTCACTCCTCCTTTGGTTGTCCTTGATTTACAAAATACAGCACAACACGACATATTTTCACTGTATTAAAGTATATTTACTTATTGCAATAATTTTCATTTATATTTTAACCGCTGAAACGGACGGGGCGCATTTGTTATGGCCCAAATTTAGGTCACAACTGGCAACCATGCACACGTACAGGGCGACGTTGCCAACCTTACAATAGCTTTCTCATTCACAAAATGGTGATCCGTGTAATTGAGAGAGAAAAAATGTGTTGAACGATGACCGGCGGACCGGCAACTTCGTAAGACTCCCTCTAGGTAATTTTACCTTCATGTACAATTTAATACAATAGTAAAACCTCATTGGTCTTGTAATGCGCATAGTGATCACGAGGTCGTCGGTTGGAATTCTAGGTCAGAAAATAGTATTTTTTTCGATAAAAAAAATCCAGTTCAAAGTCTGGCACTGTGGTCAGTATAACATCAATAGGCTCATCCTCTACTACATCGGACCTTACATTGATAAAAGATAAGTGAGCGTGCACAGTACACCACTTCCACTCTCGCTTGAGGAATATAGGCATGGCGGTGGTTATAATTTTTACATCAAATTAACCCTATGTGCGCTCGAGCGCTTTTTCAATGCACGTTAGTAAAGCGCTGGAATGAAACAAATTGCTCACAGTTCATTTATTTGAAAGCCTTGTAAAGCGCTTCTGCACCACGCGTTGTCCTCCGTTTACCTTTCCCCCTTTCCCCCACTAAATCCGTTCTCAGGAGTGACTTTGAAGCACTCCTCAATCTGGGAAGCGCCGTCATTCTGGCGGGCGACCTCAACAGCAAACACGTGGCCTGGAACGGTCTCACCACTACCCCTAACGGTAGGAGCCTTGACGCCCTGGTCGACGTTCTCGACTTTGACGTCATCGCACCCATGCACCCTACCCACTATCCTAACAATCCCAATCACCGACCCGACGTCCTGGACATGGCGCTTCTGAAGGGTGTCACCCTACGGCTGCACTCCTTGGAAGTAGTCCAGGAACTCGACTCTGACCATCGACCTGTAGTCATGAGACTCGGTTCCCCCCCTTCCGCCCCTCAGCGACCCAAAAAGACGGTGGTGGATTGGCATGCGCTAAGCACGGCCTTGGCGGATGCCGACCCTCCCCCCCTGCCTCTCAGCTCGGACTCCATCCCGTCCCCTCAGGACACCGATCAGGCCGTAGATGCCTTCACCGAACACATCCGATCGGCGGTCAGTCGATCGTCCAAGCAAGTCGAAGCGGAAGATTTCTACCTCAACCGCTTCCGACTGCCGGACGATGTTAGGGATCTCATTCGTTCCAAGAATGCTTCCATCCGAGCGTACGACTCCTACCCCACCGAAGCCAATCGGGCCCGGATGCGCGCTTTACAACGAGAGGTAAAGCGTCGTGTCGCGGAGGTCCGGGAGGAACGGTGGGGTGTCCTCCTAGAGGGAATCGCGCCGTCGCATCTGGCCTACTGGCAGCTGGCGCGTAGCCTCAAATCCGACTCCACGACTGACATGCCCCCGCTGTCCCGCCCTTCAGGCGCAGCGCCCCCAGCCTTCGACGACGACGAAAAGGCCGAGCTTCTCGCCGACTCCCTCGAGAGCCAGTGCGCCCCCAGCTCTCAGTCCGTCGACCAGTCCCACGTCGACGCGGTAGACAGGGAAGTCGAGCGCAGGGCATCCCTCCCCCCCGTCGATTCCTTGCCTCCTATCACGCAAACGGAGGTCGAAGATCTGATAGTGGGTCTTAAATCTAAAAAAGCCCCCGGCCCTGACGGCATTTCGAATCGCGTTCTGAAATGCCTGCCCGCCCAACTCATCTGCCTCTTGGTGGCCATCTTGAACGCCGCCATGACGAACTGCACCTTCCCCGCTAAGTGGAAGGAGGCGGACGTTATTGGCATCCCCAAGCCCGGCAAACCTCGCAATCTCCCCGCGAGCTACCGCCCTATCAGTCTCCTCAACTCCCTGGCCAAGATATACGAGCGCCTCCTTCTGGCGAGGCTCAAGGACTTCATAACGTCCAGGGGTATCCTTATCGACGAACAGTTCGGCTTTCGAGCCAAACACTCTTGTGTCCATCAGGTGCACCGCATCACGGAGCACATTCTCTCCGGTCTCAATGGGCCCGGAAGACCCGTCTACACGGGCGCCCTCTTCCTGGATGTCGCGAAGGCATTCGACAAAGTCTGGCACAACGGCTTGATCTACAAGCTCTACCGATTGGGTGTGCCGGACAGACTCGTGCTCATCTTACGAGACTTCTTGTCGAATCGCGCCTTTCGTTATCGCGTCGAAATGACGCGCTCCGCTTCCCACTCCATCAGTGCTGGAGTCCCACAGGGCTCAGTGCTCTCTCCGCTCCTGTTTAGCCTCTACACGAACGACATTCCTCGTTCGAGTGATGTTAAACTAGCTTTATTCGCGGATGATACCGCTCTTTATTATTCCAATAGGAACAAGGCCCGCATCACGAGGAAACTCCAGACCGCCGCCAATACCCTAGGGGATTGGTTCAGGAAGTGGCGAATCGAGGTGAACCCGGACAAGAGCGCGGCGGTGCTCTTCGCCAGAGGTGCACCTTCGCACCACTCTCTGCGCCGCCCCGGAAGGAACCGAGGTCAAGTGACCATGTTCGACCGACCCATTCCCTGGGTCAAAGAGGTCAAATATTTAGGGGTCACCCTGAACAGTACCATGACCTTCGGCCCGCACATCAAGCGGGTCCGTCACCGAGCATCCTTCGTGCTCGGTCGTCTCCATTCGTTAATCTGCAAGCGGAGTAAAATGTCCCTTAGAAATAAGGTGACGCTTTACAAAACTTGCGTTCGTCCCATCATGACTTATGCGTGTGCTGTGTTCGGGCATTCGGCCCCCTCTCACATCGACAGACTTCAAGCGGTTCAAAACCGCTTCCTCCGTAAAGCCGTAGGAGCCCCCTGGTTCGTACGGAACGTCGACCTCCACTCCGATCTAGGTCTCGAACCTATTCGCGCCTTTATTAAAAAGGCGTCAACACGTCACTTCGCGAACGCATCTTCCCATGCGAATCCGTTAATCGTAGCCACCGCCGACTACGACCTCCCTCGCGACCCCTGCCGCTACCGCCGGCCGAGACATGTTCTCACCGACCCCCCCGATGCTTTGTCATCCCTTCTTTCCGCTCAGAATACGAGCGACGCCGTAGACGCAGACGCAGTAGTAGATCCCCTCCCATAGCCGGCGGTCGACCGGTGCGCTTAGTAGTGCACCGGTCCCCCTACAGCGACTGTCCCAACCGAGGGCGCCTCTCCGAGGCGCCCTCGAGTATGTCGCCTCTTGCCCTTCTGGCTGGCTGGAGCGTAGTGGTTGCACGCTCGCCTTTAAAATCCGGTGAAGCTGTAGAGGCCTCGAGGCCAACAGCGTAGATCATTCACACACACACACCACGCGTTGTAAAAGCGTCCGTGTGAACGAGGCGTTAGACGTGAAGGGGGACGGTCAATTTTTCACTATAAATGTGCAAGGAAATTTATGGATGTGGCAAATATCGATAATAGACCATAGGCGTCGTGGATACATCACTGTTTGGAAGTCGTAAAACAATGCATCTTATAAACCTAGATTTAAAGTTTAAATCCATTGTATATAACCACCATGCGGTAATTATATATAGCCAATGACGTTTATCCTTTATATAAAATGCATATATTGCTACAAAACGTCGTTATGAATGCAATACTAGGCAATGAAGACATACGTGTAAGATAATGCTCCCAGTTTATCTATTCCTCCTTTCCTTGTTCTTGACGAACAAAATACTGCACAACACGATATAAGTTGACTATGTAACACACACAATTTTTAGTATTTACAAGAATTTTAATTCATATTTTCACCTTTGATGCGGATGGAGCCTATTCGTTATGGCCTAGTAATAGGTCACAATGTTACACCGAGCGTACACGTACAGGGCAACGTTGCCAATCTTACAATGACTTTCTCATTCATTTAAAATAGCGATCTGTGTAAATGAGAGAGAAATATGACAATGTGTTGAACCATGACCGGCGAAGCGGCAACGTCGTATTATAATCCAATGGGTCATCCCGTTTTTTTCGCTGGAGCACTCTGCGAATAAAACGGGATGACCAAAGGACACTCACTGAGGGCCCTACGTCTCTTTCTAAGTAGGGTGACCAAACATTGGTACGATTATGGACTTGTTGACATATAATTAATGTATAATTCTCGGGCACTGTTTATTGCCGTAATTCTTTCTTTCTACGCATATGCCACATCTTAAATATCTCTCTCAAAAACTTTAACTTTCTTGCTGGCTGTACATTTTTTTTTAGAATCTCCGAATATCGCAAAAATTAAGGATAATCCCCTAGAGCCCTTTCTGTATCTACAACGGTTGAGATAGCTGCCCTTGCTGCACCATCTTAATCCATTTTGTATATAAAGACGAATTGAGAACCTTGTTCGTTTTGAACTCGGTAATAAATGGTTTACAGCGTATTTAAACCACATCATAAATAGGTATAGTCCGTATTAGTTCTACCTTATGGTCATCATACTGCATCGTAATGGGTGCGAGCGTGACACCGGGCTTCTGGTTATTGTTCTCACTCATCATTTCTCCAGTTGTTTAAATCATAGAAAATTCAATGTTGTGTCTGTGAGTAAGAGTTTAATTTTCGATGGCACTTTTTTGACAGTACTTAATCCATTGTTTTATATCCATGATTCTAGGTTCATGATAAGGATGGGATAAGGGAATAATCGACTTGAATCAATTTGAAACCATAGAAATAGGACTTGAAAGAAGAGGGATTATAAACCAAGTTCAGCTGACACTAGCTAGGTCTGTCATTGACAAGGGTTGCTAACGGTTGTTTTTTTGACGTGTGCCAAATTCAATTTAATTTTTTTCCATTTTAACTTGTGGCTTTAAATTTTTGATATTGTGTTTCTCAAGGATTGGACGAGGTATTTGTCGAATCTTTCTATTTTAACCTCTCTATCCCTTAGGGGAATGAGTGTAGATGAACCCCCTGATGGGGGCGGAGGTTCTTCTCCGGACGTAACTACTAGTACTAGACCCTCTTTAAAGCGCTCAGCTGGTCCTGAGGTTTCCAATGAAGGGAAAAAATCTAGATCCCCAGCAGAATCTATCCAGTCGGTCTACATTAAACCAGGCTTCGAGAACGGCTCTATCCAGCGGTACAATGATTGGGACAAGGGTCCATTCGTGGTTTATGTCTCTCGCTCGGAGAGTGATCCCTCCTCTGGTTCTCCCATAAAATTATTAAAATTTGCCCAATTCCTGCACAAGAATAAAGTATCTAGTATTTTGGAGGGCGGCATCAAATCGGTTGGCAGAAATAAAATATCGATTGAATTTAGTTGTGCTGAATCTGCCAACAAATTTGTATCCAGTGATGTTTATGAGGGGTTCTCAGCCTACATACCAAAATTTTTAATATCCCGTATGGGCGTGATTCGGGACATCCCGACTGAATGGTCATTAGAAGATCTGGTGGCTGGGATTGTGATGCCTGCTAATTGTGGCAAGGTAGTTAAAGCGAGGCGCCTTAACACAAAATCAAAGAAAGGTGACACAGTACAATGGATTCCATCAAGCACAGTGATGTTGACGTTCACTGGACAGACCCTCCCTGAGAGGGTTTATTGCTATAACACATCTTTACCTGTTTCCGTCTATCATTTGCCTACCATCATTTGCTATAACTGTTGCAGATTTGGCCACACTAAAACCCAATGTAGATCTCAACCACGTTGTTTTCGGTGTGCTCAGCCGCATCCAGGTGACAGCTGTTCCGTGTCGGATGCAGATGTCACCTGTTTGCTTTGCCGGGGTGGTAGCCACAAGGCTACGGATTCTAAATGTCCAGAGCATTCCAGGCAAAAATCTATTAAAATTGTAATGTCCCAGGAAAACGTCAGTTACAGGGAAGCATCAGCTAGATTCCCTTCTATTCGTAGAGTATCCTATTCGGATGCTGTCGCCAACCACAGCCAGTCAAGTTCGCTCCAAAGCTCGCAATGTTTATCCCCTTCTTCGTTGCCAGACTCTCCTTCCTTACCACTTACTAGCTCTTATAGAAAGACTGTTTTCCTCTCCCCAAAACCTCGACCGCAGCATGGTAAGTCGTATGACTTGGCGGCTCACCAATCTATTACTAGGTTACCTAAATCTGCCCAGCCCAATGGCTGCGCGTTTCGTGAGAATGTTGTCCTCTCTCCTTCTTCTCCATCTGATATAGTCGAATTATTGGTGTGTAGCTTAATTAAGCTCCTGTCCAATTCTTCGGATGATCTACCGAACAATGTTGTGATATTAGTTAAACAGCTCCTTCAATCGTTGATTGACAAAAATGGCTCGAGCAATCCTGCAATGGAACTGTAGGAGTATCCGGCAAAAAAAACATGAGATTTTATATTTAATAAATCGCCTAAATCCTGTGGTTTTTGCTATCTCGGAGACTTGGCTCAGACCGGGCTCTCGCTTTAGGGTGTCTGGCTTCTCTTGCCTGCGGGATGACAGAAATGACGGCAGGGCGGGATGTGCTTTACTAGTAAGTCGTTCAATTATATATTCTCAAATTTTTATTCCTATCCATGATCCTGGCTTACATAATGTAGCTGTTAAGGCCTTAGGCTTTTCTTTTATTTCCGTGTACATTCCTCACCCTAATCAATCTATTCTCAGAGAGTTTAGATCAATCTTAGGTTCTATTGCTGGTTCTGTAATAGTACTTGGTGATTTTAATTGTCGCCATTCTTTGTGGGGATCGCATACTAACGACCCTTGTTCTTCCTTATTGTTAGATATATTGGATGATATAAATCTGTGTGTACTGAATGACGGTTCTCCTACTCGTAGAGTTTCACCTTCCCAGAATGCAAGCGCTCCTGACCTGTCATTAGTCTCCCCTTCTCTAGTTTCTATCTTATCTTGGTCTGTTCTGTCTTGTACTCATGGTAGTGATCACTTCCCCATTTTAATTAGGTTTTCCAATTCTACTCCTTCCTTACCCGCTGCGAATCCTCTTCTGAAATACCGATTATCTCAAGCAGACTGGGACAGATACTCTTTGGTTTTAGATCAGGAAATTAAAGCTATTCCTCCTGGCAACTCGGATTTTATTTGGCAGTATGAACAATTTATGTTATGTGTTCTTCGCGCCGCTGATCAGACTATTCCTGTTAAAAACTCTGTTAGGAATCAGGTTTCCTCTCCTCCCTGGTGGGATGCGGATTGCTCTCAAAGTGTTCGTCTGCGTAAAGAAGCAGAGCCAAGGTTTGCTGCTGATTTAAGCGTTGAAAATTATTTAAACTTGAAGCATACTTCTGCTCGAACTAAAAGGCTTCTTGCGGGGAAAAAACGTTCAGGTTGGCATCAATTTTGCGACTCTCTGTCTCCTCGATCTCCACCTTCTCTTATATGGAAGAAGATAAAGATGTATCGCCGTTCATATGTTGATTCTAACGCTTCCTCTAATGATCCCAGCCCTTGGCTGGAGAGCTTTATGAACAAGTTAGCCCCTCCATTTGTTCCTTTCTTTGATTGCTTTCCATCCTTGGACTCCTCTTCCACCGCCTCTTCAAACGATCCCATGAATGATCTGTTTTCTTTTGCTGAACTTCATTGTGCCCTCGATCATCTACGGGATTCTACCCCTGGCATCGATGGTATTCCTTACTCATTTATCTCAAAGTCTTCCCGTTCAAGCCAGCTTTTCCTCCTAAGTATATTTAATTCTATTCTTGATTCCGCTCGGATTCCGGATGCGTGGAAATCCCAGATTGTTATTCCAATTTTGAAACCTGGAAAAGATCCAAAGGTGGCGTCTTCTTATAGGCCAATTGCTTTATCCTCGGTTTTAGCTAAAATTATGGAAACTCTTATAAAAAATCGTCTGGAATGGATTTTGGAGAATAAGGGTTTATTACCCAAAAGCCAGTTTGGCTTTAGAAGGGGTGTTGGTACTCTAGACAGTCTTAGTATCCTCGTCTCTGAAATACGGTTAGCTTTCTCTGACAATAATAATGTGGTAGGTGTTTTCTTGGATGTGTCTTCCGCATATGATAATGTTCTTCTTCCTGTTCTCAGAGAAAAATTGTTTCGGCTAAGTATCCCAGTGAGGTTGATAAATGTCATTTGCAACCTCCTTATGATGCGCTTTATTTTAGTTCGTCATCAAAATAGTCTCCTCCCCTCTCGACTGGTTTGGAGAGGTCTTCCTCAGGGTTCGGTTTTAAGTCCTCTTCTGTACAATATTTACACTTCTGATTTGGATTTATGTGTCAATTCCTTTTGTTGTATTTTACAATATGCTGATGATATTGCTCTTTATGTTAAATCACCCTCTTTTGTGGATGCTTCTTCTCGGCTGAATTCAGCGTTACGTTATCTCGACCTTTGGTTAACGGATCATGGGTTGAGTCTTTCGGTGGAAAAGTGTAGTGCTGTGGTCTTCTCTCGCAAGCGCAATATCCCTTCTCTACATTTGTCCGTAAATGGGGAGCCAATTGTAGTACAGGACCGGGTAAAATTTTTAGGTATGATCTTAGACTCCAAGTTATCTGGTTTACACCATTTAAACCATGTGATTAAAAAATGTGAAGCTAGTGTTAATGTCATGAGGGCGCTTTATGGTGTTCGTTGGGGCTCTCATCCTATGACTCAAAAGATTCTGTATAATGCTATTATCCGTAGTCACTTCGATTATGGCTGCTTTCTCTTTGAACCTTGTAATAAACTTGCTCTAGCGAAATTGGACAAAATCCAGTCAATATGCCTGCGTATCATTACTGGAGCTATGAAGTGCTCTCCTATAAATGCTCTTCAGGTTGTGTGTGTTGAACCTCCGTTATGTTTGCGAAGGCAATATTTGTCTGATAGGTTTTTTTATAATCTTATTCAGACTAGATGTCATCCTCTTTTATCTGTTCTTAATCTTCTTTCTCAGGCCATGGTTTCTTCAAGTTATTGGACTCATAAAGATTCTCCTCGTCTTGTAAACAGCTTCAATAAGTTTAAAAATTTACCTTCTTCTGTTTTTCAACTGAATAAACACCCCTTGTTTGAGGTAGATTTTGCTTCTTTAGTCTTTAAGCCAGAAGTTATTGTAAATCTTGGTATAAGTAAACATTGCCCTGAGGCTAACAAATGCTTTAACAATATAATTTTTTCGGAGTGGTCCGACTGGCTTACAATTTTCACAGATGCTTCTAAGCTTTCAGAGGTTGATAGCGTTGGAGCAGCCGTCTGGATTCCAAAGTTCAAAATCATCTTAAGCTTTAAGTGTCCTTCAGTCTGCTCGGTTTTCACTGGAGAAGCATTAGCTATTCTTGAGGCAATTCTTTATGCAGAGTCGCACAAGTTAAACAGAACCATCATTTTTCCTGATAGTTTAAGCTGCCTTCAGGACATATCCAAAGTCCCGTTTCGTTCCCGGGATAACTTTATCATTACCCTCAAAATCAAAGAAGCTTTACTGAGGTGTAACCGTAACAATATTCTCGTTTGTTTAGCATGGATCCCTGGGCACGCAGGCATTTCGGGTAACGAAACAGTGGATGCATGTGCTAAAGCTGCATCTCATACTGGATGTGACACCTATTTTAACTGTTTTTCCCGAGATCTCCGGTCTCTTGTCAAGCCCTCGCTTTTCAAATCTTGGCTCAATTTGTGGCAAAAATCTCAAGCTATCAAGGGAAAATATTATGGCAGTATTCAGCCTACTATCCCAACAAGACCATGGTTTTTTAAACATAACGTTAATAAGTTAGCAACTTCTGTGATAATTAGACTACGATTAGGCTTTGTTTGCACCCCGGTATTTTTGGAGAAGATTCGAGTGAGGGATCATTCTCTGTGCGAGTGTGGACTGGCGGAGGGCTCCTTAGAGCACCTGTTCTTTTTCTGCCCTCGACTTAGAACCCATTTATATGATTTGTTACCAGCCAATATACCTCGTCCGGTAAACATCCCATATATGCTGTCTTTGGCGCATTCACCGTTAATTAATACTTTGTACAAATTTATCAGTGTAAATCATATTAGGTTATAGCTTATATTTGTTTTCATATTATGCTTCATAAGCGTTTCTTTCATCCGCTTTTTTTACTTTTACTTATTTTGACTTTGCCGCAATTCATTAAAAAAAAAACAGTTTTCGTACCTACTTTACCAAGTTTTCTTTATTGCCCAAGTTAATTTGATGTTCTGGTGTTTTATCGTTAAGTTTACCGCTCATACATACTTAAACCGATTGTTCGTCACTTGTTTTTTTTCTTTTTTAAACTTGGCAAACTTGACATTGGCAGAATCATCGGTTAACGATGGAGCCACAGATTATAAATTGGATTGGATTGGACACTAGCTAGACTTTTTGTGGACACTTGGTACCATTTAGATAACCAATAAATCTTTATATTTCTACATGGTCCGTACTTTCTTTTTATTCAAAATATTATGGCTTGTCATTTGACGTAGACTCTACGCCAATGTGCAAGGAAGGGCATAGATGTCCTTTCTTGCACATTTATAGTGAACAATTGACCGTCCCTGTTCACGTCTTACCCCTCGTTTGCACAGACGCTTCAACGCGTGGTGCTGAAGTAGTGCGCTTTCAAAAAAATGTACTGTGAGCTAGCATTGAAAAAGCGCTCGTGCGAACTTTAATGTAAAACTTATAACCACCGCCACGTCTATATTCTCCAAGCGGGAGTGGTAGTTGTGTGTAGTGTGAACACTCACTTGTCGTACACAATGTAAGGCCCAATGTAGTAAAGGATGAGTCTAATTGATATTATACTGAGCACAGTGCCGTACACCGAACTGGAATTCTTTTTATTATAAAATTTACTATTTTCCGACGTAGGATTAGAAACCGGCGACCTCGTGATCGCTATGCGCTAGGTGCGCATAGCGATCGTTTTTATAATTACACGACGAACGAGGTTTTACTAAGGATTAAATTGCACATACTAATATCGATGAATTCAGATTTGTTTTTAAGATTTGTATTATAATACGTAAGTATGTGTGAATATATCTATCTATCTATATCATCACGCCAGCTCCCTCGCGGGGTAGGCAGAGAGTACAGAGTTCCAACAGGATGTTTCCTTACATACCTCTCTGGCTTCCTCCACTCTCATCGTTCGTCTCATATACACTCGCCGGTTAAGGAGACTCTTGACTTGCCCTTCAGTTAAGACACGGTCTATTTGGTCATGGTAAGATAGTCTAGGTCTTCCCCGGCACCTACATCCTTCCCCTTTCGCATTGTATATCTGTTTTGTCATTCTTTCTTCTGGCATTCTTTCTATATGCCCGAACCAACGGAGCATACCCTTTCTCATCTTTACACCGATACTATCTTTCATACCTACTCGCTTTCTTACTACGCTGTTGCGAATACGGCCAGTCAGCGTGACTCCGCACATCTTCCGCAGAGATCGCATTTCGACCGCATTTATCCTGCTTTCGTTCTCCTTCTTACAGACCCAACTCTCACTGCCATATAACAGCGTTGGGACAACCACTCCGTTATGCATGGCCAGCTGTGCCTTTTGGCTTAAGTGCCGGCTCCCAAGTAGCCTTCCCATCGCACCATTCACTCTATTACCTGCATTCACTCTTCTCTCTATATCAGCGGTGTATTTCCCATCCTTACTGAATGCGGATCTAAGATATACAGACTCATTCACTTGCTCCAGCACATCGTTACCAACCACAATCCTTGCATTCGTTCTGGTTTCTTCCCGTTCAAAAACCATAATTTTGGTTTTCTTCACATTCAAATGTAAGCCATTGTTCATGCAGTCGTCTCTCATAACTGTGACTAGTGTTTGCAGATCAGTGGCTGTTGGCGCTATCAAAACCGCGTCATCTGCATACAATAGGTGGTTTATCACTAGATCACCCATTTTTACCCCTTCAGTCATCGCATTCAGTCTTTGAAGACTTTTATCCAGATACACTATAAACAGTCTAGCGGACAACACGCAACCCTGCTTGACGCCGATTTTAACGTCAAACCAAGGTGACATGTTACCACCCACCCGTACGCATGCCTTGCTGTCCACGTAGGTGGACTGGACGGCTCGCAACAGGGTGCCGTGTATACCATACTCTGGCAAAATGTCCCAAAGTCTCTTTCGCACGACTCTATCAAACGCCTTCTCCAGGTCCACAAAACCGCAGAAAACCTTCCGGCCTACTGCCAGATGCTTTTCTACGATGTTGCGGAGGGAGAAAACTTGATCCGAATATCCTCTTCCAGACCTGAAACCTCCCTGTGCCTGACACAACACTCCATCGGACTTCTCGCGCATTCTCCGTTCAATAATTTTACCATACACCTTAGCTGCCAAGCTGATCAAACTGATGGCCCTGTAATTGGCGCAGTCATATTGTGAGCCCTTGCTTTTATACAAGGGTACTATGTCTGCGCGGCGCCAATGTGTAGGGACTCTACCGGTCTTCCAGCAAAGATTTGCGAGGACCGAAAATGCGTCCCGGACGCAAGTTCCACCATATTTAATCATCTCGGCAGATATCATGTCTATTCCCCCAGCTTTACCATTTTTCATACTTCGTATCGCCCGTTCAACTTCTTATTCCATAGTGATGTCCTCTGTGGATTCTGGTGCCGCAAACTCGCCTCTGGGCTCGTCTGTGGCACCAGCATCCGGGGCATTCTCATACATTTCTCCAAAGTATTCACTCCACCGGTTTAGCACAGCTTGTGTGTCTGCAAGAATGTCACCATCCTTAGATTTTATCTTTTCCATTCTGGAGCCTGACGAATCACCTCGAGCCTTTCTCACCTTGCTCCAAAAGAGTTTGGTGTTATTCTCGAAGTTCTTCGTCAGCCTCTCCTCCTCAATCACACTAGCTCTTTCACGCTTTTCTTTCACTAAGGTTTTGGTGGCATTCTTGCATTGCCGGTATATTTCTTTCTTCATCTCCGTCATACTGTCATTTAGATTCAAAGAAGAGACATAGTCCTGCCACGCTTTCTTCTTACTTTCTACGGAGCTTTTTAACTCCGTGTTCCACCATGCATCCCCTTTTGCTGTGCTATGCTTCTTTGAGCAGCCACATACTTCTTTCGCTGATTCTACCAAACTCTCTTTTAGACAATTCCAGCATTCATCTATATTTGAGTCCGAAGAACCAGCTGTCAAAAGCTTGTCCCGGACTCTGTCTTCATACGTTCTCCTCACGCTCTCATCTTGCAACTTTTCAACCTTGATTCTTTCAAGGCCTCCGAAGGGGATACGCTCTCGCCAGTGCCTCCACTTCCTGAACAAACCACTAAACCGCGCAATTACGAGATAGTGGTCCGATTCAAGAGTGGGGCCTCAATACGCACGGGTATCTTGAAGTTTACTTCGGAGACGGTTATCTACCAGGATCAAATCTATCATGCTTTTCTGTTCATTTCTTCTCCACGTATACATATGAATATCCTTGTGTTGGAATATTGTATTGGACACAAGGAGACCTCTTTACAAACACACATGTACAATAAGCTCTTATCACCATAAGGACCCAGAGCAGCGTCGCAAGTTTGCCGCCTGGTTCCCACCCATCCGTTCAGGTCGCCACACAAAATCACCATTTCATTCGCATCAGCCAGATCCAGAACTACCCTGACATTATCCCAAAACTTCTCAAGGTCCGGGGGTGTCGACGAGCTTACAGGAGCGTAGGCTCCAACCAAAAACACTCTAGTGACACCCAGTTTCAAGCGGACCCAGAGAAGTCTCGCATCATGCAGGCCATTATCTCTCACTCCAGAGGCCAGGCGACGGGACAACAAGATACCCACCCGCATGCTGGCACGATCACTCTGTGGCACTCCAGACCACAGAGCCATCATGCCGTCAGGGAGATCACAGGCTTCACTGCCCCTTCGCTTAGTCTCTGTTACACACAGAGCATCCAGGCGTCTCTCTTTCATTACACTCCATACCACCTCTTACATTCCAGGTGCCTATTCGGCACTCTGCACCCCACGACTCGCCAGTTCGGGCCCGGCGTGATGGGTGGCGGCCCCCATCGCCGCTTCTGCCTATGTTCGTACCGACGGGGGCGGGCCGGTACGCGTCGCCTCGGGGGGACGCCCTAGCCCGCACTGCGGTACTTGCTCGGTCCAAGATTGCAGCCGTAGCGGCTGGCAGCGGTCGCAACAAGCACGCTCTTGGACTGACCTTATATAACTGAACTGAACCTATATAAATTACTCGTAGTAATTCAAAATGATAATTTACGTGAGTCAATTATGATTTTATTTATTTATTTATGAAAGATACACCATCGACTCTTCACACACAATAGTTAATAAAGTTAGATACAGATACAGTCTGAGACAAGGTGACAACCTGTTATAGGCGTATACAACATTTAAAGATTAATAGTTAGTTCGAGTAATACCATAGACGAAGAATGCCTAAACACCGCATATCGCCGCGGTAGCGTGTCATATTTATGTCGATGTGAGTTTGTGAATCTGCGTTAGTGTGCGTGATTAGGCAAGTGATTACTAGTACAGGATTTATCGATAAGAAAATACAATTTATGTTTGTACGTTAAGCCTAGTGGTTAGACCGTTGGACTGCAAAGTCAAAGGTCTCGGGTTCAAACCCAGGCACGCACCTCTGTCTTTTCGAAAGCATGTGCGTATTAAAAATTAATTATCACTTGCTTTAACGGTGAAGGAAAACATCGTGAGGAAACCTGCATGCCTAAGAGTTTCTCGAAGGTGTGTGAAGTTCGCCAACCCGCACTGGGCCAGCGTGGTGGACTATGGCCTAAACCCTCTCAGTTTGAGAGGCCCGTGCCCAACAGTGGGACAGTTTCTTAACAGGGCTAATATTTTGTACGTAACTGACACATCTAAATTATGATTTCGAATTACTACGAGTACCTAATTTATATAAGTTAACACATACGTATTATAATACAAATCTTAAAAACGAATCTGTAAACATCGTAATTAGTATGTACAATTTAATACAATAGTGAAGCCTCATGCGCCAGCTTGGTAATGCGCATAGCGATCCCAAGGTCGTCGGTTCGAATCCTATGTTGGAGAATAGTAATTATTCGATAAAAAAAATCTAGTCCGGAATCTGGCACTGTGCTCGGTATAATATCAATAGACTCATCCTCTACTACATGAGACATTACATTGTTGAACGACAAGTGAGTGTACACAGTACACCACTCCCACTCCCGCTTGGGGAATATAGGCATAGCGGTGGTATTCTAAATCACGAAAATCAACAGTTCCCTCACACGGACATCAACAATCTTTTCAGGGTTCAGATATATCTACATACGAGCATGGCATACAACGCACCTCGCGGGGTGGAGAGCACAATGCCAACTCATATAGAGGCCAAACTTCTAATCTTCAGTAAAAGCAGTACTACCCAAAGGGCAAAACTTCATTTCGCAACCGAGGCTCTATATGCCATCTCAATATAAAGCTTCCAGTGAAGTAAGTAGTTTAATAAGCGTTTTATTTCAGGTAAAACACCATTATAGTTAATGATAATATAATCATAAATAGGTCTAGATATCCCACTCCCGATTGGGGAATATAGACGTGATGGTGTTTATCTAGATATTCTATCCTTACTAATTTTCATTCAAATACGTTTAGTCATTGTGACGTGAAATAGAAATGTTTAATGTTTCAGTATTAATTTAGTAATATCGGCAGTAAGCGATAGGCGCTGTAGGACATCACTAGTGGAGAAGCGTAAAATAATGCATATTTGAAATATAAATTAAAGCTTTAAACTCACAGTTAATTATCACCGTATATTAATTATATGACGTCAGTGATGTATATCTTTAATGTTAAATCCATAATTTTGCCGTGAAAGTTCCCTATAATATAATATGAGGCAATAAATACATACGTGTGGGTACTTTGGTTGTCCTTGATTGACATAATACAGCACAACACGGTATAATTTCACTGTATTAAACTATATTCAGTTATCACAATGATTTTCATTTATTTTTTAATCGTTGAAATGGACGGGGAGTATTTGTTATGGCCTAACCACAGGTCACAAAAGGCAACCAAGCACACGTACAGGGCGACGTTGCCAACCTTACAATAGCTTTCTCATTCACTCAAAATGGTGATCCGTGTAATTGAGAGAGAAAATGTGTTGAACGATGACCGGCGGAGCGGCAACGTCGTATGACAATTGTGTGTTATTTTAGCTTCATGAGTAATACTAATCAAGGAAAAAAGAAAATATAGTATAGTAAAAGAATATAATGTCAACGCTAAAAATTAAATATCTAAATTTTGAGCTCAAATTAATTAACAAATAAAAATTAAAACTATAATATGAATAAATACAAAACAAAAAACAAATTTTAACATCAAATATATATGAGACTAGGAATATAAATATAAATCACAAAAAAATTTTTATAAAATCTTTTTCTTCTTCTTTATTTAAATAATGGCCGCACACTTTAACAGTGTATTTCGCCAATGTCAAGTAGTAATAGAGTATAACAGTAAATTATAAAAATTGGCTTCTTGTCGCCATTACGGCAAAAAACAAAAAAAAGCCTAAAATCTTTTTAATGTCACTTGTATGAAAAATGCCAATATCGCTACTTAAGGCTATATTATTTTAACATTAGATGGACCTATTTAAGGGCGAAACTTTTCTAAAATTTGTTCGACTTGTGGATGTAGAAAAGAAAGAATTTTGCATGAAGTAAATATTTCTTAATCATAAATTATATTTTTAATTAATAATATTTCATTCAATGGTGTTAAGGCATAAAACTACAAGTATAGAAACGGACATGCCTCTTATTGCCATTGAATAAAGTATGTAGGGACATTTTCGTCCAAAACTCCTACAACAAAGCATGTTAATTTTGTGGAGTTACATCAAGGATGGCTACCTATAGAGCAGAAACTGGATAGCGAAATCCAAGACCTAATAACAAAACACACTAAGAATGAATCAGTAGTGCAAACTTATGACGTTAGGGACGGTATTTTATATAGGAAATTTGGGCGTAATTAAACTATTTTGTCGTTACCGGTCGTACCCCGTTTGTTGATTTGCCACTCATCAGCCATATTCATAATGAAATACAACATCTTGGTAGCGACAAAACGTTAGACAAACTATGAACAATGCTAGTTTCCCCAAATGTCTAAATGCGTGCGAAAATTTATTGATTCGTGTATGCGTCAAAAGGACCATCTGAAGCAACCGGTTTAGTTACGTTTAATCCCAAAAGTATCTACGTGGTGGCATACAATTTATATAGACTTTACAGAGAACTGTCAGCACCCATCCTATGTGAAAAATACTATAGTAATCACTTGCCAACTCAAGCACACTAACGCAGATTCACAAACTCATGCCGACATAAAATTGACACCGGCGATTTGCGCCGTCTATGCATTCTTCATCTAAGCTCCACGCAAATTTATCTATAGGCGCAAGATGGCCTACATTAGTATTTGCCATGATTCGCACCGACTAGGGAAGAGGTTAGGACAACGAAAATTGTCTTTATTAACCAAATAATCATGTATTTCAGTGTACTCAATAATTACTAATCAATTTCACACCAAATAACCCAAAAATTCACTATAATGGCGCCCAATTACGACGATTCGTCGTGCACGTGGTGCGCCGGCGACCGCTCAAACAAAAGTGAGGGTGAGGGTATCACTGCGCTACCACACATGCGACGCTCCGACAGAATGACAGATGTAACTCTAATCCGACGTCTATGACAGCGAATGTCATGAGTCATTCCTCGTAGCACCTTCACGGCCGAACTGACATTTGAATTCGACCGTCCTCGGGCGTATCTGTAGACGCTGTCCTGGAAAACCAAAGTTTCAATCACTAATTATCTGCTCGTCCAACCTGACGAACGGGCTGATTGCTACACAGAACATTCATAGCCTTAAGGCATGTATCCCTTCGACCACCGTAACTAATAGACTGGATGATATCTTCCTCTTTAAAGATTAGTTTTACTCAACAGCTTGGACCGGACCAGTGTATCCCTTCGGCCAGCCCCAATGGCGGCGTGGACCGGACAGCACTGTCCCTTCGACCAGCTATGCAATAAAGAGTTACAAACATGGAAAGCACGAGTGCACCCCTTCAACCAACCACACGAGGCTGGCTCGGAAGACATTATCCTTTCGACCAGTTGCGCGACATAGAATCATGGACATGGACCGGACGAGTGCATCCCTTTAACCACCCACACAGGGCTGGCCTGGACGACACTTTCCTTTCGACCAATTCCAAAGTGACACATTCAACACTACACAATGAACACCATCTTAAATTATACGCATGACACATACCCATTAGTTACGGACTATCTTGTTCGTTATGGATTTTGACTTCATATTGTACATCTAACGTGTCGGGGTCAGAATACATGCTAAGTGTATCTGACCCAGCGGCAAGGGTATAGGAATTAGCTGTATGGTATCTGAGTCCACGGGCAACATATCAGGTCTGATACTCAAGTCGATGCTTTGTTCATTTTGGTCTTGCGGCACATCTTCCGACGCCGTCTTGGTCTCCTTTTCATTAAACAGACCAGCAATAATTTTGAGTAAGCCACTATGCCCCTGAGGTACTAAGCGCAAATTCTCGTGTGCGTATTTGTATTTGTGCTTTTCAGTTCGTAGCGATCATTTTGTAATACGGAGGTCATAACGAATGGTCCTCTAAACTTTCTATCTAACTTGGTCTGATTTCGTTACTATTTTTAATGAAAATAAAATCGCGTCGCCCGACCGCGGTTAAACCTTAGAGTATCTGCTGCCGCTGATTTTTTCTAACAGTCTCTAAATCTAACTGGCTATTTTGATCGTGAGCATGTGTTGCGGAAATTTTAGACATACCTAAAGATTGTGCATGAATACCTAACATCAATTCCGTTGGGGAATATTTAGTAATTGTGGATTTCGTACTAATAAGCGCTAATTGGATATTACCTAATTCATCACGCCATTTTTTATTGTGATCGTTCTCGACAATAGTGAGTAAGCTTTTCTAACGTTCGCATAACGTGATTAAACTGTTCGTTTGCCTCACTAGATCCAGTTGTTATAAGGTGTAAATAGATTTTATGATCATCACAAAAGTTCTTCGGCCCTGATCAACAATAAACCGCTTAGGCGCACCAAAGAAACATACAGCTTTTTCTATAGCTCTCACTGCAGTGGTAACGTTGAGAGATAAGGTGTGTTTTAGTAAAACATACTTGGTGAACACATCTATGATAACTAAGCAATACTCTTTGCGATTGCTCTTACAGTTCAATTTCTCTGTGAAGTCTATATAAATTGTATGCCACCACGTAGATACTTTTGGGAATCAACGTAACTAAACCGGTTGCTTCAGATGGTCCTTTTGACGCATACACGAATCAATAAATTTTCGCACGCATTTAGACATTTGGGGAAACTAGCATTGTTCATAGAGTTTATCTAACGTTTTGTCGCTACCAAGATGTTGTATTTCATTATGAATATGGCTGATGAGTGGCAAATCAACAAACGGTGAACGACCGGTAATGACGAAATAGTTTAATTACGCCCAAATTTCCTATATAAAATACCGTCCCTAACGTCATAAGTTTGCCCTACTGATTCATTCTTAGTATGTTTTGTTATTAGGTCTTGGATTTCGCTATCCAGTTTCTGCTCTATAGGTAGCCATCCTTGATGTAACTCCACAAACTGAACATGCTTTGTTGTAGGAGTTTTGGACGATAATGTGCCTACATTGGGTTGAAAATTACGGCAAAAGTAATCAGCATGCTCCATCCCGCAACCTTCGCGATAGATAATTTCAAAGTTATAGGCTTGTAGCAAAGCCCACCAGCGGTGTACACGCGGGGTAAGGTCTTATTTAAATTTCGACGCCTTGAGTGAATTGCAATCCGTATAAACTGTGAAACGTCACCCGTCTAAGAAATGTCGAAAATGTTCAACCGCACGCTCGACGACCAACGCCTCCAGTTCATAGGAATTGTAACGGGACTCTATCTCAGATGTTCTTCTGCTATAATATTCTACAACATGAGGAATTTTATTTTTCTTTTGTATGAGGATTGCTCCGTAACCCTCGGCACTCACGTCGGTGTGTAACTCAACGGGCATTACGGGTCGAAGATAGTAAGGAGTGGTTCTGAAGTCAGTATTTTAACTATCTTATTACGGTTATCCTCGTGTTTGTCAGTCCATTTAATAGGTCCTTTTAATTCTGTTAACGAGTATAATAGTTCAACAATAGTCTGTAGTAAATCCGGGTATAAATTTTAAAGTAGGATGTAAATGTCCAATAAATTGGCGAACCTGCGTGCCTGTGTTTGGTGAGGATGCGTCAACTAATGCCCGAATTTTACGAGAATTTGGCTTAATTTCCAAGTTCTAATTATTTACACTTCCGAAGGTTAAATGATAAACCAGCTGTGGTAAGGGTATAAAGAGCTTCATCTAAACCTTGTAAGCCTTGAGGAATGTCAGAAGAATGACCTCATCCATGTAGATAAAAGGCCTATTATTAAGATTCTGCAATGCTTTTGTGATGTATCGCTGGTAAACGGAATTTGCGTTGCATTGCGCAAACCGAAGGGCTTAGCCATATTGCCCCTCCAGAGTTACGAATGCTGTCATCTTAATGGATAAAGACGCAGAGGTTAACTTCCTTATTTTCAGTTCCACTACCATTCTTCTTGTCTGGACAAACTGTTGATACGTAAATAGTTTTTTCACATGTATAGCAGGATACAGATGGCTTGTCTTGGCTGCGTGTAAAACTCGAACGGTCTTAAGGCTTTGATGTCCCGGAATCTTCCCTTCGCTTCCTACAGTCAATCTGCTGACCTGTCAGGCCGCATCAGTGACATTTCTCAGGGAACCCAGTGTGTGTTGTTCTCGGTCGCTTCGAATCGGATACTTGATTTCCATCAATAAGGTCTACTCGACGTTTAAGTGAGATGTTACCAAGGATCCGTAATCATTGAGCGTGGGTAGTTATCACATGAGCAATCAACTCTCTACGAATCAAAATATCCTTTTGACTTAGCACTGATATAACGAATCCAGTAATCACTCCTTCTGGTAGCTCACTTTTTGGTATGCGCTTGGTCAAGTTCCATAGGCGCATCGCAGTCTCTGAAGCGGTTTCGTATGGATTCCAAATAATAGCACAATGCTCCATTTTACTCATAAAAAAAGCATTGAAGTGGCTTTCATCGCAGATATACTATTTAAATGTAACGAGCTTGGCGTAATACAAATCCAAGCATTCTAAAAGCTTGAGTACACATATGGTCAATGTGTAACCGACCCCCAAGTTGTTACCCCCAAGTGTGTTACTTCCAAGTCTCTGACAGTGTTTATGGTCGGTAGAGATGTTTCACCAAGGTGATAATTCATCACTACTGGATTCTTAGACCGATTAAAGGCGATAGTAGATTACTTCTTTTAATTAAAAAAGAGATTATTTCGCTTACTGCATTGCTACCTTGAAATGATTATCGCTTGAATTATTAATTATGGACTCATGGACAGTTTAAGGTCGTCTGCAAATAACAAACAATGCGCTGTGTTTACAGTTTCCGGAAAATCATTTGTCATCAATAGAAACTCCAGAGAACCTAAATTGCTTCCCTGACTCACTCGTGAGTACGTGTAGTATGCGTCTGAAACATATTGAATATATTGCCGACGATCCCGTAGGAAAGTACTAAAGTACCAGACGAACTGTGAAGTAAATCCGGCCTTAGATAGCTTTTCAAGCAACATATCATTATCCACAGTGGCAAATACCTTACGAAAATCCAAATAGGCAGTATCTGTCTACCGCCTCTGAGGTATAATGTCCAGAATGAAAGCAGGTTAGACGCGGTTGAACAAAAAAGCGTAAAACCGTGTTGAGCATGTGACAATTTACCTTCCACCTGCTTACTGATGCGACTCTGCAATATGGACTCGAATAATTTACTGAAAACTGATAGCACAGCCATGGGTCTATAATCACTCACATCTATTCCTTTTCCCTCAGGAACAGGTATTACACGTGACAACTTCTACACATCTGGGTAGTAAGCATTGTTATAACA
This sequence comes from Phalera bucephala, assembly GCA_905147815.2. Lineage (NCBI taxonomy): Eukaryota > Metazoa > Arthropoda > Insecta > Lepidoptera > Notodontidae > Phalera > Phalera bucephala. The sequence goes on from LR990609.1 coordinate 29,686,486, forward strand.
CAATTTATATAGATGATGCAGTGGATTAATCAATACCTTACTACAGTCTTTTACTATGTATGGTGGAACTCCATTAGGTCCTACTGAACGCTTTGGCTTCATCATTTTGATGGCTTGCTCTACATAACCTCTTAATATAGTAGAAATGTGTAAGCGAGTACTATCATGCATCATACTTCGGCGGGCTAGATGAATATACAGAGTGAAAAGCACCTTTACTACGAAGCTATGCAGCTAGGTAATAATTGAGTCCACTTCATGTCAGGACCACATACTAATTATACAAGCTGTAACATAATAAACGCAAGATCTGAAAGTAGTTTGTTCTAAATCGATAACTGAATTGATTCCAACTATTTTTAATATATCTTTCATTTTTTTTTAAATTTGCAATAAATGCTGTTACTCCTTCAGTGCGCTATAAAAAACTAAATTTATTTTTGATTCATTATTTTAGAGCACGCTGTGCACACCTGTAATAGATTGATACACTATGAATGTATTGGCCTAAGTTTTATATGTTTGTATATTGTGTAATCGATTGTTGGTGAGCCTATAAACTAAAAATAAAAATAAAATAGCAATAAGGAGATTACAAATGCATTCCTAACCCGTATTTCTCAAAATGCACACATACACGTACAAGTTTCATTGTTAATTGGGGTATAAAAGTGCTTAAAAAAAGGGGGTAAAAACCCGTAAATTTGGAAATTTGATTTTCGTTTTGAATTTATGAAGCAATTCTCTAATTGGGGTGTCTGAGGTCTTGCGTTTATTATGTTACACCTTGTATAGTGTTTGGAGTCAGGATCTCAATCAGTCAGGTCTAGTTCAGAGTATCGTGTGCGTAGTTATTGTATGAAAAGTGCGCGAAGCTTTTGTTAGCCATCTTTCATACAAATTGGATTTATCCAAATTAAACAGCCTGCGATTGTGCTGTGACTTTATAATATTTTTCACATAGGATGGGTAGTGGTATGGCCAAACCATGTTTAATGCAATGGTGTTAAGGCATAAAATCTATATATATATATTGAATAAAGTATAATTTTCTTTGACACAACTGTCACAGTACCCACCTTACATGAAAATACTATAGTCGCACCTGTTACGGGCGGTTTGAATATATAACTCTTCTTCTTATTATTCTTATTTTATTAATTAATGGTCCACACTTTATCAGTGTATTTCGCCAATGTCAAGTAATAATAGAGTATAACAGTAAATTATAAAAATTGGCTTCTTGTCGCCATTACGAAAAAAAATAAAAGCCATATATAACTCAAGGATAGATTTGCCAACTACGGATAGAAATTTGACATATTTTGTATGGAAAATCTTGCAAAATTCTACTGACAGTAAACAAATCTATCCTTGAGTCGAATATTGAAACCGGCCATTAGTCTTTCCCCTGTGCCCGTACAAGGAAAGAGCTAAGCGCGACAACGGATGGTGCGATTAAGGTGGTCACTTAGCGGGAAAAATATGAATCACTATGAATCATCATATGAAAAAAAGATAGAAGGGTAAATATATTTTTAGAACAATGGTTGGCCTCATACATTGAAGAGGGCAGCTATTGTATAATATGATGATACAAATAAAAAACATTCGGACACTACACGTTACACCATTTATTACGAATATCCAGACAGATTATTACATATAAAAGCCTGGTACACACAATAAGTACAATTAGTAATAAAATCGGAAGATTTACGCTAACAATACCAAATTGGTCGCGGCCGGCGCCATAAAATAACGATTGTAACTAGAGATAAACAGATATATCTATTCCATGGGTTTGATGTAAGGTAATGTACTAATAAGATCATCTTTGTTGTGAGATGTGCGCATGCAGAATGCTGCAATTGGCACACGGTATTCGTGTGCGGATGCGTCCGCAATTATGCGAAATATTGTGCCAGCACAGCAATTGTTGCTGTAACTTTGAGCATCTTTCCATAACTCATGCTATACTTGCAAGGCGCTTGAGTCCAGCGTGTGCAGCATATTTTTTTTTTAAACGTTGCCCTATCTTGGTAATTATTAATGTGCCGTGGGTGAATTTACAAACATTAAACTCACACACACAAACACCCAGTACGAAACAAACATTTGTGGGTTAAACAAATATTTGTCCCTTGCGGGGATCAAACTTGTAAGTGCTCGATTTAGTTGTAACCACTGGATTAGGTCGTCGTCGCTTTGAAACTGAGACGCGAGTAGCAATTGTATTGATCATATTTAGAATCAAGCAATCATCATGAAAGTCCTATTCCCCTTACTATTTGCCTCTAGTTGAATACATTATTTAGGCAACCCATTGCTGATGTTTAATGCATTTATTCTATTCGCCTATTTCGATGGTCCCATCGCAATGTTTAGTACCGATCACAAAGCGATTGTTGGTGTTTTTTAATTTGTAATATTTTAAATTTAGCTAATAAGCACCACGTCTTTTTCTTTTTTCTTACATTTCGCAGCGGAAAGATCTTTAAACTATCTTTAGTTCTCTGTGAAGACGGCTGGGGAATATAGTACGTTTACCGCATTAAAACCCCTGTGTCCCTCCTTCGACAAGAAAGATGAGTCCAATTTTTCGAACACATCACACAAGAGCAACAATCCGCTAGCGTCCTTTTTCGCTTAACTTGACATTAGTAGCTCTGGTGTATGTTAACTTTTTCGGTAGTCGTCATTTCCTTTGTTTACTCTGTACAAAGCAAAACAAGTCATCAGCAATGAGTGGGGGCTATCGGAAAACAGCCGCGACCCAACAAAAGATTTAGGGCTCAGAGTTGAGTTCGCCCACCGGATTCACGATGTCGGATGTCTCGTTGTCAACTCTGGGTTACGAGAATACTGGCGCTGTCAAGAGAATTTGCTTCAATGAAATAAAGGCTGTATTAACGGAATTTCTTATAGTTGCGGTTAGAGATGTATCTCTAGCACTAAATAATTACTATGTAATTTTTATGGAATGTTTGAAGTTCTCGCGCAACAGATACTTTGTATCAGTGTTGGATTACATTTTACTATGATTGCATGTCGATAACTCAACCCTAGCCCATTCTCTGAGTTAGTACCGTTGAAAATATTTAAAATTATAGATAAAGCTATAAGTAGCAGTACATTGTATGATCGAGCAGTTGCCGACGGTGCGCCGTGAGCACCACTCCCACGCACTACCGATGTAAGAAAACCAAAATGCACAAACAATCTGACCCTATTTACGATTCACGTGCCCCTATAAAATGTGGTGATTCACCATTTGAAAGCGTAAAAAATACACCACAATAAATATTTATGGTCATTAGTGTGTACATTCGGTTTCTATTCACGTATTGAAGCCGAAAGATGGCCGGATATTTGAAATACTTGCTACTTAGTGTCTACTGATGCAAGTTATGCATGTTTGAGATAATTATAATCACTTATACAGAGTGCACTCATTTTTGCTTCAGTTGACGCTAAGCCGAGCTTTGCCTCACTCCCCCTTCCTATCCCATCAAAATAATTCACGCCACATAAATTATACTTCAACAAACGAATTGAACTAAACGTAATCACAAACTTATTATCAGTAAAAATGTAAAGAATAAGTATGTTGTAATTTAAATTTCCTTAAATGTTAATAATAAATGCAATCGGTACGTATTCGGGCGCTATGCCGTTTTGTGGTGCGCGCCGGCGCAGCCGCGGTTTAGGCCTTCGGCAAATTAACAACTATTAGCTCGTATACTTAAGTACCTACAGTCCGATTCAATGAAGAAACGATATAAAAACGGCTATTCCTATTTAGGATGCGGCTGTGACCTCGCAGCACGGATATAGTTTTATATTTATAACTATATTATAACTAAATCTATATTTGTGTTTTACATACACTGGCTAACTGTGCGATTATAGATTGTCGGTATGTATAAGAAATAGGTAATATATTGTTTGCATTTTCTGTTATTTTACGATCTACCTATTTGGGGTTAGTTTTTTTACAGTGGCAATTGTAAAACTGTGCACAGACATTCAAATATTTCAATGTGGAATAGGATTTAAAACGTGATAATACTCTGAAATATAAATAACCTTAGTTCTATTATTTCAAACAAATCAAATACAATATATTTTATATGTAAGTTTAATTTTAATGTAAGATTTCATAGTACCTATTACATTTATAAAATGATAATAAAAATATTTTAAAACCGTTTCACAGCGTTTCGTTGACCGTATCACAGCCGAAACCCAAACATCCTGCCACTAAGTTTACATCGGTTCTTGAATGTTTCGATTTGTATAAACACTATAATTACGTAAATAAAAACATATAACTATAGTAAGTACTACACTTAAGTCGTGAAAACGACGACATATTATTATGTATGTAACAACACAGACGCGAGTGAACGAAAAGTAGAGTAGGACATAATATTATAATGTAAATAATTCAGTCGTAACGATGATGTAGTGAATGATAAAGTACGCGAAGACAGCGTGGTGAGCGGCTCGCGATGCAAGCGGAACGCACCAAAATTTGCGCGGTACAATAAGTACCGTAAGATGACAACAATAAATGTAATGAAATAGATTATAATTATTACCTGATCGCCTAACTACGCGTGTGTTCTTGGGCCAGGTCTACGCTCCATTCAGTTCCTAACATTTTGGTGATTTAATAGATATTAATCACTCGGTGCTCATTCACGGTAACCAACAGGTGCAGTAGCTAAATGTCAAATCTTGTAGATTTTTAGTGGATACTGACTGCAAACGAACACTTAATAAATGGGAACAGTGAGCGTCGACCTTTTCCACACCGCACATTACAAAAGCATATTACAGTTACACATTAGCATCCGTCTCTACGGTAGAAGTAAATCCTCTTTTACAAAACAACATCAATCGGTAGTTAATCTGTAATCGCCGCCGAGCGGCGTGGGCGAAACGAGAAAGGTGAGCGATGAAAGCGAGCGCATAAGGCGAGCGCGGCAAGCAATGCGCCCGCGCCGCTCGGTCGCCTCGGATACAGGAGCCATCTGCAGCAACTCGACGCGTGAAACTTATTCGAGAAGTACGCCAAATCTAATACAATAATATTATTATAATTTATAGTAAGTGTATTATTTATTATATTAAAAAAGGGGCACACTGAGACGACTCGAAAAGGTACGATATACGAGGTATCGACCGAAGTGGTGTCACGGAGTGTGCGGACCTACGTTAGGAACTATGTGGGGCGGGGACGGCCCCCGCCCCTCGCGACTCGAGTATTACTTGGCACAAGGATCTAGCGCAAAAACTAAATGTACAAGACCTGCGACTATTTAATTAGCAAAACAATAGAAAGAGGAAGCGTCACCGAACCCAGCGCACCCGCTGCCGACCCGTGGCCGACCTCCATCTCCTCCCTCCACGAACTACTAATTATAATTTATCTTTGGTTTCAGATATGCACCTAGCTTAAGGTCATTATTTCTATCTCCTGTGCAGGTGCACTGTCAACACAAACGAATGAGACAGGTCACATATGTTCGTGTTCTTAGCTAGCCTACGTATTTGTGCGATGCTTTTAACAATTTTGCCACTTCTTTAAAGTGGACAAATATTTAATGTATTGTTGTATTTTCTTAACGCTTAAATCTGGTTCCAATTATGTTTCTTTAATTTCCTTTTGTTTTATGTTTTAAATTTAATTTATAATATGTAAATAGCTCGATTACTAGTCAAGTTATGCTCAATCCATAATAGATTCAAGTTTGCATTGCTGTAATATGTTAAGGAGTAACTCTGGTTCCAATTATGTTTCTTTAAATTCTTTTTTATTTCTTAATTGATTCATAATATGTTTAAGATTTTATAAGTCATGCTACGCTCATTGTATTAGAATATTTGTTTTAAGTTTAGTGCATAGCTATATAGTGTATAATACTAACGTGAAACTCTGGCTTCCAAGATACAGGCAATCGCCTAGTTTGGGAACATCAGTCTTTATAATTTGTTAGTTTTGTTTATGCACAAATAAATTTAATTTGATTTGATTTAATCTCGCTTTTTACATCGAATTATTCCTGATTCAGGTTTCCTTCGATAGTTGTTGATTCACGAACACATGCGACCGTCTCTATTTCTAATAGCGAATTGAAGCAGACGTCTAATTGGGCGAAGCATAGGAAAAAAGCAAAACTAAATTAAGAATTTAAAAACATTTAAACAATAAAGCTTAAATTTTGATAGCTGTGGCGAGTGATCTGGGGACAATGAGTTAGTAAGTGCAGCGGGTTGTAACGGCGCGTGTGCCACAGCGGCGGAGACGTAACGATATTCTACTAAAATGTAACATTTACATTTACATTCGAACATAATTATTATACTTTACAATCTATATAAAAAAGGAATACAAAGACTAATGGGAATAGGAATACAGGTCAATTTCAGAATTGGGTAAAGACGTGTCCAAACCGCGAGCATTCGTCAGCGAACTTCGAAACTAATTTAGCGCAGTGGTTAAGAGATTAAGCCGCTCCGGCGGTATTTGTGTATGTGAATTTTCATGTTTGTTAACGCGCCCACGATACAGGAATAAATCCTACAGTGGGCTTACGTTTTTTTTAAAACGAAAAAAAAAGCCATTTATTTTGACGTGATATATACAAGGTGTAACATAATTATTCCAAGACCTGAAAGTTGTTCGTTCTAAATCGGTAACTAAATCGATAAGAAGAATTTTCAGCCAGTTATTTTTTTTAATTTTCAAAAAATGCTGTTAATCTTCTATTCGCTGTAATAAACAAAAATTAATAATTATTCAATGCATTACGGATATTTTAAATGTATTTCTTTTACACACACCTCAATACGTAAACAAAAGTTAATTAATTATTAAATTTTATAGTTAATTTGGGTTAAAGCTTAAAAATTTGTAGAAAGCTCCTTATTATTGGAAGTTTGATTTTCGTATTAAATTCGTAAAGCAATAATCTGATTGGAGTCGCTGAGGTCATGAGCTATTTATATTACACCTTGTATGCGCCTAAATTTACGTTTAAAAGAAGACACAGACGTTATTGGTCCAACTTTATACTAAAAGCTGTGATGCGTTGGATATAGGTACTTAATGCCAAGGATTAGTCGTCCATTTTGACAAATTCTATTTGGCAATCTTTAGGAAAAAAATTGTCTTACAATTGACATGTTTCGGATAATAATGATGGAAACCTTACTTGGATAAATCATAGAACCGGTGTGTTCGGTCGTAATGACGACCGAGCGAACTGCTCGGCGTATTCAGCAACGAATGGTCCAAATTTTGAGGTTTTCTCAAAGAAACGGCGTGGTCGCACCCGAGCCTTACAAATTCTGTTCAAAATTAATCCTCGTATCTGAATGTTCACATCGTATGCTTGCGGTATGGACTCACCGTAATGTTAAAGAATGTAGTGTGTGAGAGTGTGTGCGTCTGTATATACTGTTCGTGAATACTGTCAGTTCCAGCCGACGAGACATATGGCGGGGTTGGCACAAATATCTAACTTTAACAACATTAGAATTAATATACGACATCGAAAAATACCTTAAATTTCGTTATAAGTATTTAAATTTTAAAATATAAAGACAGCTCTGAGTTTTAGATGATTACAATTAAGGGGCTTTATTGTAAATAGATGATTTTTAAGTATCTAAAATGGTGTGATAACAAACCAAGGTGGGTTTCGGGTAAACAGTTTGGATATTATAGTTATGCCCGATTTACATTGGTCAAGTCTTCAGCGAAGTTAGTAAAGACAGGACTATAATCTATAATCCGATCGGACAGTATCAAGTCAACTTGGATTCTTAAAATAAAATTTGTTCTAAGCTTGGATTGCAAGTTGACTGCCCCATGGAATCGAATAGAGTCCGTCTCTATTCTTTCGTGAAGTATTGGTGAAAACAGATAAATAGCAGCATAGTACAGTGCATAAGTATTCAGGACGCGTGTGCGGTATTTTAACCGGACTACGGCAAAGCCAAAAGGAAGGGTTTTATTTTTAGCACTCTATATGTTGATCGTATATTTGTATTTACGTACGTTCCACTGTAGTGTCTAAACTGCTTATACAATTTTGATGAATGAGGTAACAAGCGATTCGTTATTGTTGTTCGGCTGATGTGTGTGTGTGTGTGTGAGTTATGTACGCTGTTGGCCGCGAGGCCTTTACAGCTTCACCGGACTTAAGGGCGAGCGTGCAACCACTACGCTCGAGCCAGAAGGGCAAGGGGCGACATACTCGAGGGCGCCTTGAAGAGGCGTCCTTGGTTGGGACAGTCGCTGTGGGGGGGCGGGGTGCACTAGTAAGCACCGGTCAACTGCCGGCTATGGGAGGGGATCTACGATGGGATACGGGGGTCGTCGTCGCCCGTATTCTGAGCGGAATGAATGGATGACAAAGCATCGGGGGGATCGGTGAGAACATGTCGCGGCCGGCGGTGACGGCAGGGGTCGGGAGTGGGGGGGGGGGGGGTATCGTAGTCGGCGGCGGCTACGATTAACGGATTCGCATGGGTCGATGCGTTCGCGAAGTGTCGTGTTGTCGCCTTTTTAATATAGGCGCAAATAGGTTCGAGACCTAGATCGGAGTGGAGATAGTTCGGCTGATATAGACTACATTTTATATGAACAAATTCGATATGATGGATGGATCCAAAAGAGTGGGAGTCTAATAAATTTCCTTTTTGCTATCGTATCGAGTGAATTGTCAAATGAAAGAGTAAAAAGTATGAGTACATAAATATAAATGAAGTAAATAATGAATTAAATATATACCACGCGATCAAAAAGAAATTTTGCTATATTTTAAAGTTTATGAATACTACTAGCGCTATCTATCGGCAATTTTGCATATCAATCGTGTACGATTTTTAAATTTTTTACATGTCATACTCAAGATGACCAACAAATGGTACTTGACTGGTTGTGATATAAACAGTCACTGTCTACTAGCTACTGTACTTGCCACTTTACCAAAGACATGATCAATGGGAATCAGGCATTAGATTATCGAGGCTTATCGAGTCAGATGATCTCTGCGCGCGAGTTAGGTCGTGTCATAACCTAGTGGACGACACTCATGGAAATATATAGTAGATATTACAAGAACATGTGATTATTGTGAATATATGACTATTTACACGGCGGCAAGAATCACTGGAAAGAAATGCTACCTAGGTACATTATTGTGAAATAGTAAAATGTCCGTTGACTTAGTGAGGGAAGATTCTATTCGTGACGCTGACCAATTTTATGGACTCACAACAAATTTAAAAGACAAAGATTTTCCGTATTTATTTACATTAATTTGTATTTTTTTTTTGTTTATTTTATATTTTGTCTTTTTGTTATTTTTTTTTCGTTTTGTTCTTTTTTAAAAATGGCGCCCTTAAAATTATTCCTCTAGTGGGTACGATTATAGACACATATTTTATATCCACAAATGCCCGGTGCGAAACAAATGTCTGTAGGTCACACAAACATTCACTCCGTGCAGGGATCGAAGCTTCAAATACTTGATTCAGTAAGCTATCGTTAGGTAACAAACAAATGTTCAGCATCACGGATAGAATCGTCACATAAACCTTCATTGCTGGAGCCTTATAACACTCCCTTTAGCAGTATTATTCATGTGAGAAAAATACATGTACATGAATAGTGAGCTAGCAGAGCTATAGCTCCGTCCCTTACTCACGGCAAAGTAACATTTCAAATACACTTCTAAAAAGTTTGTAGTAGCCCCCGATTAATAAAAAACTTCAGAATGAACGCTGGCGCTAACGACGACATTACTATGAAAGTGAATAGACGTGACACTTCCTTCCAGTGTCCTTTATATACGACGAACGAATCGATCTAAAATGGACGATATTATGATATCCAAAGTTATAGATAATAATACTTAAAATTTTGTATTTTATTAAAACGCATTGCTGAATTCTTTCCATTAGAATAAATAATGAAAATTATCAATTAGGTATACACATATAGGACCCGGTGAAACTGAAAAAATTACATTTCACTAAAGTATTATTTATTATTATATACCTGTACTGTACTCTATATACCTACTCTATGGAATCCATAATAGTTTCAATTTTCGATCGATGTATTACGTCAAAATACTTACAATAAACAAAATATGTATATCAAAGGAATCGACGTTAAAAAAGTAAATATTTATGTAGTAAATATAAAATATATTATAATAAGCTTGGACCCGGGAGTTTGGTCGGAGTCAAATATCTACTTAAGAAATGGTTTCTGGGAATGGGGGGTGGTGGAGGGAGGGGGCGAATTTGGAGGCAATGCGGTCCATTCATTTGCAAAACAACCCCACAGTTACAACCACGGTTACACGGTTACAACCGAGACAAAATATACACTGGGTGACACGGAAAAAGGGTTTCTAGTCAAAAATACGTGCATTTATACACGACTAGCAATTTTACGCGGCTTTTCACGCTTTGCAGTCTACAGCAACGCCACCTAAAAGGTCTATCTTATTTCTGGATATTATAGCTTTCTAATGGTGAAAGAATTATTAAAATCGGTTCAATAGTTTCAGAGTTTATCGATTATTAACAAACAGAGAGTCTAAAGTATAGATTCTGCAGAGCTAGCCCAGGCGGTGCGACAAGTCACTTATGTTACGGACTTAGGCGTGAGATAACAGTTTTATCTTATGTGCCAGCATGGCCTGCCGTCAAAAAAATTGACTAGAGTTCAAGAATTGAATTGTATTGAAGTCTTGCCTGTAACCTTTAACTTTTGTTTTAAGGCTTTTTTTTTTCTTTGCTGCTTTTGTTTTTCAGTTCTTCATACAAGCTTACTCAATCAGCTGTTTAATTCGAAAAATATTAAGCTGTGCAACAAGAATTATTTAGACATACGTATGAATGCACCTACTTTCGGCATGATACGCCATTTTCCTGTCGCCTTATATGGGTGTAATACTTTGCGCTCACAATCTTGCTCAGCCGCTAATTAATCGCAATAACTGTAAATGAATGGGGGCCGATAAGGACTAGGCATGCCGATTTAAAATCGATAAATCAAAAATAAAAAAATTTTCAAGGCAATTACTCGATTTTTTAGATCGATCAGATCCACTGAATCAATTCAGTAGATCGATTCCGAAAGCCGTCAAAACGGATCGATTCACGATTCAATCGTAAAAAAGTGGTAGTTGAAAATATGACAACGCGCGTGTTTTGGCATGATATAAATCATGGTAAAACACGCGTATTGTTAAAAATACTACGTTCCAAACATGAGTTTATTTTAAGTAAGTTGTCTTTTTAATAATCTCTAAATTGAACGTATCAAGAAATTATAAAAAGGAAAAATTCAACTCATTCATTCGATAAATTTATAAGAATCGACTTCGAATCGAATATCAATGGAAAATCGATCTTTTGATCTTCGATTTAAACGACAATCAATCAATTCAAATATCGATTTTTCTCTAAATGGATCGACATGCCTAAGAAGGACACTGAATATTACTAGGAATATGTAGTTTGATATACTGTTGTAGATTGTACATTACTACACTCTCCGATTGGCGATGGCGAGTCCGATGGCGAGTCCGATGGCGACAAGTTAAGCCTTGTATTCATTAGGGGAGAAATGTCCCGCGAAAAGTGCCGTTTGACAAGTCCGTTAAGTCGAGCGATGTCATCCGAAATCGCCTGTCAAGATTAGCAATATCGCGCCACCTGTTTCTTGTCGCCGTGTCGCTTCTGTTGAGAAACAGAAGTCAGAGTGTAGACACAGGATATGTAAACAGACCATTTTAGTACTAGGGCTCCTAATAAGAGTGAAACACAGACGCGTGCTCTACGCGGCCTCTCCGAAGTTTAGCGGATAGTACTCTCTAAGATCTACTGAGAAGCCGCGTAGAGCGCGCATCTGTGTTCTTAATTCGTATTTGGATCGCTAGGATTAACATGTTCAACTGTTTACATATGCAGTGGTGTTGACATGTCCCGAAACAAAATGGACGAACGATGTATCAAAACCATGGATATAAAACAATGGATTGAGTACTGCTAAAAATATGCCATAGAAAAACTAAAACTCTTACTCACAGACACAACATTAAATTTTCTATGATTTAAATAACTCAAGAAACCATGATGAGTGAGAGCCATAACCATTAGCCCGGTGTCACGCTCGCACCCATTACGATGCAGTACGTGACCATAATGTAGAACTAATACGGACTATGCCTATTTATGATGTGGTTTAAATACGCTGTAAACCATTTATTACCGAGTTCAAAACGAACAAGGTTCTCAATTCGTCTTTATATACAGAATGGATTAAGATGGGGCAGTAAAAGCAGCTATCTCAACCGTTGTAGATACAGAAAAACAGCTCTAGGGAACTATCCAAAATTTTTGCGATATTTGGAGCTGAATTTACAGATTCTGAAAAAAATTTACAGTCAGCAAGTAAATGAACAATTTAACCAAAAACTTTGACTACTACTCATTTAAGATGTGGCATATGCGTAGAAAGAAATAATTAGGGCAATAAACAGTGCCCGAGAATTATACGTTAATTATTTGTCAACAAGTCCATAATCGTACCGATGTTTGGTCACCCTACTTAGAAAGAGACGTAGGGCTCTCAGTGAGTATCCTAGTCATCCCGTTTTTTTTGCAGAGTGCTGAATCCATTGTATTATATCCATGATCAAACCTCTTTAAACGACATGCTGCTACTGTCTAAACAAATGTAGACGTCATAAGTCTCGAGATAAGACGTCGAGCAATATCAGTCGACGTCATCCCCCATCTCAAGCGATCCCTGACACAGAACATTTGTCTCCTAATTAATAAGTACGAGGCTTGTTTCGTTCACATTAATAGTAAAACATAACCAAACTCGCCGTACATCGACAGTGTAGTAATGCCAATACAAATTACATTGACTATGACTACAGATCAGTAATATGTACTACACTTATCTAGTCTGTACTGCGCAGGCGCAGAGCGCACAACATCTATAATTGTTCGTATACGTATGGTGAACATTATTTGGCTAAATATTTGGTTGGGATATATATTTACCCGTAATAGGAATTGCCTCGCTTTCTTTTAATAATACTTTTGAATAATACGTACCAGAATCTTTCGTTAAACTCTCACACAATCACTGAGAGCTTAGCACAGACTGACGTTATCGTAACGTTGTCAGCTATGCGTTCCGTCACGGTCATCTTTGTTAAAAGGATGACGTATCTACCCGATGGCGTTACGCTAATGTCATTGTATTGTGTATTTGTATTAAGCTCTTTGGATATTGACGGAGACGGCTCAATGACCGCAGACGTCAGGTGCCGTAATGACGACATTGTCTCACCTGTTTGAGACCAATTCAAATAGAATCTAGCAGCTGCCCGAGTGACTCGCTCTCCACCGCAAAGAAAGACGAGGCAATTAGGCTTACGATTGTTACTAAGAGAAACTCTGACTTCGAATGTACTTTGTTCTATGGATATGCTTGTAACCAGTAATAATATCATCTAATAAGACTATTTACAATTGAACAATAACTATGTACAATTAAAGTATTAATCAGTTCTTATCTAACATTGAGATTGTACGTATGGCTGGGCTGCGCGCGCGCCGAGGGCCCCGCGCTCGACTACATTATATCTAGCATCGCCCACGCTCGGGCCAAGTCTGCACCTTTAGAAGGTCCCACTTTAAGCGGTTCTCGACATCTAAACAAAGCACCATTTCGAGATGTAACAAATATAAGTTCTATCACAAAACACTGTAGTACCCTGTTGTCTGCTAGCATAATGTAGTGTGACACGTCGCCCGGCCAGGCCTACGCACTCCTCCATTCGAAACCAAACGAAAGATACGCCCACGAGACCTATATGTTGGTCCTAACACCTGTCGAATAAGTACAAATGTGTTACAATAAGCTCGTTCTTTTTTACAGTTATGCTGTTATTCGGATCGTTCATTATTGTTCGAAGCGAGTCAACCTAACCAACCAGTGGAAATAAACGGTTAGAACGATCCTGAAAGCTTCGCGCGAAAAGATTGAAGTAAGGTGAGTGAGTGTGTGAGTCACCTTCATGTTTATTTAGCAAATTTGTAGAATGACAAGGATGGAATATCATCTCTCTAGCTTCACGCTTACGTCAATCTTTACGAGCTCAGCCCTCTAAAGATATAAGTCGAGACGACTAAATGTGATGAACCGTCATATTTGGTCCTTTGATCATCAATTTAACTACAATTTTTGTTTACAAATCCAAACGATTCAGCGTTTGTAAGAACGAAATGTCGTTGTTAAGAAACTATGGTTATGATTGTATATTACGACAACTATGTCTATAAATTGATAGAACATTAAATATAGTTACAATTATGTACAAATCGTGCTGGGTGATGATGCACTCGCGTGAGATGGGTGCGCGGCGCCGGGCGTCGTCGCTTCGCCGCGGGCGCCGCGCTTACTGTAATTCTTCCCATCTGACTAGGATATATGTTGCAGCCATCTTATCAAATTAGTCCTTCAGATGAACGATTACTCAGTAAGCTAAACGACCTCAAAAATGAAATACTTAATGTGGCTGACCGAATGCACTGATTACACGGAAGACCAACTTAGGCAATAAAAATCCGATATCACGTTTTCATTAATATCATTATTCTAACCCAACCTAGTGATTTCGTACGCTTATTACGTTATAGAATTGACAGAACCGAAAACTAGGTTAGGTTAGACGTGTGGTCATCAACAAAAACGACAGTAACATCAAGATTCGTGAGAAACGACAAAATCGAAAAGGAGGTTAAGTCAAAGGCATGTAATTTCAGTTGTTTTTGGAAAAAAAATGTTTCCGTAGCGGCTAGATTTTCATATCATGGACCAATTCAACCGAATGGCTGGGACATATATACAATTGCAAACCTTGCCTACTTACGTCTAACACACCATGCGAAATATTTGACTACTTAACACTCTAAACCGTACAACGACGGATTAGAGTCATGGCAGTCGCCAATCACATCAGTTAAAACATCCTCCACGTTACGCTTCTAATATTAATATCAATAAATTCGTAAGTGTATAATTGGTTTGTTTTATCCGTTAGTTAATTAGCCATTCCAAGAACAGTTTTCTAGCAACTACAACTAGCTGTCAGTAAACTGTTAATGGATTGAGTTGGTCCGTGAGACACTGCGAGTGCCTGACAAATATACGTCTTGTCGAGTGAGACACGACAAGGCGTCGTTCAGTCTTAGATAGGGGGTCACGTCCGGGAATATATTCAGTCACTTTTTTGTCGACTCTAGTCCATTATCGATGCTAGAAGCGATGCAATATTTAAATTTAAAATGTAATTTCGAGTTTTGATTGCTTTGAATTTGTTTCTTCAAATGTAATGTATCGAATGCAGCATAGACAATTAAGCAATCGCCAAAAAAGTAGCAAAATCTCGTCATAGTCGGGGAAGTCATAGCCGGTTATGGTCAGATAGTCAGTTTAGTTGTCAATCGTGTCTGCGCGGTCGTCCGCGCTTTCATAGTGTGAATGGATGGGGTTCTCGATGACGTTGATGACTGCTACGTTGAGTTTTGCCTTGGCCCGCTTGCGCCGGAAGATGAAGTCGGCAAGGCTGGCAGTGCGACGCGGGGTTGAGCCCTCGAGGTATGACTCGATCTCGCCACTGCTGCAGGATTCCACCAAGGATTTCTTGACATCTCCAAGAGAGTAGTTCTTCTTCGCTTCATCCACGTGGAAGACCTGGTCGAACTCCGTGGAGTACACCCTGGAGTTGAGGAGCGAGGCGAGGGTGGGCATGCCGGAGCCGTCGGCCAGCGACTGCGGGCGCTCCAGCCGGCGCAGCACGCGTGCTCGTACCGTACTCGCGACGCTCTCGCGGGAGGATGATCCACCGTTCGATAGCATGGGGCTGCTAGATCCATTCTTGCTCTCTGTAAAAACATAAAAATACTGTGACGTCTATATTCCCCAAGCGGTGATGCGACCCACTTTTCGTCGACGACGTTAGGTCCCATAGGGGGCGAGCCTAGTGCCATTGTACCTTGTACTGTATCGGACTTTTATTGGATTTTTCTCTGCAGAAAAATAGACATTTCGTCGGACCTAAGAGTTGAAATCAGGATCACGTGATCGCTACGTACATAGTTGGCCACTAGACCAGTGAGGGATTGGGTGTGGTGACATAGATAAATTGACAGATATATAAATTAGCCTATTCTGTCCCACTGTTACCCAAAAGCCTTTTCTCCCAAACCGAGGTGAGAGACATTGCAATACGAAATAACGTTGGATTTGACGAACTATTTGAGTGGAAGAAGTGAGAGAGGTCTATAAGAAGAGAACCTTATAGTAAAACTCTTTACTCTTTCTCTAACCCGCAAGGGATCAAGCGTATTGATATATTTTATTAACTTCTGTATTAGAATAATAACA
The DNA here is from genome assembly GCA_905147815.2 of Phalera bucephala. Classification (NCBI taxonomy): domain Eukaryota; kingdom Metazoa; phylum Arthropoda; class Insecta; order Lepidoptera; family Notodontidae; genus Phalera; species Phalera bucephala. The sequence goes on from LR990609.1 coordinate 29,702,990, forward strand.
TCCTGTATATAGAAGTCTTGGGGTCAAACATAGGCACGCACCTCTGTCTTTTCGAAATCATGGGCGTATATAAAAAAAAAAACTATTTCTTGCTTTAACGGTGAAGGAAAACATCGTGAGGAAACCTGCATGCCTAAGTTTCTCGAAGGTGTATGAAGTTCGCCAACCCGCACTGGGCGAGCGTGGTGGACTATGACCTAAACCCATTTCACACCGGGTGGCTGGACAGCTTCGTATATTATTATATTTATTATATGATATGTATATAAATGTAGCTATAAGTGGAGCAAATAAATAAATAAATTATATAAAAAATGGTAGTCCCACACACTAGGAATTATCCATGTCGTGATCGTTACACAGACCAAAACAAAAACTTGGGGGTGACATTAAAATTCGTTCGTGGGGATTAAACCCGCACCCACTGGATCCAGTCGGCGGAGCAGCTTACGCTAACCACTAGGCTAGTGTAAGTAATATCATGTAAGACTCAAGTGGTTACCAATCGAATGCTCACATACTATCTATTCTTTAGAGTATTCTGTTTAATCCTAAAAGTCCCTCTTACATCAAACAACGATTTGAATTCCTTCCTAATGCATTCCACAAACTTCTTTCACAAATCCTTTACTAATTTTATTTTATTTAAATAGGCACAGTAACAGACAGACAGATTACATCATTTATCTTAAGACTTACAATAAATCACATTTTAACATCTAGCGTCCTTACCAACTGTATACAACTTACACAACGGTTCATAATTAAGATTCAAAAACAGGATCGCAAAAGTAGCATGCATAATTATTTAAACACAATAAAAAGAGTTGAAAAAGAGGGTAAAGCAATATGTTTATGCCTAACTGGTTATAATTTTATAAATATCTCTCTTAAATTTATTATTATTATCGTTGTAATTCCAAATATCGCATACATCAGCTATCTCATTGTAGGATTTTAACATTCTGTGAATGGGGTTGTTTTGAGAAACATTATCAAGCTAATCAAGCTGTTCGCTCGTGGAATGCATTGCCTGTTACAGACCGACGTGCAAAGTCACTAGCTGCCTTTAAAATTATGGTTAAGGATCACTTTCTGCTGGTTAATATGTAATGCTGACATAATTTGTTTTAATATGTATTTATGTATTGTGTGTACATTATAGTAGTTATATAAACATTTAGAGGACGCCACTAACTGCCTTATATTACTTTATCTATTGCTTCTTGCAACACACTGATAGTGTGGAAGAAATTGCTTTTGGCAATAAGACCGCCAATTGGACCTATAAACTATTCTATTTCTTTACTGTAGTTATGCTGGTGTACTATAAAGAGTACTCTGTCTATCTATCTATCTAAGTGGTCCGTCGAGTATAGATACTGGATTCGCTTGGAAAGATATAGAAGAAACATTTTTTGGGAGAGGTTACCTCGAGGGATTGACGCTCTGGGTGATGGGCCTCCATCCTCGTCGGTGTGGCCCTCAGAGAGGGTCTCCAGAGGACGGTGCTCCGGGCGTCCGCTGCTTCCAAGATGGTCACGGTCAGCACTCTCGCCATCCTCACCGGATGTCGAAGGTGTAGGGTTCTGGAACAACCAAACTTTGCTCTTTCAAAAACTCTTAATACCTAATTAAAATTATGCCGCTGGTGCTACTTCTCAGATAGGTCAGAACTGTAACAGCGTGGACTGTTCACGTACTCATTTAGGTATATAAGTGCGTTTTTTTGGATTTACGGCCTTAGGCACAAGCTCTATAAGCCATTATAAGTCTCCAAGATTACCCAAAACCAATTTTTATACTAGCTTTCGAATGCTTTTTCTGATGCGTAATTTTCATTTTTTTTTACTTGTATTTATATATATAATATAAACCCTAACCCTCTTAGTTTGAGAGGAGGCCCGCGCTCAACGGTGGGAAAATTTCTTGTATTTATTACATTAAAAAAAATATATTTCAAAATAGCAAAATTTACTCCAAACTGGCAACACTGCTATCTTTTAATTTCTTGACAAGAAATTGATATAAAAAATAAACTTACCTTAAGATACACGAAGCGGCTGACTATAAGTCGGATAAAAGGAACTATATAAAGTTATAAGTTATGTACTCACGTTGTAAACGTCTCGTGAGCCAGGCCCCGCGGTGTCCCCGACCCCCTCCAGGAAGAAGGTCACCATGTTGCCCTTGCCCTTCACGTCGACGGTGCCCCTGCACCGCAGCCGATACCCTCGCGTCGACAGAATGTCGTACACCTCCTGGGTCACCTGCGCATAACACATCGCTTCCCAATATACTATCGGTAACTTAACAACTAATGTGGCCAAAGTGGCAATAGGCTCGCCCCCTATTACAACGGACCTAACATCGTCGGCAAAAAGTGGGTGTACTAAGTACACCTCTGCCACCCCCGCTTGGGGAATATAGGCGTGATGGTGTTTGTATACATCTCAAAGCTTAGATACTCGTCGGTACGGTGAATCTTGACTTGATCTAAATACACGGTTGATTTAATCATGGTAAGATAAGTCTAGGTCTTCCACTGCACCTACGGACGATGTAGGACTTCCGCATTGTAAATGTTTTCTCATTCTTTCTTCTGTTCTTCCTATATGTATGTATGTCCGATCTACTAGAACATGCGCATTCATTTTTATTTCAATACTTTCTTACATACCTAAACGCTTTCTTACTACTCCGTTGATCAGTTTTACTACGCAGAGTTCGCATTTCGATCGCATTTATCCTTCTTTCAAAGGGGCCGTCGACTATAAAATCATCTATAAATATCCCTGAAAATCACGCGATCTAAGTCGCGGATACATGATATATAATAAACACTAAACGCCTACATGATATAGCAAACATTTTGAGGAAGCAACATTCAATTTCGCATAAGCAATAACAGTTCTCAAATGCGACGGGTTTTGGGTTATTGTGGTACCACAATCGCAGAGCAAATCGATCCAATTAATTCCTATCCCGTATTATCTGGAGATCTCTTCAAACTAGCAATTGCATTTGAATCGTATAACAACGAACAAAACGTACAATATCACTGGGTATCAACAGCACTTAGATAAATGAAATTGTCATACTTATAAAAAAAATACTCAAGGTTGATATTTCAATGATCAATTAACCTGATTGAATGTAAAAGTTGAACAATCAAAGTATTTTTTTTTATACCAGTGAAATTTTTAATTTGTTTATGTTATATTTTATCCCACGAATACCTGTTACCTGATCATTAAAAAATCAATCATAAAGTGTGCAAACGGCATTTTGGCAATTGGCAATTTTAACAAAGATACATGGAAATATTTTGAGCACCTGAATGTGGTCGAGGAGACCTGTAGAGTCCATCCTGGAGGCGACGTTGACGGCATTGCCCCAGATGTCATATTGAGGCTTGCGGGCTCCAATCACACCGGCTACCACCGGGCCAATGTTGATGCCTGTCCAACACAGAACACGTGCACTATGTGATCTGGACGGCGTTGTTATACGACAAAACACTTCGCAAGGGCATATATAAATAGTTTCAATAAATCGCATTGCGGACTGCCGTCCTTTGGTCACATCTTACCAATTCTGATTCGGAAGCTGTTAAAGGAGTGCTCGTTGACGTATTGGAGTTGTTCGCGCAGGCGAAGTGCGTAGTCCGCCATGGCGGTCACGTGGCGGTAACCGCGAAGGTCCCGAGTCGATGCCGTTAGTCCTGTCAAATAAACCCGATCCAGTTAAAATCTATCTATCTAAATATTACGCCAGATCCCTTGCGGGGTAGGCAGAGAGAGAGTACATAGTTCCAACAGGTCCTTTTCTTACAGAACTTAGGTTTAAATAGTTGAGTAAAACAGTAGTTAAGTAATATGTGGAATAGGCTAGCATAGGATTGGATCGAGTGAACGATAAGAGGAGAGGCCGATACTCAGCAGTGGGTAGATACAAGCTAATTGATGATGAAGTAAATGATAGTAGAAGAAATGGAAGGAAAGGAAATCTTTGACAACAGTGGCTCCTAATGATTACGAATAACTATGCGCAAATTTTGATAGTTTATTTATTTAATGAAAAACATTACAAAGTTAAAAGTTACAAAAATAGTTATGGCTAATATAGCATTACATTTTGAGCAAACTGAGTCTGCACTAGGTTTGAAACCTGTATTGCAGCTCTTCCAAATTTTAATTTATGAAATCAAAATGAGCCATTTCTCGAGTAGGTAGTATCAAAGAACAATATACTATGAGAGTCGAGGAAGCCAGAGAGGTATGTAAGGAAAGAACCTGTTGGAACTCTGTACTCTGTGCCTACCCCGCAAGGGATATGGCGTGAGGTTATAGATAGATAGATAGAAATGTACATATATCGTAAAAAGTGTGTAGTGTGGCCTCTCTGTGAGTTATGTGTGAATGAGTAGGTGAGTGTGAGAGGATGTGTATGTCATTTTAATATAAATCAAGGATAGCAAACTATGGAAAAGGGAAGATTGTAAAAAAAATATAGGTATATTATAACTACATGAGTAGTTCGGTTTGTTTACTAATTTTAATTTGCATGCTCTAGTAGTAAGTGGGTAGATATTTAGAATTTTGTTCAGCTTGTTGTACAAGGATGGGCCGAGGAAACAAAAATATTTTTTTGGATATGAGTATTTAAATAAAACACGAGTTGTGCACCCTTTCGGCGAGTAGTAGTAGACAGAAACTTTACTTTTTTTAAATAGTCATCATCTGTATATCATTATGCCGTGTACCATGTTTGATAGGAAAGTTGAAGAGTTATGTCATCAATGTCATCGTTTCACAAAAGTATTGTTATTTGAATACGAATTTTTATTGTACATAGAATATTAACAATTGTATTCTTGTGGGCATAACTGAAATTAATGGTAACAAAGTGGTAAAACGCGTCTTTTCAAATTCCCCCCATAATGCCTGTCGTAATTGGACTAAAGTAAAGTATCCGCCGCTTCCTGGTCAGGTTAATTCACCAATTCCATTATCATTGTAATCATCATACTCAACGCAATGAAAAAGAAGAGATATAGTATAGTTACAGCTTACTTACGTACGATTTAGAGCAGTGGTTAAGAGTGTAAGCCGCTCCGCCGTGTCTAATAGTCGAGGGGTCCATTCCCGCACGGGACAAATCTTTGTGTGATCCACAATTATTTGTTCCGGTCTGGGTATTTGTGCATGTAAACTTTCATGTTTGTAAACGCACCCACGACACAGGAATAAATCATATTATGGGGCTTACTTTAAAAAAAAAACAAAAAAAAATAGCTTCCCTTCCCCCCAGCACAAGGATAAAAACGTATTTTAAATTTTGGTGGAATAGTTATACTCTTAATGTAAACAGCAATTCCTATATTGGTGTCTAGCCATACTAACCTGAAGCAGCCATGTAGGTAGCGCCAGTGCTCTTGATCTTCTCGATGTACTTGAACTGCTCCTCGGCCAGGATCTCGTCGAAGTCGGCGATGATCTCATTGAGCAGGCGCAGGCACTCCACTCCCTCGTTGTTGCCCTCCAGCTCCACGTAGAACTCCGAGAAGTTGGGGATGGAGGCGAACATCACGCATACTGATTCGCATTGCTCGTGGTACAGCTCCTATAATAAAAAAAAAATTACAGGGAGAGAAAAAGCAGCAGCTAGTGAGTGAAGGAAGTCTTTTCGGACAGCCCTCCATGAGACGCCAATCCGAAAGACCCTCAAAAATATCTCCACTCATAGACTATCTTCCTGGAAACCGATCTGGAGCGACACCAAAATCCAGAACCACCTCAACATCCGACAAAGGGGAGAAAGCAATGGGAGAGTTCGGACGCCTCCCAGGGTTAGATGAGCATAGCCGACTCCTCGACTATGGTACAGGGCTTCAAAGAGCAACGGCTGGTGTGGTACTCCATCAACCGAATCAGAACCGGAATCGCAAGGTGCAATTTTCCTCTGCACCAGTGAGGCGTCACTGAATCTCCTTACTCTGACTGTGGAGACTCAGTGCAGACTATCCAGCACATCGTGAAGGAATGCCCCACTAGGAAATTCAGCGGAGGATTGGAGAGACTGCACCAGTCTAAACAATGAAACCTTTACGCTAACATTAAATTATGTTCGGACGTCGCATTATTGATAGTACATCGCCATACGATGATGATGATGATGATAAAAATAATGATAATGCAAGTCTTTACTGTCTTACTGTTGGGCAAAGGCCTTTTTTTACAATTCGAGGTGAGAGAGATTATGTCGTACTCCACCATGCAAACACGCTGCAGATTACTGGGGGCGGGTTTGTGGCGACCTGCTGTTGGAACTTATCAAGCCGCGTATAAGGCGGTTTCCAACTTTGCTTAACGACTACCATATTACGTGGCACCGGAACCAACGGCCTAACGTGCCTTCCGAAGTACGGAAACGCTCGAATAAAAAACTGACACAAACGGTCATCCATCTGAGGCCAAACGAGTCGAGCGCTCCTTAACCTTGGTGATCGCTAAAAACACTGCGGTCGCATAGCTTAATGAGCACCTCATTCATTGATATTAGTCTAGAAAAAAACTTAAGGTGGTCCTTTACTGCGAATTACTTCCTTTCTTCTAATATGGTCAAGGAAGGTGAATACTCGTGAACGGGTGCTGCATGTGATAACTGGTCGGCCCAGTTTCCTTAAATTTTTACCCTTTAAACTAAACTCTTTCTGCGCAGTCTATAGTATAGTATACTATTACGATTACTATGCGCAGTCGGTTGACAGTTTCCATGCAGTTATGTCAACTGCACAAAAACTGAACCTAATCTACAATCTTTCAGCTGGCGTGCAGTTCAAATGAAGTCCTTTTTTACTATCTTGTTTTTTATTTAAGGGCTTTTCGGTCCAATACCATGCCAGCCCTATCATAACCTAATCATATAGTACATTACACTACATCTTATCTTGGCTGCATTAGAGAGGGGCTCAGACAAAATACTCTGAAAAACACCGACTTCTATAAAATTAATTTGTTATATATTCATGAGCGCCTCTCTCTCAGCTTTTGTCCTGGCACATTCCACTAACACGTGATGGAGGTCCTCCACAGTGCCGCACTGAAGTATTAGGCCCATATCAATTAAAAAAAAACACCGTTATATTCCCCAAATTGGCCTCTTTTCGCCATAGTATTACACAGTTTGAAGTTTTCACAAAATTTTTTAAAAAATCTACATACAGTGCGACGGGGATCTTTTGGTCCATGGATTACATTGAAAGGGGGCGTTGGTGTAAAATTAGGGTTAACATTTAGTAAAATTTTCTCTCCTCCAAGGAGATATTTCAACAGTTGGGCCCGTATGGTTGCTTATTAAAAAATAACTTGGGTACATTTCATAGCAAGTGGCTTTTTCATCTGATGACACCGTTTGTACTGATTATGGCCGCGGGTCAGAAGATCCTTGTGGGAGTGTTAATACGGCCATTAATTAAATAAATATGTGTAAATTAAAAATATGACGATGATGACATGTTAAGGGCAGAATGAATTCTTGTGAAATATCAAATGGTACTTACATCGATGTTCTTGTCGCTGCACAGGAAGTGCTGGGCGACGTGCTCGGGCAGGATGTTGGCGAGCAGCTTACGGTTGTACGCCTCCAGGTGTTCCATCTCCTCCTTCTCATCTGCGTATATGCAATGCCTTTAAGCCAGGCCTAAGAAGAAACTTGACAAGGAACCAAGGTATAACCTAACCTTACTTAGGTTTCAATCAAGACTAGAATTGAGTAATTTATGGATTCTACACAATTCTATGTCGTGGTTCAAGATTAAATCCAGTGGTTAAGAGCTTAAACCGCTCCACCCATAGAACAAAGAAGATAGGTATTTCTTTCTTCCCCTGCTCCACTGACTGGATCAAATAATCGCGGGTTTGATCTCCGCACACGACGAATTTTTGTGTGACCCACAAATATTTGTTGCGGTCTGGGTATTTGTGCATGTAAATTTTATATTTGTAAATGCACCCAGGACACAGAAATAATTCCAAGTGTGGGGGCTACATTTCGTTTTTAAATTTCTCAAGTTTTTTTATTCTCTGACAAAGTGGTAGCGTGGAAGCAAAAGTTTTCAGAAGATCATTCCTCAAATATTATCATATAAAGGAAAATATTTAAATTCTAGAATGCTTAACGTTACCATTGGCTTGTAGTTTCCAGATGAAATCCAGGCGGTATGTGCTCTCAGTCTGCTGCGAGTGAAGAAGCAAAGCCACCATGGCACCGATGGCAATGACGATGTTGATCCACTGCTGGTTCCAGTCTAAGCCGCACCGGTGCCTGTTGAACGGGGCAATGATAGAAATTCCTTATAGAAAGATGAAGCAGGACTCTAAGGATAGAACTTGTTGGAACTTTGTATTCATGCCTGGCTGCCAGGGACATGTCATAGATTGATAGACCTAAAAGGTTTTAAGTTAAGGTCCAGCATCATTCGGCTAGGTCAATCAGAGATGGGTGACAACTTGTAGTATTTTCATATTCAAGCGTCTCAGTGCTTAGGAAAGCACGCTAATGGCCGTTTTCAATAACAAACTCCAGGATAGATGTTTACTATGAGTAAGATTTTGATAACTTTTCCATATATTCTTGAGTTCAATATTGAAACCGGCCGTAAGTCATTAATCCCGGTTACCATGTTATCGTTAAACAGAGTTCCAAGGTTTTTGCTTTGATAAGTTCCAACAGCAGGTGAGCACAAACCTGTTTTCACTACGTCTGCGTCCATCTAGATGAGTATTCTCCCTCATAACTGCTGATTTATTATTTGGCCACCATTGCCCTGGGGTGTGCAACTTGGCTTATGTACTCACTGGTAGTCCTGGTAGTGGTACTGGTAGTAGAGGTGTTCCTGGGTGGTGACGGCCACGTATGTGACACCCACGGCGAGCAGCAGCACCGTCTTGGCTAGCGTGATTAGAATCTGATGCACCGCGCACAGAAACATCACCATCAGAGTCAGCTGCAGGTAGTGCTGTAAGACGACGCAAACGCTATAGAAGTGCATCATCATCATACAATGAGACGTCTGCTGTAAGAAAGGACTCCTCCAAAGATTTCTACGACGGCCAGCTTTTTGTGGTGCCCAACCAGTTTTTATCCGCGATCTACATCGGGTCATAGGACATTCTTTTATAGGCCTCTTTACTCCACGTCTTTCGGTATGTGAGATTTCAGTTAGTCCGGTCCGACAGTTAAGTATGTATTAATAATACCGCCAGCTGACCAGTTTCTGATTATCAAAACCTCATTCCCATATATAGTCCCTCTTCTTTTACCTTAACGTCTATATGGTGTTTTATTATTTCTGCTATGCAAATAAATGATTTATGACTATTGACTCTTTTCATAATTTACGACTTTTTTATAGTATTTGAACCTGCTGGGGTTAGTTCGTTGTTTAGGTGGCAGGTGACTTATATAAACATTAATTTCTACCATAGGACACTCTCTCTCTTACTTAACGTGATAAGATGATACCTACCTGATTCATGTCATACGGGCAGTAGTTGGGCTTCTCCCCATCGGCTGCACTGGGTTGTTTCATGGCGCTGAACAGGCCCTGCACCTGCTCAGTCAGGATAATAAATAAACTCTACTATATGAATAAAGCTGTTGCCCGCCGGGTCTTTTGTAATTTGTTTATTTTTTTTATCACAACAATAGCATGTATCTCTTATTAATAATTTAGGTTTCTGATAGTGCAAGAATTTTCAAAATCAGATCAGTACTTCCAAAGATTAGCTCATACAAACATTAATTGTAAACTCTGTAATTGTAATTTCATGTTTGTAAACGCACCCACGATACAGGAATAAATCCTAGTGTGGGGCTACGTTTTAAAAAAAGAAAAAAAAAACTCTTTATAATTTTACTAATATCATCAATGTGAATCTTTGTATGTTTAGATGTTCGGATATTTGTTACTGAATCACGCAAAAACGGCTGAACGGATTTGGATGGAATTTGCACACAGATATTATCACCTCGGATATCACATAAGAAACTTTTTATCCCGGAAAATGTAAGATTCCTATCTAAAGTCAACGCGGAAGAAATCGCGAGAATACTAGTATTGGTATAAATAACACTGAGGGATCATTACTTTACACAAAACAGAAACCACATTTAAGGTTCTTTATAAGTTAATGAATAATGGGTAATAATTAAAGAAATAAAGCGGAATGTAGGTACATTCCAACTGATTGATAAAGGAGACATACCATGATGACCTGAATCTGCAGGATCATAGCTACAACGACGATGAAGGACATCATCTGCGCAAGCGACCGGTTGTTGTGGATGCGCAGCGACGCGCGACGCAAGCGCTGCCCGGCGTGCTGCCAGCGACACACTTGGTTAACATTGCTTTTGAGAATCGATATATTATTTGTAGTTGAAGTGATTTGTACTCTAGTACGAATAATATATGCACGGTTTTGAAAGATATCTTATAAATTTCTACAATCTATCTATTCCATTGATCACTCTATAAATATTAATAGGATACGAAATAACCCGAAAGGGATCTGTTGTGATGACATTTAGCGCACGGACGATTTAGCGCAGTGGTTAAGGGCTTAGCCCGCCCCGCCCACTGTGTCTAATAGTCGCGGGTTCGATTCCCGCACGGGACAAATCTTTGTGTGATCCACAATTATTTGTTCCGGTCTGGGTATTTGTGTATGTGAATTTTCATGTTTGTAAACGCACCCACGACACAGGAATTAATCCTAGTGTGGGGAAACGTTTAAAAAAAAAAAAAAAAAATTGATAGAAAGGATCCTAAGTACTAAAAGGATTTCAAATCCATTACTAACTCTGGGAGGGTACTACTAAGATCAAAATTTGTTTGCTACATAAATTAAAAGGTTAATAAGTATTATATATACATAAATGTTATATTGCTGGTCGAATGTCAAAATTGTGATAATAGTACTCTGACCTGTTCCTGGTTGAGTAAACATATATATCGTTGGCCTAATGCAATAGTGATTAAAATAGAAATGCAGGAGCAAATGAAATTAAGCTCTTTGCCTTTAAAATGAGGGTGTTTAATCGGATGACAAAATTTTTGAGATTTATGACATAATGAGTTCTTAGATTTACGCGACTATTACACATGAAATAAAACTATTTTTCGGATTATATAGCGGTTTATAATTGATTTCAAACGTTGAGAACATAAAAATCAAAAATAAACGGCGATAAAATCCGAAATATAGTTTTATTTTATTTATGACATAGCTCAAAAATATTCACAATATTCATACAAATTCATCATATTTGAACAGATCGCTTTTTAATCGATCTATATTGTTAAATGGTACCTTGAAGTCGATGCTCAGGATGAGGTAAGTCACGGAGGTGATGATAAAGCCGCATGTCACGATCGTGGCGGCGCCCAGCGCCGTCCTGTGCACGCGCATAAATACACTCAGAAACAGTCACCCAACATCATAGAGTGATGTATTAACATTGAAATTCAATAGATATACCAAACAAATTCGAGCTCAATCGGACTCCAGCAAAAGTTTAAAAAATGGCGATCATATGATCTTGTTAACAAAACACACAACAAGTGTGCGTGTTGCTGGTATTTGATTTTTGAAGCGTTGTAAACTTACACTACTTACTAATTACAAAAGAATAAGTCTGAAGAAAGAATGACAAAATGCGAAATATAATGCGAAAGTAGAAGAATGTAGGTATTGATGGAGACCTAGACTATCTTACCATGACCGAAGAGATCGTGTCTCATCTGAAGGACAAGTCAAGAGTCTCTATAACCGGCGAGCGTGTACGAGACGAAATATGAGTGTGGAGGAAGCCAGAGAGGTTTGTTAGGAAAGAACTTATTGAGACTCTATGCTCACTTTTTACCCCGCTAGGGCTCTGGTGTGAAGATATACAAAGGTAACAATGTTTCCTCTAACGAAAACTTAACAAGTTTATATAATCCGCTTTTTATAAGCTTTTACTAACTTGCTTTGTTTATATGTTTGTCTGTCTTTCCAGATTTTTAAGCACATTCTGGCATTTGATGGAGCTTAAATACCTATATAACTTAGGTGACAATAAAATGGTACCATAGAGTTAGTCTGATGATCGAGTTGGAAGGAAGCCATAAGAACTCAGCAACTCAATAAGATAACGTCATTGTATTTGCGCTCCTTAGATTTGTCTAGAAAAGTGCTATAGCCCTGGATTGTCTCCCCTCGTATCAGCCGCTACCGCCGTCCGCGGCATGTTTTCACCGACCCTCCCGATGCCCTTACAACCCTTCTTTCGGATACAGATACCGCACACAGGATCAGACACCGACCTCGCCGGGCGAGAATCCCTTGCCCGCCGGCTGGTGCAGAGCGAGACACCTAGTATACGCTCTCCCCCATAACGACTGCCCAAGCCGAGGCCGTTCCTCCTTGAGGCGCCCTGAGCTAGTTGCCCACTTGCTCTTCTGGCTCGAGCGTAGTGGTTGCACGCTCGCCCTCTTGTCCAGTGAAGCTGTAAAGGCCCTGGGGCCAATAGCGTAGATCATTCACACATACACCCAGGTGTGAGACCTGGATGGTCTTCAGGCTCTGGTGATGTCACCAGAGCCTGAAGACCATCCTATGAATGCCATGCGACTACATAGTGACATGGCATTCCTAGGAACTCCTCAACTAAAAATTATAGTTCTACCTTGTTTGGGCTATAATATGTTGTTTTTAAGAAAAGATTCTTCAAGTTTATAATTTTTTACAGTAGAAATTCACTGAATAACCAGCCTGTACTTCGAGATAATAATCTGTCTTGCCATCCGGAACAAATCGGACCTAGTGGTCTAGAAGACTGCATTTTACAGCCGGAGCAAAGAGATCATCTTTATAAAAGTGAAACACTTTGAAAAGTAGATAGAGTGTACAGGGGTCTTATTCGCTATACCCAATTGAACACGTAACTCGGCGCGTCACGATAGCTTCTCGAAAAGCTCGTTTAAAATAATAAAAAAAGCAGGTTATATATACCGGACAAATACTTGTTTCGGTCTGGGTGTTTGTTTATGTGAATTTTGTGTTTGTAAACGTACACACGACATGAATAATTCTTAGCGTGGGGCTACGTTTTTAATAAAAAAATGGTACTTTATTGCATTACTAGAATACGATCATTTCACGAAGGTATCCTAACGCGACGCGTTGTTGCAGCTAATAGGGGTCCTGTCAGTAACACGGGGAGCGTAAACTTTCCTTTTTGTAAGTTAGCTTTTACCGCAATGTTTGCTGACTTTACAAACATTTGAAGATTGTTTTTTATTTCAAATGTTACGAGTACTACTGGTTGAATGGTATGTTGAGCAAAATGTGGGAACGTCTGAGGTACTCCGAGATGATGGAATAAATGAGATTGCTATGCTTGTAATTTTTCCTTTTACCTGTGTATTTTTTCCTAATTTCTAAAAACATATATGGTGTATCCCGTAACATTTCGTGTGTGTAAGTATTTTAATTTACTTGTCTACTACACGTGAAAAAGCCCCGCCACGCTTAAATTCCACAAGCGGGGTGGAAGAGGTGTACTGCATACACCCATTTCTCGCCGATACTGTCTGATTCTGTCTAATAGCGGGGGGGGGGGGGGGGGGGGGCGCATAGCCACACCGAGCACAAGCTTGACTCCAGACTGATACTGGAAATTGTTCTATTGAATAATAAATTTTGTCCAACCTATGATTTGAACCCAGGACCTCGTGATCGCATTATTTATCACTAGACCAACCAGGCAGTCAAGGAAGTAAATATAAATAAATAAATATCAAATCTCATACGAGTTCTTTATATTTTCTTTGGGGAAAAACGGACGTGGGAAGTACTCTATTAATTTTAGTATGTGGTGATACTAACACGTCGAAGGCGAGGAGTTGCACCACCACCGCAGCCACGTACACCACCAGCGAGCACACGAAGTACACCTTCAGCATGCGGTCGCGCTCAGCGGTGTACTGCGGACAAAGAGTAGAATAATCTTTATTTGTATAATACAGGTACAATAAGATGGATACAATAGTATTCATAAGGCTCCTTGTGCATTCTTCCGCGCCGCAATACGGTGTACAAATTTCACAATTAATTTATTACATATCTATATAATATTATTTAATTAGTTAATGTTAGCAGACATATGCATCAGGGCAATGACATGTAATAGTCCCAATCCGTCATATAGAATATGCGCGGACGCGCCGACTTTCGGTAGTTCTAGTATACAATCACAGACCAATCGAGGTCCTAAGAAAATTCTAATTACAAAACAAGAATCAGCGTTGACAGATGTAGCTTTTATGGTCCAAAAGGTAAACTACTGCAACCCCTAGTTAAACTGTAGTACTATTGCTAGCGGACGTCTAACGCGCAGGCATCAAATTCTCCATTCTGGAGGAGGAGGACTTTCCAAAACCAGGAGCCCATAATTATACTAATTTATTTTATTAGCATACCATACAGATTACAATCATGTCCTTAATGTTATAATGTACGATGCAAGTATCGATCTATCATAACCCAGAACTATGTATGCTTGACAGATTTAATGTGCGATTAACAGAACAAAAGCTAGAGAGCGCTATTAAACTAACTAACTTTGAGTTCTTAGATGTACGCGAATATTACACCTGAAATAAAACTATAAAAATATATATACCTCGCGCAGTCGTGGCCAACGGACGTGTTGTTGGTTTCTGTAACTTTACTAATACCTCAGCGCAAAGCACTTTGAACTCTCGCACAGTAGTCTAACAGCGCAAAATTTGCATTAACGATTCCCTAACAGTGTATCAAAGATCAACAGTTATTGAGAAGTGTCACATCGAATATGCTAAGGTCACCTAGCAAGATTACCGGCTCCGCCCCTGAGCTCAGCAAATCGGCAGAACCAGGCAACGTCACTCTTCGAAAACGTAAGCATGATGACGAATTCTCTGACTCATTTAAGTCTTTTACCAAAGAAATCATGGGCACCCTCAGTAACTGGAAAACAGAAATGGAAAACAGTATTTCCCAAATTAACGATAACTTAAATACTGTCATAAAGTCCGATCTAGCTAAGCTCAATGAGAATTTTGGCGAATTGAAGTCCGAAATCAGTAATATTCGGCTCGAATATCTCGAAATTAAAAATTCAGTACAATGTTTGGAATCAAAGCACAAAGAGGTCATGACCTTAATTTCCGAATTACAAGTCTCGGCTCAATACAACAGTAATGAATATGAAAGCCTCAATAAGAAAATTGAGTCGTTGGATCAAAAGAACAGGACCGCGGATGGGTTAGACTCCAAGATAGATTCTCTTATATCCAAAAACAGACTGTTACAGTTGGAAATTAACGCTAATAATCAGAGAGAGAGACGTCTTAACTTAGAAATTGTAGGACTCATTGAACTAAAGGACGAAAACCTCACAGACATCATTATAAATATTGCTAAGCATGCTGGGTTGGATATCTCACAGAATGATGTAATCGAAATAAATCGCGTCACTCCCAAAACCAAGCAGCAAGGTCGCCCTAGAAATATTGTAGCTAAATTAAGAAACCGGCTCCTGAAGGACAATATCATTTCTGGTGTGCGCAGAAACCGGCTTACAACCAAGGACTTAGGTGTACAAGGAACTGGATCACCTGTTTATATCAACGAACATCTCACGCCGTATAATAAGCAACTTCTGAAGAAATGCAGGGATAAAGCAAAACTCAAACAATTCCAATACGTATGGACAAAAAATGGAAGAATTTATGTGAGAAAGAACGATACCTCCCCTGCAATCCAAATTCTAGAAGAAGACGACATCAAGAAAATAAATTAACAAGACATCTATTGAAAAAAATCTTTTTTGTCACAATTTTCTATTTTGTTACTTTGATTTCAATTTTATTATTGTGTTCCTTAAATACGGCAAAAGCAATCACTACAATTATTGATACTGTCGCAACGCACTTTACCGTCCTATCTGCTATTAGTCGTCTTGCATACTCTTTGACACTCGGCGGCCGTCACTACAATAGCTGCATTCCAATACTATCCGCGCGCACAATTCATGTGCGACGTTTAATTCTTATCACCAATTATCGTCTTACATTGCTAGTTTCATACTTTTTTTGTCTATTATTTAAGGTTTACCCCCTAACCAACTTTTGCATAGATATTATAAACACCCGATTTATATCGTATATTCTATCAATTCAACAGATAGCACACTCTTCATCAAATCATCTCTTATCTTATTTTCATAACTTGCATCCGTCCATTTTCCTAAATGAGGTGGATACAGGTGTGTTTCGTACAACCAGATTTCGCCATAGCGTATTTGATCACAATGTGTTAGGAGTTGAACCTATATTTTATTTTATTATTACAAAATCCGTAGTCAATAATCGATTCATTATTCTCAATGACACAACTAACTCCATAATTGTTTTTGTGGTTAGTGAATTTATTACCTTTAAATATAAACGCTCACCTGTTATTAGCGGTCACAGTTTAATATTCCGGATTTTATCTACAAACTTATATCGTTTTTGTAACTACCCCACAAAATTTATAAATATAACTAACACGAATGCATTATTATCTTACGTTAATATTTTAAATGCAATGTTTTTATTACACTGCACTAAATTAAAGTTTTATATTGGACTTTTTATGTTTAAACACAAATTCATGCCATTGCGACTGATTAAACATACCTTTAATACTTACAGAGACCACGGACTTGATAAGCAACATACTTTTAAAAATATATATTTATTACACAGTTCAGGCTATTTGTTACTCATGTTTAGTAATCTCCACATTTACAATGTCGAACCATAACTTACGTGTTTACTACCAAAATGTTCGTGGACTCAGAACGAAATGCTTGGACTTACGACTAAACATTCTTTGTAATGATTACGATGCAATTTTCATAACAGAGACGTGGTTGTGTGACGGTATTTTTGATAGGGAGCTGTGTGACGATAGGTATGATGTGTTCCGTGCTGATCGTGACCCGATCGCTAGTGGTAAAGTGACGGGAGGTGGTGTGATGATCTTAATCCGACGATCGTTTGGAGCATTCCGCCGTGAGCTCGTTCATAACACCCCTACCGAACTACTTTGGGTTATAGTACCGGCGTGTGCGGTTGGAGCTTCCGTAGACTTACAATTGTGTGTTGCTTATATGCCTCCCAATCCCCTGCGAGTACCTTCAGATATCAACGTAATTATTGACACGACTAAATATTTTATTGAACTAAAACCTAATGATAATTATTTATTGATTGGCGATTTTAATTTGCCGTGCATCTCCTGGAATGATAATAGACCCATTTATCAATCACGCGGATCCGTAGAAGTACAAAACGCTGCCATCCGTCTAATAGAGGAACTTGGATATTTTGGTTTGACACAATATAATTCCCTAAAAAATCACGCTGGTAATACTCTAGATCTAGCTTTTTCTAACCTTCCTTTGTCATTAAATCTTTGTTCAAACCCGCTCCTTAAGGAGGACCGTGCACATCCTCCATTTAGTTTAGATGTTTTAGATCTATCATTATCACCTCTCAAAGAGTCCTCGGCACCGAAACGAAATTTCAGGCGTGGCGACTATGACAGCATAAATACACATTTTGATAAACAGGACTGGCAACTTCTCTTGGGCTCAGGCACCATTGATGAGGCAGTTGGTACATTGTATGATCACATATATTGTTGTGTAGAAAAGCACATCCCTTTAATACAAAAAGCTAAATCGTGGTCATATCCCACCTGGTATTCGCCAGCGTTAATAAAAATTATAAAGGAGAAGTTCAAAGTTCACTCGCGTTGGAAAAAATACGGTAATCGACTGGATTACGACGAATTTTCATTGCTCCGAGCAAGAGAACGTCGAGTCCAGGAATCTTGTCTCAAAAAATTCACCAGTAAATGCGAAAGTAGTATCAAATTACAACCTAAAACATTTTGGACGTTTGTAAAGGCCACGCGCGGAGGATCTAAATATCCAAAGCGGTTATGCTTAAATGGTATTGCACATACTGAAGGGAAGAATATATGCGATGCTTTTAACACGTTTTTCAAAAACGCCTTTGGTGTGCCGTGTAACAATTACGTACCAGCAGCAGCACCGACAATAGGTAATAATGTGATAAGTTATATACAAACTTCTACTGATACTGTGTGTAGATTATTGCAGGGCTTGGACGTGTATAAAGGTGCTGGCAATGACGGTATTCCTCCTCTATTTTGGTCAAGTTGCGCCAAGTCACTGGCAACCCCTATAACTATGATTTTTAATAGATCTTTACGCGAAGGGGTATTTCCTAGTCACTGGAAGATCGCACACATCATACCTATACACAAGAAAGGCTCCAAAGCTGAAATAGAAAATTATAGGGGTATTTCAATACTAAACACTATTGGGAAAATCTTTGAACTTGTGGTATATAATAAAATTTATCCAGTAGTTACTCAATCCATACCAGCCGCTCAACACGGTTTCCTTAAGAAGCGGTCCACCACCACTAATTTGGCATGTTTTTCGAGTTTTGTTCTGGAGTCCATCGAGCGTGGCGGACAGGTTGACGTGATCTACACTGATTTCGAGAAGGCCTTCGATCGTGTGGATCACATCATCCTCATTAGAAAACTAGAAAATATTGGAATACACGGCGACCTACTGCGTTGGGTTATGTCTTACCTCTCTAATCGCTCTCAGGCCGTAGTTGTGGGTGGTTTTCGCTCAGACTTTGTTAATGTTCCCACTGGAGTACCGCAAGGTTCGCACTTGGGTCCCTTGTTTTACTGTGCGTATTTGTACGATATAACAACATGTTTCAAATATTGCAATCACCTTATGTACGCTGACGACACAAAAATTTTTCTTAAAATACGCAATGAACAGGATTGCAAGTTAATGCAAAAAGACCTAGATAAATTGTCTGAATATTATACAAGAAATAACATTACCTTGAATATAAAAAAATGTGAGTGCATTACCTTCACGCGCAAAACTAAACCTTTAAAATATAACTATAAATTCAATAATAGCTCAATTAATCGGGGTTATATTGTACGAGATTTAGGGGTATATTTTGACCATAAAATGTTACTAAGTGATCACATCGATCATATAGCCAAAAAGGCTTTTCAAAGTCTTGGCTTTGTTATTCGTGTGTGCAAGCGATTCACAGATCTGGCAGCGCTTAAAAATGTATACTTCGCATATGTACGAAGTATTTTAGAATATACCAGTCCAATATGGTCCCCGCAATATGTTACTTACAAGCATCGTTTGGAGCGAATTCAAAAGATTTTCATCAATCACTTAAACTATCGCTACCGCAAATGTCAAGAATCATATGAGGAGGGGTGTTCGGAATATGGCCTTTTAACCTTGGATCAAAGGCGCACTGTCTTAGACATGTGTCTACTGTTTGACACTGTCCGCGCTAATATTGATTGTTCCGAGCTGGTGTCTAAAATTGGCTACTGTGTGCCTTCGCACCGCACGCGTCATATACGTTTATTAGACGAACCACGACACTATACTAACTATGCAAAAAACTCTGTCCTTTCGCGTCTTATCCACACTTACAATACTCATTTTGGTCATGTTGATCTCTTCTCGGGCACAAAATACTCATTCAAGAAAGAAATTATGAATAGCTTGAAATAATAAACTATCATCTACATCGTCACGCGGGATCCCCAGTGGGGTACGTAATGAACTAAGTATAATAATAATATACAATAAATGCAAATAATTAGATACGGCCTTATATGTATCAAAGTATATGTATGTATGATGCTAGCAATAAACAGATACTTAGGTTTACATATATATAATTACAAACTTAATATAATTATAGTTAATCATGCTCACAAAACGATACGAAATGGTAACTAATGTATTTGTCTCTACTCAAATTTCACTTCTTTATCCTATGCTTTACTTACCTGTTAAATCTACACTATAACATATACTTTTAAAAAGCTAACAAGCTGAATGTCACTGTTTTACACGTTCTACAGATCAATGTACTAGTGATTGCTCTCGGTAAATCTCTTACTTTTTTGGTCATTTGTTCTTAGTTTATTCAGGAAAACCTATTATTGGCTATACTATATGTCTCCCACTATGTTATATTTACTTTTTGTGATGCTGTTGGTTTTCTTACTAAATAAATAAATAAATAAATATAAAAAAAAACACCGTCACGCCTATATTCCCCAGAGGGGGTGGCAGAGGTGTACTGAGTACACCCACGTTTCGCCGACGATGGGATTAGGTCCCATGTAATAGGGGGCGAGCCTATTGCCATATACCGGGCACAATTCCAGACTCCGGACTCATACTGGGAATTTTTCGTTAGAAAAACTACATTTGTCCGACCTAGGATTTGAACCCAGGACCTCGTGATCGCAAAGCGATGCGCTTTGCCACCAGACCAACGAGGCAGTCAAAGTCAGGATTTTATAGCGGTTTATTTTTGATTTTTAATTCCCGACGTTTCGAGTGCTTTGCAGCACCCATGGTCACGGGAGGGACTGAGGTGTTAGACGTCCAAAAGGCATAGTTGTTCCGGGGTACCCTCAACTTCTTAATTATTTTTGTTGTTGTTGGTCCGATCTACGCAGAATGAGCTTACAGTTTCTTAAGGTCTTGCAGTGTTATGCTTGGTTTTGGATTTGATTATATTAATTACCGGATCCCAAGACGATGGAAGCTCCCGGGACCAAAAACAAACGTGGGGAACTAAAAATCAAAATAAACCGCGATAAAATCCGTAAAATAGTTTTATTTCATGTCTATTTAACTTTGTCGAAAATATTTTTACTCTCAGAGGTCTCGGGTTCAAACCCAGGCACGCACCTCTCACTTTTCGAAAGCAATGTGCGTATTAAAAAAAACTATCATTTGCTTTAACGGTGAAGGAAAAATTCGCGCGGAAACCTGCCTAAGAGTTTCTCGAAGGTATGTAAAGTTCGCCAACCCGCACTGGGTCAGCGTGGTGGACTATGGCCTAAACCCTCTCAGTTTGAGAGGAGGCCCGTGCCCAACGGTGGGACAGTTTTTTAACTAGGGTTAATATTATTATTAAATACTAAAACCCTTAATGCCCGCTTTACCGGTCATCACATGCGATCAGTTCCTAGGCACGATACGTTTTTAAATGTTATTATAATAAAGCTATTGTTGTCCCACTGCTGGGAAAAAGCCTCCCTCCCCTTTTTTCAGTCCTTTCTGTTTCTCTTCTGTTAAATGTTATATGCTTGAATAAACATAGAAAAAACGAGTTCCGCACAATTGCCACTATTTTTACAAGCTTTTATTAAACTTGCAGTGTTTGTATGTCTGTTTTTTCGGTTCAAATCTTGTGATCCTCTTGTGTGTGTGTGTGTGTGTATGTGTGAATGATCTACGCTGTTGGCCGCGGGCCCTTTACAGCTTCACCGGAAAAGAGGGCGAGCGTGCAACCACTACGCTCTAACCAGTAGGGCAAGGGGGCAACTAGCTCAAGGGCGCCTCAAGGAGGAACGGCCTCGGCTTGGGCAGTCGCTATGGGGGAGGGCGTATACTAGGTGTCTCGCCGTGGTGCTCTGCACCGGCCGGCGAGCAAGGGATTCTTCAACCTCGCCGGCGAGGTTAGTGTCTGATCCTGTGTGCGGTATCTGAATCCAAAAGAAGGGATGTAAGGGCATCGGAAGGGTCGGTGAGAACATTCCGCGGACGGCGGTAGCGGTTGATAGGAGGGGAGTTGGGTTCGTAGTCGGCGGCGGCTACAATTAGCGGATTACTATGGTTGGACGCGTTCGCAAAATATCGGGTTGTCGCCTTTTTAATTAAGGCGCGAATAGGTTCGAGACCGAGATCGGAATGGAGATCGCTATTCCGTATGAACCACGGGGCTCCGACGGCTTTGCGGAGGAAACGGGATTGAACCGTTTGGAGTCTATCGATGTGAGAGCGGGCGGCGTGCCCGAACACCTCACAAGCGTACGTCATGATGGACCGTATACAAGTTTTATAAAGTGTCACGTTATTCCTAAGGGACATTTTACTCCGCTTGCAGATCATCGGGTATCTTGTAAATTTTTCAAGTAAGCGAGCAAAATTGAATCACAAGATCTGTCTTATCAAATATAGCTCTGGAGAGATCTATCTATATCGCCTGATGCTTTGCGAGGTAAGCAGAGTAGTAGTATTTTATTTCTCATTGAATTCAAGGATTTTTTATACTAGATAGGATATGATACTAAGGCAAAGAGAAGTACCCAATAGATTTGATGAGTCAATGGCATTGACTTAGAAGCTTGATTTTTTACACCGCCAGTGGTCTGTAGATCTTAGAATTCGACATTAATTTCAACTTGATATCTCTACCCACTCCTTAGAAAAACGATCCTAACTTACAGACAGACTTACGGACAAACAAGTGATATTATAAAGGCTGTGTCAAGTGATTGAGGGACTGAATCCTAAATTTCAGTTTATATCGTTCTACTGCTGAGCAAAGGCCTTATCTCACAAATTAAACTGAGAGAGAATACGTCATTTTCAACAACAGTAATAATAGGTACCACTAGCACCAGTGAAAATGCTATAGAAAAAAATTATCAAGTATCTACTCTACACAAACATTAATGTACATTCCATAATAAAAACTTAAATCAGAAAATTTGATGTTGCAAGCACAAAGTCCAATTTTGCTTAGCAACATCTTCGGCCCATCTCTCCCCTCGCTATAAACAGGTTAAAAACAAAACCGCTACCTACTTAAGAGGCGGCCTCTTACCGCGAAATTCGTAATAACAAACAAAAAACGACAAATTATTCTTAATCAAACGACTTTTATAATCCCCTAGTTGTGAACAAAGTTTTGTTATTTATTTTGAATGGGGGTGGAAGCGGCGGGGTGCGGTGCAGGTTAGATTCGCGAGGAGTGGCTACGTTTTAGGGTTCCGTACCACAATCGGTAAATCTTATAGAGTCACTTTGTTATTCGTCTGTCTGTCCGTCTGATCAATGGTTAAGACCGTTTTTTTCAGGAATGAATAGAGGTTTCGAGTTGAAATAGTGTCCAATACCTACTATACAGTATCAAACACTAGGTGATATATACTAGGAGATAGATATCAGAAAATTAAAAAATTACTAATAAAGTTTTTTTTTATTAAATATATTTATTAGTAAATTTCGACTAAAAATTAATGAGTTAATCGCCTGTAATAAATATGATTTGATTTGAAATGCTAAAATCTACGAGAGTCTACGGTCCCTTACTTGGGTTAATTCAAATTTTTAAGTCAATGCAATTAGTATTATGGATATAATTACATAAGGCTATTTACTTTAACTTATCAAAATCATGCAGTTAGCAAGAAGTACATAAAAGGTTATGTACTATAAAGTAAACTATGTAAAGAAAAGAAATCCGAAAATTGGGAATTTTTAATTCTACAAAACAAGTTTTCTTCACGTTTTTTAAAATATTGCCCCACACTAGGAATTAATCCCGTATCGTGGGTGCGTTAACAAACATAAAAATAACATGTGAATGATATTTCTCATACACAAACATCTAGATGGAAACAAATAAGTTGTTAAGGATGAAAATGGACGAAAATTTTAAATAGCGCGGATCCTAGCACGGTACTCTCAGAGTGTGAGTCCTACTCGCACTTGACCTGTTATTTAAATATTCAGTGTGGAGCGCGGCGCAAATTGGGATTGCGGTTCGCAAGTGTTGTTTTAACGTAGTCAAAGCACCGCCAGATATGGTGATTTATGTTACTTCCGTATATCACCATATTTGCTTTGTTTGTCGAAGTTTTGTAAACTTTGTGTTGTTATTCGGCTTAAAAATATATTTCCACGCGCGGTGGTGACAGAAGTGTACTATGTGCGCCTACATTTTGCCGACAACAATGGACGTAGTGAATATTTAAAACATCGTTTTAAACCATATTATTCAATGAAACTTGTTATTTTCATAAAAATCTTGTTTTTTTTCAACAAGTCACGTGTTTTCAATTTTTAACAAAAATACGAAAATAAACGAATTTTTTGTTTTTTTGTTTCGAAGGAAACAATTGATTTCTTTCAGAATTTTCTACGCTAGTAGTTACATAGTGAGGCATGCTATTGCCGCTTTCGTCTTCATCTCCTCCTTTCTTTATTTTTTCGTGTGCCGATGCAGCATCGAAGCAGTCGATTAAACAGGTTATTCTTATACCGCGATCGAACACCGTTAGTCACCAAAACGCGATGCAGACGCTAATCAGCATCGACGCAGTCGACAAAGAATGCCTTTTTTTTAAACGTGGCCCCACGCTATGGTTTATTCCTGTGTCGTGAGTGCGTTTACAAACATGAAAATTCATATACACAAATACCCAGACCGGAACAAATAATTGTGGATCACACAAAGATTTGTTCCGTGCGGGATTCGGACCTGCGACTATTAGACACAGTGGGCGGAGCGGCTTAAGCTCCTAACCACTTCACTAAATCGTCCGTCATTTTTGACATTGCGATCCAACGCAGTGAGTCGGCAAAACGCGATGCAGCATCGACGCTGTCGAAAACATGCTGTTTTGCAATCCAACGCAGCGAGTCGGCAAAACGCGATGCAGCATCGACGCTGTCGACAAACATGCTGTTTTGCAATCCAACGCAGCGAGTCGGCAAAACGCGATGCAGCATTGACGCTGTCGACAAACACGCTGTTTTGCAATCCAACGCAGCGAGTCGATAAAACGCGATGCAGCATCGACGCTGTCGACAAACATGCTGTTTTGCAATCCAACGCAGCGAGTCGGCAAAACGCGATGCAGCATTGACGCTGTCGACAAACACGCTGTTTTGCAATCCAACGCAGCGAGTCGATAAAACGCGATGCAGCATCGACGCTGTCGACAAACATGCTGTTTTGCAATCCAATGCAGCGAGTTGGCAAAACGCAATGCATTCGATAAAAGAAGCTATTTTCGTACCGCGATAAAACGCCATTATTCACCAAAACGCGGTGCGGCATCGATGAAGTCGAAAAAACAAGCTATTCTGATATTATGATTCAACGCAGCGCGTGCTAAATATGCAATGCAGTCGATAAAAGATACTATTTTGACGATTTTACCACGATCTAACGCTGATAGTTACCAAAACGCGATGCAGCATCGATGCAGATGCATCATCTATGGTATAGCCCTTAGTGTATCATCATCATCATCAGCCTATAGCAGTACACTGCTGGACATAGGCCTAAATGTATCGATTCGCTAATATTTCGATTCGTATTCCGTTTGTTATTATAAGTTTGCGCAAGATATTTTCTAAAATATACAGTCATTTTATTGTAGGTTCAAAAGTGTCCTCCGATATTTGACTAAGTAATATAAAATCGCTAAGAACAATTCCCCTAAGACAAAAAATTATGCCTGAATTATGCCGAAATTATAATAACAACTCATTTACGTAATCTCAGAAGATGGTTGGAAGTAACGAAATGGCGTAGTTTATTAAAATAAAGCAGGTGGTGAAAATTAAAGCCACAGTCACGTTGATGATTCCACGAGGTGGCAGCCGTGTGGCATCGGCGCGAATTCGGTATAATATCGGCACGACATCGGTACGACATCGGTGCAGCAGCCGTAGGTTATTGGAGGGATACGTGCGCAATACTGGCGAGGTACACGTACGGCTTCGGCGGGCCACTGCCGCGGTAATAATGCCGAATAATGGATCCGCCGACACAAAGGAACATTCAGCAGGGCTGCAATACTTTTTTCGTGCAGAACACAATTTTGTCGGCCCGTGATTGAAGTCCGTTTTTTAATAAAAAACAACGAAGCTCCAGCCTGGGAATTATTCCAGTGCCGTAGGTGTGTTTACATACATGAAATTCGCATACACAAACACTATTTGTGGGTCACACAAAGTTATGTGGACCCTTTGCAAGGGATCTAGCGTGTGTGTGTGTGTGAGTGATGTACGCTGTTGGCCGCGAGGCCTTTACAGCTTCACCGGACTTAAGTGCGAGTGTGCAACCACTACGCTCGAGCCAGAAGGGCAAGAGGCGACATACTCGAGGGCGCCTTGAAGAGGCGGCTTCGGCTGGGACAGTCGCTGCGGGGGGAGGGGGTGCACTACTAAGTGCACCGGTCAACCGCCGGCTAGGGGGGGGGATCTACGACTTCGTCGTCGTCATCGCCCGTATTCGGAGCGGAAAGAAGGGATGACAAAGCATCGGGGGGATTGGTGAGAACATGTCGCGGCCGGCGGTGCAAGGGATCTGGCGTGATGATATAAATAGATAGACAAAGATTTATCCCGAGTAGAGATCGAACTCGCGTCTATTAGATCCATTAGGAGTAACTGCTTAAGCTGTTAACCACTAGACCGAGTCTTCCATGAAGTGTAGTCAATATTATTCTTGAAACGAGATGACTTGTGTCACACGGCACATAAAACAACACGGTTTTCTCACAAAATCCGTGACATACGTCTTCACGCCGTGCTAGCCCTGAAGGCATTTGCCCACGGAAATAAACCGGCTTAATTGTCTGTCAGTTTTCACCGCCGCCACCGGCCGGTCAATTTACTTCGGACTTAGTTAAATGGAGTTTTGGGTGAATAATGCCCGTACAATGGAATCAAGGACAACTCTCGGCCGTTGCCGTTGAATGAAGCTCTATCTAGTAAAATTTTATAATTAAAAAATATCTAGACAATTGTTTTGTTATATGATGATTAAACAATGCGTGATTATGAGAATGTAGACAATCGCATATTCTCGTTTGTGAATGTGGTACCTATATTAATAAAATAATGATCTAATTCCTATAGGTAAAGCATGCAATATCAGCTGACGAAGTACTGAAGACCCGATGACTATATAACCATACCAGATTCCTTGCGGTGTAGACAGAGAGTACAGAGCTCCAACAGATTCTTTCCTTACATACCTCCCCTGGCTTCCTCCACTCTCATAGTTCGTCTCATACACGCTCGCCGGTTACGGAGACTTTTGGCTTGACCTTCAGATAAGACACGGTCTGTTTCATCATGGTTAGATAGTTTAAGTTTTCCCCGGTACCAACATCCTTTCACTTTTGCATTGTATATCTGTTTTCTCATTCTTTGTGCCGATATTCTTTCTATATACCCGAACCAACGGAGCATATCGTTTCTCATCTTTACACCGGTACTAATTTTCATACCATTTGGTAAGACACAGACAAGATTTTGCACGCTATATAAAAAAGAGGGGAGGTCAATTTTCTAGTATACACAAGACCTACCTACACTTGCAAAATAAATGATTATGATTACCTACACTTTCTTACTGCGCTGTTGCGAATACGGTCGGTCATATTAACTCCGCACATCGTCCGTAGAGCTCGCATTTTGGCCGCATTTATCCTGATTTCTTTCTCCTTTTTACATACCCAGCTCTCACTGCCATATAACAGCGTTGGGACAAGCACTCCGTTATGCATGACCAGCTGCACCTTTTGGCTTAAGCGCCGCTTCCCAGTTAGCTTTCTAGTCGTACCATTAACCCTGCATTTATTCTCCTCTCTATGTCAGCGGTGTATTTCCCATCCTTATTGAAGGCACATCAAAGATATACCTCATTCACATGCTCCAGCACATCGTTACCAACCTTAATCCAAGAATCCTTGCATTCGTTCTGGTTTCTTCCCATTCAATGAAATAAAAAAAATATAGAAATTGAAGAAAAACAAGATAGATAATAAGGACATTTTTCTTTCTCTCACGTCCTAATTTCAACATTTTCTGTACTTTGAATTCAGCTGCAATCTGTCTGCCAGACTTCTACAAAACGAAGGTTTTCATTTTCAGACGTTGGCATATAGAATCAAATTCTATTCTCAAATCAGAACAACAGCAATAAGTATCTAATGTCAATAGCAAACAAGCCGTACAGATTGCCGCGTGCCGGTACTATTGAGAATCGTTTGACTGACCATGCTACTACTACTATAGCTGACTTACCATGAAAAGATTCACGCTAGCGAGTTGCTATTCTTGTCACACTACATATTTATTACATAAACATGAACGTGACAGTACTCTTACTGGCTCACCTCACGATAAAGTCAGTCTTTTCGTGCTAAGCCCTTAGCTGACTCATTAAACTCGAATAGATAGCAGTCGAGCTCCGGCCGGTTATCCATCTGAGGTTGCCTCTACTGAGGACGTATCGGAAGTAGGGGCTTAGGTTTGATACATAATGTTTTGGAGGGGTTTGTATCAAAAGGTCGACTTACTAAAACGGCCTCATATCAAAATGCTCAAATGAAACAAGGAAAGAAAACCATATTTATTAAAATAATAATAATAACAGTAAATGTTTTCTGTGTTCCGAAATACATACACCGAGTGATTGATGGGTGAAATTCTGGAGTCGTGAAAAAAGAAGGGCAAGCCATTTTGGGGTTTAAATTTAGTTTATTGGCTTTGGTTTTAAAGAAAATTTCTTGAAGTGAAAAAACACAAAAACATACGAAAGAAATTCTTTTGGTTTGTTCCTGTTGGAACTCTATACTCTCTGCCTGCCGCGCCAGGGATCTGGCGTGAAGATGTAGATAGCCAGAGAGAAATCCTTTTGGTTATCGAGAGACAAAAGAAAACAGGTATATTTTCGCAAAGAGCCAAAACCGACGTTAATATAAAGTAAATGAAAAGACACACCGTTATTTCTCGTTCGTCACCGTGATACTCCCAAGGCGGGAATGGCAGAGGTACTAACAAGCATTACTACGATAATAGGCACAATTGTTAACTACGAACTGATGCTGAACATTTTTCGATTGAAAAACTAAATAAATAGAACATAATTTATCTGAAGGGCATGTCAAGAGTCTCCGTATCGAGACGAACTATGAGAGTAGAAGAAGCAAGAGAGCTTTGTAAGGAAAGAACCCGTTGAAGTTTTTTTTCCTTCAAGAAAACGTAGTGGGCTACCCACACTAAAATTTATTCCTGTGTGTTGGGTGCGTTTACAAACATGAAAATTAGCATACCCAAATCGAAACAAGTAACTGTTGGTCACATAAAGATTTGTCCCATGCGGGAATCGAACCCGCAACTATTCGACCTAAAGGGCGGAGTGGATTAAGCTCTTAACCACTGGGCCAAATCGTCCGTCAATTTCAAACAAAGACTACAACAAAAGAACAACCGTCAAACACTTCAAACAAAGAAGAATATAATGATTTATTCTTTTTAATGACTCTTTGAAATGGAGGGAACTTTTATATATAATTAAATAAGGAACACGGCTCAAGCCGGTGTGGCCTGGAGCTAGCTCGATATCACCACGATGCAGGCAAGTGCCGAGGAAGTGGCGGCGAGCTGGCCTGCACTCGACCGCATGCTCTCCCCGAGTTGGATATAATTTGCTAGACAGGATGTAATTTTTCCAAATTCTTTGTTCTGTTCCGTTTATTATTTCAGAATTCTTGTATCGACTTGTGAGTTGCAAAAAACAGGTTAAATTGATTTACAAGCTTTTGTTTAGTTTTTTCTTTTACTTAAAATGTCTGTATTACATGGAAACATCAAATAAAAGAGATCTGCAACAAATTAAGTAAATTTTCCTATGCCTTATCTAAACTTAGTAAGATTGTAAGCTAAAAGACTTTGTTAACAGCTTATCACGGATACGTTGCCTCCACAGTAAGATACGGAGTTATATTCTAGGACAATTTGACTATCAAAGATCTCGCTTTTAAAGCCCAAAAGCAATGTATTAGGTCTATGTGTAATCTGAAACAAACTGAATAATGTCTGCCTCATTTTAAAATATAAAAATTCTACTGCAACCATGTATGTTTAATTAAGAATGTTGTGTTTTTATAAAAACTAATTTAGATTTATTTACATTTCAAACTAGAGCACATCTCACACTAGAGACATCGGGACAAACTTTGCTTGGTACCTTCTAAAACAAAATTGTTACATAGCAGTGCATTTTGCATGGCCCCAAAAAATTATAATAAAATTCCGTCCACGATCCGTAAAATAAATGAAATACAAAGCTTCAAAAAGGCTCTTCGTAGGTTCTTGATTGATAAATGTTATTACACAATTCAAGAATATATGGAAAATAAACAATAACACTCCGGTTTGTTCGACATAATTAGAATTTTTGACATGTATATAATGACATAATACATCTTCTTCTTCTTATTCAGCCGAAAGACGTCCACTGCAGGACAAAGGCCTCCCCTAAAGACCGCCACAACGACCGGCTTTGTGCTGTACGCATCCAACTTCTACCCGCGACATAATACATACCTAGATATTTTATAAGTGTTTTAGCGATATGAGTAACTTTGTATGCGTATATAGCGGGACATAGAGATCTGTAACCCTTTTATTATTTACCACCCATTTGTACCTATTGTTTACAAATAAAGACATTGAATTAAATTGAATTGTATGTTTAGGTTAAATCTTGAAAGCCACTTCCACCCTATTTATTTGAATTGGGGGAATTTTTTGATGAAAAAAGTACCTCTATCCGACCTGGGATTTAAGCCCCAGGACCTTGCGATTATCGATATATAGACATATTTCAAAAATAATTGGAAGCAATCCTGTATTAATATTAAATCTTGTTTTTTTGATGGTCAATGTTAGAAAGAAAGAAAAGATATTTATAAGTCAGCTAACAGCTAAGTACAATAAGTAATAACGATAATACAAAAATATAACATGTACACATTATGTAGCCACACTAATGAGGTAACACGAAAAGATAGAAGACTTCGTTTCAGGTTTGCGTACATTTTTAAGAAGTTCAAGTTGAAAATATACTGGTACATCGATTGATTGATATTTTGTTCTCGGTGTATATCAAAGCTGTCCGTTTATCTATATCAACACGCCAGATCTTCTGCGGGGTAGGCAGAGAGTACAGAATTACAACAGGTTCTTTCCTTACACACGCTTCCTCCACTATCATAGTTTGTATCATACACGCTCGCCAGTTATGGATCGATACTGTTACTATAAATATCGAATCGATATTTTGAAAATCTGGATACAACACAAAGCTAGTTGTTGAGCCTTTTTTCCTGTACTGGAACTCTTCCCAATGACAATTATGATTTATCGATATTTTTATTCATTAGCCCATCCCTAATTGAAACTTTGAAGCCAATTTGAAAATTTAATTTGGCTGTGTTACGCGCTACGTCGTGGATAACGTTAAAATAGGGCGCTGGTGCGCTGCATTCCCTTAATTATTTTAGATGTAGACCGACGACGTTCAAACCATGGACCTTATCCGGTATAACCAATTAAAAACGTAACACGATACGTTACGACGCCTTCCAATACCACACCTTAAAACGGAGCACGACGTGATTGCATACTCCAGTTGCATACAGAATCATTTCATGAAGTTATCAAAACGCGTCGCGTTTGGTCAATGCAAATAAGGTCTCTGTTGAAGCGCTGCGTGTGAAATATTAATTATCATCATCAGCCAAAAGACGTTCATTTCAGGAAAATGGTCTCCCCAAATATCGACACGATGACAGGCGATGTGGTGTATGCAACCAGCTATAACCAGTGACTTTTACCAGGTCTCTTCTGAAAAGTGGGAAACTTCTTTGCCCTAATATTTCATCATCATCATCTTAGCCAGTTCGATGTCAGGTGCATCCAACGACTTCCTGCGATCCTCACAACATCATCGGTCCATCTGGCAGGCAGCCATCCCACGCTGTGCTTACGAGAATACGTGGTTTCTACTCTAGAATCATTCTGCCCCGTCGCCCGTCTGAGCTTCATGCTATATGGCTGACTTCAGCTAGTAAGCTAGACTAGACTAAGACTTTAGTTCTTCTACGAATCTCCTCATTCCGGATTTGATCACGTAGAGAAACATTTAGCGAAGCTCTTTCCATATCTCGCTAAGCTTTTTTATGAGACCTATTGTAAGAGACCACGTCTGTGATCCGTATGTCATCACTTGCACTACGCATTGCAACTATATTTTTGCAACAGTTTAAAACTTATTGTTAGGGTATCGAAGCAGCCTAAAACGCGGCCACATTGACTGCATAGTCGGAGGACCCCGTTAAGTTCTCCTGCGTCATACTAATTGAATCGAAGTCTAGTGCACCAATGAAAGGGTAAACTTACTCGTTACAATCACTTAAACTTAAATGTGATTAGATATGATCCTATTTTTAGCTCTTTCAGAAGAAATGACGGGATTTATAATCAAGACATACATTCACAGAAAAGTCAAGAGTCTCCGTAACTGGCGAGCGTGTATGTGACGAACTATGAGAGTCGAGGAAGCCAGAGAGGTATGTAAGGAAAGAACCTGTTGGAACTCTGTACTCTCTGCCTACCCCGCAAGGGATCTGGCGTGAGGTTATAGATAGATAGATAGATAGACATACATTCATGTTTATATTTTGGACAATATATGTCTCATCGCACTACTAAAAGGCTAAAGATTCTTCTTATAATCACTTAAACCTTAATGTGATTAGGTATGATCCTTGCTAGTCTTCAATTTTCTACAAATTGAAACCTACTTTCTGGCCCTTTCAGCCGAAATCCCGTCTATAATTTGGACGTCTCCACATTTTCCATTTGGACTTTTAAAAGATATATACTAGTACGATTTTATGGCGGATCTTCATTGAGTTCGGCCGCTTAGTGTCGTCATGCATTACTAAATCCTGTTCGCCACTCGCAACTACTAATCCCACTTTTTAACCCAAGCCGGGTTAAAAAGTGGAGACATTCACACAGTCAAGTGTGAACACATTTCGGGACCGGCTTTTAGTTTTAATTGAAACTCACCGAAATTGCTCGACGGCTCGGAAAAAAGGGGATAACATTTTTGATGGGATTGTAGAATGGAATCCAAGGCTTTTTGTAGAGAATTTGTCTGTCACTGCGGTGTCTAATGTAAGCCGGCATCTTTGTACTTGTAGTCTGGTACGGTGTAGTCTGACGATTTATGATTATACTGAGCGTCTGTTACGTGTAGAGTTAGACCGCATATTTTGAGACAGAATAATAATAAAAGCTAAAGTATAGGAATTTTCTCCACAGGAATGACATTCGGTAGTGGTTGTAGTCTTTATTTTTTTGAACATATGAAAATATTCTGATTCTAACAGTTTGCCATTTGACAAGGCTTCTGTAGTTAGGGTACTATGAGAGTAGCTTGATTTGCAGTCATGTCGTTTTTGGCCCGTCCGGCTAGCGTCCGGCGTCCGGTGACCGGCCGGTTCGACCTACTCTAATTGTCTCCGGGACGTTGTGCTCGTTTTGCTTCCAATTCCTGAGGGAATCCACGCGCGGGAATCCATCCGTGATGGATTTTATTCGTGTGCGATCGAAATTGCGCGGTTGATTATAAAATTGTAAGCGCATTCGGTGGATCTTTTCTATATTTTCGTTTTTAGAAACAGGGCTAAAAACTGCTTAAACAAGGTAACTATTAAGCTTTTTTTATAGATGCTTTGTAATTTGGCAATCATTTTCTAATGTACATGGCACAGGAAGGTAAGGAGATTCAAGGATAGATGTCATAAATTTGACAGTTTTTTCCAATGGCTTAAAGCGTAGGTCACTTCACTGACGGGATCGACTAGTCGCGGATTTGTTAGCACAAAATTTTTTTGTGGGAATACGTATAAGGATATTTTATAATTATATATATTAATAAGGATAAAAATATTAAATAAATTATAAACGAGTACGCGAGTGCGAGAGCAAGAGGCACTGTTTGGTGGTATTCATGCAGTATTAATTTTCTAAGACCTGGCCAAGATTGGCTCAGGATAAGGATATGGAAGTTTATACCCTGCAGTGGGTGGAAATAATGATGATCATGATTTACCTTCTGCTCCAGCTTGGTGTCGCGGAAGGTGAGGGTGAAGGGGCGGCAGTGCTCGGCTCGCAGGCGGTCGATGGAGCGCGCGTCGATGGCCTTCATCAGGTATTCGTTCACCTCATCTTCCGGCTTCTTGTTCTCGCTGCCGGCATCCACACCGATCCTGAGGATACATTACATACATGATTTTCTATTTCTTTAGTCAAAAATCGTCCACTGCTGGATAAAGGCCCTCCCCAAATCGCCATGACGACCGGTTATATATATTCCAGCTAATGATCATGACTATATTCTAATTCGTAAGGCAGCGGGCAGGGACTGGAGAAGGAGAGCTGAAGATCGAGCTCAGTGGCGTGCCATGGGAGAGGCCTACGTCCAGCAGTGGACTGACACGGGCTGATGATGATGATGATGATGATGATGATATTCTAATATTATTCATGTCTCCAGATAGTGCTACTTAATAAAAACCGGTAAATTAGCTTTTCATAGTAGGTATAATATCGCGGGTAACGAATCTACGAACGTTTATTAATCATTGTTCGCGATTACGCACCGGTGTCGCTCGTGGTAATATCATGAAATGAAAAAATGCCCTAAAAGCCGAGACAGCTGTCAAGTTGTCAGCCCACAAACAGACGGGATATGAAATATAAAATATGTAGGTAAGTAGGTAGTGCACTTTACTACTGAAATGAAGGAAAGTCGCGTGTCAACTTGGGAGGGAACATTTTGCTAGTAACATATGAAAAATCACATGATATTCATATTCATTCGACGCATAATCAGATACTTTTACTAATAGTGGTTGCTGAATTCACACCTGATAATGTAATTGCGTTGATGGGCTTATAAGAGTATTTTAAAACTTTCTTTAAACACGCTTAATTTTTTTCAGTTAATAAATTACACTTCATTTAGTAGTAAACAGTAGTAGGTAAAATTGGACATCATAGATGGACTGATTTGTCATTCTTGATCCGACACCCACCGGAGGATACCTTCGCTTAACTTTTGTCTTATTCCTCCTACTTCGATACTGTATACTTTCATACATACATGTATGTTTTACTACTATAATCAGTAATGCAAAACAATGTTATTATAATGATTTTTGAAGACAAAATAAATAAAAAGACTACAAAAACGCAGAGCCGAGACTTAAGCTTGTCAAAGATTATGCTACGGTTCGCTTCATCCTACTAATATTATAAATGAGTTTGCATATATGGATGTTTGTTACTCAATCACACAAAAACGGCTAAACGGATTTGTAAGAAATTTAGCACACAGATAGTTTATTAACTGGATTACCACAAAGGATAGTTTTATTCCCGGAAAAATGTTAGATTCCTGTGTAAAGTCTGCGCGGGCAAAAACTAGTCCAATATAAAGCGTCACGGATATTCTCGTAAATTACGACAAAACTAAATCCAACTATCGATGTTAGTTGAAATCAAACGGAAGGACCGCAGCGCGGAGTTCCGGTGGCTCAAAGGTAGATCTAATTGAAATCAGAGCTTACTCTGGTCTGTTTGCAGTTGGCTGTCGACACTGCACAATGCGTCGTAATCAAGGCAGTCCAATGCAGACCGGCTGACGAACCTACCCCCTTAATAGTGTTGACGAACTTAAGGGTCACCCGGTTCCATTTCAATAAAAGGTTAATGGAATAAACCCAGACAGGAAACATCGCGGTGATGGAGATTGCAATCTCGGATTAACTTGGGCGTTGAGCCACTCTGCACTGCGTAATCTTGAAATAAATTATTTTCCGCTGGCAACATCGTTTTCAATTTTCACATAGAGAAATTTTTTTGCTGTCTTATGTAAATTTAATTATACGGCTCTCAATTAGATTGAGTTAGTGTAAAGAGAGGAATCATTCTGATATTGGTAGCTATGTAAATAAACTGACGGCTTCGTTGGTCTAGTGGCAAATAATGTTCTTTACGATTACGAGGTCCGAGGGTTCAAATCTTAGGCTGGACTAATGTAGTTTTTCCATCGAAAAACTCTCAATATCAATCCAGAGTCTGGAATTGGGCCAGGTATATGGCAATAGGCTATTACATGAGACCTAACATCGCCAGCAAAGAGTGGGTGTATAGAGTACACCTCTGTCAGCCCCGCTTGGGGATTATAGGCGTGACGGTGTAAATAAGCTTATAGCAAATTAACTGCCATCTGTCTATCTATCTATATCATCACGCCAGATACTTTTCAGAATAGACAGACGGATCAAAGTCAAAGAGAGCCCAACAGGATTTTTACAGCCCTCTCTGGCTCTTGTTTATCTATAATAACTTCTGTTACTTTTCACATGCAATGACGGTATAGAATGTATAGAATAGAAATTTTTGCAGCTTGGCACAGACATACACGATTTTGATACATCTCTTTCGCTTCATCTACATTCATAGATCTCATATCCTTCTTTCGGATACAGATACCGCACACAGCATCAGATACCGACCTCGCCGGCGAGGTCGAAGAATGGCTTGCCCGTCGGCCGATGCAGAGCACCACAGTGAGACACCTAGTATATGCCCTCCCCCATAGCGACTGCCCAAGGCGAGACCGTTCCTCCTTGAGCCGCCCTTGAGCTAGTTGCCCTCTTGCCCTTCTGGCTCGAGTGTAGTGGTTGCACACTCGCCTTATTGTCCGGTGAAGCGGTAAAGGCCTCGCGGCCAAAGCGTTAAAAATTCCCACGCACAAGAATATCTCATATCCTCTGGCAAAAGGTACCGCAGCTTGAAATAAAATTAAAATTACGTTCTGGAGGAGCTATTTTAAACAAAAAATGGGCACAACTTAATGAGCGCGGCGCACGCGCGGTGTGAGCGGGAATGGTTTTGTTTTCATAGACTTTATTTTGTTCGAGTTGCTTGAACAATACCTAATGTATTTTAAATAAAATTTCGCACTGGAGAGTTGCGGCAAGCAGCTGGCATAAATTAAGTTCTCTAAAGTGTGTTGCGAAAATGCGGTTGAGGTGTCTTCTCCAGTACGTATTACATAACTCAATGTTTGGTGGCTTTTGTCGTGAGTTCAGCGTGTTCTATGAATTGAAAATCGTAGGGCCACTAGGTCCGTTTTCTACTAAACTTGCCACCCCCGCTTAGGGAATAAAGGCTTAACGGTCTTTATTTTACTTAACTTTAGCACCACTTTTCTTATCAAAATAATGCAGTTATGGCAAAAGTGAAGAATGAAAAGCCATTTTAATATCATACAGTTCAAAAATCGGCATATTTGAGGTCATGCCAAAAGTTAAATCGCGGAAATCATCGCCATAAGGTCGCTTTTATCGCGGACTGCCACATTTAAACACGTAAATGAATTAAACACACTTCGTTTTACGCATGCCAGGGCTGGCTACAGATGTTCGGCGGTACCGCACGACTTAATTACTTTTCTGTAAACTCTCCATTGAAATCCAATCGAGCGGTACTCGGTAATTACCGCTCTGCACCGCCGCCGGCTATTAGCGGCTATTACACGATACAATTAGAATTTTATTCAATAATCGGGGGAGGGGGGCCTGCGGTTCATTTGTTAGCGTAGGGAGGTCGGCTCCCGGCCACGTCTAACCTTTCGCTTGTTTTGAGTTCAATCAGCCACGTACAAATGGTGTTTTTGATTTAGAGTTCTGAGTAACAAAAGGCGGTTTCTCTTGTCTTAATAATTTAGAATCAAGGCTTGTATTAATTAGGTCACCAAATGTCCCGCGACAAGCGTCACTGGCGACTGGCGTCAGGCGAAGCCGAGCGACGTTGGGCGTCAGTCGACAAGTTCGGATACATCTCGCAACCTGTTCCTTGTCGCCGCGTCGCTTTTGTTGGGGAACATAAGTTACAGAGTGAAGACATGTGTTGCGTAACAAATTGGACGAACGATGTATGTACCTCTTTGGGCAATGGACATGCTGCGACCGGTTAAATAAATATGGACGACATAGGTCACGGGACATTTTTCGGGCGACGTCTCTCGACTTTACGCGCCATCTCAAGCGACACGTGTCGCGGGGCATTTGGGGCCTGGTCCTCCCCGTGCTAGTGGCCGTTGAACGGGTACTCACTTGGAGGAGTGCTTGCCGTGCTGCGAGCCGTGACCCATGACACGCATCTCCTTGGAGACGTTGCCGTTGATGGAGAACGAGTGCTGAGGCTTCTTGTCCTGTGGATTAAGGTACACGCATTAGGGACAGATACAGAACATACGCTTTAAAATAATAAGACACTGATATATAGCCTTTATACTCTCTGGCCATCTCAAGATTACAGCAAGAGATCTGGCAAGATAGATAGATAATACTTTAATGTTCCACCAGAAATAACAAAAGGAAATAAAAATACAATATTTCGATTGAAAGGTAGTGTAACAATGGGTGGCCTTATCACTAATAGTGAACTCTTCCAGGCAACCTTTTATATATAACATATAGTCACTCAAAGATATAGTCGGTCAAAAACACTGATAAGCCGCAAAAATTATTAAATGGATAGGAACGCGGCAAACTAGTGAAGAAGTATAAATTCAAGAAAGTAAAAAAAAATTATAGCTATATTCGTAAAAACATTCCAATTATGAGACGACCACTTGGTCTACTGTTAGCCTAAGCGATCAGTCAAACTTTTGTGTAATTCACAAATGTTTCTTTCGGCCTGGGTGTTTATGTACGTGATTTTCATGTTTGTAAAGGCACCCATGATATATGAATCATTCCAAGTGTGGGGTTACGTTTTTCTCATTAAAGAAAATAATATAATATCGAGAATTCGATGAAACATAATGCTCGAAGTCGTCCCGGCCATGAATTCAGTTGCGAGATCGTACCAAGAAACGATATGTTATGATTCGTTTAGTGAAAATCTCCACAAGCGGATCTCATTACATCATCTCATTATACGATCCATGAGAACAGTATTGTTTCTTTGTTTTTATTGCTTTCATAATAAAATGGGTGCGGGATATATTTGGCGTGATATTTCGATTTACCTCCGATTCGTGTTCAACAAATCAAAGTTATTGGATGTGTGCTTATACATGTAATATCTTTGTGTGTGTGTGTGTGTGTGTGTGGTAAATATTGTATTGTTGGCTGAATTGCCTTTACAGCGTCTCTGGTGAATAGGGCGAGCATGCGACATCTTACGCTTTAGGTGAAAGGGCAAGGGGGACGAGCCGCTACAATACAGCTTCACTAAAAGAGTGGTGTGCGAGATAAAATTCCTGAAAGTCTGGGCTTGGACAAAAATTATTAAGGGTGGATTAACTAAGGGTCCCACGTAGGTTTCAGAACTAGTCTTTGGGCTAGCTCGCCGGAGAGGTCGGTGTCTGCTCTGGTCTGTTACTTTTTTGATAAGTACGAATAGGTTTGAGAAAGCCTCGTTTACTCTGCGATTATGAGATCTAGGGTTCGAATCGGTCGAAAAAAGTTCCCAGTATCAGTCCGGAGTCTGGAATTATGCCCATTATAATTGCAATATGTTTGCCCCCATTCTATTGGGACCTAACATCTTAAGCGCTAAGTGAGTGTACACAATATACCTTTGCCACCCCCGGTTGGGGGTCATGGCTCATAGTTAAAATCCTAGATTAGAGTAGACCGTGAAAGCCGAACACGATCAGTCCTACCCGTAAAGTTCACGATACTTAAACAGAGTTTGTCTCGCTAATTTGATGTACGCGATTGATTAGTGCATTCCCATTTTCGACGTTTACATGCTTTGGAAGGTATTCAGGTAAGTCAGAAGGTAGTAGTATCGTACCACTCGGCTGGTGTCGTCGGGCACGATGAGGTAGGTCTCGATGTTGTGGTCCTTCAGGTAGGTATTGCGTTGCCCGCCGTGGCCCGGCTCCACCTTGTAGTCGTCGCCTAGGCACCGTAGGGTCTCCTTGGTGATGTGGACACGCCTGCATACAACACACCGGCATACAGACAGGGAACAGACCGTTTCGGTAGGAACGATAACAAGTTTCGGAAATTCTCTTCTGAAAAGCGGATTACAAACTTTCCAAAAGGGCTTATGTCCTATTTTGGAAAAAATAATGTTTGAATGCTATTGGTTATTAGCATGTTATTTATGTCTAATCCTATATAAAGACATCGACATCACGAAGTGCTTTCGATTACAAAACGACTTATTTCTCTATACATGTTGAAATAATCTTGCTATAGATTGGAGTCTTATGCATTTTTTGAAAAGTGAAACATAAAAGAGTCCTTTTGAAAAGCCGCTTCTCAGATATTAAGGTACCGCGATATTTTCAGCGCAATATACGATTGATGTATAATTTGATTATCATCAACATTTAGTTGTTACATATTGAGTTCTGAGATTTCCGCGAATTTAATCGCGGTATATTTTTGATTTTTAAGTTCCCGACGTTTCGAGTGCTTTGCAGCACCCATGGTCACGGGAACTGACGTCCAAAAGGCATAGTTATTCTGGAAACTTTTTTGTGAGGTGTTTTTTCTACAGTCTTTTGGCTGAAGGTGGCGAGAACAAAATAAACTATTTTTCTCACTTTCTTTCAATACTCACCCTGCAACGCCGCCGCTCTCCATGTAGTTGGCGAGCGTGACGTCGTTGGACCAGACGTCGAACTGCCACTTGCGCAGGCCCAGCACCACGCAGTGCACGCGCCCCGTGTGGATGCCCACGCGCATGTTTACGTTCACCGCCATCACCTCGCGCACCAAGCTGCGCGTCACATCATGCTTATCAATGACATTGACTAAAGGACAATAGAGGCCTGTAGGAAAGGACCTGTAGGAACTTTGTACTCTCTGCCTCCCCAGTAAGAAAGGTATAGTTATAAAGATCTATATCATCACTCCAGAACCCTTGCAGGGTACATAAATACACTAAAATTTATATTGAGTGATGAAGTCAAGAGTTGTGGAAGTGATTGAAGTATCGTGGCGGGTAGTCGACCCATTTTCCAAGAGTAATATTACCTACATGAAGAGTAACTTTTAAAAAAATTATATTTCCTATTTTAGGAAGCAATTATTTTCCATGAAATTAGATTTTACCATAAAATTTCTGTTCCTTTCTTAGGACTTATCAAATGACTTAGTTGTATTCAGAGGATCAACTTTAAAAAGTTCTTTCTATTTCAATATTTATATCTTTATACAAATCCATAGAAAAACTTTTGCTATTTGATTTTTTTCACTCTTTCCTTGAAAGGTTGCTCCTTAATTAATAACACTGGATAAAACCTCATTCTGAAAGACTGCAAGCACGTTGGCGAGTAGTCGACCATAGTCATTTACCAAGAGATATGTTACCGATATATGCGGATATCATAAAGTTGCCTCCGATGGTAAAACAAAGGCTAGAGATGAGCATCAAGGCACCGCAGGACCAAAAATCAAGATTTACAATGAGAAACAACATTGCTCAAAGACAAAAATGCTAATTTTTGGCGTAACCTTGTACTTACGCAATCGCATCGATCATGTCGAGGCCCATCTCGACGCAGCACTTGGCGTGGTCGTCGCGAGTCTCCGGCAGTCCGGACACGCAGTAGTAGCAGTCGCCCAACAGCTTAATGCGCAGGCAGTGGTGCTCGGCGGCTAGCCGGTCGAACCTGGGCGGAACAAGAGGTGCTGATCAAAAAACGCGGTCGTAAATGTGGAGTAGTGTAGATTGTAAATCGGAGGAAACAAACAGTAAGTTCAAGCAGTTTGAGGTTGAGGAGTTATTAACCTTTTAATTTATTATCATGTTACGACATCGACATTGCTTTGAGATTGTAATTTTAAAATACATTCACGTACTCATGTAAGACTTTAAAAAATAAATATAGAAAGTATAGTAGATATAACCTCGTTTATCTAGTGGCGCATAGTGCGGTTGGCGAAGCAAGGTCCTGGATTCGAATCCAAGGTCGGAATTATTAACTTTTTTTGTTACGAATAATTCTTAGTCACAATTCGGAGTATGTAATTGTTGTTGTCTCAATCTATTCTTCCAAATCTATTAAAGACAATTGAGACTTAAAGAGGCAACAGTATGAAAAGAGTTGAATCACCTGATCTGTGGCGTTCGCAGGGCGTCAACGCAATAATATCAGTGTGAGCGAAGTGGATTACAATATTTCTTTTATTCCTTTAATTCGTGAGAAGGAAATACTCCAATTTATCATCAGTCGAAAGACGTTCACGATAGGGAAAAGGTTCTTCCCCCAAAGATCATCACGACGATCGGTTTCGTGATAAATTCAGCTGTCAACTCTGACTAATAGCTTCTACCATTTAAAGTTTTGCTTCCATAATTATGAAACAAAGCTAAATAGGACAAGTATACGGTAGAAAATTGGAACAAAACCTCAAAATTTTGATGACCAGGTGACCGGTTTTCCTTTATTTGAATATATTTCAAGTTCTATCTGTAGAAATTTGTTCCATTGACATTCAAGCAGTCTATGACGTGAAGCATCAATCTTGCGACGTCTACAATGGGGACAGCCGAACTATGTCGTTAATGGAACTGACGATTTTTTGGGGATACCTCAGTATTTTGACACTAATATAAAAAGAAAACATTTGAAACAAAAATTGAATGTGTCGTACATCTAGAACAAATAAATTAATGTTGTCCTCGTTACTAAATCATCTTTTCCCAGCCAGTAACTGAACAGTCTCACGAAGAAGTTAGTCTCAATAACTAGACTATTTACGTGGCAATCAAGTGTCGGAAGCAGTCGCAGGTAAAAGTTGGATGCAAGAGCACAATCCTTTTTTTATTTAAAACTAGCGACCTGCTCCGGCTTTCGCGGTGATTTATACACAAACTTTCCGTCGAATCACTCCGTCTATTGGTGAAAACCGTATGAAAATACTTTCGGTAGTTATTGAGTTTATCGCCTTTAGACAGAGAGACAGACGCGGCGTGGGAGACTTTGTTTAATCACTACATATAAAATATGTACTATTTATTCAATTATTTTGGGTTCCAGCAGAGGTCAGATGATAACATTGATCAGCTTATAAGCTAGGTAGATTACAATCATGGACCCTGTCAGGCACAGAAAAGCAATTTATATGTGTTTATACCGTATTAAAAGAAGAGACGGCAGAGTTTGAATTGCCAACTTTGAATAGATATAACTAAACTATACGAGTACAACCCATTTTACAAAAAGCCAATTTC
Source organism: Phalera bucephala (assembly GCA_905147815.2). Lineage (NCBI taxonomy): Eukaryota > Metazoa > Arthropoda > Insecta > Lepidoptera > Notodontidae > Phalera > Phalera bucephala. Next base: position 29,746,136 of record LR990609.1, read on the forward strand.
AAGATGGCCTCGGATATTAAAATGAAAATAAATCATGAAAGCTTATTTACAAATTCGATAAATAAATGTAGATAATTAAAGTGACTTTTTAAAAGGACTTAGATAACTACGATTTTAGAAGAAAAAAATAATTTGAATGCCTGAACATCTTATTTTCATGGAATCCTGTAGAAAGACTGTTGTAATCGACTTAAACATTTTTGAAAATCGACATCAAAAACGGCTTTTCATTTTAAATTACTTATTTCTCTATACATATCCACACGAATACGTTTACCATTGAATTTTTGGTATTTTCAGAAAGCTCTCTTGAAAAGAAACTCCCATTTAATCAATTAAAAATTACAAATCTGACATCTTAACTCATGATTTCGTCGTAGAGACGTACATATCCTTTTTCTACTTTACACTGTCTTATTTAACTCGTGCACTCCTATGTATCTTAAGCAACGTTTCTCCTTTCTCGCTTCCACTCAGTCTCGTGACCTTCACTCCTCTGATACACTTTGCCTTATAATTCCTTCCCATTTATCTAACTTCTTCACTAATTCTTTCACTGTTCAGAGTATACGTCTCTGGAACGGCTTACCTGAGCCCATAAGACGCGCTAAGTCCTTGGATATATTTAAGCGTGAAATTAAAGCACATTTTCTTCAAATTTAATTCAATATTTCTAGTTTCCTTGTTCTCTATCTATCTATATCATCACGCCAGATCCTTTGCGGGGTGGGTAGAGAGTACAGAGTTCCAACAGGTTCTTGCCTTACATACCTCTAGTTTCCTAGTCTCCCTCTCTAATTTCTACTTCGCTCCTATTTCACTTGTTTCGTTTCTTAACTCTTATACTTCTTCTGTCATTTATTTATATTACGTATAGTAGGTGAATTTGGCTTATTTTTTATGAATATCCCTTGAATTGTTCATTATTATTTTTTTTTGTTAAAATTCTATTAGATTGTTGCACCCATTATTATTTTTATTTTTATTGTAAGCATCTCTGTCCTCTATCTGAAGATTGCCTTGAAGAAATCGCTTTAAGCGATAAGGCCGACTTACTGTACCGATAGCTATGTCCAATACTTTTCTTTCTTTCCGTATTTTTTTTTGTGTGCAATGAAGTATATTGTATTGTATTGATTTAATATTTGTGACAAGGGATTCAATCTTTTGATTGAAGCCGTATAAAATGTGGGACTGCTTCGTTACCGAAATAAGACTGGGCCCTTATTCACAATAAACAAACGCGACGCGTTACGATAATTTTATGTAATAAACGTATAAAGGTAGTTTGTATGCTACTGGAGTACTATTAAACGATTATTCCTGGGTTCGAATCATCATCATCATCCTCATCTCAGCCTATACTTGTCCACTGTGGAACATAGGCTGCCCAATCGGTTTCCAGCGTAACCGGTCCGATGCCATCTGCATCCAACGACTTCCAGCGATTTTCACAAGATCTTCGGCCCGCCCATTGCCACTTTAGCTTGCTAATCCTGAAGGCTATGTCGGTGACCTTAGTTCTTCTACTTATCTCCTCATTCCTGATTCGATCACGTAGAGAAACGCCGAACAGAGCTCTTTCCATGGCTCGCTGAGCAACTCTGAGTTTTTTTATGAGACCTATTCTAAGAGACCACGTCTCGGGTTCGAATACTAGATTGGAAAACATATAATTTTCCTAAAGAAAAAAATCAGTAATAGCTCGGAGTCTGGCGCTGTGCCCAGTATAATGGCAATTGGCTCGTTCCCTATCACATGGGATCTAACATCGTCGGCGAAAAGTGGGTGTACACAGTACAACACTGCTATCCCAGTTTAGGGAACGTAAGGGTGAGTGCTAATTTATTTTAACGGACTTATCATATCGTGTCGCGTTACGACATAGCGAATTAAGGTCCTGAATGTTTGTTAATGAGACTACGAAGTCCCCGCGTAGTCGGCGTAGCAACGTAGTAGAAAGTTCTACAAAGCGCGTAGTACAGCGGGTAGCGTAGCACACTGTATTTGAAGAGAATTCCACGCATTAAAAGACTACCGGCCGGTTTCAAAATTATATATTATCACAACAGTCATACAAGGATATATTGGCACGCGGCTAAAATCAGAACTAACCCTGGCAGGGCAAGCGAAATGTCACTACCTGACTGTGAGACAGTTGCAGAGTTGCCGTTTGCTAAGAAATTTACCAAAGTTCTTTTTTTAATTAGTAAACTTGCCCCCTCCCTCCCTCTCCCCCTCCCCTGGACCCTCTTCTTCTTCTTCAGCCGAAAGACGTCCACTGCAGGACAAAGGCCTCCCCTAAAGACCGCCACAACGACCGGCTTTGTGCTGTACGCATCCAACTTCTACCCGCGACCTTCACCAGGTCATCGGTCCATCTTGTAGGGGGCCTACCCACTCCACGTCTTCCGGTACGTGGTCGCCATTCGAGAACCTTTCTGCCCCAACGGCCGTCAGTTCTACGAGCGATGTGCCCCGCCCACTGCCACTTAAGTTTAGCAATTCTGAGTGCTATGTCAGTGACTTTCGTCCTCCTTTCGATCTCCTCGTTTCTGATTCGATCCCGCAGGGTAACTCCGAGCATAGCTCTCTCCATCGCCCTTTGGGTGACCATGAGCCTTCTTATGAGGCCCATCGTAAGCGACCATGTCTCAGTGCCGCCAGGTCCCCCACCTGTTTAAATATTTACCTGGAAGCAGATAAATTTGACTAAATGATAACCCTCCCGTTAATATTATCCACGGGCCAAAATATCCTTGTCGCACTATAGATTTGCTTACTGTCAATAGTATTTTGACAGATTCTATAAATCCAATGCGAGAAAAAAAGATTAAGTTTGCGATATATGTTAAAGTTTTTCGAATTTGACTGAATCATCAGATAAAGGATATGAAAGCTAGTATAAAAGTTGCATTAGGGTTATTTTTATAAAAACAATATCATTTCAGGGAAAAGGAAATCTCACGTGGATCAGTTTTCACAAACATAAGAGAAACACTGAGCGATGCTTGAAGTGCGAAGGGAATATGTGACAAGGCAAAACTGCCGCAGCACTGCTCATTGCTCCATTCGGGAAGTGACGGCAGTGGCAGTATGTAAATGGGGTATTATAAGTATGTTCCCGGTGTGTGGTGTATGTTCCCGGTGTGTGGTGTATGTTTCTGGTGCGTGGGGTATGTTCTTAGGGCGTTAGTCATGTTGCCGGGGCGTCGGCTAATGTCTTTTTTACCCTTAACGCTACGGCTGCACTGTAAAAGTTCCAATAAAGTAAGAAGATTTACGAGAGAGCCGAGCTAACGAGTAACAAGACTCACCCCGAGGTTTATTGGCTCTACACAACATGATGCCGACGTGTTCGGAGTATTCACATAAGTGAATGTATGACCCGAATAATCTGAAACACGTGTCGTGTCGGATCTACCGTGAATTACATAAAGTCAGCCTGTAAGCTATCTAAATATTCTGTAAAAAGGGTTACGTGATTTTTGCACGATACAACCATCAAATAAACATTTTACCTGCCTTTTACCCTCTGCATGGCTGACAACAATTATTATTTTTTAATGATGAAAAGGGAAAAAATATTCTGTACCAAAAGGAATATAATCGCTGATGTACAATGGTCGGTCGATGGCAATGATTTGCACTTTGTATAAAAAATGTTTTTTTTTTTTTATACCGGTTAATGATGAAAGAACCTTCTTTTTTCATTTGTTAATTACCTATATTTTGAAGGTTCGGTATATTTCATAGCAATATATTTTGTAATGTAAGATAGCTTTTAGTGTTCGGATAACCTGGTTTAAGTTTATATCACATCTTTCATATACGTACTTTCTTTTGGTGTAATCTGTCTGTATCGCTCCTAGGTCTGATAGCTGTTGGGGCAAAAGGTTCTCGAGTGGCACCCACATACCGGAATCGTGGAGTATGCAGTCCCTACAAGATGGACCGATGACCGGTTTCGGTAAAGGTCGTAGGTAAAAGGTAGATGCATACAGCACAAAGTTGGTAGTCATGGCGGTCTTTGGGGGATGCCTTTGTTCTGCAATGGACGTGTTTTGGCTGAAGATAAATAGTGAAGTGTAGGTTAAATTACAAACAACAAAGCGATTTATTAACCGTTTAAATAAAACGGCGCGTTACATTTGCGATGTCGCCGACAAAGTACTCGTATCGGTGTGTCTGTAAATAAATTTAATTAAGTCCTTAATCGACACCGAACGAAGTGTCGCGAGCCGGCGCGCCGCGGCCGGGCCTGACTCAATTTGCGTTTCATTAAGCGCCGCACTGGGGACGTGAGCCGGGATGCACCGGTACTGGGTCGGTACCGGACCGAATCGGGATCTCACCGGTACCAAATTGGTATCGCACCGGTACCGGATTGTTACCAGACCGTAAGGTGGTTAGTAGTCCGCAAGTTGGGGCGGTTGATGGATGGTCCAATCTCGCCGCGCCACTCTATCATCGACCAAGATGATAAATACGCTTGTATAGACCGCTGGCCGCCATTTTTTTAAAGAATCACGATATGAAATATGTGTGGCGTTTTGACTTCGAATAACGGACACCTTAATAAAATAGTCAATGAGTATTCATTAGGCACTTTAGGATGGAAGGTGTGAGGGTTTGTATGTTGTGAAGCTTGATGGAAAGTTAAGAACTTCGGTAATGTATTCTTACTTTTGTAATACGTTATTTTGTTCAAACTGTGTTCAAACGTTATTAGTAAAATAATAATAATAATAACGCTAATTCGCTACAACGGTAGAATCAGAATCAAGATATTTTTTATTGATGATAATCATAATAAAAAGTATTTATGAATCTTCAAGAAAATAATAGACGTTACTGCCACTTCAAAATAGTTTTCCGGCGAAGCAGGACAAGAAACTACGGTTATTCTTTCGAATACAAAATTACACATATACGTAACTCTCCTAGTACAAAATTAGGTTAAAATATCATTGCAATGGCAGCAAACATTACTTATAATAAAAAAATCTGAATGCACGTCTTGCAAGCAGCAGGACTTAATGGCTACCATGGAAAATGAAGTCGAAGTGGCCGCGCACTGCGCTGCTTCTCTTTATCTGAAGAGGCATTTATAAGCTACTGCGCAAAACACGTGTTTTTGTACTCCGTGCACTTCAAGAAGTGTATGGATTAAAGACTTGATATTAGGAAATATGAATTTTGATTCTATATTTTAGAATCTGGTAATAGGAATACACGAGCAAACGAAATTTTCTTGATAGAAAAATATCTAAAATCTCTATTACTTTTTCTGATTTCGTTACTTTTTCTAATTTCAGCGCGAGACGTTTAAAAGCTAGACAATAAAATTTACTTAAAACATAGAAAATAATTGTAGCAAACTTCTTGTAAAGCAGTTTTGTATTTCATAGTGTAGATTTCTTTTGAAAATGTTAAAATTTATTTTTGCACATACGGTATTGCCGAGCGCGCGTTACTTATATCAAACTCAAAAACTCAAATCGTTTATTTTGCATAGATCCTACGGGGGTGCTTACAGTGTCATACGGATGTCATGTTACGGATCGGAACGCGGCCTCCACTAAGAAGATCCGGCGAGAAACTCAGCGGGCTTGTCTTTCTTGTTTAATTCTCCATTCATTTATTGTTTCTTCATTTTTTGTATAGATACATACATTTTTATATCATACAAATTCATGAATGCGATCCAGCTCCAGTGTGATGCCTTACGACTGAGATAGAAGACTATTTTTAAATATATGCTATAATTAAAAGCTAGAGGATTCTGGGTGGACCAGTCTCCACAAGCAGCACCCGTTCACGAGTACGACTACTTGAGCAGCCATCACCTCCTTCGACCATAAAAGAGGGAAGGAAGTGATCCGCACCAAAAAAAACACTGCAAGCATAGACTTTTTAGTGAGCATGACCAATCCCAGACCCCAGAGTGCAGTCAGAAAAAGTCTACGAAAGGAGCAGTACTTCGAGCTCGTTTGGCACGACACGCTACGCTTTGACATTTTTGTTTATATTAAAGACGTGCTTTATGACCATATCCGTTCCTTATTATACATTTGTAAAGTAATTGCATCACTGGCTCACTCCCTGTCGATAAACGGTCGATTGGGGTAGGCCCTTAAGGCTTTGGCATATCCACCGGGGCGGGACGGTGACGCAACGCCGATGGGACATAGGTAGTTGTAATGTACGGAACTGTTGTGTGCGATGGGTGCCGCCATGCAGAGCTGTGTGTCATCAAATTGTCATATTATATTTAATTTAGTTTTACATCGACAGAGGTTGTTAACCGTATAAAAATATTTTGTATATACATAAAACGTTTACAATAAATGCAATGGGTATGTAAGAAGGAGAATGAAAGTAGGATAAATGCGGTAGAAATGCGAGCTCTGCGGAAGATGTGCGGAGTGAAGATGACCGACCGCATTAGCAACAGCATAGTATGACAGCGAGTAGGTATGAAAGATAGTATCGGTGTAAAGATGAGAAAGGGCATGCTCCGTTGGTTCGGGCATATAGAAAGAATGCCAGAGGAAAGAATTACAAAACAGATATACAATGTGAAAGTGGAAGGATGCAGGTACCGGGGAAGACCTAGACTATCTTACCACGACCAAATAAACAGAGTCTTATCTGATGGAAAAGTCAAGAGTCTCCGTAACCGGCGAGCGTGTATGAGACGAACTATGAGAGTCGAGGAAGCCAGAGAGGTATGTAAGGAAAGAACCTGTTGGAACTCTGTACTCTCTGCCTACTCCGCAAGGGATCTGGCGTGAAGTTATAGATAGATAGATAGACAATAAATGCTTCTCGTCCTGTTCCTAGTCTTTTTTGGCTCTCTTGGGGTTGCTTGAGGGGCTTTTTGAAATACGTGGACAACTCGTTTGTGGGTATCTCGTCTCAATCATGCATTCCCACATGCACGTAATGCGTGTCCAACATATACCTTCACGCGTATGCCACACGGACTTCATGCACACGACGCATATTCCCACAAGCACACGAAGCGTGCCCCCCACAAACGCCGAACGTCATACATTCACGCACGAACGTCACGCGTGTTCCGTACAAAGGTCACGCGTGTCCCGCACACTCGTTACGCGTGTCCCGCAAACACGTCACGTATGTCCCGCATGACGTCAAAGCTGTCAGTGCCAGCCACACACAACGCTCAGTCAATTCGTCTGGTACGTGGCGATATACCCCAAATACGTATAGGCACCTATTTGCTATTATCACTTAAACACGCAACGTAACGCGTTAAAATAACTTCGTGAAATGATGTGAAGTCGCTTCGCCCTCTAAATCGAGGAGTCGCGCGTTCGATTCCCGCAAGAGAAAATCACTGTGTGACTCACAAACCTTTTGTCGGTCTGGGTGTCTGTGTATGTGAATTTCATGTTTGGAAAACTCACGACAACGACGTGCTACTTTTTTATGTTATACTATAACAGAGATCTGGAGAGAACACAAGGGATCTGGTGTGATGATATAGATAGATAGATACTGTTACGTTTGAGAGGTAATTAAATGCCGAATAACTTGCGAAGTACTTTATTAGGTGCTGTATGCACAAAACAGTACGTTTCGAGTGAGCGAGTACGTTCCCGACGTTTCGAGTGCTTTGCAGCACCCATGGTCACAGGAAGGACTTTTGGACGTCTAACACCTTAGTCCCTCCCGTGACCATGGGTGCTGCAAAGCACTCGAAACGTCGGGAACTTAAAAATCAAAATAAACCGCGATAAAATCCGAAAAAATAGTTTTATTTCATGTGTAATATTCGCGTAAATCTAAGAACTCAGTATGAAAACATTGAATTGCTAAAAAGACACTTTACTCCAAAACTGTTCGATGGCTTTCAATGAAATTTTGTACAAATGTAGCTTGTACTAAAGATCACAACTCTGTATACTTATATTTACGTAAAATCTAACAGTTTCTGAGGAAAGAAAAAGAAAGTCGATTTTGATTAATCGTTCATTGTTCCAAAACAACTCTTCAGATGTCAGTGAAGCTTAGCACGGAGAAGATTCATATGATAGGCAATATAGTTAATATTTATGTTTTCAGGAAATCGAGCGGTTTGTAGGGAAAAGTAAAGGATCTATATCTATACATACTACGTATAATAAAACTGTAACAACCCAGGGATATCAGGTAATTCTACAATATTTGGCTTTCGTGTCTGTTTGTCCAAGGGTATGAAACATCATAACGCCACAACAACTGGCGGATTTTTTTGAAACATTGCATGCGGATACCTAAAAATGTTGGCTAACGTGTTGTATAGTATTTATACCGGAAAATCAAAAGGTTTCTCCGGAAAAGACGAATATAAGCGAAAAACTGGAGTTCTAAAAAGACACTTTACTCCAAACCTGCGTGATGAATTTCAATTATTTTTTGTGTAACTGTAGCCTGTACTAAACATCACAACTCTGTATGCCTATATTTTAGAAAATATCTAATAATTTCTGAGGAGAGAAAAAAAAAAGTCGATTTTGATAAATCATCAAAATAGCTTAGCTACTAGATTGTCGCGGGATAAACTATAACACTTTATTACTGTTTACCCTGAACTGAAATGTTACAATGTAATTTTGCACATAACACATATATTAATTTATCCATGAATTGATATTAGACTCGGGTTCGTCTTCTCACGAAAAACTTTTCAGTGGTTAAAAGCACTCACTCGAAGTTGTTTATACACGTTTGATTGAAACACTCAAACATGGTTTCGTGTTTGAACCGATGATGCATTGAGGATTGTTTTTTCTGGAGGGAACTCTAACGAGGAATGGGCCGGATACGAAACTTTAACAACGATTAATATCTTACAAAAAGACTAACAAATGTACTGACAAAACTTTGCTACATATTTAGCTGGCAATATACCGTTTTTATTGGTATATTATTGGGATATTATTGACAGGGTAGGTAGAGAAGGTTCAAATCAGAAATATTTTACCGATTATTTTAAAATAAATAATAGTGATAATCCTTCTTGAAAAGTAAGGTATTGCAATTATTTTTTATGAGACGTAAGTGTCGGTGTTGAATAAGATCGTGTTATAGTTTAGTTTATATTTTACAATGATCACCTGTGCGGGCTAAGACTATACCCGGTCAAAGAGATAGTTGATAAAGTAATAAGTCTGGTGGAAGTTGACAAAATAAAGTAAGTCGTGAAATAATAATATGAAATAGGTAACTTTGTTTACACATCAGATCATGACGGTATTAGCCATAAGTGGTATATAAAATCACACCAATATGCATTTGGTGGGTTTTTACCGGCCTGTATGAAGGGCCAAAAGATATTAATATTATTTTGGCTTAAGAAAAGCCTGGCAATCTTTCGATTTCCCTCTTCCTTTTCACAGGTGACTGGAAGCCTGAAGACCTGCTGAAATTATTCTACAACGAAAATTTACTCATATTTAAGTTCAGTTTTACTTTGTTGAAAATACATTAAGTTGACGACTTGATTTAAACGATAAATCGTAGACTGCTTAATTTATTCACAGCGCACGGAAATGCTGATTTGGGATTTGTGATTTTGAAATAAAGAAGATATTTTATGCGCTTACGGGCACAATAAAAAAAATGTTTGTCCGTGTTAATACTCAGAACGGTCGAACCGATTTTAAATACACTATCCGTGGAAAATGGAGAATCTTTCAGAGATTGTTTAAGACTACTTTTTAGTTTGGGAAATGTAAGATTCCTAGGGGATGGTTGTTTTTATTTCTCCATATTAACTGCTGAACGGATTTAAGAAAAACTTAATATGGAGGTGTTTCCTAAGTCTTGGAATAATGCTATCTCAAAAAGTGCTATGTCAAATTACAAAATAAACGCGTGCAAAGCCGCGGGTAACAGCTAATATACAAAAAATTAGTCATTGAAATTAAAATTAAAATGTTAAAATCGAAATTCTTTTTCTTTGGTCGCATTGCCACTTTTTATCGCAATGGCTGTTAAAGTCACACTTAAATTGAAATCACATTTCATTTGAACTTCTATCTTTATCATGACGCCACGCCATGATCCTCAGGGATCGCTCTCTGTTTCTTCATTTGAACTTGATTTGCTTAATACACATAAACTTACTTAAATTAAAGCAAGTGAATGTTTTGATTTCACTGCACCCAATAAGTAGCCGATCGCTCATCCTTCATAAATTACTTTTGTATCAAATAGTTAGAAATGCGACACTATTTAACAAGATCTTAGCAAATTAAAAATTATTGACTATGAAATTTCACTTGCGAACTAACTGTAAAATAAAATTTAAATTCATCAAATGTTTTGATGTCTATAGGAAATATTTGTATACCATTTTTACAACAATAACATATTAGCGGATAGGTACCAGTAAGCATATATACGCAATGCCGTCGCTCTGGATAATTTGTGCTCTAAGTTTCTTTTATATTTTGTTGAGGGTGCTAATATGAATTCATTTTTGTATACTTTATTTCTGCCTTGTTGGTTAATTTACGCATGATGCGGTACAGTCTTAGAGCACAATTATGGTAATCGCCCAGCCAGTCTGGCAATCCTAGACCCAGGACAAGTAAGTCATTAATTATTCAAGGAATTTCAGATTTCACCCGTGATTGGATGCGGTCCGCTCGCTTATTGCCAGATATTCCGGCCGAGGGACCAATAAACAGTGGAATAGGATAGCATCTACATAAATGTGTCATCGCAAGTCCACAAGTCGTTGGGGAGGAATTAGAAACATGTTACAGAGTGATACTAGGTGATCTAAAATTATATACAAGGTGTAACATAATAAACGCAAGACCTGAAAGTAGTACGTTCTAAATTAATAACTGAATTGATTCTAACAATTTTTATTGTATCTTACTTTTTTAATTTGCTAAAACTGCTGTTACTCATGTAGTACGCTGTAATAAACAAAATTTATTCTTGATTTAAAACAATACGGAGTTTTCAAATGCATTTCTAAAACGTATACACACATACACATACTAATTTCATATTTACTTGGGACCCCAATTTCAAATTTTTTTTACCGCTTTTTTAAACACTTACATACAAAAGCGCTTAAAACAAGGTATCAAAATTTAAATTTGAAAATTTGGTTTTAGTATTGAATTTGTGAAGTCATTATCTAATCGGAGTGTCTGAGGTCTTGCGTTATTTACGTTACAGCGTGTATAATACGTTTGTCTAAGCAACTCTTGTTCTTTTACTTATTACCTTCTTGTCTTTTTTTTATTTTCCCGTTCAAGTTGATCCTATATGCTAATCAGTCTATCAATATCATCAACTGATTAGTTTGAATTGAAATCTGACAAAATCAAAACTCTAGATCCCTTCCGGGGTAGGCAAGAGTGCGCAGAGTAAAAAAACAATTCCCATAAAATAAAATAAATGTGCCGTTGCGGGTCCCCCCTCAGAAACGAAGTTCCTTACGTTATTTTTTCAACTCTAAACTTAATTTAATATGTAGATTTGTATTGATTGGGCCAGAAAAGCGCATCCCTCTTTTATTCAACTCTCTCTCTCTAATTTGTATATTTTGTTTTATTTTTCATTATTTTTTTCAAAGCAATAACGTAATAAGCCGAGTTGGAAGCCTTAAAGGCGGCTTGATAAGGTCCAACAGCAGGTGGCCACACACCTGCCTCCACCAATCCGCACTGGGTCCGCGTGGTGGAGTATGACCCAATCTCTCTTACCTCGATTTGTGAGAAAAGGCCTTTGCCCAGCAGTGGGCAGTATAGGCTGATATTATAACGTAAAGTAAGGATTTAAAATAGTAAATTATAAATTAGATATAAATAAATCTAAATAAGAACTTACGAGGAGGGATCAAAAAGTAGTGAGAATGAGAGAGAATATAATGACTATTGATAACTTAATAATTTATTTTTCTACATAGTTTTCGAGTCTCTCTACACACCGAGTTCAGCGCTTTTCCAAGGCTTCAATCCCTTTCACAAAAAAAGTTTTGCCTTGGCCCTGCAAAAAGCTCTCCACGGCATCCATCACCTCGTTATCGTCTTCGTACCTGTTTCCCCTTAAGTATCTTTTCAATTTGGGGAACAGATAAAAATCGCTAGCCGCCAGATCTGGTGAATAAGGGGGGTGGTAAACCAATTCGAAGCCAGCTTGAATTAAGTATCGGATGGTAACTCTTCGATCGCTCAATACAATTTTCTCGACTTTCGCAACATTTTCTTGGGTGACTGCCCACCTTGCGACAGTGGAATACGGCGGAGCAGACTCTCCTTATGTTGCCTCCAAATCGAAATGAATCTCTTGCGTCGTTAACTTTTTTAATAATATTTAATAACGGCTCGCACTTCGTTTTTCTCCATTTTCGAGAACACGTTCCGACACGAAGCAAACAAATGACTACATTTAGAAAAAAACAAAAGAGAATCGAAGATTTTTTTTTTATTAATATTACAATTAATATCTGAGCTATGCCTGCCAGTATTTTTTTTTATTTTACCAAGGAGTATGTCGTTCTCACTACTTTTTGATCCCTCCTAGTATATGATTTATTAACTTACTTTTCTAAGCTTGCATTTTTTACACTGGTTGCAGTTTCTGTTTCTCGACTTTCCATTTTCAAATTATTGACACAAAATAAATCCCGTGGAAATTAAAACAATAACAAAAAATAAGTTTAAATAATATTTACACGTGTTTAGAATTGAGGTTTTACAGCTGACCGCGCACAATGCTTGCTACTCGCATCTCGATACTCGCACGCGCACACATGCAACCGTATATAATAGAAAGCAACGGAGAGAAAGAGAAAGAGAGGGAAAGGTCGCTTGGAGGGGGCATAACGGTTTTCCTTACGTGACAATTTATGCCAATTCACTCTACCGTAAGCCTCGTAAAAGAACTTCGTTCCAAACATTGTAAAACAAATATTCTTAAGACTGATACATAAATGCAACAATTTTGAGCATGATACCTCAATTATCGGTCACCCTATAGTATAAAATCCCATGCCGGCCAGACATACGAGATTTTATGAACGCTACACTGTTTTGGGTGAATAGTGTAATACGAGTATATAGTTTGGAACGTATGCATACTTCACTTGAAAGCGGGGCCATTTTAAAGATAGTAGGTACAAAAGGTTGATGCATGTTTATTCACAAAATTCTTGTTATTCGGAAGGCTAAGTGAAGAGTCTCCGTAACAGGTGAGTGGAAAAAGCGAGAAAGTTCTGTAAGGAAAGTACCTGTTGGGACCCCGTACTCTCTGCCTACACCGTAAGGGATTTGGTGTGGTTAGATATGTAGATAGATATATGGGAAAATGTAGCTTTCATAAATCACCTAGATCTGCCCAGCCTGGAATTTTGGGCCCACGGTATTCTATCATACCTTGGGATTTCTCGGTCTTACTATTGGGGATACAGGCATAAGTGGCGCTGTCATACGCCGAGTAAAAATACTACAGCAATAACATTTCTATTGAGAGGAAAGCTTGTCAGCATGTCGAAAGATCGTGATCTTTTCCATACGGGTCTAGAAAATATGCCGTTTGATCATAGTTCCGGTTCTGGTCTGGATTTTCCACAAACTACTCGTATATTACTTCTTTTTTTTTAATTTGCAATGTGTATTTGAGGGATGCGTTATGGTGATTTATACCTGCTAATTTCAAAAGGCTAAAGGATTTATGTTACTTTTCGCGATCCGCCATTCCATGACTGTACCGCATTTTAGCTTAAAATGTATAACCGCGGCATCTAGCTTCTGAAAAGCAGTCATAACCCCGATAGCAGGTGCTGAAAACGTCATTAATGATTTATTCTTGGATGTTAAGTTATCCGTTTTAAAGCGTCGTTGGTGCTGTGTTTTGGTTGTTAAACTATATTTGGTTTCCAAAGAGTAATCAAATCGCCGATCATCAATGCTGAACGCATAACGCTAAGCGTTATTTTATTAGTGAAAAAAGCATACTTGCTACATTGTCTCGGATGTTTAGCTATATTTAATTTCCAAAGAGCAATGATATCGCCTATCATGAGTGATAAAACAATAATGTGTGATTTGTCTTGATTGCTAAGCTACATTCGAATGAATGTCTGACCTGGCGAACAGCTCGTTGAGCAGACGCACCAGCTCCTCGGCGGTGCATTGGTCCGACAGGGAAGTGAACCCGCAGATGTCCGCGAACAGGATGCTGCAACAAAAGATACAAGTCGATTAGCTTATACCAATAAACCATTATAATAATAATAAATTCTTTATTTATACAAATGAGGTTTTCATTGGTTAGCAAAGTAGGCTAAACCTATATCTTGGGCACTGTGCGTCGTATACATTATATTGTTTTACCATAACAAGTTGACTAAGTTGACTAGAGTATTTATGAATTATCAGAAAAGTAACAAACACTGTATCACCACTCTGAAATTTCATTCCTGTGGGGCAAGAAACTCCACGGTTATTCTTTTGAAATGATATTTATACATTCTTTTTTCAATCTTTTCATCTGTTTTAGCTCAGTTAATATAACATGTAAATTGCTTAACTATTCATCTTAGTATTGTCGGTCCGAATAAAAATCCGAATAAGTATTGGTTAGGCCTTCTGCCAGGAACTCCGTACTTCCAGCCCACCTCACAAGAGACTGGAGCGATTATATACAAGGTGTAACGTAATAAGTGCAACACTTGAAAATATTTTGTTCTATATCGATAACAGAATTGATTTCAACTATTTTTTATGTATAAGATACATTTTTATAAATTTGCAAAGAATAGCGTTACTCCTTTAGTGCGCTATAATAAACTAAATTTATTCTTGATTCAAAGCAATAAGGAGATTTCAAGTGCATTTCTAAAACGAATATCTCAATACGCACACATACACGTACAAGTTTCATTGTTAATTGGGATATAAAAGTGCTTAAAACGGGGTTAAAAAAAGGGTAATTTGGAAAAAAATCGTATTGAATTTGTGAAGCAATTATCTAATCAGGGTGTCTGAGGTTTTGCGTTATTTACGATGCACCTTGTATATAGACAGATAGATCTCAACAGGTGTTAAAACCGTTTTTTAAGTAATTAACAAAATGTAATCTGCCGCTGGTCAAGTAAACAGCCGCCTAAATGAGTTAACTTGTAAAGCGTCAGGGTCGTAATCCGCCGGTAATTTCCGTCACTCAACAAAACGCTTAGTTAAAAGTCTTTCCACTTTTTGTAGGGACGTTAATTTATTTGTTCCCGGCGGTCGAGCCGGCGCAAAGGCGGCCAGGGCCCTTATTTGATTTAACCCAACGCACCGCGTTACGATCATTCTTTGAAATGATCGTGTAATCTATTTTGTATTTCATCGGAGTACTAGGCATGTGAGAAATCGATTTTTTCGAGACTAGTAATTGACTATGAGAGCCGAGGAAGCCAGAGAGGTATGTAAGGAAATAACCTGTTGGAACTCTGTACTCTCTGCCTACCCCGCAAGGGATCTGGCGTGAGGTTATAGATAAATAGATAGATAGTAATTGATTTTTATTTGATTTTTAGATCGATCTGAAACATAATCGATTCAATGAATTGAATCCGAAAGCCTTGTGTTTAAATAATAAAAAAGGCGTAGTTGAAGATTTAGATAACCGTGATTTAAATAATTTCATAAAAATATTTCAATTACAAAACTCTGTTGTCTTTTTGATAATCTCTAAATGAAACGTATTCAATATCGTATAAACAGAGAAGTTAAAAACTGTATATATTTTCATTCAATCTACATATTCATTAAAAACGATTATTCGTGAATCGATCTTTCAATGATTCTAGTGCGTTCGATTCGAATCGATCCAAAGATACATTTATTTGGAAGAACCGACATACGAAAAGTACCTGTTCGAACTCTGGACTCTGCCTACCTCGCCCTTTGCGAGGTAGGCAGAGTCCAGAGTTCATCAGTCCATCTAGGTTGGTGATATAGATAGAGTCGTCGTACCTATGAACCACACATTTGTGTAGATTAGTATCTACAAAAAGGTGGTCAATTAAACGATCATCTCACCAAGTTATCGTAACGCGCCGCGTCACGATAACTTCGTGAGATCTCATCGGTCATAATAATAAGGGCCCTAGTAGGGTTTGCTACCGTCGGTCCTTAGGCTGAGTTGCGACCTCGATTCTATCATAGTGTAATGATTAAAGCCGCGGCTATTCCCGTGATGGGTGACCGGGTGGTAAGGGTGTAGTGTAGTGCCATTTAGTATTATTAAATTATAATGAAGAGTAAAGAGTCTCCGTAAGCGGCAAGCGTGTATAAGACGAACTATGAGAGTGGAGGATGCCATTGAGGTCTGTAAGGAAAGAACCTGTTGGAACTCTGTACTCTCTGCCTGCTCCGCAAGGGATCTGGCGTAATAATATAGATATTTAGAAACTACAATCAGAGCAGACTATCCAGCACATCGTCGAGGATTACCCTACTAGGAAATTCAGCGGTGGATTCGAGCGGCTACACCAGCTGACACCGGAGACTAAACAATGGCTCCTCCACAATGACATAGCATTTTTATATATCATTACTGAGAGTACATCGCCTTGCGATGTGATGATTATTAAATTACAATATTTCTTTACTAGTTTATAATATAGTATATAACTAATATTCGAATTTTATCGCGGTTTATTTTTGAATTATAAGATATAATCCGGATATATCCGAAAATTACTTTTATTTCATGTTTACACATTTCATGCCTGTACCTATATTTAAGGATACGTTTGCCTACTATGTACTCTCTGCCTACTCCGCAAGGGATCTGATGTTCGTCCGTCATGATGATATAAATAGATACATTTGCCCCCTATCATATTTTTACATATTTCTAGAAAATCTGTCTAAATACTACTTAGTATTTAGACAGATAGTAAATAATTAGTAAATAAATAGACCATGGACCAGGAAGCCAGAGAGGTATAAGAACCTGTTGGAACTCTGTAATCTCTGTCTATCCCGCAAGGGATCTGGCGTGATGATATAGAAGATACATAGAAATAGACCATGTATGGACATCGGTCATAGCTTAACAGAAGGGAGAGGGTAGCAACGAATTATGCTCAAATATATGCGTTTTGCGATTACGAAGTCCTTGGTTCAAATCCCCAATATCTCGGCTCGCATCCTCTTACATGGAATCTAATATCGTCGATGAAAAGTGAGTGTACACAGTACACCTCTGCCTTGGGGAAATAAGCGTGATGGTTTTTTTTATAATGTAAAAGTTATACTTCAGTAAATCCACAGACACATGAATCAGCCTATTTTGTCGCAGTACGAGTGGATCTACAAATCTATAAAAGTAAAAAATACTCTGTACTCTCTGCCTACCCCGCAAGGGTAGTGGCGTGATGATATAGGTAGAGTGAAAAATATTTTCCATAATAGTTGGCATCGAAGCAAACGATCACAGTTACATGCAATATTAAATCGTTCCAAGTACTTCTGAATCGGTGCATTACTAGTTGTCGCGTCGCTCATGCGATCGACTGCGACATCTTCGTCGCTTTATTATGCATGCGCGAGTGACACGATGCGATTAGCCATGCGGGATGGATCCCCGATGCATGCGACGTGACGTGCGTCCCCGTTAGATGAGTCGCGACAGTGCGACGGCGGGATAACTGGGACGGCTTAACTTTATTTGCTAGACTGAAAAATTACATTGTAACCAATTTGTGATTGGCGCTCGATTGGCGTTTGAAGTATGTGTAGTCGTTTATTGTATGTTGAAGCTCTATTAATGTTTAATATACAGGGGGATTTGGAGATGGGGCAGTAAGGGCATCT
This sequence comes from Phalera bucephala, assembly GCA_905147815.2. Classification (NCBI taxonomy): domain Eukaryota; kingdom Metazoa; phylum Arthropoda; class Insecta; order Lepidoptera; family Notodontidae; genus Phalera; species Phalera bucephala. The sequence goes on from LR990609.1 coordinate 29,763,985, forward strand.
TATTTTTTTATTTTTTTTTTTTTACCTGGGGAAAATCCTGCATAGGACTTCCGCGAGCCTCGGGGGAAACTCGCGGGGCGTGTCGGATTCTTACCGACTAAAAACCCCTGGGTGGCCGACATCAGCACTTTGGTGGGGCTCCGGGATCTCCGTATGGAACGCACCGGTGCCCCTCTTGTGCCACGCTCTGAAGAGCCCGCCTTCGGGGGGAGACTTAATGACACGCTCCCCCCCGCACCAACGCGGTGCTCACGGCGACGTGGGCCACACCACGCCGCCGTCCTCCTCGGGGTCGCTCGTGAAGAACACTCAAGGCCCCCGCCCCTTGCGTCCGCGACCCCTAAGGCCCCCCTGCTGATGTTGGTGCAGGGGGGGTCCCCCGCCAGATATTACGGCGGGAGACGCGAGTTAGCCCGTATTCTTAAGCCCCGGGCTATTGGGCTGGGGGGCCTGGGCGGGCTGTGCCTCCGCCCCGGCGCCGTCGCCTTTGTCGAGCAGGATCGGCCCTCTCCCGATCCCGCTCGGCCTCCTCCTTTTGGGACATCACAGTCTCGCAGAAGGAGGATACGGCCCCCCACGCCGATTCCCCTGCCAGCATAGCCGCTACTATTGCCGGCAAGGAGAGGTCCGGTCCGATCCGGTCGACCAGGATCCGCCGCTCGGAGGCCCACGCTGGGCAAGTAAGGGCATCTAACTCAACCGTTGTAGCTACAGAAAAACGGGTTTGGGAGACTATCCTTAATTGTTTGCGACATTTAGAGCAGTATTTACAACATTAAAAAACCACAAATGTACAATCAGCAGGAAAATGTGCAATTTACACAAAAACTTTTTTGAGCCAATCGATCTTCTACCTTATAAGGATCAAAAACTTCTACTTGTCCAACTGAGGTTGGAGTACTAGAAAAATCGCAAGAAACTTCCCATGTATCTGTGCAATAATAGGGGCACATACCGACGTGTATTACACTTTCGAATTACTTGATTTAGTTTAATGAAAACTATAAATTTTTGACACAAAACAGATGTATTTACTAATTCTACATCGTCACGCTCATATCTCCCAAGTGGAGGTGAAGAGGTGAATTATGTGCGCTTACATATCACCTACTATGTTAAGTGCAGGGTGAGACCCAGTTTGTGACTGAGAATTTTCTGATTAGAAAAATTACATCTTAAACGACACTAATTTCGATCCTCATAGTTGCCATCCGCACCATGTGCCATTGGATCATTAAAGCAGTTTTAGTAATTCTAATTATTGCCGAAATTTACAAGTTCTAATTATGCCAAATTCTATATTCACACGAACTAGGACAAAACAACTCCCTACCAGTCGCGTGTCGCCGTTAAATTACGGCGGCCTAATTCCTACGTAGGATCCAAATCCAGGATCCGAACTACATTAACACTACATGGGGCAGTTTACCAATTCTAATTATGGCCAAATTCTGTTTTCACACGCATTTGGACCAATCAACCCTCTACCCGTCACGCGCCGCCGCTGAATTACCGCGACCTAATTCGAGAATGCAATCCAGCGACGAATTACATTCTGTTTGGAATGCGATTCCAGCAGGGTTAGCACGGGCAGCATGACCCTTCTGGCGCATGACAAAATTTTGGCGGCCACGAAAGTTAAAAATAGTCTTATCTACAAGGTATTTCATAAATTACGTAAGACTTCAGACGCCCCCATTACATGATACCTATACAAATTCAATACAAAGACTAAATATCCGAATTTTTAAGCACTTTGATATCTAAATTGACTATAAAACTAATATTTATTTATAAGTGCATTTCGGGGTATGTTTTAGAAATTCAATTGAGTTCGCAGTATTTTAATATTAAAACGGCGGACTAAATGAGTAACAACAATTTACGCTACGTTAAAAAAATAACTTGCATTAGAAAATTTGGAAATGTTTCAGATGTCAATTCAGACCAATCTGCTTGAAGATCTCGCGTTTTTATACATTGTATACGTTAGTGCAATACAATTCTTGAAGCAAGTTTTCTTGTGTCAAACATGATAAACATGGCATGCTATTCTTTCACGTAAGCCAAACCGTTATCTCGAGCCCAGAGCGATGAAATCCATGTAATAATGTTTCGTCCCGCCGCCCTGTGCCAGCCCTGCTGGCCGTTGCGGAACGCACACCTCTTCACGGGTACGTTTCGACCCACACGTCCGCTAAATTCGGTCCACGTACAGCTGTCCGTTTGTTAATTTGTCCCAGGAACGTTGTTGGATCTGTTTATTTGCCACCAGACATGTCGTGTTTGCGTAATCATTGTAGCAAGCAAAGTGAAATAGAAGAATCATTTAGACTATTTTTTGTGAATAGAAGAATAATTTAGGACTTTTCCTCCCATGTCAGTCTAACTGCTGAGTTGCGTACATCGTAGCTCATTTGGTAAAAAATGAACTTTTATAAGATTACTTTGTTGGCTGTTGTTTGCCGCCTGTCTGTCCGAGGGTTAGGTCTTTTTCTCAAGGCAGGGGAATAATAAAGTATACGGACTTTTGGCGGTTAAAAAACTTGTAAATAGAAAATGCAATCAAAAGATACGGTAATCAAAAGAAAAATTAAAATTCACTCTTTCAAATCTATAGGGCGTATTCCGTTGACCTAGAATCATGACATATCACGACATTTGGTAAGATGCAAGGTTCCACAAGCAGATAAGACAAGTCAAGGAGACAATCTGAAAGTTCTTAATTTGTGAATATTACAGAAAAGATATACCCCTAAATTATTTTAGTCGATATCCATTTAAAAAATGAGAATAGGGATTATTTAGTGATACGAGGAGTACGTTAAAGTTACTGAAGAGGACTTCTGCTTTTAACTAGTAAATTTGTTCAGTTGTTTATTTTGAGCATTCTTATACAAAAGTAGTATTCTTAAAACAAGCATGCTTATTGCTATCAAATATGTACAGAGGGCTAAGCAGGAAGAAATTGATGCTATTGTAACGATGACGAGAAAGGTGTTGTCACGTACATCTTTGTTTAGTAAATTTGAGTATGAAAAGGATGGCATATCAACTCAACAACGTTACCATAATACCAATCTATTCGTGCTAAGGCCTTTGTTGAAGAGCCTGTGTTGTTTAAGCATACCCTCACGCATGCTTTTTGTGAGCATGTATATCTTTGTTTATACTCTCTCTGTACCCTAAGCATTGTCTGAGAGGGACAGTCAACAGGTGCTACGAGCGAATTCCGCGAGGTATCGAGTCTATAACTCAAGCCGGCGGGCCCGTCGACAATATGTCACGAAGTTGGTCTGTCTGCCGTATCTATTGCAGTGAGCGACGTAAAACCACAACTTGCATTTCGTTTCTGTATCTGATCCCGTTTGTAGAGATTAGATTTAATTAAGTACAAGGTCAATGGATTTTGAATGGATAAGTTTTCACAGCAACGATGTGCTGGAGCAAGTGAATGAGTTTGTATATCTTGGATGCGCATTCAGTAAGGATGGAAAATACACCGCTGACATAGAGAGAAGAGTGAGTGCAGGGAAAAGAGTGAATGGCGCGATGGGAAAGCTACTTGGGAGCCGGCACTTAAGCCGAAAGGCGCAGCTGGCCATACATAATGGAGTGCTTGTCCCAACGCTGTTATATGGAGGCGAGAGCTGGGTATGTAAGAAGGAGAATGAAAGTAGGATAAATGCGGTGGAAATGCGAGCCCTGCGGAAGATGTGCGGAGTGAAGCTGACCGACCGTATTCGCAACAGCGTAGTAAGAAAGCAAATAGGTATGAAATAGAGTATCGGTGTAAAGATGAGAAAGGGTATGCTCCGTTGGTTCGGGCATATAAAAAGAATGTCCGAAGAAAGAATGACAAAACTGATATACAATGCGAAAGTGGAAGGATGTAGGTACCGGGGAAGACCTAGATTATCTTACCATGACCAAATAGACCGGGTCTTATCTGAAGGACAAGTCAGGAGTCTCCGTAACCGGCGAGCGTGTATGAAACGAACTATGAGAGTAGAGGAAGCTAGAGAGGTATGTTAGGAAAGAGCCTGTTGGAACTCTGTACTCTCTGCCTACCCCGTAAGGGATTTGGCGTGATGATATAGATAGAGATAGATTTTCACAGCAAATAATAAGTTTATATCGTTTCGACAGTAGACATGCTAGAATTCGAAACGGACGATTTAGCACAGTGGTTAAGAGCTTGAGTTGCTCAGCCCACTGTGTCTAATAGTCGCAGGTTCGATTCCCGCACGGGACAAATCTTTGTGTGATCTACAATTATTTGTTTCTGTGTGGGTATTTGTGTATGTGAATTTTCGTGTTTGTAAACGTACCCACGACACAGGAATAAATCCTAATGTGGGGCTATGTTATGTAAGTGTAACGATCCACAACATGGCTATTTTGACTATGTTGTGGGAGGGAGCCATCAGGTACTGTAACGTGCAGGTGTTGGGGTACGTAGAGCACGATGTAAGGTGGGACATCGTTTGGGTTACACCGCACGAGCATCTTAGATTAGTACTGTCTGTGAGCGTCCGTCTGAACAGGTTTTCCTTGCTCCGGCCGACCTGAGTCCGAAGTCTATTTAAAGACTTCCAGACCGACTGTGGTTATATATATCTAGGTGAGAGACTTATGCCCACGTGCATTAAGTAACTTGAGGTTATAACGTTATATTGCCGATAACTTAACGCCGTATAACCCCGAATCAGTAAATAGGTAACGCTAACCCTGATTCGTGCAAGTGGACCTTAACAGGAGAATTTTGTAATGATGAGTTGTGAGTCTACAGAACTATAAGTAAAAAAAATTGTAATGATGAGTTGTGAGTCTACAGAACAGATAGTAAAAATTTTTGTAATGGTGAGTTGTGAGTCTACAGAACTGTTAGTAAAAAATTTTGTAATGATGAGTTGTGAGTCTACAGAACTGTAATAAATGTTGTAGGGTATCGTTAGGGCGGTATTAATACAAAATCTCGTAGCTCATATGCCTCTTACTGAAGAACGTCGTCGTGATAAAAAATTATAACTTCATAAAAGCTTTTACTAAGCTCTGAAAGACTGAAAAACTTGTACAAAACTAGCCAAGAGGACCGCAATGTTTGTGCATTAACTATATTAAAACTGTGTACTTTAATCCTAGAGCTCAAAGCCTGGGTCCTTATTCGCTACGGCCAATCAAACATAACGCGGCGTGTTACAATCTTAATGAAATAATCGTTTAAACCTTTAAACTATGCCATTGGGGGGTTATTACCCCAAAGGCATACCGAAAAGTCAATACACGACCATTTCACGTTGTTATCGTAAGGCACTGCGTTTGGAATAAGGACTATGATAGACCAATGAGGTAAGAAGGCAGTTTTTAGCTATTAACCTAATTTAAAAAGGAGGTGCTTCTATGTTCGTCTGTATATATTTTTAAAAATAAAACTAAGTATCCAGTTGAGATTCTATGTAACCAGCGAACGTGTATAAGACGAACGAAGATATTGGAGGAACCCAGAGAGGTCTGTAAAAAAAGAACTTTGTGGACATCTTCTACAAAATACTGTATCTTATTTGAATTACGAGTCAAGAGTCTCCTTAGCCGATGAGCGTGTATGAGAGTGGAGGAAGCCAGAGAGGTCTATAAGGAAAGAACCTGTTGAAACTCTGTATTCTCTGCATGCACCGCAAGCCGCACCGCACCGTGATGATATAACCAGGTAGATAGACAAAGCATCTATTACGTCGCCTCGGAATATTAACTAACGTTGTTTGTTAATATCAAAAACGATTTCGCATCTTTTACGATGGAAAAGTATCGTTAAATTCTTGTTTCCAACTCATAATATTGTTTTATTTTTTCTTATACAGAAATCCGGGTAATAAAATTGTGCCTGGAATCGCTTTGCCCTATCCCGAGTACTGTGGGATCTTTTATGTAGGTTCCAAAATTAAATAATACTAGATAACCTACCAGTAAAAAGTTGACGGCATTAAAGAGTAGAGTATCTATAGATACTCTACTCTTTAAGTCGTCAACTCAAAAGAAATTGACGACATGTTAGAGTAGAGTACACACTATTCTAAAATGTTGTCAATTTCTTTTTAAACACCAAAATTGAAACTGGATCGATAATACTTGCCGATAGGACCAACTATTATAATAATAATAAGCCCGCAGGGCTGCTTGTGGCGAGCTGTTGGTGAGTAACGACACCACGGACCCGAGTGCTTCAGAGAGTCGGTCAGGGCCCCAAACTCGGCGTGTCTTCGTCGGTCGAGTGGAAACCGAAGGGTGCCCGCAGGACTCTCGGCTCTGGCTAGCCTTAATTGACCGTCCAGAGAGGAGCCGTGACAGCTATATCGACGTTGGAAGATAATGCGTTCCTACGTCGATGCACTTCAGGGGTGGAAGTGTTAAAGGTCATAACGCCGCGAGTAACTTCGGAGAAAGCGCAGCACACCTCTCTACACCCCTGAGCCGCTCACACCGGTGTTGCTCTCAGTTGTCCTAGGACGACCGTTTGAGGGCCCATCTAGTAAGCGGCGAGTCACCGCCGGCCACGGGTAATTAGGTATCACTAATTATGACCGGTGTCCGCCCCCTTTGAAATAGTCCAGTTTTTGTCCATCAAACCTTTTATTTACATAGCCCTTGTTATCTTTCCATAGTTTACAATAGTCCTTGCACCTGCCGGGGTCAGTTCGCTGGTTATGTTTCTTCATTTTCAGCAATTGATTTCAGCAGGTGGCTTACATAACATTAACTTCTTGCAAAGGGCCTCTACGTGTCGGACCCATGTCCCTATGCAAGCCTTTCAAAGGTCCGGGTAAAGCCCGTGAATCTCAATAATAAAAATTTATTTCAGAGTTTAGTTCATATCAGTGTTAGTAACAATTCAACTTAATTTCTAGTGTTAGTAGGAATTTATTCAGTGTGGAGTTTTAACCATCTCCGTGACATTGGAGTGTCCTACCGAACACACTCAGAATAGTATTGGTGCTGCCGCGCAGCCGTGGTAGTAAAGACGCACACCTTTTCCTTATAATAGCGGCAAATTCGTCTATATGGCTCTGTGCAAACATGCATGAGGCACTACAGTGCCACGGCAGCCCCAACAGTACCCTGAGAGCGTTAATATACTGTACACGCAGGTCATGGTATGCCCGCTGAGTGTAATTGACCCACAGACTGCACGTGTAGAAAGATTTGCAGTAAGCTTTAAAAAGCGTTATCATAACGGCGCTCATCAGAAATAAAAAAAAAACTTTTTCATAATACCTTGTAAGAGATCTGGCCTGATGATATAGATAGATTGAGATTCAAAAAGGCAGCCCATTCCATTTTCTAGTTTTATCAAAGGTCAAAGGTAAGCCAGGATCCACAATGGTCTCGTTAGGGGACGCCAAGGTTTGAACCTTGGGGTGTCCCGGGAAGCGTTTAATTGTCTTGGAACCCGCAACAAATTTTATTAGCAAGGAAAACAGGAGGAGTAGGAATAATAAAATTCTATTTCCTCCTTTTGCAAAGCGGGAGACAAAAAATTGGCAGATCAGCCATAGAGAAGGAGACTACAACTATATGTATGTCAAAAACGCTTGAACGCACGGAAATTATCCCGAGTTTCTACAAGATCCGTGTAGTAGATTACTCCAGACGTATTTCGCAGACTGTTTAACATAATGGCACGTTCGCTTTACCAGAGACTGCACGGTCTCGAGGCAATAGAAACTCGGTGTTCAAGTTTTCTCGAGTGGAATAGTACATGGACGCGCGTTTAGAACCTTAAGATCGACTGGAAGCACACCCGCAAGTACCGGTAGGGCTTCTGTACTGACCGTCCTGTATGCCTTACACAAAAATAACAGTGCCAAGCGTTGACTGTACGCCGTTGAAGCAATTTACGCTGTACCGCCCCTTTCGTGGCCCTGTCGGCCGCACGTTAGGTACACCGTAACACATACAGCCTAAGTATGATCCTCCTAAAATGATTTTAAGAGTATTAAAACGAAGGCTACAAGTTGACCTTGATTTTTAAATAAATAAATTTCTCTCTAGATCCAAACCGAAATAACGAACCTATTCTTTTTTTTGGCTGTTTGATTGTTGAATTTAATGCGCGGCGCTGATTGTAAATTCTTTTGTTAATAAGAGTTGGTATGTTTTTTGAGGAGCGAATTTAAGGCGGTTTCTTTCCTCCCATTTTAGAATAAGATACAGATATGTGTCCGCTCATTTCATTAGCCCATCCCTGGAGTTAGTTAGATTCTATGAGTGGAAGTCCGTCGTCAGCGTAACCGGTTACCGTGCAACCAAGCGGCAGAGGTATCTCAAGGAAATCATCGATACCTAAATCCACAGATACGGAATTAACACACATTCCTTTAAAAAGGCTGTAATTTTTCCCAAAAGTACTAACGTTTCACGCCTTTAGTGGCCAGTTGGCAAAAATACATTTTTAGTAAGTACCTATGATGTTAAAAACTTTATGAGAAATTTTAAGTATGTGGCCCTTAGATTTATTAAGACTAATGAGTGAGTGGTACCTATCTGCCGTTTATATAAAAATCTATATCATCACGCCAAATCCCTTGCGAATTATGCAGAGAGTACAGAGTTTCAATAGGTTATTTCCTTACAGACCTCTCTGGGTTCCTCCACTCTCATAGTTCGTCTCATACACGTTCGCCGGCTAAGGAGACTCTCGACTCGCAATTCAAATAAACACGGTCATCATTTTCAACCCGTAGCCACATAATTCTGAGTATAGATGTCTTCCATGGCAGTCCATTTCCTTCGATCTTGCGTTTTTCTCATCCAATCCTTTCCGGCTACCTTCGTCAGGTCATCAGTCCATGACACGGTATTTGTATAAATTAAATATAATAATTATGTAAATAAGACACTCTTTCAAATATACTCAGGTATCCCTACACACAATATCGGCCACCTGTGAAACAATACAGTGTAACCTGACGTGGAGCCACGACAAACACGGGAGGTTTAATTTCATCCCAACTCAGAAGGCCCCCGCGGCGCTCGGGGCCCCACGGGCAGCGTAGTCGCACTTTTTAAGTATTACTTAATTACTGGGGCTTAGATTTTTAAGCCTGTACGTGGTTCCTTGGAGAGGTTTATGACCAGTAGTGGACGAAAGGTGCCAGGCTGGTGATTATAATAATAATAATATATTTATTTCAGATCTTCATCTATACATATGTTAGTAATTACATCGACTCTTAAAACTATTGTTTGTAGAAACAAACAGAAAACAAAACAAAACAAAAAAATAAAAATAAAAAGTAATAATGTTATTTGGCCGCCCGGTTTGACGGCACCACATGTGCGGTGGTCCAGTGCCGCAATATCGGCCCTTCGACCCTCTCCGCCACTGTGCGCAGGACACTGTTGGGGCTGGCGCGCACTCGCCTCCACAGGGACGCGATCCGCTTTCTAATTATCGCGTAGAAGTCATCTATACGTGCTTCCGCGAACATCCCCGAGGCGCTGCAGTACCTCGGCAACCCCATCAATGCCCTAAACGCGTTGTTATATTGTACGCGCAGGACGTCGCCAGCCCTTCTAGTATAGTTGATCCACAGATTGCAGGTGTAAAACGTTTGGCAAAAGGTTCTAAACAAGGTTAGTTTTACACCATTGGTACACTTTGCAAATCTGCGGATCAACATATTACTTCTCACTGACAATGCCCTACGCTCTCTCTCCAGGTCCAGGTCATCATTCTGGTTTGCGGTGACCCAGTGTCCCAGGTATTTAAATTCCGACACTAACTTAAGTGGTGAGCCTCTTATCATTACCGGCGGAACCGAAGAATATTCTTTAGTCCCCGCCCTGAAAACGAGTAGCTCACTTTTGTCGGCATTATACCCAAGACCATGGGCCTCCGCATACCTCTCACAAATCCCTACCAGTTTTCTTAAGGCACTGATTGAGGGGCTCAGCAGCACCATATCGTCTGCATAACTTATATTGTTTACAAATATACCATCTATAGAGCAACCTATTTTGGCGCTGGTGAGCTCCTCAATCAGCCGGTTAACGTAGAGATTAAAGAGTTTGGGTGAGGTCAGACCCCCCTGCCTCACGCCGCATTCGAGTTAGTACGCTCCGGATAGTGAGCCTCCCCATCTAACCAAGTTACTTTGGTGCCCATACCAATACTTTAATAGGTTGATAAGTTCACCTGGCACTGTGGTCTCTGCGTACAATTTATTCCAAAGCTTGCTATAGGACACCAAATCGAATGCCTTTGACAGATCAAGAAAACACGCATAGATAGGTGTCTTCCTATCTGTATAGTACCGTACAGTATGCTTGAGACACAGTTCAGCCGCCTCTGTTGATAGTCCGGGCTGAAATCCACATTGAGCATCGTGAAGCTTTATATGCTCATTTAACTGCTTGTCCAGCATACTGTCCAGCACTTTGGCTACGATGGTTGCTAATGATATGGGCCTATAATTAGTCTTATCAGACGTATCCCCCGTACGGTTTTTGAGTATTGGTACCACTAGGGTTCTCATCATCTCGTCAGGCAAGTATGTGTGACACACGAAAAAGGACAAGAGCATGGCTAGCACTCGGGGCAAGTGAACACCCGCATGTTGCAGGTGCTCAATACTAAGCGAGTCGTGCCCCGGTGATTTCCCACGCGTCATACCCTTCAGCACTGCCGCCACCTCCTCAGCCGTGAACCTTACATGCGGATTAAAATTTGATCTCATGAGAGGCGATAAGTTCCCCGTTAGTATCAATGCTATAGGCTGAGAATTATTAGAACTTTTTCTTCAGTACTTTAGGCCTAAAAGTTGGTAACAGACAAACAGGGATGCTTTCTCATTTATAATATTGGTATGTATTAAATTTAAACAGTAAACAATATATTTTTGATACATCTTTGTTCTGCATGGACGTCTTTTCGCTGAAGACAGATACGAAGTTAAATAGTTAACCTGCATAAGAACCCGTTCCTTGGTCACTGAAAGAGGCACAACTAGTACATACAAAGGTTACGGTTAAGCTTAGTATGTACTAGTTATACTCTAAGTATTTTACAATTTAGCTCAATCGGATACCAGCAAGTGCTGGCTTGCACATATGAATGAAGCAAGTTAAATAAAAGCAAGCAAAAAATAAAAATAGATTATGTACATTTTTAAGTAAATCACTGGGAGTTGCCTATCCAACTCCAGAGGAATTATGGATATCTTCCCCCCTGGAATCTTCTGGAATCAACAATCTGGTACAAGAAGCATTTGGATCTCCAGGTACGTTAGAGTATCAGGGCAAGGACAGCACAAAAGATCCCATCGGGACGAAGTGTGCTTGAGGTCTTCGCAGTCCGAAATAGGCAACAACAAGATAAATAAATAATAATATAAAATAAAGATTTGTGTGTTAATAAAATAATAATAAATAATTTGTAGGCAAACGTAGTGTAGGGCGACCTGTAGCTAGGTGGGGCGACGATATTCGTAAGGCAGCGGGCAGGGATTTGAGAAGGAGAGCTGAAGATCAATCTCAGTGGCGTGCCATGGGAGAGGCCTACGTCCAGCAGTGGACTGACACGGGCTGACGATATAATAAAGATTTATTTTTCTCTTTGAAAAAGTAGTTACAAAATTCTTTTAGACTATATCTAATTACAATAAATTAAGAAGTTTGAGGGTACCCCGGAACAACTATGCATTTCGGACGTCTAACACCTCAGTCCCTCCCGTGATGATGGGTGCTGCAAAGCACTCGAAACGTCGGGAACTAAAAATAAAAAATAAACCGCGATAAAATCCGTAAAATAGTTTTATTTCATGTACAATAACAGAATTATTTAAAACTTTTTAAGAGACTGGTGTCTGTACTAGGTGACCCTGTTTGACAGATTACCAGGGCCTCGTTTGATGGACCTGCGTTAGCTAGATAAGATTCTAAATTTCAACTCTATCGAAGGCTAACAAATGCTTGAAAAACACACATATGAATAAATCAGGAGTCTCCGTAACCGTGAAGCGTGCATGAGATAAGCTATAGGAGTGGAGGAAAACAGCCTGTAAGGAAAGATCGTTGGAACTCTGTACTCTCTGCCTACCGCACAAGGGATCTGGCGTGATGATATCGATAAATAGATGTTCATTTATATAAATCATACACAGACAGCCCTACGAACGGGTACTGTTTGCTTTTGAAACGAAATAAACACCGTCACGCCTATATTCCCCAAGCGGGGTTGGCAGAGGTGTACTGAGTACACCCACGTTTCGCCGACGATTTAGGTCCCATGTAATAGGGGGCGAGCCTATTGCCATATACCGGGCACAATTCCAGACTCCGGACTCATACTGGAAATTTTTCGTTAGAAAACCTACATTTTTCCGACTTAGGATTTGAACCCAGGACCTCGTGATCACAAAGCGATGTGCTTTGCCACCAGACCAACGAGGCAGTCAAACGAAGCGAAATAAGCCACTAATTTTCTATTAAGGTTTGAGCCGATAACGCCAGGGGGATGCGCGGTGCGGCGCGGCGCGGGTTACATTCAAGCGAGCCTCGAGAGGGTTATCTGAGAGATGGGAACTTAAAGCATTGTCAGTTTGTACCTTGTACCTATCAATATGCCATGATATGTTCTGTTGGTCTGAGCAAGAAGTGACCATAATGGGACTATGTTTATGAGTGGATGAGCCGAGAAAAGTGTAGTCTGTTTTCTTACTCTACAAGTCTTGGGCGTGGTGGTCTATAGGCCAGCGATTCCCAAAGTGGATTACGCGGAACCCAAGGGTACTGTGAAAAAGTTTGGGTACAGCGAGAAACAGAGATGTAAATAACCATTATTTAAACAAAACCATTATTTTCTAGTTAAAATTAAAAATTAACTATCACATGCTTTAACGGTGAAGGAAAACATAGTGAGGAAACCTGCATGCCCTAAGAGTTGCTCGAAGCTGTGTAAAGTTCGTCAACCCGCACTGGGCCAGCGTGGTGGACTATGGCTTAAACCCTCTCTGTTTGAGTAGAGGCCCGTACCCAACAGTGGGACAGTTTCTTAACAGGGCTAATATTATTATTATTTTCTAATCCCTGCCTGAGTATCTAATTTACTATGAATTCTCACAAGTAAACAGCAGTAACAGTAGCGAGCTAACAGCAACAAAAAGACGTTAAACCAACAATTGAACAATAACTTATTCTCGAGTAGTAATAAACTTTGCTCTAAATTTGTCAAAGAGACGAGTATGACAAATTGATTTAGAAACAAAATACGTTATTACAAATTGTGAGGGGCAAGTTTGAGCGAATCGCGCGCCGCGTGCTTGAGGGGCTACGCGATAATACTGCCGTCTTAACAGTGTGTGTGTGTGTGAATGACCTACGCTGTTGGCCCCGAGGCCTCTACAGCTTCACCGGATTTTAAAGGCGAGCGTGCAACCACTACGCTCCAGCCAGCCAGAAGGGCAAGAGGCGACATACTCGAGGGCGCCTCTTAACGAGGCGCCCTCGGTTGGGACAGTCGCTGTAGGGGGACGGGTGCACTACTAAGCGCACCGGTCAACCGCCGGCTATGGGAGGGGATCTACTACTACGTCTACGTCGTCGTCGCCCGTATTCTGAGCGGAAAGAAGGGATGACAAAGCATCGGGGGGGTCGGTGAGAACATGTCGCGGCCGGCGGTGGCGGCAGGGGTCGGGAGGGAGATCGTAGTCGGCGGTAGCTACGATTAACGGATTCGCATGGGTAGATGCGTTCGCGAAGTGACGTGTTGACGCCTTTTTAATAAAGGCGCGAATAGGTTCGAGACCTAGATCGGAGTGGAGGGCCGTCTTAACAATAATCACAGTAACTATGTTCCACACTAGAACATAGTTAATGCGTTTATCATTTGGAAGGTACAATAAATGACCGCACCACTGATCGAATGGAAGAGTGAAAGTGATGCAATTACATTAGAAATTAATAATAAGGGACGAATGTATTGAGCGCGTGCTCGGAAATAAACGACGTATATACCAAAACAAATATTATAATCTTCTTAAAATACTATGCCATGGAATAAGTTTATTACAATTATTCTCAATGTAAATCAAATGACTAATTTTTAAGGATTTCGTGTTGGAATTAGAAAATTTACAGCGATAGATATGACTTTAGATTTTTTTTCTATCGAGAAAATCGCGTTTTGTGGTGTGTTTATTTTATAAAATATAGAAGCTAAAAAACATATTTGTAAATATTTAGTCTCTAATCCTTCAAGCAGTGATAGCCTAGTGGTTAGACCATTATACTGCAAAGTCAGAGGTCTCAGATTCAAACGCAGGCACGCACCCCTGTCATTTTAAAAGCATGTGCGTATTATAAAATTAACTATCACTTGCTTTAACGGTGAAGAAAAACATCGTGAGGAAACCTGCATGCCTAAGAGTTTCTCGAAGGTGCGTAAAGTTCGCCAACCCGCACTGGTCCAGCGTGGTGGACTATGGCCTAAACCCTCTCAGTTTGAGAGGAGGCCCGTGCCCAACGGAGGGACAGTTTCTTAACAGGGCTAATATTATAATAATCCTTTTCTGTTTAAAGTCCATGGAGTACTAAAACACATTTTTATCAATGTAGCATCTTAAGTGGGACGTGGTATCGTGCGCTCACACAACCCAGCGGCGCGGGCGACGCGGCCGACGCGACTTTGATTTGTATCAATTGTTCAAATTTCCAGTACAAAGTTTTATGTTGGAAGTAAAACTCTCACACTCACAGGTTTATTTAAAACTTTCCGTTGATAATGTGAATGTTAGAACTTATGCGTGACCAAAGTTTGAGATTATTGCAAAAGTCGATTGAAGTTTATCATGTTAAGGCGAACTTTGAGAGTGGAGGAAGCCAGAGAGGCGTGTAAGGAGAGAACCTGTTAGAACTCTTGATTGATGGACCGAATTTGGAGTGATGATGTAGATATATTATACAAGGCCGGCGATCGTAGTAACACTGAAAATTGGTGCACCAAGGGATCTAACCGACTAGCATCCTATGCAGAATGTCGACATAAACCTACTAAATAAAAGGGTATAGTTTGATTAAGCATTTGTAATGCATATCGAAGGCAAAGCAAAAGCAGCGGTCATCAAAAACGTAAAATAATTTTTCCGTCAGTCAGAGGTCACAAAAAATAATTTTAAAACAGATATTAAAGGCACTGTGCACTAAACGTTCGTGTTGCTTCAATAATAATATATTATGCAGTCTACATCATTGATATATATAAATATTAATCGATATTCCAAATTCCCTGTAGGAACTTTGCACTCTCTGCCAAGGGATGTGGCGAGATTATATAGATTAATAGGCATATACTAAATTTCTGTCGTGACAAAGAGTAGAATTATTTTAATATAATATGTTATGTGATAACAATTCGATTCCCGCCAATAAAACGAGACTCGATCGTCTCAATGAAGTTCTCGATATATTGCGCTATAACTAAATGTAATCGCAATGGTTCACCAGATAGCGCGCATTGTTACGTCGCAATATCGTGCGACTCGGTCGCGTAGCCGCCTTGTCGCGTGGACGCCCGGTCGCATCGGTCGCACGCTCGTGGCAAATGCAATATCGGGACTTCTTGATATTTTGCGCTCAACACACGGAAATATGAAATATTTTCCAACCAATTTCAATAGCGTACAGCGAGAGTTCTGGCTATTAAAAATCATTGGAAATTGAAAATATTTACAAAATAACTGCGGGTTATAGAAAATATATACGTTAAGTAGCGATTGCATCATTTTAGTACAAATCTAACTTAAGTAAGGTTATAATAATAATAATATCAGCCAATACTGCCCACTGCTGGGCAAAGGCCTTCTCTCACAAATTGAGGTGAGAGAGATTAGGTCATACTCCACCACGAGGACCCAGTGCGGATTGGTGGAGGCAGGTTTGTGGCCACTTGCTGTTGGAACTTATCAAGCCACCTTTAAGACTTCCAACTCGGCTTAACGACTACCACATTGAGTGGTAACCGGGACCAACGGCTTAACGAAGCACGAAGCACGGAGACGCTCGAATATGAAAATGCCACAAACAGTCACTCATCTCAGGCCGACCGAGTCGAACGCTGCTTAAGCTCGGTGATCGGTAAGAACACCGCGGTCGCACAGCGCTGCGAGCGCCTCTAAGTAAGGTAAACCATTGAGTATTCGTATCTCCAAAAAGATCAAAGGACAAGATAGACGGCTTGGTGCAGTGTTGTTCGCGTTCCATCCCCGCACGAAACAAATCTCTGTGACCTACAAATATATGTTTTGGTCTGGGTGTTTATAAATTTCATAATTGTAAAAGCACTGACGCAGTAATTATTTCTAGTGGGGAATAACAAAAAAATAACAATAATAAAACAGTCATGCCTGTAAAAACTTATTGGAACTTCGTTTATCTGCCTACCTCGCAAGGGATCTGGCGTGATGAATGGAATAACAAATATCCGAGTACGTAGTCTGTTTTTAACCGACTTCTAAAAAAAGGTTCTCAATTCGACTGTATGTTTTTTTTGTATGTATGTTACGCGATCATTCCGCCAATTATGAATCGATTTTGATTATTTTGTTTGCATTGGGTTCAGTATAGCTCCAAGGTGGTCCCATTTTAATTTCATCGGTATTGGACCTTGGACTTGGAAGATACACCAGGGAACTCTTTAACGACAAACGATACGAATGCGTAGATTGAGATATTATGGGTGTTCCGTCAATCCTATAGGTACCCTGCCATAGACCTAATCAGAATATTAACCGACTTCAAAAAAGGAGGAGGTCGACAATTTGTCTGTGTTTTTTATAACGTCTGTATTTATGAGCTGATTTTGATGATTCTTTTTGTGTTGGGTTTAGTATAGTTTCGAAATGGTCCTATTTTAATGAAATCGGTATTCTACTTTGGACTTTGAAGATACACCAGGGGACTCCTTAACGGCGAACAGCACGAATGTATAGATCCCGTTATTATGGTTATTATATCAATCATGTAGGTACCTTGCAGTACAAATCAGTAAAATAATATAATATAGCTATATGAATATTAGTAAATAATTTCCTTGTCACTTAAAATTGCAAAAAATAAACCTTAAAAAAACCTGACTTCAAAAAGCAAGAAATTAATATTTGAAGTTGGTGCCAAGTAACCGACTGCACTGACAGCTTCTTGCTTTTAAAAGTCGGTATGTTTTTGTTAAAAAATAATTTTTACATCTACCATCTAACGCAGCCTCGAAAAGAAATGATAATTCAGTGGAGACGAGTAGAATGTACAATAAGATCATCTTTGTTCTGTGTATTATAGATGCATGACACTATATTTTTTAAAGTTACTGATATTCTTTTTAACATATTGAAGATTTTCGTATATATATATATATATATTGTAAGACAAGATTAGAATATTTATTTCTCTAAATTTTTCCTTAAAGGATGCTCTCGGGGCAAATTGTAAATTGTTCATCATCTCAGGCTATACTCGTCCACTGCTGAATATAGGCCTCCTCAATCGATCTTTAGTGCAACCGGTCATGCCGATGCCACCTGCATCCAACGATTACCTGCGATCTTCACAATATCGTCGGCAGTTATCGATGTTGTCACACCACATTTATTTACACAAATGGCCACAGAAGAACAAAACGGACTATGGATACATTTTCAGAATCTCCGGCGTCCAATTTATCCGCTCTCTAATGTTGTTATCTGGTGATGCGCGTTGACTGACCCTCAAAACGTTTATCCCAATTAAGGATGCCGCACCGGGATGATCACTATAATTCCTGGAGCTCACCGTAAACCAACACTGATCCGATTTCCCTCGCTTTTGATAACGATGGAAATGCGGACGGACAAAAACGAATCCGCAATATTGATTGGCAGGAATGCGAACTTAGATTAGGGTTGATAATGGCATTAGGAAACCAAAATGATGGTAAAACGACTGCTAATATGATTATTAGCTGTACCCATAACTTCGTGCGCGTCATTTTCAGGCGTGTATTTTACCCTTAAACTTTTCTTTCAAGACAAAAGAAAGCCTATGTTCCTTACCTGGATAAAATCTATGTCCATGCCAAATTTGATCAAAATCTGTTCAGCGGTTTGAGCGTCAAAAGAAAACAGGCAGCCAGACAGCTGTCTGTCTGGCTTTCGATTCGAAAGTAACTCTGTAGTTACTTTCGAATTTGTAAATATTAGATGAAAGTATGGATAAAGAATTATTATAATATCATGCTAGATCTCTTATGGGTTAGGTCGAGACAATAGAGTGCCAAAAGTTTTTTTTACAGATGAGCTCAAAAAAACACCGTCAAGTCTATATTTGCCAAGTGGAAGTGGTCAGATCATTGACGATGTTAGGTCCCTATGAAATGAGGGCAGGCCTATTGTCACAAATCCAGACTGGACTGTTAATAATGATGTTTGGATAGGATATGAATTTCGAACGTGATAGTTACCGGTATGCATTAAAAGTCCAACGATGCGTGTTGGGGTTATTTTTGTATTTTACTAAACAGACTTCAAGACCTGGATAAGAGACAAAAGTTTCATATTTACCTATTCTCTTTCTGGCCACATAACCTGTTGTAAAATGTCATTCAAAGTCAAGTGATTTGTTTATCAGACCCTGTCTTATCTAATTAAGTCAAGAGTTTCCGTAAACGGCGAGCGTGTATGAGACGAACTATGAGAGTGGAGGAAGCCAGAGAGGTCTGTTGAGGAAAGCACCAGTTGGAACTCTACTCACTGCCTACAAGGAATCTGGAGTGATGATATAGTTAGATAGACAGATTCTTTTTCCGCAATCGAAAGGATATTGTTCTGACTACATCACTACGTTTTAAAATTGCATGCACATTTTTTGGTTTTCCTTTAGTTACTAACAAGTCCACTTCAAAACAGGGCCAGCTGCCCAATTCAGAGCAAACTATGTTAGTGGAGGAAAATTGTGGGAAGATAAATTTGTGATGCAGTTCGCATATAGTGTTGGTGCAGAATACATTTTGATTTGCGGTCTAGGTGTTGCCGTAATAGAGTTGGAGATAGGAGCTATTAAATGGTTTCCGACGGCAACAGCTTGTGAGAAACCAGTTTCGTGGACAAAGTCAAAATCAGAATATTGTATTTTAATAGGCCATCAAGAGCGCTACCGTCAAGCAATGTTACATTTTTTACAACTACCGCCGGATCGGAACGTGGCCTCACATTGAGGCCAAGTTCCGATCCGGCGAGAAACTTATACAGACATTGCTTAAGAGCTCTTGTATTCGGAACAGACCACTACAAAACAATAATAAATATGTAAAGACAGTATTTAGATAAGTTGACTACACGTATTAGGAAACAACCTGTAATGATAGTTTTAATTTGAAAATAAGTAAATATAGTTTTATTTATCAATTGGCAACTAGTCGTAAAATCAATGAAATGAGTAATTATTAAATATTTCTAGACTTTCTAGTCATCACCTCGGTATTTGACAAACTATGATTATAAAGGAAGTCAGAGAGGTCTCTGAAGAAAGAATCTGCAGATACCATGTCCGCACAAACAAGTATGGAGGGAGCGAGAGAGGTCTGTAAGGAAAGAATTTGTTGGAATTCTGTTCTCTCTGCCTAGCCCGTAAGGTATCTGGCGTGATTATATAGTCATCGGGTGTTTGGTACTTTTTCAGCTGACATTGCATGCTTTATCTATCGTCTGCGGAATTACATTATTATAAAATCTAACACAGTACCCCATTAAAGAAGTGTGAATTTTTGACAGACGAAATTGCGGTTTATCTAATTTATTTCTATGTCGCGTATTATAGCAATGCCTATCACCTAGCTGATTAAACAGATCTATATTTTTTCTTGTATACATTATGTTTTCATAAATATACTGACATGGGACCGTCATAATATTGGCTTCTTTAAACAATTCTCTGAGAGATTCGCGACGACCTAAGTTATAGCTCTTATGTCAGCTGCCCTACCCCACAATAATATACATAATATTCCAATGTATTTGACTTTTTACTTTAAAATATGCATAAAAAGTTTATTATAGCGCGCTAAAGTAGTATAGCGCGCTATAATAAACTAAATTTATTTTTAATTCAAAGCAATATGAAGATTTCAAATGCATTTCTAAAACGTATTTCTCTATATGCACACATACATGTACAAGTTTCATTGTTAATTGGGGTATGATAAAGATACATATAAAATACGTAAAAATTGCAAACCTAAAGAATTTCTGAATTGAATCGTGCGACACGACAAGTTTATACAAGTTTGGATTTAAAGAACTCACATCTCGAAGTATCCGGGAGCTTGTAGGATGTAGCTGTCGGCAGTTCAACACCGTGCCGGTAAATACACCCAATTCAATATACAAAGTGCCTCAAACGGCAGCGAGTCAGCGGAGTGCGGAAAATGGAGGATATTTTATGCTAGAGAAAAGTTGCATGTTTATATTTCGTGGGCCTTAGTATTATTGAGAGATAGAAAAATATGCGGATATTTTGTAATATTTTTTTCGTGCCTGGTATGTAACCAGGTATCTCGGAGGTTTTTCTTTTTTCTGCGACCCACACGCCTTTTACCGGCAACTTTGCCCGACATTAATGACTTGTAAAAAATAACATTTATAATGCCTGAGGCGAGGGTATGCGGTTTTTCGTCTTTTTATGATGGTCATCAGTTCCGTTCTTGATTGGCTTGTCGCAGAATTTCTTTGATTATGACTTTTTGAGATCAATTTATTCTCAGCATTCGCCTGTATATCCACATTTTGAATACTCAATTCATTTCCTGAGGTTAATACCATTCTTATTATACAACGAATTTACTAAGTATAGACATGTCAGCACGCTTCCTCGCAACGTCACGCTAACGTCAATCTGATCGTATTAGGCTTTACTTCTCGCATCACAAATCAAATTGTCAGTAGGTAGATTGTTCGATTACGAGGACAATAACTACTGATTGGATCATTTCCACGTGACTGATTATCGGCTATTGACCGCTGCATCTCAATGCAATCATATTTAACCAATCACAGAAGTACACAGGAGGCGGCAAGATCTAATTGCGGATGTTATTCGCTATGACCATACAAATCGTAATATTAAAAGTTTCGCTATATAACCGACGCAGCGCGACGGAGGCGCCACGGTGGCCCGATCTGAGTCGTAATGTACCGAAATGTACGGGACACGCCGCACAGCGCAGTCACCCTCGGCGCGACGGCAAACGTCATGAACCGCCGCCGTCGCGCCCAACGCACTTACAAACGAAGTATGGCGGGAGTGAGACGCCAAAACGCGTGCGACCGGAACGCTAGTGTTGAGCGGCCGCTTGGCCGGCGTATGACAAATGTAGTCTAATTATGGAAAAATTCCCAGTATCAGACTGGACTCTCGAATTGTGCCCGGTATATAGCAATAGGCTCGCTCCCTATTACATGGGACCTAACATCGTCGGTGAAGTAGGTGTACACCTCTGCCACCCTGGCTTGGGGAATATAGGCGTGACAATGTTAATTTTTTATTTTCTTTTAAGTGGTATAGCCGCGCGAACTCGTCGCCACACATGTGAAATAAATATTACAAAATGCTTCACGACTGCGTGGACCAATCATCATCATCAGCCCGTGTCAGTCCACTGCTGGACTTCAACCTTCAGATCTCCTCCTCCAATCCCTGCCCGCTGCCTTACGAATATCGTCACCCCACCTAGCTACAGGAGGCCCTACAGTACGTTTGCCGGAATGCGGTCTCCATTCAAGAACCAGTCTGCGTCAACGGCTATCGGTTCTGCGGCATATGTAACCTGCCCACTGCCACTTCACTTTGCTAATTTGCTGATCTATGTCGGTAACCTTGGTTCTCTGACGAATAACTTCGTTCCGGATTCGATCCCTACGAGAAACTCTGAGCATAGCTCTCCCATAGCTCGCTGAGCGACCTTGAACTGGTGGACAAGCCGCATGGTGAGTGGTTTTTCGACTCCGTATGGCATTACAGGAAGGACGTACTGATTAAAACTTTCGTTTTTAGGTATTGGAGTATGGGCGTGGACCAATGTATGGCATGAAAGTCTTCTAAAGCTTGTAACCGTACTTATTAAGAACTTATAACTTTGACGGACTATTTGGCGCAGTGGTTAAGAACTTAAGCCGATTCGCTCATTGGGTTAAATAGTCGCAGTTAGTTCGATTTCCGCATGGGACAAATCTTTGTGTGACCCATAATCATTTGTTTCGGTCTGGGTATTTCCCACGACACATGATCAAATCCCACGTGGATTTAAAAAGTATATACTTATACAGCAATAATGTAATTGTAAATGAGTCTGTGTCCATTTTTTTTCAAACTGTGCATGTATGGCACTGAAGTACCCTCAAACGTGAAGCAATCGTAACGTTTGGTCATACGTAATAAGAGTCCTTGTCTGTAATTAACGTCGTCAAAGCAAACGGAATGATTCAATTATCATGGTGTATTGGAATGGAATATATTAGATTATATTAGAGACCATTGTCTGTAACCGGCGAGCGTGTACGAGGCGAGCTATGAGAGTACGAGAAGCCAGAGACATCTGTAAGTAAAGAACCTGTTGGAAATATGTACTCTCTGCATACCCGAAATATGATCATTAATAAGTTCAATGAGGAGTACCAAAATTATACTATGGTAGTCAGTGGCGGATTTACACATTTGCCGCCAGTAGGCTATTCAATTTTTGCCGCCCCTATTAACCTCTGCAATTCCCTAGTATCACAATCATATTAATTACATTTTCTTTGTCAATGAAATTGCAATTTTATGATTTGTGCTCTATCGCCATCATTACATCAGCTTTTTCTGTTATTAGTATGATTGTGAACTAAGGGATCGTTGGGTCAGTTCCTAGATTATTCTTATAACTCACGATTTAGTGAAGTTTACACAAGATATTTCTTGAGTAAACTTCACTAAATCGTGAGTTAGTCTTTGAGTATATTTTTGAGTTAAAAAATGCTCAATCATGTAATTTTTTTAGTGGCATATAAAATTAATTAATTTATGACATCTTTAGCTGTACCAATGGTTCTGGCGTAATGACGAATAGATACATCTATAAGCAGGGTGAAAACTACATGACTAATACGTGTTATCAAAAATGCCATTCCATTTTATACAACACAATGCCACTTCGGAATCAATATTTAATTAACTTAAAGAAATAATAACAATAGCAATTTTCCTGAAATCAGTATCATAACTAGAGTAGCGGCTGGAAAACAGTCTCTCTTTGACGTCGGCCGAGTTAGCCTCGTCCCGGCGACTGTAATCCTTAACTTATAATTTCGCTAAGAGCACGCGATAAACCCCGTACAAGAGGCGAGTTTCACACGGGTGTTGAGGGTTCCGTAGTGCTGCGGTTGGTTTTTGATTGTAAGCAAATCTAAAGTATTATGTACTTTACTTGTTGTTATGACAGATCGTAATGTATATGCACAAAATTTAAGATAATAATATTACTGTGATAGAAGATAAAACACATTGTATCAAGGCGATTGAGAGTTCAAATGTGTTTTAAGTATCTTTTTGTAAGAAACAAAATGTAACTCAAAACGCATTTGAACTCTTGATGCTATCGAATATTCATGAGCCAAGCTGTTGAAGCTTTTCAAATTTTAATAGTAAATATCTAATGTTTTTGCAGTACAGTCTCCTTAGGTGAACCTAAGGAGACTGTACTATAAAAAGTTTCTAGACGGTCAATATACGACTGAAAATACGTTTTCACTTATACTTTGGTCGAAATAAAAAGAAGAATTCATATCCATCAACCAGGTTAACCATCGATCAAATACAGGCATATATCATAACGCTAACGAGTTGATAAGCGATCCTATTCGTCTACAAATATACTGAATAAAGATGGACGTAAGAGTACGCTCAATAACCTTAGTATAACGTCAAATGGTTCTTGTTTATGCCACTGATTGCAGTGACCACAAGGTGAATACAAGTTGTGTTTGGTTTCACACTTTCTTCCCACTGGGCCCTAAAAGGGATGAAATATAAGTGCTGCATTAGGGACCCGGAGCCAAGGTCACTGAACTGCTGCGGGCAGCGGAACATAAAGAGAAAAACGAATAAATACTGTTGGAGACGCTCCCAAGATGTCTTTTCTATAAATTTTCATGTTAAAATTTAATACGTTTAGCAAAATGGAATTTTTAACGTAATAACGCGAATGGCTATCTTCTAAGAAGTGAAATGGATGAAAAATAACATATTTTTGCCGTCCATTTGCTGAGAGCTGTTTTAGAGAGAGCTAAATTATTCAGCGTATTCTCTTGATCGTCGTGGACTATGTTGGATTTCTAACTATGCATAATTCATGTGTATCTTTAAGATATTATTCAAAAATGGTCGTCAGACGTTCGGCTAAGTCTACTGTCTACATTTTGTCGAAACCATCTGGAGTCAAGTATTTGTCTGTATTTCAGGTTTCGAACGATCTCTAATTTGACAAATAAAGTTTTTGACCAGATGCCCAATCAGTGCGAAGCGAGTTATTAGGTAATTTACTCAATGCTATTCATATAGCATAGCAGTATTTTGATGACTAATTACGTTTGATCGCGGTCCCAAAATCAGCTTAGCGTAGTGTTCAGCCCATGTATTGAGCGTTCAAAAAGCGACATGATCTCCGCGACTGGAATCTGTATGGGTGCGGATGGAAGCGTTTGGGCGCGAGATTAAGTTTCCAAAAAGCAACTAAATTGCTGATCACTGATGCTAATAGTGGCAACTCGGCTTTAAATTTTAGTGGAAGTTTTGCAAACCAAGTGTGTGAGGTTGTTCTGCTACATTATCACGTACCTGACGTTCTCGTAGCGCTGGATGTAGATCTTGTGGAACTGCTCCTGGCGGGGCTGGTTGGCGATGTCGGCCTTCATCTCCATGGCCACGTGCCGCGGCAGCACCGACAGCAGCAGTCGCTCCTGGGAACAACACATGACCGTCAATAACATGGTATTTTAAATATGGATAGTTGTAGAATATAATGATTTACACACTTTAAATATGGAGATATGTGGATTAGAATGATGTAAATAGGAGGAAATTCATCCCTTTGGATAAGAATTGAGCCCATCGTACCAAAGCAGGTAGCTGAGGTGGTAAAGTTTTGCAGGTAGCTGAAGTGATAAAGGGATACAGGATAGTGATGCGCGACTGCAAATGATTGCATTCTAATTATTCGGCTTTATAAATAATTCGAAAGATTCACGAAAATAAGTTACTGACTGCCTCCCAATCGACTTTGACTGGCTGGACTGAATGAACGAAAAATGAATAAATAATTCGGCAAACGAATTATGTCAGTCGACATGACAATGTAAGTTTAGGTCCAAGTGACACTTATATCGATATTAGCATCATTCGGGCCGCAGCTTACCCTCACGTTCGCGCGGACGCTTTTTCAACGCATTTCACACAAACCAGCAAAAGCGTTCTTATTTAATTTAGTTTTTACAACTCACTCGCACACGTAATTTGTTTTGACGCAGAAATGTCGCGAGAAGCGGCGAATTATTCGATTAATTCATTTCGGAATGGCGACGCGTGAGAGTCGCAGATAATCGCGATTAGTAGTTACTAATTAATTAGTAGTCGTCATTCGATTATAAAATTAGTATATTACTAATGTTCAAGTTGAATTAGTAAATTAATAGTTGTATAAGAATAAGAATATCTAAGATACATTTATCAGTGTTCTCCAAACTAGACGGAGAGTCTCTATCTTGGAGTTCGGTGAACAAAAGTAATGTGCAAATGTTTAAGTTAAGTATTGCCAAGCAACAGAAATTAAATGTGAGTGATGAAAGTATAATGATTCGAATAGTAAGATTATTCGCAGTCGTACATCTATAATACAGGATACAGGAATAATTGTACCATGTAAATAATTCTACCGATATGTCGAGATACAGAAATAATTCCTGGTGTGACATTTAAAACAAAAAAGGAAAACCTCTTTTAAAAAAGGGGAATTGTAAAAAGCTAAAAATAAATACATATTTATTATTTGTTTTTTGAAGTCTGTTTCCCTTTTTTAAAAAGTTATTTATTTTACAGTTTTAAGTGATGAGTGAATTAATTATTTATATTTATGTCCCTTTATTATATTATTCTACTAAATTCTACAGTAAGATACCTACAGGAACGATATAATAATGATAATAACTGAATATACACATTCGTGCTGTTTGCCGTCAAAGAGTCCCGTGGTGTATCTAAGTCCAAGGTCCAATACCGATAAAATTAAAATCAGACCACTTCGGCACTATACTGAACTAAATCCAAGAAGAATCATCAAAATTGGTAAGCGAAGAAGGTATAAAAACACCGACGAATTATGCACCTCCTTTTTTGAAGTCAGTTAATATACTGCTTAGTTCTATAGTAAAGTATCTATAGCATTGACATAACAACCATAATATCTCAATCTATACATTCGTATTGTTTGTCATTAAGGAGTTCCCTGGTGTATCTTCAAAGCCCAAGGTCCAATATCGATGAAATTAAAACGGGACTACCTTGGAGCTATACGGAATCGGTGAACATACATAATAAAAAAGCATGTATACAGACGAACATAGAACCTCCTCCTTTTCGAAGTCGGTTAAAAAGTAGCCTGGCATAGGCAGCTCTGCCATTGAATTCTTTGATAATCGTTTATATTTCTATAAAGTGAAAATTTGGTAAAATAAATAATATTTTATGATAAATACCTCCCTAACCCCCCCCCCCCCCCCTCTTGTTTACTGATCGGGAGAGTAAAAGTTTTATTTAATTTAAGAGTGCTTACAAAACCATATTTTATCAACATCGATCTATCATCAGTTTGTCAACTCGGTGATAAATTAGCCACTTATTATAAGTTCAACTTGTCGTTGATTGTATGATTCTGACTAATCTTTTGGAGGAATTACACCTGTAAAAGGTTATATAAAATATTATTTTCCTATCTTTCAATAGAAGGAATCCACAACTTGTGTAGTTTTTATGAGCATTTATGGTCATAGAGAAACTAACGTTAGTGAGTTACATAACAGGCTTAGTGTTCACGCAGGCAACAACAATGACCACTTGGGACAAAGGGGATACCCCCTTCGTCCCAAGCGTGGGCGCCCACAGGTCGGTCAATCCGCACAAACACAATTTATTCTCGTTCTTGTTATAATAACAATAATGTTATGAACCTTTCGAATAAAGCTATTCGAAGTACATAACATTCAAGGTTCTTATTCGCTGAAATGATTTTGTAACCGTATTCTGTATGCCACACAATCTTTTCACGGAGTTATCGTTATGCGTTGTGTTACGTTTTTTAGGATCCAGGCAAGGAATGAGAAGGAGTATTATATTTTGCAGGTTCTATGTACTTGATAAGCCTCTGACAATAGGTAGCTTCAGCCTGTGGGTTCAGAAGCATAAAATTTTGCTACGAGCTCCTTAAAGTCCATCGGAAGATACTGAGAAAGATTTTATTGGAAATTCATTCCTCAAGGAGATTAAAATTTATGTATGGTAAACGATGTCGTTTACCATCCATACATTTTAATCTTCTACACCATTTTAACACCAAACACACGGTATTCGGGACATGCGTCTAGATTTGTTTTCCAGACAATCCATGATAAGCCTGGTTCCAGCTAGGAATATAATCTATTCCTTTTGAATGTCCTAAAAGCGAGGCACAACCTTTGATGAAAACACAGATTACTCTCTGGGATGTTTGGGTGGTGTTCCCAAAACAATGTTGTATAATCAAGCCAATGTGGTCGCATTTTAGGCCGTTTCTATATGATCATACCATATGTAAATATGGTATGATCGTATATATCATAGAAATGTTAGAAGATTGATAACAGTTATCGTTCAATCGATTTACAGAGAGTAGCAAAGGGGCATTCCCACATTTCAGCGGCGACCCCGTCACAAAGCGAGTGCTTGCAAAAACCTGCAGCGCAGCACGCCGTGCACAGCGCTAATTGGTCAAAGGAAACCGCCGGCCGATGACATTATTAGCTTTTTGTCCAATCGATCATGATGCACGCTACGACGGCACCGGCCCAGCGTATTATATCAGAATATTTAATGCCAGCTTAAAATTATCTGATTAAAATAGTAAGATTAAAATAGTTTTATTAATGCCATACCATTCATTAGTACCAGGACAGCCTTAAATCCAGCGAGGATGCCGCCGGCGCGGGCTTGGCCCTTTTCGGGCCATCATGAACTTGTACCATTTATAAGTAGAAAACAAATCCGCTAAGCTTAAGACGAACTTGTTCAATTAATCCCGTGTTCTGTAGCACAACCGTAACACAAAGTTCAGATTCAATTTTAATTTATCTTTCAAGTCAAAGACAATTTAATATAACGACACCTGAAACAACACCGAGACTCCGCTTGATCTTTTTTTTACTTTACAAACAATATTTCTGATATTATTTTAGTTCTATTCAGTTCGTATTTTCACAAGCGTTGTGTTTTATTTCTTCATATTTGAACTGGACTGCCACTAAAGTACAGTATATTTAAACAACGTCACAACCTACCTACCTTCAAGACTTTAGTTTTCAAAGGCTGCTCTGATGTTGCTGCTGTATATGGGCATGTGATTGTTTACCATTGGGCAATCCACAAGCTTGTCTATCCCCTTTGACTTATTATGTACTGCTTACTAAATTATTTTTCACATAAGATGGGTAGGGAAGTTCTAAGTGCCAAACGAAATTAATATTTCATTCAATGGTATTAAGGTATAAAACCATAAGTATAGAAACGGGTCATGCCCCTTATTGCCATTAAATAAAGTATAATTTTCTTTGACACTAACAACTGTCACAGTACCCATCTTACATGAAATAAATAGTATAGAAAAGATACTTCAAACAAGAAATGGCGCGTAACTTTATGACTTCGGAGTTGTTTATGTTTTCATAGATAACAAAATCTCATATTTCTAGAGTTATTTAAGGGCCTACCGCGATCGACCATTTATTGACCAGGAGAGTGACAGTGATGCAATTACTTTAAATGTAAATCAGATCACTGGAATCAGGAAATGTAAAGGAAATGAGCTGACTTTAGAATCGAGAAAATTTCGTATAATCGTGTAATTTTACTACATTCTAAATAGTAAAGTCAAAAATCATATTTCGAATTCTTGAAGTGTATGAAGTACTTAAACACGTTTTTGTTTGCGGTAGCCTTAAACAGTAGGTAAAGTGCGATAAGGATCTTTTGTACTATAGATAACATTGACTGGGGGTGGGTATGAAATTAGGGTCAATATTTAGTAAAATTTCTTTACTTCCAAGGAGATATTTTAATGGATGGGCCTGCACGGTTACTAAATTGGGTAAATTTCATAGCAAACGCACGTTCTGTTATTGTCATGAAGTGACATTTCACTCGATGACAGCGTTAGTTCCGATTTTGGGTGCGGGCCAAAAGATACTTGTACGCCTGTATCTCAGTGCAAATGAAGGCATATTTATGACATAAAACTTAGCACTCGAATTTGTCACGTTGCGACAAGCAATTGGCACAAAGTGTGTGTGTGTGTGTGTGAATGATGTACGCTGTTGGCCGCGAGGCCTTTACAGCTTCACCGGACTTAAAGGCGAGCGTGCAACCACTACGCTCTAGCCAGCCAGAAGGGCAAGAGGCGACATACTCGAGGGCGCCTCTTCGAGGCGCCCTCGGTTGGGACAGTCGCTGTAGGGGGACGGGTGCACTACTAAGTGCACCGGTCAACCGCCGGCTATGGGAGGGGATCTACTACTACGTCGTCGTCGTTGCCCGTATTCTGAGCGGAAAGAAGGGATGGCAAAGCATCGGGGGGGTCGGTGAGAACATGTCGCGGCCGGCGGTGGCGGCAGGGGTCGGGGGGGGAGATCGTAGTCGGCGGTGGCTACGATTAACGGATTCGCATGGGTAGATGCGTTCGCGAAGTGACGTGTTGACGCCTTTTTAATAAAGGCGCGAATAGGTTCGAGACCTAGATCGGAGTGGAGGTCGACGTTCCGTACGAACCAGGGGGCTCCTACGGCTTTACGGAGGAAGCGGTTTTGAACCACTTGGAGTTTATCGATGTGAGAGGGGGCCGAATGCCCGAACACAACACACGCATAAGTCATGATGGGTCGAACGCAAGTTTTGTAAAGTGTCACCTTATTTCTAAGGGACATTTTACTCCGCTTGCAGATTAACGAATGGAGACGACCGAGCACAAATGATGCTCGGTGACGGACCCGCTTGATGTGCGGGCCGAAGGACATGGTACTGTTTAGGGTGACCCCTAGATATTTGACCTCTTTGACCCAGGGAATGGATCGGTCGAACATGGTCACTTGGCCGAGATTACTTCTAGGGCGACGCAGGGAGTGGCGCGGGGTGGCACCTCTGGAGAAGAACACCGCAGCGCTCTTGTCCGGGTTCACCTCAATACGCCACTTCCTGAACCAATTCCCTAGGGAATTGGCGGATGCCTGAAGGTGTCTGGTAATGAAACCCTTATTCCTATGCGAGACGTAGAGAGCGGTATCATCCGCGAATAGGGCTAGATGCGCCTTACTCGAACGAGGAATGTCGTTCGTGTAAAGGCTAAACAGGAGCGGAGAGAGAACTGAACCCTGTGGGACTCCAGCACTGATGGAGTGGGAAGTGGAGCGCGTCATTTCGACGCGATAACGGAAGGCAGGCACAAAGTGAACTGAAGTCAAAGTCAAAAATGATTTATTTATTTAGGCCAATACAAGAAGCACTAACAAACGTCAAAATTATTAAACTTTTTACATTTACTGGATCGGAACGCGGTCTCCACTGAGAAGATACAGCGTGAAACTCAGCGGGCTAGTCTTTTAATTTGTTTGGCCTTTCTGATAACAATTGTTTTTTTTTTTTCAAAATTGTATTATTCAGCATTGTTTAATTTTGCTGACCGAGGAACTGCTCAAACCCACTCTGTTTTATCGTCAAGATAATCCAAAATTTTGTCATACCCTTTTTCACACAGTCTAGTTTTGATTGCCTTTTGAAGCTTATTGATAGGAATGTTTCGAATATCCATGGGTAATTTGTTGTAGAAGCGTATACATTGCCCTATGAAAGAATTAATAATTCTGTGGAGACGAGTAGTATGTACAATAAGATCATCTTTGTTCCGAGTATTACCATGATGAATGTAGCTATATTTTTCAAAATTACTGATATTCTTTTTAACGTATGGAAGATTTTGATATATAAATTGTGAGGCAACAGTTAGAATATTTATTTCTCTGAATCTTTCCTTAAAGGGAGCTTAGATAAAGTTTTAGACTATAACTTTGCGACTAAAAAATTAGTTGAGGTGTCTTTTCTAGTAATATGTTATTATTAGAGAAGAGTACAGGGGCAGTGCACGAAGGCGATCTCCATAAAACGGAAGACGTCATTTCTCCGTAAATGTTTACGCCCACCTTAGAGGACGCCTTCAAGCTCTTGGAATGGCGAGGACTTGCCATCAACATCAATAGCGAATACATCACTCACCCTAGATTTTCCGATGATATTGTGGTCATGGCGGAGTCGCTGGAAGATCTAGGACGAATGCTCGGTGACTTGAACAGAGTATTTCAACAGGTGGGTCTTAAAATGAACATGGACAAAACGAAAATAATGTTTAACGTCCATGTTGTACCCACCGCACTCACGGTTGGGAACTCTACTCTTGAAGTTGTCGACGAATACATTTACCTGGGCCAGGTAGTCCGGTTAGGTAGGTCCAACTTTGAGAGAGAGGTCAATCGACGAATCCAACTTGGCTAAGCAGCGTTCGGGAAACTGCGCAATATCTTCTCATCAAAAATATCTCAGTGCCTCAAGACTAAAGTTTTTAGTCAATGTGTATTACCAGTGATGATATATGGATTAGAGACGTGGTCTCTTACAATAGGTCTCATAAAAAAGCTCAGAGTTGCTCAGCGAGGTATGGAGAGAGCTATGCTCGGCGTTTCTCTACGTGATCAAATCAGAATGGGGTGATTCGTAGAAGAACCAAGGTCACACCGACATAGCCTTTACGATTAGCAAGTTGAAGTGGAAATGGGCGGGCCACATTGCGCGAAGATCGGACGGGCGTTGGGGCAGAAAGATTCTAGAGTGGAGACCACGTATTGGCAAGCGCAGCGTGGGACGACCGCCAGCCAGATGGACCAACGATCTTGTGAAAATCGTTGGATGCAGGTGGCATCGGACCGGTTACGCTGGAAAGCGATTGGGGAGGCCCTTGTTCAGCAGTGGAAAAGTATAGGCTGACATGATGATGATTAGAGAAGACACCAATTCCATAAAAGACCACCAAGACCATACAAATAGCATTTACCTTAACACGACAATTACGTCTTCCAAATAAGTTATTGACTTACGACCGTCCCTGCTGCGGCAGTGGTTGTCGTATGTAACTGGAATCGAATACTTGTGTCTATTTACTTTGATTTATGACCATTTACAAATGATTCGGTCAATTGTAAAGATGGAGTATAATTAACACCTAGTTTTTTAACCGCTCCACCTACAATGTTGATCTCCTGCGGCTATAAACCAATGAAGCAGACGTTTCATTTCCACAAAACTTAAAGTTTAGCAGAAGCAATAAATAAATTAGGTTTAAAATCGAGAGAATTTAAGTTTAAAGTCGATAAGATTTGATTTTAAGAAACATCGGGTACTAAAAAGCAAAAATAAATCATAAAATTTAAACCATAGTTTTATTACACAAGCAAAAAAAATCTCCGCGCTGATGCCAGTCGGGCGAAACGCCGCGAGCCCAGAGATCCGCTGCACTTTTACTCCAGATCTTTCACGAATATTAAAATTGTTCTACCATTTTTGAATTGCCAACCATCTTGTCATAATATAATTAGCTTTCGATCGAGTCCGCCTCCCTTTATTGTATCGCAGCCGACTTGAACAGGAATTTTCATTATTTTTGTTTTAGCTTCGGCAAGGAGATCGGAAGGTACGGATTCAGATATTTCGGTAGACGTTTAAATTCCGGGTGAAAATGCTGTGGTTATTTGGGAAATTCCTTGTCAAATTATTTTTAATGAGCTTCAGAACTAGGTGAGCTGATTTTTTGCACTGTGGTGCAGTGTAATTGTTTAAAATTAACGGAAGGATACCACTAGGTAGCTACAGATAGATCAGACTCAGATTGCGGGGCACTGGTCTTTTCAAAAATCAAGGTGAGAGGTCATACTCTACCACGTGGACTATCAGTGCGGATTGGTGGAGGCGTTTGAGGCCATCTACTGTTGAATCTAATCAAGTTGTATGGCATAAAACTTGGTTTACAGAGTACCACATTAAAGTGGTAACTAGGACCGGCGGCTTAGTGTGTCTTTTGAAGCACAGAAACGCTTAAATCTTAAAATGACATAAACGATCACCGATCTCCGACCGACCTCGCTGAACGCTGCTCAACCTTGGTGATTGCTGGGAACACTGCGGCCGCACAGCGTTTCAAGCGCTTTGTAAGTAAATATTCGTAAATTGAGTTCTTAGATTTACGCGAAAACTACACACAAAACTATTTGCCGGTTTTTAGCGTGGTTTATTTTAGATTTTTAAGATCCCGACGTGTCGAGTGCTTTGCCGACGTTTAAAGTGCGGGACGTTTATTGAATTTTTGGCTTCACCGGGCGGCGTGCATTTGCAACTGGACGCGGTTTCTGGATTATTTTTATTCTAAGGGGTAGATAGATTTTATGCGGTTTCCGTGCGCCTGTCGCTAGACATCATCTTGACAAGTAATAAATGTAAGGAGACATGTTTATCTACATTATACACCAAAAGTAGTCATCATTACCTCAACATCGCGTCGCCCCATCACCGCCTACATCTAAATATAACGCTCATTTAGCTAAAAGGCGAGGGCAATTTAGCAACAAATTCGTGGCCCGGCGCTCGCTAAGTGCATTTCATGACAAAAGGAAATAACGAATTGCCCGCGAGTACACCCATTTTCCAGTTACGCTTCACCTTATTCGCTACCCCACGGCGGGGGTATAGGGGCACTTATTTTTTTTATTAATGTGCCCCTATACCCTTGTGCAGTCAAAATACCTTGGGTGCTTATTTGCTTGCTTGAAACAATTGGTGTTGGGTATTTGGAAATGTTCCTAGCAATACTGTAAATTAGTTTCTACTGCAACTTTGTCCGAGTTGACTTTAGAGAGGAACCTTACATTTTTACGGGATGAAAAGTTAATCCAGGTAATAAACTATCTGTGTGCCAAATTTCATCCAAATCTGTTCAAACATTTTTAATCGAGTTACAAACATATAACCATACAAACTTTCACATTGATAATATTAGTAGGAAGTAGGATTGTTTGGCTGTAAGCCGATTATCATTTATCTGCCTATACCATCACACGTAAACTCTTGCGGGGTATGCAGAGAGTTGGTACCTACATATCTCAATCGGTTCTTTCATTATTATATTCTGATTATCACTCATCATCAACCGAAAGACTTCCAGTGCGCAACATAGGCCTCCCCCTAAGACCACCACAACGACTGGCTTGTGTTATTTTTTGTTTTTTTTTTTTGGTGGTAATTGCGTAAACATTATGCCATTGTACAAAATTTACGAATATTAATTTCTAAATTAATTTAACTCCCCAATGAACTTGATGACAAAGATGATAATGAAATTGATGAAGTGCCCCACCCTGGATAGTAAAGTGATGGATACTTTACAGACCAATTGCGACGGCCGTTTTGAGGGAAATCGAAAAGGCACGTTTTATCACTTTGTTACGATTACCTTCACTCATGCACACATAGGAATACATCATGGTTAATATTCCACCAACATTACACATTATAACACAAGTTTTGAAAATTAAAACAAATTGACAACATCACTCTTCGATTTCCCGCCAAAAATCCCGGCTTGTGTTGCATGCATAGCTTATCATTGTCTACAAAAAAAATATTGTCGATGGTTAGCATTTGACAGCTGTTATCATTTTATTGGTTATTGTCTAAGGCTATTGCCTAATGGATATTTTTGTTTTGTATTTAGCAACATACTTAGTCCAAATAATTGAGAGCTCAGAGAGAAAACATGTAAAGAAATTTTGGTTGGGTTGACCGAAGTTGTACTTGATTAATAAACATACAAAAAAATTAGAATTTTGTAGAATCAGAATATCTTCCATTCATTTAAACCATTATAGTATTTATGAAACGCTAGAAAGTAAGACTCTTTCACCCCCTCGGAATGTCATTCCAGTGGAGAAGAAGGGCAAGAAACTTCACCGTACCATATATCTATTTATGGGAATGTGGTCATTTTGGGAAAACAGTCATTTTAGGAATTGGAATAGTCATTTTGGAAAATTAGTCATTATAGGAAAGTAGTCATTTTGAGAGAAAGTGGTCATTCTGAGCCTAACCCCTATATCCTCACGTCCCTTGTAGAGTCCGTAAATAATACCATTGTTATTTAGTGGATAAATAACATTAATTTAGTCTTAGACTATCTTACCATGACCAAATATACCGTGTCTATCTGAAGGACAAGTCAAGAGTCTCCGTAACGGGCGACCGTGTATGAGACGAACTATGAGAGTGGAGGAAGCCAGAGAGGTATGTAAGGAAAGAATCTGTTGGAACTCTGACCTCTCTACCTACCCTGCAAGGGAATCTGGCGTGATGATATTGATACATCGAAGTTAGTTGATTAACGTACCTAATTGGATGTTATTATCAAAATACTGAATGATAATAATTACGGCCCAGCTTGTCATAATGACATTGTGATTCGGTGCGGTAATTAGCAGCCACCATTCAAACAATAATTACACGAGGGGCGACGCAATTAATTAACGAACTACCACGATAGTTGTCAAACACCAAACTAACGCCTAATTAAAACCAGTTTTAACTCCATCGACGGATATTAATTAAATATTATAATGAATTTCAAAATGAATCCATTGATTTGTTTTAAAATATCTTTCACAACGTCGCTTCATGTACTCTTTACCTGCCCGGTAAGGGATCTGGCATCATCACGCCAGATCTCTTGGCGAGTAGGCAGAGAGTATCATCATATATGTAGACTTCTTGTGTAAAAGTTGTGGATTCTTTTCTATCTATCTATCTATCTATAACCTCACGCCAGATCCCTTGCGGGGTAGGCAGAGAGTACAGAGTTCCAACAGGTTCTTTCCTTACATACCTCTCTGGCTTCCTCGATTCTCATAGTTCGTCTCATACACGCTCGCCGGTTACGGAGACTCTTGACTCTTGGATTCTTTTCGATGGTATATACGCTGGTACTGTATTATAACTACATAAAATATAAAAGTAAAATAATCACCGTCACGCCTATATTCCCCAAGGGGTAGAAGAGGTAACTGTACACCTATTTTTCGTCAACTATATTGGGTCCCATGTACTAATATGGGGCGAAATATATCGGGCAGGTCGGGTTCTTTGCTAGACGCCAGCAAACTGATTTATTTTTTTAATTATTTTCCGACCCAGGATTTGAACCCAGGACCACGTGATCGCTCGCACCCATTCACCACCAGATCAACGAGGCAATCAAACCTTTAACTACGGAAGATTTAAAACTCACAATACTTTTTTTTACAATGGATTAAGGGGCTTCCTCCATCGTAAATCAACGGACCACTGATCAACCGGTTGAGTGATAGTTCTACAATTACTTTAGAATTAAATAAGAAGGGATACAAATGCCAAACAACATATAGTGCGACAAAGATATTTTGGCTCGTGAATAACATTGACAGGGGTTGGTATGAAATTAGGGGTTATCATTTAGTAAAATTTGCCCACGTCCAGGGAAATATTTGAATAGGTGGGTCCGCACGGTTACTAATTAAAAAAAGAACGTGGGTAAATGTCATAGGAAACGGCAACTCTGAGACTGTCATGAAGTGACATTTCACTTGATGACAGCGTTAGTTCTGATTTTGGCCGCGACCCACAAGATTCGAAATCGAAGAGCGATGTCGTTAATTTGTTTTCATTTCCAAAACTTGTGTTATTTCGAATTATGATGTGTAATTTAGGTGGAATATTAACCATTATGTATTCTTATATGTGCACGAGCGAAGGTAATTGTAACAAAGTGATAAAACGTGCCTTTTAGATTTCCCTCAAAACGGCCGTTGCAATTGGCATGTAAAGGATCTATCGTTTTATTATCCAGGGTGGAGCACTACATCAATTTCATAATCATCCTTGTCATCAAGTTCATCGGGGAGTTGAATTAATTTTGAAATGAATATTCGTAATACTTGACATTGGCAAAATACGCGTCGTCGTGATGCCATAAACATAAAAAAAGATCCTTGTAAGTTAGAATTGACGTTTATTGAAAAAAAAACTAAATGAAATAAAATACACTGTTTTATAAGAAGCACGATACAATTATTTTTATAGTTTCAAAATGTAAACAATACAAATGACTTTAGACTTAATTTTTTCTATAAAAATTTCATTTGATCGTGTATATCGTTTACTATATTCTAAAATATAGAGCCATAAAAAATATTTGTAAATCTTAAGCCTCCAATCCACATACTTTATTAGATGCATCCAGTACAAAAAAACACGGTTCTTTTTATCCTAGTGTTTATTGTAATTACATTTGTGCTGAAATTGCTATAAATAACAGTAAGTAATTAATGGTTGTGAAGCGATTCGCCCTAATCTACTTTTCCTTTGAGCTGGAAGTAAGAATTGTTTCTAATATGTTGTATTGTGAGGGTGGAAGC
This sequence comes from Phalera bucephala, assembly GCA_905147815.2. Classification (NCBI taxonomy): domain Eukaryota; kingdom Metazoa; phylum Arthropoda; class Insecta; order Lepidoptera; family Notodontidae; genus Phalera; species Phalera bucephala. The sequence goes on from LR990609.1 coordinate 29,801,874, forward strand.
ATGTTTCCTTCTAGCTGCCGGCTACAATTTAACTATGTAATGACGCTGCTCTTTGCATGGAAATGAGGGTTGTTAGTTATAATATTTAGTGTGGAATGTTGTATTTTTAATGATATTGTGTATAAATTGAAAAAATACTTGGTAATGTTTCTTTTATTAATAAGTTGTATATGGATAAATGTTTGTACAGTCCTACAAGCATATTTTAGCCCTTGGCTAAAATCGGACCTAACGCTGTCATCAAGTCAAATGTCACTAACGCATGACAGTCACTGAGATACCGTTTGCTATGAACTTTACCCAAGTTCTTTTTTTATTTAGTAACCGTGCGGGGTCAACTGTTGAAATATTTCTCTGGAAGTCGGAAAATTTTACCAAATGATAACCCTAATTTCACACCAACGCCCCCTCTCGCAATGTCATCTACGGATTCAAAGATTGTTGTAGCAACATTGCTACCAGACTCTTTGGACCCGTGGATAGTATATACTATGAATAACACTCCTATTAGAAGCATCTAATCTAAACAGAAATCATCTTTAAATTTTCACGTGATTTGAATGCTCGAAAACAGCCCGTCGTCTAGAACAATGCCCGGCATAATGGCAATAGGCTCATCCCATATTAGACTGGGACCTAACATCGTTGCCTATATGTACACTTCTGCAAACCCCGCTTCAGGAATATACGCGTGACGAAGGTATTTATGTATTTTCACACACCCAATATTTTCTATAAAGCCATTATACCCGCCTTATTTCCTTAGACCATTCATTCATTCCACAGTACGAGCTAATCGATATGAAATGTGCTTAATGAAGTATGCGCTAGGTGCTGAAAGAAGCGAACAAAGCTGTTGGATGCCAGCGTAGGGTGAGAAGGGGAGAGAGTTTAGCTGCAGGAAATGAACTCCAATAGAAGGGGTTTGTAATGCCTGGATTACACGACAGTGAAGCGACAAGGGACTGAGAGATACTGGCCTAATTTAGTACGACATTATGTAGTGTATGGTGTATCTATCTATATCATCAGATTAGATATACATTTCTTGCGGGGTAGGCAGCGAATAAAAAGGTTCAACAGATCCTTACTGACTTCTTTGGCTTCCTGCACCCTCATAGTTCGTCTCATACATGCTATATTGAAACAAAAAAAAACATACTCATATTCTTGAATTGTTAAGATAACACATAATGGATGCCTCGTTGCTCTAGCCATGCGTAGTGCGAGTGGCGATCACGAGTTTCTGGATTCTGGTTTGGGTTGTGTCGTGTTTTCTATCTATCTATATCATCACGCCAGATCCCTTGGGGGGTATGCAGAGAACACAGAGTTCCAACAGGTTCTTTCCTTACATACCTCTCTGGCTTCCTCCACTCTCATAGTTCGTCTCATACACGCTCGTCGGTTACGGAAACTCTTGACTTGTCCTTCAGATTAGACTCGGTCGATTTAGTGGTGGTAAAATAGTCTTCCCCGGTACCTACATCCTTCCACTTTCACATTGTATATCTTTTTTTGTCATTCTTTCTTCTGACATTCTTTCTATAGGCCCAAACCAACGGAGCATTACTTTTCTCATCTTTATACCGATACTATCTTTCACACCTACACGCTTTCTTACTTCGTCGTGTTTTCTCTATCGGAAAATTCTCAGTCACTGTCCAGAGTTTGGAATGTTTTTTTCTTTCTTTACCTATATTATCACACTGTTAGGCAAAGGTCTCCCCTATAACCGTAGAGACCGATCTGTTATCAGTGATCTTCGGCCAATCCAATATTATTGTTATCATCTGGTAATTGGCTTGACCTCCATCTACACATGGACCTAACACCGTCTACGATATATGGGTCTGTACAATACGCCTCTACTACCTCCACTTGGAGAATAAACGCGTGTGAAGGCAACATAGAAGCTCAATAAATGATATCAAACTCATACATACATTTTTATACGTTTGCATCTGATATTGAAAACTTTTACCAATTTGTCGAGCTTATTGCCTGCACTGTTATTACCATGTCTTGAATGCCACTCCGTGTGCCCCGAGCACTAGCTCGAGTGCCGACACAAACGTCCCGTGCGCTGCATTATGAGTTCTAAATTTTATTGAAACCTGAAGCAGTTTCTGCCTGCCTTTCTTTGTACGGGATTAAAATTACTTCAGTTATGGAACTTTGAAACATCATAACATGTTTTATAAGAATATACAAAGATTAGAATGTTGTACAAAGGATCTAGATCCTTTATGTGGTTAGGCAGAATCAGTTGCAGTTTTTAATAAATAAAAATCTGGGCGTCACTATAATCTCTTAGAATAGTCTACTTGTAATATTGCTTTTCTGTGAGAAAAATTCTCGGTGCACATTAAGGTATTTATATAAGGCACATAAATTTCAATTCATGACTTAGTAAAGTTTAAAATGCTAAGTAGTTACTCGGTGTAAAGGTATTCTGTAGGGTAGGTCCAACTTCGGTCCTGTTGCCCAAGGCTTATATTAACTAATTGGATGATTTGAAAGATGTCAGTCAGTTAACGGAGCAACCTTCTTTGCTGCTTTTCGCTGCCTATTATCTAGCATGTTTAATGAGTACTTGGGTTACCTTAGTAAATAGCGTTTCTATTTTCGTTCTAGCAAACACGTGGGACAGCCACGTTATAAACATAGTTTCTAGTTCGCGAAAACTAATCAAAACTTGAACGGAGTCCAGCCGCTGGAGTGTGTTTGACTCGCTTCACGCCGGCCAGTAATGCGGCTATTATTGGAGGCGGTCATCCGATCGGGCCGGCTCCAGTTCATGCCTTTCAGCCAAATGCCTTGTTCAAGTTGCGATCTGGACTCAACCGATTAGAGCGATCGTTGCCATGTTTGCATGAATAATCACAGGGGATTAGGGTTTCAGTAATACGCGTTGATTTTGGACGATAAGTACGATGTTTATCTTGTCGATTGAGCAAGCTTTAAGAAATTTTGTAACGTAAACGTAAACGCTTTGAAGTCCAGATTTCACGTTTGATTCTCGCAGCTATTATCTTTAGCTCCCATAAACTTCACTCCATCCATCTAATCAGTCTCATCTTAGGAATACATTGTACAGGTGACCATTATTCTTGAGACATCTAGCCAAATGCGATAGGGGTACAACCATAGAGCAAAAAATCAAGCTTTTTAGTTTCGGAATTAAACTGCTAACTCAAAGAATAATAGTTTTGAATTATGTTACAATTATATTTAGGAAGCGATGAAACCAAGTTGGATTGCCTACATAAAATATATTTACAACCATACCTAAAAGTCGCTGTACCCTTATCAATACCCAATTTTTTTTTCAAAGAATCGTAGACCTACATTATTCTTGTGTCGTGGTGGGTGCGTTTACGAACATGAAATAGACATACACAAACACTCAGACGTATACAAATTTGTAAATCACAAATAATTGTCCTGTGTGGGGATCAATCGCGATTACTTCATTGAGTGGGTGCGGCAGCCTATGCTCAACCACTCAACCAAGCCGTCGTCGAGTGTTCTCGTTCTTTCTCAAACTTCTTGAGCTGTGTAGGTCACCAGCTATAACACCATATGAGTACTACCGTACTGACCTGCTGCTGGTTCTCGCGCTGGGTGACAAGGCGCGCCTCGACGCAGTCCCGCGTCTCCAGGAATGCGCGGCGCTGCGCCAGCTCGCGCGGCTGGTGCGTCAGGATGCCAGACACGTTGCACGCCACCAGAGTCGCCAGGCTGCAGTAGATCTGATAGAACAAATGACAACGCTTTATACTATGTTATACTTCTTATATTTTAACTTTCGATGTCTGTTTGTACACCTCTCCCATGCCCTGTTTGGGAAATATAGGCTATAAATTATAATGGTGCTGCAACATAGTGAGGCGGAAACTCTGTTTAGCCCCACACAACCTCCGATACTATACAGAGATATATTATAGCTACAGAGCTTAATTTTGTAATTGTTATTATTTCATTGGCTATGTGTGTGGGTGCAAGTGCATATGGATGTGCGTGTGCATGTGCGTGGGCGTGAGCATGTGCGTGTGTTGTGTGTTTTATTTCTTTCTTAGAGGTCAGTACAAAGTGTACCAGCTCACCTGCATATCATTGGCCTTGTTCAGCATGAGGTGCGCGCCGATGTTGACGGCGGCCAGCGCCAGCCCGCCGATGGCGGCCTCATGCAGGCGCACCGGCAGCGTGGCGTACGTGGCGTACGTGAACAGCGCGCACGCGCCCGCGCCCACACTCAGCGACCTGCGCAACGGACGACATGGGTAGGCAAAAAAAAAAAACCATGTCGATAAATGTCGTGCCGACATTTATACGTAAATGTTCCAATTAAAACAAGTAAAAAGAAAACAGTATTTTTTTCAATTCTACTTTACAACGCATTCATATATCTTAAACTCAATTTATTCTGTAAACTCTACGAGGGCACTTGCAAATAGTCGATATACATTTTTTTCTATCTATCTATATCATCACGCCAGCTCCCTCGCGGGGTAGGCAGAGAGTACAGAGTTCCAACAGGTTCTTTCCTTACATACCTCTCTGGCTTCCTCCACTCTCATAGTTCGTCTCATACACACTCGCCGGTTACGGAGACTCTTGACTTGCCCTTCAGCTAAGACACGGTCTATTTGGTCATGGTAAGATAGTCTAGGTCTTCCCCGGCACCTATATCCTTCCACTTTCGCATTGTATATCTGTTTTGTCATTCTTTCTTCTGGCATCCTTTCTATATGCCCGAACCAACGGAGCATACCCTTTCTCATCTTTACACCGATACTATCTTTCATACCTACTCGCTTTCTTACTACGCTGTTGCGAATACGGTCGGTCAGCGTGACTCCGCACATCTTCCGCAGAGATCGCATTTCGACCGCATTTATCCTGCTTTCGTTCTCCTCCTTACATACCCAACTCTCACTGCCATATAACAGCGTTGGGACAAGCACTCCGTTATGCATGGCCAGCTGCGCCTCTTGGCTTAAGTGCCGGCTCCCAAGTAGCCTTCCCATCGCACCATTCACTCTATTACCTGCATTCACTCTTCTCTCTATATCAGCGGTGTATTTCCCATCCTTACTGAAGGCGCATCCAAGATATACAAACTCATTCACTTGCTCCAGCACATCGTTACCAACCACAATCCTTGCATTCGTTCTGGTTTCTTCCCGTTCAAAAACCATAATTTTGGTTTTCTTCACATTCAAATGTAAGCCATTGTTCATGCAGTCCTCTCTCATAACTGTGACTAGTGTTTGCAGATCAGTGGCTGTTGGCGCTATCAAAACCGCGTCATCTGCATACAATAGGTGGTTCATCACTAGATCACCCATTTTTACCCCTTCAGTCATCGCACACAGTCTTTGAAGACTTTACATTTTTTTAATTCTAATTTAACTACAAATCTACCACCGGATCGGAACGCGGCCTCCACTGAGGAAGATCCGGCAAAGAAAACTCAGCAGACTTGCCTTCTTTATTTGATTCTCTTTTACCTTTCTGTGTTTTTCAATCATATTGTGTGGTTACAATGTTAGGTTACAATTAAATAGTTTACCATCTAGCTCTAGTGTGATACGTTCACGTTCACGAGTTTTACTACTGGAACAAACATCACTCCCCTCGACTATATAGGAGGGACCGGGGAAGACATTATAGTGAGAATAACCAAACCAGAACCCCGTAGACGGTATTCAGATTGTGTCTACAAAGCAGCAATACCCCAAGCTCGGCTGACACAAGTTACCCTTTAACATTGAGAAAATTCCAATAGAAAAATAAATAGCGTCACTATTAATAATCCCACTCGATCTTATCTTGTATGTAATCCGAGATTTGGTAATAGGGTTCTTACATCATTTAGCCTTCAATTATGGTTTTAAATTTATTAATTGGTAAATCCCGAATATCCAGGGGAAGTTTGTTTTAAAGCCTATACACCGGCCCATGAAAGAAGAAATCTATATCATGAATCCCTGCCTTTATTGAAACCCTGCACTCTCTGCCTACCTCGCAAGGAATCTTAAATAAAATATATTGGTTATAGATGCTGATGTATCCTTTCTACTCGATAATAGAAAGATTGTATGAAGCTTTGTCTTTTGGATATTTACTCTTGTCGCGATACATATCTAATTCTAAATACACTCGTTTTATAATGTTTACGAATACTTCTAATTGTAGCGATAGTAATTAGTTATGTGAATACGTATTTTTGGGCGATTAGTAAGTTACTGTAGAGTTATGAATACAACTCTATTTACTGTATAATCTTTCGATTATGTGCAACACTGGGTATCATCGTCCCACGAGTATCCAGTGACAGCCCAACATACAACAGAGACAGGTCGCCCCGAGACTAATAAAAATGCTTTCGGATTAGCGCCGGCGCCGCATTCGGACCGCTTCCGGCGCTCGAGAGGTCCGCATCACGCCAATGGACCTTTTCCGGCATCCGTAAACACCAGAGCCTTTATTCGCTATGTCCAAACGCGGCGCGTTACGATAAATTCGTGAAATGATCATGTAATGTTATTCCGTATTTTTTTTTATTGGACTAAGCCTACCACATATTCCCACCATTGTAGCTCCTGTAAGGTGGGATCAGAATCAGAATCATTTATTTACATATAAGTTGGCTGGTATATATTAGTTGACTCCAAAATTGTCTCCTTAGATGAAACCATGGTTTGAATCTTGGGGTGTTTCAGTTGCCTTAGAACTCGCAACACATTTCATTAGAAAGAAAAGAAAACAGGAGAAGTAGGAAGTCATAAAATTATCCTACAGCGCCGCGTTAACACATCCCGAATAAGCGCCAGCGCCCCCTCCCTAACATTATCGGAAGGGTCCAGTTAAGCCCGGGTCCGTAATGTCACATCCGTGATTTTTACTTGCTCTTGCTTGCTACCATGTTGTTGATAATTGGTTGTTTGAGAATGATAACAATTTTGGTAGAACTAAAGATAAAGTTCTGACTCTACCGAAAAACTCTACTCCTACTCTTAAAATACGTTGGACTCGTCTCTACTGATTTCGAAACTTGGTTCGGAAACGGCTAAAGCGGTTGATTATACCTGATTCAATAAGAAACGACTTGAATGTTTTAAGAAGTGTGCCTTTATATAGTCCGGTTATTATATGATCAGACCTTTATTTATCTATCTATCTATATCATCACGCCAGATCCCTTGCAGGGTAGGAAGAGAGTACAGAGTAAAAACAGGTTCTTTCCTTACATACATCTTTGGCTTCCTCCATTCTCATAGTTCGTCTTATACAGGCTCACCGGTTACGGAGACTCTTGACTTATCCTTAAGTTAAGACTTGGTCTATTTGGTCGTGGTAAGATAGTTTAAGTCTTCCCCGGTACCTACATCCTTCCACTTTCGCATTGTATATCTGTTTTGTCATTCTTTCTTCTGACATTTTTTCTCTTTTATTTATCCAAATACAATTTATAGTTATATGCCACGAAAACATTGTAAAAAGAAGTAGTTCGCATTTTAGTTGATACGCTAGTACCTGTATAAAATAATAAGGGCTATCCTTATCCAAACGAAACAAAATAATATTAATAAATACTTTGACAAATTATGATTGCTCTTAAAACGAAACACACATGTATTAGCGTTTGTAATGCATAGTTTACCGATTATTTCGAATATTATGTCATATCGGAGTAATCAATAAGAAAACATTTACAATAAAAATATATTATTAAAATATGATGCTATATTTATGTGCATGAGACGAACTATGAGAGTGGAGGAAGCCAGAGAGGTATGTAAGAAATGAACCTGTTGGAACTCTGTAATCTCTGCTTACCCCGCAAGGGATTTGGCGTGATGATAAAGATGTCATATTTATAATTATATTACTCGAATCCAGACATTAATAAGTGTCCCGCGATAGATTCAATAAATTTAACGCATATTTCTAAATCTAATAAATAAAAAAATAATAAATGCGACTAAACGAAGACGTTTGACTTAATGATAATTCAATATATAATTTTTCAAAATAATAAATATATGTGGAATGAGGACGTTTTGGATGGTTTTGGACGAAGACTTTATGATGATTTGTATTTGAATTATAAATACGAGGAGGGATAATGAGATAGAATATAATGACTATTGATAACTTAATAATTTATTTTTCTACATAGTTTCCGAGTCTCTCTACACACCGAGTCCAGCGCTTTTCCAAGGCTTCAATCCCTTTCACAAAAAAAGTTTTGTCTTGGTCCTGCAAAAAGCTCTCCACGGCATCCATCACCTCGTTATCGTCTTCGTACCTGTTTCCCCTTAAGTATTTTTTCAATTTGGGGAACAGATAAAAATTGCTAGCCGCCAGATCTGGTGAATAAGGGGGGTGGTCAACCGATTCGAGGCCAGCTTGCTGAATGGCAGCCATCGCAACTGCCGACCTGTGCGCGGGTGCGTTGTCGTGATGAAACAGCACACCCCTTCGAAGTTTCCCTCTCTTTTTCTCTTTGATGGCATTCCTCAACTTGGGAATTAAAGCTGCATAATATTGGCCTGTAATAGTGGTTCCATGCTCCAGGTAATCAATCAACAATATTCCTTCTGAGTCCCAAAATATTGAGGCCATAACCTTGCCAGCCGATGCCACGACACGAATCTTCTTCGGGGTCGGTGATGATGGCCGTTTCCATTGCGAAGATTGCTGTTTTGTCTCGGGATCAAAATGATGGACCCATGTTTCGTCCCTTGTTACGAAACGAGACAAAAAGTTTTCAGAATCTTCTTGAAACATGTCCAACAATATTTTCGAAATGCCAAGTCAATTTTGTTTCTGACTGTCGGTTAACATTCTCGGCACCCATCTTGCGGAAACTTTTCTCATATTCAAAGATTGTTTCAATATGGATTGAATACTTCCATATGAAATGCCCGTTTCTTGAATTAAGTATCGGATGGTAACTCTTCGATCGCTCAATACAATTTTCTCGACTTTCGCAACATTTTCTTGGGTGACTGACGTCGATGGCCGGCCGCAACGATGTTCGTCTTCCGTGCTCGTTCTCCCTACTCGAAATTGAAAAGCCCACCTTGCGACAGTGGAATACGGCAGAGCAGACTCTCCTAATGTTGCCTCCAAATCGCAATGAATCTCTTGCGTCGTTAACTTTTTTATCAGAGGTATTTGTATTTAATAACGGCTCGCACTTCGTTTTTCTCCATTTTCGAGAACACGTTCCGACACGAAGCAAACAAATGACTACATTCAGAAAACAACAAAAGAGAAATGAAGATTTTTTTTATTATTATTACAAATATGTATTTGAGCTATGCCTGCCAGTATTTTTTTTACCGAAGAGTATTTCGTTCTCACTAGTTTTTGATCCCTGCTAGTACTATTTGAATTTAGAATAACAGAGGTGATGTTTGTAAGTCAAGAGTCTCCGTAACCGGCGAGCGTGTATGAGACGAACTATGAGAGTCGAGGAAGCCAGAGAGGTATGTAAGGAAAGAACCTGTTGGAACTCTGTACTCTCTGCCTACCCCGCAAGGGATCTGGCGTGAGGTTATAGATAGATAGATGTTTGTAAGACGTTGGTCAAGATATGTGGTTGGAAGATTTAAGACTGAAGAGTAAAGACAAAGAATAAAAGATAAAATTCACGACTATTGTTATAAGATTTAAAGCTCAAGATTATCATATAAATACTATCGCTGTGTAGTTTTCCTGAATCCCACGACCCTCTCATTTCTCAGATATATATAAGCCAAGTCACACATTTAGGTAGAAATTGAGCACTTAAAAACAATTGTAGTATGTTTTAAATTTAATGTAAAATCGATAAGATTTTGTTCATATTAACTATCGATTGTGGATAAAAATTGATAAAAAATGGATTGATTATTAGCTTCAGATCTCTGTTGTTTTTTGAATTGTCATCTGTGAGAGCTCTATACAAGGTGTAACATAATAAACGCAAGACCACTTTTAAGTAGTTTGTTCTAAATCGGTAATTGAATTGATTCCAACAACTGTTAATGTATCTTCCTTTTTTTAAATTGGCAAATTATGCTTTTACTCTTTTAGTGCTCTATAAAAACTACATTTATTCTTGATTCATAGCAATAAGGAGATTTCAAATGCATTCCTAAAACGTATTTCTCAAAACGCACACATACACGCACAAGTTTCATTGTTAATTGGGGTATAAAAGTACTTAAAAAAGGGTAAACACCCTTAAGTTTGGAAATTTTGTTTTTGTTTTGAATTTTTGAAGCATTTCTCTAATTGGGGTACCTGAGGTTTTGCGTTATTTACATTACACCTTGTATATAATAACCAGACTATAATATACTCATATTTATCTTTTCAAACAGGTAACTGTTTTCATTTTACAATTATCAAACAGCTTGTTATCTGATATTGAATTTCACCTGAATTCAAATATTGCATTATTTTGTGAGTCGCTCAGTAAAAAATCTACGTAATCGAAGAGCCAACTAAAGTCAAATGAAACCAAAATAAGTGAACGGCCATCAAAGGCAAAACAGCTGACATGGATTGCCGCGTCCATAAAACTGTTGGTCAAGAATAAAAAACAGTAAAAATAACAGCAACAGGGGCCGCTTTGATCCCAACTGTTGTAAAACACACGTCTGGAGCTGCGGACTTCGTTTGAGGTTTCGCAAAGTTTCCGGCGGCATTCGAAACTGTTTTGGAAATTAGCAGGGTTAGCATAAGCGGTAAGATTTTTCCGGTGCGAGATAAAATTTTGTCGACCCGTGATTGTAGTCTTACAAGCTTTTATTTAACTTGCACTATTCGTATGCTTGTCTTTCCAGTTTGTATGTAAGTTCAGCGACAAAACAATCGTATCATGGAGCTGGTCTGATGATGGAGTCGGAAGGGGCCATAGGAACATGTCAACTACATAACATAACCCCCTCGTGTTTAGGCTCGTTGGATTGGTATTGGCAAGTGGTGCAGGCACCAGATGGTGTTCAGGGTCTGATGATAAAGCCGAATGATGGCCGTGACATATACATAACGTGATAAACATAACTCCGCCGTGTTTGGACTCGTTGGAATTGTCATGACGAGTACTGTAGACCCAGATTGTGTCTAGCGTCGGATGATGGAGTAAGAAGGAGGTTATAAGAACTACACAACTAAGCAAGATACCTATCTCCGTTGTGTTTTAGATATATAAGGTTGTTTTTAATTTTTTGAATTATTATTATTTAAAACCATCGTCATCGCACATATATTTTCCAAGCGAGGTTGGAACAGGTGTAATATGTACATTTACTTGTTGTTGACGATGTCATGTCCCAATAAGAGGCGAGCGAATTTTATTTTATTTGGAAAACAAAAGTATAATACATCTTTATAGACAACAATATAAATGACTTAACTACGATTTAAATTTCTTTGCATGCCATTACACCGGCCACAATACCAGACCTCGGACTGATAGTAGGAATTTTTGTTATCAAAAATCGCATTATTTCGCTGTCATGGCACGCAGACCGGGTCTTATCTGAAGGACAAGTCACCGTAACCGGCGAGCGTGTATGAGACGAACTATGAGAGTAGAGGAAGCCAGAGAGGTATGTAAGGAAAGAGCCTGTTGGAACTCTGCCTACCCTGTAAGGGACCTGGCGTGATGATATAGATAGATACACAGATGGCACGCAATGCTAGCACGTAAAGAAAAACGGTTATCTCACGCCTAGTACCAGCAAAACCCGTGCCATGTGTCAATACGCCGCCTGCTGACCCTGTTGATGTGCAAACAAACAGTCCTCCGTTTTGTGGTCCTTTTGAAACTCCAGCACGAAATAGAAAGTTTTAATTTCAATTCAGCGCGGCCTGGGCTACGGCGCGGTGTGAATTTTCAGTGTGATTTTGACACTGGTGACTTCTAGGTGCTGGTAACTTATTCTTGTTAGCATATAGTTGCAGGTGGAGTTTAAATTTCAGTTGGTATAAGTTTAGAGAACTTTTTTACTTAAACATTTCTATAACGGTCTAGACTTTGCATCCATTTCGAAAATAAATGCATGAATAACTATTCTATCAGCCCAGCTAACGTATAAATTTGGTGAGATGATTTGATGACCGCTGGAGCAAACCTTACAACACTTAACTATTTGGCAACTAGTCTTTTAAAGATTCTTACTTCAAATTGATTGAGCTTTGATCAAAGGAAGAAAATATATACTCTAATCTTACTTAAGCTATTTCAAATGTATGCTTTTAATAAGCACTGTCGGAACAGGAAACATACATTTTTGTCCTGCAGGCCTAGAGAAATTGCAAACTTTGATATCTATTCTCTTTTCGCCATCGATAGCGCCTTATTCTGACTTGGCGAAATTTCAATCTTGGACATTTTTTCGGCTTTGGTTAATATTAATGACAGTAGGAAGTCAACTTGGCATGAGCAATACCGTCACGTCATGAGCACAACAGTAGCGCACATAATATCACCAATCCCACGAGCACTCAGCGCGTTGAGCGTGTTCATTGACGCCAATTTCTCTGGTCTGATTGTGGTGCAGCCACAATCAGACCAGAGAAGGAACCACAAGCAAAGGAACACAGTCTTGGGAGAACGCTTGAAGTGCTGTGATGAGACAAAGCTGATGTGGTGTTTTGTTTCTATTTAATTCGTTTGCACCAGAAGAACAATGTCTTTATTAGACTTATGATTTTACGGCGCACTTCTGTTCAATCCTGTTGATTATTTCTTAGTGTATGTGTAGTAAAATATGTGCTAAATAAATAAATGAATAGGCGTAGTTAGCGTGCTTTTAAGCTAGTCGCTCTGCTCCTAACCATGTTTGCTGCAACACAGGTTGCTGTATATTGTGTGCAGTCAAGACTTTGCAACTTACCTGAGTACAGATGTTCCGGACAGAGCGAGCTCAATCAACAGGAAAGTGACGAGCACGACGTAGGAGATAGTCAGGAGGTATATTTCGTTCATAGCCGGGCGGCTCAGGCACGCCAGAAGACCTGGGAAACAAAATATCCTTATACTACTACTAGTAGTTAATAGCATAGAGAATAGTTCAGTTTTGCCCCCAAGGTCGTCAACGTAGGTGCACTAAGCAGCCTTCACTGATGCTATCATTTCGATGATTGATTCAAAACTGAACCGATTATTTATATTGAATAAGCAAATCTCTTTAAATGGGCTGTTTATGGTTGAGGAGTTATATGGTTTTTGTCAAAAACGTGACCAAATTTTTAGTAATTGCTACAAATATTAGATGTAAGCTAGTTTTGCAGGCTTTTGACTATTAAAGTAGTACTCACAGGCGTAAACCAGAGCAGTAATTCCGAGGATTATGACGTTGACGATGTGCGCGATGCGTTCCTTCTCGTAGTACATTCGCTTTATGTTTGCGTCGAGCGCCTCGCGCAGGCCCGTCAGGTTAGAGAAGTCTGTGCCACTGTGGGGCGGCATGTATCCGTCACTGCAGAAAAAACACATCATGTATGCTAGAGGCAAACCATATTACCCAAATAACTTGGCGTGGATACCACAGTACTCTTTGAAATACATACTAATGTTATACACGTAATAGTAAAGAGAATTGCGTATTGGAATTTATGCCAACCAAGAAGAACATTTATGGATAAAATAAGGAATAAAAGTTTGTTTGAGTAACCCATAATTTCTCAAGTTAGAGATGTCGAAATGCATATTTAGGTTTTTGATAAGAAATAAAGTATTCAATGTCTAAGTGTGTTTAAAGAAGAAGAAGTGGACATCGCTAGTATTAAATACAATAATGTGAAACTAAAAAGATTAGTTTAAGTGGACCAATTCCAAGTCTGTCGATTTTGCAACTCACTTGTAAGAATCAACGTTAATGAACATGGACTCGTTGGAGGTCGGCATTATCGAATTGAGGATGTTCTGAGCGTTGAACAGGGTTCGTAGCTGCACCACCATGAGCGCCACGGCCACGGCCAGCAGCAGCCCCAGGAGGTGCGTCATGTTTGTCTGGTTCATTCGTAGGAAATAGCGCTGGTATAGCATTTCCACCTGCGGCAAGAGAAGAAAAAATACACGGTTACATTATATGTAAGTCTATAAACATAAGGTACGTTTTCGAGCTGCGTACGAATAAAATTCTGTCATAAGGTTTAAAGTTTTACGGCCGTTCTCAATAACCTATCTATCATTAACCGTGGTTAGGTATCCACGATAAAAGATAAGCTGTGATCTATCTCTTACTGCCGTCTCAATATCAACGTTACGTTATGCTTACTGGAGTATCCTTAAAGTGGACTTTAAGGATAGATAATGCTTCCTCTCCTTGGATAAAGTGGCCCTCCGAAACGTTATATTTTTGCGTCGCTTTTAAACATAGGTAATTAAAATTTAAGATAATATATGTAATTTATAGTATTACTGTATAATTGATGTGTTATATTTTGGCATACGGTTGATGTTTTGTACAGGTAGTATTTAATATGTTAAATTATTGATTGAAACTTATTCATATTTTTACAAATATGGATAACAATATTTCCTTCACTCGCAAGAAATCAAACGTGATATTGTTTTGAAGTGTCAACATGTAATCATGGCAACTCGGCATGTAATTAATTCTAATGCCACTTCCACATATGGCGACCAACACCCGAATGATTCTATAACCGTAGATGTGTATGGGGAGTGGGTCTGGAGCATTCATAGAGTATATACTCTAGGATGTGTTGGTGTAGGTTTGGTGGATTCACCGGAGATCGCTCTTGGATTGGTAAATCTACATTGAATTAAAGGTATTTGAATACACTCCACTATGGTGAATACTCTACACTATGGTGCTCGCTAAGCACTGTTTAGCAGTTTCTTTATTTCTTTCCATTTTTTGCGATATGGCATGCCATTTTTATCATGTACTTAATTAATGATGAACGTAATTAATACTTATTAAATTTATACGACCATTATCATTGTTGCCTTCAATATTATAGAATGTGCCTGTATAATTGGACAATTATAATGCAATAACGAAGTTCCTGGTAGCGTTGACGTGCCCGCAATGAATAAAAAATCATCTGTGATAAATGTCAAACTAGGTCGCCCAGGTCTGACGAGGAGTTTAGGCTTCGGGTGCTGAAAGATCGTGTAGTAGACCGGCTTGATGATCCGTAAAGTTTAGTCGGGTTTGGTGGATCGGGTGTAGGATATAGGCTATCTGCAGGTAGCTGTAAAAATGTTATTGAAACGCTTCGCTTGTTTTTTGTATGTCTTCATACAAAAAACAAGCGAAGCGTTTCAATATATCTATCCAGGCTACAAACAGGCTACTACGAAAGATAGGAAAATGTTATGGATATGAATATCTATCTATTTTCGTATATTGAAACAGTTTTATGAGCAGAAAGTTACTACAGATAGATATTTTAATTGACAGTAAGCGACAGACAGGTTATTGAGAACGGCCGAGGGAACAGACATTAGTCTACATAAAGTAAATCATGTGAAAGTAAACGCCTTCACACTGGCGCATGTGGCAATAAGATTATTACCGTGTTTGACTAAATACGAGTACTATGTTACTTATTTTTATTACGTTAAGTGTGAAAATAAAAAGTTGTTTGTTGAAAAAATCACCCTTGCTGACCACGAGCAACAACCGAAGAGTCACCGAATTTTTAAGAAGATATATGCTCGCACTGCACTAGTGTGGTGGACTATGGTCTAAACCCTCTCAGTGTGAAAGGAGGCCTGTGCTCAATGGTGGGACATTTTCTTAACCTTTGTCCTGTAGTGGACATCTTTTGGTTGACGATGAATGATGATATGCCCTTTTATTTATTTATTCTTCATGCACTTATTTGCATAAGCGGATTTAATGTCTGAAGCATTTGCTGCAGCTTTACCCGAGGGTGTTGTAGAGACAAGTGTGGTAAGTGCGAAAATCTACGAGTGCCTTTTCCTAGAGGCGGCCATATCGCTGGAATTAAAGAAGATTGTTATGTTTGTGACATCTAAGACCAATTGCAAATCGCAAAGACCGTTATAGTATACAGTAGAAGCACTTTTAACCAACTCATTTATTTCCTAAAGATGTCCAAAAACAACCAGCATACGTAAGCTTTAAAATGAAAGATTTAAATATCTCAAGCCCAGTCGTCGATGTGGAACTCCTCATGTATCATCAGCACTAAGCCGCGCCAGTAGCGAATTCTAAACAGTTAATGCCGCTAATTGCGCGGCTCCACCCATCCGAGAGTTAACCCTTCTGTACTAGCTCGCAGTTAATCCCCGGCAAAGCCGTTCGCAAGATCGTTAGTAATTCTCATACGAGTTAGAATTTCCTTATGGAGTTTTGAATGTTTATCTACTTGGAGCTAAAGAAGATTTTTAGTTCAAAGTTGAAATAGAAATGGAAGAGTGAAAGGATGAAGTATCGGATACTATATACGTAAATAAATAAAATAATTATGACTCTTTTTTCGTGCATAAACTAAAATAAAATTAAAATAACAATAGTGTGTACTGGTTAATATACTAATATATATACTAAATTAGTGATACTAAAAAGTCTGGTTAATTTGCAAGAACCCCCTCTTCGGGTAAAGACCTCCTCCAAAGATGTCTATTTGTCCCTGTCTTTGACCGCTTGTGCCTCGGTGTGCTTGTGAATTCGGGCCTGCTGCTCTTATGATATCATCATGTCATCTCGCATAGGGTCTTCCTCTGCAGCGTGCTCCTTTTGGATGTGGGACGTATACAAGGTGATTTTCTAGTCCATCTTTCATCTTGTAGTCGCGCTACATGTCCCGCCTATTTGGGTCTTTGGGCATATACTTTGGGCATTTGGATTATATACATAATGAAACTGAACTCGCTATCCTAGTTTCCATATTCATATGTGAGGGATAATCATATACAAGGGATAGGTTTCCCCTAATGATGTCTTGTTGTCTAGCGGCATGATCTAGACAAAAGGGAGTGAGTCGAGTAAAGCCTCATTACTAAAAGGTAATGAGCGAGAAATAGTTGAGCGAAATGGTTTACAACTAGTTAAAATAGGTTTTGCCTTCCACTAAGAAGTGTTTTGATTTTTAAATATTTGCCTTCCACTGCAAAAACGGAGGAGTAGAGCAAGTCCGATTTTAACTATTTTACTCGATCAGTACTTTCCGCTTAGCTGCTTCTTAGCGAGAACACTCCTCTAAATTTTACTGTTGCGGGTTTAACGGACTACATACAGAGTCCGTTCCTCCCGCAGTGGAAGCCCGTTATTAGGGGACCAATGTCCAACACTTCTATAAATAATTTAAATTCAAAAATACCTTTTTATAAACAAACTTTTATAGCAAAAAAACATAGAATATCTTGCTTAGTTGAGGAGTTCCTATGGCTTCCTTCCGACTTCATCATCAGACCTTGGACACCATCCAGGTCTAGTCTAGGGTTGATGAAGCCAAAAGTTGGCCAACGGAACCACCCAACTACTCAGTGTATCCCTGCCATCTTCGGGCTTGTTGGATTTGTCTTGACGAGTACCTTATACCCGGAAGGTGTCCAGAATCTGCTGATGGAGCGGACAGGAAGTTATTGGAATTCTTTAACTAAGCAAGATATCAAGTTGTGTTTTTGCTATAAAAGCTTGTTTTTAAGAATTTTTTTTTAAAGTTAAAATTATTACTAATAATAAAATCAGAAAGTGTGGTGCATTTTTCTTGTACAAAACGCTACACTTCAACTCGCTAATTTATCTCGTTCTACCACACGTGGGGTCGTGGGGCTGCTTACAATACCCGTTATGAGCGATTGCAAGGCTCTTTTTAGCTATAACTAAACACGGTGCGTTACGATAACTTCGTGAAATTATCTATGTGTATCATCACCACAGATCCCTTGCGAGATACGCAGATAGTACAATGTTACAACAGGTTCCTTCCTTACAGACCACTGGTTTCCTCCACTCTCATAGTACGTATCATTCACACTCGCCGGTTACGGAGACTCTTGACTAGCCCTTCATATGATACAAGGTGAATGGATCGAGTAGCGATATTCTGTATCTGAGGATTTCACGAAGGTATTAAACCGCACCGCGTTATGGTTTTCATTAGTCATAGCAAATAAATTCCCCGGAGTGCCTCCCCCACTGGAAAGGCAAATACTTATTTTGGACACCTGCTTTATTTGCAGGTCTAGAGGCCTTGGTGAAGTAATTAACACGTTGTCTGTCCTAACTTAAATATTGTATAAGTACCCAATTAAGTAGAATTGGCAAAAACATGTCACTTTCGTTCGATGTGGCATCCAAAATAAAACTTAAAAGTGCTGCAAGATATTTTAAATTATCATTGCGATGTTTATTATATTATTATATACAGCATATTTTCTATTGCACATATGTGTCTACATATAATGTTGTTTTACAATTGAATCGGTTTAACTAAACCGATTCAATTGTAAAACAACATTAACTAACCAACTATACCAAAAACACCGTTATGTCTATATTCCCTAAGCGGGGGTGCACTGTGTACACCTTCTTTTCGCTGATGATGTAGACCCCAATACAATAGGAGGCGAGTCTCTATCCATTAGGTATACATGGTACAATGTCAGACTCCGAGCTAAGATTATAAGCTAATACAAAAAAAAATCAATCAAAATATTACACCAACCTGGGCTTAAACCCTACCCTCATGATTGCTACGCGTATTGTTTGTCGCTTCATTAACAAGGCTATCAGCCCAACCAGGGAGTTTATATTATTAAACACAAAAAAGTAAATCATCTAATTGTTAAGCTTCAGAACTGTTTATATTCTCATCTCGCACCTCTTGCCAAGTAGACAGGGAGTACAGAAAAAAAGACAAATATGGCTATTAGAAAGATCAGTTAAATAAAAGAAATTTAGTAAAAGACTAGCTCGCTGAGTTTCTCGCCGGATCTTTTCACGGGAGACCGCGTTCCGATGTGGTGTTAGATGTAAAAAATGTAATATTCTTGACGTTTGTAAGATTTTTTTTATGTGCCTATACAGATAAATATTTTTTATTTTTCGGAGCTGCAACAGGTTCTATTCTTACCATAGAATAAATATAAAGCAGAAGCCGCGTCCAGTTGTTATTGCACGCCGCACGGTGAAGTCAAAAATTTAACAAACGTCCCGCACTTACTGCACTTTCGAAAAGATTTACCACTTTTTGGGGTAAATATTGATGACATTATATTGATGTCATGATAATAAAATCATTGTTGCGGTAACGTGTATTAAACTCATAATTACATTAGAAACTACTAATTAGGCCTAAACAAATAGATATACTTGAACTATTAATTAAGTATTAGTAATTTAATGTAGGAAAAAAATATATATTTATCATTGTAACTAAACATTAAACCATGATGTAGTAGTTAAATAAGTTAATACCATTTAATACTTAAACTAATAACATCCTCAGAAAATAAAAGTGGGGAAAAATAAAATTATTACACTAGCAACACTAATAAAATATGACGGCACCTTAATGCGCTAGTTAGGTATGAAATGTGATCCTACCTTATCATATTTATTTTTAAACTCAACATTTTTACAGGCGGGTATGACACAAAACGACATTGTTCAATTTAATTTTATACGAATAGAGCACGTTATTTCACACGACGTTACTCCTTGGACAGTAAGTAATATTTGTTGCTTCAATTTGATGCGCGCCCGGCTTCTGTTATATTTTTTATTCTAAGATTCTTCATACCTCTCTGCTTTATTATCTGACAAATTGTTGACATGAAAAGTATAACTTAACAAGAATGAAATATCAATCTCGAATCACTTAACGAGGAAAAGAGGAGTCAAATGACGCCAGTGAAATGCTAATAGCCCCCGAGAGTGCGGGGCCCGTGTGACTCGTGCGGCGGGGGTCCAAGCCCCTGTGGGCCCTCGGCGGGGCTCGCGGGCCCCTTCTCGCCGGCACAAAGGGAATCACGGGCCACTTCGAGAATATAACGGTGGCTCAGTTATTAATAATGGGATGTTGTTGAATTTATTTCGTGAGACAGATACTCGAAGCTCGTTTTGTTGTGTGAAGATTCGCTTAAGTGGGAGTGACCGAGACAAAATGTAATTTTTAAATAGATTTCCAGTTTTAGGCCAAAGTCTGGCACTGATCCCGCTATATGGCGGAAGGCTCGCCCCCTATTACATGGGACCTAACATCGTCGACGATAAATGGGTGTACTCAGTACACCTCTGCCACCTCCGTCTAGGGAATATAGGCGTGACGGTCATTATTACTTTTTTGTGTGCTTGGTAAGACTCATTGTTAGGTCGTAGGCGATGTTTAGAATCCTAATTTTTATTAGTCAATAATATTAAAAATGCACAGGATGCGGGTGACATTTGGCATGGCTCATATCTATATGATAATGTTGAATAAGCTATCCATGGTCCTTAGATGTTATAGATTTGGTCGGATCAGTAAATATGGTATCTCTATCTCTCTCTACAAGAGTTTTCTTCATTGCTTTATTGAGGATCATAAATCCGTTACTAGTGTGTGTGTGTGAGTGATATACACTGTTGGCCGCGAGGCCTTTACAGCTTCACCGGACTTAAGGGCGAGCGTGCAACCACTACGCTCAAGCCAGAAGGGCAAGGGGCGACATACTCGAGGGCGCCTTCGGTTGGGACAGACGCTGTGGGGGGACAGGGTGCACCTCTAAGTGCACCGATCAACCGCCGACTATGGGAGGGGATCTACGACTACGTCGTCGTCGCCCGTATTCTGAGCGGAAAGAATGGATGACAAAGCATCGGGGGGATCGGTGAGAACATGTCGCGGCCGGCGGTGGCGGCAGGGGTCGGGGGGGGGGGGGGGGCGTTACTGGACTTTTTAATGTTTCTTCTGTGAGATGACGAGCCTGTATGTGGATTGATATTACTAATTGTTCAAACACCTGCTCTGACCCTCCTTGGGGGCAGTCAAATTTAGAGCAATGTCGAACTTATTTATAACTGAATAGTTCCTTATCCCATAATTTCATTTATTTTGTATTATATTATGTTTTTGTGGAATTAGTCTCATCGTATTTGCTTCGTGCATATATTGCGTGTGGTGTTTAACTATAATTATAACACTGGCAAGAATGTATGTAGAAATTTTGTAGTAATCAATGGTGAATCTTAATTTATTATCTTAACACGCTAGGAGGCTATCTATAAAAGTACGTTTCTGTAAAAGTACGTTTAAATTTTTATTTTACATATTTATCGTATCCTATTATTTGTAAATCACAGTTACTGGAATAGCGAGCAGTTATTTTCATTTTAGTAACCTTGTAATCTTGTCATAGACATACTCTATGATTGCTCGTGTGTGTTTAGTTGTGAAGCGATGACAGATAACATCTGTCAGATGACGAATCACCGATGACAGATAGTCGATGTAAGATGGCGGATGGCGCTGCGTTGTCAGTCTATTAGCAACGGGGCAAGTGCTCGGACATATCGCGAAGCAGCTAACTTCACTGCATTCCATGTGACTTAAGGCCCAGTGTTATTTCAAGATTTCCTTTATGTTCGGCCACCATGCGATAGTCGTCCTATGAAAATGAAGATAAATCCACCTTTCATCGCTACCGACATTGAAACGGCCACGAAGAAAAGCTGCGCGCCATTAAATAAATTTTTTTTTTTTTTAACGTACTTTAAATAGTTATGTACGTTTAATATGAAATCATTTTAAACGTACAACAGATGTTATTCCTCGCAACATTGCTTATTCAACCCTGTGTATTCCAGCCAACCAACACTAAAGTGACAACGAATTGATTTTATTAATGCACCAATAATTACGTGAGAGCAATTGCAATTTTACGAGACACGGGCTTTCAGGGCTAGCAGGCAGCAAAATATTCTGCGCGGGACTAAATTTTGTCGACTCATATTCAAGTTTTGTACGCAAGTCAATATAGTCTTGTCTATTCGTTAATAGGGCCAATAAAATCCTTCTTCTTCTTAGCGTTTCGACGGCAAACATGATACAATTACATGGATGCGGCCGAAAAAGCAGCCACACTAACTGTATTTTCGGAAGCACACATCAAGTCTTGCTGCGTTAGGGCACGCAGGACAATCTTTGAAATGATATAAAATCCTTAAAGTATTTTCTTGTTGTACTTCTGTCATGGCACGCCATACTAGTGTTACACTTCATAATATATAGATGTACACTTCTTGCTGGTTCGAATAGAGAAGACATATTTTAAAATTGTAATGTCACGTAATTATTTATTGCTCCTGTTGGTTGACTATGTGAACCCGACTAAAATTGACGTTATGACGCTATCCGCTAACGCTACTTTTATTTTTGACGCCTCGGACGAGAAAATTTGAGACATATGACTTCTTGTGCCGGCTGTGCTAGCCCTGCTGGCCAGCGGAGCGCGAGCGCTAGCGCTCGTCCTTTGATGTTATTATCGGATAATTGGATATTTATGAAAATAAAGAGCAACGAGCAAAACGTTGCGAGCCGGCACAAAGCCAGTAGACAGGTGTCGCTTCACTATTAACGGTGACTTCAGACCTCTACAATTTTATTAACAAGGCTGTTGACAATAATCTTACTTTGCTGTAAGAAAGAGATATTTATATATGCAGTTTATACATCTGTTCTCAGAGGTATAAACTGCGCATGTGTGTGTAGGAGACGAACTATGTGTTCTTGTCCTGTGAACACATAGTTCGTCTCATACATGCTCGTTGATTACAGAGAATCTTGACTCTATGAGAGTTAAAAAAGCTACAAACTCTCTCTGGTAACCCTGCAAGGGATCTAGCGTGATGATATAAATGGACAGTTTTGTTAAACGGGCTGTGGTAACCCCCAGGTCGTGTGACTTGTGCTTAGTAAAATGTGCATATAATGTACTCATTTTGTTTTTATTTATTGTACCGTAGTCAATTTATTTCTGTAAAATGTTATTTGTTATAAAATGTTCTATCTATATCATCACGCTAGCTCCCTCGCAGGGTAGGCAGAGAGTACAGAGTTCCAACAGGTTTTTTCCTTACAGACCTCTCTGGCTTCCTCCACTCTCATAGTTCGTCTCATACACGCTCGCCGATTACGGAGACTCTTGACTTGCCTTTCAGATAAGACACGGTCTATTTGGTCATGGTAAGATAGCCTAGGTCTTCCCCGGTACCTAAATCCTTTCACTTTCACATTTTTTACCTGTTTTGTCATTCTTTCGTCTGACATTCGTCCTATATGCCCGAACCAACGGAGCATACCCTTTCTCATCTTTACACCGATACTATCTTTCATACCTACACGCTTTCTTACTACGCTGTTGAAAATACGGTCGGTCAGCTTGACTCCACACATCTTCCGCAGAGCTCGCATTTCAACCGCATTTATCCTGCTTTCATTCTCCTTCTTATATATCCAACTCTCACTGCCATATAACAGCGTTGGGACAAGCACTCCGTTATGCATGGCCAGCTGCGCCTTTTAATTTAACTGCCGGCTCCCAAGTAGCTTTCCCTTCGGACAAAATGTGATGTTGTATTTTTTTAATTGTACGTACATTCAGGTAGTGATGAATATAAACAGCGACGGGCATAATCCTGCAAAATGGCTCAAAGTCGGCAGGCGACACCTGTCGCCTGTCGCTCACTATTAACCGTGAGTCCATGTTTACCTGTGACTGGTAAATGAGGAAATAATATAGTTTTGTTTGATTCCACTGCAGTTAATTTCTGTCTACAAAATGTGCCATATTATGCGTTACTTTTAAAATTTTATGTATATGAGGAAGAGTTCGTTTTATGCTATGGCCTGCTATTTCTAACGTGGCCAATTTTATTAACGAATTTGGTGTGAAAACTGTTGTTTATACAATGAATAAATTTTGATCAATACTTGATTCCCCAGCCGTATCAAGTTTATTATTTCTAGTTGCCATGTTATATTTGTTTACTAGCGGCCCGTCCCGGATTCGCACGGGTGGACAAAATCTTTTGAAAAAAGTTTTAGTAGGGATTCCTATTTTTTTCTAGTATTAAATATAGCCTATGTTACTCAGGGATAATGTAGAATTCTAATGATGAAAGTATTTTTGAAACCGGTCTAGGAGTTTTTGAGTTTATTCGTCACAAACATACAAAATAATCTTTATAATATTAGTGTAGATAAAATTGGCCATAAATAAAACACACTTTAAGCAATAGTGTAACTAGTACACTATTGCCAGTCCCTATGGCAATCCGTTCATAATTAATTCATCATTTCAAAATTTAAATTTTATATCAATTCGACGTTAAATCAGTTGTAAAATTACCTGCCAGTACAATTTTCCGAATCGAATTCCCGCATCGAAAGCGACCGCGCGGCGAACCACGGAATTGAAAGGATTTAATCCACTTCTCATTGCGTGATTAAAAAAAATATTGGACAGGGCATTGCGTTATTATGTACTAGGCACTAAGGAAGCTACTTCAAAAAATGGCTCGTTACTTGATGAGCTCGGAGTTGACGGGGGTTTTTTGGTTTCATAAATAATAAAATCTTATGTTTCTCGAGTTGTTTAAACAATAACACAAAGCACGTAAGGAATGTTTTTGAAAATGAAACTTAGCACTCGATCGTGTTACGTTGGGGGAAGCACTGGACACAAAATGAGCAAGTGTAGTCTGACTTTAAAAAAATTAGTTGAGGTGTCGTCGCTAGTACGTAGTAGTGAAAAAGTGCGGGTAGCATCCGCACTTTGAGGTTTCCGTGTAAAGGCCACTAGATGACGCTATTTTAATTTTTCATCAATGTCTAGAAATTTTATTGATGAATAACAAATATACAATTTTGGATATTTGCCTTTACTTGAGCAATGAATATTTGTTTTTATAAAATTTCATGTTTCTAGTTCAACGGGAAGTACCCGGTAGATTTTCAGGAGAGACTTTAATAGTCATTATCTTGTGGTTGCATTGAATTTAAGTAAATGCAACCAAAAGATAATGCTTAAATTTTTACACCACCAATGGACCGTATACATTAGAAATTAACAAAAGTTTCAACTTGATATCTCTACCCGTTCTTGAGAAAGTCTGAACCGTTGGGTAAGCAGACAGACATACAGACCACTAGGTAATCCTATAAGGGTTTTGTTTTTACCGGTTGAGGAATGGAACCCTAAAATTCTGTAAAAGCCCAGGATTCAGTGAAATATGTTTACTATTTCCCCGACATGTTTTTAATTAAAAACATGAATCTAATAAGTGAAAATTCCGTGTAATAATCCGAACCGAATGGCGGTACAACTGGATGTACGTGTGGAATATTTCTGTTAATTAACAAAGCCATTTTGCTCATGTGGCTGCATAATAGAGAATACTTTTAAACTAAATTAATATTCATGTTACATGAAACTTATCAAGGGTGTGCGACTATTGTTGAATGAAGTTGTTGATAAGCACACCATCGAGAAAATATTCCCTTGAAAATTGTTTTTTGAGACACGTGCGAATGTGGAAATGCCGGACATTTCCATATTCGCACGTGTCCTTGAATTGATCAGTTGTACAAGTAGATGCAGGCAAAATTTGTGCACATGGGGGTTCAGCGATCCAAATTTTAGGCTGTGGTGCGACCTCACAGACTATGTCACACCTGCTGGTCTGCCCTCTGTGCTCCATCACCTGTACAAGTAAAGAGCTAAGTGCGGCCACGGATAGCGAAATTGTGCTAGCCACTCACTTAGCGGGTCAAATATGAACCTTTGACACGAATAGAAGAAACTGATCGAGTGAAGTCGTATGGGAAAGTGAAAAAACCGAACACTAAAAACATTGTACAGCAAAAATTGTATGGATTGACGAACAAATGCAACAAGTTTCAGCACGATACCTCAATTCTCGGAGACCAAGTACACAAGTTGAATTTGGATTGACTATACGGGACCCTCGGAGCGCGAGTACTACTTGCATTTGACCGTTTCTTTTCAATACTGACGCTGCCTGTTTCTTCTTTAACTGATAACCAAAAATCCAAAGTGTATAATTTGTCAGATAGAATAAATCATATTCTCTCTCACGGCAATCAATCTTCACAACAAATAGTACAGACCAGTTGCTCCAAAGCAGCGCTAAGTTAAATTAACTCCTAAGTAGAGTTGCTCTACGGCTAATTTAAGCCGCCCAATTAGAAAGAACGTCATTGTTCTCTTTTTATTTGTTTGCAGGACACTTTGGTAAACAAAAAATTGCCGCAGTTAATTCATACTAATATTATAAATTTGAAAGTTACTCTGGCTGTCTGTTACCTTTTCACCTCAAAACACAAATTAAGCAAAAATATATATTTTATCCAGGAATAGGTCATAAGATACCAAATGTCCCAAAAAAAATTAAAGTTTAAATTTATTTAAAATAGAACAAAAACTAAAACCATTACGTTTATATTTTCCAAGCAGGGTTCTCGATATTATCACACTAGATAATTTGCAAGGAGAGAATCAACAGGTTCTTTTCTTATAGAACTTCTTCTTCCTCCACGCTCATAGTTCGTTCTATTCACCCATTACGGACGCCGATTACCCATCAGGTAAGACACGGTTTCTTTAGTCATAGTAAGATAGTTCCGTCTGTCCCGGTACAATAAAGCACATAACAAAGATAAAGTTTTACAACGATAAGTTCCCAGGCCACTGCAGTTAGTCTGCCAGTATCTCGCCGCCATCTTAAAAAAGCTCGATTACCATTGAGTTTATTTAATTCCCTTTTCGTTTCCACTCAAAGGAATATTAAACGGCCGCTTGTACAGACGCCATTTTTTCATTTGCCAATTCCTTTGGAAATTCCTTTTATTCGCGTTCTTATAGGGGCGGCGAGGGCGACATGGTTCTATTCGTGACATCACGGAGCTTTTGTGTGGGACTATGTCGGCATTCAGATACCTCGATTAGTTTAAGAGAAATGTAACAAGCAACGTGTGGGTGTCTTTGAAATGTCGGAAAGTATGTTGTGAAAAAAGCTGAAGTATTTATAAAGCTACAAATCCGTTATATTGTCATTTTGAACCCTTAAAGATACTAGCGAAACTAAAAGGTCTTTTTTTTTTACCTTTGAAATATTAATAGTAGATTGCGTCAGTATTTCCTTGTATTACAAAGAATACCAACCAACTATGCAAAGGATTCTAATACAACTTGTTTTTCTTTTCAGAGCTAATTGCAAAAGTGCAGGGATCGGCTTCCGCACGAGTAATTAAACACCAGACACATCGAAAATAACTCGGGATAAATCTGTCATTATATATTTTTCTAATATATCACTAGATATCTCGCTTGGTTGGCAGAGAGCAGAGATTTAACAGTTTATTTCTTTTCTTTAAGACCTCTCTCGCATCCACTCTCATAGAGTTTCAAGAGATCCTCTCTACAGGCTTCTCTTGTATTCTCCACTCTCATAATCTGTCTTATCATTTAATGTAAAATAGTATGATAAATATAAAAAATCTAACTATTAACCTATTTTAAATACATAAAAATATGGTAAAAAGTAGCAGAACATAATACACTACTTACAACTGTGCCAAAACGCTAGCGTTCGGTAGGGTGCCCAGAAGGCTGGTAGCGTTCCCGCGCTGGATAGTAATGCTGATCTTTTGCGCGAGATACGTGCAAGCCTTCTGGTCCCGCGTAGTGTTGACCAGTCTTTGAGATAGTTCCCCAAAGATGTGATGGGCACATGAACCCCAAGGACCCAAAGTCTTCATACCAAACGGGTCAAATAAGCATTCTTTATCCAAGTTGGTAATAAAGAATCTACGATACGCCGATGACACCACCCTATTCGCAGCAAACGAAATAGAAAATGCTTCGCTACCCATGGACAGCATATCGGACCAATGCATCAATCTTAAAGGAACTCGGATTTACAACCAGGCTCTCCACAATATACTTGCGCAAAATCCTGGAATTTTTCGATCACATTACCAGGAAGGCAAGCTACAACTTTTAAAAACTTTTGATCACTAGCAAAGTGGAAGGGAAGATACCTAGAGGTCGGGGTCCCATGAGTTGGTCCACCCAGATTCGGTCAACGCTCGATTTAAGTGTCAGCGACGCAATTCATGTCGTAGAGGATAGGGCCAAATGGAGAGACATTATTAAATCCCCTTTTAACCACTTCAAAACAATTTATCGAAAGGCACTAGCTTTACACCCTCCAAGACTCTTCAGTTGAGGACTCGCCTCCTTTAACTAACACAATGAACTTGTAAATTTCATAATTTTCAGACACTGGGAAGTTGCCGAGAAAAGTCGGTGTGTATCAATTATCGGCGGGTTGCGAGGCGACGGTGCGAGGGTTGCTAACATTTCTTTGAAGCCAGAGAGTTCTGTAAAGAAAGAACCTTTTGGAACTCTGTATTCTCTGCCTACCCCGCAAGAGATCTGGTGTGATGATATAGATAGATGAAAGTTTTGAGGTTATTACTTGTAAAAATAGTAGTAAGCAAGAAGAAACAAAAATGTAGTGTAAAGTAAAGTTCGCTTAAATTATTTTTAAATTGAAAACGGCTCTAACTTTTTCATATCAATGAAATATAGTTGTTCGTCCTAATTTTTTTGTCGAAATATAGTTTATGGTTGGGTTGGCAACCCTAAGCCGTAACAAGTTGCCAACTTAAACATAATGAGGGAACAGCGCGGGCGCCGCTTGCCCGCCGCGATCAATTAGCGACGCTTTGAAAAAGTTTTCATAATAAATTTTACACCCCTTGTAGTTATTGGGATGTAATAATATAAACGCTAAAGTTCTATGTATAGGACAACTCGTACACGCTGTTTACGTGTCTAAAACTTAATAAAACGTGCTACAAACGCAATCATTGCGTCAATAAACACATCGATGCAGACGCGTGACTTTTTTCGGTTACCTAATAATATTCAAAGACAAGTTTTTTTTACTGCAAGACTGAAACGGAGCTGGGCCGGACATATCTGCCGCATGTCGGATGCGTTTTGGGCTAAAACAACCACCTGGTTGCCACCAGGCGAATAACGACAGCGTGGCAGACCCAGAAAGAGGTGGCGAGACGAGCTGGACTCCTACAACAAGGACTGGCATCAGCTTGCACTAGATAGGGACAGGTAGAAGAAGGTTGGGGAGGCCTCGCCTTGCAATGGGATAGTATAGGTTTATAATAATAATATTTATATTTGTTTGTTTTTAATCTATTAGCCTTGTTATAGTTATACCACTGTTGTAAACCGAAAACTGCGAAATATGTTTTATATTAAATATGTACTAAGCATAAACTTTCGGAGGATAGAAAAACGTCTTAAATTCAATCTTTAGCTGATGGTGGTAATATTACAATAATAATAATGTTTATTTGGTTATTTATTTCCACAAAGGCTTATGTTCTAATTGGTGGATACACAGTTTGATATCAAAGTATACTTACAGAGTGAGTGAGAGACTGGTAACTAACTGCACTAGGATAGTAATATCCTGTACGACAGACAATACCTCTTTTGATCTACATTATAGATGCTGTTAGCGACGCGTTCACAATATACTTTGCTTTAGTTATTGTATTGGTTATTCTATTGTATTGGCCTATACAAATATATTTATTAACCTTGGATTTTAAGAAATCGATCTGGCTGTATAATGTAATACCGTTGCCTAGTATTAATTACTTTTTTATTTCAACATACTGTTGTGAAAATAATCATCGTACAACCACCTAGTTAAAAATCTGTTGCTTTCGTGCTTTCTCTTCCATAAATTACATGAGTTCTACATCTTGTGCCATTTCATTCATCATGTTTCGTTGCAGATGCGCAGAGTCCGGAGTCTAGAATTGTGCCCGGTATATACAATAGGACTATTGACTGCCTCGTTGGTCTGGTGGCAAAGCGCATTGCTTTGTGATCACGAGGTCCTGGGTTCAAATCCTAGGTCGGACAAATGTAGTTTTTCTAACGAAAAATTCCCAGTACGAGTCCGGAGTCTGGAATTGTGCCCGGTATATGGCAAAACTAGGGAATGGGCAGCAGCATTCCCTTAACACTTCGACGACCAATAACTGCGCTCGCCAACCCGCCTGCCAAGCGTGGCGAGTATGGCAAACACCCCCAATTATGGAAGATAGTAGAAAAACCAGGCCCCTAGTCCCCGGCGGTCCTGTTCGTCCTGGCCACGGTAGCAGCCATGGTAACGACAGGACAAGGGGTGCTAAGAATCTCCGGCAGAGATTCGGCTACCACCAAAACCGAAAATTGGCCCTGGTGACATACAACGCACGCACATTGAGGACAGATGAGAAGCTAGTTGAGCTGGAAGAAGAGTTAAACAAGTTGCGGTGGAGTATTGTTGGTTTATCGGAGGTCCGAAGAGAGGGCGAGGACACGATAACCTTAAAATCCGGCAACTTGTTTTACTACCGGGAGGGCGAACAGCAGTCCCAAGGTGGTGTCGGATTTATCGTCCACAAGTCACTCATAAACAACGTTGTGTCCATCACTAGTGTGTCGAGCAGGGTAGCGTACCTTATACTCAGAATATCCAAAAGATATTCGCTGAAGGTCATACAGGTCTACGCACCGACCTCGGCATACTCAGATGATGACGTCGAAGTTATGTATGAGGACATTAGTAGAGCCATACATACTTCCAAAACACACTTTACAGTGGTTATGGGTGACTTCAATGCGCGGCTGGGCAAACGGGGCGATGATGAGTTGAGAATGGGGCAATTTGGATATGGGCAGCGCAACCCCAGGGGTCAGAGGCTGGCCGAATTTCTGGAGAAAGAGGGACTCTTTATGATGAACTCTTTCTTCCAGAAGCCGCCTCATAGAAAATGGACCTGGATGAGCCCTGATGGTTCCACAAAAAATGAGATAGACTTCATCATGAGCACCAAGCGACAAATATTTAATGATGTCTCCGTGATTCATAGGGTAAAAACCGGCAGTGATCACCGAATGGTCAGAGGCACATTAAATATTAATGTCAAAATGGAAAGATCGCGTCTGATGAAGTCTACGCTCCGACCTACTCATGCATATATCCAAAACCCCGAGAACTTTCAACTCGAATTGTCAAACCGCTTCGAATTGCTAGACAGCAGCGCATCAGTGGACGAAATCAACAACAGGCTGGTAGAGACTGTTCATACAGTCGGGTCCAAGTATTTTAAGACCGACCGTAAAAATAGGCCTCAAAAACTATCTGACTACACCCGAAACCTCATGACTGAGCGACGTTCCATGACGCTCCAAACCTCCGATGATGCTAAGTCCTATAGGCAGCTTAATGGACAGATATTGAAGTCCTTGCGACACGGTCCTTCAATGCAAGGCGTATTGAGGAGACCATAGAGCAGAACAAGGGCTCTTAAGTGTTCGCAAGAGACGTGTCTATTGGGCAGAGCCAGTTGACGAAGCTGAAGACGGAGGACGGAAACGTAACGTCAAATAGGTCAGAGGTGCTCAGGGAGATAGAGAGGTTCTATGGACAGTTATATACCTCAGTAGCTAAACCTGTTGTTGACTTGGTAAAAGACCCAAGAGCCAAGCTAACCCGACACTGCACTGAAGATATCCCGGACATCAGCCTGTGCGAAATTAGGATGGCTCTCAAACAACTAAAAAACAACAAAGCGCCGGGTGAAGACGGAATTACTGCAGAACTTCTGAAGGCGGGCGGATCGCCGGTACTTAAAGTCCTTCAGAGGCTATTTGATTCCGTCTTGCTTGAAGGGAAAACGCCGGAAGCATGGAACAGGGGTGTGGTGGTGCTGTTTTTCAAGAAAGGTGATAACACCTTATTGAAGAACTATAGGCCCATCACACTGCTGAGCCATGTTTATAAGTTGTTTTCGAGAGTCATTACGAATCGTCTCGAACGAAGGCTTGATGACTTCCAGCCTCCCGAACAAGCCGGTTTCCGGAAAGGTTTTAGTACCATAGACCACATACATACGCTGCGGCAGGTTATACAGAAGACTGAGGAGTATAATCGGCCACTATGCTTGGCGTTTGTGGACTATGAGAAAGCCTTTGATTCGATCGAGACTTGGGCGGTTCTTAGATCTCTCCAGCGATGCCGCATTGACTATAGGTACATCGAAGTGTTGAAGTGCTTGTATAATAACGCCACCATGTCAGTCCGAGTACAGGGGCAGTGCACGAAGGTGATCCCCATAAAAAGAGGAGTAAGACAGGGAGACGTCATTTCTCCGAAACTGTTTACGGCCACCTTAGAGGACGCCTTCAAGCTCTTGGAATGGCAAGGACTTGGCATCAACATCAATGGCGAATACATCACTCACCTTCGATTTGCCGACGACATTGTGGTCATGGCGGAGTCGCTGGAAGATCTAGGACGAATGCTCGGTGACCTCAATAGAGTATCCCAACAAGTAGGTCTTAAAATGAATATGGACAAAACAAAAGTAATGTTTAATGTCCATGTCGTACCCACCGCACTCACCGTTGGGAACTCTACTCTTGAAGTTGTCGACGAATACATTTACCTGGGACAGGCAGTCCGGTTAGGTAGGTCCAACTTTGAGAGAGAGGTCAATCGACGAATCCAACTCGGCTGGGCAGCGTTCGGGAAACTGCGCAACATCTTCTCATCCGAAATACCTCAGTGCCTAAAGACTAAAGTTTTTAGTCAATGTGTGTTACCAGTGATGACATATGGATCAGAGACGTGGTCTCTTACAATAGGTCTCATAAAAAAGCTCAAAGTTGCTCAGCGAGCTATGGAAAGAGCTATGCTCGGCGTTTCTCTACGTGATCGAATCAGGAATGAGGAGATTCGTAGAAGAACCAAGGTCACCGACATAGCCCTCAGGATTAGCATGCTGAAGTGGCAATGGGCTGGCCACATAGCGCGAAGATCGGACGGGCGTTGGGGCAGAAAGATTCTAGAGTGGAGACCACGTATTGGCAAGCGCAGCGTAGGACGACCGCCTGCCAGATGGACCGACGATCTTGTGAAAATCGCAGGAAATCGTTGGATGCAGGTGGCATCGGACCGGGTACGCTGGAAAGCGATTGGGGAGGCCTATGTTCAGCAGTGGACAAGTATAGGCTGAAATGATGATGATGATGATGATATGGCAATAGGCTCGCCCCCTATTACATGGGACCTAACATCATCGGCGAAACGTGGGTGTACCCAGTACACCTCTGCCACCCCCTCTGGGGAATATAGGCGTGACGATATATATTATATTATGTACAACAGGCTCGCCCGCTATTACATGGGGCCTAACATGTCGGCGAAAAGTGGGTGTACTTAGTACACCTCTGCCATCCGCTTAGGTTATGACGCGTGGCGGTGCTTTTTGATTTTCATTCATCATAAAAGTCACACTTATAATACATCTCCTTACGTAGAATATGAGAGTTACTTCTTCTTTAAAGTAAACCAGTTCTTCAAAACGAACAGCACTTAATATAGAAACACCAGCGTATTAGTTGTTACCGTGTAAGTGCGTAACCGACAAAGTTACGTTGAAATCAGCTCAAGTAGAACTCAAAGTGCTTTTACTTCAATTATCTCAGAGTACGTTTACATTATTAATGTTGGTACACGGCGCTCGTACTGCATACAAGTAGCTCATTTGGAGGGATCTCAGAAGTAGTTTGTGGTTCCGAAACCTTATCCGGACGGGATCCGCTATGACAAATTAAACTCATCACTTTTTGAAATGTCGATGATTTTGGAATCAACATAACTCGGTGAAATGCGTATATCGTACACCACTCGTTCAGAAACAAAAAATTATGTGCTAAAATTTCAACTTTCGAACAGTCGATGTTCAGTTAGATTAGAGTTTTTGAATAGTTCAATAATTAGTTTAAAATAGAAGTGAGATATTAAAACAAAAATAGTTAAAGGATATAAAACCCGTTGGAACTCTGCACTCAATCATAGATAGATAGGTAATAAGCCCTTTCTTTTAAAAAGTGCCTCCCCAACTATGTATGCAGATCTTCACATTATTTTCGATGACGTCGACCCAACCAACAAAACATTATTTTCGAAAATGAGCCATATTAGGATCATAGAAAGTTATGCCCTTCTTCAACTGACCTATATTATCACACCAAACCCTTGCGGGGTTGGCAGAGAGTACAAAGTTTCACAAAGTTCTTTCGTTGCTGACCTCTCTGACTTCCTCCACTCTCATACTGGTTACTAGAAAGACGATTTGGCGTAGTAGTTAAGAGCTTAAGCCGTTCCGCCCACTGGGTTGAATAGTTGCGGGTTCGATTCCCGCATGGGACAAATCTTTGTTTGACAATTATTTGTTCCGGTTTGGGTATTTGTGTCTGTGAATTTTCATGTTTGTAAACGCACCCACGGCACAGGATAAGTCCTAGTGTGGGGCTAGGATTTTATAATAAAATACACCGTTCAGCCTTTATTTCCCAAGCGGGGGTGGCAAAGGTGTACTATGTACACCCACTTTTCACTGACGATGTTAAGTCTCATGTAATAGGGCGAGTCGATTGCCATAGTACCGAGCACAATGTCAGGCTCCGGACTTATACAGAAAAATTTTAGAAATATTACGTTTTGTCCGACCCAGGACTTGAACCCTTTTGGTGTGTGTGAATGATCTACGCTGTTGGCCGCGAGGCCTTTCCAGCTTCACCGGATAAGTGGACTTGAACCCAAGACCCCACGGCCGTTACTAGCACTATTTGCCACAAAACTGAAACTCAAACAATTTATTTTGTATTGAGTCTGCGGGGGTTCGGTACTTACAAATAGTCAATTTACTTTTTTTATCTCATATAACTACTAATCTACCACCAAATCGGAACGCGGCCTCCACTGGATCCGACCTGAGGTCCGACGAGAAACGGGGGGCTTATCTTTTTTATTTAATTCTCTTTCTATTATTTCTTTAATAATAATTTACGAGTATGACTACTGGAACAGCTATCGCTCACTCCCCTCGCCCATGTTGAAGGGAAGGAAGTGACCTACGCCAGTCAGCCACCGCCTTTAAGTATGCATGACAAAACCAGAACCCCAAAGACGGCCAGAATATGTCTTCACTAGACTAACAAGACAGTTTCATTAACAATGTATAATAGAATTATCTCAATTCTTAGCTTTGTGGTCACCCGCCTGCCGGCCGGTTGGAATATGACTCGTAATATCGGGGCGAACAAACAAGCGCACTTTGAACACCGCACGCTGCCTTTTAGTTGCGATAGCATCCGGCTCATATTTACTCTGCACACATCCCCCGACTCACTGAAAGACCCGGTATACGCGCCAGACTCAAACCTGTGACAACATGGCCTGGGAAAGCTGAGTGCATATAAATTCCTATATTAATTGCCTACCTTGCATAGCCTTGTGGGTCTAGTTGCTAGTATGCATGTAGCAGGAAATGGAGGTTTGAATTTTGGGCTAGATAGTGTGATTTTTTTATCGAAATATATCCCGAGTCTCCGTAACCGGCGAGCGTGTATGAGACGAACTATGAGAGTCGAGGAAGCCAGAGAGGTATGTAAGGAAAGAACCTGTTGGAACTCTGTACTCTCTGCCTACCCCGCAAGAGATCTGGCGTGAGGTTATAGATAGATAGATAGATAGAAATATATCCCAGTTAGGGTGTTATTGTGGACTCGCCACAAAGTTTGTAAGCCATGACATTTTTGTAAGCCTTTGTGGCAAGTTTATAATAAAACCTCAGTTGCCGTTCTGACGTAATAAGTTCGCCTCCCATCACCTTGGAGAATATAGGCGTGACGGTGGTTTTTTCTATCTATTTATATCATCATGCCAGTTCCCTTGCGGGGTAGGCAGAGAGTAATGAGTTCAAACAGGTTCTTTCCTTACATACCTCTCTGGCTTTCTCCACTCTCATAGTTCGTCTCATACACGCTCGTCGGTTACGGAGACTTATGGCTTGCCCTTCAGATAAGACACGGTCTATTTGGTCATGGTAAGATAGTTTAGGTCTTCCCCGGTACCTGCATCCTTCTACTTTCGCATTGTATATTTGTTCTGTCATTCTTTCTTCCGACATTCTTTCTATATGCCTGAACCAACGGAGTATACTTTTTATTATCTTTACTTCGATACTATTATTCATACCTACACGCTTTCTTACTACTCTGAATCAACTCAACTTGCTTAATGTTTACAATATTTTTTATAAACATAAAACAAACACTATTATTAGACTATATGACCAAATTATAGACCAGAGGTGAGAGTGTCTCAGACGAACTATGAGAGTGGAGGAAGTTAAAGAGAACTGTAAGAAAATGACCTGTTAGAATGGGCATGATGATATACATAGATTGACAGATAAATGAAAATTATATTTTTCTAATATTTACATATATCTACAGCAGACCAATGAGAAATACGTATGAATAAAAAACTCGACTTTTAAAAGCAACCCTTTTTTACGATCTTATCATCGATGGAACACACAATTGGGAACTCCTAAACTATCTTACCATTATCAAATTAGACCGTGTCTTATCTGATGGACAAGTCAAGAGTATCCGTAACCGGCGAGCGTGTATGAGAGCTTTGTGAGAAAACAATCTGTTGAAATGTATTACGTTACGTACTTACGTAACGACGAGCTATTGGGATATTTTTCGTGAGGAAAAGAGCTCTTGGGATTCTGTACTCTCTGCCTATCCCGCAAGGGGTCAAGTCGATAAAGATAAACGTCCACGGCATGAAAAATATTCCTCCAAAACTCGCCATGACTATCTACTTTGTACTGTACGCGTCCTTGTGAGGGATCTGCACACGTCTTAAGGAATGAGGATAGACAATTACACAAATTCCACCACTGACTCGTTCTAAAAATTACTCAAATAACTGCAGTAACAGAAGCCAAGTTAACTGCCTCAAAGTCGGGCTTCCCAAACCTGCCCCCTTGAGTGACATTCTAGGTGCCCATACCAAAAACTGTTTTTACGAGTCCTTTCCACACATCTCAGTGTCCAGCCCCATAAGTCACATAAAAAGTAACTCTTAAAAATACAGAGAACCAACAAAATCCGGACTTAATTTCGGTAGCGAAACGCTCCACGAGTCCCCGGGCGTATTTTTACGCAAAAGCTATTAAAATTTATTAGTTAATCAGCGAGGTAATTAAACAGAATGTCCGGGCGTCCTTTGTCGCCGGCTCCGAACCCCGACCCGCCGTCCTCACTCGTTCTGTACCAATTTGTACAAGGTAAGGCTGTGTTAGACGAGAGTAGACCAATACGGAAGTATTATGATGGGTTGAATAATAATTATGCTTGCTGTTTTTAACTAAAAGAAGGTTGACCGTAACTTGTGAGCCTCTATGAGACGATGAGAGTAGAGGGCTGTGAGGAAAGAACCTGGTGTACTCTCAGCTTACTCCGCTAGGGATCTGGCGTGATGATAGCGACAGAGAGTACTGTAATCTGCCTTATCGGTTTAGCATAGTAGTGATTAGAGATCCTGTAAAAGTGTTATTGTGGATTTTCTATCAAAAATTGGTTAGTAGCAGCCCGAAGTCTGGAGCTTTTCCTATAAATTATTAGAGCTAAAGGCAAAAATAATAAATTTGTGTAAGCCAACAAAAGAAGAACTAACAAACGTCAACATTATAACATTTTTCACATTTGCTACAGGGTCGGAAGGCGGTCTCTACTGAGAAAAACCAGCGAAAAAAGCACAGTCTTTAAACTAAATTCGTGTTATTGGATTGGCTTTTCTGGTAACCATTTCGTGGTTTTTACAAAATTGTTTTATGTGCTTAGAAGCTGCTGAAACCCAATCAGTTTCATCGTCAAAAATCCAATTGTAAAATGTATATTCCCCAAACGCCTTTCCGTGGCGGTATTTTTTGCAAATGGCAATGCAACATTCATTTAAATGAAATGATTTCAAACATCCTTTGTAGGACTTAGGTATTCCTTAATTCGTCGTATTTTACAAGTCGACGCAAAGAGATCTAAGTGGGAATGGAATAAATGCGCTGTTTATAAAAATACTTCAAAGAATTTTAATAGCTTTTAAGATGTTTGAGAGATGGAGTCTAATGATGTAGGTAGCATGTGTCGTATACAATAAGCGGATCACAGCCACCTGCGATGTGACAAGCGCTTTGAAAAATATAATTGGGCGGTACTTCGTCACTTTGTGATTCCGATTTGTACTTCGCATAATTGGTTCGCGTCAGGTGTTTTGTGAAAATATTTTTCATAAATATATTGTATTATCAACGTGGAGCTTTTGAAAGTCGAGCGCGATCTTCTCGAATGATACAAATAATATAGAAATAAAATGCATTTATTTTTCGCCATTAAACCCGTCAAGTTATGGGATGCACGCTTCCAATGCGTCTTGTTAGTTATAGGTGATAATAATAATAAAAACAGTCTATATTTCCTACTGCTGAGTACAGGCTCAATAATTGAAGTGACAGAGATAAGATCATACACCACACAGTACGGACTGGTGAGGCAAGTTTAGAACCGCCTGTGGTTGCAACTTACGAAGGCGTCTAAAATGCTTTCATCTTGGCTTAACGACCACCACATTGACTGGTGACCGGAACCAACGGCTTCCCAAAGACCTGCGACGCTCAAATATGAAATTGCCATAAACAGTCACTCATCTCAGACCAACCGACCCGCTGCTTAGCTTTGGTGATTACTAGGAACACTACGATCGAATATTGCTACGAGCGCCTTACAGCAGGTACACATTCAACAAAAAAATATTCTGAAAACCTATCCACATACTGCCGACGCTGTTAAGTTTCAATGTAATAGCCTGTGGCGTTTATACTGGGCTTAATTCCAAACTTCAAAATTTTTTGATAGATTTTGTCTATCCTAGGATTTGTAACCAGAACTTCGGGGTCGCTGAACAACAACCTGTATACTTGCCGTCCAATCGCTATAATGCTGATAAGTGCAAAAATCATTATTTGATTTATGGGAAAAAAACTGCGGAATAATTAAAAATTGATG
This sequence comes from Phalera bucephala, assembly GCA_905147815.2. Classification (NCBI taxonomy): domain Eukaryota; kingdom Metazoa; phylum Arthropoda; class Insecta; order Lepidoptera; family Notodontidae; genus Phalera; species Phalera bucephala. The sequence continues at coordinate 29,840,914 of LR990609.1, forward strand.
CATCTTGATAACCGTAAGTCCTTTGCGAGACCTAAAATATCAAAAAATAGAGCTAATGAATTACATTCAAATAGGCATAACTTTAATTCCTTATGTTGAATTAAAACTACACTAATATTATAAAGAGGAAAGCTTTGTATTTTTGTATGTATGTAACGAATAAATTCAAAAACTACTAGACCGATTTCAAAAATTTTTTCACCATTAGAATGCTACATTACCCCTGAGTAACATAGGCTATATTTATTACTAGAAAAAAATAAGGGATCCCTACTAAAAAATCAATAAGGTAACCCAAGATGTAAAAAAAATAGCCATAAAACGTCTTTCATCGCATGCGCTGCGGAAACTATTGATGATAGAACAAAAAATGTTCTACAATATTCAAGAACATATTAATATCACCATGTGCTAGTACCATATGCCCAAATATTGTAGATACGACACTATAACTACTCTTTTACATTTTACAAGTTAGTTCCTCCGCAGCGGACGCAATATCCACCCGTGCGAAGCCGGGACGGGCCGCTAGTTAATTATAAAGAGGTATTTTGCATTTTTCTCTAGCAATCTTCTAATTATTCCATTAAACATCCACGACTGAAATGCCAATATGCATACCTTAATCGATTTTTAATGAATTTTATTGTTTTTACCGGACTTACAAAAATAGTCATCTTTCCTAGACTAAAAAGCGGCTAAAGACCGTAACGTAGATAAAGTTTAGCATTATCACTTGTGGAATAAACAAAAAGCCACACATTATTGCGGCTAAAGTTATTTAGCAGCATTCAATTTAGGTAAGTAATAAAATTTTTATTTTCTGCCGCTAGTTTATGAGCTTATTGCAACACTAATGCAGCCAAACGTAAAACTTTTAACGTTAACGGTGATTTAGCCAAGTAAATATTACCAGATAGCTGGTGAAATCCTTCTAACATTAATCAAATAAACATTTGACTCGTTGTTAAAATCAACATAAATAATAATAATAGTAGCCCTGTTAAGAAACTGTCCCACTGTTGGGCACGGGCCTCCTCTCAAACTGAGAGGGTTTAGGCCACAAAATCAACATACTTAGTTTTATTAAAAATATCAGTTTTTTATAAATTCCTATAAAAATAAATATATAGTGTATGTATCTGATACTTAGGAAGTATCTCAGAAGATCTGGAAGAGTTGTGTTGTGTGCGGTTGTTACAGGTCGAGATAAGGACCACTTAAGTTCGGCTCGAAGAACCCCAACCGATCTCGTCGCAGCTGTTGCGATCGAGCTAATAACGTTTACGAACGCTTCCGAACGGTCAGCTGTTATGCGTTGGTGACAAGCATCCCCCTACCCGTCGCCTCATCAAAGGCATGTGGTTAAGGAGGAGATATATGGTCTCCTGGTGATGGCCTCCATCATGGGTTCCACGAATCGCCTAGAGACTCATGCCCATTACAAGGAGTTAATCATATTTATAAACTGACACCTTGTATAGTAGATTAGAAACCCCCCAAATCGTCGTTAGTGTAATAACTACAAAATTTCATTTGCATCGGCATCGATACAAAAGTAGATAACCGCTTTTTAGTGTAGTAATGCGGGATAGCCGCCTTTTTAGTTTTGACACTGTACGCCAATTCATAGTAAAAGCCGTTATTAGCAATAAAATTAGTAAACATTGAATAAAACTAGATTCAATACAACGCTGAAATGAGGTTATATGCCGCATTTAAAGTATAGTATTTTTATTTAACGGTAATTTTGTTGAGGGAAAATTTTAACATTCCAAGAATTTTCCTTGAAAAACATGAAGTTGTAATCCTTAACTGTATTTTAGCAATGTAACCATTTTTTAAATAATACAATAAACAGATATACAATGCGAAAGTGGAAGGATGTAGGTACCGAGAAAGACCTAGAATATCTTACCATGACCAAATAGACCATGTCTTATCTGAAGGGCAAGTCAAGAGTCTCCGTAACCGGTGTACTATCTGCCTACCCCGCAAGGGAACTGGAGTAATGATATAGATAAATTAAATAATGACTTAACGACATGTTTCATTTTTTTATTTCGAAAACCATTAAAATATAATAACATGGCGAATAAACACACCGATAGATATTTTTTTTTCTGACCTAGATGGCATCAAGAAGTCAAAATCGACCTGATGTCACATAACGACATTATAACTTGAGGACAACAGTATACACGCACATACATTGATGCACTTCAAAAACATTGCTCTTTTTAGTTCCGGCAAAAAAAACGTATGAAATGATCAACCAAGAAATACATAAATTATATTTTAGTAATATGAAGGTAGTGGGCGGTTTCGCTGGAGGTAGCCAACCCCCCAATACTTATCACAGCACGCCCCGAGCCCCGGGCGACCCGTTACTACTCGCGCACGGAACTTGTTACCAACTCACCCCCACACTATTTAGAAAATATCACAAACCACCACGACCGGGTCTCCAAAGCGGTGGACACAGATTAACGAAAAGAAGAAAAGATTTTTCAATTTTCGAATTTCTGTCTTAAGACAGACAAATCGCCGCTTATTAGCTATTGAAACTTTCAGTCAACTTAGAGGTATAAAATGGTTTTTAATTTTCGCAGGAAAGATAACCCTTTTGAGACATTTCCATTTTGAAAAATCCTCAAACTGCTCCCGTAATATTTTCGTAGCGACAATGAAAACTATTTAGTATAGAACGCATATTTTTTCGTATTTTGAATTGGACCTACTTTGATATAATAATAACTCAGCCCACACTGTCCCAATGCTGGGTAAAGACTTTCTCTCTAACAAATATGGGTTATACTGGAGTATGCCCCATACTCTCTACGCGGACTCAGTGCAGTGCGGAGAAGGCAGATTTGTTGCCATCTGTTCTTGGAACTAATTAAGCCACCTATAAGGCTTTCAACTTGGCGAAACATGGAAATCTAAATACGATCATGGACGACTTATTAACTTATTAAGCTACCTATAAGGCTTTCAACTTGGCGAAACATGGAAATCTAATTGCGATGGTGGAACGTGGATTGTTGTTCGTTTACAACTAGGTAGTTCCACATAACTTGGTTAACAAAACTAACCGTAAGCCGAAACGCAAGTGTGCTTTCCGAAGCACGTTTATATTCAAATATGGAAATTATAAAAAAGGTCACCCATCACAGCCTGCCGAGCCGAACACTGCTTATCCTTAATCAAAGTCAAAGTCAAAAATCATTTATTTGTATAGGCCAATACATAAGCACTTACAAACGTCAAAATTATTACATTTTTTACATCTACCACCGGATCGGAACGCGGCCTCCACTGAGAAGATCCGGCGAGAAAGTCAGCGGGCTAGCCCGCTCGCTTTTAATTTAATTTGTTTGGCCTTTCCGATAACCATTTTTTTGTTTAAAAAAAAAAATGTATTATACATCATTTATAAATGTTGCTGATTGAGGAGCTGCTTAAACCCAATCTGTTTTATCGTCAAGATAATCCGAAATTTTATAATACCCTTTCCTACAGAGTCTAGTTTTAATTGCCTTCTTAAACTTATTGATAGGCATGTTTCGGATATCTATGGGTAATTTGTTGTAGAAGCGTATACATTGCCCCATGAAAGAATGACTAATTCTGTGGAGACGAGTGGAATGTACAATAAGATCATCTTTGTTCCGTGTATTTACATGATGAATGTCACTATATTTTTCAAAATTACTTATATTTCTTTTAATATAATAATCAATAATAAAATAATCAAACACCGCGTCCACGATGTAGTATTTCAAATATCTATCCTATATTAAACATTCATTAAATTCAAAGGCACGACTAAACACAAGATCCCACACGCACGTATCACAACATCACTACGCGGTTTAGCTTCGCTCATTAAATTGCCGTATAATAATTTCAAACAGAATTGTTGACATTTTCTCGTGTTTTTATCCTAACAGAACAGGTAGAAGTATTCGCTGTAGGATCCGGGGGATAAGCTGCCGGAGTGGCTCGGGTGCCCGAGTCTGTGAGCCTGTGGCTTAGTTTGCCTGAGATATGTCGCCTGGCCTGAGTGCCTGAGCCGTTTGTGCCGCCTGGCTCGAATGCCTGAGCCTGCGGTAGAGCTCACCCGAGCCGTGTTGCTTGCTAGTGCTCGATTCGGATAATAAAGCTCGTATAGGTTCTTCTGTTGATATTGGATGGCGGGTTTCAGTGAAAATAGCTACTTTATGTTTTGTAAATGTTGAAGAATATAATGGAATGGAATTTGTTAGCGTGTAGTAAAAACGTTATCATTTTTTGTTAATGCTAAGCACATTTTGAACCTAAAAATACCACAGCATACAACACATATAGTTAAGTGTTATACTATTAGCCCTGTTAAGAAACTGTCCCACCGTTGGGCACGGGCCTCCTCTCAACCTGAGAGGGTTTAGGCCATAGTTAAGTGTTAACCTTGTCCAATTAAACATAAAGTTGTAATCTATTTATCCAACACTATCATGCTAGATACCTTCGGGGTATGAAGAGTACTAAGATTTGGTGGTTTCTTCAAATTGAGTTCCATAAAATTGATTTTATTTTTCAGAACTTATTTATTGTTGACTTTCCAAAGGCAACATTATTATATATACATTTACTGAAATAGAAATAAAAAAATAAACGTCATACAAATAATATAATATTATATATAATAAAAATAATGACATATATAGACAGAAAATCCCTTAAATGGTTTACAATACTTAATAAGAGATACATAAGAACAGAAAGCTAAACATGAACATTTTGAAGTTATAGTAACGTTATCGAGAAAGCGGCCTGTCAAATTCATCTTTGTTCAGTAATGTTACATTTGCGGGGTAATTAAATGCCAAATAACGTGCAAAGTATTATATTAGGCGTTGTGCGCACAAAACCGTTCGTCAAACACTAGTACCCGTCAGTACCAAATACACATTAGTACTATTTTCGTTAGTACCCAAATACTGCTTCCAAGTCGTCGAGTCACTCGTAGTATCCGCATAACGTTGCTAGGTTCGTCGTTGTATTTCACTTAGATCGCTTGTTCCCGATTTGATCGCTGTTGCTTCCAAAAAGAGACTGTGTCTGTCGCTGTGCTGAGTGTTCCTTTTATACTCGTATAAAAGTTCTAGAATGGACGTGAACCCTCTACATGCGTCGATAGAAAAGTACATCGAACAATAGCCGGTGCGCCCCACAAAGCAGTTTTATTATTACATACCTTTTTGTATGTGAACAAGTAGGTACTTGTTTACCGCGACTGCGCGCCGGCGATTATTAAAGGGGAATAACCTTATAGACGTTATAGCACTTAAGCGTATTCTAGATCTTTTTTGACGGATCGATATGGCACCTAAGTGTGTGTAATGCGTTTTAAAATTAACATACCTCGATAAGGGGTTCACGAGATATCGAGGTGTATTGAAGTCGTAATAGTAAATTTGTAGTGTGAATGCCATATCAACTCGTTACACTAATATCAATAAGACTCCAGTACCGTCCTGTCACAATGTCGGAAGGAGATCTGTCTAACGTCGACAAATTAATAAGATTAACGACGACTTGTCGTGATGAATACTTGAGTGCGGCGACACGCGAGCTGGGACCGAGCACTCTCCAAAGTTCCCCTCCATTTGTGTCGCACCGCTAATTGGTGTTATGAGCCCAAAGATTGAGCCTATGATCGGTATTGTGACACAATAATAAATACTTATTGTTGTTAGTGTGGTTGAACAAAGATACTAATAAATAATTTAAAAATACCTTTTTAAAAACAAGCGTTTATAGCAAAAATACAACGAATATCTTGCTTAGTTAGTGAGTTCCTATGGCTCCCTTCCGGCTTCATCATCAAACCCTACACATTATCCTCGAGTACTCGTCGAGACAAATTCAACGAGCCCAAACACGGCGGGGTTATATTGAGTAATTGGGTGGTTCCATTCGCCAACTATCGGCTTCATCATCAGACCCTGAACATTAGTACTCATTAATAAAGTTGTAGTTGTAAAGTACTCGTTAAAAGCAATCCAACGAGCCTAAACACGAGGGGGTTACGTTATAAAATTCACATGTTCTTATGGCCACCTCCGACTTCATCATCACACCAGCTCCATGGTATCATATTATTGTATTGTCATTAAACTTACATACGTATGCCAAATTTCACCTCAATTGGATTCCAGCAAGTACTTGAGAAATAAATAGATCACAAGATTTAAACCGGAAAGACACATACGAGCATTGCAAGTTAAATAAGAACATGTAAAAAAAGGAAAATGAAAGGTGGATCAAGGATTCCGTACAAATGCCACTAGATATCATTATACTATTTATCATTAAATTCGAGGATTATTTTACATATACCGTCTCGTTTCTATTCTCCAAGCGTTGGTGGATTATTTTCATCTATCTATTACGCCAGCGCCCTTGCGGGGTAGGGTTTAGGTACCAGAACATACCTAGATTATCTTACCATAACCAAGTAAACCGAGTTTGTATTAAATAACACAGGTATTTAGAATATTATATTACTTTGTTAGAGTGCCAACATATAACCAAATTCGACACTAAGTACATTTTTGCTAATCCTTTTGGAAGTAGCCGACATGAGAAAAAAATATTAATATCTAGATGATTCGGCCCATCAGCCCAAAAGTTTAACTTGTCATTCCACCTGTACCAACAAGAAGAACCAATTATACCATATCGTGAGCTGCCTAACAGCTAGCCGCGGGCCGTAACGCCCGTCGGGTCAACTTGTACCCAAGTGGGTTTTAATGAAAAATGTTTTGTTTACTCGTCCAATTGTTCGCCCCACCTGGCCCGAGTGGGGCGCAAACACCGGAGAGAATTCGTCCCGTTTGGCCGTGATTGAAAGTATATTTGACCCGGCTAGCGGGAGGACTGTTTGGTTTGCGTTGATCAAAATTGAATTTTATATGTTCAGGATAGGTACCTACTAACTATTTTTTTTATACACGTACCTAACGTATTTCTAGGGAATCCTTTTTCTTACACTGAACGTCTTTCAGCTGGAGATATATAGAGATAGGTACTAGCAATGCGAAAGTGTAAGAATGTAGCCACCAGGGAAGATCAAGACTATTTTAAATTAATAATAACTATGAGAGTGGAGCAGGCCAGAGGGGATCCTTAAGGAAAGAATTTGTTGGAACTTTGTATTTTAGCTTACCCCGTGAGGGATCTGACGTGATGTTATAGGTAGATAAATATATAATAATATTTAAACAGCCACTGAGGCGCAAGGTTTTTATGGCAAGTCGAGATGAGAGAGAAAGGGTCATAAAACCACGCGTACTGCTTAATGTACCTTCCGGAGCACGCAAACGTCCTTAATTAGAAACGCCACAAATGGCCACCCATCTTAGAATAAGCGAGCTTAACGCTGCTTAACCTTGGTGATCCTCCTAAGTCCCTTAAAGTATTGTGAATTCTCTCACTTTGCATATACATTGGTAATTGCATATTACAATACTTGATAGTCATTTTGAGTCCATACTCTCGACTGTACAGTTGTTACTACGGAAATTTAAATTGACTACTAATTTGTGGGACACATAATTATCGTGCACAATAGCACCACATTAAAACAGAAAGCTTTTAGCAGCTTTTAACATCCCCCTTCCCCCACGGCCACGACCCGTGCATTTTTGAGGGGCAAACGAATTGGAGGCCAGATTTGAGAAGCCGTTTAAACTTCAAAATGGAGCGATTTAGAAGTTTGCGAGTTAGAAAAATACGGTTTTAAAAGCTTGGCACTTCTATTGTGTATTAAGAATAAAGGACTTTTAAGGGTACAGGTATTTTAATGGTACTACAAATCCAAAGTCAAGTGTTCGTACATTTGGCTTTGGATTTACACACGAGTATTTTCGTACACGAGTACACTGCAAGGATCTAAAAAGCTAGAGCTCATTCTGCGTAGATCGGCTAACAAGGATAATTAAGATGTTTTAAGGTAAGGATGTTTTAAGGGACATTTGGATGTCAAACATCTCAGTCCCTCCCGTGGACATGGGTGATACAAATTATTCGAAACGTCCGGAACATAAAAGCAAAAAAAAATCGCGGTGAAATCCGAAATATTTTTTTAGTAGTATTCGCATAAACCTAAGAGCTAAGTATGGTACAGCTACTGTAAGCATAATTGACTGATGGCTTGATCCAGTGGATAAGAGCTTAAGCCGCTTCACGCACTGAATCGAGTAGTCACGGGTTCGATTCCCGCACGAGACAAATCTTTGTATGACCCACAAATAGTTGTTTCAGTCTAGGTGGTTTGTGTAGACACGTTTCATATTTGTAAACTCACTTAATAATATCAGCCTATACTGCCCACTGCTGGACAAAGGCCTTCTCTCACTAATCGAGGTGAGAGAGATTACGTGATACTCCACCACGCGGACCCAGTGCGGATTGGTGGAGGCAGGTTTGTGGCCACCTGCCGTTGGAACTTATCAAGCCGCCTTTAAGGCTTCCAACTCGGCTTATCGACCACCACATTAAGTGGTAGCCGGGACCAAAGGTTTAACGTGCCTTCTGAAGCACGGAGACGCTCGAATTTGAAAGTGCCACAAACGGTCACCCATCTCGGGCCAACCGAGTCGAACGCTGCTTAACCTTGGTAATCGGTAACAACACCGCGGTCGCACAACGCTACGAGCGCCTCATCTACGACAAAGGAATAATTTATACTGCTTTTCTAAAAAGATAGAAAACTGAGGTGGGGAAGAAACTAAGATGCGCTAATCACAGCAAGCGCAAAACCAAAAGTATGCCCCTCATCTCTATTGATATTTCTACCATCTAAGTAGGAGGAAAGTAACACAGTAGGCCCAAGGTAGGTAAACTGGTAAAAGGCTTCGAAGATTAGCACAAAAGGGAGGAAGATTACGAGATAGTTTACATATGTAAGCAGTTAAGCGTCTTCGTACTAGCGGTCCGAATAACAATCACACACACACAGGCGCGCTCTACGCGGATTGTCGAAAGTGTCCAGCGAATAGTACCATTTGAGAGCCGCCCAGAAAACGCGAAGAACGCGCGTCTGTGTGCGTGGGTGGTCCTCATTCGAACCGCTAGTACTTAGATGCTTAATTGTTTACATCTGTTAACAGTGATTATGCCCTGCAGTGGGTAATAGAAAGCCGATGATGTTGATGAAGAAAATAATGAATGGTTCAGTAAATGTGCCAGAACTGGTCGGCGCAATTGTATTACGTGTGCCATCTGCATGTCTACGGAGAACACCCCTCTTAGATATTCCCTTTTCCAGAAACAATTATTGGCAAAATTTGTACTTAATACGAGCATGTCGTACTTTTAATTGAATGTTACGGATTGTATATTTACAGTTATTCATGACAAATATTAGTAGTTCATAAAAAGATTTAATCCAACTTTTTCGGGTAGCTGGATTCAGTTATGGCTTATAGATATTTTTTCATTTATACCTATGCTTCACGTTTATTTCTACCTTTAAGAAACGCCTTCGCTCAGCAGTGGGATAGCAGTAAAAGTACAATTATTAAGCGCCACTGTCATACCAGATTATTAATATTCTCCAAGTCATGCAAATAAGAAAAATGTCTTGCCACCATTACGCCACCCTCGCTCATTTTCCTCCAAGCCGTCTCTAAACGTCAGATACCATTACCGTCACTGGGGGTTCTTTATCACGCCATGGGCTAATTTCCGCGAATGATGTTAGGGCTTTGTTTTGACTATGTGACTTTTCATTGTTACAATATTCTTTTCTGTTAATATTAAAAGTTAGTTTATCTACACGCCCTGGTTTTTCTCATTAGTCTCTGTAAGGTCGCGCGTGGCACGCGCGTGGGTCGTCCATTATAATTGGTATAAGATTACCGCGTGCGTTAATCACTTGCGAACAGTTGGCAGGTACCGGAAGTGACGTCACTATATATAATATACCTTTTACCATCGTAGAACTTATAGATGTTATGTTTCACTATGGCAATATTTGTATGAAAACTATCTATAGTTTTACAACTCATGTGAAAATTTATAAGTTACGCGTATTTTCTCACTTTTGCAGAGGAAAACATAATCCTTGAAGAAGATTCTTAGTCCTCTGTGAGGAAGACTGCAAGTGAGTTTTTAGCTAGTGCCTCCTACCTAAGTGGGGAAGGTGTCGTTCTTATTTTCGTGAAGAGATTCTGTCGAAGCCTATTGCTACAAAGTCCAATAAATAGCTTACATACAGACGAATATAGAACCTCCTCCTTTTTGAAGTCGGTTAAAAGTGCAGTGACTGGTGACATTCTGTACATAAACAGTCTACAAAACTTTTTAACAAGTTTTACTTACAATATTTGAAACAAGCTTAGTATTTATAAGGCCAACCCCCGGAGAAATCTAGCCGGTAGGGGGGTAAGCACAGGGGGAGTTACCAAAACTACTTGAAAACATTTCTTCAACAAACGCGCAGCTATTGTTTCAGAGTTTAAGAATATTAATGTAGTAATGTGTGTGTAAGAATGTAAATGAGTTCGGTTCGTGTAATAATACGTATAGTAATTTTTCACATAGGATGGGTACTGACAGTTCTAATTGCCAAACGAAATTAATATTTAGTTCAATGGTCGAAATGCGATCTCTGCGGAAGATGTGCGGAGTCACGCTGACCGACCGTATTCGCAACAGCGTAGTAAGAAAGCGAGTAGGTATGAAAGATAGTATCGGTGTAAAGATGAGAAAGGGTATGCTCCGTTGGTTCGGGCATATAGAAAGGATTCCAGAAGAAAGAATGACAAAACAGATATACAATGCGAAAGTGGAAGGATGTAGGTGCCGGGGAAGACCTAGACTATCTTACCATGACCAAATAGACCGTGTCTTATCTGAAGGGCAAGTCAAGAGTCTCCGTAACCGGCGAGTGTGTATGAGACGAACTATGAGAGTGGAGGAAGCCAGAGAGGTATGTAAGGAAAGAACCTGTTGGAACTCTGTACTCTCTGCCTACCCCGCGAGGGAGCTGGCGTGATGATATAGATAGATAGATAGATAGATAGATAGATGGTGTTAAGGCATAAAACTATAAGTATAGAATAGGGTCATGCCTCTTATTGCCAATGAATAAAGTATAATTTTGTTTGGCGACTGCCTCATTGGTCTTGTGGCAAAGCGCATCGCTTTGTGATCACGAGGTCCTATGTTCAAATCCTAGGCCGGAAAAATGTAGTTTTTCTGACGAAAAATTCCCAGTGTGAGTCCGGAGTCTGGAAACTGTGCCCGGTATATGGCAATAGGCTCACCCCCTGTTAGATGGGAACATCGTCAGCGAAAAGTGGTTGTACTCAGTACACCTTTGCCACCCCTGCTTGGGGAATATAGGCGTGACGGTGCTATTATAATTGTCAGTACCCATCCTATGTAAAAAATACTATAAATGTATATAATATGTTAATATGTTGAAGCGTGATAGCAGTATACGTAGAATGATAAAAATGTCTTTGTAGATGATGCCAAGTATGCGAAACACTAATTTAGGTGCAACACAAAATCTAATAATGACATAATTCTATTCATTAAGGAAGATTTTCTTACTATTTGGATTTTGGTTCAAAATTGAATACCAGATTCAAAACTTGTGAGAACCAAAGCTCTCCTGCGCTCCCTGCTTTGTGGCTAAGTGCATTAATTTCCCGTCCATTTCATATTCCGTGATTGCTCGGCGATGTCATTATACAAGGGTTTAATTGTTTTTAGTAGCTTAAAATTGATTGCTTATGTACTTTAACTCAGAACTGAAAAAAGATTAATTCCTAAACTTTTAAGTAAGCAGACGGAATCAATCCGTAAATTGGCTTTTTTAAGGTCACTCACTAAATTTTAGATTATGACGTTTACTACAGACGAGAGGGTTTTAGGCCATAGTCCACCACGCTGGCCCAGTGCGGGTTGGTGAACTTCACAAACCTTTGAGACACTCTTAGGCATGCAGGCACTATGTTTTCCTTCACCGTTAAAGCAAGTGATAGTTAATTTTACGCACATGCTTTAGATAAGACAGAGGTGTGTGCCTGAGTTTGAACACGAGACCTTTGACTTTGCAGTCCAACGGTCTAACCACTAGGCTATCACTACACTTCAGGACTAAGTCCCCCCCCCCCCCCCAAACATTACCAGGACAACTGGTTTTTTACTCGCGACTTATATCAGGTCCTCGGTTCATCTTGTTTCTACTAGGTCAGCCCCCTCCACGTTTGCTAGTACGTGGGTCACGGATATCTTTGCGTGTACGTGGTGGCCATTCGAGAATTATCCTGCTCCAATGTTGTTAGGTTTGCAAGTAATGTGGCCCGTCCACCGCCACTTAGGTTTGGCAATTCTGAAGGCTATATCATTCATTTTAGCTCCTCTGTGGATAATCATTTGCTAAGGGTATGTACTCACGTGTAGGTTGATGAATCTGTTGGACGCGCAGAGCGCGCGCAGGTGGGGCGGCACGACGCGCACCCAGCGCGCCCAGCAGCTCGTAGGCATCTCCACCAGCTGGCCATCCGCACCTGGCACGCCGCCGCCTTCCAGCTGCCCTTCTGCAGACAATCATAATACAATTCGTTGTTTTTTTAGAGTATAAACCTAAAGGAGGGGAGTGAGTAGAGGAAACCAGCAGAACATAGACCAAGAGGAATCCGGAGGAAGCCTACATGTTCCTTCCTAACAAGGAAAGAAAAGCGTTCAGCGCAAAAATGACGACCATACCTAAAATGACGTATAAGATCTCTCGGTAAAAAATTTTTTTTTCTCAAAACTTACTCTCTATTCACGCTAACATTTACAGATATCTTTTGTGCAACTTGCTCACGCTTTGAAAATCATTCATGTTTATTTTTATGTTTAAAAAAAAACGTTGCTCCACACTAGGATTTATTCCTGTGACGTGGGTGCGTTTACAAACGTGAAAATTCACATACACAAATACCCAGACCGAAACAAATAATTGTGGATCACATAAAGATTTGTCCCGTGCGGGAATCAAACCCGCGACTATTAGGCACAGTAGGCGGAGCGTCTTAAACTCCTTACCACTTCGCTAACTCGTCCGTCGGCAAACTAGTGTTAGCAAACTAGTTCTTAATATGGATATCCTTATCTAGTCTGGACACAGTTTTAATTCGGTACCTGAAATAAAAGATTTTCATGCGAAGGGCGGGATATCCTTTCAGTGTGTTGTTCTTTTTTATATATCATTTAGTATTCATTCATTATTTTGACTATATTATGCGCTTCTGTATAAACAGAGATGCGTAATAACATAGGTCGTTAATATTATCCCGATTCCATTGTTTATTGTGTTTAATAGAAGGTAAACAACGGCGTGACGTACTCTCTTTGTTATCTCACTCGGTGGTCGACGGCGGCCGGGACGAAAAGTTTTCTCGGCGGCCGGCTGCCCGGGGCGTGCCGGCCGCCTTCAGAAAACTTTTCGTATCTGGTTGCGATAGTAAATACTTGTAACCTGCAATAATGGTATTTCATAATATCCTTATTACAGATAGATTATAGAACCTAGTATACCTAGTATCCTTTTCCGTGTGGGGACGGATCAAGAATACAGTCTCCCCAACGCATGCTGGAATAACAGCGGGTCATAAGAGGCGGCCAAATCCAGCAACAAATACCACAAGCGGTAGTTCAAGCGAGGCAGTACTCTGGTGCCACACCGAAAGAGGGCTCGCTTGGGCTGAGTGATGCCGGCAGCAGGGCACCACTCTCTGGAATGGCGATACACATGGCATCCAAAGCCCTAGTTAGTTGAGTTACTGCTAGGAGTTCAAAGCCCACAGGTGCCGTAAGTGGTGTCTTAGGGACTTGTAAGACGAGGGGATGGGCAGCAGCGTCCTCTTAATACCTACTAACGCTATACTGCGATCGCCAACCAGCCTGCCAAGCGTGGCGATTATGGCATCAGCCCCCTAATGATTTCCACAAATATTAAACGGCCCCCAGTCCCCGGCGGCCCGGCTAGTCCTGGCCACTGCAGCAGCCACGGTAACGGTGGGGCGGTGGGTGCTAAGAATCCCCGGAAGAGGCGCCATCTGGGCGTCACTGTCCATACGGTCGGGCACAAGTTCTTTAAAACCCACCGTTTAAAAAGAACCAAAAAGCTCTCAGGCGTTACCCTCAAGCTTATGAAGGAAAGACGCAGGATGATCCTGCAGTCTTCAGAAGAAGTTTCCGAATGCCAGTGGCTCAATAAGCAGATCTCTAAGTCTCTGACTCGCGATGTTAGTGTTGTAAAAATGAGCGCTGAAGTCGAGCGTTTAGCGCCGAGTCGACGCTCACGAGCGTTGAAACACGTAGAAGACGCGAGCGTTTTAAGCGTCGACTCGACCGTTTTTACAACACTACGCGGTGTACGCGAGTATAATACTGACAAAATAAGAGAGACTATCGAGCGCAACAAAGGCCCTCAAGTGTTTGCAAGAGATCTGTCTATCGGACAGAGCAGGTTGAGTAAGCTGAAGACCGGAGACGGCAGAATTGTATCCTCCACACCGGAACTCTTGAGGGAAGTCGAGAAGTTCAACGGCCAGCTATACACATTAGTACAACCACCTGTCTGCAATCCGGCCATAGACCCAAGAGCCAAATTGACCCGACACTATACCGAAGACATCCCGGACATGAGTCTGTACAAATTAGTATGGCTGTCAAATAGCTCAAGAACAATAAGGCGCCAGGCAATGACGGTACATCAGCCGAGCTTCTCAAGGCTAGTGGAAAACCGATATTGAGAGCTCTCCAGAATCTATTCAACAAGTTCATCCTCGAGGGCAAAACGCCACAGTCATGGCGTGAAAGTGTGGGTTCTCTTCTTCAAAAAAGGTGATAAAACCCTCTTGAAGAATTATAGGTCCATCTTACTTCTGAGCCACGTCTATAAACTGTTTTCGAGAGTCATCACGAATCGTTTCGCGCGCATACTCGATAACTTCCAGCCTCCCGAACAAGCCGGTTTCCAAAAAGGCTTCAGCACCATAGACCACATTCATACGCTACGACAGGTCATACAGAAGACTGAAGAGTACAACCTGCCACTATGCTTAGCGTTTGTGGATTATAAGAAGGCCTTCGATTCGATCGAGACTTGGGCTGTACGACAGTCTCTCCAGCTGTGCCAAGTAGACTACCGGTATATCGAGGTGCTGAAGAGTGTGTACAAAAATGCTACTATGTCAGTCCGCCTTCAGGACCAGAGCTCGAAACCTATTCAACTGCAGCGTGGTGTGAGACAGGGAGATGTTCTATTGTGTTCTCCGCTGCGCTGGAAGATGTCTTCAAGCTTCTGGACTGGAGAGGACTAGGTATCAACATCAACGGCGAGTACATCTCTCACCTTCGATTTCCCGATGATATCGTGCTCATGGCTGATACCCTGGACGACCTTAGTACCATGCTCGATGACCTCAATAGAGTCTCTCAACAAGTAGGTCTTAAAATGGATATGGACAAGACGAAGATCATGTCAAACGTCCATGTAGTAATAACTTCGAAGTTGTTGACGATTATATATACTTGGGACAAAGAATCCAATTAGGTAGGTCCAACTTCGAGAAAAAGGTCAATCGTCGAATCCAGCTCGGCTGGGCGGCGTTCGGGAAGCTACGTTACATCTTCTCGTCCAAAATTCCGCAGTGTCTCAAGACAAAAGTCTTTGACCAGTGTGTGTTGTCAGTGATGACTTACGGCACTGAGACATGGTCGCTTACGATGGGCCTCATTAGAAGGCTCAAGGTCAAAGGGCGATGGAGAGAGCTATTCTCGGAGTTACCTTGCGGGATCGAATCAGAAACGGGGAGATCCGCAGGAGGACGGAAGTCACTGAGATAGCATTCAGAATTGCTAAACTTAAGTGGCAGTGGGCGGCACATCGCTCGTAGAACTGACAGCCGTTGGGGCAGAAAGGTTCTCAAATAGCGACCACGTACCGGAAGACCTGGAGGGCCCCCTACAAGATGAACCGATGACCTGGTGAAAGTCGCTGCGAGAAATTGGATGCGTACAGCACAAAACCGGTCGTTGGTGTGGTCTTTAGGAGAGGCCTTTGTCCTGCAGTGGATGACTTTCGGCTGAAGAAGATAGAACCTAGTGGAACTTTTCACTCTCTGCCTACCCCGCAAGAGATCATCTATCTAAGATAGATAAATAGACATGATATAATGATATGAGTGAGAGAAATCCAGAAAGGTCTGTAAGAAAAGAACCTGTCGGAACTCTTTTCTCTCTGCCTGCCACGCAATTGATCTGATGTGATGATATAGATACCTTGTGGATGTATCCACGATCTGTGGCGTGTATTCATGATCAAGTGTTACAACACTTGATCGTGGATACACTCCACAGATCACGTTCAGTTCACAGATTTGACGTGACACGTGACGAGATACGCGTTTAGATTGATAAACCTTAATACCCGGGAGCTACGGACGTGAGTTGGTAGGCATCCGACGCGATTAACCGGCTCAATCATATTAAATTCCCTTGAATGCGTGTCGGTATGAAAGATAGTATCGGTGTAAAGATGAGAAAGGGTATGCTCTGGTGGTTCGGGCATATAGAAGGAATGTCGGAAGAAAGACTGACAAAACAGATATACAATGAAAGTGAAAGGATGTAGACACCGGGGAACATCTAGACTATCTTACTCTTCTCTTATCTCTAAATAGACCGTGTCTTATCTGCAGGGCGAGTCAAGAGTCTCCGTAACCGGCGAGCATGTACGAGACGAAGTTGGAGTGAAGGACCGCAAAGAGGTCTGTATGAACGAACCTGTTGGGTAAAGGCTCCAACAGCTGAGTAAGGTTTCTTTCAAAAATTGAGATAAGAGAGGTTAGGCTATACTCCCGGTCACAGAACGGTTTGGTGAAAGGCAAGTATGTGATCTGCCGTTGGAACTTATCAAGCCGCTATCCAAAAAGAAAAGAAAATTAACGAACCAATCCATCCAATCATCAAAAGAGAGAAAGAAACAGGATAACAATATTTGAAACAGCACAAGAGACACAATATTTTGTTAATATAAAAACAGAACATAGTCTGATGGCTTGATCCAGTGGCTAAGAACTCAATCCGTCCCTCTTGCTAGAATGAGTCGCGGGTTCGATTCCCGCAAGGGACAAATCTCTTTTTAATTCAGGGGCGTGCGTGCGTGCGTGCGTGAGTGCGTGCGTGCGTGCCTGCGTGCGTGCGTGCGTACGTGTGCGGGTACGGGTGCGGGTACGGGTGCGATGGGGGTGTGTGTGTGTGTATGTGTGTGTGTGTGTGTGTGTGTGTGTGTGTGTGGGCGCGCGCGTGCGTGTGTGCGTGCGTGCGTGTGCGAGTGTGTGTGTGTGTAAATATCATGTTTGTAAACACATCACTGACACAGGAATCATTCCCAATGTGGGCCTACGTTTTTTATTAAAGAAGAAAAACTATGTACATTCAGATTGTCTGCGTTTCAGAAGGATTGGCCGGCAATGGCTGATGGATAAATCTGTCTTGATGGTTATGAGGGAAACTTGACCCAGCAATGGGACAATATAGGTTAAGAAAAGATACATTCCTTTTTTAATTGTACAATTTAATACAAAAGTGTTTCGACTTGATATAATAGTGTAAACATTCAAACCTGAAATGGGATTGTCCGTACAAGTCTTTTACTTAGCGGTGTGTGGCACCGGACGTTAACAAAAGCTTTATCGAAGCTACGGCGGGCTATAGAGGAGCTATAGAAAGGCTATTTATTAGATTCGTCTCAATAGCTCCCGGGAGTGTGTCGCTTTTGTAAATATAGGGGTTGTTTGTATCGACAAGCCAATATTTGTGCAGACTATATATATGTTGATCGTATATCATATTGTGTTATTCATTTCCTATTGTGCTGGGGATATAGTTTTCAAGTTTTAAGAGGGCAGGAGATTATAGGGAAATTTCCTTAGTTTGAATAATTTCGTTTTTTTTTGTGGCGGATTGTGTGGTTGGCGTTTACGAGTATCTGCGTTCGTATTTTAGGTCCGAGAAAGTGGTATTTCTATTAAATAATTATCAGTGGTCTCCATTCCAAAATTGTGCATCATAAAATTTAGCTGGAAAGGTGATCATTATGAAATCTAGACATTGTTAATCTGTTTTTAACAAAATCTGCAAAACAACCCGGTAATCAATAAAATTGTAATAACAATGGAATTCATAAGTGAAGACAAAAACAACGAGTCAAAACACATAGGCTTTAAACTACAGATAATTCTAAAGCCTAAAAGTTTTTGCCTGGACAGTAATATAATAATAACATAACTCAGGCATAACGTCGCGAGTAACTTCGGAGAAAGCGCAGAACACCTCTCTACACCCGTGAGCCGCTCACACCGGTGTTGCCCTCAGTTGTCCTAGGACGACCGTTTGAGGGCCCATCTAGTAAGCGGCGAGTCACCGCCGGCCACGGGTAATTAGGTATCACTAATTATGGCCGGTGTCCGTCCCCTTTGAAATAGTCCAGTTTTTGTCTATGAAACCTCATTTACATAGCGCCTTGGTATCTTTCCATAATTTACAATAGTCCTTGCACCCGCCGGGGTCAGTTCCCTGGTTATGTTTCTTCATTTTCAGCAAGTGATCTCAGCAGGCGGCTTATATAACATTAACTTCTCCAAAGGGTCTCTACGTGTTGGACCCCCATGGAAGTTTTTCAAAGGTTCGGGTAAAGCCCGTGAATCTCAACGACATACATAACTCAAAATATTGATTTTGTGGCATAAGCACTCTAATTTTAACAATCTAAAGCTTAATTTCGATTATTCTTGCTTTATTAGTTAACTTATTATTCCATTCCTCCAACAAAGTGTCACAGCCTGCAAACAGCTGTAGGCCAACTCCACCCCTTCCTTTTTTGGTTCAACTCGAACGTGCCTCGCCAATATTGGATGCAAAGTTTACACAAAAAACATAGACAAAGGTTGAAAAAGGCTACGAAATTTATGGTTTTGTGGACCAGTCGCCTATGGATGCCAGACTGTGAGTAGTTTCGGTCAGATGACCTCCAGTTCAATTGGTATTGTATCCCGTGATTGTGTTTTACTGGATTTTATGGGTTTTACTCTAACTTTTGGAAGAGTTACGTAAGAATGATCTAACATATGGGCAAATATTCGCAATTGCATTTTTTTCAGTTTTCGTAAAGAATAAGGACCTGCTATAATAATAGAAAGTCCTAGTTTTAAGAATTTGCGAGAGGGACGCGAATATCTTAGTAACTTTTTGAGATATTTTAAAATCAGTGCAATCAAAATTTATTTACTTAACACACTTTAACGTATAACGTAAGACTTTAAAGTAGAATAAAACATAGGAAAAGCACTTATTAAGGGCCGTCATCCTTTCTTTCTAGTAATTATTAAAATCACTCTAGTCCCAACTTTAAATCGTTCCACTAAAAATTGATCTATTCTTGTCCCCCGCGCCTCCCAAGGTGATATTTTAATTTTTTGGCGGAAATTCGTACTACATATCCCATCACTGTTACGCGGAAACGCTAGTCTACGACTAAGACACTCTTAATAATCAAACATGCTAGGCCAGAAATGCACAAACTCAATGTTATAGTAACTTGAACTTGGACCACCAATATTTCAAAATTTGCTTGAAAATCTATAATCGACTGTCCTGTGCTCTAAAATTAAATTTTCTTATAATTTTTTTGTTTTTTCGATTACTTAAGTAACGGTAATATTAGGTTGATTATTTATTTTTCTAATAACATTAAATTGTTACTTTGGTAAATGAAATAATACCAAAAAATGGAGTAAGGATAACCCACCTAAATTATATATTCATATTATAATTGTCCCATGCTCCGTAGTTAACTATAAAAATTATCAGAAACATCCTATCATTTTACACATCAATTCTCAACGTGGACATGTAAAATTTGCTATTCAACCACATATTCCATTTATTTCTAGATCAAGAATGAGTCACTTAACGAGAAGTAAATGAGCAATGAATGAAGCAGAAATGAACGAACGATGCAGCAGATAACTGAAACACTACAACACTAACGGCTATTGTTGTTATTATAAGCCTCATCTCACATTGGATACTAGCGAATACCCTTAACCGGACACCACTAGGGTAGGCAGAGGGTACAGAATTCCAATAGGTTCTTTCTGATATAGTTATATTATAATTGATAATAAATTTACATATCCTGTTCTACTGCTGGACAAACGCCTTCTGTGACCAATCGAGGTAAAAAGGAACTGGTCGTAAGTCATACTCCACAACGCCGACCCAATTCGGTTTAGTAGAGGCAGATTTGGGGGCACCTGCTGCCGGAACTTATCAAGCCAATGAGAATTCCAACATGGCTTGGCGGCTACTTCATGAAATAGTAACCGGGACCTATGGCTTAACGTACCTTCCGAAGCACGGAGACGGTCGAAGATGAAATCGTAAACGGTACCCAGATGGGTTTGACTGAGTCTATGGCCACAAAGCCAAATACCACAGTGCTGCGAAAGCAAAAAAATTGCAAGGGCCTGAGAAGGTAAATGCAGAATACCTTAATTTTGAACCGACTTCATTAGGTTTCCTTTTACCGTGTCAAAGAATAAATGGTGGCAATATTGTATCACCACACAGGACACATCTAAATAAACATATCACACACACTTTTCTTGTGTAAGTTCTTATACCAACTTCCGTGTATTGTTTTTATAATGTATGGCTACGACAATATATAAATATACAATACTTAGGACAGAATACTACATACACCAAAGATATACAGATATCTATCTCATATTATCTAAATTATGTAGTAAAGTGCACTAAAACATATCTCATTTTTTAGAAATCTTTGATAGGTTTGCGATAGTCCTAATATTTTTCTATTTTAGTTTTTGGAAATTTTGATATGTCTTAGTGACCTCGAACAATTCACGTAAGCCCACCGAGCTGGTAAGCTTTTAGATCTGTACCAGTATAGGACCTGTGCAAGTTTATTATACCATTTGCCGGCCAACTCTGACGATCACTGTATCTTGCTGATGGTCTGCCTATGGGTCTCTGTCACTTCTAGGCCACCACTCATGTATTACTAAAACGTCTAACCAAGAGGTAGTTCTGCAATAACAAGCAACAACTCTTGTTTTATTTCCTGTTGCAGGAAAGAAGATTTTAAACAACGTTATCATGTCATTTATTATAGAAAATAATTGAAATGATAGAACGTGGGACGATGGGGCTTGCATCTAATAATGGCTCTCGCACGACACCAGTGAAACAGGAAATTGCCTTTGTGTGCTTAATGGAAGTATAATTATCAAGTAATTTATTTATACAAATAAGCTCATACTGTCTCTGGAAAGGCAGTTGCGCAGAAATCGAAGTGCAAGGGAATAGGTCATCCTCTTCCACGCGGACTCAGTGCGGTTTGATAAAGGCAGGCTTTACACCACCAGCTGTTTTCAAAAGTTATCAAGCCGCCTACCGAGGCTTCTAACATGGTTCAACGAATATAACATTAAGTTTTCACAGAGACTTACAGCTTTTCTGTTTACTCAAGCCAAGCAAATCCAGTGCACATGGTTTTTACATATTGATAAATTAGAATAGTACCAACTGAAAAGCGCATTAAAAGATAGGAATCATGATCAGCAAGGTATGAGTATGTGCTGCAAATTAAATACCAAAAACACGATAGCCTTTTTTAGGGATTAAGCCCGCCACACATAACCACCCTTGTAACTCCTGTAAGCCAGGATCCACAATGGTCTCCGTAAATGACACCAAGATTTGAAGTGCTTTAATTGTCTTGGAAATCGCAACAAATTTAATTATTAAGAAAAAAAACAGGAGGAGTAGTAAAAATAAAATTCCACTTCCCTCATTTGCAAAGGGTGAGACAAAAAATTGGGAGATCAGCCATAGAGAAGGAGACTACAACTAGGATAAGCCTAGTCATAAAACATCACAAATACGAAAAATATTAACAGGGTCCGTTTGTGAGCTTCATGTTTGATTCCAGTAATAGGTATGACAAAAACGCTTGAACACACGGAAATTCGTAAGGCACAAGCTGTGTCTTAAGATGATAGCGTGTACCAGCCTACTTGTGATCGGAAAATCGGATCATATGACATACGACTATATTTTCGTCCCAATGCTTAATAAACGTATAGATGTATGTAGCAAGGAAGGTCTATGGAGTATCTACCCTTAAAGGGCAGAACCTTAGAGGCCCTTCAATTCAAACACTCTACAAGAGGCAAAACTTACGAACACTTATCCTACAAACAAATGCCGAGTATAATTATCTTTGAAGTTACATATTCAGTTAAATTTGAACATAAGAAACCCAGATCGCATTGCGGGTGTGTAATAAAGTGACTTAAGCTGAACTTAATAAGTCATCTACTTAGCAGAACACAGTCGTAATCCGTCGACAAGTCGTCGGTAAGTATTGTTGAGATAGCACTCAGGCTTCGCTCACAAACTATTGTGAAGGGAATTAAGGAAAGCCTTTGAAGTGTTGGGTATCTGACGTTAACTAAAATATGAAATAGCTCCCGACAAATATGAGAGATATTATTGTTATACCAAATAAGTACCATGTAATGTGGTCGAGTGAAATTTTAGTCTGGCCCAGATTAGGACGAAATCACGTTTTGATGTGAAACAAACTCAGTGATTGGATGGTCGGTTGAATTATCGAGCCTAGCAGTCTCCGTATTTGTTTAACTTACTATAAATTATGGTGTTACACTACTAGCAGGAAGCTGGGCATGATAACCTACTTATAAATAAGGAACTTTAAAAGTATGTAGCTTAAATAATTTACATAATGAAAGACTTTGGAATATGATAGCAATACAGAATACTTAATAGTAAAAGTTTTATCTTTTCGTTTTCAAAACATGCATTGTTGTTTATGAAGTTTCTCAACGATGTCATATTTTAATATTACATGTCTCGGGATTGCGAAAGACAAAATAAAAGCCTGTTATAGGTGGCGTATGCGCGAACATATGCTAACCAATATCAACGTCAGGTTATTTATTTTACTTTAAAAATAAGATATTGTGGCCGTATTTTCATTATACAATTTAAGTGTGTGATACGTTGTAGACCATTACATTTCAACGTCAACATTATTCCCAGAAACGACTGCGAGAAACATCAGAGTTGTAAGATACAAAATAAAATAAGGCCAATTAATTTCACCACGAATTACTTGTCGGGGGGAATTGTAGAAGGTCCTAAACACGGCTCGGTAAAGGCTCCCAATTGATATCAATGATCGGATAATAAAAATAGGGGCCGCCGCCTCATTCAGGGGCGTAAAACCGACAATTGCCGGGAAACGGGCCATAAAAAAAATATTGGACTCTCATGTCTGTTGCTTTTGTCATATACTAGTTATTACACGTGGATATTTTCTACACATTATCGGTAATAGAAGTGTAGTTGCACTGTATGGTGGCTCTACGTAGTTGCATCGTGTGTTGGCCCTACAGAATTGCTTCCCTGTGGGATGGCCATATGAAGTTGCCCCGTGTGGTGGCCCTACAGAGTTGCTTCCCTGTGGGATGGCCATATGAAGTTGCCCCGTGTGTTGGCCCTACAGAGTTGCTTCCCTGTGGGATGGCCATATGAAGTTGCCCCGTGTGGTGGCTTTACGTTGTTGTCCTGTATGGTGACCCTATGTGATTGCCCTGCGTGGTTATGTGATGGGTTCGTGTCGATGGTCTGTCGAGTTGTTCCAAATAGTGGCCTGTGTGGCCAATTCGTGTAATTGTCTAGAGTTTTAATCCGCCTTGGTTGTCCAATACAGTTGATTTATAGTCAAATAATATCATCCAGTAAATAAACCCAAAGACAGAACCAAAGTTATCGACATATCCCTCCGGATTAGTAAGCTGAAGTGGCAATGGGCTGGTCACATTAGCCAACAACCGATGAGCGCTGGGACAAACAGGTTCTTGATCGGAGACCACGGACTGGCAACCGTGATGCAGGACGCCCTCAGGCTAAATGGAGCGATGACCTTCGTAAGGCGGCTGGTAGAAACTGGATGCGAGTAGCCGAGGATCGAACCCAGTGGCGTACACTTGGAGAGGCCTATGTCTAGCAGTGGACTGCTATAGGCTGATGATGATGACGAAATAAACCCAACCCGTATCCAAAAAACTAAGATTTAAGGCAAGACACGAATTCTAGCAACTGTTAACAGTTATTTTTTCGCGATACCAAAATTGCACTTCATCAAATTATTACAAGTTGACGGTTCAATAATTATCTCCAAATTCAAAAACTAAGACAAATACAGACGTAACGAAAGGAACAGTATATAATATTACATATGTACATACATATGTCGGTCGTAACATGGTCATCGCGAGTTTTACGAATGCCCTCAAATAAAACCGGGGTAAGTCTACCTGGTGGTGTAATTCAAGACATAAACCGAATTGCCCCCGCGTGGAGCGCAGATAATCTCGCAGTTATTGATACAATTCACAAAAACGTTTTGGGGAGTTAGCATAAGCAAGTTATTTTCTTGGAGGGCATTAAATTGGCTGTAACCCTTATTAGGGCTAGGTCCTGTAGTAGCAGTAGTAGCTGATTAGGACTATTTGTCTACATCTTTATGCCAGAACTGTCCGATTTATCATTGTACACTGCATTTTCTCGTAGAATTGATGGCCGTTGGGCAGAAAGATTCTTAACAAAATAACAGATATTGCAAGTTAATTCTACTTCAATCACTCGAGTGATCAAATACGACTCTAATAATATCCAACTTTTATCATCTTTCATTTGATGCTTTGAATAAAAAGAAAAATCACCCAGGTGAATATATAACACCTAATTTTCATTTTTGATATTATATAATCACACCTTTTATAACGATCGCCGGTTACGGAGACACTTAACTTGTCCTTTAGATAAGCCACGGTATATTTATGGCCGGTTTCAATATTTCACTCAAGGATAGTTTTGCCTACTACGGATAGAATTTTGACATATTTTGTATAGAAAATCTGTCAAAATTCTACTGGCAGTAAGTAAATCTATCCTTGAGTTGATTTTTTTTAATTGGGACTAAGCCCGCCACGCTGTAAGCTAGTTTAGGTTAGGTATTACATTATTCCTATCATATAATCACCTAGCAGCATATCACCTGGGTGATATACGTTGTTCTTGCATAATTCTTTGTAAGCTTTTTAACAGCTACGAGGAAAACACTCAGATAATACTCCACATGTTTCCAAAGTAATAAAAAATCTATATCTATGTACACCATCACGCCAGATCCCTTGCAGGGTAGACAAAGAGTATACAGTTCTAATGCTTGTTTTCCTTAAAAACCTGACTTCTTCCGCTCTTAAAATTCGTCTCATTCTCGTCATAAAAGAATTCGGCATAGTAAAACATGTTGCGCATAATCGTTACACAGCATAACACGTCTCGGCATATTAAGAAAGTTCGCGCACCGTCGCATAGCGCCCCCGAAACCTGTTACTCGACAAGTAGGCGTTATAAACAGGGACAGGGACGTAAACACTTTTATTTGAGATGTAACCGAGAGATCATGGAGCGCGAGGGTTGAAGCTTGCCACCTCCACGCCGTGGAGGGGGTGTAACGGTGACCTCGCGCGATAACCGTGACTAATGCCCACTGGTGGTGTTCCGTCCCGGGGTAACGCCACAATAAACATTATGTAAATGGTAGAACATCTTAGTACTAACGGTTCGAATAGCAATCGCGGACATAGATGCGCGTTTCTGAAAGGCATTGGGCCAGGTTGCAAAATCAAATCATTTCTTTCTTTATCTTTAAAATAATCCTGTGTCGTGGGTTCTTTTACAAACATGAAATTAATAATAATAATATTTTTCTTCAAAAACATTACACAGCAATTACATTAAGCCCGGGTAGAACAAAAATATATAAAAACAACACATACGCACACACATACTCACTCACACACACACACTGACAGACACATACGCATACGCATACACAGGCACACAAATGTTTAAAATAAATAACTAGTTTTTTTACCTACTAAAATTGTGTATTTACGTTACATGTTTCTGTTTATTTTAATATTTTTATTTTGACTTTCTTTACTTTTTTTAATTGTGTTTAGCTGTAAGAATATTCTATGATCTCAGTTAACTTGTTATGACAACCCAATATATGTATATGAAGCACGGTGCCCAAGATACAGGCTTAGCCTAGTTTGGGACCGACGGTAACTTAATTCGTATGTACTTTTATTAGCAAATAAAGAATTTACTATCTGTCCCGTGCGAGGATCGAACTCGCGACCACTCGATCCAGTGTGTTTAAGCTCGATCCAGTGGACTAAATAGTCCGTCCAATTAATTTAAAATAAACCCTGCGGGGGCATATATAAGTTTACATTTTTTTGACTTATTAATCGGGGTATCAGGTACTAATCGGGTAATTTCGGGGTAGCCAGAGAGTACAGAGTACTAACAGGTTATCTTTTTAAATACCCCTCTGGCATCCTCCACGCTCAAGAGTGGTAATGTAGGGCAAGATGAGAGAGAAACTATGATGTTATACTGTTTACATGTTTAGTGTGAAAACGCCGCGGGCACGGGATTGTGAAGATGGTATTGTGAGAGAAAACAACGAAAAATTGGGACTTGACATCATGCTGCGGCGGCGATAACGTTCATTAGGTGAATAATTTTTCAGTACTGCAATAATTGTCTTGTCGATAATATCTGCTTGGTTGGTCCAGTCCATAGTGATTGGGAAATATCAGAACCTGAGTGCGAATCGAAAAATTGAAAATAAATTAATCGTACGTATAAGTGCCTGGCATTGTGGCACCTCTTGTTACATAGGGACCTGCCATCATTGGCGAAATGTGAGTGTACAAAGTGTACAGTCATTTTGGGAGTGACGTATTGTGAAAGTAAGTTTGTTACTTATAGTTTAATACGTTACTACGATGTAAATTCTTATTTTTAATTATTATCTAAAAGCACAGTAGCATTATACATAATGTGTGGAACAGAGACGGAAGGGCCTAAGCAAGCGATTCGGACCCTTAGACAGCGGCCGATGCCGGTAATGAGATTTGGGGCCCTGTAACGATAAAGCACCAATTAAGCGCATTGCCGGAAAATTTTGCGCATTGGTTAAATTTATGTTTTACCTTTGTTGTATGGAATACAATTTTCGATCAAATTATTTGACAGACGGGTTAGTCTAATAGTTAGGAGCTTAAGCCATCCCTCCCACCGGATCAAGTAGTCACGTATTTGTTTCTCCAACGGGACAAATCTTTGTGTGACTCACAAATATTTGATTCGATTTGGGGTTTTGTCACCGTCGCGCCTATATTCCCCAGAGGGGGTGGCAGAGGTGTACTGAGTACACCCAAGTTTCGCCGACGATGTTAGGGCGAGCCTATTGCCATATGGGTTTTTGTGTATGTTAATTTCATGTTCGTTTACATACTCCATTACATAGGAGTAATTCCTAGTATGGAGTTATTTCAATAAAAAAAAGAACATATTACTTTTTTTTAAACTAAAAAACGCCTTTCTCGAGGCCCTATTTAATAAAAGTGACACAATTGTCAAAATTAATAAAATTTCGAATTTGTGTTGTTTAATAAAGCGATTTTGTATCACATATTATTAACAAATTTGCCTGATTGCAGTAATATTTGATGTCTGCTATCGACAATGCAATCGGTGTGGCCCCCTTCTGGGCCGCAACTATGTAATTATAATCATATTTGCCGTCGAAACGCTAAGAAGAAACAGACAAATCTGCCAACTTTTTTTGGCAGTCGCCTGTGACCCCGGTTTCTAGAAATGAGGTATTTGAGAGGGAAAAGATAAATAAAAAAAATACCGTCCGGCTTCTATTTCCGCAAGCGGGGGTAACAGACAATTGTTAATACCCACTTTTCGCCAACATTGTTAGGTCCCATGTAATAGGGCGAGTTATTGCCATGATAACGGGCACAATGCTAGACCGCAGATCGTTATTGCCAATTTTTGTAAAGAAAATTTTCATTTAATAAACCCAGGACCTCGTAATCGCTTCGCGTATTATTCGCCCCTAAACCAATGAGGTAGTCGACGACCAAAGTTAATTTTCGAGGTTTCAAACGCCTCGAAGTTCGGAACCAGTTAAATACGGGCTTTGGACCAGAAGCTGAGATATAGCATTTAGCATCTGACACACAAAGACCTCCCCCCACCCCCCTCGGCCCTCAGCTGACAGGCCTACTTTACGAAACTACCCTGATAAGGGTTGTTTGTTGCTAAATGGTATACTACTATTATAGTTGTGGACCTGATAAGTTTTTTGCGTATTTTTATGAATATGCTAAAAGTCACTGAACGATTCTAAATGAACAATGAAAACTTAGGTCAGAACTCTCTGTCTACCCCGCAAGGGATCTGGTATGATGATATAAATACATTATGATGTACCATTTATATCATCTAGTTATTAGGTATCATTCTCATGCAAAGACTGTATTATCATGTATTCTGCCACTGCTATAATAAGCAGAGGTAGCGTAAACTATGGGAATGGAAGAGGCAAGAGACCCCACAGCAAAATATAGATGGGGATAGAGTTACCGTGGAGTTTCTTACCCTTCTTCTCCACTGAAATGACATTCGGAAGGGATGGTGGAATTCTTGGTACTTTTCTGAAGATCTAAAAATACTACAATGGTTTACATAAATATAAAAAATATTTTTATATTATTTTTGACTGCCTCGTTGGTCTGGTGGCAAAGCGCATCGCTTTGTGATCACGAGGTCCTGGGTTCAAATCCTAGGTCGGACAAATGTAGTTTTTCTAACGAAAAATTCTTAGTATGAGCCGGAGTCTGGAATTGTGCCCGGTATATGGCAATAGGCTCGCCCCCTATTACATGGGACCTAACATCGTCGGCGAAACGTGGGTGTACTCAGTACACCTCTGCCACCCCCTCTGGGGAATATAGGCGTGACGGTGTGTAGTCTATGCTATCATAACCAAATACACCGACCGTGTCTTAACTGAAGGGTCAGTCAAAAGTCTCCATAACCAGCGAGAGTGTACGAGACGTACTATGTAAGTGGAGGAAGCCAGAGAGAAGGAACCTGTTGGAACTTTGTTTTCTCAGCTTTCCCTGCAAGCGATTCGGCGTGATAATATAGATAGAGGAAAATATTTAGATTCTGTTACCATAAGCAGACGTAGCGTGAACTATGGAAATGGAGACAAGAGGGGTTTGCTCCTCTTTGCTCATCTTGGCAGGGGACCTAGGGCAATTGAGTTAGCGCGCATAGTTTTGAGACTATAAACCTCGAAGTTTAAAAAAAAACTCTTTTACTGGTTCATTTAATTGAGCTTAGATAACGGCTATTGATAAACAATTACTTGTATATTATTTTACTTAAGGACTGGAGAAATAATTTTTAATAGATTTGTTAATATTAACTAAAATATATTTATATTTTTTGACATGATTAATTATTTTCATATTTTTATGAGTAAATTGATGAAAATTTACATTAATCATCACATCCTTCGTTTTGTTTTAATGTTATAACGTTGATAACATTAGTAAACACTGATACATGTGTAATATATCAATTTGTACCATTTTTAACCGACTTCCAAGGTTGGTTCCAACTTGTAGGTATGTTACGCGATCATTCCCCCAATGATGTAGCGATTTTGATGATTCTATTTACATTGGGTTCAGTATAGCTCCAAGGTGGTCCCAATTAAATTTCATCGGTATTGGACCTTGGACTTTGAAGATACACCAGGGAACTCCTTAACGACAAACAATATGAATGCGTCGATTGAGATATTATGGGTATTACGTCAACCCTGCCATAAAACTAATCAGAATATTAACCGACCTCATAAAAGGAGAGCTTGACAATTCATCTGCGTTTTTTTTATAA
Organism: Phalera bucephala; assembly: GCA_905147815.2. Taxonomy (NCBI): domain Eukaryota; kingdom Metazoa; phylum Arthropoda; class Insecta; order Lepidoptera; family Notodontidae; genus Phalera; species Phalera bucephala. The sequence goes on from LR990609.1 coordinate 29,870,938, forward strand.
CGTCTTTATCTATGAACTGATTTTGATGATTCTTTTTGCGTTGGGTTTAGTATAGTTTCGAGGTGGTCCCATTTTAATGAAATCGGAAATTATTATATCAATCCTACATACAACTCAACAAAATAATATAATATAGGTGTATAAATATTAGTAAATAATTCACTCGACACTTAAAATTGTAAAATAAAAATATTGTTTTTAAAAAAAGGAAACTGACTTCAAAAAGCAAAAAATAAATATTTGAAGTCGGTGCTAAGTAACCAACTGCACTAACCGGTACCGACTTCAAATATTATTTTTTTACTTTTTGAAGGCGGTTTACTTTTTTTTTAAAAGGTTTTGTAATTCATCTTTAATCACTAATGCAAAAAAATAAGAATAAAATTGAAAAAAGGCATATTTTTTTCTGATGCATAGTGTGAAAAAGATAAAAAGTACTATAACACGAGTTATATCACTTTTCACTGAAGGTACAGAATTAATATAACGCATTAATGCCTACTTTTCCTGTCGTCGTTTTCCTTCCTAACTTCTTTCCAGGTCTCGCTGGTTTTGCTTTACGATTGCTTTACCAAAACGCCTAACCAGCAAACCGTCCTACTATGCAAAAGGTCCAATTAGCATTACCTGCATCTAATTATCATTTAGTCTATACAGTAAAATGGCTAACTATAGAAACAATTCGAGTCAGTTTATAATTCTTTACTCGATTTTCCCAGATTGTCCGGCACAAGCCACAAAAGAGATAGGACTTAACGACATATTAAAAGTGCCATCATGATAAGCCAAACGGGAGTCGTAAACAAGTCGGTTCTTAGTTTATGGTGCAGTATATCTTCAGATAAGTTCCCACCGCATTGTGATCCATTTTTCTCAGCTTTTTTAGCAGTGCGAATAGCAATCAGCATTCTAATCCAAACGCGGTGCACTTTAAGGGCGAGATTCAAATAAAATTTTGATCCTAGCCATTTTGTGGAGAACGTGGGACTTTGTGGAGGAAGGCCAGCTCTTGTCATAGCGGTAAAGGCATATTCTGGTTGGGCGTTTAGACATTATAGCTGGAAATAGAAGTGTATAGTGCACCGCATATTGTATAGTTTAACACTGTTTGAAATTAAAGAAGAACGATATGGTTTATGGACAAGTCAAGAGTCTCCGTAACCGGCGAGCGTGTATGAGACGAACTATGAGAGTGGAGGAAGCCAGAGAGGCATGTAAGGAAAGAACCTGTTGGAACTCTGTACTCTCTGCCTACCCCGCAAGGGATCTGGCGTGATGATATAGATAGACAGATAGATATGGTTTAGGTTCTCGACAAGAGAACTCGCACCGGGAGGCGTAGAGTGAGTGGAGCCCAAAAAATGGTCCGATGGAGTGGTGAAGATCGCCCAGCACAAAACCGGTCGTCGTATCGGTCTTTGGGGAGACCGTTGCCCTTCAGTGGATGTCTTTCAGTTGATGATGATAATATACAAGCTGTAACATAATTAACGCAAGACCTGAGAGTAGTTTGTTCTATATGGGTAACTGAATTGATTCTAACAATTTTTGACGCATTTTACATTCTTTTTTAAATTTGTAAAATATGCTGTTACTCCTTCATTTAGCTATAACTAACTAAATTTATTCTTGCTTCAAAGCAATACGGAGATTTCAAATGTATTTCTAAAACAAATTTCTCAATTCGCACACATACACGTACAAGTTTCATTGTTAATTGGGCTATAAAAAAGGGTAAAAACCTTTAAATTTGGAAGTTTGGTTTTCTTATTGAATTTATAAATCAATTATCTAATTGAGGTGACTGAGGTCTTATGTTCTTTACGATACACCTTGTATATGGAAATAAAATGACAAGGGCAATGTATAATGTTATTATTAAGCGCGAACATGAGTTAAAAGGAAAATAATAAAATTAGGAGAAGTCTTCAAAGTCTTCAAAGACTGAATGCGATGACTGAAGGGGTAAAATGGGTGATCTAGTGATAAACCACCTATTGTATGCAGATGACGCGGTTTTCATAGCGCCAACAGCCACTGATCTGCAAACACTAGTCACAGTTATGAGAGACGACTGCATGAACAATGGCTTACATTTGAATGTGAAGAAAACCAAAATTATGGTTTTTGAACGGGAAGAAACCAGAACGAATGCAAGGATAGTGGTTGGTAACGATGTGCTGGAGCAAGTGAATGAGTTTGTATATCTTGGATGCGCCTTCAGTAAGGATGGGAAATACAACGCTGATATAGAGAGAAGAGTGAATGCAGGTAATAGAGTGAATGGTGCGATGGGAAGGCTACTTGGGAGCCGGCACTTAAGCCAAAAGGCGCAGCTGGCCATGCATAACGGAGTGCTTGTCCCAACGCTGTTATATGGCAGTGAGAGTTGGGTATGTAAGAAGGAGAACGAAAGCAGGATAAATGCAGTCGAAATGCGATCTCTGCGGAAGATGTGCGGAGTCACGCTGACCGACCGTATTCGCACCAGCGTAGTAAGAAAGCGAGTAGGTATGAAAGATAGTATCGGTGTAAAGATGAGAAAGGGTATGCTCCGTTGGTTCGGGCATATAGAAAGAATGACAAAACAGATATACAATGCGAAAGTGGAAGGATGTAGGTGCCGGGGAAGACCTAGACTATCTTACCATGACCAAATAGACCGTGTCTTAGCTGAAGGGCAAGTCAAGAGTCTCCGTAACCGGCGAGTGTGTATGAGACGAACTATGAGAGTGGAGGAAGCCAGAGAGGTATGTAAGGAAAGATCCTGTTGGAACTCTGTACTCTCTGCCTACCCCGCGAGGGAGCTGGCGTGATGATATAGATAGATAGATAGATATATTAATAATAGACTGCCTCGATAGTCTAGTGGCAAAGCGCATCGCTGGGTGATCACTAGGTCCTGGGTTCAAATCCTAGGTCGGACAAATGAAGTTTTTCTAACGAAAACTTCCCAGTATGAGTCCGGAGTCTGGAATTGTGCCTGGTATATGGCAATAGGCTCGCCTATACGGACCTAACATCGTCGGCGAAAAGTGGGTGTACACCTCTGCCTCCCCTAATTTTATTATTTTATTATAATTTGATAGAAATGTACTTTTATTTTTGTAAGTTTGTTTACCGAGCTTATCTTAGTGTTAACTTCTAACCGATGCCTTCGATACAAATTAGTTTCTAGTATGGACGCCATTAGAAAACTAACAGATACTAAACTACTACAACTAAATATTGATTTTTGTTAACGCTGTAACTATGTTCTTTCTTTTGCTTAAATATTTTTTTTAATTTATTTTAAATTATTACCTATGACTTGGTGATCAAAATATCCAGATAGACGACATTCTACATGTCTATCGAGTTTTCTTAAAACATTTATACAAAAAACTGACTACTAAACACACCTACTTCAAATAAAACAATATGAGTTTCTTTAGAACATAAATTTGTGACTCGAGTAGACACATCCAATAATGTTAGAAGAGATAAAGTACGGATAAAATATTATTTTACAAATGTATTCTGAATGATTGGCAGCTTATTGAGTGTATTCATCAAGATACAGAATAGGCATTTGTTTCCATTGACGCCGATAAATAGGCGATGGAAAAAGGGGAGTTAACATAAATAACAGTTCTGTGAATCTAGAATAAATGCCAAGGATTTTTGAGCAAAACCTCCTGGAGTAAGCAGAAAGATTTGTGTAGCACCTTATGAAATGCTCACTCAAAAAGACTTGCGTAAACCTCTGACACCCGTTTTGTCTAAAGGATTAGGAAAGTTTACAGATCTTTCTATAACTTTTCACTTGAAAAGTTAGAAGTAAGCCCTGCACCGATAAGTCTAGCTGAAATTTTAATCCTGAAACTAGTGTATACGAGGTGAACGAGTTGCAATTAGGTTAGGGAAATAAATTACTATAAACTTTGTTCACTTAAATTTATTCCACGTTTCAAAATATCTCCTTAATTTTAGCCCCATAAGGCAAAGTTATTGTTAAGTTACCGCACATCCGAGACCATTCTGACGTGGTATTTTTAATAAAGTCTGATCACAAATCAGCTTCCAATCTGGCTCTCGTTATGATTATCGTAAATAAGATACCAGATAAAATTTGGCTCTCGGTTATCCTCCTCCAGTTACGATATAGAAAATAGTTATACCTTGTCGCTAATGAGGACGTTTGACGAGTATTTGCATCTCATTTTCACTAATGATCCGGTTGTGAGAAATACTAAATTAGGCAAAACTGCTTAAAAGCACGAATGCCTTAAAAGTCAGCCCCGAAATCAATCATATCCTATTGTAATTTTTTTTTTGTTGGATGCTAATTTCAAAGTCACGTGTATTATCCTCTCTTACGATATATGAAAATATCTTCTCTTACGATATACGGCAGGGGGTACAGAGTTCCAACCTTTTTTTACAGACCGCCTTAGAGTTAATCATTACAACTAAGAACAGATTTGGGTAATCTTCATATTTTACAATCAAAAACAAACTAATCCTATGGCACGGTCTGTCTTACCGTAAGCAGTCACCTCTAATGGTAAAAACTTCGAGCGTAAAGCTCCAATTAACACGATACAAGCAACAATACTTGGGTAATCAAAGCGGGGTCAGACCCTCAGTGTACGGACTCTTCAACTTTATTCGGAACTCCTACGGGACAAAGTTCCTTGCCCTGGAATCTGATAAATAATGTAAAGCATCGCTAATAACTGCCGCCGCATATTCATAGCGCTGGCAAGTTTCCAGCTTCGCCAGCCTGGGGTGGCTTGGACGAAATTGGGATAGGGAAGTTGACTGTTTGATTGACAAGTCCAATGTTAAATTGATGGTAACGGGATGGTTTTTTTTTTTTTTTTTTCTGTTTGTTCATCAGAGTTTCCTCCAATATGTGTTGGAGACCTGTCTGAGCTATTATGATGGTTCGTTTCATATGTTTTTTTATTTGAGTTAGTTTTTGGTGATTTTACCTATTAGTTGTACCTATTTATTTGGTATAAATTTGTTTGGGTATTTTGTTCTATGTGTTTATATAGTAATTTAGTATGTTCCTATATTTGTAGTAATTTGATAATGTGTTTGTTATTTCATTTTGGTTTTACTTATTATATTTTGTCTTTCTATTTTCTTTCCTGGGTCCTGAGGTTGTGTGACAATTATTTTATTTATTGCACTGGGGTTTTACTTCTCAGTACCTCATTCCGTCAAGCACGGCCTCGAGTCCCATTTTAGCAAACATCTTTTACGATGCCACTTTGTCAACCTCATGTTGGCTAGCGACTCGAGGTCGTGCCTGATTTATCCTGCTTTTTAAGTCGGCACCCCCTTCCCTTTAATTTTGCTATGCCTTGCTGCATAGCAAACGCAAGGGGGTGAGTAGTACCTATACTTCGGTGCGATTTAAAAATGGACCTACTTGCGTTTTCCACGGTAATTCTTTTATTTTTAGTATGAATAGCATTTTCATCTATAAAATATTTGTGTTCCGGGATATTATTCGACGTTTGCAGATCCATTAATATTTTCGTGATCGACCCAATGTCTCCTTCCTTCCTTTCTGTATTTATTTTAAAAGTGCTTTTTCGGTTATCGATTTTGTGGGAGTAATTTATGTTTTGGGAGGCTTTGAGCATGTCACTTCTGTTCTCGTGTGATTTTTCCTGTTCCAGATTCTTGGTGGGCGCGCGGCAGCGGTGATGTGGAGCAGCGTATCGGACCTTGCGTTTTCGGGTTCTCAAGATGTTCTTTAAGATGGTAAGTATTTTTGTTCCGCCTATGCCATTTCCCGATCCGCTCCTTCCCAGCGCCCCCCGCACGCTCACGACTTCCTCTGTTTTACAGGTTTTTAGAAGGGTGCCTTTTTCAACAGTAAGCCACGCTCGCTCTAGCGAGGTTGTCCCACTTCTTCCGTATGGGACAATCCTCGCTAAAAACCCCGTGCGCAGTTTCCTGCAGCTTTTCTTGGGAGCAGTTTTTACATTCAGCCGCTCCACCAGTCGCCATCTGGGGGCAGTCCGCTCTCACGTGTTGACCACCGCAGTAGGTGCACGAATCCCCTTCCTCCTTGCATGCCCTACGGCCGTGGCCAAACGCTAGGCACTTTGTGCACTGAATGAGTGGCGACTGGTCCGCGACTTGAATATATTGCAGGTCTATATGGAGCCTGCCCGCCGATGTCATACGCTGCCACATCTGGGGTGCCACCTGCAGTACTATGTGACACTGCAGATGGTTCCTCACGCGTCTGCGGTATTTCACTGTTGTGGCAGCAATTTCCTCGGCGGACAGGCTCCGCGTCAGTTCAGGATTTTGATTCGTGATGGCCTTCAACACCTCGTCGTCGGTGTTGTAGGCCATCACGTATCTTAAGATTACCTGCGGATTTTTGTTCCTGGCTTCTTCGATTTTGAGGTATTTATTTTCTTTTAGCTTATTTATCGTTTTTACTGCCTCCTCTTTTGTTTTGCAGCTGAGAACCACCTTTTGGTCCTTCACCTTTCTCAGAGAGTTTATTTGGAGGCCGGTATCTCGTGCCTTTAAGGTGGTTCTCAGCTTCATTACAACGTCATCGCTGGTGTCCTCCACTTGTGTGGAAGACACCAGGATGGAGTGATTGGACTTTGGTTGGGGTGGCCTTGTATTCGTGAGCGCTTCTGCGTACGTTGGCCTCGTTTCTGCCGTCTCCGCAAGGGTTTTAGTAGTATTTACTATTTCCTTGCGAAGCTCTTCCATCTCCCTTTTATTTTCTTCTAGCATTCTGCCATGCTCTACTAACTTTTTCTCCCAGGCTATTTGTGTCGCAGATATTGAAGCTTTTTGCTCATTTCCCGAAGGACCGGACAAGACAGGAGTCGCGACTGTGACTCCTATTTTCTCCGATTCTTCGGGCTTTTTCTTGGTCTCCTTTTCTTTGGCCTCCGCCTCCTTCACCAATGCGTACAGCCGATCCACGGCCTGCATCACGGCGGTTTTTATTTCCGTTTTTAAATTACGCGAGTTACCTAGGTGGAGTTTGGCTCGGCTGAGGCAGGCCTTGGCTTCGGCTGTTCTTGACGAGTATGTTGATGTTTTATTTGATGTACCCACTTGCGCATCTACGGCGGACTCCCACTCTCCGATACTACGCCTCACGCTGTTGGTGGTGTGGGGCTTTGCCGGTGCTTTTGGGGACATCTGTTTCTCGTTTGTCGTGGGTTTCACGGGGGTGCGGAAGCCGAACATATTGGAGGTTTGGCTGGTTTATCAGGTAACTACAGCTGTATAGAGGCTGAGTATTATAGTTTCTATAAATTAAATCAAATTTTTTAAAAGTTAAATTATTAATTGTTAAAATGTATGTCTTAAATTGATTAATTATTAATTAAAATATTTATTTTGTTTAAGGTCTATGATAGTTCGACTATCTTCGTTTTGTGCTATTTATTTTAACATAAGATTATTCGTTGTCTATTTATCCAACTGTATATGGGTTGGGTCAAAAGGACTTCTTGTAAAACTTAAAACCCGTTTTGGGATACGTTTATTTCGTTTACTATTCTTAATATTTGTGTATTCTGTTCCAGATGCAGTCGTCGGGATGTGGTCGTCGCAGCGCTACACCTCCAGCAAGACCTCGCGCGTCGAATAACGTACGTGAGTACTTTTTGTCAAATTTCTTAAAATCGAGTATTCTCTCTATGTCGGTTTGTTTTACCCAAGTGTAAAGGGTTTGGGGTCAATAAAACTGCCGGATTTTCCTATTTCAGGAACGTCTGTCGCCGTCACCACCACCAGTGCCACGCTCCTTACGTGTCTTCTAAAATACCTACTCTCGTGGGTCGTCAAAATTAACGTGGTGCGCAACGACCGGGTGGGCGGAGGGGCGATTTTTCGCGCTACCCCTACGAATGGGGTGTCTGCGGATAGGGGCTGACGAGGGCTGTGCAACGATATCAAATTTGGACTTTCACCAGAGGAAAATTTTGAAAATTTTTGGGTTTAAAAATCCAAAAAACGGTCAATGTATGGAAAGTTTATAACTTTCCTTTGAAAAAATTTGGGGAAATGGTCTGGATAGATCGGGCTCGATGTATCGAGTTTAAATACCTCAATGTTTACTATACTAAAGTCAAAAGAAAGTATGGAAAATCGACGAGAACCCAAATTATCGCACTCAGCACTATACCTCGGTTCGGTATGCGGTTTTGCCAAATTTCGCGCTACCCCTACAATTGGGGTGTCTGCGGATAGGGGCTGACGAGGGCTGTGCAACGATATCAAATTTGGAATTTCGCTAAAACAGAATTCTGAAAATTTTGGGGTTTAAAGTTCCAAAAAATAAACAATGATTAAACAATGTAGGGAAAATTTATAAATTTCCTTCGGAATTTTCCTCGGGAAACTGTCTCAAAATGTCGGGCTCGATGAATCGAGTTTAAATATATAGGGTTGTATATACTATAGTCAAAAGAAAGTATAGAAATTAGACCTAACCGGATGGTTGGAGCATGTTGTATAACCTAATTACTGAGTACAATATAAGTGTTTCATCATATTTTATTGAAAAAAAATCGTTTGCCTAGTGCCAGGAATGTTTCTTGGTATAGCATGATTGCCATCGAATTGGTAAGGAGAGGTCTTTAGGGTTCCAAGTCTTACCCCGATGTCGGACTCTTCAATGACATTTATGTGTTGCTACAGAGATACCGACACCCCTCCGATATTCGATGTCGGTATTCATAGGAGTTTTCGTTTTCAGTCGATAGGACACCGACACTCCCCACCTGCTTCCCTTGAAGCTACCGAAAGCTATACGCAGGGTTTGTCACAAGTAAAAATAAGGTACGTGTATTTAAAAAAATCATAAGCACTAGAAATTATTCCTGTGTCGTGGGTGTGTTTACATACAAACACATACAATACAGTACGTTGTACTCTATGGGTGATGCTATAGATATTTATAAACATTCATACAGTAACAAAAAATTGTGGATCACATAAAAATTTGATCGAACTTGCTACTCCTTGATCCAGTGCGTGGACCTGCTACCAAGCTCTTAAACACTGGACCAAGTCGCGATCGACGTTACGAGTAAGTTCCAAACGGTTCAATTCCGTTTGCTCCGCAATGCCGTTGAAGCCACGTTGTTCATACGGAATGTCGATTTCCATTCCAATCTCGGTCTCGAACCTATTCGCGCCTTTATTTAAAAAGGCGACAACCCGATATTTCGCGAACGCATCCAATCATAGTAATCCGCTAATCGTAGCCGCCGCCGACTACGAACGTAACTCCCCTTGTATCAGCCGCGGCATGTTCTCACCGACCCTCCTGGTGCCCTTACATCCCTTCTTTCGGATACAGATACTGCACACAGGATCAGACACCGACCTCGGCGGCAAGGTCGAAGAATCCGTTGTCTGCCGGCCGGTGCAGAGCACCACGGCGAGACACCTAGTATACGCCCTCCCCCATAGTGATTGCCCAAGCCGAGGCCGCTCCTCTTTGAGGCGCCCTTGAGCTAGTTGCCCCCTTGCCCTTCTGGCCTGAGCGTAGTGGTTGCACGCTCGTCCTCTTGTTCGGTGAAGTGGTAAAGGCCAGGCGCCCAACAGCGTAGATCATTCCCACGCACATACAGAGGTTACGAGTAAGAACTTTATATCTGAAAACAGAATCGAGTTCATGACGATTATTCGCCGTAAAGTTATAATGACTCACCCGCCTATGTAGCCGAATTTTACAACTTTTCCTGAATTAATATTAATTTTACGAGGCTCGCAAAAATACTTCACCCATAATTTATTCCAACAGTTAAAGCTTATGATCGCCACGAGCAGTAAAGATAGGGTTTAGTGACAGAGCTGGTGCCTCGTTGGAGTCGTAACACGAGCTGGAGTAATATCTTAATATAAGGGAAGAAGGGGTGAAATTTTAATGCTGCTTGTTAATCACTAAAATCACACTGACTTTCCTATCCGTTCGGAATGTTATTCCACGGTTACTTATTTAATCAATCTAGTTATTTCGATGTGAGGAAACCTCGTCTTATCGAGGTCCAGTCATCAGGATACCTGTCAAGTCATATGTCACATGATAGAGATGGACCAGAGAAATATGGTGGATCTTTAAAAAATGAATATTCAGGCAGATTTGACGGACAATTTAGGGCAGTGGTTAAAAATGGTTAAGCCACTCCGCCCACTCTGCCCAATAGTTGCGGGTTCGATTCCCGCACGGGACAAATCTTTGTGTAATCCACAATTATTTGTTGCGATCTGTGTATTTGTATTTTCATGTTTGTAAACGCACCTATGACACATGAATAAATCTTAGTGGGGGGCTACGTTTTTAATAAAATAACTGGACAAGTGCAAGTAGGACTCGCGCTCTGAGGGTTTCGTACAGGGTTCAGTTTCGGCCAGTTTCAGTGCCAAATTGTAGTGACGTCGGGTCTAGAGAACTCGTCAAAACAAATCCAATGAGCCCAAACACGACGGGGCTACGACAAGTAGTTGGGTAGTTCCGTTGGCCACCTCCCGGCTCCATCATCAGACCCTGGACTGCATCCAGATTTATAAAACTCGTCAAGACAAAACCAACGAGCCCAAACACATTATGTTCAGTACAGGATTATGTTCAGTAATTAAGAAGTTCTATTAGCTACCCTCCAGCTCCATTATTAGACCCTCGACATCATCCGGGTCTACAGAACTCGTCAAGACAAATCCAAGGAACCCAAACACGGTATGATTATGTTGAGTAGTTGGGTAGTTGGGTAGTTCCGTTGGCCACTCTTCGGTTCCATCATCAGATCCTGGATATTATCAGGGTCTACAGAACTCGTGAAGACAAATGCAACGAGCTCAAACTCGGCGGGGGTATGTTTAGTATTTGGGTAGTTCCCTTGGTCACCTTGCCACTTCATCATCAGACCCTAAACATCATCTGGTTGTATAGTACTTGTCAATACCAATCTAACAAGCCTAAACGTGAGGTGGTTGTGATGTGTAGTTGACATGTGCCCATGGCCACCTTTCGACTGTTCTGGAGCTGAGTCCATGGTATGTACTATATTATTGCATTGTCACCGAACTTACGTATGCTAAATTTCAGCTCAAACGCTCAAACTCTTGTCAAACGCTATTGGATATCTTAATCAAATAAAATAAAACTAATAAAATAACATACCCATAATAAGTACTGAGTTCTTAGATTTACGCGAATATTACACATGAAATAAAACTATTTTTTTCGGATTTTATCGCGGTTTATTTTGATTTTTAAGTTCCCGACGTTTCGAGTGCTTTGCAGCACCCATGGTCACGGGAAGGACTGAGGTGTTTTTTTAGATTATACCGGGCAAAACTACATTTTGCTTCCCCCTACAATTTGTACGAGATCCTCCGCGATCTCTAAACGCATTATACGGTACCTACTTGTTCAACGAGGCAGTCCATAAAAATACCTTTTAAAAAAATTCTCATTCTTTATAAATTTTTGCCGTAATTAAACTAATAACATTTAATTTTCATTCAAACTATATAAAAATAAAAGAATAAATCAACAATCTGATCCAATTAACGTCCTATACCGTACACAGATGGCCCTACTGATCTGAGAGATATGTGGCCCCATCTCTGTGTGTGTGAATAAATATTTATTCACCACAAATCAAAATAGTTCCACAAAATGTCACTGATAGCACATAGACAAAGAAGTATTGTTGTAGTGTGTAAAGTAGTCATTAGACAGCACTATTTTAATTTTTTATCAGATTCATGAGATCTGATAACTTTTTGACAATGCAGTATGGTATAGTCTTGGCAACATGTTTTTTGGTGGATTTCACTGATTTCACCTTCGAGAAACTCTGGCATGCAGGTTTCCTCACGATGAAGAACGGTGAAGGAAAACATCGTCAGGAAATTTATAACTATAACATATAAAAAAAATCTGAGTCAAATATGATGAAAAATTAAAATAGCGCTGTCTAATGACTACTTTACACACTACAACAATACTTCTTTGTCTATGTGTTATCAGATCTCATGTAGAGCCAAGCTTCTAACACTCTACAACATATATATATATATATATGTTTTTCACGGTTTTATGCCGAGATATTATTTCTTCTTTTTGAAGAACTATTCGGCTGATGATTTCTATTTATCTATTACATTTTTACGCCTGAACTTTTAAACAGATTTTTATAAAATTTGGATAATAGCTTGTGTCTTGGAAAAGGAGATAGGCTACCTTGACCTAAAAAAATAGACCTAAACAAAGTAGCATATAACTCCTCGTTTATAATAAATTTAAAAACACGCATGAAATACGTAATGCAGTCTTGCCGCTAGTCCCTCATAAACATGCCCCTCCATAATTCATCCATAATTTCCAGCGAACAATACCCTCGATATGAAAGAATGTAACTCCACATTGGAAGCCAGGCTATGTATGAATGCTTGATTCAAGTTTCGCTCGGCGCCGGCGGCAGAGCGTTGCGCAAGTGGGACGACTATGTTTTGAGTTACAAAATGAGACTGTCTTTTTAACTTCAATATTTTACCTAAAGTGTCCCAGTATTGGCAGGAGATCTCGCCAAACCTTACCAAACCAATTCCAAGCTATTTTAAATGCAACCACAACCACAAATGCCGACATTACCCGACGCAAACGCTAATGCCCAGGTTCTTATTGCGCGATAACTTATCAAATTGATTTTGTTTTTTTTTTAACGAATTTTCAAAGGTCCTTAGAATATGAAAGTTGAGATGGAGAGCAAAATATTGCGTCATCTGTAATCACAAAGACAAATTCAATGTCGAAATTTTCGTGTAGAAACAATAAAGTTTCTTGTTCAGACATTATGATTACTGTTCACACTGTTCGCCAATCAAACTAATTTAAAATTGATTTAACATAGCCGTTCATATGAAATTTATTGACATATTTCCTTGTATACTCTAAAGGAGGGATCTAAATCCATCAAGAAATACATGTATGTCTACAAGTGCTAGTCCCGGGGCGAGCCAGTCGGCTGGCCACTCGACGCGTTCAGGTGCGGCTAATGACGTGAATTGCAGCTTATTGCCGTTCCTCGGCTTACGGGCCGCCGCCCCCGTGGGACGCTTGGAGATAGACTCGACGATTTGATATTTAGATGGATGTGCATCCGGATATAAATTTTACGGACGGCTTGATTAAGAGCTTAAGTCGCTCCATCTACTGAATTGAGTAGTCGCGGGGTCAAACCCCGTATGGACACATCTCTGCGTGACTTACAAATTTTTGTTACGGCTTTGGTGTTTGTGTATGTTATTTCATGTTTGTAAACGCACTAACGATATGGAAATAATTCCTAATGTTAGGAAAAGTATTGAAAAAAATTCCCCACAAATGCGATTCTGTAGATAGGAAACGAAGAATAATTATCAATACCCAACATTCTTAGGAACGAGCCGGCTGCTGTTTTTAATCTATCTATCTATGAATATCATGACAGCAGACCCCTATTGGGGTCCTATCCTATCTAACTAGATAGGATAGGATAGGATAGGAGCACTAACAGTATCTTTCCTTACATACCCCCCTCCCTAGCTTCTACTTTTCACTTAGCAATCTAGCTCAATTAATAAATAGAGACTAACTTTGATTATAATAATTATATCTCTGTTACTTAATACATTCCATAGATACCAGTATGTTTAACGCAACGCTTTACCTACCCAAACTGTTTGAGATTTGAAAATTGTTTCTAACGCCACTAACAAGTCTACGTCTATGTGTTCTATTTTCACTCGGCTGTGCAATTTATATTTCCGGAAACGAGTCCGGATACACGCATCCATCTTGTTCACATCACGAGGCTCGCACGGGCCTCAACGGGCTTGTATTAGTAGCTCCCCCTTACCCCTTGGCTTACAAGTCACCAGACGCTGAATCGAGCTTTCTAGAAAGTTGTTTAAGGATTATAAACTTTGATACTTTATTCACTCATTTGAAATACTTTGGAAATATACGTGGAGTATAAAAAACTAACAGCGAATATTTTTTTTTATTTAGGACCATGGGTGTTACAAGGTATATTTAACCGAGCAATATTAAGTTACAAACGTAGAGAAGCTCTTGTTTTTACGCTGTTAATGAACCATTTATCGATGTTCTCTGGTCCGTGGTAGGCTACTGCCGTGGTTAGTCATCACCCTGGGAAAAAACTCATCCCCAAGTGACCCAGTCGTGTTCTGGCATGTTGCGCGGAGTTTTACAAGGAGGCGGGCCTAGCCTGATCATACCGATTCGGAACTCTTACTTCCATCTCAGACTATTTTAGAGTGAATAGGCTATCACTGAGTCGCGGGCCACATCTTTGATCATATCGTAACTTTCCATCAGGTAGGAGAGGGGTCAATCGATATCCAGTAGGTTAAAACAGACTCTTAGAAAAACTACATTTGTCTGACCTAGGTTTTGGACACAGGACCTCGCGGTCACAAAGCGATGCGCTTTGCCACTAGACCAACGTATTAGTAATTGCTTGCGTTCATAGATGAGTATCGACCAGCTCGGGTATCCCAGATTCTTTTTAGATTAAAGATCGATATTATTGAAACAGGAAAATGCTTCCACTCAATTAGGCAACAAGGGCCCCGGACGAGGCTTAGCGGAGGGCAAATTCGACGGTAATTGGCTAAAAGTAGCACGGTATTATGAGCAACGATTAGATGATCGACTTAGTATAAATACAATATAATGTGAATATATCATGCCGAAAACCTCTGTTGATTGATTTGTTTCGAGGAATAACTTGGTGCTAATAAACCACATGTATTGGTAGAAACGATTTCTTTCCTTGACATTAAAAGAGATAAGGCTATGAATTTTTTAATATATATAGAATTAACATCGTCAGCGAAACAGGGCACACAGCACACCTCTGCCACAGCCGCTGGCGGAATGTAGGCGTGACGGTGTTTATAGTATACAAAAAATCAATTTCATGACTTTCAGGAAAACATTAAAAAGGGAATGCCATTTTTTTCTTTTTAGCGGTAGCTTAGCTATTTAGTAAAGTAAGTCGTTAAAGTTAATTTCAGAAAATTGCACAAATTCTGCCTTACCATGATCAGACCGTGTCTTATCACTTACCGTGACTCTCCGTGACCGACGAGCGTGTATGAGACGAACTATGCGAGTAGAACAAGAGAGAGAAAACTGTAAGGATAGAATCTGTTAGACGCTCTGACTATTCTGCAAAGGTTATGAATAGCAATTCTAATAAAAATGACTAAAAAACAGAGTTTTTTGACCGACTTGTCTACGATAAGCTTGTGCAAGTATATCTCATTTATTACTTTTCCGAGTGACGTCACCTGCCGTCAATCATCCAGCGATTTATTAACCTAAGACGTCTCTTGACACGAGACCCCAGAAGTGGGCGTCTCTTATTATTCAGCTACTTTACACGTGTGTACACAATTTCCCGCGTGTCGTCGGCGAGGACAGGTCGGGCAGGTGTTCCGGATGGTTTCGGAAGGCTCCGGACAGCTCCCCGGATTTCCAGGCCGGATGTTGCCGATGACAGGTGCCGGCGGCGCCCGATTCTATTTCTAGTAAGTAAGTCTAGTAAGACAGTATGTGTTAGGTGTTCACGGATAAAGATATGCTTGACATTTACAATGTTGAACTAATCTTCACTTTTCCGAAAACTGCCTAGGTTCTCTTGGAAATATGTTTCCATGCGCTGTGTTCCTTTGCCATGAGCAAATGATAAATTTTGACCTTAAATTCGCTAGCAGGAGTTTAAGGCCTAAATTTCGTGCTCATAAGGTAACCATATGTACATTGTGCAATAAATCAATAATTAATAAATATACCAACACAGGCAAATAGATAAAGGTTGCTCAAAATTGATTTTTTTGCAAGTTCAGCTCTAACGACCCTATATACCTTACTAACGAATAAATTGGGATAGAACAGTTTGGTGTGATCGCAAAAGCAACGGTTAAGAAGATATCAAAGTGCAAGAATGCTCCACCAACTTTTCACGCCCAACTTGAACGCGTCTCAATTCCGATTCATCTCGTGTATGCTAACTTGCACTTCCGCTTACTTACTCAAGTTGCGACCCGAGGCTGTGCTTACAGGCAGTGCTCAACCCGCTAAGTAATAAGTTTCCTCTCAAGATGCAGCCCGATCGCCTGCTGTACTTGAGTACAACTTGGGTATCCGCAAACTTGGATCGACTCTGTTCAAATATTTGCTGGGACAGATGATGAGCTTTTGCACAGTTTCAGATATAAAACAACCCTGTAGTTGGTACTGCCAAGTGGAGGCTGAGCACTTTATTTGGAGACGGTAGCAGAAACCTCACAGACTATGTCTGGCACAGGTGTCCCACCACTTCTACAAGGGAGTAGTAGATTGCGGCCACAGATGGCGCGATTGAAGTAGTCACTCATATAACGGGGGGACAAATATAGGAAAAGAAGAAAAAGACACGTGCAGAAGATTTACTATGTAAGCTTCGTATTCACTAAGGGACGAATGTGGTGCGAAGTGTGTCGCCAGCGTGAGATGTATTGCGTCGTTTAACATCTTTTAGCCCTCTGCAACCGACTAGTTTAGTCGGTTGCAGCGTGTCGCCCAAACAGGTTTACATATTGTTGCCCAACATGCGTTTACACTCTGTGGCCTCTGTACCTGAACAAAAACAACGCGGTGACAAGGACCACGCTGTGCGATGTCACTAGGACTTATCGGGTGACTTCGTCCGACGATGCTCATCATCGGCGTCGGGCGGACTCTGGGCGTCGTCACAAGCGACACGTGTCGCGAGACCATTGTCACCTAATGAATACGAGACTTTATACAGCCAAATTGTTTCCAAAAATGTACCACCATCTAAATCGATATGATTACTTAATGATACTACAAAAAAAAACACTGTCGCGCGTGTATTCTCCAAGCTGAAGTGGCCTAGGTCTACTGTGTGGACTCACTTTACGCCGACGAAGTTAGATCCCATATAATATATAGGATATCCTATACCGGGCACAATTACAGACTTCGGACTTCGGACGGGATAATCTAAAGAAAAATATTTTAAAACTCTGTACTCTCTGCCTACCCCGCAAGAGATCTAGCGTGATGATATAGATAGAAAGAAAGTAAAATTTTTATCTGAACTACGATTCGAATCCTTATGATCACCACGCGCATTATTCACCACTCAGACCAACAAGGCAGTAATTTCTAAGTAAACATAAAGAAACATAAAGCGTAATAGATAGGCCAAAATACTAGATAGAAAATTTTAAATCATCTGGGAAGTGTGTCTGTGGAACTACTTTGAAGGAGTTGCACCTGCGGCCCCAGTCGGAAGCCATCGCTACGGAGCGGATATTCGATTTAAATAGGATTTCGCTCGTTACACACTCATCACTGTAACTTCTGTAAGATAGGAACTGTTCACCAAAGCAGTCATTAAAAGTTTAAACAAGTTTTCCGAGAAATGGCAATGGTGTCCAATCGAGATTCATTTAGAATACGGTACAGTCTTGGACTACGCAAGGAAATCTATTTTGAGCAACCGAATTCAATTTAATTAAGTTTGATTGCTCACCTTTTGAGTACGAAGTTCCCGGTCCAAACCCCGGTTACCAACTTAAGGTAAGATATTGTCACTTGCTTACTGCAAAGGAAAACAGCGCAAGGCAACATTAAGTTTAGTTATTAGATACGAGTATTCAACTAAATGTAATTAGACAGTTAGCTATTAGAGTATTAAATAATAGAGTTCTAAAGCTCTAAACTCTCTACCTATCCCGCAAGGGGACTGACGTGATCATATACATAGATAGTTCCAAAATGAATGAAACGTTTAATTTAATTTTTACATGATAAAGTAGGAAACCATCGCATCTTTATATTACGCGCAAACTAAGTATTTAAAAGCGACAAAATGATTTTTAAGAGCTTTATTTCTGTTTTTTGATTTTTGATTTTATGTAATTTAAACATAAATGTGTGGACAACAAGCTCACCGACCGTATTCGCAACAGCGTAGTAAGAAAGCATGGAGATATCAAATATAGTATCGGTGAAAAGATTAAAAAGGGTATGCTCCGTTGGTTCGGGCATATAGAGTCGAAGTCGAATGTCGGAAGAAAGGATGACATAACAGACATATAATGCGAAAGTGGAAGAATGTAGGTACCAAGGAAGACCTAGACTATCTTACCATGATCAAATAGACTAACTGTCTTCACCGAAGGGCAAGTCAAGAGTCTCCGTAACCGGCGAGCATGTATGAGACTGGAGGAAGCCAGAGAGGTCTGTAAGGATAGAACCATGGAATTTTGTACTCTCTGCCTACCCCGCAAGGTATCTGGCGTGGTGATATAGATAGATTGAAGTTAAAGATGTAACCGACAAACTATAAGCCTTTTTACTCTCCCCTCGACATATATGACGGTAGCCATTGTCTGTTTTATATAAAACTAAATACCATCAACAGTACACAGCAGCTTAAGATCTTAGTTACGTCTATAATGCTATTCAGCTCCGCGGCAGCGTATCAGGGTGTGTTCGCTGGACTAGGAGGGTGACCTTTGTGGCTGGTCCATTGTCCGCTTCGAACAGGGGGGTAGATCATCCTGGGGTGAGGGTGGAGTACCGTGGCATGAAATTGAAACCGTTGAGCGAACGAATGAATAATGGCTGGGAAGATGCAATGCTTTTCATTACTTATTTAACTTTTTTTTGTTTCTTGGAGGCAACTTCTTCGAGTCTGTGCCATTTGAAAAGTAGGGTTTTGTGTTAGGATTGGAAATTAAATTTACAATGTGACATACCTACTTGTCAGAAAATGACAAAATTATCTGTCAATGTATCTTATTAAATCGGGCCATTTAGCGATCCTGTTTTCTAACTTCCCAGATAAAAAAGGACGCTTGTGACCCAAATATTAAGTTTTCCGATTATGGCTACGCCACATAAGAGATCAAATAATTCATTAACTATTATACCTATTTTTTAACTACATTAGGTAGGTAGGAGTTACAAGGCGGCAACGGATTTTTTTTACTATGATGCCAGAGGAGTGCTTGGCGTAATACAAATAAGTTTTTTTTTTAAATAAATAGTTCTAATAGTATTTTTTTTAAGAATTTGTATCATTGTGGTTAGTATAAGTATAAGTTTAACCCATTAAATTAGTTGTAAGAGCTTCAGAGAGTGATTTGGTGAGCTGTAATGCTCTCCCGAAGGCATGTAACAATATCAATAAATAAATTATTAAAAAACCAGACACTCAAGCCATAATCAGATCACGAGTAAACATGGTTCATCCGTAATTATTCCTTTATTACTGTTTCGAAAATAGAAATGTTGTACAATCATTTACTCTTAGAAAGGCGAAAGTTGAATTAATAAGACCCGCGTAATGAGAGACTATAGGTACCAGCAAAATTCTGTGAAATTTCTTAGCGGAAACGTTGAACAAATTGTATGGCAGTTAACACGAAGGAATGTTTCTCTGCTGGAGACTTATCCATGACTGGCAATGTACCACCAGACAGTAGCTGTACCCGACAGGATACATAATTGTATTTTTCTTTTACTTAAAATCGTTACTATATATGGATGAATAAAAATACCGTGTTTTATCCAATGGGCAACTCAAAGAGTATTCATAACCGGCGAGCATATATGAGAACTATGATAGTGAAAAAAGCGAGCGAGGTTGGAAACGAAAGAACCTGTTGGGACTCTGTACTCTTTGTATATCCCGCAAGGGATCTGGCGTGTTCAAGTAGACTATTTGTAGAAATTGGAATGCAATAGATGGTTTAAGCTATCTACACTATTATAAAGAGGAATGATTTGTATTTTTGTAACCGATAAACTCAAAAACTACTGGACGGTTTTCAAAAACTCTTTCACCATTAGAAAGCTACCTTATCCAGAAGTAACATAGGCCATATAACATAGACCCGGTAGGTGGCACTGTTGTCGACCGATGAAGTCGCAGGAAACTGCTTGTCATTTATAAAATTAGTTTCTTAACCACTACGTCCTTAACACTCGCACTTAAGCAATATATTAATGTATAGGTGACGGTTTAGTCCGGTGGCTCAGGACGTAGGCTCGTTCATTCACAGAATTTAATAGCCGCAGTTTCTATACCGGAATAAATCTTTGAGTTTCGCTATCATGTTTCTAAACGCATCGAAATGTTCACGTCTCTGGTTTTGTCTGTGATATGGGCAGTTTCGATAAAACTGCCAATACGGGCGCGTGTAATTTTTGTATCGGAGCTGTACTCGGCTCCACCGGTGGACATCTGCAACCTAACCAGTGCATCGGGTACAAAGTGGCGGAAGTCATTGAAGGCGAGATAAGGCAGGTACGTATCCTCGTGTCATACTTGCCACAGTCATTTTTTAAAAACGTGAACTCTCTTATCTTTTTATCGTCCATGCCTTCAACCTGTCTTAAAGGGAGCGTAAAGCCAGGGAACACCTCGGAACGCTCCACATTGTGTGACCCCACAAACGTTTCAATCCATGTGTTTGTGTATCTGAATTCCACATTTGTAAACGCATCTATGACACATGAATAATTCCTAGTGTGGAGCCACTTAGCACTACGACACTCACAGAATAAAGAAAGAGGACACCCGCACTACATATAGGTATTTTGTTTAAACGTAGCTACGCTTAAACAATGTTTACGCGGACGAAGTCGCTGGTATAATGTAATTTGCAAAAGTTGAGCCTTCTAAATCGGCCCTTGGAATAGAGCATCAAAAAGACAGCAAATCGGTGTAATCTGGTGCGGAGTGGGCGGGCGTCACGACGGCGACATTATGCGGCGGCACGCGCCGCGCGCGCCCCTGCACGCCCGCACGCACCCCTTAACTTTAACACGTGCATGCCGATTGCCGGAGCGTGCGTGCCGATGTTTGTCTTAGATTTACACTCAAAATTGATTCTTGCTCCCCGAAATCTTGTTACCATCATATTATTATGTAAATTCACCAACAAAATTAATTCCATATTACAATGAAATAAGATGATTCCTTGTTGCTTGTTCAAGTATTTCGAAAAAAAAAACATATTATCCGGATTATAAGTTAATTCTATTGCCATTATGATGCTCGTTATATTTCAGAGAGAAATAATCCATACATCCATTATGGAAAATATTCCATTCTACAAAAAATAAGATTATCATCAACGACAAAAAACAGAGAGAAATGGATAGGCATCAACTATTCATAAAATTGAAATAAATACAAAATTGTATTACAGACATTACTCTCCTGTACAACGAGAATATTCAAAGAAAATGGCTCCTAAATTAGAAAGGACCTCACATCGCGAGATCAATCATCCATTTGGTTATTACATCAGCATAATAAATCAGTCAACAATAACAGTAATCTGCGTATAAAATTTTACGAGAGGGTAACTTGATTAGTTTATATCAGAGAAAAAGTAGCGGCGCAAAAAATACCTTTGCGGTGCGTAACAAATTAATTTACCTAATACAAATATTGATATTTCCTACAAGCTCGCTGTTTGCTTACGATTTAATACGTTTTTTCTAAAAGATACTGTTTCATTCAATTGTGTGTATTAAGAGGTAATTACACCGAGCGGTTATGAAAATTCAACCAGATCCCTTCCCGACGTTGCGGTGTAATTGCATATTATTGGCCTCGGATAAAGCCACAACTACTATTTCAAATGTTTTGATTAAAGTACGAATACTGTTTATAATACAAATTTAATAGGTACGGGAAATAAACATTTTTTTGTTAATTATTTGTTATGATCGGGCGGCAGCTAAAATTACATTTTAGCGTAATTTTGCTAGTAAAAATGAGGCTCTCAATTTAATCGATGTCTCTTAATCTATTTATCTACATCATCATCACCCCACATCCTTTGCAGGGTAGACAGAGAACAACGAGTTCCAATATTCGCATGGTTCGTACCTTTCTAAACCAATAATGTGAGACCTATAATATTGTTACGACTTGAACACACCCCGATATCTAGTGAACCCCTTACCGGGTGATGTTAATTTTAAAACGCATTACCCACCCTGTCGATTCGTCAGGAGGAATCTAGAATCCGCGCTTGAGTGATAAAAAGTCTAGTAGGTTCCTCCACTAGGTTCCTCCACTTTAATTATCGCCGGCGTACGGTTGCGGTAAACAAGTACCTACTTATTCACGTACAAATAGGTATGTAATAATAATACCGCTCCGTGGGGCGTGCCGGTTATTGTTCGATGTACTCAGAGGGTTCGCGTCCGTTCTTCTTCCGAACTTTCATACTAGTATAAGAGGAACACAGAGCTCGGGGACGGACACAGTCTCTTTTCGGAAGCGACAGCGATCAAATCATGAACAAGCGATCTAAGTGGAATACACCGGCGACCTTAGCAACGATATACGGATACTACGAGTGACTCAGCGACTTGGAAGCAGTATTTGGGTTACTAACAAGACTAGTACTAGTGTGTGTTTAGTGCTTGTGTGTACTTGCATTCGACGTACTGTTTTATATGTACAGCGCCTAATAAAGTATTTCACACGTTATTCGGAATTTTATCACCCCGCTACGTAGCAATATAAAGCTACATAAAAATCTTTTTTAAAACGGTAAACCGACTTCAAAAAGCAAAAAATAAATATTTGAAGTCGGTGCCAAGTAACCGACTGCGCCAACCAGCACCGACTTTTATTTTACAATTTTGAGTGACGAGTGAATATTTATATACCGATATTATATTATTTTGCTGAGTTGTACAGTAAGGTCTAAGGCCTACAGAATTAATATAATAACTATAATAACGAAATCTATACATTCGTGCTGTTCGCCGTTAAGGAGTTCTCTGGTGTATCTTCAAAGTCCAAGGTCCAATACCAATAACATTAAAATAGGACCACCTCAAAACTACTGAACCTAATGCAAAAAGAATCGTCAAAATCGGTTCATAAGCAAAGGAGTTATAAAAAAACAGAGGAATTATGAACCTCCTCCTTTTTTGAAGTCGG
Source organism: Phalera bucephala (assembly GCA_905147815.2). Lineage (NCBI taxonomy): Eukaryota > Metazoa > Arthropoda > Insecta > Lepidoptera > Notodontidae > Phalera > Phalera bucephala. The sequence goes on from LR990609.1 coordinate 29,893,995, forward strand.
CTAATATACTGCTTAGTTCTATAGTGGGCACCTATAGGATTGACGTAATACCCATAATATCTAAATTTACACATTCCTATTGTTTGTCGTTAAGGAGTTCCCTAGTGTATCTTCTAAGTCCAAGGTCCAATGCCAATGAAATTAAAATGGGACCACCTTGGAGCCATAGTGAACCCGATGCAAAAAAATTCATCAAAATCGGTCCACAATTGACGGAAATATCACTGATCATAAATTAAAAATGAAAAAAAAAGCATACATACAACCGAACATAGAACCTCCTCCTTTTTGAAGTCGGTTAAAAATGGATAGTAGTGGGCTAGTATAGGCTAATGTTGATGATCATCATGAAGCAGTTCACTATCATGATGAGATCTCTCTATATCATCAACACAGATTCTTGCTGGATAGGCATAGAATACGGAGTTTCCCCCCTGCAGCAACATGAGCAGGCGCCTTTGGGGTTGCGGACGCAGAAGGGGGGGGGGGGGGGGCTGAGCGTTCTTCACGAGCGACCCCGAGGAGGACAGCGGCGTGGTGTGGCCCACGTCGCTGTGAGCACCGCGTCGGTGCGGGGGAAAGTGTGTCATCAAGTCTTCTCCTGATCGCGGAGTCTTCAGAGCGCGGCATAAGAGGGGCACCGGTGCGTTCCATACGTAGATCCCGGAGTCCCTCCAAAGTGCTGATGTCGGCCACCCTGGGGTCTTTATTCGGTAGGAATCCGAACGCCCCGCGAGTTTCCCCCGAGGCTAGCGGAAGTCCTATGCAGGACTTTCCACAGGAAAAAAATACGGAGTTTCAACAGGTTCTTTCATTACTCATAGTTCGTCTCCAATACGGTCACCGATTACGGAATGATGATGATGTTAAAATAATCTCCTTAAAGCCAAATATCATCATGCCAGCAGCTTGCAGGAAGGTCGTCTACCTTTGATCTCCCTTAAAAACATTGAAAAGCACATCATCTCTCCCAAAAGGTCTAATTGATACCATGCCCAATCATATCAGTTGAGACGACCCTCCCGAGGCCTGAAAGCGATAATTGTATCAAAGCCAGTGGACGCTGGATTTGGCCTGTATCCGGGCTTGGGAGATATCCGTTAATTAGGGATGAATTCATGAGACATCTTATAGGCTCCTTTGTTTCGTGAAGAAGTTTAGTGCTGTTCAATGAGCATAAGTTTGTATTAACGTGACACAATTGTTTAGGAAGGAACAAATTGAGCCGATGGATATAGGATCCCTTAGTGGTCCTTTTTTATATTTTTCGTTAATAATTATATCTCATAGACTCCACTAACTTGCACTGCTTCCGCGAGGCAGGGCTCGGATTCGGTTTTTAAAAACCGGTTCAAAACGTTCGAAATCCGGTTCAAAATGACGTTCTTTTATTAACCGGTTAATGAACAAACCTTTTCGAATGAACGAAATGAATTTCTATAACCGGTTATTACTAAGAACATACATAACGACCGTATTCGCAACAGCGTAGTAAGAAAGCGAGTAGGTATGAAAGATAGTATCGGTGTAAAGATGAAAGGGTATGCTCCGTTGGTTGGGGCATATAGAAAAAATGTCAGAAAAAAGAATGACAAAACATATATACAATGCGAAAGTGGAAGGATACCGGGGAAGACCTAGACTATTTTACCACGACCGAGTCTTATCTGAAGGACAAGTCAAGAGTCTCCGTAAACCGGCGAGCGTGTATGAGACGGAGAGGAACCCATAGAGGTATGAAAGGAAAGGACCTCTTGGAACTTTGTATTCCCTGCCTATCCCGCAAGGGATCTGGCGTGATGATATAGATATAGATAGATAGAGACTAAGAACATATTTTTTTTTAAATTAACCGGTTCAACTTAGACGCGGCCACGATAATCTCGACGGCGCAGCGTCCGACTTTTATTTTTAAGGACAAATATTCGTATCTTTTTCGCACGTGCACTGTGTTGGGCAAAAATCAATTGTTGAGGCAATTAACAATTGATCAATCGTAATAGGCATTCCTATTTTGCAATTAATTGTAAATCGTTTAATATAAATTTACGATTGACAATTCATCATTTAATCACATCGTTGGTGCAATGTACAAGTTAAAAGCACACCCATCGTTAGTGAAATGTTAGTGTACAATATATGCTTCTGTCCAAGTGTTGCAGGGGTTGAATCGGAAGTACGAAGCTTGAGTGAAAGTTCGCCTTAAAGACTCGAGACAAAACAAGACTATCATTTATGACGTTCTAAGGGATGCCGATAGCATATCCGCAATCAGCATCCCTTAGAACCCCAAAAGTGACACCCATATTGATTTTACTTCAAAAGTCACGTCCGCAATCATGGATACGTTTTCTAAAAAAAAATTACAGTGGTCCAAATTTCAATGGTTTGATCCTACAATTGAAAAATTAATTAAATATTCGTTATCAGCATCCCTGAAAACTCTTAAAAGTTTCTTCCATATTTATTTTAGCTTAAAAGTCGCGTCCACCATTTTGGATTTCAAAATTAACGTTTTAAACCTAATCAGCAGCCCTTAAAACCATGAAAGTGATTCGCATATTGATTTTGTTTCAAAAGTAATGTCCAGCATCTTGGATTTCGAAATTAATGCCATATCCGCAATCAGCATCCCTTAGTACCCCAAAAGTAAAACCCATATTGATTTTACTTCAAAAGTCACGTCCGCAATCATGGATACGTTTTCTAAAAGAAAAATTACAGCGGTCCAAATTTCAATTGTTTGATCCTACAATTGAAAAATTAATCAATTAATGCCCGATACTGCTATTTATATACGATCGTGACCTTGAGAAAGTCAACGAGCGTAAGCAATCTCTAATTATCCGGTTAATTTAGGTTTTTATATCGGTTAAAGTGATGCTAAAAACCAATACTGAAAATCGAACCGCTCTCCTAAATTTTTCAGGTTTTGAACGGTAACCTATAGCCAGAAACGAAAATCATTTCGGTTTGGGGTCAATGACCGAAACCGTTTTGAAAATATTAACCGGTTTCCGACCCCTGCCGCGTGTTGACGTATGACTTACAACTGTCTTATCTTGAGTTGTGAAAGAAGGTGTTTAGCCAGTAGTGGGGCAGTACTAGCTGTTTTATTAATATTATTTTAATAGATATTTAATATTATTTTACGTATTAAATATAATACACATGGCATACAATGACAAATGTTACGCATGACCGCTTTGTAGGCTATGTTTCCATACCTAAAATAATGAAAAACTATCAATGCGTTTATTGCATTCAAACAAGTACCCGACACGATAAACCCGAAATTTACTATATAGATAACCCAAACAAATTCTTCTTGATTTGTGTAAAGACATTAATGCCTAGATGGTCCTCGCAGCTCGCAAACCGAAGCTCACGGAATTTAATTCAACTAAGGATAAAGAAATCACTTTACTCCAAACAGGGCCGTTATTCATTGAACACGTAACGCGACGCGTTAAGCATTTCGTGAAATTAACATTTAATGGTACGACTTTGGGGATGGCAAAAGGCGCCATGTCACATCTGGATAAAATATGGAAAGACAGACACATCTCTACCAACACCAAGAGCAAATTAGTCCGTGATTTAGTGTTCTCCATATTTAAGTACGGTGCCGAGACATGGAGCCTCAAAAAAGCTGACCGCGACCGTATGCCTTTGAGATGTGGCACTGGAGAAGGATGCTAGGTATACCATGGACAGCACACCGCATTAATGTGTCAGTCCTAGCTGAACTTAAGATCCAAACTGGACTGTCAACTACTTACCTACACAGGGTTCTGGAGTATTTTGGTCACATCGCTAGGAAAGACAGTAACAACGTGGAAAAAACTGATGGTCATTGGTAAAATTGAAGGCAACCGACCACGAGGAAGGAGCCCAACACGCTGGACAGATCAGATTCGCACAGCTCTTCATAACACGGTTCACGATGCTCTTCACTCGGCTGCAGATAGGAATAGATGGCGACTCATCATCCGTAGAAAACTGTTCCCAAGATGTGACCACGACCCTCAGTAATGAGGAATCCGATGCAAGGAGAGGAGGTACGTCTTTCGTATACAAAATACCATTACATGATCATTTAACGACGATATCGTAACGCGCCGCGTTTGGTCACAGCGAATAGGGGCTCAGGTAGTAAAATACGTTGCGATGAAACACAACCGACGATGAATAGCGCGTATATGTAGATTAATGTGTACAAGAGCTCAGTTTTACATAAAGTAAATTGGTTTTTTTTTGCGCGCACCACGCGCTTCTGAATCGCACGTGAAATAATAAAATGAAACACGAGGAAGGGAATTCGCGTACAATTAATTGCTTGAGTTTTGCAAGTCGATTGAAAAGAATTCGGTATGTTTACTGGTACGATTTACGAGCGATGTTCGTACGGATGTACGTAGCCTTGCTCTCGGTAAGGAACGCATTGAATTAGAGGGAACGACCACAGTACCTAAAAGTCCGAAATAAGGATATAGGTCTCTGAAATTTTACTAGGCAGAATTTTGACGCAGTTAAGTCTTTCGCCACTTTTTAAATGAATAGCTGCTTGTTAGGATCAATTCCATTAGAAGTTAAAGCTTAGTGGCTAGCAGTGGTCAGTTGATAGATGCTCATCATCATAAACCGGAAGACATCAAACGCAAGACAGACGTGACATTAACGTTTAAAAAGGCAATCAAAACTAGGGTATTACAAAATTTCGGATTATCTTTATGATAAATCCTCATCATACAATTGACGGACGATTTAGCGCAGTGGTTAAGAGCTTAAGTCGCTCCGCCCACTGTGTCTAATGGTCGCGGGTTCGATTCCCGCACGGGACAAATCTTTGTGTGATCCACAATTATTTGTTCCGGTCTGGGTATTTGTGTTTGTGAATTTTCATGTTTGTAAACGCACCCACAATACAGGAATTAATCCTAGTGTGAGGCTACGTTTTATATAAAAAAAAGAAAAGAAATTTTGAAATAAAAAATGGTTATCAGAAAGGCCAATCGAGTAAAACAAATCAAATTAAAACACCAGCCCGCTGTTTCTCGCCGGATCTACTCAGTGGATGCCGTGTTACGATTCGGTGGTAGATGTACAAAATTTGATAATTGTGATGTTTGTAAGCGTTTTTGTATTAGCAAACAATAATAAATTGTTGACTTTACCTTTACTATACGTCGAGAGAACTAGTTTATTAGCCCCAAATATCGTCACATTGACCGGTTTGGTTGATTACTTTTTATGTAACGTGCACCTGCTGTTGTTAATGAGAAACAAAGCAAACGTTACAAATCATATTATACTTCCATAAATCAAAAGTTTAAAAGTAGTAGCAAAACCATTTCGAAATAAAATATTCAATAATAACTATTTCATGCCTTACCTTTTTCGAAGCCCACACACGTTTACCCACAAAATATTTACGATATATACAAGAGACGTTTCAATTAATATCTTCTAAAATATATTTGAAGTAAAGTTTACCATATTTCGGATTCAAGTCGTGGCTGCGGTCGGTAACAGCTGCGGTGGTCGACCCTGACCGACAGTGGGAGGTTCGCGGCTTCAACAACTGAATCCGACTCGACAATTCTCTCATTACGTTTCTATTTTGATGTGAGTTTCTCGCGATTCAATTATATCTGATTTCATTCATACTTTATAAGTTTGCCTTTGAGAGTTAGAGATGGGTGATTTTATTGCTTTGCTTCAAAGATTTTAATTAGTAGAGGCACTTAGTGATTCATAACGAATTTGTAGGTGGAAAGGAAGTTAGTTTGTAGGCTTTCATGAATATCATAGGTAGAGTTCCTGAATACGCCTTTGAAGGAAATTACTTTAGTTTAGCGTGTTTCTGGGCCGTATTCACGTTTCTTTCAATTTGAACATTTGATTCATCTTGCATGAGTTATATACTGTAGAATAAACCAACTGGCGCCACTTCCAGGAAGTTTTATGTAGAAATGTAAAATTTTAAATTAAGTATGAATGGCAAAGAAAATAAAGTGATACTGTGTACGGAGTTCAGATTCAAATTGACTTTTTGGCATTTCTACATTACATACACGATGAAGCATAAGCACGCCCAAAGTACGTTTTCCGAATTTTCACTTCGTCAAGATTATTTTAAACAACCTGTTTTATCATCATCATCATCTCAGCCTACACTTGTCCACTGCTGAACATAGGCCTTTCCAACCGCTATCCAGCGTAACCAGTCCGATGCCACCTGCATCCAACGTCTTCCTGCGATCCTCACAAGATCATCGGTCCATCTGGTAGGTGGCCGTCCTCCCACACTGCGCTCGCCAATACGTGGTCTCCACTCTAGACTTTTTCTCCCCCAATGCCCGTTCGATCTTTGCGCTATGTGGCTCGCCCATTGTCACTTCAGTTTACTAATCCTATGGGCTATGTCGACCTTGGTTCTTCTACGAATCTTCTCATTTCTGATTCGATCACGCAGAGAAACGCCGAGCATAGCTCTTTCCATAGCTCGCTGAGCAACTCTGAGCTTTTTTATGAGACCTATTGTATCTCTTACAATCCGTATGTCCACGCCCACTTCTCTGATCCGTATGTCATCACTGGCAATACACATTGACTAAAAACTTTAGTCTTGAGGCACTGAGGTATCTTGGATGAGAAGACGTTGCGCAGTTTTCCGAACATTGCCCAGCCGAGTTAGATTCATCGATTGAACTCACCTAACCGGACTGCCTATCCCAAGTAAATGTATTTGTCGACAGCTTCAAGAGTAGAGTTCCCAACGGTGAGTGCGGTGCGTACGACATGGACATTAAACATTATTATCGTTTTGTCCATGTTCATTTTAGACCTACTTTTTAGGATACTCTGTTAAAGTCACCAAGCATTCACTCTAGATCTTCCAGCGTTTCTGCCATGACTACAATGTCGTCGGTAAATCGAAGGTAAGTGTTGTATTCGCCATTGATATTGATGCCAAGTCCTCACCATTCCAAGAGCTTGAAGGCGTCCTCAAAGGTGGCCGTAAACAGTCTCCCTGTCTTACTGCTCTTTTTATGGGGATCGCCTTCATGCACTGCTCCTGTACTCGGACTCATATGGTGGCGTTATTATACAAGCACTTTAAAATTTCAAAGTACCGATAGTCAATACGGCGTCGCTGGAGAGATCTAAGAACCGCCCAAGTCTCGACCGAATCGACGGCTTTCTCGTAGTCCACAAACGTCAAGCGTAATTGCTGATTATACTCCTCGGTCTTCTGTATAATCTGCCGCCGCGTATGTATGTGGTCTATGGTACTAAAGCCCTTTCGGAAATCGACTTGTTGAGGCTGGAAGTCATCAAGCCTGCGTTCGAGAAAATTCGTGATGGCACTCGAAAACAACTTATAAACATGGCTCAGCAGTATGATGGGCCTACAGTTCTTCATAAAGAGGTGTTATCACCTTTCTCGAAAAACAGTACGATCACACCCCTGTTCCATACTTCCGGTATTTTCCCTTCAAGCAAGACAGAATTAAATAGCTTCTGAAAGACTTTAAGTACCGGCATTCCGCCTTTCAGAACCTCTGCGGTAATTCCGTCTTCGGCCGACGCTTTGTTGCTTTTGAGTTGTTTGAGAGCCATCCTTATCTTGTACAGGCTGGTGTCCGTAATATCTTTAGTATAGTGTCGGGTTATGGCTCTTGGGTCTTTTATTAAGTCAACAACAGGTTCAGCTATCCGTTTTATGAAGCGAGCTGATTTGCTTTGACAACAAGCTTGATTGATGTTAAATAAATTACTCCCCATTTACCGTTCACATAAAGAACTGTCTACCTGAGGTACTGTCCTACCTGGTAACTATGAAGGAAGAAAACAAATAATACAAAGATATAATATGTACCATGAGATAATCCTCAGCGTAAAGTTTACAACTAACTCGAGCGAGACACGTTGCCTAGCAAGATAAACAGTTCTAACTTCGGTTGCAACCGCGAACAATTAAACTTGTCGGATTTTTCGAAACACGTTGCGCTGAGTTTTAAATTGTTAGAACTTGATGTGTTTACACTGGAGCGTGGTTGGATAAGGGGGGAACTAGCATGTGGCTGGGTACTGAACTTGAAAACTACTTTAGAGTTAGCCTATAGGATTCAACGAATAAGGTGAAGCGTGCTACATCACATCGAAACCAATTACGTAAATTACACTATGTCGAATAACACAACATTACAGGAGAAGTATATATATATATATATAGGAGTAAATCTATGTAACTTCGTGGTTTTTTAACATATCGACATAAAATTTCGTATGCACATTGTTTGTGTCATTTTTAATCTGGGTGTATATGAAATTGTCTTATATTTGAAATATATTAAGATATGCTGCGAGTTAGCTTAATTTCCCTTACGTATTGATTATAACTTATGCTATCTCTAACATGGCGTACAATGCAACGAATTAAAAAAAGAGAAGATTTATTAATCATATGCCTGATACTTACAATAATGCATAAAAAACAATATACATACCTCGTCCAGTATCATTATTGACATGTTTTACATAATCTTCGTTTGTCGTATTTTGTCCACTGTCAACTTTTCTGCAAATATTTACTAAATATCGAGCAAGTTATCGCGACATTATTACCAATACTTCACAAGAAAACACAGAACTCTACTTAACTCTAATTCATTTAGATTAAGCTATCTTTTGTATTAAGGTGCATGTCGTTGGCGCAGTGTAAACAAACCGTCGTCCGCATCTTCCCGCACAAACAGCAAAATTTTTATTAACGGTATATACATCGAACGATTGCAATTTTGTGTGTTAGAGTTTTTCTCGGTTAAAAAATTGAATTATATATTAAAAAAAAATATGTAAAAATTTGTGGGCATATAGAGGATATTTTATTAAGATGTTTAGCATAAAAACAAAAATATTTTATAAAAAAATAAAACCGACTTCTAATAAATATTATTTTACAAATATTTATTTTTTGCTGTTCGCAGTCGTTTTTTTTTTAAAAAGATTTGTTTTTTTAGAATTTTAAGTGACAAGTGAATTATTTACTAATATTTATATACCTATATTATATTATTTTGCTGAGTTGTGCAGCAAGGTACCTACAGGATTGATATAAATAAACATAATAACGGAATCTATACATTCGTGCTGTTCGCCGTTAAGGAGTCCCTGGTGTATCTTCAAAGTCCGAAGTTCAATACCGATTTCATTAAAATGGGACCACCTCGAAACTATACTAAACCCAACGCAAAAAGAATCATTAAAATCAGTTCATAGATAAAGACGTTATAAAAAAAACACAGACCAATTGTCAACCTCCTCCTTTTTTGAAGTCTGTTTATATTCTGATTAGTTCTATGGCACCTATAGGACCCATAATATCTCAATCTACGCATTCGTATTGTTTGTCGTTAAGGAGTTCCCTGGTGTATCTTCCAATAACGATGAAATTAAAATGTGACCACCTTGGAGCTATACTGAATCCAATGCAAAAAGAATCATCAAAATCGATTCATAATTGGCAGAATGATCGCGTGACATACATACAAAAAAAACATACAGTCGAATTGAGAACCCCCTGCTTTTGAGAAGTCGGGCAAAAAGTAAAAAATTAAATAAAACGAGTTAGCATAATTTACATTTATAGATCAGCCTAAAGTTGTTGCATTTTAGGTAAGCAAAAACCATTTGTTCTACAAACATTTTTGGCGAATTGGTTTTTTAGTTTTCCATACAAATTGTGAACTTCTATGGGAATGTAAAAAATATAAAAGTTAGTAAAATAAAAGTCGTACAGATTGTCGTATAAACAAGTACATTTGGCATGATTACCCTCTTTCCGTGTCAACAAGTATGTCATGTAAAACTAAGGCCCTTAAATTTGTGGCGTCACTCCTTTCATTAACGATGGGTATACATTCAAATGCACGATTGGTAAATATTTTATACTATTATAAAAGGCATATTTGGCATTAACCCGGCATTCGATTTAGTGTCAGATTAGAAACAAACTACTAATTTTTAAATTTGAAACTCACTCTTTTTATCATTTACTTTATTGCGCTTGAACCGTTCGACAGATTTGGATAGCAAAGAGGTAAATTACACTCTGACAAAAGACATTGGCCTATAAAAATGCAGAAGATGCGGGTAACACCTAGTATTCGAGGGCTTAGCGCGAAAAGATTGACGTTAAGAGTTACGATATAGAGTACGCATACTTCCACGTTCATGTTTATTTAATAAATTGTAGTATAACTAGGATGGTATATAAATTTTCTAGCGTCACGCTAACAACAAAATGTTTGTGCCAAGCCCTCTGATAATTGCGCATTTGCCCACAATGACCTAGCTTCATGCATCCTCCGTGTTAGGCCCGACGCGGGTAAAACAAGGCCAGTCCATTCCGTCTCCGAACAAATTTAATTTCGCTAGTTGTAAGATAAATATTATTGTTTCCACAGGCGGCGGCCCCCGCCTTACAGAGCTCTTTTATAAGTAAACAAGTGTTCTGGCTTTAATAAAATTATTTTATGGAGATTTAGTGTTCGTGAGAGATGTTACAGACCTCCCAAATTATTTATGTAGGTAAAACATAAAAAAGGGTATATGAAAAAAGTATATTACCACGCCTGAGGGACACGACAAGGCGAAGTGAGAATAAGAGAAGTGCTTTTGCTTAAATCTAAGTGGTTGTTTTAAGAATTGTCAATAAAGTATGAATATGAGAAATGTGTGTTGCCAGTGATGACTTACGACAATGAGACTTGGTCGCTCAAGATGGGCCTCATAAGAAGGCTCAAAGTAATCCAAAGGGTAATGAAAAGAGTTGAGCTCGGAGTTTCTCTGCGGAACCTTATCAGAAATGAGGATATCCGCAAAAGAACCAAAGTCACCGATATAGCTCTCAGAATTGCCAAACTTAAGTGCCAGTGGGCGGGGCACATCGTTCGTAGAACTGACGGCCGTTGGGGCAGAAAGGTTGTCAAGTGACGACCTCGTACAAGAAGACGTGGAGTGGGGTGGCCCCCACTAGGTAGACTGATGACCTGGTAAAGGCCGCAGGTAAGAACTGGCTGCGTGCAGCACAGAGCCAGTCGTCGCGACGATCTTTGGGGAGGCCTTTGATATGCAGTGGACGTCTTTTGGCTGATGATGGGAAAATGTGCCGAGTCAAACTGGGTCCTTATTCGGTATGAGCAATTATACAAGTAACGCGGGATAATCTTGTGAATTGATCTTTTATTGGTATGCGTTCACGTTTATTTAATCGTTACGCACCGGCATTATCGTGATGCAGCGCGCTTTGTTTTACCGAATAAGGGTTTGCCGGCCGCGGTCGCAACAGCGTAGTGAAAAAGCGTGTAAATATGAAAGTATGGGTATAAAGATGAAAAAGGGTGTACTCCGTTGGTTTGGACGTATAAAAAGGATATCGGAGAAAATAATGACAGAATAGATATACAATGCAAAAGTAGAAATATATATATCGGGGAAGACTTACGCTGACTTAATATGATAAAATAGACCGTATTGTATTTGATGGTTGAGTCAAAAGTTTTCGTTATCCGCGAGCAACAAGAGATCATTGTAAGGTACTGAGTACTTTTTGCCTATTCCGTGAGGGACTGGGGCTAGATAATCCAACGTGATTGTAATTAGAGTTCAGATACTGAAGGGTAATTCAAAAGTCTCCATAGTCGGCGACGTGTATGAGACGAACTCTAAGAGTGGAGGAAGCCAGAGAGGTCTGTAAGGAATGAACCTATTGGAACTATGTACTCTCTGCCAACCCCGCAAAATATCTGGCATATAGACAGATAGATGATTCAGATACTGGATATAAATATCCACTATACATAAATATACGATGCTTCTTCCTCCTGACTGGAGCATGGTTGTTGTACGCTCACCCTCATTCCCGGTGAAGCCGTAACGATCCTACGGCCAACAATGTAGATTATTCACACACACAAAAGTAAACGATGCTATACAAACAAAATATTTAACGTGAAACAGTTAAAAGACAAAACGTTTACGGAGTTCTTTAAAAAACAAAGTAAATAAATAAATCAAAGAGGTGGGTAATTTCTAAAATATGCGTCAAGTTGTCGCGTCTGCGAGCCAGACGGCTGTCGAACTATAAACTTAATTATCGCTTAATTAGTGACACCGACGCCGTCTCGGGAGGGGGGACTACTTAACGAATAAAAGCCTTCCATTGGACCCTTTCCGTTGGCTTCTTGACCAAAACATAACTTTTTAACCGTCTGGTTTTATATACATTGCATTGCCTCTCGAGCCCGCTTTATAAATTAGCTTAACGATATTCCTCGTTCGAGTAAGGTCATTTAGCCATATTCGCAGATGATACCGCTCTCTATGTCGCGCATAGGAATAAGGGTGTCATTACCAGAAACTTTCAGGCAGCCGTCAACAGGGTGTTGACGTCGAAGAATCCCTTTCCCACCGGCCAGTGCAGAGCACCACGATACTCCCTTCCCGACCTAGTATACTCCCTTCCCCATAGCGACTGCTCAAGCCGAGGCCGTTCCTCCTTAAGGCACCCTTGAGCTAGTTGCCCCCTTGCCGTTCTGGATGGAGCGTAGTGGTTGCGCGCTCGGCTTCTTGTCTGGTGAAGCTGTAAAGGCCCCGCGGTCAACAGGGTAGATCATTCACACACATGATTAGCTTGATACAGTGTGACAAGATCTTTCGGCCCGTGGTGGCGTTGGTGTGAAATAAGTGTTACTATTTAAGATTTTTTTTCTACTTTCAAGGAGATATTTAAATAGGTGGAATGGCACGATTACTAATTAAACAAAGAATTTGGGTAAATTTAATAGCAAGCGGCAACTCTGTGACTGTCATGAAGTGACCTTTCACTTGATGACAGCGTTTAGTTTCGATTTTGGCCGTAGTCCAAAAGATCTTTGTGGAACTATACATTCAATGCTTGTCTCTAACAAGTTATTCTGCTGACTAAGATATCATCAAAATATCTTCAGCAATATTTTTGTAAGATTACAGTGAAATTACTTCGTCGCCAGACATAAATGTGATTTTATGCGATTTTCCAGTTGCAGTTTTCCACGACTTCGTATCCGGTTGACAACAGCGCCTCTGGCTTCCTCTACGCTTATAGTTCGTCTCATACACGCTCGCCGGTTACGGAGACTCTCGACTTCTCCTTCAGATAAGTCTCGGCCTATGGTCGTGGTAAGATAGTTTAGGTCTTCTTCGGTACCTACATCCTTTGTATTTGTATATCTGTTTTGTCATTCTTTCTTCATTATTATTATTAAGTTATATTATATATAGTATAATAGTATAGATTTTGTTTTGTATCAAGTTTATAGCTCCATATCTTCTTCACAGTACACCCATGTAGCAGTGTGGCCTCCCAAAAGAGGGTACTATGACTCTAGCAGTAGCTAAAGAAGTCCTATTTTTGGAGGGGAACACTCCGGCATTGAATTGTCATATGTCTCTCCACTATGTACAATGATAGCGGCACAGCTAATAGATGATCACACTTCAGATATTACTCTCGCAGTAAAGGCCATTAAAATTTATTAATTAATTCTTTAGTGTACATAAACAAATTGTTACAAGGTAAATTCATGTACAAGGCGAGCTTAACTCAAAGTCGAGTTTTCTACCAGCAAACCTTTGAGTGAAAGAGAAACAAATGAAATAAAACTATTTTTATGGATTTTATCGCGGTTTATTTTTGATTTTTAAGCTCCCGTCGTTTCGAGTGCTTTGCAGCACCCAAGAGTGGGAAGGAATTCCATACGCGCACAGCACGCACAGTAAATGAACCATTATATCGACTTGAGCTATGGCGAAGTGCACTAAGAAGAAGAGAAGAGACAGAGCGACACGGTTTTCCCCTGGGGACTTAATACTCAAAGCGTTTAAGCTCCAATTTAGATAAATAAAGTTTACTAAACATAATTGTGTGATTATTCTAACGCTGTTATATAGCAGTGAGAGCTACGGCAGTGAAAGGTATGCAAGAAAGATAATGAAAGAAGGTATAAATGCGAACTGCGAAACTGGACGGAATAAAGTAATGGTACCGGGTAAAACCTGCAGTATCTTACCATAACTTAACATACTGTCTTATCTCAAGGGTAAGTCAAGCGCTTCCGTAACTGGCGAGGTTGTATGAGACGACCTGCGAGAGTGGAGGAAGCGACAGAGGTCTACGGGAAGAACCAGTTGCAACTTTACACTCTTGTATCATTTGTTGGGTGCAACTACTAAAGTTGAATTCAGCTGCTGCGGGTGTTAAGTAAGCAGGTGTTATTAATTTTGACTTAAAAGATTTGTTAGTTTTTTTTCTTTACTTTGTTTTTAGAAAACGTAGCCCCACACTGGGATTTATTCTAGTGTCGTGAGTGCGTTTACAAACATGAAGATTCACATATACAAATACCCAGACCAAAACAAATAATCGTGGGTTACTCAAAGATTTGACCCGTGCGGAAATCGAACCCGCGACTATTAGACACAGCAGGCGGAACGGCTTAAGCTCTTAAACACTGCGCTAAATCGTCCGTCAAGTTACAAATTCTATACAAACCTTCACACCTATATTCTCCAAACGGGGGTGGCAGAGGTGACCTGAGTACATCCACTTTTCGCCGACGATGTTAGCTCCCATGCAATAGGAGGCACTAATTACAATTAAACGAGATTTTAAAAGCATACCGTACGCTAAATCATTTCTACGTTATTTTAGTAGGCTAGCGTCGTAAAAGTGAAGTAAAAGATAAGCAGTTGCATATGAGTTATTGGGGCCTGCCACTGGTTGCTATCTACAGCCACTTTTCATACATTTTGTAGGGGTTGGTTCTCCTACTGATCTTGTCCAACTCCCGTTGGTGAGGAGGACATAGAGAATATTAAACTTAATTTAAATAGTTGTAAGATAATTTCCTATACAAGTGTAAGTCTGGATACACACTATTTTAAAATACCTTTTATTGTAATTAGTTTCACCATCGGTTAAGAGGAATAAATGTTGATGTATTTAGAAATTTAATTTTGCTGAGTATTGATTTTGAACAGTAAATTTTAGGGTAACAGAGGGTATAATAAAATAAAAATTCAAATTTCATAATTTTAAAAACACCATCACGCCTGTATTCTCCGGCGGGGGAGTAAGCAGGGGTAGCAGAGGTGTACTGAGTACACCCACTTTTCGCCGACGATGTTAGGTCCCATGTAATAGGGGGCGAGCCTATTGCCATATATTGGGCACAATTCCAAACTTCGGACTCATACTAGGTATTTTTCGTTACAAAAATTACATTTGTCCGACCTAGGATTTGAACCCAGGACCTCGTGATCACCAAGCGATGCGCTTTATCCTAGACCAACGAAGCAGCCATCGATTACATAATTATATATCTAATTATTATTTAATTTCGACCATTTGTTTTACAGCTGAAACCTCTCGCATAAACAAACAAACGAGCGATAATTGAATTTCATTTTTTATTTCCGGACGGATTAATTAGTCGCGATCCTGGGAAGCTGCGAGGTGGAGGCAGGGCGGGGAGTAGTTTTATTAATTGAAATTAAAACGGCTAATCTACTGAAGGGCGTGTTTTATTGCTCTCAGAGCGAACTGACTCGCCCTCGAGGACGCTCAATTATGAATGATTTTTATCAGTTTGGTACTTGCAGACGCCTGATTTTGAATTAATCATTTCTTTAAAAGTCACTTCTAAATGTCAGTTCTATAAACTATTAGTAAATAGGTAGGTATACGGCAAATATCTATTACGGCAAATATAAATACCTACTTATTAAGCGTTTTCCTGTCCATTGGCTTGGATGAGCGGATATTGTTACTCTCGTGTAGAATATGTAGGCCGGGAATAGTATCAAATTGGTTTTTAGACTCCTCGTGAGACGTTTCTGGAACGATCCGACATCCACATTGTATGCGTTAGCTGGAAATAGTGTCAAACAAAATATATTTACTCATCATATTCTATTTAAGAAGATGATTGTCGTAAAATTTTAATTTTTTTTTTTTATCCTATTTGAGTTTGCGCAACACCAGAATCGGTATCGTTGGTCCAGACTTGATGTCGCGCGGCCTATTGATTCAACATTCAAGTTCAAACTGCACATTTTGTACGCCACGTATGCACCGCCATGTTTGTTTTACTTTTAAGTAAACCTTAATGAATGAAATTAAGAAAATCAGCCACAGAACTTTTCAAACTTCTTTGCACAGAACATAACTGACGTCGCTTTGGTTGTCGTATGCAAAGAGATATGACTTGTAATGGCTGTCCATAGATTTTATTTAATCTTGCCACAGATTATATAATGTTAATCGTGTCACTGTTGTTTTGATTTTTTGTCTATTTATTATTATTATTATTACTAGCATTTTAGTTATTTTGTAAACCCATTTCTTACCGTTTTTTTTTCTTTTTTTTGTGCTTACTTTTATTTCTTATACCTTCTTTTCATTTAATAAATTTATTTGTTACTTGTTATCGAATGTTAACACCCGTGACCTCACCAAACGGCCCGACGGAAGATCAAGGTTTTTGTAACGAAGTCTTTAATTACTATTGCTACAAATGTTTAATGTACATATAATATCCTACTTGACCACATGACCATCTGCCTGTAACGTATCGCACTCGTTGCAAATAAAGTTTTCTTTCTTTCAAATATAAACACTCTGGTGAAGAGAATTGACATTTTTGAGAAAATAATATAAAAATCTACTTATCTGTGTCAGAGCGAAACAAGGCCTGGAGTATTTTTACAGAAAGACATACGAATAAAGCAAGTTAAATAAAAATTTAACTTGCCTTGTTTGTGTGTGTGTATTTTTGTCTGCCGGTCTGTCTTTCCGGTTAATATTGTTTGATCCATTTTCAAGTACCTGCGGGTATCGATTGAGCTGATATGAATAATTTTTCAAGTACTTGCTTGTACTAGATAGCTCCGTTATTTTACAAATATATATTTATTTAAATTGAAGTTATAATATTATCTCTGTTAAGAAACTGTCCCACTGTTGGGCACGGGCCTCCTCTCAAATTGAGAGGGTTTAGGCCATAGTCCACCACGCTGGCCCAGTGCGGGTTGGCGACCTTCACACACTTTCGAGAAACTCTCAGGCATTCAGGTTTCCTCACGATGTTTTCCTTCACCGTTAAAGCAAGTAATAGTTAATTTTTAATACCCATATGCTTTCGAAAAGACGGAGGTGCGTGCCTGGGTTTGAATCGAAGACCTCTGACTTTGCATGCATAATTTTTACATGGGTGTTTTTGCATATTTTAATAATAAAACTAGTGGCTAGTTTAGTTCGTATCCGCAACTACTCATTTCAGTGGAGCTGCTTAGGCTCAAGCCGTCTATGCGGGACCGTACCCGCAACGACACAGCTAAGTGAGAGGTTTTAACCAGCAGACCAAATCGTCTTCGATATGAAAGTATCCTCTTGATTTAATCCTCCAACAACGTTTTTATAGAAATTGCTAGAAATTCTATCTTTAGTCTGTAGTACGACTATAATGGCGTGCGTCGCGTGTCGAAAATAGCATAGGTAATTGGCGGATGGCGTGCACTGCACGGGAACCGAACCCGCTTGAATTGATTGAATGTTACAGTCCATTAGTTGTCGAAGAAATTTCCTAATATGTAGTTTAATTGGACTCTATATTAATTTAAGCTAAATTTTATTAAGAAATGTCACATTTACTTTTTATTCGTAATAAAGAAATGCTTAGTTGCATTTATCGTTGGTCTGTTAGTCTAGTGGAATATGGTACAGCTGACGATCATAAGGTCTCGGATTCGAATCCAAGGTGGGAAATGCGATGTTAGAATTTCATCGAAAAAATTTTACATTCCGATTCTAGATCATGCCCGGTATACTGGCATAGAATCGCTTCATGGGTTTACTCAACGGAAAAAAAAAACTGTTCATTCTTCTGTAGTGTACAGTCCGCATTCTTCTGCCGTCCCACATGGAAAATATAGGCGTTATGGTGATAATTTTATATCCCAATCCAATCATAACAATATTCAAACTCGGATGGCTATTTCATCTCTTAATAACAAGAGGCAAACCTTTAATCAAACTATCTATCCATATCATCACGCCAGCTCCCTCGCGGGGTAGGCAGAGAGTACAGAGTTCCAACAGGTTCTTTCCTTACATACCTCTTTGGCTTCCTCCACTCTCATAGTTCGTCTCATACACACTCGCCGGTTACAAATACAAATACAAACAAATACAAATTTTTTTATTCATAACTACAAGTTCGTTCGTTCGTTCGTATACACAGTGTGGGTCTCATCCTTTAAAGTTAAAAGAAACTTGTATTAGGATGAGATCGCTCTTCCAAATGTGGTTAAAACAAAAACTTGTAAATGTAGACATAACAACAATTATAATCTAATAATAATAAGAAAAAGAGAAATCAGGAATAAAAATAATAATAACAATAACATGCAATGTAATGCTATTAATATATTTGTAATATTTTCTTGGTCATTCTAATATTAACTATGTATTTTGTTTGTCATACAAAAACAAAAACAACATCAATCAATTAAATTGAAATAGATAATAATAATAACAATAAGCCCGCAGGGCAGCTTGTGACGAGCTGTTGGTGAGTAACGACACCACGGACCCGAGTGCTTCAGAGAATCGGTCAGGGCCCCCAACTCGGCGTGTCTTCGTCGGTCGAGTGGAAACCGAAGGGTGCCCGCAGGACTCTCGGTTCTGGCTAGCCTTAATTGGCCGTCCAGAGAGGAGCCGTGAGAGCTATATCGACGTAGGAAGATAATGCGTTCCTACGTCGATGTATTCCAGGGGTGGAAGTGTTAAAGGGCATAACGCCGCGAGTAACTTCGGAGAAAGCGCAGTACACCTCTCTACACCCCTGAGCTGCTCACACCGGTGTTGCCCTCAATTATCCTAGGACGACCGTTTGAGGGCCCATCTAGTAAGCGGCGAGTCACCGCCGGCCACGGGTAATTAGGTATCACTAATTATGGCCGGTGTCCGTCCCCTTTGAAATAGTCCAGTTTCCATCAAACCTCAATTACATAGCCCTAGTTTTCTTTCCATAATTTACAATAGTCCTTGCACCTGCTGGGGTCAGTTCGCTGGTTATGTTTCTTCATTTTCAGCAAGTGATCTCAGCAGGTGGCTTACATAACATTAACTTCTCGCAAAGGGTCTCTACGTGTTGGACCCATGTCCCCATGCAAGCCTTTCAAAGGTCCGGGTAAACCCCGTGAATCTCAGCGAGATACATAAAATAACAATAAAACATATAATAATATGTAATCAAAAACAAAACGGAGCTTAACTATTAAATGAAAGTTCCTATAAACAATTCAAAATCGTAAGACATGCACAAATAATAAATTATTTATTTAAATATATAAATTACCTATTAGACTATACGTGTCAGTACACTTTCGGTTCCCTCATAATCTAAAGATTTCAACCATTGAATAATAGTATTATTACACTCCCTATATGACAAATCACAGAAATTAAGGATTCGATTTGCACGATTATATAGATAAGCAGATTGAGCATCGTATTGAATATTTGCAAATTTAGTCCTAACCTTTGGATGGTTTACAGCAGTATGACGTATACGTTTCTTGAGTATACTAGCGTCAAATTTTGTAGTTTTGTGTACCTTTAGAATACATTTCTGTATATAAAGTTGTCTAACGGTTAGAACATTACATTCATTGTAAACTTTTGTGGTCTTGTATGAAATATTCTTAAGTAATAAGATGTTAAGTAAAGAACGTTGAGCCCGTTCAAGTTTAATGAGTGAGGTTTTGTGTGTGCCTCCCCAAATAGGTGAACAATAAATTAATATTGGCTGGACTAATGTAGTGTAAATGTAAACCATAAGAGTCTGGTCAGCTATATGTCTGAGGTATTTAAACAGCCACATCAGTCTTCTTACACGTGATGTACATATATCTATCTGTTTGTGCCAGTTTAAATGTTGGTCAATATAGACACCCAAATATCATGAAAGGGAACTTTGTCCAGTGGTATACAATTGCATTGAACTTGTAAGCGTGGGTTGTGACAACAATGGGCAATCAATTGACAATTACTATGAGGTTGTAAGGAGCTTAATAGAGAGAAGGTTATGTAATTAGTTTCACTAAGGTTAAGAGTTAGTAGATTCATTTGTGACAATTTCGTCACATCATACAGTCCTGAAGTCGCTTTATTGAACACCTCTTCCCAGTTGACCCCATGAAAAAGCAGTACTGTGTCGTCTGCATAAGAGAACACCTTTCCATTATCAAGCTTTATATCAGTTAGGTCGTTAATATAAGTTAGGAAGAGGGTTGGACCTAGCACGCTGCCCTGTGGGACACCGAAAGTAGTAGTGGACAATTCAGAGCTGCAAGTGTTTTCATCTAGTTTTACTTGTTGTGTTCTGTTACTTAAATAGTCCGATAAAAGATCAAGGAGTGATCCACGTTCTCCTATTTTCTCTATCTTATTTATGAGGGGGATCGAGACGGTGTCAAAAACTTTCTTTATATCTAGGGAGATACATAAAGTTTCCCTTTTGTTGTCGAGATGGTCAACAATTTTACTAGTCAAGGCCGGAGACTCTTGACTTGCCTTTCAGATAAGACACGGTCTATTTGGTATAACTTTAATCAATATATGCTTTTATCGCTTATCATCTCCTAAGAGGTAAAAAGAACTGTTAGTAAGTGATACACGTAAGTATTATGTTTAAAAGACCGAGCCCTCATGTGAACCTTAGATCACGTTTCATAAACATAGGCTCGTCTTCGTAGTAAGTCGTCTTCGTCACTTATTTTTGCCCCAATTTCAGCGACAAACCAATTCGGAATCCACCCCCTTTTTTCATTTTCATCTATCAAAACCGTACCCGTTTGCAATGTTACTGCAATTAGCAATTCAAATAATCTCCTTCGTGCCTCCT
Source organism: Phalera bucephala (assembly GCA_905147815.2). Classification (NCBI taxonomy): domain Eukaryota; kingdom Metazoa; phylum Arthropoda; class Insecta; order Lepidoptera; family Notodontidae; genus Phalera; species Phalera bucephala. Next base: position 29,915,012 of record LR990609.1, read on the forward strand.
TTGAGTCCCCGCGGACCTCGAGTGCCTTAATGTGTTGCCGAAATTCACTTATTTTTTCCCTCCCTCGCCGATTTAATGATTTTGTGATTAAAGGAATGTTTTAGGTGTTTGAATTTGATTTGTAAGAGTTTCGGCCACTTCTCTCTGTGAGATTGAGTGGAGTGCCTTGGAAAATTATTAGGATTAGAAAATCTGTAAGACGGAAACCTTATACAATCATTTTGTTGGCTATTTGTTTGTCCGACGTTAACGATTTTTTTCTCACTAACATAAAGGCTAGTATCAACTTAAAATTTATGTCAATAGGGTCTACAAGGCAGCTTATAAGATGTGGATGTCTTTAGATTGAATATAAAATACGGTGCCTTGGCGGTGTCAAGTCCTTGGTTCTAAGTCAATGAAATCAAAGATAATTTAACCCTTTAAACTCACAAATAAAAACCTGGAGGGTTGATCTAGTATCATGAAATTTGGCAAAAAGTAAGGTTTTACAGTACAGGTTAACGAACGTGGACCAGCTGCTAAGGGTAAAAAACCGAGAAATACTTTTTATCACTATTGTAAAAAGAGCCGCTCAGAAAACGTTTCAGATCGCAGTTACATCAAATTGATCGAACATTCTCAATTAATTAACGGCCTGGTGTTTTAGAGAAGCAATAATTTTCGCTTGAACCGTTTAATTGGCAATCGACAGGCGTCCTGCTCCCACCCGCTAGCGATTTATGCCGCCGTTAATTTCAGAATAGTAATAGCATTTAAAATGAAATACTTTAGAACTGAAAGTAATTAAATTACTATCTTCTATCCCAATATCTACCCAAATACCGATGTCTTAAGACAGAAGTATTCCATGGTCGCTTACGATGAACATCATAAGGAGGCTCAAGATTTCCCAATGGAGAGAGCTATGCTCTGATTTTCCTCGAGAGATCAAACCTGAAAAGAGAATATCTGCAAGAGGACTAAAGTCACCGATATTACGCTAACATTCAGACTCAGTAGGGACCAAGTGTAGAAAAACATGCAGTGGGTGGGCCCCCTATTAGATGGCTTGGTTGGAGCACACAGCCGGTCGTCCTGGCAATCTTTGGAGGAAGCCTTATTTCATTATACTGAGTCTTACTCTACCAGTCCATTCAAATACATTTACGGTAAGAAGGTAACGCAATACATTACTTTCTTGTAGAATACTGCTACATCAAAAAATTCTCCTTATAAATTACTAGCGGATACCTACTCGCAACTCATTCTAAGCCTTATCCCGAAAATACACCTATCATATTCCAACACAGACATCACGAAAAAAATCTCAGATACAAATGACAGAAACTCGATAAATTATGCCGTAAATCTATCGGCGGAGCGAGAGCTCGCCGCGAAAATGCTTGTTATGACTAACTATGATTTATCTCCAATTTGTTTTAGATATGATGGATGCTGCGTTATAATCTGGGTGCAGTTAAAACAGTCGACCGTGTGATATTTCAATCTGATGCTAGATGCTCTTGCCGCCTGCGAATTGCTGTTTCTTCCTTATGCAGCTATTTCTGTCCAACCTGTTGGCTCTTTTATCGCCTGATTTTATCGCTTGGCGTGCTCTTATAGTATTTTTCACATAGGATGGGTAGTGACAGATCGAATTGCCTAACGAAATTTATATTTAATTCAATGGTGTTAAGGCTTAAAACCATAAGTATAGAAACGGGTCATGCCTTTGTATAATTTCGTTTGGCAATTCGAACTGTTACTACCTATCCTTTGTGAAAAATCTTATGAAAAATACTAAAGTGACTACTTCATAAATCGGCAAATTACTAGAAATGGTTTGTTATTTTCAGCACTTCTACCACATTTTTTGTTATGTAGTTATTGTAAACGTTTACTGGAGTCTAACTAACTATATCAACACAAAACAACAAATCATTCTGTCGGATAAATCTGAAAGGTGTGTCACGGGCAATAATACATTTGGCAGGGAGATCTGACTGGAGTAGTGAAAGGGGTAACTTTTGAACATGCGTTCTCATGCAATAATCAACGAAGTAACGGGTTTTGGTTAAATTGTCTGCGATAATACGTCATAGTTGGAAAGACGCTTCAGATCTTTTGTCCATTCTCAGGATATTTTCCATCCATTAGACACGGTATTTTTTCTATCTATCTATATCATTACACCAGATCCCTTGCGGAGTAGGCAGAGAATACAGAGCTTCAACAGCTTCTTTCCTTACAGACCTTTCTGGCTTCCTCCACTCTCATAGTTCGTCTAATACACGTTTGTAAGTTACGAAAACTCTTGACTTTTGACTTTGAATCAGTTTTTAGTATATAAAAATGATTGAAATGATTTTGACCCATATCAACAAATAAATTACAAGCAGCTATTTCAGCCTAGTCCTATTCTATCTATTAGCAAAACAAATTCGAATGTCTAGGTTCACTCGCCGGTGCTGAGGTCGGCAACATATCCCGGCGTCTCCCGGACGAGCCATTTGTCTCGCATCATCCCCCGGGATGACCCGCTTGATTAATGTTGGAGACGTTTGTATCGAACTTACGGAGCCTATCAAACTAACAGGAGGCGGGACAAACTTTAGACAACTATGAGTGATGCTCCCTTTTTGGGGTTAGTATCATCATTCGTAAAAACCGAACCCGGATAGGACCACGTGTTTTTCTAATTGACGGTTAAGACCATTTTTAACGATTTCAGAAAAAGTAGAAGGTTCTATGTTAGTCTGAATTTTTTTATGTATGTTAATCATTATTTCTGTCAATTGTAAACTGATTTTGATGATGTTTTATGCATTGGGTTCAGTATAGCTCCAAGGTAGTTTCATATTAATTTCATCGGTATTGGACCTTGGAGTTTAAACATACACCATAGAACTCCTATACGACTATGTAAACGATTGTGTAGGTTGAGATATCATGGGTATTACGTCAATCCTATAGATAGTATAGTCGTCGTCAATCCTATAGATCTTATAGATAGTCTGTATTTTTACTATAACTTCATTGCTTATAAACCGATTTTAAAGATTATTTTTACATTGGGCTTAGTATAGTTTTGAGATGGTTCCATTTTAATTCGGTATTGGAACTTGGATTTGGAAGATTTCACGAGCGGACTTTTTAACGGCAAACAGCACAAATGTGTTAATTCAGTTATTATGGGTATCATATGAATCCTGTTGGTACCTCACTGTAGTACTAAGATTTTAAATAGAATAATATAATATAGGTATAAAACTGTTAATCATAAAATTACTTATCACTTAAAATGGTAAAATAAACAACTTTAAAAAAAGGTATACCGACTTTATAGCACCAACCAGCACCGACTTCAAATATTTATTTTTTGCTTTAAGAAGTCTGTTTCCCTTTTTTAAAAACTGTGTTTGTTTTCTTAGAGTCGGGTGCAGATATTTAGTTAAAATTTGTATCATAGACCTATGACTTGATGAAAAAAATTAAAGTTTCTAAGTCAATACAATCAAAAGAAATGGTCATCTAAGGTCAATCAATCTAAGGACAGGACAATCAAAAAAATTGCTAGGAAGCAATTTTCATAATACTTATTAAGGATAATATTCTAAAGCTTCTAAGTTGTAATCATATCACATATATAAAATTATTCGAATTAGATGAATAATAATGCCACTTATATGGAACCCTTGGAGCCATAGTCTTGCACGTGTCCGGTTTGTTTTTTAATAGAGGTTTTGGATAAACCTACTATCTGCTTCAGAGAGAACTATTGTTTTTCTGTTCATTGTTTTAATTACAGGTACTAATGCGTTTTTTAAATGTAGCCCTAGGAATTATTTCTGCGTCGTGAGTGCGTTTACAAACATGGACTTTTGTTTATATATTCCTTTTTTATTTAAAAAAAACTTTGCCCCACACTAGGATTAATTCCTGTGTCGTGGGTGCGTTTACAAACATGAAAATTCACATACACAAATACCCAGACTAGAACAAATAATTGTGGATCACACAAAGATTTGTCCCGTGCGGGAATCGAACCCGCGACTATTAGACACAGTGGGCGGGGCGGGCTAAGCCCTTAACCGCTGTGCTAAATCGTCCGTCAGTCAATCGTCCGTCAATTTACATGCACAAACACCCAGACTGATATAAATATTTGCGGGTCACACAAAGATTTGTCCTGTGCGTTGTGCAAACGAGCTTATGACTATTTCGATTGAGAAATTATTAATACACTTTAAATGAACTCAGTTTTCCGATATTAGATAATAATATGACCCTTTATAATATACTACCAACATTGTTTTAAATTTTGAATCAACAAAAATCCTGTTTCACTACGTATTCCAGATAAATAAAGATTACCAAATAATAAAATGATGGATTCCAGTAGCCAAGTTTTTCACTACTAAGATTTGAGATAAGGCTTTTAAAAAGCTTTCAAGTAGATCCCTCAGTTTTCTGCTAATGGAAAAATTATAGGCTCTAAAAACGGTATGAATTTTTTAGTTTAATTACGAACCGAGTACTCCTGAAGTAGGTTGGCGTAGCGGCAACTGTTTAATAACGTGAATAAACCATAATAAATCAATTAATACCGTCCCGCTGCTGGGCAAAGGCCTTCTCTCATAAATAGTGGTGAGAAAAGTTAGTCATGCTCCACCACGTGGACTCAATGCGAATTGGTGGAGGTAAGTTTATGGCCAACACTTGGAACTTATCAAGCAGCCATAAGGCTTCCAATTTGGCTTTACCGCAACCATAATAAGTGGTCACCAGGACCAACAGTTTAACATGCCTTCCGGAGTACAGAGACGCTCGTAAATGAAATAGTTACAATCTTAGACCGCCCGAGCCGAGAGATCTAGGCTATCGTTAAGAACACCTCAGTCCCGTAGAGCTATAACGTACGTGAATATGAAAGTGAACGCATTTCAACAGTTGTTTTTCAACATCCTTTTATTACGAAAGTCGAGATTTAAACTGTTTTTTGATTCGGCTCTACTCTTCGATCCGTCCGTGTAAGTTAAACCTAAATCAGAATAAATGCAACATACTTTCCACCGAGGCCGTTAATAATCCTTAGCTGCTATCACTTACCATCATTGAGCAGCGGTTGGACTTCGGCGTCCGGTCTCCCTGCCGGGCAGAGGGGGAGCGCAGGCGACGAAGATGCGCCCCCACCCTCAGATTCCACCTGCAAGAGATCAGTCATTTAGCTATAACAGTCGTAACATTGATATAAAAAAACCATCGAGAAGTTTTTGCTTAATGGGTATTCTGATATAGACCTGAAAAAGCAGCCGATTTTTTACAGGTTGAGTCTGAATAGACTCAACCTGTAAACAATCGGCTGCTTTTTCAGCCAATTCGGCTAGGGATGAAAAGGCATCATCGTGCCCAATTTTACTGAGCGGGAGTTTCAGAGGTGTACTGTGTCCCAATGTAATAGGGGGCCCGTCTATTGCCATTATATCATGCCTTTTGTAGACTACAGGCAGAATCCACAATGTCCGAACTAGGACTCTAAACCCTCGCTCGTATTAGGGAATTGCTGCAAATATTATACGCCATCCAACGAGGCGATGTTTGGTGCGAAGCTTTTGCCAGGAAAATAAATAAATTGCAATAGCTAATGAAAGATGTTACATTTTTAAAAATAAATTAAAATCATGTTCAAGAAGTAAGGTTCAATTTTTGATATAAGCCAAGCAGACTAACATCATAGCAATTAGTTGACCCGTATTATTTTATAAGTTTTCTAGATAACAGATATTTTTTGTTAACAATATTTTTATGTGGTTATCGAAGGACTGCCCACTCCCAGGCGTTTTATATAATTGCGTACGTGCGATGTGGGTGAAAAATAGATCTCGATATATGTTTATATTTCCTAATCTCCCTTAATAAATTCTAAAAAGCTTATGAATATTACTGCTGACGATTTAGCGCAGTGGTTAAGAGCCTAAGCCGCTCCACCCGCTGTCTAATAGTCGAGGGTTCGATTTGCACGGAACAAATCTTTGTGTTACCCACAATTATTTGGTTCGTTCTGGGTGTGTGTGTATGCGAATTTTCATGTTTGTAAACGCACCTACGATACAGGAATAAATCTAATTTGGGGCTACATTTAAAAAAAAAGAAAGGAATATAGGTACAAGAACAACACTTAATAGAATATACTCAGAAACTTATAAAATTATGTAATTGTTAGTCTTTTTCCCATTCTTTCGTTGTCATTTTTCTTACAGGAGCTCACCAAGAGATCCCCTCCAATGGCTTATTATTCACAATCCTCCCCCGTCGCAGCACCCCGCAAGCACGGATTAAGTCCTTCAAGACATCACAGCTTAAAGATACAGCTCGCTCGTTCCATCTCAATGATGACGAAGTGAATTTCATTCATAAAACAATATGTATGAAGAGCTACTTACTTTATATGAATTTTATGGATGTAGCGGTTTGTTAAATAGTTTTTGTACATGTTTTCATACGTATATTCAAAATATCAATGAATATACGTGAAGTACTACTCGTAAAGTAATTTTATGATCTTACACAATACCATAGTAAAGCATTCGTTAAATTATTACAGAGATAAGTCGGTAAAAGCGGCGATCGTACGCGAAACAAGTTATGAAAAATTTCTACGGCTCACCAGGCCGGATAGCAACGTCATAGTCCTTTTCATCAGTCATGGGCACGCTGACGTTTAGAATTTGATGTGGCGACTAGAAATATGGTGAGTGTGAAATAGAATCGATTGAATATAGTATCAAGAAAGTTTATAACGAAGAATAATCGATATTTATAAAAATAATTTAGGAACAAAATAAAATAATCTCATTACTTATATACAAATCAAGCCATTGGTCAGAAAATTCGTTTGACAAATCGCTTGATTCGTCGATTACGTGTACTATTATTAAAAAATCTATAAAATTGTCTGTGTTAATATGTCAAGATAGCGCATCCGCGTTTATTTATTAACTTCTTGACCATGAGAATACTAAATATTTCACTGAGATACATAGAATAATATATCCATAAAACAATTAGCAATCGATTTTGTACATGTTAAAACACAACATATCGATTATAACGATTTTATTGTGGCAGTCCCTAAAACGCAAACCGTTACAATTTACATAATAGAAAAAGAGAGCTTTATTAAGTTTTTTTAAATAATCACGCTAATTTATGAACAGTATATGATTTAAATAAAAAGAAAAGTAGATATTTGATGTATTTTTATATTTTTTTTTCTTTCTTGGATTCTATATATTCAATATTCTTAAATACAATATGCGTAAAATGGAACATGATCAAACGTCACCGTACCCATGTCTCGTGAAAAAGACTATAGTACGTCATCGTGTCGTACCGCAGGAATAAAGATTTTATGTGTACAGCACAAAACCGATAGTGGTGTCAATCTTTGGGGAGGCTTATGTCTTATCGTGGACGTCTTTCTTCTCAAGAAGAACAAGAAAAAAAATTTAAAATGATTTCACTTCCCTCCTGTGCAAAGATGTTAGTAAGTACCGCGGCCATGACTAAGAAGTGAAGAAGCTGTACTTAAGCTGTGTAGAGGTTGTCCAGCGCGAGCGGCCAGTTTACGAGAACCTCGGCCTTTCCCGAGTCATCATTACTTCCGCGAGGCTCTCGTTTAAGCAACAATGCACAGCCAATTAGCGGGAATGTTTGTGAAATTGCTAAGAAAACTCAACCCCGGGATTACAAATGAAAAATGTATCGATGTGGTCGCGGCAGCCTCGTTGTGAAATTGAAGGACTCAGATGGTTGATGCGGTTTTTATTTGGGTAATGTTTTATTGCTGATCCGGTGATCTACTGAAAAGAGCTGTTATCTTTTGAATTAAAATTTAAATGGCACCACAATAATCGTGGCCAATACTTAGAAAAGGAACCTGTTGGAACTCTGTACTCTCTGCCTACCCCGCAAGGGATCTGGCGTGAGGTTATAGATAGATAGATAGAATACTTAGAAAAAAAAGTATTAAATTATGTGAACACGCCCGCTAGAACATTGCACGGCTTGAAATATAACATTCAAGCTGGTATGGCAAAGTTATAAGAGTTAAAAAGCAGAGAGAAATCTATTTTTATTACGCCATGTATCTGCGGTGTAGGTAATACCGAGGTGCAACAGGCTCTTTCTTTACAGATCTCTCTGGCTTCCTCCATAGTTCGTATTATCATAGAAATCTCGAATCTTATTAATAAGATTACTTTGATAAAACACTGTTATATTACCAGCGAAGAATGAATAGCAAAAGAATTCAACGTCCAACAATAACTAAGACCTCTATTTATATCATCAAGACAGATCTCTGAACTAAGAGACTTATAAATAAGCTCTCGTGGGTCTAAATTACGTTACTCTTTTCCTATGCCTAAACCGCAAGGGATCTGGATAGATAGATAGATAGATAGACTCTTTTCCTAAACTCAATTCCTCGCCACAAAGCACACCTTCTCGAATAAAATCTCTGAAAATCTACTCACATTCTTACCTGCCTTATGAGAAGACGCTTCCATTAGACCATGTCACCTCGCGCACCATCCGGAAGCACACCAGCGTCATCACACTCAGCACTAGGTTCATTATAAGCAGTAAACAGAGAAAGTCCGCCAAACCTTGGACAACTACCCGTAAACCGAAGCCAAACATCCCCAAGGATTTAAAACCGTAAAAAATAAAACTTCACTACTTTGAAGATGATTTTCGTAACATAGAAACCAATTAAGCAAATGGCACGAAATGTTGGAAGTATTCTCATATTTCGTATTTTACCATTAACGTAGGAAGAAAGACAAATTCTTGGAGATTTCTTTTCCACAATGACAAGTTTGGTTGACAGTAATTATTGTTGATGGTTGATGCTACCATGTGATATTTAAAAGAGGTTAACTGTAAAGGATATAATGAGTTCTTAAATTTAGGCGAATATCACACATAAAATAAAACTATTTTTCGGATTTCGGAATTAACCGCGATAAAGTCCGAAAAATAGTTTTATTTTACGTGTAAAGGATATAGTTTATGGATTTTATGGGAATGAAAACAACCTGGCCTATTTACAAACTTTTATTTCACTTGCAATGTTCATATATCTGTCTGTCTGTCTTTCCGGTTCAAATCTTGTGATCCATTTTTCAAGTACTTATAGTTATTCGATTGAGCTGAAATTTGGTATACCTATGTAAGTTTGGTGACAATGCAATAATATGGTACCATGCACCTGGTCTGATGACGGAGTTGGAAGGTGGCCATCAATATTTTTGTAATATACAACGTTAGACCCGGATAGTGCTCCAATGGAGCCGGAAGGAAGGTATAGGAACTCCTTAAACAAGCAATATGTCTTCGTTGTGTTTTTGCTATAAAAGCTTGTTTTTTAAAAGGTCTTTTTATACATTAGTTTGCTAAATATGCCTACAAGTTAAACATGAACTATGAGAGTGGAGAAAGCGAGAGAGGTCGGTAAAGAAAGGTTCTGTTGAATTCTCTGTCTACTTGGCAAGAGATCCGTCGTGGTAATATGTATTTGAGGACTTAATTATAGGTATTCGGAAAAGTAAGTATTGTTGGAATGGTATTTTACTGTGTTTATTTGCTATATCATATTTGTTCACAAAATTGGTCATTTACACTTCTTTGGTCAATAAAAATAGATATCCTAGGTTTTCCTTCAAATCTTATCACCTAGAAAACTCAATTCAAAATTTAACGCCGTTCCACAAATTGGAGCACCTCGATTCATTAAATACGAAACGTGTCAAACGAATGTCAGGGCGAAGCGAGACAAATGGCCGGCTCCAACGAAGCACCACGCGGGAACCAATTGCCCCTCTGGGACGATTAGTTACCTTCAAATATCTCGGCCCGCAAATCTGATTTGTTGATCCTCGGTATTTAGGCTTTGTTTTTGATTTTGCCTTTTAAGTCTAAATCTTAGGACCAAGTACTATCTTTATGTCTAATTCATTTGTGTGAGAGTAGATTTAGCCTATAAAATAAATACGCTATTGTCACCTACATTTTGCCGACGATGTAACTTCATACATTATGTATGTAACAAATTGGTTAGAAGCAGCCCAAGATAGAGCGCTTCTGTGTATGTAATGTTTTTGTTATTTTTTTATTGATTAGTTTTACGGCAAAACCAAAAAGAAGGGCTGTAATTTTAGCAGTCTGTGTATATTGTTATTTACATTAGATCTACCGTAGCGACTAAGCTATTCAAACGGTTTTGATTAATGGGATGCTAATGGATTAATTATTATAGTCCGGGCGACACAGGTTATATTTTATACGAACAAAATCATTATGTCCAATGTTACATCCAAAAAACACTTCGTTCTCTTATTATTGTTTCTGCGAATAATATAGTCGATCATTATCAGTTGAATGCAAAGCAATAAGTAACTACAATTCACAAATCAGAAACTCCTCAATTGCACCATTCGCGAGTCGTTTGTTGCGCTTGATTCCCCATTGTTGCAAGAGCGTTGAATGTGCATTTACAATTAGCGCTCGGCCGCCACCATTATCCGTCATTCTGTAATCTGCAATGTCATTATTTATACCTGTTAATAATTAGAAACAGATTTTTTCCGTATGTTGTTGTGTTTTTACTATTTCTAGCCTACGAAGACAGTTGCAACATCTTGATACACTACTATTACAACATTACTTTTTTTTCGCATATGGCAACAGGCTGGCGAAATTCCTGTAGAAATAACGATTTATATTGAATTTGTTGTCTTTTTAAACCCGTTGAAAATAAAAGCCGTGTATTCCCAATACGTACTTTATAACTGTCTGCTTCTCAATTTAGGTGTATTATACCATTCTGCCATATTTAATCTGATATGTAAATTCCAACTGTCATTTGATTCTGACATATGAAAGTATTGTATCTTTAATACATATAAAACAGGCTGGCGAAAGTCTTGTAGACATAACGATTTGTATTGGATTTGCTGTCTATTTAAACCCGTTGAAAGCAAAAGCCGTGTATCCTCAATACGTACTATACAACCGTCTGCTTTTCAATTTAGTTGCATTATACTGTTCTGCCATATTTAATCTAATATGTCAATTAAAATTGTCATTTGAACTTGACTAAACCTTCTAGTACTATGCGTTTTTCTATTTCTTTTACACGCAACCTTTTTTTTCATTTATAAACATTGAGTGGCGGTACGTGGAATGTGAAGACTTATGTACGAGTATATACCTATAAAAGCTGTATCAATTAAATAAATTAATTCTATCTATAAAGTCTTTGTATCGCATGTATAATGGTAAATTTATCTTTCTGTATATTCCCATCGTTGGAAATTGAGTGTGATTACGTAAAATCATTATTATATTTTTTATTTCATTGTAAGCGGCTGTACTACCTGCTGAAACTGGTAAGCTGCGGAACCTTAAAATCTCGTGCGTGGAATATGAAGACTTATGTATATTTCTACAAAAAAGCTGCATCAATTAAATAAATTAATTCTATCTATTACATTTTATTTTTTATTTCATTGTAAGCGGCTGTACTACCTGCTGAAACTGGTAAGCTACGGAACCTTAAAAATGTTACATATCGATATCGATAGATCTATTAAATTTAATGTCATGCATTTTAATGTATGCTGAAACACAAACAAAGCTGAAACTAGTAAGCTACGAAACCCTAAAAATGTTACATATCGATAGATCCATTAAATTTAACGTCAAAGCTACATCCCTATTCTTTTTTTTATATTGGGAGTATTGTTTTATTAAGTTGACAGCATATCATAATTTTATCTTGGCAGCAATAACATTTAAAATTATCATGGCGGTAAAAGTTATCGTGTAAGTTCCATACAATTTGCAATTTCGTTCTCTAGTATGAATGTCTACCTCTTAAAACGTAGTGATTATATTCTCTTTGATATAAAATTATTATCGTTAATTTTATATCGTTTAAAACATGTTAATTTAATATCCCTTTAGAAGGTGTATTACTAAATATAATTAGCGTTGTATTCGTTGTTTTCTCTAGGGCGTTGTATATTCCATAATAAGCAAAGTTAAATTCGAAATATCCCATGTAAAAACAAGTCGGATAGGTGACCAGAAAATTATTTGGCTAAATTTTTACTGGATAAAGATCGGTAAGTATGTTTATTTTATAATATTATATTTTACATTCATTTACAGGTATTATAGTACTTGCGGTTCAGATAAATAAAAATATTAAAAACAATAGTGATGTACGGTCATGTTATCGATACGTTGCATTCTTAATGTTAATAATATAAATTTATGATACTAAAGCTTCTAGTACCTACTATGCGTTTTTCTATTTTTTTGACATGCAATCTTTTTTTTGCAGATGTAAATAATGAGTGGCTGTACGTGGAATGTGAATGTTTTTCTATTTTTTATTACATTGTAAGCGGTAGTACTTACTACCTGCTGAACCTTCTAAGCTACGGAATCCTAAAAATTATGCATATCGATATCGATATGCAAAATTTTTATGCGATAGGTTCCTTAAATTTTACGCCAAGGCTACATCCCTATTCTTTATTTTATGTAGGCAGTGTTGTTTTATTAGGCAGCATATCATAAATTTCTTTTAGCAGCAATAACATTTAATCTTATCATGATGGTAGTACTTTGAGTGTAAATTCCATACAGTTTGCGATTTCGAGCTCTAGTATGAAGTTTTGCCTCTTATAACGTAGTGATTATATTCTCTTTGTAGGGCAACACCGGGGCTAACAGCTGGTTTTGAGTGCCTCGTTGTTTTATTGAGATTATTATTGTTTTAATTTAAATATACTATTTATTTATCATTTTTTTCATAATCTTAAGGGATAATATGTGTCTATGTTTGACATTAATTTATTGTTATAAGTGTCACACTGTGTACATTTTGCGAATTTTATGCTGTTTTGTCAAACGTGTGTTAAGCTTCAGTTTATAGTCTATTTTGTATTTCTGCTCACCTTTTTTGTTTTCTTACGGTCCTTATAGCTTTGTTTCTCTAATCCTAAATCACAATGCTGACTTCGCTCGCCAGGATTCTAAGCTTCACTTGGCTTTTAATGAATTTAAGGCAGCAAGGAATTAAATAGGGAAAGAGATGAAAACGAAAAGCACTATTACATCTATCAAACTCGAATAAAATTTTAAAAATATAAATAGTACGGCTGTACTCAGATATTTCTGACGCCCTAGATGCTCTAAATAGGCTCCAACTTGTTGTGGACGGATTCAAGGAATGTAGTTTTGAGTGCGAGAAAGCTCTCAATCGTATATCAATCTGAGAAACCAACTACAAAAGGTCCATTCACAAATAACGCAGTTTGAAAAAGTCAAACTCTACATGACGGCCTCTTTGAACCAGAGTCTAGTCAACGAATTAGTGGTCTGTGCCGCGGGCATGGTCTCTGCTGAACCTAATGCAAGTTCCTTTAGCTCCTTTGTTACTTTAAAACAGCCTGTATCACCTTGCAATGACGAGGCAATAACCCACTTAAAAACATTAAAAGATATGTAACATTAAACAAATATATTCGGAAAACCAGAAAAAATTGTAAAAAGGCAGGTTTTGTTAAATGTTAAAATAAATGGGGAAAAGTTGCAGTTCATAGATAAGTTAGACTTTTAGGTATCAAAATTAGAAATGAAAACGTCCAAGTATAAAAATAATGCGCATAGCTTGCAATTAGAAATAAATAACTTTCACGATACATTAAAAGTTATGATAAAAAGATATGAAAATTTTATTAATAATTGCTTCCCATGACATAATACAAAAATTTTAAATTTGAATTTAGCAGTATATTATTAATCTTTATTGGAAATAGGGAATGTTTCCAAGAAACTACTAGGAGGGATCAAAAAGTAGTGAGTACGACATACTCCTTGGTAAAAAAAAAATACTGGCAGGCATAGCTCAGATACATATTTGTAATATTAATAAAAAAAATCTTTGATTCTCTTTTGTTTTTTTTCTGAATGTAGTCATTTGTTTGCTTCGTGTCGGAACGTGTTCTCGAAAATGGAGAAAAACGAAGTGCGAGCCGTTATTAAATACCTATGTTTAAAAAAGTTAACGACGCAAGAGATTCATTGCGATTTGGAGGCGGAACAGACTCTAGGAGAGTCTGTTCCGCCGTACTCCACTGTCGCAAGGTGGGCTTCACAATTTCGAGTAGGGAGAACGAGCACGGAAGACGAACATCGTGGCGGCCATCCATCGACGTCAGTCACCCAAGAAAATGTTGTCAAAGTCGAGAAAATTGTATTGAGAGATCGAAGAGTTACCATCCGATACTTAATTCAAGAAACGGGCATTTCATATGGAAGTATTCAATCCATATTACTACTAGGACTATAAGTTCTTACAGGTGTCAATACAGTTCATTGTACTTTTGGTTATTACAATTACAAATAAAATACTCGCTTATTGGACAAACATTTATTATTGGGACATACATAATAGTGCAATTTACAACATATAATGAAGTTAAGTGACAGTGTGTCTTTAGTATAACAATATTTACAAAAACAATATCTTAAAACTAACTATAATAAAAAACCTACCCTACTACTAAATAAAAAAGTGTAAACAAACAATCTGTGTTAATTTATCAGTACTTTGTTGTGTAGTGTGTTCACACCCTTATCGCGGACAGTGTTTATTAACTGCCATAGTTGTTACAACATAGCGCTTGCGGTTATCACCATAATACGTCTTTCGCAGAAACAGCGCCATCTCTTATTCTGCACGGTAAGAGCCTAAATTACGCAGCGCCATCTACAGTGTATGCACAAATAGTAAACAGCTGTTAAACAACTTATAATTATGTCTAAATGCGGAGGATGTGGGAAGTTTCTATCCAGCGTGAACAGTATACGTTGCTGTAAATGCGTGATATTTTTTCACAGGGAATGTGTAAACGTCCCTGAAAAATCTAAAATCAAGGCAACGTGGAAGTGCCCAGAGTGCAAATCGAAAGTACCCCGGAAGGACAACTCTGCTACTCCGGTAAGGGGGCAGGAATCAGACTCTAGTCCGGATGGTGGTAGTGGCTATGACAACACAGCCGCCGGCTGTTCAACTCGGGATGCGGAGCCAGGAGATACAAGCCCCACTTTGATCGGTGAGATCTCTTCCTTGCGTGGCGATATCAGTGCCCTGAGAGCTGAGGTCCGAGAATATCGGGACGAAATCTCACAATTTAAAGTGCAGCTTAAGTCGCATGGAGAAGCTATCTCAGCCATAGAGGTCAGGGTTGCGTGTCTCGAAAAAAAATTTGAATATCTTGTTCCCCCGACAGTAATCCAGTTGAAAATACGAGCGCCGAATTGAGATGCCAACTAAATGAGCGCGACCAGGAACTACTGCTGAATGATATCGAAATAGCAGGTATTCCCGAAAGTAAGGGCGAATCCGTGACACACCTTGTTAAGACGCTGTCAATTAAACTTGGTGTCAGCTTGGAGGACAGGGATATAGTCCACGCGGAGCGCGTCGGGTCGACACGCCGGAACAGAGTGGAGACCACTGGTGGTGATAACTCCGTGACTGGCGACCCTGCTGCGCCCCGGCCGCGCGGTATCTCTGTGCGCTTTGCCCGCCGTGCGACACGCGACCAAGTTCTTCGCGAGGCCCGAGTGCGCCGCGGTCTCTGTACGACTGATTTGGAGATACACGGCGGTTCGTCGCGCATTTATGTCAACGAACGCCTTACTCGTGCTAATCGTCTCCTATTCTACCAGGCAAGGCAATCTGCTATCCAGCATAACTGGAAATATGTATGGATCAGAGACGGTAGAATACTAGCACGCAAGGAAGATGGGCGAAAGGTTGAAAAAATCCGAAATGAGAAGGACATTATTACGGTTTTTTCTCAACATATTGTTTAAACCTCATAATAATATTATATTATTTTCAAACAGTTACGATAAGCAACTTGTCCTATAATGTATTTTTATTGTGTTTATGTCTTACAACCCTCTTAAAACTTGTTATTATCTTGAATTGTAACCTTGCTAGTAACTTTTTTGATGTTTACCCGATCCTTTCGCATAGTATCTGTCTCACGGTTTTAAGTCGTTCAGTATATTATCCGAACTTCGTAAACGCATTTAACACGATCACAATCCCTATACACTTATTTTTATATTATTCTCTAATTATCTATACTTCTATTATAGCTCGTATAACACAAATTAACACAGTGACACTACACACAGCCCTATTTTTTTACTTATGTACACATAAAAATATTTATACTCAATTGACATGTAAAATTGACTTAAAAAAATATATACATTCTTTTGGATTATTTATTAATTGTAATACTAGGTGATCGCTATTTAAAAGTTGGTTTCTTAAATGCGGGATCCCTTGGCAATAATCATGATGATTTTATCTGTGCAATAGAAAATCATTGTTTTGATATTGTTGCCATAAATGAAACGTGGTTGCGACCGGGGGAGGACGACCGTGCGCTGAGTGTACCAGGGTATCGTCTGCGCCACACGCCGCGGCCGGCTAGCGTGCGTGCAGGCCGCGGGGGGGGGGGGGCGTCGGTTTTATGTGCGACGCGGACTTAGTGCGCGTACATGGGCTATCCCTGCCGTACATAGACACGAATCGGTGGAGCAAATGTGGTTGACGCTCACACTAAATAGTAAAAAGATCGCAATCGGTACGGCGTATCGTCCTCCCTGGCTCGATATCGATCTCTTCCTAGACAGCGTTACTGATACCATTTGCGCGCTCGGAAAATGCGACCATTACATATTATTAGGCGACTTCAATATAAATTTTTTGCTTAAAAATGATCCAACAACAAAAAAATTGATCGAATTTTTGTCATATCTGAACTTGAATCAATTAGTAAAGAGTCCTACTCACTATACGGATAATAACGAACCACTAATTGATCTGGTGTGTACGAATCTCAAAGAAAGGCTTACTGACGTCGAACCTTTTGGATCCCTGCGAGGCCATAGCTTAATTGTCTGTGAATTTTATATTAAAAGGGACTCTTTTAAGCCATTTTGGCATACATACCGACCGATAAATGATATATGTATGTATAGTTTTTACTTGGATTTTGCACAATTTAACTGGAATTTAATGATATTTTCTACTAATGACATAAATGACATGGTGAGTGCTTTTGGCCAATGCCTAATAAATCTGTTTGATGTTCACGCACCCTTAAAAACGTGTCTTGTAAAAGAACGGTCATACCCGTGGATAACGGACACGGTAAAACTTATGATGCGGTTACGTAATGAGGCCCTTGCGTCATATAGAAGCACCAAGTCAGATTCAAAAAGAAAATATTACAAAGAGTTGAAGTCGCTAGTGGTTACCTCAATTAATAGTGAAAAACGTGCATACTTTAAGTTTGATATCAACAACAAAATTAAACGACCTAAATCGTTGTGGAATAACATCAAGAGGGATTTAATACCGTCCAAGCAGAAACAGAGTCAAGATCTTCCATCATATTTTACGGACCCAGATCACATAAACAGTGAATTCCTTAAAGTACCGGGAAATGCAAAGCCCGCTATCTCTTTGTTAACCTTTTATGAATATCATCGTTATAGTAACACAGCATTTGAATTGACGCCAGTGAGCAACAAATCGTTGCTCAGTATATTCTTGGTCTTAAATCAGAGGCTGTGGGATGTGACGGTATATCTCGTAAAATGTTGACTTTTTCTTTATCGTATATACTCCCAATTGTTACTCAAATAATCAATCACTCCATACAGACATCAACCTTCCCTGAGACTTGGAAAATAGCATCCGTCAGACCTCTAGCTAAAAAACCTAACCCGTTAACTACTGCAGACCTTCGGCCTATCAGTATTCTTCCATGTCTTTCTAAGGTTTTGGAGAGGGTGGTGTGTCAGCAACTGACCGACTACCTAGAGAAGAACTCAGTCCTACTCATGTTGCAATCAGGGTTTAGGAAACGACATAGTACTTCTACCGCTCTGCTCGATGTCACTGACAACATCTTATCTGCCCAGGACCAAGGAATGTGTACACTTTTGGTGCTACTTGACTTCTCTCGCGCCTTTGATTGCACTGATGTGACTTTGCTTCTATCGAAACTTCACTACTACGGGTTCAATCAAAAGACAGTGCTATGGTTTCATAGCTACCTTAGCCATAGAAAGCAGATGTTTGAATTGCGATTAGATGATGGTAGCACCCGAGTGTCGCAACTAGCTCCTGTCAAAAGGGGAGTCCCTCAGGGCTTTATTTTGGGTCCTATCTTATTTATTTTATACTGTGCTGATATGGCAAACTGTATTAAGTTATGCAACTACCATATATATGCAGATGATGTCCAAATCTATATTTCCTTTACACCAGACAAATATGAATCTGCTCTAGTAGCTCTGAATAATGACTTAAGGAATATAGCGAAATGGTCAGAAAGTAGTTGTCTAGTACTTAATCCGTCCAAAACGAAATGGATGTTATTCGGAACAAAAAAACAGTTGTCGAAACTACCTGTAACTCTAGATGTAGATATGGCGGGGCACTCTATAGAAAGGGTGTATGAGGCACGTAATCTTGGGCTATATGTTGACTGTGATCTTAGGTTTGAAAAACACATAGCGGCTGCAGTTCAGAATTGTTTTTATCGTCTGAAGATTTTGTACAGAATGAGATCATATCTATCCGAAGAGCTACGTGTACTATTAGTCGAGTCGTTAGTGTTATCAAAGCTCAATTATTCAGACACTGTATATGGCCCACGTTTGCTAGCCAGGACGAACTGTCTTATACAAAGAGTACAGAATGCTTGTGTACGTTTCTGTTTCGGCGTACCCCCTCGCACCATGTCACACCACTCCTTAACAAACATGCAATTATAAAAATGAAACGGCGTCGTAAATTGCATATGGCGTGTCTTCTTTTCGGGGTTATTAAATTTAAGGAACCTTCATATTTATTCCGAAAACTTAACTGGGTTACCATTCAGCGAGGCTGCCCGTCAAGGCAGTGTGCGCAACAGCTATGTATTCCCCCGCACAGATCGGCAATCTTCAGGGGGAGTTTTCGTTATGCCGCTTCCAAAATTTGGAACAATCTTCCACCGCCCTTAAGGTTGATCAACAATCTTAACACATTCCAAAAACGACTGCGTGCCTACCTCTTAGACTCGCAGCGTAATCTGGGTAATGTAAATATAAACCTATCTATTATTATATAATTAGCGTATATTATGTAAGTATGCATCTAACCCTAATAGTGTATAAAATATACCTCTTTACCTATTTATTATATTAAACAACACGCTTACACTTACATGACTACGATTTCTGTTGACTGTGTTTACCATTCTTGGAAAAAATAATAATATTGCTATCATATCTTTTCAATCTCTACATTATAGATGTTATATTATATATTGTATGAAATATTGATAACACACATTTCACTTCACTACACTTAACAATTTGCGCACTAAAAGTTACCTATATAACATTTAAATTTCCGAGCTATATATATATTTTTTTTATGTATGAATGTATATATATACTGGATTGATATGTGTGAAGACTCAGGAGGGTCCAGATGAAAATCAGCGTCTCGCACTTGTGCCTGACACTAAGCTGATCTGGATACCTATTTGGCTCAGCCGTGAGACACATACTCATGTGTATTACTTTGTTGTGTTCCATTTCTGTATTTTTTTTTTTCTTTTAATTTTATAGTTTTTGTAATTTTATAATATCTCTGTCTGTGTCTCCTATGCTGTGACAAATAAAATCTCTTTCTTTCTTTCTTTCTATATTGAAACAATCTTTGAACATGAGAAAAGTCTCCGCAAGATCGGTGCCGAGAATGTTAACCGACAGTCAGAAACAAAATCGACTTGACATTTCGAAGATATTGTTGGACAAGTTTCAAGAAGATTCTGAAAACTTTTTGTCTTGTTTCGTATCAATGGACGAAACATGGGTCCATCATTTTGATCCCGAGGCAAAACAGCAATCTTTGCAATGGAAACGGCCATCATCACCGACCTCGAAGAAGTTTCGTGTCGTGGCATCGGCTGGCAAGGTTATGGCCTCAATATTTTGGGACACAGAAGGAATATTGTTGATTGATTACCTGGAGCGTGGAACCACTATTACAGGCCAATATTATGCAGCTTTAATTCCCAAGTTGAGGAATGCCATCAAAGAGAAAAAAAGAGGGAAACTTCGAAGGGGCGTGCTGTTTCATCACGACAACGCACCCGCGCACAGGTCGGCAGTTGCGATGGCTGCCATTCAGCAAGCTGGCTTAGAATTGGTTGACCACCCCCCTTATTCACCAGATCTGGCGGCTAGCGAGTTTTATCTGTTCCCCAAATTGAAAAAATACTTAAGGGGAAACAGGTACGAAGACGATAACGAGGTGATGGATTCCGTGGAGAGCTTTTTGCAGGACCAAGACAAAACATTTTTTGTGAAAGGGATTGAAGCCTTGTAAAAGCGCTGGACTCGGTGTGTAGAGAGAATCGGAAACTATGTAGAAAAATAAATGATTAAGTTATCAATAGTCATTATATTCTATCTCATTCTCACTACTTTTTGATCCCTCCTCGTATTATTACACTATAATGACTTGTAACTTAATTTAAAGTTAGCAAAAATTGTAATATTTATATATATATATATAAGCTACTTATAGGCTGAGTATGATTTTGCAGAATTTAAAAACTCAAAATAACTGCACACAACATGCATGGCACAAAAATTAAAAATATTATTTTTATCTTTAAAAGTATTATAAAAGACAGATAGCTGGTTCACTATCATATATTTTCTATACTTCAGCCAAGAACTTGGCTAATAACCTACTAAGCGAAGTTGCTTCTATTGAGCAATGTGATATTAACATGTGTAATTTAAATTCTGACATAATATCTATTAATCAAAGACTTGAAATTTCAAATAATTTAAATTACATTCTAAGACAATAGAGACATCCTCTGGCTTTAATATTAATAACATATTAAATAATAAATCAATTTTAATTAACCTGTCCCATTAAAATATTTGGACGGGCAAAGATTTGAAAATTGAATTATTCATGAATGGTTGCAAGATAGATTCTTTATATATTACTGAACATTCGCTCAAAAGTAACCAAATCATGTTAAATTTCTCTAATTACTCTTTCAGCAGATATTAACATGGTGGCTATTTAATAATTATAAATAATAACATCAAATTTAAATAACGTAAGGATATTATGAGTCTCTCTGTTGAAAGACTTATTGAAGTTGTTTGTATTGAGTATGAGCAGCTTATTGTTGTGTGCATATATAGGACCCCATCTTCTCCGTATGATGATTTTGAGAAATTTCCACTTCTAATAAAGTAGTTGCCATCTGTGGAGACTTTAAATATCAATATATCAACAACATTATGACTCGGAATTTTTATCACTCATGAAATCACATAATTTGTATAGTATGTTTTTTGGAACTTACTAGAATAACTGCTACTAGTGCAACATAATTTTTAGAAATGTAAGACCCAGGTATTATTCTGTGACAAAAAAAAACTAGAATACGATCATTGTGATCAATTGCTTGTATTTCCTAGGACTAGTAAAGATTAAAGAAAAAAGGTTAGCTTTGTTCTAATGAATGCTAGTCCTTTGGAGCGTTTTAAATGTAACTTAAGTAAAAAATACCCAAGTTGCCATCACAGGATGATTCGAGCATGTTGTTGGTGAGCTGTTCGTAAGCGACGAATTCGGTAACATTTTTTAACTCAAAAATGTTCTAGTCAAAGATCGTGCTGGTTTTAGTGCATGGGCAACCAAATAGTTTGACACAAGTAGACGGAGGTTATATGAACTTTATGACAAGATAACTTAAACAATTTTAAAAGAGCATGTTTCTGTGCCCTGTCTATTTATTTAAAAAATAAAATTAATTTAACAATTCGGTAATGTAATTAAAATGAGTTGGAATATTATTAATAGTGAAACCGGTAGGAATATAGTGCAAAATAGAGACTTTAATTTGACAATTAGTGATAGAAGTGTGAGGGATGATCAGCAAGTGGCGACTGAGTTGAATTTTTTTTAAACCAATATTCCTTTGTTAACAACTAAAACTCTGAGGTCGTCTTGCACTTCCGCTGAGTTGCTCCCTAAACTTAGTACATTAAAATGCAGTACATTCTTTGAATTTTTGGAGGTTAGTAAGAAATATATTCTGAATCTCGGGATCTGGCGTAATCATATGGATAGCCATATCATCACGCCAGATCTCCTGCAGGGTAGGCATAGTATAAACACCTGTAATAATCTTAAATTAAAAACTCTTATATTAAAAACACGGCGCACATATGGGGACTATCTGTGAAAACAGTTAGTTCTATAATCCATATAATCGCCCCCCACTAGGCATCTGCGTTCAATGGCTGTATCGTTCGTATTTCCTTCCTTTGTTTATATCGGGTAGCACATCGGATCCAAATAATTTTCGGCCTATTTATGTGCTACCCACGTTAAATAAGATATCCGAAATGGTTGTCTTGAATCAGATATTAAGTCACTTTAGTAGTCATAATATACTTCATAAAAATCAGTTTGCTAACACTAAGAATATCTTAACTATCGATGCGGATATTGAATTAATAGAAATGTTTTTGATGCCTGGGAGAACTCGCAAGATGCTTTAGGTATATTTTGCGATTTGTCTAAGGCTTTTGACTTTGTGCATCATTAAACTCACCTAAGGAAACTACACCAGTACGGTATTAGGGGCAGGGCTCTTGACGTCTTGAGTTCTTATTTGTGTAATAGAATTCAAAAGGTCGATGTTAATGGGAAAAAATATCTCGACACTGCCGTGACATTGGACGTTTCTATTCCTGGAATATAATAATTACTTACCCTACCATGTGAACAAGACACTGTATAAGGTTGTTAATTGGTTCAATACAAATAATCTTCTCCATAATGAGGAGAAGACAAAATGTATTAACTTTACTACGCCAAATGTTAGAAACCAATGTACAAATGAATGGTGTAGAATTAGATCTTGTAGAGTCAACTGTATTTCTAGGTATCACTATTGATGCCAGGCTACAGTGGGGCCCACATATTGGACAACTGTCTAAAAGTTTGAGCTTAGCGGCATATGCCGTAAAGAAAATGAGGTTATTGTCTGATATAGAATTGTTTATTTCATTTATTTCCATAGCATTATGTGATATGGCATACTGTTTTGGGGATGTTCTGCTGCACTGAATACCATCTTTGTTCTTTTAAAAAGGGCTATTCGTGCAATTAACAATTTGGCCCCCAGAGCTTCCTTTAGTGATAAATTCAAGTGCTAGTCAAGGATATTATACTATTGGAGAATATATCGAAGATATAACTTATTGGGTTTGAGCAGCTCCTTATTACTTCTAAATAAATTTTGTAAAATACTTTGTTATTAAAATACAATTATCTAAAAAAATAATGATAAACAGAAGGGCCAGTCCGTTTTTAATTAATTAAGTCCGTAATTACGTAATTAAAAGACTAGCCTACTAAGTTTCTCGCCGGATCTTCTCAGTGAGAGGCCGCCTTCCGATCCGGTGGTAGTTGTGAAAAACTTAATCATTTTTAACCGACTTCTAAAAAGGACGAGGTTCTCAATTCGACAGTGTTTTTTTTATTTTGTAAGTATGTTACGCGATCATTTCGCCAAATATGAATCGATTTTGATGATTTTTTTGCATTAGGTTCAGTATAGCTCTGAGGTAGTTCCATTTTAATTTTATTGGTATTGGACCTTGGACTTGGAAGATACACTTGGGAAGTCCTTACCGACAAACAATACGAATGCGTAGATTGAGATGTTATGGGTATTACGCCAATCCTATAGGTACCCTGCCATAGAACTAATCAGAATATTAACCGACTTAAAAAAAGGAGGAGGTCGACAAATCGTCTGTTTTTTTATAACGTCTTGATTTATGAACTGATTTTGATGATTCTTTTGGCGTTGGGTTGATTATAGTTTCGAGGTGGTCCCATTTTAATGAAATCGGTATTGAACTTTGGATTTTGAAGATACATCAGGGGACTCCTTAACGGCGAACAGCACGAATGTATATATTCCGTTATTATGGTTATTATATCAATCCTGTAGGTATCTTGCTGTACAACTCAGCCCAGTTTCACTTTTCCCAAATAACTTTAAACAGTACTCACAGGTATCGAGTGCAAAATTCTAACAGGTTCATTCTTCACCGACTGCTCTTGCCGTCTTAACTCTCAGTTTGTGTCTACACCTACCGATTACGTAGGCTTAAATGCTACTAATCTCTTTACATCTACTAGCAAAGTGACTGAACCTCGTCCAATTAGTAAAGCATAATGCACATAACAAGTTTATTGACGCGCCGGCGCGCAGCCGAGGCGTCTAATTTCCGGCGCTTGTGGGAACGCGCCTCCATACCCGCCTCTACGGATCACTAACTGTGCCATGAACCTAATAAGTATAGTTCCACTGGTGGACGAGTAATCCTCGGCATGAATTCTACACATATTGTTTCACCTACCCCTCTATGAGAAAAAGGGATGAAATACATTTTGAGAGTGGAGGAAGCCAGAGAGGTATCTAAGGAAAGAACCTGTTGGAACTGATCTGGGATGATGATATAGATAGATAGAAATACATTTTATTAGTTGTATCCGGATGATGAAAAATAAGCGCACAGATATCATAGCCCTAGCCTATTAAACTATTCTAGGCATGCATTGATAGGTTCATCATGCATTGGGAGGTCCATTGAACTGGGTTATTTATACCTCGCCAAGTTACTTCAGAACAAGGTATCACTCCTTTTCCAAGCATGTATCTTTATGTATGATCATGTCACGTGCTAACGGTGTAGAAAAAAATGCGACGAGACCGCCATATCCGAAAGAAGGTTTATGGAAGGACATGCCAAAAAAACATGTCTCATCTTAAAGGCAAATCAAGTCTTCGTAACCAGCGAACATGTAAGAGACCAACTATACGGCTGACTTACTCTTCTCTTATAGTTGGTTGCATGTCTGTAAGAAAAGGACTTCTTGGAACTTTGTACTCTTTGCCTTCGCCGCAAGGGATCTGACGTGGATCTGATGTGATAATATATAAAAGTTTTAAAGTTTGATTGTTATTACAATCAAACTTTATTTTTTGACATTATCTATCTATTGTCTATTGACAATAGATAGATAATGTCAAAAAATATTCTTTTGTAGCCAAAATCCCCAACCTCAAAATTTGCTCGGTGCCATTTCAGTAGTAGGTTTATGGCACTTATTAGCTCCATGTACTGTATCCGTTACGTGCCCGGCTGACGTATCGATCCATAAATAGCCAAGGCCAGGTTAGGTTAGGTCAAAAACGAACCTGTTTGGTATTGTAATGTGGCAAAAATGATCGTAGGTCTACAATAACTGCGTTGTGCAAGGAATTGAAAGTGAAAGCGTTCAGGAACATTGAATATTGGTTACTGCTTACAAATTATGAATTAACCAAAATATAATATGTTACATAAGCCTTACAGATGATTGACGTTTAATTAGGAGATCATCACGACTGGACCTCAAAAAGGATAATCTATCTCCGATTATCCTCCTCCTATCATCCAACAGTGTTTTTCGTAACATCTAAACACCTAAATGCTAACCAACAACCTGTGCTGTATTTCCTTACCTCGGCAATAGTATCTACAACTATATAGACAAAATAAACTGCTTGGTCGAAATATGTTTATTTCAGTCGCTTTTAAGTCATCCACAATAAGGATAGGTAGCGTTTTTCTATTAAATACATGGTAAAAATGAGGGTGTGGACTCCATGCAGGTATTTTATATCCTAATTAAACAGGCGCGCTCCAAAACTATTTAACTGCATTTAAAAGTGTACTGCAATGCTAGAAACAGCGCGGAAAAACAGCGTGAATCCTTACAGCGGACACGGCCATATTTTAAGCTGGAACGTTATTAGAAATTTCCATTTCGAAGGCAAATAATCTTCCGAAGTGGGTCGATACTCAGACAAAAGGTGAGTTTTCGTGGAAACTTTTCTTGAAGCACCTCCTTCTGAATAGAAGGGTGCCACATTTAAATAATTGTCTCTACATCCTTCTAGGGCTTAACTGTGGACAATGTTCAAGAACAAGAAACTCGAGTAACAGAAGTGCTTAGTAGTATAATAATTGGGAAAATATGTTTAAGCAATTAAGTCGAGGGTTGCGAGGTATTAATGTGATATATTGTTCCCTAACTTACTTTGGCCGGGGTTAAACATGGGTGGAGCAAATTTAACTCAGTCAATTTTTGTGAAATTGCTGGCAAGATATTGTGTCTTTCTCTCCTTCCTAAGGAGGACCGCTCAAGAAAGGACACACATATAAGAGTTGGATGGGGATAGAACAATGCCGGTGGACGTATCAATTTTTGTAGATGTATTATGTATGGGTTTTTAATTGGACTGTAATGGAAAAGTAAATTTCTATCCCTGTGTCCCCATAACAAGAAAGAGCTACAAATTTATTTTTACAAATTTTTGGGTTAGAATGCTCCCGTCCCCATATAAGACATAAGTTTATGTCTTCCAACAGAGCGAGGCCTTTTTTTATAGTCATTATATTTTTATTATCTACGGAATAAGTTTCATGGGCGCCGCGGTGAAATTACAATATAAATCCCATATCATGAATAATAAAGTATTATTTTGTCTTTTATATCTATGTATATTATAACATTGTAAAAGGGTTGTCTCTGTAAATTGATTAATTAAAACAAAACCTTCGACTCTTTAGAGGTTTCGTTAGTCTGTGAGTCTGTGAGAACAATACTTATAAATATTATCTGTTTGTTCAAGCATCTCAAAATAAATAACTTCTTAATCGATACGGTTAGGACCATTGATATACATAACACCAATGGATAGGACTTCCATGCTTAGATATGCTATAGTTTGACTTAATTAATACATTATATCTAATTTTTATCAAAATAAGTTTCGTGGAACCAAATAAACAACTTGACTTCTTCATATTATGCGGACGACGACGAAAAAATATCGGCTATCAAATGGTTGTTCTCCTACATATTGCAGTTTTTAAATAAAATTCGGTTATTAAATACACATAGTCAACGTAGACAGACTCGTAAGCAAAGACTAGAATTTTCTTTACTACTTTTCATTGCACTATTGTCATTGAACAGAATTGAGCTACTCCAAAATACTATTAAATCAACCACCAACAATCGTATAACAACAAGATCCAATTAACATCATACATAATTACATCTTCAGTTAACAGATCATCTAACCGCATCAAAAGGCGACGATTACGTAAAGCAACACTTCCGAAGTGGTCGTATCTAGGCACAATAAAACGCCTAATAGGCAGCTGAGTAATTTCCATAACCCAAACTTCCCCAAGAACAAACCACAGACTCTACGCTCCAGATCTCGCCATCATGAAATATTCATGACGTTAAAAGTTATCGTAGGAGTACGCAAGTTAGTGGCAGACTTCTTTCTTTGTCAATAGTTCATATTTATCCTACTAAGTGAGTAGCTAGCTCAATCGCGCCATCCGTGGCCGCTTTCCTAGTACAGGTGGTAAGGCACAAAAGGCAGACCAGCAAGTGCGACATGTCTATGAAGTCGCACCACAATCACAGACTGTTAAAGATCTCTGTTGATTTTGCCTGCAACTACCAACCTGAGTGCGGAGCCGATTTAATGATTTCCTCACCGGCCATGATAGTTGGTGCCCAGTCGGTAGTTGCTCCTGACGTGGGACAAAGTAAATTTTCTAAACCTGTGGTTAGCGGGCCTGGATCCTAGCTGCAGGATCGGGGTCAAAAGTAAGTGGGACTCGCAAACTTTTCTGGGTACCTGACGGTTTTGTAGCTGGAGTACAGTTGGCATATGATGTTGAAGCGGATAATTAGGGTATTGGGGAATTCCTGCACCGCCAGTGCTTAAACCGAAGCCTTACACGAACGTTACCGAACACGCAAGTGATAGTTATCCTCTGTGACACACATCATTATCTACTCAATGTGAAGAAACAACACCACTTACGTGGAATTTTTCCGTAAATTTTATCTGGAAATTTCTAAGCAAAATTAACAGTTGCCGTTATTTATATAGAAGACTAACAATAAAATAAATATTTTCGGAAAACGAAGTAGTTTCTAGGAAAACGTAAATAGTTCATTATCCAATACTACTGTTAGTGAAAGTTGTTACCGAGATATGTTTTATATAATTGATATCAAAATAGCAAATTCCGCTCATTAATGAAAGGAAAAATATGTATATCCCTTCTGATTGCAGTTAGCGTTAAAACTACCACCAACATTTTGGATTGCTAAATCCTTTACTTTTGCAATAGTATTTTAAAACCGTACTCTTCATCATCAAAGCATAAAATTCATACCAACTGAAATCAAAACACATGCTCATAATTATTTTCTCGAAACACCC
Organism: Phalera bucephala; assembly: GCA_905147815.2. Lineage (NCBI taxonomy): Eukaryota > Metazoa > Arthropoda > Insecta > Lepidoptera > Notodontidae > Phalera > Phalera bucephala. The sequence continues at coordinate 29,943,580 of LR990609.1, forward strand.
TAACGATTCCAAAACCAGTATTGCCCACGGCTTAAACTGTCAACCTTTGCCTTAACAACCGCACCGGGGTGGTCCCAAATTACACCAGGCTTTGTCCTGGGTGTTTGGTTATCGCTTTTGCCTTCTAAACCTGTTAATTGGAGGGTCTTTAAAAGGCGATATAATTATACGGCAAGGGATGAAGAATGTGACGGAAAATCGAAATTTAAATTTTGATGGAGCATACTCTTTAGAGGTCTTGAGTAAATATATGTATTTCACGCTGTTGTTCTAAAAGCGGAGATAAGGTATTTTTGGGCTCAATGTTGTGGTAAGCCAGTCACCTTCCTATGAACGCCGCCTACAGGATTGAATTGTCCTCGCACGAATAAAGTCTTACGGTTTAAATTTCTTTATTTCTCAAAGATTACAAATCACTTACGAAGAGAAATAAATTATAACACTAAAATATAAGTTTATAGATGCGTGTAGTAGACGGTATTCTTGAAAATATTCCCAGCAATGCAGGTAGTTCATAATAACTTTATCTTGTCTTCGGTAATTACGGGTTATGTAGTAATTTTGTCGAGCGGATACAAGGGATGGTTTACATCACGCTAGGTTCATTTTATGATATTATTAAGTTATTTATTATGTAGTGCTTTTGAGAATGTGTTGTTTTAATAGTTTTTTGTAGATTGCTATTGATTTGGCATCTTGATTTGGCATTGATCGTCTTCGTCTATCTATCTATATCATCGCGCCAGATCCCTTGAGGGGTAGGCAGAGAGTACAGAATTCCAACAGGTTATTTCCTTACAGAGCTCTCTAGCTTTGTCCACTCTCATACTTCGTCAATACATGCTCGCCGGTTACGAAAATTCTGAACTTGATCTTCGGATAAGACATGGTCTAATTGGTCATGGTAAGATAGTCTAGGTCTGCCCGATATCGACATCCTTATTATCCTTATATATACTCTCCTTCTTACATACCCAACTCTCACTGCCATATAACTGCGTTGGGGCAAGCCTTCCGTTTGGCATGTTCAGCTGCTCCAGTTGGTTTAAGTGCCGGCTCCCAAATACCTTTTACATCGCACCATTCACCTGCACTCACTCTTCTTCCTATGTCAGCAGTGTATTTTCCATCTCTATTAGTCTTGTGCGATCTACAATTATTTGTTTCGGTTTAGGTGTTTGAATAGGTAAATTTCATGTTTTTAAATGTTGTGGACAGTGGGTTGAAAGTCTATTTTCTTTGGACTGTTTATTTTTTGTTAACTTGTCGAGTATTTTCTGTCTCAATACTTATATCTAGGAGAATATGGTTGAGACTCGCCTAAACGACTCAACACCAACTCAGATGAAAGTAAATCATTAAAATATGACCATTAATCGCGTCACGTAGAGCATATTTTTCAAAATAAATGAAAGAAGTTGTCGACACGGGAAAAATGTGGGGACCGTGCGGTAATTTGATTTTGAAATAACACTTTACGTGTCACGATATAAAGCTCGCATTTATATGATTGAGTCTAAGATAAGTTCTTGTTGAGTCTTTTACAAACAGCATAGAACATTAAAAGTATACTGTATTATGTCATAAAAATAGTAATAGGATCTAGTGTAGTACTATTCTACTATTTTGTGTCCTAATACAAAAGATACGAGTTTTTAATAGGGTATTCGAAAAAAGTTTCAATTATTCATGTATTTTAATAATTTTAATAAAGATTTATTGCTTGCAAACATTTTCAACCTACATTAATACATTTATAATGAAGCATAATTAAAATGAACATAGGCTAAAGCAATAACGGTGAGTACCCTGCCCCCTAAACTAGGTTCATATAGCTGTGTCTTAGGAAGCAGGAATTTTAAATCTTTATTATAAATTATATTAATAGTCGATGCGAAAAACTCTTAAAAGTTTATTTTTAAATTATTAAAAAACAATTCAAAACTGATAAAATGTTAAAAAGAATCACGTGAATACGAACGCGCCTGGTCGCCAGGTTTGTGACGTAATAATATTATAGGAATATCACGATAGTACAGAGTAAACGGCTTCTACGCGTGATTTGACTAAAAATATACGAAATTCAGCGCAAAAATATATTTATAACAGCTAATTTTATGAGTGATAAAGGATTTATAAAGGCTAATTCCGATAACATACCTGATGTGGATATATTTACGACAAGAAATTTTCTAAATAATGATATTCGGTTTAATGATAACTTTAAGGTTCGACATTTTTAATATATTTATCAATATATTGACGATAATACACATCGTCACGCCTATATTCCCTAAGTGGGGATGGCAGAGGTGTACTAAGTACACCCACTTTTCGCCGATGATGTTAGGCCCCAAGTAATAGGGGGCGAGCCTATTGCCATATACCGGGGACAATTCCAGACTCCAGGCTCATACAGGGAATTTTTCGTAAGACAAACTTCATTTGTTCAACCTAGGATTTGAAGCCAGGACCTAGTGATTACAAAGCGATGCGCTTTGCCACTAGACCAACGAGGCAGTCAATGTTGACGTGAGACAAATGTTGACCATAACACCAAGATTTAACCTTTTCGTTACTACAATAACTATTGTGTAACATAAAGTTAATGAACAGTAATAAATTGAATATACATAAATTTTTCACCTTACACTCATGTGACGGTAGCGAAACGGCCAAGCCACATATTTTGACTAAGGTGTAGAGTTTGTGAAGTTAGGGCTTGTAGAGTTAGACGCTTGGCTCTACATGAGATCTGATAAGTTTTTGACAATGCAGTCTGGTCTCATCTTGGCAACATTTTATATGAAAATGTTTTTGGTGGGATTTCATTTCTTTTTGTAAGATGCCTATGACAATATTTTTTATTTTGTTCCTTATTTGCTTTTTTTTTGGGGTATATTTCTTGCACATCAGAGATTTATTTTTATAGGCCACTCTCTATATCTGGCTTTTTTCTTCGTTGGTTTACTGTTTATAATTTATCATCATCAATCACAGCGGGTACACATGAGGCGTTTTGCGCGCGCTTAATTTCATTCCCTAATTTGAAGGGTGGGGGGTGATTTACTAAAAATCCTGAAATATGTATTTTATTATTATTTACTAGCAGCCCGTCCCGGCTTCGTACGCGTGGATTTTGCATCCGCTGCGTAGGAACGCGCGGCTACCTATTTCATAGATGTGCATGTCCCTCTCCCGCTATTCGCTCCCTCCTCCCTCGCCGCGTTGCCCGCTGCGCTGCGTGGGGCCACACCGGCCACGGCGCAGTGGCGCGGCGGCGTTTATTTTTCTATTAGTATTTTGTTTAGATTGACATTTTAAAATTCGTAATATATTTTGAATGGAATGTCCGATTTGAATTGTTTAAAAAGTAATCTACAGGTATTGAAACAGTCTTGAATATGATATGATTTATTTGGATAAGGATTAATAAAAAGGTATGGATAACATGGCCTGATTTTGGTCGGCATTTCTATCAACTTTAAAATGTAAAAAAAAAGTTATAGTGACGTAACTATAATAGTTGAACATACGGTATCTGGAAGTTTTCTTTAGATATTGATATTTTCTTAAATATGTTAGTATATTTTTTTGTTCCATCATCAATAGTTTCCGCAGCGCATGCGATGAAAGACATTTTATGGCAAATTTTTTTAAACCTTGGGTTACATTATTGAAGTTTTATTGGGGATCCCTAATTTTTTCTAGTAATAAACATAACCTATGTTACTCAGTGATAATGTAGCTTTCTAATGGTGAAAGAATTTTATAAAATCGATCGAGTACTTTTTGAGTTTATTCGTTACATACATGCAAAAATACAAATCTATCCTCTTTATAATGTTAGTATAGATAACATGGAGTCCCTATGTCAATTTTCAGACCTCTAGCATCAAAATTTGTGAAAGTCTCATACAAACTTCTATCACATAGTTTAGGGGGTTGGGGGGTAAAAGTTCCAAGTTTTAGATTTTTTTTGTTGTTGATGTACTAATATTAGCTTACATACCAAATTTCAGCTTTCTAGGATTTTCTGGAGTTGAACCATAAGAATTTTGATGATTATCAGTGAGTCAGTTCTTTAGATATCAATAACATCTAAAGATATGAGCTATGCAATTGAAACTTTATATGTTTAATGAGTCTACTATTAACATCATATCCCGAGAATTTTGTTTATCTGGTATAATCCAAACCTAAGTTATGAGGGTTCAAAAAACAACGAAGCGCTTCGAGAAAAGGTAGTAGTGCCCTTCCGCTTCGCTTGGCTCGACGAGCCAAGCGTCAAGACGTCACTAGATAGTGACGTCCCACGCGCTCGAGTTTGTTCGGGAACTGTCGGCGTGTTTTTGGTACTGGGTTCAAAAATGTTTTTAAATACGAGTAGATATAACTTTTTAATTATAGCGAAATATTAGCTAAAAATAGTTTTGTTAAAAGAATTAACGCAAGACCTGAAAGTAGTTTGTTCTAAATCGGGAACTGAATTGATTCCAACTGTTTTTAAAGTATGTAACTTTTTTTTTCAATTATCAAAAGTTCCTGTTACTCGTTCAGTCCACTGTTTAGACAAAATATAATCATAATTTACAGCAACACTGCGATTTTGAATGCATTTCTAATACATATATAGCAGTATTTACACAAAAGTACAGGTTTCGTGGTGAATTTAAGTGCCATACGTCTTAAAGAAAATGGTGGAAAAGTCCATAAAATTTAAAGTTTGATTTTCGGATTGAATTTATTAAGCAATTATCTAATGGGGGTGTCTGAGGCCTTGCGTCATATATGTTACACATTGTATGCACATTGTCTAGGATATTTGCATTTATTAAAAAAAATACCCAAATAGAACCATTACTATAGTATTTATCACATAGGATGGGTACTGACAGTTCTAATTGCCAAACGAAATGAATATTTAATTCAATGGCGTTAAGGCTTAAAACCATAAGTATAGAAACGGGTTATGCCATTAAATAAAGTATTTCGTTTGGCAATTAGAACTGTCACTACCCTTCCTATATGAAAAATACTTTAAGTTAGCAATACTTTTCTCTCGGTAAGGTCTTGTATACCAGTGATTTGATTATTGTACGTAAGTCAATTATTGCAACGCCTTTTCTCGTTTCAAATTTTTGTCACGGCACGCCTTGCCAGCACGTACGACAAAACGGTTATCTCGTGATATATGTCTTGTCGCGTTGTACTAGCCCTGTTTCTCTTGACATCAGGGCCCTTATGCGCTATGACAATTTAAACACGAAACAAGACGTGTTATCAAACATACGTGTTATTGGCGTGGAATGGAATTCTGTATGCCACTGTCTGTATTCTGTATACACTACACACACATTTTTAAATAGTTTTATTGCAATTTAAATGATATATTATGATCATCGCGTCGTCGTCGTAGTAATAAATTATTACTCATAACCAGTGACATTGGAAAATTGTGGTGGCTCATCTATTAAAGTGAACTTCTCAATTTCAACACTAGTGTACACATTTATCTTAAAAATATGGTGTTTTGTTTTAGTTTGTAGTCACAATGCACCGGGCGAAAGCTTCTACAGCCCAATTAGCATATTTACCTACCCACAGGTGGAATCTGGGTACATCAATTGTTCTCCTCAAGGAAGGTCATCGAGAAATGTGGAAAGACCTAACCTACCAATTAAATGCGTTAGGAGGCCCATTTAAAACTGTGATCATAAAAAAACAGGTACGTATCTACTAAAATAAATGTGACTTTTGTTATTTTATAAAGACAAATAATTTGTGGTGTGCTACATTATTGATTTTGTGGTGAATTAAATATTTGTATCATTGATTTAATTATAGGGCATAGGTGGATGATGTTGACCTAAAATAACATAATAGGCTATTTTTCATTATCAATTTTCATTACAAGTGGAATGTAGGGTTATTATAATGCATTTTCTATTAGTGAGTCTTAATTGTTCATCAAAAACGAAACTTCTTTTACAGAATTGCTGATGGTTGAGAAAATTAGAAGACCCAAGTTGACCCATTCTTGTAGAGGAAGATGTGCGGTGATGTAATCTGTGGTGGGAATTTTTATACTAATGAATGAAAGAAAAATGTTTTTATTTCAATTTGTTTTTCAATTATAGCTGCATAATTATGGTGTGGTAACCTTGGTAGCAAAGTGGAACCATTACTGTGTGGTATACCAAACTGTATAATTTTGAATGTTTGTTGTTCAAATCAAATAAAATAGCATTTATTGTGGTCATAGGTTACAAAATGGTATGCGCTGTTGTTCGGATGAGGACTTACAAGTTTCCATTTAACAATACCAAATGACTGGCATGTGATTATTGATTTGTTATTCATAAATAAAACTTGTTGATTTACCAATTACTTTTGTTACATTTATACTTTTGTTTCATTTATATACATACCTGCCCCGCAGGGGATCTGGCTTGATGATGTTTTTATTATTTTATTTTTTATTTTCTTTATTAATAAAGAAAATAATCTTTAATTTAGATAGATACATAGATTATGTATCTATCTATGTATCTGTGTAGATAGATAGCAAGTAAAGATAAAGATACATAGTTAATAAACTAAATAAAAAAGTATACCTTTTAATTCACTGTATGTATATTTGCAAAACAAACTTTAAAATAAAAAATAAACACCGTCACGCCGGTATTCCCGGGGTGGGGGGCAGAAGGGCATAGGGGCAACTAGGTTCAGGGAGGACCGGCCTCGACTTGGGCTGTTGCTATGGGGGAAGGCATACATTAGGTGTCTCGCCGTGGTGAACATGAAAGAAACTTGTCCGGACAAGGGATTCTTCCACGTCGCCGGCGAGGTCGGTGTCTAATCCTGTGTTTGATATCGGTATCTGATAGGAGGGAAGTAAGGGCATTGTAAGGGTTGCTGAAAATATGGCGCGGGCAGCAATAACGGCTGATAAGAGGCGAGTCAAGTGCGTAGGCAGCAGCAGCTAAAAAGGGCTTTTATATAGGTGCGAATAGGTTCAAGGCTGAGATCGGAATGGTGCTAGGTTTAGTCTGATTTTTCTTAAGTGGCCAATTTTATGAAAAAACATGGTGTGACAACTAAAGACACTAAAGTGGTCGGTTCGGACAAAGAGCAAGGATTGGAGAATGAATGAATGAATAAAATAAACTAATTTTGAACCAATTGTATTGCCTTAAGTTATCACACAATATTTTTATGTAAAATAGACCACTTAAAAAAACAGACTATATATATGTGTGGGACAAGTCTTTGTTTGTTTAGGTGTGGGTATAGGTTATTGTATTTGAAATTCGTACGTTCTAAAACTTGGATCTTTGTTTAATGTTAATTAAAGTTGCCTTTTTTATATCTGCATCTGCATTCCATCTGTTATCAGCACATATAAATATATTTTTACCGAAATTGAATAAGTTGAGACGAATATTCGAAAAACCGATACTTTACCGAAATTAACAGATGGAAGATTATAACGAATCCAGCGAAATCTCAAATTAAAAATAAAATTGCCGTAGACAACATTCCTTACGGCATACCGAATACCATTTTGTAATTCCACGCGAAGGCCCGTCAAGGAAGCGTGTTTATGTTTAGTGCTTGTTATGACGTCACACGTTACTTGCGGGGAATCTCATGTGGCATAGCGAATAAAGGCCCAGTTGGTGAATAATCAAGCGCTGCAGGCAGCCCGGCGCCTCTGTGCCGTGTGACGTCACGCCCATTGTTATTTCGAGCCAGTCATGAATTAATTAACGCTAGATTATGTTGGATACTACCGTACCAAAGACGTCTAAAGACCGCCATGCATTATAGTGAGGTTAAGATCGATAGATAGCAGCACTATGGCTACGGATTTGAATATTGAACCGTAATTGTTTATGCTGGATCACGTAAGAGGAATTTTCACTGGTATTCAAGAGATTTGCACTCGGGATTAACATTTCACGAAAGTTAATAATTCACTCGAAAAAAAATTACACAAGAAAATGAATGGTATCATGACACAACAATTTTATTATAAGTTGTTATTATATTAATATGTGAAGCAAACATTTTGTACCCCTTTTCATGAAAATTGCGCGGACGGAGGAGTATGAAATTTCCCACACTTATTGTTTATATGGAGAAGGAGTGCAGAATACTAATATTTTTTTTTGAATTATGCATTAAAAATACATTAAATCATTAAAAAAAAACATTACATACACTACCATGAATTTGGCACAATACACTTGAAATTGAGAATAGATTAATATTGTTTTTCTTTAATAGTATAATTCGTTTGAAAAAATAGGCAAATTAACAGTGTAGCCTTGGCGAAATCTGTGATTATAGAAGTATAGTTTTTGACTATAGAACCTTAGTAATGTTCAAACTTATAATTTAAATTAAATATGGTCGAATTTCGACCAATGGGCGACCACTAGTAATTTGTTATTTCATCTTAACGTCAAACAACTCTCTTAGTTAACGAATAAGATTGATAAGGATGTTAGAATTAAATCTGCAACGCGCTTAAGTTAGTGCTATGTCTCTTTAAACTTATTATCTCTTATGAATTCACAGACGAACGACAGAACTCACGACTGTCGTCGATGATTGCCGCCTGTCGTCCGCTACAGCCGGCGACAGTGCCTGTTGTCACAGCTATTGTCATCTACAAGGTGTAACATAATAAACGCAAGACCTCAGACACCCCGATTAGAGAATTGCTTCATAAAGTCAAAACGAAAACCAAATTTAAAGGTTTTTACCCTTTTTTAAAGCACTTTTATACCCCAATTAACAATGAAACTTGTACGTGTATGTGTGCGTTTTGAGAAATACGTTTTAGGAATGCGTTTAGAATTTTCTTCTTGCCATTAATCAAGAATAAATTTATTTTTTTATAGCGCACTGAAGGAGTTAAAGCATTTTTTGCAAATTAAAAAAAAATGTAAAATACATTAAAAATTGTTGGAATCGATACAGTTACCGATTTAGAACAAACTACTTTCAGGTCTTGCGTTTATTGTTACAACTTGTATATATCGTCCATTGTCTTCGTTCTATGACTTGTGTCACAGCGAACTGACATAGGGACTTTGATATTTTTTAATTTTTCAAAACTGAAGTAATCGCAATAGATAGCTGTGGAAGTATAAAGGGAGGCTTTGCTTAGGAGTAGAAAAATAAAATAGACTAGTAAAAGATTTTTTTTAGCGGGAAGTCGAAGAGAGATGTTGTCAATTTGTCTTAATTTCTAAAACTTGTGTTATTTCGAATATTAATGAGTAATGTTGGTGGAATATTAACCATTATGTATGTGCATTAGTAAAGGTTATTGTAACAAAGTGATAAAACGTGCCTTTTCGATTTCCCTCAAAACGGCCGTCGCAATTGGTATGTAAAGTATCCACCACTTTACTATCCAGGGTGTGGTATTTTATCAATTGCATTATGATCGTTGTCAGCAAGTTCATCGGGGAGTTGGAGTCATTTAAAAACACGATTAATGCATCTCACTGGACGTTGGCAAAATACGCTTAAAAATAGTGTGAAGCCTTAATTTAAAGAAGAAGAAGAAGACTAATAAAAATACTGTAGTTCATTCATAACTCTTCAGTTTCTAACAGCCTGGCCCAGTGCTTAAAAGCTCAATCGGCTCCGCCCACTAGATCGAGACATCGTGAATTTGATCTCCGAACGGGATGAATCTTTATATGATCCACAAATAGTTGTTGCGGTTTACGTGTATGTGTATGAATTTCGTGTTTGTAAACGCAACCATAACACAGGACTTTACAGTCGGTCGTGGCTACGTTTTTTTAACATAAAAGAAAAAAAATCGCTCTCAACTTTGTTTAGTGTGATACAGTTACAGAGCGATGGCTTAAGGTTATAGAGTTACTTCAATAATCTGAGGGCTTATCACAAAAAGACTGACGTTAGCGTAGCGTGCTGTCACGGTCATATATGTTGGTAAATTTTTAGAGTGACAAGGATGGAATATCACTCTACGTCAAAATTTTTCATTGTAAGCCCTCTGAGGTGACGACGATTGTCACTACATAGGCGACTATCGCCGAAAGTCGTCGATGTGGAATGTCGCTCGTCCGTGTATTCTCTTAGCTTTCACACCACACAGCAGACGTAAAAATGGATAAATAAACTTATTATTACGTGAGGGTATATTTATATAGGGGAATATTTATATATGTGAAATTGTTTTGGTTTCGTTTGTTTTTTTTTTGTATTTAAATATTTAGTCGTGGCTTGATTGTCTTGTTTATCTAACAGCGCATGGCGTGAACGGCAACCACGAGGTCCTAGGTTCGTATCCTACCAGAATATGGACAGCGTGGTTTCTCTATCCAAAAAACTCAATCCCAACCGATATCTTGTAGTAGGTTTCTGAGCTCCTATAACATTGGGGCCTAACCTAACATTGTCGGCGATATATACACACGGTACACCTCCACATAGTACAGCCCCCACCATTTTGGGTAGGCATATACATAGGCGTAACTGTGTTATTTTTTTTTACAACCTTTCTTTACTATGCAGCGCTCGTAAGTCTGTCCTTCTTTCCATTTCAAATCTTGTTATTCATTTTTCAAGCACTTGCGGGTATCCGATTGAGCAGATATTTAGCATACGTATGTAAAGTCAATGAAAATGCAATAATATGGTACCATGGGGTTGGTGTGATAATGGAGTCGGAAGGTGGCCATCGGAATATGTGAACTATGTGAACTACTGTTTAGGCTTGTTAGATTAGTATTGACGAGTTCTTTACAAGCAGATAGTGTTTAGGGTCTGATGATAAAGCTGAAACGAGGCCAATGGAACCACCCGACTACTAATAACCTCACCGTGTTTGGGCTCGTTGGGTTTGTCTTGACAATTATTTTAGACCCGTATGGTGTCGAAAGTCTGATGATAGAGCCAGAAGGAATCCATAGGAACTCCACAACTAAGCAAGATATTTTAGTTGTGTGTTCGCTCAAAAGCTGATTTTTAAGAAGCCTTTTAATATAATTAAGTAGACATTTTCTATGAACCTATACTGTACAATGCAACGTGTAACAATCGTGTCAACGATAAACTTGTTAAGTCTCAGAAAGTAGTTAAATACTTCATAATTTAAATTGTTCACGGAACTCAACGGCTTGTCTCTACCATTTAAGTTACATCGCGTTTAATTACGAGCCAAGGTACGCAGGTCTGTTGCGAGAATACTTCGTCGAACTGTTGCATGGCTGGAAGTTTTTATTTGAATTTATGTACCTGTTATTTTTTTATAGATTTGAAAAGGACAAAATTAACCGTATGACTACAGTAAAGACGAATGTTAATTTTTTCTATTGAAAAATTTCCAATATCAGTCTGGAATTGTGCTCAATTACATAGGAGCTAAATCTATGGATGCCCTATCACCCACTTGGGGAATATAGGCGTGAAGTTTTTTATAAAAACGAATGACTTGATACATTGAGTTCATAAACTTAGCGGAATAATAAAAACTTTTGCACGTCAAGTACTTCAGTACCGCACTGAAATCCACTCGACGCAGTGAAAGACGGAGTTTTCCCGCCAGTAAAAAAATGCAGCTAATTTCGACTTTTTCACGCGGGCTCTACATTTTGAGGAGCAGGGTAATTATATTCAGAGCTTATGTGTGATCCAAAAACATTTGCGTTTCATACTTTTTTGCTTGTAATAAGGTATCATTTTAGGTACTTCACAAGATATGTCTGCTAGCAGTGGCGTGCATTGCATATAGGCTAATAAGCAGTGTCTACCTCAGTATAATATATTGAATGTGAATAGGTAACATATACCTAATTTGTATACATATATTAATTGTAATACTTAAGTAAGTATGATTCAGTCGTGTATAAAGTACCTATAGCATAGCAACAATTTGACGGACGATTTAGCGCAGTGGTTAAGAGCTTGAGCTGCTCCGCCCACTGTGTCGAATAGTCGCGGGTTCGATTCCCGCACGGGACAAATCTTTGTGTGATCCACAATTATTTGTTCCGGTCTGGGTATATGTTTGTGAATTTTCATGTTTGTAAACGCACCCACGACACAGGAATATATCCTAGTGTGGGGCTACGTTTTTAAAAAAAAAATAAAAAATTTAGAGCGTATACGTTTTATCAAAAAAATATCCAAGAAAACAACAAGCATTTCGATAAAATAAATAGTACGCCAAATAATATTTGGATTTTCAATAATTTTTGCCCTCTTTTCGAGGGTCTATGAGTACCATCTATTTATTTTCAACTTTTCGATGGAAATTTCCAGCCGGTCTGCCGCCATTGTTTTATTTATCCCCAAATATATTATTCCCTTTGAAACACATCGCCCGTGGCGCCACCTAACGTTTCTTTATACAACAAAATGTCGGTTTCGATTTTTGGTTCATTTTAAATTGGAACAATTACATAAAATAAAATATTTAAAGAAGTAGCCCCATTTGAGGCGGCCTTGGTTGGAAGAATGTTGTAATTTTCCCAGAGCTTAGAGGAAAAAAAATATCACTTAAAAATAAACCAGGCTTCTCTAAATAATCAGCCTATACACCGTCCCATGTTTGGCCAAAAATCTATCATAAAAGTAGGTCTGTATTTTATTTTTTAGCTGCTCTGTCACGCAGACCTAACGCTAGTTAGAGCTAGTTTTGTGACCACCTGCAGTTGGAACTTATCCAGCCGCCCATAAGCTTGGTTTAACTATAATAACATGCCAGGGTTAAACTAAACCTCGAATATGCTCCAAAATTAAAGTATTTCTTCATAATGGTCACCCATTTTAGACAAACCTAGCCTAACGCTGCTTATGCAGGTAGATTGCTAAGGAAACTATGGTCTCACAACGCTGCGATTGATTCTAAACAGATTTCTTTAAATAATTTTTATAGATTACTCTTAGTTTGAGAGTTCATATACAGTTTAATTGCTCTATTTATATATTACACATTTTATATAATTAACAGCTTAATATTATGTAAGTTGTAAGTGTGGTAAATAATTTGGAAATAAACTTTTATTTATTTTTATCATTAGATTGCAATAATAATGACACATAATTATGTAAACAATCTCATTTCAACTATTGCATCTAGAATATCCTTCCCATTTCTCAAACAAATGGTCCATCACCTCCTTAACTTAAAAGTCAAACAGAAGAAATCTCCAATAATCAAACGACGTAATCGTGGTATCATTCAAAAGTTGGAAACAAACGGATTTCAGCTGGGCATTTATCACGCCGAGCGACAAAGGGGGCGGGCAGACGCAGCGGGTGTAATGAAAAGCGCCCAGTTTGAATAAGATTACCAGAACGTCGAACAGACTCATTTATTCCTCCTTGCTGGTCGAGGGGAGGAGCGGAAGCGGAATCCGGAGGCATCTATCTATGTATCTATATCATCACGCCAGCTCCCTTGCGGGGTAGGCAAACAACCTATAGGAACTCTGTACGAGTTCCAATAGGTTCTTTTCTTACAGACCTCTCTGGCTTCCTTCACTCTCATAGTTCGACTCATGTACACTCGCCAGTTACGGAGACTCTTGAATTGCCCTTCAGATATAGTTCAAATAATATAAACATATTTTTATTATATTTTTACTTGTTTCAAAATACAATAAACACAATAAAATTAAAATATAAAATTGTATATTTACAAAAACAATTTATTTACTTCTGCCTTTATATAAGTACATACATACGAGTTAATATTATCATCTCTATCATTATCTCGGTAAGGTTTATCAAAGACGTTTTGAACATTGAACAACACAACAACACAACAGAAAGTGGTAGGATTTACCTACGTACCGGGGAAGACCTAGACTATGTTTCGCATTGTTTTGTCATTCTTTCTTCCGGCATTCTTCTTTCATAGTATGCGCACGCTGCAGTCAAGAACGCCAACGCCAACGGTTAGTCAGCCTGACTTCACATATCTTCCGTAAAGCTCGCATTTCGACCAATTTATCCTGCTTTTATTCTCCTTCTTACATACCCAATTGGCTTAAGTGCCGGCTCCCAAGTAGCTTTTCCATCGCACCATTCTCTCTTTTCCCTGTATTCACTTTTCTTTCTATATCAGCGGTGTATTTCCCATCCTTACTGAAGACGCATTCAGCATATACAAACTTATACACTTGCTCCTGCACATCCTTACCAACCACAATCCTTCGTTCTGGTTTCTTCCCGTCCAAATGTAAGCCATTGTTCATGCAGTCGTCGTTCATAACTGTGACTAGTGTTTGAAGATCAGTGGCTGTTGGCGCTATTAAAACCGCGTCACCTGCATATAATAGATGGTTTACCATTTTACACCTTTATTCATCGCAGTCAGTTTTTTTTCCTTACTTTGACAGTAGCCACGGGTTTCGATGTTGTAAGAGGTGACTAAGAGGTAGCAGGAGCAAAGAGCAAAGTCATTTAACTTCGATAACCCAGCCGTCAACGAAATAGGCTCACCCCCTGTTACGTGGGCTGGACGAAGTGAAATTTTAACTTTAGATACATTAATGTTCAAAACGTCTTTGATAAACCTTACCGAGATAACGATAGAGATGATAATACTAACTCGTATGTATGTACTTATAATAAGGCAGAAGTAAATAAATTGTTTTTGTAAATATACAATCTTATATTTTAATTTTATTGTGTTTAGTGTATTTGAAATAAGTAAAAATATAATAAAAATACGTTTATATTATTTGAACTAGGTCCTCTATTCTCCGTAAGGATCTGGTTATGATATAAATAGATAGACGCTAATATTTCACAAGTGCGAAACGCGGAGATGTACTGCACATACCATCATTTCCTCTACCAATTTAGGAGTCCATGTAGAATTTTAAGTGGCGAGCCATTTATCGGACACAGTTACAGATTCCTGAATGCCACTGCGAATCTTTTGATAGAAGATACATATTCTAACCGACCTGGGATTTTGCCACACCATACGCTAACTACACTTTACCAGAACTAGTACGGCATAACGAAGCCGTATAAGATTTGTAGAAATTAAAATGTTTACTTTCTGCTCCAGAAGACAATTCACTGAATTTCGTCGAAAACTTTGATATGTAGATTCTACAGACAAAAACTTTATGGTTTTTTTGACAAGGGTACTGGCATATGCTGGAAGGTTCGTTTACGTTTGTTATTATTAGCTCTTCTAAAAAGTTCCAACCAGAGGAACCAACATTTTTAACTGTCTCTATATTCAACTGAGATATAGAAATAGAACGAGGAACGAAAAAAAAATATAAATTGGTGCCAAAAAAATATTCCAATACACAGGAATGGGATGCAGGAATGTCTTACAAAACACTAAAATACCACAGTGCCATAAACACGACTGTTGGATGAGTGTGTTTTGATGACTTTGACGTATGGTTTCGGGTCATGGTAGCGACCATGTGTCCATGTAAGAAACTGCATAAATTAGAAATTTCTATGAAAAGTCATGATGAAGTTAAGCTAGATAATTGCATACCAATGTGGGAATAAGGCGTTGAACTAAAGTCGCTGACAACAATCAAGCAACCTAAAATGGTAATGGACAGGAGAACAAGATGGATTGATGACTTCAGAAAGTCTCGGTTCACAAAATAGGATTAATTATTAACAGTGAGAGGAAGTACTGGGTAAGCATAGACTGTGATGGTGATGATGATGTTGTGTATTAAAATCTGTGGTCACTAGGGGTACTCAAAACTAGGTCAATCGTTGAATACCTCTCGGCTGGGCAGCGTTCGGGAAGCTACGTAATATCTTTTCGTCCTAAATACCGCAGTGTCTCAAGACAAAAGTCTTTGACCAGTGCGTTTGCCAGAGATGACTTACGGCAATAAGACATGGTCGCTCACGATGGGCCTTATAAGAATGCTTAAGGTCCCTCAAAGGAAAATGGATAAACCTATGCTTTGTGTAATCGAATCAGAAATGAGGAAATCCGCAGGAGAACTAAAGTTATCGATATAGCACTCAGAATTGCCAAACTCAAGTGGCACTGACGGCCATTGGGGCAGAAAATTTCTCGAGTGGCAACCTCGTACCGGAAGACGTGGCGTGGGCAGATCCCCCACAAGGTGGACAGACGACCTGATAAAGGTCACAGGTAAAAACTGGATGCGTACAGCACGCACGTACAGTAAGCCGGTCGTCGAGGCGATCTTTGGGGAGGACTTTGCCCTGCGGTGAACGTCTTTAGGCTGATGAGGAATGAACTAGCTTTAGTTAATAACTAATAAGTTTAACTTCATTTTCCAAAAACTTTTCTAAAACTAAACAGAACATCTGAGCCTATTCCAAACTTACTTCGTGATGGATCTTCATATACACCGTTTTTTATAATTCCCGTCGATATCGCGTCAAGATAGCCGCTTGCGCCAAATCCGGGAGATTTAAAACAATCCCCCGTTAAGCCCATCAGAATCGTCCGGGAATAGAAAAACTTCCAGATGGATATTGGAACGGTACCACCGCATGTTTTTTTACATCTATAAGTTATTTATCAAGTATCTGGTATATATAGGCATAAAAGTTCCTCTGGTCACGTTGGGTCACGAAGGCTTGGGTCCAATATCTAGAGAGAGGTCTTTTTAAAAAGTTTAATTTTATAAAGTCCGTCTGCCGAAAATGTGTCAAAATTAACAGTATAAGTATTATTATTATATTAATACGAGTGTTGTCTCTTTGATGAGTATAGGTACTCCTTCTAATTTTCCTACTTCGCTAGAATTTATAAAGCAATGAAAAGAAGCAAGTCAGTGCACTTGCTACTTTGACCTATCGTAATGAAGTAGAATAATTGGACAAGTGCAAGTAGGACTCGCACTCTGAGGGTTTCGTACCGGGTTCAGTTTCGGCTAGTTTCAGCGCCAAATTGTAGTATCGTCGGGTCTAGAGAACTCGTCAAGACAAATCCTTCCCCCAAAGCCCAAACACGGCGGGATTATGTTGAGTAGTTGGGCCTTTGGCCACCCTCCGGTTCCATTATCAGATTCTGAATATCATCAGAGCCTATAGAACTCATCAAGGCAAATCCAACGAACCCAAACACGGCGGGGCTATGTTAAGTAGTTGGGTAGATCCGTTAGCCACCTCCCGGCTCCATCATCAGACTCTGAAAAGCGTCCGGATTTATAAAACTCGTCAAGACTAGTCCAAACATTGCAAGATTATGTTGTATGCAGTAATTGAGAAGTTCTATTGGCTACCCTTCAGCTCCATTATCAGACCCTTGACATCATCCGAGTCTACATAATTCGTCAAGACAAATACAACGAACCATAGTGTGTAAAGTAGTCACTAGACAGTGCTATTTTAATTTCTCATCAAATTTGAGGGAAAATAATTAATTTTTTACATGTTATACTCGTAGTTATAAATTGACAAATAACGGATTTCTTCCTTTACTTGTACTTTAAAACCTTGCTTCTTGCCAATTTCCATGATTCTAGGTCAACGGGATTTGCTATATAATTTCTAATGAGTGACTTTAAATGGCCATATCTTTTGTTTGGGTTTACCTAGAACCTTCATTTTTTACACTAGTAGGGAACCGTAGACCTTCGTATTTGGTATAAATTTCAACTTAATACCTCTAGCCGTTCCTGAGATAAAAAAACCCAAAAAAACGTGATAACTGTCGGGCAGATGGACAACGAAGTGATCCTATAAGGGTTTCGTTTTAGGTACGAAACCCTAAAAATGATGTAGACATGGACTGATGGATGAGCTGGATGGTCGTAGTGAATTTGGAACTGCAAAATACGTCTTTCGGCTGAAGTAGACCGTTCCCTGGATTTTCGATGGTTTTATGTAACCTAGCACAGGACTAAACTTAGTTTCAAAACAAAACGGCTATGTCAAAGATAAATTAGGAATACTGCTAGTCTGAAGGGATAGGCAAAACGTATATAATACACAGCCAGTGTTCGCTGAGAATTTAGTGCTGTTGTGACAGGAAATTACCTTATCATCATTCTTAAGGCATACAATTCCAAATATTTTCTGAAGATATAAGATTCTATTAAACTTGCAGGCTTCTGAACATCGATTTTCTTCATTATGCGTTGGTCGAAAGTGAATACAATTGAGTATAAACAAGTAATTTATTCTCAGTTACATTCCTTTTAAAATGTACAAATACTGGACCCATTTGTACAAATACTAGTAGTACAACGGGTAAAATGAACTTCGTCGTAATAAAGTCAGCAGCAATAAGTTAAAGAATCATTGCCCGTGTTACTACTGGCATCAAACGATATTTATAACATCTAAACGTGTAATTAGAATTGCGGTCTGGGCGTTGTGGCCGCCTACTTGAACGTCATGTGTTTGTGATCCAATATGTATCGCATTAGACAAACTGATTCGTTTATGTATTAATCTATAGAGATTGTTTAAGGAGCGTGTTCGAAGCGGCTTATTTCTCTTCATGGCCTATCAAAGTTTCTTTTTACAAGCCCTTATTTAACTTGTAATATTCGTATGTCTGTATGTCTTTCCGGTTCAAATCTCCTGATCCATTTTTCAAGCACCCGTGGGTATTCGATTAAGCTGAAATTGTGCATACGTATATATGTTCAAGGACACTGCTGCATGTGGTAACATGGAGCTGGTTTAACGCTATAATACCCAATTCTCAATATAGTCCCGCCGTGATTGGGCTCGTTGGATTTGTCTTGACGAGGACTGCGGACCCTAATTGGTGCCCAGGGTCTGATGATGTTGATGTAGAAGGAGGCTATAGAAACTTCTTAACTTAGCAAGATATCTTTGTTGGGTTTTTGCTATAAAGCTTTTTTTCAAAAGGTATTTTTAAATTAAAATTATTACTTGTGGCGATCCTACACACTACACTGCTACAAAATTGCGACTATCTACCAGACAGATAACGTTGACGTAATAAAAAATATACAGAGCAAGAAGACTGGACGACGACCCACCATACAAGTCTCGAACGCTATATGAGAGTTTGCCCGACGCGTAACATATATACAAGAGACTCCATCCACTCTCTGGAAGTGTTCTGGAAGAAAACAATATGATCAAGATGATAGAGTTCTATCCAGGATATAGCTTGCCAAATGTCAGAGTGTGCCAATCGAAACACATAATACTTACTTTTCACAGAAATTGGAAAGTAGAATGTAAAATATTTCTATTCCTCTCGAAAACCGAGGTTCGCTGGAACGGACAGAACCTAATCTACAATTAAGCTTAAACCGCATCACGTGGCCATCATGCTTACATAAGTATAATTGTCGGATCCGCAAATACGGGATGTGACGTAAAATCTATTAAGCTCCGCCATTGTCGGGCAAAATGTCTGCCAACTCCGCGCCGAACAGTTTAATAGTTCAATTTGTAAAATTGTTACAAAGAGTTAATTGTTTCTGAGGGTTCAAAATTTGGCGAAAGTTAATTGAATTTTTGCTACTTGAGTGGTGCGCGGAGAATTAAAAATGAATTTTATTTTCTTGTAAAGATAGAGTTTGTAACAATATTCACGATCTTATTGTCGTAGCAGTAATGTTGTTTTGTGATACAAAAATTATAGAACAAGTTAAGACTTGTTTTATATACGAGTGTATATGCTTTTTTCGGCGGCTTTATCAGCGTTGGCTTTAGACAGGAACCTAATTTTTTCGGGATGAACAGTATCCTATGTGTTAAGTTAGGCAATAAACTAACTGTGTGCCAAATTTCTAATCCGTTTAGCCTTTTTTTCGTGTTGCGTAACAAACATACAGACATCTAGACATATAAACATATGTTAGCAGAACAAGAAAATGCTTCACAAGAATTGAAGTTTGGAGGAAAACTTGGAGTTCTAATCACCAGAACTCAAGGCTTAGTCTTACCCGTACCCGACGTATCTATCTATCTATCTATCTATAACCTCACGCCAGATCCCTTGCGGAGTAGGCAGAGAGTACAGAGTTCCAACAGGTTCTTTCCTTACATACCTCTCTGGCTTCCTCGACTCTCATAGTTCGTCTCATACACGCTCGCCGGTTACGGAGACTCTTGACTTTTCCATCAGATAAGACTCGGTTTATTTAGTCGTGGTAAGATAGTCTAGGTCTTCCCCGGTACCTGCATCCTTCCACTTTCACATTGTATATCTGTTTTGTCATTCTTTCCTCTGGCATTCTTTCTTTAAGCCCGAACCAACGGAGCATGCCCTTTCTCATCTTTACACCGATACTATCTTTCATACCTACTCGCTGTCTTACTATGCTGTTGCTAATGCGGTCGGTCAGCTTCACTCCGCACATCTTCCGCAGAGCTCGCATTTCTACCGCATTTATCCTACTTTCATTCTCCTTTTTACATACCCAGCTCTCGCTACCATATAACAGCGTTGGGACAAGAACTCCGTTATGTATGGCCAGCTGCGCCTTATGGCTTAAGTCCCGGCTCCCGAGTAACTTTCCCATCGCACCATTCACTCTGTTCCCTGCACTCAATCTTCTCTCTATGTCAGCGGTGTATTTCCCATCCTTACTGAAGGCATCCTTGTTGGAACTCTGTACTCTCTGCCTACCCCCGCAAGGGATCTGGCGTGAGGTTATAGATAGATAGATAGATAGATAGACTGAAGGCGCATCCAAGATATACAAACTCATTCACTTGCTCCAGCATATCGTTACCAACCACAATCCTTACATTCGTTCTGGTTTCTTCCCTTTCGAAACCATAATCTTGGTTTTCTTCACATTCAAGTGTAAGCCATTGATCATGCAGTCGTCTTTCACAACTGTGACTAGTGTTTGCAGATCAGTGGCTGTTGGCGCTATTAAAACCGCGTCATCTGCATAAAGTAGATGTAGCTCTCCTAATAATCCATTGACTGACCAAATGCAACAAATTCTAGATAAGACTGTCATCATTAGAAGAACGATGGCACCCGTCTTCGTCGCAACCACGCGAGCCACGTTCCGGCGCGTCGCCAACGACGCCGCCGCGGCCGCAGGTGGTGGCTGCGACTGCGACTGCAACTGTGGCAGAGCGTAGAGCGTCAGCAGTTCCATCATCGCCAGGACGATACTGTCGTCATTAGAAGAACGATGTCACCCGTCTTAGTCGAAACCACGCGAGCTGCATTCCGGCGCGTCGTCAAAGACACCGCCGCGGCCGCAGGTGGTGACTACGACTGCAACTATAGCAGAGCGTAGAGGGTCGGCAGTTCCATCTTCGCCAGGACGTTCCGTTCCATTACAAATTCGGACGTTAAAGCGACTGATCGCATTATCGACGCGTTACGATCAATAAACACGACGGTAAGATCCAACCAAGCTATTACATCTTGAATTTTGATCCAAACCTTAACGTTATAGACACCTGGAGCGAAGAAGTAGACCGTGCTAGAATTCTTAATAATTGGAGTGTCTGTCTCGCATTAGGAATTGTCTGAAGGGCGATGCTAGGGCTTGGCTTAACGAATGGGTGACCGTAGTTGAAGCAATTTTAAGACTGAATTTTAACCTTCGTGCCCCAGGAAGCCTGACATTGCCAACATCCTAATGAGGTTATGAGTACCAACTCGGACAAATATCCAACATATGCCGATTATGCTCGCCGATTCTTACTAAAGTTGTGCATAGTATGTGGGTTAAGCGATAAGTTTATTTCAGCGATAGTGATAAGGGGCATTACGGACCCGTAAATCCAGGCCTCAGCAACTAATGCAAAACTTATGCCAAATGAGTTGGTAGAATTCTTCTCAATGTTTGTTAAATCTAATACGGCAACTTTTAATAAAAAAAAACTTAGCAATACGTCACGCAGTAATCGTTTCATAAAACCTAGTCATGATACAGACACTCGTAAGCGGAGGTTTGAGGATAATAGATGTTTTTTGTGTGGCCAACAAGGACATAAACAAGCTAACTGTAATAAAATACCCGAACCTGCTTCCAGTGGCAGAAGTGAATGGTCCAAAAAAAAGGTTTCCTTAATAAATAATTTAACTAAATCTGAACGGTGTAGTTTTGTAAAAATCCTGGCCATAAGATAGAAACTTGCTTTGCAAAGTTAAAATCAGGTTCTCGAAATACCAAAAACAGTTAACTTTTGTCAGGAAAACCCTTCGTCAACACTTGGAGGCTGGTAAAACATTTGTGTACATCGATGATGCACTGATTTTGAGCAGTACAGTTGATGAGGGTCTGCTAAACCTTCGCAAGGTACTCCAGACCCTGACTCATCATCATCATCATCATCTCAGCCTATACTTGTCCACTGCTGAACATAGGCCTCCCCAATCGCTTTCCAGCGTAACCGGTCCGATGCCACCTGCATCTAACGACTTCCTGCGATTTTCACAAGATCGTCGGTCCATCTGGCAGGTGGTCGTCCCACGCTGCGCTTGCCAATACGTGGTCTCCACTCTAGAATCTTTCTGCCCCAACGCCCGTCCGATCTTCGCGCTATGTGGCCCGCCCATTGCCACTTCAGCTTGCTAATCTTAAGGGCTATGTCGGTGACCTTGGTTCTTCTACGAATCTCCTCATTCCTGATTCGATCACGTAGAGAAACGCCGAGCATAGCTCTCTCCATAGCTCGCTGAGCAACTCTGAGCTTTTTTATGAGACCTATAGTAAGAGACCACGTCTCTGATCCATATATCATCACTGGTAGCACACATTGACAAAAACTTTAGTCTTTAGGCACTGAGGTATTATGGATGAGAAGATGTTGCGCAGTTTCCCGAACGCTGCCCAGCCGAGTTGGATTCGTCGATTGACCTCTCTCTCAAAGTTGGACCTACCTAACCGGACTACCTGTCCCAGGTAAATGTATTCGTCGACAACTTCAAGAGTAGAGTTCCCAACGGTGAGTGCGGTGGGTACGACATGGACGTTACACATTATTTTCGTTTTGTCCATGTTCATTTTAAGACCCACTTGTTGAGATACTCTGTTGAGGTCGCCGAGCATTCGTCCTAGATCTTCCAGCGACTCCGCCATGACCACAATGTCGTCGGCAAATCGAAGGTGAGTGATGTATTCGCCATTGATGTTGATGCCAAATCCTTGCCATTCCAAGAGTTTGAAGGCGTCCTCTATGGTGGTCGTAAACAGTTTCGGAGAAATGACGTCTCCCTGTCTTACTCCTCTTTTTATGGAGATCGCCTTCGTGCACTGCCCTTGTACTCGGACTGACATGGTGGCGTTATTATACAAGCACTTCAACACTTCGATGTACCGATAGTCAATGCGGCATCGCTGGAGAGATCTAAGAACCGCCCAAGTCTTGATCGAATCGAAGGCTTTCTCATAGTCCACAAACGCCAAGCATAGTGGCCGATTATACTCCTCGGTCTTCTGTATAATCTGCCGCAGCGTATGTATGTGGTCTATGGTACTAAAGCCTTTCCGGAAACCGGCTTGTTCGGGAGACTGGAAATCATCAAGCCTGCGTTCGAGACGATTCGTGATGACTCTCGAAAACAACTTGTAAACATGGCTCAGCAGTGTGATGGGCCTATAGTTCTTTAATAAAGTGTTATCACCTTTCTTGAAAAAGAGTACCACCACACCCCTGTTCCATGCTTCCGGCGTTTTTCCTTCGAGCAAGATGGAATTAAACAGCCTCTGAAGGACTTTAAGTACCGGCGATCCGCCCGCTTTCAGAAGCTCTGCGGTAATTCCGTCTTCACCCGGCGCTTTGTTGTTTTTAAGTTGTTTGAGAGCCATCCTAATCTCGTACAGGCTGATGTCCGGGATATCTTCAGAGTAGTGTCGGGTTAGCTTGGCTCTTGGGTCTTTTACCAAGTCAACAACAGGTTCAGCTACTGAGGTATACAACTGCCCATAGAACCTCTCTATCTCCCTGAGCACCTCTGACCTATTCGACGTTACGTTTCCGTCCTCCGTCTTCAGCTTCGTCAACTGGCTTTGCCCAATAGACGCGTCTCTTGCGAACACTTTGGAGCCCTTGTTCTGCTCTATGGTCTCCTCAATACGTCTTGTATTGAAGGACTGTAAATCGTATCGCAAGGACTTCAATATCTGTCCATTGAGCTGCCTATAGGACTTAGCATCATCGGAGGTTTGGAGTGTCATGGTACGTCGCTCAGCCATAAGGTTTCGGGTGTAGTCAGATAGCTTTTGAGGCCTATTTTTACGGTGGGGCTTAAAATGCTTGGACTCGACCGTATGGACAGTCTCTACCAACCTATTGTTGATTTCGTCCACTGATGCGCTGCTGTCTAGCAATTCGAAGCGGTTTGACAATTCGAGTTAAAAGTTCTCGGGGTTTTGGATATGTGTATTAGAAGGTCGGAGCGTAGACTTCATCAGACGCGATCTTTCCATTTTGACATTAATATTTAATGTGCCTCTGACCATTCGGTGATCACTGCCGGTTTTTACCCTGTGAATCACGGAGACATCATTAAATATTTGTCGCTTGGTGCTCATGATGAAGTCTATCTCATTTTTTGTGAAACCATCAGGGCTCATCCAGGTCCATTTCCTATGAGACGACTTCTGGAAGAAAGAGTTCATCATAAAGAGTCCCTCCTTCTCCAGATATTCGGCCAGCCTCTGACCCCTGGGGCTGCGCTGCCCATATCCAAATTGCCCCACTCTCAACTCATCATCGCCCCGTTTGCCCAGTCGCGCATTGAAGTCACCCATAACTACTGTAAAGTGTGCTTTGGAAGTATGTATGGCTCTACTAATGTCCTCATACATAGCTTCGACCTCATCATCTGAGTATGCCGAGGTCGGTGCGTAGACCTGTATGACCTTCAGCGAATATCTTTTGGATATTCTGAGTATCAGGTACGCTACCCTGCTCGACACACTAGTGATGGACACAACGTTGTTTATGAGTGACTTGTGGACGATAAATCCGACACCACCTTGGGACTGCTGTTCGCCCTCCCGGTAGTAAAACAAGTTGCCGGATTTTAAGGTTATCGTGTCCTCGCCCTCTCTTCGGACCTCCGATAAACCAACAATTCTCCACCGCAACTTGTTTAACTCTTCTTCCAGCTCAACTAGCTTCTCATCTGTCCTCAATGTGCGTGCGTTGTATGTCACCAGGGCCAATTTTCGGTTTTGGTGGTAGCCGAATCTCTGCCGGAGATTCTTAGCACCCCTTGTCCTGTCGTTACCATGGTTGCTACCGTGGCCAGGACGAACAGGACCGCCGGGGACTAGGGGCCTGGTTTTCTTGCTTTCTTCCATAATATTGGTTGGGGGTGTTTGCCATACTCGCCACGCTTGGCAGGCGGGTTGGCGAGCGCAGTTTTTGGTTGTAGAAGTGTTAAGGGAACGCTGCTGCCCATTCCCTAGTTTTCCCTTAGTCGCCTTGTACGACACCCGATGGGATGAGATGGGTTGGTCCTATTCTAAGCCGGGAACCACGCGGCAAACCCTGACTAATTCGGGTTTTTTGATTAATTTAAAGAAGTGTTCTTTTCTGTCAACTACGATAGAATACTTGGGACGTACCATACATCAGGGTCAGGTACAGCCGAGCGAACGAAAAGTTCAGGCTTTGGTGGAAGCACCAATATCGGAAACTGTTAAGCAGGTCCGTCAATTTTTGGGATTGGCAAGCTATTTCTGCCGCTACATAGCTGGTTTTGTAACTAAAACTGCTCCTATAACTAAATTGACAAAAAAAAGGTGTTCCTTTCCTTTTGGGTAGTGAGCAGGAAAAAGCACGGCAGGATATAATTTCGCATCTTACGAGCAAACCTATTTTGGCTATATATGACTCTTCTATTGAAATCAATACGGACGCAAGTTCTATTGGATATGGTGCAGAGCTTCTTTAAGTTCACGAAAAGCGTCATAAACGAGCACTTGGCTACTTCAGCAAGAGAACTGAATACTGAGCCAAGGTACCATTCCTATGAGCTCAAGACCTTGGTTGTCGTTAAAACCTGGCAGAATTATAGACATTATCTGTTCGGTGTTAATTTCACGGTTGTAACTGACTGTAATGCGCTAAAAGCCATACAACAAAAGAAAGATTTGTTGCCACGCGTAGCCAGATTGTGGATGTATCTGCAGGATTTTAATTTTACATTAAAGTACCGTAAGGGTACTTCCATGTCACATGCAGACTATTTGAGTCGCAACCCGGTTAACGTTTGCGAAACACGCAAGCGCCGGAATTGGGCTCGAGACAGCACAGGGTATTGATGAAGAAACTTAACTGCTCCAAAAACTGACAGACGGACAACTGGACTCTAGCCATTATGTTCGAAAGAATTACCTTCTCTGTTATAAGTATACTTCAGTAGGAGAAAATCCCAGACTGTTATGCTCAGACTCAGTTTGCTTAGAATCTTTCATGATGAGCATAACCATCTGGGAGTCGATAAGACATTAGAACTCATTAGGAAACATTTTTTATTCCCCCCCCCCCCCCCCTAACTCGTTTGATCAAAAATATGTGAATCACTGTCTTGTTTGCATAACGCATAAGAGGTTTCCCAGAGCTCCCCATCAACTCATACATTCATGGGTAAAGTCTTGCGATCCCTTTGAGGTCATTCACGCAGATGCATTAGGCCCATTGCCTCAGTCCAATGGCTACAGTTATGTACTGATAGTTATAGATGCCTTTTCAAAATATTGCCTTTAATACCCCATGTTTGGTCAAGATGCTAACGAATTAAAAAGACTTTTTACAAATGTAATTTCTTTGTTTGGTACGCCAAAATTAATTGTAACAGATTGTGCTCGATGTTCTAAAGCTCAAGAGTTCACAAAATTTGTAACAGAGTTGGGCATTAATGTGAATTTCATCACACATGAAATGCATCACTCGAACGGGCAGGTTGAACGTTACTGCCGAACACTACTGAACATGGTTCGCATAGAATGCAATCACCGACAAAATGAATGGTCAAACGTGATGTGGTGACTGTATTTGGTGTTGAACATAACCAAGCAGAAAACCACAAGGCAATCACCTTTGAATTTACTGGTGTTATTCGTCACCTTGTCCGGGATATCGCTCTTGAGGACTCTCATCCGAACTGCAAAGCGCTGAGTGAGGTGCGTAGACAAAGAGTATCTGAGCGCTTGAAGATAAATAAACATCAACAAGACGCAATCGTTAACGCGGACAGGAGACCTCCTCGATTATATGAAACTAATACACCTGTTTTTGTTATAAAACAGGCATAAACAACTGGCAAGCTCGACTCAGGCATACGCGGCCCGTACCGCGTGGTCAAGGCGCTTCCCCATGGTCAATACGAGCTGCAACTGCTGGCAGGCTCTTATTGAAAAACGACCCAGGCTGCGGCAGAGTTCATGTTGCCGTGGCGAGGGGAGTGGACTCCCGAGGCGTGTGCTGCCTTCTTCGAGTGTGAGCTTGTGATGCTCTTGCGTGATAAGCTAACGTCATGCCTATGTCATGCAAGAGCAGAGGTTGCATGGTACGCTAACGTCGTGCCTATGCCATGCAACAGTAGAGGATGCATGGTATGCTAACGACGTGCCTATGCCATGCATCTGTAGGGACACATGGTATGCTAACGTCGTGCCTATGCCATGTCGTGAGAAATATCCTAACGTCGTGCCTATGTTTCTCACCGCCAGAGATAGCTAACGTCGTGCTTCCTCTCTGACTCGAGTGAACGTGGTTCACTGTGGGTCGTTGTCTTCGGTAAGAGCCGGAGCAACGACATTTGTGAAAATGTTAAGTTCTGGTGATGCGACTGAATTGACTGCAGCGGTTCTGTTGCATCACTATGATGTGTGTAATTTCTGGAAAATAATTCTGGAAATTGCAGGTAAATTCTAAAGACCTAGAATTATAATTTTGTGTTCGTTTGCATTCCTCAGGCGCAGACTATAGTGATGATACGGCGGAGCCTGAGCGAGCTGTCAGCAACGAAGATGTGCCTTTCCGTGAAGAGACTGCGGAGCCTCTACCAGGCAGCTCCAGTGGCGGAGTCTTGCAGCTTGAGACACAGGAGCACGAGGACGTCCTCCAGTCAGGAGAGGCCGTGTTAGCAAAACAAGAAAATTCCTTACAAAAAGTGGGGAAGAAATGTGGCGTGGACATTCCTATATAAGCGGTTGCTCGCTCAGTAGGACGGTCTTCGCGGTAGAATCAACTTGCCTACTCTGAATTATTTTTCTTGTTTAAAATAATCTAATTGTATTATTAAGTTATTATTGGTTTTGTTTTATGATTAAAGTATTCCTTTTGTTCGGCAACCGTATCATTTTTTTATTATTTCTGCCACGAATTTCTAAAACATACAATCTTTCACATTTTTAATATTAGTAGGATTAATTAACGTTAATTAATATATCTTTTTACAGTTCCCTGTGCGATATTTTACTAATGTTAATTTTTATATAGGTAACGTCTAAAAGAATATAAAAACTGTAGGACGGCGGTTCGCACGCGCGCATTTATACCGCGCTGTGCTGAAGGGCCTAAGGCGCTTTCAAAAAGATTATACTACGTCGCTTCTACCACTACATCGAGAAATCATGGGTTAATCTTGGCGTAAACTTCAAATATTTGTTTCTGTGTAGGTGATTCCATATTTGTAAACGCACCCACGGTACAGAAATAATGCCAAAGGTGGGGCATGTCTTATAAATAAAACGAGGACTTCAAAAATGGGAGTGCCCTTACTACGCCTCTATAAATTCCCAAAGATGAAAATGAAACATGTTTAGTCTAATCTTATACGAAAATTAAGGACAGTAGTTAGTACATTAGGTCTAGAATTACTTAAGAATTATTTAGACAGGCTCCGAGCTCGACGGCCTCTCTCCCCTGGGATCGACTGGAATGAATTATGAGCCAGCGGCTCGGCTTTCAAGAATATTACATGAGCTAGATTTAATAAGTATGTAATAACAGACTCTAGATGACCCTGTACGCAAACTATTGAGATTTGAATGTTTAATAATTTTATTAAGTTCGGTGACCTTTTTGACGACAAAAGGTTCTTTATAAATATAAAATTCATAGTTTCAGTCACAAATAAATTTACTACTATTTATAAAAAAGAAATATTTGTTTATCGCTAGTCTTTGTATAGGTACTTTGAAAATTATATGTTTTATGCGAACCACGTTTTTCGTTTTGAATCATACACGTATGAGTGGACAGCGGTTGTTAATGTTAAGGTCGTCCTGCTAGACTGGAGGTTACTTAGGACCACAATGAAAATGTATATATATATATTTTAAATTACTACATTTTCAAAATTTGGTCTCAAAAGGATTTAAACAGATTATTGTTTTGTATTATCGCAGAATTTACATGCATAAAATACTGAAAACTATAATAAAAACAAACTAAAATGATTTCTTATTATGAATTTTAGAAAACATGTATTGCGCTGTTCTCCCTCGTGTATGACGGCTCACCCAAGCGATCGTGCTCAGCGCTGCTTACAATACTCTACAGACATACCGCATTTGTTCTTTACATCGACTAAGGATTATTCTTGCTGAAGAATTTGTAAAAGTATGGGCTAAAATAAAACATAGCCTACTTTAATTAATGTACGGTAATTAAGTATTCCATCTTTTACGACTGACTAATTCTCCTATCCTACTAATAATAATAAATTTAAAAGTTTGTATGTTTGATGTCTAGATAATTCTTGTATGTTTGATTTCAATCACACAAGAACGAATGAACGGGTTTGGATGAAATTTGGCAAACAGTTAATAGATATGATACTTTTGATCCCGGAAAAATGCTAGGTTTCTTTGTAAGGTCAACGCGGACGGAACAGCAGGCAGAAGCTATTATTCCATAAATTCCGCGAGACCTCAATTAAACAGCCTGAATTAAAGACAGCAATTTACGCCGATTGTGAGTTTTCAGCAATAAAACGTAAGAACTAAGAGCGGAAGCCCTAGATTCGCTCCAGCGATTACTATCCGTCGGCACATCGACGTATCAACGGGGTTGACGCCGGGGCCATCACGCCATCGGTTTGCGGGTCAGCAACAACGATCAGAGAGCTCAAACACAAACAGACTGACAGCGTGACGCTGTCGAGTTGATATTCCATCCCTTTTATACTACAAATGTACTAAATAAAGATAACGTGACAGCTTGCTTTCTTGACAGCACTACGTTAACGTCAATCTGTTCGTGCTAAGCCCTCAGAGGTTTAAACACAAACCGTTTAACTCTTTCTTAATGTATAGCGTGCTGGCATGTTCACCTTTATTCAGTTTTGTATTGTAAATCTATCAATATCATCACGCCAGATCTCTTGCGGGGTAGTTAAAGAGTACAGAATTCCAACAGGTTCTTTTCTTACATACCTCTCTGACTTCCTCCACTCTCATAGTTCGTCTCATATACGCTCGCTGATTACGGAGACTCTTGACGTGCCCTTCAGATAAGACACTGTCTATTTGATCATGGTAAGATAGTCTAGGTCTTCCCCGGTGTAGTGTGAAAAGGATGGCATATACTCGATAGCATCACGTTTAAGTCTATCGGCTTGTGCTAAGCCCTCAGAGCATTTTATGCTTTTATTATGACAACCTACGAAACTAAACTCTAGCCGTCGTTCAGCTGATGAAGATGATTTTCGGAACACGCACTAAGCTATGGGTCGCTCTTACCACTTCACATGTGGGAGTTATAAAGGGACTACCTCGAAAAAAACGTGCTTTTGTACTCCATGTACTTCAAGAAGTATAAGGATTAAAGGCATATTTCGAAATATGATTTATAACTATATATTATAAAATCTGGTAAAAGGAAGATACAGGACTAAACGAAATTTCCTCGGTAGAAAAAAATAATCTAAAGTCATCTCTATTGCTTTACGCCTATATTCCCCAAGCGGGGGTGGCAGAGGTGTACTGAGTACACCCACATTTCACCGACGATGTTAGGTCCCATGTAACGGGGGCAAGCCTATTGCCATATACCGGGCACAATTTCAGACTCCGTACTCGTACTGGGAAGTTTTCGCTAGAAAATCTACACTTGTCCGACTTGGGATGTCTATTGCTTTACCATTACTGATTCCAACGGGAAACGCTTAAGTTAAGAACTATTCTATAGAATTTTTTAAAAAATAGCTAATAATTGTAGCAAAGTTCTTGTAAAGCAGTTTTCTATCTATCTATCTATAACATCAACACAACGCCAGATCCTTTGCGGGGTAGGCAGAGAGTACAGAGTTCCAACAGGTTCTTTCCTTACATACCTCCCTGGCTTCCTCGACTCTCATAGTTCGTCTCATACACACTCGCCGGTTACGGAGACTCTTGACTTTTCCTTCAGATAAGACTCAGTTTATTTGGTCGTGGTAAGATAGTCTAGGTCTTCCCCGGTACCTGCATACTTCCACTTTCACATTGCATATCTGTTTTGTCATTCTTTCCTCTGGCATTCTTTCTATATGCCCGAACCAACGGAGCATGCCCTTTCTCATCTTTACACCGATACTATCTTTCATACCTACTCGCTTTCTTACTACGCTGTTGCTAATGCGGTCGGTCAGCTTCACTCCGCACATTTTCCACAGAGCTCGCATTTCTACCGCATTTACCCTACTTTCATTCTCCTTCTTACATACCCAGCTATCGCTACCATATAACAGCGTTGGGACAAGAACTCCGTTATGCATAGCCAGCTGCGCCTTATGGCTTAAGTGCCGGCTCCCAAGTAGCTTTCCCATCGCACCATTCACTCTGTTCCCTGCACTCACTCTTCTCTCTATGTCAGCGGTGTATTTCCCATCCTTACTGAAGGCGCATCCAAGATATACAAACTCATTCACCTGTTCCAGTACATCGTTACCAACCACAATCCTTACATTCGTTCTGGTTTCTTCCCTTTGAAAGGAAATCATAAGTTTTCAATTTCATAGTTTAGTTTTTTTACGAAATGTTAAAATTTGTTATTGCACATACGACGTTTAATATCGAGCGCGCGCTCAATATATCCGTCTCTTATTATACTTTTGTAAATTAATTGCATCACTGTCATTCTCCCGATCGATAAATGGTCGATCGCGGTTGGCTGTTAAGGCAAGCTCGAAGCCTTATGGGCGGCCTAATGAGCTCAACAACAGGTTAACTAATCTACCTCCACCAATCCGCTATGGGTCCGAGTGGTGGATTTTTGCCAGTGACATTTCACCACAGTTTTGTGAAACCCTTTTTATAACTGGGACTGTATTTGTAGATTTATTACAATGTCATTCCAATCAACCAAAAAGATTTTTTTTGCAGCTCGCGTAATCGGATAATACGTGACGAGATCCGAAATCGGATTGTATCGATCACTATTAATTTCCGGATGGTAATGATCGAGTGACGGGCGACGCAAGCGGCGACCGGACCGGTCCTATTGACACGAATTGAATTAAAAGCTGTCGAGTGGACTTACAATTTTATCAAGCTTTATTTAACTTGCAATGTTCTATGTGTGTCTTTCCGGTTCAAATCTTGTATTCCTTTTTTGAAGCACTTGCGAGTATCCGATTAAGCTAAAATTTTTGAAATTCGGTGACAATGCAATATTATGGTGCCATGAACCTGGTTTGATGATGGAGTCGGAAGGTGACCATAAGAACATATAAACTATACAACGTTACAACTTCGTGTTTCAGCTTATTAGATTGGTACTGACAAGTACTGTACCACCAGATAGTATTCAGGGTCTGATGATGAAGCCGGAAGGTAGCCAATGGAACCACCCAACTACTCAAAATAACCCTGCCGTGTTTTGGCTCGTTGGATATGTCTTGACGAGTACTTTAGACTCGGATGGTGTCCAGGATCTGATGATGGAGCCGGAAGGAACCATGAACCATAGAAACTCCTCAGTTAAGCAAGATAGTTTCGTTGTGTTTGCTAAAAAACTTATTTCTAAAAAGGTCTTTTTAAATTAAATTGTTCTACAAGCTTTTATTTAAGTTGATTGGTTGTTGTGTCTGTCGATTTAACTTTCAGGTTTAAAACTTGTGATCTATTTTGCAGTAACTTGCTGGCATCCAATAAAGGCAAAATTTAGTCGGTAATAATGTAATAAATGTAATACTATGATACCATGGAGCTGATCTGATTATGGACAACGAAGGTGATCATGGGAACTCCTACTGATTAAGAAAGCTCCGTATGAGCTATAAAATGCCTCTACCAAGATTTGTGAGAGAAGGTCTTTGCCCAGCAATGGAACAGTACGGGCTAATATATAAGAAATCAAGTAGGTATATCGATCATGTAGGTTGTCACAGTAATTGGTTAAACCCCTTACAAAATTGTTACATTTGTTACATTATTGTTAATTTTGAAATGCCAATGATATTTCAAAACATTTCTGACCTCTTTCAAAATAAAGGTCGTATACGTTACTTCTGAAGCTACTGACCTTTCTATTCGAAAGGATTGGTGTTAAATTAGTATACGGCGTAAACAAGTAGAACGCCGAACAGAGCACGTGCCATTTTGCATAATTGTGCATTCTCTTCACGCGGGCGCTGGAGTCTGATTAGTTTCATAATCAACATGTTCTGTGTCCATTAAAGTTCTTTATCTAATCAGATGCTGCTTACTGCCAGTAAAGCGATGTGTGGAGATAGAAATAGCTATTAGAGGATTGTTGGAATTTGATTTGCTGAAATGAGACGAACTATGAGAGTGGAGGAAGCCAGAGAGGTATGTAAGGAAAGAACCTGTTGGAAATTTGTCTCTGCCTAGCCCGCAAGGGATCTGCGTGATGATTTAGATAGATAGATAGATTTGCTGAAGAAGATAACATAAAACTTGGAAGAAAGGATGATTAAATTTGTTGACTATTTAACCGACTTAATAATTGCCATTTACATGCGTTGTACCTACACAGAGTGTATGGTATGAGAAGCTTGTGTACATGGCGTAAAAATGTTTATTAGTACAGTACCTTGTTAACACCGAGTAGGTGTATTATTATGCTTGAAAACTAGTTGGTACGTATCTTAATGTCGAGTAGAAATATAATTATTAATGATGGTTAATTAGATCCTAACTAGAGATGAGTAGACAGGTCAAAACATGTCTGATTTGACTTTCAGTGTATCCATTTAAATTCATCGATGATGTTTATCGATATTGAATGAATAGATCATGGATATAATACAATGGATTGAGCACTCTGCGAAAACAACGGGATGACAAGGATACTCACTGAGAGCCCTACGTCTCTTTCTAAGTAGGGTGACCAATCATCGGTACGATTATGGACTTGTTGTTTATTGCCGTAATTCTTTCTTTTTACGCATATGCCACATCCTAAATGAGTAGTAGTCAATGTTTTCGATTAAATTGTGCATTTTCTTGCTGATTGTACATTTTTTTCAAAATCTGTAAATTCAGCTCTAAATATCGCAAAAATTTAGGATAGTCCCCTAGAGCCGTTTGTCTGTATCTAAAAGGGTTAAGATAACTCCCCTGACTGCCTCATATTAATCCATTCTGTAAATAAAGACGAATTGAGAACCTTGCTTGTTTTGAACTCGGTAATAAATTGTTTACAGCGTATTTAAACCACATTATAAATAGGTATAGTCCGTATTAGTTCTACCTTATGGTCACCGTAGTGCTTCGTAATGGGTGCGAGCGTGACACCGGGCTTCTGGTTATTGCTTTCACTCATCATGGTTTCTCGAGTTGTTTAAATCATAGAAAATTCAATGTTGTGTCTGGGAGTAAGAGTTTAATTTTCTTTGGCAATTTTTTGACACTACTCAATCCTTTGTTTTATATCCATGGAATAGATACATAATCAGATCTAGACTATGCTATCATGATCATTGTGTCTTTATCTTTGTCTGAAGGGCAAGACAAGGGTCTCCGTAACCGGCGAGCGAAACTAACTATGAAAGTGAAGGAAGCCATAGAGGGTAGGAAAGAAACTGTTATCTTGCGTGATGATATAGACTAGAGAGCTTACTTTCTTTGCGGGGTAGGCGGAGATTATAGGGTTCCAACAGGTACTTTCCTTACTATCTAGATAAATAACATTATATTGGATTGATTCGATATAATATTGAGTGCAAACATCGATATTTTATTAAAAATCAATGTGTATCGAGCACTCCTAATGTGAAAACCATTGTAAAATAAGCAAGAAAGCTGAATTTTTGTCATCGTGTCGTTTCCTTGACCAACACAATGGCCGTTTGATGTCGCACTTCGGAGTATTGTTTCCCTGTAGTAAGTACTCAAGATTAATTAACCTAAATTAATTAAGGCGACGGATCGGTCCAGTGGTTAAGGGTATAGATCGAGTAGCCGTCGAGATGTCTTTGTGTAATCTAAAAATGTTTTATTTATGTGTATGTAAACTTCATGTTTGTAAAGAAATTCAAAATGCAGGAATAATTCCTAGAGGGACTAGGTTATGTATATTTTTGTGTACATGTTGTGATCTTTCTTTCGGTCTACAAAGGCGCTTTTTTTGATGTTGTACTGAAATTAATTTTTGTATTAAACAAGGTGCCCCAAGCCGGTCTCTGGTCTTTGTGGTTATTTCGGGTAGGAATATATCAGTACATACTTTAGATTTAACAAGGTCGCGTATGATATGTGT
Source organism: Phalera bucephala (assembly GCA_905147815.2). Lineage (NCBI taxonomy): Eukaryota > Metazoa > Arthropoda > Insecta > Lepidoptera > Notodontidae > Phalera > Phalera bucephala. The sequence continues at coordinate 29,979,184 of LR990609.1, forward strand.
CACTTAACACTCTCATCCAATGTAGCGTATAAATACCCTACATAAATCCTTTTAGTAGTATTAAAATAATCTTACTTTGTCGAGAGAAAGAGACAAACCTACAAAAATATCCACGTCTCTTTCTTCCGGCAAAGACTAAAATAACAATGTTAAAGAGATCGTAGTAAGGCCCTGCGTACTGAGTAAACTAAGCAATATTATTCTCGGTATGTTTATATTGCGCGCTACAAAAGCTGCCTTTGCTTTTCTTTCCTTACAAAAACAGTGAAAGATCGCGCACACAGCGATGCGATCAATTGTTGTTACATCTTTGCCTTGGAAGTGGGGAACAGTATACGGGCTTTGATATAATTTTAAAGATAAACCACATATCATCATCATCATTACGGTAAAAAATATACGTATATACAGCCTGTCGTTTGTATGTTTGGATATAGTAAGAGTGATTGCTCGTGGAACTGCCGGCTGTTAGGGCAGAAAGATTCTCGAGTTGAAGTATCGGAAGACGTGCAGTAGGCAGGCCCCCACAAGGTGGACGGGTTTCCGGGTGAATATATATATAATATTAGCCCTGTTAAGAAACTGTCCCACCGTTGGGCACAGGCCCCCTCTCAAACTGAGAGGGCTTAGGCCATAGTCCACCACGCTACGAAACTCTTAAGGCATGCAGATTTCCTCACGATGTTTTCCTACACCGTTAAAGCAAGTGATAGTTAATTTATTTATTAATACATAAATGCTTTCGAAAAGACAGAGGTGCGTGCCTGGGCTTGAACCCGAAACCTCTGACTTTACAGTCCAACGGTCTAATCACTAGGCTATCACCGGGTAAAGGTCACAGGTAAAACTGGAAGCGCATGGCACAAAGCCGGCCGTAGTGGCATTGTTAGGACATATTTCCGCTATTTATCAAGTTTTTTTAAGTTAATTCGTAAATTGGTATGTTTAGTTATAGGGTCATAACGATAGCAAGTATCGGAGTCATTAAGTAGACTTTTATTAATAAAGGTTCTGTTTTTATAATATTATTTTCTTGGAATTAAATTGCTTACATATGTAACATTATATTTTCTGCTGGCAAAATCAAATAATATAAAATAACGAATAACGAAAGTATTATTTTCGTTTTATTTCCCGATCACTCGCGGGACTCGAGTGCGCTACAAAGTTTTCACTTACGCATTTTCTAACTTGTTTATTAAACCAAAGTCATTTAACTTCAACAACGGACTTAGTCCGATAAAATGAGTGGCGCAACTTTCCCCATTTTAGTTTAGGGTTCCGTGGGTTCACAAGTGTTGGGGGTTGCGTGTGGGTTCTGTAGGGTCTACTTATTATTATTTTTAAACTTCTACTCAATAAAAATATAATACTTTCTGACTAAATTACGGTCCTAGCTTAATTTTTTCTTATATAGCACAAGTGATTTTTGATAATTTACCCCCTAAAAGGATTTCCCATTGGTCATATTCATTAATCTCCAAAGTGGAAACAATTAGGGATCTAGGTATCTTGCTTGACAGTAAACTCACTTTTATTCCACAAATAGAGAATTTTGTTAATAAAGCCTCAAAAACACTTGGGTTCGTACTTCGCAACATCAAAGCCTTCAAACAACCCAAAACTAAAATAGCGCTTTATAATAGTTTAGTGCGAAGCATACTCGAATATGGCGCTGTAGTTTGGCGACCCCATTACGGAACTCACATGTTAAGAATCGAGAGGTTACAAAAAAGATTTATGTATCACTTGGCTTTTAGTATGGGTGAGGCAAAGAGCGTTAGGTGATATGAGGAAAGGCTCAAAAGATTTAAAATGGTTCATCTCGATAAGCGTCGCGATCGTCTAGACCTAACGTTCTTTGTTAAAATACTATCCAGCGGGATTGACTGTCCACAACTCCTCACGCACATACGCTTTCGGATTCCTTACCATTACCCTCGAAAGAGGATCGTAAACCTTTTTTCGCCGCCTCCGTGTAGGACTATCATGGGCCGTAATTCGCCAGTGCCACGTCTTTGCAACCTTTACACCAGATTCAGCAGTGATGTAGATTTTACTGATTCCCTCTTTAAAATACGCAAAGCTGTACTTCAATAATAATTGGCTTCGAAGGTGTCACTTCTTATTTAGATAATTGTTTGCTTTTTATTTTTGTTAAAGTATTTTCTTTGCGCATGTTGTGTTTATCCATAACTGGTTGTACAGTTAGTTTAGTACTTCTCTTGCTGACTAAACTGTATCTTTAAATCATTGTAACAACTGTCGACAAACCTATTAAATAAATAAATAAAATATTTAATGTCCAATGGGAAATCCTATGTTAAAAACGACCAGTAATTTTATAAAACCGTAACGAAACTGTTATTTTTTGGGCTACAATTCCCCTGTGGATCCCTCGTTATTTGTACTATAAACACCTCTGCGTATTCCAGGCACACAAAACATGAGAAATATTTATTTAAATCGACAAACTCCTCATTAAATATATACCTTTCCAGTCACAACAAACACGGAAACGCATTTAGGTAAAACATAATCACAAAATACCACATCAAACCCGACCACTTACATATAGCTGGCTGCATACAACAACGACACAACTAAGGATTTTGTTCATTTGAATTAACACTCTAACTTCAACAACAAAAAGCTTAATTTTTTTTCTTCTCGTTTTTTTACTTACAAATGTCAATATTCCATTCGGCCAGCGATATATTCAATTAAAAAGCTCTCAAGCCATTACGGTGTTTAGTACCGACGCAGTGAAGATACTTAAAAAGCCGTTTTACGATAAAGAGGACAATAACAGTAAAGGACGGAACGGACCAGACCGATTGTTCACATTTCCGCGTTTTTATGCACGTGTCCGCGCGCGTCCGGCTGCTGCCGTCCGGATCACAGCTTTACAACAGCTATATCTTCTACTGACACAAGCGTGATTCACTTAATAGGTGAAATCCTTCATAGGATAATCGTTCAGCAGGGGGTAGGGTTATACCAAGACTCCTACAACCTAGAACATCCATCATGCTCCAGATTTTTACAATGGTTTACGGGAACGCATAAGCAGGCGTCGGCGACGAGTCATCGACCGTCCGACCGACCGTATTATTGCTGGACAAAAGTCTACTCTCACAAATCGAGGTGAGAGAGATTAGGTCATACAGACCACGCTGACCCAGTGCAGATTGGCGGTGGCAGGTTTTGTGGCCACTTTTGTTACAACATATTAGACAGCTTATTAGGGTTCCAAATTAACCTGGACTAACGGCTTAACATGCACGGAGAGGCTCGTCGATGAAATTGCAACTAAGAGTCATATCTCAGACCGACCAAACTCTGCTTAATCTTGGTGATCGCACAGCTTTACGAGTGAAAGTCCAAGTCTACTGATGACTAAATTTACGTATTATACCTGCGCTAAGGAGCATTTTTATTGGTCAGTAACTCGATTCTTATACATACCTGTAGTAAGGCAAATTCAAACTTGGTTGATTCGCAGATATCGAGAAGTCCCCGCAGACTAGATAAAGACTAGTGAAATTAGCAAGTCAGCAAGCGTGTAGGGACCAATAAAATTCACAAGTCTATATCCAGCATGCTGGAACACCCCATCTCCCTGTATGTAATGTGATATCCTTTCTCTTTGCCTGTCACGCATGTTTTTAGATATATAATTGAAGCTGCGCAGGAGCAAAATAGTGAATTTTCACACATTATTGTTAAAATTAGTAGAAATATACGTAATTATCTCCCACGCCCCATGTGCGGTATCTATCAACCAATAAAAATGCGCAGAGCAGAGGCGTTTGGAGCCAACACTTATGAAAAAGATGCAACGTTGCAAAACAAAAATCGGCAACGTCGCCAAACCAGGCAGAAACTTGCGACCTTAATAGCGTTATGCGTTCCGGCGATGTGACATCATATGGTCACCTCATGATACTATAGAAAGAATCATGAAACGCGACTTGGTGTTTCAATGCACAGCTGCTTTTTCGGTGTTCCGATGTGTTTCGGTCTTTAGTTGAGGAGTAAATTTTCAAAAGGTTTAATTACCTTTGTAACTACTTTTAGTGCAGCTGGTAGTAACACGGGTAACAATGGTTATTTCTTCTCTACCACTTCTTCAAAGAATCCAAATAAGCCCTAATCAGGGGGTTTGGCACAAAAACTATGACAATAGTGTGACGCAAGCGAGTAATCCTGGTGTCACGTTGATGTTTATACGTATTTCTTTAATGAAACAGGGATAGCATATCAACTAGCATCACACTAATGTCAATTTTTACATGCCAGATCTCAGTGGCATAGGTATTCATATGGACTTTTACAGACAAATAAGACATATTTTATAGGGAAAGCAACTACCTTTATGCTTGGTAGCGCGCAAATGTGTACGTGGGCGGAGTTAAGTTTTTTATCGGTTTTCTTCTCCTTCTTCTTTGAAGTTATGGCTTCACACTAATTTAAGTGTATTTTGCCAGTGTCCAGTGAGATATGTAATCGTGTTTGTTTAAATTAATTCGACTCCCCGATGAACTTGATGACAACGATGATTGATAATGATATTAATGAAGTACCCCACCCGGGATAATAAAGCGGTGGATACTTTACATACCAATTGCGACGGCCGTTTTGAGGGAAGTCGAAAAGGCACGTTTTATCACTTTGTTACAATTACCTTCACTCGTGCACATATAAGAACACATAATGGTTAATATTCCACCAAAATTACACATTATTAGTCGAAATAATACAAGTTTTGGAAATTAAAACAAATTGACAACAACACTCTTCGACTTCCCGCCCAAAACCCTTTTTATCGGTTTTTTTTTGTGGGCAAACACTAAATCGTAACCATAGGCAATGTTTTAACAAAAATGTAGAGGATAATATTTACGTTCTTTGATTCATAATACTTTACAGCCTGTGTTTATGCTATCGTGAATGGATAACGTAAACATCCGATAAGCGAGCGCGCTCGGTAAGTGGGTGTCAAATGTCGTGACTGTAAACAAAAAAATGTGTTCGTCTCACTAATGAATGAATCATATGAGAATTTTTATTAGAATGAGTTAGTGGACCGTTTGTGTGCACGATGTTATAGCAAATTGAAAAGGGTAAGTGATAAAAAGCATTTGTTTGAGAGAATCTCAAACAAATGCTTTTTATGCTCAACGGAAAAAGTAAACTTATCTACGGCAAGTCGACTTTTTGTGATTTTAGTTTATAATTTAGTAAAATACACGTTTGTTATATGTATGTGTATTAAGCTAAAATAAAATGTATTCTTTCTATTTTTCCCAAAAATTAGGTGGTTAACCTCTACACTCTTGTAAAAACGGTTTTGTTTTTTACGGCCTACCTAAGCCGAAATCTTTTTTTTTTGGTAGCTTACGAGGTATTGTTAACTATTTTATTGTTTAGGTGACCTAATATTAAATATTCAGGTTTATTAATTAGTTATTTACGATTACAAAGTGCAATAAATCATTTGTAAAAGTGTTACGAAAATTTTCCTAAAAATATTTGCTTACGTGAAAACGAGCATATTTGAGGTAGAAATTTTAATATAAGGTGATAAACTTTATAAAGTTGTGCCTAAATAAAACAGAACATTATCAACAAGTCGTTTTATTTCAAGTGAAAATTCGATATCATTTTTTAATTATATTTTTTTGTTGCAAAGGTCAGATAAAATAGACACCCCGGTCGTTCGAGTATATCGAGTTAACTGGTATTAAAAGTGGCAAATTTCTTTGAGCCAAAGGGTGATCGATAATGATCATGAAAGATTAATAGTCCTGACATAAGATTAGATGGAAATTACATATACGAATCAAATGACATTCAAACATGGTTTATTTCCCAAGTAGGCCTTAAACCCTATTGAAAAATCACTCTTTAGTTGTAGTGGGGATGTGCACTTGTAAGCACATGTGATCCTTGTTTGTACCGAGTGATCCAGCTTTCTAAATGGTTCCCAGATGCGTGATATAAATTTCAATATAACGCGAGCGTTTGTTTAATTAAGTCCGGATAAAATACCACTGGGCCAATCATATCCGGCTCGCAGGAATGATGACATTTAGTTATTTACATTTCTAATTCCATAATCATCATATCTGCGTTTTACGAAATAATAACGTGTGAGTTATAGGATAACGTTCGTTATCATTATAGATAGGTATCTATCAACATTTTCAGCGAGTAAAACGTTTACTAGAGTCTGTCTTAAACTTGTTTTGTGTCTAAAACTACCTAATAACATTGAAACATAATCACACACTTTCAAAGTTGTCTTTGATAGGTTAAACACTTATTAAACTTGTTTTAGTAGTAAACCTCCATGGATCTAAACTAAGCGAAAATCTGTTGTACGGAAATTCGTCACCTCTGTAATGTTGGTAGCCCTTTAAGCTATTAATAATTTACCGGGACCAACAGCTTTGCGTGTCTTCCGAAACAAGGAGACGCACGAAAATGGAAATTCTACAAACGGTCACCCATTTCTGACCTATCGAGCCGACCGGCGGCCGGACTTGGGGCGTTTATGTGGTCCAACCCAAACGATGTTCCACCTTACACCGTGCATGTGTGTGTGAATGATCTACTCTGTTGGTCGCGGGGCCTTTACAGCTACACCGGACAAGATACACCGTGCTCCGCGTGCCCTAACACACATATGGTACGTACAGATGCAGGAGAACTAGATTAGTGTCTCGGAAAAAGTAGTCAACGTGTCCACAGTCTGGGCCGCTTCCATATAACTATAGCAAATTTGCCGATAAAACGCTTAGAACAAGAAGAACGTTACTATATCGTTATATCTTTATTTTTTTTGGGACTAAGCCCGTCTCACTGTGCACTGTAACCACAGGGTATATATAATATTTTTATACTGTGATGTAACTCCTGTAAACCAGGATCCACAGTAGTCTCTTTAGATTACACCAAGGTCTGAATCTCGGGGTATCCAAGGGTGTGCTTTAATCGCATTGGAACCCGCAACAAAAAATTGAAAGAAGACAGGAATAGGAAAAAAAGGTTAGTGTTACATAAAAGGTACTTACAGCAGTAGGACTCTTCTTGCTTTTGTTGGAGGAGAAGTGTTCGATCACTTCCCAGTTCGATTTTTTTGGCGCAGGCGTGTCCGCCGGCGAGGAGGACGCGCGCGGCGCCACGGAGGGGGTGCTTCGCCCGGACTCATCCGGCGCGCGGACCGAAGTAGCGGCGGACCTCAGCGAAGCGCAGCGGCGGCCACGAAGCGCCTCCTACAAAACCAAAGAAGTTTTTCTATGAAAATTTTAATATTCAGATGTCAGCGATCCCGATAATGAGAACCTAACCAAAGAGGATGTTTTAAAATGTGATCTTAGATATAGGCTGGACTCTTGTAAGGAGAGCAGAGAGTACAGTTTTTTGTATGTGCGTGTATGAGTGAATGATCTGCGCTGTTGGCCGAATAGCCTTGATAGCTTCACCGAGAAAAGAGCAAGTTTTCTTTACAGACCACTCATAGCCTCACGGGTGCCGGTTACGGAGAATTGATACTTCTATTAAATGTTTATACCTTTTTGAGAACAAAAACTTCCATGAGGCAATACTACAATCGATTAAAAGCCCTTCAGTGGCCAGCATCGACACTTTAGGGGGCTCTAAAATCTCCGCGAGCATGGTACCAGTGCTCCTATGTAGCACCTCCCTAAAACCTCGCTTCAGGAGAAGTATTTTGAACAAATAATTGTGAGTCACACATAGATTTGTCCCGTGCGGGAATCGAACCCGCGACTATTCGACACAGTGGGCGGAGCAGCTCAAGCTCTTAACCACTGCGCTAAATCGTCCGTCACTGTATTGTCGTAATGCTCACGACGAGTTTTGGCAACACTTAGTTGCAGTCCTCCTCAGGGTTGCGTGTGTAGAACGCTGGCCCCTCGCCTAACTAATAAACTAGTTACGCTCCATAAATCGTACCGTTTACTGAAACAGCTCAGCATTTTAATAGCAGTCATTTACCTATAATAATTCTTACACTGTAGAATTGATCAATAGTAAATGAAGAATTATGTAGCCGAATATTTTTTTATAAACACCGTTACGCCTACATTGCCGAAGCGAGGTAGCAGCAGGTGTAAATAGCCATATAGGTATCACTCAAATTTTTTGCCGATGATGTTAAATATAAGTGTTATATAAAAGTATCCCATAACTATTATTAGGTCCATAGCAGACAGTTGTAGATGCCAATATTGATACTAGTTTAACGGTTATGTCGACATCATGAAGGTAGACATATTCATATATGTTTAATCTATACTTAAGCACATCTATTTAGCTCGTTCTGCACTGTTCTCCCATGCAATGTAATGTATACAAAAAGCATTGTAAACCTTTCATTTTTAAAAAGAGTAACCGTGGAGGTTCTTGCCCTTTTTCTCCACAGGAATGACTTTTCGAACGGGTGTTAGAGTCTTAAGTAAACTTTTGATTTTTATATTGATTCAACACACGGCTCTGATTCGACGTAGACTTCACGCGAGTTATGATAATTTGATAAAATGATTATGTAAGGATATTCTGTATGCCACTATGGTATTTTTCACATAAGATGGGTAGTGACAGTTCTAAGTGCCAAACCAAATTAATATTTAATCCAATAATATTAAGCCATACCACCATAAGTATAGAAACAGGTCATGCCTCTTATTGCCATTGAATAAAGTATAATTTTCTTTGATATTTACACCGATAAACCGAGTCTTATCTGATGGAAAAGTCAAGAGTCTCCGTAACCGGCGAGCGTGTATGAGACGAACTATGAGAGTCGAGGAAGCCAAAGAGGTATGTAAGGAAAGAACCTGTTGGAACTCTGTACTCTCTGCCTACCCCGCAAGGGATCTGGCGTGAGGTTATAGATAGATAGATATATAGATATTTACAACATTATGGTTTTTGAAAGGGAAGAAACCAGAACGAATGTAAGGATTGTGGTTGGTAACGATGTGCTGGAGCAAGTGAAAGAGTTTGTATATCTTGGATGTGCCTTCAGTAAGGATGGGAAATATACCGCTGACATAGAGAGAAGAGTGAGTGCAGGGAACAGAGTGAATGGTGCGATGGGAAAGCTACTCGGGAGCCGACACTTAAGCCATAAGGCGCAGCTGGCCATACATAACGGAGTTCTTGTCTCAACGCTGTTATATGGTAGCGAGAGCTGGGTATGTAAGAAGGAGAATGAAAGTAGGATAAATGCGGTAGAAACGCGAGCTCTACGGAAGATGTGCGGAGTGAAGCTGACCGACCGCATTAGCAACAGCATAGTAAGACAGCGAGTAGGTATGAAAGATAGTATCGGTGTAAAGATGAGAAAGGGCATGCTCCGTTGGTTCGGGCATATAGAAAGAATGCCAGAGGAAAGAATGAAAAAACAGATATACAATGTGAAAGTGGAAGGATGCAGGTACCGGGGAAGACCTAGACTATCTTACCACGACCAAATAAACCGAGTCTTATCTGATGGAAAAGTCAAGAGTCTCCGTAACCGGCGAGCGTGTATGAGACGAACTATGAGAGTCGAGGAAGCCAGAGAGGTATGTAATGAAAGAACCTGTTGGAACTCTGTACTCTCTGCCTACCCCGCAAGGGATCTGGCGTGAGGTTATAGATAGATAGATAGAGATATTTACAACTGTCACAGTACCCATCCTTCATGAAAAAGACTTTAAATTTCATTTCATTATGTTATCTATATACATAGATATAAAACAAAGGATTGAGTACTGTCAAAAAATTGCCAATGAAAATTAAACTCTTATTCACAGACAACATTGAATTTTTATGATTTAAACAACTCGAGTAACCATGATGAGGGAGAGCAATAACCAGAAGCCCGGTGTTACGCTCACGCCCATTACGGTGCAGTACGTCGACCATAAGGTAGAACTATTACGGACTATACCTATTTATGATGTGGTTTAAATACGCTGTAAACTATATATTACCGAGTTCAAAACGACCAAGGTTCTCAATTCGTCTTTATATACAGAATGGATTAAGATGGGGCAGTAAGGGCAGCTTTCTCAACCCTTGTAGATACAGAAAAACGTCTCTAGGGGACTATCCAAAATTTTTGCGATATTTGGAGCTGTATTTACAGATTCTGAAAAAATGTACAGTCAACAAGAAAATGGACAATTTAATTTTGACTACTACTCATTTATGATGTGGCATATGCGTAAAAAGAAAGAATTACGGCAATTAACAGTGCCCGAAAATTATACGTTAATTATATGTCAACAAGCCCATAAGCGTACCAATGTTTGGGTACCCTACTTAGAAAGAGACGTAGGGCTCTCAGTGAGTATCCTTGTCATCCCGTTTTTTTCGCAGAGTGCTCAATCCATTGTATTATATCCATGTCTATGTACGAGTATGTCGTATTATAGTATTTTTCACATAGGATGGGTAGTGACAGTTCTAATTGCCAAACGAAATTAATATTTAATTTAATGGTATTAAGGCATAAAACCATAAGTATAGAAATGGGTCATGCTTCTTATTGCCATTAAATAAAGTATAATTTCGTATGGCAATTACAACTGTCACTACCCATCGTATGTGAAAAATACTATAAATGGTCTGAGAGACGACGCCAGCGAGTACGTCACACTAAAATTTACCAAATATTTAGCGCAGTGGTTAAGAGCTTAAGCCTCTCCATCCACGGGGTCGAAGAGTCGCGGATTCGATTCCCGCACAGGACAAATCTTTGTGAGACCCACAATTATTTGTTTCGGTCTGGGTATTGGTGTATGTAAATTTTTATGTTTGTAAACGCACCCACGAAACAGGTACAAATCCTAGAGTGGGGCTTGGATATTTAAAAAAAACAAAACAGAACATGCACTTGGCAGCACGATTACTTGCTAACATGACGTTAACGTCAAAGTTTTTGTGCTAAGCTCTCAGGAAACACGAGTAATGCTGCCTACATTTCTCGCTCAATAACCCTATTACAGCCGGTCGGATAGTAATTAGAGCGACTCATGTACGGGGGGACCGGGTCGGAAATAATTAGTATGAGCTTCGGTACCCGGCTGTGCCCGGCTCGAGCACACCCAGGTATGACCAAGTATTGAAATCTAAATAAATTTAGAAAATTGAGGCGTTCTTAACGATCGCCAAGGTTAAGCTGCGTCCATCTCGGCCGGCCTGAGATGGGTGACCGTTCGGTACATTATCATATTCGGGCGACTCCTTGCTTCAAAAAACATTTGCACCTATTAAGTTAGTAGAAAAAATAAAGAAATATATTACAAGAATAACAGAAAGAGATATAAAACTCATTCCCTCGCAATACCTTAGACATACTGACAAAATATCATTCATGCGTCCGCAAACAGATCACGACCAGAGGGCTTAGCACGAAAATTTTGTTGTTAGCTAGACGCTAGCGAGTTCATATGACATCCTTGTTATACTACATTTATAATATAAATATGAACGTGACAGCACGATTACTTACTAGCACCATGCTAACATCAAAGTTTTCATGTTAAGCCCTCCGATCAAAACAAGGAGAGCGTGATTAGAAATGTTACAAACGAAGGTGCGTTTACGAACAGATATGAAGTTCAGTCATAAAAAGATCTTTTAGCCCGAAGCCAAAATCGGAACTAACGCTCTCATTAAGTGGAATGTCACGTTATGACAATAGCAAAGATGCCGTTTGCTATGAAATTTATCCACGTTCTTTTTTTAATTAGTAACCGTACGGACCATCGATTAAATATAGGTAGATCACAGACACACACATATACACGCTCGCCGCATGAAAAGTGGCACTACTATAAGGCATATAAAAGTGGCCGGTACTAAAAAACTAGCAGTATTACGCTTTCAGTCGCTTGTTCACCGCGTGATGAACATGCCGAACTGGGCAATTAAACACTGTATGACTTATACAAAAAAGTAACAAAAGATTATGGAGTGTTTTATTTTAAGTAACTATCACTTAACATTAATGATATTCTATACTGTGTTGTCTTTATTGTATTAAAATGAAGCATTCTTCAATTACTTTGATCATTTACAATATCGTATGCAGTCTTCAACTCTCTTTCTCTCTTGGGTGCGGGCCACTCACTTTGTGTTCTAATGGTGAGCTTCGGTCGTAAAATTTTATTGCGTTTTGTTCATTGCTATGCAAATACAACTTTAAGTGATACGAGTAAGGTTCAATATGCCCTAATATATGTCTATATCACAACTATAGTTATGGTATAAACATTAATTCTCTCTCTCGTCGATTTGGTGACGTTTTTGAGTGTAACTTTTGAACGGGTCTGTGTATCTTGTTATAATATATCGATGATGCGAACCCGCCTGTTGAAATATTTCCCTGGAAGTAGGAAAATTTTACTGAATGATAACCCTAATTTCACACCAACGCCAATGGCATCCATGGGTCAAAAGATCCTTGTCGCAATATACTTATAACCTTCTTTGCTTTTAACTGTCATTCGTGAACAGATATAGCATAAGGAGTGTGTTAGAACCATGGATATAAAACAATGGATTGAGTACTGTCAAAAAATTGTCAAAGAAAATTAAACTCTTACTCACAGAAACAACATTGTATTTTCTATGATTTAAACAATTCGAGAAACCATGATGAGTGAGAGCAATAACCAGAGACCCGGTGTCATGCTCGCACCCATTACGATGCAGAACGGTGGCCATAAGGTAGAAATAATACGGATTATACCTATTTGTGACGTGGTTTAACTACGCTGTAAACCATTTATTACCGAGTTCAAAACGAACAAGGTTCCCAATTCGTCTTTATATATAGAATGTATTAAGATGGGACAGTAAGGATAGCTATCTCAACCGTTGTAGATACAGAAAAACAGCTCTAGGGAACAATCCTAAATTTTTGCGATAATTGGAGCTGAATTTACAGATTCTGAAAAAAATGTACAATCAGCAAGAAAATGGTCAATTTAATCAAAAACTTTGACTACTACTCAGTTCAGAGGTGGCATATGCGTAAAAAGAAAGAATTACGGCAATTAACAGTGCCCGAGAATTATACGTTAATTATATGTCAACAAGTCCATAATCGTACCAATGTTTGGGTACCCTACTTAGAAAGAGACTTAGGGCTCTCAGTGACTATCCTTGTCATCATTTTTTTTGCAGAGTGCTCAATCCATTGTAGTATATCCATGGTTAAAACTGTATTGGTAATAGAGATAGGACTTAGAGGGAATATAAACCTAGCTCAGCTATACCCTTATTGTAGAGACTTGGTACCATTTAGGTAACAAATTTAAAAATCTTTGTTCCCACATGGTTTGTCCTTCCTTTTAATTCAAAATATTATGGCTTGTCAATTTGACGTAGGCTCCACGCAAATTTATCGGCTAATATATGTTTGTCTACTGACTGTGTTCTTGATGCCTTTTTATTTGTTTTCAAGTAATAATGAATGTCAAAATAAAGTGTACAAGAGTGTAATTGATTACCATAGATTTGTCCTGTTTCTTATCACAGAGATGACATAAGTATAAGCAGTTTGTTTAACTAACCTATTGTGTCCCACTGCTGGGCAAAGGCTTTGAGTACCTCTATGGTATTGGTGATAACATAAAGGTACTAGAAGCATAGAGGGAGCATTTACAAGATTATATATTTGCACTGCTTACACTTACGTCATGTCAGTGATAAGAAAGGGGACAGATCCATTATTATATATACACACTTGTACATTTTTTTGACATTTATGACATAGACTATAGTCTTTTTCCATAGATGTAGTATAGATGCTTTCCCATATAACTGCGAAAGCTTTATCGATGAAATATTAAATTTTCGGCATATATACAAAATGTTGTATACATACTGAGTTCTTAGATTTACGCGAATATTACACATGAAATAAAACTAATTTTTCGGATTTTATCGCGGTTTAATTTTTATTTTTAAGTTCCCGACGTTTCGAGTGCTTTGCAGCACCCATGGTCACGGGAGGGACTGAGGTGTTAGACGTCCAAAAGGCATAGTTGTTCCGGGGTACCCTCAAACTTCTTAATTATTTTTGTTGGTCCGATCTACGCAGAATGAGCTCACGGTGTCTTGAGGTCTTGCAGTGTTATGCTTGGTTTTGGATTTGATTATATTAATTACCGGATCCCAAGTCGATGGAAGCACCCAGCCATCTTCTCTATTAAAATTAGGATGTTTTTTAATTTCAATAGCCTCGCGAACCATCCTTGGTAGGAATCGGTGTTCTTTTACGAGGATTTGTGGTCTATCAAATCTGATGTTATGGCGGGTGCGGTCAAGGACATGTTCACAGACTGCAGACTTCTTTGAGCGACGGTGTTTTAGGTCAGCTATGTGCTCTTTAACCCGAGTTTTTATCGGTCTTTTTGTTTGTCCTATATAAGAGAGACCACATTCACAATCAAGCTTGTATACTCCTGCATCTTGTAGAGGGATGTGACACTTGACAGCTGGTAAAAATTGACTGATCTTCTTCGGCGGCTTATAAAATGTTTTAATTGAAGCACGCTTCAAGATGTAGCCAATCTTGTCCGTGACTCCTCTCATGTAAGGTAGCACAGCAGGGAGACGCTCGACTGTGGCTGGTTTCACTCGGTCACTGTGACGTTGGCGTGGGACTCGAAGCTTATTGTCGTGCAGGACTTGCTTGACATGTTGAAGCTCGGCAGCCAGATGTTTCTTGTCACAGATCCCTTGTGCTCTCTGAAACAAAGATTTACCCACAGTAGCTAACTGTGTTGGATGGTGGTGAGATTCACCGTTTAAGTACCTATCAGTATGGGTCTTCTTTCTATAAACCGTATGGCTTAAGGTGTTGTTGGGGTTACGGATTACTAAGACATCCAGAAAAGCTAGGGAATTGTTTGCCTCCAACTCCATTGTGAACTGAATTTGAGGGTTAATGGAGTTAAGATGATTTAGGAATACAGTTATTTTGTCGGATGGTAATATTGTGAAAGTATCATCTACGTACCGCTTGTAGAAACTTGGGTTTACAGGTGATGTACGAAGGGCTTTCTCCTCAAAGTCTTCCATGAATATATCGGCAACAATGGGAGATACAGGGGAGCCCATCGCCACGCCATCTACTTGCTTGTAGAACTGCTCCTTCCACAGTAAGTAGCCAAATGTAAGGCAGTGTCTCAATAGTTCTGAGTATTCCGCTGGCATGTTATTCTCCGCTAGTTTCCTTTCTACAATTTCGACACAGTCTTGTACAGGTAGGCATGTGAATAGTGACTGGACATCGAAACTGACCATAGTTTCATTGTCAGTAAGATGTAGATTTTTGATCTCACTAACAAAATGGTATGAATCCTTAACATGTGCTCTTGTGTGGCCTCTGAGGGGCGAGAGCACTTTCGCTACGTGCTGAGCCAATCTGTAGGTTGGTGTGTCGATTTGGCTAACAATTGGACGTAGCGGAGCATTCGGTTTATGAATTTTTGGCAGCCCATACAACTGTGGTGGTTTTGCGCACGAAGGTATTAGCGATTTGACGTCCAGATTCAATGTTTCGGAGTACTTCTTTATTAAATCAGTCGTTAGTTTTAATATATTGTTGGTTGGGTCTGTCTTGACCTTATTGTATGTGTTTACGTCCGATAAAAGTGCTTGTATTTTGACATTGTAATCTGACGTATCCATAATGACCGTAGCATTTCCTTTATCCGCGCGGAGAACAGTGATATCCTTTCTATTGCGTAAGGTTTTCAACGCTAAATATTGATTTTTAGGAAGATTTAGTTTGGGCACTGAACTTCGACGTAACATGGATGAGACATCCTGACGTATTGCCTCCGAATCTTCCCTCCCTATACTATTCTTGGATAGGACGTCTTCAACGGCGCTGATAATTTCCTCATACGGTATCCTTCGAGGTGTTACAGCATAATTTAAACCTTTAGATAGGACCTTTACGATGTTTTCATCCAATGTTTGTTTTGACAGATTGATGACTGCGCGTGATTCGTTGTCTATGGTGCACGGTTGCGTTTCGTTACACCGTAATGATTTGTAATGAAACGTCGGGAACTTAAAAATAAAAATTAAACCGCGATAAAATCCGAAAAATTAGTTTTATTTCATGTTGTATACATGCCGAAAATTAAATATTTTTTACAATATAAAATATACAATATAAAATAAATATCTCATAGTGCCTATTATAAATGCGTAACTTACTAAGTTTTGTAGTAATCAATACTAGTAATCGTATCTAAAGAATCTTGACATTCACTATATAATAATTATAATTTAAAAAAAATCTTTTTAAAACAAGCCCTTATAACAAAAACTCAACGGAGACCGATAAGTACTATGGTACTTGTTAGGACAAATGTAACGAGCCCCAACACGTCGGGGTTATGTTGAGTAGTTGGGTAGTTACATTGGCCACCCTCCGGCTTCATCATCAGACTCTAAACACCATCTGGGTGTAAAGTACTTGTCAAGACAAATCCAATGAGCCCAAACAAGGCATTGTTATATTGAGTACTTCTGTGCTTCCACCTTTCGGCTACTTCATCAGACCCTGAATTATATAGTACTTACCAATACCAATCTAACCAGCTCAATAGGAGAGGGTTACGTTGAATAGTTCACATGTTCCTATACCCAACTTCCGACTCTATCATCAGACCAGCTCCATGGTACCATGGTATATTATTGCATTGTCATCGGACTTACAAACGTATGCCAAACTTTAGCTCAATCGGATACCCGCAAGTGCTTGAAAAATGGATCACAAGATTTGAACCGGAAACACAGACAGATAGACATGCGAACATTGTAAGTTAAATACAAGCTTGTAAAAATAAAATTGAACCTTTCATAACGTTTTTATTTATTTCAATATAAGCGCGAACAAAATATTAAAAAAAAAACCTACTGCAAAAAATATAATTGATTTAAAAAAGAACAATTGAAGTTAATTTTACATTGAAACTGCTACTGGTTGCAATCTTCGCTATTTGAGTCCAACATCGAAGCACTCTTTTGTAAAATGTTTTAAAACGATGCCATTTAACCGAGTTCAACTTTAATGAGCTCTTAGTATTGCATAAAAACACTATTCATTTAGGCGGCAATATCTGTATACTGCATACTAAAATAATAAAAAAACATGCATTTACAATTATATAATTACCAATTTTCCAAAAGTCTATCGATATCGATGTAAATATTCCAATCATTATGACTAATCTCTTTGGGAGTTAATAAAATAATATCAATTATTTAGATTATATCTAAATCTAATCATTTATGCTCAGGGAATACAGTCAATCTGGTGTAGTTATTAAGCATCTTCAAACTAGTTACATCTTTTTTAGAAAATAAATGTTATCTTTACCATGATACAGAAAAACCAAGTCATCGGCCGAAGCTTACATAATTAAGCTTCATCTGCTTTCCTATACCAATAAGATTTGCCAATATAAATCACGGTATTTTAGCTGTGTGGCACCATGTTTTCACAAATATTTTAATTATATATGTTTTCATCATCATCATCATCATCATCAGCCCGTGTCAGTCCACTGCTGGACGTAGGCCTCTCCCATGGCACGCCACTGAGCTCGATCTTTAGCTCTCCTTCTCCAATCCCTGCCCGCTGCCTTACGAATATCGTCGCCCCACCTAGCTACAGGGCGCCCTATACTACGTTTGCCGACACGCGGTCTCCACTCAAGAACCAGTCTGCCCCAACGGCCATCGGTTCTGCGGCATATGTGACCTGCCCACTGCCACTTGAGCTTGCTAATTCGCTGAGCTATGTCGGTAACCTTATACGGTTGGTATATATGTTTTATTAATTAAAATTCTCCGACAACACAGTCACTAGATAAACAAATATTAACCGATAACTTTACGTGGAGCTTACGTCAAAATAACAAGTCATCAATTTTGACTAAAAAAGAAGTTCGAACCATGTAGGAACAAATATTTTTAAATTGGTTACCTAAATGGTACCAAGTGTCCAGAAAAAGTGTACGGCTGAACTGCGTTTATAATCCCTCTATGTTTTTAAATCCTACCTCTATGGGTAATAAGCTGTGGAGTACAGGACACGTACATCTCTTTAACAAGCCTACTATAATCTTACTGTGTATAGTTTATGGCTCTGTCTCTTTTTCATGACAAAGTAAGAATAGAATAGTTTTCCTTAACAGGTTGTGGTATCCTTCAAGCGTAAGTACTTGAACTTTACGTGCCAAAGATAAGCATAGATGGTAGAAAAAACAAACAGTGGCACTCCGGGAGTGCCGACAGAAGTGAAAACTTTAACAATTACGTGGTTTTTTTAGGCGCGTTAGGAAATATTTTTTGATTTTTTTTATACACAGTGGTGTCGGTGACGGTAACAGTGTCGCGAGTTCAAAGGTTTTTTTCCCCATCTCAAAAAATGCCAACGTGCATGTGCATCTATGTACGTACATACACAATATATGTACATACTTATATACAGAGTTGTCGGTAACAGAGTCGCGAGTTCGATTGTTTTTCCCATCTCAAAAAATGCCCAACGCGCCTAAAGAGGTTTTCAATTCAAAAATATCTATCCCCGAGTGACTGATCATTATAACTAAATATATAACTATACTCGCAATTAAAAGTTTACGTATTTAATTCTATAGCAGTAAAACAAAGATCTTTTTGTAGTGAGTTAATAGCGCGGTGCAGGCGTCACCGCAGCTGCCGATCGGTAGTTTACGAGCTCTTCCTAATAGGTCGTTCGACGTTGAAGCGGGCTTACACCCCGTGTTTTTCATCTATTTAATGTGTTTTTGCCAATCAAAGATAGTTCAGCAATAAAATGTTTCTAACCATTTTTTACTTATTATCACAGTATGGATGAATGAGTTGGTGAGAAAATCTGTGCCAGTCGGTTGGTGGAGTCGGTTACTTGGCACCGACTTAAAATATTTTAATATTTGGTTCACTTAGGTATCCTACTTTTGCTCTTCTTGAAGATGGTTTCCCTTTTATCAAAAGATATTTATTTTACCATTTCAGGTGATGCTACACGCATCATTTATATATTTTCATTTCATTCATTATATTATTATGCTTATTTCTATAGGTACCTACAGGATTTATCTCATAGATATTTAAATTATTAACAAAATCGAGCCTATATAAAATTCATCTATTATAGTCGTATAGTATAATAGATTATTTTTTCCCCTATATATGTCCTATTTTTTTCACCGTTAGGGATTGTATTTTTTCTTCAAGTTCTGAGTAGTGTTATAAAAATGACCGCTGAAGTCGACGCTTACGAGCGTTGAAACACGTAGACAACGCGAGCGTTTTTAAATAATAAAAAAATAATAAACTAAAAATCTTTTATTTACTAGAAAGTCCATAAATGTTAGTATGTACAATAATTTAAAAAACTAATGTTAGTAAGAAGAACATGAGTAAATGGGAATTGGATGTCACACTAGAGCAGTGCACACTTAGTCACAGGCGCGTGTGTCCAGTGATCCAGCATTGGGCAGTCCCACCTATCGCATAATTTAAGCGCCGACTCGAGCGTTTTTAGAACACTAGTTCTGGGGTAACAAACAAAAAAAATACAACCGAATTGAGAACCTCCTCCTTTTATTGAAGTCGGTTAAGAATAAATAAGTAAGGTCTTCTTCTTAATCTCTTTCGTGTCTTTTTTGTGTGAGTCAAACTAAACGGACAAGCGTTTGAGATCAAAATAAAATCAAATCACGATAAAAATGTACGGTTAAGATCATAATGTAAACAGACAATTAGCGCAATATCGACGGACGTTTTAGCGCAGTAATTAGAGCTTAAGCCACTGTGTCGAATAGTCGAAGGTTCGATTCCTGCACGGTACAAATCTATGTGTGACTCACACTTATTTGTTTTGGTCTGGGAGTTTGTATATGTGAATTTTCATGTTAGTCAACGCGCCCACGACACAGGAATAGTGTGGGGCTACGTTTATTCAAAAGAAAAAAAACCCTTAAATAATTGATCTGTTTCATCCATATACCCATGAATTGATTTTTTTAAATTGTATTTTATATAACTTTTATCTGATAATTTAATAATCGACCCTAAATTGCACAGTTAAATCTAAGGGTGTGCAGCTAGCTCAAGCCTTCGTACTACATTATAAAATCCTATTGTATTTTCATGTTATATATTTGGTTTATTCAGACGTCTCTTATAAAATCAACAACTCGGAACATTTTAATACTTAAAAACCACTTCTGTTAAATAAATACAGTCGCGCACCTATTTTACGATTAAATTTTCTGCCAAAGTAAAACATACTTTACATTATTTAAGCTGGTGAAAGGTCAGCGCGAGCTGCGGCCCAAGACTAAGAACGTATTTCACCAACCTCGAGTAAAGTCTCACGTACACTAATCGACGGTTAAAGTTGCAAGAAAGTCTATGCATGTACGAATTTCGCTATCTGTAAGTAGCTCTATTTACTAAAGTAGCCAGTTTTAATTGCGGCGTTACGATAATCGAGAAGTGAAATATCGTCCAGGGCCTTTATTCGCTATGCCACATGAGATTCCCCGCAAGTATCGTGTGACGTCATAACAATTAGTAAACTTAAACACTCTTCCTTGACGGGCCTACGCGTGGAATTACAAAATGGTATTCTGTGTGCCGTAAGGAATGTAGTCTACGGCAATTTGTTTTATTTATTTGAGATTCTGCTGGATTCGTTCATAATCTTACATCTGTTTATTTCGGTAAAGTATCGGTTTTTCGAATATTCGTTTAAACTTATTCGATTTCGGTAAAAAATATTTATATGTGTTATAAACACATATATATAACATGGTTTTAAGTATGTGTCTATTGAAAACTAAGTAAATAAGTAGGGCCTGTTATAAAAGAGGCAACTTTAATTAACATTAAACAAAGATCCAAGTTTTAGAACGTATGAATGTCAAATACAATAACCTATACCCACATCTAAACAAAGACTTGTCCCACACATATATATAGTGTTTTTTTTCATAAGTGGCCAATCTGTACGTATAATAAAACTGTAAGGAAGTCGTGTCTGTACATGGAATATTTTTAGGAAATAACAACCCAGGGGTATCCTTCTATCGACGTAGAAGCCAATTCTACAATTTTTGGCTTTCGTGTCTGTTTGTCTGTCTGTCGGTCTGTCGGAGGGTATGAACTGTCATCACGTAAAAACTACTGGGCGGATTTTAATAAAACTTTCCAAGCGTTCAACTTAAAATGTTGGCCAACATATTGTATAGTATTTATCCCGGAAAATCAAGTTTTTTCAGAAAAGACGAAAATAGGCGAAATATTGTATTTCTAAAAAGACACTTTACTCCAAACCTGTTTGATGGATTTCAATGAAATTTTGTGTAATTGTAACCTGTACAAAAGGTCACAACATGTGTACATATATTTTCAAAAAATTTAACAGATTTTGAGGAACAAGAAAAAGCGGCGAGCGTGTATGAGACGAACTATGAGAGTAGAGGAAGCCAGAGAGGTATGTAAGGAAAGAGCCTGTTGGAACTCTGTACTCTCTGCCTACCCCGTAAGGGATCTGGCGTGATGATATAGTAGTAGTAGTAATAGTAAGAAAAAGTCGATTTTGATTTATCATTCATTGTTCCAAAACTACTTTTTAGATGACAGTGAAACTTAGCATGGAGATATTTCATATGACAGACAACATAGTTAATATTTACGTTTTCAGAAAATAACAATTTGTAGTGAAAAGTAAAGCATTTATATCTCAATATACTACATATAATAAAACTGTAAGGAAATCCTCTCTGTGTATATTTTTTGGAAATAACTATTAATGTAGAAGCCAATTCTACATTTTTGGCTTTCTTGTCTATCTGTCCAAGCGTATAAACCATCATATCGCAAAAACTACCCGGCGGATTTTGATGAAACTTTGCACGCGGTTATCTTAAAATATTGGATAACATATTGAATAGTATTTATACCGGAAAATCAAAAGGATTTTTCAGAAAATACTTAAATAAGCGATACAAAATACAAAACAAAATACGAAAATAACAGAACTCTAACGATGAATGGGCCGGATACGAAACTTTAACGACGATTAATATCTTACGAGTAGACTAACACTTTTTGAGACGGCGTTAGTGGTGTGTGTTGAATAAGATTCCGCTATAGTTTAGTTTATATTTAACAAAGACTACCTGTGCGGGCTAAGTAGGGCTAAGACTGAATCCGGTGATATAGTTGATACAGAAATAAGTCTGGTGGAAGTTGACAAAACATACAATATATTCACACACAATTCTTCCGGGATAGCCGTTATTTCTTCATTCTATATATGTCAGAATGGATCTTACTAACACTTTCTAGGTGTTCTAGGTTTCGAAATAATATTCGAGATACTTTTTATCCCGGAAAGAATCACGGTTCTAGCGACATAGGTGGCTAAATGAATTTAATTGAAACTCTATATGAAGGTGTCCTTACACTGTAAAATAAAACAAAACACTTTTTATTACGAAAAGTATATAACATAGCAAAATATACAATAGCATGACTTCTTTTTTTTAATTTATGTTATTGCACAGTACACATTATATCTCAATATACGGACTCAATATACTTCTGCGGAATATCTATTATTACTTCATACTAAAATGGCTCAACGGATTATAAAGAAACTTAATATGAAAGAAACCACACAGATATACAAATTCAAATGTGAAAGGACGTAGAACAACAACCATTTATAGTTTCACAAATTATATACTACATAAAAAAATAGCAAAGAAATATCAATAAGAACGGTAGTAAAAAAAGAAATACACGTATTTACAAAGTAGTTGCCAAATGGTTCCACACCGCTGTCAGTTGGTAGTGTACCTAGAACAGGACGCAGATATCGGGGAAGATCTAGACTATCTTACCATGACTAAATAGACCATGTCTTATCCGAAAAACAAATCAAGAGTCTCCGTAACCGGCGAGCGTGTATAAGACGAACTATGAGAGTGGAGAAAACTAGAGAGGTCTGTAAGGAAAGAACCTGTTGGAACTCTATATTATCAGCCTACTCCGCAAGGGATCTAACGTGGTAGATATATATTGGTAGATAGTATTAAAGTATCATAAGTCGTGAAATAATAATATGAAACATGTAACTTTGTTTACACACTAGATCATGCCGATATTATCCTGCATTATATGCATTTGGTGGATTTTAACCAGCCTGCATGAAGGTTCAAAGATATTAATCTTATTTTGTCGAAAGAAAAGCCTGGTAATCCGTCGATTTCCCTCTTTCTCTTCATCGGCGACTGGAAGCCTGGGGCCTGCTGAAATTGTTCTACAGCCAAAATTTACTCATATTTAAGTCGACTTTCTAAATACTTTTGGAAAACGACTTGGCTTAAGCGATTAAACGTAGACCGCCTTACTTGCTTTGTCAAATAGTCGCAGGTACGAGCCCCGCACAGAAGATATTTTATGCACATACAGGCATAATAAAAAAATGTTTGTCCGTGTTTAATATCCAGAACGGTGGAACCGATTTTAAATACAATATCATTGGAAAATGTAGGATTTCTCAGAGACTGTTGACTACTTCTTACCTTGGGAAATGCAAGATTTCAGGGGATATTTGCTTATATTTCTCAATATTAACACGGCTGAACGGATTGAAAATAAACTCAATATGGAGGTGTCTCTTAAGTTTTGGAAAATTGTTAATCCAAAAAGTCCTATCTATTTCAAGTTACAAAATAAACGCGTGCGAAGCCGCGGGAAACAGCTAGTTTCATAATAAAATATTGTGTGATAACTTAGGGTAATATAATTGGTTCAAAATAAGTTTATTTTATTCATTCATTGATTCCCCAATCCTTGCTCTTTGTCCCAACTGACCATTTTAGTGTGTTTAGTTGTCACACCATGTTTGTTCATAAAACTGGCCACTTCAGAAAAAAACAGAATTTACCTAGCACTATTCTGATCTCAGCCTTAAATCTATTCGCACCTATATAAAAGCCAAGAACCCGCTTTTAGGCTGCTACCGCATACGCACCTGACTCGCCTCCAATCAGCCGTTATGGCCGCCCGCGCCATATTCTCAGCGACCCTTACAATACCCTTACTTTCCTCCCAGCAGATACCGATATCACACACACGATTAGACACCGACTTTACTGGCGACGTGGAATAATCCCTTGACCGCTGGCCAGTGCAGAGATGCAACAAGTGCTTCTTCCATGTTCACCACGGCGAGACACCTAATATATGCCTTCCCCAGTAGCGACAGCCCAAGCCGAAGCCGTTCCTCCCTGAACCGCCCTTAAGCTAGTTGCCCCTACGCCCTTCTGCCCCCCACTTGGGGCATACCGGCGCGATGGTGTTTATTTTTTATTTTAAAGTTTGTTTCATTATATTATATTACATACAATGAAGTAAAAGGTATACTGTTTTATTTAGTTTGCATTACCTTTATCTTCTGTACACATAACACGGGCCTACAACGATTTTGGTGCCGGGGATTTTAGACCTGATTTTAAGTATGTCTTACATGGTGATATCAAAAATGTTACCGGTTTTTTTTCTATCATCTCTAGTGCCCGAGATATAAAATATAAAGTATTCAGAAAAAAAATATTTTATTGGTATTAAACATCAAGAAATTGAAAGTGATTTTCTAGAATGAGACTGACGTGGCCAATCTCGCATGATTCCCCAGCAATAGCCGGCCATCATATGGGTGTCCCACCTTCCTTGGTATCTATTTTCCATCGTTTTTATGTCCTGGTGGAAACGTTCTCCTTGTTCTTCGCTTAAATCTCCTAAATTGTGTTGAAATTGATCTAGATGACTATTGTAATTTTATACTCATCTTACAGACAAAATTTTTGAAATAAACTAGCATTTCTTGTACTAATTCTACATAGTTATCAGCCTTATGATTTCCGAGGAAATTTTGTGCAACTGCTACAAAAGATTTCCACGCAAGCCTTTCCAGATCATTCATAGAAGTCTCAAAATTAGTTGTGTCTCTCATTAACTGACGTATTTGAGGTCCATCAAAGATACCTGCTTTTAGTTTTTCAGTACTTAAACCAGGAAATTTCTGTGAAATAAACTGAAAACATTGATCATTTCTGTCAAGAGCCTTAACAAACTGTTTCATCAGCCCTAATTTTATATGCAATGGCGGAAGAATGATTTTTTCTCTTGAAACTAAGGGTTCATTTATAACATTTCTTTCTCCGACAACAAGAGCATCTCTCATACGCCAATTTTTTTGAGTCCTATGGTGTGATTTGGCTCGACTGACCCAGAAACAAATAAAGCATGGGTATTTAGTATAACCACTCTGTTGACCCAATAAAAAACTAACCATCTTCAAGTCGACGCAGATCACCCAGTTATGTTCAAAATATTTACTTTCTGTAAAAGAATTGAAATTACCTCATATTCTTGAGTGAGCAATTGGAACGGGAGCATATTTATTTGCATTATGTAGAAGAACTGCTTTGAGACTTCGTTTACTACTGTCAATAAAGAGACACTATTCATTGGGCTGATAGATCGTCAAACCCATGAATATCAGCAAACCACTCACATTACAGCAATACGCTAGTAGCACAGCACGTTCCTTAGAAAGATCTGAGTCTCTGATGAGGTCAATAAGCTCATTCTGCGAAAATGGCTTAGGATTAGTTGTGTTTCCGCAGTATTCAAAGTCGTCATCTACTTGAGAAGAAATAGGTGTTTCAGCTTTTTCCTCCTGAGATTGGTGCACTACCTGGTGAAAAGCTGGTATTGAAACATTTTCTGAATGCGGAGTAGGTCTTTGTGCTGAAGAAATATTAGGTTATTTCCATTTACGGCGATTGTTTTTGTTGATACCCACTATATTAGTCATATAAAAGTAACAGTCGTCATAATGATTTTTTTGTTCTCGCCATATCATAGGCACTCCAAACTTCAGAGGCTTACGTGTCTCTTTCTCCCATTGTCGCAAATGTTCAACGCATAGTTTACATACACTATGAGGCGCCCACACTTTATCTTGATGTCAAATTTCAATACCGAAGTAAGCAAAATACAGACGATTTACAGTGTCTGTTATCGATTTATGCTGATTTTTTAGTATGTATTCACCACAAACATAACAAAATGTATCAGGATTGTTAACATAACGTCTAGACGTACTAGCCATAATGATATAGTAACATATACTTTATTGATGTTATTGTAATAATGACAATATACGAAAAAGACCGGAAAAAAAATTGATTGCGGTTAGAAGGTAAACTAAAGCTGATGAGTAAAAATAACGTATGGCAAATATTGTACATTACCTACTTTAGCGACCATAGGCACAAACAGTGTTGCACCAAAAATATTTTATTGGTAGGCCTGTGATAATCTATGTATCTTTCTAAATAAAAGAATTAATAAAGAAAATATAATCAAGCCAAATCCCCTGCGGGGCAGGTATATACACAAATGAAACAAAAGTAATTGGTAAATCAATAAGTTTTATTTATGAATAACAAATCAATAATCATATGTAAGTCATTTGGTATTGTTAAATGGAAACTTGTAAGTCCTCATCAGAACAACAAACATTCTATATTATACTGTGTGGTATACCACATGGTAATGGTTCCACTTTGAAAGGTTAGAACTAAAAACATTTTTCTTTTATTCTTTAGTATATAAATTCCTACCACAGATGACATCAGCACACAACCTTCTCTACGAGAATGGGTAGACTTAGTGTTCTAATTTTCTCAACCATCAGCAATTCTGTAGAAGAAGTTTCATATTAAAGAAATGATTTTTAGATGCAAAATTAGTGCTCTCTTATATAGGCAACACATTATTTGATAAAAAATTAAGACTCACTAATAGAAGATGCACTATAATAACCCAACATTTCTTTCATTTCATCTTTTTGTGAAAAGTAGCCTATTATGTTATTTTAGGTCATCATCATCTATCTATGCCCTACAATTAAATCAATGATACAAATATTTGATTCACCACAAAATCAATAATGTAGCACACCACAAATTATTTATTTTTGTAAAATTACCAAAGTCACACTTACTTTGGTGGATACGTACCTGTTTTCTAGGATGACAGTTTAAATTGGTAGATTAGGTCTTCCCACATTTCTCAATGACCTTCCTTGAGGAGAAGAATTGATGTACCCAGAATTCACCTGCGGATGGGTAAATATGCTAATTGGGCTGTAGACGCTTTCGTCCGGTTCATTGTGACTACAAACAAAAACAAAACACCATATTTTTAAGATAAATGTGTACACTATTGTTGAAATTGAGAAGTTCACTTTAATAGATGAACCACAATTTTCCAATGTCACCGGTTATGAGTAATAATTTATTATTACAACGACGACGCGATGATCATAATATATCATTTAAATTGCAATAAAACTATTTGAAAATATTTATTTACATTTACAGACCTTAACAAGTTTTTAAAATGTTTTCAATAAAACGCAATCGCGGAGCGTGTTATTTTGACAGTTCGAAACATGGCGTGTGACAAGCCTTGTCATGTTTTCAAATCTGAAAGTGGCATACAGAATTCCATTCCACGCCAATAACACGTATGTTTGATAACACGTCTTGTTTCGTGATTAAATGGTCATAGCGAATAAGGGCCCTGAGTGACGGCGTTTCGTGCGTGCGGATTACGGAGCGTATAGAAATACGCGGATGTGCCTAGTGCGCGCGTACTCGCATTTCAGACGATTTCATACTTCTAAAGTAACTACTGATTAAATAATTAACGTCTCGATTTTTAGTCATCAAAAAATGGTATTAGGATTAAATACACCACAAATAAATTAAAAATCACGGTTGTCTGAATTAAATAGGTGTACAGTTGTCTTACTTTTATATTCAGCTTATAAAAATTAGGCCTGAAGTGAAAAGATAGTTCAGGAATAAATAATTTAAATAAAATTAAATATCAATCTAAACATTAATAATTATATCTATCTATCTATATCATCACGCCAGCTCCCTCGCGGGGTAGGCAGAGAGTACAGAGTTCCAACAGGTTCTTCCTTACATACCTCTCTGGCTTCCTCCACTCTCATAGTTCGTCTCATACACACTCGCCGGTTACGGAGACTCTTGACTTGCCCTTCAGCTAAGACACGGTCTATTTGGTCATGGTTTGGTCCTTCCACTTTCGCATTGTATATCTGTTTTGTCATTCTTTCTTCTGGCATTCTTTCTATATGCCCGAACCAACGGAGCATACCCTTTCTCATCTTTACACCGATACTATCTTTCATACCTACTCGCTTTCTTACTACGCTGTTGCGAATACGGTCGGTCAGCGTGACTCCGCACATCTTCCGCAGAGATCGCATTTATCCTGCTTTCGTTCTCCTTCTTACATACCCAACTCTCACTGCAATATAACAGCGTTGGGACAAGCACTCCGTTATGCATGGCCAGCTGCGCCTTTTGGCTTAAGTGCCGGCTCCCAAGTAGCCTTCCCATCGCACCATTCACTCTATTACCTGCATTTAATAATTATATAAACGGTTATATCACCTTTTCTTATTATTTGATTTAATTATTTTCTTAGTAATAATTTGTTTCGTGCACCGATGAATCCGCCTCCTTGTGATGCAGTCTAGAACACGATGTTCACATCAGAAAAGTGACACGTGATTATTTGACGTCAGTAAAATAGTAAGGACTTACGACTTTTGTATGATTTACGTTTGAGTTGTGACGCAAGTTACACAATTGAATTAATTAGGATCAAGATTGTATAATCTGGCATGATAAAAAATTAAAATAAATGTGGTACCTCATTAGATTTTTTTCTCATGCTGTGTGTACGTTTACCAAATAAAATAAATCAGATATATGAGTATCCAGACCGAAACAAACATGTGTGTTTCAAACCAAGACTTCTCCCGTGCAACAATTGAATAAAGACTACTCTATCTAGGGAGTAGAGCGGCATATAGTGTTGTAAAAACGCTTGAGTCGGCGCCTAAACGCTTGAGTTGACGCTCAAAATGTTGCTAAACGCTGGAGTCCAAAGTCGAGTCGGTTACAGAGCGCTCGAGCAGCGGCTTGAGCGTTTTATTTAAAACGCTCACTGGAGCGTTGCGCTCGACGCTTGACTCGTGCTTGAGCGTCGAGCGCAACGCTCGTTTTATGAATGATTTTAAGTCATGTTCATACATTAATATTTACTGCGTGGAGTAGAATAAAAATACTATCTATCATCACGCCAGATCCCTTGCGGGGTGCCGTGTTACCCCGCAAAATACTAATTTAATAAAAAAAAAGTATTTATTGACCATGACCATCAAATCAGTGCGTTTTGGTTGGCTATCCTTTGCCCAATGCCGTAATAACAAGCACTCAACTAGAATCACAAAACATCGCCCAATGCACCGACAAATCCTTGGTCGGCACGTTTAATGTTTGTGCCGCAAAATTAAGGATTCGCTTACACAAACGTTTCCGTAATTAATAATAAAGAATGACAATAGGTTGTTCCAATGTAATTACATTGGGACGGCGTTGTCGAAATGTGGTGTATAGTATACTTTATTCCCTCGACCTCATACGTGAGGATATAGGCGTGAAGGCGTGTGTGAGTAATTATTAAATTTAAAAAAAATATTAAATCGTTTGTTTCGTAGTAGCATATCCAAACCTTGAGTCTACGTAAATTCGTATTTTTTGTTATCTATCATCAATCCGGGAAGTCATTTTCTATTGATAATAGGTTTCCCCTTACAAGTTCTAAATACATATAGGAAATACGATCACATACCTACTTAATTACCTATGATACGATGCAATGAGTTCAGTGTGTACGCACCCCATATACATAGTCGGTCCTTTCAAAGGATTTATTTTACCTGTTTTATTAAATATTTTCATTTTCAGGCTTCTCTTTTAATCTCTACTCTCTCGGCAAGTAACATTCCCCCCGCGACCGCTCTGCCCCGCGGCGCCTTTGGCGGATCTACACAGACAAATAACTACAAATTGCATAAGTACGGAGAACCCGCGCCTACATTTTTGTTATATTCAGGTATAATATAAACTGTGTGAATGCCTCGTTGGTCTAGTGGCAAAGCGCATCGCTTGATGATCACGGGGTCCCGGGTTCAAATACTGAGTAAGACAAATAAAGTTTTTGTAATAAAAACTTCCCAGTGAGTCCGGAGTCTGGAATTGTGACCAGTATATAGGCTCGCATCCTATTACATGGGACCTAACATCGTCGGCGAAAAGTAGATATACAAAGTGCACTTCTGCCACCCCCGCTTGGGGAATATATGCGTGACGGTGTGTAAACACCCTCTGTCCATGAGCTTGCCATTAGCATATTAGTGCACTTGTACTTGCCACAAGAACTGCCCTTGGAAAAATCAGGCATTCATGCAAATACGAGCTTCGTGTTGGTCATTTTAAAATTACATGCCTTTTCTAATTTATCGAAATTGATGCAAAAAAGTGCACGAAGGCGATCCCCATAAAAAAAGGAGTAAGGCAGGGAGACGTCATTTCTCCGAAACTGTTTACGGCCACCTTAGAGGACGCCTTCAAGCTCTTGGAATGGCAAGGACTTGGCATCAACATCAATGGCGAATACATCACTCACCTTCGATTTGCCGACGACATTGTGGTCGTGGCGGAGTCGCTGGAAGATCTAGGACGAATGCTCGGTGACCTCAACAGAGTATCTCAACAAGTGGGTCTTAAAATGAACATGGACAAAACGAAAATAATGTCTAACGTCCATGTCGTACCCACCGCACTCACCGTTGGGAACTCTACTCATGAAGTTGTCGACGAATACATTTACCTGGGACAGGTAGTCCGGTTAGGTAGGTCCAACTTTGAGAGAGAGGTCAATCGACGAATCCAACTCGGCTGGGCAGCGTTCGGGAAACTGCGCAACATCTTCTCATCCAAAATACCTCAGTGCCTAAAGACTAAAGTTTTTAGTCAATGTGTGTTACCAGTGATGATATATGGATCAGAGACGTGGTCTCTTACAATAGGTCTCATAAAAAAGCTCAGAGTTGCTCAGCGAGCTATGGAGAGAGCTATGCTCGGCGTTTCTCTACGCGATCGAATCAGGAATGAGGAGATTCGTAGAAGAACCAAGGTCACCGACATAGCCGTTAAGATTAGCAAGCTGAAGTGGCAATGGGCGGGCCACATAGCGCGTAGATCGGACGGGCGTTGGGGCAGAAAGATTCTAGAGTGTAGACCACGTATTGGCAAGCGCAGCGTGGGACGACCGCCTGCCAGATGGACCGACGATCTTGTGAAAATCACAGGAAGTCGTTGGATGCAGGTGGCATCGGACCGGTTACGCTGGAAAGCGATTGGGGAGGCCTATGTTCAGCAGTGGACAAGTATAGGCTGAGATGATGATGATGATGATGATGCAAAAATCTTACATACTGGTGTTGGGTACGCCTCTGTTATACAGTTGTTTCGTCAGTATAAATTAATTTCGATTGTCGACGATCGAAGCAAAAGAAATTATAACGCTATAACGCTTGAGCACGTAACTCGAGCGTTATAGTCCAAGTCTTCAATGCTCCGTGAGCCTTAAACGCTCGAGCGTTTAACGCTTGAGTCTCGAACGCTCGTAAGCGTTGACTCAGTGCTCAACGCGCGACTCCAAAGCTCGCTCATTTTTACAACACTAGCGGTACACCAACCAAGTGAGCTTTATGCTTTAGGAGTAGGTAACTCAAAACGTACCATCGACAAAAGAGAGACGCCAGATATATTATTCGCATACATCTCGAATCGACCTATCCGCGTCTCGATTTGTATTCAGTTATCACTGAATCAATAATCGGTATAAATTGCCACTGTACTGGCCACATGAATTGCAAAGGAGTCCCCTCTGAGGTCACATTATAAAGTTGATGTGATCTATTTTATTTTCTTCTCGTTTTTTTCGTGTCGGGTGATGACAACGCGCTACTTATGTACATGCGACATGGAAGTCATTTGCAAATCCATAAATCTCAAAGAATATTTGTTATAACATACATAGTCAATATCGGATACGTTCGAATGGCTGGTTGCGAACGAAGCATTATTTAAGTTTTATAGAAGCTAGATTTTTGTCATGTAAAACGACCTGGCTAGATCTTATTTATCTTCTTTATCTTCATGCCCACTCTCTTGTGAGGTATAAAAGAACAGTGAGAAATAAATGATTCTGTCCTTACTTACCTCTCTTGAGACGTCTAACTTTTGACTTGTCCATCAGATAAGATATGGCTTATTAGGAAGGTGGGATAGACTAGATCTACATCTTTCATTCGACTAGACTTTTTTGTCAACTTGTATTGTCCCACTGCTAGCCAAAGGTCGACTAGACTTAGGGCCCCTTTCATCACCCTAGAGTATATTCTGAACTAGACTAATTAAGATATAAGTAGGCCTATGCACGAATTGCGCCATCTGTGAGTAGCCCTATCAGACTGATAAACTAGCTAGTTTTAATTGCCGAGTACCGCATAGAAGTAACTAACCAGCGCTGTACTTGACAGTGGTGGAAGAGGCCCTTAATTGAAGATTTTTTTTTTTCAACTAACAATAATGTAGCTTATTTTAAATTAATATTTCAGCCTGCTGCGCAAAGGCCTCACTGAGCTGCTATAAAAGAAATACTCAATTGGCCATAAAATCACCGTCCTACGTGATTCTCGATATAAACCGTCTATAATTATCACAGACAGTAATGTTCTCGCACTGTTAATATCCAAAGTTTACAAATACACGGTTGGCGACCGCGGATCGTTACTAAACGGGTAGTTATCTGGTGGGTATTTACCGCGTGGGTAGCGGGCAGGGGGGTAGTGAGCGGGTATGTAGTGGATGGTCACCGGAGATCGTAAACCGCGGCCGTAAATCAACCGACAGTCGAATTACAGTTACGAGCGACTGAATTAAACCAACTAGAACATAGCGCTATCGAGTTTTATTCTCTATCATCAAGCCAGATCCCTTGCTGAGTAGGCAGATAGTACCGAGTCGATACACTTTTTCTACCTGGGCAAAATCCTGCATAGGACTTCCGCGACCCTCAGGGGAAGCGCGCGTGGCGTGTCGGATCCCTACCGACTAAATACCCCAGGGTGGACAACATTAGCACTTTAGAGGGGTTCTGGGTTCTCCGTACGGAACACCATGGTGTCCCTCTTGTGCCGCGCTTTTAAGACACCGCCATCGGGGGCAGACTTGATTCCTGAAGCGGGGATAGCAGCGGTGTCCTTGACATATCTCTGAGGGTGCTAGACCCCTAAGTTACAGAGAGCGACCATATTATATATACTATTTCCATCATACCGAACACAATTCCGGTCTCTGGTATCATTTTCCGATAGCAAAATCACACTTTATTGATTCGAACCCAGGACCTTGTAATTACCAGTCGCGTTATGTGTCACTACACCAACGCAGGGAAATCCAAAAATGGTGTCTTATTTTTATTAGTATTGTTTTTTAACTTGTGTACTCTCTACGTACCCCGCAAGGGATCTGGACGTGATGACATAGATTTTTGTTAAAGCTACTAAAGGTTAGGGAAAATACCTGTATTTAGGCGAATACAAATACCTTGAATCGTTTGGCGCTATTCAAAGCATTCAGTTGTCCGATATGTCAATACGAGCGGGTTTGTGTCCCGCCGTGGCGTGGTGACCGCAGCATGAGCCAGCATTATCGGTAACCCATCAATTTCGCTTATCGCGCCGGCATGCGCTGCCCGCGGCCACGCCACCCTGTATTGATGCCAACCCATATCAACAAAATACATTACGAGACGTAAACTACCATCAGACTTAATTTCAAGACAGAAAGATGTTCGTTCAAAAAAGATGTCTAAGTTATTCAAAATCCCTTACGACCCCTAATTAAATTATTTAACTCAACAGCTTACTATAATTACTAATTTAATTTCTGCAGCTTACAGCCGCAGGAAATAATAACACAAGAGTAATGCTTATGATACAAATTCTGTTCCTATAAAAATATCTCTCTCTTACAATAGGTCTCATAAAAAAGCTCAGAGTTACTCAGCGAGCGATGGAAAGAGCTATGCTCGGCGTTTCTCTACGTAATCGAATCAGAAATGAGGAGATTCGTAGGGGAATCGAGGTCACCGACATAGCCCATAGGATTAATAAGCTGAAGTGCCAATGGGCGGGCCACATAGCGCGTAGATCGGACGGGCGTTGGGGCAGAAAGATTCTAGAGTGGAAACCACGTTTTGGCGAGCGCAGCGTGGGACCGTCACCTGCCAGATGGACTGACGATGTTGTGAGGATCGCAGGAAGTCGTTGGATGCAGGTGGCATTAGACCGGCTGCGCTGGAGAGAGATTGGGGAGACCTATGTTCAGCAGTGAATAAATATAGGCTGATATGATGATAAAAAAAATGTCAGTAATAGATAAAAAAGCTATGGCCTTCTCTCACAAATATTTGCGGACTCTGCGCGGTTTGGTGGAGACAGGTACATACCAGCTGCTGTGGCTACATAGCCCCTTGTTGAAACTTATCAAGCTTTCCATAAGGCTTTCAACTTTACTTAATGGCTACCTAACTCTTTGGTAGCAAGAACTAGAAGCTCGAAGTGCCTTGCATAGTACGAGGACACTTGAAAAGCTGACCGAGCCGAACGCTGCTTAACCTCGCTGATTGCTAAGAACACTGCAGTCCCACGCTACAAATACCGACTAGTATCTAAATTGTTTATAGGTCAGCAACTACTCAAGGGCAGCTCTACGCCCTACATGCGAAGACGTCAATACAAAAAGCGTCACAAGTAGATGGAAGCGTGCGAAAGTGTCATGACCTTTACTCGGTTCCCCTAATTTGCCCTTGACCACGCGGGGATACGGTCGCATCTATTTCCATCGTAATACATCGCCCGCTAGACAACACCGGATATGAGCAACGCTTAAGTATGTGCATATTTATGAAAAACCCAAGTCTGCTCCTAATAAAAATTTCATAAACGCCCGTTTTCAGCGATAACACACCGTCCAAAAAAGTAAACAACTGTCAATCAAAATAAAAAAATAATGAGAATCGATAAATTTTCTTTGACTATTAACAATTACGTAATATTATCCAGTTATGGCATCGCGCCGCTTAAATAATGCATTCGTTTTATTTTTGAAATTCAAAATTGGAAGCGCATGTGGCGCGGTCGAGTTAACAATTATTGGGAAAGCTCTCGACGAATGTTTTCGAGGAAAATAATTGCGGGTTTAATATTTTTTATTGAATGTCGAAACCTTATTAAAATATTCATATATGTAGGTCGTACACAATTTTACATAATAATGTGTCTCAAATATAATATTTCGGATAGTTCTAATTTTTAGGGTTTCAAAGGAAATGCAGAACCTTTATAAAATCATTAAAAAGGATAGAGGTGGTTACTAAGTACATAGTACTACGCACGTTGTGCGTTTTAGTTCAATGTCATCTTCGGTGGGTAACATCAGGAATTTTAGCTATTAAGAAATTGAAACTGAACATAACTAAAAAGATGCGCCATACGTAGAAGAGAATTCAATTTTTGCACTGGTGGGCTTATGCAGCTTGAACTATTAGGTAGTAAACATAAGCCACCGCTTTACTTCTGAAGGCATGCTCGTGTAGATTATTTTAGAAAAATAATGAAATGGCTTAGGTGCGCTGGCGCCGGGGTACGGTCCGGCGGCAGTAACGCCAGAATTAGCGCGTGACGAGTCCAGCGTCCTAGACGCGGCAACCGAGACGTCCCACTGTTTTACGTTTTAACTGGTCTGCTCGGAGATTAGTAGGCCAGAAGCAAAATTTGGTTCATTTTTGCATGATACCTATTCTACTTTTTAGGTCCGAAGATACTATCAGAGGGCTTAGCATGAATTGACGTTATCGAGAAAACGTGCTGTCACTTTCGTCTGTATTTAGTCAGTTTATGGTGTAAAAAGAAACGCATATAATCTCGACAGCATCACGCTAACTTCAATGTCTTCCTGATTAATCCTTAGGATCCCATACAGAATATTTTATTTATTTCCATAGAGTAACCGTGGAGATTGATCCTCTTCTCTTCAGAAGTGACATTCTGACTAGTTATAAATACTTTGAGCCTGGATATTTTCTACAATCAGAATTGTTCAGGGCTCATCACCATCTCCCTAATCTGTTTTAATCATCTGGAATCGGCGCAATATGATTTCTACCATGTACTTCTTTCATTCACTCCCGCCGCCTTTTAATGCAGTCCACCCATCCCTTCTTTGACCTTCTCTTGTTTTATCCTAGCATAATATTCGTCACACTTTTATTAACATGTTCCTTTCCCATCTTCGTATCATGTACAAACTGATAATCTCTGGCAACCTATCTAATGAATTATAGGTGACACTACCTCCAAGATACAAATTCTTCACCAATTGTCTACTACTCACTTTTTAACAAGCTTTTATTTAACTTGCAATGTTCGTATGTCTGTTCGTCTATCAGTCTTTCCGGTTCAAATCTTGTGATTCATTTTTAAGCACTTGCGGGTATCCAACGCTAAAATTTGGCATACGTATGTAAAGTCGGTACCATGGAGCTGGTTTGATGGAGTTGGAAGGTGGCCATAAGAACATGTGGACTATACAACATAACTCCTAGTGCTTAGGCTTGTTAGAATTGTACAAGTACTATAAAATGTGTTGAAGGTCTGATGATAGAGCCGTAAGGTAGCCAATGGAACTACCCGACTATTCAATATAACCTCACCGTGTTTGGGCTCGTTGCATTTATCTTGATGAGTAGTTTAGACCCCATATAGTGTGGTCGGTGGTGAGTCGGAAGGAAATCATAGAAACTTCTTAACTAAGCAAGATAATTTCGTTGTCGTTTTTATATAAAAGATTGTTTTTGAAAAGCTCTTTTTACATTAAAAGCTTTTATTTGGTAATAATTTCTGTTGATCCAAATATATATTTGAATATGCTGCTCTGATAATGTTCATCAACGTTTGTAAAATACAGAATATTACTGATTAAAAAAAACTGTCAATGATAAACGACTTAAAGTTGCTGACTGTTCCAGAATCTATCTACAGTAAATAAATTTCTGTAAATAAATAAAGGTACATCAGCACTGTTCTACTTCAGAAATTAACAGGTCTACGCCGACACCATGGAGTAATTGGAAATAAATATTAATGAAATCGTTTTCCGGACCATAAGTATGATACATTTAACCATATTTAGAATAATATATACGAAACAGCAATAACAGGTTTTATTTCGTTTTTCTAAATAGGAGATGTTTACCTTCATAATTGCTGGTAATGTCGTGTGACTCCCCGCCCCCGCCTTCCGCTCTCCCCCACTCAGCTAAATACGATGTAAGGTTTCCCTATTAATTATTTACATGTATGGCCCTCGGCTCGAGAAATGCGACATGAAAATGTCACCACCACGTAGATATTAATGAGATATTTAGAATTACAGCATTTCAGGTACGGTAAAGGTCCCTTAACCCCGATCCTCCCTTCAGAAGCCTGGGGATCTATATCGAAATAATTCCCTACTAAAGTGACCTCTCTACACAACCGTGATGATGCTACCTAAGATAATGATTTAATTAAACAACGAATGAAATTGAATCGTATAATTATTTATTTTTCAATTAAAACATGGCGGGATATAATCCTGTTTAATTTGTTTTGGCAACAAGAGCAAGCGAGCCAGCCAGCTCAACGTTAATTAAAATATACCTTTATATTATATATTTGAGTTATGTTCTAATAATATTCAATTAATTTTAAGAAAATTGCTATTTATCGACCGTTAATAAATTATTGCGGAAGTTTTGGTACAAATTGGAGAAGTATTTTTGATATCTTAGGTATTTGGACTGTTGGAGAAGATTTTGATTACTGCCTGTTGGTGTTTTTAATATTTGCTTTAGAAAGAAATAGGCATGTATCTGATACTATTTGTTGGTCACAGTTGTCTCTACGTTGTTATCTGTGAAGAAGACAAACACTGAGAGAGCTCTGTTATAAATCCCATTAAGAATAGGTACCATGTAGTAGTAGTAGGTAGTATCTACTAGGAGTCCAGTCCAGTCCAGTACCTACTATCTTGTGTGTATCCCACAACTAATCTTAATAATTATTTAAACAGAAATAAAATTTGATCATTAAGTATATTTATTAATGTTGTAAAAAATAAAATAATTTATTTTCAAATTCTTTGACAATTGACTGTCACTTTCATCTGTATTTAGTCTTAAAATTCTTAAATGGGTGAACAGCCACTGAATTATAATAATAGCACTGGATGCGGATAAAAAAATCTTTTTTATAAATACCAAAACGGAACAATTGACATTGATTTAAATTATGAACGTAAATAAAAAAAAAACAAAATCAATTAAATAAAAAATAAGAAACCAAGAAGTATTAATAGAAAAATTAACATTTCTTTAATAATATTAAGGAATACTTACGACGCTGTGGCCGCTGCGGCTGCGCAGGCTGAGCCGCATCTTCCAGTCCCGCTTGGTGGAAGCCCCGCCCTCCGAACTAAACGAACGTTTGATCGGAAGAGACATGGTTACACGACTACCTGTCGCCGACCATATCACCTTTCTGTCACATAATCTTTGCACTACCCTATTTAAATACCGAACGCGCCTTTGCGCGCCGATTGGTCACATCATTCACATACATTATAATACGTCAAAGAATAAATCGCAAATACGTCACTAAACACTAAAGTGTATATAACATGATTAACACTAAAACTAGTTCTAACACTGACTAACATTTACTAACACTTATTAAACTTACTAACACTTAATTAACACTAGGGGACACCTGAAACAAAAAAAGCATTATATTAGTTTGGTTATATTCATTTGACAAACGGGTGGAATCCTTTATTATATAGATAAGACATCCGAGCTACATTTTACAATAATAAAACGAGCGGACATATTATCCAAATAATTAAGTGAATAATTGAGAGAACAATGCAGAACGAGCAAAATAGATGAGCTTAAGTATAGATTAAACACAAGTGTACTTAAATTCATGGTATCAGTCAGTGTCTGCATAGTCCTCTCATTTACAAAATAGGGGCTTTGTAAAGGTTTATAATAAAAAAGTATAATAATAATAGTAATATGAGACGAACTATGAGAGCCGAGGAAGCCAGAGAGGTATGTAAGGAAAGAACCTGTTGGAACTCTGTACTCTCTGCCTACCCCGCAAGGGATCTGGCGTGAGGTTATAGATAGATAGATAGAATAATAGTAATAGAAAGGGTTACTATAAAATATGTAAAGAGTGCGTACAAAATAATTGGTCTAAATAATTAAGTAACGTTTAAAAGACCAGGCCATTGAAATTTTGATCGCAAAGCCACGACTTTAGAAAGAAAAAGTCATACTCGTCAAGTCATACTTCTCAAGTTATACTGGTGAACGAACGGTTTGATTTTGAGAAGCTGGGGACATTTCAATAAATATCAAACTAGTCAAATTGTCTCAAGAAAAGCTATGCTTGGTCTGTGGCAAATAGTGCGCGTAGCGATCATGAGGTCCTGGGTTCAAATCTTAGGTCGGACAAACGTGATTTATCAATTGAAAAAAAAACCAGTATCAGACAGGAGTCTGGTGTTGTGCCCGGTACAATAGCAATAGGCTCGCCCTTTATTACATAGGATCCAACATCTACGGCGAAAAATGAGTGCACCTAGTTCACCTTTCTCACTTGCGCTTGGTGAATATTAGCTTGACGGTATTTTTTTTGCTTTTAGTTTTATAACCCTGTCTTGTAACTTTTAATCAGAAAAAAATGCTTTACGCTGCCCTTCCCCAAGTTCATGCTTGCGGTATACGAATATAAATGTTGACTCAAAATGTGGAATAACTCAGAGGCACTATTTTATTTATATCTTACGTGCTTACTCTGTGGCACGTTCGCGGCGGAGATTTAATGAAAACAATCCTGATTTTTTTATTTCACTTTCGGTCTTTTGAAATGTGCATTCTTACTTTGTTACATGAACGGCGAAAAACACATCACACAGATATCTCCATGTCGAAGAATTTTAAATGAAACTGAAAATATTGAAATACGTTGAATAACTAGCTACAGGCCTGCCAAAAGGGTTTATTATACACTTCTAACTATCCCTATAGGGACAAAGAGGTTATTTAAAAATGTAGTCTCACACTGGGTATTATTCCTGTTTGTGTATGTTTCCTGTGTATGTGTCCAATCAGACCAGTGAAATTCATAAACACAAATACCCAGATAGAAAGAAATATTTGTGGGTCTAACGAGAGATTTGTCACGTGTGGGAACCTAATCCGCGGCTAACCGATTCAATGGGCGGATTAGTTTTAACTCTTTAACACTGGGCTATGCCGTCCGCTTCACAGGATGCTAGGGTGAAACTTAAATGTCTCAACTAAAAAGTCCTAAAGTGGAAACCGTGTATCTTTGTTATACCTTACGAGTCATAACACACTTTTATTGTTCAAGATCATTTAATGCACTTACAGGCCAATCTTTATGGAGTTTCAGATTTCCCTATACTCCTCTCGTTCACCAATCAAGTCACCCTAACTTAACAACACTAACAGTTGCAATTATTGACGGACGATTTAGCGTAGTGGTTAAGAGCTTAAGCTGCTCCGCCCACTGCGTCTAATAGTCGCGGGTTCGATTCCCGCACGGGACAAATCTTTGTGTGACCCACAATTATTTGCTCCAGTCTGGGTATTTGTGTATGTGAATTTTCATGTTTGTAAACGCACCCACGACACAGGAATTAATTCTAGTGTGATGCTACGTTTTTTAAAAATAAAAAATTATATCTAATCTATCGGAATCTGCTAATGGGTTGCATCGTCAATTTAACTATTTTCGAACTACAAGTAAACAGTTTGGATGCAGTTAACTGTTCGAGATAACTAACAAAGTTTGAACACTAGATGCCCTGTTAAACTGCGAGTTAATCTCGGAACCTAATCGATTACGAGCGGGTTCATGTCTAAAGTTTAGACAGGTATATAATACAGGCACATAAGTACCTTGAGTATTCTCTTTTCTGTCTAATTATATACCACTGAAACACTATTGTGTTACCACAGAAATCGTAATTATGAAATAGGTACTAGAAGAGAATCAGAAATTATGCGAATTTCGTTCGAAACTATTGACACCTTTGCCATACATGCAGAGTTAGAAAAAAATACACCGCCTTACATTAAATTAATAAACACTGTCACACCTATATTCCCTAAGTGGGGGTGGCAGAGGTGTACTATGTATACCCACTTATCACCCACAATGTTAAGTCCCATCTAATAGGGGGCGAGCCTATTAGATGGGACCTAACATAGCCATACACCGGGCACAATTCCAGACTCCATTACTGGGAATTTTTCTATAGTAAACTATTTTTGCCGAACCCGACCTCGTGATCACAAAGCACATTATTTACTACTAGAGAAACAACTTATACTATTTCTGTAAAAATTACTTTCCAATTCGTTGTGACACCTTATAAGTACTTACTAGCGGTCGCCCATTGGTCGAAATTCGACCATAATGATTTTAAATTATAAGTTTGAACATTATTTAGGTTCTATTGTCAAAGACTATACTTCTATAATCACAGATTTCGGCAAGGGTACACTGTTAATTTTCCTATTTTTTTCAAACAAATTATACGAAATTTAAATAAAAATATAATAGGTCGGTCAAATGTAATTTATCTAGTGAAAAATTCCCAGTATGAGTCCGGAGTTTGAAATTGTGCCCGATATATGGCTATAGGCTTGCCGATATGTTTATCGTCGACCGAGTCTTATCTGAAGGACAAGTCAAGAGTCTCCGTAACCGGCGAGCATATATGAGACGAACTATGAGAGTGGAGGAAGCCAAAGAGGTATGTAAGGAAAGAACCTGCAGGAACCCTGTACTCTCTGCGTAGCGTGATGATGTAGATATAGATTAATTTTAAAACGCATTACACATCCTTAGGTCCCTTATCGATCCGTCAAGCAAGGTCTAGAATCCGCGCTTAAGTGCTAAAACGTCTAGAAGGTTCCTCCCCTTTAATAATCGCCGGCGCGCGGTCGCGGTAACCAAGTACCTACTTGATCACGTACAAATTGGTATGTAATAATAATACCGCTTTGTGGGGCGTGCCAGCTATTGTTCGATATACATCCATCGATGTACTTAAGAGGGGTCGCGCCCGTTTTAGAACTTCCATACGAGTATAAAAGGAACACAGAGCGCGGGACGGAGACAGTACTCGTATCTTTTGGGAAGCAAAAGAGATATAATCGAGAACAAGTGATCTAAGTGGAATACACCGGCGACCTTAGCGAAGATATACTGATACTACGAGTGACTCAGCGACTTGGAAACAGTATTTGAGTACTAACGAGAGTAGTACTAGTGTGTGTTTAGTGCTTGTGTGTACTTGCATTCGACGTATTTTTTTGTGCGTACAGCAATTAAATGCCTAATAAAGAACTTCGCACGTAGCAATATCATCACGCCAGATCTCTTGTGGGGTAAGCAGATAGTACACATCAATTGGGATTTTTTAACCGAAAATTTTAGTAATAGACCGG
Source organism: Phalera bucephala (assembly GCA_905147815.2). Taxonomy (NCBI): domain Eukaryota; kingdom Metazoa; phylum Arthropoda; class Insecta; order Lepidoptera; family Notodontidae; genus Phalera; species Phalera bucephala. The sequence continues at coordinate 30,021,964 of LR990609.1, forward strand.
AGTTTGGAATTCTGCCCGACAAATAGCATTTTGTATTGCTGGCGTAATGTCTTTATTCTCCCTGCTTATTTGCATGTTAACAAAAATCACTTCTTTTGAAGCTCACCTTAGAGTGCATACACTCTAGCTCACTGCGTGCCAGGTGCATGTCGCAACGTGATACGGCCGAGTGCTAAGTTTTATTTAAAAATATGTCTTCATATGCGCTGAGATAACGAAGCTAATGATATGCAATTTATGTAGTTATAGCTTTATTAGCTGACCAACCGTATTTGCAACAGTGTAGTAAGAAAATGAGTACGTATGAAAGATAGTATCGGTGTAAAGATGACAAAGGGTATGCTGTTCGTTCGGGCATATAGAAAGAACGTCAGAAGGAAGAATGACAAAACAGATATACAACGCGAAAGTGGAAGGATGTAGGTACCGTGGAAGACCTAGACTATCTTACCATTACCTTTTTTTATTTTTCCTACTCCTCCTGTTATTCCTTTTAATTAAATTTGTTGCGGGTCCCAAGACAATTAAAGTGCTTCCCGGGACAGCCCAAGGTTCAAACCTTGGTGTCATTTAAGGAGACTATTGTGGATCCTGGCTTACAGGAGTTACAATGGTGGGAATGAGTGGCGAGCTTAGACTATCTTACCATGACCAAATAGAACGAGTCTTATCTGAAGGTAAGTCAAGAGTCTCCGCAATCGCCGAGCGTGTATGAGACAAACTATGAGAGTGGAGGAAGCCAGAGAGGCATGTAAGGAAAGAACCTGTTGGAACTATGTAATCTCCTTGCGTATCGGGATCCCAGGGGATCTGGCGTATGATATAGACAGATAGTTATATTATACCGACTGTCTATTATTTTTCTAAAACCTAGTAAAAAAGGTGCCCATTTAAACTTAGGCCCGACACTTCAGGGGTTAAACAACTAGAAACTGTATATTCTCTATCTCTCCTTGGCAATTATTATTCCCATCTGATGGTGGGGTCTGCCTTCTTAATTTTCTTCTTCCACTTCGCTCTGTCGGACGTGTCATGTTCGGAGGCATTGCAGATACACAGGTCTTTCTTGACCACATCTGCCCATCTTGTTTTTGGCCGTCCTCTAGATCTGGGCCCTGATAGTTTTAGAAACTAGAAACTGTATAGTAGTAGTATTTTATTATTTATGAAAACACAAACATCCCCGCTCACTCTGTGGTTATAAAGTAACGCGCCAATTTTTGTTTAAAATAGATTCTCCATAACGTAGTATACGCTTTTCTCTAGCTTCACGTATATAACTCGATGCATATTCAGAACATATCGAACCACCTAAATAGCCCATTCCAGATCAATACACAGTCCAAACATTATCAAATTATTAACCACTAACGTCCAAATTGAAAATCAACGTCATATTGGGAACGGCGGGTCTCCATTCACGCCACGCTTACATAACGCAAGGGGTATTATTATATATGAGTCCTCCCATTACGAGGTCGTATATTCAAAACGTTATCGATTTCGCGTCCCTTGCCTGCTACAGTTTGATAAAGTCGACGGAATACATTAATAAACGAAAATCTGTTTAACACAATCAACGACGCACTCGAATTAGAATTATAATGCGTCGTAATAAAAATAATTTTAAACAGACGGTTTTATTGGTTGACAGTTTTTTGCTTATCTTTTGTATTAATAAGGCTAACATATCAAATTGGTATACTTCTATCAACCTATCTTTATTATTACGGTAGATCAGGCACGCTACACGGAAACCACGGTAAATAGTACAGACTTCCAACAGATTATTTCCTTATAGACCTCTCTGGCTTTCCAATAGTATTTTAAGACTTCAACTTGACGCATCTGTGAGTTTTTTGATCTTTGCAAGAATATTTAAAAACAGTTCTTTGAATTTTAAGAATACCATGATTTTGGTTTTTGAACGGAAATAAATCAGAACGAATGCAAGGCTTGTGGTTGGTAACGATGTGCTGGAGCAAGTGAATGAGTTTATATATCTTGGATGCACCTTCAGTAAGGATGGGAAATACACCGCTGACTTAGAGAGAAGAGTGAGTGTCGGGAACAGAGTGAATGGTGCGATGGGAAAACTACTTGGGAGCCAGCACTTAAGCCAGGAGGCGCAGCTGGCCACACATAACGGAGTGCTTGTCCCAACGCTGTTATATGGCAGCGAGAACTTGTATGTAAGAAGGAGAATGAAAGTAGGATAAATGCGGTGTAGATGCGAGCTTTGCGGATAATGTGCGGAGTGAAGCTGACCGACCGTATTCGCAACAGCTTCGTAAGAAAGCGAGTAGGTATGAAAGATAGTAACGGTGTAGAGATAAGAAAGGGTATGCTCCGTTGGTTCGGTCATATAGAAAGAATGTCGGAAGAAAGAATGACAAAACAGATATACAATGCAAAAATGGAAGGGTGTAGGTGCCGGGGAAGACTTAGACTATCTTACCATGACCAAATAGACCGAGTCTTATCAGAAGGACAAGTAAAGAGTAACCGTCGAGCATATATGAGACGAGTTATGAGAGTGGAGGAAGCCAGAGAGGTAAGTAAGGAAAGAACCTGTTCGAACTCTGTACTCTTTGCCTACCCCGCAAGGGATCTAGCGTGATGATATAGACTGATAGATAGAAGTTCTTTGAAAATAAATCCAAGTTCGATTTTTTATAGTATACAAGCGGCTCATTCCGCATCGTTACGCTTACTTTCTCCAAGCGGGGGCGGTAGAGTTTTACAATGTCCACTCTTCTTCGACGATGTCAGGTCCAGTTGTAATAAGAGGTGATACTTTTCGACGGAAAAAAAGTTAATCAATTTAGTTTTTACTACTAAGAAGTATTGTAACTACTGAAGTCAAGTTTAAACCTTCACTCAACATAAAAACGTCGTATTCTTGCTAGCAGAATTTTCATTTTGATGTCTTCGGAAATACTGTCGCTTTCATATTATATTTGTGATGGTTAGTTCACAAAGTTTTAAAGTTTGATTGTAATTCCTGCCGGCAATAGTAGCGGCTATGCTGGCAGGGGAATCGGCGTGGGGGGCCGTATCCTCCTTCTGCGAGACTGTAATGTCCCAGAAGGAGGAGGATGAGCGGGATCGGGAGAGGGCTGATCCTGCTCGACGAAGGCGACGGCGCCGGGACGGAGGCCCAGCCCGCCCAGGCCCCCCAGCCCAATAGCCCGGGGCTTAAGAATACGGGCTAACTCGCGTCTCCCACCGTAATATCTGGCGGGGGACCCCCCCTGCACCAACATCAGCAGGGGGGCCTTCGGGGTCGCGGACGCAAGGGGCGGGGGCCTTGAGCGTTCTTCACGAGCGACCCTGAGGAGGACGGCGGCGTGGTGTGGCCCACGTCGCCGTGAGCACCGCGTTGGTGCGGGGGGGAGCGTGTCATTAAGTCTCCCCCCGAAGGCGGGCTCTTTAGAGCGTGGCACAAGAGGGGCACCGGTGCGTTCCATACGGAGATCCCGGAGCCCCTCCAAAGTGCTGATGTCGGCCACCCTGGGGTTTTTAGTCGATAAGAATCCGACACGTCCCGCGAGTTTCCCCCGAGGCTCGCGGAAGTCCTATGCAGGACTTTCCCAAGGTAAAAAAAAAAAAAAATTGGTATTTGATATATTATACTAACAAACGTTCATAAACATAAAAAAAGGAATATAAGACCTCGTCACAAAATGCGGTCCCAACTCACCATAATGCTGGCTACTTAAACGTTAAGCAACCAGCGCTGGTCTTCTTTTGGGCCGTTTGGTGACGTCACAGATGCAAACAAAACAAAAAAAGAAACAATGATAACATAAATAAAATCAATTGGAATAGATTATACGTATTGCGGTATTAACAATACAAGTAGACAAACTTAATTCTGTCTAAACTACATCCCCTTATCAATACGTGTCGTGACTATGTTAAACGAAGATTTTTTCCCTGAAGTAGGCGAAAGCCTGCATGTAAATTTAACATACGTTAACCGTCTACATAGAAATAGTAATAATAAGACACTAGTATTCTGTACTCTCTGTCTACCCTGCAAGGGGTCTGGCATGATGATATAGATAGATAGCTACAAGTCGTGTATTGTCATCGAGCATGACATTGTCACCACATCCCAAAATTCTTCAGGAATGCGTGGACCAATGAATGTGATACAAGGCCTCGAGTTTGTAAGAAATTTTTTCCAAAACTTGTAACTGTACTTATAAGCTAAACCAATTCGTCGGAAAATATTTTTACAGCAATAATTTAAGTGTATTTGAGTACGTGTTTATATGTTTCGAACTTTCCTTCTTTCGGATACAGATACTGCACATCAGACACTGACCTCGGCGAGGTCGGAGAATCCCTTGCCCGCCGGCCGGTGTAGAGCACCATGGCGAGACACCTATACGCCCTCCCCCATAGCGACTGCCCAAGCCGAGGCCGTTCCTCCTTGAGGCACCCTTGAGCTAGTTGCCCCCTTGCCCTTCTAGCACGAGCGTAGTGGTGGCACGCTCGCCCTATTGTCTGGTAAAGATATAAAGGCCCGGCGGCCAACAGCGTAAATCATTCACACACACACACACACACACACACATAAAAATGTTTCAAACTTTGCATCTATCGTATGGCGGCGACAGTTTCGAGTAAATCGCGCGTATTTCACTTCTTGTGTTAATATTACAATTTCTGTGGTCTACGGACTCATGTTAAACATTCGTTACACCAGCTTGACCAGGAACGAAATTGTGATATAAGTACATCGATGTGACCACGCATTTTCAGATAACGTAAACAATCTAGAATATCGTCCAGGGTGAGCCCGGGTGACATTCAAGATTGTTTATGTACCACGGTGTATGCGACTTCTCTGTTTACTGTCACACGACTGGGATAAATGTAAACCTGAAGTGGATATAAATAATAACCGGACAAATACCAGTAGGAAGAAAGTCGCGTTCTGAAGGTTCCGTATAGTGGTCCTACGTTATTAGTATATATTATCACTTCAGATGCCACTTAATAAAAAATTTCGTGCCTACCCCAGGCACGAAATTTTTTATTAACAATTTTGCAAGAAGCAAAATTTCATGGTTAGTAATGATGATTTTAATGAGTAAGTTAAATTGGCCATATCTTTTGATTGCATTGCTTTTAAAGGTTTAATTTTACACTACTAAGATACCATAGATCTTAGAGCATGAATCTTAACTCAATACATTTGCTAGTATCTGAGAAAAGATAGACAAACGGACACAGGAGTGACGGGATAAGAGCTCCATTTTGCTGATTGAGGCATGAAATCTTAAAATTAAACACTGTTACACCCACACTCCCAAAGCGTGAGTAGTAGATGTGTACGTGTAATTTGTTGTGATTGAATAAATGTTTCTTTCTTCTCCTTTCCCAAAATTATAACAAAAAATATTTTTATATTCATTCTAAGCCGTATACTCATACAAATAAATTATAAGCGGTCTGTTTGAGCCGAGATATGTGTCGCTTCAATACGTGTCCCGTCCGTTTGTATTATTGCAAATCGATTCCCGCTAAATCCGCTGTCAGGTCTGTCGAATCGCTTAATCTATAGGTGAGGCCACATTGCAAGCGGGATACATATAAGCCTATATAGCACAATGAAATGTTAATATAATCTTGATAAAAAAAATTAATTTTATTTTGATATGTGTTTTTAATTAGACGTCATTTCTTTAGTTTCTACGTATATTGTATACCATCCTATACATCTAACACCTTGCATTCTCTATTTTATAGGAGTAAATATGAACGAAATCGAATTGGATATTTCGAATACTTATTTCAATCGAAATTTTTAAAAATATGTTTTATATTTATATAGTTTACCTAAATGTAAACTGTATTTACGAAGACGCCCAAAACTAAAAATTATACCGGATAAAATGCCAAATTTCATCAAATACTAAAAAACATTGTTACTTTTGAACTTATGATAAACGTTACTGATGCAATGAGTTTTTAAAAAGTTTAATGAAGTTGGTATATTTGATGATGATTGATCCGACCGATTTCGGCCATGGCGACCACTTTGACCCCTAGTCAGAGTAATGCCGCTAATGCGCTCGAAGATGGCTTATGTAGCCTATCTTCGCGGCGAAACTCCGTGCACATTGAGGGCACGTGAGTACGCCGTTCTCATAGTTGTATGATATGGCAGCAGGTGGGCGGGCCTTTAACTGATTGCGTTTGGCGTCAAGGTCAGCTTTACGCTGAGCCTCGAACTCGTGTACTTGGCTGTTCACCATCCTGCGCCATTCTGGCCGCTGTGCTGCCAAACGTTCCCAACGAGAGGGCTCTATGTTGCATCTCTTCATATGTCGCTTTTGGACATCCTTGTACCGGAGGAGGGGACCGCCATGATTCCGCTTGCCCTTCTCCAGTTCAGAGTAGAAGATGCGCTTCGCCACTCTTTCCTCCGCCATACGAGATACGTGACCGCACCACCGAAGCTGTCGACGCATTAAATAGGCCTCAATGCCACCAACATTGGCTCGTCGCAGAACTTCGGTATTTCGCACTCTATCGGACCATCTGATCCTCATGATGGTACGGAGGCATTTAAGGTGGAAGCGATCCAGAGTGCGAATGTGGCGGCGGTATACACACCACGTCTCAGAAGAGTATAGGAGGTTTGGCAGCACGATTGCCATATACACCGATATCTTAGTGGGCAACTTAAGGTTATGCGAGCAGAAGACCTTGGTACATAGCTTACCGAATGCCGCAGCTGCGGTACCCACCCTGCTATTGATCTCAGCATCAAGGTCACACTTGGATGTTACAGTGTTCCCCAGATAGCGAAATCTATCCACCTGCTTTAGTACATCCTCACCAAGTTTTATGCTCAGTGTCTCGTGACCGTGCATGTCCAGGGACATCACCTCCGTCTTATTGACACTGATCTTTAAGCCAAACTTACGGCAGGCTTGGTGGAATGCGGACATCAGCTGTTGCAGGCCGTCTAGAGATTCTGATAGGAAGCACAAGTGATCAGCATACATGATCTCAGTGATCAGTGCGTAAGAGACTTTAGTGCGAGCTGTTACGTCGTAACATAGTTTTAAAAATATAAAATAAAAATAAAAAATCTTTACACACAGACAAACAAAATAACTAGTTGTTACATCGAATGGAAACCGCGCGCCTTAACTAGTGATAGCATCATAATGACCATATAAGGTATTCGTTGGCACCGGAAATCAAATTCCTTCCAGTACACCTAATAAGAAACGCCCACCACATAGAAGGATCTAGAAATAATACAATAGCGAACAACGGGACAATGATCCTATCTCACTCGGTTCGGTTATTGCTAACTTAGTCCCACAAGAATTTTATAAAAAACAGACAATAGTTTAGGGCGTGCCTTGCTTCGGTTGAGCCGTTCTTTCTATATCTCTGTCCTCGTCTCAGACGAAGGATCAAGAGATCTGGGGAGCGCGCACTGTTGCCAGGCAGGAAGTAGGCCGTTCTGGGGGGCAGTATATAAAAACGAGTTCGCGCATGAACAAGCCTTTTCCGACGCCAGAGCTCGCACGACAACAAATCAGTTCAGTTCGAACAGTGCTTTATTAAAATAAAAAAAGTAAAAGTTTAAATTAGCAACATTCTTCAACCCCCTTGAAAACTGGGGGTCCACCGTACGGGTTGACAAGTACGGTTTGGGAGACAGCAGGCCTCATTTCTGCCCGTCGACTCCCGCTGACCTCGGCGGCTGAGGGCCTTCTACAGGGCACCTCCAGATTCCTCACCTAGCCGGTGGAGGCTGTTACCGAAGACCCCCCACGCGTCACGGGATCGAGCGGCCTAAAGATAAGTCCCCAGCGCCCATAGGTTTTTTTGTGGACCCGAAAACTCCCCTGTGCCGGGAATTCACGCCCCATTTTAATATTGATACTTATTCTAACCTTCTGGATTGTTTGCGTAATTAAATATATTTTTCTTGATAACAATAAACATTTGTATTTTTTTGTAATTGTTTGTTTTATTTGTACCCGCCGTCAGGCGGTCGTAAAAAAGTGGCGCCAACGTTTGAAGGGCAAAGCACAGAGAAGTTTTCGTACTATTGTGGTGTCGGTATTTTTCAATCCAGGTGGTAAGCCTTTGCGGACGAGGCTGAACGGGGTGGTACCACCGACCCGTTTCTCTTTAAAGAGGAACGAGTAGCCGATTATTGTCATCTGGCTCCGCCGGGTAATCAAATACCATCTCTGATTACCCACATATGCGTGAACTGCACAGTGGGCAATAATTTTTTTTCTACTACATTTTTGTTTCGTTTTTTTATTTTGTTATAACATTGCATTACCTTTCATGTTTTTTTTAGCATTTGTATTTTGCATTTGTGTTTGTGCGTAATTGACATTTCCTTTCAGAGATTTAATTTTTTATTGGTGCATTTATTGCATTCATTTTTTTATTGTTGCAATCATTTATTGTTTTGCAATTTTATTTTTTTTAACTCTGAAAAGATAATTGCGGTTACGTACATTATTTTAAATCGTTGTAATTTCTTTTTTAACATTGCCCACAATCGTGTCACATTCCGTCGCGTATTTCAGTTCACTATTTTAATTTCAATTATTTGTCTCACAAAATATTATTTAATATATTGAGCCATTTTAGCTTCAATTGAGGTGTTTAATAAAAATATTTATTTAAATTAGCTTGAACTTAGACAATTTCTTTAAAAATAGTTTTGCTTAAAAATGGACCGTACCATTAAAGATTTACATTTAACTGAACCGGAGCTCACGTATGAAGTAGCCAAACGCGGTTTCCTCTCCTTCCTAATTTTTTTGGTAGTATGTTGTCAAACTTTTATAGTGTCTCTGATCCCCATATCAAGTCACTTATTATGTTGTTATATTCACGTGGGTTACACACGTTGAATTTACCTTATCATTTTCGTTCTGTTTCGTGGGTTCGACTCATAAAATGTTTTTTTTCCTTTTTTAGGGTTGCTAATCATTATTATGATATATTAGCATTCGTTTTATTCTATCGTGTATCGGCAAATATTAAATTCAACATTATTTCGTTCAGTAATTAATTATGTTTGTCTTTAGCGGATTAAAACAAGCCTACACGAATTTGATGTTTTGATTGGGAGTTTTGTTTTAGTGTGTATGATTCCTTTATAGGTCTACACACGTTTTGTTTTATTTGCGTTTTGCAAATTTTTAGCGGAGTATGACAGTTTCTTGGTATAGGTCTACTCGTCTGCTACCTTCTTTTCGTTACAGCGGGTCGTGACTGTAACAAATTCGCTAAAGACTAGACATACTCGCAATGCCGCTTAGTTTAGTTAATTTTGTTTTAATCAATTGTTCGTATATTAATCATAGTCGTCACCGTCCACGGTTCGATTCTTGTTTTCCTTGATACATAGTGTTTCGGAATATTGGTTAATTTTTTTTTCTTTCTCTCGTCTACAATAATTTTAAATTAAAAAGTTGTTGCGTTTCGGTCTCTGTCTACGTTGTCTTTGATGAATTAAAATAAGCCTACACGAAAGTTGACGTTTAGTTGGGAGATTGTTTTTTTTTGCGTTTTGCGCGATATAGCGGATTATGAGCCTTGTATGGGCCTTATTCGTTTATTGTTTTGCGTTTTGCGCATTTATGGCGGGTTGCGACCTCTTGTATGGGTCTGATTCGTCTTATTGTTTTGCGTTCTGCGCGTATAGAGCGGGTAGTGACTCTTTAAGTAAGCCTACACTAATTTTCTCGTTACAGCGGGTCGTGACTGTAACAAATTCATCAAAGACCAAATGTATTTCACAGTGCCGATTCGTCCGAATGTTTCACGTTTCAGTATTCTTCCTCTTAGACGCTTCTTGTCAAGCAGTACTGTTCTCGAGTCCAATCTTTTCATAGGGTTGTACTCTGTTTGTATGGCAGTCTGTTGATTATAAATTTCCTCAGACAACTATGACAGGTCGTATGCTAGGTCGCATGGTAGGTATTTGGTAGTGGAAGTATGAAAGTGAGACAGTTACTGGGCAGTTCTGTCCTTCATGGACGCTTACCGCAGCGGATTTTACTACGTAAAATCCTTTCTCTGGGAGAGGGGGTATTGTTACGTCGTAACATAGTTTTAAAAATATAAAATAAAAATAAAAAATCTTTACACACAGACAAACAAAATAACTAGTTGTTACATCGAATGGAAACCGCGCGCCTTAACTAGTGATAGCATCATAATGACCATATAAGGTATTCGTTGGCACCGGAAATCAAATTCCTTCCAGTACACCTAATAAGAAACGCCCACCACATAGAAGGATCTAGAAATAATACAATAGCGAACAACGGGACAATGATCCTATCTCACTCGGTTCGGTTATTGCTAACTTAGTCCCACAAGAATTTTATAAAAAACAGACAATAGTTTAGGGCGTGCCTTGCTTCGGTTGAGCCGTTCTTTCTATATCTCTGTCCTCGTCTCAGACGAAGGATCAAGAGATCTGGGGAGCGCGCACTGTTGCCAGGCAGGAAGTAGGCCGTTCTGGGGGGCAGTATATAAAAACGAGTTCGCGCATGAACAAGCCTTTTCCGACGCCAGAGCTCGCACGACAACAAATCAGTTCAGTTCGAACAGTGCTTTATTAAAATAAAAAAAGTAAAAGTTTAAATTAGCAACATTCTTCAACCCCCTTGAAAACTGGGGGTCCACCGTACGGGTTGACAAGTACGGTTTGGGAGACAGCAGGCCTCATTTCTGCCCGTCGACTCCCGCTGACCTCGGCGGCTGAGGGCCTTCTACAGGGCACCTCCAGATTCCTCACCTAGCCGGTGGAGGCTGTTACCGAAGACCCCCCACGCGTCACGGGATCGAGCGGCCTAAAGATAAGTCCCCAGCGCCCATAGGTTTTTTTGTGGACCCGAAAACTCCCCTGTGCCGGGAATTCACGCCCCATTTTAATATTGATACTTATTCTAACCTTCTGGATTGTTTGCGTAATTAAATATATTTTTCTTGATAACAATAAACATTTGTATTTTTTTGTAATTGTTTGTTTTATTTGTACCCGCCGTCAGGCGGTCGTAACAGAGCCTTAAGTCTAGCCAAATTGAAAAGGCTGCCGTCTGTGCGGAAACGGATGCGGACTCCCTGAGAAACAGTGTGTAAGACCTCTCTAACTACCACCGCAAAGTATAAGGCGAACAGAGTAGGCGCTAAGACACATCCTTGCTTCACCCCACAGGTAACGGGGAAGAAGTCTGTCTGTTCACCGTCTACGGCAACGCAGCATTGCATGTCGTCATGCAGGAGTCTAAGAAGTCTCACAAACTTGTCTGTGCACGCGAGCTTACCTAGCACCAACCATAGAGCTTCCCGAGGCACACTGTCGAAAGCCTTCTCCAGGTCAACAAAGCAAAGGTACAGCTGACAGCCCTGTTCCCTGCTCTTTTCTTGCAGTTGACGCACAGAGAATATAGCTTCGCATGTCCCTCGGTCCGGTCGGAAGCCAAACTGGGTTTCAGGCAGAATCTTTTCAGACAAGTTCTTTAGGCGGTTTAAGAGAACTCTAGCAAAGACCTTTCCGGGGGCTGAAAGAAGCGAAATACCGCGGTAGGAGTTGCAGTCAGATCGGTTACCCTTGTGCTTGTAAAGAGCACTTATGCGCGATACTTTAAAGGTATCCGGAACGCGCTCCTCCTCCCACATGCGAACAAATAGTTCCCACACTAACGTGTGCAACTCCTCTCCGCCGTATCTTATCAGCTCTCCCGGTATAAGGTCAATGCCAGCCGCCCGTTTGTTTTGTTGCTGTCTGATGGCAGTAACAACCTCGTCACGCAATAGAGTCTCGTCCAGCTCAAAGGCGAGAGGGAGCTGAGGCATTAAACCGATACTTTGCAGATCAGCTGATCGATCCACATTTAGCAGAATGTTGAAGTGCTCCGCCCAGCGGTTTAGTATATCCTCCTTGCTTGTCAACATGTGACTACCGTCTAGAGACCTTAAAGGCACCCGAGCTTGGTAGGATGAACCAATCAGCTTACGTACCTCACTGTAGAACTCACCCAGCTGGTTTGTGTCAATGAGCCATTGCATGTGACTAGCTTTGTCCTGCCACCACTTGTCTTTCATATGTCGAGACAGCTTGCGCAATTCGAGGTCACTAGCTTTAACAACCGCAACGCTTCCTCTCTGCCTTTTGTGCTGTCGCAGGAGATCTCGGTGTTTGTCGAATGCTGCCCGCAGGGTTTCATCATTTCCATCAAACCAGTCTTCGTTGCGACGGATTTTTTTACCCAGTACAGTTGAAGCGGTATCCATGATATGAGATGACATAGTTCCCCAGGCAGCATCAACATCACCTACCTCATTAGCTGGCATCAGCTTTTCAGACAGGGCTTCAGCGTATTTCTCCCTGACCGCGATATCTTCTAGCTTATCCAAGTTCAAAGAAGCAAGCTTTTTTATAAGAGATCTACGCGGGCGACGGAGGCGGATTCGTAGCTTAGTGACAATAAGTCGGTGGTCAGACCAGCAGTGCGCACCACGCATGACGCGGGTGACCTGTACTTGGCTGAAATCTTTTTGTCTCACGATAGCATAGTCAATCAAATGCCAATGCTTAGATCTTGGGTGCATCCATGTTGTCTTGTACTTGGCGGCAAGTCTAAACATAGTGTTCGTAATTGCCAGACCGTATTGAGCACAAAGACTGAGCAGCAACTGACCATTGCTGTTCATGTTGCCAACTCCATGTCTACCCAGAACTCCAGGCCAAGCCTCATAGTCCCGTCCAACCCTGGCATTGAAATCGCCCAGCAATAAACCTGCTCCCTGGCGTTGAAGCTATCGAGGCAATGTGTCACTTCTTCATAGAACTTTTCCTTGATGTCATCAGACTTGTCTAACGTTGGAGCATAGACACTGATGACATTAAGGTAGTTGTCTTTGTCCAGATGAAGGCGCAGTGAGGTTACGCGATCTGAGATATGTACAGGGTACTCCTCTAAATGCTTTGCTAAGTGATTCTTGATGGCAAAACCTACCCCTGATCGTCGAGTTTCGGAGGCAGCGGTACCTTTCCAGAAGAAAGTGTAGCCGACACCTGCTTCCACCAGCTCTCCTTCATCGGGGAGATGTGTTTCGCTGAGAGCAGCCACATCCACGTTATAACGATGAAGTTCCCGAGCTACTATGGCGGTCTTACGTTCGGGGCAGGCGTTGACATCTCGATCAAGAAGCGTTCTCACGTTCCACGCGCCGAATGTCATAACAGGTGTTCTTTTTAAATTTTCTTTGCGGCGTCGACCACGATTTGAATGATGCGATGATAGCCGCGGTTACTACCATCTGCCATGTCGGGACGAGCATTTTTTAGGGCACCTTTTCTAGCCCCCTCCCCAGCTGAGCGGGGAAAGCAGTGCCTCCCTAAACAGGGCTGCTTTGACATCCCAAGTGCTGCCGAGCCCGTGCTGTCGGTGTGTGCCAAATGTGCAGCTCGGAAACGACCACGGCGTGTTCTCACGCCCCCGGGACCACCTGCGTGCAGATATCAGACAAAGCCTAGTTTGCATCAGGCTAGACCTCTCTACTTTTACCCATCGCCACAGGACTTTTGCGTACTCGGAGTCTTCTTCTTCACAGGAATGGCATTCCGAACGCGTAGTAGATTCTTAAGACTCTTGCTTTGTATTGTCTACATGAATAAAAAACTTTTGATGGATTAAAAAGCAATAAAGTCTTTCTGGGGTAGGCGGGTAAAAGATGGAGTGGTAAAAGGGGTAGTTATAAAATCTGTCGCCGCTCTCACCCGCCACCTCGATAGGTGTCAAAACAACAGATCCGAATAAACGTGCAGTCCGCCCGGATTTCCCGGCCCGGACGTTCCCCTTTTAGATCCGAGTTCGGAGTGACACCGTGTTTAGCTTTCGGCGACATATATCAATGTTACTTTTCCTGTTTTTGTTTCAACACACTGGTTGTTGTAAAATAAATGTTATTATGAATTTCTTTATAGTATTGGGTGCACGTGGTTGTTTAGAGATGTCGAGTTATAGGCTAGTTTTGCACGGTTTGAGTTATAGTAATAATCTATTTTTATCATCATGCCAGATTTCTTAAGGGGTAGGCAGAAAGTACAGAGTTTCAACAGGTCTCTCCTTACAAGACTCTCTGGCTATAGTAATATTAAAAGGAAAAATTAGCCTGTACGGCTAGGTAAAGGTCTTCTCTCACCAATCAAAGTGAAAGAGATATGTTCTTCGGAGATGGAGAAGGTGAATCATTGGAGGCATGTTTGTGGCCACCTTTTATTGGAATTTATACTAAAAACACTGCGTTCCTAAAGTCGTGGCCTTTAGGAACGCAGTGTTTTTAGTATAAATCTTAGACATTAGGCTTATAGGTACTTAATCATAATAAAGGGCATGCGTCCACTTTACTTGCAGAGTAAACTATTGGTCATGTCCAATTTCCAGATCCTTACTATATGGCTCTCAAACATGGTTGTTAACAAACCTTTAAAAGAGTACATTCGCGGATGTTCAGCGTAGCATTCAGCATTAAACTTTCAGTAATGCACTGCGCTCCGTAACAAAAATTGTTGAGGGAGGTTATAGAGCTGCTAAACCATCGTGGGAGTAGACTTGCCACATCTGCTATATGTCCAATACAGCTCCAGACCCTCAAAACTTTAAAGACATCTCAGCAGGCCTAGAAGGAGATAACGAAACAAGCTGGACTCTTTCTTGAAAGATTGGTCTTCAAAAATCAAGAATAGACCCGAGTGGAAAGCAGTAGCCGTTTGCTCAACAATGGACAGGTCTTTGACTGCGCAGACCATCGTATATACGTACTAGAGGACGTACGAACGGATCACGCACAAAATGACAGACAAGAAACGGCCGTATTTGTATATACTTAAGCATCTATACTGATGGCAGCTAGCAACTGTTAGTTTTCTCACTTAGAACTCAGATCTTTTTATTATGGTAGTTTTAGCAAAATGTAGCAATTTAACGCTTCCTTACGTTGGATATGATTCATCATCTCAGCCTATACTTGTCCACTGCAGAACATAAGCCTCCACAATCGCTCTCCAGCGCACCTGGTCTGATGCCACCTGCATTTAACGACTTTCTGCGATCTTCACAAGATCGTGGGTCCATGTGGCAGGCGGTCGTCCCACGTTGCGCTTGACAAGGTGGTCTCCACTCTAGAATCTTTCTGCCCCAACGCTCGTCCGATGGTTGGATTGAAATAATACTAAATAAGATGACACCCAGAGTTGTGCTCTTATTTTTGGGCCGGTTTTTAGACTGTCAGACCTTTAATCTAAACCAAATAATATATCGATGACGGGGATAAATGTTTGTCAGTCTATGAACTGGCCGTAAGTATGACTCACGTCGTATTCAAATGGCACAGGATTTCAGGAAGTGCTCTGTGAGCCTCTATATGTGTATGGAATCTCTTTCATAAAAATATATTCGAAACACTTTTTGCGTTAACTTTCCTATGTTACTTTTAAAAATGTAAAGCGTCACGCTCAAATTCTTTTTTTACAAGCTTTTATTTAACTTGCTTTGTTCGCATGTCTGTCTTTCCATTCATCAGTTTGTGATCCATTTTTAAGCAAGTGGAGGAACCCGCTTGCGTTGGAATTTGGCATATGTATTTTATTTTGGTGACAATGCAATGATATGGTACAATAGAACTGGTCTGATGATGGAGCCGGAAGTTAGCCATAGAAACCCCAAACTACTTAACGTAAGCCGGATTGTATCCACCGGATGGTATGTAATCGGGTTTGGGTTCATTTGATTTGTCTTGACAAGTATCATAGATCTAGGTAGCGAGGAGGTTCAGATGCACCTGGAAGACCATAGGAAACCCCCAACTAAGCAAGATATATCCATCACGTTTTCGCTACATAGAATAGTTTGTAAAAGATCTTTTAAAATTATATGTTTTTTTTTTTGTATTTTACCCACTGTGTAAGTTTTCGATAGATTTCTCATATTTTTCTGATATTCTCATATTTTTATCCACATTTTCCAAATGTTTTTAGATGTTGTCTAAATGTTTTTCTCACTCTCCATTTTGTTTACCTTTACCACAACTAACATTTTACATCTTTTAAGATATCTATATACATAAAGTGGGATTTACGGTATTTTTACCATCACGTACATGTAAAATTAACTTAAGCGAGAGAGATCTACGATGAAAAAACTTGTTGGTTCTCTGTACAGTCTGGGCATCCCGCAAGGCATCTGGCATCTTCCATTTTGAAATAAGATTATGTTTTATGTGGAGAAAGCCAGAGAGGTATGTAAGAAAAGAAACTGTTGGAACTCTGTACTCTCTGCCTACCCCGCAAGGGATCTGGCGTGAGGTTATAGATAGATAGATAGATTATGTTTTACAAAAGTGGAAGTCACTGCAACTCCATTTTTTTCAAAATATAAGTCACATAGCCCTTAATAAGGTCGGCGTCTGAGGCGCCAGCATCCATTAGTTAAACCTTTTATCTTAACCTCCCAAACCTTTTCTGCGTTACTCAAAATATGCCTTGACAATTCTGATTTGCATTTTGATGAAGCAGGCTACATAGCACTTCAAACTTTTTTTATCCAAGTCTAATATATAGCTATGTTAGTGTATGTATGTAATGCCTATTTCTTTAGCATGCCCTATTCTGTAAATTTCAGTATATGAGATGTCTTAAGATAAGTCTAAATTGTGCAATTAGACAGTGCGATTAGGGTCTAATGTGTGGCATGTGCAAATCAAAAATAAAAAGCAATAAAAATCTGGGTATTAAAGAAAAGCTGGTAAATACCCGATTTGAAATACAAATATTATATACTTTTATTATGGTACTTATTGCACACAAATTACAAATAATTAAACTAAAAAGTCTTAAATATTCTGTTTTATTTTTAATTGTGCTTCATGCAGCTGCAGTTTATTTTATTTTTAATAATTTCGTCGTTTTTATATATTTATCACTCTTGCTACTATCACCAAATACGGGTATTTGAGTCGAGAATCTTCATAACTGGCGAGCATGCATAAGACGAACTATTAGAGGGAGAAAGCCAGAGAGGTCTGCAGGGAAACAACCCGTTAGAACCCTATACTTTCTACTTATGTCGCAAGTACATACACAGATAGTATCATAATTTTCCACACATAAAATATCAGTCAAACAAAAAAATCGTAATATTTCTATAGTCACAAGTTACCCGACCTGGAAATAGTACCTTGGCTACCATAGTCTAATTACAATCTTCATCACTAATTATATCATTCTAATTAAAAAATTGTCCGAGAGCCAGACAATTGAAAATTTGTTTATTGAATCAATCACCTCCACCGACTGTCTCAACAAAGAGATATAATTAGTCAGTTAATTAGCAAAAGGACTTGCAGACTAAATAAAAAGTCATCTGGTTAGACGTCCAGACGGACGATGTTTGTTTGTAGCTGCCTGACAGACGAACAGACACAACGGGATGTCTTTGAACGCCCACTCCTTAGGCAATGTAATCACGAGTAAAATTCACGCGTATCGTTTAAAACTGTATGCGGAAAATGGTACGAGCGTTTACGTATTATGAATAACATAAAACGTATTATATTTTATTTTTTGATTTGTTTAATTTTATTCGTTAGTGATATTTTATGGGTATTCTTCTATGTTTGCTATTTTTTTTTCAATGTATGTATGTCAAGTAAGTGTCCTATATGTGGACACTTGACACTTCCTTGATTTTAAATAAACGGCCCGACGGAAGATCAGCGTACAAGTACTGACTGGCTGACTTGGGTCCATTTCTTGCAACGAGCTTATTCATTACTTCTTAACACAGGTATTCTAATACCTATCTCGGGCACCAGTCTTTCACAAAATGTGATGAAATGATAAATTATTTTCTTAATGCATGCAGGTACACAAATCATTGCAAGATAAACTTTTGTTTTCTCTTCTTCCGACCAATTGGTCATTTTTCTTGCTACTCCTCTAGAAGTTCCCCAAACATTTTATCCGCTAGTAAAATTACCGTGTTACGTCATGGCGACCTATAAATGGCGTGTTTTCTTTATTAACACAACGCTCATCATGTTTGTATCGCTTTCAGGCTGAAATATACACTATTATACACATCTTTTATTATAATGGCAGGGATAGTCGCAAATTATGGCTGGAAATAACCAGCTTATATTCCTCTATATACGAGTACAAATCAGTAAAATAAAACCATCAACTTTTATTCCTTAAGCTGAGATGGTAGAGTAGAGGTTTACTCTATGTACCCGTATTTTGCCGACGATGTTAGGACCTAAATCTAAGAAGATAATAGTCAACTGCTATTATATCGGACACATTTCCAAACTTTGGACTGATAGTGGGAATGCTTAGATGCTAGATTCGGACCCCGATTTTCCTAATGGGATACTAGACCAGTAAATCCTAACGTAAGTTTCTTGGCAAAGTAAGCAACTTACAGTTTTGATTGTATTTTTCTTGAAACCGTGTTTAAATGTGCTGTATCTTACAGGTCAGGCGGTTTATAGACATATTTTTTTTAACCGTTGCCCCACACTAGGATTTATTCCTGTGTCGTGGGTGCGTTTACAAACATGAAAATTCAACTACACAAATACCCAGACCGGAACAAATAGTTGTGGATCACACAAAGATTTGTCCCGTGCGGGAATCGAACCCGCGACTATTAGACACAGTGGGCGGAGCGGCTTAAGCTCATAACCACTGCGTTAAATTGTCCGTCAGCTGTCTGTGTAGCCCTGGATTGGTCATGATTATTGAAGGGTCTCTGCTTGCGGTGGCTATAGTGTTAGTCACTTCCTTTCCTCTAATATGGTTGATGGGAGTGATGGCTGCTCTAGTAGTCATACTCGTGAGCGGGTGCTGCTTGTGGAGACTGGACTTAAACATACTGTCTTCAGTCTTCAGTCTCATATCTCGGCCTTAAAGCATCGTGAACTATTAGTAGTTACCAAATATTTGCTTGTAAATGTACAAATGTGATGAAAAAAAATTACATAACATATTCTAAAATACATTCGATGAGTTTCTTGGCGGATCTTAGTGGAGGCCGCATTTCAGTTCGGTGGTAGATTAGTAGATATAGTAGATTGAGAAAATTGACAATTTGTTGTTAGGACCTACCGCGATCTACCATTTATCGACCAGGAGAGAGTGATGCAATGACTTTACAAACAAATAATAAGGAACGGATATATTAAGGGCGCGCTCGGAAATAAACGCCGTACCTATGTGCAAAATCAATAATTATCATTTTTTAAGAAACTGCACTATAAAATAAAAAAAACTGTTTAACAAGAACTTGGCAGCAAATATTCTCTAAGTAAATTCTATTGAAGTTAGATGCGTGCAGCACAAAGTCGGTCATTGTGGCGGTTTTAAGTCTTTGGCCTGCAGTGGACGTCTTTCGGCTGAAGAAGAAGAATAAGAAATTCTATTGACTAGTTATTTAACGTTTCGCGTAAGATTAAGAAAAGGTAGAGAAATAGTGATGACTTTAGATCTGTTTTTCGAGACAACTGCATGTAACCGTGTATTTCTTTTACCAGATCCAAAAATATAGAGTCAAAATTCATATTTCTAAATATTAAGTCTCTAATCCATATACTTCTTGAAGTACGTGGCGTACAAAAACACGTATTTCTCGCGGTTGAGTCTCCGTAACCAATACGAACTAGGAGAGAGGAAGCCGGAGAGGTCTTTAAGAACCTATTGGTACTTTGTACTTATTGCCTATCTTGCTAGAGATGTGGTAGGATGATATAAATGAAAAATTTGTAAGTACCATCGCAAGGTTGATGCAAAATAAATGATTTGAGTTTGATAGTAGTTAATTTGTTATTTAAATAAAAGTATCAGTCTCAATCTAGGTCGGAACTATCTCAGTAATTATACCACTTATTGTAGGAAAACTGGCATGTGCTACAACAGAAGTAGAAGTGTGTATTGCATGAGTCCTAGAATATATAATAAACTACCAAACGGTATCGTCGTCATAGATACGCTGGAAATATTTAAGCGAAATTTAAAAGCTTTTTTGATTGAAAATGCATTCTATAGTGTAAAAGATAATTACTACTACTAATTCTAAAAATAAGTCAGTTGTTCATTCGCATGTTTATGATAAGATTTTAGAAAAATGCGTGGTGAAATTACCCACACCCATAGTTAAAACTAGTTTTGCTAAAAGATTTGCTCGGTACTGGCTCGGTATTTGGCTACGTAAAATGAGGTTACAGCCCGATGTAATCTAAAAAAAAATTCCTTAAGAGAAGCAAAGGCGAAACTGACAAGCAAAGGAGATATTGTGTCAGTTTCGCCTTTGCTTCTTTAAAGGATTTTTTTTTTAGATTACATCGGGTATCATTATACGTAGCCAAATGGCAGTACCGAGCAAATCTTTTAGCAAAACTAGTAAACCACAATACTATATATTGAGTTCTTAGATTTACGCGAATATTAACATGAAATAAAAGAATTTTACGGATTTTAGCGCGGTTTATTTTTTTTTTTGTTTTTAGTTCCCGTCGTTTCGAGTGCTTTGCAGCACCCATGGTCACGGGAGGGAGGGAGGGAGGGAGGGAGGGAGGGAGGGTCCCTCCCGCTATTTAGAAAGAAATAGTCCAAATAATTATACACCTATTATATGAATGAATGTTGACATTATATTATAAAATTGACATTTTAATTTAATTGTGGCATTTTCATTTATACAGTCATTACACAAACGTTTAATTCGACCAGTTCATTTGACAATCTAATTATTATTGACATTTTATTATTTTGACTATGATTATTACTAATTTTATTTATCTACTTATTTCATAATTATTGTTTGTTATTTTAATTTAATGTGCATAAATTTTATAGTTATTATGATTCAATGAGAAATGTAAGTGTTAATGGATGCCTAAAATCGTATAATATTAAAATAAAACTATTTTACGGATTTTATCGCGGTTTATTTTTTTATTTTTAGTTCCCGACGTTTCGAGTGCTTTGCAGCACCCATGGTCACCGGAGGGACTGAGGTGTTAGACGTCCAATAGGCATAGTTGTTCCGGGGTACCCTCAAACTTCATAATTATTTTTGTTGTTGTTGGTCCGATCTACGCAGATTGAGCTCACGGTGTCTTGAGGTCTTGCAGTGTTATGCTTGGTTTTGGATTTGATTATATTAATTACCGGATCCCAAGACGATGGAAGCACCCAGCCATCTTCTCAATTGAAATTAGGATGTTTTTTAATTTCAATAGCCTCGCGAACCATCCTTGGTAGGAATCGGTGTTCTTTCACGAGGATTTGTGGTCTATCAAATCTGATGTTATGGCGGGTGCGGTCAAGGACATGTTCACAGACTGCAGACTTCTTTGAGCGACGGTGGTTTAGGTCAGCTATGTGTTCTTTAACCCGAGTTTTTACCGGTCTTTTTGTTTGTCCTATATAAGAGAGACCACATTCACAATCAAGCTTGTAAACTCCTGCATCTTGTAGAGGGATCTGACACTTGACAGATGGTAAAAATTGACTGATCTTCTTCGGCGGCTTATAAAATGTTTTTTCGAAGCACGCTTCAAGATGTAGCCAATCTTGTCCGTGACTCCTCTCATGTAAGGTAGTACAGCAGGGAGACGCTCAACTGTGACTGGTTTCACTCGGTCACTGTGACGTTGGCGTGGGACTCGAAGCTTATTGTCGTGCAGGACTTGCTTGACATGTTGAAGCTCGGCAGCCAGATGTTTCTTGTCACAGATCCCTTGTGCTCTCTGAAACAAAGATTTACCCACGGTAGCTAACTGTGTTGGATGGTGGTGAGATTCACCGTTTAAGTACCTATCAGTATGGGTCTTTTTACGATAAACCGTATGGCTTAAGGTGTTGTTGGGGTTACGGATTACTAACACATCTAGGAAAGCTAGGGAATTATTTGCCTCCAACTCCATTGTAAACTGAATTTTAGGGTTAATGGAGTTAAGATGATTTAGGAATACATGAATTTTGTCAGATGGTAATATTGTGAAAGTATCATCTACGTACCGCTTGTAAAAACTTGGCTTTACAGGTGAGGTACGAAGGGCTATCTCCTCAAAGTCTTCCATGAATATGTCGGCAACAATGGGAGATACAGGGGAGCCCATCGCCACCCCATCTACTTGCTTGTAGAACTGCTCCTTCCACAATAAGTAGCCAGATGTAAGGCAGTGTCTCAATAGTTCTAAGTATTCCGCTGGCATGTTGTTCTCCGCTAGTTTCCTTTCTACAATTTCGACACAGTCTTGTACAGGTAGGCATGTGAATAGTGACTGGACATCGAAACTGACCATAGTTTCATTGTCAGTAAGATGTAGATTTTTGATCTCACTAACAAAATGGTATGAATCCTTAACATGTGCTCTGGTGTGTCCTTTGGGTGCCGAGAGCACTTTTGCTACGTGCTGAGCCAATCTGTAGGTTGGTGTGTCGATTTGGCTAACGATTGGATTGGATAAAATAAACCGCGATAAAATCCGTAAAATAGTTTTATTTCATGTGTAATATTCGCGTAAATCTAAGAACTCAATATCGTATAATATTTTTAAGTTAAATTGCAATATTTAGTAAGTCTGCCTAATTTTGCATGCTTTGTGGCAAAGTGTGGAGTTCTATCTATACATATAATAAAACTGTAAGGAAGTCGTGTCTGTACATGGAATATTTTTAGGAAATAATAACCCAGGGGTATCATACTATCGATGTAGAAGTTAATTCTGCAATTTTTGGCTTTCGTGTCTGATTGTCTGTCTGTCCAAGGGTATAAACTATCATCACGTAAAAACTACCAGGTGGATTTTGTTGAAACTTTGCATTCGGATACCTTAAAATGCTGGTTAACACGTTATGTAGGTATTACTGCCGAAAAATCAAAATGTTTTTCCAGAAAAGACGGTAATAAGCAAAACATTGGATTTCTAAAAAGACACTTTACTTTAAATCTGTTTGATGGATTTCAATGAAATGTCGTGTAATTGTAGCCTGTACAAAATATCACAACTCTGTATACTTATATTTTCGAAAAATTTAACAGTTTCCGAGGAAAGTACTAAAACAGTCGATATTGATAAATCATTCATTGTTCCAAAACTACTTTTTAGAAGTCGGTGAAACTTAGCACGGGGATATTTCATATGACAGATAATATAGTTAATATATAAATTTTCAGGAAATCAAACGGTTTGTATGGAAAAGTAAAGCATCTATGTCTAAACATACTACATATAATAAATAAACTGTAAGGAAATCATGTCTGTACATGGAATATTTTTAGGAAATAACCCAGGGTTATCATGCTATCAATTTAGAAGCCATTTCTACAATTTTTTGGCTTTCGTGTCTGTTTGTCTGTCTGTCCAAGGGTATAAACTATCATCACGTAAAAACTACCAGGTGGATTTTGATGAAACTTTGCATTCGGATACCTAAAAATGCTGGTTAACACGTTATGTAGGTATTACTTCCGAAAAATCAAAATGTTTTTCCAGAAAAGACGGAAATAAGCGAAACATTGGATTTCTAAAAAGACACTTTACTCCAAACCTGTTTGATGGATATGAATGAAATTTTGTGTAATTGTAGCCTGTACTAAAGATCACAACTGTGCATACTTATATTTTCGTAAAATCTTACAATTTTTGAGGACAGAAAAAGAAAGTCGATTTTGATGAATCATTCATTGTTTCCAAATCAACTTACTACATTGTCGCGGGATAAACCACAAAACCATATTACTCTTTGTCCCGAACAACAATATTACGGTGTAAAATATGTGATTTTGCCTATGCACGAATTAGTCCATAAATTGATATTGGACCCAGGTTCGTCTTCTCATGTAAAACTTTCCAGTGGTTAAAAGCACTCACTCGAAATTGTTCATACATATTTGATTTAAACACTTAAACACAGTTTTGAGCATGAATGATGATGCATTCAGGATTGTTTCTTCTGGAGAGAACTCTAACGATGAATGGACAATTGTAATGATGATGAATATCTTACGAGAAGACTAACACAAAATATACTGACAACACTTTGCTACATACTTAGCTGGAAATGTACCGTTAGATACTATTACGCTAGATTATAATCTTTGACAGGGTAGGTAGAGAAGATTTAAATCAGAAATATTTTATCGATAACTTAAAAATAAATTGATAAACTGATAATCCTTCTTGAAAAGGAAGATATTGTGTACGTTTTTTATGAGATAGCGTTAGTGTTGTATATTGAATAGGATCGCGCTATAGTTTAGTTTATATTTTACAAAGACCACCTGTGCGGGCTAAGTGGGGCTAAGACTGAACCCGGTGATAGAGTTAGTTGATAGGGAAATAAGTCTGGTGGAAGTTGACAAAGTATATTTATAATATATATTTACTACACGGTTCTACCAGAATAGTTAGTCTCCCTGTTAGTTCTTCATATTAAAATGGCTAAACGAATTTAATTAAAACTTGATATAAAGGTGTCTTACATAGTATAATAAAACAAAACACTTTTTATCTCGAAACATACTTCTGTGGAATATCTATTATTTCTATCTATCTATATCAAACGGTAGCAAAAAAGAAATATACATATTAACACGCCGCTTTCTGATGTTAGTGTACCTAGAACAGATCAAAGATATCGGGGACTAGACTATCTTACCATGACATATAGACTATGTCTTATCCGAAGAGCAAGTCAAGAGTCTCCGTAACCGGCGAGCGTGTATAAGACGAACTATGAAAGTGGAAAGAGACAGAAAGGTCTGTAAGGAAAGAACCTGTTGGAACTCTGTACCCTCTGCCTACCCCCCCAAAAGGGATCTGACATGATGATATAGATTATTAGATAGTCAAGTGAGTTAAAGTATCTTAAGTCGTGAAATAATAATTTGAAATTGGTAACTTTATTTTCACACTAGATCATGCCGATATTATCCATCTAAGTGGTATATAAAATCACACCAATATGCATTTGGTGGGTTTTTACCGGCCTGCATGAAGGCCCGAAGATATTAATCATCTCAATCATCTTTTGATTTCCCTCTTCCTCTTTACAGGTGACTGGAAGCCTGGGATCATGCTGAAATTGTTCCACAACGAAAATTTAGTAATATTTAAGTTGACTGTATAAATAATTCTGCAAAACAAAGACGACTTGATTTAAGCGAAAAAAGGTAGACTGCTTAACTTACTTTGTCAAATAGTCGCAGGTATGATCGCCGTACAGCGCACGGGAATATTCATTTGGGATTTGTGATTTTGGTGAATATCCATTGAATTGTTTATTATTATTATTTTTTTTTATTTACTGAAATTATCCTAAGTTATTGCACTCTGCCCATTTTTATCATAAGCACCTCTGTCCTCTATCTAAAGGTTGCCTGGAAGAAATGGCTATAACCGTTAAGGCCGCCGCACTGAACCTATAACAATATCAACACTTTTGTTTTTTTTTTGTATTTTTTTTGTGTGCAATAAAGGATATTGTATTGTATTGTGTATGTCTATACCATTCAATATGCCTGACTCCACTGACACCGATGTGACCGCTTGGTCCAGTGCAGCTTATGCTGCGCCCACTGGATCAATTATTCGCGGATACGATTTCCGTACTAATCTTTGTGTGATTCACAAAGTTTTGTTTCGTTTCAGATGTATTTGTATAAAAAGCATCCACGACAAAAGTATAAATACTAGTGTGGCCTACGGACAAAAACCTACTCGCTGTGCTATTTGTCTAGGAAGGCTCTTTGACATTGCTTCAAGTTATGAATACTTGGTCGATAAAACTCTTATTAGAGTTTTTCTTATGTTCCCCCTCTACCAACGTTGTAGGTACCTAGAATATTACGTAGATCTAACAATTTACCAAAATAGACGAAAGTCATCATCAATCAAACAAAAGATCAAGGACAAAAGATGACGAGCCTGCTGAATATCTCGCCGGATCTTCCCAGTAGAGGCTGTGTTCCGACCCGGTAAAGATTAGATATAATTATTTGCCGGATTTATATAAAATAAATGATTTGAAACGGGAAATACCTACGATATCTAACAATGACCAAATGGACCGTGTCTTATCTGGAGGGTAAGTCAAGAGTCTCCGTAACCGGCGAGCGTGTATGATACGAACTAAGAGGGTGTAGGGGTCCAGAGAGTTCGGTAAAGAAACAGCCTATTGGAACTATGTACGCTCTGCCTACCCCGTAAGGGATCTGGCGTAGTGTATAAATAGAAATGATTTGAAAAACTAATATTTATTTTCCAGTATCGCCCCCACCCTGCGCCTACCCCCTCCTCCCGGTAAACAAGGCTATTCCATTAGTCAGTTTCCGTCGGGATTCACTGGAATTTCGTGATTGTAATAGAGATGGATCGAATGCTATGAGGGATTAGTCAAAATATTGGATGTGTCATTTAGAGACTAGATATCCTAAAGTGATAGATTGTTACATACGGCTGGTTTCAATATTAGACTTAAGGACAGATTTTCCCACTACAGATAGAGTTTCAAGATAATAACCGTGACGCCTATATATGATAAGCGGGGGTGGCAGAGGTGTACTGAGTACACCCACGTTTCGCCGACGATGTTAGGTCCCATGCACAGATGGGCAAAATGTAATCAGATTACTGATTAACGATTACGATGATATTTAGTAATCTTCAATCATGATTACAGATTACCGAAATTAATAAAAAGAAATAATTTTTGGTGATTGATGGTTGAGTTTGTAATCATAATCATGATTACTTTTTGATTTATATCATGATTTTTTTTAGAGAAGATGCAATTGCAAAAACGATGTAGTAGTATGGAACGAAGACGAACGTTTTATGGATTTTCTTTGAATTGGCGGAAAATGAGGAACGCGACTTCTTAAGTAATATCAACATTGTTATAAATTTGATTTTTTGGGGTTTTTGAAGGTGCTAATTACGAATATGGCGTTAATATTGAAATCCAAGATGGCGGACGGGACTTTTGATGTTAAATCAATATGGATATTGTTTTAGGGGTTTTAGGAGATGCTGAAAACGAATATAACGTTAATTTTGAAATTCAAGATGGCGGACGGAACTTTTGATGTTAAATCAATATGGGTATCATTTTAGGGTTTTAGGGGATGCTGATATAGAATACGAGTATGGCGTTAATTTTGAAACCCAAGTTGGCGGACGCGACTTTTCATGGTAAATCAATATAGGTATCATTTTTTGGGGGGATTAGGGGATGCTGATAACGAATTTGGCGTTAATTTTGAAATCCAAGATGGCAGACGCGACTTTTATGTTAAATCAATATGGATATCGTTTTAGGGGTTTTGGGGGATGTTAATAACAAATATGACGTTAATTTTGAAATCCAAGATGGCTGACGCGACTTGCAATGTTAAATCAATATGGGCATCATTTTTAGGGTTTTAGGGGACGCTCATAACGAATATGGCGTTAACTTTGAAATCCAAGATGTCGGACGCGCCTTTTAATGTTAAATCAATATGGGTATCATTTTTATGGTTTTAGTAGATGCTGATAACGAATGTGGCGTTAATTTTGAAATCCAAGATGGCAGACGCGAGTTTTGATGTTAAATCAATATGGATATCGTTTTAGGGGTTTAGGGGATGTTGATAACTAATATGACGTTAATTTTGAAATCCAAGATGGCTGACACGACTTTTGATGTTAAATCAATATGGGTATAATTTTTGAGGTTTTAGGGGATGCTGATAACGAATATGACGTTAATTTTGGAATCCAAGATGGTGGACGTAATCAAGATTACATGATTACTTATAATTAAGTTTTTTGCTGTACATGTAATCTTGATTAAATGTAATCAAGATTAAAAGTATACAAGATTGAACTAATCATGATTACTTTCAATCAGATTATTAATCTGATTACAAAAGTATTTGATTACGCCCAACTCTGGTCCCATGTAATAGAGGGCGAGCCTATTGCAATATACCAGGCACAATTCCAGACTCCGGACTCATACTGAGAAGTTTTTTCGTTAGAAAAACTTTATTTGTCCGAACTAGGATTTGAACCCTCGTGATCACTAAGCGATGCGCTTTGCCACTAGACCAACGAGGCAGTCATTTAATAAATTTCAACAGATAGAATTTTGACATATTTTGTATGGAAAATCTGTCAAAATTCTACTGACTAGTATCCTTGAGTTGAATATTGAAACCGGCCACTAGTGTGAAAGTCCTCCATAACTCAATTTTCCTAAAACCAAAGAGTGTTAATTGTAACCTAAACTTTATATCCACACAATATGATTAAAAAACGGAAAGAAAAAGAGAAAGAGATATAAATAAAAAAGACAAGCCCGCTGAGTTTCTTCCCCGGATCTTCTCAGTGGAGGCCGCGTTCCCATCCGGTGGTAGATTAGTAGTTAAATTAGATTTAAAAAAAATGTAAATTAACTATTTGTAAGCGCCTCCGCAGGGCTTATACAAAATAAATTATTTGAGTTTGAGTTTCGATTCGATCTCAGGGCCCTTATTCGCTATGATAAAATAAATTGATAATGCAACGCGTTAGGATAAGTACGTGGAATCTATCGATGGTACTCCAATGGCATAAAGATTGCCACGATTATCTGACGAGGATATTATAATTTGCCGATAAGGGCTTAGATAGGACCTTCCAAATATAACTTGGTAAAATAGAGCATAAATAATCCATCTCATGTTTAGTGCGAGTGCGTTGCCCTTGAACAAACCACGTTGCACCTGCCTATATGCTCTAAATTCAAATTCACTTGCACCATTGCTGATTCCATCCGAATTAAGAAAGACGGACCAAAATATTTTGTTACTATGACTATTACGTAGACTATGACGTAAATATTGTTTTCGTTATCACCCTGATATTATTTTTTATTTCATTTTAACAACCTATCCTATATAAATCTTATACAAATCATCTCTTAGTGTTTTGAAAAGTCAGTGTGAACTGACTACTACTTAATACAAAAACTCTAGCTTTGTTACTCAATAAGAATAACAGGATCACCGACCAGCCATCAACGCACTTGCAACTCTAGATCAATCGGATTAACGAAATTACAATCTTTTATGAAAAGATTAACCCATTTACACCGAGCCCTAATTATGCTTTGAACGAAACATGTGTTGTTGTGGAGCTAGGAAAACCGCGGGAACTTCGGGGTCAGATTGTCAATTAATTTAATTTTAAGCATTTCATAATTTAATCAAAATTTAAATACATCCTTTTCTCAAATTAATGATGATAATATTTTTTTTATTGTATTGGATATTTTGTTATTATCACCATCTTTTAAAGTCAAATTAACGGACAACTTAATAAAAATTCATATTTTTAGATGCTTGTGGTTGACTTTGACAGAATTATAACATATGAAATTAGTTGATATACTTGTAAACGTTAGTAAATTTATTTTGTTTACCACGTGGGCATATATAGCACATGATATATACGGCAGACAGATAGACTCATACAGAGTCTATCTAGTGAGATCAGTTCACTCGCATGAAAGCTCTCGCCGCGGTGCTTGTGGCCCCACTTGCAGGCGTACGGTCGTTACGTTACAGGGAGTTAACGCTCGAAAGTAACTGAGTATTCGTCGATCGTTAGCGAGTAACGACACGTGCCGCCCGCGCTCCTCTCGTTCGTTAAATAATAATACAGCCACAATTGAGGGAGAGAGTATATTCGAGTTTAAAGGAAAAGTATTTAAGTATTTATATACACTTTGTCTTACACTAGTAACGGTTAAAGATCGTGGGAAATTCTTAATGTTTGAGTAAATCGAAGAAATAAATATATTTGTGAAATGTGTCCAAAAATGGTAAAGAGAAGTTAGCACGAACCCATTGATGTCAGCGTGATGCTGTTAACGATTAATACGACAATTTCATATCCCATCCTTTTCACTCTGCAAGTTTACGAGATAAAGAGTAATGTGATAGCACGTTTTCTTGCCAACGTTACGATGACGTGAAACTGTTTTTGCTTTGCCCTCTGGTCACTTATGGAATCAAAACTGCCTTGATGAGTTTTAGACATATCTAGACCTTTTTGTGATTCAAATTCAATTTCAATTTACTTACTATGCTTAAGAGTTATAAAAACAAATATGTACATTTATTTTGATGACTAGGTCTAGAGGTAAGACAGAAGTACACTCTGTACAAGCTCCGGATCGAGTAGACACGAATTCGATATAGGGTGTAGATATATCCATGACTACTCGTACTGCAGATACATAAGGCAAGTTTTTATGTGACCCACAACTGTTCGTTTCACCACAATGACACAGGAATAATTTGGGGCTACATTCATAAAAACAAGAACTAAATTTTTTAGAGAACAGAACGTATAAGCCTCAGACATTCCCAAATGTAACGGGGTTGCAAAGCCTAAAATAGACAAGTATCCGTTTGAGGCTTACAACCTTAAGTTAGAACCAGTAGGGTGTCAAACCCGCAAGCTAGACCTAAGACCTTAGGGATTGGACTGCCCGGCTCACGACGCCCTACGAGATTCGTCGGCTTTAAGTCAGAATATAGAAAGAAAGAAAAAAATTTTATTAGATTACATTCAGAGGACTGATTGCCGAAGAGGACCGACAGTAAGCATGCTGTCACGCTCATATTTGTTTAGTAAATGCGTAGTTTGACAAGGATGGCACACCGATAGCGTCACGCTAACGGTAATCTTTTCGCGCTAAGCCCCCAAAACTCCACAATTATTTGTTTAGTTCTTTAGAGGCACCAACAACGGCTTTGTTTAGGGAAAAACATTATAGTGAATAACCGATAACCTGGTGAAGGTCGCAGGTTAAAGCTGGATGGATTCAGCACAAAGCCTTGTAGTAGGTCATTGAGCTTGGACAAGACTGAAATGGAGCTAGGCCGGACATATCTGCCCCAGGTCGGATGCGCTTCGGGCTAAAACAACTACACTGTGAGTTCCACCAGGCGAGAAACGACAGCGCAACAGGCCCAGCAAGAGGTGGCGAGCTGAGCTGAACTCCTATGACCAGGACTGGCATCAGCTTGC
This sequence comes from Phalera bucephala, assembly GCA_905147815.2. NCBI lineage: Eukaryota > Metazoa > Arthropoda > Insecta > Lepidoptera > Notodontidae > Phalera > Phalera bucephala. Next base: position 30,053,119 of record LR990609.1, read on the forward strand.
ACTAGACCGGTAGAAGCTAAGACCACTAGGTAGAAGAAGTCTTCTTGGAGGGGAGTCCTTCGCCTTGCAGTGAGACAGCGGGGGACGGTGTAGGTTTAAAATATTAGTAAGCATGCTCTATGCAGGTAATCAAAAGTAACCATAACTAATATAATCATACACTTCCGAGTGTATCACACGATGCCCCGCTTACAAAACCATAAAACTAGTAGTCATATCATTAAAAATGCCATGCCTTAAAGCCAAACAAAAATAAACCTTAACAACTTCGGTACACGTTACTAAATTGATTGATGGAATTATCCAAAATTAACGATTGTAAATTCAATTGAATTTGAACTGCGATATCAAAGATATAGAGTGTGTAATTGAATGATAGAGCGGGGGCAGATAAGGATAACAAGTTGTTTTACAACGGTCGGATAGTCATCGATTATTCAAACTGATAAGTAATGTCGGGTAGATGCATATCTTAATATTGAAGTTATCGTAAATACATAATATTTATTAAAATATGGAGCGTATCATGAGTAAAAATCTGTGATACATTGACACATATATTCCCTACGCGGGGGTGCTAGGGGTGTACTATGTACACCCCATGTCGGCGACAAAGCGAGTATATTGACATAAAAATGGGCCCAATTGAATTTTTTTTATATTATGTGACTAATTACCGAATTCTTAGATCTGTGCAAGAAAATTTTATCGCAAGTTATTTTTCAGTCTAAAAATATATTATCTAGAAGCCACGGGTGCGTATCAAATTGAAGCAACAATTACTACCTGCGAAGCAAGTAGTCACACGTTCACGCGAGTAGTCACGTTGTACGAAATAATGTGCTCTGCGCGTGTCAAATTAAATTGAATTATGCCGTAGTATGTCGTTCCTGCCTGTAAACATGCTGTTGAGCTCAAAAGAACATGATACGATCACATTTCATACGTAACTAGCGCGCGCATTCAGGTGCCGTATTATTTAAATATCGAATTCATTCTTCAATCTGTAATTGTCATAGTAAAAGACGCGTCCATTTTGTTAGTGTTGCTAGTATAACAATTTAATTTTGCCCAACTTTTATTTGCTAAGGGTTTTATAAATTCTTATATTAAATAGTATTAATATAGTTAACTACTACATCAAGATTTTAATATTTAGTTAACATGATGAAAATATATTTTTCCTACATTAAATTACTATAAACCTTCATAGTTCAAGCATATCTATTTCGTGAGTTTAATATGTATACAAGTTACGGCAACAATCTACTCTAATGTCATCAACATTTATCCCAAAAAGTGGTAAAATTTCTGGGCTGCTAACATTATGCGGTTGGGAAATGCGGACAGTGCGGGGCGTTTGTTGAATTTTTGGCTTCACCGCGCGATGTGCAATTATGACTGGACGCGCCTTCTGGAAGTATTAGGTACGTTTGGTTTAAGATGAATTATGTTAATTTAACCTAACAGGCCACTAACCGAATAAAAGTACCCAGCTATCTTCTTTGTTAGGTGTTCCTTAGTTACAACAGCCCTTCACGATGGAAAACAATCGTCGGTAGGAATTGGTGTTCTTTCACGAGGATATGTGGTCTACCAAATCTGATGTAATGACGGGTGTGATCTTACCACAGAACCCGTAATAAGTGGCTTCATTCTACGATTTCTCTAAACCTAGCCCATGTTCACAGACTGACTTCTTTGAGACTTTCTAATAATAGCTATTATTTTATCATCAGGATGCGCACTATAATCTCTTTAACAAAGCTATTTTCATCTTACTTTGCTGTTAGAAAGAGATGTGGAAATAAGCAGAATATGCTAGCTGGTGGTACTGTCTTAAGGGTGGCATAACTATTTACTTTTATATATTTGTTTCCAAATTTCCTTTGTTTTGTTAACTTTTCGTTGATTCTTGTTGTGTATTAGCTTGTAGTTATTTTTTTCTTTTTATATGTTGTCCTTTTGTTACAGTTAATACTGCGCAAGTAGAGTTTACCTATAAATGGTTGTGCAGTATAGCTTTTACATACGTAGGTTTGTTGCACCATTTCTAACTCAAGAACGGCTGAACCGATTTTAATGATATCTGATTTGTAGGATTCGTCTCCGCCCCGAATAGCAGAATAACTATTAAAATCTCCGAAAAATTCACGGTATAAAAAAAAATTCTGTATCGAAATTAAAAAAAATATATATAGAGAACAAGAGACAACAACTGTCAAATCGATTGATCTGCATCATTACATATCATACGGTCAATTAGTCAGTCAGTCATTTTTTCAGTATATAACCTATAAGTCGCGACAGTGTAAATTTAAAATAAATGTAAACAAACCAAAACTATCTTTATATATCTATCTATCTAACTATAACATCACGCCAGATCCCTTGCGGGGTAGGCAGAGAGTACAGAGTTCCAACAGGTTCTTTCCTTACATACCTCTCTGGCTTCCTCGACTCTCATAGTTCGTCTCATACACGCTCGCCGGTTACGGAGACTCTTGACTTTTCCATCAGATAAGACTCGGTTTATTTGGTCGTGGAAAGATAGTCTAGGTCTTCCCCGGTACCTGCATCCTTCCACTTTCACATTGTATATCTGTTTTGTCATTCTTTCCTCTGGCATTCTTTCTATATGCCCGAACCAACGGAGCATGCCCTTTCTCATCTTTACACCGATACTATCTTTCATACCTACTCGCTGTCTTACTATGCTGTTGCTAATGCGGTCGGTCAGCTTCACTCCGCACATCTTCCGCAGAGCTCGCATTTCCACCGCATTTATCCTACTTTCATTCTCCTTCTTACATACCCAGCTCTCGCTACCATATAACAGCGTTGGGACAAGAACTCCGTTATGTATGGCCAGCTGCGCCTTATGGCTTAAGTGCCGGCTCCCGAGTAGCTTTCCCATCGCACCATTCACTCTGTTCCCTGCACTCACTCTTCTCTCTATGTCAGCGGTGTATTTCCCATCCTTACTGAAGGCGCATCCAAGATATACAAACTCATTCACTTGCTCCAGCACATCGTTACCAACCACAATCCTTACATTCGTTCTGGTTTCTATATATATATTATCCTAATAAGCTATTGAACTTAAAAATTTATTTTGTATTCATTCTGTTACGCTCATAAAAGCCTTAATTAATTACAGCAAAAAGGTGACATGACATTCATTGACAGTTAGGCGGTAAGTTCGCCGGGTCAGATAGTAGTTTATAAATTTACCTAACAACACTGTGACGACTGCTGGCAGACCTAAAAATAAATAAATAGCACTCTTTTTCACGGCTAAGTAACCCCCTTGGTTATATAGACTTGTAGAACTATCGTACGGTGTGGCCATATAGCACATGTCGTGCAGACTGTGTGCCGTCATCTGATTTAGCGCATGACGCGTGACTTGAATTATGAGAAACAAACACAGAGAGACTGGGCTGCAATCAATTTTAAACTTTATATTCGCAATGTTTAAGGTTAATTGTAAATTTATTTATGCCTTGGTGGATGTATTATTAGCTACTGTCTCCATAATACTGCTGATCCACCTGCGTTAACGTAATTTTAATGTCTAAGCTAAAACTTGATGTGCGGCTTAGTCTAGTGGTTAAGAGTTTAAGCCGCATGCATCGAGTAGTCGCGGGTTTGATTCCTGTAGGAGACAATAATTTGTGTGACCCACATGTGCTACGGTATTGGTGTTTATATATGTGACACAGAAATAATTCATAGTGTAGGGTTTGGTTAAAAAATAGCATTAAATAAAGCATTAACAATTTAACACCTAAACCTTGACTTCAGTGTAATGTCTACAATGCAGCTGGTGTAGGAACATTATAAACATTCTCCAATAACACATAAGCTATTACAGTAAAAGGTGTTACTGACTAGTAAAATTTGTCCTGACATGTTCGAGCGTTGTTCGAGTCGCATATTGTGGATAATTCGATCTGTCAAGTCGGCATGTTTCAACATGTAACGAGGAACAGGGGAGGTTTAATTTCAAATCGCATTGTGACTTGGGATATACGTAGTGGGGAACACACGGGAAGGAACTGAGATACAACACGCTTCGAATTTTTCGCTCAAAGAACAGATTGCTCCAGTTTGTCTTCATGTTTACTTAGTTCATTAGAAGTGACGACAGGGATAAAAATAGCTTAGTGAAACTAGCTTAACCCTTCGGCTTGAATAGTCAGGTTCGACCTCCGCACAAGACATATCTTTGTGTGTCTGTATATACATATTTAATACGATATGAAACTGTTTAAAAGGAAAGGATTACTTAAAAGGAAAAAAATCTCAATATTTTTCATTCATGTAAAATATATTATTATTTACCAATAATAATATATTTTACATGAATGAAAAATATTGAGATTTTTTAGAAAGACTTTCCGAAATGTTGGTAGATTTATTTTCTTGACCCTCAAAATACCTTTTGAGGGTCAAGAAAATAACAAAACTCTACCAACATTTCGGAAAGTCATTCCAGTGGAAACGAAAGGCAAGAAACTCTACAGTTACGTTTAGAAATTGCAATATTTTTTTATCTAAATCATTAGTTAAGGGGCCGAGGAGATCGTAAACTAAACATATAATAACAAAGCCTTCAAGTAAATCAAGACGTGAGCTTGCATAAAAAAATATTATTACTGAGAACTCTAGAGAGTTTCAAAAAAGCCAGTTATTCAATTGTTTACGCCTTAAAATCACCAAATTCTAAACGCAGAGACCTTGTCACGCGAATTGCGCTATGTGTTTTCACCGAATATTTGGGATGTATTAAATGGGGCAAGCAAAATAACTGATATAGTGTAGTCTCGGCCCGCAGGCCTGTCGCCCCTCGTCACCTGGGCCGAGTCGGTCGCACGGCTCTTTATCTCAACTACACCCCTTGTAATCGGAATATCTTTGTGAAGGTACTCAGTTGTTGAACTCAACTGCTTGTAAGTTTATTTTCTTTAAAAACTGTTTATACAAAATTTTTCCCCTTTTTTTCGTAAGAAGTATACTGTACACCTATAGTTTTGGGATTATTTAGGGGAGCATGTAATATCATCTATATCACCACAACACTACAATACACAATAGCTATCACTATATATTGTAAAACAAAGTACCCCGCTGCGTCTGTCTGTCTCTCTGAACGCGATAAACTCAATAACTACCGAAGGGATTTTCATACGGTTTTCGGTTACTACTGTAACCGAAAACCGTGTGTATAATTCACCCGCGAGAAGCCGGGGCGGGTCACTAGTAAATAATAAAATATGTCTATACTATTCTACTGCTAGGCAAAGAGGTTTCATAAAAAAATTTGGTGAGAGAGGATGCCATCACGTGGACCCAGAATAGATAGGAGGAAGCAGGTTTGTGGCGACTTGCCTTTAGACATCTCTGGCATCCTCCACTCTTATAGCTCGTCTCATACATGCTCGCCAGTGGATACTTTTGACCTGCCCTTCAGATGCGACAAATTCTATTTGTGTATGGTATATATGTTGAAATAGTCTAGGTCTCCGGGATCAATACCTTTCCACTTTCATATTCGATATCTGTTTTGTCTTTTTCTCTTCGGCATCCTTTCTATATTCTAGCATATACACTACCGGAGTATACCCTTTTTCATCTTTGCATCGATACCATCTTTTATCGCTACACAGTTTCTTGTTGTGAATACGGTTCGTCAGTCAGCTTATCTCCGCACATTGCCCACAAAGCTCATAATTTGAACACATTCTGCTTTCATTTTCTTTCATGCATGAAAACTGAAGACGTCAAGAAAACGCATAAACACAGATGCCTAAAAATTTCTGAAAATAAAGGAAACGAAGTCGCGGTAACAGCTAGTTAGAAACAAACTTTTCAAATGTTATGGTCCCGTCAAATTCTCTCTGTACTCTTCACTTACAAAATGTGACACGTTTAATTAAAATCGGTTGGATAGCTCGGAGACAGCTCGACAAAAGGTCAAACGGAAAGACGCGGCGGTACTCCTTTCACACTCCTGACCCGAGCAAAACAACGGCAAAATCTAGTTAACAAGATGAAAAGTACAAAGTTGAATAATTTACACCGTCACGCCTATATTCCCCAGAGGGGGTGGCAGAGGTGTACTGAGTACACTCACGTTCCGCCGACGATGTTAGGTCCCATGTAATAGGGGGCGAGCCAATTGCCATATACCGGGCACAATTCCAGACTCCGGACTCATACTGGGATTTTTCCGTTAGAAAACTACGACATATTCAGCGGCCTTATCTTTTTGGTTTAATGCTCTGGTAATTTTTTCTCATCATTTTCTCTAAATACACTTTATTATATTCTATCTATCTCTAAAATCTAGAGGTTTCAAGGTAGACCAGTCTCCACAAGCACTCAAATACAATATACTATGTCAATGATTCATTTCAAAACAACTCATACATAATGTTAAGATAAAATCTGTACACAATAACCACTGAACAACTTCATATCGCAACAATATTACCTTTTCATATAATAAGGATCATGTTACAACCCCCTATTGTGTAGAAGGAGTTGGACAAACGTATTGTTAGTCTAAGAGGATTATATATAAAATAGGTTTAAGTAACGCTTTGTAGCGAAAGAGATGTCAATGGAGTATTAGATATCGTTTCCTAGGGTAATGGAAGTTTTGTTGTCGAAGGACAGTGATATGTTTATGTCAACGGTGTTAACACTATTTATTATACTATCTTATATGATAAAATTGTTGAAAGGAAAATGCGCGAGAAGTCCGATGGAATGTTGTGCGAGGCACAAGGGGGTTTCAGGTCCGGAAGAGGATGTTCGGATTCAGTTTTCTCCCTTCGCAACATCGTAGAGAAGCATCTGGCAGTGGGCCGGAAGGTTTTCTGCGGTTTTGTGGATCTGGAGAAGGCGTTTGATAGAGTTGTGTGAAAGAGACTTTGGGACATTTTGCCTGAGTATGGTATAAATAGCACTCTGCTGCGGGCCGTCCAGTCCATCTATGTGGACTGCAAGGCATGCGTACGGGTGGGTGGTAACATGTCACCCTGGTTTGACGTTAAAATCGGCGTCAAGCAGGGTTGCGTGTTGTCCGCTAGACTGTTTATAATATATCTGGATAAAAGTCTTCAAAGACTGCAAGCGATGAATGAAGGTGTACAAATGAGTGATCTAGTGGTAAATCATCTACTATATGCAGATGACGCGGTTTTGATAGCGCCAACAGCCACTGATCTGCAATCACTAGTCACAGTTATGAAAGACGACTACATGAAAAATGCCTTACATTTGAATGTGAAGAAAACCAAAATTATGGTTTTTGAATGGGAAGAAACCAGAACGAATGCAAGGATTGTGGTTGGGAACGATTTGCTGGAGCAAGTGAATGAGTTTATATATCTTGGATGCGCATTCAGTAAGGATGGAAAATACACCGCTGACATAGAGAGAAGAGTGAGTGCAGGGAACAGAGTGAATGGCGCGATGGGAAAGCTACTTGGGAGCCGGCACTTAAGCCGAAAGGCGCAGCTGGCCATACATAATGGAGTGCTTGTCCCAACGCTGTTATATGGCAGCGAGAGCTGGGTATGTAAGAAGGAGAATGAAAGTAGGATAAATGCGGTGGAAATGCGAGCTCTGCGGAAGATGTGCGGAGTGAAGCTGACCGACCATATTCGCAACAGCGTAGTAAGAAAGCAAATAGGTATGAAAGAGAGTATCGGTGTAAAGATGAGGAAGGATATGCTCCGTTAGTTCGGGCATATGGAAAGAATGTCCGAAGAAAGAATGACAAAACTGATATACAATGCGAAAGTGGAAGGATGTAGGTACCGGGGAAGACTTAGACTATCTTACCATGACCAAATAGACCGGGTCTTATCTGAAGGACAAGTCAGGAGTCTCCGTAACCGGCGAGCGTGTATAAGACGTACTATGAGAGTAGAGGAAGCCAGAGAGGTATGTAAGGAAAGAGCCTGTTGAAACTTTGTACTCTCTGCCTACCCCGTAAGGGATCTGGCGTGATGATATAGATAGATAGAGATAGAATCTTACATGAAAATATTATATTATGTTATGTGAGAAGCCTACACTTAGCAGTAGATAGATACAGGCTTATTTTGATAATAATAATTTAATGGCCTTTCGGCACGGAAGTCGGTACGGACGGTGGACCCTGGACGATGGACCCTGGTCCATAATTGGACCGTTCCTACATTTATATCGACCAGCGGTGTAGAAATTAGGAATTACAATAAGAAGATTTATAGAAAGCTGTGGATTTATCTTATACTAGCTGTACCCGCAACTTCGTTCGCGTTATTTTGGCGTGTATTTTACACTCTTAAGTTTTTATTTTGAGATAACAGATAGTCGAACCCGAGTGCAATATTAGTAGGCGAAATCACAAATTATAACGCAAAATTGCAGCTCGCGACTAACCATCATTAAAATAATAAGTTTTATGGCTTATCCCGCAATATTACGGGATTGCTTAAATTTTCCGGAATGGAAAGTATCTTAGATTTTAAGTTATACCTCAATTAAAATTTTCAGAAAATATTCAATGTACAGATTCGGCTCGGTTACAATTTTATTATATGTATAGATATATTTCCAACCTACTAGTATCATTATAAAGTAAGCCCTAATACAATAGAGTAACTTAATATAGTGAAATGTATTATGTACCTGAGCTTATAACACTATTGTTTGCTATATTTCTTAGACTAAAAGATTTATGTATAAATGATTAAGCTTCTTAACTTAAACTTAACTTCAAAAATGGTTGAGTAGTTTACTTTTTACTTGTAGAATTTTTCATCATCATCATCATCATCTCAGCCTTACTTGTCCACTGCTGAACATAGGCCTCCCCAATCGCTTTCCAGCGTAACCGGTCCGATGCCACCTGCATCCAACGACTTCCTGCGATTTTCACAAGATCGTCGGTCCATCTGGCAGGTGGTCGTCCCACGCTGCGCTTGCCAATACGTGGTCTTCACTCTAGAATCTTTCTGCCCCAACGTGGCCCGCCCATTGCCACTTCCGCTTGCCAATCTAAAGGGCTATGTCGGTGACCTTGGTTCTTCTACGAATCTCCTCATTCTTGATTCGATCACGTAGAGAAACGCCGAGCATAGCTGTCTCCATAGCTCGCTGAGAATTTTTATGACAAGCAAATTCGGCAAATCAGGAGTCGTCATAACTGGTGTGGGTGAATGACACGGACTATAAGAGCGCAAGTAGCGAGATAGGTCTGCAATGAAAGGACCTATTATAACTCTGTGCTTTCTGCCTACTAAGCAAGGGACTTGGCGTCATAATAATATATATCCGTGGCAATTTAAAAAATCAACCGGGATATAATTAATCTCCAAAGATACACACAAAAAACTTGTAAAAAAGAATTCAAACTTCATATAATAACATGCTGGATGATCTATCTACATAATCACGCCAGATCCCTTGTAGAGTAGAGAGATGATGTATGCCGGATGACAGTTATACATTTTGATTATGTTCCTAGTAAGACAGTAATGTATCTAGTCGTAAAACTATTATCAGGAGCAGGAGGAACAATGGTTCCGGAGATACAAATATTTTTAGTTTAGGATACATTTGTTTAACTAGACTGATTACAGTTTGTACAACATATATTATACGTCTGACTAGTGTGATATTTGTACAATGAAGAAATATTAATTTTATTATTATAATCCAGCATATAAATATATCACTCGGGATATAATTATATCCCGGCTTTTACTATGTTCTATGACACATAGATAGATAGACATTAGCTTCTAACACTTGTCTACAGTACGAGCGTGGAGCTTTACTTGTAAAAGCATTCAAAGCCGTTATGTAGCCGCAAATAGCTTAACAATAAGGCATTGTAAGCTGCACAATAGCCGATATTATAGCCTATTGCTGCAGTCGGAGGCCGCAATGCGTCCGCTATCGATTGAAAGCCGTTGCCAAGGCGAGGCTTGCGGCTAGCAGCCCTGGCTGATAACAAACATCATAGTATTGAACCATGGTGTTTGTTATCAGCCATGAGAGTATATATCTCCTGACATCTCTCCGGCTTATTGAGGCTGGAAAGGTATTTACAGATATTTGATAACGGCTTCTTTGTAAGCGTAGGTAGATCCGGTGACTGCATCGAGTAGCCGCGGGTTCGATTCCGGTATCGACAACTATTTCTTTGACCTACAAATTTTTGTTTGGATCTGAGTATTTTTAAAAGATTTCAAAAAGGAGGCGGTTCTTTTCTTTTGTATGTATTTTTTTTGTAAGTTCACCGATATTTTCGTCAATTGCGGACCGATATCTATAATTATTTTTGCGTTAGTTTCAGTATGGTTCCGAAGCGGTTCCATTTTAATTTTATTGGTATTGAACCTTGAACTTTAAAGATACACGAGGGAACTCCTTAGCGACAAACAATACGAATGTGTAGATTTAGTTACTATGTATTATCTAAATCCCTACCATCTATAGGTACCCTACCATAGAACTAAACAGAATATTAACTGACTTCAAAAAATGAGGAGGTTCACAGCTTGTCCGTATTCTTTATATAATTTCTTTGTTTATGAACCGATTTTAATGATTCCATTTGGATTCAGTATAGCTTCAAGGTGGTGACATTTGCATTAAATTGGTATTTGGACTTTGAAGATACTCTCCTAATGTGTAGACTATAGGTGCCTTACTGTACAACTAAGCTAAATAATATATGTATAGGTATTATTATTATTATAACTTTTAAAAAAGGGAATCTGATTTCAAAACGCTCAAAAGTGAGATACTCAAGTTAACTACAAAGCATTGAATAAATAATAATTGAAATCGGTGCCAAGTATCCGACTGCACCGACAAACTTGCAGCAATTTCAAATATTTATTTGCTTTTTGATTAACTTGGGTATCTAACTTTTGCGTTTTATGAAGCCAGTTTCTTTTTTTAAAGTTATGTTTGTATGTGATTTTCGATGACAGAGGAATTCCTAGTAGATGTGGGGTTACGTTTTTATTTAGACAAAAAATACAGCACATATAACAGCATTACATAATACATATCTCCATACAGACCACTAAGTCCTGGTTTTGAATCAAGATCGTACAATATCATCAAGGCTGTTAAAATGAAACTTAACATATAAAGCTAAAATCATGGGTAAATGTGGATATATACTGTGTAAACAGTATTTTAAGTGTCTTTAAGTACCCCTTCTGAGATGATTTTTTGTTTGACGATATTATTTAGTTTCCTTTTAGGTCCATTTGCACGAACCAGGGTTAAATTTAGCTATTCACTAACTCAGAAATGAGGAGATCCGCAGGGGAACCAAAGTCATCGATATAGCTCTCAGAATTGCCAAATTTAAGTGGCAGTGGTCGGGGCTCATCGCTCGTAGAACAGACGGCCGTTGGGGCAGAAAGGGTCTCGAGTGGCGACCTGGTACCGGAAGACTTGGAGTGGGCAGGCCCCCCACCTGGTGCCAGGTCGCAGGTAGAAGCTGGATGCGTACAGCACAAAGCCGGTCGTTGTGGCGATCTTTGGGGGAGGCCTTTGTCCTGCAGTGGACGTCTTTCGGGGGATGATGATAATGATGATGATGATTCACTAACTCGATTATAACTTCGAGTAAGTCAGTATGTAACGCTAACCCTGGTTCGTGCGAGTGGGCCTTAGTAGTCTTAAGGGCTAGACTTTTACTGTTTATAATTTTCTTTCACATTTTTTATAATATGTTTGGGAAACGCTGAATGAGAATTTGCTTAAACACAGTCAGTTTTATCATCAAGGTAATCCGAAAGGATATTGTTCTGTGACCGCATATGATTTTTCCCAGAACCAACAGCAATGAAGAAATGCGTGTATGAAATCAAGTTACCTGTAAATTATATTCATCTATCTATCTATATCATCACGCCAGCTCCCTCGCGGGGTAGGCAGAGAGTACAGAGTTCCAACAGGTTCTTTCCTTACATACCTCTCTGGCTTCCTCCACTCTCATAGTTCGTCTCATACACACTCGCCGGTTACGGAGACTCTTGACTTGCCCTTCAGCTAAGACACGGTCTATTTGGTCATGGTAAGATAGTCTAGGTCTTCCCCGGCACCTACATCCTTCCACTTTCGCATTGTATATCTGTTTTGTCATTCTTTTTTCGGGCATCCTTTCTATATGCCCGAACCAACGGAGCATACCCTTTCTCATCTTTACACCGATACTATCTTTCATACCTACTCGCTTTCTTACTACGCTGTTGCGAATACGGTCGGTCAGCGTGACTCCGCACATCTTCCGCAGAGATCGCATTTCGACCGCATTTATCCTGCTTTCGTTCTCCTTCTTACATACCCAACTCTCACTGCCATATAACAGCGTTGGGACAAGCACTCCGTTATGCATGGCCAGCTGCGCGTTTTGGCTTAAGTGCCGGCTCCCAAGTAGCTTTCCCATCGCACCATTCACTCTATTACCTGCATTCACTCTTCTCTCTATATCAGCGGTGTATTTCCCATCCTTACTGAAGACGCATCCAAGATATACAAACTCATTCACTTGCTCCAGCACATCGTTACCAACCACAATCCTTGCATTCGTTCTGGTTTCTTCCCGTTCAAAGACCATAATTTTGGTTTTCTTCACATTCAAATTCTTCACATTATATTCATGCATTTATTATTAAACGGACAAGCAAGAGAATCGCATTATTGCAAATTAGATTAATTTTAAAGCTAACATTACATTCGTAAAATCGTTACGTAAAAATACACTAGCAATAATCAAATCGATCATGATCAAATGTAATCGATTGAATGTAACCGATTGATGGGATTGACATTTTAACCGTAATTCGATAACAACATTGACATTCGGAAGAGACGTTGGCGACTTAAAGTACTTACAGTACTTTGGAATATTCGTTTTGGATTGCATTTTCCGTTATTTTGTCCGTTAGATACGGCAGTTTGCAACTACTACAATAAAGCAGATATATAATTATGATATAGGTCACATGTTTGTTGGTTCTGGGGCCATTTTCGACGATGTCCTTTCGTCGTACAGTCCTTTATTACCAGTCCAGTTTTCATAGCCTTTTTACCTTATTTAATATCTATGTTTCGGATATTTATAGCAATTTGTAGTCACCCATAAAAGTCCCAGGATGAGTTACAATTCTATGGAGATGAATAAAATGGGCAATAAGATATCTTTGTTTTGTGATAAATACCGCTACATTATGTTATATATGTTACTTATATTCTTTGTAACTCACTTTAACATCATATAACTCGGTTGAATCCGTCCACAGTACTTATTAACAACAGCAATCAAAATCACATTAGGGAACTACATATAACCCGTAAAAACTAGACTGAGCTTGGCCTCCCTCTCCCATCCTCTCCCCTCTTAGGCAAAGGCCGGACCATATGATATTCGGTTAAATTCATCAATATATTATTTATGATACTAGATTAAAAGTAACATATAGTATAGTATATAGTGCTCCTATAATTAAAACGTACAAATGCAAATTGTTTTATTTCTACGCGGTTAACATTCTCAATCGAGTGTAACGTTGTTGTGGTTGAAATAGTATTGTTTATTAGCAACCGATCCAACCTTAGCCAACATGAGAATGCTTTTAAATGCTATAGTTTGCTAAAACTACCATGATAGAAAGGTTTCCGGTTTAAATCTTGTGATCCATTTTTCGAGCACTTGCGATTATCCGATTGAGCTAAAACGCATACGTATGCCCGATGACAATGCAATAATATGGTACCATTTACCATACAGCTGGTCTGATGATGGAGTCCGAAGGTATCCATAGGAACATGTGAACTTTACAATGTAACCCCCCCCGTGTTTAGGCTTGTTAGATTGATATTGATAAGTACTATAAAACCAGATAGCGTTCAGGCGCTGATGATAAAGCCAAAAGATGGTCTTGACGAGTACTAAAGTACTAAGTGTAATGTAGGTAGATTAATAAAAAAAAATAATGTAAAGTACTTGGTCTCAACCAGTCTGCAATTACCCGTACGACAAATACATCTTTTAATGTGCTCCCTAAATATCAACGGACTTTACACTAAACAAGTCTAGAATGGTGTCCAATGTCTGATGATGGAGTCGAAAGGAAGACGTAGGAGCTCCTCAGCTAAGCAAGATATCTTCGTTGGGTTTTTGCTATAAAAGCTTGTATTTAAAAAGATCTTTTTAAACCAAAAATATTGTTGGTCATTTGTTCGAGATCCGTAATCTAGTACGAATTATATATCTATGGTTAAATACAACCGAACTAGCCTTTCGGTTATTTTTAACTGACTTGTGACGTAATACCCGGTGGCTAATCCGGCTACTGGGAACGTGTTTCGGAGATAGACCGGTATCAGGACGTGACGTCACCAACGTTGGAAATGGTGTAATCGGATTTTGATCAGCGCCATGCAGCTATAAAAAAACATATTGAAGGAGTATGTATGCGTTCAGCATGTTTCTAACAATGCAGTGTAGTAGATTTTCTGTTTGTTTGTTTGTCTGTGTGGTACAAATTTTTTTATCGATTTTAAAGAAGTTTCACTCTAAGTATAGTATTATGGAGACCTCTGACGGACAATTCACGGTTGTTATCTTTATGATAAATATAGACTATTCCATATTAACATCCAATATTCCATTCCAATAGACACTCTAGAAAATGGTATAATATGTATCCTTTACACCGATGGCGTGCCATCCAATGGGAACTGATTTTATCGCGCTATTTATAGCTACGCGTATACGCCGTAGCGCATACATCGTAGCGGCGTAGCAAGGAAACGTTACTGAGGGCTGAGCACGAACAGATTGACGTTTTCGTAACGCTATCGAGTTGATATGCGATCCTATTCACACTGCACATTAACTAAACAATTATGAAGGTGGCTTTCCCAACTGCATTACGCGTACGTCAATCTGTTTTTGCCCTACAATCTTAATACTACAACACCAACCGTATATTTAATCCAAAGCTAGTTTTTTTTAATTTTGGGGGGTTTCACGGTCCGGCCCCTTACACGGTATTACAAAAGCGGCACATTGCGATTATTTCGTGAAAAGATCGGATAGTGGTATTTTATAGGCCCTGAAGTGATTATTTCTATATATCTATAATATCACGCCAGATCTCTTGTGGATGAATGCACGAATTATTTTTCCATCACTGTCGTATTTATCCGACAAAATTTATGTTCTTTTTGTTCACATATTCACACATCACATAATTACTATAATGGAGATAGATTATGCGACCAAATCGACATACACAATACATTAGAATGACTTATCACAAAACTATTTGAAAATAAGCTACTTATACCGTTTCACACAAGAATGCTTTTGCTATTTGAACCAAGTATCTTCCTTTCCTATTTATTTACAACCTAAATAAATAAGGGTTGTAGATAAAATTATAAGTAAACCCATAAGGGTAACAAAAGAAATCGACAATAACCTCTCTCATAGCGAGAATACGTATATTTTTGCACTCTTAAAGAAGGTTATACTGGGGCTATAAACAAAATATAATCAGATTATTGTTTGCCTCAGATATTATTATAATTAGGCTATATAGCCTATAGCGCTTCTGAATAATGTAGATTCCTAACAATAAAAGAATTTTCAGAATCGGATCAGTAGTTCCAGAGTTCCTTCTATAAACATGCATACAATCTTATTTACACCTCTATTCGTACGTTGTTTAAGGAATCAAAGGAATGTTGTTTCCTACGAAATGTATGAAAAAAGTTTATTGCTATTTCTGACTTTTCTAGTACTTCAACTTCAGTTGGTGCAATAGACATTTTTGATCCTTATAAAAATCGGATTGATTCACTCGAATTTACTCAAAAACTTTTTGATGCAAAAAAGTTTTTGTGTAAATTGCCCATTTTCTTGCGGAATGTTCACTTTTATGCATAATCTGTAAATCCAGCTTAAAATGTCGCAAAAAGTTAAAGGAAGTTAAGGATAGTCTCCCAACATCTTTTCCCTATAGTTACGCCAGATTTCTTGCAGGGTAGGTAGGGAGTTCAAACAGGTTTTTACCTAACAGATCTCTTAATCAGAATCAATTTTGGAATAAATAAAACACGCCAGTGGCCTTGCAACTCCGGGAAAAATATATAAATAATTCAATATGAAGGTCAAATACGGACTACAAAGAAACTAATCGAAAACTATACCTATTTATAACCCCTTACACGTGTCAGATATTTATCCGACTCATTTCCATGCATCCCGGGGTTGTTTATCACTCCGTTGTCCTTGACCCCGGCTGGCTCACTTCCAATCTACCAGGAGACGGCCAAGGGTGAGCCGGGGCCGAACTGGTAGGGGTACCGTGCCAATAGCAGTAATGGCCCATTTCTTGGTTGACATATAAAGATAAGCACCCTTAAGTATTTCAGTAATGATCGCATATACAAGGTGTAACATATGTAACACAAGACCTCAGACACCCCATTATTTAGATTATTGCTTTACGGATTCAATACAAAACTCAAACTTTTAAATTTAAGGAATTTTCTACTTTTTTAAGCTCTTTGGTAACCAAATTAACCATTAAATTTAATAATTAATTAACTTTTGTATGCGTATTGAGGTGTTTGTAATAGAAATACATTATAAATAATCATAAAGCTTTGAGTAATTATTAAATTTTGTTAATACAGCGAACAGTAAGAGCTACAGTATTCAATAAAACAACTGTAAAATAGTTGAATTGTATAGAATATAATACTGTAAAGAAGTTGATTCAGTTGCCGATTTAGAACAAACTCCTTTCAGGTCTTGCGTTAATAATGTTTCACCTTGTATAAGTCAGTTTGCTTAACGGAATAAAAATTGTAGGGCAGTATATTGGTGGTACGACATTCAAAAGTATCCATTATTATTAAAAAATCACGGAAACATGAGGTATCATACAGACATTAAGCAAAGCTAAGTTAAATTGCAACATTTGTCATTTTTTGTCTATTAAAATAGTAAACCTCTATTATCGTATAGTTAAAGGCACGTAGAGGTGTACACCCATGTTATGCTGAGAGGTCTTGGTCCTAGTGTATCTCAAACTTAAATAATTTATTTTGCATAAGCCCTGCGAGGGCGCTTTCAAATAGTCAATTAACATATTTTTAATAATCGAATTTAACCACTAATTTACCAGGATCGGAACCCCGCCACCATTGGGAAGATCCGGGGAAGAAACTCAGCGGGCTTGTCTTTTTTATTCACTTCTCTTTCTCTTTTTTTCTTTTTTTTCAATCATTTTGTGTGGAAGCAATGTTTAGGTTACAATTAAATAGTTTACGATTTAGCTCTACTGTGATGCCTTACGACCGAGATATGAGGCTAATGTTATTTATAAAGAGTGTCAAAGGATTCCAGATGAACCATTCCCCACAAGCAGCACCTGTTCACGAGTGTGACTACTGGAACAGCCATCACTCCCCTCGACCATATTGGAGGAAAAGGAGTCCGCGCCAGACAGCCACCGCAAGCAAACACATTATAGTCAACAAAGAGCAAGTTGGTCCTGTCACCACTTTACTTTCATATGTCCCCCGAAAAGTGTTTTGATTCAACATGGAGTGGATGTTGCAGGTCATGTAGCACGCCTTCCAGATACAAGATGGACTACACAGGTAACAACATGGGCGGGACCAAGTGGCAACAGAACCAGAGGACGCCCGTGCGAGCGCTGGGCTGACGAAATTATAAAAATCGGAGGACAGAACTGGATAAACAACTAAAAACCGAACAAGCTAGAGAATATTAGAGGAGGCGTATACCCGAAAGGGGCCTTAACTAATTAATAAATATAATTTTCATATATTTCATTATAAACTGTAACTAGCATGTTGAGGAAATAAAAAAGGCTTATTACTATTATTATTTTTATTTATCTGCTTAGACATTATCGAGATTTTTAACTCGGTACTTTATGAAGTCCACGGGCCTTAGTGAACTCCATTTCCTAGAATTGGTTGGATGTCGTCCTGAAAAAATTTCTATACTATCTGGCAAATGTTAAGAATTGCCGGATAGTACGAATTGTGTGCAATTATTATTATTACCACTAGCTTATCGCTACAACAACATTTGATTAACGGGTCCAACTCTATGTAGCGCGCATACATTATAAAGATTTGTAAGTAAGTTGGTCTATCCATCTCTATCATCACATCAGAGACAACACAAAATCCCAACAGGTTCTACCCTTACAGAACTCATACGTTTAGTTAATTATAACAATACCATACAGAAATAACAGTAGGTATTATTTTAAGGGGCCACTTATTTCATTTTAGGCGTGGAACCTTAAAAATATCTGAGGCAAACAATAATTTGATCATATTTTGTTTATAGCCCCGGTATAACCTTCCTTGAGGCTGCAATTTGCACACAAAAATGTACGTATTCTCGCTATGAAAGAGGTTATTTCGATTTATTTTGTTACCGTTATGGGGTTACATATAATTTTATCTATAACCCTCATTCATTTAGGTTGTAAATTAATAGTAAAGAAAATCGTTGGTACGAATAGCAAAAGTATTCTTTGTTGAAAAGGTACACGTAGCTTATTTTAAAATAGTTTTGTGAGAAGTCATGCTAATGTATTCTGTATGTCGATTTTGTCGCATTCTCAATTTCCATTATAAAAGTACCCAAAATAGAAAATAGTATCTATCTCTATCGGTATAAAATTCTCATTATCATATATTTATTAGGTAATGGGGATCTCGCAAGGGAACTGGCGTGATGATATAGATAGATACTAGCTAATGTGTGCCCGGCCCGGATCTAGGATCATTTTTCGATCCTAATAACGTAGAGGTTACAACCCTTAGAAGTGATCATTTAAGGCAAACTTAAAAAATATACAAGGCCTTTATGATGGGTGACAGATCTCAAGGGTCGGCAGCCGAAGTGGCGAGGGGCCCGATAATGGTTTAAAAGCGCCCTCTGTCGGAGGGGTGTGATTTTGCGCTCAATAGAGTTAATTGTGCCCTAAAATGCGGGCCGAGTGTGATATTGGGACGTAATTTGATGTGATTAGGCAACTTTTGTGCTGTATTTTTTGCAAGAATTCAGTTGTTCATATTAAATATTTTTTATAAATAAAAAAAAAACACAAGCGAGGGTGGAATACGTGTACTGAGTACACCCACCATGTCGCAATGCCATTAAAAAAATATATTTTGTACGACTTAGGACATTGTGATTGCTACGCAAATTACACTGATAGACAAAAATGACCTTAATAAAAGTTAATTGAAATTTTATAGGTTACTTTTATTTACAACTAGTCTGAAACTAATCTGCTTTTAAAAAGAACAGTTGCCCTTAGTTTTTTTTGCAACAACAGCTATTATTTTCTACTTAAACATGCTTAAAAATCATATCTAATGAAGATAAATAATTTATATTTTACTTTTTTCAGGATTTTGTGAATATTTATTGTCAGGTGTCCTTTTGAGTGTCCAACAGTAGTCAGCTAACATGTTCCAACTCCACTTGCCTTGGTACCGTATTTCCATGTTGGATATTTCTTTTGATGGAACCGCCTACCATGTTCGTCGCTAACGGCCCCCAAATTGTGGGAAAGAAATGCAAACGTGAGTGTAAAAAGTATATTTTGAGCGACATATCGCATCTATATCCTTGTAAGCTGTTAAGAAGTTTCTGACCAACACTTTATAGTTTTCGGCCCCGTGGCTTCCAAGAAAATAACGAACACTTCCAAAACATGTCTACAAATTTACCCTCTTTTATTTTAGCATCGCTGATTTTTGGGGATTTCTGTATATCTTTCTGATCGAACCATATCATTGGAATCGCGAACTGCATATGATGATATCCTTAGATGGTAATAAACACACACTGTGCACAGCAAACATCAGGACCCTTTTTTTCCAAATTTCGCACCGGAAAACCAAAATAATTGCAAGAAAAGTTTTTAACTAATAGCGTCAAACTACTGCGTTGACTTTTGACAGTAAGTGGTTAACTATAGTAGAAGGTATCAGGATGATTTATACGCACACTAGGCATCTTATTGCGATATACAGAAATGCCAATCTTAAGAAAAAAATGTTTCAATTTCAATAAATTAATGTTAATTTGATAGCAGTGATAGCCGGGTTAGACCGTTGGACTGCAAAGTCAGAGGTCTCGGGTTAAAACCCAGGCACGCACATCTGTCTTTCCGTAAGCATGTGCGTATAAAAAAATAATTATCACTTGTTTTAACGGTGAAGGAAAACATCGTGAGGAAACCTGCATACCTAAGAGTTTCTCGAAGGTGTGTGAAGTTCGCCAACCCGCACTGGGCCAGCATGGTGGACTATAGCCTAAGCCCGCGCAGTTTGAGAGGAGGCCCGTGCCTAACGTTCGGGCAGTTTCTTAACAGTTAATACAATATTAATATTAATTAAATTTATCGCAAACATACGTCGCTAAATTAAGTTCGAGTAATCAATTTGGTCAATGTTTAACAGAATCTGAAGGTGATTGAGCAAAACTAAGTAAGAAGTTTATTTGTGAGTAGGTATTAGTGTTTAAAAAAGTAACTCAATTTATTTAACAGAGTCCCGGTTTACTAGTGTTATTTGCCACTAGACAACGAGGTAGTAGTTTTATAAAGATTATGTACCTTTAGACAAAGTTTGACCAACTATAAAAGGCAAGTCTATGGAAAGAACCTGATTTTGAACCTGAACCTTTCTGCATACCCCCTATGGGATCTTACGCGTACATCTAGAGATAGACTCATGTATACATTTCTAAACTGATATGAAATTAAAATAAGCTGTCCTTTTGTATCCCCAACTATCCCTTCCGAAATCACTACTATTATTAGCTTATGTAGTCCAGAGTTGGGCATAGGTCTTCCAAATGCGCGCCACTGAGGACGGTCCTCGGGCTACTTTCATCGAATTCCTTCCGAGATATCTCATGAATATATCGAATTTAATCAGCCATGTGAAGGTTGCCGCCTTGGTCTGGTGTCGTATTATGCACACAGCGATCAAAAGGTTCTGATTTGAATCATAAGTCGGACAAAATGTTTGTTTAGTATTTTTTTATTAAAAAACTTTTTAAAAACAACCGACTTCATAAAGCAAGAAATAAATATTTGACGTCGGTACCGGTTAGTGCAGTCGGTTACTTGGAACCGAATTCAAATATTTATTACTTGCTTTTTGAAGTCGGTTTTTTAATAAAATGATTTTTATTTTACAGTTTTCAGTGACAAGTAAATTATTTACTAATATTCGCAAAAAGAATCATCAAAATCAGTTCACAAATGAAGACGTTATAAAAAAAACAGATGAATTATCGACCCCCTCCTTTTTTGAAGTCGGTTAATATTCTGATTAGTTTTATGGCAGGGTACCTATGGGATTGACGTAATACCCATAATATCTCAATTTACGCATTCGTATTATTTGTCGTTAAGGAGTTCCCTGGAGTCTCTTCCAAATCCAAGGTCCAATACCGATAAAATTGGCCTATAGTCATTTTGGAGCTATACTGAACCAAATGCAAAAAGAATTTTTAAAATCGATTCATAATTGGCGGAATGATCGTTTAATATACATACAAAAACAACATACAGTCGAATTGAGAACCTCCTCCTTTTTAGAAGTCAGTTAAAAATAGGATTTATTGCTGCATTGTGGGTGCGTTTACAAACATGAAAATTCACATACACCAATACCCAGACCGGAACATATAATTGTGGACCAGACAAAGATTGTCCCGTCCGACTTGAACCCGCGACTATTGGACACAGTGGGCGGAGCGGCTTAAGCTCTTAACCACTGCTCTAAATCGATTGTTGAATCGATTGATTGTTCGATAGACAGTCTGCAATTGTGCTGGGTATTATGTCCATGGACTCACCCTGTTTAAGAAAAAGACACATAGCGGCACCCTAAGAATTATTCCTGTATTGCTGGTACGTTGGCAAACATGACAATCATATACACATCCAAGCTGGTAAAAAGCATATGAAACACAAATTCTTGTCCCGTGCGGGAATTAAATCTGCAACTACTCGACCCAGTAGGCGGCTTAAGCTTTAGACCACTGGATCAACCAAGCCGTCCGTTAAATACATCTGTCCTAACTATGGGCAACAAGCTCGATGTACAGATATAGTACCACCCCCGTTTGGGGAATAGGCGTGTCGGATATCAAATAAACTCTCTTTAAATTGATATCTCCGCCGACATCGGCCATTTAATGAAACTTGTGAACGTATTTTTAGCTGAAAAATTTCGTTATACACTTCCTGAAGGACACTCGACGGGCCGGAAGTGATTAATTTTATTAATTCAATTATTCCACCGACGAAAGTGCTTTGCGCACACAAATTATTAATATTGTCTTTTTTTAGGAAGCGGCTTAGCGATTGATTGGGCCCAGGAAGGAATAGGAGGAAGTCGGAACTTATGTTTACCTATATGATCAGGCCAGATCTCTTGCTAAGCAGACTAAAGGTACCAAGTCCTACAACAGATTTTTAACCGACTACAAAAAAGGAGGAGGTCAATTCGACTGTATGTTTTTTTTTGGTATGTTACCCGATCATTCCGCCAATTATGAATCGATTTTGATGATTATTTTTGCATTGATTTCAGTATAGCTCCAAGGTGGTCCCATTTTAATTTCATCGGTATTGGACCTTGGACTTGGAAGATACACCAGGGAACTCCTTAACGAGAAACAAAACGAATGCGTAGATTGAGATATTATGGGTATTACGTCAGTCCTATAGGTACCCTGCCATAGAACTAATCAGAATATTAACCGACTTTAAAAAAGGAGGAGGACTGTGTTTTTTCATAACGTCTTTATTATGAACTGATGTTGATGATTCTTTTTGCACTGGGTTTAGTATAGTTTCGAGGCGGTCCCATTTTAATGAAATCGGTATTGAACTTTGGACTTTGAAGATACACCTTAGTCCGTAACAGCACGAATGTATAGATTAGGTTAATATGGTTATTTTATCAATCCTGTAGGTACCTTGCTGTACTACTCAGAAAAATAAGATAATATAGGTATATAAATATGAGTAAATAATTCACTCATCACTTAAAATTGTAAAATAAAAATCTTCAAAAAGCAAAAAAAAAATATTTGAAGTCGGTGCCAAGTAAACGACTGCACAAACCGGTACACATTTATAATATTAATTTATAATATTTAATTTAAAAACACAATATTACATATATATATATATATATATATATATATATATATATATTAGATTCTCGTCCTAAATATCTAAAAAAACTTAACCTTAATATTTGACAGAATTATTAAAAAAATACATAAATTAAGGATACAGAGCGCGCATGTGTGATCACGCGATAAAACACGTGACGATCGTGCGATCCTGTCGAAAACACCCGCGCACCCCGCAGTCTATGCGAGTGCGCCGCTACTTCCGCACGTCAAATGCGCCTCAGTAACAACAACCCCGCGTGTATTACGTAATAAAAAAACAAATAAACATGACTTCTTTTCAGTATTCCAATGAAGAATATTGGGATATGGTTCGTGCGTATGCAGTAACTAATGATAATGTGCGCGGAGCTATTAATTTCTACCGAGAGATGTTTCCCAACCGCCGTATTCCTTCGTACAATCTTATGTTAGGTGTCAACCAACGTTTACGAACATTCGGTCAGTTCACCGTGCCGGCTTATGCCCAAGGACGAGGGAGAGAGCCATACCCTGTCCACCTGCAAGAGGTAACTTCGAATACTTCGAGCATCACCCACAAAAAAGTACTCGAAATGCAAGAAGGTTAGGTGTATCTCACTGGACCGTGTAAAAGTTGTTGCACGAAGAAGGAATGCATTCGTACCATTTTAGACCCGTACAGAAACTCAGTGTCAACGACCACTTACCACAAGAGAATTTTTGTCAATAGTTTTTAGCAAATTTATATTTATATTTATATATATATATATATAATATTATTATTATTAATATTATTTTTAATTGGTCCTTTGTTATTTAATATTTTCATAAATGATGTGGCTCAAGTGTTTAAGTATTCTAATATTTTATTATATGCTGATGATAAGAATATCTTTATAAGATTTAATTCATCTAATGACTGCACTTTATTACAAAATGACTTGAATAGTCCATGTGAATACTGCATTAATAATGGTTTGAATATTAATATTGATAAATGTTGTGTAAGTAGTTTTTATAGAAAAGCAAACCCAATTATATTCGATTATAATATGTTTGGACATAGTTTGAAGAGGGTATCTGAGGTCCGTGATCTGGGAGTGCTTTTAGATAATGAACTTAGTTTCAGGAGTCATATTGATCTCATTACCAACAAAGCCTATAAAATGTTAGGTTTTGTTTTAAGACAAGGTAAAGAATTCAAAAAAATCTATACTTACTTAATACTCTATAATGCCTTTGTACGTTCACACATTGAGTACGCATCAATCGTTTGGAATTCTAACTACGCAGTTCATAAACAGTCTATTGTACTTCATCATTTCAGCCTATATTTGTCCACTGCTGAACATAGGCCTCCCCAATCGCTTTCCAGCGTAACCGGTCCGATGCCACCTGCATCCAACGATTTCCTGCGATTTTCACAAGATCGTCGGTCCATCTGGCAGGCGGTCGTCCTACGCTGCGCTTGCCAATACGTGGTCTCCACTCTAGAATCTTTCTGCCCCAACGCCAGTCCGATCTTCGCGCTATGTGGCCAGCCCATTGCCACTTCAGCATGCTAATCCTGAGGGCTATGTCGGTGACCTTGGTTCTTCTACGAATCTCCTCATTCCTGATTCGATCACGTAGAGAAACGCCGAGCATAGCTCTTTCCATAGCTCGCTGAGCAACTTTGAGCTTTTTTATGAGACCTATTGTAAGAGACCACGTCTCTGATCCATATGTCATCACTGGTAACACACATTGACTAAAAACTTTAGTCTTTAGGCACTGAGGTATTTTGGATGAGAAGATGTTGCGCAGTTTCCCGAACGCTGCCCAGCCGAGTTGGATTCGTCGACTGACCTCTCTCTCAAAGTTGGACCTACCTAACCGGACTGTCTGTCCCAGGTAAATGTATTCGTCGACAACTTCAAGAGTAGAGTTCCCAACGGTGAGTGCGGTGGGTACGACATGGACATTAAACATTATTTTTGTTTTGTCCATATTCATTTTAAGACCCACTTGTTGGGATACTCTATTGAGGTCACCGAGCATTCGTCCTAGATCTTCCAGCGACTCCGCCATGACCACAATATCGTCGGCAAATCGAAGGTGAGTGATGTATTCGCCATTGATGTTGATGCCAAGTCCTTGCCATTCCAAGAGCTTGAAGGCGTCCTCTAAGGTGGTCGTAAACAGTTTCGGAGAAATGACGTCTCCCTGTCTTACTCCTCTTTTTATGGGGATCACCTTCGTGCACTGCCCCTGTACTCGGACTGACATGGTGGCGTTATTATACAAGCACTTCAACACTTCGATGTACCTATAGTCAATGCGGCATCGCTGGAGAGATCTAAGAACCGCCCAAGTCTCGATCGAATCAAAGGCTTTCTCATAGTCCACAAACGCCAAGCATAGTGGCCGATTATACTCCTCAGTCTTCTGTATAACCTGCCGCAGCGTATGTATGTGGTCTATGGTACTAAAACCTTTCTGGAAACCGGCTTGTTCGGGAGGCTGGAAGTCATCAAGCCTTCGTTCGAGACGATTCGTAATGACTTTCGAAAACAACTTATAAACATGGCTCAGCAGTGTGATGGGCCTATAGTTCTTCAATAAAGAATTATCACCTTTCTTGAAAAACAGCACCACCACACCCCTGTTCCATGCTTCCGGCGTTTTCCCTTCAAGCAAGACGGAATTAAATAGCCTCTGAAGGACTTTAAGTACCGGCGATCCGCCTGCCTTCAGAAGTTCTGCAGTAATTCCGTCTTCACCCGGCCCTTTGTTGTTTTTTAGTTGTTTGAGAGCCATCCTAATCTCGCACAGGCTGATGTCCGGGATATCTTCAGTGCAGTGTCGGGTTAGCTTTGCTCTTGGGTCTTTTACCAAGTCAACAACAGGTTTAGCTACTGAGGTATATAACTGTCCATAGAACCTCTCTATCTCCCTGAGCACCTCTGACCTATTTGACGTTACGTTTCCGTCCTCCGTCTTCAGTTTCGTCAACTGGCTTTGCCCAATAGACGCGTCTCTTGCGAACACTTTAGAGCCCTTGTTCTGCTCTATGGTCTCCTCGATACGCCTTGCATTGAAGGACCGTAAGTCGTGTCGCAAGGACTTTAATATCTGTCTATTTAGCTGCCTATAGGACTTAGCATCATCGGAGGTTTGGAGCGTCATGGAACGTCGCTCAGCCATGAGGTTTCGGGTGTAGTCAGATAGTTTTTGAGGCCTATTTTTACGGTGGGTCTTAAAATACTTGGACCCGACCGTATGAACAGTCTCTACCAGCCTGTTGTTGATTTCGTCCACTGATGCGCTGCTGTCTAGCAATTCGAAGCGGTTTGACAATTCGAGTTGAAAGTTCTCGGGGTTTTGGATATATGCATGAGTGGGTCGGAGCGTAGACTTCATCAGACGCGATCTTTCCATTTTGACATTAATATTTAATGTGCCTCTGACCATTCGGTGATCACTGCCGGTTTTTACCCTATGAATCACGGAGACATCATTAAATATTTGTCGCTTGGTGCTCATGATGAAGTCTATCTCATTTTTTGTGGAACCATCAGGGCTCATCCAGGTCCATTTCCTATGAGGCGGCTTCTGGAAGAAAAAGTTCATCATAAAGAGTCCCTCTTTCTCCAGAAATTCGGCCAGCCTCTGACCCCTGGGGTTGCGCTGCCCATATCCAAATTGCCCCACTCTCAGCTCATCATCGCCCCGTTGGCCCAGCCGCGCATTGAAGTCACCCATAACTACTGTAAAATGTGCTTTGGAAGTATGTATGGCTCTACTAATGTCCTCATACATAACTTCGACCTCATCATCTGAGTATGCCGAGGTCGGTGCGTAGACCTGTATGACCTTCAGCGAATATCTTTTGGATATTCTGAGTATCAGGTACGCTACCCTGCTCGACACACTAGTGATGGACACAACGTTGTTTATGAGTGACTTGTGGACGATAAATCCGACACCACCTTGGGACTACTGTTCGCCCTCCCGGTAGTAAAACAAGTTGCCGGATTTTAAGGTTATCGTGTCCTCGCCCTCTCTTCGGACCTCCGATAAACCAACAATACTCCACCGCAACTTGTTTAACTCTTCTTCCAGCTCAACTAGCTTCTCATCTGTCCTTAATGTGCGTGTGTTGTATGTCACCAGGGCCAATTTTCGGTTTTGGTGGTAGCCGAATCCGGTCTGCCGGAGATTCTTAGCACCCCTTGTCCTGTCGTTACCATGGCTGCTACCGTAGCCAGGACGAACAGGACCGCCGGGGACTAGGGGCCTGGTTTTCCTACTTTCTTCCATAATTGGGGGTGTTTGCCATACTCGCCACGCTTGGCAGGCGGGTTGGCGAGCGCAGTTATTGGTCGCCGAAGAGTTAAGGGAACGCTGCTGCCCATTCCCTAGTTTTCCCTTAGTCGCCTTGTACGACACCCGATGGGATGAGATGGGTTGGTCCTATTCTAAGCCGGTAACCACGCGGCAATTGTATTTACACAAAACAAATTTCTAAAAAAATTACATTTTAGACAAATCAGCACCCCTAACTTTAATTTTCAAATAAAGGATGTAACATCACTAGAAAATCGTCGTACACAGAGAGATATAATATTTATATACAAACCGTCCATACAAAGAATAAATTTATAATACGCAGTGCCAGCTGCTACAACAACAAATTCAATGACAAAGATATCTTCCATTTGTCACTTTCTAGGTTTAAGAAAGAAATTAGAATAAGGCAAAAAATTTGTTAAACGACATTTTTATAAGTTTTATTTTCAATTTTTAACTCTACCGGCCGTACATAGTTGTTTATTTTCATTATTGGAAACTTTATTGGTGAATGTGTTATAATATGTGTGTACTTATTTAATTTCTGCATTTTTGTACTGTTTGTTTCCTTTACATTAATAAATAAATAGCATTAATCTATAATATTAATTAATTTAATATTATTTACACATTTATAATACATATTTTAGTACATATTGTATGTTTAATACGCAAAGTAGGCGATTGCGCCACCATTAAGTGTTACAATTGTATGTGCAATAAATAGTAACTAAGGAGGCTTTGGTTGAAAACCAGTGGTGGGAAGACTTTGTTCCCCTCCAGCATATGCTAAGCCAATTGCCTTTCGGCACAGCTCACACCGAGGCAATTGTTGCAGTAGCAGTAACATCCTATTGTAGCTTAATTTTTCTTTCTCCGTATTTTTTTGCAAAGCTTTCATTTCATTTGATAGAGACAGCACATATGATAGAGACTATAATGAGGCCCGCGTATTGAACAACTGTCTAGTAGTCTAAGGCATATGCCGCAAAGAAAAAGGTTACTGACTGATATTGAAACAGCTAGATTTATTTATTTATGTCCTTGTAAGCTGTTAAGAAGTTGTTGACCAACACTTTATAGTTTTCGGCCTCGTGGCTTCCAAGAAAATAACGAACATTTCCAAGACATGTTTATGCGGGTTTTCCGTAGGTCTCTAATTTGTAGTCCTACAAATATTTATGTATTTATTTCGATAGCTACAGTAACAGATATGCAGACAAGTGTATAATAAATGGTTTGAATTACATGCAATATATATTATATCTGCTGCCCTAACTTTTTCTGATCGAACCGTATAATTGGAATCGCGAACGGCATATGACGAGATCCTTTGATGTTAATAAACACACACTGTGCACAGCAAACATCAGGAATCTATTTTTTTCCAAATTTCGCACTGGAAAGCCAAAATAATTGCAAGAAAAGTTTTTAACTAATAGCGTCAAACTACGACGTTTACTTTTGACAGTAAATGGTTAACTATAGTAGAAGGTAGGCATCTTATTGCGATGTACAGAAATATCAAGATATCACAATATCAAGAAAAAAATGTTTCAATTTCAATAAATTAATGTTAATTTGATAGCAGTGATAACCGGGTTAGACCGTAGGACTGCAAATTCAGAGGTCTCGGGTTAAAACCCAGGCACGCACCTCTGTCTTTTTAAAAAGCATGAGCGTATGCAAAGCATGTGTGCAATTGTTGCAGTAGCAGTAACATCCTATTTTAGTTTAATTTTTTTCTACGTATTTTTTTGTAAAGCTTTCATTTCATTTCAGCTTTAAGAGTCATAGCACATATGATAGACTACAATGAGGCCCACTTATTCAACAACTGTTTAGTAGTGTAAGCTCAACGGCATATGCTGCAAAGAAAAAAGGTAACTGACTGATATTAAAACGACTAGATTTATTTATTTTGCTATATAAATATAAATTTACTACGTGGTTTCACATTTAGTTGTATACTTAACATTGTACCCACCTAATTTTATTGAAAAAAAAGAGAAAGATAATTAAATAAAAAAAATAATCCCGCTGATCTCTCCTCGGATCTTCTCAAACTTAAAGTTTATTTTGTATAAACGTAAGTACGGGGTTTATACAAAATTAAGTTAAATTGTTAAATTACTCTCAAAATACTACTCCACTGCGAATATCCGGCGAATATAGTACGCCTGTACAGTAAGCCGTCACTACCTCTACTCGGGAAATATATGGGCGTAACTGTTACCTATATTTATTTTCAAAACAATTTCACAGGGATCAGTCGGCTTCAACTGCAATACAAATGCAAAAATACAATAAGCGAACTGAATTCAAAGCTAAATGTATTGGATACAATAGCTATCGGCTGTGACCAGGCCCAGTTCTATACCCTTTGTGGGGCAGCTTAGCTATTAAAATAGGCAACACCTAGTCAGAAATTGTGTTTTGAAATTGAATTGTATTTTTGACCGTCGACGAGATAGGAAAGCTTAGCTTCGAAATAAATTGGTGCTGGTATGGCACTGATAGTTGCCGGTAAATAATTTGCCGAACGCTTGGTCTAGAGGTCTGAGCGTAAACCTGAGATAATAGGATCGAGAAGTTTCGGGGTTGATCACTCACACGTAATAATAATAAACTTATAGGTGTCTCGATCTGAATATTTAAAGATAAGGAAATTGAATTTTTAAACACATTCATGGCACTGAAATAATTCTAGGGAAAGGCAACAACGTATTTAATCGAAAAATATAATAAATACTAACAACGTCACGCCTATTCCCCAAGCAGGGCTAGCTGAGGCGTACTGTATTCACCTACTTTTTACCTACGAAGCCTCATGTAATAGAGGGAGACTCTGGACTGATACTGGATTTTTTTCTATCGGAAAACTACGTTTTGTCCAACCAAGGATTTGAATCTAGGACCTCGTGATCGCTACGCACATTATTCGCTACTAGAATAAAGCAGTCGGACAAACGACGCAGTTAATTATAAAGTATAAAACAAATTAACACTGTCACGCCTATATTCCCCGAGCAGGGGTAGCAGAGGTGCACTGCGTACAGTGAACTGTGTTAAAAATCAGGACCTCATCTTTGACAGCTGTATTAAGCGCCACTATACCAACCTGGCAGTTTTTTTAATAACGTTTTTTACTGTCCCACTCCTGAGCGAAGGTCTCCCCTTTATATCCCCACAACTGTCGATCCATTGCCATTTCGGGCCACAAAGTACACGCAAAGGTAACGGCCCGTCCCCTTTTCCTGGGTCTACCTCGTCGTCTGCGACCACCGCTGGGTATCCTGTTTTAAAATACGTTATAGGGTTTCGGCGGGAAATCGAAGAGTGATGGCGTCAATTTGTTTTAATTTCCAAAACTTGTGTTATTTCGAATAATAATGTGTAATGTGGGTGGAATATTAACCATTATGTATTCTTATATATGCATGCGTAAAGGTAATCGTAACAAAGTGATAAAACGTGCCTTTTCGATTTCTCTCAAAACGGCTGTCGCAATTGGTATGTAAAGTATCCATCGCTTTACTATCCAGGGTAGGGCACTTCATCAATTTCATATAAGTTTTCAGGGAGTTGAATTATTTTGAAATGAATAGTTATATTCGTAATACTTGACATTAGCAAAATACGCGTCGTTGTGATGTCATAAGCAAAAAAAAACACAAAATAAATATGTATAATTTTTCGTGTTTCTATTATAAAAGTATATCATATGCGAAAGTGTAAGGATGTAGGTACCGGAGAAAACCTAGACTATCTTGCCATGACCAAATAGACTGTGTCTTATCTGAAGGACAAGCCAAGTCTCCGTAACCGGCGAGCGTATATGAGACGAAATATGGGAGTGGACGAAGCCAGAGAGGAGTGAACCTGTTGGAACTCTGTACTCTCTGCCTACCCCGCAAGGGATCGGGCGTAATGATATAGATAGATAGAAGTATACTATAACGACGCAAGTAATCAGTGGGTGGTTAGTAGCGGGCTTCTCATAGGATTAATTACATTGGGTGTCTTCGAAAACCTTTGTCCGAAACCTTTATTTACTTTGATTTTATTACTATTGCGTTGGATATGTCTGGCAGACCCTTAGAGCTATGGAACTATTTGCTAGCAAAACTAATAAAACACACCGTCACGCCTATATTCCCCAGAGGCAGAGGTGTACTGAGTACACCTCGAGTAGTAAAACTAATAATATTGCAAAAAGGTGGTTTTACTAAACTAGCCTGTTTAACCGACCTCAAAAAAGTTATGCCTGAACATGTACGTTTTTTGTGTACTAAAAAGTATATACGAGCGAAAAAGAATGTACTAAGTCTTTCGAAGTCGGTCATAAAATGAAAAGTTCTCGATTTTATTTTCATCGGCATTGGGCTTTAGAAATGCATCAGGGAACTCCTTTATGATAAATATCACGAATGTGTAGATTGAGTTATCATGAGTTAATACTCTACATGTCAATTCTATAAGTACCTTACTAATATTAATATTTATATATTAATCTAAAATGTTTGTAGTATTATTTTTTCTTACTGTTTCCGTCTTCCTTTCACCGTTTTAACTGACCGTCGTTGTTACTTCTACGCATCACTTAAAATTGTAAATTAACTTGAAAACTAAACAAAAGACACAAAAGTAACATATCTTAGTCAGCTAAAAAACAAAAAGTAAATCCAACTAATAATATAAATGTGAAAGTTTGTATGTTTGAATGTGTGTTACTCAATCACGGACGGACGATTTAGCGCAGTGGTTAAAAGCTTAAGCCGCTCCACTCACTGTGTCTAATAGTCGCGGGTTCGATTCCCGCACGGGACAAATCTTTGTGTGATCCACAATCATTTGTTCCAAAATATAAAACCAGGCCTACAGTCCCCGGCGGTCCTGTTCGTACTGGCCACGGTAGCAGCCATAATAACGACAGGACAAGGGGTGCGGAGAATCTCCGGCGGAGCTTCGGCTACCACCAACAACGGAAAATGGCCCTGATGACATACAACGCACACACGTTAAGGACCGATGAGAAGCTAGCTGAGCTGGAAGAAGAGATAAACAAGTTGCGGTGGAGAACTGTTGGTTTATCGGAGGTCCGAAGAGAGGGCAAGGACACGATAACCTTAAAATTCGGCAACTTGTTTTACTACCGGGAGGGCGAACAGCAGTCCCAAGGTGGTGTCGGATTTATCGTCAACAAGTCACTCATAAACAACGTTGTGTCCATCACTAGTGTGTCAAACAGAGTAGTGTACCTGATACTCAGAATATCCAAAAGACGTTCGCTGAAGGTCATACAGGTCTACGCACCTCGGCATACTCAGATGATGAGGTCGAAGTTATGTATGAGGCCATAAGTAGAGTCATACATACTTCCAAAGCACACTTTACAGTGGTTATGGGTGACTTTAATGCGCGGCTGGGCAAACGAGGTAATGATGAGTTGAGAGTGAGGCAATTTGGATATGGACAGCGCAACCCCAGGGGTCAGAGTCTTTCTGGAGAAAGAGGGACGCTTTATAGACGCGTCCCATAGCCAATAGACGGGTCTCTTACGCGTCTATTGGGCAAAGCCAGTTGACAAAACTGAAAACGTAGAACGGAAGCGTATCGTCGAATAGGTCAGACGTGCTTAGGGAGATAGAGAGGTTATATGGGCAGTTATATACGAGTACGCGTAGCTGAACCTGTTGTTGACTTGGTAAAAGACCCAAGAGCCAAGCTAACCCAACACTACACTGAAGATATCCCGGACATCAGCCTGTACGAGATTAGGATAGATCTCAAACAACTCAATAACAACAACGCGCTGGGTGAAGACGGAATGACCGCAAAGCTTCTGAAGGTGAGCGGAACGCCGGTACTTTAAGTCCTTCAGAGACTGCTTAATTCCGGCTTGCTCGAATGTGGATTGTATGGAACAGGGGTGTGGTGGTGGTGTTTTTCAAGAAAGGTGATAACACTTTACTAAAGAACTATAGGCCCATCACACTGCTGAGCCATGTTTATAAGTTGTTTTCGAGAGTCATCACGAATCGTCTGGAACGCAGGCTTGATGACTTCCAGCCTCCCGAACAAGCCGGTTTCCGGAAAGGCTTTAGTACCATAGACCACATACATACGCTGCGGCAGATTATAAAGAAGACCTCAGTCTTCTTTATAATCTGCCGTATGTGTGTCTGAGTATACTCGGCCACTATGTTTGGCGTTTGTGGACTATGAGAAAGCCTACGATGTTGTTAAATTTAATAAATAAATATGTTAGCCGGCGGTCGCCAACGGCGCTTGACGTATCGTAATTTTTTAAAGCTCAATTATTTTCAAACTTATTTTAACTCCTGCAGGATTCTTGTTTCGTTGGCACACTTCGTCCGCTAAACAAGAAACACCAACGAAATACAAATTAAGTAATGTTGTTCCGTCGTGTACCGTCTGTAAGTACAAACTTAAATCATTTATCTTGTATAAAACCTGCGAAAGCACTTACGAATTGTCATTTTTTTTATGTATTAATACTTTAACACTATTGGAGAGGCCTGTGTCTAGCAGTGACAACTACGGCAGCCATCACCTCTCTCAACTCTATAGGAGGAAAAGAATAACCCACACCACAGAACAACCGCAAGTATAGACTTTTCATTGAGCATAATCCATCCCAGACCCCAAAGATAATACACAGAAAAGTCTATACTCTCGTTAGGGCATTTTTATGGTACTAAGCCCGTTACACATTCCGAACATTATTACTCCTGTGAGCTAGGATCCACAATGGTCTCCTTAGATGTCACCAAGGTTTGAACCTTTGGGTGACCCGGGAAGCGCTTTAATTGTTTTGAAACCCGCAACAAATTTAATTGGAAAGAAAAACAGGAGGAGTGGGAAAAATAAAATTCCACTTTCCTCCTTTGCGAACCGGGAGACAGAATAATTGGTATATCAGCCATAGTGAAAGAGACTACAACTAGGATAAGCCTAGTTGTTATGCAATACAGATACAAAAAAAATATAAACACGGCCTATTTGATTCCACTAATAGGTATGACAAATACGCTTGAACGCACGGAAATTATCCCGAGTTTCTACAAGATCCGTGTAGTAGATTACCCCAGACGTATTTCGCAGACTGTTTAACATAATGGTACGCTCGTTGTGCTAGAGACTGCACTCCCATAGAACGTGGTGTGCTGATTGTTCATACTGACAGTTAGACGTGGAACACTTGCGTAGAGGTAAAGGTAACAGTTTTAAAAAAAATAGTATTAAAGTTGCCATGTCCGGTGAGAAATTGAGTCACACAGTGGCCAACCTCCAGCCATGTTCTCGCTAAACGCTCACATACGGACGGAAAGAACAGGTAGAGGTGACGGGCCCTTGTTGATGATTTTTCCTGCCATTTGATCAGGAGATCTTCATAGGCGATTGATTGGGGTTTAGATAGAAATAATCTAGTGATTTTACAACAGTCTCGAGGTAAAAGAACTCAGTGTTCCAGTTTTCTAGAGTAGAATAGTTCATTGACACGCGTTTCTAAGCTTCAATATCGACTGGAAGCATACCAGCAGGACCGGTAAGGCTTCTATACTGATCGTTCCGTGTGTCTTACACAAAAATATCAGTGCCAAGCGTTGACCCTAAAGCAATTTACGCCGTGCCGTGTCGTGGCTCTGTCGGCTCATACAGGTGCACCATAAGACATACATCTTAAGTATGTTACTCCGTATAAGTTGACCGTAGTATTCTGCTGACTGCATAAAAGTCTCGTTTAGTTTTTTCGCCTAGTTTTTAAATTTTCAATGAATAATAAAATTATCTCCAGAACTTAACTGAGATAATAAACCGATTCTTTTCTTTTGACTGTTTGATTGTTGAATTTAATACGCGGGGCTGATTGTAAATTCCCTTTTAATAAGAGTTGGTATGTTTTTTGAGGAGCGAATTTAAGGCAGTTTCTGTCCCCTTTTTAGAATAAGATGCAGACATGTGTCTGCTAGTTTTTCTAGCCCGTGCCTAGTGTTAGATTCTATGAGTAGAAGTCCATCGGCAGCGTAACCGGTTAACGTGCAATCAGGCAGGCAGAGGTATCTCAAGGAAATTATTGAACCCTATATTCCACAGATACGGACTTAACACAGACTTCTGAGGACATCCCATCGACAGCGATTTAGACACTGATTGGTGACCAAGTTTTAGTTTGCTCGTGTTTTGTAAAAAGTATGACTGAATAAGTAGTTTATGTATGTTTCTAAAACATTTACGAGCCTTCAGCTTAAGAAGTAACAGTGGCCACCATGCCTAAAACGTATTTAAAATATGTGGTACTGATAATTCTAACGGATAGTTCTAACGGACGGACACACATCTACAGTCGATTTGCCCGATGCCCAAATTATTTTCGATAATATGTTGGCCCACCGGGTAACAGGCGAGGGACTATAAGACGCTTGAAGAGCTTACACAGCGACGGTAACAGGGTAATCGGTCGATATAACTTTGGGTCATCAGGTGGCTTATCACCGCTCTTCGGAATAATACGTATGAATCCGTGACGCCACACTCTGAGAAAGACGCCCTCAGATATTCATCGATTAAAAACCTGTAAAATTGACTCCCCCGACATTCAACTAGCTTCTTTAATCATTCTATTTGATATCTTATTCGCACCGGCGGCTTTGCTCAGTGTGAAAGCTCTGACAATGTTAATGAATTCGTCGCGTGATGGAAGATCAGACGCGAAGAAAAGACGTGGCTCTATGGCCCACGCGTGTATCTACTTATGATGTTTGCAATGAGTTGTCGTATAGTCGTCAGGGATTAGCGTATTGAGCAAGACACTCGTCTCTGTAGTGAGACCTGGCAACTCTAAGTGCAACTAAAGCTTACTCAAACGTGTCTCTCGTGATTGTAGATTTTTTAAGCTTATTGTGTTTCCTGCGTGTCCTTCGGATACATCTGCGCAGTTCAACTAAATGATTACTCCACCAATCGCATCTCTTAGTATTTGGTAAAGATACGCAAACCTAAAGCTACGTGGGCACAATATATTGAAGAACCTGTCATAATCTCTGCACTGTCTTCCGCGGATAATTCTTGACGAGTAAAATTTTCTCCACACGGCGCAAAAAAGTGTATTGGAAACCCCCAATTTGCTCCTTTACATTTGTTTTTATCATTGTCATTGACTAGGAGGTTTCTCTATCATTCACGGGACAATTTCGTACACAATCAGGCGATGATCACTACAAGACGCTCCGGGTAAGACGTGCCACCTATCCATTCGAATTGCATCTACACTTGAAAGTGTGACGTCAATAGAAGATTCGCCCATAGGGCTGCAAAAGGTCGGTGGTGGTTCGAGTGTGTTATGGATGGAAAGGTTCAATTGGTATTTAGCACCAACTGTTCCAGTTTAAATTTGTACGTGAGACAGACTGACGCGCCACAGCGATGGTCGCATGGTTTCTTAAATCATTTACACGACGTGCAAGCAGGTACAAACTCGGGCTTATCTGTATTCGTACAGGACCTCGCCGCGTGTCCTTCCGCACTATGACCGCTTAATGGTGACTTTTTGGTACAATATTTTTGGACATGCCCGAATTGTTGACAATTTTGATCGAATTGTTGAGCCAGCCCAGTCTCGTTAGGGTATAGGTAGTATGTATCACTACATATTATAAATCAAGTCCCCCCGCCGCGTCTGTCTGACTGAACGCGATAAACTCAATAACTACCGAACAGATTTTCATACGGTTCTCACTAATGGGCGGAGTGATTCAAGAAGAAGGTTTATGTGTATAATCCACCCGTGAGAAACGGGGGCGGGTCGCTAGTTAATAATATTTGGCATATTTTAGATTGTTTTTGAATCTTGTCTTCTTCGTCGGAATTCTTATCCCAACGCTGTTATATGGTAGCGAGAGCTGGGTATGTAAGAAGGAGAATGAAAGTAGGATAAATGCGGTAGAAATGCGAGCTCTGCGGAAGATGTGCGGAGTGAAGCTGACCGACCGCATTAGCAACAGCATAGTAAGACAGCGAGTAGGGATGAAAGATAGTATCGGTGTAAAGATGAGAAAGGGCATGCTCCGTTGGTTAGGGCATATAGAAAGAATGCCAGAGGAAAGAATGACAAAACAGATATACAATGTGAAAGTGGAAGAATGCAGGTACCGGGGAAGACCTAGACTATCTTACCACGACCAAATAAACCGAGTCTTATCTGATGGAAAAGTCAAGAGTCTCCGTAACCGGCGAGCGTGTATGAGACGAACTATGAGAGTCAAGGAAGCCAGAAAGGTATGTAAGGAAAGAACCTGTTGGAACTCTGTACTCTCTACCTACCCCGCAAGGGATCTGGCGTGAGGTTATAGATTGTTTTTGACATTTTGTTTATTTAAATTGTACATGCCCTAGTAGTAGAATATGGTAAAAGCACCATAAATCGGAACTGTAACATCAAATAATGTACGCTATCAGCATAATAATAAACAATTTAGATTTCGACAACACGCTACACTTTAACATTGTTACAGTTTAAAGAATGACAACGACATTTTTGACGACGGCTTAGTCCAATGGTTAAGAACTCTTTAGATCTCAGGTTCAATCTTTGCACAGAACAAATCTTTGTTTGATCCATAAATGTTTGTTTCGGTAAGCGTACAACACATTTTTGTAAACGCACCCACCACACAGAAATAATTCCTAGTGAAGACATATGTTTAAAAAAAGAAAAATTACTACCACAGCCTGCAACATGGCACTTAAAACCCTAGATGGCCATAATTTGCGTCGATCAAGTCGCTAACCCGTCTTGCTGCCACCTCACTGGACGCCAAGTTACTGAATGGGTCACCCGCAAGTTTCCCGCAGACGACAACTTATTAAGGGCTATAAAGACAGCTAAATACTAGAGATTGCCTTATTGGTAAGGTGTATTTGGTGATTACGATGTTCTAGGTTCGAATTCTACGTTGGACCATCGTGGTTTTACTATGAAAATATTATCAGTAGTGGTCCGGAATTTGAGTCCCAAAATCATTGCCCGCTTTTACATTTGGACCCATCGTCAGCAAAATATGCGTATTCTCAGTACACCATTGCAACCACAGATTGGGAAAAGTCCATGTATTATACATTTATTTATTGTTAAATTAATAAAAACTTTAGTAAAGCTGGCTGTTGTGGCGATCTTTGGGGGAGGTCTTGGTCCTGCAGTGGACGTCTTTCGGCTTAGTAAATTAGTATATATAAAATGTAGAATTGACAATTCGTTAGTCCTTGTGGAGAATTGATAAAAACTAATAGATTTGAAAATGGCTGAGGACTCTTGGTAGAAGTGTACAAAATATCCTCATATTCGCCGAAGCGATTTGGCTGTATCGTGAGAGATTGAAAAACCGGACAAGCTATTTGGTCAAGAAACATTTTGCCGAAACAAGAAGTTCACTTGTTTCTTTGCCACCCTGGATTAATTTGGTTAACACCGATTTCTCGAAAACTCAGGGCCCGTACTAATAAATGGATTGACGCGTTACTTGCATCGCGTTACCAAATCACACATTTAGATAAAGATTATAACATGTTAAATAAAATAAATATAATAATAGTTGGTAAATTTAATTAGGCCAGCATGGTGGACTATGGCCTAAACCCTCTCAGTTTGAGAGGAGGCCCGTGCCCAGCAGTGGGACAGTTTCTTAACAGGGCTAATATTATTTATTTAAATTTAATTACTTGAAATATCGTAAAGAAATTTGGATTTTAATTCAAACATGCTTTGCCTCATCGAATCCGGAACCGTAGCTAAAGGATAGTAAGCAGTGGCAGTATCACCACAGATCCGATAGCCCACATAATTTATAAAATATTAATAAACGATCAAAGAGCATAAGTAAGTTAATTCTAAGGATCTATTAGCCGCCTGCGAGTGGCACCTTTGTAAATAGCGCTAAACTTGTAACCGCTTCAATTATTCATTAGCCAAGTTTCAGATTGTTGAATAATGATGATAGGAATCTTTGACAGTAACGAGGGATATTGAAGATCACTTTTATACGAGTAAAGTACTCATCAGGTAATGGGGAAGATATTTGTAATTATTTTAGTGTCTTTTTTCATTTCTAATTTCTAACAACATGTGCATACCGATGTCACATTACACTACACTGTCGTCAATATTGCATTTTTGCAGATCCAGAAGCAATTGATTTATACTATCGCCTATTTTTGCTACACTTATCTCGATTCTATTCATGCGCTCTCTTGATGAGGGCGTAGTTTGTTATATGGAAAAAAAAACACCGTCACGCCTATATTCCCCAGACGGGGTGGCAGAGGTGTACTGAGTACACCCACGTTTCGCCGACGATGTTAGGTCCCATGTAATAGGGGGCGAGCCTATTGCCATTTACCGGGCACAATTCCAGACTCCGGACTCATACTGGGAATTTTGCGTTAGAAAAACTACATTTGTCCGACCTAGGATTTAAACCCAGGACCTGGTGATCACAAAGCGATACGCTTTGCCACCAGATCAACGAGGCAGTCAATGTTATATGGAAGATTGCATTAATCACTCATTTACACAAGAAGGTGCTAGTGACGTGGTCAAAAACTACAAACCTATCTCTAAGCTTTCTCTATTCCCGAAAGTATTAGAAAAAATCATTTCTAAGCAATTAAATAACTCTCTCAAGCACAGATTTTCTAAATCTCAACGTGGTTTTTTTGAAAGGAAATTCAACATCGTCTAATTTTATATTGCTCAGCAGTTTTCTAACAAACGCTATGTCTGAACGCCAACAAGTGGACGTAATATACACCTATTACAGTAAAACCTTTTACGGTATAGATTACGTGCTGCTACTTCGAAAACTTTCGTTAATTGATATAAAAGGTAACCTTTGAATGATTCAAATCTTACGTGGAGAATCAATGTTAAACCATTGTGCTTAATGGTTTTTTATCTAAGACCATGCCATCCGGTGTTCCACAAGGTTCGCTATTAAGTCCCTTGCTTTTTACCATCTTTAACGTTATTGTAGTACACAGACAATATGAAAATTTGTAGAACTGTTAAGTGCCTTAAAGATGCACATCTTTTTTAAGAGGATTCAAATTTAAATGTGTCAAAATTTCGTTATAGGTTTATATACTCGGAAACATTTCCCTTTAAACCATAGTTAAACTCTTTTGGACACTATTTAATACGAGTTACTACTTTAAAAGACCAAGGAGCAACTTTTGACTCGAACCTTCTTGTCGATACGCCCATCAACAACATAATCACTAGGGTATTCAAGCCCTTGGTTTTATTGTGAGAAAA
Organism: Phalera bucephala; assembly: GCA_905147815.2. Taxonomy (NCBI): domain Eukaryota; kingdom Metazoa; phylum Arthropoda; class Insecta; order Lepidoptera; family Notodontidae; genus Phalera; species Phalera bucephala. The sequence goes on from LR990609.1 coordinate 30,094,071, forward strand.
TCACACATGTGTATGTATATATATATATATATATATATATATATATATATATATATATATATATATATATATATATATATATATATATATAAACGAGGCATAATGCAGATGACTGTATTATGCCTCGAATAGAAATTCCTTAGGTATCTGCAATACCGATCGAAAAACTATTTATCCAATTACTTTAGACTGCAAAAAATTTCACATTCTCCAACTGCACGAGAGAAGGGGAATAGCTGATTAGTCTTACCTATTCAAAATAGCGATGGAATCAGTTGACCAAAATTGCTGGGCAGGGTGGGGCGTGCGCCTGCTGCTTTGTTGAGAAATCCGAATATATATCATGTTCCATTAGTTAAAAGTAAGTACAGACAGAACTAATACTTAATTAGAACCAGCAGAGCGCTCAATGATGAGCTACGGGATGTTGACATACCTAGATCTTTTTACATCTTGTTTCTATTATAAGACACAAGTAAACACTTCTTTCTATTATAAGAGGTACATTTATATCTCTTCAATCTTTTTAAATGTTTAATTTTTATATCTCTTTGCTTTTGTACAGACTATTTCTATAATCATATTTTTTGTTATAATTAACTGTAATACCTTGTAAATGACCTTATTTTATACATCTATGTTATCATTCATACTCTATCTTTAAGTTTTCTTTGAACAAGAAAAAGGAAAGATAATTAGTAATATGTATTACAGTTGTAGCTGAAATAGACATACGCAGACCTCACACTTAATATAGTAGTCAAATAGTAAGGTGAAATAATAAGCTTTATTGAAATAACTTAATAGCACTGCCTCGCTGGTCTAGTGGTCCTGTTTCAAGTTCTAGGTTAGACAAAATGACGTGATTTTCCAATAGAAAAAATTCTAGTAGGAACGCGAAAAGTGGGTGTACATGATACATCTCGGCCACCCCCGCTTAGGGAATATAGACGTATCTGTGTTTATTTTTTTCAACTTAATATCACACCGGCGGACTAATTTAAGTACTCGTATCGTATGGTTTCCAGAAAATAGTAATTTTCGTCATGCTAGGCCTAAAATGCATCACCAAGTTGACCAACGATATGACTTCTTGGAACGAGGACCTTTATGTAGGACGCAACAGATTGGTTAAAAAAGTTACTTTATATCGAAACGCAGTGCCGCCACTATATGTTTCAGATTTTGCAATAATTTTTAGCGTAGACAGTAGAATTAGAGTTTAACCATATTCAACGTTACATAATAATTAAAATGCGTATCGCATTGAAAAGAAAATTATTTTCATGAGATTATTTTATTGATTTGTCTGGTGCAGCTGCCCATTGTTGCGAAAATGTATTCATTTTTTTTCAGCATCTTTGTATTTTTGGAACGTCACCAATTTTTAATGATGTGAATTAATATATTCGCAGACACTATTAGGATATTAATAAGGTTTACTGATTTGAAGATCATTATGGCTTCCATGGATGATGGGTTCGATGATTGAAGCGTAGATTTTATACTGCATTTTTGTTAACATGATATGCAGTTTAAGGGTCAGTTAATAGTTTAATTGGTATTAGGATGATTGAAGACCTGATTTTCCAGGTATGGACGAGAGATCCCTTGTTTCAGATCGGTCGGTCGGTTTCAAGCGATGGAGTGCGTCAAGTCGCACGACCAGGCGAGAACGTAAATAAAACGTGCGTCATTCGTGCGTGAATCGCGCGTAAATCGCGGCTTTTGGACAGAGCATTAGCGATCTTACTGATAGTTATTAAATAAAATCATCAATGTTAAAATCGGCATATCTCTTTAAATCGATTTAACCAGTATAGAACTCGGATATAGATTCTAGACACCTGAGTATGACACATAATGAGTGTTGCAAATGTTTTTTAATCTGATTTTTCGAATGATAATTTGGGTAAACATAAAAATATTTTAGACGATGATACGCATAAACCGTGGAGAGTGTGTGAAGTGTTTTTGGTAACATTATTTCGACAACTGCTTGGTCTTTTGGTAATAGTAAAAATATTGGTAATAGTAAAAATATTGGTACTAGTAAAAATATTGGTAATAGTAAAAATATTGGTCTTTTGGTCGGGACGAATCCTTGGTTTAACATACTAAACAACCATTTTATTTAGATGTCTAAACGACTGCTTGTTTCAGTACTCTTAAGTGGCTGCTTAGCCTATAGGCCTTCAGTTCGATTTCTTAGTTTGGACGATACAGGAATGGTCCAGACAGAAGTGCGGTCGTAATTCATGCGCCTTCATGATATGTGCATTAACATTTTTAGTTGCATGTCCTCCCTGGACAGAGCTAAACGACCAGCGGTGGTAGGCTACGGCCGTGGCTGGTCAATACCTTCCCAGCAAAGTCATGCAGCAAAGCAACCCAGTCTTGTTCCGGCATGTTGCGAGGAGTGGCCTTACGAGAAGGCGAGTCCAGCCCGATTATGCCAATTAGGAACTCGGTCTAACTTCTACAGTTAATAAATTAATAATGGGTCAGCAAGCCACATATTCGGCCCCATGGTCACTTTCTATAAGATGAGATAAAAATCAGCCGCTAATCAATCCTTAATAAAAAAAATGTTGATGAGCTCCGCTTAAGTACGAATTGAGTGGGCAACGGTCACATTTTTGTCTGTCTTATAGATCGCTACTCAAACCATCCTTAGCAGCGTTTACCTTGAATTCTAAAATCAGAAACCACGCATAGCACTATACCGACGGAAAAATCTCAATACCGAGATTTTTTTATTAGATGTTCGTTATTGAAATTTTGACTTTAACAAAATGGCAACTTACATCCGTATGTTTACAGTGAATTTTTTGAACGCTTCGATATATAAATTTTTGTAAGTTTACGTAAAGTATAGTAATGTAATAGTTTTACCCGCAATCCGCATACAAATTACTAATTTATATTGAAAATAATACTGCTATTTTTTTAATTGTATTCAAATTAACAGACGCTCATTTTTAAATTTTAAAACAAAAAAAAATCTAAGATTTTACACAGATATATCTTTATACTTGGAAATTATATTACCTTGGTAATCACAAAAAATACAACAATATACGCTTATATATATTATTCTTAAATTTTTAAGAAAAAACGAATTATAGGACCGATTAACAGCATTTTTATTGCTGTTTTCCTGTTTGATAACGAATTTTCCTTAATACCCTGTGAACACGCGATAGGTCCGATTTTTCTTATGGTATTTTGAATGAAGCATAGAATATGTAGGTTTATTAATCTATACACATTTTTCATAATTAACGGCTATTGGCTATTGTCTAGTCGAAGAGTTAAAATACCCCTTTAAATATAACACCTCAGAAAAAGGTGGGTTTTATATTTAACGTACATCTTATACGTACATTTACCCAAAAATTAAATATTTGTGAACCGCTAAAACTTATAATTTTAAAAACATTCCGCTTTCAAAAATATTATCATAGACAATAAAAAACAGCATTATCTATAAAACGAACAAAACAATTCAAAGAATCGAGAACTCGTAACGAAACCGCAGAATTCTAAATTCAAATCGAGACGTATCGGTATTAAAATCTAATACCGCAAACGTTTCAAATGCAAACAATCTGGTAGACACGTAGATAAAGAAAAAAAATGACTCAATAAAAAAAATACTTACCCTAAAACTACGAAGATGGGAGAGAATAAAATAGTAAAATATCGCGCGGGAATTAGTTGTTAAGTTTGCGGAGAGCGCACGCTACGTCCGGAAACACACGTCCGCACGGCGCGGCGGCGATCGCACGATACCCACCGGCCGCGGGGCGCGCCACCCGCCAATCTGTTGATTCGCGCGTGCGCTCCGCGCGGTGCTCGCGCGGGCCGGCCGACACCTGCAACAGAGGTTCATCTTAGCCCCGCCCATTTTAAAAATACTTAAATATATACTATGCAGTTTATATTCAGCTAAATAGCGCAGAAACTCAGCCATGTAAAGTCGATACGCGCGCTGTATTTCCCTTCCCTCACTATCACTGCCCGGCGCTTCCTTCACTGGCAGACTTTTTAGCGGGAATTAAAGAACTGACCGCGCGAACGTGGCCAAACATTCATTCTCTTCACTTGTTCAGTCACTATTGCAATTTTGGGGAAGAGTCTTTATAGAAAAACTTAAGGATTAAAATAGGAAGATATATTTATATGTTTCATACATCAATGTTCTACGCGGGAAGTGGTGGCAGTGACATCATTTCTATTCGGTAATTCGTCAAATGAAGGTAATTATTATCATAAAATTTCACTTAATACTATATATATAACTTAATACTGAGGTCTTGATTTACGCGAATATTACACTTCAAATAAAAACTATTTTTCACGGTTTATATTAGATTTTTAAGTTCCCGACGTCCTTCCGTCCGGAAAGAAATATCAAAAATAAATCGCGATAAAATCCGAAAAAATAACTTAATAGCTGAAGCAAATACACAAAGATGGTCAAAACCAGATTAAGATTTTCAGTTTTATTAATTTTAACAGGTCTTACTAATACTCAAACTTAAATAGTTTTTTTAATGGAGTTTAAATTATCATAACTGAAAGTATATTGAATCGGTGATTGCAAGTAAGTGCATGCATTAAAAACTTCAACAAAAAGTACGTAGACACATATATTTATAATTTCAAAGATTTATCATGTAGATTTACCATATAAGTTTATATCTGATCATTTCAGACGATATAGCCCCGAAGTAGATGGCACAAAACCTAGCTTTTATTAGTCATTTTATTGTATAAGCAAATTTATCGATGCAATGCATAAATTAGCAATTAATTAAATCAGATCTAGACCTTATCGAGATACTGCAGAAAGTAAATTCTATTCAATTACAATTTCAAGTTCATCTTAAATAAAACAGAAAACACAGGATTTTCTTATACCAATTGATAACAGCATTAAACTAAACATGAATCGGATGATCAGATTAATGGGATGCCTCAATCAGGTCACGTGCTTAAATAATAGATTACAAAGTTGGAACCGTAGAAAAGGACCGAGGCACAAAGCAAGCTAAATAAAATCTTGTAAAATGGATTTAATAATAAGAAAGAAAGCGTGTAGGTATGAGACATAGTATCCGTGTAATGATGAGAAAGGGTATGCTTTAGTGGTTCATCAATGTCGGAAAAAATATTGACAAAACAGATATACAATGCGAAAGTGGAAGAATGTAGGTACCGGGGAAGACCTAGACTATCTCACCATTACCAGATATGTAGACTGTTGTACCTGAAGGGTAAGTCAAGAATCTCCGCAGCTGATGAGCCTGTATGAGAAGAAGTATGAGAGTGAAGAAAGTCAAATAGGTCTGTGAGGCAAGAACCCCGCAAGGGATTTGGCGTGGCGAAAAGATTTGTAGCAGTTTTAAAATAAATAACTTTTTAAAAAAGGTAAACCGGCTTCAAAAAGCAAACAATAAATATTTGAAGTATGTGCCGGTTGATGCAGTTGATTGGTTACTTGGCACCGACTTCAAATATTTATTTTTTGATCTATGAAGACGGTTTACCTTATTTTAAATGTTATTTATTTTACAATTTTAAGTGATGAGTGAAGTAATTATTTGTAGTTTTATATCTGTATTATATTATTGAACTTAGTTCTACAGTAAGGTAGAGGATTTTAATAAAACTCATAATAACTGAAACGACACATTCGTGCTGTTTGCTAACAAGGAGTCCATGCCATGCCCCTGGTGTAATATAATCTCCCCTTCAAAGTCCAAGATCTAATACCGCTAAAATTATAATGGGACCACCTCGGAGCAATACTGAACCCAATGCAAAGAGAATCATCAAAATCGGTTTATAAGCAAAGAAGTTATAAAAACCAAAGACGAATTAAAAAACCCACTACTTTTTTGAAGTCGTTTAATATTCTGCTTAGTTCTATAGTAGGATACCTATACGATTAACGTTATACCCATAATATATCAATTTACACATTCGTATTGTTTGTCGTAAAGGTGCTCCCTGGTTTACCGCCAAGGTCCAATACCAATGAAATTAAAATGGGGCCACCTTGGAGCGAGACTGAACCCAATGCAAAAAGACTCATCAAAATCGGTCCACAATTGACGGAGATATCGGTGAACATACAGATGAACATAGAACCTCCTCCTTTTGAAGTCGGTTATAAATACTTATCTATACATTTTTCAGTACGCGCTAATAAAACAGTGTATTATTTTAAATGTATCGTGTCCTAATGATATAATAAACATATACTGAATAAGTTTGAATATCTGAATCGTTTACCCAGTCAAGCCATATTTCTACTTCAATCAAAGCACCGTTAGCATCATAATTGTACGTCAACATGATCACAAATTACTGTTTTCAATTCGTTTCAGCGGCATTTCCCAAAGGTGTGTTCGTCTCGTGTTTCAATTGCAACATGCATTTACAAAATACACTTATTTACTTGCAGTAAATAATTTCAGGCGGACCCACAAACATTGTAAAGTCAATATGATTTCAAAGAAAATATAACTGGAGAGCACAGGAGCTTTAATGAAAAAACTAGCTCATTAGTTTGTGCAAATATTTGAAACTCCTATTAAAAGTCTTGGAAAGAGAAACGAGGTCGTAACTTATGTATAGATTGAAGACAAACAATTTAAATTGATATTTATTTTTGTATAAAGGCAATGTTTACAGAATGTTATTAAACAATAAATTGTGCATTACAAATTTTCTTTTCAATATTGTGTCGATCTTAGCAGTTGATAGCAAATTTTGAAAACATTCCGATACCAATCAAACATGTTTGAGTTGGAGCATTTACGATCTGAAGTCGTCTTTGTAATCCCTACAGCTGCTACAGATGAACGATTTTCTATTCTAAATAAACTGAATATGAAAAAAATACAGTATTAATATCGCTAACAATCACTATCACATCACAAACAGACCCTAATGTTGATCTCTTTTTCAAAACACGATTTATATCTGCCTCAATATCATATAATTTATTACGGACAAAACTTTTTTGACCGATACGGCCTCGTAACAAAGTAAATCGTTTGTGTACTTCATAATTACATACAGGGACCTACATATAAAGGTAAAACACAAGTTGTGTAATACCCGGTAGATTTAAAGTTTCCAACGACTAATTCGTACATTATTAAGTGTGTAAACCCAATTTGCAGATTGAGGCAATTTCGTTTAATCGGACCTTCATTTTTGTTTATGATTTAAGCTTGATTGCCTCGGGGATTATATTTAAAATTCTGACACGTTTTACGACTGTGAACAAATGCGTACTTCCGGCGTGTTGGGCCGTGTATAGTGAAATATACTGCTTGTTCCGGGTCATTCCTGGCAAGCCGAATTATGGAAGTGCAGGTACTCGAATAATAGGGGTGTATATCGTTTGTACATGTAGAGATTTTAAGCCTTTATTATTAGGCCTTCACGCTCAATTCGAAACTAAACATCATTCTTCAAATTTGATCGTCTGCAAAAATTTCTTAATCATACAAATAATAGGTTATTTGGATTTCTGAAAAACACAGGTATAGTAAACCTCCCTAGTAGTACACCTACAGTAGTGCCTTGATGGGAGGTAGGCCTATAGTAGTTCTTATAGTGATTCTAGGAGTTTTGTACGTTTTTGCTAATATGTATAGTAGAAATTAACCAGTTTAGTTTATTATTGCTTAGATTGGCTATATATGGATCAGTGGCTTGTTAGAGATATTCATAAAACAACATTGCAGTTGTATTTAAAAAATCGTATTTCTCGTTTTATTGACCTGTTTCAGTGGCCGAAAATAGCAAACGTAACTTAGCTCTCTTTTTTTCAGCGAGTCACATTTTATATGCACAGATTTGGGGCCGCCGCTAAAAATAACCACATTGAAGGTACCTGATAAAAATGCCTGTTTTACGCTTATGTTTTTCTTTCATTTCATTTGCGTGCGCGGTACTGTGAAAGGTGACCAGAGGAAATGGGTTGATATTACGCCTGTAAATAAGATTCTACCAAGTTGAATACACCTTTTTATAAGAGAATGTCTGACGCTACGTAAGACAAAAGACGAAAAATGTTTCTCTTTGAGTTGTAAAATTCTAAATTAAAAAGGATTTGCAGTGAACAAGAGGATCAAAATAAAATAAGCTTTCACAATGCTTGAGTTCTTAGTATGTATAATTAGGCTTCACATTTTAAGCCAAGCGAATTATTGAAACGCACAACTACGTTAAAAATCTCCACACTACGCTATAGACCCATTTCACAAACAAAAATTCGCTATAATTTGTCACAATAAGATGTAGCCATTAGCATTGAATGTTTCAGAGAGGTCTTCAATCGCGTATTTTCGCGAATACTTATATTATGTTTCTTGGAAACTTAAATTGAAAACGTTACCCTTACCGTTCGCCACAAGAGAAGTTGATCCTTGTGCTCTTCCCTGTAAATTTGTTTAAAAGCTAATAGTACTTCAATATGCCATTAGCATTACAACTTGTGCATATTTTGGTTGGGATATATCTGTGAAATTTTACTCTATTCAGGGGTCGAACTTCATCGTTTATTGCCCCGTAAAAAGTGGTCAGATATCAACTAATGGTAGCCCTTGTATCTATGTGTAGTGAACCTCAATGTTTCATTAATAAATATAATTATGAAAACCTATTGAAACCCTGTACTCTCTGCCTACCCCGCAAGAGTTCTGGTGTGATAATATAGATAGTAGGTTAGAATGATCTAGAGATACCTAGCAATAAAGCTTATTGCTAGATATCTTGTGTTATAGTTGGCTAGTATAGTGTGTTTTGCACGTAATTCATGTGCATCACCTTATTTTTAGAAGTACTGACAGAAACTTGGTCAAATGATATCCCGAATAATAAAAATATAAATATATCAATACTGACTATACATCTGTCTCCAGCCAAAAGTCCACTGAAGGACAAAGGCCTCCTCCAGAGACTGCCACAACGACCAGTTTTGTGGTGTTCTTATCCACCTTCTGCGCGCGACCGTCACGAGGTCATGGGACCGTCTTGCCCATTTCACGTCTTCCAGAACGTGGTCGCCACTCGAGAAGATTTCCGCCCGAACAGCCGTCAGTTCTACGCGTTCGTAGAATATGATGATGACGGAATAGCTGTTATAGTCCGTACTCTGCGACTTATTACTATCTTGTACTCAAATCTCTAGCTCGAAAACATACACACCACTCAAGTTATTAATTAGGATCGTGTCTCTTTTCATATTTCAGTCTGTTTTCACCTCCAAACGGCGCGGATTTAGCGGGCAAAGCGCCTTATTCCAGGCGATTAGTGAAAACATACAGTTTGCAGTCTTTAGCGGTTTTATTGTGTTTAAATATACACACGAGTCCATGGCAAAAATAGAAATCACAAAACAAGTATGCTCATTTTAGGGAAAATCAAACGTTGCCCTAATAAAAAAAACGAAGAACAATTCTGTCGAGTAATTAAGAAGTTATATACAAACAGGCTAACATTTTACAATTAACCTTAAGAGTATTTCCACCAGCTCAACCCAATTAACAATTTTACCATTTGGCTCTTGATAATATGTTTCAGCAATTACAAATTAAACCCTCTGCGGATTTTTTTAGAAAAAGTTACCACTTTATCACTTCTTTAAGTTACCTCGACTTATGAGGCGGGTTTTCGTATAACTTCGAACTAGCAAGTTTTAGTTTAATGTATTTTCTTCGCAAAAATATGCCTTTTTATACAATCGAAAATATTTATTTTTACAATTTTAAAGTCGACGTTCTAACACGAACCGCTCAGCCGTATGTTTCCAAGTAAAAAATATTTTACGGAATATTTTTTAAAAAACATAAACGCTGTTTAATCCTCGATAAGACCAAAGGAGCCTGTCTCGGCAACGACGCCTTTTCAGAATTCTTTCAATGTACAAGAAAACATGTTAATATAATAGTATTTTCTATGAAAATTAATATAAAATAAATTAAATAACGCTCAGTTTTTAGATAGTAAAATGTAGTTGGCTATTTCTTTAGAAAAGTATTTGTAGGTCATGAAACAATACTTTTATTCTGATTTTATGTATTGTTACTTTACCTAGTGTTTTCTGAGAGGTTTGTAGTTAGGAACATCGTAGAATAAAGCCATCTAGGAGATAGATGGCTCTATTTTACGATCTCCATAACAACAAACCTCTCAGAAAACACTGGATAAAGTGACAATACCTGATCATGACTGAAGATGTGCCTACAGTCATTATTGAAAATTATGTGATTAAAATGACATAAAAAACTTTTAATTCAGTCACCCTCAACCTGTTGGATTGACCGATCGGTATCGATGGATGATGTTAATGATTCACTGACCACTAATGATTAAACAAACCGTGTTTCTTCTATGAAGGCCAAGACAAGAATCTTTGTGTGTCCGATTTCGTCAAGATTAACCGGCAAGAATGTATGAGACAAACTATGTGAATTATGTAAGCCAGAGAGGCAAGAAACTGTTGTAACTCTGTACTCTCTATCTATTGTGCAAAGGGTCTGGCGTGATAATAAAGAGAGATAATTACTCGATTTAAAAATACTTCGTTACTTCTTTCAATATTATTAACCTTATTGCATTATAACAATAAGGTTTATATTCGAAGTACAAGCAAAGATTATTAAGGTGGCACTCAATACCCGGAAGTTCCGCGAAACAATTGATTGATGCAATTTGCTTGGCTCCTTGCACGTGGGGAAGGGATGGGCACTACATTGTTTTGTGTCTCTGTAGAGATGTTACTTGGTAGATGGACAGGCTAATTTTGTGGTAGTAAATTAAATATATACTGCGTTTCTAGTGGTGAATAGTACGGGCAATGATCATCTTTATTTAGTTAAGCAGGTTACTCTGACAAAGTCCCCACTAAAGTGCTCATAATATTATTATGTGTGATTACAACACTAGAATAGTTTAAGTACATAAACGCTGCACCTTATGTCCAAACTCTGCAATATGCTCTAAAAGTAAGCAAAAGGGGACAACCATCCGTACCCTCCTTGTAATTATACATCAAAAATTGTGACTAATCCTTCACCTTCCACAGGATACCTTGAACTCTTCTGGCAGAAATAGACTATTAAAAAATAAAAATGCAAGCTTGTGGTGTCCACAACAGTTGCATAAACATCCTTAACAGCTTGTCACAACAGCTGGGTCACGTCCTACTAAGGCTCGGTATCCGTCAAAGTAGAGATCAACGTAGCTGGCTTTGACTTACATGATAGAACAATCGTTAATTGCAGCATATTTCTTTCGCTGCTTGACTCCTGTTTTTGTAACAAAGAAAGTTGACAAATCTCTACCCTTCATTTCACTGTTTTCATTGATAATTCGATGGTTAACGGTCGATAATGTTTCTGAAGTGGGGGCGAAGTCCACTAGGCGTATCAGTGGACTCGAAACCGAATTTTAGATTAAAGTGATATACTTGTGTACACACATACGCTATAGCCAATGTGAAGATTTCGGATTTTGGCGCACGCATTGTACTCATATGATAAAATGCGTGTTAACTGCAAACTTAAAAAGAACGTTTTGAGAAAAAATGAATAATACAATAGACTGACAACTAAAAACAAGTATGTTTAAGCTTCCGTACGAGTGACCCAGCTGTCCCAATAAGCTAAACTCCGGATGCCAGAAGGGGGAAGGGTTACACTCGCCACACTCGAAGTTTCCGATTTCTATGCAAAACGTGGCTCCCGCTATCACACGGCGTAATAGGAAATGCATTTTCTTCGAATTTATACGAAAGTTCTTACATATTCAATTTTATGTTGTTCTTATTTTGTATATTTTGATATCATATCGGAAACTTGTATAGTTTGGAATATCCCGAACAATATTATAATGTTCTTTTAAAAACTTTGAGATCTATGATTTTCCCTGGACATGACTGTAAGAAAAAAGCTAATTACCTTGAGAATAATATTTAAGCAATACGTTTTGAGCATCACTTGGTGTCTTAGTCTACGGTCATCATCAAAAGAGCAGTTTTTCATTCAGCAACTCCGAAATACATTTTGTAAAATATATTGTTGTTAAAAAACTATTTTGTAAATAAAAGAATGATAAACTGAAAGGCCAGTCTAATAAAACAATTAGGTTAAAAGGCTGTTGAGTTTCTCGTTGGATCTTCTCAGTGTGACGCCACGTTCCGACCCAGTGGTTGTTATAAATAATTTAATAATTATACGTTTGTAAGCGCTCTTGTTGGTCTAGGCAATAAAAGTTTTTTGACTATGAATTTATCAAAACCTTTTGCTTGTGGCCCACATAAATGTTTTTCTTACCTGTAATACTACCAGCTATACACGGGCAGGAATTCTTTCTCGTAGGCCACACTCGTAGACGACGAGCGAGCTATACGTGTGAAATCAGAGTGAAATTGGCGGTCCATTCGGACCTACTTGCTATTAAGTAAAATCATAAAAATACATAGAAGGTAAAGTTCTGCCCCAGCCCTGAATTTGCCCACGCTAATAGGTATAATCTGCACTTAAAATTACCTATAATTTAATATGTAAATACATAGTATCTATACTGCCGTCCAAATCATAAACACAATAAGGATGTTCTACACTAGAAAATAGTTAAAGTGTTTATGATTTGAACGGCAGTATACAAGATGTCATTTAAGTCGTCCTGGAGCAAAAGCCCAGGTAATGTATCCAATGCCTACTGCTGGCCGTTAAAATGAAAAGAACGCTTCAATGAATAATATCTACCTACTGATTTATCCAAATATCATAGCTAGGGTGACAATCTGGAACACGGAAGGTATCTTTCGGCCAGCTGACGAGATGCGCTTTAACGCAGAAAAATACGACTCTCCTAATTAGATAGAAAATAAATATTGGACACATAATATCATGAAATTATTTTAAACACCTTTGCAAAATACAATTATACGAGAAACACATAATTTTCAGGGCTATTCAATTAAAACTAAGTGCAGTTGGCAACGCAGGCTGAAATATTAAATTATTTAAATACACAAAGTGAGCGACCAGTCTCGAAGTAAGACCAGCTATCCCATGCCCCCACAAAAAGAAGGCTGTCGGAGTTCATTTATTCTGAGAAACTAATTAAGCTTAGACTTGTGAGCTAACACAGGACTCTAACCTTTAACAGGTCCGCAAACGAGGTATATCTATACATATAATAAAACCGTAACCGGTCCGAATCGATACTTGGGATATTTTTTGAAATTTTAAATTAAATAAATTGAGGTACACTTATCGATATAGAGGCCGAAACATTTTTTTTTTAGAGTTATTGTCCACATTCCTTTCTGTCTGACTGTCTCTTTGTGTTTCAATCACGCAAAAACTACAGAACGGATTTCATTGAAACTTGGGATGATAATATTTATGTTTAAATTATAAATATTATTACCCTGCTATTATGATGGATACGAGGCAGCTCGTTGGTCTAGTGGTAAAGCGCATCGATTGGTGATTACGAGATCCTTTCGAGGTTCGAATCCTAGGTCGGACAAATGACGTTTTTCTAACGAAGAATTCCCAGTATGAGTCCGGAGTTTGGAATTGTGCCTGATATATGGCTAGGCCCCTATTACATAGACCTAACATCGTAGGCGAAAAGTGGGTGTACTCAGTACACCTCTGCCACCCCCGCTTGGGGAATATAGGCGTGGCGGTGTATATATAACTTAAAATGTAGGATATTATTCTTATTTCACTTTCTCATCTCTCAACACTCTATGGTTAGCTGGAAGATAACTCATATTTGAGTTAAGCTCGCCTTCTGTATACTTTTAAATTGTAAAATTATTTCTATCCCAGTGTGTATACAATAAAGAATAAAGATAAAGATATTTTTTAACCCGCAAAAATCAAGCGAACCCGGATTATCGCGGAATAAACCATAAAACTTAATTATTTTAATTGTTATGGTTAGTTGCGAGCTGCAATGTTACGTGAAAATGTGTGATTTCATTATTGCACTCGGGCTCGTTTCCACACGAAGAAATAAGCACGCGCCCGAAATTGTTTATACACATTTGATTTAGATACTCATAAGATACTCAGATACGATTTGTTTCACGAACTGATGATGACGAGATGAGAGACGAGATCTCTGACTTTGCAGTCCAACGGTCTAACCACTAGGCTATCACTGCTAAACCCTTTGTTAATTTTAATTAACGTACATTTATTAAGTATTTACTTTTTACATGTAAACACATTTTAATGTTGCATTGCCATCTCGATCTGAGCTAGTATTAACTTTCAAATCGATTTAAAATCGATAGCAATATTTTACCGAACAGGCAAGCAATACAATCCTTGAGATAAAGTGTTACCACGTGCAGTGTACTGCACATAGACACATACAAATAGATTGAGTAATACTGAAAAAGCTTGACAAACAAAGGTCGAGAGAGAACAGAAGGTCCTAGTGTTTGCCCTCTTGCCTCTAGTCACTCGCAGGTGACGTCGCCGGCTCAATCTCATTAAAATATTTTTAATAATCTTAAGTAAATAGGTGGCGAGTATTAAAAACAGTTAGTTTGAACTTTGAGGGTGAGATTATAATTTTAAAAACAAGATCTGAATGCAGACCATTACTATTAGTACCTATTTGGAAAATGAAACATTTACCTAAACAAACAAACATTGTAAGTTATACAATATATCTGAAAGCTCGTAAAAACCTCAAAGGAAAACCAGAAAAATGCATATCTTTTTAACGAAATAAACATTTCAATCCAATGGGAGTGTAAGAACCGCATAATCCTGTACGTTGGCCGGAGACATCCTCATGCAAAGTACTCAGTAGCGTAGACAAAGAATATTAAGCGGCAACACTTTGTTTTCTTAGAACCTCACAGAATGTTCATGAATATAAATAACATAATACCTACTGAACGTAACAGAAACTGTTGGGTAAACATTGGAGAAATAACATAGGTAAATTACTGAAGGCTGAATAACTTTAAGAATATTTTCTCGGGTTAGATAAATTTTGAACAGTCTTGCCATATTAAAAAATATATTTTGATTATTGGATTAAGGTTTAAGGAAACCTTGGTATTATTAATTTTATCGTTATTTTCATAACATAAATTATTATATAGGTACAACCAAAATAAGGAAGTTATTATGTAAGTACCGGGGAAGACCTAGAATATCCTCATGACCAAAAAGACCGTGTCTTATTTGAAGGGCAAGTCAAGAGTCTCCGTAACCAGCGAGAGTGTATAAGACGAACTATGAGAGTGGAGGAAGCCCGAGAGGTCTGTAAGGAAAGAACCTGTTGGAACTTTGTACTTTCTGCCTTCCGCGAGAGGAATCTGGCGTGATGACGTAGATAGAGAGAGAGAGAGATAGAAAAATAGAAGAAACTTAAGTAAAG
The DNA here is from genome assembly GCA_905147815.2 of Phalera bucephala. Taxonomy (NCBI): domain Eukaryota; kingdom Metazoa; phylum Arthropoda; class Insecta; order Lepidoptera; family Notodontidae; genus Phalera; species Phalera bucephala. Next base: position 30,109,521 of record LR990609.1, read on the forward strand.
ACAGGTATGAAACAAAATTATTATTATTACAGACTTTATATATATTTGTGCTAATCTGACGGGTGGCTGAGTCCAGTCATAGAGGTAAATATAACATACATATCAATGACCCGTTGAGCAGTTAAAAACTTAATTCACTTCACCCACTAGGTCGAATAGACGCGGGTCTGATCCTCGCACTGGGGAAACGTTTGAGTTTGAGTTTGATGTATGTAAACGCACCCATGACCCTAAAATAATTCCTAGTATGAGGCTATGGTTCATAAACAATATTAAGTTCTGCAGGTATTATTGTGTGTTTGAGTGTGTTTTTTTAAAACGTAGCCCCACACTTGGATTAATTCCTGTATCGTGGGTGCGTTTACAAACATGAAAATTTACATACACAAATACCCAGACCGGGACAAATAATTGTGGATCACACAAAGATTTGTCCCGTGCGGGAATCGAACCCGCGACTATTAGACACAGTGGGCGGAGTGGCTTAAGCTCTTAACCACTGCGCTAAATCGTCCGTCATTGCGTTTATATTATTTCTCCTTGACGCAGGAACAATAATTCTTATAGTGCGGCAATATTTACAACAATATTACAATCTAGTACAAACAAAATAATAGCAATAACATCTTTTTTCATCATCCAATTGCTAAGAACACTACGTAACATTATACCTGGCACAAAGGTAACGAGAAAAGCATTCTTAATTAAAATGAGAAAGCAAAGCAGACAACGGTTTCTCATTTCATTTTATTACAAGATAATGACAATGGAAATTGAATAACCGCATTTAAATTAAATGGATAAGTTATATGTAATTTAATATAAGGGAAGTCAACGAGACCGCGGCCGCTTCAATCCTTTTCTATTTACATTCGAGATTCCTTTGAAGTTCTCGGAAGGCTCTGACAGTCGAACCACGCTGCCTCGAGGAAAATAGGTTATGTTTTTCGCTAGTCGCACCTCCTTAGTTTCATCTTGTATAATGTACCCATGGATATATAATTTTCTTAACCTGTAAATTATATCCAACTATACGTCTAACAATCTCCCATTGTTGGGTAAAGGATTTTTCGCACATATCGAGAAGAGATATGGTTATACTCTATCACGCGGACTCGTCGTGGAGTGGTGTAGGCAAGTTTGTGGTCACTGCTGGAATTTCTCTAATCGTATAAGGCATGTAAGTAAGCTTTAAGCCATATTATTAATCAGCATACTAACTTCTAGGAGAAATACAATAGGTCTCATAAAAAAGCTCAGAGTTGCTCAGCGTGCTATGGAAAGAGCTATGGTCGGCGTTTCTCTACGTGGTAGAATCAGGAATGAGGAGATTCGTAGAAGAACCAAAATCACTGACATATCCCGCAGGATTAGCAAGCTGAAGTGGCAATAGGCGGGCAACATAGCGCGAAGATCGAACGTTGGGGTAGAAAGATTCTAAAATGGAGACTATATATTGGCAAGTGCAGCGTAGGACGAGCACCTGCCAGATAAACCGACGATCTTATGAAGATCGCAGGAAGTCGTTAGATGCAGGTGGCTTTGGAACGGTTACGCTGGAAAGTGATTGGGAAGACCTATGTTCAGCATTGGACCAGTATAGGCTAAAATGATGATGACGATGGGAATCTGGTAGTGTGATATGATTTGCAAGTTAGATACATTATACAACATGCCACTTAAATGCAGCAACCACACAAGACCTCACACACTCAAATTTTTACTTTACAAATTAATTAGGTAAGTTCCAATTTTAACGAGTTAGTAAACATTTTCTTGAGAACTTAGATATCCAAATTAATTACAAACGCCTGGTGTTTTGAGCATTAATGTTAATATATAAATAATTGTTGGAATTAATTTAGTTACTGATTTAGAATAAACTATTTTCAGATCTTACGTTATATCATATGTTGTATAAATATTAATGCCACAACCATGCGCCTTACATGAATCCTCATGTATTCATAATTCTAGACTATACTGCTATTCCACAATGTCTAGTAATGGACAATGGTCTGCATCGCGTCGACCACAACAACATATTGTGTTCTCAACATTATTGTCACTCATTAGAACCAAGGGCACACCGAAGCCCCTTAAATTTTCTTCAAAACATATCGCGTGTTTGTTTCATCGAAAGAGCAAATAAACAACCTACTTAAGCTTCAGTTAAACATAACAGTAGCGAAATAAAAGGCCGTGTATTGTTGGGGTCACCCATACAAATTGCAATGATGTTATAACACTAGAAGTGGTGTAGCAGCCTGAACTTGTCGCCACACATGTGAAAAAATTATCACAAAATACTTCAGCACAGACAAGTATGTGTGTGTGTGTGTGAATGACGTACGCTGTTGGCCGCGAGGCCTTTACAGCTTCACCGGACTTAAAGGCGAGCGTGCAACCACTACGCTCTAGCCAGCCAGAAGGGCAAGAGGCGACATACTCGATTGGGACAGTCGCTGTAGGGGGACGGGTGCACTACTAAGTGCACCGGTCAACCGCCGGCTATGGGAGAGGATCTACTACTACGTCGTCGTCGTCGCCCGTATTCTGAGCGGAAAGAAGGGATGACAAAGCATCGGGTGGGTCGGTGAGAACATGTCGCGGCCGGCGGTGGCCGGGGGGGAGATCGTAGTCGGCGGTGGCTACGATTAACGGATTCGCATGGGTAGATGCGTTCGCGAAGTGACGTGTTGACGCCTTTTTAATAAAGGCGCGAATAGGTTCGAGACCTAGATCGGAGTGGAGGTCGACGTTCCGTACGCACCAGGGGGCTCCTACGGTTTTACGGAGGAAGCGGTTTTGAACCACTTGGAGTTTATCGATGTGAGAGGGGGCCGAATGCCCGAACACAACACACGCATAAGTCATGATGGGTCGAACGCAAGTTTTGTAAAGTGTCACCTTATTTCTAAGGGGCATTTTACTCCGCTTGCAGATTAATGAATGGAGACGACCGAGCACAAAAGATGCTCGGTGACGGACCCGCTTGATGTGCGGGCCGAAAGACATGGTACTGTTTAGGGTGACCTCTAGATATTTGACCTCTTTGACCCAGGGAACGGGTCGGTCGAACATGGTCACTTGGCCGAGATTACTTCTAGGGCGGCGCAGGGAGTGGCGCGGGGTGGCACCTCTGGAGAAGAACACCGCAGCGCTCTTGTCCGGGTTCACCTCAATACGCCACTTCCTGAACCAATTCTCTAGGGAATTGGCGGATGCCTGAAGGTTTCTGGTAATGAAACCCTTATTCCTATGCGAAACGTAGAGAGCGGTATCATCCGCGAATAGGGCTAGATGCGCCTTACTCGAACGAGGAATGTCGTTCGTGTAAAGGCTAAACAGGAGCGGAGAGAGAACTGAGCCCTGTGGGACTCCAGCACTGATGGAGTGGGAAGTGGAGCGCGTCATTTCGACGCGATAACGGAAGGCGCGATTCGACAAGAAGTCTCGTAAGATGAGCACGAGTCTGTCCGGCACACCCAATTGGTAGAGCTTGTAGATCAAGCCGTTGTGCCCGACTTTGTCGAATGCCTTCGCAACATCTAGGAAGAGGGCGCCCGTGTAGATGGGTTTGGGTCTATTGAGACCGGAGAGGATGTGCTCCGTGAAGCGGTGCACTTGGTGGACGCAAGAGTGTTTGGCTCGAAAGCTGAACTGCTCGTCGATAAGGATACCCCTGGACGTTACGAAATCTTTGAGCCTCGCCAGAAGTAGGTGCTCGTATATCTTGGCCAGGGAGTTGAGGAGACTGATAGGGCGGTAGCTCGCGGGGAGATTGCGAGGTTTGCCGGGCTTGGGAATGCCTATGACGTCCGCCTCCTTCCACTTAGCGGAGAAGGTGCAGTTCGTCATGGTGGCGTTCAATATGGCCACTAAGAGGCAGATGAGTTGGGCGGGCAGGCATTTCAGAACGCGATTCGAAATGCCGTCAGAGCCGGGGGCTTTTTTAGTTATGAGACCCATAATTAGATCTTCGACCTAAGTTTGGGTGATAGGAGGTAAGGAATCGACAGGGGGGAGGGATGCCCTGCGCTCGACTTCCCTGTCGACCGCGTTGACGAGGGACTGGTCGACGGACTGAGAGCTGGGGGTGCACTGGCTCTCGAGGGAGTCGGCGAGAAGCTCGGCCTTTTCGTCGTCGTCGAAGGCTGGGGGTGCGCCTGAAGGGCGGGACAGCGGGGGCATGCCAGTCATGGAGTCGGTTTTGAGGCTTCGCGCCAGCTGCCAGTAGGCCAGGTGCGATGGCGCGATGCCCTCTAGGAGGTCACCCCACCGTTCCTCCCGGACCTCCGCGACACGACGCTTTACCTCTCGTTGTAAAGCACGCATCCGGGCCCGATTGGCTTCGGTGGGGTAAGGATACAGTGGCTAAAGTTGGTATAAACACCGTCACGCTTATATTCCCCAAGCGGGAGTGGTAGAGGTGTACTGTGTACACCCGTTTTTCGCCGACTATGTTAGGTCTCATGTATTAGGATGCAAGTCTATTGCCAGAGTTTAGACTCATAATGGGAAGTTTTCGTTACAAAAACGTCATTTGTCCTACCTAGGATTTAAGCCAAATGCCAAATATATGTTGCCAGTGATGACATACGGATCAGAGACGTGGTCTCTTACAATAAAAAAGCTCAGAGTTGCTCAGCGAGCTATGGAAAGAGCTATGCTCGGCGTTTCTCTACGTGATCGAATCAGGAATGAGCGGATACGTAGAAGAACCAAGGTCACCGACATAGCCCTCAGGATTAGCAAGCTGAAGTGGCTATGGGCTGGCCACATAGCGTGAATATCGGACAGACGTTGGGGCAGAAAGATTCCAGAGTTCAGACCACGGATTGGCAAGCGCAGCGTAGGACGGCCGCCTGCCCGATGGACTGACGAACTTGTGAAAATCGCAGGAAGTCGTTGGATGCAGGTGGCATTGGACCGGTTACATTGGGAAGTGATTGGAGAGGCCTATGTTAAGCAGTGGACAAGTATAGGCTGAGATGATTAAGATTTGAGCCCAGACCCTCGTGATCACCAAGCGATGCGCTTTGCCACTAGACCAGTGAGGCAGTCCATCAGTAAAATGGCGACCGTGTTTTCGGCCAAAATCGTGCGCCGTTTCACTTCTAGTGTTTTAGTATCACGATTTCTGTGAGGTCACCCATTTTCAACGCGCAAACAAAACCCCGCCTGAATTTCCCTAAAACCCCGCTTTCAAATATTCAAATATAGTTAGTTTTCATAATGCCCAATTTGCTTTGAGGGATGAAAATATTCTCAGAATTTGAATGCGGGACCGCAAACCGAATCTTAAAAGAAGATTGTTTTATCAGTGATGTTTTGCTTACATACAAAATTGTGTTTTCCGTTTAAATTGGGGATATTTTCTCTTTGTGTTATCTATGTGGTAACGAAAATAGATTGAAGATAAACTATGAAAACTTATAAATATATTACTATTTTGAATTTCTATTAATGTCTGGTCACTTAATTGTGTCAGTGCAGGATAAAAAGTTTGTGTGCTACAGATATTCTCAGACAGAGACAGACCTTTCGGTCTGGTCCAATTTGTACCCATTAGATATGAATAATAATTCTCAATATGGAGCAATGTCTTATAGAACTAAATAATCTGTACCACCGTCGCTTGCATTTATAATTGCTCAAAAACGTCTCAAGCACATTCAACAACGCTTTCTAAACAGAACTCTAGTTTTAACAGAATTATTTAGATGCAGCAAAGTTTGGCTTTTCAGAAATAATTATATTCATTAATTACATACCTAAACCTTTCTAGTAAATCAGTCGATCTATTAGTGAAAATTGAATGAAAATCTGTGCATTAGTTTCTGAGATTAGCGCTTAAATACATAAGTGTTAAATACCCTGCGAGGGACTTTCATTCATATATTAATAGTTCGTAATGTGATAATAAATTATAATAACATTATTTATTATCGCGCTCTTCTGATGGTCACGCGTGCGAATGCCATAAAGAGGCCTAAGCACCCTAAACCATAGATATATTACAATGGATTGAGAACTGCCAAAATATTGCTTAAGAAAATTAATCTCTTACTAACAGACACAATATTGAATTTTCTATAATTTAATCAACTCGAGAAACCATGATGAGTAAGAACAGTAACCTGAAGCCCGGTGTCAGGCTCGCACTCATTACGATGCAGCACGGTGACCATAAGGTAAAACTAATACTGACTATACCTATTTATGATATGGTTTACATACGCTGTAAACCATTTATTACCGAGTTCAAAACGAACAAGGTTCTCAATTCGTCTTTATATGCAGGATGGATTAAGATGGGACTGTAAGGGCAGCTTTCTCAATCGTTGTAGATACAGAAAAACGGTCCTAGGAGACTTTTTTTTCTTCGATTCTTCTAGGATTCTTAATTTTTGCGATAGTTGGAGCTGAATTTACAGATTCTACAAAAAATGTACTTTAAGCTACAAATAGGGGCGATTTAATTAAAAATCTTTGACTCCTACTTATTTAAGATGTGGCATATGCGTAAAAAGAAAGAATTACGGCAGTAAACAGTGGCCGATAATTAATAATAATAATAATAATAGTACACTTTATTGTACACCATAAAAAACAAATTACAAAGAGATTTATACAAAACATAAGTACAAATGGCGGCCTTATTGCTGATAGCAATTTCTTCCAGACAACCGTTGTAAAGAAAATAAATAACAATAGAAAGAAAGGGGCAGTTGGTGGCGTACACTATAAATGATCAATTTAAATTACAAACCAATATGATATATACCTAATTATAAATACATACAAGACAATACATACTCACATACTAATACATATTATAGCTATAACACTGGTAAGGATTACGACAGCATCTTTCCTCATACAAGTGGCAAACAGTTATATTATGGACAAGTAGTGATTCTTGACCATTGTTTTAAATACAACCAACGACTTTGCACGTCTAACTGACATAGGCAATGCATTCCACAGACGAACAGCTTGTATTGTAAAGGATTTGTCGTAGAAATTTGTGAAATGCACCGGCATTTTCAGCTTCAAATTCTCCGTTAATTATATGTTAACAAGGCCATAATCGTACCAATTTTTGGTCACCCTACTAAGAAAGAGACGTAGGGCTCTAAGTGAGTATCCTTGTAATGACGTTTTTTGCGCAGAGTGCTCAATCCACTGTAATATGCCCTGAACCCAAACAGATTGAAGGTGACAGGAACGCTGTCGAGAAAGCGTGCGGTCACCTTCATATTTCTTTAGTAAAGTAGTATTGAGAAAGGGATGTCATATCTATTCGATAGCGTTACGCTAATGTCAATCTGATCATGCTAGCCCTTTGGGCCCTAATCCGCTATAATTAAACACGTAAGTCAACACGCTACGATAACTTCAAGGCATTAGCGTGTAAGGGTACTCCAGTAGCTGACAAAATACAATTATACAATCATTTCAAGAAGTTATCGGAACGCGCTGCGTTTGGTTATGGCGATTAAAGGCATTAGTTCGACCTTCGCTGAACTTTCGTAACTACATAAATAAAACACCAGAAGTGAAGTTTTGCCATACATACATACATCATCATCATCATCTTAGCCTATACTTGTCTACTGCTGAACATAGGGTCCCCAATCGCTTTCCAGCGTAACTGGTCCGATGTCACCTGCATCCAACGACTTCCTGCGATTTTCACAAGATCGTCGGTCCATCTGGCAGGCAGCCGTCCTACGCTGCGCTTGCCAATGCGTGGTCTTAACTCTAGAATCTGTCTGCCTTAATGCCCGTCCGATCTTCGCGCTATTTGGCCCGCCCATTGCCGCTTCAGCTTGCTAATCCTGAGGAATATGTCGGTGACCTTGGTTCTTCTACGAATCTCCTCATTCCTGATTCGATCACGTAGAGAAACGACGAGCATAGCTCTCTCCTGTGAGGTATACTAGAAATAAATACGTATGTAGGTAGACGTATAATAAAACAGTTGTGTCGCAAACTCCGTGTTTAATTGATCGCTCCTCTCAAAATTACCCAAATATCCCACTGGCGACGAGGATTAGTGCCATAATAGATTGATAATTAGTGTATTCAGTTCAATACGACAAAATGCCAATCGGAAAAGTGGAACAATTTGATTTATCAAGTAAAAAGTGGACGGCGTATATTCGACGCGTAGAACAGTTCATGGCGTTAAATGAAATCAAACCGGAATTGCACGTAGCTACGTTAGTTACTCTAGTGGGAGGAGCGACATACGATTTAATGTGCGATTTATGTGCACCGATTGATCCGGAGAAAAAAAGTTTTAAGGAGTTGGTGAAAATAGTCGGCGATCATCTCGAACCAAAACGCTCCGAAATCGCTGAACGTCATGTGTTCAGGCAAAGACGTCAAAAAATGGACGAACCTCTCAGTGAATACTTACAAGCACTGAAACACTTAGCCAGTACGTGTAATTTTAATACGTCGCTTGAAGAGAACCTACGTGACCAATTCGTGTCGGGTCTGGGTAGTGATGACATGAGATCTCGCCTTTTTGCGGAACCGGCGATAACATACAAAAGGGCGGTAGAATTGGCTCTGGCGTTGGAAGCGGCCGAACGGCACGCGCAGACGAGCGGCGCGAACGCTCCCACCGCAACGGGATCGGCGGCCGCGAGCTCGACGCGGGCGTTCGAACCGCTGCATCAAGTAACCACGGCGGCGCGGGCGGCCCGACCGCCAGCGCGGGCGCCGACTAGCGGCGGCAGCTTGTCTGCCGAGGTAGCATCCGAGCGCGCGGCGCGTTCGTGCTGGCGGTGTGGAAGAGATCACCGGCCGGATTGGTGCAGATGTAAAAACTATTCTTGTGATGTGTGCGGCCTTAAGGGTCATATTAAAGTGATGTGTAAAAGAAGCTCCGGGGCTAAGCGAGTGTCTACAACGCAACGGCGCGTTAATAATTATATAGGTGATAGTGATAAGGACTCGGAGGGTGAATTTTATAATCTAAGTGTACGGGGAGTAAACAGCAAGCCATATATGGTGGTGGCGATGGTCAATGATAGACAAGTAAATTTCGAATTGGACACTGGAAGTAAGTTATCTGCTATAAGTTTATTTTATTACGATAAATATTTTTACGACCTGCCAATCACGCGTAATGATGTTTCATTATATTCGTATGTCGGCACACCGATCGAACCTGTTGGGTTTATTTACGTTAACGTTAGTATTGGGGAACATACAGCCAAAAATCTTAAATTATTTGTTATTAGAAACGGCGGGCCACCACTTTTAGGCAGATCATGGCTGACTAAATTAAAAATAAGTGAGATAAAAATAAAGGAATTATTGTTTAAAATTAATGATAGCCATTTAATAGATGAGTTCCGACGGGAGTTTCCGACTGTATTTTCACCGGGACTAGGAACGTGTAGTAAGAAAATTTCTTTGAATTTAACGGACAAAAATCCTGTTTTTGTTAAGGCTAGATCATTACCATTGGCGTTACGTAAACCTGTCGAACGCGAATTAGAGCGACTCGAGGCAGAGGGTACGATAAGGAGAGTCGATTACTCGGACTATGGAACACCCATTGTACCCGTAATAAAAAAAAATGGTGAAATTCGAATATGCGGTGACTATAAAGTGACCATTAATCCAAAACTCATACGCGAACCTTATCCGCTGCCTCGGATCGAGGAACTCTTTGCTGCTTTAAGTGGAGGGAAACAATTTTCAAAAATTGATCTCACGAATGCCTACCAACAATTATTTTTGGAAAAAGAGTCTCAGCCATGTACCGCAATAACTACGCATGTTGGAACATTTGTTTATAGTCGTACACCCTTTGGGTTGACGTGTATACCCGAAAAATTCCAAAAGTTTATGGAAGAAACTCTCAAGGGACTCAAAGGAGTCGCGGTGTTCTTAGATGACATCGCCTGCACTGGCGGCTCCCGTGAGGAACACATTGATAATTTGCGCGCTTTGTTTAATCGCTTACGTGAGGTTGGTTTGAGAATTAAATTGGACAAATGTGTATTTATGCAAGATAGCATTACTTATGTCGGCTTTGTGATTGATAAACATGGCTTACACCCTGACCCAAACAAGGTAAAAGCAATAGTTAATGCGCCCCAGCCAAACGATGTTACCCAGCTTAAATCATTTTTAGGTATTATTAATTATTATGCAAAGTTCATATCCAATTTAAGTACTATACTTTCTCCTTTGCACCGGCTGCTGCGCAAAAATACCGTTTGGGTGTGGTCTAAGGAATGTGAAAGAAGTTTTAGGGAAGTTAAAAAGGCTATAATCGATAGTAAAATTTTGGTGCATTATAGTCCGGAGCTTCCATTAGTGTTATCTGTTGATAGTAGTTCCTACGGCATCGGTAGTGTGTTGTCACATCGATATCCTGACGGCGATGAGCGCCCGATTTGTTTCGCGTCGCGGACTTTGAACTCAGCCGAACGAGCCTACAGTCAATTAGACAAGGAGGCACTCGCCATTATCAGTGGAGTTATTAAACATCATCAGTACCTTTACGGTCGACATTTTATTATTAAAACCGACCACAAACCTTTGACTTTTATATTTGGACCGAAATACGGATTACCACAAACCGCAGCGAGCCGGCTGCAAAGATATGCAACCAGGCTAGCTGCTTATGATTTTGAAGTTGAATTTGTTAAATCTAAAGATAATTGTAACGTGGATGCGTTATCGCGCTTACCGCTGCCGTACGAACGCGAGGGCGAAGCAAGGCCGGATGTGGTGTCATATATAAATTACGTTGAAGAATCTTTTCCTATTAGTGCCAAAGACGTGGCAAAGAAAACACAAGAAGACGAAATCTTAAAGAAAATTTATACTTATTTAGTTAATGGCTGGCCTTCCGCAATTACTGTTGATGACGAAAGACCTTACTTCTACCGTAAAGATTGTTTATCGATTGACAGGGGTTGCTTATTATATAATCATAGGGTGGTTATTCCTAGCGTGTTAAGAAATAGGGTCCTTCGGGAGTTGCATGAGGGTCACTTAGGAGTAGTGAAAATGAAAAATTTGTCTCGCAATTACGTGTACTGGCCTCAACTTGACGTTGAAATTGAAAATCTTTGTCGCGAGTGCAGCTCATGTCAGCAGCAACGCGACGCGCCACCTAGGGCTCAATTACATCCTTGGGCTTTTCCAACTCGGCCATGGCAAAGATTAAATATAGACTTTGCTGAATTTCGCGGTAAACATTATTTGATTACTGTCGATGCCCATAGCAAGTGGAGTGAAGTGAAAAAAATGACTGGTACTAATGCCAGCAACACTATACTTAAGTTACGAGAATTGTTTGCAAGATTCGGTATTCCCTCTCAGATAATTAGCGACGGGGGCCCACCTTTCGCATCATCGGAATTTGCTAGTTACATGAACAAAAATTTAATAAGTCATACATTAACTAGCCCATATAGGCCAGCCGGTAACGGGGCGGCAGAAAACGCGGTTAAATTAGTTAAGCGAGCAATGAAAAAGGCAGTACACGAGGGGACGGACATCGATACCGCGGTTGCTAAATTCTTATTTCAATATAGGAATTGCGAACATGCCACCACCGGGGTGGCGCCAGCTGTCGCTATGTTCGGTAGGCGGTTACGCGGCAGACTGGACATTCTTAAACCTTGCACCGAAAGCGCTGTAGAAGCAGCGGCGCAGCGCGCTGGCCGCGCGCGTCCCGGTGCTGAGCGCCACGTCGAGCCCGGGGACCAAGTATTGGCGCGGGACTATCGGCCCAGCGCGGACAAGTGGGCACCCGCCACTGTCGTCACGAGGGAGGCTCCGCTCACCTATAAAGTGCGTGTCTCCAACGGCCTCGAGTGGAAGCGCCACATTGACCAGTTAGTACCTCTTACCAAGCGTACATCCAGTGTGAGACATTCAATTGCCGATGATAATAATAGTAGCTCCCCAACTGACACTAGTGTCACGACCACTCAGCGAGCTAACCCAGCAGAAGATGCCAATTCGATCGCAGTCGGCGATATGGATCAAAACGCTGAAGAGTCGAGTGGTAGTTTGACCGGGAATTTAGAAAATATTGACTCGCAACCTGCCTTGTTTTCCAAAACAAACCCGAGTAGACCGAAACGCACTTGTGTATTTAAAGGGAAATATGTCGAATAAATAGATTATATTTATATAGTACTTATATTATAGTAGTGTAATATTCCTTTCTTTTACTATATGATGGTGTTATGGAAGTCGTTTAATGAAATGTATATATTAAAGAATTTGATAGTATTCCTCCAAAATATTATACTGTGTCCTTCGTTCTCGATATAAACTATATTAGCAGCTCTCTCGAGTCGCTTGGCAACCGCGCGTCATTTAGAAACTTCAAAAGCCTCTATGGTATCTGTGGACATAACCTCTGGAACCATTCTTTTGAAAGCGCGGCAGCCGACGCTTTGTAATAAAGTTTTTGGTCGACATTTAATTTAATAACGTGTTATGGCACTGAAATTATATAACAAAAAGGTTGTAATATACTCAAGTGACCGTGTGAAATAAATTTAAAACATCGTATAGGCAAATTTAGAAAAGTTTACGTCCTGGCAAAGGAGTACATTCTAAAAAGATCAACCGATAGTTGTTTATGTGTGGTGTTTTCAGCTTAACTTGTTTATTTATATAATATCTAATATTTGGAGACGTGAGTTTCGTCATATTAAAATTTGGGAAAGCTTCGTCGCCCGAAAAGTAAACGTATGAAGTCTATGTCCCTATTCGTGTACAAACAGTTTAACACGAAATATACCTGAAAACGATTATTAACCGTCTATAAATTGGCAATGTTATACCTCCAATAAGAGAAATTAGGGGGACGTTCATCAATTATGATGATTGTTAAGGATCGATGGCATTTTAAGGACATGGGTAATGTACGAGATACATTGACGTGGTCCGCAAGACTTGACGATAATTCAAGGACACGAGTGGTGTACGAGATACATCGGCGTGGTCCGCAAGACTTGGGGCCCATACGAGATATGTGCTGAAGGTCATACTACTCATAGGTTTCATCCATGAGGTGTTCCTGTGCAGTTCACATTTCTACAATGGTAAGAATCAAAAATGTTACCTAAAATACATACCTTAAACATGCCTAACACAGTAAATACAAAGACTATTGCTATAAACTATAAGCAATTTGTCATACTAATCTCCAAAAGGAGACTTACTGAAAGGGTAATTGAAGTGACATTGTTTATGTATAACAATACATTATTAATAACAAAAGTCACTCCTTTGCAGAAACATAGTGTTTTTATTGATTTCATTATTAGACATACTTGTATAATAATACTGAAATAGCCCAAACTGGAGCTTATTACACAAAGAATTGTGCAAAATTATGAGTACTTGTATTAAAAAGTTAAATCCAGCAATACTTATTCCTGAACAGGGTTTATAACCAAATAAGCCAAAGTAATATGCTAATGGCAATGCCTGTTGTAACTGACAAGCAACAGGACTGTAGATTCATTCCAAATATAATATCTTATCCTATGGATGCTGCGGCAGGCAGGTTGTGGGATAATTTGTGTTATGCACAAAGATACTTAAAAGATAATATAAAATACCTGGTCTATCCAGTTAACATAAAACTAATAATTATCTATCAATATTATCAACCCAGGCTCCTTGCAGGGTAGCCAGAAAAGATAAATCCTAACAATACAGTCATGAAACCTTTATTGAGATAAGAACCTTTAAGGTCAGCAGTATATATTTTGCATAAAAAGAGTGTTAATATAGTGGATTATCAATATGGAATAATTAACTAGCTAGTCATAGCCAGTAGTTAAAATTTCATAAAACGACCACCGTTGTAACCAATATAGAACAACAATCCTCATCCTGGGTGTGAAAATATTAAGTCACAGTGTACCTATCAGTTCACCAAAAACAACATCACGTTGGACATTGGAAATCTCCTACCAAAGAAAGTGAGGTACAAAAAGCATGATAGGCATTTTACACAAGGACTAGGTTTTTAAGTTGCTGAAAAATTCAGAAAAACAATCAGGAATACATAATGGGTTTTACAAAGAAACCATAATATTGGAGGCTAAGGGTATTCACTGACTTTGGTATGTATCTATGACACTAATAATGCCTTCAACGACAAACATAATTTTATTGGTTTTTGTGCAAGTACTTGCACTTCAGACAAGTGAATCTTGTCATACATATGTTTAACATTATGTATAGAAACATTATTATTAGAAACACTATTGTTTAATAATTGATATATATATAAAAAATAGACCTTACAGTCATAATAAATATACTAATAAAATATTTATTAGTACCTATTCAGTTTTCTATCATGTAATGAGTTCAATGGTTTTGGGATTTTTGATTATTTCCTGCATCAATTATAGTGTACTTAATAATATTAGAAATTTGAGGCACACACAATGGAAAGCTATACATCAATTCATCATTGGGAGAATTAGATGGTTTTACTGTATTTTTGTTTGATCATAGGATAATCAATAAATAATATGTAATTAAATAAGATTATTCAAGAAATTAATAACTATAAAAAATAGTTTTGTAATTAGTTTGGAATGTGTACAGTTATTTTGAACACTAGTGATGTTTCTGGTATAGTTATGATAACACAAGCACAAACGGCTACCATTAAAATAACAAGTTGGTTTTAGAGCACTATATATGTTGTAATTTATTTAAAGGTGTTTCAGTAAAAAATATTGGATTGAGATATCATACAAAAATTTGCAATTTTGGTATTGTTATATTTAAATTATTACATCCACATGTTACATGTATCTTATAAATAGGTATCTATATATAAAAGAACATAAAGTCATGCAAATGACTTGATAATAATATCCATTTGAAAATTTAATGATATTATGTTGACATGCTACGGTGGATGAAATATTGAGTTACATTATTTGAAAGTATGGATTATCTTAAACAAGAATAATCAAAAGCATATGCTTATCACAGGTATGATAAATATTATGTAGTATCAGCAATAATCTAAGTCCTAAGGAACTTGATATTATTTATTTATTATTAATGGGGGATACATAATAATATGTTGAGTAGCACTCGATTCTCACGGTTGGACATCTAGAACTAACTAGAAAGTTACGCATTGCAATTTTTTTTTTTTTACTTATAAATACAGTCACATACAAAGAAGCGAAGGAAGTGTGGTATGAAATGAAAATTTCATGGTATGAAATAATTCAGTTATGAATAGGATTCCCAATATGATACAGTTTTAACCCGTGGTTCGGTTTAGCAGACTGTAACTTATTCGCTTCTTAAGTTATTACTAAATTAGGAGTGTATTTTTTCATCAGTAATGTAATTGGTTCAGGTGTGGCCCGATCGTATTGCCAAAACGAATGTTCGCGGGCGTTATTGCGCAGGAACGAATCGTTAAGTAATACATAAAGATTTATGTAGCCAAGGATTTATTTGTCGGCGCACACTCAGAACATGGAAATGATTCCGGGATAGTTTCGAAATTTAAATTGAATTAATAATAGTGGTATAGTAATAACACTGGGTTAGGTTATGTTTGTTTACCACGCATTAATACTGCCCTTCGTTCCAGACTCTAAAATTGGGGGGGGGGGGGGGCGAGATTATATAGGTAAAGCACATAGCCTTATGTGAGGAATATCTCCAGATAAGATGTGTGTATGTGAGTGATGGACGCGGATGGCCGCGAGGCCTATACAGCTTCACCGGACTTAATTCCATATAAGCTCATTAGTACAAAGGCCTCTAGTACAAAAAATGTTAAATTTTGATATATGTGCATCTTTAAAGATTAAAAATATAACTGACATTAAATATAGCAGAATGTTGATAAAAAAAAAAAAAAAAAAAAAAAAAAAAACAAATTAAATATGTAATGATAGCAAAAACATTCTTATAATCACCAAATTAATTCGTAACCTTTGTTTGGTACTGTACTCAAAAAGAGATGATTTGACAAAAAAAAAAAAAAAAAACAAAAAAAAAAAAGAACCACATGCCTGTTGGAAAACACATTAGTGGGGAATTAGGTTTCCCTGTTATATTTGTATCATATTGTTATAGATTGGGTACTAACAGACTTTGTTTTCAGGTCTAGTACACAGTAAGGGTTTCTAGCTATCTATCTATCTCTATCCATATTATGACGCCAGATTTCTTGCGGGGTGGGCAGAGAGTGCAAGGTTCCGACGGGTTTTTTCCTTGCATGCCTGCCTGGCTTTCTTCACTCTCATAGTTCGTCTCATAATGGTTGTCAATGATACAAGAATTATTATAAAGGATTTAATTTTATATACAAAACTCTAGATGGGCAATTCTTCAACTCTTGTTATATAGAAGATATCTATAGAAGAAAGATCTCTATAGAAGACATAACAGATGGAGACTGCACTGATATCTGATAAGTAATGATTGATTAATATTACCCGGTTTAATGAATTTTGGACAACAGGTGTGGTATAAAGGTACATAACAGGTGCTTTAAAGGTTTGGTTGGGATGGATCTACACTACAAAACATAACATGTTATAGAATTTGATTATATAAATTTATTTTAAATAAGTTTATATCATAGACAGACTGGTTGTAAGAAACAATATAGGTGTATATATTTGTTGTGTTTGTGTTGTATGGCAATACAAAGAACGGGAATGTGTTATAGTACAAATATACTCATGATATGTTACTTTTTAGAGGTCACGCTCAAAAAAAAAAAAAAAAAAGAATCCTTTACGTGGTATACTTCAACTTTACCCTTATAGCTCTAAACAGCTGCTAATATAGTTTATATCGAGAACGAAGGACACAGTATAATAAGTGATCAAACGAACTTACCTGAAGTGAAGTTCGATCATTATTATACGAAGTCCTTCGTTCGAAGATATAAGTACCCAACCCGCCCTGCCCGTTGGTAAAGTTGAAATGTACTACTTCTAAAAGGAATGGTTCCAGAGGTTATGTCCACAGATACCATAGAGGCTTTTGAAGTTTCTAAATGACGCGCGGTTGCCAAGCGACTCGAGAGAGCTGCTAATATAGTTTATATCTTCGAACGAAGGACTTCGTATAATAATGATCGAACTTCACTTCAGGTAAGTTCGTTTGATCACTTATTATTGTTTTGAGACTAGGAGGATAATCTTCTTACACATGTAAAAAGCTTTTATTCTCCAAATTAAGAAGGGGAAGTGTGAGGTATACTAGAAATAAATACGTATGTAGGTAGACGTATAATAAAACAGTTGTGTCGCAAACTCCGTGTTTAATTGATCGCTCCTCTCAAAATTACCCAAATATCCCACTTCTCCATAGCTCGCTGAGCAACTCTGAGCTTCTTTATGAGACCTATTGTAAGATACGTACACCGTATATATACACTGTATAACAAAAATATATACAAAGTCCCATACACTCTCATTCTTACTGTAAAACATTTTTTCGATGAATAAGTATAATTACACGTTTTTGAAGACTTTCGTGTCAACTTTAGCCTATATCACATACATTGGTCCGCGCAGTCCTGAAACTTTTTGTGATTGTTAACGGAGCTATACGACTTCTAGAGTCTTACTATTAGTAACAAATATACAATGCGAAAGTGTAAAGATCCTACATCATCTACCAGGGGACACCTAGACTGAAGATAGTCTAGGTGGTCCCTGGTACCTACATCCTTCCTACGGTCTATTTGGTCACGGTAAAAATAATGATTCTTTTTAAAATGTATTAATAATGTCAGAAGGAAGAATGACAAAACAGATCTACAACGAGAATATAGAAGGATGCAGGTACCGGGGAGACCTAGACTATCTTACCATGACCAAATAGACCATGTTTTATCTGAAGGGCGAGTCAAAAGTCCTAACTGGCGAGCGTGTATGAGACGAACTATGAGAGTGGAGGAAGCCAGAGAGGTCTGTAAGGAAAGAACCTATTCGAACTCTGTACTCTCTGCCTACCCCGCAAGGGATCTGGCGTGAGGTTATAGATAGATAGATAGATAGATTAGTATTTCTATATTCATAACTAAAGTAAGAAGTAGTTCCAATCCGCCCGAAAGCAGATGATGGATAATAACAAGGTACATATTTCAAGAGGCTGAGCGCCGACGTGGGGCAGGCTGGCTAATGTAATTTACGACTCGCATTTATGGAGCTATCAGGATAATTGGGGCCTCTCTGCGCTTTTGTACTCTCTAAAGTAATTAGAAATGTTTTTAAAAAGCATCACGTGGAATAAACAGATGCATGCTGAATGGTAACCAGAGGACATAAAAAATAATAAATGAAATTAACTTCAGAGTTCGCAACTTAAGTATGTTTATAAATAGTATTTTTTTTTTATTGAGGCCTGATCACCAGTTGGTTCCTATCTCACCTAATGGAATGTGACGATGGGACCTAAGATGCAGGCTGGCTGATTCGGAAATAATCCATTCACTCTGAAGAAATAAATTGAGAAAACGGGAGTAAGATAGTTCCGTCTAAGGCAACTCCAGGACTTGATCAAATTAATCTACCAGAATTTTTATTAAAAACTTTTATTTGACTTGCTCTGTTCATGTTTCCTTACGTTTATTGTATTTCATGATTTGCTGACATCCAATTTGGTTTCGTTAGATTTGTCTTAAAAGGTTATATCTCTAGGTCCAAGTTATTTCATAATGGAACGGGATGGTGGCAATAGGAACTCTTCAATTAAGCATTATTATCGATTCTTGGTCGTGTTTCCCTGTCAAAAGAAGTTTTTAAAACAGGGTTTTTAAGTTATGTTGATTTCAAAAGATTATTCTTTTTGAATATTCATTGTGATCGTCCTATATTCCAACACGTTGCTGGAAATTTTTAATAAAAAAACCAGATTACTTGATTAACTCAGAAATAACTCGGAACCTAATGATCGCCAGCCGAACTATACGCCACTCGGCAAACAAGTCAAAAGAGAAGAACGAATGATCTTTAACAAATCAAAATAAGTTATATTTATCAAGCAATTTCTAAACCATTCACAGTAAATGTTTCCTCGAACACGATATTTTTAACACTCCGCAAGATGTATTGTTATATCGACAAGACTTTTCATCGTACCACTATCATTTTACTAAGCTTCAAACTTACAACCCTTATTTTAGGATTTTACTAAAAATAAACAAAATCCGCGAGTTTTGAAGGCCGCCGTTAAATATAGCGCACGCGCACGTGCTACGTTCTTTAGATTATACGTTTTTTGTCTACCATAAAACGATGTTATCATACAATAATCGCTGATGTGTTGAACGTATATTGTATTTTTTTTTAAATTGTATTCTAGTTACGGTCTTGCTGCAGCGTGATGCCTTACGGCCGAGATAATGAAATTAGAATTTTGTTGTTGTATATCGGAAGAAAGTAAAACAAAACCGATATACAATACCAAAATATTACATAACCGTAAAGGAGTCGCCGCAACTGGCGAGCCTAAGTACGAAATTTCTGTTCGTAAAGGAAGGAATCCAGAGAGGTCTGTAAAGAACAAACCGGTTAGAACCATCCACTCTTTGACTACCCCGCAAGGGATCTGGCGTGATCTATACTAACATTATAAATTGGAAAGTAACTCTATCTGTTACCTTTTCACGCACAAATCGCTAAACAGATTTTGAACAAAATCGACAATAAAATAGATATTATCCACGAGAAGGACATAGGCTACTTTTTGTCTCAAACTCAAGTCCGTGAAATACACGCCTGAAAATAACGCGAACGAAGTTGCCGTTACAGCTAGTGATAAATAGATAAACACCGTTAGGCATATTCCCCAAGCGAGGGTGGCAGAAGTATACTATGTACACCCGCTATTCGCCAACTAAGTCCCATGTAATAGGGGGCGAGTCTATTGCCACCGTACCGGACACAATACCAGACTCCGGACTGACATTTGAAGATTTTCTATTGAAAAACCACATTGTGTTCGACCTAGGATTTGATCCTAGGCGGCAATATAACGAGGCAGTTATATTATTCACAAAATCGTGTCGGTATCGTGGGGTGTGGAACGCCACATTCCCGCTTATCATCCTAACGATGGATGTGTAATAAATTGCTTGTTGACTAATGTGATGTGTGAGAGCCGATTCATTTCAAAATGGGTATTTTGGGGCCGTTTCCACTTGACGTCAATATAAAAACCATATTTTTCATATTCTTACTACAATACACCGCGAGTTTTAAATGGTTTTTCTAACCAAGCCAAGCTCTTTCATTAGGTAGACATTAAGACGAGTAATAGCATAAACATGAAATTGTCTCCTTACATTTAAACAATCAGCTGGTCGCACTTTTTATACGGAATGCAGTTTTTTTTTTTTTATAATTGCCACGTTCTTTGCAATTTGTTTCAATGTCTGCATGTTAACACAGTAAACATATATCTTTATACTATGATACTAATTTATTTGATTCAAGTTCTTTGATCGATTTTACTGTAACTTCCTAACAGGTAAGAGACCTAAAACTATAGCTTAAACTGGACGACACTGCACTATTAACTGAAAACTTATAAAATAATTTAATTGACTGCCTCGTTGGTCTAGCGGCAAAGCGCATCGCTTTGTGATCACGAGGTTCTGGGTTCAAATCCTAGGTCGGACAAATGTAGTTCTTCTAACGAAAAGTTCCCAGTATAAGTCCGGAGTCTGGAATTGTGCCCGGTACTACATGAGACCTAACATCGTCGGTGAAAAGTGGGTGTATTCAGGATACTTCTGCCACCCCCGCTTTGGAAATACAGGCATGACGGTGGTCGTTCATTATTATAAAATGATTTAAACCGAAAACATAGAGCGAATGCAATAGATTATATGTATTGATGCATGAATTACTGCATTGAATATGATTTATGAGCGGCTAAACTAGTTTTCTCAATGACAGCTTCATATTAAATTTTATACTATTTATTTTTCATTCATATTTTTAGTAATTTATTGTCTTTTATGTCAGTGAATCGTCTTGACATTGTAATATATGTGAATTAAAAAAATAATGTAAATTATTGTAATAAAAAAACATAGAAAAAATAATTCTTCGTTCATTATTACTGGCTCTACTATCATCTATATAACTAATATGAAATTGATTGTCTTCGTTTTGAATGCAAAAAAAGTCAACATTGCTTTGATAAATCGTTCTGCAGAAATTGAATCTAAATCAAAATGCTCTTTATTATTAACAAATCGTCAAGAAAGTAACCAAGACCAACCATTTTGGATATGATTCCAGTGGAGAAGAAGGCACGACATTCTGCCGTTACCATTTTGAAATAATAGTTTTACAATTATTTTCGTTTACGTTATCAATTGTGGTGTACCTGAAAAATTATATTATAAAGTAATGCAGTACAGAGAAGTCTTCACAATGTTTGGCTTAAATATGACGGCAAGCTACATTTTTCAAGCTTTTAAAGCGCTTAAAGTAACTTCTGTCATATAAAATTAGTGACCAGAAATATTACAAATTAACACTTTTTGATTTTGGAACCATAACAATGTACCAAATTGAATTGCTTACGATAATCGCTACATTATAATATTTTTCACATAGGATGGGTAGTGACAGTTCTAAGTGCCAAACGAAATTGATATTTAATTCCATGGTGTTAAGGCATAAAAACATAAGTATAGAAACCGGTCATGCCTCTTATTGCTATTGAATAAAGTATAATTTTTTTTGACACTTACAACTGTCACAGTACCCACCTTACATGAAAAATTCTATAGTTAAAATTGTGTCACAGCCATTAAAGCAGACCTCCAGAAAAAGGGCGCAGCGTCTATATCTAATATCTTTGGATCATTCAAATATTTGTTCCACATAATTGAACTTTGTACTCATAGAATTGCCATCAAAAATACCTATACAAAACAGCAGCATTTGGGAGCATCAATTCGCGGTGACATCGCATTATCACCTTTTTATCATGTATCAGTAGAGTTGTTATTTGTCTGGTACTAAAAAGCGTTATGTACTACTGTAAGTTAATTGTATACTAGCAGTACTCCGACGGCTGTCGTCGCGTCAGCGGGTCGCGACTAATTTGACGATCTCGGAAGCAACCGACCTCCACGGCATGACCCTGACCTCCCCTAGCGCGTTACGTCCTAACCACCAACAAGTTCCATTCAAAAACCTACCTTAACTTACTTAAGTTAGGATGGGTTTTGAATTGAAGGTGCGGTCATCTAGGCTGTATTTTATTTAACCAGCTACCTTACAACTTGAACATTTTAAGTGTCAAAGTGCACTAAAAAGCCTACTTTGCTTAAGTAGTAATAGAGTAAGTAGTGGCTCGTGCCACCGCTGGCGGTTATTACGTAATGGCTAGTTTGTCGGTTCACGCCGCCTTGTTGAGGTGATTTCACGAAATATAATACGCAATGATCAGATATGACTTGATGTTTGCTAGAGTCTGACTGTGAATGAAAATGGTTAAATTATTATTTTTGTTAAGAAAAGAATAACAGGGGAAATGAAATAATACAGAGCCGGTTTTACAATAAACAGATAACAGTTATTCGTAGAATACAATACAATTTAAATTAACAATCAGAGCGCATAAAGTAGTGCAACTGTCTCATTTTTATATTCATTGAAGTTATAATTAAGATGAGAAATTTATAAACTTTTATCTGAATCAATCATCCCTTACATTCAGCCTTTGGCAGGATGAGCCGCTGCGCTAGCCTTTTGACAATAAGCAATTGATAGAAGCCATATTGGTTTGTAGAAACTCTTGCAAACAACGGGTCAATAGAAATGCAAAATTTCCTTACAAGTATATCGAAAGAAAAATCGACCGTGCCACCAAAACGATATGAATCGACGACAGGAAACTACAGGAAAAAGCTAGCACATATTTTTTTATAAGGGCAAGATAGCGAATTATCCCTATCTAACCTGTCAAATGACGATAGGTCCAAAGATATGGCTCTCTGACACAGTAATAGCTTGCTTAATCTGAAAATAGCTGAGAAGGCGGAAGTTCCGAATCGGGACGATCGGAATGATTGGCATCAACGGCTTTTAAGCAGGATGTAGCTTAAGCAGGGCAGCTGGTTTAAGCAGGGTAAATTTTGATGGTGATAAAGGAATTATTATTATAAATTTCTTTTTACCTAATTTTTTCTTTTCTCTTTTTATCTTTTCATATTATTATAAATTTCTTTTGGTTTAGTGGCAAAACGCATCGCTGTGTGATCACGAGGTCCTGGGTTCAAATCCTAGGTCGGCAAAATGTAGTTTTTCTAACGAAAACTTCCCAGTACGAGTCCGGAGTCTGGAATTGTGCCCGGTATATGACAATAGGCTCGCCCCTTATTACATGGGACGTAACATCGTCATCAAAACGTGGGTGTCCTCAATACACCTCTGCCACCCCCGCTTGGAGAATATAGGCGTGACGGTGTGTTTAGCTATTTATATATCTATCTATCCCTTGCTATAGCTTTCATTCATAAGCATATAAGCACACACACCACACACACACACACACTCACACACACATTTATGCGCGCGCGCAAATTATGAACTGGCACATTAATTCTCCGTTATCTCCTACCATTAGCAACAATTAACATATTGTAATATCCCATTCCGTTGGGTGAGGACCTGATGATCTGTAATACAGGGCTATCCTACCTCAGACATCAGCTCCTTACATTTAGTATAGACTAGTAAACAAGTGTTATGTGTAAGCATTACAATGTACGAACCTACATATTTTTAAGGTCTGCTTTTTGTGAGGAGAAATAAACTATATTCTTATATATGTATCTCGCTAAGATTCACGGGCTTTACCCGGACCTTTAAAAGGCTTGCATGGGACATGAGTCCAACACGTTACGGCCCTTTGCGAGAAGTTAATGTTATGTAAGCCACCTGCTGAGATCACTTGCTGAAATTGAAGAAACATCACCAGCGAACTGATCCCGGCAGGTGCAAGGACTATTGTAAATTATGGAAACAAGACAAGGGCTATGTAAATCAGGTTTGATGGACAAAATCTGGACTATTTCAAAGGGGAAGGACACCGGCCATAATTAGTGATACCTAATTACCCGTGGCCGCCGGTGACTCGCTGCTTACTAGATGGGCCCTCAAACGGTCGTCCTAGGACAACTGAGGGCAACACCGGTGTGAGCAGCTCAGGGGTGTAGAGAGGTGTGCTGCGCTTTCTCCGAAGTTACTCGCGGCGTTATGCCCTTTAACACTTCCACCTCTGGAGTACATCCGTCGATGTACCGTATTATCTTCCTACGTCGATATAGCTCTCACGGCTCCTCTCTGGACGGCCAATTAAGGCTAGCCAGAGCCGAGAGTCCTGCGGGCACCCTTCGGTTTCCACTTGACCGACGAAGACACGCCGAGTTGGGGGCCCTGACCGACTCTCTGAAGCAATCGGGTCAGTGGTCGGTGTCGTTACTCACCAACAGCTCGCCACAAGCTGCCCTGCGGGCTTATCTTCTGCTAGCCGTGTGATCGTCAGTATTACAGTAAAGGTTAACCCCTCCACAAAAGACACCCACTGCCACAAGGCCTCCCTTAAAGTTCGCTCCGACGACCGATTGCATCCAGTTTTTACCCGCGACCTTCACCAGGCCATGGACACAACTTTTGTTGGGTTATATTTTAACACCTTAGGGAAAGTATTTTATAAAATTCTTTCACAATGCTCACCTTCGTTGTATAAGGAACTCCTGTGCAAAATTTCATGGTGCCACTTACACTGGTTTAAGGCGTATAGTCAGCTAGAACTAGAGTTATGTCACTGAGAAGTCCTTATCTGCATTTCTGCTTTATTGTTTTAGTGGAAAATAAAGCGAGTAGCTGTAGTAAGGTACTGGGGTCTTAGTTAGATCTGACAAAAAAATTTTCAAGAAAATTTCAACTCTCTACCACCGCCAACAGGCTCGCTGATGCCTCGTCCCAAATAGGGATAGTAACAGACGACCTAACGAAAAGTGGGTGTACATAAAACATCTCTACCACCCCCAGTTGTAGAATATAGACGTAACAGTGTCCATTTGTATTTTTAGTAAATATGATGGCTCATTCTGGGAGACTTAATCTTGCTTGTTATCAGATTTAATACACATAACATTAAATAAACATAGTGTTATAAAATTCCGTTGATATCAAACAGATGAGATGGCTCGTCAAGGGACCGGTTGTGGCGCGACTTGCTCGGCGCGACCGGAAGCCACTGACCTGCGCAACGTAGACGACATCGCAACGCGAAAGTGAAATGAGTATATTGTTTGTGTAGCGACATTGAGTTGGTTGTTACTGTTGTAAATAGCTGGAAATTTCAGCATTTTTCTGCACAAGCTAACCGACATGACTAAATTCCAGTTATATAAAAACACTCACACTCACACACACAAAAAACCGACTGAGTTGTCTTTTTCTACACCACCGAAAGGTAGACTTCCCCGGTACCTAAATCTTACCACTTTCACATTGCATATCTGTTTTGTCATTCTTTCTTCTGACATTATTAATACACTAGCAGTTTCCCACGACTTCGTACCCGGTCGACAACTGTGCCACCTACCGGGTCTGTGTTATATAGCCTATGTTACTTCTGGATAAAGTAGCATTCTAATGGTGAAAGATTTGTTAAAATCGGTCCAGTAGTTTTTGAGTTTATTCGTTACAAACATACAAAAATACAAATCTTTCCTCTTTATAATATTATTATCATTATAATAATAAAAAGGATCATAATTTTTATAAAGGGATGATAGATGGATAGATACTTTATATTAATCACAATATTTGTCAGATTGATGTGTTGTTGTTAAATAGCCCAGATTTTGCATACAACCGAGATTTTACAGGATTTTACCCAAATCGAACTGAAACTTTTTTCAAGATATTGTTTTGCTCTAATTACGAAAGAAACGTTTATTTTATTTCAAGTTATTATATATCTTATAGGTAAACTAATTAAATATATCGATCGATATTGTAACGCAATTACTAGCAATTAGTCTGGCACCTCACTACGTCTTCCTCTAAGTGCAAGCAAGAGCGCAATATCATGTTTCCCGCTTCCATACTCTATGGTCGTAATCTAAACCATCTCTCTAAATAGTAATTTCTTTATTATCTTAAGACGCATCTCCGTTCCGCGTCTCCGTGTGCTTTATTATAAGTAGCTTAGGGTTGAAATGAGCATAAGTAGATACTAGTTCCCACTTCAATCCCCTGGAAACATATCGAGTTGAGACCTTAATACGATGTTATTAGGTTCTAATTTAATTGTAAGATGCAGCAGATGTGGGTTAATAGGCTACTCTTGGATATTGGACGTGCAATCTGTTACTAGGTCTCAAGTACCTGTTTTGAGTGTCATGAAAAACTGATAATCTGATTACAGTCGATGAATTAGTCCAGTGGTTTAAAGAGAAGTTGCTCACTAGACCGAGAAGTCACAGGTTTGATTCTCGCATAGGATAAATATTTTGTAAGGCCCATAAATATTTGTTGCGGTGTGGTTTCAGTTTTCTGAATACACCTACGAGGCGGGAATAATTCCTATAGTAGGATTATTTTTAAACAAGAAAGAACCAAGAAATGTCATATTTGTTAATGTGCGCAGCAAATCAAATCCATCTTTTATGTATAAATTTCTGTAAAATATTAAGTAAATTCAACAGCCGATTTGATTTTTTTTTATAAAACGTAACCCTACTCTAGGAATTATTCCTATGTCATGGGTGCGTTTACAAGCATGAAGTTTACATACACAAACACCCAGACCGAAATAAATATTTGTGGGTCACACAAAGATTTGTCCCGTGCGGGAATCGAACCCGCGACTACTCTATCCAGTGGGCGGAGCGATTCACGCTCTGAACAACTGGACTAAGCCGTCTGTTTATTGAAAATGTTCATATATTACTGACGGTACTTAAAATATCAGGAAAGAATACACAAATAAAAAATGGAACTTCTTAGATAGACTATTATATAGACTTTATTCTTATATTATATAGACTTATTATTATATAGACTCTATTATATAGACTTTAGTTACATAGCAAATGTTTATTTGCTATGTAACTAAAATCCAATAGAAATATTGTCGGAACTCTGCCTACACTGCGAAAGATCTGGCTTCATAATTAAGATAGAAAGAATATTCATATTGGAAGCCGGCGCACAAGTAGATGTGGAGATAAACAGAAATGACACCAGCGAAGATAATAATCGTAATAACGCGCCGACAGAGCCATTGCTAAGGTCACCGCTCACTTAACGCCTCGGCGCTTAATCTGCCTTGCCTCGGTAGCAATTTCTCAATAAGGAATGTGTGTACAACGGCCGGTACCATTAAGAAATTACGCACTCTTGGTGTTGTGGTGCTTCGGTTTGTAATTAATATTAAGCATGTATGAGACGAATTATGAGAGTGGAGGAAGCCAGAGATGTCTGCAAGGAAAGAACCTATTGGAACTCTATACTCTCTGCCTACCCCGCAAGGGATTTGGCTCGATAATATAGATTAAAGAATTATGTGTTTCTATCTGTATGAATTGAAGTTATATTATGTTTATTCCTTTTTTATTGTTATGTAGATCTAGTAAAACTTAAGTAAAAATCTATACCTGTATATAACACAAAAATATAAAAAACAGAAGGAGCACAAGATACATACTATTACTGCTTTATTTAAATGATTATATATAAAACAAAACATCAAAAACTCATCATTAATGTGAGATAAGGATCTCATGAAATGATTAGCCTTTTAAATTCATATTTTAATTTTTATTTAAAGAATTAACAGCTTGCAAACATTATCAACCTATATTAAAACATTTATAATGAAGCACGATTAAAATGGACATAGGCTAAAACAAAAATAGTAGTACCCTGTCCCCTAAACTAGGTTTATATACCTGTGTCTTAGAAAGCAGTGTTAATTCGTAACAATATGCCTACAGTTATAAATTGAACCGGAGATACATAACGTGAATTGTAATGGGTAGGTGGATATGTAAATTATAAAGTGGGTGGTATTTACTTACAATATGAAAAGCAGATCGAAACTAAAACAAATCCAAAAGTGAGTGAGTTGGTGAGAAGGTGAAGGTATGTATCTTTGAGTGTGCGTTCCTGTGTGTGCGTGTGTGTGGGCGCATAGAAAAGTATAAGAGTTGTTTAGGTGGTGTTTTCAATCCCATGAGCTTTTCCGTTATCTCGTAGGTAAGTAATTTTAAGTGATCTTTGAGTTTACTTCTACAGTTATATTTATTCAGTATATTTAAAGAAACCTGTTTATTATTTACTCCGTGTGGGGATGGATCAAGAATACACTCCGTGTAGGGACGGATTAAGAATACAGTCTCCGTCTCTCAAGCGGTAGTTCAAGTGAGGTAGTACTCTGGTGCCACACCGGAAGAGGGCTAGCTTGGGCTGAGTGCTGCCGGAAGCAGGACACCACTCTCTGGAATGGCGATACACATGGCATCCAAAGCCCTAGTTAGTTGGGTTACTGCTAGGAGATCATAGCCCACAAGTGTCGTAAGAGGTGCCTAAGGGGGCTTTTAGACGAGAGGATGGGCAACAGCGTCCTCTTAATACCTACTAACGCTATACTGCGATCGCCAACCCGCCGGCCAATCGTGGTCGCTAGTCAGCAGTCAGCAGTCAGTAGTGGCCAGCCACGGTAGCAGCCACGGTAACGGCGGGGCGGGAAGAGGCATGGCTACCGACAACGACGACCATTGGCCCTGGCAAATTTTAACACGCGCACACTGCGAACTGACGAAAAGATCGACGAGTTAGAAGAAGTATTGAGCAAGTTACACTGGGATATGATAGGATTATCTGAAGTCCGAAGAGATGATAACGACACGATAACGCTTAAATCTGGTAATTTGCTCTATTTCCGGGAGGGCGACCAGCTGTCCCAGGGTGGTGTCAGGTTTATAGTCCACAGGTCTCTCGTAAAAAACGTTGTCAAGATCGAGAGTGTGTCGACCAGGGTAGCGTACCTGATATTCAAAATGACCGAAAGGTATTCACTGAAAATTATACAGGTATACGCACTGACTTCGACACACCCCGACGGTGAAGTAGAGGTTATGTATGAGGAGTTTTAGA
Source organism: Phalera bucephala (assembly GCA_905147815.2). Taxonomy (NCBI): domain Eukaryota; kingdom Metazoa; phylum Arthropoda; class Insecta; order Lepidoptera; family Notodontidae; genus Phalera; species Phalera bucephala. The sequence goes on from LR990609.1 coordinate 30,138,740, forward strand.
GGTATGTATGGCTCTAGATATATTATCTAGAGCCATACATACCTCTAAAACTCACTACACCATTGTCATAGGGGACTCTAACGCGAAACTGGGCAGACAAGGCGACGATGAGCTGAGAGTGGGAACATTTGGTACTGGACAATCCCTTGTCCAGTACCAAATGTTCCCACTCTCCCCGGGGCCAAATGCTGGCTGACTTCATGGAGAAGGAAGATCTCTTTATGATGAACTCCTTTTTCCAGAAGCGGGAACACCGTAAATGGACCTGGGTGAGCTCCGACGGTGTTACAAGAAACGAGATAGACTTCATCATGTCGACGAGGCGGCACATATTTAATGATGTCTCTGTGATCAACGCAGTTAAAAGTGGAAGCGATCACCGACTAGTAAGACGCACATTGAATATCAATTTCAAGCTTGAAAGGTCTAGACTGATGAAGTCTACACTCCTTCCAGATTCAGGAGCCCGATAGGTTTCAGCTCGAACTGCAGAATCGCTTCGAAGGTCTAGGTGAGTGCATAAACGTCGACGATTATAGCAGCAGGGTAGTGGAAACTATCCATGTGGTCGGGCACAAGTTCTTTAAAACCCACAGTACAAAAAGAACCAAAAAGCTCTCTGGCGTTACCCTCAAGCTTATGGAGGACAGATGCAGGATGATTCTGCAGTCTTCAGAACAAGTTTCCGAATGCCAGCGGCTCAATAGGCAGATCTTTAAGTCTCTGACTCGCGATGTACGCGAGTATAATACTGACAAAATAAGAGAGACTATCGAGCGCAAAAAAGGCCCTAAAGTGATTTCAAGAGATCTGTCTATCGTCAGAACCGGTTGAGTAAGCTGAAGACCGGAGACGGCAGGATTGTATCCTCCACACCGGAACTCTTGAGGGCAGTCGAGAAGTTCTACGGCCAGCTATACACATCAGTACAACCACCTGTCTGCAATCCGGCCAAAGACCCAAGAGCTAAATTGACCCTACACTATACCGAAGACATCCCGGACATCAGTCTGTACGAGATTAGTATGGCTCCCAAACAGCTCAAGAACAACAAGGCGCCAGGCGATGACGGTATAACAGCTCAAGGCTAGTGGAAAGCCGATATTGAGGGATCTCCAGAAACTATTCAACACCGTGATCCTCGAGGGCAAAACGCCACAGTCATAGCGCGGAAGTGTGGTGGTTCTCTTCTTCAAAAAAGGTGATAAAACCCTCTTGAAGAATTATAGACCCATCTCACTTCTGAGTCATGTCTATAAACTGTTTTCAAGAGTCATCACGAATCGTCTCGCGCGAAGACTCGATGACTTCCATCCTCCCGAACAAACCGGTTTCCGAAAAGGCCGATAGGTCATACAGAAGACTGAACTGACAGCCACTATGCTTATCGTTTGTGGATTATAAGAAGGCCTTCGATTCGATCGAGACTTGGGCTGTACTACAGTCTCTCCAGCGGTGCAAAGTAGACTACCGGTATATCGAGGTGCTGAAAAGTTTGTACGAAAACGCTACTGTCAGTCCGCCTTTAGGACCAGAGCTCGAAACCTATTCAACTGCAGCGTAGTGTAAGACAGGGAGACGATAAATCCCCGAAACTGTTCTCCGCCGTGCTAGAAGATGTCTTCAAGCTTCTGGACTGGAGAGAACTAGGTATCAACATCAACGGCGAGTACATCTCTCACCTTCGATTTGCTGATGATATCGTGCTCATGGCTGATACCCTGGAAGACCTCAGTACCATGCTCGACGACCTCAGTAGAGTCTCTCAACAAGTAGGTCTTAAAATGAACATGGACAAGACGAAGATCATGTCAAACGTCCATGTAGTACCAACTTCTATAAAGGTTGGAGACTCTACGCTCGAAGTTGTTGAGGATTATATTTCAAAGAATCAGGAACAAAGAATCCAATTAGGTAGGTCCAACATCAAGAAAAAGGTCAATCGTCGAATCCAGCTCGGCTGGGCGGCGTCCGGGAAGCTACGTAACATCTTCTCGTCCAAAATTCCGCAGTATCTCAAGACAAAAGTCTTTGACCAGTGTGTGTTGCCAGTGATGACTTACGGCACTGAGACATGGTCGCTTACAATGGCCTCATAAGAAGGCTTAAGGTCTCCCAAAGGGCGATGGAGAGAGCTATGCTCGGAGTTACGCTGCGGGATCGAATCAGAAACGAGGAGATCCGCAGGAGGACCAAAGTCACTGACATAGCACTCACTCACTTAAGTGGCAATGGGCGGGGAACATCGCTCGTAAAACTGACGGCCGTTGGGGCAGAAAGGTTCTCGAATGGCGACCACGTACAGGAACACGTGGAGTGGTTAGGCCCCCTACAAGATGGACCGATGACCTGGTGAAGGTCGCAAGTAGAAGTTGGATGCGTAAAGCATAAATCCAGTCGTTGTGGCGGTCTTTAGGGGAAGCCTTTGTCCTGCAGTGGACGTCTTTCGGCTGAAGAAGAAGAAGTTTATTAACGGAATAAAGAAATGATGTTCGGCAAATTTAGTACGATGAGACTATGCGAAAACCTCTGTGTTTAATCCTAATATTTGGTTGGGAATGTGGACGAGCCGAATGTTTTCGGAGTACTGTCAGGTATATGTAAAGTTGTCTGTCTAACTGTGAGGAAATCGCAATCGGCATGAAGTTTTGTAGTAGGAGGAGATCGCATTTATTTGCTCCACCCCAGCCTGGCAAATAGTATGATAGCAGGGACTGGCACACGTAAGAAAATACTAGTTCCAGGGTTTTTCGATCCGCCGATTTAGGCAATTTCCTAATGATATTGCGAATACGGCTGGATAGTAAATTAACATGCACATTCCAATTCAGTTTCCGATCGATATTGATACCCAGATCTTTGGCATAGGGGGTTCTTTTAATCGACCCACATATATGAGCTTTTAAGATGAACGTATCTGAAGGAGTTTGGTTACCTCTGAGAGTAAAAGGAACAGAAACAGATTTTACTATATTTAGCATAAGAAGGTTATGGGTAAGCCATTTACACACTTCAGCCAGTGCTAAATTATTTTAGTAGTTTGGTAGGTTTTAGTCCAGGTCCCTTCGTGAATTGATAGCGCTGTATCATCCGCGTTAGTATAAATGTTGCAATGTGGAATAGATAGATTGCAAAGATCATCAATATAAATAAATAATCTTTGTAAATATGAATAGTTCTATCTTACTTAATCATTTGTCAATAAGTATTTATTCAGCATCATCCAAAACCTCTACATATCTTAATTCCCCGAAAACATGAAACTACAGTAACACCACATGAGCCACATGCATCGACGCAAATCGAGGCACAACCGAAGCGCAAAGTGAGCGCTAACCTTCACGCTTTTCCCAGTCACGACTATCTCCGACTAGACGGCCATTACTTCGCGGGCCGGCCGTCAGAGGCAGCACCCTCGCCTTAATCTCACGCGCCGATAGTACAATGAGCGGGCTAATATAAAAATCATGTATTACACCGAATTTACTAGATAATCCCGTCGTAAAACGATGATAACCGACGACCGTGTCTCGAGTACTTATTACTTGTAATCGTTACAATTTAGTACAGAAAAAAATGTATGTATCATCACGTCAGATCCCTTGCGGGGTAAACAGAAAGTGGAGTTTCAGCAGGTAAAAATATTTATTTATTTATTTATTCTTCATGCACTTATGTACATAGGCGGACTTAATGCCTGAGGCATTTTCTGCCAGTCTGTCTTAGGGTAATGTATGTAATAAGTGTAGTAGGTGCGAAAATTCACAAGTTAAATAAAAAAAAAAGGAAATATATATATATATATATATATATATATATATATATATATATATATATATATATATATATAACAACTAATCAAATATTTATAACATTTAATTTACTAAATACAAATTATATGTATTGATATTATACATATATACTTGTATATATAAATATATCTAAATATTTCTATATATATTATATAATATATACAAAAAAACTAACATTGAGAGGTATCCAACATTTTGTGCAGCTAGTCTTGCAAACTTTTTTAAAAGTGGTACTATTGGTGGCCTTCCTGAATTCTAGAGGCAAAGCATTCCAAAGAAGGATACACTGGACAAAGAAGGGGGGAAAGGTAGGGGGATTGAAGAAGACGATTATGTTTATAAGAGCGAAGATGTTTATCGTGATCAAAGCATAAATACTAAAATTGAGAAGTAAAATAAACGAGTGAGACTGGAGAATGAAATATAGAAAATAATGTTGCCAGTGCTTTCAGAGTTCTATGCTGCCGAATAGGCAACCACTTTAATAGTGATAGATTCTCCAACACATGGTCATGTCAAGTCCAGTTTGTTGAAGTGATCTGCATTAAGGTCGAAATTACACATCACCATAGTAGATTCGACGTTCGACGAAATAGGAAAGATCAAGAATTGCACAAGCATTCATTTGTGTTGGTAGGAAGCAAGTTTTTTAATCGATAAACGTATCGTAATTTACCGGTGACCTTTTGACTGACAGCCATGACTTTGTTTGCCAGCTAAGTGAAGTGTCAATGTGCAAACCGAGATCCTTAACGCTAGAGCTTAGGGGGATAACTGTCCCGTTGAATTCAAGTGAAGGCAAAGAACCAATATCCACCCTGTTTATAGGCTTCACCGTGACACCGAACCTATTGGACCAATTCTTAATATCTTAATTATTAAACTTTGATAACACTAGCGAGTTCATCAAAAATAATATTGGACTGTACGATGTTTTAGGTTGATTTGAGTGCCTTTAATATAAACGAATAATATTTGATTAGCTGTGATCACATGACAGATTTTCTTCGTAAATCCAAAATGTTATTTTATATACTTTACTAGTAACGAGCCTCCGAATCGCATTTGCAAGCCATTCGAAATGTAAAACTTTTCGAACTACACATTTAATATTGAGATTGTTTTTGTTTCGGAATATTCTTATATTGATTATTTTTGCCACTCTTCAGTGCTATGATGGTCGTTATATACACAAAAACTAAACTTAATTTTGTAGTCTTTCGATACCTACATGCTGTTACCGTAACGCCTACGTTACCTAAGAGGACGTGGCAGAGGTGTACTATGTACACTCACATACCACCGATAATGCTATATGCTATTGTAATAGGAGGCGAGCCTGTTGTAAAGCCTATTCTATATAATTCTATGTCGGATAAATGATAGTTTTCTGTCAAAACATTCTCAGTCTAGTGTTAGGTAGTATTGGTTTGGTGCTAGTCCGGTATAATGGCAACAGATTCTCCTGGCCGTGAGAGCTGAGTATATAAGAAGGAGAATGAAAGTAGGATAAATGCGGTCATAATACGATCTCTGCGGAAGATGTGCGGAGTCACGCTGACCGACCGTATTCGCAACAGCGTAGTAAAAAAGCAAGCAGGTATGAAAGATAGTTTCGGTGTAAAGATGAGAAAGAGTACGCTCTGTTGGTTCGAGCATATAGAAAGAATGTCAGAAGAAGGAATGACAAAACAGGTACCGGGGAAGACCTAAATTATCTTACCATGACCAAATGGACTGTGTCTTATTTGAAGAGGTCAAGTCAAGAGCCTCTGTAACCGACGAGCGTGTATGAGACGAACTATGAGAGTGGAGGAAGCCAGAGAGGTATGTAAGGAAAGAACCTGTTGGAACTTTGTACACTCGTCCTACCCCGCAAGGGATCTGGCATGATGATATAAAAGATTCTCCTTTATCACACTGGAAGCTAACATCATTGGCGATAAATAGGTGCACACAGTACTTTGCTGCCATCCTCGCTAAGGCAATATCAATGTAATGGTGTTTTTGTACCATTATCTAGACTAGCAGGTTCCCGCGGCCTCATACCTCCGCATAGCAGCGCCACCTACCAGTCTATGTTACTTCTGGATAATGTAGCCTTCTAATGGTGAACAAATGATTAAAATTGGTTCAGTAGTTTAAGAGTTTATCGATTACAAACAGACAAATCTTTCCTCTTTATAATATTAGTATAGACGACAACGACTTGACTAGACGCTTGAACGTAAGCCGTTTGGCTTACAGAATCGAGTCCTGAGTTCTAAAACACAAACCAAAATCTAGGCTGCTATTAATTTTTTTGTATTGAAACAGTTTTTCCCGACTCGAACCCAACGCGGCAGTCTATACAAGCTGTAACATAATTAACGCAAGACCTGAAAGTAGTTTGTTTTAAATCGGTAACTGAATTGATTTCAATATTTAACATTTTTTTTATTTGCAAATAATGCCTTTTCTTTTTCAGTTCGCAATAAAAAAACTAAATTCTTGTAGCAATAAGAATATTTCAAATGGATTCCTAAAAGGCATCACTCAATATGCACACACACGTACAAGTTTCATTGTTAATTGGGGTATAAAATTGGTTAAAAAAGGGTAAAACCTTTAAATTTGGAAATTAGGTTTTCGTTTTGAATTCATGAAGTAATTATCTAATCGGGGTATTTGAGGTCTTGCGTTATTTACGATACACCTTGTATATGGCTTACCAAAATCCCCGGTAGCTATCGACCGCTCCCTGCGGCTGTCGCTTGTCCTAATGGGCTTACAAGTCGACACATTATTTCGTAACCCTGGCCATTATTCGCTATGGCCAAACGCGCTGCGTTACGTTAACTCCGTGAAATGGTATTGCGTATGCGCGTGGAGTACCATTAAACAATCATTACGTTGCTGATAGTGCAAAACTGCCTTACTAACAACAGACAATACGGGGTAGTTTAGGTAGGGTAAAACTTTACAGAAGAGCCTAAAATATTTTCCCTTCTACCTTTTGTGTATGTGAATAATCTACGCTGTTGGCCACGGGGCCTTTATAGCTTCACCGGGCAAGAGGGCGAGCGTGCAACCGCTACGCTCGAGCCAGAAGGGCAAGGGGGTAACTAGCTCAAGAGCACCTCAAGGAGGAACGGTCTCGGCTTGGTGTCTCGCCGTGGTGCTCAGCACCGGCCGGCGGGCAAGGGATTCTTCGATCTCGCCGGCGAGGTCGGTGTCTGATCCTGTGTGCGGTATCTGTATCCGAAAGCAGGGATGTAAGGGCATCGAGAGGGTCGGTGAGAACATGCCGCGGACAGCGGTAGCGGCTGATAGGAGAGGAGTTAAGCTCGTAGTCGGCGGCGGCTACGATTAGCGGATTTCTATGATTGGACGCGATCGCGAAATATCGAGTTGTCGCCTTTTCAAAAAAGGCGCCAGTAGATTCGAGACTGAGATCGAAATGGACCCTTCTACCTATCTGATACGGTGACTGTACTTTTAAATATTAAAAGGATAAATAATGCACTTATTTTAATATCTAAGAGTTCAGACACATATTTGGTAAGAAGAAGAGAAAATATTTAATTCTTTGGCTCTCTTGTAAAGTTTGCCATACCTAAGTTGTGCTGTCTGTTGTTAGTTACACAGTTTTACACTATCGACGTCGATTTCACGAGCTTATCGTAACGCACCGCGTTACGTGTTGAACTGGTCATAACGAATAAGGGTCCGGTGCGGCGCGTTGACAGGCCTAAACTGTGCGGTGACCTGTGAACCACCTGTCTTATCGGCTTAAACCCAAATATATAACATTCTGAATGACAATTAAACAGTGTCATTTGAAAACGGCTTTCTTTACACTTTAATTATAATAATAATATTAGCCCTGTTAAGAAACTGCCGAACTGCCGCACTGCCGCCGACCACGCTGGCCCAGTGCGGGTTGGCGAACTTCACACACCTTCGAGGAACTCTTAGGCATGCAGGTTTACACACGATGTTTTCCTTCACCGTTAAAAGAAGAGATAATTAATTTTTAATACGCCCATGCTTTCGTAAAGACAGAGGTTGGCCTGGATTTGAACTCGATATCTCTAACTTTGCAGTCCAACGGTCTAACCGCTAGGCTATACTACTAAACCTCTAAAAATCTCCAATCAGTGGCCGAAACATAACTATATAGGACATGTATAGAAAAATAAATTGTTTTGAATCGGAAAGCATTTTGAACAGAACATAAGATTGGATGAAAATAATTTAAACACCATATTTTTCCGAATAGTAAATTATCTTTTAGAAATATTACTGCTCAATTATCTGAAATAAGCTCAACGGTTATTATAATAATTGAGCCCTGTCCCATTACTGGGTAAGGCCCATCTCAGACAGATCTAGGTATACTTTATCACACTAGGTCATACTCCACAACGCATACCGAATGCGGTTGCGCTTAATATTTGGTTACAATCACCATTAACAGCTGAATAACCTCTATCTATCTATCTATCTATCTATCTATATCATCACGCCAGCTCCCTCGCGGGGTAGGCAGAGAGTACAGAGTTCCAACAGGTTCTTTCCTTACATACCTCTCTGGCTTCCTCCACTCTCATAGTTCGTCTCATACACACTCGCCGGTTACGGAGACTCTTGACTTGCCCTTCAGCTAAGACACGGTCTATTTGGTCATGGTAAGATAGTCTAGGTCTTCCCCGGCACCTACATCCTTCCACTTTCGCATTGTATATCTGTTTTGTCATTCTTTCTTCTGGCATTCTTTCTATATGCCCGAACCAACGGAGCATACCCTTTCTCATCTTTACACCGATACTATCTTTCATACCTACTCGCTTTCTTACTACGCTGTTGCGAATACGGTCGTTCAGCGTGACTCCGCACATCTTCCGCAGAGATCGCATTTCGACCGCATTTATTCTGCTTTCGTTCTCCTTCTTACATACCCAACTCTCACTGCCATATAACAGCGTTGGAACAAGCACTCCGTTATGCATGGCCAGCTGCGCCCTTTTGGCTTAAGTGCCGGCTCCCAAGTAGCCTTCCCATCGCACCATTCACTCTATTACCTGCATACACTCTTCTCTCTATATCAGCGGTGTATTTCCCATCCTTACTGAAGGCGCGTCCAAGATATACAAACTCATTCACTTGCTCCAGCACATCGTTACCAACCACAATCCTTGCATTCGTTCTGGTTTCTTCCCGTTCAAAAACCATAATTTTGGTTTTCTTCACATTCAAATGTAAGCCATTGTTCATGCAGTCGTCTCTCATAACTGTGACTAGTGTTTGCAGATCAGTGGCTGTTGGCGCTATCAAAACCGCGTCATCTGCATACAATAGGTGGTTTATCACTAGATCACCCATTTTTACCCCTTCAGTCATCGCATTCAGTCTTTGAAGACTTTTATTCAGATACACTATAAACAGTCTAGCGGACAACACGCAACCCTGCTTGATGCCGATTTTAACGTCAAACCAAGGTGACATGTTACCACCCACCCGTACGCATGCCTTGCTGTCCACGTAGGTGGACTGGACGGCTCGCAACAGGGTGCCGTTTATACCATACTCTGGCAAAATGTCCCAAAGTCTCTTTCGCACGACTCTATTAAACGCCTTCTCCAAGTCCACAAAACCGCAGAAAACCTTCCGGCCTACTGCCAGATGCTTTTCTACGATGTTGCGGAGGGAGAAAACTTGATCCGAACATCCTCTTCCAGACCTGAAACCTCCCTGTGCCTCACACAACACTCCATCGGACAGCTGAATAACGTCCATTAAAAAATCCTTTTCAGAAATCGCCACAACAATGGCCTTTATGATGTATGTATCCCGATTTATGAATTCGAAGTTTTTCCTTTGGAATCGTGCACTTTCTGCCTGTGATCCCTTATATTCACATAAAGTGCTCTTATATCAAATAATCCCATAATAATGCATATGCATTCCAATCTAATTAGTTCCTTAGTCATCTCTCAACAGAATCTGATACATAGCAGGTCCACTGAGGACCGCTGGAGGGAGACACAGGCTTCAAGCCGCGGCTCCGAGCCGCCCAGAGCTCCTGATCAGCATACAGCCCCGGCCACATTACCGCAGTAAATTACGCTCCAGCCCACTGGGAATTGTCCAGAGATAGGAATGAGGAACAAACTATCGATATTTTTTTTTCGGTACTTACTAAAACTAAGATGGGAGACGCGGTCCCTTTTTTTTAACCGACTTTTAAAAAGGATTCTCAATTCGACTGTATGTTTTTTTTCTTCTTTTTTGTATGTATGTTACGCGATCATTTCGCCAATTATGAATCGATTTTGATGATTCTTTTTGCATTGAGTTGGAGTTGATCTGCCTTGGAGCTATATTGATAGCTCCAAGGCAGTCCCATTTTAATTTCATCTTGGACTTGGAAGATACACCAGGGAACTCCTTAACGACAACCAATACGAATGCGTAGATTCAGATATTATGGGTATTACGTCAATCCTATAGGTGCCATGCCTATACCCTGCCATAGAACTAATCAGAATATTAACCGACTTCAAAAAAGGAGGAGGTCGACAATTCGTCTGTGTTTTTTTATAACGTCTGTATTTATGAACTGATTTTGATGGTTCTTTTTGCGTTAGGTTTAGTATAGTTTCGAGGTGGGCCCATTTTAATGAAATCGCTATTGAACTTGAAAGATACATCAGAATATACATCATCCCTAACGGCGAACAGCACGAATGTATAGAATCCGTTATTATGGTGATTATATCAATCCTGTTGGTACCTTGCTCTACAACTCAGCAAAATAATATAATATTGGTATATAAATATTAGTAAATAATTCACTTGCCACATAAAATTGTAAAATAGAAATCTTTTTTCAAGTAACCGACTGCACTAACCGGTACAGACTTCAAATATTCATTTTTTGCTTTTTGAAGTCGGTCTTATTTTTTTTAAATAATATTTTTTCGTTATTATAACTGTGATTAGCATAAATATGTAAAGTTTATGCCTACACTAACATTATACTTGATATTTGTCCTATATAGCGTATTCTGTGACGTTTGATCGATTGCTTTTCCAATGTATTAAGGTATTGTAAGTAGTGTTGTAAAAATGAGCGGTGAAGTCGAGCGTTCAGCGCTGAGTCGACGCTCACGAGCGTTGAAACACGTAGAAGACGCGAGCGTTTTAGGCGCCGACTCGAGCGTTTTTACAACACTAATTGTAAATATTGATTTATAAAATTGTAATTTACTATTATTATTATAATAGTATTTTATAAACAAACTGACTTGCCTACAAGTGCATTAGATAAAAAGATGTATAATTATTATTCTTCAATTATGAAATAAAAATAAATTTACTGCTCCCATTATTAAAGGTATGACAGAGGTCGATGGAAACTATCATCATTTTCAGCATTACACCCCGGCAGGAATGGCAGAGGTGTACTCTATACGCCCATATTTTACCGGAGATACTAGATCTTAATGGTAGAGGTGGTGGGCCTATTGGCTTTATACCGGGTACAAATCCAGTTTCCGAAAAATCCCAATAACTAACGTGAAAACTTTCTAAAACTGACCGGTTCTTCTACAAGGTACAAGTTTTTTTCAAAATATTTTCCAACACCATGGAAATCATCCACATCCATTTTTTTAACCACCGTTTTGAACCAAACTATAGTTTTTCAAGCAAAACCAATTTCTGTCCGGTATTCCAACACAGATTACTTAATTGAATACGAGGTAGTTACGGTGACCTTGCCGCGGTGAGTTGCCCAAGCGAACTCAAGCGATGTCACTTAAGATAGTTACGTTTAGTTACTTTATTTTTTTTAATAAAAACATAGCCCCGCTCTTGGATTCGTTCCTGTGTCGTAGGTGCGTTTACAAACATGAAAATTCACATACACAAATACCCAGACCGGAACAAAAATTGTGGATCACACAAAGATTTGTCCCGTCTGTCTCTTAACCACTGCGCTAACTAGTCCGTCAAAAACTTAGCCGCCCCCTAGGAATTATTCCTATGTCGTGGATGCATTTACAAATATGATATTTACATACACAAACACACAGATCGAAACAAATCTTAGTGGCCCGCAAAGATTTAATGTGCGGGGATCAAACCCGCAACTACTTTTACTCAAAGAGGTGTACACCTCTGCCATCCCCACTTGGGGAATATAGGCGTGACGGTGTTTGTTATATTAATATTAGATAGGACATTTATGGATAGTATATCCATCATAGGGCAGTAAGCAGAGAAGTGGACATGGAACTAGACAACGCAAGAGTGTAAACTGCGGTATTGACGGATAATGGACGTGAAAGTGGCCAGCGAGAGAATGTAACCGCGGTGGGCAGGGAAGTGTAGGATTCACAGGTCGTATACAAGGTGTAACATAATAAACGCAAGACCTCAGATACCCCGGTTAGAGAATTGCTTCTTCAATTCAAAACAATAACCACATTTCCAAAATTAAAGGTTTACCCTTTTTTTAAACACTTTTATACCCCAATTATCAATGAAACTTGCACGTTTATGTGTCCGGTTTGAGAAATACGTTTTAGGATTGCATTTGAAATCTCCTTATTGCTCTGAATCAAGAATAAGTTTATTTTTTTATAGCGCACTGAAGGAGTAAAAGCATTTTTTGCAAAAATAAAAAAAAATTAAGATACATTAAAAATTGTTGGAATCAATTCAATTACCGATTTAGAAGGAACTACTTTCAGGTCTTGCATTTATTATGTTACAGCTTGTATAGCTATGTCTATTTAAATCACAAAGAAAACAAAAAGACTGCCTCGTTGGTCTAGTGGCAAAGCGCATCGCTTTGTGATCACGAGGTCCTGGGTTCAAATCCTAGGTCGGACAAGTATAGTTTTTCTAGCGAAAACTTCCCAGTACATGACCGGACTCTGGAATTGTGCCCGGTATATGGCAATAGGCTCGCCCCTATTACATGGGACGTAACATCGTCGGCGAAACGTGGGTGTACTTAGTACACCTCTGCCGCCCCCGCTTGGGGAATACAGGCGTGACGATGTGTGTAAAACAAAAATTGCTATTATTTAGGAACATCCTAAATACTCATTGTTCGTACCTTTAATAATGGCAGTGTTTCGGAAGTCTATGACCACGCATTATCTTATCTTTGTCACGGTAGATAATTATTTTGACGACCGCTCGGCTTAGTGTTCAATGCGTATGCATACAACGACTCGCTCGTGGGTTCGATTCAATTGTAGAGCAAATTTCTAAACTTAAGGCGTTTATACACAACCAGCAACACATCACCTAGGTCGGTACCAACGGCAGGTAAAAAACACGGACAATGAGACTAATTATTATTTAAGTGTAATTATAAAAACGATACGGTCTAAGTAGGTAAGGAGAACTCCTTACACTTGCCTATCGCTTTACATTTCTTACCGCGTTTTATAATACCTTAACCAGCAAGCGAGTGAACGATCATTTAGTTAGTAGTTTGATTTGCTTTAGTGATATCGTATTTTGCAGTATCGCTATTAAAAGCGCCAGGGATTGATTAAACTTTAGATTGATGATCTCTACTGGGTCGGGGAGAAGAGTGCATCAATCATAGTTACTGTCTTTAGACCTTTAAGTATAAGGCTCTTCACATCTAATGTATCTATCTATCTATCAGTTTAAGTGGCAACGGTTTGAGATGGTTACTGCAGTACGGGAAGGCTTAATAATGAAAATGCCATCAAAGGTCTCCCATCTCAGACTAAATGAGATGAACGCTGCTTAACCTCGATGGTCGCTATACACCCCTATGTTTGGCATTAATTTATCTTTAAGCACTTCGAACTGAAGTAATGTAAGTCGTAGGTCAACGACCTGCAGCGTGTGTAGTTATGCAACAGCGAACCTTGACCCCGAGTGACGTCAGCGCGAAGCAACAAAAACCCGCCGCTTCTAGGATGTATCTCCTACTGCGCACCTACTGCCGATACTTCGTCAGCACAGCTTAAATAGAGACAGCTAGAGTTACTCTGCGCAAAGAGCGAGCTTAGCACGAAAAGATTGACGTTGGCGTGATGCTAGAGAATCGATATGCCATCCTTGTCACAAATTTACTAAATAATCATGAACACGAACACACGATTACTTACTAGCGTCGCGGTAACGTCAAGCTTTTTATACTAAGCCTTCTTATTGCAACCAGAGTTACTTAGCACAAACAGATTAACTTTACAGAGCCATCCAATAAATCCTAGAGCACCTTTAAAGTATTTTAATCCATTATCTGGAACCGATTCGCATGATGGATTTAAGTAGGAGAAAAAGTGATCAAGGGTTCATCAATGGCGCCATCCAATGGATTCAAATGGACATCGTGACCGTGGCAAGAATATCTGTACGCTGTAAAAGATGACGTATCAACTCGATAACGTTACGCTACAGTCAATCTGTTCGTGCTACGCCCTCAACTCTCGAAGACATAAAAGCGAGTGTGCATTTTTACGTCATCACACACACTTTACACTACAAATTTACCAGATGCGACCACCACCGGTTTGTCACGTGGAGTGTACGTGTTAGCCAATGAGCATGGCAAGATGAATCAAAGTATAGTCAAATTGCGAATATGATAAATCAGCCAATGCTGTTCCGTATGCATCACGTAGACCCCGTGCGGCAGATTTGTACACCACGGGCTCTTAGAACATAATTATAAACATAACTTAGCTTATCGACTACCACATGAAGTGGTAACCGGGGTCAATGGCATAAAGTGCTAAAACACGGAGACGCTTCATTATAGGAATACCACTAACGGTCACCCATCTTACGCTGACTGAGCCGGACGCTGCGTAACTTTGTTGATCGCTACACACACCGCGGTGCCGTACGTAAAGTCGAACGAATCGCGATGTTAGTCAGAGTCGGTTTGAGCGCCACTGAGAGCGGGCTCGTTGTGAATGAGCACCCTGTTTCTACGCTGTGATGCGGTCGTGTACGTAATTAGTACACAAAGACTATTTTTATAAGATGTTCCGATATTTCTTTTCTTAAGTTTAGACAGTTTTCCTATTAGTATATGCCACAAAATGTTTCCTTATTAGTTACACTATGAAAAAGGTAGAGGTGCCTAGAAGGTATATCCATTCTACCATGAGAATTTTCTTTATAACCAAATAGACCGTGTCTCATGTAGCTACGAGTCTCCGTAACCAGTACGCGTGCATGAGACAAACTATGAGAGTGGAGGAAGCCAGAGAGGTATGTAGAGAAAGAACCTGATGGAACTCTATACTATATGCCTATCTCACGAGGGCTCTCGCGTGATATTATAGATATAGGTATAGATCAAATTTCTCGCGCGACTTTTACTAGGTTATCAGTCGACCTTGTGATCCACCCTCTTCACGTCTTCCGGTACGTGGTCGCCACTCGAAAACCTCCGCCAAATAAGTAAATGATATGTATTACATTGTCAATTTGATTGTATCAAGGCATATGCCACGGATTTTGTTGCTCTAGGCATGAAATAATTGTTTTGTCAAGACGTGCCATGATACAATTGGGCACGGGAAAACTCGATTCAAGAATTGTATTGTATTGACATATATACAAGACTATCTTGACTAGCGTACAGAACTTGAGGCGTAGTGCTTTGCTACCGCAATGTTTATAACTGTCACCGAGGTTAAGCGGCGTTCAGCTTATTCGTTCTGAGAAGGGCGACGCTTTGTGACATTTTTTCACATTCGAGCGTCTTCATACTTGAGAAGGCACGTTAAATATTTGGACCCTGTTACCAAGTAATAAGTAGCCGTTAAGCCAACCTTATTGGCGGCTTGATAAGATCCAACGGCAGGTGGCCACGATTCTGCCTCCACCGCACCGCACTAGGGCAGCATCATGAAATATGACCTAGTTTCTCTCACCTCAATTTGTGAGAGAAAACCTTTGCTTAGCAGTGGGGCAATAAAGGACCATTAATCCTACTAATATTATAAACGCAAAAGTTTGTTAGGATGTATGGATGTTTGTTTCTCTTTCACGCAAAAACTATAGAACGGTTTTTGTTGTAACTTGACAGTAATAAGTATATATTAGCCCTGTTAAGAAACTGTCCCACCGTTGGGCACGGGCCTTCTCTCAAATTGAAAGGGTTTAGTCCAGGCCATAGTCCACCACGCTGGCCCAGTGCGGGTTGGCGAACTTCACACACCTTCGAGAAACTCTTAGGCATGCAGGTTTCCTCACGATGTTTTTCCTTCACAGTTAAAGCAAGTAAGAGTTAATTTTTAATACGCACATGCTTTCCAAAAACCAGTGCGTGCCTGTGTTTGCACCCGAGACCTCGGACTTTGCAGTCCAACGGTCTAACCGCTAGGCTATTACTGACTATCAATAAGTTTATATATAAGAATAATATAAGTTATAAAGATGCATAAGCAGATGAAGTCGCGAGAGGCCGCTAATTATTACATATTACAAGACTCGAATCACGGCTCGCCAAAGATTTTTGTCAAATCTAGCCTCCCGTGCTAACCCTGCCACGCTGTCCACACGTCGGTGTGTACGTTAAATTGATTAAATTCACTAAACGCATTAGCTCCGCATTAGGAACTATAAATAGCCAGCGCGCCGGCGCCTTTCAACTCGAGCTCTTGTCAACAACACCGGCGCATTGTTCTGCGAGATACAATTCTATTCGTAGTCCGAGATAATTCATACCATTGGAAGGAAATTAGTTACCCCGTGCTGACTAGAACCAAAGAGCTTTACAGGAATGACGCTAAGGAGTTAATATGCGATCCTTGTCACACTACGATTTTACTAAATAAACATGAACGTGACAGCACGATTACTCGCTAGCATCAAGCTAACGCTAAAATTTTCTTGCTCAGTCCTATGGTGTTTTGCAATGATATTTGTTGAAACTGGTCCCCAGAATCGTTAAAAAAGGGTGTTGTAAATGCTTTCTTTTTACTTGTAGCAGTATCTCCCTCTCCAATTAAAAGTCGACCGTGTAAACATTGCCATAAACTTTTGCTCATTAAAAATAAAATTATATTGGTCTCTCTGGATATCACGTAAGGCACCTGGCGTGATGAAACAAATAGAGATATTATCTGTTTCTCCTACCTTACCTTCACACTGGACCTAGAACCTGAACTTACTATTTGTAACCTACATACTGTATCTGCACATATCTAATATTTTGATAAAAAATATTACAGAGATAACGAAATAAAAAGGGCAAGCCCGCGGAGTTCCGCGCCGGATCTGTTTAGCGGAGATCCCGTTCTGATACATGTATAGATTAAATTATAGAAATCTCAAAATGATAAGTGACCACTCGAGTTTTATAGAAAATAAATAGGCAAGGTTCGAATCCCGAAAGAGTTTTTATAAAAAAAACAGTAGCCGTCCGTAATCTGAAATTGTGCCTAGTATGATGTTGTGAGGGAATTTAATTGGGACCCAAATACGTCGACGTTACGGTGTATATTAACTTTTTAATCGACTTAAACAAGGAGGAGGTTCTATGTTTTTTTATGTATATTCACCAATATTTCCGTCAATTGTGAACCGAGTTTGATGATTCTTTTTGCATCTCCAGGGTATTCCCATTTTCATTTCATCGGTATTGGACTACTTGGACTTTGAAGATTCACCAGGAAACTCCTTAACGACAAATAAAATGAAACTTTGAATGGATTTATTATTATTATTGTGTTAATCCTATAGATACCCTACCATACAACTAATCAGAATATTAACCGACTTCAAAAAAGGAGGAGGTTTACAATTCGTCTGTGTTTTTTATAACGTTTTTATTTATGAACTGATTTTGATGATTATTTTTGCATTGGGTTAAGTATAGCTTCGAGGTTGTTCTATTTTAATGAAATTGGTATTTAACCTTGGACTTTGAAGATATACCAGAGGACTCCTTAACGGCAAACAGCACGAATGTATAGACTCCGTTATTATGGATATTATATCAATCCTGTAGGTACCTTACCGTAGAACTAAGCACAACAATATAATATAGGTATATAAATATAAATAATTTGTTCACTCATCACTTAAAATAAAAAACTTAAAAAAAGGAAACCGACTACAAAATCCAAAAATAAAATATTTGAAGTTGGTGCCAAGTAACCGACAGAAGTAACCGCCACCGACAACATATATTTATTTTTTGCTTTTTGAAGTCGGTTTCCCATTTTTAAAGTTATTTTTATTTTTAAAAACAGGGAGACCTGTTGGTACTCTGTACTCTCTGCCTATTTTTAATTTTGTTTTTATTTTACTGGTTAGTTTTCCATTATAAAATCTTCGTTTAATTTTTACAAGCTTTTATTTAATTTGCAACGTTCGTATGTCTGTCTGACTTTCCGGTTTAAATAGTGTGATCAATTTTTCAAGCAGTTGCAGGTATCCGATTGAGCTGAAATTTGACACACGTACTATGTAAAGTTGGTGACAATGCAATAATATGGTACCATGAAGCTGGTTTGATGATAGAGGCCGAAGGTCGACATAGAACCATGTAAATTATACAACGTAGCCCCCTTGTGTAGACAAGTACTACTCAACCAGATGGTATTCAAGGTCTGATAATGAAGCCAAAAGATGCCCAATGGAACCACCTAATAACTCAATATAATCCGGCCGTATTTGGGCTCGTTAGATTTGTCTTGACGAGTGCATTAGACTTAAATGGTGTCTAAGGTCTGATGATGGACACGAAAGAAAGTCAAAGGAACTCCTCAATTAAGCAAGATACATTTGTTATGTTTTGCTTAAACGCTTGTTTTTTAAATTGTCTTTTTCAATTAAAATGATCATGAACTTTTTACAATTAATTTTTAAACCATCAAGTTATTTTTAATATAACTGTAACTCTTCTATCTATAGTAAATATATAAACGTTTAAAATTTTTAAATTTCTCAGACGCATTTCAGTTCACGTTATAAGTAATACGTTTTTCCTTCGTTTGCTTTCTTGTATACTAAAACTGTTTACTGCAATACCCTAATGCATCAGTTAGCGTTTAAAAATATTAATAAACAGACCAAGGCACCTTCATCAGTCGCTAATCCAGATAAAACACGACTCCGGCGTCGCAGCCCACATCAAAATGGCAGCACACTAAAACCGCAGTATATATCCATAAAAACGATATAAAATGTGTCCACGAACTGTATAAACCGACTAGATTTTTCCCGCGACGCCACGTAAACTTTGGTTACTGAAAAACATATGATCTGACCGTTGACCTCTCACCTACTGTCCGCGTTCTTTGAGGACAGGTCACGACACGACTTCGGACTGTGAGTCAAAGTTTAAGCATAGGATATCTATATATACTATAGTATTTTCCCATAGGAGGGGAAGTGACATTTCTAATTGTCAAACAAAATTATACTTTATTCAATGGTAATAAGAGGCATGACCCTCTTCTATACTTATGGTTTTATGCCTTAACACCATTGAATTAAATATTAATTTCGTTCGCAATCAGAACTGTCACTACCCATCCTATGTGAAAAGAAATATAATATGAGATTTCAAAGTATCTACGTCATTTCATAAGCGCTACTACCATCATAAACAACTCAAATATTAAAAAATCTCTATCTATATAATCACGCCGGACCCCATGCAAGGTAGGCAGAGAGTACAGAGTTTTAACAGGGGCTTTCCTAACATATCTCTCTGTCTAAAAATTATATCGTTGTAAAATTATTAACGACTAATTTTAATGATGCACGCTTTCATTTATATTTACTTTAAGGTACCGGTTGACAACGGCGCCACCTACTGGGTCTAACTATAGCTAAGCCATCTAGGTGACATCAGTACAAAAAAAATATCATCAAAATCAATCAAGTCGTTTAGGAAGAGGAGTCTTACAACCGGTATTTTATGTATAAAGATAATCAATTACATTAAACGGAAAATAATTATTACAGTCATACAAGGGTCTTTTGGCCTGTTTCCAATATCGGAACTAACGCTGTCATCAAGAGAAATGTCACTTCATGACAATTGCAGAGTTGCCGTTCGCTATGAAATTTACCCAAAATCTTTTTTTTAATTAGTTTCCCAGACCAGACCCACCCTTTAAAATATTTCCCTGAAAGTAGAAAACTGTTACTATAGTATTTTTGAGTCCGGAGGCTGGAATTCTGCCCGGTATATGGAAACAGGCTCGCCCCCTATTACATGGGACCTAACATCGTCGGCGAAACGTGGGTGTACTCAGTACATCTCTGCCACCCCCTCTTGGGAATATAGGCGTGACGGTGTTTTTTTTTAGTATTTTTCACATAGATTGGGTAGATAGATAGATAGATAAACTCTTTATTGTGCACCAATAATGTAACAAATAGTAATTGCACATGAACAACATTACATGTAACACAAAGGGCGGCCTTATCGCTAATAAGCGATCTCTTCTAGGCAACCTTAGGATGGTAGTGGCACTTCTAATTGCCAAACGAAATTATACTTTATTTAATGACAATAAGAGGCACGATCCATTTCTAAACTTATGGTTTTATGCCTTAACACCATTGAATTAAATATTCAAGAAGGAAAAGTCAAGAGCCTCCGTAACCGGCGAGCGTGTATGAGACGAACTATAAGTGTGGAGGAAGCCAAAGAGGTATCTAAGGAAAGAACCTGTTGGAACTCTGTACTCTCTGCCTACCCCGCAAGGGATCTGGCGTGAGGTTATAGATAGATAGAATTAAATATTAATTTCGTTTGGCAATTAGAACTGTCACTACCCATCCTATGTGAAAAGTACTATAAATGTTAACACTAATTTCACACCAAAGCCCCCTGTCAATGTAATCAGACCGTCACGCCTATATTCCCCAGAGGGGGTGGCAGAGGTGTACTGAGTACACCCACGTTTTGCCGACGATGTGAGGTCCCATGTAATAGGCGCCTCCTATTGCCATATACCGGGCACAATTCCAGACTCCGGACTCATACTGGGAATTTTTCGTTAGAAAAACTACATTTGTCCGACCTAGGATTTGAACCCAGAACCTCGTGATCACAAAGCGATGCGCTTTGCCACCAGACCAACGAGGCAGTCTATGTAATCCACGGGCCAAAATATCCTTGTAGGGCTATATTTTTCTTTTTAGATATCGTACGTTTGCGGGAGTCTCGGTGTTCGCGACATTCCTGATAATCTACAAGAAAGTAGACTCCATTGGTATGGCTACGTAAAGAGAATACCTCCCGATTATGTGGGTCATGTTACGTCTCAAACTCAAACTCAAATAATTTATCTTGTATAAGCCCAGCGCCCCCGCTTACAAATAGTCTAATTACATTTTTTTTAAATCTAATTTAACTACTAATCTACTACCGGATCGGAGCGCGGCCTCCACTGAGAAGATCCGCCGAAGAAACACAGCGGGCTGGTCTTTTTTTATTTAATTCTCTTTTTTACTTTTTATTTATTTTAATATATCGTGTGCCTACCCAGTCAGGGAGCTAGCATGATAATATAGATAGATAGATATTGTGTGGTTACCATATTTAGGTTACAATTAAATAGTTTACGATCTAGCTCCAGTGTGATGCCGTACGACCGATATATGAGACTAATAATGTTATTTATAAAGAGTTTCTAAAGGATTCCAGATGGACCAATCACCACAAGTAGCACCCGTTTACGAGTATCACTTCTGGAATAGCCATCACTCCCCTCGACCATATTGGAGGAAACGGAGTGACCCGCGCCAGACAGCCACCACAAGCAAAGACATTATAGTGAGCATCACCAAACCAGAACCCCGAAGACGGTGGTCAGATTGTGTCTACAAAGCAGCAATAGCCCAAGCTCAATAGCACAACACGCTACAAAAACAAGATGGATCACGAAAGACAGGTGTGATCAAGAGAGACCTGTGCACCTGCAAGGTTTCCGAACACGACACGTCCGTCAGAACGAAATGGAAGAAGAAAATTAGGAAGGAAGCCCATTGGATGGGAATAATAATAGCCAAGGAGAAGGAGAGGTATCGTACGTATGTTACTTTTGTGTTTTTAAAGTCGATTGTTATATTTTTAAAGTATATTGTTATAATTCTTAAAATTAGGAAAAAAAGCGAGTAGGTATGAAAGATAGTATCGGTGTAAAGATGAGAAAGGGTATGCTCCGTTGGTTCGGGCATATAGCAAGAATGCCAGAAGAAAGAATGACAAAACAGATATACAATGCGAAAGTGGAAGGATGTAGGTGCCGGGGAAGACCTAGACTATCTTACCATGACCAAATAGACCGTGTCTTAGCTGAAGGGCAAGTCAAGAGTCTCCGTAACCGGCGAGTGTGTATGAGACGAACTATGAGAGTGGAGGAAGCCAGAGAGGTATGTAAGGAAAGATCCTGTTGGAACTCTGTACTCTCTGCCTACCCCGCGAGGGAGCTGGCGTGATGATATAGATATAGATAGATAGGAAAAAAATGTGTATTGGAGGTCCTGCAGCTCCACGTGAGTGGACTGTAGGAGGGCAAGTAGTACCCACTTGATATCTTCCTCCTTGTCTGATACTATCAAACCGTTTTTCATTTCCTACTATTGCTGTTTTAAGTAAGAATATAAGGGTTCGGTTCATATAGACTACATTGCAAATAGCCTTTAATATAAAAATAAAAAGAAAATATCACATCGAAATAATATAATTGTTTTACTTGAAGCCTGGACAAACAGATAAAAGAATAAAGAAACATCAAAAAGTTAGTAACGTCATAAAAACTGGGTTATTATTATCGTGGTTTTCCCTCATTAGTATGTGTTAAGTATGTAAACATTATTGGAGGAAGGGAGGTAGATATTTCAGTTCATAAAAAAATGATCTTTACAATAAACGATTGTCCCAATGACTAATGTAATGAATGTTATGTAATGGCCTCCCCCCTTACATCCAACACTGTTTACTCCGTACAAAATCAGTCGTGAACATTCAAAATGTAATTATTACACACAAAATCTCCAACCTCGTACGAACAATGTAAACAGAGCACACAAACATAGTGCGAAAGAATTCAAAAGAGATGCAATTAAAATGCACGAAAATATCGATAATACATTTCCATATTGTTTACACTAACCATACATAAATACCATATCGTTGACTAAAATA
This sequence comes from Phalera bucephala, assembly GCA_905147815.2. Classification (NCBI taxonomy): domain Eukaryota; kingdom Metazoa; phylum Arthropoda; class Insecta; order Lepidoptera; family Notodontidae; genus Phalera; species Phalera bucephala. The sequence goes on from LR990609.1 coordinate 30,161,720, forward strand.
ACGTGTGTATTACACAATGCGAATGGTCCATTCAAAAATACTATGATAAATATCGCCGCGTCGGTTGGCAACTAAGCAATGTAAACATTACAATGTTTACAGTGCCCGCCCGTCACTTCAGTATTATAATACCGCATTATGTTGGAGAATCACTTAAAAAATAGTCACCAAAACCATACATTACTTACTATCGTACCTATCTAACCTTAAACCGCATGTACAACCCGTTAATGCCGCAAATTGAAATTCAGGAATGTCCCGTTACAGTGACGAAAACGTTACAAATTACGATAGCGAACTGTGCAGCCGCGAAGAGGCATCATCTTACTATGATAAGAATATCCAACCTGATACATTAAGACCGCCGGGGCAAATTTACATTGGGATGAGTCGGCCTTGATATTCTAATGTGAATCATTTTGGTGAAAAAAAAAATATTTGGTAGAAAAAAAAATGTTGGCGGTGTGTGTCGAGTAACGTTACTTACGGGTCGGGAGTCGCGGGAGTCGGGGGTCGCGAGCGGTGCGAGCGGAGGCGCGGGGGCGCGGAGAGCGCGGCGCTCGTCGCTCGTCCGCTCGGGGAGAGCGTGAGCACGCGACTGCCGCGGGGCGCGGGCTGGCCGTGATAACCGCTGATAAGCGCCGCGTCACCGCTTACGAGGCGAGCGGCTAAACTGCTACAGTGACGCCGGCTCACCTGTGAGCCGCTGCCACATAATACCGGACAACGCTGGATTGTTTTGATTGTTTCATTTCGTTGTCTTGTAGAATACGCGGTAGGTAGGTCAGAATCTACCAGGTGCATCTCTCAATTATTAATGTAAATAAAATTTCGGTAATACTTCCGATTAAATTATTGAATAAAAAATAATGCACGGTGAATCTCACGTTAGTCTCTATCTATCACTCTTTATCATCACGCCAGAACCCTTACAGGGTGGAAAGATAGTACAGAGTTCCAGTCCCGTTTTACCAGAACGAAAATCAGTAGTGAATCTAGTTTTAGAACTAACATTTGAGTACAAAAATCAGTTTTTAAAACTAGACTAAACTGATTTTCGTTCTGTAATACGGGCCTTAATACTGTAGAACGTTTGATTAACCCCGAGGACTAATTTGACACCAAATATATAATAAACAAAAAACAAATATTATAAAAATATATAAAAAAGATTTCATTGTGTCAGTCCCTAAAACGCAAACCGTTACAATGTACATAACTGAGTAAAAGATTTATTAAATTTAAAGTTTTTCAAATAATAACGCAAATATATGAACAGTGTATGATTTAAATGAAAAGTAAAGTAGATTTTGAATGTATTTTTATATTCCTGTTTATTTTTTGGATTCTATATTTTTAATATTCTTAAATACAATATGCATGAAATGGATTATGATCAATAATATAACATCACGCCAGATCCCTTGCGGGGTAGGCAGAGAGTACAGAGTTCCAACAGGTTCTTTCCTTACAGACATGATAATTATATTATAACTATTTCTTTTGATGGGCAAGTCAAGAGTGTTCGTAACCAGTGAGCGTGTATGAGTGAGCTATGAGAGTGGAGGAAGCCAGAGTGATCAGTAAGGAAAGAACCCGTTGGGACTCTGCACTCTTTGCCTACCCCGCAAGAGATTTAGCCTGACGTGATACTATAGATAGATTGTTAATTACTGTTTCTCACGGCTCGTACTGTACAAACTTAATTAAATTGTTGCAACAAACTGTTTCCACGTCGTTGTTACAAGTTCATTATATTCCGTACCATTTCTCATTATTTCATTATCTGGGGTCGGAGTTATGACTTACTATTTTGTAAGAAGTATTAACACTATATTTGGACTACTTTTCTTAAAAAAACAAACATAGCTTTGCAATAGGAATTATTCCTGTATCGTACGTGGGTACAGGATTTTTACTAACATGAAACTCACATACGCAAACAAACACGCAGATCGAAACAAATATTTGTCATTCACACAAAGATTTGTCCCATGTGCGCATCGAACCTGCGATTTCTCGACCCAGTGGGTGGACGGCTTAAGATCTTAACCACTGGGCCGAGCCATTCGTCATTTTCTTTTTAAATATAACTGATTCGACATTGTTTTTACGATCCGTCTAGCAGATGGCTTAGCACTCAGATCATAAAAATAATCTGTGGCTTAGCATGAAACGGTGAGATCCGCATAAGAATCAAAGTCATCGATATAGCACTCGGAATTGCCATACTTAAGTGACAGCGGGCAGGATACACAGGTAGTCGTAGAACTGACGGCCGCTGGGCCAGAAATGTTCTCGAAAAGTACTGGATCCGTACAGCACAATGCCGGTCATCGTGGCGATCTTTGAGGAGGGCCTTATCCTGCAGTGGAGGTCTTTCAACTGATCACTAACACGAACAGACTGACGTCATCGTAACGTTGTCGACAAAGCTTGCTATCACGTTTATATTAATTTGTTAAGAGCAATGGCGAGATTCTACCTAAGTGTCTAAAGAAGTGTCTTAAAATACGATATGTGCAAATATTTATAATATAATTCGGCCGGTTTTTACACAAAATTTATTTTTGTATATAAACGCGCCGGATAATATCTTTTACATTAAAGTACTTTATTTGATTACATTCATATTCATCTGTCATCCGTTTTATATGAATCACCGTAATTGCCATTATCACAAAAAAATACAAACATTAGAAACTTAGAAACATTTGTTATAAACTTTTAATTTATGTCTGTCGTAATGTTTTATTCTCAGATAAATAAAATATTTTCTAAATAGTTCAAATAAAAAATAACAGATTACACACCGCATTTTTAAGCATATTTTAAATAGTTTATGGAATTGTTTGAAAAAAAACAATGTAATGGCAATACTTGGTAACAATGGCATTTGTGTTGACCTTCAAACTTCTTTAATGTTGACAATTAGTTGACAACTTTAACCAAAATTCAACTTACAACTAACAACAACATAATCACAACAGTTTCAGTATTTTTTTGTCCTGGCTGTCCGATTTGTATTTAGTTGTAAACCTCACAATTACTCGACTTCATCGTACGGAACTTACGGTTACCGCTGAGAGTTTTAAAAGCATCGAAGTTATAAATATCTCATGATTCCTAACTATTAAATGCCTTTTTATATTGACATAACACTCAAACTTAAAATGTTAACATCTTTTTCGGTGGCTCAAATAAAAATTATCGGTGTTTATGTTTAAGTAATGGAAATCCTATAGATTTAACATTTTTTCATACACTGACGATTCTTTCAAATCGATATCAGGCAAAGCCATGTATGGGATCTTGCCATTGTCCTTTGTGCTGTGAAAAGGATGGCATATCAACTCGATAGCGTTACGCGAAAGTGAATCAATTCATGCTAAGCGCTCTACGAGCTTAACACGAAAAGATTGACGCTAGCGAATTGACATGCCATCCTTGTCACACAATTAATTTACTAAATAAACATAAACGTGGCAGCAAGATAAAGTTACGGTATCGTCAATCTTTTCGTCCTCGCACGGAAATCAGTAGTTATTTATCTATCTAGATCAGGGATTCCCAAACTATTTTTGGCAAGAGACCCCTTTTCCAAAATGAAGAATCAACCTCAGACCCCCACAGCCAAATTGCTTTAAAAATCCTACCTATATTTTTTTCTACTGATACAAAATACTTCCCAATTTAAAAATTTTGTGGTATGTCAAGTGGGTACACAAGGTGAAAAATAATTAACGCAAGACCTGGAAATAGTTTGTTCTAAATCGGTAACTGAATTGATTCCAACAAGTGTCAACGTATCTTAATATTTTTTTTAATTTGCAATAAATGATTTTACTCCTTCAGTGCGCTATAAAAAACTAAATTTAGTTTTGATTTATAGCAATAAGGATATTTTAAAGGCTTTCCTAAAACGTATTTTTAAAAACGTACACATACACGTACACGTTTCATTGTTAATTGGGGTATAAATGTGCTTAAAAAAGGAAAAAAAAGCCTTTATATTTGGAAATTTTCTTTTCGTTTTGAATTTGTGAAGCAATTCTCTAATCGGGGTGTCTGAGGTCTTGCGGTATTTACGTTATAGCTTGTATACAACATAATACTTTCTACTAAAATATTAATCATTCTTATAACAAGTTGGTACATGTAACACAACTTATACAGTATCTTGAAAGTTTCAAATAAGAACTTGTGTTAATTTATACGGGTCGATTTTTAGACCTCGTCGACCCCCAAAATAAGTTTTAGCTTATGTCGACATCTGGGAGTCGACCACTTTGGGAATCCCTGATCTGGATCATCACGCCAGATCCCTGGCGGGGTAGGATGTTACGCATGGAATGCATGAAAGCAAAAAAAAACATCTGCCATCGACCAAAAGACCGACAATGTGGGAGATATGCCTCTCCCAAAATCGCTCCGACAGTGTGTGTGAATGATGTACGCTGTTGGCCGCGAGGCCTTTACAGCTTCACCGGACTTAAAGGCGAGCGTGCAACCACTACGCTCTAGCCAGCCAGAAGGGCAAGAGGCGACATACTCGAGGGCGCGTCCGTATTCTGAGCGGAAAGAAGGGATGACAAAGCATCGGGGGGGTCGGTGAGAACATGTCGCGGCCGGCGGTGGCGGCAGGGGTCGGGGGGAAAGTCGTAGTCGGCGGTGGCTACGATTAACGGATTCGCATGGGTAGATGCGTTCGCGAAGTGACGTGTTGACGCCTTTTTAATAAAGGCGCGAATAGGTTCGAGACCTAGATCGGAGTGGAAGTCGACGTTCCGTACGAACCAGGGGGCTCCTACGGCTTTACGGAGGAAGCGGTTTTGAACCACTTGAAGTTTATCGATGTGAGAGGGGACCGAATGCTCGAACACAACACACGCATAAGTCATGACGGGTCGAACGCAAGTTTTGTAAAGTGTCACCTTATTTCTAAGGGACATTTTACTCCGCTTGATTAACTCCGACAATCGGCTTTGTGTTGTGCGCCTTCAATATCCAATTCGTCAGTTGGTTGCCAGTTCCAAATATAGAGAAACAATAGCCGGAGAACTGCTGCCCCTGTCACATTAGGATCTAAGAGATATTAATTAAAAAACAAACACTTTCACGCGTATATTCACCAAGCAAGTTGGAAGAGGTGTACTGAGTATGCTTACTTTTCCCCGATAATGTTAGGTCCCATGTAATAGGGACCGAGCCTATTGCCATGGTGCCGGGCCCAATACCAGACTCTGGACTAACACTGGTGAAAAATTACATTTCGTCCGACCTAGATTTGAACCCAGAACCTTGTGATCGCTACGCGCATTATTCTACATCAGACCAACGAGGCAGTCTTGCAAGCAGGCAGTCTAAAAGTTGTAATATATCTAGAGATCACACTACCACGGCCACATCCAGCAGGGAGTGGTAGAGATGTTCAAAAAGTTGGTGGTTTAATTGATCTTAAGCAATCCACGTAATTGGCGGTGTATCTATTGCCGAGATAAGGGGCCTTAGTCGCTATGACCAACTAAACCCGTAACGCGTTATGGTAACTTTGTGATTTTACGAACGAAGGCACTACCATTTGGTAGTTTAATTGTACTCCAGGGTTTGTACAATGACCTCCCATAGAACTGCTCTTGCCCGCCGCCAGTAGTATGTCATCAGTAATCAACTCTAGAATGTGGCACACACAGTGAATAACATTGTTACGTTTGCGGGGTAATTAAATGCCGAATAACGTGCGAAATACTTTATTAGGCGCTGTACACACAAAATATTACGTCGACGATTAGTACACACGAGCACTAAACACACACTAGTACTACTCTCGTTAGCACCCAAATATTGCTTCCAAGTCGCTGAGTCACTCGTAGCATCCGTATACCGTTGCTAACATCGCCGGTGTATTCCACTTAGATCGCTTGTTCTCCAATTTGATCGCTGTCGCTTTCGAAAAGAGACTGTGTCCGTTCCCGCGCCTTTTGTTCCTTTTATACTCGTATGAAAGTTCTAGAACGGACGCGAACCCTCTAAATACATCGATAGAAGTACATCGAACAATAGCCGGCGCGCCCCACAAAGCAGTATTATTATTACATACCTATTTGTACGTGAACAAATAGGTACTTGTTTACCGCAACCGCGCGCCGGCTATAATTAAAGGGGAGGAACCTTCTAGACGTTTCAGAACTTAAGCGCGGCTTCTAGATCTTTCTTGATGGATCGATAGGGGATCTAACGTGTATAACGCATTTTAAAATTAACGTCCCCCGATAAGGGGTTTACGAGATATCGGGGTGTATTGAAGTCGTAACAGTATCTACTCTCTACCCTTATAAAATGCAAAGATATTGTACGTAAATGGTTTCAGAAATTAAATTATGACCAAACTGGGGAAATCATACAGGTATAACAGACTTAACTTTAATATTAATATTTTGCACTTGTAGTAAATTCATGTCGGCTCTTGGAAACATATAACACGCACTTTCATGATGTTGACATCTTTGCCCACTGGGAGTATCAATTTAAAAAGATGATCATTAATAAACTTAACTCGTCTAGAAGTAGCAATCTTTAGTTGTTGATTTTTTTTTGCGGTTTAACACATGCTGGTCGGCCAGCGGTTCATTTCAACAGCGTTTTAGTTTATTCCGTGGACAAAGCTGTGGGTTATATGTTTATCCAGTATCTATTTTCCCTTTTTTATGTAACGTAGAACATCTATCTATCTATATCATCACGCCAGCTCCCTCGCGGGGTAGGCAGAGAGTACAGAGTCTCAACAGGTTCTTTCCTTAGATACCTCTCTGGCTTCCTCCACTCTCATAGTTCGTCTCATACACACTCGCCGTTTACGGAGACTCTTGACTTGCCCTTCAGCTAAGACACGGTCTATTTGGTCATGGTAAGATAGTCTAGGTCTTCCCCGGCACCTACATCCTTCAACTTTCGCATTGTATAAAACTATTAAGTGTCGAAAAAGCTGACGGCTGAGACACGGTTTAAATAATAAAATTAATTGTACGGGCTACAATTATAGTATTTTTGACATAGGAGGGTAGTGACAGTTCTAATTGCCGAACGAAAATAATATTTAATTCAATGGTGTTAAAGCATAAAACCGTATAGGAACGGCCCATGCCTCTTATTGCCATTGAATAATTTTGCCATTGAAAAATTTAATTCTTCATTGTACACGCAATTTTTTTGCAAATAATTATATTACAAAGTAAATAAATGACCAAAGGCGAGCTTTACTCAAATTCGAGTTCTCTAACAGCAAACCTTTGAGTGATAGAGAAACAAATCATCAAAATGTGGATAGGAATAAGTGTACAACTCAAAAGAAAGTAAAAAAAAAATCTACAAATATACTCATGTTATACATTACCATAAATATACTACATGTGTACATTTATACATTACATTACATTTACACATATCTTAGATAGATAGGAAATGTTCCCTAATTCTTTTCTTGAAAATTTGTACAGTAAGGCTATCACGTATAGAGTGTGGGAGAGAATTCCATAGAAGCACAGAACGCACAATGAGCCATCATATCCACTTGAGCTATGTCGAGGTGCATTAAGACGAAGAGAAGAGACAGAGCGTCAAGGTTTTCCCCTGGCGACTAGATACTCAAAGCTTTCGCAAAGATATACTGGGGAATTAGGATTATGAAGAACAGAGTAAAGCAGACAGAGAATATAACTATCCCGATGCAGCCAAATAGGCAGCTACCTCAGCCTAGAGGCCAAAACACGTTTAAATTTATTAAGGAGTTCCTCGGTGGCATCAAGAAAGCAGACATCATAAATAAAAGAAGAGATTGGGCAAGAGTTACCTTGGTTTGAAATGGCAGGAACTTTTGCAGGCGTTTAAGAGACTGAAATGAGTAATAAACCATCCTGCTAACTTCCGCAACGCGTATATTCCAATACAGATTACAGTCTATGCAGACGCCCAAATTTTTTGCTCGATTTAAAAATGGTATCGGTATACTATCGTAAACAACTTGTGGAAGAGACTGGCGATCTAAAAGATTCTAAAAGATCTGCCACCAATAATGAGAGCTTGTGATATAGCTACATTCACCAGCAATCAAAAGCTTTTTACCCAGTTATTGATATTTTGAAGATCGTAATGGCAACAATAACAGCATTAAAATCATCGACTTAAATGTAATGATGATAAAGTTGCAAGTCGTCTGCATAGAGATGATAGAGTGAAGATATAACTTGAGGAATTGCGTTAATAAAAACTAAGAAAAAGCAAGAGAGAGTACGCCACCCTGCGGAACCCCCGCAGCCAGATCACAGCACTCAGAGGAGGCGTCATCGGCACGAGCGGACTGCGAGTGACCGTGAAGATATATCTTGAACCAAATAGTTTGTTCCATTGGCCACCTTTCAGCTCCATTATTAGACCCTGAATACTATCTATTTATATAGTACTTGTCAATACAAATCTAACAAGCCTAAACAACATAACAAAAACGTAAACCCTGGAGGTTACGTTGTATAGTTCACATGCTCCTATAGCCACCTTTCCACTCCAGCATCGACCAGCTCCATGGTACCATAGTATTGCATTGTCACTGACCTTAAATATATATGCCAGATTATAGCTCAATCTGACACCGTGAGTGCTTGAAGAATGGATTACAAGATTTGAACCAAAAAGACAGACATAAGAACATTGCAATTAAAATAAAAGCGTGTTATAAAAAGAGTGATCACATTCTAGTACCCAGTAATCTGTGGCATCGTTGGTCTAGGGGTAAATAATACGTATAACAATCACGGGGTCGTTGGTTCGAATCCTAGATCGGAAGAAGTGTAATTTTTAGAAATTTTCCAGTATATTCAAATTTTGGTATCGTAGCAACAGACTCACCTGTAATAATATTAACCCTGTTAAAAACTGTACCACCATTGGGCACGGGCTTAGGCTGTGCACGCTGACCCAGTGCGGGTTGGCGAACTTCACACACCTTCTAAAAACTCTTGGACGTGCAGGTTTGCTCACGATGTTTTCCTTCACCGTTAAAGCAAGTGCTAATTATTTTTTTAATACGCACATGCTTTCGAAAGGACAGAGGTGCGTGCCTGGGTATGAACCTAACCTTGGTCTAACCACTAGGCTATCACTGCTGCTCGGTTCCAAAGTCGATAAAAGTAGACGGTACATCTGTGCCACCTCCGCTTAAGGAATATAAGCGTGATATTTTACTTTTTTATTTGTTAGTAATATATCGCACTGGACCGCGGATCTGGTTCAACAAATTGTACCTGTATCATAATCGTGCTGCGGACCTTTCCCGGGGCTCCCAACACCGCGGACATTCGGCGGCCCTCAGAGGCGCCCGCCCCGTTTTGCTGCTTTGTTTTCTTTACAACACTTAAAATGAAATTAAGACGGACGATTTAGCGCAGTAGTTAAGAACTTAATCCGGTCCGCCCACTGTGTCTAATAGTCGCGGGTTCGATTCCCACACGGGACAACTTTGTGTGATCCACAATTATTTGTTTCGGTCTGGGTATTTGTGTATGTGACTTTTAGTGTTTGTAAACGCACCTACACCAAAGGATTAAATACTAGTGTAGGGCCACGTTTTAAAAAAGAAAAAATCTAATTGTTGTAGCTTTATTTTTCTCTCAACTGTTTACCTGCCTATATAATAATAATTATAGAAAAATCTTAAAGGATATACTCTACTATATATCTATCCTCACCAATTGAAAGTCGCTCAGCGGGCTATGGAAAGAGCTAAGCTCTGCGACATAGCTTACAGTATCAGCACGCTGAAGTGGCAGTGAATACTAAATATAAAAATCTCATAAAAACGAGCCCAGATTTGAACCCCGGGTCTTGAAAACACAATACGTACGTTCTACCGACTAGGCTGCTGTTTCAAGTACGGTAAGGTGTATATTATTAGAAATAAGTGTCATGACTTATTATGTACGGCAGCGGGCCCAGCGGCTGGTGGCTAGCGCCCAATTAGCACGCGCATGCGAAAACGAAACACTGCGCGTGACCACACATTTTGACAACGTTGCACAACCGACTACCATTAACTGAACTTAGTCGTTTTAGCCCTCTTACGCCCAGCTTCTCTCATTACTGACCACACTTTCAGGACAAAAGGTTTCCCTCTTGAAATAATAAAGATATTATTAAAAGCCATAATTGTCCCACTGCTGGGCAGAGGCCTCCTCCCACTTTTTCCGCACTCCCCTGGTTTCTGCCATCTACCTACCCTTAATATAATTCTCATGACGGAATAATTTTAGTTATGTGTGTGTGTAATAATTAATGAACTTACTTTCTTAAAAATGAAATGGAAGTAGTGTTGTAAAAACGCTCGAGTCGGCGCTTAAAACGCTCGCGTCTTCTACGTGTTACAACGCTCGTGAGCGTCGACTCAGGGCTAAACGCTTGACCTCAGCGCTCATTTTTACAACACAAAATGGAAGGCCTTTAATGTCTGCCTATACGTTCAAATTATTAAATAATTTTAAAACGTTGTTTCATATGCGCCTGTCACGAATTTGTTAGCAACAAGTTGCGCGCTTGATCTTGCTCATAAATTATAACAAGGCATTAACACACTACGGAACTCACGAAAGGCAAAGGATGAGATTAAAATAGCTTAAGTTGTACAAAGGCTTAGGTCACCCCTTGATTTAGAATTGTAACTGTTTATCTACTTCGCTTTTAGTAATGTATTTTAGATTTCCACGGAAATAGATCTATGCATTAATTATTAGATATTGCCCGTGGTTTCAACCAGCTAATATGCCTCGACGAAACATTACAGGAATACTTAGTAGGCCTATAACCGCTCTTTTGGGAATAGCAAAGGTCTACTGTGTACACCCATTTATCGCCGGAGATGTAAGGCACCTATATAATAAGTAGCGAGCTATTTCCTAACTCCAGACTGCTAGTAAAATCTTTAGAAAGAATAACCACACAAACCCTGGACTTTGTGATCGCCAGCCGTACTATGCGTCAAGACCAACATTTATTTTTACATTAACAAGATAATAATTCAGGAATCTTTAAAAACTAAATTAAATATAAAACAATGAATTCTTTATTTTACATTAAAATACATATAAATGTAGTTTCCGTTGATCCCGAACTAAAACAGCAGTTTAAATTTATTATTCGCGAGAAAATTTGCCACATGTCCATCAAAAAATACAACAGAAAATATGTACTCTGTGGTCAGTGGATACTGAAAAGTAAGAAAAGCGCGTCCGAAAGACCTTTTAGTCCTACGTCTATGCGAAAAACATAAACTAATTTTTTTTGGAAATTAGAATCTATTTAACAATTTCACAAATGTCAAGTACAATTTTTGGCGTTTTTAGGAAAAATATAACAAAATGAAATTCGAGTAGGTAAGTGAATGAAATTAGTGCAATGGCGCGTGTTAGGATAGGCCTATGTCCAGCTGTGGACTGCGATAGGCTGATTGATTGATTGAATGAAATTAGCGAATTAAACATGAAAAATAAATTGGTATAACGCAAATACGCAATAAGTAAAATTGTCAATTTCCTTTTGTAAATCGGGCGTATTTATGTAAGTTGACAATTAATTAAGTCTTAACTCGGGACCAACGGCTTAACCTTCTGCTGCCTTCCGAAGCGTGGAAACGCACGGAAATGAAAATGCCCCAAAGGATTAAGTTCCCATCACAGATAGACCGAGCTGTACACATCTTAACCTTAGTGGTCGCGAAGAACACCGCGGCCGCGTAAGCGCTTTAATAATCCACATGAGTTAAGTCAAAAGTATAATCCGGAAATCCCACAGATTCGAGCTGGAGGTTGAACATTTGACCTAGTCATCTATTTTACCAACTACACCATTATTGCTCATATAACCGCTAACATAATAGTTAAAACAACTTAATATTTTACGATCATCGTTAACCGAAACAATAACAAGCCGGTCTTTATTATCACTAAATGGCCGGCAGTACCCGCGAGGTGGCGCACGCGCCGCCGACCAAAATAGATCTCTCGATAGTGCTACGCGCCGCATGTAATTTTAGCGCGGTTCCCTGTGCACACGCACCCGTAAACCCCGACTTGATAAAGGTAAAATTCACCTTTAATTTTTTTATTACTTGAAGGATTTATTGGACGGGGTATTGTGGGATTATTTCGTGGAGTGGGGATTTGTTAGTTCTATTAAAAAGTGGTGGAATAAGTGCTTATGAAGAGGTGTGAGATGTGTGTTGGGTAAGGTTACAGTGCGTACCAAATCTGGAATAAGTTTACGTTGAGTTGTTACTAGGTTTTCCCTAGGAGATGCTTGAATTTGTATAAGGTTCAAGTATTTTACTATTTATTAAATAAATATACTGAGTTATTTTTATTATAAAAGTGACAATTAATTATAGAAGTGAAATTTGTTCTTGTAATCACAAATCACAGTCACTAGAGGACTGGACTTGGAAATTTACGACGATCAAATGCGAAATATTACATAGATTAAAACGTTTATTTATAGTTATATTTGTATTTTATAAACATAAATTTACAGACCCTATAAATATAACTTAAAAAAATTACATTAATAAATATCATCACGACCATATAGCGTGGTGGTCGGAAACTGATACGGAAATGTACGTCAATGCGAAAATGGCCCAATTATTGATATTTTACAAGATACCTATTATTCAACATCCTACAAAAAGTTGACCTTGATTTAACAATGATTTATCGATAATCCGTTTTTCTCGTTGTCTTAGAGAATAGTGGCGATTTTCTAGAAATTATGCCCATTGAAATGATTCTTGTTGTATCGATGGTGCGTTTACCAACATGAAGTTTATATATATATAATCACCCAAATCGAAACGAATGTTCATGGATCCCACAAAAACTTGTATTTAGGGGATCGAACCCACCAATTGACCCAGTGAGCCATCGTCAATTGTATTTGAAGCACAATTGTTTTCCAACGTTGCAAGAGGCATCACAATTTGTTGCATAAGTTGCATACGAGGAACTGATCTATAAGACCTTTTATTTTCCTTGGTGTTTACCCCCTGACATTTAGAACGGCACGCGGCCGCTAGAGTCGTATATACAATGTTGTCCATTATACTATTGACCGCATCCTAAAATAACCAGATGAAATATGCAAACAGTTTGTGATGTCACACGGGGACTTTCTCTTATGTAGGTAATTAGTACAAAAAGTTAACAATTAAATAGTTTATGTATCACATTTGTTTAAAAAACGTTTTATACAAAACATAACTGAAATACCCTAAAATAAAGATTGATTAAAGATGGATAAAAACGTTGAACGAAATATAAAAAAAAATAAACACCGTCACACATATTCTCCAAGCAGAGGTCGCAGAGGTGTACCGTTCATTTACATCCAATTAACGCCGGCGATATTAAGTCCCAATGTAATAGGGGGCAAACCTATTGGCATTACTATATCAGGCACAATTGCGCACTCCGGTCAATTACTGCTAATTTTCCTATAGAAAAAACTACACTGAGATCTAGGATTTGAACCCAAGACTCTACGCGCTCTACACACGTTCTAAACCAACAACGCAGACAAATAATATTAAAAAAAAATCGGATATGTAAAATTTTTTACCAGTCAATAAACTGGAAATAATACAAACCTACCTTCTTAATATTTATTACTAACTCATCGCTTCGAGAATAAAATTCAAACATCTACACGATATAGAGTTCAAACTAAAGTCGACATAATCATTGTAACTGCGGAACTATCGAACATACTAATAACATAATCAATACAGTAAGATGCACCTTTCATCTACTGAGGATCCTGCATCCTGCCCCGCTCCGCAGATTTTAGCCTTGCGTCCGGTGGCACAATCCAGCACTAATTGAATAGTTCCGCTTTCCGCGGTCTTCTCTCCTTGGCTCCTACCATCGGTATTATCATTGGGATATTGTTTATTTACTCTTTGTGGCACCTGGACCAACGTGCTAGTAGAATATCCCCAATTACACATGGGAGAATCCGTTTCTATACAGTGAAGCAGTTAAAGGGTACGGCGGTTACGAGCTGCACTGACTTCTATGCTTCTTATTAAAGCAATAATCTTATAGGAGATAAAACAATTGTGTGGAAGTGGAAACATGTAGGTACCGAGAAAAATCTAGAATATCTTACCATGACCAAATAGACCATGTCTTATCAGAAGGGAACGTCAAGAGAGTATGAGACGAACTATGAGACCTGAAGGGAAAGAACCTGTTGAGAATCTAAACTGTAGCGAAGAGTAAATAGATAGAGAAGTTATTGTGAATGAGCAGCCGGTGTCTGCTAGAGTATAAAGGACCCATGTAATGTAGCTAGTTAAAGGTTTAAAGCAGCCCCGTGCTCGAGCTGCTTGTTGAAGGTAAACCTCCATTTCATTCAAGTTGGTTTAAATCATGTTGGTGAAATGTTATATGTTAGGTTATTTGAATTTGAAGCAAATTAGTGTAGATTACAACAATATTCCTCCCATGCCAAAATCGAACACGCTGCTACTCGTTCTAGTAAGCCGAGTGGCTTCCACTCAGACCATGCAGTTACTGTCGTAATGCAATCGTTATATTAATTTTTGATCATGGTAGAGACCAGGGGACCAGAAGGCACAGAGCCATACAACCCGGCAATGCTGCCAGCCTGGGCATACAGTCGAGCTATAACGATTTAATAACAACACATATAGGTTTATATTTATACTGTTATTAAGTTAAAAATATTAATCTTATTGTTTTTGAATAATATAAATGTGTGATAACTAAATTGAAATATATATTTTTAATAGTTGATAGAGACGGAATGGCGTTTCAATATTGTTTTAATGAATTTAGTGAGTGAAATTGTACCTACATTAATTACACAATAGCTTTTTGCGTACATCTACGGTAACAAGTGGCTTTATCCATTTACGAGGAAACCGCATGCAGAGTACAAAATTGGATCCACCAGTGAGCAACTACTCGGAAAGCTCTAATGAGACCTGAGCACTTAGCACGAACAGATTGAGTGAGTGTAACGCTTTCCAGTTTGTATGCCATCCTTTTTATACTACACATTTAATGAATAATGATGAACCTGATAGCATGCTTTCCTGATACCAATCTTTTCATGCTAAGCCCGCAGCAACCAAGCCGCAGCGAAGCGCAGATTTAAAATGATGTTAATTTAAATTCATTTAGCGGTAATGGCCGATAGCATGTTTGACGTTGTTAATACGACATTTAAATTTACCACTCGGTCCGTTGATAAAAGCTTTTTGTATTACACCATTCGTTAAGTACGTAGCGCTAATTGATTATATTTTACGCTTGGCGGCTGATGTCACAAACAAAATGGCATATAGAATGTTTTGATATGTTACTACATGAGGGAAACAGCTAAATGTAGTTGTTTTGCGGCAGTTAACATTAGGTTTATGCTGAATTTTATAAATTTAGACCCTTGACCATCATTAAGATTTTCGTACGATAATGAGCAGGGCAGGGAACATGTCAACACTGTTCACTTGTTTAACGTGGTGACTCACAAATCACGATACACTTGTTATCGTTTCGCTGAGATAGTTTTGGTGCCAATATAGCAGGGGATGTTCCTGATATTATTCTTAAGTCACATCGTTTTACATGACCCTTCAGATCTTTTTAAGTGTCTCTATGACGCAGTAGTTTCCTTACGATGATTTTCTTTACTGTAAAATATAGATTTAGAAAACACAAAATGGCGAACTAAAATTTGAAATCTGGGCCTTGTTAATACAAAACGAGCGTGAGGTTATATTACTGATTTATCGGAAACATCCGAAACCAGCTTTGTGTTTTATACAATTCTTATAAAATACACTTAATTCCCCATTAAATACATATTTGTTACCAGAAATGCGTATATTCAGAAATCGAGTGTACTCGTATAATTCGGGAATAAAGTGTATTACTATACTAGAAAAAAAATCACAATAAAACTGACAGAATTGTGACATAGACATCCACTCTGTATCAAATCCTAAGACAAAGTATACTCATCAATCTCGACTTCTTTCGAAAACTTGTCGACTCTAAATCGAAAACCCATGGTTCGTTTGCAACAGCCTAATTAAATATGTATCGGGTTGCTGAAGCCCAGTCCAGTGTTGCAGTAATTGGTGACAATTGCGTTGTTCAGCTGGGGACTGTGGCTCCAGACGACTGCGGTGGGCAGGGTTGGGTTGGGAAGGGGAGGTAGTCAAAAGGGAGAAGGCAAGGTCTTTGAAGCACGGCATAGAGGGATACCGGTGCACTCCCAGCCGAAACTCCGGAATCTCCAATGTATCGAAGTCGGACACTCTGGTGTCGGTAGGAATCACTTGCCAAAGTCCAAAATTTTCTACAGTTAAAAAATTCCTCATAAGGAAATGATTTTGAAATGTTTAAAGTATCACTTTCTTTAAAAAATTTACATCATCACGCCTATATTCCCCTAGCAGGGGTCGCCGATGTGTACTGTGTACATCCACATTTTTCAGTCGATGTTAGTCCCATGTATTAGGGGGTTAATGCCACTACACCGGGCACAATACCAAACTCCGAAGATATCGGAAATTTTTCGATCGAAGAATTACTGTCTGACCTAGGATCTCGTGATCGCGATCGAGGCAGTCTCGCAGGCAGTCTAAAAGTTATAAAATATCTAGAAATCCTGGCAATTTAGTTGTACAAATTAGTTGTTTTTAATTTTAATTTTTTTATTACTTTAGGATTCAAAATGTCCCGGATATACGATGAAATAGATCCGGTGTACGCCGTGTCCTGCAGCGACATCACGCTCTTTTCCAAGACCAGGGGGTTCTTCAAGAGCCTGACTGAGGAGCTAGTTTCCATCGCCCAAGCTGATGGTTGGCTGCAGCAGTTCCAGGACGTGGAGGACGGGCAGAAAGTCGAGGCAGTTATGGAAAACAAAACTGTAAGTGACGTAGTCTTAGGAAAAATAAAAATATTGGGGAAGGTACCATATTACCTTTCATATTCCCCTGGAGGAAATCAATTTTTGATCCCAATGCTTAAAGGGTATGCCTGTAACCATCCTTTTGGCTTAAAGACCAGCAACAACAGATCGTAAATATTCTCATACCGGATGTTGCAAACAAAATGAAGGTAAAAAACTAAACATCATCATGTCCTTTTTTCCCCAAGCGATGGTGGTAGAGATGTAATCTGTCAACTATATATAGGCGATAGTTTTATGCATCAACGAACAATGGCAAGCAAGCAAGCAAGCCTATCGTCATTATACCGAAAACAATTCTTACGAATATTTATATATAGGCGATAGCTAAAGGCCACTTTGTCCGACCAAAGATTTGAATCCATAACCAGGTGATTGCCACTCGCACTATACGCTGCTAGATCAACGAGGCAGTCGAAATATCAAAACCTGTTTGCCGTTACAAGATCATCCTTTCTAGTGTTTTTTTCTTATCGTTTCGACGGCTGACATGTCAAATCATGTCAAATGTATCTAGAAGAATCTATACAGATCCTTTCTAGTACATCTACAAAATCTATTATGATTTTTCAATTTTTATAATAACTATCTGCACTGTTTACGACCTAATAGACCGAGTCTTATCTGAAGGACAAGTCAAGAGTCTCCGTAACCGGCGAGCGTGTATGAGACGAACTATGAGAGTGGAAGCCAGAGAGGTATGTGAGGAAAGAACCTGTTGGAACTCTGTACTCTCTGCCTACCCCGCAAGCGATCTGGCGTGATGATATAGATAGACTGTTTACATTGTAGCCCATGAAGTACTGTTCAGTACCTTGTGATTGTAGCCCAAAATTGAACGAAGAAACGAACACTAAAGAAAATATACATTTTTATTATTTTAAATAATCTCAAAATTCATATAAATTCTATTCTTCTTACCATTCTCCTTTTTAAAAATACCATGGGTACTTTCCATTCAAAATTACTTCATAAGTAATAGAAGCCACAGTGCTTCCCCCAACTACTGGCGTCAGCGCTCGCAGCCACTTGACGGTTCGGCTTTAAGTGCAAGTGCACTCTTTTGACCCGATTGTCGCCTCGATGGACCCGTTCAAAACCACCCTTGAAACACCACTTACATAAAAGGGCAGAGCTACTAAATTATTACAAACCAATTGCAACTGAAATTTCAACCGTTAAAGTTGACTTCTAAATGGAAATAATTGATGAAATAGTTACGCGTATTGAAAAGACTTAAACGCAATATTGTTACGTACGATTTTAAATTCTATCTTTCAAATTATCAGATTGATTTTTCAATGCAGTGTTGGTAACAGTTACGTAGAGTATACTGCAAGTTATAAACCAGGTGGAACAATAGGTAACCAAGCAATGCTTTCGAAGCACGCGATAGAGATTAAGAAATCGCTTTACCGTAGAGACATGCCATTAATAGACCAAAAAAAGTTCAAAATACATGCCAAATTAACAGTAATATAAGGTAGTAAAAACTACCAGTTAAATCCATTTATGTAATGTGAAACGTATGTCCAATATAATTCTAAAAGCAACTCGCCTCGGCTAAATATTTTAATGTCAGGCATAATTTTGTACCAGAATATAAACCTTTCTATATAATTATATTGTGTCACTGGCTATTGGATTTTTGTATATGTGAAATTTGCACTCTTAACACAGGGATAATTGCTAATGTATAGCAAATTTTGTTCTCTTTTCGAAATAACTTTGATGTTTAATCTCTTTACGCAGTTCATGGAAGCCCTAATGGAAGTATTCTCCAGGATCCAACCGCTGTACAGGGGGAAAGAAGTCAGGGTGTCCCAGGAGAAGCGGAAGGTTGCCCAGGCCGCGATGGTGGAAGGAGACCTGACCAAGGCTTTAGCACTGGCTAGCCAGGCCGTTCTGAGAGCACCCATGACTGGTACGACGTAAATAATGTTTTAGCGATCTCTATATATACGAGACCCGAGGATACTGTATTAGGTGTTCCTGAAAAAATCCTGCTTAGTTAAAAGAAACAGAATTTTCAAAAAAAAAAATTACCACCGCTACCCATGTTCGATTGTGAACGAATATGGACGAGAACTATGTACGCCCACATTCCCCGCCGATTGCTATCAATTACTAATAATTTTTCTGTACAAAAACTCACGAACTCGTAATTTTCTGTAATTTTTTCTCAACGTAGGAGACGCGGCCAAAGTCAAGTTACCTGTACTTTATATCAATTGAAGTCACTTGCTCGTCATATCTAATTATGTATACGGTCATCTCAAAAACTATTACACAAATTTTTATTCAGATTTTCCCAATGGGTAAACTGATTTGTAAGAAAGGTATAGGTCTATAACCTATTGTTACGTTTGCGGGGTAATTCAATGCTAAATATGGTGCGAAAAACTTTACTAGGCGCTGTACGCATAAAGCAGTTCGTCGAACACTACTAAACACAAGTAGTAAACACACACACAAGTGCAACTCGCGCTAGTACCCAAATACTGCTTCCAAGTCACTGAGTCACTCGTTAAATCCTTATATCGTTGCTAAGGTCGCTGGTGTATTCCACTTAGTTCACTTGTTCTCGATTTGATCGCTGTCGCTTCTGAAGATAGACTGTCTCCGTCACCACGCTGAATATATTCCTTTTATACTAGTATGAAAGTTCTAGAACGGACGCGAATCCTCCAAGTACAACAATAGAAAAGTCCAGGTACATCAACAATAGCCGGTGCATTCCGCAAAGCATAATTATTATTACGCACCTATTTGTAAGTAAGTAAATACTTGTTTGACCGCGACTGCGCGCCGGGGAGGGACCTTATAAACGTTTTGGCACTCAAGCACGGATTCTAGATTTTTCTTGACGGATCGATACGTCTCTACGAGTAAGAGTATGTATGACATACTGAGTTCTTAGATTTACGCGAATATAATACATAAATAAAACTATTTTTCGGATTTTATCGCGGTTTATTTTTGATTTTTAAGTATTTTTAAGTTAAGTAAGACCGACGTTTCGAGTGCTTTGCAGCACCCATGGTCACAGGAGGGACTGAGGTGTTAGACGTCCAAAAGGCAAAGTTGTTCCGGGGTACCCTCAAACTTCTTAATAATTTTTGTTGGTCCGATCTACGCAGAAAGAGCTCACGGTGTCTTGAGGTCTTGCAGTGTTATGTTTGGTTTTGGATTTGATTATATTAATTACCGGATCCCAAGTCGTTGGAGTTTTAAAATCAACATTCTCTGATCAAGGGTGTAATGTCCGTTGATATTTAATGAGCACCATAAAATACGTATTCGTCGTATGCGTATAATTCCAGACTGACTCGACACTAGCTTACACTAAATCTTAAATAATATTATTAATCTACCTATATTACAATGCTCTACACTATAATAATAACTCTAATTTAAACAAGAACTTCCAACAAATTAGAAAAAAATTAGTAGTTTTAATTATTGGGGCGTCTGGGAGCTGGGAAAACTAAATATCTCCTCGGGCGAGTCCGGAACTGTCACAATCGTGAGACTACTAATAGGTGCGCATTTTACCCGGTCGCGCGGCGACACCACCGCACCCAGCTACCCCTGCGGCCCGTCCCGAGCCGACGTGTACCCGTTAGCGGACGATGCATTTGGCAGCGGGTTCGTTTCTGGCTGTTCGTTACACAAACCCGTAGTGGTGGTAACCAGAGAAAGTCAATTGTCTCCCGTTTGCTTACGTAATTGATCTATATGCCTGTGTACCGTCGCCCCATCGCTATTCATAACTTTATAATTACTTGGCCCAGACAGTCTATACAAAACGTCCTTCTCAGTTTTTACATTCCTATTTGCACCTTCTACGGCCTCTGTTTATGTTGTGCCGACTTTCCTTTTCTGTTCCCTATTCGGTCTAATGATATCTAAACAAGTACGAATTCGGCGGCCCAACGGCAGCATAGCCGGATTTTATCCAGTCGTTGACTGCTCAACGATCCTTTAATAAATTAAAAATTCCCATAAACCTATGAACGTTATGTTTGCGTTGTATTATGACATAATTATTGACATAATTTAATGTACAGAATATTGTGTACAAGTACATTGGCTATATTAACATCACAAAAATGAGTTAAGCATCTGTAACCGAACTAGGCAAGGCCTGTGTTTCGGCTTTCAGCGACCATCCTCTCAGACAGAATAATATTTTATAGTAGCCTGTAATTTGATATAAACCATAAATTATATTTTTACAACATGCATCCTCTCTTTGTGTCGAATTAAGTGTAAGTGTGTGAAATGTGAGAGGGTGAGTAAAAGTGTGCAGTGTGTAAGATGTATAGGTAGACTGGAACCATTTGGAATAGTGAGTATACTATCAGCATATATCTAGCCAACATAGTCATTGAGTTATATTTATTAGAAGTTCAGTCTCCTGATAATTAAGTCACTGAAGGTATTGGCATACTATTTTCTTGCATTGTGCTTTTGTAATGGGGTAAATATTTATAGTGCTGTTTATTTTATTGTAAGTAACAGGACCGATACACTTGATAAAACGTCAACCAAATTTAGTTTTAGAAGCTGTCACCCGATCACAAACCAAATCTTTTCTACGCCTTTGTGAGAATAGTGGATCATATGTCAGGTTGCTATGTTGCAAGAGAATAACACTAAGTATAAACAATTGTCTAACAGTTCGCAAATCTTCGCAAATCTGATACAATGTCATGGTAGGAAAGTAAATAGGTTTAAAATTAATAACTTTTAATATTGCACGTTGGGCGATCTCGTCAAACTTGAAGGTAGTTTTTGAAGCGCCTTCCCAAGATGATATACAATACCTCATTAGCGATTGGCAAAGTGCATAATATATCTGTTTCAGCAGTTCAGTTCAGTGTATTGCTTTTTAATAACGCGTGTTAATGTTTGAACGGCATTATCCGCTAACCCGTTCGAAGCTAGGCGATAGAGAGCCGTTAAAGTGTGCATAATTTTTAACAAAATCACCGAATTCCTTAGGGGTGAATGGCGAAACATTATGACTAACTTCTTGTTTCGGAAGTCCCCACCTATTAAAAAGTTCACTAAGTCTATAAATTAGCTCTCCAGCGGTCGTATTGGTAACATTAAAGACCGCAATCTACTTAGACATAGCTTCTACAATGACTAGATAAGTTTAACGGCCACGGCCACATCCGCGGCGCATGTCGAGGCGGTGAGTCGCCGTGGGCCGCGAGCACTCGCGACACATTCGTTTCACTGCCTCGTCCACCCCTGCCCACCACACATAACTTCGTGCCAAAGCCTTTGACTTCACGATTCTCATTGTATATCATTAATAAAACTTTTTGTCTACATTGCTCTGGACCTATAGGTCTATGATCCCAGATTAAACAACCTAACCCCTTGTACAACTCTTTTTAAAAATGGTTGTAAATTGTTTATCTCATATTGCGACGAGCAACGTAATATAATATCTTACCTAAATATGGGTCTTATTTTGTTTGTTGTTTAATTACGTTATAATCTAACAACAATGCCTCCTGCACGAAGTGCAGATAAGTTTGCTCGGGTTCGGGCGGCGTGCAACTCGTTTCTTTTATACTAATCGACAAACGAGACAACCCGTCCGCGCTCGATTCTCGATATCAAAACTATAAGCTGATAAAATTATTGCCCATCTTTGTATACGGCTCGCAACCATGGTATACCTGTGTTCGATCCGAATATCCATCCTAGAGGTTTATAATCGGTCCAAAGTGTAAAATGACGAATTGATGGACTTTATTCTCCCGGTGATTTTGAGAATATTTTTCTCGACTTCTTTTAGTGGTCGTGTCGCATAAGCGACTGGCCGCTCGCGGATACCGTCCATGCTAAGCTGAGATAGCACCCCTTTCAATGCCTCGCGCTAGCATCACAGGTAAATATTAATGGATTTAAGAGTCGTAATGTGCAAGTAGCTCCGTACTGAACAATATTTATTTAATTTCTTTGCAAACTATTTATCACATTCTTTAAAACGATGCCACTGTTTTTCTTTTTTGTGTAGCTAGTACAATAGAATGAATATATGTAATGAATGTATCATCCCTAAAAATTATCGCAACTCTGTTACATTTGTTGGCTTCGGAATTTTGGCATTGGCTTCAAATTTTGATGGGACCGTTTTTAAGCCATCTTTGCTCATAATATATCCCAAATACCGTACTTCTTTAACCAAAAAGACACACTTATTTGTTTTTAATTTTAATCCGTATTTATGAAGACTGCTGAATACCGCCTGTAACGCTACCAAGTGGTCCCATTTCGTTTTAGCCCCAATGATCACCTCATCAGGAAATATTGCTACGTTCGGTATATGCTTTAATAAACTAACCATTACACGTTGGAATATGCCCGGACTCAATGACAAACCATCATCATCATCATCATCATCAGCCTATGTCAGCCCACTGCTGGACGTAGGCCTCTTCCATGGCACGCTACTGAGCTCAATCTTCAGCTCTCCTCCTCCAATCCCTGCCCACTGCCTTACGAATATCGTCGCCCCACCTAGCTACAGGGCGCCCTGCACTACGTTTGCCGCCGCGCGGTCTCTACTCAAGAACCAGTCTGCCCCAACGGCCATTGGTTCTGCGGCATATGTGACCTGCCTACTGCCACTTCAGCTTGCTAATTCGCTGAGCTATGTCGGTAACGTTGGTTCTCTGACGAATAATTTCGTTCCGGATTCGATCCCTAAGAGAAACTCCGAGCATAGTTCTTTCCATAGCTCGCTGAGCGACCTTGAATTGGTGGACAAGCCGCACAGTGGGTGGCCACGTTTTGGCTCCGTATGTCATTACAGGTAGGACGCACTGATTAAAAACTTTCGTTTTTAGGCATTGGGGTATGGGCGATAAGAAGACACGACGGAGTTTTCCAAATGCTGCCCAGCCCAGCTGTATCCGTCTCTTAACTTCCTTGTCGAAGTTGATTTTACCTAGTTGGAGCAACCGCCCTAGGTATACATACTCGGAAACAACTTCGAGGGAGGCTCCGTTTACGGCGATCGGCCCCGGGTCAACATGCTTGTTGATCATAACTTTGGTTTTATCTAAGTTCATCCGGAGACTGATTCGCTGTGATGAATTAGCAAAGCTGTCCAGCATCTGTTATAGGTCTTACAACGTTTCAGCCATGATGACGATGTCGTCTGCAAATCGCAGATGGGAGATGTATGCGCCATTTATATTATAGTCGCGAGCTTTCCAGTCCAGCGTCTTGAACATATCCTCCAGTACATTAGTGAATAGTTATGGTGATATGACATCACCTTGGCGCACTCCGCGGCGCAGGTGGATATGTTCAGTCCGCTGGTTCTGTACTTGAACGGTCATCGTTGCGGCTTCAAAAAGGCATCTCATCACCTCGATGTATCGCCAATCGACTTGGCATCGTTGCAAGGAGTCCAGAACTGACCAGGTTTTGACAGTGTCAAAGGCCTTCTCATAGTCTACGAAGGCTAGACGTAGGGGCAGATTATACTGTGCAGTCTTCTGTATTATCTGCCGCACTGTGTGGATGTGGTCTATGGTGCCGTAACCACTTCGAAACCCAGCCTGCTTCGGGAGTTGAAACTCGTCGAGCCTTCGCGCAAGATGGTTCGTGATGACCCTTGAAAACAGCTTGTATACATTGCTCAAAGGCGATATGGGTCGATGGCTTTTCAAAAAGGTTCTGTCACCCTTCTTGAAAAATAGGCCGACCACGCCTCGGTTCCATGCCTGTGGAGTTCTCCCAGTGTAGGGGACAGTGTTAAATAACTTCAGAAGCTCCTTTAAAACTGGAGTACCTCCTGCCTTTAGAAGCTCAGTCGTGATGCCGTCCTCACCCGGGGCTTTTCCATTTTAAGCTGTTCAAGGCCCAACTCGATCTCATCCAGGCTGATCTCGGGCAAGTCTTCTGTGAAGTGGCGTGTAAGGGTGGCTCTGTGATCTCCTCTAAGAGATTCGGGTCGAGGTGCGTGTGAGGTATGGAGCTGGCTATAGAAATTCTTTAGCTGCCCATTAGGTCATATTTTCTCGTTAAGGGGTCGATCAGTAATACCGGATTAACAGTCGCTTTGTAATCACACATTCAAACATAAAATAAAATAAACACAAACATAAATAAAATACATAAAAATACACATAGTATATTATACTATATATATGTATCAACAATGTCACAGGAAATGTTCTCTAATTCTTCTCTTGAAAATATCCAGAGAGGACCTTGCGCGTATGGCCTGTGGAACAGAGTTATAAAGACGCACTCCACGAACAGTAAAAGACCTATCATAGCGACTGGAAGAATGAATAGAACCACAAAGAAGGAGAGAAGTGGCAGTGCGACAAACCCTTTCCTTAGGGACAAGGAAGTCAAAACGCTCACGTAGGTAAATAGGAGCTTTGGGGTTATTAAGGATGGAGTACAGAAGAGAAAGAGTATGTGAGTCCCGGCATTGCTGAATAGGCAGCCCCTTCAATTTTCTTCGGAACTCTAATACATGATCATATTAACGGAGACTGAAAAGGAATCTTTTCACGTAGGGTGACCACATAGTGCCATTGACGTCATTTCGGCAACTTTGCTAATCGACATTTGTTCGAACCAAATTACAGTTTTACGTCATTAGAATTGCAGATCCACTTGCAGATCTTATCGAATAATTAACCAGCCTCGTTTCGCCAGCGACGTATTCGTCGTACGCGAGTAGTCAGTCTGTAACTGTCGTGCAGAATAACGTGTACAGTGTGTCAAATTAAATTAATTTAAATTAAATTATACCCTCATGTGTCATTCCCGTCTGTAAAAATGCTGTTAAGATGGGATCAAATTTCATACCTAACTAGCGCACTCAGGTGCCGTATTATTTAAATATCGAATTAATTCTTTTGTCTGTAATTGTCATACAAAAAGATGCGTCCATTTTGTTAGTGTTGTTAGCATAACAAGTTTATTTTTCCCTACTTTTATTTGCAGAGGACATTATTAGTTCTAGCATTAGATGGTGTTAATATAGTTAACTGCTACATGATTGTTTTAATATTTAGTTAAGTAGATTAAAATATTTTTTTTCTACATTAAATTAACATTAATTTGAATAGTTGAAGTATATCTATTTTTTGATTTTAATATGCATTAAAGTACACGTTACCGTAACAATAACTTTATTATCTTCTTCACAAATGTCATTAATATTTACCCCAAAAAGTGGTAATCTTTCCAGGCTGCCAACATTACGCGGATGGGAAGCGCGGTGAGTGCAGGAAGTTTGTTGATTTTTAGGCTCCTCCGCGCGGCGTGTAATTACGAATGTACGCGGCTTCTGGATTATTTTTATTCTAATTGTAGTCGTAAAATTATAAATACTTTGTGTTTATTAATCAAACTTTAATGATATCAAAATACATGCTTCCCGTGCAAAATTGGGGCAATCCCGTGCAAACTCCATCTCATTTATCCAAATTTATAAAATTTGATTGTAACTGTTTGTTTCTCACCTTTTCACGTGTAAACCGTTGCACAGGTTTCAATAAAAGGCAAGGAAATAGAGAAACAACCATTGTCTCAAAAAAATCAACACAGTCGAAGTCACCGGTTCTGGTTATCCGATATCGATATATCGACCATCCGATATATATCTGATTCAAGCATTATTAGTTCCAAGACGCGGAGTTCGACCTGCAGTTTGATAGCATCTGCTCAAATCTAATTATTTTGAAGTAATTGAGAGCGGAGGAGGCGAGAGGGGTCTGTAGGGACAGGACCTGTTGCAAGTCTGTACTCTCTACCTACCACGCACGAGATTAAAGTGGTTAGATAATTGGGGAATATATAAGTGTTGATAATCTATACTTTATATAAATTGGAATTCCCGCTCACCGCATCTCTTATGTATAGTACAGCTTCATCTGGTTTTCACCAATAGATAGACTGATAATTTTAGATTGCTTTTTTTTGCAATTTGGCCGAGTTTAGATAATAATTTATGTCAATAAAATTAAAAAACCGTGCCTTCTGAGGACTCCTTTAGCGTGCGTTGCGTAAATTGATATAGTTTATGAATATGAAAATACTCATACATTACGGTAGATTGTTTCCTCCCAAACAGTTGTGAAAACAGTCAGCCGTAGATTAAGTGTGAAATCGAGTGTGAGCGAATTGCTAATTTATTATATTTACAGCAAAACATGACTGAAATGACAGACAAAAGACATGTACTACGATCACTCGCTGCGCTGCTCGGCCGGTAGACCCCAGTAAGTCCTCTAGTAAATCCCAGAACAAGATTAATTTCTCACCAATTACGGACATATTCTATATGTTAGTGCATAAACCGATGCACCTGATGACTGATAATAACCTGTCTAGTACGAAACTAAACGCAAATATCTTATCAAAACTATATTCTAAAAACTAAGAACTTAAACTTTATATTAAAATATTATCTACCGGGACACAACCACGCCCCGATGTAATAACAATTAATCTATCTATCTATCTATAACCTCACGCCAGATCCTTTGCGGGGTAGGCAGAGAGTACAGAGTTCCAACAGGTTCTTTCCTTACATACCTCTCTGGCTTCCTCGACTCTCATAGTTCGTCTCATACACGCTCGCCGGTTACGGAGACTCTTGACTTTTCCATCAGATAAGACTCGGTTTATTTGGTCGTGGTAAGATAGTCTAGGTCTTCCCCGGTACCTGCATCCTTCCACTTTCACATTGTATATCTGTTTAATAACAATTAATAAATCTATGAATGTACACGGATCCTTTTTCCTCCTAATTTGGGTTTTACAAAACGCAAAGCTAAATGTCTATGTGACTATAAGACGTGTGAACGGGGGTTGTCCCACCACTTCCATTACATACTATATTCTTACGACTTCATAATATACGACTGCATAATTCTTGGAAATATGCAGATATTTCAAGAATTATGCATATTTCCTTCTCCCTATTTTTCATGTTGATGAGGCGGGAGAGGAGGTGCAATATCGATAACCAGATAGAAGTAACTGGGTATATTTAGATTAGGTAGCCATTTTTCTGACTATTCATAATTCAACTCTTTATGATAATCGCCAGTAAAATAAATACACATAAACTGGGTTGTTAAAAAACACTTCTTCTAGTAGACTGCTACTTCATAAAAATATTATTTTCTAGCTGGCCATACTTTATAACTTACTCATGGATCTCGTGGGAAAGAAAATATACTGCCGTGGAAGTCACGAAAAGTAATGTATGAAATGAAAGAATATTTTTATAAGTCTGGAAACCGCCTGTGAACGGTTTAATGCACATTGAATGAACCAGTACTTATTCGATATGACGTAGTACAACTCTGTGTGTACTTAGGTACACACAGAGTTGTACTTAAGGAGGGTGCTTAAGGAGAATGATATGTTATAGGTTCCGACGAGGCGGCGAGCGACGGCGGCATCTCGCTGGCGCTGGCGCTGTGGCTACGCTCCGAGGTGCTGCTGCGCTGCGGCCGACCAGGCGCCGCGCTCGAGGACCTAAAGCTTGCCCTCAAGGAGCGGCTGCCGGCCAAGATGCGGGCGCAGTACTACTGGAGGATGGGCCACTGCTACCGAGGTAGGCCCCCTCTTATTGTAGAATACCTTTTCAGTAGACCGCAGGTTTTATACCAACACTCAGTTGCAGAAAGTTGATCATTGACGTCATTACATAAAACTGCATTATCACTAATGTACTCATTATTTTAATGTATAATTTGTCATAATTTTGTTATGTGCAAAGTTTTAATGACAGATTAGGGATTAATTTCACCTTTAAAATTAGACTTATATTCCCCAAGCGGGGGTGGCAGACGAAATTTAAACAACGACTCTACACCTGGACGGCGCGACAAGACATCGCCGTGGGCGTGAGATAACCGTTTTGGTGTACATACCGCACGGCATACCGTGACGAATGTTTGACAAGAAAAACTGGTTCCGATAATTGTATTATAGTGACGGATAGACAAGACTATTTTGACTTGTGTACAAGACTTGAATCAAGGACCGACAAAATGTTTTGTAGCGCGAGAAATGTGTTGGCGCCTATGCTAATACTACAGCAGCAGGCGCTCGTCGTGGTGATCTTTTAGGAGACCTTTTCCTGCGATAGAAGTCTTTCAGCTCATTAGCTGAAAGACTTCTATTGCATTATATATTCTTCATTAAGAAGCAACCATCATTTCTTAAATAGCCTATGTCATGATGCATTTAAATCCCAAAAACATGAAATCGTAAACAACATCGATTACAAAATTCCATTTTCGCGAATACGTACCAACGAAATGAAACTCGTAATATCGTGTTCAACTAAAATAATCTCCTCGAGAGCGCTGTTTGTGAAACGAAATTTAATTATTCTTACCTTTATGTTTACCCCGACCCGGAACTTTTCGGGGCATGTGCGGAAATAAGAACAGAACTAGGAAGCGAGAGAGTGAAATTAAATGTACAGAGTGTCTGAGACAGCGGTGGTCTGGCGCTACGAAAATTGAATGAGGAATGGGAATTATGGTTTCAAAACTACTCAAACAAACTCGGTGTTTGAATTTATATATATTTCTATATTTCTCAAGTGTAGGAGGCACAGGTGACATTGCCGACGGTGGGACGATGCTAGGTTCCAATATATTATGTGCCATTTTAGTACAGAAGAGTCTATTGCCATTATTTCGGACAGGATTCCAAACTCCGGACTGTTATTGAGAATGTTCGACCTAGGATTCGAATCCGACCTTCGTGATCGCCAACCGAACTTTGCACCACCAGAGCATCGCGACGTGGCAGTCACAAATGAACCCAAGTGAAAACTCTGAGAGAATCTAACAAGTTTTTTAAAAAATATGTCAAGTAATGTGTCCAAGCAATGCATGGCGACGCACTCTGTTATTTGAACCAAAATGCCTTGATGAAATGTAAACGTACGCACATCTCTAACACGACCGAGAGATTTATGCATCACAACAAGTCCTGACATTCTTTACCATTGCTTTCAAATAACACACTTCAAATCACACAGTTCTTAGTACTCTTTGATAAGTACAAAAGGCTTGAGTTTGAAAGCTATGGATGACGAATGTGTGATACAGATCAACAATTAAGTGTCGGCTGTGACTGACGGGACTCGTCTCGTGGGCGGATCGCTTACTTCCTTCGTCGGGTTAAAGGATTGAGGCTCCTTTATTTAGGAAGTCCTTACAATCGTTTTTTCAAAAGATTACTTCTTTAATGTTTGCTGTTGTAAAGATATTGAATAAAAGATACAAAGTTTACGAGTATAGTCCATTGTTATTATTAGGAAATGAAGAGTGAACTATCTTTGCTTGCGTTTTATGTACTGTATTTACTACTACAGCGCGCGGACACAGTTAGACCGCTCAGCCGAATAGAGTAGAGGAAGACATTTTTGGCACAAGTGAGGACAACATTTTTTCAGATACTTGGGAAAAGACTTATTATATTGTACCTGATATCTGATAGGAAGCAGAAATAACGAATTCTCCACCAATTGCTTACAGGCACATATGAAGCTACTCGCGCAAAAGTGTCCTATGAACTAGCTGGTCGACTGCTGGGCTCAGATGAGACGGCAAAGGCACAGTTGGCGCAGGACATCCAGAGCCTAGACTACACGGCGCAGCCCAAACAAGCCCCTGATAAGTCTGGTATGATTATCAAATTTTAAAACTCCGTGTATAAATAATACTCAACGATTAAAATGATAGCTACAGACTGAGAAATTGACAGAGGTTCATCAGCTTCCGTGAATTTCTCAAAGTCTGTAGCTATGAGTAACTCATTAGTTACTCATATTATAGACAAAATAACTTATTTATACATTCTTTGTGCACTTATGTGTACCTAAGCCATTTTCTGTCTGTCTACCTAGCTCATTTTGTATGTGAGTTGCTATTTTGAAAAGAAATATTCTAATTAAGACCGGCATTACTATTGTAAACTATTTTCACAAGTAGTCACAACAAAAAAAAATCATATTTAACCTAAACCAATTTATAGAATAACATGTAGATTAAGTATTTGGCTATTTATTTTGTAAATGTCGCTGGCGGCAATTTTGGCAGCAGTCGATGAATGCTCCACCTAGCTTTTGGAGTGTGGAAGGGACCCGTTTAATATTTATGGTGGCCTTACTTTTGGAGTGTGGAATGGACCCTTTTCATATATATAATTTATACCTTTGGATATTTATTAAAATATCAATTTTTTGTCTGACCTTGAGCTTCGACTCGAAATGGAGCCAATGTTGCTGTGCCGAACCACTCTTTTACACATCACCAGAAAATGTCACCGTCACAAGCGATGCCTTGCAACTCTTATAATGATCAGTATGTTAACGGTAGAAAGAGTGGATATGATGTCGTGGTCGATCACTAAACATTCACATTACATTTCAGAAACACATTTTAAACAGTAATTATGTATGATGATGTGATCCAGACCGGTTTTGGCCATGGCGACTGAATCAACTCCGTTATTACACAAAACAACCTTGAATTGCTTATATATTATATATACTTATGTTATTTTCAGGTACACCTCTAACTGGGGGAGCTAAACAAAATATGCCTTCACTGTCTAAGCTACTTAAAATCACAGAAGAAGCTAATAAAGTTAGTAACTGTAGTAATTTTAGTAGATCATACATTCAGTATATAGTACTAAATTTCTCTCCATCACCTCTAGGGTAGATTTGCGGTGGCAAATTCCCCTATTAAAACGGGTGACGTGCTACTGGTGGATGGGCCTTACGCCGCCTGCCTCATTGCCGACAACTATGGCTCCCATTGCCTACACTGTTTTAAAAGGTATGGCATTGCCCTATGGTTCTTCCTTCTAGTATGTCATTATCATGTTCGAACAATTTAGTTTACTAGTAACAAACTTTACTACCGCTTTAACTAACTATAAATTTTATAACTAGGTCATGATGCGTTCAGAAAAATGCACTTGAATTTTTGTAGTTTATTTCAGTGATAGTTTCATGTTGAAGTAATATTATTTTGGCAAACAATTGCCTCGCAACATTATGTTACTGTGGTTCTGACCGAAAAAGGTACATTCCAGTTACCTCTAAAATTATTTAGGAAGAAGTTATAACAGAGGGTATCATAATGTATTACACATAAGTAACTAAGGATTGACTTTCAGACTAGAAGATTATGAAGAGCAAGCACCCGTGTGGTGTCCAAAGTGCTCCGGAGTGGCATTCTGTAGTGTCCAATGTCGAGACGCGGCAATATCCACCTATCATGCCTTCGAATGCCAATTCCTTGACCTTTTTATCGGTACGTGCTTGTCTCTTTAACTAACAATTCCAAACATAAGTCAGTAGCAAAGTAATATAGTTTTTAAACATTGGTTTGCCATTTTTCAGGGTCTGGTATGTCTATATTAAGTCACATAGCTCTTCGGATGGTTACTCAAGCGGGACTCGACACAAGCCTATCAATTCACTCCAAATACTTATCCAATGAAGTCAAAACAGTTGAAGGAACTTCACTCAACGATATTGAAGGAGTTACAAAAAAATCTAAAATGAAAAGTAGAAAAGAAAGACTAAATAGATCTAAGAAGGGATTGAAAGGTTTTCAAGAAAAGAGTATTAAAGAAGAAGAAATAAAAGTTGATGATAAAATGACTTTTGAGGAGAAACTGGAACTGAAAGCAGCGCAGATATACTCACTGTGCACGCATTCAAGTCTAAGGAGGGGGGAAGACTATTTGAAAAGGATCATAATGGGAATGTTCCTTACTGAATGTTTGAAAAAGGCTGGTTTCTTTAAGAAATATGAACATGACAATCTGGCAAAAGGTAACTAAGATTTTTATAAACTACTATGGTAGTTTCGATGGGAATGAAAATATTAGGTGGATTGGTTGATTAAATTAAAACTTATATAAATTAAGTTTAAGCCTACGAGTACGAGTTTCCCATTATATTTTTTTCGAATCTTTTTGCAACAAAGCCTTCAGTTTAAATAATTTGACAAAGATTCTTAGTAAATTGAAAAGTGGCACATTCTGTCTTCCACGCATAGGACCAAGAATCTTTGAAACATTATTTTCCTGACAGCGTCTCCTAGGTTATATATTCCACTTCTAGCTTACAAGTCAGTGGTGGAGCTGGTAGTCCGCAACCTGCAGCTGCTGCAGTTTAACGCGCATGAGATATGCGAGGTGGTGCGTGGACAGCACCTCTTCACCGGCTCCAAGTCAATCTACATCGCCGTCGGGATATACCCCGTAGGAGCGTTATTCAACCACGAGTGTTATTCTGCCGTGGTCAGGTACTTGTAGAAACCTTTACAATCTTTTCATGGACTGCTTAGACTGTTTGATATTAGACTGTTTGTCTCACTAAATTGAGTAGTAATGCGTTTGATCTCTGCACTATATACATTTTTGTATGACTCCCTAAATGTCTTTTTTTATGTAAGTATCTGCGTGTTTGATTGTGCTTACAAAATATGTCCACAAAATAGAAGTAATACTAGTTGGTCAATGATTTTCTTATATTGAAAGATTGCATTATTTTTAAGCTAAGACCACGTATTCACGGCATAATTTTAACTTCTTAAGAGTTATAAGTGGCGTTCAGAGTAAATGTTGAATTGGGACTCGCACATAGCATAGTCCTTATTTTACATTTACCATCAGTTTTTTGATTCAGTTAATTGAAATTACTGGGGTCCTATTTCCTAGATTTCATAAACCTATTTTTGTACTAATACTGCTAATGTAGTAACTACTTACCTGATAGATACTTCGAGGGCCGCAACATAGTGCTACGTGCCGCCCGCCCGCTTTCTCCTGGCGAGGTGGTTTCCGAGAACTACGGCCCTCATTTCATGATGCGGGGGTTGAAGGAGCGGCAGCGCTCACTGACCTGTCGGTACTGGTTCAGGTGCGAGTGTATCGCATGCAAGGAGGACTGGTCCACGCTGAAACAAATGTCGAGCGATACTCCACCGTACATTAGGTGAGATCTATCTATCTATATCATTACGCCAGATCTCTTGCGGGGTAGGCAGAGAGAGATGAGATGATTCCTTAAAGGCTATGTGGAACTACGGTCTTCGCAAGGCAAGAGTTGAATGAAATTCTTTTTGATACGCTATCCAGTACCGTTGGTATTTCCGTAGTAGCTAGCCCTCTGGGGTCATACAGAATGTTGCAGAATGACGGTAACTGAGGCTTGAATACGATCGCGTTTATTTGAGAGTCACATCATATTCAACAATGCGATAGACGAAGTAATGTTAACCAATTTTAAAAATTATTCTCAAGAAAAAACACCCAAAAATGCGACAGAAACGTAATCTTTTTCTTCAGGTGTCCAAACGTTACGTGCTCTGGTAAGTTCAGAGCGAACCTGCAGTGTCTGCCCAGCAGGTGTGGCAAATGCTCCACTACCATCGACAGGCAGCTTGTCAAGATCAACATGGAAACTGTGAACCGATGCGTGCGACAGTATCAGGTTGATGGATGCTAGACTTATTGTGTTTTTTTGACCTTAGCTCTTAAACATGAGATTGGTAATGAAATAACAAACACCTCAGTCCTTCCAGTGACAATGGGTGCTGCAAAGCACTCGAAACGTCGGGAACTTAAAAATCAAAAATAAACCACGAGAAAATCCGAAAAAACAGTTTTATTTCATGTGTAATATTCGCGTAAATCTAAGAACTCAGTATGAGATTGGTAAATTTAATATCCGGAGATCTAAACAAATAGTTTTCAAGAATCCTAAATAGTTCATGACAGTTAAAGCAAGCTCCCACGCAGTGACAGTCCAGATTCGTAGAAGGATAGAATAATGCCATTGTTTTTCCTAATAATGGCGTGAAAGGTGCCCAAAACTCAGAAATAATTAAATATAGGCTCACCCCCTATTACATTAAGCAGGTTGGATCATTTTCGTGTTTTCCAAATATATGGCAATAGGCTCACCCCCTATTACGTGGACTTAACATCGTTGACGAAAAATGTGTGTACTCAGTACACCTCTGCCACCCCTGCTTGGGGTATATAGGGGCGACGGGGTGTTTCCGACTAAACTTTTTGACACTGTTGTGATGTATGCACCAACCGTT
Organism: Phalera bucephala; assembly: GCA_905147815.2. Classification (NCBI taxonomy): domain Eukaryota; kingdom Metazoa; phylum Arthropoda; class Insecta; order Lepidoptera; family Notodontidae; genus Phalera; species Phalera bucephala. The sequence continues at coordinate 30,196,921 of LR990609.1, forward strand.
TTTGTTTCATACTTTTCAGGAAGGTGCCAAGTTAATGGACGAGGAACGTCCCGAGGAAGCGGTCACAGTGATAAGTGAGGCGATTGACTTGTTCCACGAGGTTGCGCGCGCGCCACACCGCGATACACACCTGGCGCAGGAGGCGCTGCGTGCTTGCTTCTCCACCGCGGGCAACATGCACGTCGTACGAAGCATAAACGCCGCGGAGAAAGTGAGGGAATAAAATACTTGTCAAAATTCCAAACTTTCATCAATAGGTGCTAATAAATATGAACTGTAAGTGTAAGCGCATCGGGTTTGCTAAAATTGGTCGTAGGGCCCAAACGGAGATGGCGGGATAAACTAAATGTCTTTTTTAAAGACTGACCTGAGATATAACAGAAGAGAGGGGAAAAGTGAAAGAAGGCCTTTTCCCAGCGGTGGGGTAACAATAGGATTAATAATAAGGCCAAAAGACATTGGCGGTTGTTATATACTTCAGTATATATTATATGCAATGCCTGGATATAGGAAGCGTCAAGCTACGGTTCCTGTCTCAGATGTAGACTATATCCCAACTATATACAGTCGCCCAATTATGATAAAATTATATATTTTAATAAAACTTCAGACGCAAGATTTTACATAAACAGCTCTAAATCGTATATTTACCCGCCTACTTCACCAGTTCAACAAACTACGATATTGATATGTAGTACCATTATGTAAACGAAATATTAATTAGGAAAATTTGTTTCGACCATAATTATATCAAATTTCGTGTTGCTTCCGAAAATATGCATGCAATATTTCAAAATATGGACAATGTGTACATATACATATTTCTTTTATGAAAATAAAACATCTAGTCAATGGAATATTACAAATATATGCAAGAATTTATTTCTAAAATAGTTATATTATTTCACTTCTAGTGTATGTACCTGGGTCACACTATTACGGCGGCACGGCCGCGTCTTTAGCAAACCTGCTATGAACGCGTGGCCTTGGTCCAATTCAACGAACCATGAAGAATCACAAGTTCTCATAGTCCAACTGATCGGACTACGCGGAAATAAGAGTACCTATCATGGATATATTACCCTAAATGCATTGAGCACTCTGCGAAAAAAACCTGATCACAAGGATACTTACTACGTCTCTTTCTAAGTAGGGTGACTAAAAATTAGTAAAATTATGGACTTGTTGACATATGTCTATCTATCTATCTATCTATATCATTACGCCAGGTCCCTTGCGGGGTAGGCAGAGAGTACAGAGACATATAAATAAAGTATAATTATCGGGCACTGATTATTATCGTAATTCTTTCTTTCTACGCATATGCCTCATTTTAACTCCTCTGATCGGGAAACACTATCAAAATTTTAAGTACTTTTCGGAAGCGGCCGGGCAGGCGAGGCCATTTTTGGCGATGTTAGCAAAATAAAATATATTATTAAAAATTATAGCAAATTTTCAATTGAAATAAAAAGTAAACGACTTTATGATAAATACGTGTTTTGTTAAAATATACTTTGGGACGGATGGGTTAACCGCCGACATATGCACGAAGGCGATCCAAAACGACAGGGGAGTGTTCTTAGCGATAGCCAATAAGTGCATGTCGCTGGCGCACTTTCCGACACAATGGAAGACAGCACACGTTGTCATACTCCGGAAGCCAGGCAAGGAAGACTACACCCAACCAAAGTCTTACAGACCAATCGGCCTGCTGTCAGTTCTCGGGAAAATCGTTGAGAAACTCATGATAAGCCGCATTCAGTGGCATATTCTCCCAACACTGAGTGTAAACCAATACGGCTTCATGCCACAGCGTGGCACAGAGGACGCTCTCTATGACCTAGTGAAACATGTGAGGTCGGAAATCGACAAGAAGAAGTTAGTAGTCATAGTTTCGCTGGACATAGAGGGTGCCTTCGACAACGCGTGCTACGACAGCTTTAAAACATCAGCTAACATTAAGGAAGTGTCCGAAAAACCTGTACGCAATGGTGGCGTCCTACCTCCAAGACCGAAAGATCAAGGTCAATTATGCCAGAGCAATGTGTGAAAGGGTAACCAAAAAAGGTTGTGTCCAAGGATCCATAGGAGGACCGACCTTCTGGAACATAATCCTTGATACCCTGTTGCAAAAACTATCTGGCCAGGACGTCCACTGTCAAGCGTTCGCGGACGACGTGGTTCTAGTCTTCTCAGGAAAAACAACACCTGACATGGAGCCGAACATCAACACAGTCCTGGCAGGGGTGGTGGAGTGGGGTAGACAAAACAAACTCAGCTTCGCAGCACACAAAACGAATGCAATGCTGCTGACAAGGAAGCTGAAATACACCACTCCGGCAATCTACATGTCGGGAACAAAAATACAACTGGTTGACAAAATAAAGCTCCTAGGACTCACCATAGACAAGAGACTCACCTTCAAACCACACGTAGCCGCAATTAGTAAGAAAGCTGCGGATATATGTAAACAGCTTGCGCGTGCGGCGAAGGTGTCGTGGGGTCTAAACGGTGAAATAACTAGAACAATCTACGTCGCGGTAATAGAGCTAATTGTGCTGTACGCTGCGAGCGTGTGGTCCCAATCTACGGAACTGCAGATGATCCAAAACCATCTGCAAGCAATCCAGAGGGGCTTTGCTCAAAAGATCTGCAAGGCGTATCGCACAGTGTCTCTTACATCGGCATTAGCTCTGTCTGGGCTGCTACCCCTGGATCTAAGGGTACAGGAGGCGGCGGCTCTTTACACAGCCAAGAGAGGGATCAGAAAAGACTATATACCACCAGGAAGGGAACTGGAGCAAGGGTGAGCTTCAGAGAACAGCTTAACCCCTCCAAACTCACAACAACAGAGTATGGACGGACTCCCAAACCCTGGAAAGCCACAACATAGTCGGGCCACACATCTATACCGACGGCAGTATAATACTTGGCAGAGTGGAAGCTGCAGTAACGTGGTGGGAAGGGGGAAGGGAGACCGGGTCCTCAACTTTCAATCTGGACCCCCACTGCACTGTATTCCAGTCGGAACTTTATGCCCTCCATAGAGCGGTGCAAATGATAAAAGCCAGCGGGGTAAAAATAGCAAACGTAATGAGCGACTCGAGATCTTCGCTCGACCTGCTGGCCAATCCAAAAACAACGCACCCTCTAGCCAAAACCATAAAGGGGAGCATAAATGAGATCAGAGCAGCCGGAGGGGACGTCCGCCTCTTTTGGCTCAAAGCGCACGTGGGGACCGCCGGTAATGAGCGCGCCGACCATCTGGCGAAATCGGCGGCCCAGGCATCTGCCACCCACACAGACTACAACAATATACCCGTCATATGTCAAGAAAACCATCAGGGAAGAGTCAGTCCGTAAATGGCAGACCAGGTATGACTTTTCAAGCACAGGGCTGGTCACAAAGACCTTCTTCCCCGATGTTGAGCGAGCTTACTCCATCGTAAGGAAAACAAGGTTGACCGCCAACCAAGTGCAAATCTTGACGGGACATGGAGGAATAGCGGAGTACTTGCACCGATTCAGGCTAAAAGACAGCCCAGGATGTGAGTGCGACCCCAACATCAGTGAGTCTGTATGGCTCGTAATCCTGGATTGCCCGCGCTTTGCGGCTGACAGATTGGACCTGTAACAGAGGTTAAATGAAAACCTCAGCAGGACCAAACTGGCGGCCATCATGGCAGACGACGATGCGAGACTGCACTTCCTGAAGTTTGCAGATAAGGTTATCCGCATCTGCCTCAGAAGGAACAGCACTCTGGCATCAAAAACTTCCCCAAGAGATACAAACACAGACACCAACAACACTAACACACCAACACAAAACCCCACGTCACCTCTGGCAGTCGCCATTCCCAAGAGTATAAATTTTCTTGGGAGAGGCGAAAGTGGGAAGCCGGGTATTCAAATAAAATCAGTCGCCCTGTTTATGGACGATAATTCCGAGCGCATTGGCATTGACTACTGCAATGCAAGCGGCCCCAAACGGGTAACAATCTCGCCCGGGTTTACCTCCCTTCTTCATGGCAGCTCGTTTAAGAACACAATGAAGCATAAGAAGTTCAACGAGCTGCAGAACGCGGGGATCGGAAACACAGCGTGTAGAATAGTGCAAACCAAGAACAAGGCCGTGGCATAATTCCAAGCGCGCGAGAACACCTCCCAATTTGCCCAAGCATGCAGTTTTCTGATCAACCTAGCGGGGAAGGGTGACAAGCCAACAAAAGTAAGCGGAGACGCTATGGTGGTGGAATTTGAGGAATGTGAGGCCGCCGACCACATCGGGATAGTAGAAGCCTCAAAACACCACGAGGTAGTGGCCTATGAGGATAGAGGATAAAACCTCGACTTCCTACGGCCACGACAGCCAGAAAACCTCACAACAAAAACCCCAACTGACATCTAGGGACACCCCATAGCGACTCAAGACGGGCTCAGCAGGTCTGAACGCCTACAAATGAGGGCAGCTCTCGAGGAGAGCACAGCGAAGCAGAAGCCAAAGGACACAACAGGTGCCAAAAAACTCGCGCCTTTACAACGGCGCTCGGGAAGGCGGTCCTCGGCATACCAAGTGTGCTGGGGAAAAACATCAGGGGGAACCAACGGGCGGAGGGGGTGGCAGTCGCCGCCGAAGCGTTCTTGAGGGAGCCCCCTCCCAAAAGTCATAAGAAGAGCCGGAAGAGGCTCGACCAAGAGCCCAGATGGGACTTGTCGATCCGCCGGAGCTCAGCGAGGCGACGGAGCCGCTGCAACACACAAAAAACGCGTTCTTCGAGTTCAAAGCAATCACCAAAGCAACAAGAAGGGTTAATAGTGAGACCTGTAGATCCATCCTGCAAACCTATCACTTGGGCAATGAAGGATTGCTAGAGGTGAAGCTCGAGGAGGTAGAAGCGGCGGTGTACGACAACGACAACTCCACCACGTTAAAAGGAAAAATGTCGGGGAAGTACATGGCGGCCTCTAGTGGAACCAGTGGTTTCGTAGAATACGATGAGGAGTTGTCCCGGCGAACCGGCAAACACAAGTTCAGAACCCCCCCTAACGACCCAATAGTGGTTGCGGCGAAGTGCACGAGGGTGGTGCTCGACGACCGGATACTTGAGATGGCAAAAACCGTCTCAAGTGGCCGGGGTCGGGGGCCCGCAATCGAGCACTGGACCGTACCCAAAATAACATGGGTCAACGGGGTTCCTGGATGCGGAAAAACAACATGGATAATAGCAAATTAGAACATCGAAAGCGATATCCTAATAACATCTACAACCTAGGCAGCGAATGACTTAAGGGAGAGACTCGCGCAAAAGGTTAAAACAAACACCAAGAGGAGGGCCCGCACTATGGCTTTAATGCTGGTCAACGGATTGAAAGAAGGTGAAGAGTGCACACGTATTATCATCGACGAGGCACTCATGAACCACTTTGAAGCCGTAGTGATGGCCATCAAGATAACGCGAGATGGCGCGAGAGAGGCTCTTCTCGTCGGCGACTGCAACCAACTGCCGTTCATTGATAGGGAGAACCTGTTTCGACTGCGTTACAACCGCCCAGACTCCGTGGCGCGTGTCAACAGGGAGCTGCTCTGCACTCACAGAAACCTAATGGACGTAGCGTATGCCCTCAACGAGATATACGGGGGCATATACTCGTCCAAATCCTGGGTGAGGTCCTTGAGCCTCAGTAAGTACACGGGAGCGCAAATTCCAAAACACCAGGAGAACACCCTGTTCCTGGTGCACACCGAGGCCGAGAAGGAAATCCTCCTCGGCCAGGGCTATGCGTCGGGAAACGGGTCGCGCATCCTCACCGTGCATGAGTCTCAGGGACTGACGAGTGAAAACCTGGTGATAGTGCGAGCGCTCCCCGAAAGGCTGAAGCTCCACGAAAGCTATCCACACGCGGTCGTACCTATATCTCGCCACACTGGAAATTGCGTCTACTACACAGACAGCTGTGAAGGGGACGCAACGGCTACACTAATAAGCAGGGCAGGGGCAGCTGCGACCAAAAAAATAAAAGAATACAACATTAAGATGGCTATTCGCAGTCGTGACATGGTAGTTGTTCAAAAGCTGCTGGAGGCGGAGGCCTAAAGGAAACCCTCACAAGCAGCCAAACACCTACACAACTGAGGCATTCTCGCTCAAAGGCAAGCCAAAACAGAAAGCCTCATTAACTTACATAAACCTTTAAAACAATAACATAAAAAAAGTAAAAAAAAAAATTAAACAAAAAAGAAATTAAGGGGATAAAAACCTCTACTGAAGTACCGCAACAAACAAATACCAAACAGTGAAACAACAAAACCAAAAAAAAAATAAGCGACATGTACCATACGAGTGCATATAAAAGCAACTACTAACAAAACAAATGAAACAAAAAAGTTGCGGGACAAACCGGGCCCGCAGTCTAATTATAAATAACAAAAAAAAAATATATACTTTTACAAAGTTTATCACCTAATACTTTTAAAATTCCTACCACGAATATTCGGGCCCGAAAAATGCAAATGTTTTTACGTAAAAACAATATTTTTGAAAAATTTCAGAAAGCTCCGAGGAATAATGTATTGCGCTTACTAATCGCAAATCACTAATAAATAAACCTGCACATATAATATTAGGTCATCTAAGCAACAACGAAATAACAACACAGAAACATACCTGGAAAACTACTAAAACAATAGCCTACATTTCGGCCTAGGTAGACCGTGAAAAACGAAATAGTTTTTACAATAATGTAAAGGTTTACTAACTATTTTTTTGGCAAAAATAGAAAGTATACATCCTATTTTAGTATCATACAAGTTTACTTTTTCCGTTGAGAATCTCAAACAAACACTGTTTATCACTTATATTTTTCAACTCCCGATAACATAATGTACACAAACGTTTTACTAACACATTCTAACAAGAATTCTTATATGATTCATTCATCAATAACAATAACACATTTTATTTGTTTACACTCACGGCACTTGACAGCCGCTTAGCGGGCATGCGCGCTTATCGGATGTTTACTTTATCCATTCACGATACCACTACAAAGTATTATACATCAACAGAACGAGAATAATTTCCTCTACATTTCGTTAAAACATTATCTATGGCTACAATTTAGTGTTGAGCCACAAAACCAATAAAAAATGGATTCGCTCAACGTTTGAATCCATACGTTCCCGAGTTTACGGTGAAATTATGTACGTATGAATTCATACGTTCCCGAAACTAGAGGTTAAATAAGTAGTAATCAAAGTTTTTCATAAAATTCCCCATTTTCTTGCTGACTGTACATTTTTTGAGTAACTGTTAATTCAGCTCCAAATGTTGCAAAAATTAACAATAGTCTCCTAAGGCTGCTTTTCTGTAGCTATAACGGTTGCGATAGCTGCCCTTACAGTCCCATCTTAATCCATCCTGTATATACAGACTTATTCAGAACCGTGTTCGTTTAGAACTCGTTTATTTGCAGCGTATTTAAACTATATCATAAATATATTCCGTATTATCGTCTTCTTATGGTCAGAGTACTACATCGTGCGAACGAGATACCAAGCTCCAGGCTAAAGCTCTCACTCATCATGGTTTCTCAAGTTGTTTAAAATGGTTTTAACATGGATATAATACAATGGGTTGAGCACTCTGCTAAAAAAACGGGATGTCAAGGATACTCACTGAGAGCCTTACGTCTCTTTCTAAGTAGGTTGACCAAACATTGCTAAGATTATGGACAATTGACATGTAGTTAACGTATTATCTCGGGCACTGTTTATTGCCGTAATTCTTTGTTTTTACGCATATGCCACATCTCAAATGAGTAGTAGTCAGAAGTCTTTGATTAAATTGACCATTTTCTTGCTAACTGTAATTTTTTTTTCAGTATCTTAAATTCAGCCCCAAATATCGCAAAAATTTTGGATAATCCCCAAGAGCCATTATTCTGTATCTACAAGGCTTGAGATAACTGCCCTAATTGTCCCATCTTAATCCATTCTGTATATAAAGACAAATTCAGAACCTTGTTCGTTTTGAACTCTGTATTAAATGGTTTACAGCGTATTTAAACCACATCATAAATAGGTATAGTCCGTATTAGTTTTACCTTATGGTCACCGTACTGCATCGTAATGGGTGCGAGCATGACACCGGTATAAATACACCGACATAAATTCATGGTACCGGTTTATAGTTCGACTCATCGGACCACTAATAAATGTGTACGGATCAGATAGAGAAAGCATAATAAGTTCTGATAATAAAATCTCCTTCAATAACTAACATTCTTAATTATGTCTATTGTACGATCAGGTCGTCATCCTATTGATCTGATTGTATTTTTCTAGTAGGGTTAAGAATAAAAAACCAGGTAAATAATGATAGTGCTCAGTGAGAAGACTAAAAAGTTCTTGATCCGATTGATCGAACAATGCGTTCTAAAAATATTTTGTCCTCGCAGCTCAATTTTGCAATTGTATCAATAGGATTTCTTTTTAAACATTTATTAAACATTCTTAGGGCAAAGCAGAGAACAAGCCCTTGTTATAACGTGACGCCAGCTTGGCAAAGCTCGCCCGCGTTCACGGCTTGCGTAGACTACTTAGTAACACCATGTTTCGTATATGAAATAAAACATCAAATAAAAGTATTGTGCCAATCTATTTTATTGATACCAATAATTTTCCAATTATATCTAAACAACCTATATAATCCGTAACCTGCGAGCGTCTAAGAGACGACCTATAAAAGTGAAGGAAGCCTAGAGGTATGCAAGGAAAGAACCTGTTGGAACTCTGTACTCTCTGACTACCCCGCAAGGTATCTGGCGTGATGATATAGATGGATATCTACACAAAAGATTGGGCAGCCGGGCGATGCCTATTGATCTGCAGATGTGTAAAAGGAGACGATTCGCAAGATTGGCCTGAAATAAATTGAGTAACTAACAATATTTATAAACGCTGCTGATTTATCCATTTCATAGGATAATTAGCAGTCTAATGTTCATATTAAGAGAGCAATTATTAATTAAAACCAGTTTCCCAGAAGACATTTTTAAATGGTGTTTTATACAAGACGCAGCCTCAAAATTCCATCATCTATAAGAGTGCTTCAAAAGCAACAAAAAAATCTTATAAACAAAGTATACAGTAAAATAAAATATCTAATAGACTGAATAAATTCCACTATTAAACATAGAAAGGACAACCGTCAACCATTTGAGAACTTATTAAGAGTTCAGTCTAATTTTCGAATATTTTTAAAATCGTTACATATAACGTAACTGACAGACTGGCTGGCTGGCTGTTAGAAACGCAATCTTGTGCTGTTAACATTAAGGAATACAATGAAGACAATCGTTATAGCAATTTTAAAATGGATTATAGTATTTTTCATGTAAGGTAGGTACTGTGACAGTTGTAAGTGTTTTTAAGGAAATTATACTTTATTCAGTGGCAATAAGAGGCACGACCGGTTACTATACTTATGGTTTTATGCCTTAACACCATTGAATTAACTATTAATTTTGTTTGGTGCTGAGAACTGTCACTACCCATCCTACGTGAAAAACATTATACAGTAACGATATCTGACAAAACAATCCTCGATAGTGAGAAAATAAAAAACAAACAAGTGACAGTAAAATATGTCAAGATAAATTTCGACACTGCCAATACCAAACCATGTACACTGAATATGTCCTGTAGGGTATCTAAGGCATAGCCTAAGCGTTGTCGAAGAAGGTCTTGCAGGTGCACTCCTGGATGTCTCCTTCGCCGTCACCCTCGCCGGTGCTGGAGGCGGTCCTGCGAAGGTGTTGCACCTGGCCCTGCAGCGCCATTATACGCAGCTGCGCCTGCTCGAAGTTCTCGTTCAAGCGTTTGATTTGGCACTGCATGCGGCATTGCAGCTGCGAGAAAGAGAAAGAGAAAGTTCTAATTTATTAAACGCTGAGGGATCCGGCGTCATATTAAAACGTATTGATATTAAACGGAGCATCTATCTATATCGTCACGCCAGCTCCCTCGCGGGGTAGGCAGAAAGTACAGAGTTCCAACAAGTTCTTTTCTTACAGACCTCTCTGGCTTCCTCCACTCTCATAGTTCGTCTCATACACGCTCGCCGGTTATAGAGACTCTTGACTTGCCCTTCAGATAGGACACGGTCTATTTGGTTATGGTAATTTTAAGAGTAGCATGGTAAATTGTTATTGTTTCCCAACTTAGTCACCTAGAGGATTGGTCGAGGGTACCACAACGAAGGAATAGTTCTTCGTTAGATTAGACTTAGTTTTGATCATTCCACGAACGACTATTACTTACTGTGTGAACAGGAATTCTTTTAACTTGTTTGGCTGTGTAAGACCAAATTATCAATAGATCCCAATATTCCAAGAGCATATGCCTGTTTACTACCAGCATAATTGTGTATGGAGCACCATATAGTAAAAGGGTAAGCCAATTTCTCCCCAGTTCCCCCACCGTCTCAAGGCATCTTTTTCTAGTTTCGAGAAGTCAATATTTCTTAGGCCAAACCGTAATACAGTTTTTAATAAGAAATTCGATAGGTGTAATTACTGTAGTTACCTCTTCACGATCCTTCTCAGCGGTCTTCACTTGCGCCCTGGACGCCGCCAGCTGCCGCTCCATCTCCGCTATGGTGGTCTGCATACATCTGTTGACAACAAAGATTTTTTCTATAATACTATCCACTTATTACCGCAGTAAATGACTAAAGCAAAATGTCCTTACTCCATTTTTACGTGATTGAGTAACAAACATCTAAACACAAACTTTCACATTTATAGTAATAGTAGTATTAAATTTATTGTTTCTTTACTTCTTGTAACTGGAATTGAATACGCGAGAGTAGATTTATGAATCAATATAATGTCGACTTATATTGTCCCACTGCTGGGCAAAGGCCTTCTCTCACAAATCGAAGTGAGAGAGACTAGTTCTTACTCCACCACTTAGACCCAGTATGGATTGGTGTGGGCAGGTTTGCGGACCCTGCTGCCGGACTTATCTATACATATAATAAAACTGTAAGGAAGTAGTGTCTGTACATGGAATATTTTTAGGGGTATCATAGTATCGATATAGAAGCCAATTCTACAATTGACAAAATATACAATATATTCACACACGGTTCTTCCGGGATAGCCCTTATTTTCTTCATACTGAAATGGCAGAATGGATCTTATTAACACTTTCAAGGTGTTTTAGGTCTCGAAATAATATTCGAGATACTTTTTATCCCGGAAAGAATCATGGTTCTTGCGACATAGCTGGCTAAACGAATTTAATTGAAACTTTATATGAAGAACAAAACACATTTCATTACGTAAAATATATTACATAGCAATATATACAATAGCATGACTTCCGGCGAATATCTATTATTTCTTCATACTAAACCGGCGGAACGGATTACAAAGAGACTTAATATAAAAGAAACAACACAGATATCAAATGAGCAAGTGGAAGAACGTTGATATTGGGGAAGACCTAGATCTTACCATAACCAAATAGAACGTGTATCATCCGAAGGGCAAGCCAAGTCTCCGTAACCAGCGAACCTGTATAAGATGGACTATGAGAGTGGAGAAAGCCAGAAAGTTCTGTAAGAAACGAACCTGTCGGAAATCTGTACTCTCTGCCTACCCTGCAAGGGATCTGACGTGATGATATAGATTGGTAAATAGTATTGAAGTATCTTAAGTCATGAAATAGTAATATGGATTAGGCAACTTTGTTCACACACTATATCATGCCGATATTATGCGTGAAAGTGGTATATAAAGTCACTCAAATATATGCATTTGGTGGATTTTTACCGGCCGGCATGAAGGCTCAAAGATATTAATCATATTTAGGCTAAAAAAAGCCCGGCAATCCTTTAATTTCCCTCTTCTTCTTCACAGGTGACTGGAAGCCTGGGGACCTGTTGAAATTGTTCTAAAACTAAAATTTACACATTTTTAAGTTGACTTTATAAATACTTTAGCAAAACAAAGATGACTTGGTTTAACTGATAAAACATAGACTGCTTAACTTACTTTGTCAAATAGTCACAGGTACGATCGCCGCACAGCGCACAAGAATATTAATTTGGGATTTGTCATTTTGAAATGAAGAAGATATTTTAAATGCATACGGGTACAATAAAAAAAATGTTTGTTTGTTCGTGTTAATATCCAGAACGGTGAAACCGATTTTAAATAGACTATCACTGGAAAATTGAGGAATTTTTAGAGATTGCTTAAGACTACTTTTTAGCTCGAAAAATGCAATATTTCTGGGGATAGTGATTTTATTTCTCTATATCAACACGGCTGAACGGATTTAAAAGAAACTTGATTTGGAAGTGTCTCATATCTTGAAATAATGCTATCTAAAAAAGTCCTACCTACCTATGTCAAATTACAAAAGAAACGCGTGCGAAGCCGCGGGTTACGGCTAGTCACCAATAATACCCCCCAACTTGGCTTAACTACTATATACATGAAGTGGTAACCGGGACCAATTTGCTTAACGTGGCATCTGAGATCATCGAACATGAGAAATGCCACAATCTCATCATCATCTCATCAATCTCATCATCATGCCTCATCTCAGACGGGTCGAGCCGAAAGCTGATCAATCTTGGTGATCAATAAGAACACGGCAGTCACCCAGCGCTACGAGCGCCTCGCGGGCTTTCCTCGGGTCCCCTTTGTCGCCGTCACTCACTTGCGTATGGTGTCGGTGCGTTCGTTGGCGCGCTGAAGCGCCCGCGCCGCCTCGTCGCGCGCGCGGTCCAGCTCGCCGCCGATCTGCGCGCACTCGTGCATCTTCTCCTGCAGCCGCTTCTCGTTCGCCAGCACAGCCTCCTCCATTCGGATCACGTTAGACCTGAATATGTCCAATTAGTTGCTTAACATACCTCTCAACATGGCATCAATAGCATGGGATCGATCCCGGAATACACTAATTTCTTCACACGAGTAATTAGCTTTAATAAAATTCTTACTTCAGCCTATCAATCTCTCCCTTAAGCGTGAGATTCATCTCTGTAAGCTGAGCAATTCTCTGCTGCAGCAACGCCATCTGCTTCTCGTCGTTGCTTTTTTCCGCAGGTTTCTCAGTTGGTTTTAATGCATTGTGGAGAAGAACGTGGACCTGTGCCAAATACCACTTACTATATTTTAGAAACTCTTATTATAAGTGGGATGAGTGAATCATGTTATACTTATATATTGGTTTGCACCTTTAAGGAGGATTTAAACGCGACCACGAAAGTGCAAAAACAAACAAACCGAAGATGGAAAAAACACAAGTCACGATACCTTAAGTAAACAGCTTAAGAAAATCCAGACTAAAATATTATCAAGAATAAAAGTGAGGAATTTAAATTATCTTTTAATATCACTAGTACTACCATTACATCTTTACGAAATCCAGGTACTATCGTATTAAAGGTAAATTCTCGAGAAAAATATAGAGAATTTTCTTGTTAATATCGCAAGAGGAAAACAGTTCGATAGTAAATTCTAGGCACGGAATGTGTTAAATGAGCACTGCTATTTTTACCTTACCTTTTCTCTAGCACAATTAAGCTCCCTAGCGAGCTGCTCGGCGTTGTGCTCGGCTATAGCTTGCGACTGTTGCGCGTCTTTTAACTTCATTTGTGTCGCCTTCAAAAGATCTGGTATCGGGGCCAGTTCTTGTAGCTTCTCTTGGAATTTTATCTGAGAACACATACGTTACTTGGAAGCCACCAAGAAAGAAATATAATTATTTGTGTAAAAGATTTGATTCGAACGGGGGCCCAGACCAAGACTTAATTCATAGAGATGGGTCAGTGTAAGTCGTCTTAAGCTACAGTTGTACTACTCGTTACCACAAATGGTCACGGGAAGGAACTCAGTATTAAAGAGAACAATATAGTAAGAACTCAATATTAGATAAATGGTTATAACGTCCATAAATACACTGACACAAAAGCCTAGTTTTCACAATATATGTACCAACAAATTCACAGAAAAATATTTAAAGTTTTCGTTTCTTCCCATCAGGTGAGATAAGGATCACTCTGACCATATAGTCCTCAAAAAAAAGGAATTGGATATTTACTTTGACTCTCTGTATCTCGAGGTTGATCTGCTCGCTGATCCTGGTGTTGTCCATGTCCATCATGTCCATCTGGCGACGCTGCTCCTCTACCAGTTGCTGAGCTTGAAGGTACTGCCGTTCACAAAAAATGCAACTCAAAAGAAAGATCAAAATAAGATATGATCAACAATACAGCTTAAAGGGATAACACTTTTATTTGTTGTTTTTCATATCAATCATAGCTAATTTCCGAACAAAGATCTTTGGCCCAAGTCGAAGCCGAATCTGATTAAAATAGGCCATCGCCAAAACCTTCAGCCGAAGCCGAAAGTTTAAAAACCCTAAAAAATTTGGTTCGTTATTGGCTAAATTCTTAAATTATGCTGACTGTGTTAATGAACTTGTTTTTTGATTTGTTTATTTTCTGGCAACGGCGGCCGGATAGTGCAACACAATTTAATCCCTGCCCCCCGCGCGTCGCCGCTTCCGCCGCGCTCTCGCGCATTCGTAAGACGTAAATCGTAAAAAAATGTTTATTTTCGGTGCTTGCTAGAAACCACACTGACCAAAACTGGGCCGAAAGTGATAAGGCCGAAACCAAAGTTTTGGCCGAAAGTGATATTTTTGGCCGAAACCGAAGCCGAAAGCTCGGTCGGGCACTGATCATAACCTTAAGCAATTTAATTATCTTCCCAGTACATCTAAATCGTTCAGCTCAAAACAATAGTATTCTTAACAATAGTAAATGTCTAAAATTTCGATATTGGAAATCTCTCACAAAGCATAGAAAGTTATAAGAAGCGTTCCCAACTAAATGTACCTGAAATCAACCGCATTCCTATTGATCGTGCCAAGTGCAGTTCTAAGCCTTCTGAATTTAAAACACCTTGCGCTCCCATCCCTCCTGATCCCCTCACCTTGACTCTGTAATCCTGAAGTTGGTCATTCTGCTCTTTCATCAGGGTACGGAGCTCATCGATCTCCTCGCGCGCCTCCCGGTAGCACTGCTTTAGCGAGCGCACGTTAATCTCTTGCTCTAGGGCTTGCTCCTTGGTGCCCATCATCATGTTGGTGTGCGTAGCCAGACCCTCAAACTTTAGTTCCAGCTCGCGAAGCTTGTTCTGCACTTCACGGTGCTGGCATCTCTCTTTCTCTAATTCTTCCTTCTTTTTCAGGAGTTCAGTACGGAGCATTGCGCACTGAAATATTCATTACCTCTGAGATCAAGCAAATTCAAATTCATTTATTATTGTGCATCATAGGTTACATAGGTTGGTATAAGTGTTACATTAGCTCTCTATGATCAGATTATAGGCGTACAATATTGCATATATTTCTAAGTGATGACAAAAAAAATATATATATTGTATTCCAGTGTAGTTGTTTCAGATTCTTCTTCTGCTTGAATGACGTCTTTGGTTAGGCAGAATCTATATATGAATAATGCCAGGCATTAGACCTCAATACGATGTCTTAAAAATGAGTGACACTAAGATACGACGATGACTAACGTGCGATGTTGGGGATGACTCCCCAACATCGCACGTTAGTCTAAAGTTTGAGGGTCTGGCTACGCACCTTAAAATCAATGGATTGGCGTACACGCCAGTAAATAAAGCCCAGTAGTACACTACTGGGCTTTATCTTATAAATAATAGCATTAAAGTCCCTACCTCGGTAACTTTAGTCTTGAAGGATTCTTCTGTTTGACGCAGCTGAATGGTGAGTCTTTGTACTTCTCGTTCAGCTGGTGTCTAAAACAAAATTACTGCTTTAAACAAACGTTTGCCTACAATATACAAAGAATGCGAAACAAATTCGTGTTTTTTAGAGTCCGCAAATATATCATCACGTCAACACGTCTCGAAATACTCAAGTAGTGGTAGGACCAATAAATAAGAACGAGTTAAGTCAAGAGTCTCCGAATGTGTTTGTGACGAGTTTTTATAAGAGAGGAGGCAAGAAACGACTGTAAGACTAACCTAAAAAATATTCAGCACCCTCGTATAGTAGTGTGTAGGGAATTGGGCATGAAAGTCGAAACTGGAACAAGTGGGACGTGTTGGAACTCTGTAGTCTCTGCCTCCCCCGCAAGGGATCTGGCGTGATGATATAGATACATAAAAAGTGTCGGGCATGTAAATTTCATATAATTACTATTCTCCTACTTCCCTACTTCCCTACTCACTGCCGCAATTTATATATTGCATTGATAAATTTCATGTCTATTCTCCTCTGCTCACTTCCTGGCAAGTAGGCTCTGTTATCCAGGCAATTCATAGTCGTCTCTTACTTTCACCGCTAATTCTATCATGATATGAACTACAAAATGCAGAAGACTCACCGGAGGTGCATTGGGGTTGCATGGTGCTGGACACGGAGGGCAAACGCCGCACTGAAAAAGAAAAAAGAGGTGAGTGGAACGTTAATATTGAAGTTACTCGTATGATATTAATGAGGAATGATGGTACACTCACAGCTCTCGTCATGGGTGGCACCGGTGGGCCTCCAGGCTGCAAATACAAGACAATTTAATATAAATAACACAATCGCCCCGCCAAAGGGAGGCAAGAATAAACCTTATTTTTATTTTAAGAGCGGAAAAAATATTTAAAATACGCCTCAGCCGCTGCTTAGGAGATAACGAGTGATAAATGCAAATTTTTATCATTATTTACAGGAAAAACGCTTATAGTAAAACCCCACATGGCATTCTTTTATGATAGAGGGTTTTTATATTTCTAACAAAATGCACCGGATGGAATAATTTCTTTGGCTCAAAGAGCTTATAATATATATTCCTCAGAGTATAGTTAGCAGTAATTTAAAAAATATAGGAGTCTAGTAAAAGCAAAAGTTGAAATTTGTAATAAGCTCTATAAAATACAAAAGTTCTCATTCTAAAGTTTGCAACGAAACGCAACGCCTGTCTTTACAAACCCTGATGGTCGCCGCCAAATAAAAGGCCCCTCTTAATAAATGTTTTAAATATGTTCGCACAAACACATCTCTTAACGATATCATCCTATTTGAACCGTCAAGTAAATACGAAAATATCTATATAGTAGATGTCCAAAAACACTCAAGGCTCCACACCAAATAGAGTTAACAAAAGTTTATCTGAAGTAGTTGTTACTAGTTGCTGGAAGCAGGTGTTGGGTCCGGCGCCGGCGCCGCGGCACGCGCTGCCGGCTGCTCCCTTCACGGTCTCCATCTCCTCTTGGATGTGACGTACCTCTGACTCGAGACCACCGAGCTGCTTCTCCTGCACGAAGTTTTCACTATACTGATTACAAAACAATATTTTGCTACGCTTGAACACCTTCTTAGCAATTACCTAAAATCCTCCTGATCTCCTTCAACTAAGAACTCAAAAGACTACAGTATTTTTCACATAGGATGTGTAGTGACAGTTCTAATTGCAGAACATACGGCCAGCTTTTTATTGTTACTTTTACACAACAATTTTACTATAATTGAAATAGCTAACCAACCGGTAGATAAAGATCCAACTAGTTAAATAGTATTATTATAACCGAAAAGTAAATTCGTTACTTTGCAAACCTAATATATTTAAGTACAAAATAAGTAATAAAATAAACAAGGTTGTTTAAATTTACTTACTAGTTCTACGGTAGAACTCTTATAATCTTCAAGTTTGGTAAATAGCTCCCCCACTTGCGATGAGTCGATTGTTTTTCTGTCCTGAAAATATACACATACCAGCACGTCTATATTCTCCAACCAGGAGTGATAAAGATGTACTGTGTATGTATAGTATACCGATGTCTCGCCAACGATGTCTGGTCTCAAATTATAGGGATGCAAGCCTATTGCCATTATAACGAACACGATTCCAGACTGGCTGACACTGAATTTTCCAAACGACTATCTACAGTCACACATTGTCCAATTGAAGATCCAAAACTAGAACTTATTGATTACTTACCACAGTATGTTCCATTAGAACAACGACGTAGTCTTGAAAATAAACATTACTACTTATGCCTGTTGCCCCAAAAAGGTTTTTGGAACCACCTAGATTTTTGGTCATAATATGACAAATTGAGCCTGCTACATTAATTTAGTCCAACTTTTTCTCAAGCGTGGAGAAAACATTATAAGTTTCCTTCGCAGCTAAAGCTAAAACATCTTGTACCTCCCCACTACAAGTCTAGTATTCGATCAACTAAATCTCCGATTACAGTACAGTAATCTTTCCAAAATCTTATCAATTAGAAAATGGAATGATACATAATTATTACCTGTTTAGAAATGTCTAATTCTTGCTGATATGAGGGGTCTTGGTGTAGCACAGTCGCATCACCCTACACATAATATATTATGAAGCTAAGTAGTATTATGACAAACTACTGACGCCCGAGACAGTCGGTCTCTTGCGTTAGTAGCTATCTTCAATAGAAGCAGTGAATATGATGACATGCTGCTCGACCAATATTACATCCTTTGTACACTATTTACGATCAACAAAAAAATCAGAGGTGCAAACTTATTTTTTAAATTGCCGTGTTTCATACCGTTTTAGAAACTTTCATAAAATATAACAATTTTTAGGGTTCTACCATTTTTCCACGATGTCAACCGCAACGTACAGTAACCCAAATGATAACAAACTGTGCGCCATCATGACGTTCAAGTCATCAAGTTCCCTAGCAACGGAGGAAAATCTAACAGGTTCTTTCTCCACAACCTTTTTTGTTTACTCCTCCATAGCATGTATTTTGTTTTGTTCGTTACGCACATATATTCGTTTTGACTAACACAGTCTAACTAAATCAAAATCGTAACCTCCGGATTATTTTTGTTCAATTTTTCGTGCAGTAGGGTGTTCTCCTTGTTCATAAGCTTCAGTTCCCCCTGCAGCCTTTTGATCTGTGCTCGACATGTCTCTAAGTTCTGATCCTTCGTCATCAGCTCCTTATACAGTATATACCTGATAATACATACCTGGATTTATCCATTGCTGCGTTTGTGTATTTAAAACATATTTTTGTTATTATGTTTGTGGTTTCAGTTTTGATCCCGAATGAAGTATGCCACCATGATTTGTCTCCAATTTTAAATTTGACAAATGTCATATCTGTTGCTAAGAAGCATTCAACAAGGTCGTACTTATGAGTTTGAAATATAAAACTCTTTGGACGATTTAAAGGCAAATTGACAAGGCATATTTAAATATAGTATGAATATAAGCCTTATAAAGTTTTGGAAAAGCTGGTTCAAATGGGTGTGATTGTAAGAGGGACGATTTCAGTCTTAATTTCACAACCTATCTCTCCGCTTCCCCAGGTCCATCTAGATCAAGTGCGTTCGCCGTAGTGGACCGTGGTGGCAAATATATTGTGCCGCGGTTCAAATACTACAGCAGTGGCTTTTCATAATAGTGAATTATTATAGCTTCAAATTAAAGACATTCATTGCAACCCCAGTTTACTTTGCAACCACTTCTTAATAGCCGTATGATTAGAGCCACATTTTTCTAAACAACTTTTACCAACTTTTGGCTAACCCGCAAGGGATCTGACGTGATGATTAAATAGATTAGAACTTTTACCACAACTATGGCCAGAAATGGCTTTTATCATAGGAATATTTTATACAACTAAATAAGAGCAGACCTCTTAACTTCCAGGTCAGCATTATCCGCTGCAAGTTTCTCCTGCATATCGTAGCTTTCACTCAGTTTTCGCGTCAGGTCAATTTCCTTAAAGAAAAGACGCCTTGTTAAAATATATTTTACTCTTAAATTTTCACACAACTTGTACACCTAACGTAGAGGACAGGAGTGTGGACGTACGGATTTGCTGCGGGCTGGTGGCTCGCAGACTACGAAGCCGGGGCCATCGGGGAGCCTGGAGCCGGCGAGGAGAACCGTTGGATGACTCATCTTCATCTCGTGGTAGAGAGGAGGTTCTGAAGTAAAGATAACCAAGATTTACGGATTATATTTGTAGTAACCATCCATCATAGTCATGGATACAGCTGACGCAGTGCGTAAGAATTTTCCCTAGATGACGATGATAACAAGCCAAGTATCAACATCAACCAAAATACATCCATTTCAGGATAAAGGTATCCTTTCAAGACCGCCACGACAACCGGCTTCGTACTGTACGAATCTAGACTTACCTGAAGTTTTCGCCAGATCAAAGATCTAACTTGTGCGGGGGCTGTTCACTCCACGTCGTACGCAGTTGCCACTCGATAACCTTTTTGCTCCAACGGGCATCCCTCCCCTACTCACTGTCCATATATCATCAACTAAGTATTAGTATAAGTCGTTCGAAAGTCTTACCATAAACACTGCCAGACAAACATTCTATACGCCTTTGTGGCTCTTCTCTAGGCTTCTTTTGGGGCATATCGGTACCCACCAACTTCTGTATACTCCTGGTGAGTTTATCAAACCGCTCCATTTCTCGGAGCAGTAGTTCATTGCGTTCACCGAGCTCCTTCACATCTGCCTCAGTCAAGGTTGTTTTCTATAAAAATAATATCATTAGGCCAGACCTTCAACGATATACTTATACAGTAAATAATTTTAATTTAAAAAGTTATTTTTAAAAACAAGCTTTTATAGCATCAACACAACGGAGACCGCCAAGTATTATGGTCTTGTCAAGACAAATTTAACCAGCCCCAACACGTCAGGGTTACTTAGGTAGTTCCGTTGGCCACCCGCCGACTCCATCATCAAACCCTGGACATAATCCCGGTCTACAGAACTCGTCAAGACAAATCTAATGAGCCACTAATACAACAAGTTTTTGTTGAGTACTTGGGTAGTTCCATTGGCCACTCAGCAGACCCTGGACATCATTCAGGTATTCAGAACCCGACAAGACAAATCAAATGAGTCCAAAAACGGCGGAGTTATATTGAGTGCTAGTGTGGTTACACTACTACATTATCTGGTTGTATAGTACTTTTCAATACCAATTCTACGCGCCTAAACACATGGAGGTTACGTTGTATAGTTCACATGTTCATATGGCTACCTTCCGACTCCATCATCAGACTAGCTCCTTGGTACCATATTATTGCAATGTCACCGGACTTACATACGTTTCAGCTCAATCGCATACCCACAGATGTTTGAGAAATTAATTACAAGATTTGAACTGGAAATAGAGGCAGACGGACAGACATACGAACATTGCGAGTCAGATAAAAAATCCTTGTGTGGTTTTATGAAACCACGGTAAAAGTGAAACATATTGGCCTTGGCTGCTCTGGCGAGCGCGTTGTATATCGCGTGACGGTCGGGCATGTCAAGCCTCTGTTGATAACGAAATACGTAAATTAACTTCGCAGTCAATGAAATGTATCGCTGGGTCAATGCACTGTATTTTTCAAATTATATTCCTAAGGAAACAAGAGTTAAATAATTAAGTTTTTTTTACAATAGCCACACCATACTTCAAATTACCTCCGAAACTCAAACATTCTGACATAGAAACAAAAAAATAATCCATAAGCCACGGGCGTGCACTAACTTGAAGCAACAACTACTATCTGCAAAGCAAGTAGTCACAGCTTCATGCCAGTAGTCACTCTATGACAGTCGCGCGTGCGGTAAAACATGTTCTGATTTTCGGAATGACGTGTCAAATTAAATTGAATTATGCCGCCTTGTGTCATACCCATAGAGGTACCAGAAGCATAGAGGGAGCATTCACAAGATTGTATATTTGCACTGCTTACACTTATTTCATGTCAGTGATAAGAAAGGGGACAAATCCATCGTTACCTGTTAATGACATAGACCATACTTGCGTTTTCCCATAGATGTACATCTATGGGAAAACGCAAGTATGGTCTACTACTATTACTACTTTCCCATACAACTGCGAAAGCTGTATCGATAAAATCATTTTGTATATAAACTAAAAATTAAATATTTATTACAATATAAAATATCGCTGTATGTCGTAGTGCCTATTATAGATGCGTAACTTATTTAAGTTTTGTAGTAATCAATAATAGTAATTCTATCTAGCTATTCACAATCTGAAGAATCTTCACATTCACTATATAATAATTTTAATTTAAAAATATGTTTAAAAACAAGCGTTCATATCAAAAACACAACGGAGACCGACAAGTACTATGATACTTGTCAAGATAAATGTAACGAGCCCCCACACGTCAGGGTTATGTTGAAGTTGAGTTGGATCGTTCTGTTGGTCACCCTTCGCCTCCATCATGAGACCCTGGACACCATCCAGGGCTCGTCAAGGTAAGTCCAATGAGCCCAAACACGGCGGGGTTATGTTGAGAAGTTGGGTAGTTCATTGGCCACCCTCCGGCTCTATCATCAAACCCTAGACACCATCCGGGTGTAAAGTACTCGTCAAAAAAAATCCAACGAGCCAAAACACCGCTAATGTAAGCACATTGGCTAACTTTCGACTCTATCATCAGACCAGCTCCATGGTACCATATTATTGCATTGTCATTAGACTTCCATACGTATGCCAAATTTTAGCTTAATCGGATACCCTCAATCGGATAGTGCTTGAAAAATGGATCAAAAAATTTGAACCGAAAAGACAGCCAGATAGACATACGAACATTGTAAATTACATAAACTCTTTTAAAACATAAATTTGTACGTTTCATAACGTTTTTATTTAAAAAAATAGGTCTTCTATTGCAAAGAATATAATTAATTTAAAAGAGTTTTTGAAGTTAATTTTATATTGAAGCTGCTACTGGTTGTAATCTTCGCTATATGAGTCCAACATCGAAGCACTCTTATGTAAAATGTTTTGAAAAGTTGTAACTATACTGAGTTTAACTCTAATGTGCTCTTAGTATCGTATAAAAACACTATTCATTTAGGCTGAAATATCTGTAGGCAGACTAAAGCAAAAAAAACGCGTAAACAATTGTATACTTACCAATTTTTAAAAATGCAATCGATTTTGATGTAAATTTCTCATCATTATGACTAATCTTTTTAGGAATACAATTATTAAGATTCTATCTAAATGTAATCATTTATGTTTAAGGAAAACAGTCAGAATGGTGTAGTTATTATGCATCTTCAAACTAGATACATCTATTTTAGAAAATACATTTTATCTTAACCATGATACAGCAAAACCAAGTCACCGGCCGAAGCTTACATAATTTAGCTTCATCTGCTTTTTTAGACCAATAAGATATGCGTCACAATATAAAGCACGTTATTTTAGTTGTGTGGTACCATGTTTTTACAAATATTTTAATTATATATCTTTTAAATAATTGAAAACAATATTAATCAATAAATTTGCGTGGAGCCTACGTCAATATGACAAGCCATAACATTTTGTATAAAAAAGAAGTTCGAACCATGTAGAAACAAAGATTTTTAATTTGGTTACCTAAATGGTACCAAGTGTCTAGAAAAAGTGTACAGCTGAATTGGGTTTATAATCCCTCTATGCTTTTAAATCCTACCTCTATGGTCGTACCCGCCTGTATAAATGCTGTTGAGATAAAAAAAAACATTACGGGATCACATTTTATTCCTAACTTACGCATTAAGATGCCTTATTATTTAAATATCGAATTATTTCTTCCGTCTGTAATTGTCAAAATAAAAGACGCGTCCATTTTGTTAATGTTGCTAGTATAACAACTTTATTTTCCTTACTATTACTTGACGAGTTCGATTTATATTGTATTAATATAGTTAACTACTACATCACGTTTTCAATATTTAGTTAAGATGATGATGGCAATATATTTTCCCTCCATGAAATTACTACAAACCTTAATAGTTCCAGTATATCTATTTCTTGAGTTTAATATGCATTAAAATACACGTTACCGTAACAATGATTTTATTATCATCTACTCTAATGTCATCGACATTTACCCCAAAACGTGGTAATCTTTCCAGGCTGCCAACATTACGCGGGTGAGAAGTACGGTGAACGCGGAACGTTTATCGAAATAAGGGTTCACCGCGCGTTAGACATGGGTATCTCAGCGAAATTCCTAGCGTTAACTCAGTAACTCAGGCGCAGTGTACTACGCCGGCTCATTGCGTTCACTCAAAATTGCGCCATGGCGCAACAAAATGTAACGCACCGAGTGAGCAGCGAAATGCGCGCCATCCGCACGCAGGTTCTTAGCACAAACAGCGCAACGAGCGAACTTCGTTGGCTCATTGTTTATTCGGCGAATGAGTGAGAGTATAAATGAGATCGGGCGTGGAGACACTTAACAATTCAACACCTTAACACTTTTCGGATTCCCCGGTCCTGCGCTGTGCGCCACCACATTTTGCAGAAGTGAGTTAACACATCCGGCGCAGTGAACTGAGTTGGCGCAATTGCGCGGCGCATCGCAGTGTTACACATGTCTACCACGCGTCGTGTAATTACGACTGGGCGCTACTTCTGGATTATATTCTTTCTAAGCATAGAAGGTGAAACGTAAAGAACAAGACCGCAAACAATTATATTATTACTTTACAAAATCATAACGATAACCAAAATTTCAAATTAAAAGGTATTTACCACTATTGTATGCAAATGGGAACCCCAATTAACTACAAAATCTGTACGTGTAATTTGCGCGTATTAAAGAATATATATTTTGGAAAAGCATTTGAAATAGCCATATTGCTTTGAATTATAAATTAATTAAGTTTTTTCAATATATTAAAAATTAATACAAAACATTCAAAACACCAAGTCGAAATTAATTCACGTCTGCTACATACCGTTTTTATGTACCAAAGTACTAATACTAAACACGAAAATAAAATAATGTAATCATAGCCCCTACGTAAGTACCAAATCTTCAGAAACCTAAAACCCAAATCAATACCCTATATATAATCAACAAAAAGTTCCATTATTCTAATAATGTTTGCGGTAAATCTCCGACGGCTCACGTGAATACCAATTTCGGAGCCCAATTTCATCGGTCCAATGAATATCTCACAGTATACACGAATAGTATTTTGCAATAACGTATTATCCAGAATCAATATCATACTCTACTATGAACCATGCGGACACTCAATCATTAAGGCTCAATTTCGAGAACAATAATAGTAAATGTGAAGGGTTATTGCAGAGCTGTGCAGATATATTCGTAATACAACAATGTCCGGTGTGGCCCACCGTGCTATTGACGAGCATAATAGCGAGCTGGACAAGTTCGGCAATTACGTGCAAGTCCGGGACTACAAGGACACCCTTGTGCTAGGGGCCTATTGTCACAGTAGATTGTTTTCACATACGTTTACATTTTATAGGTAGCTGAAATTAGGCTGAATGTCGAAGCAACTACTTTACAAAGAAAATGTAATTTGCTTCGATATTTTTGCTTCAAAGGATGTCGAAGCATTATTTTTGAAGTGTAGTCACAATTTGAATGACTAAATATAAATTTCGATGGAGCGTCCAGGACAGAGGTCCATCAGCACTTGAAATTTCTTTTCTTAGATATACAATGACATACACTTAAGTATCACGATCTACATAACGTCGTTATAACGTACTTACTAATACCGACGTACTTAAGAAATGAAGCCTTATGTACTTGATCGCAGAGTTTATATTGGAATATGACATTTCGTATAATGATATTTTTTGTCCAAATTACACAGGGATTCTTTAACTCTGTCCCTTTATTTTGAGGTAATGCTCCGAATAATGGATTAAAAAAAATATTTTTTTATAAAAGGGGAAACCGACCTGCGACCGGGAAAATGCAGACGAATTATGAACCTCCTCCTTTTTTGAAGTCGGGTTTCATTCTGCTTAATTCTGTAGTAGGATACCTATAGGATTGATGTAATATCCATGATATTTCAATTCACACATTCGTATTGTTCATTTTTAAGGAGTTCCCTGGTGTATCTTTTAAGTCCAAGGTCCAATACCAATGAAATTAAAATGAGAGTTTAGACTTTGGAGCTAGACTGAACCCAATGCAGAAAGAATCATCTAAATCGGTCCACAATTAACGGAAATATCGGTGAACATACATAAAAAAGCATACATACAGGCATACATAGAACCTCCTCCTTTTTGAAGTCGGTTAAAAAGGGTTGAATTGGCATCGCTAAACAAGCGTACCTTTTGTATCTCGAGCAGTCTGGCCCGGGAGTCGCGTATTATCCGGGCGCTCTTGCGGGTGTCGTTGTGGATGTCCCGGATATGCCGAGACAATGCGTCCTCCACATCCGAGACCAAGGGGGAGGCTGCGCAGTTGACGTCCAATTATTATGCCATGAGCTTACAAAAATACCAATAAAAAATGGTCCCACGATACGCCACGTATGCCCTGCATTGGAATATCCGAGTATCGATTTTTTACAAAACATTTTAGTACCAAACAGTTTTTAACCTAGGTTCACGACCGATTATAATACAGGCATGGGACATGATTTACGTTTTGTAATAAAGGCCTTAAAGGTGTTTTTTTAGCGGGAAGTCGAAGAGTGATGTTGTCAATTTGTTTTAATTTCCAAAACTTGTGTTATTTTGACTAATAATGTGTAATTTTGGTGGAATATTAACCATTATGTGTTCTTATATGTGCATGAGTGAAGGTAATTGTAACAAAGTGATAAAACGTGCCTTTTCGACTTCCCTCAAAACGACCGTTGCAATTGGTATGTAAAGTATCTACCGCTTTACCATCCAGGGTGGGGTACTTCATGAATTTCATTATCGTTGTCATCAAATTCATCGGGGAGTCGAATTAATTTAAACAATCAGGATTACATATCTCACTGGACACGGGCAAAATACACTTATAATTAGTGTGAAGATAACTTGAAGAAGAAGAAAGGCCTTAAAATTTAAATAAAAACTAAAGCTTTTAGAACTACGATTATCGTATAGAACGTCTCATACGTGTTCTCATAAAAAAGACGGTGACGCCTTTATTCCCCAAACGTGCGAGCAGAGGGGTATTGCGAATATGTGTACATAGTGCACTTCTCATATCCCCGCTTGGGGAATATAGTCGACACCCTATTTATTTTATTTATAATAAGTCTATATGGTAACCCCGGCTGGAAAGCGGTGAGGGGAATGGAGGTGATAAAATCAAGAGTCGTTATCGTTCTCTTCAATAAAATCAAGAGGTGGCGTATCGTGGAGCCTGTCTGTCTTCAGCTATGTTTTATGAAATATAAAGATAGCGCTTCTAACGAACGGTCAAGGCACTAATGTTTACTATGTAGGTAGATTGTGATAAATGAACAGAAAGTACGCGAAACAGCTCACGGAAAGCTATTAGGAAAGTGCTTGGTATCTGTAACTAACTGCAGTTTGGACCAGTTAAGTGTTTAACTACATCCAACCTACCTTTTTAAGTAACCTAAAAAATCAAACTGTAATCTAGTATAATCAAGGTAGTGTCATATTGAGCGTGTAAAAACTAGAACGAAAATATAAATAACGGATCATTACGTACTTGTGCTCGATTTCTGAAAAACAAAATTCAACTGTATTACCAGAATGAAGACAAAAAAGTATCTTTACATGATAATTTATTTAATCAGCTTAAATTAGAGTGACAACATAACTAAAACCAGTAGTAGTGAAGAAATATCACGAAAACACAAGGTTCTGGCAGAGTGATCTACTTTAAAACCATGATGTGTTTTTAGTGAGTGTTTTGATGGGGCTAAGCCCACGACACATTTCTATAATTGCTACTCTTGTCCTCAAGGATCTACAAAGTCTTCATCGATGACACCTAGGGTTGAACCTCAGGCTGTCCAAAGGACCAGTTTTAAAACCCGCGATAAATTTAATAAGACAAAAATACGAGAGGCGTACAATTTACTCCACTTCCGTCGTCCGGGACTAGTAGAATAGTGCCATTTCTTCCTGTGACAAAATGATGACATCATCACGCATATATTTCCCGAGTGGCGCAGATGTGCTTAGTAAACCCACATTTTAGATCTTTTTTTTTATTAATATATCATTTTATTCGTAGCCTGTTCACACCTTGGGTCCAGTTTTTAAGCCACACTTCAAAGTCTTCTCCTGCCTCCATGGTCCATTATGTTGGTCTACCAGACCCACATCTTTGGCTTGTTGATAATGTTTTGAGCACTTTGGGACAGTTTCTCGCGTGGGACTAGGGGCTTCGTGGCGCATATCTTCAGATCCAAGTCGACTGGGCTGGTCGCCGCGGGCGGTCGTTTGGTCTAACCGGATCGGCTCAGATTTCGAATCATTTTCTTTTCCCCTCTGTAATACAAAATAAATGACGATGCGGAATTAATTAACTGCTGCGTATGGTTATGTATTGCTTGCTTCTCTCATAAGTTAGCACTAAAACTAGAGAGAAGATAAAATATATTCGCATCCCATTGCTATCGCTTCGGCTATAAATGACTGAAATAAACGCCTTCTATAAAAATGAACATGTATATTTATTTTTTTATTTTATTTATTTTATTTGGGTTACCAATAGATGATACACACACAAAGACAGTTAACTAATACTAAATATCATACCACATTTTCACCCAGTTATAGGCAACCACGGCTAACAAAAAATAACATACTTTGCGCAGAGTAAATAGTCACATAGGTGAATTGGTTATAGTTTAAGAATATTTTTTTTTTATTTTTTGTTTATTGGGTTTATCAACAGGTGCTACAATCTTACATGCTTAACGTTTAAATTTTAGTTCTAGGTACTTATATCTAATTGCACACCATATAACAGATAAACACTGCATTCAATCAATAGTGTAGATTAAGTTTACATTAAGACATACATAAATTAAGTTTTAAACAGAAAACAGAAAAAGTGTATACATACATATAGCTTACGAAATGTATAGGGACTGCCGAAATGGATATCCAACATATCACTATACTTATTATATAGGTTACACATTCGTGGGATAGGTGAAGATCGGCCCATGACCGTTCGGTACCGCGGCATCGAAAATACATTTTTTATTACTGTACGGGGGTAATGATATGGAACAGTCTATTCAAATCGCTCAAGTAACTGTGGACAATCGATACAGTTTCTCATTATTTTAAATAAGAACATTAAGTCCAGTCTATCTCTCCGTCGATCAAGACTGGCCATTCCAAATTTGTTAAGCCTATCTCTGTAGGATGATACTTTTTTCGCTTCACCTGTGGCAAATGCCAAATGGTTCATAAATCGCCTTTGTATTCTTTCGATCCTAAGTGTGTGCGTCGCGAAGTGAGGCCTCCAAATCACTGATCCATATTCCAGTATGCTACGAACTAGTGAGTAGTATAGGTAGATAATTTAAATATAATTCTACATTTTATAACATTTTAAGTTTCAAAATAAATTTAAGAATTCGCTTATTAATAAATAGTTGGGGATCATAAAGATACCCAGTGATTGCAAGCAAGCACGAGGGTATAAAATAGAAGGTGTCCTATTTTCTACCCTCTACATACCAGCTGATACTCGGATGCAGATTGCTCCAAGTTCCTGACGAACAGCTCCTGCACGGAGACGCTGCTGTTCCTACCGGCCTTATCTGCGACGTCCGGTGAGCTGATGACTTGCTCGATGGAGCCGAGTCGCGGAGACAGATCCACGCGGGTGCCCGGCCGCTGCTTCGACTGTTTTGTGGACTGGGGTAAAAGAAGATGAGTTAAAATTTTGTATAAACACCTACAGCATGCGTGTGTAAAGGTACTTTTTTTTAATCTCCCACCGGTCCAGTACGCGGCCTCCACGGAAAACACTCGGCAAGAAAATCACTGGGCTTAATTGCACTAATTATTCGGTGTTCTCTTCAATAATTTTCCTTAGTATTAGTATTATGCTTGGACCCTTCCTATATCTATTGTTTGCTTGGATATTAACACTATTGCTGCTAGAACGCAAGTAAACGGATATTGTATCTAAGAAATAGCTGCAAATCTGTCCACAGATTATTGTTGACAGTATTCGAATGGAATACCGTAAATAAACAATGAAGTTATTCATAGCTTACCTTTATATCTAAATGTAGCTCGTAAAGCACGAATGCTGGCTGATGTAGTGTATATATTGTAAGCGTGAGGTTTAAGTGGATTGAATTAAGATAAGGTGCTAAAAGTTATAAAATTTTGAGATTTTTGGTGCTCTGTAGATTGGAAGTTCGGTAGCCTACTCGATTTTGTTGCGCAGGGCCTTACGTATACTGGCATGATATTCAGTAGTTGGTCCCAAACATACTCATTTTGATGAGAAAAACACAAACCATTTGATATCGATAAGGTAAAGTATGCCTCCCTGGTCCCCAGATCACCAGTGACTCTCAAACGTGGTCTGTACACTTGACATCCATTGGCGAAACCAGCCCGAGGAAGAATGGCAACAGGCTCACCTGACGCATTGTATCAAAACACAAGAATCCCCCCCCCCCTCGTAACCTCTAGGCTTTCGTAACAAGCTGCTACTCTCATGCATGTTGCACTTCCCGTCTGCTCTAATAACTTAAGCCTGAATGACCTTCAAGCCATTATTTCCTGCAATTCACCGGTTACATAAAAACCTAACCAGCTTTATTCCGAAGTGAAATACCTCAAATCGTTATGTGCTGTGCGGGGAACTAGCTCGTTCGTAAATTTTCCGACAAAGTCAGGTATTCACATTGTTAGAGCGTTGTTAATGGCTGACACGATACCGATATCAGGATGAAGATCCCCCCATATGAGTATCTTTGCTGAAGTGAGCTCGCCACATTAGCAAAAGAAGTAATAAATACTAAAATAAACGAGCTCTTGAAAGAAGACCACGGATTTGCAAACGTAATTGCCGGACACCCAGAGGCGATGGAGATAGAAGATGGAGCGATGATCATTGTTAGGGATCTGACAAAAATTGTACGAGAGTAGCCAAGGATTGTATTCATTAGCATGAAATTGTAGAGGCCTGTAGCCAACAGTGAACTGATATAGGCTGATGATGATGATGCTTTAGGCCGATGTGTCATCCCGATATCTCAATCTTGGCAGCCTTCCCGATGTTTCGGCGACGACAACTTATATTTATACTTTTAATACTTTATGTACGATTGGTACAAAGGCGGACTTAATGCCTAAAGCATTTTCTGCCAGTCTACCTTAGGGTGAAGCAGGTGCAGGAACCACATAAGGCGATGAATAGAAAAAAAAATGTGGTTGCGAATAATAAATATAATCTATGAATTAATAATTAAGCACATAGATACATATTCATAATGAAATAAATAAATGAAGCATACCTATGAATAAATATGTTATGTATACTTACAATACATACACACATACATACAATACATATATAGAACGAATTAACGTTGAGATGATTCTATTAACATTTAGTGCAGCTAATCCTGGGCTTTTACTTTGGAATAAAAGAGATCGCTGCTATCCTGGAGTAGTGCATTCCATAGCAAGATAGACTGAACAAAGAAAGAAGAGTGTATAAAATCTGTTTATAGAGGACATTCAAGAAGACGAATATTTAAGGATCGAAGATTTCTATTTAAATGGAGCATAGGTACTGAAAATGGCAAGAAAGATATTCAGGCGAAGTGGAAGAGTCAAGAATGGTGAACAGCACTGTCAGTGCTCTCAGAATTCTGCGTAGGAGAATAGGTAACCAATTTAATTGTGATTGATGTTCAGATACGTGGTCCAATTTACGCAAGTTTCAGATGAATCGAATGCAGCTATTAAGGAGCCAGTCTAGTTTGTTGAAGTGATCTGTATTCAGGTCGAAGTAGCACACATCATCATAATCGAGTATGGGAAGGATCAAGGTCTTCACAAGCATTGCTTTTGTGTTGAAAGGGAGCAAGTTTTTAAACCGGTAAAGGTGTCGCAACATAACGGTGATCTTTTGACCAACGATAGTGATTTTTACCCACTGAGAGTTATTATCAATAAATAAACCGAGGTCATTGACATTAAAACTAAATGGGATAATTGTACCATTAAAAAGAAGCGTGTTGCAGTGTTTACCTTGCTTATTGTTCTGGAACTACCTACAAAAATAGCTTTGCATATCGACGGATTTACCGCATCTCCGAACCGGTCAGCCCTGTTCTTGATTTTATTCTTGATTATACGTGTCGGCGAACTGAAAATGCCCCCATTTTCATAGTGCGTATGGTGTCTTGTAGATAATTAATAAGCACATACATATGTTATCCCCAAAGTAATAGACCAAGGCGCTTAGAGTAGACCTACATCCCAATACAACATATTCTCCGAATCCTACGTCATATTTAAGTTCTATATAATCTCAACTACTTGTGCATATCTTAAACAATTCTCAGTACTCGTATTAAGGAATTAACGGTACCGGATGCGGTGATGTCACGAAGATGTTCGCCAAGCTCCATTGTTATTAGTTCATCGAAATATTACCACGCGGATTTGAATGCTTTATTCCCGGATACACGCTCTATAGCTAGTAGGTATTCTTAAATGATTTTGTCATGTAATAATAAATAATATTAGCCCTATTAAGAAACTGTCACATCGTTGGGCACGGGCTTACTCTCAAACTGAGAGGGTTTAGGCCATAGTCCACCTCGTTGGCCCAGTGTGGGTCGGTGAACTTCACACACCTTCGAAAAACTCTTAGGTATGCAGGTTTCCTTCACCGTTAAAGCAAGTGATCATTAATTTTTAATACGCACATGCTTTCGTAAAGAGACCGTGACTGGGGTTGAACCCAAGACCTCTGACTTTGCAGTCCAACAGTCTAACCACTAGGCTATCACTGCTGTTTAGTCATGTGTCTGCGAGATATTCCTCGAACACAAACTTCACGAAAAGCAAATATGTGTGGGTTACACAAATATTTGTGCCGTGATAGTTCGAATACGCAACTCGTTGTTTTGCTGAGACCAAGCGGTCTCCTGGTAGGAGTTTAATATACTATGTAGGCAAGGGAGATCCATATTAATATTATAAATTCGAAAGTATCTCTGTCTGTTTGCCTGTTACCTTTTTAACCCAAACCTCTGAACGGATGCCGCTGAAATTGGGCAAGAAAATAGACCTTCTCCAGGGCAAGGACATAAGCTACCTTTTGTCAAAAATAAAAGCATAAGGGTGTGAAATACACGCCTGTAAATAATGCAAATAAAGTTGCTGGTACAGCTAATACGTAAAAATTTTAATTTTTAAAGACCTTTTTAAGAACAAGCCGTTATAGCAAAACAAACGGAGATATCTTGCTTAGTTTGGTGGTTCCATTGGCCAGATTCCGGCTTTATCATCAGACTCTGAACACCATTTGGTTATATAGTACTTGCCAATACCAATCCAACAAGCCTAAACACGAGGGGGTTATGTCGTGTAGTTGACATATTCCTATGGCCATCTCCGGACTTCGTGATTAGACCAGCTCCATTGTACCATATTTTTGCATCATCACCGAATTTACATATGTATACCAAATTTCAGCTCAATCGGATACACGCAAATGCTTAAGAAGTGGATTATAAAATTTGAACCGGAAAGGCGGACAGACGCATATACGAATTGTGCACGTTAAATAAAAAATCTTTTAACAAAAAAGGTAAACCGACTTCAAAAAGCAAAAAATAAATATTTGAAGTCGGTGCTGGTTGGTGCAGTCGGTTACTTGGCACCGACTTCAAATATTTATTTTTTGCTTCTTGAAGTCGGTTTACCTTTTTTGTTAAAAGATTTTTATTTTACAATTTTAAGTGACGAGTGAATTATTTATTAATATTTATATACCGATATTATATTCTTTTGCTAAGTTGTAAAGTAAGGTACCTACAGGATTAATATAATGACTATAATAACGGAATCTATACATTCGTGCTGTTCGCCGTTAAGGAGTTCCCTCTTGTATCTTCAAAGTCCAAGGTTCAATACCAATAACAATAAAATAGGACCACCTCAAAACTATACTGAACCAAATGCAAAAAGAATCATCAAGTTCGGTTCATAAGCAAAGGAGTTATAAAAAAAGGACGAATTATGAACCTCCTTTTTTGAAGTTGGCTAATATACTACTTGGTTCTATAGTAGGGTACCTATAGGATTGACGTAATACCCATAATATCTCAATTTACACATGCCTATTGTTTGTCGTTAAGGAGTTCCCTGGTGTATCTTCTAAGTCCAAGGTCCAATGCCAATGAAATTAAAATGGGACCACCGCGGAGCTATACTGAACCCAATGCAAAAAAAATCATCAAAATCGGTCCACAATTACAAGCATACATACAACCGAACATAGAACCTCCTCCTTTTTGAAGTCGGTTAACAACATGTAAAAAAAACTTTGGAAAGCTTTTGTCCCTACTGTTCATCTGGGTGGATCGCGCGATAGTCAATAAGTACCTAGATAATAAGTAAAGAAAATAAAAATATTGTTGCGACTGCATTTGCAGATGTCTGTCTTCGGTCAAAATAATAAATATCGAACCTATTGCCATTGTTATAGTCACAAATCCCTCCAATCTACTTACTGAATTTTATAACAGACGAACCACAGTTTTTCCTTTCTAAGGCTCGGCCCTAGAACCTCATCATAGCACGCGCACATGAGT
The DNA here is from genome assembly GCA_905147815.2 of Phalera bucephala. NCBI lineage: Eukaryota > Metazoa > Arthropoda > Insecta > Lepidoptera > Notodontidae > Phalera > Phalera bucephala. Next base: position 30,231,585 of record LR990609.1, read on the forward strand.
CACTGGATCAACGAGGTTTACAGTAAGATCTATACCAGAACTTCAGTTTTATCCATCGTAGTGCGGTTTACTTATACCTCTGTACTTAAACTCTCTATTGAAATGTAGTATAAATATATTTTTAGAATATAAAGCGACACACACTTATCTCTATACGGCGATAATATCACAGTATCCTTGTGATAATGAATAAATACTTGAAAAACAAATATAAAGTTATTAATAATCACATTTATTTCGAAATCTCTCATTATGCACATAGTCTGCTGTACTGGAGGTCAACTACTTAAAAGCGTACTAAATAACTACTATATTTATGAGACCAGACATCATACAAACGGCTGAACAACTTATATAAAATACGAGATATGCCGTGTCATGACTTTACCTTCATCACAAAATGCACCTCTTACAAAAAATAACCATTCATCAAAATAAATAATTAAATTTAGGACCGCATCAAAAACTTGCCAAAAATAAGATGACAGATAGTTGACAGTTATTATTTTTAAAATGTCTAGGTGGCCAGCAAGGAATATGGTGGCCAGTAATTCAGGCGACCATAATAAATAAAAAGGATTTAATTTTTTTAATCCTTAACATTGTTTGATATTTTTTAAACACGGTCTTACCATGTCTTATCTAAAGGATAAGTCAAGAGTCTTCGGAACTATCGTATACCAGCTTGTATGAGACGAAATATGAGAGCGGAGAAAGTCTGTAAGGTCCCTAAGAAAAGAACCTGTTGGAACTGTTTCTGTACTCTCTGCCCCGCAACGCACCTAGCGTGATCATATAGATAGATACATAAAAATAGTCACTATATTTTTTAACCTGCTGTACCCCCGTATTCATATTCGTGGTTTTAGAGATGTATTTTATAAATGATTTTCATATGGGGTCTAAATAAGCTGTGTCTATATTCTTAAAAATATGATGTTCGACTACTTACAAGCAATACCGCATAAACTTAAAAATGTAACGATCTAGTACGGTGATAAGCAATAAAGGCTCTATAGATATTGCATTGCGTTGCGCTCCTCTTGCTTCACCTACGTCTACGTTAACGACTATCTTCAAATGGCTGTAAGCCATTAAAATAACACGTTAAACGAGTGGCTACATTAATCTGCTAATCGAATTCTCGCTTCTGCGAATTATCGCTAAAGTGTCAGCTCCACTAGCAATGCCTCATCTCAAAAAATGATTAGCTACATCTACGTTAACGTTCTCTTGTTATTATGTTATTAACGCGGTACGGCGCAGGTACCGCGGAAGCATTACCGACCGTTATGAACGCACTTTGACACAATATTGTCACGTTGTCATCACATATTCCGTATCTATTTGGATCTCGCAGTAGACCCAACTTCTTCTTCTTCTTCTTCAGTCGAAAAACATCCACTGCAGGACAAAGGCCTCCCCTAAAGACCGCCACAACGACCGGCTTTGTGCTGTACGCATCCAACTTCTACCCGCGACCTTCACCAGGTCATCGGTCCATCTTGTAGGGGGCCTACCCACTCCATGTCTTCCGGTACGTGGTCGCCATTCGAGAACCTTTCTGGCCCAACGGCCGTCAGTTCTACGAGCGATGTGCCCCGCCCACTGCCACTTAAGTTTAGCAATTCTGAGTGCTATGTCAGTGACTTTCGTCCTCCTGCGGATCTCCTCGTTTCTGATTCGATCCCGCAGGGTAACTCCGAGCATAGCTCTCTCCATCGCCCTTTGGGTGACCTTGAGCCTTCTTATGAGGCCCATCGTAAGCGACCATGTCTCAGTGCCGTAAGTCATTACTGGCAACACACACTGGTCAAAGACTTTTGTCTTGAGACACTGCGGAATTTTGGACGAGAAGATATTACGTAGCTTCCCGAACGCCGCCCAACCGAGCTGGATTCGACGATTGACCTCTTTCTCGAAGTTGGACCTACCTAATTGGATTCTTTGTCCCAGGTATATATAATCGTCAACAACATCGAGCGTAGAGTCTCCAACCTTTATAGAAGTTGGTACTACATGATCTTCGTCTTGTACATGTTCATTTTAAGACCTACTTGTTGAGAGACTCTACTGAGGTCGTCGAGCATGGTACTGAGGTCTTCCAGGGTATCCGCCATGAGCACGATATGATCGGCAAATCGAAGGTGAGAGATGTACTCGCCGTTGATGTTGATACCTAGTCCTCTCCAGTCCAGAAGCTTGAAGACATCGCGGCGGAGAACAGTTTCGGGGATATAACGTATCCCTGTCTCACACCACGCTGCTGAATAGGTTTCGAGCTCAAGGCCTGAAGGTGGACTGACATAGTAGCGTTTTCGTACAAACTCTTTAGCACCTCGATATACCGGTAATCAACTTGGCAGAGCTGGAGAGACTGTAGTACAGCCCAAGTCTCGATCGAATCAAAGGCCTTCTCATAATCCACAAACGCTAAGCATAGTGGCAGGTTATACTCTTCAGTCTTCTGTATGACCTGTCGCAGCGTATGAATGTGGTCTATGGTGCTGAAGCCTTTTCGGAAACCGGCTTGTTCGAGAGGCTGGAAGTCATCTAGTCTGCGCGCGAGACGATTCGTGATGACTCTCGAAAACAGTTTATAGCCGTGGCTCAGAAGTGAGATGGGTCTATAATTCTTCAAGAGGGTTTTATCACCTTTTTGAAGAAGAGAACCACCACACTTCCGCGCCATGACTGTGGCGTTTTGCCCTCGAGGATGACGGTGTTGAATAGTTTCTGGAGAGCCCTCAATATCGGCATTCCACTAGCCTTGAGAAGCTCGGCTGTTATACCGTCATCGCCTTGCGCCTTGTTGTTCTTGAGCTGTTTGAGAGCCATACTAGTCTCAACTACCTCTTATATTAACTTCGAAGCATTCCTCTACTTTCTCGATGTAGGATATATTGAATTTCGACAAGTTTATGACTATGGGTACCTACATAAAATTAAATTATACGTTAATTGTGATAAGGGTTTGGTCCATCAGTTTAGATCTCGAAACAAATCTCTGTGCGGCACATACAGTGTCGGGAGATAGTGTATGTGAATTTAATGCTCGTCAACGCACCCACTTCAATGGAATAGTTCCTAATGTGGTTTATTTATTAAAAATGTGTTATTACGTTTGCGGGGTAATTAAATTCCGAATAACGTGCGAAGTACTTTATTAGGCGCTGTCAGCACAAAACAGTACGTCTAAAGCTAGTACACACAAGTACTAAATACACACACTAGTACTAATCTCGTTAGTACCCAAATACTGCTTCCAAGTCGCTAAGTCACTCGTATCCGTATATCGTTGCTAAGGTCGCCGGTGTATGCCATTTAGATCGCTTGTTCTCCATTTAATCGCTGTCGCTTGCGAAGAGTCCGTCTGTGTCCGTCCTCGCGCTCTGTGTTCCTTTGATACTCGTACGAAAGTTCTAGAACGGACGCGAATCCTCTAATTACATCGATAGGAGAACATCGAACAATAGCCGGCGCGGCCCACACAGCGCTATTATTATTACATACTTTTACATTTGTACGTGAACAAATAGGTACTACACAAGTACCGTGCGCCGTCCATAATTAAAGGGTAGGAAACTTCTAAACGTTTTAGGACTTAAGCGCGGATTCTAGATCTTTCTTCACGGATCGATACGGGCCCTAAGGTTGTGTAATGCATTTTAAGATTAACAATCAACAATCAAAAAATTAAACCCCTTATCGGGGGTTCACGAGATATCGGGGTGTATTGGAGTCGTAACAGTATTATACAGAATAGGTACTTATCTATCTATAACCTCACGCCAGATCCCTTGCGGAGTAGGCAGAGAGTACAGAGTTCCAACAGGTTCTTTCCTTACATACCTCTCTGGCTTCCTCGACTCTCATAGTTCGTCTCATACACGGATCGATACGGGCCCTAAGGTTGTGTAATGCATTTTAAGATTAACAATCAACAATCAAAAAATTAAACCCCTTATCGGGGGTTCACGAGATATCGGGGTGTATTGGAGTCGTAACAGTATTATACAGAATAGGTACTTATCTATCTATAACCTCACGCCAGATCCCTTGCGGAGTAGGCAGAGAGTACAGAGTTCCAACAGGTTCTTTCCTTACATACCTCTCTGGCTTCCTCGAATCTCATAGTTCGTCTCATACACGCTCGCCGGTTACGGAGACTCTTGACTTTTCCATCAGATAAGACTCGGTTTATTTGGTCGTGGTAAGATAGTCTAGATAGGTATAGGTACTTATCAATACGACAAACTTTTACTATACGACAGGCAGAGATGGGCAAAATGTAATCTGATCAAAGATTAACTACCCCCGCTTGGGGAATATGGGCGTGACGGTGTATTAATGATTAACAACACCTTCACGCCTATATTCCCCAGAGGGGGTGGCAGAGGTGTACTGAGTACACCCACGTTTCGCCGACGATGTTAGGTCCCATGTAATAGGGGGAGAGCCTATTGCCATATATCGGGCACAATTCCAGACTCCGGACACATACTGGGAATTTTTCGTTAGAAAAACTACATTTGTCCGACCTAGGATTTGAACCCAGGACCTCGTGATCACAAAGCGATGCGCTTTGCCACCAGACCAACGAGGCATTAATGATTAACGATTACAATTACATTGTGTAATCTTCAACGTTTACGATTACACTTTTAATCTTTAAATTTAATATTTAAAAATGCAATTGTAATCTTATTACATTGTGTCCATCTCTGACGACAGGGTGTTGGAGTATTTTTATAGAGGGCTGCGTGACTATATATTATAATGAAGTACCCGACAGCCCTAAAAGGAGGGTAATGTGTTTATAGTAGTACACTATACTTCGCCCACGGTTTCACCCGCATCTACCTAGTGCATTAATTGATTAATTTATTTATTTTTATTTATTTAACATTAGTAACAATAGTTGATAATCATGTTGAGTCATACATATTGATGTAACAACAACAACAACAACAGCCTATACTGCCCACTGCTGGGCAAAAGCCTTCTCTCACAAATCGAGGTGAGAGAGATCATGTCATACTCCATCACGCCGACCCAGTGCGGATTGATAGACGCAGGTTTGTGGCCACCTGCTGTTGGAACTTATCAAGCCGCCTATAAGGCTTCCAACTCGACTTAACGACTACTACATTAAGTAGTAACCAGGACCAAAGGCTTAAAGTGCCTTCCGAAACACGGAGACGCTTGAATATAAAAATGCCACAACGGTCACCCATCTCAGGCCGACTGAGTCGAAAACTGCTGAACCTTGGTGATCGGTAAGAACACCACGGTCGCACAGCGCTACGAGCGCCTCGCTTATTGATGTAAAAACGTGCTTATACTTGGTCTAAGTGCTTATAATAAAGAGTAATTCGGAATTGGGTTATCTCTATCTATCTATCTATCTATATCATCACGCCAGATCCCTTACGGGCTAGGCAGAGAGTACAGAGTTCCAACAGGCTCTTTACTTACATACCTCTCTGGCTTCCTCTACTCTCATAGTCCGTCTCATACACGCATACGTCGAATTGGGTTATCATGCTGGAAAATGTTTTATTTATACGTCAGTCTAAACAACTATTGTTATTTTTTGTATTTCGCGGTTTATTTTCACATTTTCATACAAGTTCACTCCTTCCATACAAGTAATCGCGAAAAATATTAAGTTGTACATCGATATAGTATTAACCATCGGTCCATGAAGTTATAAGACAAAAATTGTTTATATTGACGTGTTATTGCTGCAACTCTCAACATACACAGGTATAATCGTAGTCCAAATACTAATTGAATTATTGTTTCAGAAAGAATATAATATGTATTTACACGAACAAAGAATTGCATATTGAAAACGATATCTGATCAAAGTTTCCATCCAAACTACATTGAGGAACGTAAAATAAAATGTGAATATATCATTGCCGACGCTGGTTTCCGACGGCATAGGTTGTTGACACACATAATATAGGGAATTCAGCGATCACGAGGTCTTGGGCGCGAATTCTAGGTCGTAAAAAGTACAGTTTTTCCGTCAAAAGCTTCTTAGTAATGTGGCCGGTGTAATAGCAATAGACTCGGCAGACGTGACTCTGCAATTATGTTACATCCCATTGTAATAGGGCCCTCTGTAACATATTTGCTGATCGTACTCAGGGAATACACGCGTGACAACTTATTTTTAGTATTTAATTAGATATGTACCACAAATTTGATTTACATGGCCACTTTAGTGCCGAGGGAACGTAATTTAAGCATATCTATAAAAGGCTAATTAATCCGGAAAAGTAATTAGATTTTAACTAAGGAACGGTGTGCACGCGATGGACACGTGCGACGACTGATCCCGTGCGCCGGCTCACCTTGTGTGCATTGCGCTTAGTGTAAAATGCGCTGGTACGTACTATGTATATATTTATACCACTGTACTAGTCTGCCTACCCCAGTGGGATAAAGGCGTGAGTGTGTGTATGTATGTACATTTATACTAATCACTCTCTCATCCCACAAGACTTTCGTATCGATCAGTACCTGTTTCAGGTTTTGTGTGCCTGGCTCTTACGTTGTCTATATCATCACGCCAGATCCCTTACGGGGTAGGCAGAGAGTACAGAGTTCCAACAGGCTCTTTCCTTACATACCTCTCTGGTTTCCTCTACTCTCATAGTTCGTCTCATACACGCTCGCCGGTTACGGAGACTCCTGACTGTCCTTCAGATAAGACCCGGTCTATTTGGTCATGGTAAGATAGTCTAGGTCTGCCCCGGTACCTACATCCTTCCACTTTCGCATTGTATATCAGTTTTGTCATTCTTTCTTCGGACATTCTTTCTATATGCCCGAACCAACGGAGCATACCCTTTCTCATCTTTACACTGATACTCTCTTTCATACCTATTGTGTGTGAATGATCTACGCTCTTGGGCGCGGGGCCTTTACAGCTTCACCGGATAAACCTGGCTCTTACACTACGTGATACGGAAATAAAGTTTATACTGGACCCGTGCTCACGCTGCAGTCTATGGCTGCGTTGTGGCTTATGTTACTGTGATCACACGTTATATATCTACATCTATACATCTGTCTTAACTATTCTGTAACTTTTTATTTTTCCGTGTTTTGTTAGTATAATGACCACGAGTCTATAGTGAATCTTGAGCACGTACTCTCATTGGTGTGATAAAATGGTGTGACCATGAGTCTCAAGGTTTATGGAAAACTGGCACTCCAGTCAGGACTTGTACCCGTTTTATAATATATAACGACTACCTCGTTGGTCATGAGGTCCTGGGTTCAAATCCAAGTCGGACAAGTGTAGTTTTTCTAACGAAAACTTAACAGTACGAGTCCGGAGTCTGGAATTGTCCCCGGTATATGGCAATAGGCTCGCCCCCTATTTCATGGGACTTAACATCGTTGGCGAAACGTGGGTGTACTCAGTATACCTCTGCCACCCCCGCTTGGGGAATATAGGCGTGACGGTGTGTATGTTTTTTTATATAATATATGGAAAAATGGAAGCGATAAATTGCAGTAGTTTCCCTGACGTAATAGGTGAATTGATAGGTTGTCCTCTGTGTGTGTGTGTGTGTGTGAATGATGTACGCTGTTGGCCGCGAGGCCTTTACAGCTTCACCGGACTTAAAGGCGAGCGTGCAACCACTACGCTCTAGCCAGCCAGAAGGGCAAGAGGCGACATACTCGAGGGCGCCTCGAAGAGGTGCCCTCGGTTGGGACAGTCGCTGTAGGGGGACGGGTGCACTACTAAGTGCACCGGTCAACCGCCGGCTATGGGAGGGGATCTACTACTACGTCGTCGTCGTCGCCCGTAAGTTGTCCTCTACTCTGACTCCAATTGCTTGTGTAAAATAATGATCTTCAACGTACCATTTTTATATAACGATCCTATCGGCTCGAATGCCGAGCAACGACTAACTGGCACGACAATTTGCCTCATACAACATAGAGATAACTCACCAAATGTGTCCAAACATGTTACATCCTACTTCCTCCTAATATGATAAATATGAAAGTTTGTATGTTAAGGTGTATGGATGTTTAGATGTTTGTAACTCAATCACGTAAAAACGGCTGAACAGATTTCGATGACATTTGGTACACAGATATTTTATTCATAGGATATTTTTTATACCGGGAAAACGTAATGTTTGTATCTATAGTTAACGCGGACGAAGTCGTGAACAGAAACTAGTCAGTAATATAATATCAGCCTATACTGCCCACTGCTGGGCAAAGGCCTTCTCTCACAAATCGAGGTGAGAGAGATTAGGTCATACTCCACCACGCGGACCCAGTGCGGATTGGTGGAGGCAGGTTTGTGGCCACCTGCTGTTGGAACTTATCAAGCCGCCTTAAAGGCTTCCAACTCGGCTCAACGACTACCACATTAAGTGGTAACCGGGACCAACGGCTTAATGTGCCTTCCGAAGCACGGAGACGCTCGAATATGAAAATGCCACAAACGGTCACCCATCTCAGGCCGACCGAGTCGAACGCTGCTTAACCTTGGTGATCGGTAAGAACACCGCAGTTGCACAGCGCTACGAGCGCCTGAGTCAGTAATACTTGCCGACATTATATTTGAATTTAGATAGCAACATGATCTAGACTTTAGTAAGTCGATCGCTACGCATGTCTGCGTCTGCGTTATACCGAAGCTGTGACCAAACGGCCTTCGTGACGGCGCGTGCGACGACTGGGTTGTCGCGCAGTCGTGAGCGCAACAATGTTGCGTCCACAATGATCCAAGCCTACACGACACACTGTGCTATAACCGCAGATAATATCGCAATAGAACCACGAAGTACGGAATAGAATATTAGAACTCGTAGGATCGTAATACTGTCATTTTATTGATGCTACAATATGCAGGTATCACAATAAGGCATTGCACTTATATTTTCTGTTATTAACGCGCCTGGGCCTGTAGCCAAGTGGACTTTCTACAAACGTAAACGATAATAGCAAATGACGTTTTACAAAGAAATTCGCTTGGCTAGAACAAGGCGCCATAGATATATAAAAAACTGTAGGTACGAAACGCTTGCCACTAAGCTAGGCCCTCTGTGCGGCAAAAGCTTATATGGTTAATCGGTATCATCTGAGTCTTCGCAACGCGTATTCATGTGTAATGAACATAGTTATGAACATACGCGATCAGAGAATTTACAAACGTATCATTAATCAGCCCATACTTTTCCACTGCTTGGCAAAAGCCTTCACAAATTCAGGTCGGAGAGTGGGTCATACTCCATGCGGAATTATTGCTAATTACACAGTAACTAAATTGTTGTTTTACTGCCTTATGCGGTTGCGGGATTCGTGAACATCTGAATAGGCTCTTACTGCCGGGGGTTGGTGTCTATGGCTGCTGACGAGAGCTTAGGATTCCTGCCAGGGTATATCATTGGACCGAATTTCTTTTACGCGTCTTAATTACGTGCCAAACCCTCATATATACGAAATCGTTATACATTGCACAGGTGAAGGGTGCCTGTGCAATGTTTAACGATTTCGTTTCGTTTTTGGACGAATTAGCGCAGTGGCTAACCGCCTACTGTGTCTAATAGTCGCGGGTTCGATTCCCGCACGGGACAAATCTTTGTGTGACCCACAATTATTTGTTTCGGTCTGGGTATTTGTGTACGTGAATTTTCATGTTTGTAAACGCACCCACTTCACAGGAATAAATTCTAATGGGGCTACGTTAAAAAAAAAATACCGTTGATTCCGTATATTCCAACTTAAAAGGGTTAAAGTATCCGGTGACGGATGGACTCTGTCGGCTCGATATTGGGTCGTTTGTCTTGCCCGGCTGTTAGCTGCGCAGGAGAAACGAGCTTGAACTTATTGAGAGACATCTAGGCATTCCACGTAGAACTTCAACGAAAATAAAAATACTTAGGTAACCATAATCTGAATCTAGTCTATTTTTTATTTCTATCATGGCAAATCAAATTTAAAAATAAAAGGTGATTAAAGGTTAGGAAGATGAAGGGTGTACGAGGATATCTAAGATATTGAATGAAGTGTAGTGTGAAGTGTTATATTAAGATACCTACATGATATTTTAAGCGACTCTTGAACGGCAATTGTTCAACTTCGTAGTCGTGTTTTATTTTACCGACTGATATATGGAAACCTAAAAAGATTTGTGTGGTGTGTATAGTTTTGGTCTCAAAATTGTCTTCTTACACGATGGCGTAACACGGCATGGGGTGTTAACACGAGCGAGTGTTGGATTTAATTCACAATCGTTTGACTACATAAGTAATTTACAGCAGTATGACGCAGTGTTAGCCTAGTGGCTAGACCGTTGGGGCCTGCAAAATCAGAGGTCTCGGTTTCAAACCCAAGCACGCACCTGTCTTTTCGAAAGCATGTGTGTATTAAAAATTAACTATCACTTGCTTTAACGGTGAATGAAAAACATCGTGAGGAAACCTGCAGGCCTAAGAGTCTCTCGAAGGTGTGTGAAATCTGCCAAGCCGCACTGGGCCAGCGTGATGGACTATGGCCGAAGCCCTTTCCGTTTGAGAGGCCGGTGCCCAACGGTGGTGCAGTTTCATAATAGGCTAATATTATTATTACAAGTAATGTGCGGTTTATTCAGCTCGGTAATCGCTTTTGTTATTATTTTATCATTGAGTTGTGTGTATGTGTTTACCCATACTTAAACTGTGTCTAACACTAATGTTCTTATCTCCTAGAAACAGAGCCCCAAGCACAAATCAGTAGAAATAAAAATGAAAACCAACAGTCTGTGTACCCACCATTTCTGGAGTAGTTAAACTACAAGGGTTAGGTTACCTATTCATCTTAAGAACATTATAAGAGTATATGCAGTACACTTCTGTCATAATACTCGGCGAATGTACGATTTAGATTTTTCGATATAATTCTCTAGAACTTGCCTATATTCATACTTAGGAGTATATTCAGAACACTCTCTACCACCTTATTACGAGAAAATAAAGTCTACATTACAATGGCACTCGACTTAGAAAAGAAAAGTATGTCAGGAGAGATAATACGCTACAACTAATAGAATTAACACCACTGGTAAGGTTTCGTGGAGCGGTGGAGCCAGTCCATCAACACCCAGGGTGAAGGAAGGTAGACGATCAGGATCATGGCGCAAGGTAAGTGGTCATAATCTTTTAAATAATACAATCCGACTTCAATGCCTCTAACAGTTGTTAATGCGCTTTCTAATTCTTTATCAAAATAAAAAAATACATCCTGATATGATAATTTGCTTTATAATATAATTTGCATACGACCTGTCTTATGCAAATGATATTATAAAGTAAATTATTGCCTGGATTCAATGAAATACAAATACATAGTAGAAAACGACATGTTGCAATGAATAATAAGACGTTTTACAAAATTAGGTTTAAAAACGTCTATATTCCGCATCCATGCGGGAGCAACAGGGGTGGCACTCTGTACGCCCACATTTTGCTATCGACCTACGGGCCCAGTGTAGGTTCCAGAGCGAACCTTTGGTCATTAAAATTACCTATAAATTGAATTAAGTATGAATAATTTTCATAACGATAAATACCTATACAGGGCATATACAAGGTATGTACCTTAATAATACTACAGTGTAACCAACATAAAGAAAGTAAAAGTACCCATAATTATGATCGTTTTTCACTATGCAACCAAATAAAATCAACAAAAACAACATCTGAAGTGAATAAATAGATATTAACTAGTGTGTCGAATGCATTTGCGAAATTTATATATAATTTGTCGGTTGATCAGTTCTATAACTGGAGCGTTAACAATCTTGCACACCAGTCCATCACGATCGATGTTATCTCGAGATAAACATTGTAACTTCAAGATAAATATTTGTAATTACTCGTATCCTTTAACATTATTTGAGCAATATGACTTAAGGTTCAGTTCCTTGAGGCGTTCAAACTATACACCGCACCTTCAGAACGGTATAAACTGAACTCAAAAATCTAAGAAATCCAATTACGGTCATAAAGGATCATTAATAGCTCTGTCTTGTGAATATTGAAACAACAGTGTTTTATGGTAGAATTAGGAAATACGATACTTCGGTCTCTTTCACTTTCCCTCCCTCTACCCGCGCCGCTTGGTTCTGAAGGGACGCCATTAATTTCCCTAAATCTTGATTATTTGAGATAAGTCAGTACTGTACTAAGTAGTACTAAAGATGCGTCATGTAAAAGCTGGTTCACACTAGGCATGGAAATATCTGCTGCTATTAATTTCTTTTCATTTGTTGAAATTCTAATTTAATTTTATTGTTATTTCGCATTAGAAATTTTACTTTGGATTTGCTAAAACCTAGTGTTATGAAGTGTCGCACTTGCTACTGTTTATTTATTATGATAGATCTGTTAAAAGATGATATTCGTATAATAAGTGATCAAACGAACTTACCTGAAGTGAAGTTCGATCATTATTATACGAAGTCCTTCGTTCTCGATATAAACTACATTAGCAGCTGTTTAGAGCTATAAGGGTAAAGTTGAAGTATACCACATAAAGGTTTTTTTTTTTCTTTTTGAGCGTGACCTCTAAAAAATAACATATCATTAGTATATTTGTACTATAACACATTCCCGTTCTTTGTTTTGCCATACAACACAAACACAACAAATATATACACCTATATTGTTTCTTCAACCAACCAGTATGTCTAACTTATTTAAAATAAATTTATATAATTAAATTCTATAACATATTATGTTATGTAGTGTAGATCCATCCCAACAAAACCTTTAAAGCACCTGTTATATACCTTTATACCACACCTGTTGTCCAATATTCATTAATACCGGGTAATATTAATCAATCATTACTTATCAGATATCAGTGCAGTCTCTATCTGTTATGTCTTTTATAGAGATCTTTCTTCTATAGATATCTTCTATATAACAAGAGTTGAGGAATTGCCCATCTAGAGTTTTGTTTATATAAAATTAAATCCTTTATAATAATTCTTGTATCATTGACAACCATTATGAGACGAACTATGAGAGTGAAGAAAGCCAGGCAGGCATGCAAGGAAAGAACCCGTCGGAACCTTGCACTTTCTGCCCACCCCGCAAGAGATCTGGCGTCATAATATGGATAGAGATAGCTAGAAACCCTTACTGTGTACTAGACCTGAAAACAAAGTCTGTTAGTACCCAATCTATAACAATATGATACAAATATAACAGGGAAACCTATTTCCCCACTAATGTGTCTTCCAACTGTTTTTTGTCAAATGATCTCCTTTTGAGTACAGTACCAAACGAAGGCTACGAATTAACTTGGTGATTATAAGACTGGTTTTGCTATCATTACAAATTTAATTTATGTTTTTTTTTTTTTTTAATATCAACTTTCGGCTATATTTAATGTTTGTTATATTTTTAATCTTTAAAGATGTACATATATCAAAATTTAACATTTTTTTATTTTTTTTTTTGTACTAGAGGCCTTTGTACTACCATTGTGGCCTCGCGGCCATCAGCGTACATCACTCACACACACACCTTATCTGGAGATATTCCTCCCATAAGGCTATGTGCTTTACCTATATAATCTCGCGCCCCCCTCCCCCCAATTTTAGAGTCTGGAACGAAGGGCAGTACTAATGCGTGGTAAACAAACATAACCTACCCCAGTGTTATTACTATACCACTATTATTAATTCAATTTAAATTTCGAAACTATCCCGGAATCATTTCCATGTTCTGAGTGTGCGCCGACAAATAAATCCTTGGCTACATAAATATTTATGTATTACTTAACGATTCGTTCTTGCGCAATAACGCCCACGAACGTTCGTTTTGGCAATACGATTGGACCACTCCTGAACCAATTACATTACTGATACTAAAAATACTAAAAAATACACTCCTAATTTAGTAATAACTTAAGAAGCGAATAAGTTACAGTCGACTAAACCGAACCATGGGTTACAACTGTATCATATTGGGAATCCTATTCATAACTGAATTATTTCATACCATGAAATTTTCATTTCATACCACACTTCCTTTGCTTCTTTGTATGTGACTGTATTTATAAGTAAAAACAAAAATTGCAATGGGTAACTTTCTAGTTAGTTCTAGATGTCCAACCGTGAGAATTGAGTGTTACTCAACTTATTATTATGTATCCCCCATTAATAATAAATAAATAATATCAAGTTCCTTAGGACTTAGATTATTGCTGATACTACGTGCGTGATAAGAATATACGTTTGATTATTCTTGTTTAAGATAATCCATACTTTCAAATACTGTAACTCAATATTTCATCCACCGTAACTTGTCAACATAATATCATTAAATTTTCAAATGGATATTATAATCAAGTCATTTGCATGACTTTATTTTCTTTTTATATATAGATACCTATTTATAAGATACGTGTAACATGTGGATGTAATAATTTAAGTATAACAATACCAAAATTGCAAATTTTTGTATGATATCTCAATCCAATATTTTTTACTGAAACACCTTTAAATAAATTACAACATATATAGTGCTCTAAAACCAACTTGTTCCTTTAATGGTAGCAGTTTGTGCTTGTGTTATCATAACTATACCAGAAAACATCACTGGTGTTCAAAATAACTGTACACATTCCAAACTAATTACAAAACTATTTTTTATAGTTATTAATTTCTTGAATGATCTTATTTAATTACATATTATTTATTGATTATCATATGATCAAACAAAAATACAGTAAAAACAATAATTCTCCAAATGATGAATTCATGTATAGCTTTCCATTGTGTGTGCCTCAAATTTCTAATATTATTAAGTACACTATAATTGATGCAGGAAATAATCAAGAACCCAAAACCATTGAACTCATTACATGATAGAAAACTGAATAGGTACTAATAAATTTTCTATTAGTATATTTATTATGACTGTAAGGTCTAGCGTTAAGTTTTTTAGTTAGCTATAAATTATATTTCAAATTATTAAACAATAGTGTTTCTAATAATAATGTTTCTATACATAATGTTAAACATATGTAGGACAAGATTCACTTGTCTGAAGTGCAAGTACTTGCACAAAAACCAATAAAATTACGTTTGTCGTTGAAGGCATTATTAGTGTCATAGATACATACCACCGTCAGTGAATACTTTTAGCCTCCAATATTATGGCTTTTTTGTAAAACCCATGTTGTATTCCTGATAGTTTTTCTGAATTTTTCAGCAACTTAAAAACCAAGTCCTTGTGTAAAATGCCTATCATGCTTTTTGTACCTCACTATCTTTGGTAGGAGATTTCCAATGTCCAACGTGATGTTGTTTTTGGTGAACTGATAGGTGCACTGTGACTTAATATTTCCATACCCAGGATGAGGATTGTTGTTCTATATTGGTTACAACGGTGGTCGTTTTATGAAATTTTAACTACTGGCTATAACTAGCTAGTTAATAATTCCATATTGATAATCCACTATATTAACACTCCTTTTATGCAAAATATATACTGCTGACCTTAAAGGTTCTTATCTCAATAAAGGTTTCATGACTGTATTGTAAGGATTAATCTTTTCTGGCTAGCCTGCAAGGAGTCTAGGTTGATAATATTGATAGATAATTATTAGTTCTATGTTAACTGGATAGACCAGGTATTTTATATTATCTTTTAAGTATCTTTGTGCATAACACAAATTATCCCACAACCTGCCTGCCGCAGCATCGGTAGGATAAGATATTATATTTGGAATGTATCCACAGTCCTGTTGCTTGTCAGTTACAACAGGCATTGCCATTAGTATATTACTTTGGCTTATTTGGTTATAAACCCTGTTCAGGAATAAGTATTGCTGGATTTAACTTTTTAATACAAGTACTCATAATTTTGCACAATTCTTTGTGTAATAAGCTCCAGTTTGGGCTATTTCAGTATTATTATACAAGTATGTCTAATAATGAAATCAATAAAAACACTATGTTTCTACAAAGGAGTGACTTTTGTTATTAAAATGTATTGTTATACATAAACAATGTCACTTTAATTACACTTTCAGTAAGTCTCCTTTTGGAGATATAATATGACAAATTGCTTATAGTTTATAGCAATAGTCTTTGTATTTACTGTTTTAGGCATGTTTAAGGTATGTATTTTAGGTAACATTTTTGATTCTTACCATTGTAGAAATGTGAACTGCACAGGAACACCTCATGGATGAAACCTATGAGTAGTATGACCTTCAGCACATATCTCGTATGGGCCCCAAGTCTTGCGGATCACGCCGATGTATCTCGTACACCACTCGTGTCCTTGAATTATCGTCAAGTCTTGCGGACCACGTCGATGTATCTCGTACATCACCCGTGTCCTTAAAATGCCATCGATCCTGAACAATCATCATAATTGATGAACGTCCCCCTAATTTCTCTTATTGGAGGTATAACATTGCCAATTTATAGACGGTTAATAATCGTTTTCAGGTATATTTCGTGTTAAACTGTTTGTACACGAATAGGGAAATAGACTTCATAAGTTTACTTTTCGGACGACGAAGTATTCCCAAATTTTAATATGACGAAACTCACGTCTCCAAATATTAGATCTCACGATGTTGTCCTTCACCGTTAAAGCAAGTGACAGTTAATTTTTAATACGCATATGCTTTTGAAAAGTCAAAGGTGCGTGCCGAGACCTCTGACTTTGCAGTCCAACGGTCTAACCACTAGGCTATCACTGCTATATGTTCCGAATAGGTACGGAAATTATATTATTTTAATAGGACCACTGACGTAACGTGAATACACGAAAAGAGAATAGATACAAAATGCTTGCAACTTGGCGAGGCCCGCTGAACTCAACTGAGCCTGCAGTCCGAATCGCACTTATATCGATGTTAAGCGCTTATGATGATGATGATGTGATCCAGGCCGATTTCGGCTATGGCGATTGCATGAACTCCGTTATTTTTGACGATTGTGCGCTCGCATGTGGCTTATGTAGCTAATCTTCTTAGTAAAGAAGCCCGTAAGCGCTTATACATACATTACAAAACGACGAAGGTGCGCCAAATCGTTGCGGCACTTGAGCGCTAATATCGAGTATGTGGCGAATTATATGTGGCGTGAAAAATCAAACATGAATTTATGAGTTTTGTCGCGTGCGATGGTTGCGCTCAATATAGCGGATTTCAAATCAAACTGTGATAAATTGTTATTTTTAATTTGTAATTTTAACGTAACTGTGATATATGTGACAGAACTGCGTTAGATAGTTAAGCACGGTCTATAATGATACTTCACATTGTAAAAGGGTAAATGATGCTTTTATGTGGCTTTTAAATAAATAAATAGATACTGTCAAAGTCAAAAGGTATTTATTTGCATAGGGCCAGAAAGCATTGAAAAACATACTACGATGGATTAAGTGGTATGCTACCACCGGATCAAAAGGTGACCCCCATTGAGAAGATCCGGCAAAGCTCAGCGGTCTAGTCTTTTAAATTTCATTTGATCGGCTGTTGTAGACCCGCGTCTCCGGCCACCCAAAAAACATTGCTATAAAAACCACAGCTTAAGTGTTTATAACAGGCTTATCCACAATCACAATTTACTCCACTGTCACCATCTACTAGTGATAAAGTAATCGGTTCAAAGGCAACATACAATGTTATATTTGCATAAAGTTAGCAGGCGATAACGCCCGCTAACGACAATTCAGATTAATTATAATAACGATAATTAGCCCTTATAAGATATCGTTATTTGATTTGTAGTATGCGGGCCGGTGCGGCGGGGAAGGACGACTTGTTTAAACAGATTGCAGGTATTTTACCCAGAGTAGGTATTATGTACTTGGCTTGGAAATATTTTACAAAGTTTCGTGAGAAAATGTTCATATTTTTTTGATTTTGGTTTGTGATACACCATGTGTTATCAAGAAGAGTTAGTCAAGAGTCTCCATGAACGGCGAGCGCGCATGAGTCAAGCTATGAGTAGAGTAATCAGAAAGAATTGTAAGGACGTACCTGTTGTAACTCTGTGCTCTCTACCTAGCCCGCAAGGGATCTGGCGCGATAATAAAGATAGAATTTTCACTATGAAACCAATATAAAATTTCAAAGCAAACCATCATCTAAAATAAGCCTCTTCACTTTTTGCCCGTCTTACTTAGATGTCTTTGAATTATAGTTGTAACACCATTGATGACCAAATACTTTCACTTTTGTAATGTTATGTTGATATTTTCATTGTTATTTCTGACAATTGAACTAATGATGATGAATCAATATTACTATGACTGCTCACCTGTTTAAACAGGTTACCAGATGATCTGGTTGAGGTCACGGCCAAAGGTTTTGCCACCTACCCGACGCAGCGGGACTGGAGCGCGACGTTGGCGTGATCTGGGAGGTTGTAATGTACTGAAGTTGGGAGACGTCATACAGCGTTACTATACTCAGCGCGACGGCAAAGCTGACGACCAGCTGACGTCGCGCTCGACGCGATTTCAAACGAGAGAGAAGCCGTCACGTGTACGAGGGAGACGCCGTCACGCGTTGACACCGGGGTCCAGGTTGTTGCTCTCATTCATCATGGTTTCTCGAGTTATTTATATCACAGAAAATTCAATGTACACAACACTGTGAGTCAGATTTTAATTTTCTATAGCAATATTTTCATATTAATCAATCCGTTTTGGATAAGCACGGCAGGAGGGAGACGCCGATACGCGTGCAAGCGGGACGCTTGTATTGTTGTTTGATTTTTAAGCGTTGACAGCAACATAGTAATTGCCCGGCCGGTTGGCACGACACCGGTCCTCTAGTGTGACGTACGCGCCGCGCTGCTGTTCGCCGGCGTCGCGCCAGCGTCGCGACACCTTCGCGCTTCATCGGCTATGTGACAAAATCTTAAGAGCTGAATACAACTTCGTGGCAATCTTTGGGAGGCTTTTATCCTCCAGTTGATATGTTGCGGCTGAAGATAATCATGATGATGATGAAATTATCATCCATGAACTAACTCAGTTTTTGTTCAGTCAAGTGGGTCTGTGTTCCTTCAAACGGTATTGTGTTTAAACCAATACAAAGAGTTAATTTATTAAATTCCGACGTTTCAACTACCTAGGCATTCATTCGATGGCTGCGACATATCGAAACAGTAACAAAGAGTTATTCGCCTTAAATGCCGACACGTCTCACCACGGTTATCAAAAACCAATTTAAATAACTAACACTTTTATTATCCGTGTGCGAAAGAATGCGGGCGTGGATCAGACGCAGTAATTAATAAGACATACCACGTATTGTAAAGGTTTGATATTGGTACTTCATATAATTAACAATTATATGAAGCCAAATTATATCAGCCAATGTCCCACTGATTGCCCTTCTCTCACAAATAGAGAATAGAAAGAATAGACTCCACAACGCGGACCAGGTGCGGAGCGCTGGATACAGGTTGTCTGTCGTTGAAATTTAACAAGCCTATGGGCCAGCTTGTTAAGTTCCAACGACGTACACAGCTTTCAAGTTGGCTTAACGATTATTACATGAAGTGGTAACCGGGATCATTGGCTCGACGCGTATAAGCGCAAGCGCTCGCTAATCTCAGACCGAGTTGATGAGCGGTATAAACTCCGCGGTACCATAACGCTACGAACCCCTCGTAGTTAATTGATATTCTTGCTACGTACACCTCATGGCCTATTGTATAACTAACTTCATAGGCTCAGATAGTTAGAAGACTTGGTCTCTTACACAAAGAGAGTAGTTGCAAGCAGCAATGGGTCGTTGCGACCGAAAAACGAAGTTACGGGAAACTGCTAATATTAAAAAAAAAGCATACATACAACCGAACATAGAACCTCCTCCTTTTTGCAGTCGGTTAATAAGGATGAGAGTAACATCTATAGTAAAACATCACTTCATATTCCCTCAGTTAAGAAATAATTGACAGCAATAGGCATCATAAGGCTCATGAATGGACCTCCACGATTAGCAAACTTAGTTTTAATACTAATAGAAATTAAACCTAAAGCTTAAATTTTATTCAACTTCAAAAAAATATAAATATTTTGAACGGATTTGGTATAATTTGTAAAATTATACATACTACTAATCACCGGCTGGCGTCGCTGTAACGTGTTAAATACTACATTTTGTAGGCATCGAAGAAAATGAAGAAAACAGTAGGTAATATGATAATAGAACGTGTCATAAAGAGCAATTTTCGATTAGAAACCTTGAGAAGTATTCAGCTTTCTACTTACTACTATTACAAGTATGTAAGTCACGTGAACGTCTTTGACTTTTGAGAACACTTGTATTAATAACGCCTTGGTAGAGCGTCATACTAAGTGGAAATAGGCCTGCTTACTCCTTGCCCGTGGGCTGGGAAAGTCCCTGTGCACATTACGTAGCGATGACATCACAGCTCTAGCGCAAAAATAGGCATAAAACAAGGATATTTAGTAAATACATACACATGCCTACCTTAAACTGGATTTGGTAAAACAAAATGTTCCTATAAAGTGCGGTGCGAGAACATCACATTGACACTTATCACTTAGTATAATCAAAATGGTACTCAACATACTAGATTAAGCTAATATCTAATACCTCATTTTGACAGTATCAAAATGTCCTCCATCAAAGCCTTACATTTTTGCGTTGTGGTGGCGCATATAGTTTGCGCACTGGAGACTTTATTGCGGCTTAAAGGATGTAAAAATATATTGGCATCAAATCTGTAATAATATATTAAATTTATCTGAGGATCAGTGTATGAATTAATGTACCGCGACAGATCGTGCGGTACATTAGTACCGTACCGTACACTGGTCCTCCAGTAAATACGCAGCTTTAGTTTCACAGGTCCCTACCGCCAGAGGATTTGTCCAAATACAATTTAAACATAAAGTAATTTGAATAATGTACCTACCTGAATAAAAGAGTTTTGAACAAAAAAGATAAATATGTCCGCTCGTCAGATCTTCTCAACGTAGGTGGCGTATTGAGTACTTACTAGAATTAAATTTACCCAATCCAGTAGGTAATTATACAAACATCTTTGAAAACGCATACTTAGATTCCCTTTAAGTTTTACCTTTATATTTGTTGTTACCTAAGTTTAATTTTAGATTCTGATAACTGGGATTTCCATAACACCTACTTTGCATTTCCTTTCTTAATTATGCGTAAGTACTTTTTGCTTACAAGACGTGATGCTAAAGCTAGATCGTAAACTTCATTTTATTTATGTATCTATTTATATCATCAAGCCAGATTGCTTGCTGGGTCAGCAGAAAGTACAGAAATCATTAAATATTGTACTTTCAGAATCATCATTTTAGAATAGAACCAGATGTAAAAAAAACTAGAACGCTGGGACAGATGTCAACAGTGGCCGCGTTCCGATCCAGAAGTAGATTAGAAAGTGGATAAAAACAATGTAAATCTGACTGCAGGATTTATACATAATAAAGATAAAACGAGTTTCATTTTGAGTTCTCTCTCAACTCGATTTGTAACAGAGGGCTTTGCCCAGGTGAGCCAGTTCTTAAAAAAATCTCAAACTGTTGACTTCGTAATATTTTAAATCGTATTATTATTGGGTCAATAACCATTTGACTTTGCGAGTGCAGTTGAGCGAACCTTAATGGAATGACAACTAACAATAACATATTAAAGTCATTTCTGACAATAGTGATTATACACTTTTAGCCTCTATAAATACAGTATAAATTCCACTGACACGTTGTTTTAATGACACACTGTTGCATAACGATTATGGTCCTACTACTTTTGGAGATAACGAACAGGTATAAATACTTTAAGGTATTTCGAAGATTAAACTGAATGTTTGACTAATGTCCAATGAAATAAGGTCTTACAACAGAAACAACTTTTTTCTCCTCTGTAATCCTCAATTTACCTGTTTTTTAAATTAAATAGGAATTTATATGTAACTTTAAACCTATGGCTATTTTATGACTTTTAAACTGAATTTGAAAATTATTTATTTTTACAATCGGTCATTCGTTTTTAAATTTAATTTAATCCACTGTAGCAATCGGCGAGAAACTCAGTGGTAATGTGTTTATTTATTTAATTTACTCTATTTTTGTATTATCATAAATTACACTTATGTATTAAAGTTATTAATAATAAGTTTACGAGCGAGCTCCAGTCATAATATTTTTAATTTTGCTTCACTTTTTAGATTGTGATTTCCTCTTAAACAATTATAACTGGAGATGCAGTGAATTATTCATATCCAGTTAAATATTTCCGTATCCGGCGACTGTATAATGAGCGCTGGCAAAATTTTGACGGACTACTGGTCCAGTAGTTAAGATCTTAAGCCGCTCAGCAAACTGGGTCGAGTAGTCACAGATTCGATATCAGCACGACACCTATCTTTAAATGACTCATAAATATATTTTTAAGTATAATTTGGACGATTTAGCGCAGTGGTTAAGAGCTTAAGCCGCTCCGCCCACTGTGTCTAATAGTCGCGGGTTCGATTCCCGCACGGGACAAATCTTTGTGTGACCCACAATTATTTGTTTCGGTCTGGGTATTTGTGTGTGTGAATTTTCATGTTTGTAAACGCACCCACGGCACAGGAATTAACCCTACTAGGGCTAGGTTTAAAAAAAATCGTAATATATTGGTCTGATTTTAGTGTTTGTTTTTTTGAGATCCATGTTTGTAAACGCACCCACAATACAGGAATAATTCCTAGTCCGAGGCGCAGTTTAAATAAGTTGAATTTAAATATATATTTTTAAAAACAAGCTTCTAAGCAAAAACAATGGATATATCTTGCTCAGTTGAGGAGTACCCAATAACCTTCTTCCCGCTTCATTATCAGATCCTGCTTAACATCGCGCTCTACAGTACTCGTTAATAGAAATTGAACGAGCCGAAACACGCGCAGGGCTATTTTAAGTAGTTATGTAATTCCTATGACCAGCTTTCGGTTTCATCATCAGACCCTAAACACCATTTGGTTGTATAGTACTTTTCAATACCAATCTAATAAGCCTAAAAACGAGGGAGTTATAGTTGTGTAGTTGAAATTTTTCTACGGGTACCTTCTGATCTCATCATCAGATTAGACTGATGATTACTGATATAGAAAGAATGCCAGAGGAAAGAATGACAAAACAGATATACAATGTGAAAGTGGAAGGATGCAGGTACCGGGGAAGACCTAGACTATCTTACCACGACCAAATAAACCGAGTCTTATCTGATGGAAAAGTCAAGAGTCTCCGTAACCGGCGAGCGTGTATGAGACGAACTATGAGAGTCGAGGAAGCCAGAGAGGTATGTAAGGAAAGAACCTGTTGGAACTCTGTACTCTCTGCCTACCCCGCAAGGGATCTGGCGTGAGGTTATAGATAGATAGATAGATAGATTACTGATTATGACTAGTTTAAATAATATGGCACCATGAGGCTAGGCTATTATTGCATTGTCACCAAACTTACATATACGAGTATATGCCAAATTTCTGCTCAATTGAATACCTGTAAGTGATTGAAAAATAGATCACAAGATTTGAACAGGCAAGTCAGACGGACAGACTGACATACGAGCAGTGCAAGTTAAACAAAAGCCTTTACATTAATTTAATCCAGAAGCCGCTTTCAGACGTAATTGCACGCAGCGCGGTGAAGCCAAAAATTGAACAAATGCCCCTCGCCGCATTTCCCACCCGCGTATTGTTAGCCGTCCGGAAAGATTACCACTTCATAGGGTAAATGTTGATAACATTAGAGTAGATGATAATAATATTTTTGTTGCGGTAACGTGTATTTTAATGCATATTAAACTCAAGAAATAGATATATTTGAACTATTAACTTAATGTAGGGAACATATACTTTCATCATCGTAACTAAATATTTAAACCATATTGTAGTAGTTAACTAAATTAACACCATTTAATACTAGAACTAATAAAGTCCTCAGCGAATAAAAGTAAGGAAAATAAATTGTTTTACTAGGAACATCAACAAAATGGGTGTGTCTTTTACTATCACAATTACAGACGGAAGAATTAATTCAATATTGAAATAATACGTCACTGGAATGCGCTAGTTAGTACAAAATATGACCGCATCATGTTTCTGTTTGAGCTCAACAGCATTTTTACAGGCAAGAACTACACAAGACGGCATAATGCAAATTAATTTGCCACGTGCAAAGCACGTTATTTCGCACGACGGTCACAGACAGACTACTCGCGTAAACGTGAAAGTCATCCCATTGGAAGTAGTAATTGTTGCTTCAGTTTGAAGCGCGCCCGCGGCTTCTGGTTTATTCATTATTTTAAGATAAAAACTTGTAACAAGTCTTTGGTTGCTAATTATCTGATATCACGCCACTACACTTTGCCACTCCTATTAAATGTTTTCTAAAAATATATTTAGAAGACAGTATACAAAATATTTATTTGATGTATAGCTAAATTAAGTCTTTTCAAATAATTGATATTGTACAATAATTCTTATTTAAATATTTTGAGGTATGGTTGAATAAAGAATTCTTCTGATACGTCGAAATAAAATTTTCAACATTGAAAAGTAATTTACTATGAAAACCACTATAACAAAATATCTTCTTTTTTCTCCCTCTAAATTGGTTTTATTGACAAAGGTGGTTATTGTAATCATAGGTAATTAAATAATTAAAGAAATATTAACCCTTTTATCACTCGACCTTAAAACACCGATAAAATGATAAAACAAAACAAATCTCCACAAACAAACTTACAGTCACACGAGTCATATGAATATTGCCCTTTTTTCGGAAGATGATTTTCCTCTTCTCGTTTCCGTATAAAATCGTACTTCGTTGTGATGCGCTTATATGCCGACGGTACTCCGCCGGCGACGCGTCTCCTGTTCCCGAAAATGTCGCGAGTTCTGTGTATTTTGTCACTAACTGTACTTTTGGGTGAGTCCAATTGACATATAATATAATTTCGAAATTGGAATATTTTTATTTGAAAATTGTTCATAAGTGAAACATTTACGGCCGGTTTCAACATTTAACTCAAGGATAGATTTGCCTACTACGGATAGAATTCTGACATATTTTGTATGGAAAATCTGTCAAAATTCTAATTTTCTAATCTATCCTTGAGTTGAATATTGGAACCGGCCATTAAGCTATAAAATGTTAAGTAAACACTACTCTGAATATCAATGTAATATTTATTTTATATACATAATTAAAATGTTCATTTTTGAGAAAAAGAATTTCAGCTTGTGATTAATGTCAGTATTTTTGATTAGGCTTTTAATATTTCTAGGCATAGATTTCAGGGTTTCCAACAGGTTCTTACCCTAAAGAGAATGCTAGCTTTCAATATTTCTCCGTTATGAATGTACTATGATATAATAATCAATAATTTAATATTTTGCCATAAATACCTACCGCGATTAATCTGCACATTATAATCTCTATTAATTTCAAAACCACAATCAATTTAATCCATCCATCGAATCCAAATATATTTTATTAAATGCTATGCCTTTGTTGCATATCTAATTGTGTGATAGTGAAATTGAAAAAAGCGTTACATTTTAATTCTTATTTTTTTTATTCCTAAGAATGATTTTATAACAACCTGACCGTATTGTTATGCACGTGTATTGGGAACTATTTTTAATATTTTTACGCATCAAATAGTTATGAATTTTTAATGCCGTCGTAGCAATGTAGTACCGTGGATATTTTTGCAATCATCGAAATTAAGCAGCGTTCGGCGCGGTCAGTCTGAGATGGGTGTCCATTTGTGACATTTCTTCTTGACGCTTCCAATTGCAATCCACTTAATATTATAAGCCTATACTGCCCCACTACGATCCGAAGGCCTTTCCCCAATCCCGGTCCTTATACGATAAGGACCGGGATTGGGGGACTTCTATGGAAGTCCGGCTCGTTTCACCACCTCTTTCTGGGCCTGCCACGCTGTCGTTTCCCGCCTGGTGGGACCCCACTGTGTGGTTGTTTTAGCCCAAAACGCATCTGACATGCGGCAGCTATGTCCGGCCCACCTCCATTTCAGTCTTGCAGCTGAGTGGAGAGTGCATCTCTAATAAAGATACCAGATAGTTCTCACAATTAGTCACACTTAGATTTTTCTTGACAAGAATACAAAATTATTACTGTAGTGGTTTCGCAAATGGATATCTTACAATGTATCCTTTGTACCAAAGCAAGTGAGCGATTTGTTTTGGAGTGTGGAACCGAGTTTCTAACACAATTTGTAAGCTTTTCTCCAAGAATGCTGCGCTTCATTACTCGTTGGCACACCCCAAGAGTGTACCCAGTAAGTGACAGTGGGGAAAATGCACATGTCCATGAGTTTCCTTTTTAACGAAACCGGGAGAGCTCCCTTCATTGTATGTTTTATTGACCAATTCTCCCAGGCGGTTTCGGTGCATCGACCACCTGGTTAGAGACTAATTGGCCAAGATATACATACTCGTGGACGTATTCAATCTCTACTCCCTCAAACTCTACCTTTTGTTGCATGATGTTAGTACCACATAGACCGTGTCTTAGCTGAAGGGCAAGTCAAGAGTCTCCGTAACCGGCGAGTGTGTATGAGACGAACTATGAGAGTGGAGGAAGCCAGAGAGGTATGTAAGGAAAGAACCTGTTGGAACTCTGTACTCTCTGCCTACCCCGCGAGGGAGCTGGCGTGATGATATAGATAGATAGATAGATGTTAGTCATCAGCATCGTTGTAGTCATCATACTCGTAGTCCAACCTTGAGGCTCGCCGGGCTCAATACTTTGAGCAGAAGGCCTATCTCAGCTGCAGACGAGGAGAAAAGGACAATATCATCGGCAAAACGTAGATTGGTTTATGGCCTTTCGCCGACGACGATGCCTCTGTCCTCACATACTGGGTTGAGGTTTCGGAAAACTTAATATGGTAGTCGTTAAACTAGGTTGCATGTTTTATGGACTTAAGAAGTTTTACCAGCAGGTGGCCACAAACCTGGTTCCGCCGCACCGCACTGGCTCCGCGTAGTGTACGTACAATTTTCTCTCAGCTCGATTTGGGAGAGAAGGCGTTTACCTAGCGGTGGGACAGTACAGGCACGTACGTCATAATCGTAAAGTTGTCACATACAGCAATATTTAGTAAATTTTAGTGTGAAAAGAATGGCATATCAACTCGATAGCGTTAAGGTAACATCAATCTGTTAACTCTAGTAAACAGTTAATCGTAAATACGGCGTTCTATAAACAAAATAATATAAGGTAAAAGCTATCAAAATAACTAAAAACGAGCCACGATGGGTTTGATCGTTAAAAATTCGTTTTCCACAAAAATCTGTTTGTACGTCTTTCTTAATTACTTGTGCAATTTAGGAAAACTACTGTCATTTTGACTGATAACGATCACGTTGTTGTAGAATGACGGAAATTAATAGGTACATACTTCGTACATTATTTTTATTTTTATCGATGCTTAATCCAGAGACATGTCCGGGAGACTTCCCATAGCCACGGGAAAAAGCGATTTCCTCTACAAAGAATATTAAATGTATCCGATAAAGGTCTTCAGAGCCGCGTGGAGTATTCTGCTTTAAAAGTCCATAAGCCACACGTCCGTAGCAAGCTGTTTGATCGATAAATTAATGGTTATTTATATGTGCGACATGAAAATTTAGAATCTTTTTTTAGTACAAATATTTACATCGTTCGTTCACATGCTTGTGACAATCCAAGCCAACCAATTTGCGAACGATTAACATTCAATAGCGGAGTGTTGCCTTCCGATGTCTCTACTTTCCTGACAATAACCTCGCTGGTGAGGTCGAGGAGTCCCTTGTCAGCCGACCGGTGTAGACCACCACGGCGAGACGATCTAGTTTATGCCCTCCGGCCGGCCAAGGCCGTTCTGGCGCCCTCGAGCGGGATCCTCTAGACCGGTGAAGCTGTAAAGGCCTCTTGGCCAACAGTAACAATAACAAATAATCATAAAGAAACAACCTGATCGTAAACGACCTTTGTAATAATTAGTTCAACAAACTGCAAAAATGCTTATAACGAGTTATAACATTTATCGCGACAAACGAATGCAACAATGAAGTGCACGCGAACCTAACCTGTAAATAGATAACAGTTGAAGAAACATGGTGACAGAGATAACGCAAAAACAATAAAAATTTTGCAACAACTACCTACCTACTTGATAATTTGTTCACAAACGCAATGTCTGATTCGTTTTTTACCCGACTGCGAAGGAGATTATGTTTGTTTATTAGTAACTCCGAAACGACTAAACGGATTCGGATAAAATTTTATAAAAACATGCACTACCCTGAAATAGCATACTATTATGCACTGGTATCCCTATAATCCCCTCTATATTGAATTGAAATTCAAAATATCAGACATGTTTTAAGCCAAAGTTCGTTACCAGATCTTTACGTAAATGCATACTTAGCATTTTTTTGCATGTCCTCCGGTGACCTATTGAGAACCAGTTGTTCCGTAAGCATGTGAATGACACGCGTCCAATAAAAGGTGCTTGTATACAACAATAATGGCGAACTACATCATATTTTGTAGGGTTAACTGCAACGCAGAGTTTTACAAAATACCATCATCATCATCAGCCTATAGCAGTCCACTGCTGGGCATAGGCCTCTCCAAGTGCACGCCACTGGGTATGATACTCGGCTACTCTGATCCACTTTCTGCAAGCCACCCTAAGAAGGTCATCGCACCACCTAGCCTGAGGGCGTCCTGCATTACATTTGCCAGTCCGTGGTCTCCACCCAAGAACTCGTTCGTCCCAGTGGTTATCGGTTATTCGGCTAATGTGACCGGTCCATTGCCACTTCAGGTGGGCTATCGGATGGTTTCGGATTCTATCCTTCAGAGAAAATCCGAGCATAACCCTTTCCACAGCTCGCTGAGTGACTTGAAATTTATGGACCAATCCAACCGTAAGTATCCACGTTTCGGCTCCGTCAGTCATAACGAGCAGAACGCATTGATTCAAGGTTTTCTGTCCTTAAGCTTTGTGGAATAGGCGATGTAAATAGTCGACGTAGTTTCACAAATACCGCCCAGCCCAGCCGTATTCTTTCTTCTGTTGACCTCCTTCTCAAAGTTGTATTTCCCCAACTGCAGAGTTTGCCCTAGGTAAACATATACTTGAACAACCTCGAGAATAGCGCCATGTATTGCAACAGGTTCCGGTACTACATGTCGGCTAAACATTACCTTAGTCTTGTCTAAGTTCATGCGGAGACCTATGCGTTCGGAAGAATCGGCTAGGCTGGTCCGCATATGTTGTAAATCCAGCAACGTTTCAGTTATGATGGCAATGTTGTCTACAAATTTTAAGTGTGAGATATGACTGCCATTTATGTTTATGCCTTGGCCTTTACAGTCCAGCATCTTAAACATATCCTCCAATGCATTTGTGAACAATTTAGGGAAAATAACGTTCCCTTGTCTCACACCTCGATGCGATGGGATAGGGTTGGTCTGCTAGTTTTGTATCTAGAGAACAGAGTTAAAGATATTTTGGAGCTCCTTCGGCACCGGTTAACCTCCTGTTTTTAAGATTTCAGTTGTAACTCCGTCCTCTCCAGGGATTTTTACAGTCTTTAGCTGCTCAAGAGCTATCACGTCTAGGGTGAATACGGGCAGGTCTCCTGTGAAGTGGCGGCTAATGTGGCTCTAGGTTACTCATTTCCAGAATCAGGACGAGATGTATGTGAGGCGTATAATTGGCTGTAGAAATCTTCTACTTCCAAAAGAATCTACGGCTTAGAAGTGATTTTTTTCTCCTTGGCTTTGGACAACTTAACACAAAACAACAAAAGACTGAACGAACACTTTCGACCCCCGATTTTGCTCATTTCCTTTTTTAATAGAGCATGTATTAGCGCATCGGAGGTCATGTCGTACCAGTTTGTGTATTTGTTTGCTCTGGCGAAGTGTTGGGTGGGTTTTTACGCCGTTACTTCAAAAGCCGCAGTGTCTCCTCCGAAAGCTTTGCATTTCACAGAATCTCGTACCTTTCTCCCCGAGGATTTCAACCACATTTGTGCGGACCTAGTCAATGTCATTTGTGGTTTCCATGGTAACGAACCGCTTCGCCAGATTTGACTGGAACGTTTCAGATCCTACTACGGTTTGGAGGAGGTTGGGCCAGAGCCTGGCCTTTATCAAACGGACTCGCGCGAGTTAAAAGTTGATATTCAGTGAGCCTCTGACAAGACGGTGATCGCTTCACCTTCGTGACCCATGAAACCTGTAGATCAGTGAGACTTCTCTGAATATGTGCTTCTTGTCCGTTATGATAAAGTCAATCTCATTTTTAGTCCCAGTGTTGGGGCTTTGCCATGTCCACTTTCTTTGGAGCTGTTTCCTAAAGAAAGAGTTCATCAAGAAAATTCCCTTTTTGTCAAGAAAGTTGCCAAGCATTTGTCCCCTATGATTCCTGCTATCGAAATCGTGAGATCCTACTATCGATTCGTTGCAATTTTGTACTCGCACTTTATCTGAATTTGTTGAAATCCCCCATGACAACGTTATAGTGGGCCTTAGTGGTGGAGTGTAAGACCTTAGATATGACATCGTACATATCTTCAATTTCTTAATCAAAGTGTGCAGAAGTCGGTGCATAAATGTACATAACCCTTAGGTTATAGAAGAACCTACCGGTTAACTTAATAACAAGCATATCTATGCTACCCTGTTCGACACACTAGACACTTCTAAAACGTTGTCAGAGAGGGTTTTATTGATCAGGAACCCTACGATGCTGCTATCTCGTCGCCCCCTCGGAAGTACAAAAGATGGCCCGATTATAGGGTAACGGTGTCCTCCCCCGTTCTTCGAACTTCATACGTGCGTCCATTAAACGTCGCCAAGGTTAGTTGATTTTGGCGGCCTTTCGTAGCCCGGGAATTCTTCGTACCCCCTACCCTGCCGTTACTATAACCGCCGCCATGATCCGGAACAACAAGGCGGCCGGGAACTGGGGAAACATAAGAAATATATATAATCTATTATATATATTTATTATAATAAAATTGTCTGTACGGATTTTCATTTGGTTTTCATCAATAGAACACTGATTTACAAGTCAAGGTTTTATATATACTAGTGGTCGCCCATAGGTCGATATTCGACCTACTCTTTCATCGTATGTTTGACATTCAGTAAGACAATAGACAAATAATATTAAAGACAAACATCAATTTGACGTGTACTGTGTAAAATACATGGTAGTGTGTGTACAGTTTTTTTTCATTGATTTAATATATGTTTTATGCATACTTTAAAAAAAAATATTATCATTCTGCACTCCTTCTCTATATAAACTATAAGTGTGGGAAATTTCAAACTCCTCCGTCCGCGCAAATTTCGTAAAAATGTGTACAAAGTTTTTGCTTCACGTATTAATATATAGATATATATATTATTTACGACCACTTTGTGTAAAATCAGCCGAAGTCTGATAGTATTTGTCCGTTTAACCTCCTCAAATTGGGGCAGGTTATTAGTGGTAATATTGCGATTAAATTAGCAAAATAACGAGTTGTCTTATTTTCGTTGTTTGATTATATTTTTACTACTTTATTTACAAAATAAAATAAGTTAGTAAACAGATATTATACAACATGGTAGATACGATACAGAATTTACTTGATAGTGAAAAATTACCTATAAATACATAACTTGTTCCTATTAAGCGATCAAATTGTTTGAGATAGCGGAAAGTACTAGGAGGGATCAAAAAGTAGTGAGAACGACATACTCCTTGGTAAAAAAGAATGGCAGGCATAGCTCAGATACATATTTGTGATATTAATAAAAAAAAATCTTCGATTCTCCTTTGTTTTTTTCTGAATGTAGTCATTTGTTTGCTTCGTGTTGGAACGTGTTCTCGAAAAAGGAGAAAAACGAAGTGCGAGCCGTTATTAAATACCTCTGTTTAAAAAAGTTCACGACGCAAGAGATTCATTGCGATTTGGAGGCAACATTAGGAGAGTCTGCTCCGTCGTATTCCACTGTCGCAAGGTGGGCTTCTCAATTTCGAGTAGGGAGAACGATTACGAGAAGAGATTCTGAAAACTTTTTGTCTCGTTTTGTAACAATGGACGAAAAATGGGTCCATCATTTTGTTGTTGTTTCATCCCGAGACAAAACAGCAATCTTCGCAATGGAAACGGCCATCATCACCGACCCCGAAGAAGTTTCGTGTCGTGGCATCGGCTGGCAAGGTTATGGCCTCAATATTTTGGGACTCAGAATGAATATTGTTGATTGACTACCTGGAGCGTGGAACCACTATTACAGGCCAATATTATGTAGCTTTAATTCCCAAGTTGAGGAATGCCATCAAAGAGAAAAGGAGAGGGAAACTTCGAAGGGGTGTTTCATAACGACAACGCACCCGCGCACAGCTCGGCAGTTGCGATGGCTGCCATTCAGCAAGCTGGCCTCGAATTGGTTGACCACCCTCCTTATTCACCAGATCTGGCGGCTAGCGATTTTTATCTGTTCCCCAAATTGAAGAAATACTTAATGGGAAACAGGTACGAAGACGATAACGAGGTGATGGATGCCGTGGAGAGTTTTTTGCAGGACCAAGACAAAACTTTTTTTTGAAAGGGATCGAGGTCTTGGAGCAGCGCTGGACTCGGTGTGTAGAGAGACTCGTAAACTATGTAGAAAAATAAATGATTAAGTTATCAATAGTCATTATATTCTATCTCATATTCACTACTTTTTGATCCCTCCTCGTATAGCTGATTTCCTGATCTCAAACTCTGAAAACGCACCTCGTCGTGCCCTCTAATGGCCGACTTAGTCCAATGGTTAGGAGCTTAAGCCGCTGTGACTCACAGATATTTGACTCGGTCTAGGTGTTTGTAAATGAAATGTAAATTTTGTCTTTGTAAACGCACCCAAGACACAGCAATAAGACAGTGTAAGGCTACGATTTAATTAAAAAAGTTTTTAAGACACCTACAATAGAAAAATGCCGCTTTATTCGTAACCGTATAGAAAAAAAAACAAAGTAAAGTTATATACATAAATAACCTCTAGCAACCATGTGGGAGATAATTTTGGCCTTCGTAAAGAAAACATTAAGTAATAAGTTGTCGGTTCCAATAGAATGAATCCCGTAACAAAATCCTCACAAAGACCAGCGCTACAAGTGTACTAATTACAAAAGTGACCGACCGAAGTAATGACCGCGCTGGACAACAGAAACTGAGTTCGTTATACGCTCACCTTGACGCAGCGCTAGACACGCCGAGCTGCACTTCGAGACTTCTTCTCAGGAAAAAGATAAAATCTATATTTACACCTGCTTATCTATATCATTATGGAATATCCCTTGCAGGGTAAGCAGGGAGTATAAATTTCCAACAGGCTCTTTCTATACGGACCTTCCTAGCTTCCTTTACTCTCATGATTCGTCTTATCAAGCACATTACGCAGACTCTGGACTCCCCTTTATATAAAGCATGGTGCATTTGGTCATGATAACAGTCTAAGTCTTCCGCGTTACATGTGGACGACATTTACATTGCATAGTCTATTTTATCATTATTTCTTCCGACATCCTTTCTACATGTCCGAATAATGTATCTAAAAACATAAAAGCAAACTTCTTCTTATTCGCTTCAATCTTGACAGAGTGCGCGTGATTACGATGAGATTTAGTTGCTGGAGGCTGATGTAGCTCGCCTAACGATACCTCACCTTTCAATACAAACTGAGGCACGTCTATATTGCCCAAGCGGGGGTGGACCATGTATTAAATCCCAATGAGGAGCCTATTGAAATACTGAGATTTTTATTGATAGAAAAATCACTCTTTATCCGACCGACGATTCAAACCCAGGACCTCGCTATTTCCAGCCACAACCCGCCAGGAGACGTCCCATCCCATTATGAGAGGTGATAAGTCTGGCAGCATTCTTGTTTGGGCTACATTTCCCTTCGTTTTAACAATGTCAGTATAAATCATAGCAAACGGCGTAAATAAATAGAGATAGCCAACTCGTTCTAATAATGGTACGAGTATCACGCAATTGAAATTCTTGGATAAAGATCTGATGAGAAAAGAATTACTGAATCTATCTGTTGTTGAAGAATTCGTTTTTCGCTCGTGATTATTTCTCGCCGCTAATAGCGAGGTGTTTAATAGCTGTGAACAGTGCGAAGTTGTATAATTTGTTGTGTAGCTGTCATTGTATGTCAGCGTGCAAATAATAATAGCCATTGATATACATGGAATAGCTGTATTTTTTCATAATTTTCCGACAGATTGTATACTCGCTATTTATCCTATTTTTTTATTTAAATATACCTTACTTAGCATGTTAACTCAAATCAGAATAGAGCACCCTTATGTACCTTTTGGAGGGGACGTGAAGTGGTTGGATATCTTAAAGGCGCGTTGATAAGTGTCCCGCAAAACTGTCCTTCACCAGTCCGCACTAGACCCGCATGATGGAGTACGTGAGAAGCCTCTACGTTCAGCAGTGGGATACAGCCTAATTTGTCATTATTATTCATTTGGCTCTAAGATCTGCTTCTAATAATATCACGCGACAAAATCTATTGTGTTTGCCAACGGGTGCCTACCGAGGGCGTTTCGTCCAGATTATTAACACACAATAGCATTACAGCGAGGCTGCCGGTTTTTGTCGTGTAATCATGGTGAAATTGTATCGATTGCGGATTATCCTGGTCGAACCCTACGGCTGATGACTGACTTAATGTCACTACACCTAGATGTCGATGAAACGGTTAAAAAAGATTTATGCCTGAGCAAATTCTTTTTGCTTTGCCAACGTATTTTAGTCTCAATGTGAAAGGAGCCTGTCACCATTCTTCGTGCACATCATTTCAAGTTATTCCGAAATTTCTTAGATTCCCTTGGACAAAAAGGTTATCTAAACAGGTTTTTCTTCACTCTTAGCAAGTGCTAATAAATATATAGGTATCGAATTTTGTACGAGTATATTCGTTTTTGACACGTACTACGTACTTTATGGTTTTTAGATACCTAGCTGAAAACTACTTACAATTACTTCTATTTGAAGATTTTGGAAAATATGTAATAATTTGGTCCCCACTCGAGGATTTGAGGGTTGGTATAATTGAATGGAGTCTGTGTGCGCGGGCGCAGATGGCGTGCCGCCGCTGCGAGCGCGCCACGCACGGCGTAGGGTCAAGGTTAAAGAATACCGCCGCCTTCTTACATGTGCTGTGAGTTTACGAAACGCAAATGATGTAATTTATCGGCTCTGTACGTATTTTTTAAATGGAAACCAGTTTGCCATATCAGAATGTTGAAGGATGATTTGTTATATAATAAGTGATCAAACGAACTTACCTGAAGTGAAGTT
Organism: Phalera bucephala; assembly: GCA_905147815.2. Taxonomy (NCBI): domain Eukaryota; kingdom Metazoa; phylum Arthropoda; class Insecta; order Lepidoptera; family Notodontidae; genus Phalera; species Phalera bucephala. Next base: position 30,267,034 of record LR990609.1, read on the forward strand.
CGATCATTATTATACGAAGTCCTTCGTTCGAAGATATAAACATGCAGCTCTCTCTACTCGCTTGGCAAGCCGCTAAGTTTTTTAGAAACGTCAACGCCTCCTCTATGGTATCTGTGGACATAACCTATGCGACCATTCCTTTTAGAAGTAGTACATTTCAACTTTACCAACGGGCAGGGCGGGTTGGGTACTTATATCTTCGAACGAAGGACTTCGTATAATAATGATCGAACTTCACTTCAGGTAAGTTCGTTTGATCACTTATTATACTGTGTCCTTCGTTCTCGATATAAACATGCAGCTGTTTAGAGCTATAAGGGTAAAGTTGAAGTATACCACATGAATGTCATTTTTAAGCGTGAGCTCTAAAACATAATATGTCATGAGTACATTTGTATAACACATTCCTGTTGTTTGCATTGCTACACAACACAAATACAACATATATTGTTTCTTACAACCAGTCTGTCTAACTTATTCAAAATAAATTTATTTAATCAAATTCTATAACATGTTATGTTATATAGCGTAGATCCATCCCAACAAAATTCTTTAAAGCACCTGTTATAGCACACCTGTTGTCCATAACTCATTACTACCGGGTAATAATAATCAATCATTACTTATCAGATATCAGTGCATTCTCCATCTGTTATGTCGTCCAGAACTTTGTTTATATGAAATTAATCCCTTTATAATAATTCTTGTATCATAGAAAACCCTTCCGAAACGAACTATGAGAGTGGAGGAAGCCAGTAAGTAAAGAATCTGTTGGAACCCCGCACCCCCCTGCCTACCCCGCAAGGGGTCTGGCGTGACGATATAGATAGAGATAGATAGAAAACTCTTACTGTGTACTAGATCTGGAAACAAAGTATGTTAGTACCCAATCTATAACAATATAAGACAAATAAGACAGGGAAACCTGTTTCCCCACTAAAGTGTCTTCCAAGTGGGGCTTTTTTTTTTTTTTTTTTTTTTCATATGATCTCGTTTGTGAGTACAGTACCAGACAAAGGCTACAAATTATATTGGTGATTATAAGGATGCTTTGCTATAATTACTTATTTAATTTATGATAAAGTATTTTCCTTTATGTCAAAGTTCGGTTATATTTAATGTTAGTAATATTTATAATCTTTAAAGATGTACATATACCAAAATTTAACATTTTTGTACTAGAGGCCTTTGTACTAATGTCCTTATCTAGAGCTATTCCTCACATAAGGCTATGTACATTAACTATATGATCTCGCCCCCCCCCCTCCCCCATTTTTGGGTTTGGAACGAAGGGCAGTGCTGATGTGTGGTAACCTAATTTAACCTGCCCCACTGTTAAACTATACTACTACTATTATTATATATTTCGAAACTATCCCGGAATCATTTCCATGTCCTGAGTGGCCACCTAAATATTTATGTATCACTTAACAATTCGTTCTTGCGCAATAACGCCCGCGAACATTCATTTTTGGCAATACGATCGGGCCACCCCTGACCCGTTATATTACTGATGAAAATTATACTCAAATTTACTAATTTAGTAATGACTTAAGTAGCGAATAAGTCACAGGCAACTAGACCAAACCACGGACTATAACTTTATGATATTGGGAATCCTATTCATAACTTAACTTTTTCATACCCTTAAATGCCACACTTCCTCTGCTTCTTTGTATGTGGCTGTTTTTTATAAGTAGCAACTGTAATGAGTAACTTTCTAGTAAGTTCTAGATTTCCAACTGTGAGAATTGAGTGTCACTTAACTTATACATGTAGTACCTACGTATCATTCATATTTCATTTAATATCATAATATTTTTTGCGCCCTCGCCTACCCACTTGGGATCTGGCGTGGTCTTATAATTAATAATAAATAAATAATATCAAGTTCCCTAAGACTAAGGTTATTGCAGATACTACCTAATGTTTATCATACCTGTGATAAAAATATACTTTTGATTATTCTTGTTTAAGATAATCTATACTTTTAAATATTGTAACTCAATATTTCATCAACTATATCATGTCAACCTAATATCGTTAAATTTTTAAATAGGTATTATTATCAAGTCATTTGCATGACTTTATTTTCTTTTTATATATAGATACATTAATAAGATACATGTAACATGTGGATGTAATAATTTAAATGTAACAATATGAAAATGCAAATTTTTTGTATGACATTTCCAATTCAATATTTTTACACTGAACCACCTTCAAATAAATTACAGCATGTATAGTGCTCTAAAACCACCTGTTTCCATAATAGTAGCAGGTTGTGTTTGTGTCATATCTCCGATATCCTAACTGTACCAGGACCATCACTGGTGCTCAATATAAATGTGCACATTCAAAACTAAACACAAACCTATTTTTTATAGTTATTAATTACTTGAATAATTTTATTTGATTATATATTATTTATTGATTATCATATTATCAAACAAAAGTACAATAAAAACATCTAATTCTTCAATTCATGAATTGATGTATAATCTTTCCTCTGTGTGTCTCAAATTTCTAATGTATTAACTACACTATAAATGATGCAGGACGTAACCAAAAACCAAAACCATTGGACTCATTACCCAATAGAAAGCTGAATAGCTCCTAATAAATTTTTATTAGTATATTTAATATGACTCTAATGTCTATTATTAGCATTGAGTTTCTTTGTGGGATAAGGATTATAGCACCGTTGTGATCATCTATCTTTAATTAAATTCTAATGAGAATGGCTATAAATTGTATATCAATTATTAAAAATTATGTTTCTAATAATAATGTTTCTATACATAATGTTAAATATATGTAGGACCAGATTTTTTAACTTTCACTTGTCTGGATTACTTGCAGTATTTGCACAAAACCCATAAAGTTATGTTTACCGTTGAAGGCAGACAGACACACATTTTTATTAGTGTCATAGATACATTGTTACATACCAAAGTCAGTGAATACCTTTAGCCTCCAATATTATGGTTTATTTGTAACAGCCATGTTGTATTCCTGAATGTTTAACTGATTTTTTCAGTAACATAAAAAAAACAAAACAAGCCTTTATGTAAAAAGCCTAGCAAGCTTTTCTTACCTCACATTCTCTGGTAGGAGACTTCCAATGTCCATTGTGATTTGTTTTTGGTGGGCTGATAGGTACACTGTAGGTACATTTATACATACATTTGTGGATAGGTGTACATTTTTACACACCAGATGAGGATTGTTGTTCCATATTGGTTACAACACTGGTGGTTTCTTGAAATTTAAACTACTGCTTATGAATAGATAGTTATAATTCCATCTTGGTACTCCACTATATTAACCTTATTTAATACAAAATATATACTGCTGACCACAAAGGTTCTTTACCCAATCAATGTTTCATGACTGTATTGTTAGGACTCATCTTCCCTGGCTACCCTGCAAGGGGTCTGGGCTGATAATATTGATAATTATTAGTTTTATGTTAACTGGATAGACCAGGTATTTTATATTATATTTTAAGGATGTATGTGTGTAACACAAATTATTGTACAACTTGCCTGTCTCAGCATCGGTAGGCTGTGATATTATATTTGGAATATTTCCACAATTCTGTTGCTTGTCAGTTATAACAGGCATTGTTATAAGTAGAGACTACTTTGGCTCATCTGTTTATAAACCCTGTTCAGGGATAAATATTGCAAGGTTTACCTTTTTAATACAAGTGCTCATAATATTGCACAATTCTTTGTGTAATAAGCTCCACTTTGGGCTATTTTAGGATTATTATACAAATATGTCTAATAATGAAATCAATGCAAAACATTATGTTTCTGCAAAGGGGTGGCTTATGTTATTAATAATGTATTGTTATTCATAAATTCATAAACAATGTCCCTTTAGTTACCCTTTCAGAAAGTCTCCTTTAGGAGATATAATATCACAAATTGCTTATAGTTTATAGCAATAGTCTTTGTATTTACTGTTTAAGGTATGTATGTTAGGTAACATTTTAGTTTCTTACCATTGTAGAAATGTGAACTGCACAGGAGCACCTCATGGGTGAAACCTATGAGTAGTATGACCTTCAGCACATATCTCGTATGGGCCCCAAGTCTTGCGGATCACGCCGATGCATCTCGTACACCGCTCGTGTCCTTGAATTACCGTTAAGTCTTGCGGACCACGTCGATGCATCTCGTACATCGCCCGTGTCCTTAAATTGGCATCGATCCTTAACAATCATTATTGATTAATGTCCCCGCTAATTTCTCTCATTAGAGGTATTACCTTGCCAATTTATAGACGGTTAATAATTGTTTGCAGGTATATTGCGTGTTAAACTGTTTTTTCACGAAGAGGGACATGAGACTTCGTAAGTTTACTTTTCGAGTGAAGACTTTACAAGTCTTAATATAATAAAACTCACGTCTCCAAATATTCGATATTATATACATAAACCAGTTAAGCTGAAAACGCCACAAATAAACAACTATCAGTTGATCTTTTTTGAATGTACTCTTTTGTCAAGACGTAAAATATTTCTGAATTTGCCTATACGATGTTTTAAATTTATTTCACAACATCACTTGAGTTTATAAAAACCTTTTGTTATATAATTTCACTGCTACGATTATTTGATTAAATTAAATGTCGACCAAAACTTTATTACAAGCCATCGGCTGCCACGCTAAAAGAAAGAATGGTCGCATAGGTTATGTCCACAGATACCATAGAGGAGGCGTTGACGTTTCTAAAAAACTTAGCGGCTTGCCAAGCGAGTAGAGAGAGCTGCATGTTTATATCGAGAACGAAGGACACAGTATAATATGAAATCTTAATGCATAAGCTTCACAAAACCACCGTTTGAGAAACCTATGGGAGACAATAGTTTTCTCAAACGAGAGAGCTTTAGATTGCGATTTGTTAGAGAGACATTTTATAGATAAGGGTAAAAAACACATATTCAAAGTTTAAATTCATGAAATAAGTACAAAACAATTAATTTTTAAAAGGGGTATTACGTTCCTTTCCTTTCACGGGTCACGAGTGATGTTTTTTAACCGAGATACTTATTTGTAGAGCTCACAAGTATTACTTGATTCACTAGTAGATAAAAAGAATATAAGGGTAATTTTATTATTATCTACCAGTGAATAAAATAACCTGGACTACGGTTGAATACAAAGGGGTTCCTCCACATATCTGCTAAAATTGGGAATAAGGTTGTGAGTTATTTACGTAGTTTTCTTGAAATAACCTACATTTCAAGGTAGATAATAATAATATATTAACCTAGAAAACCACGTAAATTATCGACAATGACAGTTGCCGTGAAACAGCTATTTTGCCTGTAAAACTGCATAAAGAGATGCTTGCGTCACAATCGCGGAGGTAACACCCCCCCCCCCCCGCCACTAACCCCGCTTACTTAATGCATCAATTTTGATGATAATGATCATTTGTGATGAGTGAGCTCAAATGGCCATATCTTCTGAGGGCATTAACTTAAAAGCTAAAATTTGAAAGCTAAAATTGGAAAGCTGCACCAGCAAGGGATCGTAGACCTTAGTTCAGGTCTATCTATCTATATCATCACGCCAGATCCCTTGAAGCGTAGGCAGAGAGTACAAAGTTCAAACACGTTCTTTCCTTACATACCTCTCTGGCTTCCTCTACTCTCATAGTTCGTCTCATACACGCTGGCCGGTTACGGAGACTCTTAACTTGCCTAGTCCAGATACATATATTAAATAAAACTGTAACGAAGTCGTGTCCGTACATGGATTTTTTTTAGGTAATAACACCCTAGTGATATCATACACGAAAAGTGACATCGTCTACAAATGTCTAAACATGCCTGAAAATTACGCGATCTAAGTGGCGGGTACTTGAAACAAAGGATCATGACCGTGGGACAGGGAGATGAGCAATAAAATGATCCTATAAAGGTTCCGATTTTACCAATTGAGATACTGAACCTTAGAAAAAGGCTGACATGCAGGAGACAAACTAACAAAACCGTAATGTTTGAGTACGGGACCCTTAATGCCTGACTCGCTGGTTGACCAATTAGTTTTCCATTGTATTGTATCACCTTACGTATTGAATAATCGTTAAATACCTACAATAAAGAAGTCAAAGCCTTAACAACTCTAAAAAAATAAACAGAAAAAAGCTTACATACTGATTGCGGGGAATATGTACATATATAGCTACAAGATTATACTTCATTTACCACTACTTAGCCACTGATTTATGGATAAAGATTTATGCGAAAAAGCAAAAGAGGTGTGTCAGAATCGTAGTATGTGGCGAACTGTAGTATTTGCCTGCCCCACTGGTATAAAGGTGTATGTCTCTTACTTCTGGGGCGATCATAGTGCAGCGGGACGGCGATGAGTAATCGTTTCTAGCATTTCATGTCCGAGCGTTTCCATGCTTCGGAAGCCACGTTGAACAGTTGGTTCCAGACGGGTGGTTTGGTAAATCCTGCTACAAACCTGCCGCCGCACCGCACTGGTCCGTGAGATGTGTCACCTCTTCTCTCTCAATAAGATTTGTGAACGAAGGCCGTTGTCCAGCAATCAGTCTAATTTATTATTATTTGTCTTCGTAAAACTTAACTTTGTGTATTATTCATACACTTAATTTTAAAATGATAGAGATCATAAAAATAAGACAGCCGCTACTTATGATTCAAATGTAATTATTCATTAGACATACGTTATATTTAGGTCAAGATTTTTTTAACGACCAAAGTATTTACGTAAATGTACATGTTACATAATGATACTATTTAATTCATCGATATATTTTTTTAATAATTAATGAGACAGGTGCATGTTACGGCAGCGTGACCCTGGTCATCAGAGGCCTGAGCCTAAATTCTTGCCACAAAGAATTTCACGTTCATCTCTGTACTGTCACATTCATCTCTATTCTGTATATTTGTAACGTGAAAAGGATGGCATATCAGCTCGATAGCGACACGCTTACGTCAATCAGTGCGCGATTAGCCCTCTGACCTAACTTTGCACCAATAGCTCCAACACCCCGTAGTGGTTATGTACTCTTTGTCTAACACGAGGAGCCTGCCCTGGATATATTGACGACAGCTTATTCAAAAGGGATAATTTGGCACTATGTAAAATTTGCAAGAAATAAAAAAACTTTTGTAACTATAATTAAGATGGAATCAATTAGTTAATGCAGCAACTTCTTTACTTTGGCACCGACTCAAAATATTTATTTATTGCTTTTTGAAGTCGTTAATTCCTTTTTTTTTAAAGTTATTAATTTAAAACTTGAAGTGTTAAGTAAGTTAATTATTTAGAGTCGTATACCTATATTATATTATTCTGTTTTGTCTACAGTAAGCTACCTACAAGATTGACATAACACCCGCGATAACTCAAACTACACAATCGTGCTATTTGGTACTAAGGAATCCCCTGGTGTATCTTCAAAATCTGAGGTCCAGTACCAATGAAATTAAAATGGGACTACATCAAAGCTGTACTTAACCCAACGTAAAAAGAAAGTTTACCTTTAACCTTTACAATTACACTTAAGAATACAGGAAAAAATAGAGTTTAACAATTATTTATGTATACAGTGAAATTCAAGGAAAGATAGAACTATGCAGAACGATCTGGAAAACAAAGTATTTTATTTTTGATATAGTCTGCTAGTAATAGCCTCTTCGTAGTCCTAATAATAGAATCCTCTCAGAAATTAAATAATCACATTAACAAGCTAACACAAGATGGTGCAGCGCATTGTTCAGGAGCGCCTTTCGCACAATACGCCGTGACACACGAACTGACGGGTGAATGGGCTGTTGGCTGTTCGAAATGTTATGCGCCAAGAGAACAGAATGAATCTTGCTTTAAAATACGTTGTACACAAGTAAGCACCATGTAGGTATGTTGCCCTACTTAACGTATACTTTGTGTTCTCATTGTATAGACAGCAATTTTGTTTAATTTTTAGATACATCTTAAGCATATCGACTTCTATCTGTAAGGTCAGCAGAGGCAGATAGTACAGAGTTCCAACAGGTTCTTTTTCTACAGACCTCTGTGGCTTCCTCCACTCCCATATCGACTTCCTAATTTATACTTCGCGATTTACATTCTCTCGCCAGCCATTCTATGTTTATTGCTCTCCCCATTGCCGCGCGAGTAAGTCAAATATAATCCAAGGGTTAAAGTCCACAGTCCACAAATACTACCCATAAAATAAAACCAATTTTATAGCTTTTGACGTGGATTTTTCTGGTCTCGGTTTCGCGTTGTTGCAAATCTAAAACCAGGGGTAAGACTGAAACAGTTACGAGCCATAGTAAAGGTGCCCACATAGGTCGTACCCACAACAAAACAATTAAGAAATTTGAAGTTACCCCAGAAACGATAGACTCGCGCAACTGTCGGTTGCTGCGAAGCTCTCAAAACTGGGAGAGCTTGAACTTGAAAATAAACAAAGTTAAAATTAGTTTCGCTTAAATTAATTAATGATCTTCGGAATCAAAACTATAATGGCTTTGAAAAACGAGTTTCAGAAGCAGAATTTTTATTATTTTGTTACCGTACTAGGTTTGCATATCTGCCGAAGCTACGGTGGTAGCTCCGGCAACTATATTATCCTGACATTGTAGACCAAAAGATCTAATACCACAAGTCGAAAGACTTGTGTCATTTTTATTTTTAGGTTGCAATTCTGGGAACTAATACCTCACGGAATAAAAGGAAAAAGAATTTGTAATCTTCCAAATGTTTTATTCTTTCCTCCTCCTCCTAAAATTTATGTCCATTTATTTTTGTGTAGTTGTTCGTTCAAAATTTATTCATATCACATGATTACGTATTTAATGAATAAAATATCAATTTTAAAGTTATTTGCATAATATAACAAATAATAAATATTAAAACCTTCACTAATGAAAAATAAATTAAAAATGCAAATATCCGATCTAGTTGTCCTTGTTATACTTGAAAATATTTCCAAAATGGCCGCCGCACCATATAAATCATTGCCATAGGACGAAATGGATAACGATCTTACTTCAAAATAGTGTAGTAATTTTGTGTTGTAATTTAGCGAGTAATACCTCATTGGAGACTGTTATGTTTTTATCAAAACAGTTTTAAGTAGTATTAAAACGTCACCACATAAAAAAGCAAACAGTTGCACTCCGGGAGTGCCGACAGAAGTGAAAGCTTGAACAATTACTTGTGTATTTTTTGAATCGTCAGAAAATATGATTTCTATCTATATCATCACGCCAGATCCCTTACGGGGTAGGCAGAGAGTACAGAGTTCCAACAGGCTCTTTCCTTACATACCTCTCTAGCTTCCTCTACTCTCATAGTTCGTCTCATACACGCTCGCCGGTTACGGAGACTCCTGACTTATCCTTCAGATAAGACCCGGTCTATTTGGTCATGGTAAGATAGTCTAGGTCTTCCCCGGTACCTACATACATTCCACTTTCGCATTGTATATCAGTTAATAGAAATATGATTTCAATTTTTTTATATACAGAGGTGAAGGTAACAGTATCGCGGGTTCAATGGTTTTTTCCCATCTCAAGAAATGCCAACGTGCATGTGCATCTATGTATGTACATACACAATATATGTACATACACAATATATGTACATACTTATATACAGGGGTGTCGGTAACGGTAGCAGAGTCGCGAGTTCAATCGTTTTTTCCCATCTTAAAAAAATGCCCAACACGCCTAAACAAGTTTTCACTTCAAAAATAAACACCGTACCAATCTCCTATATTCGTCTAGTGCCGGCGACAGTGATGCACTTACTGTGTACAGTCTGTCGCAATATAATGGGGGCAAGCCAAGTACTATTACACCGGCCAGAATTCAGACCACGGAGTGTTCCTGAAGATCTTTCGGTAGAACAAACAACCACAACTTATTGTCCGGCTGAGGATCCGAATACACGACAGCTAGCAGTTATTTTTCTTTTTAGGATTCAATACATCAATCTACATCAATCTAAGAGCAGTGATAGCCTAGTGGTTAGACCGTTGGACTGCAAAGTCAAAGGTCTCGGGTTCAAACCCAGGCACGCACCTCTGTCTTTTCGAAAGCATGTGCGTATTAAAAATTAATTATCACTTGCTTTAACGGTGAAGGAAAACATCGTGAGGAAACCTGCATGCCTAAGAGTTTCTCAAAGGTGTGTGAAGTTCGCCAACCCGCACTGGGCCAGCGTGATGGACTATGGCCTAAACCCTCTCAGTTTGAGAGGATGCCCGTGCTAAACAGTGGGACAGTTTCTTAACAGGGCTAATATTATTATTATATTATTACATCAATCTACTGTATCTGTTGACGGATTTAGGGCAGTGGTTAAGAGCTTAAGCGGCTCCGCCCGCTGTATATAATAGTCGCGGGTTCGATTCCCGCACGAGACAAATCTTTGTGTGACCCACAATTATTTGTTTCGGTCTAGGTGTTTGTGTATGTGAATTTTCATGTTTGTAAACGCACCCACAACACTGAAATAAATGCTAGAGTGGGTCAAAATCTAAAAATAAATTTCGGAAATATGAAAACCATAGAAATAGCTTTTAATTCCAGTGACAAAAATGATTTTAATATTCCTAGCCTTGTAAGTAATGTGTGTCATGTTCAAGGAAATATTGCGTGTATAATATTGATAGCCTTATTTTTATCGATCGTTACGTGACGTCAGTAAACCGCTTGTTTTCCGGTCGTGTTCGTGTAGGATCGCTGTAGTGTTGAAAAAACGCTCGAGTCGGCGCTAAACGCTCGTGAACGTCGACTCGGCGCTAAACGCTCGACTTCAGCGCTCATTTTTACAACACTAGATCGCTGTGATCTCCGCATTGTACCCGTTTATCATCAAATAAACAGATACGGAAAGCCGTTTCCATAAACGCGTCTTTACGACCACACAAATCGTAAGTCTTCAAAGTCAAGTCAAAGTCAAAAACCATTTATTTGTAAAAGACACAAAGGTCAAAATTATTACATTTTTTACATCTGACGGTCTATTTAGCGCAGTGGATAAGAGCTTAAGCCGCTCCGCCTGCTATGTCTAAGTCGCGGGTTCGATTCCCGCACAGGACAAATCTTTGTGTGATCCACAATTATTTGTTCCGGTCTGGGTATTTGTGTATGTGAATTTTCATGTTTGTAAACGCACCCACGATACCGCTTAAGCTCTTAACCACTGCCACTGATTAGAAAATGAATTAGTCATTACATACAAGTCATTGGAAAATACAACGCCGACATAGAGAGAAGAGTGAGTGCAGGGAACAGAGTAAATGGCGCGATGGGAAAGCAACTTGGGAGCCGGCACTTAAGCCATAAGGCGCAGCTGGCCATACATAATAGAGTGCTTGTCCCAACGCTGTTATATGGCAGCGAAAGCTGGGTATGTAAGGAGGAGAATGAAAGTAGGATAAATGCGGTGGAAATGCGAGCTCTGCGAAAGATGTGCGGAGTGAAGCTGACCGACCGTATTCGCAACAGCGTAGTAAGAAAGCAAATAGGTATGAAAGAGAGTATCGGTGTAAAGATGAGGAAGGGTATGCTCCGTTGGTTCGGGCATATAGAAAGAATGTCCAAAGAAAGAATGACAAAACTGATACAAAATGCGAAAGTGGAAGGATGTAGGTACCAGGGAAGACCTAGACTATCTTACCATGACCAAATAGACCGGGTCTTATCTGAAGGACAAGTCAGGAGTCTCCGTAACCGGCGAGCGTGTATGAGACGTACTATGAGAGTAGAGGAAGCCAGAGAGGTATGTAAGGAAAGAGCCTGTTGGAACTCTGTACTCTCTGTCTAGCCCGTAAGGGATCTGGCGTGATGATATAGATAGATAGATGGAGAATTAGTCATTACAAATGTTTTAATAACAAAATACAAAAACCCTCCAGATAGAAGTGGAGACATCTAAAATCAAACTACATGCCTGTTACAGCAGTATAGTGACCGAGTTCCATTCACGAAGCCCAGACCGTGAGCGAGGTCGCGACTCCGCGCCAACCGCGATGTGTTTATGCAGCACAAGGGACAGGCGACGGGAGACGTATTAATATCTTGACTTTAAAATGCTGCCTTATAAATATTAATTATTTGTCGCCTTTTACCTTGTCAAGCGTAAATTATGTATATTTCAATATTAAATTTGATATACGTAGGACATTGGTTATTAAGACATAAACAAGATCATTTGCAACCTAGAGAGATTTTATCTATGTATACTTTTTATTACGTCAGACATTTTGCCGAGACTGTCTGCAAAACTTACCTTTCATCTTTTGTAACATGAGCAAAAACCATTCACATCACCTTTTTGATACGTACCACTGGATCATAACTTTAAATAGAACCGATCCCGAAATTCTTCAATGGTGCTATAAAGGCCACTGCGAGGGGTCGTCACTAGTGTAAAATCCCTCATTATCTAGTCTTCTGTAGCGGACTGGAGATTTCCAGTCCGAGTCCAAGACTAGGTTATGAGGCTAGCTACTAAATTTTGTACACTGCTGTAGGAGAAAAATCTTCGCATAGATTTATAACACCGTCACGCCAATATTCCTCTAGCAGAGGTGACAAAGATGTACTGAGTACACCCACGTTTTGCCAACGATGTTAAGTCCCATGTAATAGGAGGCGAGCCTATTGCCATATACCGGGCACAATTTCAGACTCCGGACTCATACTAGGAAGTTATCGTTAAAAAAACTACATTAGTCCAAGCTAGGATTTGAACCCAGGACCTCGTGATCACAAAGCAATGCGCTTTGTCACTAGACCAACGAGGCAGTCATAGATTTATCAGAGGATTTTATCTTTTCAAAACACAAATAAGTCATTTCTTACATCAAAAAGTGGATAAAGCGAAGATCGCTGCCGCTGATGAGTTGCGGCACGCAGGCGATTACTAATAACTAACTAGTAACGGGTCGTTGGAACAGTTACCCGCGACGGTTACATAACGAGCCGTGGCGTGTTGTCACCGAATACGCGCGCCTTACGACCACGGTGTTTGTTTACAGTTCGGCTATTTTTATACTGGATCAGCTTTGGCACGCGGTTTGGCAAAATGTGTAGCACTAGTATTGAGAGTACTCGCATCCCACTTTTGTTAAACAGCACAAAATCTAAACTATTACTCTTGGGGTAATTGATTATGATGATATATGATAATTAACTTTAGTCTGACCTCACGGCGATCCCGCGCAACACTGCGCGGACACCACCCCGGGGCACCGAGTGGTTTCCGCGCCGCCAGATCAAAGGTGTCCTCGCAGCTCCACGACTTAAACATATGAATCGCTCAACATTATATATGTTTGGATAAACTTCGCCCTTTACAATTCGTAGCCCGCCTCTGTTGCTTTAAATTTATTTTATTATTTTATTTTAGGTGTAGTTGGGTAGCACAGAACAATAATTATGAGCTGTGCTCGCTGTCATAAATTCTGAAAATTAATCGCTCTCAAATATTTAAAAACATATATATTCTAACTGTTGTACAGAGTCTTTATCCCCCAATATATGATAATCTATTACTGCTAAAAAGACTATGAGTAACTTTGATTATACACCAATACTACTCGTCTCCACAGAATTAATAATTCTTTTTTAGGACAATATGTAAACGCTTCTATAACAAATTACCCAAACGTAGCCGAAATATGCCCATCAATAAGTTTAAGAGGGTATCATAACTAGACCTTGTATTAAAGGGTATTAGAAAATTTCAGATTATCTCGACGATAAGCATAGTTGACTTTGATCAGATCCTCAATCATTTTCAATACATGCACTGTAAAAACAATTATTAACTAAAAAAAAATAAACAGAATTTGAGTTTTAGCGTAACTTGCGTTGTTTCGAATAATAATGTGTAATGTTGGTGGAATATTAACCATTATGTATTCCTATATGTGCATGAGTGAAGTAATTGTAACAAAGTGATAAAACGTGCATTTTCGATTTCCCTCAAAACGGCCGTCGCAATTGTTATGTAAAAGTATCCATCGCTTTTCTATCCAGGTTGGGTTACTTCATCAAGTCAATTATCACCGTTCTCATCAAGTTCGGGGAGATGAATTAATTTAGAAAAACACGATTATGCATCTCATTGGACATTGGCAAAATACACTTAAATTAGTATGAAACCAAAACTTAAAAAAGAAGAAACAGAAAAGGCCAGTCGAATAAAACCATTGTTAGGTTAAAAAATCAACCCGTTGAGTTCTTACAAGAATTTTTCAGTGGAGGCTGCGTTTATTTCTAGATGCAGATTAAAAAAAAATCTTTTCAATCCAACGGAGCCGGACAGGGAATATAAAACCTGTCAAGACAAATCCAACGAGCCCTAATACGATGGGGTTATGTTGAGTAGATGGGTGGTTGCCTTTGCTTCCTTTTGGCTTCATCATCAGACCCTGAACACCATCTGGTTATATAGTACTTGTCAATCCAACGAGCCTAAACACGAGGGGGCTATATTGTGTAGTTGTCACATTCCTATAACCACCTTCCGACTCCATTATCAGACCAACTTTATGGTACCGTTTTACTGCCTTTCAACGGAATCGAATGCCAGCAAATGCTTTAAAAATGGGTCACTTCATTTAAACCGGAAAGACAGACATACAAACAGTGCAAGTTAAATAAAAGCTTGTAAAAATTATAATGATTATCGACGGACGATTTAGCGCAGTGGTTAAGAGCTTAAGACGCTCCGCCCACTGTGTCTAATAGTTGCGGGTTCGATTCCCGCACAATACAAATCTTTGTGTGATCCACAATTATTTGTTTCGGTCTGGGTAATTGTGAATGTCAATTCTTTTATAACCTGTACAAATAAATAATTCTTGACTTTTAGTTTTACATACCTAATAGGTATTTGATGACTGAGACAATTTGATGTAGGTATATCTTATTCTATTTCCACAAAAGTATTACTTGGTTTACGGTTACAACGGTGACAGTCCCTCGCTACACACTCAGATCTCCAACGATTAAACAACTCAACCCAAATGTGGCATTTCAAACTTACTTTGATTACTCGTAACTCCATTATAATGAGCTAGATATACACGCGCTACTGATCCAGTAGGCAACAAGCAATGTTTGGCGGTTATCTTATTAAAATAGTGATAATAATTAAAAAAAGCAATAGAAGCAGGGTTATATTTTACAAGTGTATTATGTCTATACTTTCCATGCTCTGCCGCCTCAATGGCTTAAAGGATTGTGACAAATAAGATGGTTCGAGATTCGTTTTAATCGTGGCAGTGAAAATATAATAAACTAGCAGTTTCCTGCAACTTTGGACCCGGTTGAAAACAGCGCCACCTATGAGTGTTTTATAGCCTATGTTACTTCTAGATAATGTAGCTTTCAAATGGTGAAAGAATCATTAAAATCGGACCAGTAGTTTTTGAGTTTATTCGTTACAAACATACAAAAATATAAATCTATTCTCTTTATTATAGTAGTGTAGATAAAAATATTAAAAAGAATTGATTAGTCACTAGAGTTTGTTTTGCTATTTGTTTATGTAGACATGTTTGTGATCACACCCACGTATCTTTTAAAATAATGTTTTTAAAAATTTGTTTTCTTTTTATCTATCTAACTATGTATGTATATCATCACGCCAGATCCCTTGCAGGCAGAGGCAGAAAGTACAGAGTTAGTTTCCATCCTTACATACCTCTCTGGCTTCCTCTACTCTCATAGTTCGTCTTATACACGCTCGCCGGTTACGGAGACGTTTGACTCTTTTTATCTATCTATCTATATCATCACGCCAGCTCCCTCGCGGGGAAGGCAGAGAGTACAGTGTTCCGACAGGTTCTTTCCTTACATACCTCTCTGGCTTCCTCCACTCTCATAGTTCGTCTCATACACACTCGCCGGTTACGGAGACTCTTGACTTGCCCTTCAGCTAAGACACGGTCTATTTGGTCATGGTAAGATAGTCTAGGTCTTCCCCGGCACCTACATCCTTCCACTTTCGCATTGTATATCTGTTTTGTCATTCTTTTTTCTGGCATTCTTTCTATATGCCCGAACCCACGGAGCCATCTTTCATGCCTACTCGCTTTCTTACTACGCTGTTGCGAATACGGTCGGTCAGCGTGACTCCGCACATCTTCCGCAGAGATCGCATTTCGACCGCATTTATCCTGCTTTCGTTCTCCTTCTTACATACCCAACTCTCACTGCCATATAACAGCGTTGGGACAAACACTCCGTTATGCATGGCCAGCTGCGCCTTTTGGCTTAAGTGCCGGCTCCCAAGTAGCCTTCCCATCGCACCATTCACTCTATTACCTGCATTCACTCTTCTCTCTATATCAGCTGTGTATTTCCCATCCTTACTGAAGGCGCATCCAAGATATACAAACTCATTCACTTGCTCCAGCACATCGTTACCAACCACAATCCTTGCATTCGTTCTGGTTTCTTCCCGTTCAAAAACCATAATTTTGGTTTTCTTCACATTCAAATGTAAGCCATTGTTCATGCAGTCGTCTCTCATAACTGTGACTAGTGTTTGCAGATCAGTGGCTGTTGGCGCTATCATAACCGCGTCATCTGCATACACTCTTTTTATCTTTTCTAAACAAAATAGTTTGTTCATTCTGACCACATAACTCAGTTGTAAGATGCCGTTCCCATCTATTAGTGTTACTACTATCTACTACCAGGTACTACTGCAATAATATTGTGCCAGTTCGCTTGCGCGGCAGCAGGAATACAGTTCTAGCGTTAAACACTGTAGAAAATGATCCTGACTACAGTGTCACCCGTAGCTAACGACGGCTTAGTCTACTGCTTTAAATCATTGATCAGCGCACTGAAACTTCGCAATTTCGATTTAAGCGAAGTTTCTTCTTCTTCTTCTTCTTTAGCCGAAAGACGTCCACTGCAGGACAAAGGCCTCCCCTAAAGACCACCACAACGACCGGCTTTGTGCTGTACGCATCCAACTGATAAGATGTTACGTAGCTTCCCGAACGCCGCCCAACCGAGCTGGATTCGACGATTGATCTCTTTCTCGAAGTTGGACCTACCTAATTGGGTTCTTTGTCCCAGGTATATATAATCGTCAACAATTTAGAGCGTAGGGTCTCCAACCTTTATAGAAGTTGGTACTACATGGACGTTTGACATGATCTTCGTCTTGTCCATGTTCATTTTAAGACCTACTTGCAAAGTTTAGCGAGAGATAATATGAATATATATTTATTTAATGTTTACAGTATCTTTATCCCAAAAATAAAGATATAAGACAATAAAGAATTTAAAATACATACATAAATACTCTCACGCCTTCATCTTACTGGGATAGGCAGAGACTACAGTTCGCTAGTACAGTACTACGATTCTGACACACCTCTTTCGCTTCTTCTAAGTTAATACATCTCTTCATGCCTTTCCGTTGATTAAGATTAAAATGAATTTTAATATATTTTAATTTAAAAAGACCTTATTAGAAACAAGCTTTTATGATCATCTTCCAGCTTCTTCATCAGACCTCCTTGGACACCATCTGAATCAATAGTACTTATAAAGACAAATCTAAGAAGCCGAAATACGACATAGTTAAGTTAACATTAATTCATTTATTTATTATTAAAATTAAAAGAGTTACAGTTAAGTTGACAACTATCCTGCACTAAGCTCAAGGCTTATATCGTAGGAACCAACCTCTAAAAAAATATGTTTCGCAAGCTTGGAGAATGGTTCAGGCACAAATTAAAAATTAAAGTCTAATTTAAAATAAAAGAAAAACAAACAATATTAAGTCACAGTTACAAAATCATAAAATATTAATTTTAACATTCATAATATTAAAAATAACAAATGATCAAACTGATAACATGTATACAAGTGTCTGCGTGGGTGTGTTATACAAGACATACACACACACACACACACACTAGTATATATACATATTATATGGTCTTAATTAGTTTAGATTTGTAAGAATATGTTCAGTTTCGTCATAAGATAAAGTCATTAACCAGTTTTTCACAATATTTTTTACATTTCTAATGGAAGATTGTTTTATTTATGTATGCACTTAGTAAACTCTGTTGTACACAGTGGGTCGTAAACAGATGGATTACCGTTTTATAAATGTGGTATTTATAGAAAGGTTAAAATAAAAAATAATATTAGCCCTGTTAAGAAACTGTCCCACTGTTGGGCACGGGCATCCTCTCAAACTGAGAGGGTTTAGACCATAGTCTACCACACTGGCCTAGTGCGGGTTGGCGAACTTCACACACCTTCGAGAAATTCTTAGCCATGCAGGTTTCCTCACGATGCTTTTCCTTCACCGTTAAAGCAAGTGATAATTAATTTTTATTACGCCCATCCATTTCGAAAAGACAGAGGTGCATGCCTGGGTTTGAACCCGAGACCTTTGACTATGCAGTCCAGTAGAAAGGTTAGGTGCATGCAAAAATCGCCGTTGCGTAAGAAGGCAGAAGTCAGAAGATTTTATAATTTCTTTATGCGTCAATATAGTTGCTTTCAAAATAGATGGCTTGGCGTTTTATAAATATAGTGTTTACAGAAGGGTTAGGTGCTAAAAAAAATCGACGTTGCATAAGGACGCAGAAGTCCGAAGATTTTAAAATTTCTTTATCCGTCAAGATAGTTGCTTTCAAAATAAATATTGGACGCACTGTAAGTACCTTACACTCAGTAGATAATTCGTCTGTAGGGAACCGGAAGGATAGTTGCACCAAAACTTTAAGTACAGCTCGTTGTCCTTCCAGTTAGATCATTTAAGTTTTGACTGCACCGCCCCAAGCTAAATTACAATAGTAAAACAAACACCGTGTTAATGCTTTGTAAACCGAGATAAGAGTATCTTTGTCTCCACTACTACGAAGAGTTTTCACAATATAAATAGTATAATATGTTGAGTAATTGGGTAGTACCTTTGGCCACCTCCCGGCACCATCATCAGACCCTGGATACCATTCGAGTGTACAGTACCCGTCATGACCAATCCAATGAGCCCAAACACAGTGGGGTTATGTTGAGTGATTGGTTAGTCCCGTTGGCCACATTCCTGGTCCATCATCAGATCCTGGATACCATCCGGGTCAACTGCTCGTCAAGACCAATCCAATGAGCTCAAACCAGGTGGGATTATGTTCAGTACTTAGGCGGTTCCATTAGCCACCTTTCGACTTCATTATCAGGGCAGTTCCATGTTACCATATTATTGCGTATGTCAAATTTCAGCTTATCGGATACTTGCAAGTGCTTGAAAACCGCATCACAAAATTTGAACCGGAAAGACAGACAGACAGACATACGAATAGTTAAATAAAAGCTTGTAAAAATGGATGAAGGTATTTGAATATTAAGGATTTTTTTTCATCTGATTTGGTGCTTTTTGTGGTATGAATAATCTCGCAGATTTCCCATCACGCTAAGCTTTACCTGCCAGTCTAAATCTATCTTTATATCTATATCATCACGCCAGATCCCTTGCGGTATAGGCAGAGAGTACAGACTTCCAACAGGTGCTTTCCTTACATACCTCTCTGGCTTTCTCCACTCACATAGTTCGTCTCATACACGCTCGCCGGTTACGGTGACTCTTGACTTCCTTAAGATAAGACTCGGTCTATTTGGTCGTGGTAAGATAGTCTAGGTTTTCCCCGGTACCTACATCCTTCCACTCTAAATTGTAAATATAATTGCAATGTCACGTCCATGCGGAATATTATACTAAGGAACTAGGATAATAGGGAACTGCCTTTAGGAACTGCGTTTAGGGCGAAACGGTTCTCAAGTCCCGACAGAAGTATGCTACCTATGATGAACCAATGACCTAGTACAGGTCGCGGGTAGAAGCTCGGCATTAATCCAGTTGTCGTGCCGATATCTTGGCGAGGCCTGTGTTCCGTAGTGGACGCCTTTCGGGTGATGACAAAATGATAATGGGAGGAAGAAAATCATGGTTATGTTGTAATCGTCGTGGGCACCGATCGATCCCAGCCTACTGCGGAACGCATACTATTATTTGATTCGCGTGACTGCCTCAGTCAATATCAAGTTCCCACCTGGCCGCCGCCATTATTTTAGCCGGTCCATTGTCACTGTAGCTGATTAATTGAGAGATTTTAGGCTCTTGCTCTAAATAAGGCAACGTAATTTGAGGTGCCACGATTCTGGACCGAAATAGAAAACCTAGATAAGTTCCAAATGTGGGCATTTGGCCAACCCTGGTCAAGCTTTCTTACAATCAACAAAGTTTAATAATTTTAAGTCAAATAAATGGAAATGTCAATAAAAATTACACTAAATTAAACATTCAAATGCTAAATACTAATATTTTGTACGTTTTGCATTTGGGGATATATAGATAGATAGAGTACACTGTATTGCACACCGACATAAGCACAGAACAACAAACAAAGAAATTAAAAAATATATATTTAGAAAATGGTAGTACAGTTGGCGGTCTTATTACTAACATATCTAGAGAGCTGAAGAGAGAAATAAGGCAGTTGGTGGCGCACACTATCATTTAATTATTTATATACTAAAACAAACTTTACAAATTTTAATTTTTACCCCTTTTTTAAGATTTTTTATACCCCAATTAACAATCATTTGAAATCTCCGTATTGATATGAATCAAGAATAAATTTAGTTTATTATATATATATTTATAGTTTATTATGACAGACAAGAACAGAGAAAATTATTTTTGACCAGCTTTAAAGTCTTTGTTCGTCTAATAGACACAGGCAATGTACACATGCCACAAACGTACTGCTTGAACTGTAAAGGATTTGTGGAATGCATCGGTATGTTCAGTTTCAGGTTTTTCGATGACCTTAAGAACCCTAGATGTGTTTTATGGAGAAACTCAAATCGTTTTTTGAGGTAAGAAGGAGTTGTTGGATTACACAGAATGCTGTATAGAAGTGATCATATGTGAGCGTTCCAGCGAAGTCGAATTGGTAGCCACATGAGCTCTGCGCGAAAACAGAGACATGATCATATTTGCGTAAACCAAATATGAATCGTATGCAAAAATTTTGGAGTCTCTCAAACTGATTCAGTTGTTCTTCTGAAAGATCTAGTTAGCGGGTGTTTGCATAGTCGAGTATAGGAAGGATAAGTGATTGAGCGAGCGCAATTTTAGTGACAGTAGGGAGAAAATTTCGCAGCCTTCTCAGCGAGCTTGCTGAGGCGAAGATTCTCTGACTAATGTCTAGAAGCTGCGGTCTCCAAGTAAGATTAGTATCGATGTAGATACCCAAATTTTTGTCATTTTTACTAAAAGTTATCGTAATGCCGCCGAGTACGATCTTAGGGAGATGCAACCAGTCGATGCTTGTGGTCATTTTAGAACTGCCAACAATGATAACTTGAGTTTTTGATAGAGTTGTAAAAATGAGCGCTGGGTCGAGCGTTTACGACTGAGTCGACGCTTACGAGCGTTGAACTACGTAGAAGACGCCAGCGTTTTAAGCGCCGACTCGAACGTTTTTACAACACTAGTCTTTGATGGTAATTTGTATAATTTTTAATAACAACATTAACAGTGTTGAATCGTATTTCTAATTGGTCGTAAGTATTTTTGACATCCATTATTATTCATTACATGGTAATTGAGGTGTTTAGGCGAATGAAGGAACAAATAAATTTAACGTCGAATGAAGGAACAAACAACAGGTTTGTAAGAATTCTAGGTCAATATATTAGAAATCACTTCGGATGCCCCATAATTCCCATCTTAAGAGCAAAGGTTTTTTCAAACATATATACATAATTCACCGTCTAAATACAAGTCGATAGCGACCTATAAATATAGCTAAATGCGTTCAAAAGGAAAGCAAATTTTCCGTAGGAGAAGAATCTCTTTTCGAAGTAGCACTTTCACAGCGCATGTCTCTGAGAAAAACCACGTCCATAATGCTATCGGATCCGGTCGGTCGGTCCACGTTAATAGTTTAATTAAATTGCAATCGCTAAATTCAGCAGCAGCAGCTAATGGCAAGTCGCCAGTAGGTGGTAGGTGCGTTGCGTGCCGCGCCGCGCCCGGTATCGTTCGCTTGTGGCGCCGTCGCCGCACCGAGCGCGAGCGCATGGCCACCCGAGCCTATCGCGTGACCCGCGGCGCGCTGATCCATTTGAATTTTAGATCATTTTTAAGCGATTAGGGGCCTATTGTGACAACTCAGTGATTTCATTTTTACGGCATCTTTATCGTTAAAATATAATGAAAAGGTTCCGTGACTGCACCGTTGGTCTAACGGCGCATAGTGTAGCTGGCAGTTACTGCGTCCGGAGTTCGAATCATAAGTCGGGAAAAGTGGGGTTTCTACCGATTAATCTTAGTAGTGGTCTGCACTCCAGAATTGTATCCGGTAGAAAGGCAGCTCATCCCCTATTACATATATTGAAACTTTACTTTTATACTAATATTATAAAGAGGATAGATTTCTATGTTTGTAACGAATAAACCCAAAAACTACAGGACCGATTTCAAAAATTCTTTCACCATTAGAAAGCTACCTTATCCAGAAGTAACAAAGCCTATATATCATAGACCCGGTAGGTGGCGCTGGTATCGGCCGGGTACGAAGTGGGGGGAAACTGCCAGTATATAATAAATAAAATTTAAATTTATAAAAAAGTTAAGAAAATGTAAAAGAAAATGTTTTAAAGTTATAAATTCGAAATTCGAGTTCGAATTAAGATTTATATGTTTATATGAATAGTAGATTTAGATTAAACATTTGATAAAATTTTTAGCATACTATGTTTGATTAAAAAAACACTAGTAACTAAACAATTTGACATTTGGTAATAAATTGATATGTCGGTAAATACCTATTGCAATGGTATTTGAAATGATCTATCTATATCACCACGCCAGATTTCTTGCTGGGTAGGCAGCATCTTAATGTAGGCATGCAAGAACTCCTCCTAAGTGTAAGGTTGAAGGGCTTCTCCGGGGATTATTTAGATTTTTAATTTCCAGTCGTTCCCTGCTACTTCGACTAAGTCGTCATTGAATCGTGTCGGGAAGAAGAGTACTTCCTGTCTGCCTGACATATGTTAGACCAGGCCATACTAGTCTAGTAGTCGGCTTAGTATTCGCACCTCGTGGTCGCCAGCCTCGCTGTGTGCCACTAAACCACCAAAACAGTTCTCATCTACACTAATATTATAAAGTATCTTCCATAATTGTATATTTCTTTTATTTAAAATCGTTACTACAGATGTATAAATTAAAATACCGTATTTTATCCAATGGGCAACTCAAGAGTCTTCATAAGCGGCGAGGGTATATGAGAACTATGAGAGTGAAGAAAGTGAGAGAGGTTTGAAGCGAAAGAACCTGTTGGGACTCTGTTCTCTTTGAATATCCCACAAGGGATCCGGCGTGTTGATATAGACTATTTGAATAAAACATTGGAATGCAATGGATGATTTAAGCTATCTACACTAATAGTATAAAGAGGAAAGATTTGTATGTTTGTAACGAATAAACTCAAAAACTACTAGACCGACTTCAAAAATTCTTTGACCATTAGAAAGCTACCTTATCCAGAAGTAACATAGGCTATATAACATTGACCCGATAGGTGGCGCTGTTGTCGACCGGGCACGAAGTCGCGGGAACCTGCTAGTTCATAATAATTGCAAAATTATACTCTACAAAAAGATAATGGAGCTCATTTTCCTCGACTATCCACAAAAAATATCTCCAATACGAATCACGACAAATACATTGTTTTGTTTTTTTTTTATTTCTATTTTAATAAATATACAAAGCAAACAATTTTGTCATTATTTGTTAAAAATATAACGTCGCTGCACGCCAGGAATTATTCCTGAATGTTCGGTTTGGCATTCACATTCACAAAAACCCAGATTAAAACAAGGTTTTTTTACTAAGGAGTGCTCAACGATTGATCACAATTTGTGGATCTTACAAAGATTTGTCAAGGACGGGGATCGACCCCGCGACTGCTCGATCCAATTGGTCAAGCGGTAAGCTCTTAACGACTGCAACAAGCCATGTGTCAGACCACTAAAGTATTTTTCACATAGGATGGGTAGTGACAGTTCTAATTAAAGTAGTTATAGTTGCTTGACACAACAGTGTATTTCGAAAACGTCCTTCTGTTATTTTCCTTGATCGTGACTAGTGCTCGCGTTTATGCATGTTTAATGCTATTTGGCGTTTATAGACTGACGATTTGGCGCACTAGTTTAGAGCTTAATCTGCTCCACCCAAATCTCTGTGTGACCCACAAATATTTGTTTCGGTCTGGGTATTTGTGTATGTGAAATTCCATGTTTGTAAACGCAACCATGACACAAAAATAAATCCTATTGTGGGGATACGTTTTAACAAAATTAGTAAACATTTCACACTAATGCTTATCAAAATCATCATGACTTTTCAAGGATCCCATTCGTGTAGGAACAAGAAGCAGATAACTACTGTTTCTAAGGTCGCGAAACAACCAACGTCACCCACAGGCATGCGGCCGCGCCATCAACATAATATCATATTTTAGTAGCCTTACATTTGTTAAAATATTGTGTAGACGTTAAATAAAAGGAAGCTAATAATATGTAGGTAATACACATCTATGTGTAGTACCTACATAAAGTAATAAACATTTGATTTGCCAATTTCCGCGTCTGGTAATTAATGTTCATTTTTTGTATTCCGTTGCTGCCAACTTGTCAAAATGGTGATTGTTATAATTCCAAAACTTTATATATTATTTTCTTTTTATATTATACATAATATTTTCTAGCTTGACTTAATCTTAATCTTAAAAATTCCTATTCCCAATGACGACACCGTAAGAAGAGCTGATCGGACTACCTACTAAATGTAAATAATATAACTTTTACCTACCTTAGTGCACCTTTCGTCGAAATATTTTGTCCTTACATAATAGGTGGCAAGCCAGACACCATATTGCTTCACACGGGCCGTAGCTAAGGTGACGGGCGCCCATGACAAGATTTGAAACTTGTGCCCCCAAATTCCAATGCTGCAGTACGGCCACCTTGGACCCAGAACCTCTCCCTTAATCATAAGGAATATGCAGCCAAATAGGTACATGACAAACATTGCGTGATGTGACTTGGAAGACGATATGATTATTCATCGCCGTAAGTATTGTGCATTTATCCTCCACAAACCGAATCGGTATAAACAAATAACCGCAGCAATAGGGATAGTGTGGAGTTAAAAGTATATTTCTGGTGAGACACCTTTTTGTATTCGCTAAATGATTGGAAGATTCTCAAAACTCTACGAGGAAGTCTGAAGTATGTCGGACTTAAAGTCACACATCAAAAGTTATTTTCGGTGAAACCTTGGGGGGCTCTGGGATCTGTACATGGAACCCATCGTTCCGTTCCTCTTGTGCCTTCTTTGATTTAGCACATCTATAGGTATCAAAATCGTTTTCCACACCCCATCGCGATGTGTGTGGGTGTGGGTCTTCTCACGCTGCCTTTTTCTTCGGTATCAGTCCGTCAAGTGGATTTCAGGATCCCGCATCACAGAAATCTGCAATTCCCGATATTCTAACGAAGTCTACTACCATTTTAGTTGTTTTTCCTCTTTTCAATAACCAGAACATTTTTATTCTTGTAAACCATTATAGTATTTATGAATCGTCAGAAAAGTAACTGAGACTCTACTATATAAATTTGCTCTTATACCTGTCCAGGGAACCTCGGTGAAATGTAAACCTACTAAATACACATCTGCCTCCCCCTTTGGGTACAATATTTTCAGTACCTAATAATTACTGAGAATTCTATAAGGAGTAAAACCTAGAAGTAGAAAAAAATATGTTTAACTAAAAATATTATTAAAACGGTTGGCCTGCAGTACCTACCAGCAAAAGACTGTTGATGAAGTGGAAGGAAGCGTTTCCTACAAGCGGATTGGCAAGGCAAAGCAAATTACAAGTAATAACTAATGTATACAATAAACGGTACCCTAAAACATAATATCAGCCTATACTGCCCACTGCTGGGCAAATGCCTTCTCTCACAAATCGGGGTGAGAGAGATTAGGTCATACTCCACCACGCGGACCCAATGCGGATTGGTGGAGGCAGGTCTGTGGCCACCTGCTGTTGGAACTTATCAAGCCGCCTTTAAGGCTTCCAACTTGGCTTAACGACTACCACATTAAGTGGTAACCGGGACCAACGGCTTAACGAGCCTTCCGAAGCACAGAGACGCTCGAATATGAAAATGCCACAAACGGTCACCCATCTCAGGCCGACCGAGTCGAACGCTGCTTAACCTTGGTGATCGGTAAGAACACCGCGGTCGCACAGCGCTACGAGCGCCCTAAAACATAAATGTATACAATTAATGATTAATGTACAAATAAAACACGTTGGTAGAAGACTCGTCTGTGCTTCGTTTGTACGGGATTTTCAGATAATGAAATACAGATTATCATTAGGTTTGCACTAATAGGTAAACTGATTGACAAGGAAGTTTTAGGTAGACACCTTATTTATGAATAAATAATGCAAGTTGACACAACTATGATGATCTATCCATATCATCACGCCAGACCCCTTGCTGGGTAGGCAGAGAGCACAGTGTTCCAACAGGTGATCATAACTATTTGTCGACTTAGTCGGAATAAATCGTGCCTCCTGGGAGTTTCAAAGGCTGTTTGGTCACGCCAAGAGATATACTTACCACTACATCTCTATATGAGTCTAACCTATATTTTAGAAAACTTCAAAATTCTACTCAACGCATTTTATCGGTATTCCCTAAAGAACCAGCACGTAAGCACAATTTAAAAAGCACTGGTAGCACGTTAGATATTCCAATGAAACATTTGGCACATATACACAACAGTTCTGATGATGAGCCTATTAATATAATTACTTGTCGAAAACCTGGCCGTCACAGGTCGTCAAGCCTTAATATTTATTAAACTGTAGACAATACGGCACTCTAATCTAATACAATGGCAACATTTACGCTATATCCTTGATAGTAAATTCTGCTATATTAGACAGTGAAGCCTGGCAGAGCGCAGTGCAAGCCGCGCTGCTGCCGAGAAGGGCAAGTCGCGACCGACCATTTTTAAAATCGTTTTTTTTTTCGTATTTAGAATACGATGCGTGAATTAAACGGTAAGTTAGATTTTCAATTTTAAAAAGTTTAATATGTTTTTGTGTCTGTTGAAACATTGTGTTACATCACAAATAACTTAAAGTATGGAATGTGGTGTTTTTAAATTTTCCCAAATATATAGCAAAAATAATATGTTATTACTGTTAAATAGGGCTTGCTTGGGTATTGCTTGCCAAAGCAAGCCTAAATAAACATTTGTCAGTAGAACGTAAGTTCGATTCTCATTAAGCACCTTTGGAATGGGTTATGAAACGGTTTATATTTCTTAATCTAGACGTTTTTACTATATCTTTTCTATCCCTCATTTTACGGACCTGTGACGTCATAGGACTTTCGGACGATGATGTCATAGGACTTTCGGACGATGATGTCTGTGCGGGCCACTTAATACCATTGATTTCAACAAAATAACATAAATTATGGACGCTGGAAGCATTTATTTAAACACATTCTAAATGTACCCTATACAAAGCGTAGTCCACTGTCCAGTCCCTTGGTTACGGGCAGTAGAGGCCCGCCACTCGTACTCCCTGCGGTTGTCGTAAAAAGACATTAATATATTACAAATATTTCCCTATCGATAGAGCAGCCTATAACGCCAATATACGTCTACCGTTAGCGCGAAAGTTGTGTGAGATTAAAAAAAAAATCTGTCTTAATTGTCCCACTGCTGTGCAAAGGCCTTTTCTCACAAAATGAAGTGAAAGAGTTAATAGTCTAACCCGCGGACTCAATGCGCATTGGTGAAGAAAGGTCGTGGCCCTACTGTTGGCACTCATCAAGTTGTCTATCAGGCATCCAACTTCGCTTAGCCGAGGCCAACGGCTTAGCGTGCCTTCCGGAGCACGAAGACCCTCAGATATGTTAATGTCACGAACAACCACTAATGTCAGCCCCACGAAGCATAACTCTGATTGAAAGGATGGATGGAGGAATCGATGATTTCGGTGAAATGTAGACGAGCAATCGCTCGGTAATAGTATGTACTTACTCTCTTTTTTCTAAATAGAACTATGAACACGAGAACTTCAGCGTACAGTCAATCAGGCGACTGACGCATAGAGACCTTGAAAATTAGAAAAAATAGGTGTATTATTTTAATCATCGAGTTTGCGGTTTGCTAGATAATGAATAAATATCTATCTGTTTTCCATATTCTTATCTGGCAGGGTATACAGTGAGTGCCTACAACGTCGAAACAGGTATTGAATCACGTGGGTATTATTGTCTTAGGTCATTGTAGAATACCAGTAACCGAACAAATGCAAATTTTTCCTTCACTTGCTTCTTATCAGATTTACATAGGTTTTGAGAAGTGAGATAAAGTAGCCATATCTTTTGAACGCATTGACTTTGAAGATTCAATTTTTAACACAATCAAGGAACCGTTGACATACATTTTAACTTGATTCCCCTATCTAATATTGAGAAAAAGCAACCTTAACTGACAGACAGACTGACAACAAAGTGAACCTAAAAAGGTTCCGTTTTTACCAATTGAGGTACGGAGCCCTTAGGCAACAAAACCACTAGTGGAATATAATCACTTGGGTTAGTGTGTGTTACCAGTGATGATATATGGATCAGAGACGTGGTCTCTTACTATAGGTCTCATAAAAAAGCTCAGAGTTGCTCAGCGAGCTATGGAGAGAGCTATGCTCGGCGTTTCACTACGTGATCGAATCAGGAATGAGGAGATTCGTAGAAGAACCAAGGTCACTGACATAGCCCTAAAGACTAGCAAGCTGAAGTGGCAATGGGCGGGCCACATAGCGCGAAGATCGGACGGGCGTTGGGGCAGAAAGCTTCTAGAGTGGAGACCACGTATTGGCAAACGCAGCGTGGGACGACCACCTGCCAGATGGACCGACGATCTTGTGAAAATCGCAGGAAGTCGTTGGATGCAGGTGGCATCGAACCGGTTACGCTGGAAAGCGATTGGGGAGGCCTATGTTCAGCAGTGGACAAGTACAGGCTGAGATGATGAGTGTGTGTGAGTCACTACTGATCACCCAGGTGATTAAAGCGAAATAAACCTTATTTTCCTATACATCTCTTCCAATTCCTCCATTCACACAGTTTCGGTGACTTTTGGGACTTGATTAGCTGTGCGAATGTATATATAACATGTACAGACCGATATGCTAGCGCAACTCGTAGTTATGTTATTTATTGCTTGGCGTTCTAATTACTAATCAGACGAAAGTAATATATTATATAAGTTAATAATGATATCTAATTTTATCATGACCGTATCCCCGGTAGTAGTAAACATTACTTCCAAGTGTGCTATTTTTTTAAATAAAAACGTAGCCCCACACTAGGTTTTATTCTTGTGTCATGGGTGCGTTTAACAACATGAAAATTCACATACACAAATACCCTGACCGAAACAAATAGTTGTGGATCGCACAAAGATTTGTACCGTGCGGGAATCGAACCGCGACTATTAGACCCAGTGGGTGGAGTGGCTTAAGCTCTTAACCACTGCACTAATAGTCCGTCATAGTTTACTATTTGGTCGTCTTTCGTCACCCAGGTGATTAAAATTGAAATAAACCCGCAAAAACTGTAATCGCTGATAGAACTCGTCGAACTCGAACTCGAACTCGTATTGACGAGTACTACGTTCAACGGCGTTACCGGAGATGGAATACAAACAGCATTTTCATACATTTCTGTGAAATAAGTACTATCAACATTTCGCACGACACCACTTTGTTATATGTTGTGAATGTTTTCACGCTGCGGTCCGAAAGAAAGTGCGTGCCCAAACGGCGTAAGTGCACCGATGACCTTCGCGGAGAGCCTGCAGCCCAGCCCCCATACGCTATGACCAAACGCGGTGCGTTACGATAACTTCGAGAAATGATTGTGTAATGGTGTTCTGTAGGCACCGGACCACCGTCATCACTATTACATTGGTTGTTGCATTGGTTATAGTGAATAAGGGCCCTAGTTGGAAACATACAAAGCGCTAATACTGACTTTAGATTTAACATGATTCGGACCTCGGTCTTACTGAGGGCCGCTACCACTCGGTTCACGTGCACCTTACATCTTTTAAATCACGCATTCCTCTCGAGCTGAGGAAACGGACACGGATTCACGAACGATTAGTGATTCCGATATAAAAATTATCACCAACTTATCGACTAAGACGTAAACTTTTGAAACTCTGGACCCTCCGCTTACGTTTTAATATTCAAACCAAGGATAGATTAGCCTACTAGGGATAGAATTTTGACATATTTTGTATGTATAATCTGTCAAAATTCTACTGACAGTGGTTTTTTGGCAGGAAGTCGAAGAGTCATGTTGTCAATTTGTCTTAATTTCCAAAACTTGTGTTATCTCGAATAATAATGTGTAATGTTAGTGGAATATTAACCATTATGTATTCTTATATGTGCATGAGTGAAGGTAATTGAAACAAAGTGATAAAACGTGCCTTTTCGATTTCCCTCAAAACGGCCGTCGTAATTAGTATGTAAAGTATCCATCGCTTTACTATCCAGGGTGGGGTACTTCATCAGTTTCATTATCATCGTTATCATCAAGTTCATCGGGGAGTTGAATTAATTTAAACAAATATAAGACTGGCAGTATGGCTTTGTACCTTCGACTGTCCGCAAAGGACGAATATTACTACTACTCTACTGACAGCATAGATATATTACCCTAAATGGATTGAGCACTCTGCGAAAAAAATATGATGACAAGGATACTCACTTAGAGCCCTACGTCCCTTTCTAAGTAGGGTGACCAAACATTGGTACGATTATGGGCTTGTTGACATATAATTAACGTATAATTCTCGGACACTATTTAGTGCCATAATTCTTAATTAAAATTAAGGATCTATATAAGGATAAGTCTCCTAGGGCCGTTTTTCTGTATCTACAACGGTTGAGATAGGTGTCTTTACTGTGGCATCTTAATCCATCCTGTATATACAGACAAATTGAGAACCTTGTTCGTTTTGAACTCGATAATAAATGGTTTACAGCGTATTTAAACCATATCATAAATAGGTATAGTCCGTATTAGTTAGTCCGTAGTATCGTACTGCATCGTAATGGGTGCAAGCGCGACACGGGGCTCCAGGTTATTGCTCTCACTCATCATGATTTCTCGAGTTGTTTAAATCATAGAAAATTCAATGTTATGTCTGTAAGTAAGAGTTTAATTTTCTTTAGCAATATTTTGACAGTACTTAATCCGTTTAGGTTTATAAATTCATGACTGACAGTAAGCAAATCAAGGATAGATTTGCTTGAGTTGAAACCGGCCATAAGTTCTAGGTAATTGTAAGCTATGTAATAAAAGAAAAAGCAGAGGCATCCGTCGTGATGAAAACTCGTGAGTTTCAAACATTAACAACTTAAGCCGCTCTATGTTTAGGTACTCTATAATAATATCAGCCTATACTGCCTACTGCTGGGCAAAGGCCTTCTCTCACAAATCGAGGTGAGAGAGATTAGGTCATACTCCACCACGCGGACCAAGTGCGGATTGGTGGAGGCAGATTTGTGGCCACCTGCTTTTGGAACTTATCAAGCCGCCTTTAAGGCTTCCAACTCGGCTTAACGACTACCACATTAAGTGGTAACCGGGACCAACGGCTTAACGTGCCTTCCGAAGCACGGAGACGCTCGAATATGAAAATGCCACAAACGGTCACCCATCTCAGGCCGACCGAGTCGAACGCTGCTTAACCTTGGTGATCGGTAAGAACACCGCGGTCGCACAGCGCTACGAGCGCCTCTAGGTACTCTATAAATAACGGCAATGGCAATGGTCGATGACTACCCACTTAGTTAAGGTATAGTTAAGGTTAAACTACGACTTACTGGTGGCTGTTATCATTTTTCAAAGACTCACAGGTTTCCGCGGTTCTTTGGTGGTATCCCTGCAATAGGTTCAACGGGTAGAGAGTAGGGGCTATTCATGGTTTCACGTTACAGTGACGACTTCCAGTTGTTTCGTTTCCTCGTTACAAACCTGGGGCCATAGATCACTGGTCCAAACTAGTGTAGATTAACCAGAAATTTGGTGATTTATTAATTTACGTTACATACTTGGTCTAGGAATTTGCTTATAAGCTACTCGGATCACTAGGCCGAGCATTCTCGGTCCGATTTCCGTACGATACGATATTTCCGCACAAAGTGAACATAACGTTCAGATTATATGTATTTTTTCTAACAGCTCTGGCCATCTCTACTCATAGTAAAGCCGTAAAGTGTTTGTGGTATGATTAATAATATTTTGAAATCATTCAACTTCTAAAATGTTAATAAAAAACCTGCTAAAGCGTTATTACTCACATTCACTTAACTATGTACCAAGGACTGTTATTTTTATATACAAATATTAATTATATTTCAGTAGTTACATATATTTTTAAATATTATGAAATTTTTAAATTGCAATGAAGACATAATACATTGAAATTTTATTTATTTGAAAGCGTAATTATTTTTCTTGATCTATCTTTTCGGTTGAAATTTTATAATGTATTTTTAACCAACTTATTATTTACCTTATGTAAGTAAATATGTACAAGTATACAGAAACACTTCTTAAAACTATGAAAAATCTCTCCTTTTTCGCCAATAACATTTCTGAATGATATATTAGGGGACAAATTTTGTGTTATTATAAAAACAAATCGATATATTCGACAGAGTGCCCGGGCGCACAGCGGGCACTTGCTCGCGCCGGAGAGCGAATACGGGAAAACGTGTCAAACTGTCAACTTTCTATCTCCATCTATATCATCACGCCAGATCCCTTACAGGGTAGGCAGAGAGTACAGAGTTCCAACAGGCTCTTTCCTTACATACCTCTCTGGCTTCCTCTACTCTCATAGTCCGTCTCATACACGCTCGCCGGTTACGGAGACTCCTGACTTGTCCTTCAGATAAGACCTGGTCTATTTGATCATGGCAAGATAGTCTAGGTCTTCCCCGGTACACTACATCCTTCCACTTTCGCATTGTATATCTGTTTTGTCATTCTTTCTTCGGACATTCTTTCTATATTCCCGAACCAACGGAGCATACCCTTTCGCATCTTTACACCGATACTCTCTTTGCTCTCTTGCTGCTATATAACAGCGTTGGGACAAGCACTCCATTATGTATGGCCAGCTGTGCTTTTCGGCTTAAGTGCCGGCTCCCAAGTAGCTTTCCCATCGCGCCATTCACTCTGTTCCAAGCACTCAATCTTCTCTCTATGTCAGCGGTGTATTTCCCATCCTTACTGAATGCGCATCCAAGATATACAGACTCATTCACTTGCTCCAGCACATCGTTCCCAACCACAATCCTTCCATTCTGTCAACTTTCTTTAGGGTATTCCATGGTGCCAATTCTGTATATCCTAAACGCCTAACCCCTTTCTTCCTTCCTATCCTAATACCTTATCAAGATTACTATATTTACGACATTTTCCGCTTGCAACAAAATGACTGCCTCGTTGGTCTAGTGGCAAAGCGCATCGCTTTGTGATCACGAGGTCCTGGGTTCAAATCCTAGGTCGGACATTTTTAGTTTTTCTAACGAAAAACTTCCCAGTACGAGTCCGGATTCCGGAATTGTGCCCGGTATATGGCAATAGGCTCGCCCCCTATTTCATGGGACCTAACATCGTCGGCGAAACGTGGGTGTACTCAGTACACCTCTGCCACCCCTGCTTGGGGAATATAGGCGTGACGGTGTAAACAAAATCCACGGCACTTACAGTACAAAATATAACTAAAAATGTGTTAGCATCGTCTCTCCAATTGCACGCCACTAACTACGACCCTCTACTTTCCTTTAATTTCTTGCCAGAAACCTTACGAAGATCATCGTCCACCTAGCCTTAGGGTGTCCTTCACTACGTTTGCCAGTCCATGGTCTCCACTCCACTCTTTGGCCCCAGCGGTTATCGGTTCCTCGGGTAATGTGCCCAGCCCGTTGCCCCTTCAGCATACTAATCCCATGGGCTATGTCGATAACTCGGATTCTCTATCTAATGACCTCGTTCCGGATTCTGTTCTTCTGAGAAACTTTAAAAATGTGCTGGCATAAAAATGCTCCGATTTATGTTCGTGCGGAATAACGTTTTTCGAAAATGCTCAGTGCTTATCTATACGTTAAATCGTCATAAGGTGCGTAGAAACAAGTTAATTTAAAAAGAAGTCACGTGTGACCGCGAGTGGTTCACAATGGGGTAGTCTCCGCCCAAACTGCGGAGGCGCGGGTGCCCCTGCAACCTTGCCCGTAACCTACTCGGATACAATCACTAGAATCATTCCAAACCTCAATGCCATGGCGGTGTCGATGATTGGTTTATTAAACACTTTGTAATGCTAATGTAACGCTTGCCGTAAATGAATATTTCGGCATAATTATTTAATGGTTGACGATCGCTCGACCTCGGTCGTAAGCCGCTTGGTTATTTGGATCGAGTAGACGCGGGTTCGATTATTGTTAGTCGAATTTTGAGACTAATATGAGTTTTCAGACAATTGTTGTAAGAAATGGTTCTTTTTAATTACTCATAAAAGGGTGCTACAATTATTTAATCAATTAGGAAACACAATATGACAGACATGACGCAACACAAGATGTTCGCTCAAATTCAACAATAAGTACCCACAGCTATGGCTTTCGGTCTGTGTGTATGTAACTTCGTGCATAGTCGAGTATTCACGGAGCAACAAAACGTCTTTTCCCAGTAATTCTGGACAAACGAAGCGCTGCGTAGCGCCATAGCGCCGCGAGGTTCGTAGAGATCGCCAAAATTAAGAAAGGTTTCAGGTCTCAAACGGGTGAACCTTCGTGGCATTCACGTTTTCGAGCGTTCCCGTGTTTTACAAAGCTCGTTAAGATCTTATTCCTGAAAATCTTTACGTTTAATCAACTCGGAAGCCTTTTGTTCCGGCCACAAACTCGCCTCCATCAATGCGCACTAGATCCACATAGTAGAGTATGTCCTATTCTGTCTGTCTCATCTTGATTTATGAGAAAAGTCCCCGCTATTGCAGATTAACTGCAGTGCACAGAATTGATTAATTTATTTAATGATAATCGTGATCACCATTTCACAAATATCTAAGAATATTTTTTCCGAAATCCAGTTTCAAAGTTACTCGCCTTGGCTGCGCAGGCGCCGGCAAATTAGCTTGTTTATTCAATTTCATAACGATGCAGATTCATTATTGACCTAGACGCGGCGAGACATTAGCTGATCACTGCAGTTCGTGTTGCGGTAGGTCAGACTCATGGCTAGCTCGTTTTAGAACATATGATGGTACTTACAAAACTTCCATTCTTCGAACGCCTGTTTGAAATTATTATTTGTATCTCTGCAAAGAGACACAGGTTTCGCGGGTCCTTAGAATAGCGTACGCAAGGACGTGAGTCGTTCGATTATTGTAAGTCAAATTTTAAGACTAATATGAGTTTTCAGACAATTGTAGTAAGAAATGGTTCTTTTTATTTACTGAAATAGCCTCGAGGTACTCCTAAAAGGGTGCTACAATTATTTAATCAATTAGGAAACACAATATGACAGTCATGACGCAACACAAGGCGTTCGCTCAGATTTAACAATAAGTACCCACAGCGATAGCTTTCGGTCTGTGTGTGTAACTTCGTGCATAGTCTAGTATTCACGGAGCAACAAAACGTCTTTTCCCAGTAATTATGGACAAACGAAGTACTCCGTAACACTGTAGCGCCGCGAGGTTCTTAGAGATCGCCAAAATCAAGAAAGGTTTCAGGTCTCAAATGGGTGAACCTTCGTGGCGTTCACGTTTTCGAGCGTTCCCGTGTTTCACAAAGCTTGTTAAGGGATTATTCCTGAAAATCTTTACGTTTAATCAACTGGAAGCCTTTTGTTCCGGCCACAAACTCGCCTCCATCAATGCGCACTAGATCCACATAGTAGAATATGTCCTATTCTGTCTGTATCATCTTGATTTATGAGAAAAATCCCCGCTATTGCAGATTAACTGCAGTGCACAGAATTGATTAATTTATTAAATGATAATCGTGATCACCATTTCACAATAATCTAAGAATATTTTTTCCGAAATCCAGTTTCCGAGTTACTCGCCTTGGCTGCGCAGGCGCCGGCATATTAGCTTGTTTATACAATTTCATAACGATGCAGATTCATTATTGACCTAGACGCGGCGGGACATTAGCTGATCACTGCAGTT
This sequence comes from Phalera bucephala, assembly GCA_905147815.2. Taxonomy (NCBI): domain Eukaryota; kingdom Metazoa; phylum Arthropoda; class Insecta; order Lepidoptera; family Notodontidae; genus Phalera; species Phalera bucephala. The sequence goes on from LR990609.1 coordinate 30,303,471, forward strand.
CGTGTTGCGGTAGGTCAGACTCATGGCTAGCTCGTTTTATAACATATGATGGTACGTACAAAACTTCCATTGTTCGAACGCCTGTTTCAAATTATTATTTGTATCTCTGCAAAGAGTCACAGGTTTCGCCGGTCCTTAGGAAAGCGTACGCAGGGACGTGGGTCGTTCGATTATTGTTAGTCGAATTTTAAGACTAATATGCGTTTTCAGACAATTGTAGTAAGAAATGGTTCTTTTTAATTACTGAAGAAGCCTCAACGTACTCCTAAAAGGGTGCTGCAATTGTTTAATCAATTAGGAAACACAATATGACAGACAAGACGCAACACAAGACGTTCGCTCAGGTTCAACAATAAGTACCCACAGCGATGGCTTTCGGTCTGTGTGTGTAACTTCGTGCATAGTCTAGTGATCAGGGAGCAACAAAACCTCTTTTCCCAGTAATTATGGACAAACGAAGCGCTCCGTAGCGCTGTAGCGCCGCGAGGTTCGTAGAGATTGCCAAAATCAAGAAAGGTTTCAGGTCTCAAACGGGTGAACCTTCGTGGCATTCACGTTGTCGAGCGTTCCCGTGTTTCACAAAGTTCGTTAAGAGATTATTCCTGAAAATCTTTACGTTTAATCAACTCGGAAGCCTTTTGTTCCGGCCACAAACTCGCCTACATCAATGCGCACTAGATCCACATAGTAGAGTATGTCCTATTCTGTCTGTCTCATCTTGATTTATGAGAAAAGTCCCCGCTATTGCAGATTAACTGCAGTGCACAGAATTGATTAATTTATTTAATGATAATCGTGATCACCATTTCACAATTATCTAAGAATATTTTTTCCGCTATCCAGTTTCCAAGTTACTCGCCTTGGCTGCGCAGGCGCCGGCATATTAGCTTGTTTATACAATTTCATAACGATGCAGATTCATTATTGACCTAGACGCGGCGGGACATTAGCTGATCACTGCAGTTCGTGTTGCGGTAGGTCATACTCATGGTTAGCTCGTTTTATAACATATGATGGTACTTACAAAACTTCCATTCTTCGAACGCCTGTTTGAAATTATTATTTGTATCTCTGCAAAGAGTCACAGGTTTCGCCGGTCCTTAGGAAAGCGTACGCAGGGGCGTGGGTCGTTCGATTATTGTTAGTCGAATTTTGAGATTAATATGAGTTTTCAGACAATTGTAGTTAGAAATGGTTCTTTTTAATTACTGAAACAGCCTCGACGTACTCCTAAAATGACGCAAGTCAAGACGTTCGCTCAGATTTAACAATAAGTACCCACAGCTATGGCTTTCGGTCTGTGTGTGTAACTTCGTGCATAGTCTAGTATTCACGGAGCAACAAAACGTATTTTCCCAATAATTATGGACAAACGAAACGCTCCGTAGCGCTGTAGCGCCGCGAGGTTCGTAGAGATCGCCAAAATTAAGAAAAAGCCTTGTGTGGTTTTATGAAACCACGGTAATAGTGAAACATATTGGCCTTGGCTGCTCTGGCGAGCGCCTTTCACTTTATCCCTACTCCGCGGCCGACCGTTACGCGACATGCAACACACAGACCAAAAAGTTTGAGACGATCTAATAAAAGTTTCACTTTAAAAGGTTTCAGGTCTCAAATGAGTGAACCTTCGTGACATTCTCGTTGTCGAGCGTTCCCGTGTTTCACCAAGCTCGTTAAGAGATTATTCCTGAAAATCTTCACGTTTAATAAACTCGGAAGCGTTTTGTTCCGGCCACTAACTCGCCTCCACCAATACGCACTAGATCTACATGGTAGAGTATGTCTTAGTCTGATTGTCTCATCTTGATTTATGAGAAAAGTCCCCGCTATTGCAGATTAACTGCAGTACACAGAATTGATTAATTTAATAAATGATAATCGTGATCACCATTTCACAATTATCTAAGAATATTTTTTCCGCTATCCAGTTTCCGAGTTACTCGCCTTGGCTGCGCAGGCGCTGGCAAATTAGCTTGTTTATACAATTTCATAACGATGCAGATTCATTACTGACCTAGACGCGGCGAGACATTAGCTGATCACTGCAGTTCGTGTTGCAGTAGGTCAGACTCATGGTTAGCTCGTTTTATAACATATGATGGTACTTACAAAACTTCCATTCTTCCAACGCCTGTTTGAAATTATTATTTGTATCTCTGCAAAGAGTAACAGGTTTCGCCGGTCCTTAGAAAAGCGTACACAGGGACGTGGGTCCAACTTACAGAGGCACTTTGAGAATTTTTTTGTTATGTAGTTCTCTGTCAAATTGGTAATTGCTTGACTTGAGGTGACGGTATGTAAGTGGTGCGTGGTCCACCTAAGATTCGAGCCCAGGGCTCGAATCATAGGTAGATCAAATATTATATACAAGGTGTAATATAATAAACGCAAGACCTCAGATACCCCGATTAGAGAATTGCTCCATAAATTCAAAACGAACACCAAATTTCCAAATTTAAAGGTTTTTACACGTTTTTTAAGCACTTTTATACCCCAATTAACAATGAAACTTATACGTGTATGTGTGCGTTTTGAGAAATACGTTTTAAGAATTCATTTGACATCTCCAAATTGCTATGAATCAAGAATAAATTTGGTTTTTTATAGCGCACTGAAGAAGTGAAAGAAGTTTAAACAAATAAATAAAAATTGAGATACATTGAAAATTGTTGGAATCAATTCAGTTACCAAACTATTTTCAGGTCTTGCGTTTATTATGTTACAGCTTGTATATATATATATATATATATATGAACTATGAGAGTAGAGGGAGCCAGAGAGGTATGTAAGGAAAGAGCCTGTTGGAACTCTGTACTCTCTGCCTACCCCGTAAGGGATCTGGCGTGATGATATATAGTATATATATATATATATATATATATACATATATGTTATGTATGTTTATCTATACGTAAGCCGCTAGACCCTGTAGGATAATCCAATTTATCATCATCAGCGTCAGCCGAAAGACGTTTAATGTCACGACACACATGACATTTATGTCTATTTTTATACTTTTACATAGGTCTCTTCCAAAAATCACTACCTACTTCGACCTACGACGACCTACTTCGATTGCTAGTCGTAAATTGTCCTCTGGTAATTTTTTTTTATTAAGGTCATCCAACAGTTTATTAAAATATTCAATCGGTAACATAAATCGTTCTGAATTACTTCTCTAATTACAGAATGTTATAATATATGAATAACTATGAATATTGATAACAAAATGTGTGCTACAATTTAAGATTTTTTTTTCTTTTAAAAAAGCGAAGACCCACCCTAGAATTTATTCCTGTGTTGTGGGTGCGTTTACAAACATGGAAATTCACATACACAAATACCCAGACCGAAACAAATAATTGTGGATCGCACAAAGATTTGTCCCGTGCGGGAATCGAACCCGCGACTATTAGACACAGTGGGCGGAGCGGCTTAAGCTCTTAACCACTGACTTAACACCTAAAAATACATTAAATCAATAAAAAAAAACATTGCACACACTACCATGTATTTGACACACACACGCATATATACTCTTTTATTTATTGTTAAAGTCTGTGGTCAAATTGAGAATAGATTAATATTTTTTTAATATTATTTGTCTGTAGTCTTACTGAATGTCAAACATAACCAGCAAACGATGAAAGAGTAGATCGAATTTCGACCAATGGGCGACCACTAGTATGCATAAATGTGCATAAAACACTGGTTTTGAAACTCACAATCGAGAGTAGGTTGGGAAAGGAGCAACCGACCACTAAATTGAAGAAATAATTAACACCAACATTTTGTATTCTTTCAGGAGCGACGGGAGAGAAGGCCATCGGCCGGCGTCGCGCCGTGCCAGTCATCCACGTGAAAGGAAACTTCTACGAAGTCGGTTTCGATGTGGTAAGCAGCAGTTTAAAGATACACTAAACATATTTATTGGTAGATTTTTTCACACAGAGGTAACAAAATATGGAAATTGGGTTAACTATATCCATCATTATATATCAATGATATCCATTAACCTCAGGTTCAATTTCATTCTGCGAACGCCTGTTTTGAAATTTGTATTTGTATCTCCGCAAAGTGGCAAGTTTCCCCGGTGTTCAGGAAGGCGTGCGCGGGGACATGTGTAACAATTTGATGTTATGTAGCTCTTTGCCATATAGTTCATTGCTTACGTCTTATGATCTGACATCCATACATTTTATAAATAAATAAATAATATTTCAAGTAATTTTCACTAACATCAAAAATCTTAGAACTAGTGTGTTATTCCATGGTGTAGGGAAGCTGCTCCCGAAAGCTTATTAAATATTGACGCTAAATTTAAATATTGGCACTTGTGTCCATCGCTCAAAAATTCAAGCGTTGAAACCCTTTACGGATCTATACAGATGGTTCAGAGCGGTGACAAACAGACAACCAGGCGCAGCGCGAGTTTTTCTTTTGTGTAAAGGTTTTATCACTCAAAGGTGTGGGTCCCTGAAACTTTTACCATTGGCTTGCCTCAGACAAGAATCAATGTATTTGATATTCCTCCAGGGTCGAAATTTCGCCGGCATCATCAAGGGTTTCCTAGCTTCCTATGGAAACCTCCGGGATTTTGAAAAGGAATTCAAGACGGATGCAGGCCGCGAGGCGTACGAGAGAACCCTGACCAACATGAAGGAACGGTTCCCCTACTACCTTAAGGAGATGCAGGGTGTCGCAGATGGTGCCAATGTGCCTTTCTATCAGGTAACCAATCGAGTTATTTAAAAGCCGTTCAAAAAGAGGAGGATCCCGAATCGACTGATTTTTTTATGTTAATTTTATTTGTGTTACGTCATATCCTGCGTTTCGCCACGGATTCGAATAATATACTCCAGCTGAGGCGTAGTTGTTGCACGCTCGCTCTCTTGTCCGGTAAAGCTTTAAGGCACACAAAATCTATATAATAGGCTTTTTACTATCTAGCTTTCTACCTATATCATCTGGCCTAAAACCTAATAGTAGGTATTTGTAAGTAAAAGCGTCTTTCAACATCTGTCTTAAGATTAGGCAGGTAAGGGTATACGGTATTATTATGGGACTGACTCGTCACGCACTCCCACGTGGGAAATGCATGGGTGTGCGTGACGAGCTGTTATTGCTGAGAGCCTGTAGCGATTGAAATAAGGCAACAACAATGACTAAAACTAAATAGGTTCAATCGTAACTGGTATTGTATGAGTAACTGGTTACGAAATTCTGGTGGACTAAGCTATTAGCTAACCGTAAGCACTAGGTGTCCCTAACTACATAGGTAATTTCATGAGACTCGCTGTTAAGCCGCTTACCTCATTACCGCTTAACCGAGGTTCTACCTACACGAAGATGCCTGGAATTAAGTTTTAATATCGTTCAAGCAGACTGGTCTAGTGGCGCAAGGTGCGACTGGCGATCAATATCCTGGGTTCGAATCCTATTTCAGTCTTGATTAATTCTATCAAAACACTCGGATAGTTGCCGATATAGTGCTAACAATCTCATTACATTGGCACCTAATATCAACGCTGGATGTTACCAGTAGATAAACGTCTGCTATCCCGTTCGGAGAATATAGACGTGACGGTTTTTTGAACTGTTTCTATAGGTACTTAGCCTTATGTTTTCGAGGAAGTACTTAGTACCAACTGAGGTCCTAACTATGTGATTATCGTGAATATATGTATTGTTAATGTCTTATGTTCCTACAGTTGTTCCTGCTACAAATGGACGACCTCATCGGAAACATCAACGATAACCACATCCCGCGGAACGACACCGGCGGCTGCAGCTCTATCGCCATCAAGAACCCCCAAAACGTTAGCTTAACCCCACGACTCAAACCATTTATTTTGTATATATATATTGTTTAATCTATCTACAGTTCGCTCAACAAAGTATCCTTCAATTCACGCCACCTGGCAACCCCTGACTCAGCTCAAAACACACCACAGTTTAACCTACCCTTCGAAGCACGAACATGCTGAAATCATAGACCACTAGCACGTCAAGTTTCTTACAAAACCAATGCAACTGGCTGAAAGCTTTACAACCCCCTATTCCAGATAACGTATCGTCGAGACGTGAGCCGTGCGAAAAATGTGTGGTGTTAAATTGGCTATCGGTTACTAAGAACCTACGACGATATTAACGAAAGACAACACCAAAACGTAGAGTGAAGGACAGCATTCTACTTTATAAGCCCAAGTACTTATATGGTGTCATGTAAACTCGTGAGGCAAAAGTGATCCCACACTCATCTCCCTTTTCTTAGAGTTTACCTATAAGCATGACTGAGATACATGTATCCTCAGAAGCAGACTTACCTGTTAAGATAATATTTTCTACGCTGTATAAATGTCTTTTCTCAGACTGTATTGGGACACACGGAGGACGCATTCGGCGAGACCTTGAACCACTTCTACATAATGGTGGCACACATTATACCCACAGCAGAAGACAAAGAACACGGGGTAAGCAGGTTGCCTTTGATTATGATGTTGCAGCTTCGTTGTAAGCTCTACATTAAAGACAGACCAAACGGTCGATATCCAATCCTCGGCTTATGAAAGTTAATGAAATAATGAAAGTGACACCTTCCGAGTAAGGGTTGATGCGATCGGCCAATATCGTTCTTGGGGTCCCTTTAAATACCTCCGCCATCCTAAAATATGGGCTGGTGTTGTAGCTACCAAAACTGGTGTTCCTTTGTAGTGAAAGATATAGTTGGAGAAGTCACCCATGTATACCCAACCTTCATATATCACACATCTGTACGAAGAGGAGGAGTAAAGCAGTGTCTATATTGTTTTGAAACAGAGATTGTAAACTTTTTGTGAACCTAATTTTCAGGCAGTTGAGGAGAAATTCGCGTCGCTTTGCTATGCCGGCAACATGCCAGGATATACCATGGGTTACAACGAGAATGGCATGGTGTTCTCCATCAACACCCTCAGCCCCCTGTTGTTGAAGCCAGGGAACACTCGTAAGTGCCGCGTTTTACTGGGCGTTCAGGCCAGACTAGTTTCACTTTTAGCATTTACCGTCCCACTGTTATGCAAACCTACCTATACGAGTAGGTACTATAGCTGGTACCTAAAATTCCTGAACCTATGTGAGGAATTTTATTTGGGTCAAAGTTATTTCATGCTTACTTGGTATTAATGAGTAGCATAATTAAGTGATTCACATAAAACCAAAAATGCTTATGCTTCCGACTTATAACCATAGTATAATCAAGCTAGGTAGGCTTGTTTTCGTCTACACCCTTAGATCCCAAACTGGTCCAGATGGACCCCCAGGGGTCCATGGGAGACTCGCGTCGGAGACGTTGGCGTGACAAAAAATGGGGGTTCTAAATTCGTAAGCGTCCACGAAAGTTTATTTGCTCTCGATAGTGAAGAACTAAAATGTTGGCTTGACTTTACCTATCAATGTAGGCAGATAATATTTTAAGAAGCTCAGTGACTGTTGCTTGCAAAAACTTGCATATTCTATATTCAGTACAACGTGTCGACACTTGAAAAGCGCCGCCGCTGTCCGCAACGCTTGTGCAGACGTGGAAAGGAACGAAATACGTCTTGTGGTGTGTGTGCTTGCAATCTTGCATGAACTTGTTTGATTCTACGACAATATAAATACGAATGCCAAGGATAAACGTAACTCATTTGTTTCCGGAATTTCGAAAAGAAAACTAAAGTAAAGTGAATCGATGTTAGTGTTTGCCAGTGTCAGAAAAAGTAAGTATTTACCTGCCTATTTGTTATACATACTTTTATTTTAGGTAGTATTAAGTATATTTGTAATGTTTGCGTGTAGAAAGTACGTATTAAAAATTAAATACTGAACAGAGTCATTATTAGATACTTCCATAAAACAACAGAAAGCCGAGAAAGGTTGAACTTTTTGTCCCTACTTTTTCAGTATTTTTTACCCGACTGTGGTGGTTCACTAAAGAAGAGATATATTGTGATTGACATTGACATGATTGTAAATATTTCAGGTTCCTAATACTAAATGACTTAATTAAATATATATTGATAAATTGTACGCATCTTTACGTACCCGTAACGTGCATCAAAGTAATGAATAAATAATTAAAATCGCGGAGATTTGATATCAAAATATTATTTAAAAGTATTTTCTATCGAATTTACAGAAATATATCAAAATATACTTATGAAAAAATGTTTTACATTACTTAAAATCGGTTCAGCCGATTTATTGCTTTTAATAATTAGAATCAGTTTGCCTTCCGTACTTTGTTTATTCATTGCAATAACTGATTAGGTAATCCTATTCTGTTAAAAAAGCCATATCTTGTTGAGTAAGACCGCCTTATGTTTACTAAAACAACGTTTTATTTTATTTACAGGTAAGTAACTGATACAAAACATGGCAGAATATAAGAAGAAATGTCGACAGTATAGTGTTGATTATTTAAAATTTGGTTTTCTTCCATCAAAGGCAGACAAGCGATTTCCCATAGGCCTTTTATGCAACAAAGTTTTAAGCAACCATCGAAGCTCGAAGATCATCTAAGAAGGTGTCATCCTGATAAAATAGGTAAAGATTTGAAATATTTTCAAGCATTGAAGGAAAAATATGAAAAGTGCACCAACCGTGCACAGTATGTTCGCTTTAACATCTGAAAGTAACGATGATGGCTTGCGGGCATCTTACAATATCTCATTACTTATAGCGAAATCTGGAAAACCGCACACCATTGGAGAACAGTTAATTTTACCCGCTGTTGAAGAAGTTTTAAAAACTGTTCTGCACAACAATCTCCATTTGACATACTCAAAAGAATTCCTTTGAGTAACAGCACTGTACAAAGACGTATTGATGTAATGAGCTCTGATATTGAAAGTTTCTTGTGTAATTATCTGCAAACAACTCATTTTTCTATTCAACTGGACCAAACAACTTTACCTGGTAATGAAGCATTATTATTGGCATATGTTCGATTTGTTATGGACGAAGAAATTCATGAAGAGCTACTATTCGCGAAAACTTTGGAGACTGACACTAAAGGTGAATCAATATTTAATGTCCAGAGTGATTTTTTTAAGGAAAAATCGATTTCATTCACAAACGTTATTGCGGTGGCAACAGATGGAGCTCCTGCCATGGTGGGGCGATATCCTGGGTTTATAAGCAATCTTAAAAAAATATACCAGAGATAACTGCAATTCACCGACAACACCAAGTAGCGAAAAATTTAAGTGATAGATTGCACCAATCGCTTCAATTTCTCATTAATGCAGTTAACAAAATAGCTCTAGAAGCAATACGTTAAATACGCGTTTATTTGTACAATTGTGCGATGAAAATGATGAAGACTTCCAACGGTTACTCTTATATACTGAAGTACGCTGGTTATTGACAGGTGCATGTTCAACAAGATTTTACTCGCTTTTTGAATCAGTTCTAGAGTTTCTGGTAAGTAAAGATCCAGATTTAAAAGAAAATCTCATCAATTTGAAAGCAGACATCGCGTATTTGGCAGACTTGTTCAAAAAATTTAATGACATTAACTTACAATTACAAGGGAACAGCCTCAATTTAATAAAAACAAAGGGTGTAATTTCAACTTCTCAATTTCTCTTGGAAAATTGAAATTTATGAAGCAAAATATGACTCTGCGCGAATTTTCCCGTTTTCAAACTTGTCACAGGTAGAATGCCTTGATGAGGATATTCAGACGTACGTTCAACATTTAATTGCCCTACATGATGACTTCAACAGATTTGAAGATATTCTGACGATGGAAATACCACCATGGATCATAAATCCATTTGATGAAACAAAAGTGGAGAATGTGATATTACAGGAGGAGATACTCGAGCTTAGCACTAATGAGGAGCTGAAGGTTAAATTTAAAAGAAGGTACCAAACATTTTGGCTACAGGCAGAAATACCCGAAAAATATCCTGGACTGTGGGGAATTGCAAGAAAGCTTTTGATAGCGTTTCCCTCGTCATATCTGGTCGAAAAAAGTTTTAGTGACGTTACAAAACTTTTGAGAGGGAGATTTGCGATTATTCCTAACAAAACTGAAGCCAAATATTAATTATTTGCTGTCAATCCATCAAGTACATCCCTCCCATTCAAATTATGACTATTTTGTGATTGGCATTGTAGAAGTTACGTTACGTTATTAATGTTTAATTTTAATTATATTACGACTGTTATCATATTACAATGTAATATGATAACAATAATATTTAATGGTGTAATAATTACATATTTGAATAAATACAACACAAAAATGTATACTATTTTCTTTTTATTTTCGAAATAAAATAAGTGAGAATTGATTGGTTCCTTGTGGTGTGAGTAGATGTCATAAAATTAAAGTTGGATGGAATCACTTTTTTGATGGGCCAAATTTACTTTTTTGACATCCACTCACAGCACAATTAATTAATTAACCAATCAATTCTCACCTTTTTTTCAAAAGCTATTAATTCGTGGTTGGAGCTCTGCCGCAACGCAAATTTCCATAGTTAGATCTAATCTTTACATTTTTTGGTAGAAGTGTAGCTGAAGGGGGTCCACCGGCAACATCTAAATTTTAAAAGTGGTCTATGAGAAAAAATGTCTGGGAACCTCTGGTCTACAATATATATAATCTTTTTTAACTCCCGCAGCTAGGACATTCTTAACCCGAGCAATGCTCCGAGCCAAAAGTTTTAATGAGGCAGAAAAGATCCTCCGAGACGAAGGTTTAGGCATCGGCAACGGTTTCTCCGTGAACATGATTTGGACCAACGGCTGGGGCGCTCGCCAGGTCTACAACGTGGAGGTCTCGCCGGACCTCAAAGGAAGTAGATCACATCTCAACGTACAGAAGTATGATAAAGAACCGCTGATACATTGTAATAAGTGAGTACATCTCTTGTTGACAGTGATACCAAATTGAATTGAATTAGATATACCGTGGCCCGAGCCTGATAGGTGCTACGAAATGCTGAAACCTATCAAATTAAAAAACACATTGTCTTTTAATTTGATAATTTTCCCATAAGCTTTTTTTAAAGGCTGTAATGAAAAATGCCGGCACAGGTCCACCATGCATTCACAAGCAGTTTCTTTTGAGACATAGTTTGGTGTCCAACCAGTGCCACGGACGTTTCCGATTGTCATACATGATGCATTTCTCATCACAAGTGGCAATCTGATTCAGAAGCCCATCATTTGTATTTCCATCAAACAAGTAAAGACAATGTTCGACGCGATTTTGTGGTAGTTGTTCAGTGAATTCATACGGCACCCATTTTCCGAGCTTTTTCGTTTTTCCAATTTGACGTAAATGAATCAGTATTTATTTATCACTTACGTGGGAGGCTGCTGAAAGTTCCGACATGGTTTGAGATAAATCTGCGTTCCGGTCAGCCACGGATCTATTTTTAGAATTTCCATAACGGAAGCTATCATCCAAAAACGCACCGTGAGTTTACATGCGGTAACTTGTTTAACACGTCGTTTATACTGTATGCCGTCTGTGCTGCTTTGATTCCACGACGGAAATCGTATTCGAAAACAGCACGCAATTTCGATTTTTCCATGGTTGCAGCCTGCTAAGGGTGGCATAAACAGCGATTTTGAAAAAAATGTCATGCTATATTATAAAAATAATTTGAATTTGGAATTCTAATTAGAATGAAAGATATCGAGCCCTACACACTAGCCAGAATCAAAAATTAGCAATTCATAAGTAAGGACCTAATAGTAGTCTCATGACATTATTGATTTCTATAAAACTATCATATTGACCAATAAAGTCACTTAACAAAACTAGGTACTTTCTGATGTTATAATTCAGGTTATCTTAACCCTACAGTCATAAAAATTCGTCTCACAGAAAGCAAAAATATTTTTAATTTTTCGAATGTACGGGATAGAAAGCTGACTCCTTAAAGTACGGTCAAACCAACGCCTCCAGCCGCATCTGTGATGGCGTCTGGGGTGGCGATCAGTTACTCCAGTAGTATTTGTATGGGTTCACACCAACGCGTCCTGCGTCCTGCACGCACAATTAGTACAGCGTCTGCACGCGCGATCATAAGGAGGATAGTTTAGCAATAAAATACCAATCAATAAAATATTCGCTTGAAAAATAACGGTATGTACCGTTGAATGATGTTTAATTGTTTTCGATTAACTGTGTTTATTTATATGTCGGTTCTGACATTCGAATTTTGCTTCCCACCATTCTAGTAAAAGAACGGATATGAAACGGGCTACAATTTTGGTCTATGAAAAACTGCCATTTGCTGTGTATTCAGTCATATTCAGTCATGCACAACACTAGGTCGAATACATTACTAAAGTGAAAGTGCGGCATTTTCGAAAAAAATATCCCTAGGATACAATAATCATACTATTACGATGAAAAATTCCAGTTAGAATAAGTAAAAATTATCGTGACATCACGTCGTTCATGTTTCTACACACGGATAGGTGGGTGTAGCTCATAAAGCATTTTATTTCCCTCTCTAACTATAAATTTATAAAATACATAACTAATGATACTAGTGGTCGCCCATTGGTCGACCTACTCTTTCATCATTTGCTGGTTATGGTTGACATTTAGTAAGACTAAATGTCAAACATAACGGCAGTCCTTCTCTATATAAGTGTGGGAAATTTCATACTCCTCCGTCCGCGAAATTTTCGTAAAAAGGGGTACAAAGTTTTTGCTTCACGTATTAATATAATGATGATAAAACACATAACTAAGAATACAATAGTACTACTAGTGGCATTTTGTACCAAATAAGATTATCTTCCGTAATATTTAATCTTTGACGGATTGTACAAGATCCCGTCTGAAATTTGATATTTTTGTTCCACCATTGTTCATTTTGTGGTTATTATTCCAACAAAAAATAAGCGAAGTTTGAATCTCGGCAGCTCAAACTCGAATTGCCAACTTTTATAAAGGCAGATATAACATTAGTTAGTAAAAACGATGAGGGTTAATTAAAATACCAGTTTACTTGTTTACTTTGGCATGCTATGTACCGCGGTTTACTTAAGATTGATGAGTATTAAAATTTTAAAGAAAAGGATTTTGCCGGAGCTATTTTAAAAGCGATGACACAAATTTTTATTCAATTAGACTTACTAGGAAATGAGGCGGCAACTCCAGCGCGCTTTCTTTATTTATACTTAATATTACATAGATTTATCATTAGGAAAACAATGAGGGAATGTGAATACGGAATTCTTGACTAGGACGCAGTTTAACTGAACGCGTTGGTGTGAACGACATTTGCGTGCAAGGTGATCGCCGCCGCGGATGCCATCGCGCACGCAGATTGAACGCGTTTGTTTGGTCGTACCTTTTCAAGGACCTTTCTAGGTCATACGATCATTAGTGTCCGGGATGCAATTGACGATGGGGACGAGTGCTTGACAAAAAGCTTCGTTCGTCTTAGGGACGAATGTTTATAAATCGTGTTCCACTTGATTATTACGATTGCGTTTTTGAAACAAGATTTTTTGAAATCTTACAAGCTTATAAATAATAAGAATGTTCTTTTTAACCGACGTCTAAAAAGGAGGACGTTCTCAATTCGAATGTATTTTTTTGTATGTATGTTACGCGATTCTTTTTGCATTGAATTCAGTATAGCTCCAAGGTGGTCCCATTTTAATTTCAGCAGTATTGGACCTTGGACTTTAAAGATACACCAGGAAACTCATTAACGATCAGCAATACTGATGTGTAGATTGAGATATTATGGGTATAACGTCAGTCCTGTAGGAACCCTACTATAGAACTAAGCAGTATATTAACCGACTTCAAAAAAGGAGGAGATTAATTATCGTTTATGCTTTTTATAACTTCTTTGCTAATAAACCGATTGTGATGATTCTTTTTGCATTGGGTTCAGTATAGCTCCGGGTTAGTCCCATTTTAATTGTATCGGTATTGGACCTTGGACTCTAAAGATACACCACGGGACTCCTTGACCGCAAAGAGCACGAATGTGTAAAATCAGTTACTATGAGCATTATATCAATCCTGTATATACCTTACTTTACAATAATATAATATAGATATATAAATATACATAATTAATGCCTCATCACTTAAAATTGAAAAATAAAAATCTTTTTTAAAAAAAAGGGTAAACGCAATTTTTTTTCCTTTATGACGTCGGATTCCCTTTATTTTTAAAAGGTTTTTTACTTTCTACCACTAATGGGGATATTTGAATCTTTTAGGAAACCGGAAATAATCGAGTTCCACAATGGTGTCACAGGGTTTCATGGATAGCTTCTATCGTAGTGATTATATTCTCTTTGCCTTCGATCAAATATGTGGTAGTCATGTCTTGTAGCAAAAAGTTGTAAAGATGGTAATTATAAACACAGCCGATTGTGTGTGGAATGCATGGATCAGACATATTTTTGATACATTATATACTTTTTCAATAAGTGATTGAATAAGTTAATGTAATAATTCATTTATATCATTCCTTTAACAAAGTTATTAAAACCTTAACCTGAATATGTTCTTCTGCGAGGCAAATGTATATAAATATTGTTACTCTCACATATAAATATAGGGTTAAGCTGCATAGCCGCTGCAGGGTCTATGACGGCTGTTTGCCTATAAATTAGATACATTATTCCGTCGAAAAAATTGTACACATAACACGGGTTATGAGCGAATTATCTAAAGAATGGAAGACGCAGAATGGCTATGAAGGCGGAATACCTAAAATGTATCATGCCTAACCATCAGGATACCTATGATGCACAATGGCTAAGAAGCGGAATGCCTAAAATGCATCATGACTAACAAGCAGGGTGCCTCATAATTATCTTCATGACTAACAAGCAGGATGCCTAATATCATCATGACAAAAAATCAAGATCCCTAAAATGCATCATAAGTGTAGTGTAGCGACCTTTATGGTCACGACGCGATCGATTGAACGGTATGTTTGTGACGGATGTCATTCCGCTAATAAATTATGTCACGGAAAACTAGGGTTTGATTTCTATCCTGAACATTACAGTAGCGACGAGGAAAATTTCGTGTGTTTGGCGTGCTTAACGAAATAATTACCGTACATAAAAATGTCGATCGAAAATTGAATGACTTTGATGTACAGTCTGGTATGTGGTCATTATATGTTGATAGACTAGACATGTACTTTAAAGTGAATAAAGTAGTAGAAGATCTAAAGCTACCGACTTTGATTTCCAGCATGGGGGGCGAGGCTTACGAATTACTAGTAAATCTCGTTAGCCCAAACAAGCCTTCTGAGTTGACTTACATGAAAGTCGATAATCTTATGCGTTAACATTTGCAACCGGCGCTATCTTGTCTCGCTGAGTGATACCGTTTTCGTCAAACACTTCAATATTCAGGGGAGGATATCGCAAGTTTCGTAGCAGAATTAAAGAAATTATCACGATATTGTAAATTTGATTCCAATTTGAATGAAAATTTGCGGAATCAATTTATCTGCGGGTTCAGAAGCGAAATAATTAGACAGCGGCTATTCGCGGAGAACGATTTGATGACGTTTGCGGACGCTGACAAGTTAGCTTGTTCCTTGAAAACTGGCGATACCAGACGTCGTCACCAACTCCTTGTCGTCCTTTGCATCTCCCGCACCTTAGCTACCCTATCGGGCTTAATCGCGTCTAAACGCGTGCTTAAGCCCCTTCCCATTCGAAGGAGTTTCACCTGTCGAACAAAGTTCAGTGTTACGGTAGTGGAGCAAAGACGCCTAAAACCTACTAAACGCAAATTTCACACACTCTTCCCAATAACCAAAAATGCCGCGAATTCCTTACCAGAGAACGGCGGTCCATTATCTGTAACCAATTGCTAGAGTTGCCAAACCTACACGATAGCTCGCTCAGCTTAGAAACAGTTCCACGCGCCGCCGTATTTGGCACTGGGAAAACCTCCAGGCTCTTGGACATAGCGTCCACTACGACTAAGAAAGTTTTCCCTTCCACCGGACCCATAAAATCCAAGTGGAGTCTATTCCACGGCCTGCCCGGTGAGGGCCAAGGTCTTGGGGTCGACCGCGCGGGCGCGTTCGCGTCCGCATACGCCGCATACTAAGGCCGTTTGTTCTGTAGGCATTCTACTAATTAGGGAAATTGCTTCGCAGGCGTTCAACCAGCCAGGCATTTCGCTTTGTAGGTATTGCATTTAGGCATTCTGCCGTCTTAGGCAACTTACTCATAACTGGGTTACAACTCTGGTAGAGATATTCATATATTTAAAAAAAAATCAGGGGATCGTGATCCCCTTTATGAAACAAGTTCTGGGTCAGTGTTCTCTCTTTGACGTCTCTATCATCTTTTTTTCAGATACCAACGGACGAACTTGTCGGAAGCCACCGGCAGGATCGTCGACAGCAGTATAGCTCGCCTTAAGATCATCCACTCGTACCCCACGCCACAGAGCACGTCGGACATCGCCAATATACTGTCGGACTCCTCTGACCCTATCTTCCAGCTGTTTCAGGAACGCCCCGGGGAAATCATTCAGACCATAGCTGCAGGTGAATATTGTTTAATGAAACCGGATTCGTAAAATAATTTCACATTAACGTCTTGAGGACAAACAGAGATTATTAACGAAGACCTTCCACCATCCCGGGCGTCGCGACGCTCTACGTATGGAAGCGTCGCAATGTTCTCCAAGGGTAGCAACAGTCGCTTTATAAACTAAAGAAAACAACGAAATTCTATTAATTTTCATTTGACTTATTTTACAGGTATCTTTGACCTGGACAGCCGCATGTGGAACATCTACATAGACAAGCCCAACGCTTCGGAGCCGGTTGCGAGACTGCCGATAGCTTTCACTAAGTTGGGATATTAACTTTTAACTAAAACGTACCTATTTAATAGGCTTTTGCACGCCACGAAGTTTTAATGCGCAATTGGGTAGTATCTAGATATGAGGCGAAACTGCGACGGCAATACAATTAGCAGTCAGTTTGTTATTATTGGCACGAGAACAAGAACCGTGTGCAGCGCTCTCAACCGCTACTTACTGCGCATAAAAACATTGTATCGTATAAATAAGGCCTTAGCCATTACCACTGAACACTCCTTCCGGTTACAAACAGTATGAGCCGCTGATGGTCAATTCACGGTCCAGGGAGGTCACAATGACAATATTTAAATGATCTACCCAGATTCCAAAAATCTACTAAGTTTGACAGACCCAAAAGTTCCCAATAATTTATGACGATCTTCAGCCAAAGTGACTCCCACTGCTCAATCTTCAGAAGTTGCAACCGCCTGGTTTAAACTAATCCCACTGAGCTCTCCATAAGTTATGAATATAGTGTTCAATTGGAACACCAAATTATTTGTATTATTTCTGTAACGATTTTTGTGTTTCCAATATGTAGTTAATATTTACAACTATCTGTAAAAATAATATATAAATAAATAACCTATGTAAATGGGAGGTGATTTAATACCATTATTGTCCCGCCTAGAACCTGACCACTGTGACATCTCAAAAGCACTGTAATAAAAGTTAGCCAGCAATGTATTCTCCGAAACTATTAAAAGATGGGATGACATCCCGTCTATGTTGTTTTAGTCTAGGTATATTTTTGTGTGTACACGTAAAGATCGTTCGCAGACGCCTAATCATCTCACTTTTTAATGAGATTGTAAGGAAAAAAAACCTGTTGGAATTTTGTACTCTGTGCCTATCCCACAGGGGATCTGGCATGATAATATGAATGGATTAATCAGATAGGATAAAACTGGGCAACAAGTTCTTGCCGTACGATCGTGTCAATGCATATAATAGTGTTTGTTAATATTTATTATTTTTGAAACTATCTAAATATTACTATACAATGGGTGATTTCTGATAGTTACGAATAAACTGAATAAATTACAATGTGTTTTATTTTCATTAAGATATATCTGTCTTATTCATAATCGCAACTGTACAAAGAGCAAAGTTTAGTCCTTGTATTTTGCATCTGGTCATATGAGTGTCCTCCAACAAATAAGAGCCTGTGAGCGTAATGGGAATAAACTCAGTATAATATTTTTCACATAAGATGGGTAGTGACAGTTCTAAGTGCCAAACAAAATTAATATTTAATTCGATGGTATTAAGGCATACCATCCACCATAAGTATAGAAACAGGTCATGACATGGATATAATACAATGGATAGAGCACTCTGCGAAAAAAACGGGATGACGATAGTCACTGAGAGCCCTACGTCTCTTTCTAAGTAGGGTGACCAAACATTGGTACGATTATGGACTTGTTGACATATAATTAACGTATAATTCTCGGGCACTGTTTACTGTCGTAATTCTTTCTTTCTACGCAGTAGTAGTCAATGTTTTTAATTAAATGCACATTTTCTTGCGGACTGTACATTTTTTTCAAATCTGTAAATTCAGCTCCAAATATCGCAAAAATTTAGGATAGTCCCCTAGAGCCGCTTTTCTGTATCTACAAGGGTTGAGATAGATGCCCTTACTGCCCCATCTTCATCCATTCTGCACATAAAAACGAATTGAGAACCTTTTTCGTTTTGAACTCGGTAATGAATGGTTTACAGCGTATTTAAACCACATGATAAATAGGTATAGTCCGTATTAGTTCTACCTTATGCTCACCGTACTGCATCGTAATGGGTGCAAGCGTGACACCGGGCTTCTGGTTATTGCTCTCACTCATCATAGTTTCTCGAGTTGTATAAATCATAGAAAATTCAATGTTGTGTCTAAGTAAGAGTTTAATTTTCTTTGGCAATTTTTTGACAGGACTCAATCCTTTGTTTTATATCCATGTGTCATGCCTCGTAATAAAGTATAATTTTCTTTGTAACTTACAACTATCACCCTTCCTTCATGAAAAATACTATAATACCTACTTCTACAACCGAAAGATTAGAACTAGATTAGCTGAAAGCGCACCACCAATTGACGCGTATGTACCTACGAACGATTTGACTGACGATTTATCTATTACATTTAGATATGACGATGATATTTCATCGTGACTACTTGCTCGCGTTGATGCATGTTTATTGCTATTTGGTGTTTATAGACGGACGGATTGTTTATAGACGGACGATTTGGCGCAGTGGTTTAGAGCTTAACGCTCCGCCCCCTGTGTCTAATAGTCGCGGCTTCGATTCCCGCTCGAGACAAATCTTTGTGTGATCCACAATTATTTGTTTCGGTCTGGGTATTTGTGTATTTTCATGTTTGTCAACGCAAACATGACACAGGAATAAATCCTAGTAGGGCTTCGTTTTTTTTTAAAAGAAACGAAAAAGTACCTACCATGACAAGCTAATAATTAGCCGTCATGGTAGGTACAAGAATGTCAACAAAAACTTTGCTTATGAGGGAAACTTATGCAAAACCCTGATCTAGCTTATTCAAATCCCGCACCTGCCAAAACAATCCAAACTCTTTCAGTATATATATGACCCATTTATAACTAAGAACAACCCTTGATCAACATTAAATGCAAATAGAAATAATGTATAAGGCGAAAACGTGGAATCCATCCGCTATTTATGTATGCAGCTTTCTAATTCCATAGTTTTACCTTCATGTATACAACGGAGTAAATCGTACTCATCCACGACTTATAAAAAAGTCATCAATCCTCATAAACTGAGATTGAAAACATAACTACAGAAAATAATTAGAATTTAAAAAGATTTTTTTTAAAACAAACTTTTATAGCTAAACACAACAAAGATATTTTGCTTAGTTGAGGAGTTCCTAGGCCCACCTTCCGGCTCCGTCATCAGACGCTAGTCACCATCCGGGTCAGCAGAAGTCGTCAAGACCCATCCAACGAGCCCAAACACTGCGGGATGTTGTTGAGGATTTGGGTGGTTCCCTTGGCTACCTTTCCGCTTCATCATTAGACCAGCTGCATGGTAACATATTATTACACTGTCACCAAACTTATATACGTATGCCAAATTTCAGCTCAAGCTTGAGATACCCACAAGTGCTTAAAAATAAATCACAAGATCTGAACCGAAAAGACAGACATACATACAGAACTGTGCAAGTTAAATGAAAGCTTGTAAATAGGGTCCTACACAACAGACACAAAACCAATACACAGATGTGTATTGGGTTTTGTATACACACACATACACACATCTCGCAACAACTACTTTAGCATACGCTCAAAAATTCACGTGTTGCGGCCAACGGGAATAATCCGTTTTAATATCGAAGTGGCGGTTAAGGTCGTATTGACGCGTAGGATAGCAAATAATATAATTATTCGTAAAGAAATCATTTAATTTCCATTACAATTGGACATCTGTATGTATCTTTGGATTCTATTACTTAAAGTAGGGGAAGGAGGAGGGCGGCGAACCCTCGGGAACGGGGATGCTGCTACACTGCAAGCGGAGCGGCGCGGGCGCCGAGCACATGATACACAGACGAGATACTGACAGATACCGAGCGCCACTCTGAACGCAGCGCGCGCATCAATAAATTCGATCCATCTTGAGCCTTGCCATTTCACCTGCAACGCTTCGCTGCGTCCAGAGCGCGCGTGCGGCCGCCGGCCGGCGAGCTGGCGGCGGCCGCTTCGGCTGATACAAAACCCTTATCGGTACCGTGATTACTAAAATAGCTAGGAGGATTGTACACGAACCTATATTAGAGAACTTACGTACATTCATTTATTATAATAATAAAGACTAGCATACACATGTTACATTAACGGCGCCGACGATGCGCGTGCGCATGCGGCGCCCCTCAGTAAACAACGCTTCATATAATGGTTTGATACCGATTCGATCGCTACCGATCGCTAGCAATACAATAATTTTATTAAATACCTTACGATTTCGATTAATACAAATAACGATAAAAGGAAATATTGAGCATAATTATTATTATATTATAAGCCGTATCACAGTACGCTAACTTAAAATATGTTTGAGAACCCGATTTGTTCGCAATATATAATAGTTGAATTTATAGTGACAAGTGACAATATACAATACGCAAGTGATATATCAAATCGAGCGACGCCCCTCGGAGCGCGCAGCTGAGTATACTTTAGTCGAGTAATAATAGTAGGCCTAACACAAACCGATCGTTCGGACAGTCTTAAATGCAATGCGGGCCGCGGCTGAGCTACCGCTCCGCCGCGCGTCCTGATCAAACCATAACAAGCATCGCTATTGGTCCGATTCAAAGTATTCTTACACATATAGTTACGCTATTCATTTCCGTTAAATACTAAACAAAAGAGTAAATGAGTTTATTGATATATTTAAGTAGAAAGTCTATACTGTGTATATAGAGGAATGTTGGCGGGTGGCGGGGGCGCGGGCGGCGGGGAGGTGCGGGGGCCGGGTGCTCCCTCTCCCGCGGCCGGCGGTCGATACATATCCCATTCACTACCATACATAGAAATTGTCAACGCACGGGCTCGGGCTCGGGCTCGGCGCGGCGCCGGCTGCGGTTTGGCACTAACGAATGAGCGACGCTGTCACTATCGGGACCCGCGCCGGCAGCGCGCGGCGCGTGCGCGTGCGCGAGAGTACACGCGGTCAGAATCAGAATCATTCAAGCGACACGTACGGGTCCGACAATGTGGAAACTAACGTTAAAATCGAGAATTTGGGGAACGAACATCGAATATAAACTTGTTCTAATGCACGTAACTCGATGTCGTGACTATCGATTGTGGCATCTGTCGGTGACAGCAGACTGAAGGTACGACGTGGACACGGGTAGCGCTGCGCGGGCGCTGCAGATTTATCTGTGGAAAAACCAAGGCATTGTGATAGGTTATTTTAAAAAGCCTTTTTATAAGCAAGTTTTAGATAGCAAACACACAACGAAAACATCTTGCTTAGTTGAGGAGTTCCTATGGCTATAGCTGTCTTCTGGCTCCATTATCAGACCTTGACCCCATACGGGTCTAAAGTACTTGTCAAGAAAAATCCAACGCACTCAAACACGGTGAGGTTATATTAAGTAGTCGGGTGGTTCCATTGCCCACCTTTCGACTTTATAATCAGACCCTGAACACTATCTGGTTCTAAAGTACTCATCAATACGAACCTAACAAGCCTAAGCAAGAGGGAGTTACGTTATGTAGTTAACATGTTCATATGGCCACCTTCCAATTCCATCATTAGACCAGTTCCGTGGTACCATATTATAGCATTGTCATCGACTTAACATTCGTGCTTGAAAAATGAATCACAAGACTAGAACCAGAAAGACAGACAGATATACGAACATTGCAAGTTACATAAATAGGTACAAAAGGATCGTGATCACCAGTTGCGCCATGCCATCTAGTTGAAGTCAGCCTCAAGCCTCAAGTCCTGCTGTCCTCAAGTACCGTTAATGTAGGTGTGCAAAGTACACCAGTATAAGGTGGGGCATTGGGTTACACTGCACAAATACCCGAAATTGGTATTGTTGGTGAATATTACCCTAAGCATGTTTTCCAATTCCGACCGACTTGAGTCCAAAGTCAATTTAAAGATTTCCAGACTGGCCACGGTAATTTATGTCCAGTCGGGAGACTCAGCTGGTAAGACCAAGGGATTTAATAGAGATACTTTTTCCTTCTAAGACACAAGTCTTAGCAAAAGCTGATGATCCGTAAAAGCTTTATAAAATGTGTGAAACCATTAACCTTAGAGTCAAGGTCATCAGGAATCAAGACTCTAAGGTTAATGGGTTGACACATTTTATAAAGCTTTTACGGCTCTTCAGCTTTTGCTGCACTGGATTGCTACTATGCATGGGGTGTCGTGTGTCTTCATCCCTTCAAATTTTTTCCAAAGAGTCTGTTACAGCTCGGAAAATCCGGACTAGGCCAGCCCGTGGATACAGCAGTATTACCAGAGTCGGTTTCAGACAGTCATCGATAAAATCAGTGTCGTATATGTCGTCATCACTGGCGACGAGGCTACCCACTTGGTCGGCATGTACCTGTGCACGATGTCCGCGAGTTCGGCGAGCGCGCGCTCAACGGCGTCGGCGAGGTGGTGCGGAGGGGGCGCGGGCGAGGCGAGCGCGCGTGCCTCGGCCTCGAGCCGCGCGGCGGCGGCGCGCAGGCGTACGCGCAGCTGCGGCGCGCAACGGCGCGCGTCCGCCGCGCCCGCGCACGCGCCGCCCAGTCGCGCCAGCCGCTCTGACGTCTGCAGCCGCCACAGCGAGCCGCGCCCGCCGCCGCACCCACGGCGCACCTGCACACGCAACCATCACACACCACACACGTTGAACACGCCGCCACACACCGATTTATACGAACACAGTTACTTTCAATCCACTCGCTCCTTTCTATCACGACCGAAAATTACATCTAAAAACTAAGGTGACTAAGTTACCCGTTATTACGTACAGTCAGCGACAAACAGTTCGGGACAGCCAAGGAGCCCAAGTACTTCGGAACATCCAAAATGATCATTATTATTGACGCAACCAAGGTCGCCAAATTGTTTAGAACATCGTTCTTGCGCTAATATCGGAACACAAACAATGTCAAATATATTGTTCATTCAAATCGTCAATTATATAGAAACGAACACGGCGCCAGTCGTTTCTAAGCAGCTAAGGTAAGATACAAATTTTATTTAATAGAATGCACATTTTTTAAAAATGATAAAAAGTGCCTGCGGATGACTAAGTTCAAATTGAAAAAAAAATGTACTTGAACATAAAATAATTTCCTTAAAAGGGAGTTTCGGTTTCAGCTTCGGCTAAAAAAAAGCTTCGGTCGGATATTATGAATAAGTGACAGAAATGTACGAACGAATAAATAAATAACTAAAGGTTACAAAACTCGAATTCAAAAGTCTTTATATCTAATAAGTTATATGAAAGGGGCGAGACTAAAGCTTTATCTTTTATAAAAGTAAATGGTCAGCTGTTACCTCGTTGGCGCAGCACTCGAGCATGGCGCGCAGCGGCGCCAGCAGGTCTGCGTCGTCGTCGGCGTCGGCGGGCAGAGGCGTGGCGTAGATGCCGCCCTTGGGCTTGCCCTTCACGGCCGGCTTGCTGGGTACGGCCGGCTTGTCGTCGCGCCGCCGCACGCGCGTCACGCCCTCCGGCGACGTGTCCTCGCCCGAGTCACGCGCGCGCGCCTTCGGGCTGAGCCGCTCGTCCGTCTCCTTGCTCTCCCACAGCTTCTTCAGGCTGCTGATGCTGCCGGTGCTGCGTCGCTTGTCCTCCTCGTCGCCGCCGCTCGTGTCCAGCGACCCGCTCTCCGACCGCTTCCGATCCGCCTCCTCGGTTTTGTTAGCTGGCTCCTTTTTGGGCACTCCGTCGATGCTCTCCTCGGGCGAAGATCGTTCGAGCTTCCGCGCAGTGCCGTTCGTGGCGGGCATACCCTCCACTTTTCGAAGTCGAGACTTGAAGTCGATGATGGAGCGCCCCGACTCCTCCGTATCTTTCCCGGTGGGAGTGATTTTTTTGTTAGTTTCCACTTTCTTCAATTGCGATTTAAAGTCGGTGCCGCCCCTGGCGTCGGCGTCCGTCCTCTTGTGGTCGGCGGCGGGCGCATAGGTCGTCTTGCGCAGGCCGGCCTTGAGGTCGACGGGCGATACGGTCTCCTTGGGCTCGTCGGAGGGGCGCGCGGGTGCGTCCGGCCTGCGCTCGGCGCGTCGTAATGCCTCCATGTTGAGGCTCTCCGATAGCTCGGACACGAGCCGCGTCACCGGGTCGCCGAAGGAGGCATGCGAGTCGACAAACTCGTCGGGCGGCGGCGACTCCTTCACCTTGTGTTTCTTCTTGTCGGCGCGCTCCTTGATCTCGGCGACGAGCTCGAGTTCGAGCATCTCCTTCATGTTGCGGCGCGCGAGCCGGTCGTCGGCGTCGCGGTCAGGCGGCGGCAGCGGCGGAGGCGCGGCAGCGGGCCGCTCAGCAGCGTCGGCGCCGGCGTCGCGGCAGCACTCGGGCGGCGGCGGCGGCGGCGGCTGCGGCTCCTCGGGCGGCGGCGGCAGGTCGGGCGGCGGCGGCGGGAACTCTAGCTCGGCTAGGCGCGGCCGTGGCTTGGCGGGGCTGTCGGCGAACGAGCGCAGCGGCGCGGCGCGGGGCGCGCGCGGCGACGCCGGCGCCGGCGCCGTCACGCCGCCCGACGAGTTAGAGCGGATCATGTGCGGCTGTGCGCGCGCCGTGCGCGGCGACAGCGAGCGCGCTTCGTCGCGCGCGCCGCCCACCACACTGCACGCGCCCCCGCCCGTGCCCCCACCGCCCCCGCTCTGCCGCAGCGACTCCAGGTAGGCGCCGATGCGCGCACCCTTGGGCAGCGTGCCGTAGCGGTTGATGGCACGTTTCACGTTCTGCACCTCCAAAGCGGCCACTTGGACGCCCTGCGGATACCGAATACAATATCAGCTACAAAATGACTCTCTTTTAAATATCTAATGAATTACAGGTCCTTCAAGACAGCTAACATTTATTTTTTGTAGGTATTAACTTTCTAAATCTCTTGCTAAATCACACTCGTGAAAAGAGCCTTCACCCGACCGGCCATCGAATAAAAGAAAACCGATTTATTTTATTGATTATTTTGAAACTTAACATTGTACACTACTTAAGAACTACTACTTTGAAGAGACCGAAAATAAAGTGAAAAGTGCAAGGTCAGAATTATATGACTTCCTTCCCGAATATCATCGTGTCGTAAAGAATCTTTACGACTGCCTTGGCTATAGCCGCGTCATGCAGTACGCATTGACAACTAATTCTGCGTTCTGAGGGCACAATGACGCTGCGTACCTTGTGCGTGTTGTCGGGGTGCGGTTGCGCGTGCGCGTGGCGGCGCTTGGCGCGGTGACGCGGCTCGCCCGCAGACTCGTCCGTGTCGGGCGTCGCCTCCGCCAGCGATCCCTCGGACGACGCCTCGCGACCGCCGCCCCCGCCGCGCGCCCCTCCACCTGCGCACGCACACACATCGCACCACACACTCACTCTTAACGAGTCAAACGACATAATGGACAAATCGCGACCCTTAGTACCGGATCACCTACAAAAATAAGGCAGTTAATTCGCGCGACACCGATGCCACGTTAAGTGCCTAATTATTGCAGTTTTCCTGAACTATTGAGTCGATTAAAAAATAAAGAATAATGACTTTTTACTACAGACACTCTTAAAGTTTTGTGTTACATGTGCTGTTACCCGATATTCTTTGCTCTGAAAATACGCTCAGAATAATACCGTCTATCTATACGAAACAAACTCACGTATAATTACTTTAAATAGGATATTTAATTAAAAAACTACTACGAACGAAGATCAACCGCGCGCGGTGGCCGCGGCCACGTGCTCTACATTACTTACAGGTGCAACACTACTCAGTCGTTAGCTAACTTGCGCGGCAATACCATACATAGGTGATGAAGACATTGTATTATCTACGCTAGTGGACGTCAAACATTAGATAAAGAATATATAAGATAGAGACTGTTACATAAAGCAGGGCAAAGCTTACACATCCTTTATTATGCATATATTCAATGACGCTGCGGGTCTACGGCAAGCAGACGGAGCCGCTGGGGGCGCCCGCCCCTTTTATTTAAGGAGATGCGCACGCCGGCCGGGGCCGCCCGAGAGCCCCTTATAGGGGACGCACTACTGACTACGTCACGTTCACGCGGAGTGCGGCCACGGCCGATGACGCGCCTTTATTATATTATATCTATTTATTCGCAATACATAAATACGCATTCACGGTATAAAATGATATTTTAGAAAATGGAGATCTAATAATCGGAAACTTCAAAGATAAACTGAAATACTTATATTATATATAAAGGTGTACGACAATGCAACGCCGACCGATACTTACGACGTGTGCGGACCTATCGCTACACACCTGAGCGAGCGGACAAACAAACAGAAAACGCCAGTTTAACTGATGCAGATTGGTCGCAGCATCACACGCTGTGAGCCCGCTGCCGGACGATGGCGTGTGACACGCGAGGCGACATAGATTTATTGCCAAAAGTTACGACATTATCAGATAAGCCTGTCGGGCGGGCGCGTGACTAAACACCTCGGCGTCCCGAGCGCAACACACACGAGCCTTAAGGCGGCTGGAAGCCTAGCGCGCAATTCGACGCACTGGATACTTATATTTACATTTTGATGTAAAACCAAGGGCGTTGCATTTACTTAAGTTATGTAACTGTTGCTTAATATATACAGGTGCGCCACTAGTATGTTTCGCGTGCGTGTGTGTATACAAATATTAGTATTGTCCGATGGTCACGCCCTCACTTAAATCCGAATATGAAGCCAATAGCATAAGCAAACTATTACGAAAACCGCGAGCACTCTGACGCAACATACGTAGGTATAGAAGGATGGCTCCATACAGCGAGCGCTTACAGGCGCACGCACATGCGTCGCGTAGGTACTTCCCAACGATCTCGGATCAAGTCGGCCAAACCACTGGACCGATTATTCCGAGGTCGTCGTAAGCACGCATATTTACGGACGCCTGGACACAGGCGTCCGTAAACATTCGTTATATGGAGCAGGCCTTTTGTAGATATTCATTCGGTGCCTATACATCGCGAGTCCGCCGTGCTGCGCACACCGTGGGACGTCCGCTGTGCACGGACTTTTTTCTGGAATATTACTTCTATTCTTGTGCAGTACAGTACTACGGTACTACGCTCCCCGCGATCTTATACTCCGCGCCAGACAAGTTTTGCGGGGCCTAAATTGGATCAAATCCGCAATTCTTTAATTAATACAACGGTAACGACATTTTTTTATTGCATATTACATTTTGCATATCGCTTACCATCAAGCGAGACTAAAGTGAAAACGAATTCAATCTTGCCGGCGCACACTTATCTAGCGCAGACCATAGTCGCCAAATGAGCACGTGTCGGTTCTGTTCGCTCGAGCGGCGCCGAGCGGGAACAGTCGCCAGCGCAGAGCGATTAAGCGTTGTTGTAAACTACTCGGTAGATGGTGTATATGCACAAGCCCACAGCGATGCACGATGTATCTGCGTGTCTTTTCACAAAGACACACTTTTGAACAAAAGACACGCAGATACATCGTGCACTTAGGGAGTGCGTTCGCATGCTTTACGAAAGCTACCTGATGTGTTTTTCAAAATTAGGAGAGCACCTCGGCTACATTCGTATCCCAATCGTGTTCAATACGAGTAGATTCGTGTATAGAATTTTTACATAGGATGGGTAGCGACAGTTCTAATTGCCAATGGTATTCAGGCATAAAACCATAAGTATAGAAACGGGTCATGCCTCTTATTGCCATTGAATAAAGTATAGTTTCGTTTGGCAACTAGAACTACACTACCCATCCTATGTGAAAAATTTTATAGAGTGTAAGCAGGTGTGTGTATGGGGGGGGATCTGCATGTGCGGCACTGACCGTTGAGCGAGGCGAGCGCGTCGTCGGGCGGCGCGTGTTCGTCGGCCGCGTACTGCGACTCGCGGAACGAGCTGCACGACGACAGCAAGCTGCACAATACACAAAACACGTCACACGCGCAGATTAAACTCGCGCCATTCAACTTGGCCGAAGTAAAGTTAGCGCTACGCAACACAAAAGCCACTTACATACATGGAACTGGGCGTGAGTCGCGGCTCGTGACGCCCAGTGCCCTGCATTGCATGTATCCATTATTATGTGTAACTTTAATAGGTAAAATGTTTCCTATAGTACCACATTTCTTAACGACTATGCACGCTAACTACAATCCGGTCAAGTTAAATCACGCCTACTGTAATGTTATTTTTCTATCTATATCGTCACGCCAGATTCTTTGCGGGGTAGGCAGAGAGTACAGAATTCCAACACATTTTACTTGCATACATACCTCTCTGGCTTCCTCCACTCTCATAGTTCGTCTCATACACGCTCGCCGGTTATGGAGACTCTTGACTTGCCCTTCAGATAAAACATGGTTTATTTGATCATGGTAAGATAGTGTAGGTCTTCCCCGGTACCTTCATCTTTCCACTTTTTCTATATATCTTTTTTATCATTCTTTCTTCCGCCATTCTTTCTATATGTCCGAACCAACGGAGCATACCCTTTTTCATCTTTACACCGATACTAGCTTTCATACCTACACGCTATCTTATTACGCTGTTGCGAATACGGTCGGACAGCTCGACTCGGCACATTCTTCGCAGAGCTCGCATTTCAACCGCATTTATCCTGCTTTCAGTCTCCTTCCTACATACCCAGCTCTCACTACTATATAACTGCGTCAGGACAAGCACTCTGTTATGTATGGTCAGCTTGGCTTTTGGCTTAAGTGCCGGCCCCAAAGAAGCGTTTCCATCGCACCATTCACTCTATTCCCTGCACTCACTCTTCTCTCTATGTCAGCGGTGTATTTCCCATCCTTACTAAAGGCGCATCCAAGATATACAAACTCATTGACTTGCTCGAGCACACCAATCACAATCCTTGCATTCGTTCTGGTTTCTTCCCGTTTAAAAACCATAATCTTGGCTTTCTTTACATTCAAACGTAAGCCATTGTTCATGCAGACATCTTACATAACTGTGACTCGTGTTTGAAGAACAGTACTGTTGGCGCTATTAAAACCATGTCATCTGCATATAATAGATGGTTTAGACTAGATCACCCCTTTGTAAACCTTCATTCATCGCTTTCAGTCTTTGAAGACTTTTATCCAGATATATTATAAACAGTCTAGTGGATAACGCTACCCTTCTTGACGCCGATTTCAACGTCAAACCAGGCAGACATGTTACCATCCACCCGTACGCATGCCTTGCTGTCCACATAGGTGGACTGGACGGCTCGCAACAGAGTGCCGTTTATACCATACTTAGGTAAAATGTCCCAAAGACTCTTTTGCACAGCTCTGTCAAACGCCTTCTCTAGATCTGCCATATGCTTCTCTATGATGTTGCGGAGGGAGAAAACTTGATCAGAACATCATCAATGTTATTTAGGTCTAAATAAAATGTAATTAATTATATTTATCCGTATAAACCGTACTGCGACTGTACAGTTACAGCAATCGGCTAGTTTCGGATTCGTAAAGCGTCGTCTCTGTCGCACGGAGCATACAGTTCGGTATCTAATAGGGGCTGTTAAAACAATTCAGTTTTTTTTAATATTGGAATAAAATACACCAATCATATTTTTTTTTAAACCCGTTGGAAAATTAAACACAAATATGAACAATTATTACGCATGTTTATTTATATTGTTAATATTTATTTATAATTGTTATTCCAATCCAAATACCCGCTTGGTACAGTCTTTTTCACGAGATATAGGTAGGGTGACCTTTGATCATATTTCATCTTACGCATATTGTATTTAAAAATACATATTTAAATTGGGAATATAGAAAAAAAAGGAATATAAAAATAAATCAAAAATGTACTTTAATTTTCATTCAGATCCAATACTGTTTATAAATTTGCTTGTCTGGCGAAGCTGTAAAGGCCCTGCGGCCAGCGTAGATCACTCACACACACAAATTATAACTTTACGTAATTATTTAAAAAACTTAAAATTCAATTACGCGAATATGTAAATTGGAACGGTCCGCGTTCTGGGCACTGACACAATCGAATTGTTATAATCCATACATTGTTTTTTAAAATGTACAAAATCGATTGATGATTTTTTTACAAATATACTATTCTACGAATGCGATTGAGAGACATATTGAACTCATGGTCAAGAAATTAATAAAAATACCGTGGATCTGACATCTTTAAATAGTCAGTTTAATATACTTTTAAATAATAACCCACGTAAGCGACAAATTCAGCTATTTGTAAGACTGCTTATTTGGTAAATAAATAATGAAGTTCTTGAATTTTGTTTTCTTTTTGTATCTAAATTATTGTTATAATTATCGATTCATTCTTCTTTATAAATTATCTCGATATGATTTTCGATAGCTTCAACTTTTTTTTTCGATTCAATTTATTTTTCAATTCTATCATAACCACATTTCTTCAGTTCCGGAATCCACGTTCAGGAAAACCGATAACTACCACTTCTTGCGGGGACAATTTCGTTATTACTAGCAAGCGGAATCAAAGCCTCACAGCGCCAGAATTCGTGCAGAGTTTAGTAAATCACGAACGAAACTTGTCCCCTTTACTACGGTAAAACGACGATTGGGGGACGGTAATTTTCTCGGTCTCGTGGTCGTTCGAAAACCTTTTCGGTAGCAACAAAACAAGAAATCACAGATGCAATTGGCCCATAGCCATCGAAGACGGGCAGTAGATTTAAAAAAACTTATTTGGAATGTTTATAAATTATAAATATTAGTTCAAAAGGGAAAGTTTACTTTTGACGTAGCGCTAGCGAAAAGACGATGCTAGCCCGTGTGGTGCGAATCGTGAAGCTTAGTGAGGAATTGGTTATGGTCTGAGGTTGTTTCTTAAGCCGAGGTATCGAAGATTTGGTGCGGATTGGAGGAATTGCATAAATATGTAATATACCAAAAAAACGAATTCTAGGATACTATCGTGGCGAAGATGAATTGGCGACAGGGTCATTTCTTCAATAAGATAATTATCCAAAACAGTTCAATATGGTGTTGGGGATATTTTCAATATATAACAGTTAAAGGGGTTTTAAAAATATGGTTCGGCCTCTGCAGTTCTCTGGTCTAAGTCCGATCGAAATTTTAAAGTAAGAACTCGATAGAACCGTTGGGAATTGGTGCATCTCCTCATATGTAGACACATTAGAGGTTTTAAACGAAAGCTGGAACACTATTTCACAAGCAACTATCGATAGATAGATCTATGGTATGCCAAGAGTCGTAAAAAGGTAATTTAATACAAAAGAGAAAATTTTGATGCAAGATCAGTTTGAGCTATTACTATGAAACTCAACAGTAGCTGACAATTTTGTGATATTTATGTTATTTTTATTCCGGAATATTTCTATATTATGTAAGTTTCACTCTTTTCAATAAGTTCTATTCTTTTTTTAGGTTTTTGTTCATTTTTCCTTTTTCTTTGGGTGTTCTCAACGTCTTCTCAGACTCATTATAATAAATAGCTTCAGATAATATGGCTTTTAATGATACCACTATAGGCAATACATGAAATCGTAAATGAAAATCGTACACCATTCTGCAAACAACGTTATAATGAAAGTCGTCCACATCTGAACGGAATTGCATTTTTGATCTCCCCGTTCTCGGAGTGCAGAATTGAAATGAAGTGGATGGTATCAGTACAGACTTCGATTAATATATTGTTTGAAGTTCTTTTAGAAATTTCAGTGGCATTTGCGATTCGCGAACCTTCTTGAAATAATTATTTCCACCATTATCCTCAAAATGTTTAAATTTGTCGGCTTCTTTTACGAAATATTTATAAACATTGTAAACAATTTCACGTGGCCGACTGTATAAGTATTCCTCTCTTTATTTTAGACGCCATTCTTCAATGTTATGTTGGGGTTTTAAGAAGTCTGTATATATATTATTGAGTGGATGCGACCGCACTGTAATAAAGTTGTACAACAATTGACGAAAGCGCTAAAACGTCACAAAATGTACCGAGTGACTGAGACGACGCTCCACGTAGCCGAAAGTAGCCGATTATCTCCCATTTTTAGCTCAATATGGGTTATTCAGCGCCGGTAATTGTTATAAAAAAATAAACACCATCACGCCTGTATTCCTCAAACGGGAGTGGCAAAGGTTTACTCAGAACACCCACTTTTCGCCGACGATGTTAGGTCCCATGTAATAGGGGCGAGCCTATTGCCATACACCGGGCACAATTCCAGACTCCGGACTTATACTGGGAATTTTTCGTTTGAAAAACTACATTTGTCCGACCTAGGATTTGAACTCAGGACCTCGTGATCACAAAGCGATGCGCTTTGCCACTAGACCAAAAACCAATGGTAATTATACTGTGTTGAAAACCGTTAGTATACCAAAAATGTAGTGACATAGATCCATTATCGATCTCAAACTAGTATATAATATAGTGTGGAGTGTCGTCGGTGACCTGGTGCGCTTGGGCGGCGTGGGCGCCTGCTTGCCGCGCCGGTTGGTGGGCCGGCGCAGCTGCACGGCGCGCGCATCGCCCGCGCCTGCGCCTGCGCCGCCCTTCTTGATCGACATCTGCGGCGTGCCCGCCGGACACGCGCCGCCCTCCTGCAGCTGCTTCTCCACCTCTGCGATACACGAAGTTACCACTATCTATACCTAATATATACTCGATACGATATCCATTTGGCAAAAATATAAAACGAGTACCGTATATAATCAACCATACTGAATTACAGAAAAATATAGACAAACGGACGTACAAACTCCTCCTTTTTTGAAGTTGGTTAAAAAAGCAAATATTGTTTTTATTTCTTTTCTTAATGCGTGTCTGGCGCATAAAAAATATGGCCGTATAAAAAATTGCTGCCTGCCACTCTGGTCAGTTTCGTATTTGTCTAGAACTTGACTACAAATAAACTTAAATTCTTACTTACACGACGTGTAGTGTAAATAATGCATGACCTCAGACATATCAATCAGCTTTACAAATACAAAATTTTGAATTTTAATAATTTCCTTTGATATCCAAATAGACTCACACGTGTCGCTCGTGCCTTTTTTGAAGAATTTATTGTAGGAGTACAATTTAAATAAATTGCTCATTATTATGATAATATTTCATTTGGTACAGCGGACTAAGATCGATTTTAACGAGTTACAGCGTTTATAGCTTATTTAAATAAGTACAAAACTAGGCATATTATTAAAAATAGTTGTAATGGATTCAGTTGCCGATTTGAAGCAAACTATTTTGAAGTGCTGCGTTAATTACTTTACACATTGTATAAAAACCAGCAAAACGCGTGCAACGCGTGTAGACGTGAAATGATATGGTACGCACCCTCGGTGATAGAGTTGTCCTGGAACATGTGCTCGAGCGCGTGGTGGATATCGCGGAAGCTGGGCCGCTCCGCCGGCTGCCACTGCCAGCAGCCGCGCATCAGCTCGTACACCGGCGCCGGGCAGCCAGGCGGGCACTCCATGCGGTACCCCTGCAAACGCACCACACAACACCACTGCGTTACACTACCAATTGTGGGTTTCAATATCTAACTATAATATTTTTCACTTAAGATGGGTACTGCAACAGTACTTAGTGACAAAGGAAATTAATCTTTAATTCAATGGTGTTAAGGCATAACCATAGTTCATGCCTCTTATTGCCATTGAATAAAGTATAATTTCCTTTGACACTTAGAACTGTTACAGTACCCATCTCACATGAAAAAACTATAATACAGATTTTCTTACTTTCAGTAGGATTTCGACAAGTCTTTCCCTGTAGTATATGTAAAAATTCTACTGGTGGTAGACAAATATATTCTTTAGTTAAATATAGATACTGGCCATGAGACAAATAATTCCTATATTTTATAAATGTATCTCTTATCCTGTATAGCATATAGCTACGACCTATATTCTGGCATAGTACTAGAACAAATCAAAACAGAATTCGGTACAATATTCCATCATCATCATCAATCCGCCTGTACCTACTCACTGCTGTGTGTAGGCCTCTCCCCTATCGCGCCATTCATCCCGGTCCTGTGCATTTACATAGTTATCATGCAAACAAATACACACGCGGAACCAAACAAAATACGGTCAAGTGAGAATCGGGCTCGCGAATTTTTTTTTGTAACTGTCAAAATAGAATAATAATAAATCTTTATTGTTAAAATACAGAACAGCCAAGTATGTTGCATACATTAATTACAAATGAGTGACCGATCACTTCAATAAAATGTGCGGCTAGTACTTAAAATAGAGAAGCCCTGAACTATAAGTACCAGCACTCGTCCAGTGACACAACCTTACGGAGATTAAATACTGTTACGACCCGAACATACCCCGATATCTTTAAGTCTTTATCGGGGGATGTCGATTCTAAAACGCATAACACACCCTTAGAACCCCCGGTGACCTGACTAGGAAGATCTAGAATCCGCGCTTAAGTGGCGAAACGTCTAGAAGGTTCCAACCCTTTAATTACCGCCGCGGTGGCGGTATACAAGTACCTATTTGTTCATCTAAAAATCGGTATGTAAACATCTTTCTTAAACAATATTATTGCTATACGTGGAAACCTGTAATTGGCTTTGTACTACCTATTTATGTTGCCTAATATTTTGTATATAGCTGTTGGTTTTCCTCAAAAAAAGAAAAAAAATGTAATCATTCGCATAATGTATACACTGCTAAATTTATACTGTTTTCCTACCTAATTTTACAAATTCGGTCTGTGTCTCTATTGATTTGTAAGTGCTGTACATGCCTGTTACAGGTAAGCATATAAGATCCGTACTTTTATGTCGTATTTGCCTCATATAATTTTGTATATCTGTACTGTTGGCTTGACTCTGAATAAATAAATAAATGAAAATTCAATGATACACGCACTTGTCAAATAAGTGTGCGCCCACAAAATAAAAAATATGTTGAAATGTGCAACACTTTTTACTAAGAGTACTTTAGTAATTTAGATAAAATAGGACGAAACAAAAACAAATCTCGAGTGAAAACCGTTTTATTTTGTGAATACGGGACGAAAAGTGAGACGAACGAACAACGGTTTGCTCTTTGTTCGTCCCGGCTTTTTTGTCCCACATTTCAAAACTTTCTTGTTACATCCCAAAACAAATTAGCTCTGTTTCGTCCTAATTCATCTAAATTACTAAAGTACAGTTGGTAAAAATATGTCTTGCATATTTCAACATATTTTTTTATTTTGTAGGCGTACATTTATTCATTTCTATTCTACTATGCATGGTAATAGTTGCATCATTCTGAAACTAAATTAGTTGATCCGTTTCAGATGATCGGAACAGCAAGACCGAAACATTCGGCCTTTGGTTGGTTCGATAGAAATAGTTTAAAAAACTATTTCTTTTTATATTTCTACCTACCTACATAACTTACAGTGGTATACACGAAGTAATTGAGTGGTAAAACTATACATTTCCACCCTGTAAAACGCATGATGATACCCACTGGTGCCGTATAGTCGAAGTATGGTAAGGTTGAATCAATGAGTGTCAAAATCTTGGTCAAAGTAGTTATCAGGACAACACAATATACTAGGGGATACGTTATGAGCGATTATCTCGAAACAGATGGGTGAGTAGGATATTCTGCTTGTATTGATTGCCTGCCACCACATGTGCCTATACATCTTTGTACTGCTATGATATCCTGGTACTTTGAATAGGGATTTCGTTCAAATGTACTCACCGTCTTCTTCCAGCACATTTTTCGTTTATATGAAATAAAATCTTCTAGTCTGTTATGATGTCCTGGTACTTTGAGCAAAAATTTTTATGACAGAAATTTATAAACATTTGTGAATTCTCCTTCCTTACTACATAGAAGTATTGAAGAGAGGGAACTCGTATTCATGGAAACCGTTGATGTTCAGCTATGGAACCCTATATAAATAAACCCAGCTATTTCGCTAAAAATAAAGTTTTATCAAAATAATATGCAAATAATGAACGGACCAACCAGTTGGCTTGATTGAAACAAAATGCTTCATCAGGTTCTTTCTATTCTGTACAACTAGTTGATCTTAGAAAGAAAATAAGAAGAGAGAGAAATTTATGATCAAAATTATGTTTTAGTTTTATTAAATGTTTTTTAGTCGGTCTGTACTTATAAAGTTAAAAATAGGACGACGCAAGTACAAAAAATGGGACATAGCAGGAATAAAATATTAAATCTAAACATATAATAAAACTGTAACGAAGTCGTGTCTGTACATGGACTATTTTTAGGAAATAACAACCTAGGGGTAAATCGATGTAGAAGCCAATTATACAATTTTTGGCTGTTGTGTCTGTTTGTCTGTCCGTCCAAGGTTAGGAACCATTATTACGCAAAAACTACGAGGCGGATTTTGATGAAACTTTGCATGCGGATAATATAAGGATATTATTGGCTAATATATTGTATAGTATTTATCCCTAAGAATCGTAAGGTTATTTCAGGAAAGACAAAAATAATCGAAACATTGAATTTCTAAAAATACACTTTACGCCAAACCTGTATGATGGATTCTAATGAAATTTTGTATGATTGTAATCCGTACAAAATGTCACCTTTGTATGCTCATATTTTCAAAAAATTAAACCATTTCTGAGGAAACAAAAAAAGTCGATTTTCATAAACTACACCTGAGATGTTAATGAAACTTAGCACGTAGATATTTCATATTAGACATGTAGTAAATACTTATATTTTCGGAAAATCAAACAATTTGTAGGGCAAAGTAAAACATCATCTTCTTCTAAGTCGTATCTAAGTCGTGTCCGTACATGGAATATTTTTAGGAAATAATAACTCAGGGGTATAATACTATCGATGTTAAAGACAATTCTACAATTATGGCCTTTGTCTGTCTGTTCATAGGTAGGAACCATCATTTCACCTTTTTCCCCCCACAGGTAGCTGGAGGCATAGGGATATTCTTAATGTGGTTCTACAACGAAAATATATATTTTTTTAGTTAAGTTTTCAATCCTACTTAATTTAAACGTTAATGCGTAGATCGCTTAATATACTTTATCAAGTATTCGCAGGTACGACCCTGCACGGGAAAAAAATACAAAATTGATGTGTCGATCGGAGATTTTGAAATAAAAATTTTCTCTTGAGCTTACAATAAAACCCAAACGCGTTTATAAATTTTTCTTCGTCCGTTTGTTTCTCCGTTTTAATTTCCGGAACTATATTTAAATGGATAGTTTTTATATCTCCATACTAACGGCTTCACGGATTTTAAAGTAAGTATTATACCACAAAGTAAGTATTATACCAAATTAAAAAATAAACGCATGCGCAGCCGCGGGCAACAGCTAGTTCCTGATTGATTATGTACAGCAATGTAATTATGGTTTGTGTTTGATAAATAAGTTTTTCTTATATTAAATGTCACTTTTAATGTTATTAAAAGTTAATTATCTGAGAGCCATTTAGGCCAGCTTAGGCAACCTGGTCCTACGTATTTTCCCGAGTCTGATGCAAAAATTAGCGCCGTGTCATCCGCAAATACTACTAATCTGCCACCTTTCATTTTGAATTCACACGTGTCGTTAACATACGCTAAGAAGAGTGTGAGGCAGAGTATACTCTCTTGAGGTATTCTATGCTCTGTCAGTAGTTCGTTATTTACGAAATTTCCAACCTTAACGCATTGTTTGCGATTAGTACAATAGTTAAATACTATGCTATTATTAAATATACAAGGTGTAACATAATAAACGCAAGACCTCAGACACCCCAATTAGAGAATTGCTTCATAAATTCAAAACGAAAACCAAATTTCCAAATTTAAAGGTTTTTACCCCTTTTTTAAGCACTTTTATACCCCAATTAACAATGAAACTTGTACGTGTATGTGTGCATTTCGAGAAATACGGGTTAGGAATGCATTTGAAATCTCCTTATTGCTTTCAATCAATAATAAATTTAGTTTGTTATAGCGCACTGTAGGAGTAAAAGTATTTTTTGCAAATGTAAAAAAAAATGTTATATACATGAAAATTGTTGGAATCAATTCAGTTACCGATTTAGAACAAACTACTTTCAGGTGTGGCGTTTATTATGTTACACCTTGTATAGCTAATACCATGTTTTTCGAGCTTTAAAATTATTACTATTTTTTCGGATTTTATCGCGGTTTATTTTGATTTTTAAGTTCCCGACGTTTCGAGTGCTTTGCAGCACCCATGGTCACGGGAAGGACTGAGGTGTTAGACGTCCAAAAGGCATAGTTGTTCCGGGGTACCCTCAAACTTCTTAATTATTTTTGTTTTTGTTGGTCCGATCTACGCAGAATGAGCTCACGGTGTCTTGAGGTCTTGCAGTGTTATGCTTGGTTTTAGATTTGATTATATTAATTACTGGATCCCAAGATCAAAATAAACCGCGATAAAATCCGAAAAAATAGTTTTATTTCATGTGTAATATTCGCGTAAATCTAAGAACTCAGTATTTAAAATTATTTTTACATAAACCTAATAAAATTCAATGCCAAAATTATTAGTTGGTAGTTTTTTCAAATGTTTTGAGTAGGTAAGTCGCGTACCAATGCGCACAACGCAAAGTTGGTTATGTTTGCGTTCTGCGCATCGGTACGCGGCTACGTTCAGAGCGGTTTATACCAAGCACATACAAGGAAGAATTTAGTGTATTTTTGATATTTATGATAATGTTGAACAAACAATGGCCCAAACATTATTTAACTCCCAGCCCCAATGACACACCTGTTGGCCCATCCACGCAGCTCTTATAATATCAGTCCGTGAGAGGTACTATGCAATTAATTTGCAGGTTGTGAAATCTGTGACGACGAATGAGATGGCATAATACGTGACGACCTCAACGGTGTAAAGGACGATTTTGACAACTACGACAGATCTTTAAAGTGAGAACGTCCTTCAAGTAGTTTGAACTGTCGCAGGTGGTCGGGCTTTTCATTCATATTATGAGAAAGAGAAAGCTTTCCCCTTTCCTTAAAATTCCTGAACTTTATAGTCCTCCATTGCAAAGATTACGTGCAGTTAAAAAAGATTGAACTAAAAATATATGTTTCATTTGCTTGAAAAAAGCAAATATAAACTGGGCTTCAAAGTATGTATATTTAAAGAAGTGCCTTTTAATATTTTATAAAATAACCCAGGCAATATTCAGTATCGTCCTGAAGTAAAGACGCCATAATTTTTTTTGTTTAATCGGAAAATCTATAAGGTGGCGGAGGTGTTATTGTAAATATGGCTACACACAATATATAAAATTTTGGTCCCTATAAACAAGATCTGGGTAAAAAAAAGGGTCTGGAAAAAAAAAAAACTATACATATAATAAAACTGTAACCTAGACGAATCTGTACATTAAATATTTTTTGAAAATTTATAGTGGGTACAATTCCTTCTTGATATTGACGCCGAAACTATTTTTTTTGGAATTATTGTCTGCCAAATGGATTACAATGAAATGTGGTAAGGTAATAACATATATTCTGAAGTAAAATCTAGGATACTTATCCTGGAAAAATGAAGCAATCCGGGATTATCGCGGGTCTAACCATAAAACTTTATATTTGTGTATCTCGGTAATATTCACGGGCTTTACCCGGACCTTTGAAAGGCTTGCATGGGGACATGGGTCCAAGACGCAGAGGCCCTTTGCGAGAAGTTAATGTTATGTAAGCCCTGCTGAGACGACTTGCTGAAAATGAAGAAACATAACCAGCGAACTGACCCCGGCAGGGGCAAGGACTATTGTAAATTATGGAAAGAAAACAAGGGCTATGTAAATGAGGTTTGATGGACAAAAACTGGACTATTTCAAAGGGGACGGACACCGGCTATAATTAGTGATACCTAATTACCCGTGGCCGGCGGTGACTCGCCGCTTACTAGATGGACCCTCAAACGGTCGTCCTAGGACAACAGCTAGTATCCAATATAATCTACTACGTATGTACATCAAGGACGGGCGGCGTAAAATAAGGAATCTTACATAACTGCTACCTTCGGCGGGTCGGGAGTCGGGGCATGGCGGTCGGCGGTCGGCGGCCGGCGGCACGGGAGACGCGGAACGAGGAGCCCGCGGGTGACGCACTTGTGTACGCATTGCCGGCGCGTGAGTCGCCGTCAACAATGTCACGCAACTGCTGTACACAAACACGAGCCGGACCACTCACTCCGATGCTGCACCAGCTACATCGTGTTCATTTTTTATTTATTTTATTCGCCTAGCTTTATGCTACTCGCCAACCTGCGGCGCCTCTACTACGATGCAAAGTGCACACGTATACGCTCACTCGAAAAGGTTCTTAATTTAGACATAAAATCTATAATCCGGCTCACGGTCGATATTGTATTATTTTTACAATTCGATCTTGCAAATGCGTCTGCACGCCGTATGTGCTTCGGAGGGAAAGACCTACAATACACACAATATATAAATATCTCCTTCATCGTACATAATAAGAGTCAAAAACAGCGTTAACGTCTGTGCGGATGTAACAAGGTGGAAGCGCGGCTAGGTGTAGACAAAACAAGGGTCAGTGTTTGGTGTAACGTCGATACGAGGCCCAATGGGAATTCGTCGGTAATTAGATCATCCGCGGGCGGGGCGGCAGCGCGGGCGCAGGTCCCTCGCGGAAATAATACAAGTGGTTTACAACATTGGCGCAGTTACTGAAATTACTACATTGTAGCTGCCGGTTTGGTAAACAATGGCCCACGCGTCCGCGGCATTACTCGCCGCTGGAGACTAGTTTTTGCTCCCCTGCTCTAGATGCAATACTATATGAAACCTATCGACAGGGCACCGTTTCGACCGTGTGCTCAGAATATTCTATTATGAAAAAAGACATTCTTTCAAAGGTTCACGTAATGTGTATGCAACTAGTAATATAATGTTGTAGTATGAAGAGCGGTGAGAGGCGGCGCGGTGCGCGGCGCTGTGATGTAACGCACCCTGTGCGCTATCGCGCGCGCACCAAAACACGCGTCATTGTTAGCGCGCGGTATAAACCGGCGCCGCGCCGCCGTCTCGCCACTCGCCGCGCCGCCACCGCCCCACACGCACGTACGCACGCACGCACCGACATGTCCACCTTCAAGAGCGTTTTCGTCTGCTTCCTGCTTTTCTCCACCCTCGTCATCGGTAAGGGTCGCCAATCATTCTCGTATGTATGTATCGCGACGACTATACTTTTTGTTCGGTGAACTCGAAAACTGTGGTAACGTTCTGGCCATTGTTGCGGCCCCAAGAGACTAACGTATCAAAATTTTAATAATTACCTCGAGGGCGCATTCATTACGCGTGTGTAACGAGCGATCTTGATCGCAGGCAAACACAAGAAGGCCAAGCCCAAGAAGTTCGTGTCGCCGACGACGAAGGGCATTCAGTGCTACAACTGCCTGTCGTTCGACCACCCCGGCTGCTGGGACCCCGACCACCCGGACTACGCCAACATTACGGTAAGTGCGCGCCCATGCGTGGGAACCCGCCACGGGTAGTAATAACATATTCGTGAAGCTCGCGTGGCGAGGGCACGATGTACTAAGCGTGGCTTGTGTCTGCAGGTGCCCAACATCGACTGCTACATCCCCGGCATGGCGTTCCTGTGCATCGTCATCACCTCCGAGTCCGCGAAGCTGGGTGAGACACCTTTTTTATTTAATCGGCTAGCGGGTAGCGACCTCGTTCCTTGAAACCTCGTGCCGATCGCTTGCTACTTCGTTTATCTGATATTTGAATTCTTAAAACATATTTTGTAGCAAGTGCTAGTTAATTACTAGGTATTTATTTTTCGACTAGGCATAAATGTGAGAGGTTCACGGGCTGAGACGCTTGTTGCCACTGTCGTCTACTTGTCCTATCTATATTATTTTTGTGTGACGAGTTCGTGCGTTCCCGCAGTGGAGACGGGCCAAGAGATCGGTCCAGTGCGCGCGCGCACGTGCGTGCCCGCCAAGGACTTCTCCAAGAAGACAGTGTCGTACAGCATGTGCAGCAAGCTCAGCAAGGAGCTGTCCGCCTCCGAGATCTTCTCGCGCATCGCCGTGAGCCGGCCGCAGTGTACGCTCTGCAAGAAGCACCTATGCACCGACGCGTCACACTGTTAGCGCGCACACCCATCCGCCGCCGCCCGCGCCTCGCACCCCCTCGTGCTCGTAGCTCAAACCGAACGTCACGCCAGTACGGCCCCATCGCAATCATGTTTGTATTGTACAATTGTATATAATATTTATTTCACTATAGACATGGCTTTCCCCGCGATCCAAGGTATGGCTTGAGCGTCTCACGACCGCCTCCGAGCGCCCTTCCCTTCCCCTCGAAAGGCCTCGTGCTGCAGCTGCGCGCCCGCCGCCAGAGGGCGAGGGACGGGGCGAGGGGGCGCGACTATATAAGCGCGTTATGCAACTTGTTTATCAACTCTAGCGCAGTTTTCAGTCTCAGAAATGCAAAATTGTATAGTACTAGTTGTTTTGAAACTAACACACTTTGTTGAACTAACGGCGTGCTCGATCGCTGCGCGCTCCTGTTAAGCTTGTTTTTATATTGCTATAATTTTAATAAATGGTTGAAATTACTTCGTTATTATTCATCATTGTCGAACAAATTCGAAA
Source organism: Phalera bucephala (assembly GCA_905147815.2). NCBI lineage: Eukaryota > Metazoa > Arthropoda > Insecta > Lepidoptera > Notodontidae > Phalera > Phalera bucephala. The sequence continues at coordinate 30,346,685 of LR990609.1, forward strand.
CGAATAATTTTAAGAATGGAGGTTTTAAAATTTCACTCGGGAGTCCCGGAAACGGAATCTCTAGTTTGGCAGTCAAGCGGGCAGACCCGCGGGAAATTCTAGGTGACCAATATGATAAAAAGCTAGCGTAATAATTTGACTAGATACCAGCAAACGCAATACGAGCGCATGATGCGCCCGGACTCTAAAGGCAGACCTGTCTATCCGTCCCTGTGTTATTCTGACGCTCCGAGTGTTCCAGCGCATACTTTAACATGCCTCGCTGAGGCAGTGAATACCCCGACATATCTAATAAACAATAAAATAAAAATCCTTCTATCTGCCTCGTTGGTCTGGTGGCAAAGCGCATCGCTTTGTGATCACGAGGTCCTGGGTTCAAATCCTAGGTCGGACAAACGTAGTTTTTCTAACGAATAATTCCCAGTAGAAGTCCGGAGTATGGAATTGTGCCCGGTATATGGCAATAGGCTCGCCCCCTATTACATGGGACCTAACATCGTCGGCGAAACGTGGGTGTACTCAGTACACCTCTGCCACCCCCTCTGGGGAATATAGGCGTTTTTTTTCTATTTTAACTATATTTAGATATAAACACTTCTAAGATTTTGGCGTGTCCGAAACACACGATAGTCATTTTCTCGGCCCTGAGCGGCCGGCCATTGTGACAAGCATGTCTCAAAACGCACATGGATTAGACACATTACACGAAACAATATTTATCACTGCACACAAGGCACAGCCCCGGCTCTCGTATTTTAATAAATAATAACAACGTTTTGTTGACGATAACTCGACCCCCGGATGGGCCGTATAGAGTTGGCATGTCGGATGTATATCATACTTATTGATATTTTTGGTAAATGATAAAATTTCTACCTAAATAAACAACAAATATACCTCAACTACGTCTGAAGTTATGATAGTCTAGTGCTAGAGCGATTCACGAGATTCAGAGTTCAAATCTCGACTCTCGGCTGTGGGTTTTGAGCAACCTATGTACGATTGCCACTTGCCGATGGCAAAGGAAACATGTATGGCGTCAAAACTATAGGTGATAGACACGCGACGTCCTGTCCGAAGTATGACAACTTTGTCTTGCCTTAGTCGCATTGGAAACGACGTTACCTCGGCGAATTATGAGTGTACTATGTACACTGTGCCTAGCTGTTAAACTACATGGAAAAGGGGCATGAACGTATTATGTTTATAAATATGCCTATATTTATAAAACACTTACGCTGCACTTTACTCTTTATACATACATATCTGTATAATAATGTACGCGGTCAATTGATAGTTATACGACACTTAGGTTTACGAGATCAGTACAAAATGGCAATCAGTGGCGGATTAAAATATTTGCCGCCAGTAGGCTATTCAATTTTTACCGCCCCTACTAACCTCTGTAATTCCATACCCTAGTTCACGATCATACTCGTATTAATAACATTTTCTTTGTGCTCTACCGTCATCATTACATCAGCTTTTCCCGTTATCAGTAAGATTGTGAACTAAGGGATCGTTGTGTCAGTTCCTAGATTATTCTTACAACCTACGATTTAGTTAAGTTTACACAAGAAATAGTCTTTGGGGATATTTTTGAGCTAAGAAAAGCTTAATCATAACATAAAAAAAATTTAAAAAATTCTGCGTCTCGGGACGCCTGGCAGAAGTGATAACTTAAAATAGCGCTGTGGATTAGAGTGAGAGAGGAAAAGCCTGCTTACCGCTGTCGTATGCGTGAGAGAAAGGGAAGAGCGCTGTGGGTTAGAGTGAGAGAGGAAGAGCATGCCTACCGCTGCCGTATGCACGAGAGAAAGGGAAGCCAGACAGACTGGCGCCGTTACGCGTTACACTACGAAGCGGTTTACCCTCCCATAAGAAGTTATCACTTCAAAAAATGATCCAAAATTTGACCCCCCCCCCCCCCCCCCCCCCCCCTAATGTTACCCACCAAAAATTTGCCGCTTTAGGCTCCAGCCTTCTCAGCCTGCTAGTAAATACGCCACTGAGGGCAATATAATAGTTAACTAGTCTTTGGTTCCCGTTGTGATCTATGGAAATAGCAGCTCAGCTAGTGCAACTAGTACAATATCCATTTGCTCGCATAACGACGTTTATGATAGCTCATTAGCTAAGTAACGGCACGGTAAGTAACGGCTAAGTAGCGGTAACACAGGCAAAGGACACGGCCTCATCCCGCACGAGCAGGTTCCCGAATCGGTGGCCGTGGCGAGAAACTACTGCTTTTTCGAATGTCGACACATGATTCAGCTCCCGTCATGGGGGAGAAGCCTACTGCTGCGACGACAACTAGTTGTTTGAAATTTACATCTCGGTAAAAGTGTATAGTGTTATGTCTGTACATTTAAGATATTATAGACAATACTGACGTCAACTCCATATAGAGGTCTCTGAACACAAAGCAATGTTTAACAAAATGTTATGTCTGTCGGGCTGCTTGTTTGGACATCACGCAGCGGCCATTCATCCGATAGACCGGACCTTTACCTTCGCTCAATCAGTGTGAGTGCGATGTTTGAAAAAGAGAAAGAAAGAAAATAAAGTTTATTTTTGCAACGAGTAGGTTAAGACATATTATACTAACAAACGTATAGTTAGTTATATGACCTCGTCACAAAAAACTCAGCATAATGCTGGCTACTTAAGGTTAAGCAACCAGCGCTGGTCTTCCATTGGGCCGGTTGGTGACGTCACAGATACCAGCAAAACAAAAAAAAATAACAAATAATATCATAGTTAAAAGCTAAGTCGGGTAAATGAGTGAGTTTAGTAGAACCCAAGCGGAATACAATAGCAACTCCTGCGCCTGCCGTTTTCTTAGTAGAGGCAGGGGTGTAAATAGAACGCCGATCTTTCGCCGAGGTATTTCAGTCGGGCGGCGCCGAGGAAAATTTTTGAAGTGAAAACTTCTTTAGGCGCGTTGGGCATTTTTTGAGATGTACATATATTGTGTATGTACGTACATGAGACACATGCACGTTGGCATTTTTTGAGATGGAAAAGAAACCATTGAACTTGCGACACTGTTACCGTTACCGACACCTCTGTATATAAAAATATTCAAAAAATATTTCCTGACGATTCAAAAAAAAAACACGTAATAGTTCAAGTTTTCACTTCTGTCGTCAAGTGCCACTGTTTGTTTTTTTCAACATTTTACATGCGACAACGCCCGTCTTCCGCCTAATTATTTAAAACATCGAACTATAAAAAAAGGAATGGCTTATGCTCACATAAGGGTCAACGCAAACCTCTCATGGAACGCCCCGAGCATTTAACTGCCTACATGGGCATTGAGAAGTGAGACGTATCGCCCGGCGCCGGCACCAGTACCGTACTTGCGGTCGTGGATTGTGCACTACTCCTTTACGTCAGAGTATGCTCACATTTTACTTAACATTTTCTTTAACAGCCGCTTTTGTAATCTTTAAATTTTATCTACTTATACTATCACGCTAGATTTGTTGGGGGATAGACAGAGTACAGTGTGCCAACAGGTTCTTTCCTTACAGACCTCTGTAGCTCCCTCCGCTCTTAAAGTTCGTCTCGTGCACGCTCGCCGGTTACGAAGATTCTCGACTTACCCTTCGGATAAGACACGATCTATTTGGTCATGGTATCATGATCATGACCTTTAAATTGATTTTAGTTTAAAAACATCAGGTCAGACTCTACCTAAATCGGAGTAAACATATTCAACCTGCGGAATACCACGCTAACACACAATCAATGATCGCCTTTTGTGCGTCCTAGTCATTGTGCTCATTGTTTCGTGTTCGATTGTGCATGCCTATTTGCATATTCTTTATAGTTTATCGTCTATCTTAATCATCACGCCAGATCCCTGCGGGCAGGTAGTAGTTTATAGTTAGATATCGCTTTATATTAATTATATATTTTTAGATATATATTTGTTCAGACATACAAAGCGCGTCGATCGGTGCAACTAGGCGTGGCGGCGCGTACCTTCTCCAGCATGTGGTAGACGTCTGCGAGGTCGACGCCGGGATAGGGCGACATGCCGTAGGTGGCGATCTCCCACAGCAAGATGCCGAAGGCCCACACGTCGGACTTGGTGCTGAAGGTGTTGTAGGCGAGCCCTTCGGGCGCCGTCCACTTGATGGGGAACTTGGCGCCGGCGTGCGCTGTGTAGGTGTCGTCCCGCATGAGCCGCGCCAGCCCGAAGTCCGCCACCTTCACCAGGTGGTTCTCGCCCACCAAGCAGTTGCGCGCCGCCAGGTCCCTGCCAGCGGCAACGCGCACCATCACCGACACGCACCACAGACACACCGGCGTTAACTACTCTTTAAACGGACGAAGCACCTGCTCTTCTGGGACTCGAGTATTATTTTTCTAATTGCAGAATCTACATTTGCAGATGTCGAGATCGCAAAATAAAGGTGATATCCGTCAACATTTTTTTGTTTATTTTTATGTTTCAGCATTATTTGCTACGAGTGAAGTTTCGCTGAACAAAAAATGAATATTAGGTAATTATGCATCCCTTATTAAACCGATCCAAATTTGTTAGATTTAGTATTTAAAACATGTAGCGCTAGGAATTATTCCTGTGTCGTGGGTGCGTTTACAAACACGAAATTCATATCGGGTATATAATTTTCATGTCATCTCCTAGACCATAACAAACTTTTTTAGGACACGAGACATGTCAATCGTACGCAGTACCGGCGAGACGTCACCTGTGTATGAAGGAGCGGCTCTCGAGGTAGCTCATGCCGGAGGCGATCTGCGTTGCCATGTACATGAGCACGACGGCGCCGGGCACGCAGTCACGCGAGCCGCTGCGCAGGTAGTCCAGCAGGTTCCCGCGCGACATGAACTCCGTTATGATGTAGAAGGGCGGCTCGCGCGTGCACACGCCCAGCAGCTGCACCAGGTTCGGGTGCCGCATCTCCTTCATGATGGCCGCCTCCTCCAGGAAGTCCTTTAGCGCCATTGTGTCGTCCTTCAGCGTCTTCACTGCCACCTGCCGGGGACACCGTCAGTTCGCGACGCACGCTCGAGAGAACCGTGCCGACAACGACGCGGTCTATCCGCAGATGCGGCGTAAATTGCACGCATGCAGGTGAGGAGCGCCGTCTAACGAAACACGTGTGTATGTGACGACTGAGATACTTGATATAAATCCATATGGTGCGCTTTAGTATAGTATATCATCACGTCAGATCTCTTGCGGGGTAGGCAGAGAGTACAGAGTTCCAACAGGGGTCTTCCCTTACATCCTCTCTGGCTTCCTCCACTCTCATAGTTCGTCTCATACACGCTCGCCGGTTACGGAGACTAATCCCCATTACCTACATCCTTCCACATTCGCATTGTACATATGTTTTGTCATTCTTTCTTCTGACATTCTTTCTATATGCCCGAACCAACGGAGCATACCCTTTCTCACCTTTACACAGATACTATCTTTCATATCTACTCGCTAGAGAAATATAACTTTAGAATATATACCCGATATTTACTAAAATACCGAAGCATGTTTATTGTGCTCGACTTCAATCTAACTGCTGCATAATATTTGCGGTGAGCGTGGGGAGTGCATGGCTCACCGTGATGTTGCCGCGCTTCCAGGCGGCCTCGTAGACGTCGCCGTACTGGCCGCCGCCCAGCTTGTGCTTCATGACAATGTCGGTGCGGTCGATCTCCCAGTGGTCGGGCGGCGCCAGCGGGAACACCGTGGGCTTGTTGCGCTTGGGCGCCGGGTACAGCAGCTGCGTGATCAGCCCGTCGCCCACCACCGAGTGGTGGTGCACCAGCTCCGCCAGCGTGCCGAACTTCGACTCCGACGTCACGTACACCTACCGGATACACGATAACATACCATGGTACCGGTTACATACGAGCTATTTTCTTTGTTTATTAAACTAGGAATCCCAGACCGGAGCGAACGTTCGTGGGTCACGAGAGATCTGTCCTATGCAGGCATCGAATACATGACTACTTGATCCAGTGATCATAGCGGAATACACAAGCGGTCGTCTAGAATTACAATACTTTTTACATTCAACTCTATTTTACCTTCTACAACCCCCGACGCAAAAAAGAGGGGTGGTTTTAAGTTTAACGTGAGTATCTGTCTAAAGCATCACAGCTCTTAAACGAACGATGAACCGACTTTGATTTAGTTTTTCTTTGTTTGAAAGGTTATTTGCTGAAGAGTGTTCTTAGCTACGATACAAGAAAATATGTTCAGCCTTGTGAAGATCATCAGTTCTTTTCTAAATATTGAAGAGATGCGAGCAGCTTCTACCGGTCTGATCGATTCGAAATTTAGTATCCTGTGACTTTAATGATATTAGGTACAATAACATGGTCAGAGAACATAAACTGGGGTACCTTTCCGTCGGAGTCCTCGTTGATGCGGTAGTGGTAGACGCGGCCTTCGTACCGCAGCGAGATGCTGCGCTGCCCCGGGCTTGACTCCGACTCGCGCACCTGCGCATCCACGTCCAACCTTAGAGCTCATTTATATAGGCATTACTTTGTCTTTCTGTTTGTGAACGGAAGTTAAGAGTAAAATACGCCTTTATACGACTGAGCTGCCCTCACTTCCCGCATGAGTCAGAATATAAATCGGGTGTTAATCCCACGAGACCACCTGACCGCCGGCGGCGCGTGCTGCACTCGGCGGAACAAGCAGAAGTGGATCAAAGAAGGGGAGATCTTTCTCCGTTAACGCTCGATGCGGATTCAGAATAACAAATATGCAATACAGTAAAAAATTGTCCTTCTCTCTATTTTTATAATTCCAAATAGAATTCCATAGCACTGCAATCCATTTATTGTACACTAGATGATAAAGGGAGAAATCCATATTATGTCAACCTGCCACACAGGGGCAAATTGGTAATAGAGCAGACTATTACCAGTTTGCCACTGTGTGGCAGGTTTGAATCCTTTTCTGCAATTTTAAAAATATTCATCTTCATCATTCTCCCGCAGTGTAGGCAGACAGTACTGAGCACTATTTAGTAACACAAGAGTAATAAATTTTTACTAAAAAATAATTTCAGGGAAAAATAATCTGTTGTGGCGAGCATGTCGACGCTTTCGCGGAACTCGCGGGAACACTCGGGACAGACCAGGAAACTGCCGTTGATGCCAGAGGAGAGCAGGTACTCGGCGGCGTTGCGCGAGATGGGCCCGTGATACCACGAGTGCTTCTCCAGCGAGTTGACGGGCGTAACGTAGTTGCTGGGCACCCAGCCCACGCCGCCGCCCAGCGTGTGCGCCTCGCACCACTCGCCGCTTTTGTTGTAGCTCATGATGCGCACCTGCTCGCCTGCGCCGAAGCACAACAACATTGCATTATTTACGAGTAAATAAATACGAAAACTAATCCCAATTTCGTTTTGTTTTATGAATTTGTGTTCAGTATTACCAGTGCAGCTAGGGTTGTAAATTCCGTGAAGATACAAAACAATTTGCATTTACGCAATGGAGGTGAGTACAGAGGTTTCGTTTACTTCGGTCCATTGAAGACTTATGGGGCACGAGACAACTGATGGATGTTTAATGTTTATAAATATAAACGAATGGAGTATAATGCCTGGAATTTAAACGACGAAAACTAAAACACATCTGCTAATAAACAGGTAATCATGAGATTTTTCTTGCCCTAGAAAGGCTCACATGGTTTTTCTATCGTTCAGTAAACTCACTGTACGAAAACCACGTTGTTAACAACCGCTTTAAGTCTATATGGGTTAAGCTGGACAATGCGCGGGGACCAATTACTCTATTGAGGTGGCAGTAGGTTCCAATATAATACCAGGCACAAAGCCTAATTCCGGACTCACTCCGGCCTAGGATCCGAAGCCAGAACCTCGTCATAGTCTCGTTGGTCTAGTGACAGTTTTCTATCATGTGGCGCTCGCCACCGTGGCGCGTAGTGAGTAGCCGCAGGGTGAGGTCGGGCTCGGTACCTTTCTTAAGGCTGAGCTGGTTCTCGCCGCCCGCCTGGAAGTCGTACAGCGCCACGAACAGCTGCGGGTCATCGTCTTCATGGTGCGCCAGCAGGTTTTCCTTAGACGTCCATCTGTCAACACAGACGATTATGTTCGACACTTGAAGCTTGTAGGACACTTTATGACATTCTAATAGAAGCTTATGTCGATTGAAGTGCCCCGTTATTGCAATACAGGGGCTGACGTCTGATCATCCCCGCAACTTAAATACTGTTGGGGGCGTATGAAGACAAAAAGTTTCAGGATATTATGGGCTCACAAAACTTTTGTTTAGAGACAATCGTCATGAATAAATGTTAGAAAAAAGGTGAGTAAAGGTCTGGCTCACCCTATACTTTTACTTAAGCGGGATACTTTAAATCATTATCAAAAATGATTGAGATGAGGTGATTCTTGCCAATCAGTTGAAAATGTCAAGCGGAGCTCCGCTCCGCTGCAGCTCCGCTCTGCACCTACCAACACGCGTTCCTATATTCTCGTCTCGCGCGAAGCTGCCGACATCTCTGCAGTAGTATTCCTGTGCCGCTCTGACAGTAGCCCCGGCAGACCGTCTGCGCGGGTTGACTAACGCACGTACCCGCGTGCGTTAGGCTCACCTGTTGGCGGTGTCGAGCGGCTGCGGCGCGGCGGGAGCGGCGGGCGGAGCCTCGCCGTCCGGCAGGTCCGGGATGTGCGGCAGTGGCCGGCTCTGCAGCAGCGCCTCTGCAACACACACGCTGCACTCGCACACCGCACACGCGTGCCACCACACACGACATGTGTAATGATAGCCACGAGGGTACAATATGTAGCCCCGGAAACTATTAGTCATCGAATACTTTTCGCCTACTTTTTATGGCTAAATATATTTATGAGAGACATTGTGACACTGTAGCCAATAGGTTCGTACATAAAGGTAAACGGCATACTGCCACCACACGACAGCCCAAACAAATGGCCACCACGGTGACTTTATAATTAGGTGCCGATTAAATTCTCTCCCACGCGAATCACGGATAGCGTGCGCCGTCGCACGTGGCGCGCCGCCACACAGTGAGCTGGATTTCTACAGTTGGGACTTAAGAGATGCAATGCAAATTAGATAGTACAATGTCAAAGGCATTTTTTGTAACTGTTATACTTTCAGAGTTATTCACCTACAAAGATATTTTTTAGGATTTTTTTTTTTATAAATCTTATATTTCTTACAGAGAAATGTTACACGAAACATGTACTGGTATGACAAAATTAAAGTTAATTACGAAATATTGTCGATTTTAATATTAATTAAATTTAATAACTAGTATGTAACCACGCGATAGAAAATATTTCATGTCCTGTAACTGCTACAACTATTAATACATTTTTATTATTAAATCGTAGTATCTAATATGTCGTAATCTATACATATAATAAAACTGTGAGGAAGTCATGTCAGACAGACGAACAGACACGAAAGCCATAAATTGTAGAATTGGCTTCTATACCAATAGTATGATACCCCTGGGTTGTTATTTCCTAAAAAAATTCCATGTACAGACACGACTTCCTTATAGTATGTTATGGTCCATAAACCATTATCCCGCAAAAACAACCAAGCGGATTTTGATAAAACTTTGCATGCGGATACGTTAAAATGTTGACTGGCTAACATATTGTATAGTATTTATCCCGGAAAATCATAAGGATTTGCCAGAAAACACGAAAATAAGCGAAACATTGAATTTCTAAAAAGACACTTTACTCCAAACCTACGTCTAGAAGGTTCCTCCCCTTTAATTATCGCCGGCGCGCGGTCGCGGTAACAAGTACCTACTTGCTCACGTACAAATAGGTATGTAATAATAATACCGCATTGTGGGGCGCGCCGGCTATTGTTCGATGTACTTAGAGAACTTTGATACGAGTAAAGGGAACACTCAACGCGGCGACGGACAGTCTCTTTTCTGAAGCGACAGCGATCAAATCGAGAACAAGCGATCTAAGTGGAATACACCAACGACATTAGTAACGATTTACTGATACTACAAGTGACTCAGCGACTTGGAAGCAGTATTTGTGGTACTAACAAGACTAATACTATAGTGCGTTTAGTGCTTGTGTGTACTTGCATTCGACGTACTGTTTTGTGTGTACAGCGCCTAATAAAGTTAGGCACCTAAGCACGTTATTCGGCATTTAATTACCCTGCTACGTAACAATAATAAATAAGTACCTACTAGGACTGTTAAAAAGCAAATCAACAATAGGTAAGGTTTCTTTTTACCAAATAGGAGACTAATCACCTTGTAGTAATTACATACGCATGTGAAGCTTCTACCAAAAAAATTACTGATTTATAAATGGTCACATTCTATTAGATCCTAAATTCTCAACATTATTGTACATGTAGATACGCGTAATTGAGTGTATCCCGTTCATATATCCTACAGATTAGACCTGAACACATGGATTGCAAAGGGTGACCATAAGGCTATTATAGATTAAGGTAGAAAAGTATTTAGGACGCTTTCAAAGATCAAATGGTTCAAATGTTTCTAGTAGATAGATATAGTATAGTATATTGTAATCGCAGGAAGTCGTTGGATGCAAGTGGCCGGTTACCCTGGAAAGCGTTTGGGGACGCCTATGTTCAGCAGTGGACAAATATAAGCTGAGATGATGATGAAGATTATGATATTGTATACCAGTGACATAAGGTCATGGTACCTACAACTTACGACATAAGTTCCGTCAGAAGATTTTTTGCAAAATGTCGAACCATCGCTTCTGTAACTAAAAGGTTTAGAATTAATATAATGCGATTTTAAGGGTTCCGAGAACCCTTATAGGATCACTTCCTTGTCTGTCTGTTCGACGGTTATCACGCATTTTGTCACGAACGGCTAGAGGTATTTAGTTGAAATTGATATCAAATCGATACTGGTGTAAAAAATGAAGGTTCTAAGTAAACCCAAATAAAAGATATGGCCATATAAAGCCACTTATCAAAAATTATATGGCACTTCCCGTTGACCTAGAAGTAAGGTTTTAAAGTACAAATAAAAACAAATCCGATATATATCAATTTATAACTTTAACATATAAAAAATTATTTTCCCTCAAAACCGATGAAAAATTAAGATAGCGCTGTCAAGTGACATTTTGGGGAAAGTGACATTTTTTTTCTTTGTCTTCCCCGCAAGAGATCTGGCGTGATCATATATAAAGAGACAGAGAGTAAAGGAAAAAATACGAAAATTGTTTACTTACAATAATATCATATAAAAGAATAATAATTTTGCCTCAATGCCGATGAAATATATTACAGCGCGATATTAGCGCTATCTAGTGACATTTTGTGCAACTATTTTGATTTGTGGTGAATAAATATTTATTTACACACACAAGAGTGTACAGTATAGGACGTAAATTTGATCAGATTGTCGATTTATTCTTTTATGTTTATACAGTTTGAATGAAAATTAAATGTTTATTTAATTACAGCAAATTTTTATTAAGAAAGAGGGTTTTTTAAAAGGCTTTTTTATGGACTGCCTCGTTGGTCTAGTAGGTACCGTACCATGCGTTAAGAGATCGCGGAGGATCTTGTACAAATAGTAGGGCGGACAAAATGTAGTTTTTCTATGGAAAGTTCCCAGTATCCGTCCGGGGTCTGAAATTGTGCCCGGTATTATAGCTATAGCCTCGCCCCTATTACATTGACACCATGCATTCTCAGCAATAAGTTGGTGTGCGCAGATAGTACACCTGTGCCACTTTCGCTTGGGGAATGTAGGCGTCCCGGGGTGTGCAACTTTTTTATGCGGGTGCGAATTGAATATCAACGTTGTTCATTTCAATTGTAAAATATTTTTTTAGGGACCAAGCCCCCCCCACACATTCCCACCATTGTAACTCCTGTAAGCCGGGATCCACAATAGTCTCCTTAGATGACACCAACGGTTAAAGCTTAATTGAACCCGCAACAAATTTAATTAGTAAGAAAAAAACAGGAGAAACGTAAAATTCCACTTCCCTCCTTTGCAAAGCGGGAGACAAAAAATTGGCACATCAGACATAGAGAATCTAGGATAAGCCCAGTTGTAAAGCACCACGGATACGAAAATATATTAACGGGGCCTATTTGTGAGCCTAATGTTTGATTCCAGTAATAGGTATGGCAAAAACGCTTGAACGCACGGATTACCCCAGACGTATTTCGCAGACTGTTTATCATTATGGTACGCTTGTTGTGCCAGAGACTGCACTCCCAAAGAATGTGGAGTGCTGATTGTTCATACTCGCAATTAGACGTGGAACACTGACATAGCGGTGAAGGTACCAGTTTAAAAGAGAATAATTTACCCTTAAAGTTGCCATGTCCGGCGAGAAATTGAGCCACACAGTGGTCAACCTCCAACCATGCTCATGCCAAACGCTCACGTACGGATGGAAAGAATAGGTAAAGGTGACGGCCCTTTGTAGTTGTATCCCATCTTTCTTGCTATTCGGTCAGATTGTAAAATATGGTCGGAGGTCTCATGCAATAGGGGACAAACCTAATTCCATTATATCGGGCACAATGCCAGTTGAAACTGAATATTTCTATCGAAAAATTACATTTGGTCTGACCTGGGATTCGAACCAGGACTTCAGTATCGCTACGAGCATTATTCGCCAATAGACTAACGAGGCATAGGTTACTTTTTACAAGCTTTTATGTTCGTATGTCTGTCTGTCCTTATGCTTCAAATCTTGTGATCTATTTAAAAAAAACACTTTAAAGGGTTATAACTCCGAAAATATTGAGTCAATTAAAAAGTCATAGGAATAACAAATGATTTTATTAGTAAGCACAATACCAACACATCACCAAACTTTCAATAAAAAAAACTGGTTTTTTTTTTGGAAACCCTAAGTCCTCTACGGCTCATTCTCAGCCCATCGTGCGCCACCCCGCTCGCCGAGTGCTCCCCGCACTCGCGCCCCAACCTACAGCAATGAGTATTGAATACCACATTTCTTTTTGATACGTAGATGTATTACAAGTTTCTCGTCCGCAAGATGGATAAATAACGGGTTGTTAAGGGCCACTAGATTCAACCAATAATACGGTAATCAAGCGAAACAAGACTAGTACTTCATCGTAGAGACTCGTTTATACTGGGTGTAGTAGGAAACGTAACACTCTAATTAAAAGGGGTATCTACGGTTTTAGCAGGCATACGAATGCACGTCAGTCTCATATAACAGCTAACAAAACGATCTGATCCGGAACATCCCCTCCTATTCAACGCTTAATAAATAGGGCCTTCCCTGTGTGCCAGTTACAGTGGAATTGAGCACACCAATTCTTTTGATTGCAAGTGATCAAAGGAGCGCACGGACTGCGCAGGCGGATCCTCCGCACGGAAGCTTCATCGATCTAGCTGCCTACTCTATGACAGCGACCAACGCGACTTCTGCCTACCATGGATATATTACACTCTGCGAAAAAAAGTGATGACAAGGATACTCACTTAGAGCCCTACGTCTCTTTCTAAGTAGGGTGACCAAACATTGATACGATTATGGACCTCTTGACATATAATTAACGTATAATTCTCGGGCAGTGTTTATTGCCGTAATTCTTTCTTTCTACGCATTTGCCACACTTTAAATGAGTAGTTGTCAAAATATTTGATTAAATTTCCCATATTCTTGCTGATTGCACATTTTTTTTTCAGAATCAATTTCAGCTCCAAATATCGCAAAAATTAAGGATAGCCTCCTAGAATCGTTTTTCTGTATCTACAACGGTTAAGATAGCTGCCCTTACTGTCCCATCTTAATCCAAAAAAAAATCGTCTTTATATACAGGATATAAAGACGATTTTTTTTTTAGACAGCCCCACACTAGGATATATTCCTGTGTCGTTGGTGCGTTTACATACATGAAAATTCACATACACAAATACCCAGACCGAAACAAATAATTGTGGTTCACACAAAGATTTGTCCCGTGCGGGAATCGAACTCGCGACTATTTTATTTACTACGGACGGAGCGGCTTAAGCGGCTCTTAACCACTGCGCTAAATCGTCTGTAATTGAGTACCTTATTCGTTTTGAACTGCGTAATAAACGGTTTACAGCTCATTTAAACCATAACATAAATAGGTATGGTCCGTATTAGTTCTAACTTATGGTCACCGTACTGCATCGTAATGAGTGCGAACGTGACACCGGGCTCCAGGTTATTGCTCTCACTCATCATGGTATATCGAGTTGTTTAAATTAAAAAAAAATCAGTGTTGTGTTTGTGGAGAAAGAGGTAATTTTCTTTAGCAAAATTTTAACAGTACTCAATCCGTTTAGGGTTATAAATTCATGCTGCGTACACTGGCGCACATATTTTTACTGTAATAAAATACAGCAAAAAGATGAGTGACAAGGAAATCAATGAGGGAAATTGGAAAAAATAATTGATAATAATTAACTTACAACGTACGCACCTATCAAAATACCTACTGATAAAAATAATGCCAATGATTATTATTCCGCCTAAGGAATTGGCAGAAGCGAGCGACGTGTGGGCACATGTGTTTACTGAAAGAATATTTTTTTTGTATCTATAAATAGCGGCTAGATCATGTTGAACCGACGATCTCGCGAGTCCTTGCAATCTATTCAGCCCACTCGTGGGGACTTCTTCGCCTAAAGCCCCAATTATAAGGATAGTAAAAAAAATCAACAAATATCTTAGCCTGGCATAAGCGTAAGTGCTATTTACACGTGGCTGGGAAATTTTTAAGCCAGTATTATTGCAGACAACAGAATAACACGACCATCTGAAAAGTTCACAACATTTTATAATTTAATATCAGGCACTTTTTTATTGATTGTCTTTAAGTCATTTTTTATAGCGATGAGTCACCTAGACTTATCTTCATAAGATAGAATAGAGACGCTCCAAAGATGTTTATACAATTGTCAAATAAAAACAATATTGTACAAAATTACATTTTAGTTTGATACTTTTTAACATTTTTGTATCAGAAATAATTTTAATTTGAAAAGATCTTATAAAATAAAGCTTTAATAGCAGAGTTATCTTGTTTAGTTCAATAGTTCCATTGACAATCTTTCGGCCCCATCATCAAACCTTAAACACTATCTGGGTCCATAGTACTTGTCATAACAAATTTAACAAGCTCAAAAACAATTGGTTAAAAAAAATGAAATGAAAAATGTTTATTCGCAAAATACAAATTAAAATTTACAAGACAATGGGAATTTTAAAAATTTGTAAATTGACAGTATATTAATTAATTAATTTCTTATACATGGTCCCCTCACTAGGCACCTGTATCGAGGGGTCCCAAAGTAAAGAGATCATACAAATATGTCTACTACAGTTGCACGCAAGTACAGGTAACTTTGTAAACATTAAGTGACATAAAATTCAGTTTTATTATCATACCCTAAACACTATCTGGTTGTATAGTACTAGTCAATACCAATCTAACAAGCCTAAACACGAGGGGGTTATGATGTGTAGTTAACATGTTCATATGGCCACCTTTCGACTCCAAACTCAGACCAGCTCGATGGCACCATATTGTCACCGAACTTACATACGTATGCCAAATTTCAGCTCAATCAGAACCTGACAGACAGACATACAAAAGATGGAAGTTAATTTAAAGCTTGTAAAAACAAACAGTTAGCCACTGTACACCAGACTGGCTGTGCACTAGCTTCGTCTTATACAAGTGTGTACTTATCTGGGCTAATTCTGTATACCGACGTACCGTTCATGACTCATATGTAAAATGTTGTCGAAAGTGGAAAAGTATTTTTTCTGAAGGAACGCGCATAGCGCAACTGTGAAGACGTTGGTTACTTATTCCGAACTTTTAAAAAATTATACTTAGTCTACAGTCAAAACAGCAACATATTTAATGTGCAGGTGAAATTATCACAAGGATTTCGATATTTCGTCTGTAATCTTCAGTAATTAAGTATGAATTGTAAATAAAGATTACAGAGATATTATTATCGAAGGCGGCTTCCTCGAGCATCGACGGATAAGACACCGATAAGATAGTCCGAAAGCGGAGCAAGGATGAAGGGCGTCGCGCGCCGTTCTGCCCGGCAGCGGCGCGCGCGCTGCCTGCCGCATGCCGCGCCAACACGCTTCACTTTCAGCGTATCGGTTATGGCTTGCATTATTTTATGAGCTAGTACTCCTATAAGTAGCAGGGGAGCGGCATAAGGAATCAGACTAGTGCAAGTAGGACTCGCGCTTTGAGGATCCCGTACAAGTGCCACTAGATGTGACAGATACCAGATCCCTTGCGGAGAAGACAAAGAGTCCTTACATACTTAACTTTCCTTCTCCGGTTTCCTCCAGTTTTATAGTACCGGTTAAGGTCTAATTTTTACAAGCTATTATTTACTTGCCCTGCCTGTCTGTCTGTCTGTCTTTCCGGTTCAGGTTATGTAATCCATTTTTAAGCATTTGTGAGCAGCCGATTGAGTTGAAATTTGACATTTGAAAGTTTGGTGACAATGCGATAATATGGTACCACGGAGCTGCAGGTCAGCTACATAACATAGCCCCATCGTGTTTCGGCTGGTTGGATTTGTTTTGACAAGTACCATAGATCTAGATGGTGAGCAGGGTCTGACGATGAAGCCGGAAGAAGGCCACAGGAACTCTTCACTCAGCAAGATATGTCCATTGTATTTTTGCTATAGTTGTTTGTTTTTAAAAAGATCTTGGAAAACTATAATTATTTTCTCATACTGTGAAAAGCCTTGCTTCTTACCAAATTTCATGTTTATAGATTCACATCCATATGTTCAGTTTGTCTGTTGCTTAAGGCCTTTTTGTCTTAAGAAAGAGAGAGAAGCATCAAGTTAAAATTATTGTAAATACTAAAGTCTGCGGTGTCGTGTAAAAAATTAAAGCTTATAAGTCAATGTACTCGAAAGATATGGCCATTTATACTCACTCATCAAAATGATACAATTATTTCCCTAGTGATATAATCGTATGAATATTATGGTTGACCTAGAATCATGACATTTGGAAAGCAGCAATATTCCACAGTACTGTGTCCTTCGTTCTCGATATAAACCATATGCAGCTCTCTTGACTCACTCAGCAGCCGTGCGCATGTTATAGAGACTTGAAACATCAACGCCTCCTCTATGCTATCTGTGGACCTCACCTCTGCGACCATTCTTTTGACAGCGCGGCAGAAGATGCCTCGTAATAAAGTTTTGGTCGAGATTTAATTTGTAATTTAATATAAAAATTGTTAAATATCAGTGAGATTGCATAATAGAAAGGTTTCAATATACTTAAGTAAGCTTGTAAAATAAATATAAAACATCGTATAAGCAAATTTAGAAAAAAATTACATCGTACATGAACTGGGAGATCGTCATGGCAAAAAAAGTACATTCTAAAAAGATCAACACTCATAATTATTAATTTCCGCGTTTTTTCAGGCAAATTGGTTATTAACACATTATTGGGTATTTGTAGACATGAATTGTATACGAGATACACAGGCGCGTCATACTAAGACATGTGAAAGCTCTTATTACCCTAAAGTAAAGTTATGAAGTCTATTTCCCTATCCATGTTAAAAACAGTTTTACACGCAATATACCTGCAAACAATTACTAATCGTCTATAAGTTATATAAATAATGCCTCCAATGAGAGGGAATTTAGGGGGACATCCATCAAGAATGAAGATTGGTAAAGATTGATGGTAATTCAAGGACACGGTGATGTACGGGATGCATCGGCGTGATGCGCAAGACTTGGGGCTCATACGAGATATGTGCTGAAGGTCATATTACTCATAGGTTTCACCCATGAGGTATTCCTGTCCAGTTCACAATTCTACAATGGTAAGAATCAAAAATGTTACCTAACATACATACCTTAAACAGTAACTACAAAGCTATTGCTATAAACTTTATAGTTTATAGCAATACCTTTGTAGTTACTGTTTAAGGTTATCCTCTTTTTGATATTATATCCCCAAAAGGAGACCTCCCGAAAGAGTAATTAAAGTAACATAAGCCACTCTCTTGCAGAAACATAGTGTTTTTATTGGGATTTCATTATAAGACATACTTGTATAATATTCCTGAAATAGCCCAATGTGGAGCTCATTACTCAAGGAATTGTGTCAAATTATGAGTACTTGTATTAAGAAGGTAAATCGAGCAATACATATTCCTGAACAGAGCTAATAAACAGTTGAGATAAAGTAATCTCTACTTATGGCAATGCCTATTGTAACTGACAAGCAACAGGACTGTGGAAATATTCCAAATATAATATCTCATCCTACCGATGCTGAGGCAGACAGGTTGTGGGATAATTTGTGTTAAAAACATAGGTACTTAAAGTATAATATGATATACCTAGTCTATCCAGTAAACATAAAACTAATAATTATCTATCAATATTATCAGCCCACACCCTTTGCAAGGTAACTAGTGGGTAGGGTAACAATACAGGCATGAAACATTTATTGAGATAAGAACCTTTATGGTCAGCAATATAAATTTTGTATTAAAGGTGTTTTAATATAGTGGAGTACCAATATGGAATTATTAACTGTTAACTATTTATCACAAGTACTTAAAATTTAAAAACTGACAGCATTGTAACCAACGTGGTCTACGTTGGTTACAATGCTGTCAGTCAACTCAACAGTCCTCATCTTGAGCGTGGAAATACCAACCCACAGTGTACCTATCAGTCCACCAAAAAGGAATCACGATGGACTTTGAAAGTCTTCTCCCAGAGAATGTGAGGTAAGAAAAGATTTGTTTCTTAAGTTACTGAAAAATTCAGAGTAAAGTTCAGAAATATAACGGGTTTGAGAAATAAACCATAATATTTGAGGCTAAAGGTAATTACTGACTTTAGTATAAAAATAACTATGACACTATTAAAAATGTCTATCCGTCTTCAACAGCAAACACAATTTCATTGTTTTGTGAAAGTACTTGCAATCCATGCAAGTGAAGGTTAAAAATTCTGGCCCTACATATGTTTAATATGATGTATAGAAATATTTTTAATATTTGATATACAATTTATAGCCAATCTTATTAGAATTTAATTAAAGATAGAAGATTACAACTGTGCTATAAACCTTTTCTTTATTATTATACCCTGCTAGAGATGGGTTGTATTAGATAAATCAGGCACTAAGTACACCTGTTCCTAGTCTGCATAAATACTTAATCCAAATACCTATTCCACCTAATCCACCTAACCTCAATGATCTCATACACATACCGTTACTTAGTGATCTCAATCCGCCTATTCTATATCGAATCCTGATATCGAATTATCGATATTTGAATTAATTTAATGTTAAATTGTTTTGTTATATTGAGTCATAATAACACTTTTAAGAAAATGGAAGTTTCAAAATGGTCAATTTTTTTTTGAATAGATTAGATATTTCTGCACGAAATTGGTTGAATAAACTAATACTTGTTTTCTATTTTATCATTTAATGATATATTAGTCATGAATTGGTATCTTCCCTTCATACTTTTTACAGGCTTAGGACTGTTAACTTACTAATGTATGAAGTTTTGAGTCTTGCGATATTAAATATTCCGCAAAAGTTTAGCGTGTGCAAGATGGCGTATTTAAAAGATTTCAATTCATTATATTTACATTTGTTTTATATCAATACGCGTTGTATAGCGCTGTCTCGCTCCCTTACACGTAAGCGGGATAGAAACGTGATAAGCATATGAGTGAGTGAGAGAGCGCGGGAACAGGTGTAAGTAAGCGCGCTAAACGGCTAAACATTAGTTTATATTTAATATGAATATTAGGTAGATTAGGTATTGTCAGAATTGGATTAGGTGCCGCCTATTCTCGTAAAATACCTGTTCTTTGGATCTGTTCTAATAAATACGACTCATCTCTATACCCTGCATCATTTATAATATAATTAATATATTAGAAATTTTAGGCACACACAGAGAAAAGATTATACATCAATCAAATATAATCAAACATCAATTAGAGAATTAGATGTTTAACTGTAATTTTGTTTGATAATATGATAATTAATAAATAATATTTAATTAAATAATATTATTCAAGAAACTAATAACTACAAAAAAAATTGTTTAGTGATTGATTTTTGAGTGTGTGCAGTTAATTTGAGCACCTGTGATGTTTCTGGAATAGTTATGCATAACACAAGCACAATCTGCTACCATTAAGGAAACACAGTTGGTTTTAGAGCACTATACATGCTGTAATTTAATTGTAGGTGCTTCAGTTTAAAAATATTGGAGTTGAGATGTCTTTTAGAAATTTTGCAATTTTCTTGTCAAGTTATATTTATTACATCCACATGTTACATGTATCTTATAAATATGTATTTAAATATAACAACATTTTAATAAAAGGGTAACGGACTTCAAAAAGCAAAAAATAAATATTGGAGTCGATGCTGGTTGGTGCAGTCAGTTCAAATATTTATTTTTTGCTTTCTGAAGTCAATTTCCCTTTTTGTAAAAAGTTTTTTATTTTAAAATTTTAAGTGATGTGTGAATTTATTATTATTATTTATATACCTCCTTTATATTATCCTACTTAATTATGCAGTGAGGAACCTACAACATTGATAAAAAACTCATAACTGAATTTTCACATTCATGTTGTTTGCTGTATAGGAAACCCCTGGTGAATCTTCAAAGCTTAAATTTAAATTCGACCATCACGGAGCTATGCTAAACCTAATGCAAAAATAATCATCGAAATCAGTTTATAAACAAAGAAATTACAAAAAAATACAAACTAATTATGAACTTCCTCCTTTTTTGAAGTCGGTTAACATTCTGCTTAGTTCTACGGTAGGGTACCTATAGGATTAACTTAATACCCATAATATCTCAATCTATGCATTCGTACTGTTTGTCGTTAAGGAGTTCACTGGTGTATCTTCAAAGTTCAAGGTCCAATACTGATGAAATTAAAATGGGACCACCTTGAATCCAGCGGAAAAAGAATCATCCAAATCGGTTAATAAGCAAATAAGTTATAAAAAACACATACGAATTATGACACTCCTGATTTTTTGAAGTCCGTTAACATTGTGCTTAGTTCTATAGTAGGGTACCTATAGGATTGATGTAACACTCATATTGTCTCAATTTGCACATTCCTATTGTTTGTTGTTAAGGAGTTCCCTGGTGTATCTTCAAAGTCCAAGGTCCAATAACAATGAAATTAAAATGGGACCACCTTGAAGCTATACTGAACCCAATGCAAAAATAATCATCAAAATCGGTCCACAACTGACGGAAATATCGGTGAAAACACAAAAAAATGAGAAAAAAAGGATACATACAACCGAACATTGAACCTCCTCCTTTTTGAAGTCGGTTAAGAAGAAAATGAAGTCATACCAATGACTTGATAATAATACCTATTTGGAAATTTAATGATATTATGTTGACATGCTACAGTTGATGGAATATTGAGTTACAATATTTACAAGTAACAATATCTTAAACAAGAATAATCAAAAATATATATATTTATCACAGGTATGATATACATTATGAAGTATGAGGAATATTCTTAGTCCTGAAAAACTTAATATTATTTATTTATTATTAACTATATCACCACGGCATATCCCAGGTGGGGTTGACCGAGGGTACAAAATATTATAATTATATTAAATAAAATAAGAATGATATTTATGTATTACATGCATAAGTTGGGTGTCACTCAATTCTCATGGTTGCATATCTAGAACTAACTAGAAAGTTACTCATTGCAGTATTTACTTATAAAAAACTGTCACATACAAAGAAGAAGAGGAATTGTGGCTTTTCATGCTATGAAAAATTTTGGCAATGAATAGGATTCCCAATATCATAAAGTTATAGTCCGTTGTTTGGTCTAGTCGATTGTGACTTATTCTTAAGTTATTACTGAATTAAGAGTGTATTATTTATCAGTAACATAATGGTTCAGGTGGGGCCTGATCGTATCGCGAATACCGAAGCCCAGTACCGAATGTTCGCAGGCATGATTTCACAAGAACGAATGATTTAATCGTCGGCGCACACTCAGGACATGGAAATAATTCTGGGATAGTTTTGGAATAAAAATTAATAATAGTGGTATAGTAATAACACTGGAGTAGGTTAAATTTCTTAACCACACATTAGGACTGCCCTTCATTCCAGACTCTAAAATTGGAAGAAGGGGTGATCATAAAGGTAAAGCACATAGCCTGATGTAAGGAATACCTTCAGATAAGACCATTACCTCAAGTTTTTTGTTATTTTTAAATATTAAGAATATAACTATTATTAAATATAACCAAATTTTCACATTGAGGAAAATCTTTAATCATAAATTAAATAAGGAATAATAGCACATACATTCTTATTATTGCCAAATTAATTTGTAGCCTTTGCCTAGTACTGCACTCAAAAATAGGTCATTTGACAAAAAAAATACCCTCATTACCACAAGAAATTCTTCTTTCGAATGCCAGGTGGAAGACACTAGTGGGGACAATGGTTTTCCCGTCTTATTTGTCCTATATTGTAATAGATTATGTACTAACACATTTTGTTTCCAGGTCTAGTACACAGTAAATGTTTTATCTGATACAAGAATTATTACAAAGTGTTTAATTTCATGTGATTCAGCAAACAGAGGACCGGATTGGAAATTTCTCAAGTCGGTTTAATAGAGGAATTAGCTATAGAAATCTATAGAAGACATGACAGACGAAGGCTGTACTGATATCTGACAAGTAATGGTTGATTATTATCACCCTGTAATAATGTATTTTGTACAACAAGTATGCTATAACAGGTACTTTAAAGATTTTGTTACGATGGATCTACTCTATATAACATAACATGTTATAGAACTTGATTATATAAATTTATTTTGAACGAGTTAGACAGACAGGTTGTAAGAAACAATATATATATATATTGTATTTGTGTTGTATAGCAATGCAAAGAACGGGAATGTGTTATACTACAAGAGTACTTACAACATGTTACTTATCAGAGCTCATGTTTAGAAAAACAAAAAAAATATCATTTATGTGGTATACTTCAACTTTACCCTTATAGCTTTAAACAGCTGCATATGGTTTATATGGAAGACACAGTATAATAAGTGGTCAAATGAACTTACCTGAAGCGAACTTCGATCATTATTATATGAAGTCCTTCTTGCAAAGATATAAGTACCTAACCCGCGCTGCCCGTTGGTAAAGTTGAAATGTACTAGTTCAGGAATGGTCGTAGAGGTGAGGTCCACGATAGCATAGAGGAGGCGTTGATGTTTCAAGTCTCTAAAAGATGTGCACGGCTGCTGAGTGAGCGGGAGAGCTGAATATGGTTTAACAAAGGACTTCGTATAATAATGATCGAACTTCACTTCAGGTAAGTTCGTTTGATAACTTATTATTGAAGGAAATAGTCGTAATCGATGAAAAATTAAAATAACGACAACCTAACATTTATATCAATAGAAAACATTTTGGATTTCAAAATGGCGGATGTGCATTAATGCCTGAGCCAAATTTGTAAACAATAAAGCTAAACCAAATTTATAACGAACATTATACTGTGTCCTTCGTTCTCGATATAAACATGCAGCTCTCTCTACTCGCTTGGCAAGCCGCTAGATTTTTTAGAAACGTCAACGCCTCCTCTATGGTATCTGTGGACATAACCTCTGCGACCATTCTTTCTTTTAGCGTGGCAGCCGATGCCTTGTAATAAAGTTTTGGTCGACATTTAATTTAATCAAATAATCGTAGCAGTGAAATTATATAACAAAAGGTTTTTATATACTCAAGTGATGTTGTGAAATAAATTTAAAACTTCGTATAGGCAAATTCAGAAATAATTTACGTCTTGACAAAAAAGTACATTCCAAAAAGATCAACTGATAGTTGTTTAATTGTGGCGTTTTCAGCTTAACATGTTTATGTATAATAATATCGAATATTTGGAGACGTGAGTTTTATTATAAAGTAAAGTCTTCACTCGAAAAGTAAACTTACGAAGTCTCATGTCCCTCTTCGTGTAAAAACAGTTTAACACGCAATATACCTGCAAACAATTATTAACCGTCTATAAATTGGCAAGGTAAAACCTCTAATGAGAGAAATTAGCGGGGACATTAATCAATAATGATTGTTAAGGATCGATGCCAATTTAAGGACACGGGCGATGTACGAGATGCATCGACGTGGTCCGCAAGACTTAACGGTAATTCAAGGACACGAGCGGTGTACGAGATGCATCGGCGTGATCCGCAAGACTTGGGGCCCATACGAGATATGTGCTGAAGGTCATACTACTCATAGGTTTCACCCATGAGGTGCTCCTGTGCAGTTCACATTTCTACAATGGTAAGAAACTAAAATGTTACCCAACATACATACCTTAAACAGTAAATACAAAGACTATTGCTATAAACTATAAGCAATTTGTGATATTATATCTCCTAAAGGAGACTTTCTGAAAGGGTAACTAAAGGGACATTGTTTATGAATTTATGAATAACAATACATTATTAATAACATAAGCCACCCCTTTGCAGAAACATAATGTTTTGCATTGATTTCATTATTAGACATACTTGTATAATAATCCTAAAATAGCCCAAAGTGGAGCTTATTACACAAAGAATTGTGCAATATTATGAGCACTTGTATTAAAAAGGTAAACCTTGCAATATTTATCCCTGAACAGGGTTTATAAACAGATGAGCCAAAGTAGTCTCTACTTATAACAATGCCTGTTATAACTGACAAGCAACAGAATTGTGGAAATATTCCTAATATAATATCACAGTCTACCGATGCTGAGACAGGCAAGTTGTACAATAATTTGTGTTACACACATACATCCTTAAAATATAATATAAAATACCTGGTCTATCCAGTTAACATAAAACTAATAATTATCAATATTATCAGCCCAGACCCCTTGCAGGGTAGCCAGGGAAGATGAGTCCTAACAATACAGTCATGAAACATTGATTGGGATAAGAACCTTTGTGGTCAGCAGTATATATTTTGTATTAAATAAGGTTCATATAGTGGAGTACCAAGATGGAATTATAACTAGCTATTCATAAGCAGTAGTTTAAATTTCAAGAAACCACCAGTGTTGTAACCAATATGGAACAACAATCCTCATCCGGTGTGTAAAAATGTACATCTATCTACAAATGTATGTATAAATGTACCTACAGTGTACCTATCAGCCCACCAAAAACAAATCACAATGGACATTGGAAGTCTCCTACCAGAGAATGTGAGGTAAGAAAAGCTTGCTAGGCTTTTTACATAAAGGCTTGTTTTGTTTTTTTTTATGTTACTGAAAAAATCAGTTAAACATTCAGGAATACAACATGGCTGTTACAAATAAACCATAATATTGGAGGCTAAAGGTATTCACTGACTTTGGTATGTAACAATGTATCTATGACACTAATAAAAATGTGTGTCTGTCTGCCTTCAACGGCAAACATAACTTTATGGGTTTTGTGCAAATACTGCAAGTAATCCAGACAAGTGAAGGTTAAATAAATCTGGTCCTACATATATTTAACATTATGTATAGAAACATTATTATTAGAAACATAATTTTTAATAATTGATATACAATTTATAGCCATTCTTATTAGAATTTAATTAAAGATGGATGATCACAACTGTGCTATAATCCTTATCCCACAAAGAAACTCAATGCTAATAATAGACATTAGAGTCATATTAAATATACTAATAAAAAATTTATTAGGAGCTATTCAGCTTTCTATTGGGTAATGAGTCCAATAGTTTTGGTTTTTGGTTGCGTCCTGCATCATTTATAGTGTAATTAATACATTAGAAATTTGAGACACACAGAGGAAAGATTATACATCAATTCATGAATTGAAGAATTAGATGTTTTTATTGTACTTTTGTTTGATAATATTTTAATCAATTAATAATATATAATCAAATAAAATTATTCAAGTAATTAATAACTATAAAAAATAGGTTTGTGTTTAGTTTTGAATGTGCACATTTATATTGAGCACCAGTGATGTTTCTGGTACAGTTAGGATATCGGAGATATGACACAAACACAACCTGCTACTATTATGGAAACAGGTGGTTTTAGAGCACTATACATGCTGTAATTTATTTAAAGGTGGTTCAGTGTAAAAGTATTGAATTGGAAATGTCATACAAAAAATTTGCATTTTTCATATTGTTACATTTAAATTATTACATCCACATGTTACATGTATCTTATTAATGTATCTATATATAAAAAGAAAATAAAGTCATGCAAATGACTTAATAATAATACCTATTTAAAAATTGTTGATGAAGTTGATGAAATATTGAGTTACAATATTTAAAAGTATAGATTATCTTAAACAAGAATAATCAAAAGTATATTTTTATCACAGGTATGATAAATATTAGGTAGTATCAGCAATAACCTTAGTCTTAGGGAACTTGATATTATTTATTTATTAATAATTATAAGACCACGCCAGATCCCAAGTGGGTAGGCGAGGGCGCAAAACATATTATTATGATATTAAATGAAATATGAATGATACGTAGGTACTACATGTATAAGTTAAGTGACACTCAATCCTCACGGTTGGAAATCTAGAACTAACTAAAAAGTTACTCACTACAGTTGCTACTTATAAAAAACAACCACATACAAAGAAGCAGAGGAAGTGTGGCATTTAAGGGTATGAAAAAGTTAAGTTATGAATAGGATTCCCAATATCATAAAGTTATAGTCCGTGGTTTGGTCTAGTTGCCTGTGACTTATTCGCTACTTAAGTCATTACTAAATTAGTAAATTTGAGTGTAATTTTCATCAGCAATATAACGGGTCAGGGGTGGCCCGATCGTATTGCCAAAAATGAATGTTCGCGGGCGTTATTGCGCAAGAACGAATTGTTAAGTGATACATAAATATTTAGGTGGACATAAAAATGATATCCGGGATAGTTTCGGAATATATAATAATAATAGTAGTATAGTTTAACAGTGGGGCAGGTTAAATTAGGTTACCACACATCAGCACTGCCCTTCGTTCCAAACCCAAAAATGGGGGAGGGGGGGGGGGGGGCGAGATCATATAGTTAAGGTACATAGCCTTATGTGAGGAATAGCTCTAGATAAGGACATTAGTACAAAAATGTTAAATTTTGGTATATGTGCATCTTTAAAGATTATAAATATAACTAACATTAAATATAACCGAACTTTGACATAAAGGAAAATACTTTATCATAAATTAAATAAGTAATTATAGCAAAGCATCCTTATAATCACCAATAGAATTGGTAGCCTTTGTCTGGTACTGTACTCACAAAAGCTAACATTTGACGAAAAAAAAAAAAAAAAAAAAAAAAACACATAAAGCGCACATGCCACTTGGAAGACACGTTAGTGGGGAAACCGGTTTCCCTGTCTTATTTGTCTTATATTGTTATAGATTGGGTACTAATATAGTTTGTTTCTAGATCTAGTACACAGTAAGAGTTTTCTATCGATCTCTATCTATATCGTCACGCCGGACCCCTTGCGGGGTGGGCGGGGGGGTGCGGGGTTCCAACAGGTTCTTTACTTACTGGCTTCCTCCACTCTCATAGTTCGTTTCGGAAGGGTTTTCTATGATACAAGAATTATTATAAAGGGATTAATTTCATATAAACAAAGTTCTGGATCGGTAATTCCTCAACTCTCGTTATATAAAGGGACATCTATAAAAAAAAAAAAAAAAAAAATCTTTATATAGAAGACATAACAGATGGAGAATGCACTGATATCTTGATAAGTAATGATTGATTATTATTACCCGGTAGTAATGAGTTAAGGACAACAGGTGTGCTATAACAGGTGCTTTAAAGAATTTTGTTGGGATGGATCTACGCTATATAACATAACATGTTATAGAATTTGATTAAATAAATTTATTTTGAATAAGTTAGACAGACTGGTTGTAAGAAACAATATAGGTGTATATATACTCGTCTGTATATATATATATATATATATATATATATATATATATATATATATGTTGTATTTGTGTTGTATAGCAATGCAAACAACGGGAATGTGTTATACAAATGTACTCATGACATATTATGTTTTAGAGCTCACGCTTAAAAATGACATTCATGTGGTATACTTCAACTTTACCCTTATAGCTCTAAACAGCTGCATGTTTATATCGAGAACGAAGGACACAGTATAATAAGTGATCAAACGAACTTACCTGAAGTGAAGTTCGATCATTATTATACGAAGTCCTTCGTTCGAAGATATAAGTACCCAACCCGCCCTGCCCGTTGGTAAAGTTGAAATGTACTACTTCTAAAAGGAATGGTCGCAGAGGTTATGTCCACAGATACCATAAAGGAGGCGTTGACGTTTCTAAAAAATCTAGCGGCTTGCCAAGCGAGTAGAGAGAGCTGCATGTTTATATCTTCGAACGAAGGACTTCGTATAATAATGATCGAACTTCACTTCAGGTAAGTTCGTTTGATCACTTATTATAGAGTGATCTATCTGCCATAGACAACGATTTCGCTAAGCCATTTCAGGTTTTAGCACTATTTCTAATTTGCAAAATTTTCTCAGTTTGATACATGAAGCAAGAAAAGTCTGTAAAGAAATAACGTGTTGCAACTATTTACTCTCTACCAACCCTGCAAGGGATCAAGCCTGATTATATAGATAGATAATTCATTCGAATATCTAAAGACTGACATAAATTTGTACAGCGTAAGAGAATGATAAGTGATAGACCAATCCCAGCAGATAGCGCGAAATATGAATCTCTAAAGATACTTAATCCAGAAGTAACTGAGAGGACAAGAATAACTGATAGATTAGTATAGTATCTCGTTTCAGTTTTAGCAAACTCGTAGGTTACGAAGAGCTAAAGTCGCGAGAAGCCGCTACGTATCTCGTATATGGCCATTGATGATACTGATTGTAGCCGACATTCGCTGCGCAAGAGCATTCAGGACGAGGCACAAGGGAACCAGACGGCCCGCCAGCAGGACGTCGCGCCCACTCGCGGCCCCTCTCTTATAAGGCAAAGCGAGAGCATTGTGCTGTTGTGGACCGCCGCGACTTATACGTGCATCCACATGGTAAACAATGAAATATGATTAAGTGTATGCATATAGACATATTATAGGTAGACACCATCACGCCTATATTCCCCAAGCAGGGATGGCGGAGGTGTACTTTAATTAGGTCCCACGAAATAGAGGGTGAGTTTATTTTCATATACCTAGACACAATCACAATTCTAGATTCCGGACCGATACTGGGAATTCAATAGAAAAACTACATTTATCCGAACTAGGATTTGAACCCGCTCTTTGATCGCAAAGCATATTATTCGCCACTAGACCAAGGAGGCATTAGGTACAAGTGACTACCTCATATCTACACATCGCGTACAAGTTTGACGGACGATTTTGCGCAGTGGTTAAGAGCTTAAGACGACGTTCGATTCCCGCACGGGACAAATCTTTGTGTGAACCACAAATATTTGTTGTGGTCTGGGTATTTGTGTGTGAATTTTCATGTTTGTAAATGCATAGAACACGACACAGGAAACAATCATAGTGTGGGGCAAAAAGCATAGTGTGGTGTGTGTGTGTGTGAATGATGTACGCTGTTGGCTGCGAGGCCTTTACAGCTTCACCGGACTTAAAGGCGAGCGTGCAAACACTACGCTCTAGCCAGCCAGAAGGGCAAGTGCCTTACTGTATTGTACTGTAAGACATTATACATGTACTGTATACCGTATAAAATGTACATGTACTGTATAATGTACATTGAAGGAGAGTAGAGACCACACCCAGGAACTAATTTTTAATAAATAATGCAATATGGCAGCAGCAGCTCAACAAAGCGAGATAGCGCCCTAAAGGAAGAGATGTGTCAACATCAGTGCATAGGGGCTCCACTCCACTAATAAAATAAAATTTCGATCCCTGCATGAGAATTAAAGGTATTTTGGACGGAAGACTGCCTCGTTGGTCTAGTGGCAAAGAGCATCGCTTTGTGATCCCGAGGTCCTGGGTTCAAATCCTAAGTAAGACAAATGTAGTTTTTCTAATGAAAAATTCCCAGTGTGAGTCCAGAATTGTGCCCAGTATATGGCAATAGCCTCGCCCCCTATTACATAGGATCTAACATCGTCGGCAAAAAGTAGTTGTACTAAGTAAATCTCTGCCACCCCTGCTTGGGGAACAAAGGCGTGATGGTGTAATTTTAGGTATATTTATTGATATAACATAGTATTTTATAGCAGAATAAATGTTTAAAATAATTAATTACTGCATTTCTATGAATGAATGGATTATTATGTATAATACATTTTTTATGCAAACCTACATCATTTAATTCTTAATCAAGACAGTGTGAAATTGTTTACATAAATTAACATTACACAAGTAAGAAAATAATTATTGTACCCAGTTGTTTAAGTAAACAACATATACTATAATAATAACTTGTTTAAAGGGCAATTACCTGTAACCAGGCTAACTTTACAGCAAAGTAGCAATCTACTTCTAGTATAAGTTTAATGTAATGGAAGAATCATTAGCAATATATACATGGACGCATCACATGACCATTTATGAGCAAACAATTCGCTTTAGCGCACACTGTTACAGCTGTAGCCAATCAATAGATATCTAGGATTTTGTGGCATAAATATATTTTTTGGTCTAATTCTTACTCTTCTTCCTATTGTGTTCCTTCCTGTTGTAACTATAAGAGACCTAACCCAATACTAATGACAAAAATTGACTGATGATCATCAATAAATTTAAATCATTAGTCACTTTACATAGACACTCAGGTTGAAACCTGTGCAGGAGCATTCACACAAGACGTTCCTAGGGAAAGCATAGGATATATTGCCTAGCACATGGCTGGGACCAGGTGCCTGATAGTGCAAACAGAATGCTCATATAGTCTATGTCAGAGAGTACAACACTTTTCAGATTTTATTTTATACTCTCAAGTTAATCCAGTTAATTTCGTACATATGTGAGTGCTAATTAATTATAATAAGACAAGACCATTTCAAATCTACAACAAATTTCCTTAAAATTATGTGGTATGAATAGCTTAAGTTCGAAATATAACTGTTGTTCAAATATGTTTTGGTGTATTTAGATAAATTTACTGCCCAATTTATGCTTAAACCAATTATTTGTCACATTTTTTTAATAACTTGTCGAACTTGACAATGGTTGAATTATTGGTTAAGGATGGACTCTTAGATTATAAAGGGAATTGGAATTGCTAGGTTTCAATAACACACAAGCATAATAAATATTCCCAATTTGTAAAAGATAATGACAAAGAATTCGCATCAGCTATAAAAATACCACAAAAATAGAAACTATGCTGATTGATTAGTATCAGATGAAATATGTGTGTGCTTTTACAAATATTACTAGTTTTCCTCTGAAAGATCTAGAACAATGCAACTTAAAGAAGTTGTCTTGTTTGATAATATGAGTGATTTATTTTGTGTGTGTGGGTGTGTGTGTGTGAATGATCTATGCTGTTGGTCGCGAGGCCTTTACGGCTTCACTGGACAAGAGGGCGAGCGTGCAAGAGAGATCGACATTCCGTATGAACCACGGGGCTCCAACAGCTTTGCAGAGGAAACAGGATTGAATGAGATGTGAGAGCAGGCAACGTGCCCAAACACCTCACATGCGCACATCATGATGGGCCTTATACAAGCTTTGTAAAGTGTCACCTTATTCCTAAGGGACATTTTACTCCACTTGCAGATCATCGGGTAAAGATGACTGAGGACAAAGGCTCCTCGGCTACGGACTCGCTTGATGTGCAGTCCGAAGGTCATGGTATTGTTTAGGGTGACCCCTAGATATTTGACATCTTTGACCCAGGGAATAGGTAGGTCGAACATGGTCACTTGACCGAGATTACTTCTGGGTCAAGTGACCATGTTTGACCTATGATTTATGTAGGAAGGACCTAGTATGACCAACATTGTGGTGCTACCTATATACTTGGCTTGCGCTAAGTCTCTTCAAGGAATTGAGTTGAATGTACCCCTGATCCAGTATAGAGCTAATTTTATGATACGAGATGGAACTAGTGCAGCAGACTACTATCCAATATTTAAAAAAAACTGCTTTAAACATTAATGGTGCAATGAGGGGTAGTTGCATTTTTATAGCAATCAATGTTCAATGAGCATGTCTGGCTGAGACAGACAACCTATATCCAGGAATTAGTACAGTGAATTACACTAACATATTATTTAAATTAAACAGCTCAAGTAAATGATGGTGAGTATGTGACCACCGGAGTAGAAACCTATTATTGTTCTAGCATGTCTATATTTCTACAGCTCCACTCAATGTCATTTGACTCTTGTAGAAGTAGCCTAGAGTGTGCATAACATATTTTTTCAAACATAATTTACTACAGTTTCACAAAGGAATTGAATGGACTGTTTATGAACACCCTGTACAATGATTATACATCTGTGTAAACTGTTGTGGTATGAGTGTGGATCGATCCACACAGAAACCAACAACGCGGGGCACACAGCTGACACGCAAGTGTCCGGCGCAGGAGGAGCTCCGCGAGGTCGCGCTCCGGCTCGCAGCGCGCAGGCGGCGGCGGAGAGGACTCACCGCTGTGTTCCGTGAATATGTTGGAGCCGAGCATGCGGGGGTCTTTGGGCACCCGCGGCTTGCTGCGCGCCGAGCGCATGGACGCACCGCTGGCCGTGCCGCGCTCCTTCGCCTGCTGCGCCCCCATGGCGCCGCCTGCGCCGCGCGCCGCCGCGAGTGCTTCGCTGCGCGCCGCCTGCCGCCGCTGCACGCGCTAATTCAATAAAACCGACGACGCGACCGATAGACCTCCATACTTGACGACACGAAGCCGCGATTTTAAAACACTTAACAGTCTTTGTTATGATATACGCGAGGTGTCAGTTTATACGAAGCGCATGCTGTCCGTATAGCAGCCCGCTCAAAACACATAACTGGGATTAACGACTCTTAAAAAACAACACAACCACCGCCATTATGTGTGACTGACATGTTTGTTTGACGTCGATTTTTTAGTTTACCTGTGCTACCAGCGAGGGCAGCACTGAATGCCCATAGCCCATTCATAGCCCCATAGAGGTACTAGAAGATAGCCCATCATAGATATACTACCAAAGATTATACATTTTATAACCAAAGTTTATAGATCTATAATCATAATCATAATCATAAATAAAATAAATATAATAAACATAAAAATGAATCATGGTCGTCTCTCGTCAAAAAAAATTCAATGTCTTTTACGTTTGGCGAAGTTACAAGCCAACAAAATTTCGTCTGACCTTAAAATTCTACAAAGACTTTTACGAAAGAATAGCGGATTTAACAGTACGATCATGTGTTTATTATTTTTAATCAATTTGTTTGACTACGAAAAGTTAGTTGTACAATACATTCTTACATATTTTAAGGGATTGTATTGAATGGTTTGGGGTAATAGCATAGCATTTTAAATTACAATGGCGCCTAATATAATATAACTTCATCAATCTTGATACATAATCATTTTCTTTTTTTATATTTAAGTAAACCTGCCTGTTGCCTCGTTGGTCTAGACGCGAATTATGCGCTTTTCGATTACAAATCCCTGGGTTCAAATCCTAGGTCGGACCAAAGTAACAGTATCAGTCCGGAGTCTGGTATTAAATCCGGTATATCGCAATAGGCTCGCCCTAAATTACATGGGATCCAATATAGTCTGCAAAAAGTTTGTGTACTACATCATGAACCTAGGATGCATGGACAGCGCACGTCGCTGACGTAGCGTGTCAATTTTATGTCGGTATGAGTTTTTGGTTCTGCGTTAATTGCGTGATTAGGCAAGTGTATACTAGTACAGGACTTATCGATAAAAAAAAATTGATAAAAAAATATTTACTTCATGCTCAATTATAATTTACGTGAGAATTGCTACGAGTAAGATATATAAGTTCACATATTCGTATAATAATATAAATCTTAAAAACTAATCTCAAAACAGCGTACATTACAATTTACTACAATAGTTATACCTCGTTGGTCTTGTAATGCACATAGCGATCACGAGGCCCTCGGTTCGAATCCTAGGTCGGAAAATAGAAATTTTTCAATAAAAAAACCAGTATCAATCCGAAGTTTGGCACTGTGCTCGGTATAATATCAATAGGCTCGTCCCTACCTTACATTGTTGGTGACAAGTGAGTGTACCCGGCACCCATTCCCACTCCCGGTTGGAGAATATAGGCGTGGCAGTGTGTATATTTTTTATTTTTTGTACAAATCCATTCAGTAATTTTTTTTTATCAACGAGTGCTAGTAAAGCGCTGTAAAAAAATAAGTTGACCGCAGTAAATTTTTGAAAGCGCTTAAAGCGCTTCAACACCGTGCGTTGTAAAAGCGTCCGCGCGAACGAGGGGTTAGCCTTGAAGAGGAACGGTCAATTTTTCACTATAAATGTGCAGGAAGGGTATAGATTTGGCAAATATCGATAAGGGACCACAGGCGTTGTAGGTACATCACTGTTCAGGAGACGTAAACCAATGCATTTTATAAACCTAAATTAAAACTTTAAATCCATAGAATATGACCACCATGTGGTAATTATATATTGCCAATGATATATCCTTAATATGAAATGCATGTTTTGCTATAAATCATCGTTATAAATGCAGTACTAGGCAATAAAGACATACGTGTAGGATGACGATTCCAGTTTATGTTGATGGACAAAACACTGCACAATACGATATAAGCTCACTATATAAAATAATTTTCAGTATTCACAACGATTTTAATTCATATTTTCACCTTTAAAGTGAATGGGGCCCATTTGTTATGGCCTAGTAATAGGCCACAACATTACACCTAGCACACGTACAGGGCAACGTTGCCAACCTTACAATAGATTTCTCATTCACTCAAAATTGCGATCCGTGTAACTGGGAGAGGCGGTGCAGCAACGTCGTATGACGCCTTCCATGTATTCAAGGTCCTTGGTGCACATAGGACACCTATGGCACCCATGCTTGGAAATATAGGCGTGACGGTTTTTGTTTTTTTATTTTTTTTGCTTTTCGTTTAAGTAAATCGGAAAGCATTGTAAGAGGAATTATTCTAAAGGGTATAAAAATAAAAGGAGAACTGACTCGCCTGGCCAACATCAGAAAGTTCGGCCGAGGCAGAATTTAGACGATTTCGATGTTTCATAAATTCCTACTGATCATTCTAAAGAACTGGAAGTCGAATATTTATAATTTAAATATTTTAATAGTGACTAATAAATAAGTTTGTTTATATTCAGACTTTTGTATTATTGTTTTATTTAATAAGACACTATATTTCCATATTTTAATTACTTATATAAGTACATTAATAATCTATAATCACACCTTTTGAGCCTGTCTAAAGATTAGTCACTTGTAACATTCAAGTATTAAAACATTTTAGTCCCAGTAACCATTGTGCCCCGCTAAAAGATAGTGGCGCCCTCATTTAATTTCTACTCTTTTTGGTCGCACTGTATATTAAGTGATCAAACGAACTTACCTGAAGTGAAGTTCGATCATTATTATACGAAGTCCTTCGTTCGAAGATATAAACTATATTAGCAGCTCTCTCGAGTCGCTTGGCAACCGCGCGTCATTTAGAAACTTCAAAAGCCTCTATGGTATCTGTGGACATAACCTCTGGAACCATTCCTTTTAGAAGTAGTACATTTCAACTTTACCAACGGGCAGGGCGGGTTGGGTACTTATATCTTCGAACGAAGGACTTCGTATAATAATGATCGAACTTCACTTCAGGTAAGTTCGTTTGATCACTTATTATACTGTGTCCTTCGTTCTCGATATAAACTATATTAGCAGCTGTTTAGAGCTATAAGGGTAAAGTTGAAGTATACCACATAAAGGTTTTTTTTTTTTTTTGAGCGTGACCTCTAAAAAGTAACATATCATGAGTATATTTGTACTATAACACATTCCCGTTCTTTGTATTGCCATACAACACAAACACAACAAATATATACACCTATATTGTTTCTAACAACCAGTCTGTCTATGATATAAACTTATTTAAAATAAATTTATATAATCAAATTCTATAACATGTTATGTTTTGTAGTGTAGATCCATCCCAACAAAACCTTTAAAGCACCTGTTATGTACCTTTATACCACACCTGTTGTCCAAAATTCATTAATACTGGGTAATATTAATCAATCATTACTTATCAGATATCAGTGCAGTCTCCATCTGTTATGTCTTCTATAGAGATCTTTCTTCTATAGATATCTTCTATATAACAAGAGTTGAAGAATTGCCCATCTAGAGTTTTGTTTATATAAAATTAAATCCTTTATAATAATTCTTGTATCATTGACAACCATTATGAGACGAACTATGAGAGTGAAGAAAGCCAGGCAGGCATGCAAGGAAAAAACCCGTCGGAGCCTTGCACTCTCTGCCCACCCCGCAAGAAATCTGGCGTCATAATATGGATAGAGATAGATAGATAGCTAGAAACCCTTACTGTGTACTAGACCTGAAAACAAAGTCTGTTAGTACCCAATCTATAACAATATGATACAAATATAACAGGGAAACCTATTTCCCCACTAATGTGTTTTCCAACAGGCATGTGGTTCTTTTTTTTTTTTTTTTTTTTTTTTTGTTTTTGTTGTCAAATGATCTCTTTTTGAGTACAGTACCAAACAAAGGCTACGAATTAATTTGGTGATTATAAGATTGTTTTTGCTATCATTACATATTTATTTTGTGTTTTTTTTTTTTTTTTTTTTATATCAACATTCTGCTATATTTAATGTCAGTTATATTTTTAATCTTTAAAGATGTACATATATCAAAATTTAACATTTTTTGTACTAGAGGCCTTTGTACTAATGAGCTTATATGGAATTAAGTCCGGTGAAGATGTAAAGGCCTCGCGGCCATCCGCGTACATCACTCACACACACACATCTTATCTGGAGATATTCCTCACATAAGACCTATATAATCTCGCCCCCCCCCCCCCAATTTTAGAGTCTGGAACGAAGGGCAGTATTAATGCGTGGTAAACAAACATAACCTACCCCAGTGTTATTACTATACCACTATTCTTAATTCAATTTAAATTTTGAAACTATCCCGGAATCATTTCCATGTTCTGAGTGTGCGCCGACAAATAAATCCTTGGCTACATAAATCTTTATGTATTACTTAACGATTCGTTCCTGCGCAATAACGCCCGCGAACATTCGTTTTGGCAATACGATCGGGC
Source organism: Phalera bucephala (assembly GCA_905147815.2). Lineage (NCBI taxonomy): Eukaryota > Metazoa > Arthropoda > Insecta > Lepidoptera > Notodontidae > Phalera > Phalera bucephala. The sequence goes on from LR990609.1 coordinate 30,384,126, forward strand.
CACACCTGAACCAATTACATTACTGATGAAAAAATACACTCCTAATTTAGTAATAACTTGAGAAGCGAATAAGTTACAGTCTGCTAAACCGAACCACGGGTTACAACTGTATCATATTGGGAATCCTATTCATAACCGAATTATTTCATACCATGAAATTTTCATTTCATACCACACTTCCTTTGCTTCTTTGTATGTGACTGTATTTATAAGTAAAAAAAAAATTGCACTGCGTAACTTTCTAGTTAGTTCTAGATGTCCAACGGTGAGAATCGAGTGCTACTCAACTTATTATTATGTATCCCCCATTAATAATAAATAAATAATATCAAGTTCCTTAGGACTTAGATTATTGCTGATACTACATAATATTTATCATACCTGTGATAAGCATATGCTTTTGATTATTCTTGTTTAAGATAATCCATACTTTCCAATAATGTAACTCAATATTTCATCCACCGTAGCATGTCAACATAATATCATTAAATTTTCAAATGGATATTATTATCAAGTCATTTGCATGACTTTATGTTCTTTTATATATAGATACCTATTTATAAGATACATGTAACATGTGGATGTAATAATTTAAATATAACAATACCAAAATTGCAAATTTTTGTATGATATCTCAATCCAATATTTTTTACTGAAACACCTTTAAATAAATTACAACATATATAGTGCTCTAAAACCAACTTGTTATTTTAATGGTAGCCGTTTGTGCTTGTGTTATCATAACTATACCAGAAACATCACTAGTGTTCAAAATAACTGTACACATTCCAAACTAATTACAAAACTATTTTTTATAGTTATTAATTTCTTGAATAATCTTATTTAATTACATATTATTTATTGATTATCATATGATCAAACAAAAATACAGTAAAACCATCTAATTCTCCCAATGATGAATTGATGTATAGCTTTCCATTGTGTGTGCCTCAAATTTCTAATATTATTAAGTACACTATAATTGATGCAGGAAATAATCAAAACCCAAACCATTGAACTCATTACATGATAGAAAACTGAATAGGTACTAATAAATATTTTATTAGTATATTTATTATGACTGTAAGGTCTATTGCTAGCATTAAGATTTTGTTTTATTGTTTTTTTTTTTTTTTTTTTTTTTTTTTTTTTTTTTTTTTTTTTTTATATATATATATCAATTATTAAACAATAGTGTTTCTAATAATAATGTTTCTATACATAATGTTAAACATATGTATGACAAGATTCACTTGTCTGAAGTGCAAGTACTTGCACAAAACCAATAAAATTATGTTTATCGTTGAAGGCATTATTAGTGTCATAGATACATACCAAAGTCAGTGAATACCCTTAGCCTCCAATATTATGGTTTCTTTGTAAAACCCATTATGTATTCCTGATTGTTTTTCTGAATTTTTCAGCAACTTAAAAACCAAGTCCTTGTGTAAAATGCCTATCATGCTTTTTGTACCTCACTTTCTTTGGTAGGAGATTTCCAATGTCCAACGTGATGTTGTTTTGGTGAACTGATAGGTACACTGTGACTTAATATTTTCACACCCAGGATGAGGATTGTTGTTCTATATTGGTTACAACGGTGGTCGTTTTATGAAATTTTAACTACTGGCTATGACTAGCTAGTTAATAATTCCATATTGATAATCCACTATATTAACACTCCTTTTATGCAAAATATATACTGCTGACCTTAAAGGTTCTTATCTCAATAAAGGTTTCATGACTGTATTGTTAGGATTTATCTTTTATATTATCTTTTAAGTATCTTTGTGCATAACACAAATTATCCCACAACCTGCCTGCCGCAGCATCCGTAGGATAAGATATTATATTTGGAATGTATCTACAGTCCTGTTGCTTGTCAGTTACAACAGGCATTGCCATTAGTATATTACTTTGGCTTATTTGGTTATAAACCCTGTTCAGGAATAAGTATTGCTGGATTTAACTTTTTAATACAAGTACTCATAATTTTGCACAATTCTTTGTGTAATAAGCTCCAGTTTGGGCTATTTCAGTATTATTATACAAGTATGTCTAATAATGAAATCAATAAAAACACTATGTTTCTGCAAAGGAGTGACTTTTGTTATTAATAATGTATTGTTATACATAAACAATGTCACTTTAATTACCCTTTCAGTAAGTCTCCTTTTGGAGATATAATATGACAAATTGCTTATAGTTTATAGCAATAGTCTTTGTATTTACTGTGTTAGGCATGTTTAAGGTATGTATTTTAGGTAACATTTTTGATTCTTACCATTGTAGAAATGTGAACTGCACAGGAACACCTCATGGATGAAACCTATGAGTAGTATGACCTTCAGCACATATCTCGTATGGGCCCCAAGTCTTGCGGACCACGCCGATGTATCTCGTACACCACTCGTGTCCTTGAATTATCGTCAAGTCTTGCGGACCACGTCAATGTATCTCGTACATTACCCGTGTCCTTAAAATGCCATCGATCCTTAACAATCATCATAATTGATGAGCGTCCCCCTAATTTCTCTTATTGGAGGTATAACATTGGCAATTTATAGACGGTTAATAATCGTTTTCAGGTATATTTCGTGTTAAACTGTTTGTACACGAATAGGGACATAGACTTCATAAGTTTACTTTTCGGGCGACGTAGCTTTCCCAAATTTTAATATGACGAAACTCACGTCTCCAAATATTAGATATTATATAAATACACACGTTAAGCTGAAAACACCACACATAAACAACTATCGGTTGATCTTTTTAGAATGTACTCCTTTGCCAGGACGTAAACTTTTCTAAATTTGCCTATACGATGTTTTAAATTTATTTCACACGGTCACTTGAGTATATTACAACCTTTTTGTTATATAATTTCAGTGCCATACCAAGTTATTAAATTAAATGTCGACCAAAAACTTTATTACAAAGCGTCGGCTGCCGCGCTTTCAAAAGAATGGTTCCAGAGGTTATGTCCACAGATACCATAGAGGCTTTTGAAGTTTCTAAATGACGCGCGGTTGCCAAGCGACTCGAGAGAGCTGCTAATATAGTTTATATCGAGAACGAAGGACACAGTATAATAGTGAGATAACGTTTGTAAAGTGCGAATATTATAAGTAACCCTGATTAAGCACAAACGAATTTTAAACATGCGTTGATCGAGCGCTGGAATGAAACAAACGGCTAAATTCTGTAAAGAAAAAATCAAAATCGACTTTATTCTCTTTCCTCAAAAAGGTTTTTAAAAATATAAGTATACAGAGTTGTGATCTTTTGTACAGGTTACAATTACACAAAATTTCATTGAAATCCATCAAACAGGTTATGAATTGTCTTTTAAGAAATTCAATGTATTGCTTATTTTCGTCTTATCTGGAAAAACCTTTTGATTTTCCGGGATGAATATTATACAATACGTCAGCCAATATTTTAGGATATCCGCATGCAAAGATTCTTCCTCTTTATAATATTAGTATAGATATTTCAGTTTCCATGTGTGGTCAAGTTCATTTTTGGTTATTTACTTATATTTATAGGAATATTTGTGTAATTATTTCATTTTAATTATGTCGGGTTGGATAAATATAAATATTTATTTATATATTTGTTATTGTGTGAGAATATGTTGAGAAGGTGTATTAATGATCATAAGTATTTTTGCTGTATTATTGGCGAAGATACTTTTAAAAACGAAGGCAAAATTTTACAGATATTATTTTGATGTGTTACTGTGAGTACTTTGGGTTTTGGTGGCTCATCACGACCAAGCTGCAATTTGATTAAACAATTTAATCGATTTAAAGAAGGATCTCTTCATATTTTTTCTTTTACTATTCTCATAATATACACTGAGCAAAGAAACCATGCTTCCAACTGATTTATTGTCTTATTTCAATAAAGTTTATAAATTCAAAAAGAAAACGCGCAGTTAGCACATTTTAAATTTTTATTTACATACGAAAAAAAAGAAGTACTAAAAAGTGCATGTAAAGTTAAAATTTGATAAGAATGAACTTGAATATAAATATATATATTACAATTTCTTTATAAGGAAGTTTCGGGTTCTGGTAAATACTAATGTAAAAACTAGTTCCGGTCGGACACAAACAATTACTAACCGAACTTCAAAAAAATCTTTAAAAAAAAAGGTAAACCGACTTCAAAAAACAAAAAATAAATATTTGAAGTCGGTGCTGGTTGGTGCAGTTGGTTACTTGGCATCGACTTCAAATATTTATTTTTTGCTTTTTGAAGTCGGTTTACCTTTCTTTTCAAAGATTTTTATTTTACCATTTTAAGTGACGAGTGAATTATTTAGTAATATTTATATAACGATATTATATTATTTTGCTGAGTTGTACAGTAAGGTACCTACAGGATTAATATAATGACTATAATAACGAAATCTATACATTCGTGCTGTTCGCCGTTAAGGACTTCCCTCTTGTATCTTCAAAGTCCAAGGTCTAATACCAATAACATTAAAATAAGACCACCTCAAAACTATACTGAACCCAATGCAAAAAGAATCATCAAAATCGGTTCATAAGCAAAGGAGGTATAATAAAAAAGGACGAATTATGAACCTCCTTTTTTGAAGTTGGCTAATATACTGCTTAGTTCTATAGTAGGGTACCTATAGGATTGACGTAATACCCATAATATCTCAATTTACACATGCCTATGGTTTGTCGTTAAGGAGTTCCCTGGTGTATCTTCTAAGTCCAAGGTCTAATACCAATGAAATTAAAATGGAACCACCTCGGAGCTATACTGAACCCAATGCAAAAAAAAAATCATCAAAATCGGTCCACAATTGACGGAAATATCGCTGAACATAAAAAAAAAGCATGCATACAACCGAACATAGAACCTCCTCCTTTTTGAAGTCGGTTAAAAAGGAGGAGGTTCTATGTTCGTCTGTACGTATTTTTGTATTTATGTTCATCGATATTTTCGTCAATTGTGGTCCGATTTTGATGATTCTTTTTGCGTTAGGTTCAGTGTAGCACCGAAGTAGTCCCTTTTTAATTTCATTTTTACTAGATCCTGGACTTTAAAGTTATGCTAGGGCACAGGGCACCGTAACGACAAGCAGCACGAATGTGTAGATTGAGTTATTATGGGTATTATGTCAATCCTGTAGGTACCTTACTGTAGAATAATATAATATAAATATTAATTCCCTCATGATTTAAAATCATAAAAAATCATTTTAAAAAAATAACTGGACAAGTGCCAGTAGGACTCGCACTCTGAAGGTCGTACCATTTTCTAATTCGGGTATTTTTTAGCGAAAATTTGTAGTTTCGGTTTCAGCAGAAATCCAACCAAAACTAGGGCCGAAACCGAAACTACGTTCGTGAGCTTTCGGTGGCCTTTGGGCGCTATAGGCGAGTGTCGAAATGACTGAACTATGGTATAGGCATGTTGATTTATTTTAATATAATCTATCTTTGAATTATTTCTAATCGATTGCACTAGAATCGATTTTCGTGTTTGAGCCTATTGGATTTGTCTTGATTAGTATTATAGTTTTAAGTGGCCCTAGAATATTTTCAACTAAACAAGATAGCCCCTTCATGTATGGGTTTCTTGGATTTGTTTTGATAAGTTCTATAGACTACAGTTACCAGAGTCTACTGGTGGAGGCAGAAAGTGCCCATAGGAAATCGCCTAGTATATAACGTAACTCTATCGTATTTGGGCTCGTTTGATTTAGCCGGAAGGAGGCTAAAGTAACTCCTCAGCTTAGTAAAATATCTCCATCGTATTGTCACAATAAAAGCAAGTTTTTTTAAAGTTTTTATTATTATTATTTATTAACATTAAAATGCGATTATAAACGAAGAAGTTACGGTCAAACAAATAATCAATATGTAAAATAAAAAATATGTAAACAGATTAATTATGAACCTCCTTTTATGGCGTCTGATAATATTTTGTTCATAAACTCATAACTCTGCACCTTCGTACCGCTTTTTTTTAAAAAAAAACGTAGCCTCACCCTAAGATTTATTCCTGTATCGTGGGTGTGTTTACAAACATGAAAATTCACATACACAAATACCCAGACCGAAACAAATAATTGTGGGTCACACAAAGATTTGTGCCGTGCGGGAATCGAACCCGCGACTATTAGACACAGCGGGTGGAGCGGCTTAAGCTCTTAACAACTGCGCTAAATCGTCTGTTTGTCGTCAAGAAGTTCCCTGGTGTATTTTCAAATCCCAATATACAATACCAATGAAATTAAAATGGAGCCTGGAGCCACACACAAAGCAAAAAGAATCATCACAATGTTTCAGATATAATAATTTTAATTTAAAAAGTTCTTTTTGAAATCAAGTTTTTACTCGCTCCCTATTACATGGGACCTAACATCGTCCGCGAAACGTGGGTGTACTCAATACACCTCTGCCACCCCCTCTGGGGAATATTCCCCAGAGGAGGTGGCAGAGGTGTATATATAAACTTAAAAAAACACCGTCACGCCTATATAGGCGTGACGGTGTTTTTAAGTTTTTATAGCAAAAACTCTATGGCAAAAACACAACGGAGTCCGACATGTACTGTGGTTATTTAAGGTCTGGGGTCTAGAGTACTAGGTAGATCCTACAGGATGCGCTAATGACTACCTGTTAGGAGATCGTGATCTATATTAGATTCAGGAGCGGTGTCCTTGTGATCTGTGACGATCTAACCATAAAAACAAATCTATCGACTATATGAACTATGTAAAAAACTTAATACCGCTATTCACAATTCCGGGCGTCGCAAGGAGCGTCATCTAGAGGTTATATTGAACTAATAATAATAGAATGTAATAATACGTGAACAATTGTACTTGTCAAGACAATCCAACGAGTTCCAATACGTCGGGGTTATGGTGAGTAGTTGGGTAGTTCCGTTGGCCACCCTCCGGCTCCATCATAAGACCCTGGACGTCGTCCGGATCTTTAAAACTCGTCAAGACAAATCCAAGGTGTCCAAACACGGCAGGACTATGTTCAGTAGTTGGAAAGTTCTGTTAACACCCTCCATCTCCATTTTCAGACCCTGGACATCATGAGGGTCTTGAAAACTCGTCAAGACAAATCCAACGAGCCCAAACATGGCGGGGTTATGTTGAGTAATTGGGTAGTTCCGTTGGCTACCCCCCCGGTTCCATCACCGGATCCTGGAAATCATCAAAGTCTATATAACTCGTTAGGGCAAATCCAACGGGCCCAAACACGGCGGGGCTATGTTGAGTAGTAGGGTAGTTCCAAAAAAAAAAAAAAGATTAAAAGCTTATTATCAGACCCTGGACATCATCTGGTTGTATAGTACAAGTCTAACAAGCCTAAACACGAGGTGGTTATGCTGTATAGTTGACATATTCCCATGGCTACCTTTCGACTCCATCAAGAGACTGGGCTAGAGCTGGGTCCAGATACTATTGAATCACCGTTACATACGTATCCTAAATTTCAGCTCAATCGAATTCATGCTTTCTATTGTCATACGCTGTAGAATGTCTTAATAAAATAAAATAAAAAATACCCAACGTGCTTGAAATATGGATCTCAAGATTTGAACCAGAAAGACAGACAGACATACGAACATAAAAGCTTGTAAAAAGCTACCTAAAAGTTACTTATGCCTCGTTAGTCTATTGGCGAATAACGCGCGTAGCGATCACGAGGTCCTGAGTTCGAATCTCAGGTCAGACCAAATGTAATTTGTTGATAGGAATCCAGTATCAACTGGCATTGTGCCCGATATAATGGCATTAGGCTTGCCCCCTATTGCATGAGACCTGATATTCGACCTGATATTCGGGGAGTGCGATGTTTATTTTTATATATTTTACAATATGAACCACGTTGACATTCAATTATTTCCTTATAAAAAAAAATCACACACAACAGGACGCCTACATTCCTCAAGAGGGAGAATGTCAGGTGCCTATTGGAAAGTAAGTACTATTGGAAGAAAAAATATGGACCTGACCTGAATGACTGACACTTACTTCACGAATTTTGCAAAATTTATATATCAAGAGAATATTTTTGCTTTTAAATTAACCCTGGTATCTTACTTGTGCGCTATATGAAAAAAATTCTGGAAATTAATGCACTAGTCAAAAATAACTACGTATTTATTAAAAAAAATATAATCATATATCATCATTATCATCATTAGGTAATCAAGTTTAAGATTTCTTAATTATTTACGCCATAAAGCCAAAGAAACTAAATTATATATAATCACAATAGATGTCGTCATCCTCCCATACAATAATAGAGTTTATAATTTACAAATTCAAAGCTTTTTTCTTCAGATAATTAATATTTTTCGTGTTCTGCAGTATCATTATTATTACAATTTCTTCTAAAATAATATAATAAAATAATAAATAAACGCTCCACGAGTCTGGCCTAACCTAATGTAAAGTGTTTAGATTCCTAGTGGTTGGTTGATACCTAGTTATATTTTTATTGGAAATTTATAGTTACAATACTTCTTCTGTGTAGTCAGGAAAAAATGCAGGGGTCAGTCGAAACGGTACGGTCGGTGGGACGAACGAAACGTTTCAAACGTCCACAGACAAGTTGTTTCATGCGTACCTATCTCAAAAATAAATACTCAACATTTTATTTTATCATTATAATAGTAATGAAAACACTCTTATGCAACTAAGCAAGACACCAAAATAGGAAAATCTGACAAATAAATAAGATTTTAAAAGGTAATAACAAAAATTAATCAATGGTTAATATTTAGTTTATAGTGTGAAATGGTTCAAGTCGCCTTATAAACGATTACGTCCCTCGCTGGTTCCAGCGCCGCTCACCATAGAGCCAAATATGATTGACAAATCAATGAACGCCGCGTCACACTCGTAGGTATCATGGATTTAGAGAAATTGGAGTTGTTGCAATATGGTTGCAATCATGACCTGTTTCTATTGTCCCTGGTCTACACTATCACCGACCGCCATTTTCACATTCCGTTACGTTCCGGACGTTATTTTCGTAGTTAGAGCAATGATAGTCTCACAAAACTATGCGACCAGTTTGACTGTATGTATATTACATCTAGGGATGATCGATATTAGAAAAACATCGATGTTGACATCGATGTTAACATCGATTCAAAAATATCGATGTACGATAAATATCAAAAGGAAAACATCGATGTTCAAAAACATCGATGTTGTTTGTGTGTGTGTAAACCTCCACAGATAACATTGATCAGCGATATCTAGATGTGGATTGAGTGAATTATTAATGTCAAAATTTAGTCAGCGAAATCTAGTATAAAGTGAGTAAACTAAGTTCGTATAGATTTTGTGGCTTGGCATCCTAGAGTATACCAAACTAATATTAAGCGAACTAGTTGAGTAAGGAAATATAGATGTTTCAATATTATTCTTGTACTACCGATGTCTCGATGTTTTAGGGACCTTAACATCGATGTAAAAACATCGATGTTTTGTGAGAAAATGTTTATCGAACATCGATGAATATCGATCATCCCTAATTACATCCTTGCATCGTACTCATTCTAAAGGATTTGTGTGTGTGTGTGTGTGTGTGTGTATGATCTACGCTGTTGGCGGGGCCTTTACAGCTTCACCGGACAAGAGGGCAGCGTGTAACCACTACGCTCGAGCGAGAAGGGCAAGGGGGCAACTAGCTCAAGGGCGCCTCAAGGAGGAACGCCCTCGGCTTGGGCAGTTGCTATGCGGGAGCGCGTATATTAGGTGTCTCGCCGTAGTGCTCTGCACCGACCGGCGGGTAAGGGATTCTTCAACTTTGCCAGCGAGGTCGGTGTCTGATCCTGTGTGCGGTATCTGTATCCGAAAGAAGGGATGTAAGGGTATCGGGAGGGTCGGTGAGAACATGCCTTGGACGGCGGTAGCGGTTCATCTTATCACGAACGTGTCGGGGTACTCGCCCTAAACACCTGAACTCATATTAGTTTTCAGATTTGGCAAAAGTCCCAAGCACTTTGGGTGTCGTTTTCACCCATTCTACAAGGTGTATCGTAAATATAATAAAGACCTCAGACACCCCGACTAGATAATTGCTTCGCAAATGCAATACGAAAACCAGTTTTCCAAATTTAACATTTTTAACCCCTTTTTTAAGCACTTTTATATCCCACTTAACAATGAAACTTGTACGTGTATGTGTGCATATTGAGAAATACGTTTTAGAAATGCATTTCAAATCTCCGTATTGCTTTGAATCAAGAATAAATTTAGTTTATTATAGCGCGTAACAGCATTATTTGCAAATTTAAAAAAAAAAACTAATATACATTAAAATTGTTGGAATCAATTCAGGTACCGATTTAGAACAAACTACTTTCAGGTCTTGCGTTTATTATGTTACACCTTGATACGTTAGGAAAAAAGTAGGAATTTGTACAATTTTTTAAGTCCCAAATCGCTTGCACACCTTTTGTTGCACTCCAATGAATAAATTGTACTACACATTATCTATGTTATCTCTTTTTAAATGTTCATAACATTATATCTATACATATAATAAAACTGTAAAGAAGTCGTATCTGTACATGAAATATTTTTAGGAAATAACAACTCAGGGGTATCATACTATCGATGTAGAAGTCAATTCTACAATATTTGGCTATCGTGTCTGTTTGTCTGTCTTTCTGTCTGTCTATCGGAGGGTATGAACCGGCATTACGCAAAAACTACCAGGCGGATTTTGATGAAATTTGCATGCGGATACTTTAAAATATTAGCTAACTTATTGAATAGTATTTATTCCAACAGTTTGTAGGGAAAAGAAAAGCATCTATATCTCTACATACTACATATAATAAAACTGTAAGGAAGTTATATCTGTGTATATTTTTTGGAAATAACAACTGACGGATATCCTTTGGGGATGCAAGGGGGACACCTACCATCTACGCTCCCCAAGTCAACCTCTCCTGCCCGCGGTCCATCCTGCTGACCGACGGACCCGGCTCTGACGACCGATAATGGCGGTATAACCATTCAAATATGGCGTAACTAAATTTTGAACCAAACTGGTGACGGGCAGCAGTGTCACCAGTGCGAGAAGCTACGCTCTGCGATCGCCAACCCGCATGCCCACCGTGGCGATTATGGGCAAAACCTTCCATGGCAAGCCGGAATATACCACGGCCCCCAGTTCCCGGTCGCTCCACTATTCCTGACCACGGCGGCGGTCACAGTTCCGGCGGGGCAGGGGGTGCGAAGAATCTCCAGGCTACGGTAGGCCGCCAACCTCACAAACATGAACTAACCCTGGCTACGTATAACGGACGCACGTTGCGACTCGATGAACGTCTTCTGCAGTTAGTAAAATAATTGAAGTGCATAAGATTGCACGTTCTGGGTTTATGTGAAGTTCGAAGAGAGGGAGAAGACACCATAACCCTAGAATCTGGTCATCTTTTGTATTTTAGAGAGGGAGATCAACCCCAGGGTGGCGTCGGGTTTCTGGTCCATAGAATCTTCGCTCACAACGTTGTAGAAATATCCAGTGTGTCGACAAGGGTGGCATACCTCATAATTAAGCTGACCGAGAGGTACACCCTCAAGATCGTGCAAGTTTATGCACTGACTTCGGCACATTCGGACGAGGACATAAAGGGACTCTACGAGGACATCTCTAAGGCCCTTCATAATACCCCTAGGGCACACTACAACGTTGTCATGGGAGATTTTAACGCCAAAGTGGGAGTCAAAACTGACAGCGAATCCTCCGTAGGACCATACGGTTACGGCAGCAGAAACAAGAGCGGGCAAATGCTCGTCAACTTTCCTGAAAGAAAAGGGCTGTTTATGAAGAAAGAGTTCTTTTAAAAATAGCCCCAGAGAAGGTGGACCGGGCAGGGCCCCGATGGTAAAATAAAAATGAGATTGACTTCATCAAGGTGGATAAGAGGCGCATATTCAGAGATGTCTCAGTGATCGCAAGGTTTAAAACCGGAAGCGACCATCGGCTCGTACGGGGCACTCTGAATATAGAATACAAGCGCGAAAGAGTCCGCTTGATGAAGTCCAGGCTCCGACTGAATCTGCTCCAAGCCGCTATGGGTTCCCAAGCTTTCCAGCTACAATTAGATTACCGATTCGCTGCCTTAGAAACCACTGACAGCGTTGACCAGAAATTTGACCAGGTGGTACAGACTCTTAGAGAAGAAGGCACTAAATTCTGCGAAACGAGGCGTACAGGCAGGAAATCTAGACTTTCGAGGGATACTCTGGAGCTTATAAGCAAACGACGCCAAAATGCTCCCTCAACCTTGTCAGAACATCGGGCCTTAAATAAAAAGATCACGAGGCTGGTTCGACACGACCTCCAAGCTTCCAATATCCTTAAGATGGAGAAAGCCATCGAGCAGAACCGGGGGTCGAAAGTGTTCGTCCACCCACTCGGGACAAGCCACTTGACAAGGTTGACTACACAAGCGGGTAATATAGTCGCTTCTAGGCCGGAAATCCTCTCGGAAGTCAGGTATTTTTATAGCCAGCTTTACGCCTCGACGCGACCCGAATCTCTTAGAGGAGAGCCCAGAGCCACCCTTACACGTCACTTCACAGAAGACTTGTCGGAGATCAGCCTGGATGAGATCGAGGTGGCCCTTAAACAGCTTAAAAATGGAAAAGCCCCGGGTGAGGACGGCGTCACGACTGAGCTTCTGAAGACAGGAGGTACCCCAGCTCTAAAGGAGCTTCGGGAGTTATTCAAATTTTGTCCTCTGCACTGGGAGCGTGGTCGTCCTGTTTTTCAAGAAGGGTGACAAAACCCTTTTGAAAAACTATCGACCCATATCGCTTCAGAGCCATGTATACAAGCTGTTTTCAAGGGTCATCACGAACCGTCTTGCGCGAAGGCTCGACGATTTTCAAACCCAGGAGCAGGCCGGCTTTCGAAGTGGCTACGGCACCATAGACCACATCCACACAGTGCGGCAGATTGTACAGAAGATTGCAGAGTATAATCTGCCCCTATGTCTAGCCTTCGTGGACTATGAGAAGGTCTTTGACAATGTCGAAACCTGGTCAGTTCTGGACTCCTTGCAACGATGCCAAGTCGATTGGCGATACATCGCGGTGATGAGATGCCTTTTTGAAGCTACAACAATAACCGTCCAAGTACAGAACCAGCGGACTGAACATATCCACCTGCGCCGCGGAGTGCGCCAGGGTGATGTCATATCACCAAAACTGTTCACCAACGCACTGGAGGATATGTTCAAGACGCTGGACTGGAAAGGTCGCGGCATCAATATAAATGGTGCACACATCTCTCATCTGCGATTTGCAGACGACATCGTCATCATGGCTAAAACGTTGCAAGACCTACAAAGGATGCTGGACAGCCTTGCTTATTCGTCTCAGCGAATCGGTCTCCGGATGAACTTAGATAAAACCAAAGTTATCATCAACAAGCAAGTTGAGCCGGGACCGATCGCCGTAAACGGAATCTCCCTCGAAGTTGTTTCCGAGTACGTGTACCTAGGGCACTTGCTCCAACTAGGTAAAACAACTTCGACAGGGAAGTTAAGAGACGGATACGGCTGGGCTAGGCAACATTTGGAAAACTTCGTCGAGTCTTCTCATCGCCCATACCCCAATGCCTAAAAACGAAAGTTTTTAATCAGTGCGTCCTACCTGTAATGATATACGGAGCCGAAACGTGGCCACTCACCGTGCGGCTTGCTCACCAGTTCAAGGTCGCTCAGCGAGCTATGTTCGGAGTTTCTCTTAGGGATCGACTCCGGAACGAAGTTATTCGTCAGAGAACCAAGGTTACCGACATAGCGCAGCGAATTAGGAAGCTCAAATGGCAGTGGGCAGGTCAGATATGTCGCAGAACCGATGGCCGTTGGGGCAGACTGGTTCTTGAGTGGAGACCGCGTGTCGGCAAACGTAGTGTAGGGCGCCCTGTAACTAGGTGGGGTGACGATATTCGTAAGGCAGTGGGCAGGGATTGGAGGAGGAGAGCTGAAGATCGAGCTCAGTGGCGTGCCATGGGAGAGGCCTACGTCCAGCGGTGGACTGACACGGGCTGATGATGATGATGATGGATATCATTTTATTGATGTAGAAGACAATTCTACAATTTTTGGCTTTCGTGTCTGTTTGTCTGTCTATCTGTCTAAGGTATACCCTTATACCATAACCATCATAACGCCAAAACTACCAAGCGAATTTTGATGAAACTTTGCACGCGGATATCTTAATATGTTGGATAACATATGGAGAAATATAACGATGAATAGGCCGTATACAAAACTTTACCGTCGATTAATATCTTACGAGAAGACACACAAAATGAACGGACAAAACTTTGCTACATACTTAGCTGGCAATGTACCGTTTTAAGATATTATTACGCTCGATTACACTCTTTGTGAGGGTAGGTGAAGAAGGTTTAAATCAGAAATATAAATATTAATAAAAAAATATAAATAGATAAACTGATAATCCTTCTTAAAAAGGAAGGTATGGTATGTTTTTTTTTGAGACGGATTTAGTGGTGTGTGTTGAATAATATTGCGCTATAGTATAGTTTATATTTTACTAATACAACCTGTGCAGGCTAAGTGGGGCTAAGACTGAACCCGGTGATAGAGATAGTTGATAGAGAAATAAGTCTGGTGGAAGTTGACAAAATATACAATATATTCACACATGGTTCTTCCGGGATATTCGTCATTTCTTCATACTAAAATAGCAGATTGGATCTTATTAACACTTTTAATGTATTTTAGGTCTCGAAATAATATTTGAGATACTTTTTATCCCCGACAGAATCACGGTTCTTGCGACATAGCTGGCTAAACGAATTTAATAGAAACTTTATATGAAGGTGCTTTTCATCGTAAAATAAAACAAAACACTTATTATTTCGAAAAATATATAGCATAGCAATATATACAATAGCATGACTTCTGCGGAATATCTATTATTTCTTCATACTAAAACGGCTGATCGGATTATAAAGAAACTAAATATGAAAGAAACCACACATATAAAATGAGTAAGTGGAAGAACGTTGATATTGTGGAAGACCTAGACTATCTTATTATAACCAAATAGAACGTGTCTTATCCGAAGGGCAAGTCAAGAGTCTTCTTAACCGGCGAGCGTGTATAAGACGGACTATGAGAGTGGAGAAAGCCAGAAAGGTCTGTAAGAAAAGAACTTATTGGAACTCTGTACTCTTTTCCTACCCTGCAAAGGCTCTGACGTAATGATATATATTGGTAGATAGTATCTTAAGTCGTAAGATAGTAATATTAAATAGGCAACTTTGTTTACACTCTATATCATGCCGATATTATCCAAGTAAGTAGTATATAAAATCAATCTAATATGCATTTTGTGGATTTTTACGGGCCTGCATGAAGGCTCATAGATATAAATCATATTTAGGCTAAAGAAAGCCTGGCAATCCTTCGATTTGCCTCTTCTTCACAGATGACTGGAAGCCTGGGGACCTGTTGAAATTATTCTACAAGTTGATTTTATAAATACTTTTGCAAAACAAAAATGCTTGGTTTAACCGATAACACGTAGACTGCTTAATTTACTTTGTCAAATATTCGCAGGTACGATCCCCGCACAGCGCACAAGAATATTGATTTGGTATTTGTTACTTTGAAATATAGAAGATACGTTATAGAACTAGTGCATACGGGCACAACAAAAACATGTTTGTTTGTCCGTGTTAATATCCAGAACGGTGGAACCGATTTTAAATAGACTATCACTGGAAAATGGAGGGATTTTTGGAGATTGTTTAAGACTACTTTTTAGCTCGGGAAATGCAACATTTCTGGGGGATAATTAATTTTATTTCTCCATATTAACACGGCTGAATGGATTTAAAAGAAACTAAATATGGAGATGTCTCTTCTGTCTTGGAATAATGCTATCCAAAAAAGTCCTACCTACCTATGTCAAATCACAAAAGAAACGCGTGCGAAGCCGCGGGTTACGGCTGGTTAAATATTAATTATAGAGAAAATACTAAAAATCATTGCTTTTGATCGAAGGTTGTTTTATTTTCATTAAATTCAAATAGTTTCTGTGACATTAGAATAATCCCAAGTTTACTGAGTGCCATTTCATGCGAGATGTTTTACCACGTTACCACGTTTTCTATGAAATCGCTTTGGTGTCTGTCTGTTCGCACGTTTGGTACAAATTTTGCAAGCAATTGTAAACTTAACTTCCCGATATTTTTTTTATTAGCTAGAAACTCGAAACTTTTAGCGATGGTCAGAACTGGACGACAATAATATGGCACCATGGAGCTGGTATAGTGATGGAGCCGGCAGGTGAATATCGGAACACCTCAATTACATAACTTAACCCCGTGGTTTGGGCTCATTTTTCCCTTTTTTCTGGGCTCATTGGATTTGTCTTGACATAAACTACATCTCTAGGTGGTGCCGGGGTCTATTGATGAATCGGGGAGGTGGTCATAGGAACTTCTAAAATAAACAACATAGTCCCGTCGCGTTGTTGCGGTCGTTAAAATTGTTTTGACGTGAACTACAGATCTAGGTGGTGTTCAGGGTCTGATGATGGGGCTGGAATGTGGCATTGGGAACTCCCCACCTTATAAAATAACCCCGTATTTTTTTTTAAATAAAAATCTTTAATATTCCTTCTTTTTAAAACGGAATAAAAATATCGAATAATCTCTTTATATCATCACGCCTTCATAAGTCACTTACAGAGTAAATATGTAAAATAATTTAACGCGAAAAGATCGGGGCGCACACGTGCAATATGCAATACTTTCCATCACCTGCAACCATCGAGTAAATATAGTTATGATATATCGATGCCTGCAACTGATAATAACTACTACTTACAATCCTTTTTGCTATAACCTATTGCATGCGCCCCACAATTTTCGCTTTAGATTATTTGCCAGGTTTACTCTGCAAGGGATCTGGCGTGATGATATAGACAGATTATTCCATAATTTTTAGTCCGTTTTAAAATATTAAACTTTTATTTTAAATATTTTTAGGTACACACCAAAAAGCAAGCACTCCTTGCTGTTTGGTCTGCACCAAAGAAATTTGTACTTACTCTTAGGTATGCACATTTCATTTGTTTTGCCAGCACCGCCACTTCCTACAGAGCATTGAGCTTATCGACAGCCTCAACTGGTTATGTTACCGATTCATAGGTACTTAGGCTGCCTGCCCACGTCAGACTTTTTGCAGGTCATATCATAGACTTTTGTAGGTCGTGGGCGTTTCAATATTGCAATCTGTGTGTTTTCTTTTTGCCGACAAGAATCGGTTACCGATTGTCGAACGCAGGCGGCCGCCTCATACAGTTGCGAGTCAAGATGTTTGCTGTCCAACTAATGGAGAGAACAACCCATCGAAAGCCTTACTTGGGACGCGGGCTCGGGATTCTCATCCCGGTGAATCCCGGGTGCGCGGCGAGCGCTGCGCAACGCGCCGGCGACGGCCGGCAGCCTCCGCGGTGACGGTCTGTCACTTTACAACAAGGTGACCGATACTTGTAGAAAGTACCTCGAATGACTGAGAGGGAACCGAAACCAAGGGTAACCGGCGTCGATAGCGAGCGGTCACCGACCCAAGCCAGCGTCGGCCCTGACGGTAATCGCCGGACTAGATACTAAATATATTTATTATTTTAAAAAATAGGAATTAAAAGACAGAATTATATTTCGAAAAATTCGTTTTATTCAAACAACAATTTCAACAATTAAAGAAAAACAACATTAAATAAATATTACTAAAAGTTAAAGTATGGACTACAGTGTGCCTAATACCAAACCGATTCTTTTCTCAACTAGCTCTCTGGTTGTTACAACGGCAAGACGTCTCTACATCATTGCACTAAACGGAAAGACCTCAAGCGCTAGCGTCTCTTGTTGTCCGCGCCGCGACGCGCGCCGCCTGCCGCAGCCAGAGAGGCGCGCGTCGCGGCGCGGGCGGCGAGAGGCGCGCCATCGGGTGCGCTACTATTCCTACATAATAAATACTACATGGTTAATCATTTACCTAATAAAATAAATAGTGACTCATTTTGATTATTTTGTACTACGAATGTTTTCTTAACTAATCACACCGTTAAGCTGCCGCACGCTATAAACCCGGAATAGTTTCAATGGGTATGTAATGTTCACCGCCGCAACCGCACCGTACCTAGTAAACATACGGCACCGGCGCATCGCGCTCCGGCCCGCACCGTGACACCTAAATTACATTCGGCCTGATCGTGCGGTGTGCACGAACGTGGCCATAAAAATGTGCAATGCGAACTTATACATTACACTTACAATTATTCTGTTCAGTATCGTTCCAATTCTCTGTTCACTGCCGCGCGAGGCGAGAGACGGCGAGCATAACGTAAGGGGTGAGGTGCGTCGGGGTTAATCCGTATATGAGGTAAGATGGGCTAATTCAAAAGCTCTATTTTCATACTTCTACTTACATCTCTATTTAGACGCGGCAGACGGTTAAAAAAGGGACTGGACTAGAGTTACAACGATAGAAAACCGTTTCTGATCGTTACCAGAAACAGTGATCGTAACTCTGGTTACCTTTTTTGCGAAATCATGCATAAAATTCAAGTTGTCGAAGGTCTGAACTGACCTTCGCATTATTGGAATTATTTAGTCAATACAAATGAAATGGATTTTTATATGTAGGTATAAAGTAATTTGTGAATTTCACAGTATTAATAAACGAGTCTTTACTATATAAACATACTCGGTATGCGCTGAGTTACTGAGATCAGGTGTTGCCCTCAGTGCCAACATCCGACTATTGATAATTATCCCGCTTTTTCCGAGTACAGAAGAAATACAAGTGATTCTCAAATTATTACTGATAAGAAGTACTGTATCAGGTAATAAGTGAATTCGATTTGTTATTATTATTATTTTAATGAATGTCGCATTTGAATATTATAATGTAGAATAGCGAATCTAAATTTAAAAAAAATCTTATCGTTTCAAATGGGTAACGGAAAGAAAAATCAACAGTTCAACTATCACAGAGGTTCCATGAGAAGCCATAAAGATTTCTTCCCAAGTCGAATCCCAAGTTTGAGAAATGAGTAAATCATCTTTAGTTTTGTTTGTATAAAAGTAGTTTTGTGTGAAACCAGACCAAAAATGTGAAACCAGAACGACCGCTGGTATGCGTAATTGCTACAAGTTTAAAATTGGCATTTCGTCCGGATTTATTATTATATTTATCTCTCGCTTAGTGCGCTGTCGTCGCCCGCACACCTAATGTACTCGTATGTACAACTCTCATTAGTAACTAGGTACATATGTGAAACACTATTATCTACTTTTACGTATAATTGGTCTACCTGTTTAAGTAAATACTTACTGATAAGTACATCACAATAGTCAAGAGGATTTCGAGCCGCTACGTGCCGGAGACACCGACTTACAAAGTAATACTTACAGATATTGGAATAACGCATCGATTATTTTTTAATAATTTGACAATTATTGTAATTGAACTTACCTACATATATAACATATACAATTGAAAAAATACTTGTGCTAGTCCTTAACAAAATGGGTGCGGCGCGATAGCCCTGCGAGTGGTTCCGAGTGAGCGCGGTCGCAATACTTTATGATAAAGTATTGAACTTTGTACTACGTACTTAATAGAACAATAACTTACGTATAAATACTTTATTCAAAATGGACAAGTAGTCGAAAGTTTTTTTAATATGGGATGTCCACGGTATGTAATATTATTACGTACTCTCCTGGACGCCGCCGCGCCGGATCCCCGGAGATTCCGCTTCTGATTGTTATGTACATATGTATATGCTTCAAGTATTGTCACACATTTCATACAATATCATCTGTTCATGGCGCTGCGCGAACACAGTCGGCGCGCACGCGTCCTCACCGTTCGCGTCTTCGTACTTAACATAGAAGATTGAAATTGAAATTGAGCAAAAAGTGAATACTTGTAAAGCCAGGACTCAGACTGAAATGAACTATGCGCTGATATGTAAATAGACATTATCTTATTATTAAATCTTCTTCATCATTAAGTACCTAAATTACTACAAGTTAAAATATGTTTTCAAAATATATCACAAAATAGTTATTCTATCTATTTGAAAGTTCATTAAATAGGTATGTTGTTCACAGCACAGATAGTGCCTAATGTTACGATCGCTTATATTGCGGAGTAGCTTCTCAATTCTCTGTCCACTGCCATGCACACTGCCGCGCGAGTGCACCGCAGGCACCAGTCGTACAACGGTTTACAAAATACTTAAACAATTATGGAATACCTAATATCTACTTACCTACTTACGGCGCTTTGACCCACGAGAGTCCTACGACTAATAATTATTATTTATAAAGGTATGTATATTCGTTTGTTCACAGAGCTACTCTGGCATAATAATTATTATTCGTACCTGAATACATATACGTATTTGATGCAGTAGTCAGGAATATTAGAAGCGATCACCTACTTAGGTAAGGTCACAACGAATGTACATCTGATTCTTATCCTACGCATAGCACTATATACCTCATGGAATACATATTTTATATAATTAGGTATCTACTTCGTTAACATCAACGGCTTACAGAAAATGTTTATGCGTGTCTGCGGCGGGCGCGGCCAGCAGCTGCGTCCAGCGTCTGCGGCGGCGCTCGCCGCGCTGCGCGTGCTCCCCCGCGCCCCGCCTGCCGCCGCGCGCTGCGCGTGCGCGTCTAACCCGGCAGAGGTGCTTCTTCATAGAAATCCGGCTCGTCGTCCTTGTCTATCTCTTTCTGGGCGCCATCCAACTGTCAATATGTGATATAGAAATGTTTTAAAATAAACGGTCGACCGGGGCCGAGACACCTGGCTTCCGGACGCGGCGAAATTTGATTACTGTTTGTATTGCCAGATCGAATGGAAGAATACTATTTTAACTTGTTACAAACTATAAAGAATCTTCCATATTAACTATTGTCTGCTGCTAAAGAAATGAGTACATAATAAATATACGGTCAACGACAGTGTCTAATCAAATTTACAAATACGCGCAACGCATTCGGTTGTCACGTTTTGAGAGGAAGTATGAAGGTATTGGATGTATCACCGCTCTAAGCTGCAGCGGCGTGAACACGTAGGCAAGCGACATGCGCAGCGGCACCATCATCACTAGGAAGAAGGGCATGGCGAGCGAGAAGCGCGACGACTTCACCGCGTACAGCACGCACAGCCCCGCCACCTGGATCAGCGTGTACAGGTGCATGCGCAGCGTCGGTACCTGCGACACAACAACACCATATAACACAGGATATGTTAGGCTCAATTAGCCACAACGTAACGATCTGTTACGAGCCAAACTAAAATAGCAGCGCACAAATTAATCGTGATGTCGCTAAATCCCGTCGGATTGCGCCGGCGCGTGTATCGCGTCGAGCTCGAGCCTGTCCATTAACAACATGACATGAGGATTAATTCTTCTTTTATCACTTGGACGACATCACTGTACAAATAACAATTCCAGTTCTTAAGTTTGTCGTGTATTCATAAAATTCGCAGCTAGAGTCTGATTTCATGGGTCAGACTAAGAGTGAAAACGGCGGCAAATTTAAATAAATTAGGTAGTGCAAGCCCGGATGAACTGGGAATAAATGAATTAATATTTGAATACTTTTATGACTAAAAATTGTAGAATATATGCAAAAAATTGTGTAGATGTGTTGATGATTTCAAGGAACACATTTATACACACAGGAAGGTGGAGAAATTAGGGAGGAAAAGGAGTAGGGAGGGAGTTACATAAAAATTATAGCATGAAAATTATAACATGTTACATTCTTTCGTGTTAATGATTTTTAATTCCTTGGTTTTTTGCTATGGTAACCTGATATTGAAACATCAATTTCTTGTAAGCCTTTCAATGTTTTAATTAAAATACGGATTGTCTGAAGACTCATAGTATCATCAATGTGATCCATAAGTGCAATGCCACGACTTAATAACATTTCACATTCTGTTAAATTTAAATAATAATAAAAAATAATGTACAATTAATTCAGTATTTCCAGCTTATGAAAACGTTAAATAACCACTCTTAGCTTTCAATAGGCAGACTCTAGCGGTCGCTTTCTGCCGGCGCGACAGTTCGGTCTCCCTAGCAATAAATGCGAACGATACGAACCCTTCTGACGTAAGGCACTTGCGGGTGATGCTTGACCGGCTTGAAGAGCAGGATGCAGCGGTCCCAGAACTGGATGTTGCCGAGCGCCGAGATGCCCATGTAGAGGAACACGCCGAACAGCACGGCCATGGGCACCAGGCGCAGCCAGCTAGACGCCAGCACCGACAACCCCACCAGCAGCGCGACCAGCAGCCCCGTCAGCCGCTGCTCTGTGACGTGACGCACCGCGACGCGTTAAACTCATTGCTCCGGACAAATTATTAATTAAAATATCTTGGAACTCGCGGCCATGGGGCCGAGTATCAATAATTTAAAGAAGAAGAATATATTTTAATTTTCCTACCTAATCATTGAAATCGATGGCTTGTGTAGATCAGTAAATTCCGTTTAAAATATTCCGCGGTTATGGTGTGAGTACTCGGTCTAGATGTAAGATTCATATTCTGTAAGTACTTCCGAAGGGTTTACATAAAATAAAGACGAGTTTGAATGCATTTTAATGTAGATGATGTTGTGAATCAGACTATTTATATTCATGTAAACCATTACAGTATTTATGAATCGTTGTTACGTCGTAACAAAGTTTTAAAAATATAATATAAATACAAAAATTCGAGTTCAGAGTTCGCACGACAACTATTCGTGATTATTTGTTCGCATTTCGAAAAGTAGTAAAATCAGTGCTATAAAATAAAAACGAAAATTAAAAGCGGTTAGCATCATTTTTCAACCCCCTTGGTAAGTTTAATATAATTAATTCCAATAGGTTTGGTTGCTGTTAACAAATTTTTCGTGTCTGGGTTAATTCGATTACTATTCAACAAGTGATTTCTTCTACCTTTTAATAGTGTAGGAAATTTCTATGTCTATATATATTTCTTAATAGTGGGTTAACAACGTAACGAAATGTGACAGCGACTATCTTGTAACGTTGTAGTTGTGTTTTTATTTGTACCCGCCGTCAGGCGGTCGTAACATCGTCAGAAAAGTAACAAAGACTCTACTGCCACTTCGGAATGTTACTGTGGAGAAGAAGGGCAGAAAACTCCACGGTTAATCTATTAAAATAAAAAATTACAATCTTTTTCATCTACATTCTGTTGTGGGGTATGGGAGAACAATGTAGGTTGGTCATCAGGTGAGTCGAAGTTAAAAAAGCCAATAATACTATTTATGAGAATGGCTACTTGGTTCCCTCATTTACAAAAAAAGTACACATTGTGTTAAATTAATAGAAGGAAGAGAGGGAATGTTAACTAACAACAGTTGAATAGGTTGTCATGACTTAAATGGAGCTGGAATAGCATCTATCCAAGCATTTTTATCTTTTAAATAATCTTCTATAGAATAATAAGCTTGCTTACAAAGTGTTTACACAAGTTTTGAACTTATTTTCACTAAGTTTAGTGACGTCAATTGGAATTTTGTTATAAAATCTAACACAGTGCCCCATGAAAGACGTGTGAATTTTTGACAGACGAAACTGCGCTTGATCTAATTTAATTCTTTGTCGTGTGTTATAGCAATGCCTATCACCTAGCCGATTAAAAAGATCTAAATTTTTTCTAGTATACACAATGTTTTCATAAATATATTGATATGGGACCGTCATGATATTAGCTACTTCGAACAGTTCTCTTAAAGAGTCGCGTCTACTCAAGTTATGGATGGCCCTAATAGCCCTTTTTTGTAAGATAAAAACAGACTCAATGTCCGCTGCCCTACCCCACAATAACATACCGTAAGACATGACTCTATGAAAGTAGCTAAAATAGACTATCCTCGCGGTGTCCACATCAGTTAATTGTCTAATCTTCCTTACGGCATAGACAGCGGAGCTAAGCCGTTTACCTAAATTCTCAATATGAGGACCCCATTGGAACTTGGAGTCAAGCGTAATCCCTAAAAAAGATGTATCATTGATGAACTCAAGTTTCTCACTGTTCAGTATAATATCATGTACAGTACTTTTTACATTTGGCAAAGAAAACCTTATACATTTAGTTTTCTTGTTATTGAGCACTAAATTGTTGGATGTAAACCAGTTATGTAGTTGAAAAATAGCGTCATTTACTTCGTCAAAGTTATTAACATGTCTACCTACTTTAAAAATCAAAGAGGTGTCGTCAGCAAATAACACTATCTTCGCTCGATTTTTAATAACTTTAGGTAGATCATTTATGTAATCTAAAAATAGGAACGGACCCAGTATCGATCCCTGTGGAATGCCCATTTTAACTAAAGAGCCTAGAGATTTAGTTTGATTTATTTAAACACACTGTTATCTGTTCTCTAGGTAAGATTTTAAAAGATTAAGTGCTTTACCATAGTTACCATAGTACTAATTTAAGCAGCAGTGTTTCATGTTTCACTCAATCAAATGCTTTGGATTCAATCACCAAAAATTGCCAATGGCATTCTGTGAGTTCTACCAGGCATCGAAGATATGCTTTATTAGCGTTACATCGGCGTCAGTAGTACAACGCCCTTTAGTAAAGCCAAACTGCTGATCGTGCAGGATGTTGTTTGCGTTAAAATGATCTAGCATTTGCATGAGCATCGATCATGCATCTTTTCGAACACTTGAGTACTGGCAAGACAGACACTGGCCTATAGTTGTTGGCATCTTTACTATCGCCGGATTTGAACAGTGGTATTACCTTACTAAATTTCATTAAATTCGGGAAGACTCCTTGATCTACGCACATATTAAAAATAACAGCTAAGTGTGGCGCGATTGTATGTATAATGGATTTACACACTTTTACCGACATTCTCCATAAGTCTTCCTTTACTTTTAATTTTAAATCATTAAAGACTTTGTTAGAATGTGATATTTTAATATAACGCATGGTGCAGGTGCGATATAAACGAACAAGTTCTGTTCCGGGCTCGAGCTCACCTTTGACCTCGACGATATGCGGTTTGTCGCCGGGCGCGTGCGTGGTGGACATGACGGTGAGCGCCGACACGTGGCTGACGGAGCGCACGGTGGCCACGCACTGCCACGGCGCGCCGAACAGCCCGCACAGCGCGTTCACCGTCGACATGATCACGATGTCCATGTGGAAGCCGCTGCCCTTCTTCAGCTTGCGCTCCGGCTTGTCGATGATCAGCCTGTCGCACCGACCAAACGTGTACAAGCGCTGTTTTCGCATGGGCGTTTGCGAGCGGGCAATTCGCTTAGCAATCTCTAACTCTAACTACGCACAGCCATGAGTACTCATGATCGCCAACGGTCGCAACGGAGCGTGGACCCGGCCCGTAAGAGTCGAGAATAAAGTATGAAATCGTCAATATTAAAAGCTCGACTTTTACGGCCGAGTGCGGTCGTAGGTCATAAATCCTTACTCGGCGATGTGCGTCTCCATGAAGACGATGATGTAGACCATGAGCGCCGGCAGCGCCATGGCGAAGGCAGCCCAGACGGGGATGGTCTCGAGGCCGGGATTGAGCGGCACGAACCAACTGCGCGTCGTGGTTGGGCTGAGGCCAGCGGGCACGCGCAGCGTCTCCGTCCACACGGGCACGGCGCATGCCAAGCCCACCATCACCACGATCGCGATCGGCACGCCGAAGTCTCCTAGCGCCCGGCGAGCCTGCAACCGGACGAGAGACGCGTGCAAGCTCCGAATAACATTCAATTTATTTCAGTCCACTCTTTTATTGATTTCAATTTCAAACGGTTGTACTCTGATTAACTGCACCCAGATGATGGACGATACCGGCATTAGTGATAGCGGATAAGAGAACGAGACTCGTCAGCTCGGCGTACTCACGCTGCGTCCAAGGAACTTGCCGTTGCGGAAGATGCGCAGGTAGTAGGCTATGATAAAGGTGGCGAGGGTCAGCATGGTGCAGAACAGCGCCGTGTTGGGCTGCGGCAGCATGTGCGGCGCCGGCGCAGGCTGCGGCGCCACCAGCGACGCGTTCCCTGCCGTAGCGAGTACAGACTAAGTCTACCATGTTTTAAAAAAAAAAGGAAATCGTCTCTCGACGGTTTAAAAGATTCAAATTCATCTATTTGCTTGATACAGGATATTTTTTCTTGATACAAGATGGTATAAATAAATGAGGTAACACTGTATTATTATCATAGTGGTGTACAAATATTATATACGTCATACATTATTAAATCATTAAGTATTTTACAATTATCATAAAAAATATGTTATTAATATAATGCCAAATGTGAAATCAGTTTATATATTTAGTCTGATTAATAAATGATATCGGTGAGAAATTCATTTATAGTATAGCAGGATTTGTCCATCAAACAAGCTTCTAGTCTACTTTTATACATACTTGTAATGACATTGTTTTGATTTTTGTCGGTATCTTGTTACGAGTATATATTCTCCTAGCCATTAAAAGTAAGCTCTGGTTCATAAAATTAGTTTTATTTGGTAGCAGTTTTATTCTGGTGGGGTCACGTTTGCCTTCACCCCTTTTCTCAAATAATAGTTCGTTGCGTAATACGAATAGTACTGTTTCATTTATATAAATAAAGGGTAATGTCAAAAGTTTCAGTTTTTTTTAAATCAGATTCACAACTGTCTACTTAATATAAACCAAGATATCGATACGATAATTGGACTTCAAACCCTTCATCCCTTCCCGCGACCAAGAATGCTGCTAAGCATTCTAAACGTCGGAAATTTAAATGGTTTTAGTTAGTGTGTGTGTCCGGACAGTCGAGTTGCTAGGCACTACGTGCCTGCAGCAGTGGCGGCTTTACTAGCAGGGGAATCGGGGTTGGGGGCCGTGTACACGTACTTACGTACGTGTGAGACCGTCATGCCCCAGAAGGACCAAAAAGTCCACAGCACGCCCAGGCGCCCCGTCCAATAGCTCGTGGCTTTATGATACGAGCTATCTCGTATCCCCCGCCGTAAGCATGGCTCACAACAACATCTGCGGGGGACCTGAGCGTCTTTCGCGCGCGACCCCGAGGAGGACAGTGGCGTGCTGTGGCCCACGTCGCCGTGAGCACCGCTCAGGGAAAAACGGATCAAAGGCTCATCCTGGTGGCGGGCTCTTCAACGCAGAAACAGATAAACAGATGAAACAGAAGGATACCAGTGCGTTCCTAACGGAGATCCCCGAACCTCTGCAAAGTGTCATTGCCGGCTACCTTGGTACCCACGTTGACAAAAAGACTAAAAGTTGCTACCTGGCAAGGTTACGTTCTCGGCAGTCAGCGTCGCGTTAGCGAGCATCGGCAGTGTCGCGTTGCTGGGCAGCGGTAGCGACGTGTTGGCGGGCAGCGGCAGCGACTCATTGCCGGCGCAGTAGTCGGCGCCCAGCGGGTGCGTGCGAAACACGTTGATGAGGCTCGTCACCGGCTCCGATATGAAGATGAGGGATATCAGGAACGCGAAGATGTCCTCCGTGAACCTGTCGCACGTCGCTGTCAGTATCTGGCGGGCGCCTGCGGCGAGCCGCCGGTGCCGCGTCTGACACTCGTCCCGATTAGTTTCGGTCCAAAAGTGCGTCAATTAGATATGATATTGACCCCGATGCGGTGTGCGGTGCGACAGACCACCGACGTGTCGCAACCGGCGTCGAATTTTACTCGGTTTCTTGAATACCAAACTAATTAGTGACCGATTCATTCCCAACTGCGACATACTATTCATGCTATATAATAGTTCCCAGAAAAATAATGGTGTTTAACGTTTATTAAACCAATACATAAAAGATACCTTAATAAATATAGGTATCATTACAGTCAAATTTCCAAACTATACTCGTTAACTATATTTGCAAAAATCGATGATATCGTCAGCGGACATCCAGCATGATGTAGCGATATAATGTATCAATTGATATTTAGATATTTCGCTACAGTTATCTGTACTTTTATTTTAAATATTTAATTAGCAGCTTAATGAACCAAACTTAGCTCTATTTCTAAATATTGGCAAATTTAAAATTTCCCACAGAGTGTAATATGCTCCTGTTTTGTGTGCATGATATAATATACGACATTTTGATATTTATTATGAATATTAGATCTCGTCTCGTCTCGCGCGTTGCTTTGCGGGACCACTTCTAGCGACCTCGAAGTATGAAGTGTGATTCGAGCGTCTCCGTGCTTGGAGAGGCACGTTGAGCCGCTGGTCCCAGGTCCGGGTTTTTAGTAGATCGATCAGTACTGAGTTCTTAGATTTACGCGAATATTACACATGAAATAAAACTATTTTTTCGGATTTTATCGCGGTTTATTTTGATTTTTAAGTTCCCGACGTTTCGAGTGCTTTGCAGCACCCATGGTCACGGGAAGGACTAAGGTGGTAGACGTCCAAAAGGCATAGTTGTTCCAGGGTACCCTCAAACTTCTTAATTATTTTTGTTTTTGTAGGTCTGATCTACGCAGAATGAGCTCACGGTGTCTTGAGGTCTTGCAGTGTTATGCTTGGTTTTGGATTTGATTATATTAATTACTGGATCCCAAGTCGATGGAAGCACCCAGCCATCTTCTCTATTGAAATTAGGATGTTTTTTAATTTCAATAGCCTCGCGAACCATCCTTGGTAGGAATCGGTGTTCTTTCACGAGGATTTGTGGTCTATCAAATCTGATGTTATGGCGGGTGCGGTCAAGGACATGTTCACAGACTGCAGACTTCTTTGAGCGACGGTGTTTTAGGTCAGCTATGTGTTCTTTAACCCGAGTTTTTACTGGTCTTTTTGTTTGTCCTATGTAAGAGAGACCACATTCACAATCAAGCTTGTATACTGCTAAACGATGACATCCAATTTCTTATGATTTTAGTGATCATCGTAAACTAGCACCTGCGATGAATAAAAAGGAATTTCATATGATTTTTCACACCTTTCACCCGTGAAATGTTTTATGATTAGTCTGACATATTTTAGCTGTACTAGTTGATTTTTAGGATGTTTTTCGATAAAGCTACGGAGCGAAGTATTACGTCAATAAATTATGATGGCAATCCCTTTTAGTTTTATATGTGTGCGTATAGTATAATTTGTAGCAGAAACAAAACAAGATTAAGTAGATATAGCACGCTTCTTAGCCTATCATACAATAGCGGGTGGAACTAAAATGCGATCAGTGTGACGTCACCTGGTTATCTTTTTGACGGCGACGCTGCCTTCGACCGAGGCGACGCAGAGGGCGATGACGATCATCCAAATACCACAGTAGAGCCGCGACGCCAGGAAGTCGAACCCGTACGAGTGGCAGAAGTTGGCGAGCGACTCGTCCAGCAGTAGCAACGGGCCCGTGGCGCCCGTGATCATCATGGGCTGGCCCGCCACCAGCGCGAACAGCATGCCGCCCGCACTCGTGAACACCTGCACGTCACAGTGCGGAGTATAATCCGGATGCCGGCATCCGAGGAGGAGGGGCAGACGTGTACGCGGTGCAGCACATGTCATCGCCACTTGACACTGTTACTGCTCTCTTTCCTTCTCTAACTCTAATACTTGGCCCGTCAGCGCCAGTAATTTATTTATTTGACGCTACAGCTAATACAGTAATATAAAAACCTAAAATAACAACGGAAAGCCAATTACAGATCTTCACGGATAGTCGTAGATTATGAAAATGGTATTGCGTGAGCTATACGAGTAAGAAGTTATACAGGAAGAAAAAATATGGCAATGTGGAAAAAATTAAACAGGTACAGGGTAGGTTATAGTTATTTCCTATATAAGCTATTAGAGTATTTTCATTTAAAAAAATCAAGGCTAAGCTGCTGTCTTGCACATGTAATGCTTCTGGAGAATAAATCTAAATAACATTGCTTGCTTAACTTATTGAAATTCCTGCTTGCTCGCACGAGGTATGTGTTTTGTCTATAATTAGTGGATACGTGGGTAGCATGAATTGGAGGATTATATCTGGTAGCTTTGGGTGGGACATTCAAGAATAATTTATTAAGAAGCTCTGGACAGTCAAGAATACTTGAAGATAATTTTATAAGGAAAGTGTAGTCTGAGATTTCTCGCCTTTTAGAGAGAGGTAAGAGGTGGAATTTCTTACAGACATCTAAGTAGTTTGTATTTCTATATAGGATTTTAATTCGGAAGCACAAAAACTTGATAAATTTCTTTTGGATATTTTCGATTCGATCGATGTATTTGTCGTAACAAGGGCTCCATACTTGCGATGTGTATTCGAGATGGCTACGAACAAAGCTGCAATAAAGAACTTTAAGAGTCTTGACCTCGGTGAATGATTTAGAAAGTCGCATAATAAAACCCAATGATTTAGAAGCCTTTGCAACTATTTGGTCAACATGTGCATCAAAAACTAGTTTAAGAGTCATGAATCACTCCCAAGTCACGGATAGAATTATACTTTGGTAGTATTTTTCCTCTTAACGTGTAATATGTAGGTAAAACTAAGCTTTTACGGGTAAATGTAACAACAGAGCACTTCAGAGGATTAAGGTCTAATTTATTATTAAAACAATAAGCATCAAGGCGTGACAGATCAGCCTGAAGTGCATTCATCTCGGTGACTGTGGAGAATATAGAGTATATTTTCATGTCATCTGCGTAACACAATAACTTGGATGAATGAAAACACGAATCGATATCATTGACGTAAATGATGAACAGCAACGGACCGGTCAATGAGCCTTGTGGCACGCCGCTAGGAATAGAAACCCAAGAAGAGATATAGTTGTTCAGAACTACAGCTTGAGTTCTGTTATCTATGTAAGAGGCAAACCATCTGAGAAGATCTCCATGAATTCCCATGTTGCAGAGTTTATGTAGTCAAATGTTGTGGTCTATACGATCAAATGCTTTACTGCAATCAGTATAGATGACGTCAACCTGGCTACCTTTCTCCATGGCCTCTGTAATGACCGCGAAGCACAATTAGTAGGTAATGTATCAAGAGTTTCTACGTAATTCTATGTAAAATGTGCAGTTAATTACTCACTAGCGTCTCCGAGATCCCCATCTGGCCGTAGGTCTTCTCCGCGAGCAGACCACCGAATGTGATAGCTGAAGACAAGGCCGCGAAGTACATAAAGATGGTGGCGGCCACGCACTGCCCGTTCAACGCGTCCTTGAAGTCCGACATGTAGAACGGGTACCGCCGCTTAATGTCCCGGATGACACCTGCACGAACGGTAGGCTTAAGTACGCTGAAACGCGGAACAGGTGGTGCAAAGCGGGCGCGAGGGCGTGGCACTCACCGCCGAAGAGTCGACCAGACCGCGAGAGCGGGTCGTCGGGCTCGGCGGGCGGCAGGCCGGCGGTCTCGGCGGCCAGCAGCGCCTTCTTCTCGTCGAGCGGCGGCGCCTCGCCGGCTGCGGCGCGCTTGCGCTCCAGCGCGTCGCGCTTGCGCCGCCGAATCATCTCGCTCTTGGCGCGCAGTTCCTCCATGGGCAGCAGCGCCTGCCGCTCCCAGTCGCCGGGCGGCAGCACGATGGAGTCGTCCAGGAACTCGTTGATGGCGGAGAGCAGGTCGCGCCGGTCGTCCGCCTTGTAAGCGATCGAGTGGAACGACGGGTTCGACATGAGCGTGGAGATGGAGCGGCCCACCTCGTGGTAATCCAGATCGGCGTCGCTCGGCCCCAGCAGGATGAACATGAAGCGCACCGGCACCGGCACCTCGGTGATGGAGGGCATGGGGATGCCCTGCGCGAGCCGCACGAACGCGATGGTGGGCTGCTCCAGGAAGCCCACGGCGCCCACCAGCACGGTAGTGGCCTCCGCGCCGCTGGGGATGCGCTTCATGATGGAGTCGTTGTGTGGTCGGCGCAGCTCGTCCTGCGAGCCCACTGTGCCTTCCGCCGCTGCCAAGTACTCCACCTCGCGCAGCTCCAGAGCCGCCGCTGACGACTTCTTGCGCGCGTCGGGCAGCGCGTGCGAGCTGCGCCGCCGCCGCCCCTCCGCCAGATTCTGCGCACCATGAGCGCGTGAGGGGCGCGTACGTGGGAGGGCCGGCCGCGCTGGACGCGACCGGCCCGCGCGCACGCTCTCCAACCGACACAAAGAAAAACCTTTAGCATTCGCTACTCTAGTGGAGATGAAATTGATTTATTAGTCACGATGGGCGATTATATGAATCGGATTTTGTAACTACGCTGTAACGACGCTTTCTATTGCTACTTCTTTGTTGAGGTCCGCGACTACTCTAGAAAAACCCAAGGATCATGATCTGCCTCAGTAAAAAACAACTGTCAACCTAAGCAAAATAAGGATCAAGATGAGAGTGATTTCTTAATAATTCGAAATTTAATTTAAGCTTGAAAATTTACAAAATATGAATCTGATTTTTAATATACCTTCCCTAGGTATATTTTTTGTAAAATTTAATAAATTGCGTAACAAGTTGAATATTCAAATGAATAAAACATAAGATTTTACAAACCCTGATCATGATACTATATCTAAATAGTGATGCAACCAATAGTCGCAGAGAATGCTTTAAAAGATATTAAGTAGGTAGTTATAGTAAATGGACATATTAAATCGGCTCTACTTGACTCAACGATAACGAGCGAGAGAAACGTTGGCGTGTCCGAGGCGCTCCAGACGCGCTCCCTCAGTGACCCGACGTTACGCGATTTATTTGTGCCATTGTCTATTCGCTGCATCACCATAGCTAACAATACGAGTAGGTATAACGCGAACCCCATACACTCACATCTATCAATAAGTGTACCTACCTAAGCACCTACTTAAACTTGGGATCTTACGTGGCGTTTTAAGTTTCATTACAGATGTACCCAGAAATACGTATTACTTATTTCTGTGGCCGACCGGCGAGGTCGGCTCGCCGGTCGGCTTCGGTCGAACTGACAGGCAACAAACTGTGAGGAGAAAATAAACTACCGATTTTTGATTTCTACCGATGTGTAGGATGCATAATGGAGGCAGCGGCTACCGTCTACTGGCGGCTGAAATGTAACTTGAGGCACAAACAAATCAAACTAGAGCGGAGCGGTGGGGTCGCGCGGGATGAGGGATGCGAAGCGGGTGAGCGCTAGTGCGGGCGGGAGCGGGCGGTTAGGGCGCACTCGGTCGGGGCGGGTCCGTACGATGAGGTGCGAGCTGTGGCGGCGGCCGGCGGGCCGCGGCAGCGCGGCCGGCGCGGCGCACAGCGAGAAGCGCGGGCGCATGCTGGCGCCGCGCGCGCTTCCCGCACCGCCTGCACCGCCCTCCTCCGCCCACAGCGACTGCGCACACACATCACCGTCACCCGCGAGCCCCGCGCCTACCTGCGCGCTCAGTTAGGACGTTCGAGGTCGACGTTTTTCCACGTAGAAGCCGTCGTCACATATGACATGAAAATCCTATTTTACTAAGTATATTGTTACGTGTAAAAATGACCATCTACGGACGTCTGGAATGGCGTGGAGTTACTACCGAATCCGAGATGTACTGTAGCACCCTCCTCGCTGCGGGCACCTGTGCGTATCGGCGCCACTCGCCTCCGCAGCGGTTGCATGGGCCACGTACTGTACACCCCTCGCATATACGCTACTGTTACCTGCTGATATACGGTGTCTTCGTCATCAGCCTTAAAACGTACATATATACCATTGTACATACTTACTTTACTAAACCTACCTACCTAAATGTACAGATTCAGGTAAAGAAAGTAAAGACCTATATACACGGGGACCTTGTAGTTCCACCTCAATGTAACGTCCCTTATTTAGACCCGGCATAGTGAGGGACAGAAGTGGCTTCGCAACATGAGCGGCGGTGGGCGGTGCGGTGTCCTTCGCTGTGGATTAACCTTCCAAACGGCGCGCGGCGCGACACATGCCAAACGTCGGATTATCGTAAGAACGTCGATAAACGTGACTCGCTATCTGACACCCCAGATTATCGCGTTCGCTTATCATTTTGTATTTTACGTGTTGTTGCTTTAAAAGTAGGTATTTTTCGAACACACTAGGTAAGCATAGAAATTAAATTTATGTCGAACTTCGCCGTTGCAATTGGCCCCTGCCACCGAGCCCCTACCCGCCTCGTTCGCGCCATACGCTCTTCCCGAGCCCGGAAGAGCATGATGAGCTCCCACACGTATCTACGTTACACTAGTAACAAACAAGACGATAAGGTTTCAATGATACGGACATCCGGTTCGCTAGCCAAGGTAAAGCACTAAGGTCAGCCGTAAAGCAGTACGGTGGAAAGTTCCACATTCAGTGTAACGATCGCTCGTGACCGCGACTTAGTTGCAGAAACGGCACCCGGCGCCTCGAACTCGGCACGCGTCATGCGGAAAACCCGCACCTCACGAGGTCGCCGGTGCATCGCGCGGCCGGTGGTGCCGCTCCCTCCTGAACAACCTCGCTTCTAGTTGTATTACAACCTAACACCAGTAGAGGAGGAACGGGCAACGCCTGAAGGGCGGAGGTCGCACCTGCAGGCTAGTGTAGGAGGACTGCTTCTTGCCGCTGATGGAGAACCGGAAGCGATCGTCGTGCACGTGCCGGTGGCGCAACAGCAGCGACCGCATCACCACTGGCTTGTCGTCCTCTTCTATCAGCCCCTCGGACACCATACTCTCGACAACCCTGTGCATACGGCCCGATCAGTAAGGGCTCCCAAGCAGAGAGACTCTACCGGGGAGCCCGCGTCTATGTGGTCAAGATGACGCACCGACACTAATCGCGACCGGACGGTACCTGTAGGCGACGCCGGGCAGGTCCTTCTCGTCGAGGTCGAGCAGCACGACGCCGGTCTCGAGGCAACGGCGCAGGTTGAGCAGCGAGTGGAAGGAGAGCGAGGCCACGTGCGGCTTGCCCCAGCGCGCCGAGCCCTCCTCCACGTCTTCCTCATACTTGATCCAGCGCGCCGTCTCCTTCCACTCCGCTTCGCCGTCCCCCGTAGCCAGCAGCTCGTCCAACTGCACGAACACCTGCGACACGCCATACTCCAGCACGTTAAGCGCGGTATCACAAATTTTATTTTTATGTATGTAGCTAAATTAATTAAATGCGACGATCGGACTCCGAGGACGAGGTCGTCCTCGGCGAGGAGGTCCTCGGGCCCTCGAGATGCGCGGGGACGTACCGGGTCGCCTCCCCTTACCGAGTGCGGGCTGCGGTCGTACATCTTCTTGTATGTAGCGTCGGGCAGAATGTTGTGAACCTTGTCGCCGCCGTCCTTGCGCCCCACGTGCACCGTCGAGCCCTGCCAACGACGATCAACAAGTAAAGCGAAAATAAAAATCCACAGCGTTAGTTGGTAGATCGCGTGTCATCGATTTCCTACAATTTGGAAGATAAGATTATTTCCCTATTGATTAAAATACAAAGTTCCGTAGCTACTTATCGTGGTGTCTCAGGGCGAGAAACAAGCGCGCACGGCCTCCGCGCCGGGCCCACTCCGCGCCGGGCCCCAGGCCTGCGCAGGCCCGCGCGCGGTCCCCGTTGGGACGAACGGGCCGCACTCAGCGTTAGCTTGTGTCCGGTCGTCAGTATCGAAAAACACCTTTGTATCTCTAAATATTTTCGCACCCGCAAACGCTTATCGTCTTATCTGGAAGACTTTGACATCATTTTTACAGATCAGAGATTGCAGTTTGTTTTTTGCGATTTCTAATTTCGCTTTCAACGTTACGTTGTAGGTCAATCGCGGCGTAACGACCGAACGGAACTAGCCGAGTACATTATGGCCAGTATTACGTGCATCTATAATGATCACATTACTCTGAACCATCATAATGAGCACAGAAAAAATATAATCATGCAAGTGGAACGAGCTTCCACGAAATATTCATCGTAAGTACAAAATAATAAGGACCGACGCAGCGATGCGCGCGACGCGTGGTGTGTGGCGTGGGTGTTTGGCGTGGGTGAGTGGTGTATGGTGCGTGGTGCGGTACCCGCGGCTGTATGCGGTGGCGGCGCAGCGCGCGCGGGTCGTCACTGCGGTGGCTGTGCAGCTCGGCGGCGTCGGCCTCGGGCAGCGGCTCCTCGGCGGGCTGGATAGACACACGCCGTTCGCCCACGCCCGCGCCCCCCGTGCCTCGCGCGCCCTCCGGCAGCGAGTGCATGCGGTGCAGGTGCGGGTGTGGGTGGCGCCTGCAACATACGCCACGCTTGCAAGCACGCTCGCGTTTTTACCTCCGTCACAGATAAAATTGTATAAATTCCGGATTACGGGCTATATGGTAGGATAAGAGAAACGATTAGGTGCGTCAGTTAATTCACACGAGAGCAGGTACGAAGGTAGGCGAAGCTCACAGAATCCGGTTGTCTAACTGAAATATAATAATTTTACCTACTTATCACACATTATAATATCGATACATCAACAGCGGTGTTGTATATTTGGTATATAATATCAACATCAAGCTGTCCGGCCCACGCGCAGTCAAGCTAACTGACCGTATTCGCAACAGCGTAGTAAGAAAGCGTGTAGGTATGAAAGATAGTATCGGTGTAAAGATGAAAAAGGGTATGCTCCATTGGTTCGAGCATATAGATGACCAGATAGACCGTGTGTTATACGAAGGGGAAGTCAAGAGTCTCCGTAACCGGCGAAAGTGTATAATAATAATAATAAATTTTATTGGCAAAAAATAAACTTTATTGTGTATGAAATGAACTATGAAAGTGGAGGAAGCCAGAGGTCTGTAAGGAAAGAACCCGTTGGAACTCTGTACTCTCTGCACACCTCGCAAGGGAGCTGGCGTGATAATATAGCGCTCTGCGCTCAGCGAAGTAGTCGATTACAAGAGAGACTTGAATGCCCGCATGCGGAGACTCTTCCCTCACTATTCCGACGGTGGAGCAGTGAGCGGGCTCGTAGCCGCAGCTGCGCCGGGCGCCGGGTGCCGGGCGACGGGTGCGGCGCTGCTGCCTTTTGGGATATCGAACCTTTGTGCAACTATGTGCCAATTTCTTGACCAACAAACAATCATCGTTTCGATGGCAGACACGTTGAATTTATATAGAAGCGGCCCAGAACGCGGCCGCTTCGACCGCATTGTCGGTGGCAGTCATTAATTCCTGCTGCGTGCCAGTGTTGGGTCATGCAGTGCACGATGTAAGGTGGACCATCGTTTGGGTTACACCGCACAAACACTGGCTCGAGCGTAGTGGTTGCACGCTCGCCCTCTTGTCCGGTGAAGCTGTAAAGGCCGCGCGGTCAACAGCGTAGATCATTCACATACACCGCACAAACACCTCAGATTGGTATTGTCTGTGATTCACCACCTGAACATGTTCCTACAGATTCGACTCGTCCAGTAATAACTACAGCAAATGTCAATTCTCTTCTAAGTGTAAGTTAGATCTTTCAGAGCAACGAGTGTGCTGCACACATACTCTCCGACGCTCTTTATCTGATGTAAGATTTATCTGGATGTAAGATTAATCTGTTTAGTGCGTGTCCGTACTGTGTAGCCCCATACTAACTATTAGATGCTTAGGCCGGTTGCTGCAAATGACGCGATATCGCGGGCGGCTGCGGTGGCTCAAAACTGGGCACTCGGCCGCGCTTGACGCACGACCCACAGCCGCACAGACGCACGCACTCACAGCGCTCCGAGAACGTCACATTGAAGAAATCGTTAACACAAACATTACAAATAGTAACTGTCAGCTTGATATAATAATGAAGCTATGTGCAATATACAGGATAAACCAAATAATTACCTAATATTTTGAAAACAATTCAAAAAATGCAATATTGGCACCGAACCCGAGCGCCTGCTACCCACGGCAGCGGACGGCGCATCCGCGCGTGCGCAAGCGGCGGCGCCCGTGTGGGCGCAGGCCGCGCGCCCCATGACGCGCACTCTATATAGCGTGCCTTTTGTTGTATGTTAATTTATCCATCCGTTATATTGTAGTAAACAAAGGCAAAATAATGTAAGCATGTCGGCACTCGGTGATAACGACCATGACCGGCGAATAATAGTTACACCGTAATATTAATTACCTCCGCCGTACCTATATTGTTCTACGTAAATGTCAATGTCAAACAGATGTGCCTCACATTTGTTTGCTCAGATTTTCATTGCTAGAAGACTTGCAAACAATTGAGTCGGCCCGACGAAGAGGCCGCGGCCGCGCGACGCGCGCAATGCCGCGCGTGCGGCGGTGGACGCGCGGGTGCCACGATAATTAGCAACTGTGGCGCATTGGCGCATTCTACTAGCGATGACAACAACGCCACGCTATCGCCCCAGACATATTTTGGCCGCACTCGACGATTTTTTTTCGCCTTGTCGCGTGATCAGCATTTCTGTAAATATTTAAGAAGCGACGGCCGCCGCACGTGGAAAACCGCGCGCATCCAGCGGCGCCGCCCGCTGTGTCGAAGCGCTCGTTTATAATGTCAGAGACGTTGACAAACTCGTTATGAATTACAAAGTTGGCACTTAATAATTAGTGGTTTAGGTGTAAACAACACCGTACGAGCCGGTGTCCTCTCGGCGTAATTGCTCGTCGCCTAATTGCGGTGTGGCCGCGTCATTTTACGAGTCACGTCATGTACACTTGCTGCAGGTACCTCATTGTAACCTTCACTATTTTCGTTCAAATGTAAGTAGGTACAGGCGAATCCCGAGGCACACCTATGTGGCTAGTTGGCGCCGCACCCCGCGCATCCGGGACGGGTGGTACCGCCGGTCAATGTAACGTCGCCGGCGGGCCGGCCGCTTCTCTCCGTGTCCTGCAGGCAGCCGCTCCTGACGCGGAAGATAGTCAGACGGACGTGGAGAAATTCCCGATCAGTGCTCTACCATGGTTGAATTTAGACCTACTGCATTGTCTGAGTGGGTCCTAGGAAGCGTAGACGCACTCGGAGATTGATCAGTGCGTAGCAGCGTGCGATATCACTGCACAATCACGCTCATCTTGACTTTCTCAATACAGGATTTTTGTTATTGACACTGCCACTGCATCTCGTATAGAGTATATATATATATATATATATATATATATATATATATATATATATATATAATATATTTTACGACAGCGTTGGCTATTGATATCGGCGATTTAACCTCGCTGTGCATTCGAATGTGGGACGTAGAACTTCAGTATATGTTCTTTGATCACGTTTGTAGAATATAGCCAGCCATGAGATATTTTTGCCCCAAAGTTTGACACTACATAAAACACATACTTAAAACATAACTGCAAACCCAAACAAATTTCTTTTAATCTTTAAAATTGTAAAAAAGTACCAAAAATTGTAATAAGGAAACACTGACTCAGCAAAGGGGTGCGATAGAAAATATTCCTGCTTGCGCTGTCTCGCGCTTCGACTCACTCTAAACAAATTGTCATCGAATGGACGCGAGCGTGTGGACGAGGGAGGCGGCGACGGCACGAATGAAGTATTTCACTTTCTTTCATTTTATATAAGCCTTTAGTGAAAAGTGAGACGTCGAAAATCATAGTATTGAAAAAATTTACTTTAAAGTTTTCAAAATTCCTCTTACTTTTTTTACTGCACATAATTCATTGATGATTACGGTTATTGTTAGACACTTATTTAAAGATTATTTTACTCAAAGACTTGAGAAATCATTTTAAGTAGTTTTCTTAAAATAACAAAATGTACACTTATATTGTTTGACGCGATGATTCTGTTTCATAATTTTTTTGTGTAAATTGATATTTACATGAATCATTTCACACTTGGTTTTCGTTTAGTGACAAATTGGTGTCAATACGTTTTTGACATATTATACGCTACTTATAAATGGGTTCATACATTAAATAACATTGGTGTACACTGCTGCATGTATAATTATATCAATTTGCACCATTTTTAATCTACTCCTGCTGATCTTATAAAAGGAGTTAATTCAAGTTGAATCAGTAATCCAAAAAAAATGGAATATTCAGTACAGTTCACTTTGTGATAATTGGAAATATATCATCTAACTACACATTGTTAATCATGATGTTTGATCTCATGTTAGGATCAGATTGAAAAAGCGGATATTTTTCTGATGCATAATGTGTAAAAATATCAAAAGTGCCTTTCACTGACGGTATAGAACTGTGCAACCCAGGCTCTCCACGTAGATGGGCAGAATACAAATGAGCCATAACTCAACCTTTCTTCCCTACCGCCCAGATTATCTGATATAGGAGCCGGATTCAGCCGGGGCTGGGAAAGCGCGAGGCAAACCGTATCCACACTGTAGGTTAACTATGCATGTGACGCTCGCGACGGTCTAGTGCGAGAATCATTTCAGTCATATTACGCCGCAACTAGTAATGAACGCTAATCGCATTTTTGCATACCAGCCACAATCCGGCCCTCCTGCAAAATAAAAGAGCACGGGTAGCGTACCGCGGGCACTGACGGTGTCACGGCGCTCCTCGCGCCTTCACAACAGTTTTTACATTCATTACTATCACCCGAAACTAGAGGGTCCCCTAATAACTCTTATATAAGACTATGTTATGAAAACAAATGAGTGTTTTAATAAATATAATATGTAGGTGTAGCGGGCGTGACGCGAGAAGGTGCGGGCGCAGCGCCAACGCACGTGCGGACACGCCTCCGGGACGCGCTCGCCCGCGCTCTACTCGGGGGTTCAATCACATGGAGCTAAAGATGACTACTACAGCGCACATCCACGCGCGGCACACAGGCAAGGGCAGCCAGGCGAAGGCAGTCGGGAGGGGCGTCGAGGACGGAAACAGTGAGGACGATGCGGGGTTCGACCACCCGCGCTCCGAGGCGTCGTGCGTATGCGAAAGGCGCAGCGCCAGCAATGAGCGCGGTCGCGCGCGCTCGCCAATGCCAATGTTACGCGACGCACTATTTTTATCTGTCCACTGGCGCAAGAGACACTTCCGCGAGCGGCCCGCGCGCAGCCGCGCCGATCGCGAAACGCTTTATCAGTGTCAGGTATGGCACATTCCTCTCTACCATAGTACTGACAGTAGATTTAATACCAATATACAAACAATCCACGTACAGTATCTAATATTCACCATCACAATGCCGATCGAGTTGACAATAATATATTTTATCATTTTAAAGTGCATAATTTTTATCCCATAGTCGTATCCAGTGCAATATTTCGCCAAGAAGGAGTGGCGCTACTCTGCCGGCCGGTAATTGTGCCTCGCGGGAACGGTCACGGTACCGGTTTTACTGGCACCTTTAAATGTTTAAGCTACGTATGTGATAATTCGGAATTGTTTTAACTTATTAATATACCAGAGCCCCCTCGGCTCGGCGGCGGCGGCGGCGGAGCCGGCACTTACGCATTCCTCTGCCTGCGGCGCTCGTCGTCGACGTCGTCGAGCGGCTCGTGTTCGGCGCCGAACTGTACGTGACGTTCATCGTCGCGCTGGCCGCTCGCCGCGCCCGCGCCACGCCGCGCGCCTTCC
Organism: Phalera bucephala; assembly: GCA_905147815.2. Taxonomy (NCBI): domain Eukaryota; kingdom Metazoa; phylum Arthropoda; class Insecta; order Lepidoptera; family Notodontidae; genus Phalera; species Phalera bucephala. The sequence continues at coordinate 30,425,672 of LR990609.1, forward strand.
ATCTGCGCAAGCACGCTCGCGTCAGTGGCGTCGGAGCCCCGACCCCGAGGCCCCGGCGCACCGACTGACGCGTTTCAAGACCTATTTACCTACCCGCAAAACACATTAAAAAAGAATTTCCCAACAATTAATCTCCTCCCATAGTTGGGGCGTTTATATTAAATAATACGAAGGGCATCGAGATACCGACAAACCAACTATGCCGTGAGGCGGCGGGCGGTGCCAGGCGGCGCGCGTACGCCGAGCGCGCGCTCTGAGGTGGTGCGGTGTCGACCTTGGCCGCGCCAGTCCCCGTATCGATCGCGGACCGGGTGTGCTGGTGGTGCGCCGAGGACGAGCGCCGAGCGCGGCGCCAGCTGCAGGCCTTCCGCGCGCCTACCGCAGCCGCCTCACGGAATTAGGCCGTAGCTGTCTTAACTTAATAAATAAGCAAAAATAGTCTAAATATATTGGTATTTATAAACTGCTCTACCTACATCGACGTAAACCAGCGATGGTTGCGCTTTCATAAGATTTGAATGCAGTATCGCCTGGGTGCAGGGTGGTTTGTACATTGTTATACATTATATTATAACAAAGTGTTATATCTACAGTCTATGTATTCCGGTCTAAGGTACTTTATATTTCAAGACAGGTAAAAACTATGTGAAATGCTTCATTTTACTTACATACATATTTCATTTATTCATGTAGTGTTACTCAAATATTTACCGGATATCTATTGTAATAGATATTCAATGTAATTATCGAAAATCTCTGTTAAATATTAATACATTGTACTTTGATTATTGAAAAGTCAATTTCACTTTAAAATGTCAATAAATAACTTTGAAAAATAGGGTAACTGACTTGACAATATGCACAAATAAATATTTGAAGTCGGTGCCAAGTAACCGACTCACTAACCGACACCCACTTCAAATATTTATTTTATTGCTTTTTGAAGTTGGTTTCACTTTATTTTCAAGTTATTTATTTTACAATTTTAAGTGATTGTTTGCCGTTAAGGAGTCCCCCTGGTGTATCTTCAAAGCCCAAAGTTCAATACCGATGAAATTGAGGTGGGACCACTTCGGAGCTATACTGAACCCAATTCAAAAAAAATCATCAAAATCGGTCCAGATTTGACGGAAATATCGATGAACATACATAAAAAAAAGCATATATACAGACGAACATAGAAGTCGTCTACTTTTTGAAGTCGGTTAAAAATGAGTGGTAACCTTACTTGGGAATGTCACACCGCGCGCGATGGACTACGTGCTGGAAAAAAGTTAACAGGCTTCCGAAAAACAATTGTATTTTATAGCATCCAATTGCTATCCGGCGCGGGGTGCGTACTTGCGGCTCGGAGGCGGTGGCATGCGGCTGCGCGCCGGGGCCCGGCGACACCTCCGAGCTGCCCGGCGAACCTGCGCCAGCGCTGCCTGCACACACAACTGCACGTTACATGACACCTTCGTTTATCCGAATTACTGTTTGAAATCGTTTGATATGATATATTGATAACGTAATAATATAATATTAGTCCTGTTAAGAAACTGTCCCACCGTAGGGCACGGGCCTCCTCTCAGAGAACATAGGCCATAGTCCACCACGCTGGCCCAGTGCGGGTTAGCGAACTTCACACACCTTCGAGAAACTCTAAGGCATGTAGGTTTCCTCACTATGTTTTCCTTCACCGTTAAAGCAAGTGATGATAAATTTTTAATACGCACATGCTTTTTAAAAGACAGAGGTGCGTGCCTGGGTTTGAATCCGAGACCTCTGATTTTGCAGTCCAACGGTCTAACCACTAGGCTATCACTGCTGCACTGCTGCATTGATTACGTGCCACTCGTTAATGTGCCGCCACTATGTTGTCTGTGGTCGGGTGTACTATTGCTCACCTGGCGGCGTAGTCGGCGAGGGCGGCGGCAGCGGCGCGGCACTGTCGCGGCGCGGCTCGAGCGCGGAGGGTGGCAAGCGCGGCGCGGTTCCGCCCTCGCCCCACACCACGCGCTCCATCTCCTCGTCCAGCAGCACCTCGTCTTCGCCGCTCGCCGCCTGCGTACGTCACACGTTAGTGTTGCTACTCTTACACAAGATGACCTATACCTAACCTCGCAAAGCTTGTGTGTGTGTGTGTGTGTGTGAATGATCTACGCTGTTGGCCGCGGGGCCTTTAAAGCTTCACCGGACAAGAGGGCAAGCGTGCAACCACTACGCTCGAGCTAGAAGGGCAAGGGGGCAACTAGCTCAAGGGCGCCTCAAGGAGGAACGGCCTCGGCTTGGGCAGTCGCTATGGAGGAGGTCGTATACCAGGTGTCTCGCCGTGGTGCTCTGCACCGGCCGGCGGGCAAGGGATTCTTCGACCTCGCCGGCGAGGTCGGTGTCTGATCCTGTGTGCGGTATCTGTATCCGAAAGAAGGGATGTAAAGGCATCGAGAGGGTCGGTGAGAACATGCCACGGATGGCGGTAGCGGTTGATAGGAGACGATTTGGGTTCGTCGTCGGCGGCGGCTACGATTAGCGGATTTCTATGATTGGGCGCGTTTGCGAAATATCGGGTTGTTTTGTAAAGTGTCACCTTATTACTAAGGGACATTTTACTCCGCTTGCATATCATCGGGTAAAGACCACCGAGCACAAAGGTTGCTCGGTTACGGACTCGCTTGATGTGCGGTCCGAATGTCATGGTATTGTTTAGGGTGACCCCTAGATATTTAACCTGTTTGACCCAGGGAATATGTAGTTCGAACATGGTCACTTGACCGAGATTACTTCTGGGGTGGCGCAGGGAGGGGCGTGGGGTGGCACCTCTGGAGAAGAACACCGTAGCGCTCTTGTCCGAGTTCACCTCAATACGCCACTTCCTGAACTAGTGCCAACACCCTAGTGGATCACTAGGGTGTTGGCGGCTGCCTAAAGGTTTCTGGTAATGAAACCCTTATTCCTATGCGAGACATAGAGAGCGGTATCATCCGCGAATAGGGCTAGATGCACCGTACTCGAACGAGGAATATTGTTCGTGTAAAGGCTGAATAGGAGCGGGGAGAGAGCTGAGCCTTGCGGGACACGAGCTTGTATGGAGTGGGGGATAGAGCGCGTCATTTCGACGTTATACCGAAAGCCGCGATTTGATAGGAAGTCTCGTAAGATGAGCACGAGTCTGTCCGGCACATCCATTTGGTAAAGCTTGTAGATCAAGCCGTTGTGCCAGACTTTGTTGAATGCCTTCGCGACATCGAAGAAAAGGGCACCCGTGTAGACGGGTTTGGGTTTGTTGATGTGCTCCGTGATGCGGTGCACCTGATGGACGCATGAGTGTTTGGCTCGAAAACCAAACTGCTCATTGATGAGCGTACCCCGGGGCGATTCAAAGACTTTGAGCCGTGCCAGGAGCAGGCGCTCGTAGATCTTTGCCAGGGCGTTGAGGAGACTGACGGATACAAGTTTTACCGGGCTTGGGGATTCCTATGACGTCGGCCTCCTTTCACTGAGTGGGGTAGGTACTGTTCGTCATGGCGGCATTAAAAATGGCCAATAAGAGGCAGATGTGTTGGGCGGGCAAGCATTTGAGTACGCGATTAGAAATGCCATCTGAGCCGGGGGCCTTTTTTTGTTTCAAACCTTTAATCAGGTCCTCGACCTCGGTCTGGGTAATTGGGGGTAAGGAATCGGTTGGGGGGAGTGACGCCCTGCGCTAACTTCCCTGTCGTTTGAATCAACATGAGCCGGGACAACGGGAAGAGACCTAGGAGTGCACTGACCCTCGAGGGTGTCGGCGAGAAGCTCGGCCGTTTAGTCGTCATCGAAGGCTGGGGCTGCGCCTGAGGGGCGGGTCAACGGAGGCATGTCAGACATGGAGTCGGATATAAGGGTAAGCGCCAGCTTTCAGTAAGCCAGGTGCGATGGCGTGAGGCCCTCTAAGAAGTCACTCCAGCGATCATCCCGGACCAACGCGACACGACGCTTTACATCACGTTGCCAGGCGCGCATCCGGGCCCGGTGGAGTAGGAGGCGTACGCTCGGACTAAGGCATTTTTAGCCCAAATAAGTTCCCTGACATCGTCTGGCATTCTAAAGCGGTTAAGATCCTCCGCCTCGACTTGCTTTGACGACCGACTGGAAGCTGATTGGATATGGGCGGTGAAGGCACTTACAGCCTGTGTCGTGAGGGGACGGGGAGGAGTCCGAGCTGAAAGGAAGTGGGGGTGATAAGGGCTCGTTTCGTTATAATAGGCTAGTTATCGTTAAGCTTAGGTATGTTTCAAAGAAATATGATGAAAGTATTTCAGGGTATACCTCATGTTTAGGGGGTTTTCGATTATGTCATAATTAGCGGTAGAACAAAAATTGAACACTTACAGGCCAGTAAGTGTTCAGTTGAGGCAGTTTTCAATAGATAAGCCCATGCTTAAATTGTAAAAATGCAAATGTGTTTTCCTAGGTTTTATTGTCATCAAAGACGGAATAAAGTCTGACACGTCGAAGATTGAGGCCATTTTAAGAAATTAATTACGATCGTTTCTCGTTATGATGAATTTCTTTGGTAGGTTCCTCAAGACTTTTAGTACACTATTAGGGCCTTTGCTTAGCTTATTGCGTAAAGAAGTTCCTTGGGAATGGGACAAGAGTTATGAGCGTTCGTTTGAGAACCCCAAAAGGGTTGGTGGGTAGGGAGGTTTTAGCTCATTATGATCCCAAGTAGCTTTCCCATCGCACCATTTACTTTGTTCCCTACACTTACTCTTCTCTCTATGTCAGCAGTGTATTTTTGATCCTTATTGAAGGCGCATACAAGATATATAAACTAATACACTTGCTCCAGCACATCGTTATCAAACCCAATGATTCAACTCCTGCATAAAATGAGAGTAAAATAGAATGAAAGTTGAGTGGGCCGACGGACGAATCGATAATCTTCTATGTATCTATCTATATCATCACGCTAGATCCTTTGCGGGTAGGCAGAGAGTACAGAGTTCCAGCAGGTTCTTTTCTTACATACCTCCCTGGCTTCCTCTACTCTCATAGTAATCGATAATACAATACGAGATCATCTTCTGATGCCAATATAATTTAATTTGTTTATTAATTTAAATTAGGTCTCTGAATACTATTATTGTATTGTCACTTATAATTTGTCCTTCGTAGATTATAATAAAAAATGTATGTTATTTGCAATATTATTTATATGTATTATGTTGCTGTGCATGAACATGTTTGACCGGGTCGAAATCTGAGCCCAAGTGATGGGGCACGGGCGCAGCGGTCGTTATCAGCATTGCGGCTATCGGGAAATGCGCACGAGATGGCGACTGGTGGTTTGTGTCAGCGTGGTGGGTGGTAGGGATAAGGAGGAGGATAACTAACGTACCTATTGATAATCAAAATTAATAACTTCAATAAAAGTTACTTAATGATTTGTTTTCTTTATTTTTTTACTTCCGCATCCGCCTCGCCTCTACTAAAACGTGCGCACGTGTCCGACACCTAGGGTGGACCGGGCCCGGGCGCTAGCGCTAGCGGGAACGAGACGCAGCGGTTTAATCAATTATTATATTTATCAAAATACAGTCATATCCGAGTCAAGGCTCCGCCGCGCGCCGCTCAGCGCAGGCGCAAGTGTTATTAGATTACACCGCGCGGGCGAGCGGTCAGACCCCGCTGCACATTACATTTTATAGGTTTAATTTAATTACATCGTTATGATGGTAGATGGTGATGAATGATTATGGTACAGTCAGCGTCATATAGGGACTATACTAGGGACAGTCAAGCATACCAAATACTTCGGGACATCCAAAATGATCATTAATATTAAACCAACCAATTTGTATGATAATGAACACAACGCCAGTGGTTTCCAAGCAGCAGCATGTTAATGACAATTTAAATGAACTCATATATTTGATATTGTTTGTGTTCCGGTATATTTGCGCAAGAACGATGTTCTAAACAATTTGGCGGATTGATTGCGTTAATATTAATGATAATTTTGGATGCCCCGAACGTACATGCTAAGACTAGATTACTAATATGAATTAGGTATCGGCGCGAATGTATGTTTGCTAAGAATATAGCCGCAGCCATGTAACAGTAACACGTATTAATAAAAAATCACAATATATAAGTAAATGTGTTGTCTAATAACGCGATTTGAGGTCACAAAATCACTATAACGCAAGCGAAACTACTTTCCATACACCAGTTTCTTGTTATTTGATATATTGACTAGTAAATAAAATACCGACTTAAAGTTACAAAAATAAATTTGAGAATCAGTGTTGCCAACTAAACCACCATTTGGTGTTCCCGTTTTCATGGGAAAATTTTAGATGATTTTGTCACTTATAATTATGTACTATGCGAATACCTATTTTAATAATTTTGTTGGTTCCCAAAGAGTGCAATTTTATTAGAATATTATGAATAAAAATAAACTATTTGCTCAAAGGGAATATTGTATATAATTATTTATTACATAATTGGCGTACTATGGATCCGGTAAAGAATAGCTCCACCCCATTAGTTCTCCCGCCTTTTGTAGAAAGCAATTGGGAAATTAACCAGGACTTCTGCTCTCCTTTTTTATCCTAGTAATCTTTCTTGTGTCGTGGGTACGTTTACAAACATGAGAATTACACAAATAAATACCCAGACCTAAACAAAATGTGCGAGTCCCACAAAAGATTTGTACTGTGCGGGAATGAAACCTGCGACTATTTAGTCTAGTAGCCGGAGCAGCCTACTGCACTTAACGTCTGGACAAAGAAGTCGTCACTGTAAACAGGAAATTGGCAATATAGTTTTCCTAAGTTTTTTGAAGAGATAGTCATTTTCCATTTATTTTACCCGCTCTAAATAGACTACAACTACCAACCTGCGTATTTTGAAGATAATGCAATAGATAATGCTAGGTGCGTTTTTATTTATAACTCATTCAATAATATTTTCATAGCTTGACCACATACCCTAATGACCATTATTAACTAATATCCAAATAATCTGTACAACAATTCTAGTTTCATACTGAATAAAATTAACTACTATAATAATTCATTTTATTTACTTATATATTGGATTCTAACTGAAATGTAACGGAGTAAATTAAAAAAAAATGTAATAAATAATATAAATAGCATTACTGGATAGCGGCGGCGGCGGGAGTGGGCCCCAGCCGTCTCTACAGGCGGAACGAACCTGAAATGTCTTTGTCGCTTACCCACATTTGCGTACCCTCGGGTGCCATGTGTCGCGTCAACTGTCGCTCCGAGGATGAATGTCGCTACGGAATTGTACATATGCAATCCGTCATAATATTTCTAGGAAAACTGCCTAGGAATTCCATATTATGCCTACTAAAATGCCCAAAATCGCTAGGAAATTATGATTATTTTTGTACACATTTTTATTTTATTTGGAAAACAGTACAGTAAGAGCATATCTTAACTAGTAACATTTTAGTTCAGAATAATACACATTTACAATATTGATTGAACAATATTTATTTAATGAAAAACAAAGCGATAACATTTAAAACTAATGAAATGTAAAGTAGTAACAAAAATGTGTCTAATACCGAAACATTATCTAGGAATTTCTTTTAATTTCCTAAACAGCTACCTGAAATGTATTGAATTCAGGATTTAGTTAGAATGCAGTATGTAGAGTCCAGGCAAGGTATTTTAACCCATTTTTCCTATACTTAATGTTACTTCTATTAGAAACTTGCTATGCGACTAACGAAAATTGAAAAAATATGAACAAATATTTATTTCCAAAAACTTTTTGAACAACTATTTCACTTCCTTCTTGCACCAACGTGGTACGCTACTATCCTCCTCGAATCTGCGTGGGAAAGATGGTCAGGATCTTTCACCCTTAGCCCTGTAAGGTGCACAGGGCCGGTGCTAAGAGCCGTCTAGGATATTGGTGCTAAAGGTTCTTTGTCAGGTGGTACGACGAGCAATAACCCGTCATTGGGCCCTTAGCGTGAAAGATCCTGGGTGCCAGAGCGGGCTGTGCCTCTGTCCAAACACTTTCACTTCCGCTAAGTGGGATTAGCTCTTTTCCGATTACGCTCGGCCGCTTTCTTCTCGGACATCACAATCTTACAGAAGGAGGCTACCGTCTCTCATGCTCATTCTCTTATCAGCATAGTCGATAGGGGAGACCAGGGATGGTTGACTATAGGTCTGGGTTGACTTCCAATAACTTGATCTACTTGAAAGGGTTTCGTTATCCAACTAGGCACGAGAAACCGTTTCTTTCTACGCTCCGCCACCAGGAACGCCGCATCGCATACTCACGCCGTTCAATAGAAGTAGTATAATTGTTGGGGATGACGCCTTTAACTTATTATAGATTAAGTAGATATAAGACTCCGTAATAGAATAAGTTTATATAATAGTCATCATCATCATCAGTCTATAGCAGTCCACTGCTGGTCATAGGTCTCTCCAAGTGCACGCCACTGGGTACGATCCTCGGCTACTCGCATCCAGTTTCTGCCAGCCGCCCTACTAAGGTCATCGCTCCACCTAGCCTGAGGGCGCCCTGCATTACGTTTGCAAGTCCGTGGTCTCCACTTAAGAACTCGTTTGTACCAGCGGTCATCGGTTCTTCGGCTAATGTGACCGGCCCATTACCACTTCAGCTTATTAATCCGGTAGACTATGTCGATAGCTTTGGTTCTCTGTTGAATGACTTCGTTCTGGATTGTTACCTTCAGAGAAACTCCGAGCATAGCCCTTTCCATAGCTTGCTGAGTGACTTTAAATTTATGAACCAGTCCAACCGTGAGTGTCCACGTTTCGGCTCCATAAGTCATTACGGGCAGGACGCTTGAAGACTTGTGTCTTTAGGCTTTGTGGAAAAGGCGATGTAAATACTCGACGTAATTTCCCAAATGCCGCCCAGCCCAGCCGTATTCTTTAGTTGACCTCTTTCTCGAAGTTGTTTTTCCCCAACTGCAGAGTTTGCCCTAGGTAAATATATTTTTGAACAACCTTGATAATAGCGATATGTACTACAACACGTCGTATATAATACTAAAGTCATGTAATAGATAGTAAGGCAGAAGAGTTGTAACCCTAGAAAGCGACAGATAGATCCTAAGATAAAAGAGTTCTTACCTTAGAAAGAACCAAATTGTACACATATGATTAGTGAATATACGCAATAAAGCTCACTGCAACGACCGGTAGTTTTGTACCCAAAAAATTACATTAGCGCGCGCGAGACCGTGCCGCGTACATTTACGCGCCAACATGTTCGCGCGTGCCGAGGCATTGTCTTGGTCCCATATCCAGGACCTGGCACCATGGCATGCACGCCCGCCGGACAGGAGGCCCTACCCACGCGACTGGGCCGTGCCCAGCGATGATACTGTGGGGCCTGCTCGGTACTTGACCTCCGCCGCCCACTGCAGTTCGCCCTAACGGCTCGCCGTTGGGGCTTGAGCGCGTGCGCGGCGACGACACTGGACTTGACACCGTGGAAGACAGAAGAAGGACTGGACGAAGTCAATGTCGTAGCTGGTCGCCTGCTGGGCTTCTCCAACGAGTCACACCCGGGAGAGCTTGACCGCACGACGGTGTGAGGAGCGCTACATCATCATCACCCTCACTGTCTTCCAGACCACCGGATTTGACTCTCTCAACCCTCTAATACCCCATCTTTTCCTCCCTAAACCTCCCTACCCACACTATACAACATTATAACACTTATTGTGAAGATATCGACATATTTGGTTTGAGTCCCTTAGCATTTAAAACAAGTTTTAGGTTATATCCCAAGTCTCTCATGTGGTAACATATAGACCGCGTTTATACACTATTAGCATAATAGTAATATGATTGTAACATAAATACATGACCTTTTACTAATCTCTTAATTTTAAGCAACAAGCTACTGTATTGTAATTGTACTGTATTGTACAGATAACGTAGTGTGTAACCCACTACGTTATCTGTGGATAGCGTAGTGGGTTACACACTTATTTAATACTAGCTTTACCCGCAACTTCGTTCGCGTTATTTTTTAGCGTATATTTTACAGACCTAAGTTTTTAGTTTGAGACAACAGATAGCCTATGTATATCTTTTCCCTGGATAAAATCTATTCACTTTCCGAATTTATCGATATAGATATATAAGATAGATAGAAGATGAAGAGTTACTTCGTAAGGAGACGAACCTGAGTGCAATATTAGTACGCGAAATCACACATTTTAACGTACCATTACAGCTCGCGACGAACCATCATTAAAATAATAAGTTTTACGGTTTATCCCGCAATAATACGAGATTGCTTGGATTTTCCGGGATTGAAAAGTATCTTAGATTTTAATTTAGAGTATATGTTATTACCATACCAAGTTTCATTGAAATCTGTTCGATAGTAAATGCGTGATTGAAACACAAAGAGACATACAGACAGAAAGACAGACAGACAGACAATAATTAAAAAAAAAAATTTCGGCCTCTATATCGATAAGGAAGTGTATATATAATTATAATTAAAATAAATAATAATATTAGCCCTGTTAAGAAACTGTCCCACTGCTGGGCACGGGCCTCCTCACATACTGAGAGGGTTTAGGCCATAGTCCACGACGCTGGCCCAGAGCGGGTTGGCGAACTTCACACACCTTCGAGAAACTCTTAGGCATGCAGGTTTCCTCACGATGTTTTCCTTCACCGTAAAAGCAAGTGATAATTAATTTTAAATACGCACATGCTTTCGAAAAGACAGAGGTGCGTGCCTGGGTTTGAACCCGAGACCTCTGACTTTGCAGTCCAACGGTCTAACCACTAGGCTATCACTGCAAGGAAGTGTACCTCAATTAAAATTTTCAAAACATATTCAAAGTACAGATTCGGCTCGGTTACAGTTTTATAATACGGGATTGCTTGAATTTTCCGGTATGAAAAGTATCTTAGGTTTTAAGTTGAGTATATGTTATTACCATACCAAGTTTCATTGAAATCTGTTCGGTAGTATTTGCGTGATTGAAACACAAAGAGACAGACCGACAGAAAAACAGACAGACCGACAATAATTAAAAAAAAAAATAGTTCCGGCCTCTACATCGATAAGGAAGTGTACCACAATTAAAATTTTCAAAAAATATCGAATGTACAGATTCAGCTCGGTTACAGTTTTATTATATAGAGAAGATAGATAGATATAGATAAATAGAAGAAGATAGATAGAAGACGAACCCGAGTTCAATATTAGTAGGCGAAATCACACATTTTAACGTAACATTGCAGCTCGCGACTAACCATCATTAAAATAATAAGTTTTATGGCTTATCCCGTAATAATACGGGATTGCTTGAATTTTCGGGGATAAAAAGTATCTTAGATTTTAAGTTAGAGTATAAGTTATTACCATACCAAGTTTCATTGAAATCTGGTCGGTAGTATTTTAATTGAGGTACACTTCCTTATCGATATAGAGGCCGAAACAATTTTTTTAGGGTTGATAGGCTGATAGGGTTGATCGCGGACTGTGGCGTGAACACTCTTATGATGGCGCCCCCTCGCGGGATCTACGCGTTTCTCTGCGGGATCTCCCCGAGACACTCCGACGCCAACACCTTGGTGTCATTTATAAAGGCCAGGCTTAAATGAGTTACTGTGATGCGTGGCGGGCCTAGTCCCAATAAAAAGCTAGGAACAATAATTAAGTTTCTTATTGATAGCAAGCACGACTTCGAGCAGTGGTAACGTGCTGTGCGCTCGCGCCGCCCGCCTCTAGCACGTGCGCTTGCGCTGAATAAAACTTTATGTCCCATTAGGGTCAAGTGAAACAGCACTTGTCTAAAATGGCAAAGGTTAGCGCGCGTATTGGCGTTAGGTACATACGTATGCACATATAATTGTAGTGTGAGGCGGCGCACGCGCAGCGCCGAGCACGTCCGCCCGCCGACGACACACAAGATTACGATTTATTAGCTCCCTTCCGCTGGATTATCATTATATCGATTGCTTTGGGAATGTTTCCCAATGCTGACAGCACTTTTTTCATTAATAATTTCTTGACCATGGATTTAGTGTCCTACAGTCGTTTACTTTAGGTGTGTGTGTGAATGATCTACGCTGTTGGTCGCGGGGCCTTTACAGCTTCACCGGACTAGAGGGCGAGTGTGCATCCACTACGCTCGAGCCAGAAGGGCAAGAGGGCAACTCGCTCAAGGGCACCTCAATGAGGAACAGCCTCAGCTTGGGCAGTCGCTATGGTCGCTATAATTGGATGCATTGTCGCAGGTTGTAGCCTTTTTATTAAAGGCGCGAATAGGTTCGAGAACAAGATCGGAATGGAGATCGACATTCCGTATGAACCACGGGGCTCCGACGGCCTTGCGGAGGAAACGGGATTGAACCGTTTGGAGTCTATCAATATGAGAGCGGGCGGCGTGCCCGAACACCTAACAAGCGTACGTCATGATGGGCCGTATACAAGTTTTGTCAAGTGTCACCTTATTCTTAAGGGACATATAACTCCGCTTGCAGATCATCGGGTAAAAAAGACCGAGCACAAAGGCTGCTTGCTCGGTTACGTACTCACTTGGTGTGCAGTCCGAAGATGCCTTTGACCTGTATGATCCAGGGAATAGGTCGGTCGAACATGGTCACTAGACCGAGATTACTTCTGGGGTGGCGCAAGGAGAGGCGCGGTGTTGGACCTCTGGAGAAGAACACCGCAGCGCTCTTTGTCCGGGTTTACCTCAATACGCCACTTCCTTAACCAATCGCCAAGGGTATTGGCGACTGTCTGAATGTTTCGGGTAATGAAATCCTTATTCCTATGCGAGACATAGAGAGCGGTATCATCCGCGAAGAGGGCTAGATGCACCTTACTTAAAACAGAAATATCGTTCGTATAAAGGCTGAATAGGAGGGGGAGAGAGCTGAGCCTTGTGGGACGCCAGCTTGTATGGAGTGGGAGGTAGATACCGCGCGACCGAAAGGCGCATTTCGATATAGTGCGGTCTCGTAAGATGAGCACGAGTCTGTCCGGCACGCCCATTTGGTAAAACTTGTAGATCAAGCCGTTGTGCCGGACTTTATCGAAAGCTTCCGCGACGAAGAAAAGGGCACCCGTGTAGACGGGTTTGGGTTTGTTGAGGCCAGTGAGGATGCTCCGTGATGCGGTGCACTTGATGGTCCGAAGAGTGCTTGGCTCGAAAACCAAACTGCTCATTGAAGAGAATACCCTTGGACGATACAAACAGTCGTTTACATAGACTAATGTTTTCAACAAGTTCTAACCGACACTTGCTCAGTCAGTGATGCCGGTATAGAATAAAAAAACAACAATAAAAAAAGCTTGCCGTATCTAAAGAAATAACTATATAGTCCAAAACATAATGAGGATGATAAACACGCATAAAAGAGTTAGTATAAAAATTGGCATGGGGATATTTTTATGAAGACTACTTAGTTATATCGTTTGGGGGAAAAATCGACAATGGCTATTGGTCCCGACTTGGCAGTGTATTGTGGCAGCGGCCGGTGCGGAGCGAACGCGGAACAAAGCAGCGACGCGGCGCGGAGGACGTCGACGGAGCGCGCCTAAACCGCTCACAACACAGTTTTATTTACATTTACTTCGCACGGCACTTACCAATTACCATCGAAATCACTAATCTTATTCAGATGCTAATTACTGAGTTCGTCGATAGCCCCGTCGCTGCCTCTGTTGACCGTCCCGCAGAGTTAGGCAAAAATTTTTTGTGAATCAATTAATTTACAATTAAAATATTCCGGATTTCGTCACAGATAAACTGTGGTTCTAAAATGCCCGATGTTTTGAGTGCTCTCCAGGACCCGTGATCACGTAAGGGACTGAGGCGTTTGGCGTCCAAAGTCATGGTTATTCCGGAGTACCTCAGGGGGATTAATTAAATTGAAAATGAAATTGCAATTTATTGATCCTACAATTGTAAAATGCCCAACATTGCCGTCCCGTATTCTCTGGTCTCAGGAGATAAGTAATACCTAATTTACTTCATTCATGACCAGTCCGACGAACCTTGTGGACCGAGCCGCGGTCTCCTGAATTTTTAACAAACTTAGATAGTATATAGTAAACATTTTTACTTATGTGGTAGGTACAGGGTTCATTAATCCCGACTAATGCCGACGACGTCGGTACACCACGTTCAGCCACTAGTAAAGCGTGCGAAGTCTTGTTGGCGTTGCATAAATAATTTTATGGATGTCTATTCAATGTGTCAATGTATTATGTCTATTCGTGGGTCCTTTAAAGGTGAACCAATTAAAATTTTATAATTGAATAATAATTATGATCCGTAAAAGTGTCATGGCGCTTTTCAAATAAGGTTCATGAGATCACAAGAAACCAGTCATTATTGAAATAATATCAATAAAAACTTTTTACGCAACAAGAAAACGAGACCTTAGCGGTCCAATTACGTCGCGTTCATCGACCCGCCCGCTCGGCCTCCCTCGCCGTGACAACAGTGGGGAAGGTCGCGGCGAAACGTTGTTTACTCGCTACTCGGAACTCGATGCTCCCTACCCTGGGAGAAGATTCGTCTTCGACTAGTGTAAGCTCTGCGTGTCGGCGACCGCCGGCGGGCGGCGGCGCCGGGCGGCAATGTCACGGCCGCCCGCCGCGCAGCGACAGGTGCCAGCTGACGCGTCAGCCGCGACCGGTTCCCTCGCACGGTGGCAGTTGCCGATCACACTGACGTGTTCTAATCATAATCTAAATACGCGGCGTCGAGCCAAGTACTGAAAAGAAAGGGACGAAGCATCGTTCGGGTGCTCTATTGATATAATAAAATTGATGGAAAAGAAAATTTTATTTAGACTATATTTTATTAGCTTTAGAGATAACAATGACAAATTATTTCTAACTCCCTATTTTTGAGCCATCCATGCCTCGAAATCACTTAACGAAATATACTCCATTAAATTATACATGAGGTATGCCTTCGATTTGCCGATAATATCGTAGACTTAGCAGAGACCCTGGAAGACATTGACATCATGCGCGATGACCTCAGTAAAGCTTCTCAACAAGAGGATCTTAAAATGAACATGGACGAGACGAAGATCACGTCAAACGTTCACGTCATACTCAATCCTGGATAATCTACAATCAAAATATTTGTTTTTGTTTTTTAAATAAAACCGCAACCCTACACTAGGATTTATTCCTGTGTCGTGGGTTCGTTTACAAACATGAAAATTCACATACACAAATACCCAGACAGTGCGGGATTCGAACCCGCGACTATTAGACACAGTGGAACCAAAACCATTGCGCTAAATCGTCAGTCATTGAAGACGTTTATGTGTAACAAACAGTCCAGTAAGATAGGTCCAACTTCGAGAAAGGGGTTATTAGTGGAACAGCTCGACTGGGCAGCGTGCGGGGACAGCCACCTAACGTCTTCTCGGCCCATATGCCCCAGTATCTCAAAATAAAGTCTTTAACCAGTGTTGCCATGATGTATGGCACTGATACATGCATGTTCACCCCCTCACAAGAAGGCACCCAATAAAGTGCAATGAAGCGCGAAACTAGTTTCCCTACGAGATCGGATAAGAAACGAGGAGATCCGCAGAAGAACCAAAGTCACACATAGCGCTCTGAATTGCTGAATTTAAGTGGCAGTGGGCGGGGCACATCGCTCGCAGAACTGACGACAATTGCGGCAGAATACTTGTCGAGTCGCGACCACGTATCCGTAAACGTTGACTAGGCTCTTCATTCTGCGATTATATGCCATACATACACCTTTCTGTAGGTATGTACATAGTTGTTAACAAGAGTAAGCGAACTAGCATCGTAGGTACTGTGTATACTATTTGTAGTAATTCGTGGTATCAAGTCCATCAAGGTTGCGCGCGATAACGGCTGCGTGCGGCAGCACCGGACTGCAGCCCGGCGCGGACACACCGCGAGCCGCCGCACCGACCTATAAACGTATTTGGAAAAACAATACGCGTAAAGAACTGACGTCACGTAAAAACATATTACCCTCAATCTTGTAACTTCAAATAAATATATGTGAGTATAACTACACATAAATTAAGGTTGCCAGTTGCTCGGTTGTTCGACTGTTTTCAGCCCCTTTTCAGCTCATTGTTCATATTCGGTATGAGAAAAATACGTAAGCGATTCGCTACATTCAACGTGACGTGTTATACTCCTAGAAACAAGAGTAGGCCTGTATGACAAACACTACAATCAAAAGTATTATAAGTGGGACACGCGGTCACCGCCGGCTGCAGGCCGCCGTGGGCGCCGCTCGTGCCGTCATCACCGACTCAAACCCGCGCGCACCCACACTGCCGTCGGTTCGGCAGGCAGGGGCTGGGCATACACAATTTGCATCGCCATAGATCTCATATTTAGTCTTAGAATATAACTATTTACTAATGTATAAATCTAACTGTGGTTGTTCTATTTTAAGTAACACAACAGATATAGGATATCTGTGATTAATGTTATTCTGTTTTGTGTTGTACTTTCTCGTATGACGCAATGTTATAGTAGTAGTAATATTCAACATAATGCTTTATTCGGCGTTAGTAGATTACCTGTGGCGTCTCTCACAAAGGTTTTATCTTTTAGATAGGTACCTATAATTATGAAGCACAGTGGCGGAACCATTTGAACCAACTTCAGAAAAGTAGGAGTTGTGAAAATGTTTTCTATTTTTATTTATGTTAACCGACATTTTCGTCGATTGTTCGCCAAATTTCAAACAGTTTGTATATCTCTCCGTAGGTCCTTTCAGATATAAGATTACGCGTCCGGTTCGTATATCTAAATTCACGATTATATTTCAAAAAAAAAATTGCGTTAATTACATAAATCGTTCAAAAGCAAATGTTTATTCGTTTCGTCGTCGCGGGCGCAGCGTCGGTCAGTGGCGACGGCGTGCCTAATTACATATTGTGCGAGATGGTGTCATCGCGCCCAGGCCGCGCGGCCGACACTTACGACAAAGGTGATCTCGGTTCGCTCCGCCCTACGCTGCGTCGGCGCCCGGGCGCCCGCGCCGTCCGCTGCATCGCCACCATGGCGCGTGATCTGTCGACCGGTGCCCTTGGCGATTTGGGTATGGGTGACGCGCGACGCGCCCGTCGGACGTCGCGCAACCGACATGTAGACACTCAACGATGCTCGCGCGGCCACCTTTACTTCTTTACCAATTCAGGATTAAAAAAGAAAATGGGTAAGTAAGAAAACGTAATATACTTCAGGGAGCAACTACGGTCGTTCTGGTGATCTACCGGTGTGTGTCTTGTGTCGATCTGTGGGGAGGGCAATGTGCCGCAGTTGACATCTTTCGACTGATTGATATCGTATAGATACCTTAAGTTAGTTTTTTATTAAGTAGACTTGCATTCGAAGAGGGATGCGCGTGGACAACGACAAAGTTTAGATCGCTGTGGGGGCATGTTCTCACTCGGGGCTTAAGAAAACTTCTGGCATATAGTCGATGAAGCCACCCCGAGGAGGGGGTGACCACAGCGAGTGGTGTGTGCAAGTGGCACCACACGCTGCGGGAACACCCTCGCAGTGCGGAGTCACTAGTTCCGTAGGGAGGGTTGGGGATTGTGGTTTTCTCCCTAGACGTACTCAAACGATCAAGTCAAGAAAGCATCATCGGTCCATTGCGTTCGAAGATCCCAGAGCTTCTCTGCCGTGTCGAAGATGACCTCTCTTTTTTTTAGTAGTATAAAGTCCCAGATACCTCAATCTTCTCTCTACAGGTATGGGATCTTTTAATTATCATGGAATCATCATCATTTTGAAAAAACATCATGGAACTCAACACTCTTATCACTATTTGTTTAGTACTCGTCATGTTGTGTACTCGTGTCTTTTCTTCTAATCCTCATGCGCCGACGTGTCACAATGATAATCTAGAGCCAATATTATGTTATCCTATTTTTTGACGTGTTTTTTTTTTATTAAGTACTTTATATATACATAGTTTAAGTCGCTCGCAGCGCTGCGTGTGTGTGTGTGGCCGCGGGGCCTTTACAGCTTCACCGGACAAGAGCAGCGATGCGATACCGTATTGTACTCAGCGCTCACAAAGGTTACCAAGCATTAGGCGTGTGTGAATGATCTACGCTGTTGGCCGCGGGGCCTCTACAGCTTTACCGGACAAGAAGCATTAGACGTGATAAGTCTAAGATGGGTGACTGTTTGAGGTGTTCCCATTAACGAGCTTCTCTGTCTCGATATACGCGCCAAATCGCCGGTCCCGTCTGCCACTTGCGGTAGTACGCCAAGTTGGTGTTTGACAAGCTGCCCAGGCAGAGAGCCACAAACCTGCCTCGACAAATTCTCGCTTGTTCCACGTAGAGAATAGTTCGTGCACCAACATGAACTATTCTCTTCTCTCTCGCTACGTCTTTTGGAAGATACCTTTTAGCCAATAGAGGGGCAGTACGTGGTGTTGACAATAAATGCGAGACAAACCAGCTTAAACACGCTGCGCACGTGACGAATGTTAAAAATATGGATGTCAGTTGGATTCTTGATTTTGTACCTAAACAAATGTATTCGAACTACGCTTACAGCATGAGACACAAATACTTTAGCTCACAACACTTCATATAATTTAATGTACCAAATAGAAAACAACAACCTGTCGCTCGCGACGGTGGAGCAGGCGAGCGGCGCGCGCCTGCCGCCACGTGCCACTACAATACGCGAAAATTGTGCAAACTAAAAGAGTCGCCATATTTATATAATATTCCACCTACAAAGAGTGCGTATACGATTTTATGGCCTATCTTAGTTCCAAAGCACATTGTTCTGCGCTCGTACATGATTTGCCCCAGAACCAACAGCAATGAAAAAATACTTGCATGATTTCAAATCACCCATAATTTTTTTTAAATCATTTTTAATTAATCGGACATGCGGGAAAATTGCAATATTGCACAAAAAGTATTAGATTTTGAGGATATAATTTAGTAGCCATTAATACGTATGAGGTTATATTATGTGTGTTGACATTCAGTAAAGATGTCGACGACTTCGATATAAGTACTTACAATGCTTTGAAATAATCGTTAAATAGCTACATGATGATGGCATGGTAAAAATGTTTATGGTTGTGAGGCAATTTTCGACAATGTCCTTTTACTAGTAATACTAGTAGGAACATAAGTGTAGTGTACGGTGCGAGGAACCACAGAAATCGTAATGATATAGTATGGGTATAACCATAGGTGCAAGATAAAGTATAAATTCCAGTGTATGATTGTGTAATGAAACTGCAAGTGTTACGGTCCGCGCCTGATTGAGCACTAATTTATCATCAGAGGTGCAACCGCTTTGTTGCCGTAGGAAGATGTAGTCTTATACCCGGTTTAAAACACTGCCGACTGCCGCGTCAAGTGAGGAGAGCTTAGTAATAGTGTCCGAGCGAAACTAGTTTTTACAGCCAAAGCGAAAACCGAAACCGAAATCCTTTTAAGGATATTTATACTTTTATATTCAAATAAATATTTTTCAAATTTTAACTTTACATGTGCCTTTTATAATGTAAATAAGCAGTTAAATGATGTTATCTAACTGCTCGTTTTCAGTTGAAAGCATGGGCTCTTTGCTCAGTTTATTTTATGAGAATACCATAAGGCATATGAAGAGATCTTTCTTCAAATCGATTAAATTGTTGAATCGAATTCGAAATTCAAGAATGTCGACTGTACTTGAAAAGCATGTCGATTTAAAGAGCATTTTTTTTAATTTATTTTAAGTAAAATAATCTCGGGTTCAAACCCAGGCACGCACCTCTGTCTTTTCGAAAGCATGTGCGTATTAAAAATTAATTATCACTTGCTTTAACGGTGAAGGAAAACATCGTGAGGAAACCTGCATGCCTAAGAGTTTCTCGAAGGTGTGTGAAGTTCGCCAACCCGCACTAGGCCAGCGTGGTGGACTATGGCCTAAACCCTCTCAGTTTGAGAGGAGGCCCGTGCCCAAAAGTGGGACAGTTTCTTAACAGGGCTAATATTATTATTAAAATAATCTATCGATATTAATTGATGTGAAGTACTGAATTAGTGAATCGATTCAAAAACTTCTTACATCGGACAGATTCACTTCATAGTGCCACAAGGAATTTTGGCTCATAGATGGCTTTGGTGTGGTTAATATTTAGTTAAATTTTTCTACTTCCAAGGAGATATTTAAACAGGTGTCTGCACACGGTCATTAATTGAAAAAAATAACTTCGGTAAACCTCATAGTAAACGACAACTCTGTGACTATCATGGTGTGACATTTCACTTAATAACAGCTTTAGTTCCCTTGTCGAACTGTATTTACAATAAGAAATAGTTATAATTAAAAACTTGTTTTAAAAAAAAACTTTTTTTTTAAAACAAGTTTTTATTGCGAAACTCGAAGGAAAATATCTTGCTTTGCTGATGAGTTCCTATGACCTCCTTTTGGGTCAGACTCTTCTCCCCACCAAGGTATTGTATGTTTGGCGAATACTATGGACCCCCTTCTATCTCATTATTATTAAAATCCACAGGTCCTGGTCTCTGGCAACTGAGGGTTATAGAAAACAAATTCTTAACATGATGGCGCTATCCTGTTTATCTTCAAGATTCGTAATCATTCAAGATTCGTTACTGATAACGAATCCTAGATCTGAATCCAGGAGACTACCTAGAACTATAGCACTAGACAAAACAAATTCAACACGGCCAAATACGAAGGGGTTATATTGTGTAGTTTAATTCGACCTCGATTTTAGTACATTCGATCACAATAATGGATAAGACCATAGATGAATGAGACGTAAAACGTCATGTAAGCATTGATTAGGTCTCTAATGTCGACAGGTATCACTCAGGTATCCTGCATGGACTGGGCAAATAAGAAACGTTTGACCGTCGATTAAACAACACCCAGTTTTTACCGAGTATCGAGACAAACTCCTGGGTCAGTTTAAACATTTAACTTCCACTATGATAATAAAAATTGCTTTTAATTAACATATTTGCATTTTCACTCCCTTCATATCCATATATATCAATCAACCATATTCTATCAACCCATGTAACATCATATCATGGCACAATATGAGATATGTCTATCACGTCTTGACATGTGTTTTTCAATGTCTATCCCTAATAAGACGTAAGAACAACAATTTACAGCGTATCTCTTCTCTACTTATTCAGCGACGCCCGGTCCGGGGATCGGACCCTGAAACAATCAGGGCTCTGGTTGGTTGAGCAAACCGTAGCCTTTTTGTGGCTGTGTGTGTGAATGGTCTACGTTGTTGGCCGAGGGGCCTTTACAGCTTCATCGGGCGGGAGAGGAGTGTGCGACAACTGTTTAACATCGTAAATATTGCTCTGCGACGACGCACACCACACACAACATGTCCATCATTTTAGGAAATTTAGCTAAATATTTGGTTTAGATAAAACATAAATTATACTTACTAATGATTATATGAACATTTTGTTATAAAATGCCCCAGCCGACCGAATGGAGGCTCCAGAGGAAAACTGCATTGCGATTTATTAGCACCGGTATGAATAGCCATGCCGTTACTAGTTACATTTATAATATATACAAGGTGTAACATAAATAACGCAACACCTGAAAGTATTTTCTTCTAAATTGGCAAGTGTATCGATTCCAACAATTTTTAAAGTTAGTTATATTTTTTAATTTTTAAAAAATGCTGTTACTCGTTTGGTTTGCTGTATTAAACATAAATTTAATAATTATTCAAAGCGTTACGGCTATTTTACATGTTTGTCTATCACACGCACCCCAAAACGCATGCAAAAGTTAATTATTAAATTTTATGGTGAATTAGGGTACCAAAGAGTTTAAAAAAAATGGTAGATAACCCCCTTAAAATTGGAAGTTTGATTTTCGTAGTGAATTTGTAAAGCAATAGTCTAATAGGGGTGTAAGAGGTCTTGCGTTATTTATGTTACATCTTGTATATTTTTTTTAAGTTCCCCATTAATTACTGCCAAACAAAACGTCTGTCATTCGTATGGACAATATATCTTGTGATGTTTTATAAGGTTCTTTCTGAATTATACGACGCGTGCACTGACCTGAGGGGCGAAGCCCAGGAACGAAAGCTTCCTCTTTCCGCTGCTCATGTCGTCGAGTGCGTGCGCGATGCAACGATGCGAGTGCGCCGGCACACGTGTTTTCCGAGCGCCGGCGGCGGAGCGACTGTGCACGGGCGCCCGCGCCGCGCGCCGGCCGCCGCGCCGTCTGCGCACGCGCGCACGCTGCCCACTGGACGCTGCGCACTGCACGCCCAACCTGTGCGCACACATGTATGTACGTGCCCCTTAACAATTACAGTTTTGAAATTTAGAATTGACGAGCAGAAGTGAGTAATTAACAGCATGGTACAGGTGGCGGGATGTTGAGCAGGACCCCCGTACTTCACGCCGTGACGCACGCACTAGCGACCGGCCTACGTCCTCCGCGCGTCTCTGACTCTGGCGGTGGTAAAGTCCGACAATGGTCAGGTAAGTGTTTCTGTGATGATGCCGGCGACTGCAAGGTTCCTGCGCCTGCACGCGCATAATTTGAAAAATTCTTTCGTCACCTGGTCATACGTTCCTTTATTATAACGTAGTGAACCTAGTTAAGTATAGTTTAGTTTTGCCATGGCGGCTGAAAGGGGTCTAGGTATCTACCAGCGGGCCGCAGGTGCAAAGTTCAGGCTCGGCTGCGAGGGCAGGGGTGTGTGAAGTGCGGAAGGCGCTGGCGTCGATCGTGCGCTCAGCGGCGCGCAGATCGGTCCCACCGGCGGCCGCAACGCCCGCGCTTGACGGTGCTGTGACCGCACCACCCGCCCCGCCGTGCCCGCGCCGACACCGTCATGAACAATTCAACATACTAACAGGAATAAGCTTGCAACAGACGTTTTTCTGGATTCAAATATTTGCACAGTCGTAGCGTATTTTGTCCAATCTCAAATAAATTAGAATCATGACGATAAATATCGAATTTCCATTAAATACCTATCATAGTTTATGGGCCATTGGGCTCCACCCAATCGCAAAAAAATTGGACTCATCTTTGTTTACTTTTGATTATGCAATGACGTCATATATACGTCATTATGATTTTGCCATGGATGTCCATACAAAACGGATAGAGCACTATGCGAAAAAAACGACGACAAGGATATTCACCTAGAGCTCTACGTCTCTATCTAAGGAGGGCGACCATACATTGGTATAATTAGGGATTTAATGATTAATTCATATTGTTATAATTACAAGTATTGTACAGATACTGCCTCATTGGTCTGGTGGCAAAGCGCATCGCTTTGTGATCACGAGGTCCTGGGTTCAAATCCTAGGTCGGACAAATGTGGTTTTTCTAACGAAAAAATCCCAGTACGAGTACGGAGTCTGGAATTGTGCCCAGTATATGGCAATAGGCTCGCCCCCTATTACATGGGAACTAACATTGTCGGCGAAACGTGGGTGTACTCAGTACACCTCTGCCACCCCCTCTGGGGAATATAGGCGTGACGGTGTTTTTTTTTTATTGTACAGATTCGGGATAGGCAAGCTATTTATTTTATCCAAAATTTTGTTATATGCAGTAGGTAAATACATTCCGAATAATATGTGAAGTAGGTACTTGATCAAGTGCTAGAGTCTATTTAATGAAAACTGCATGGAAAATGGCGACAAATTGAAATGAATTAGGTCGTGCAACCCCGTATGAACTGGAAATAAATGGGTTTGATGCTTAAATACTATTATGGCTACGGAATAGTAGGTAGAGTAAAAGGAAAAATCGTATAAATAAGCATTTTATGATTTTAAGGAACACATAAACAAACAGGAGAGTGGGTAGGGAGGATTACATAGATAAATTTACATAAAAATTTAAAAATATTACAATCTGATTGATACGTCCTTTGTTTTCTGCTAAGAGAACCTGATACTTATTACATTTCAGATATTAAATCAATTCCTTTCTTAATTAAAATACGGATTTTTTGAAGACTCAAGGATCACGCAATCCATCAATGCGATGCCACGGAATATAATAAGATTTCATATTTAGTAATTTTGAAGAATTTTAAAGTTGTATTTTTTTTTAATTTTATTAAAACTAGTGAGTATCAAAATCTGTTCTCATATGTCCGTGTTGTTCACTAGAACAATAGGTGATATTAGCCGCAGTATTGCCAGCTTATGAAAACGTTAAATATTCACTCTCAGCTTTCATTACACAGTCCTTATACGGACAAAATCAATACGACAAGTACTAAATATACCTTAATAGTATTTACAAATCGTCTGGACGACGGTTTGATTCAGTGGCCCACCACTGAGCATGGGATAAATCTTTGTGTGTCCCACAAATATTTGGTTTGGGTCTGGGTGTTTGTGTATGTGAATTTCATGTTTGTAAACGGACCCAAGACATAGAAATAATACCTACTGTGGTGTCATGTTAAAAAAATTGTGTAAATAATAGTTGAAGTAATTCCTGAATAAAGCAGTTTTATGTAGGTACATAAGAGCGCATTTTAACTATGTCATAAATAGGTATAGTCCGTCCGTTCTTGGTTATGGTCACCGTACTGTATCGCATCGTAATGAGTGCGAGCAAGACACCGGGATCTGGGTTGTTGCACCCATTCATCACAGTTTCTCTAATTTTTTTGCTATCTACTCGTATATCATTACGCCAGATCCCGCCATTGTTTAAATCATATAAATTTCAATTTTGTGTGCGTGTTAAGTAAGGCTTTATTTGTTTTTGATATTATGATTATTTTGACTTTTGACATTACTCAATCTGTTTTGGATAGAAATCCATGGATTTTGCCCATGAAATCCATGTGCCAATGTCAAGTTTGACAAATTTCAAAAGTACTCTGCATACTCTATGGACAAGACCAAAAACAAAAACATGCGAAAACCCCCACCGAAAACCAAAAACGAACATTTTTTTTATTAATTCAATTTAAAAAAATAAAAACCGACTTCTCAAATCACAAAAAATAAGCGAATGGTAACGAATAAGCAAACAAAACTTTGAAGGCACCGACTTCATACTCATACATTATTTTTTCTTTTTAGTTATAATTTTGCACGTTTGAGGTCGGCTTCCAGATTTTAAGGTAGTTACCTAATATTTTTTTAAATTTTCAGTGATTAGGTCTACCCAACTCACCTAACTTTTCACCAACGCGCTCCAAGACGTCTTTAATACGCTGGACTAGGCGGGACGGGGCGTGAATAAAGACGGTGAGTGCATCTTGCATCTTCGGTTTGCTGACGCGTCGTCATAATAGCGGTGACGCTGAAACAGTTAAGCGAAACGCTTCACAGCCTAATTGTAGCCTCTCAACGTGTTTGTTGGTCTCGGCATGAATTGGGATAAAACTAAGATCATGTGCAATGAACATGTTACCCCGGGAGCAGTCTACGTCGAAGAATCGATGCCTTGGGCAGGTTGTCCAGCTTGGTAGGAACGACTTCGAGAAAGAAGTCAACAGAAGGATCCAATTGGGCTGGGCAGCATTCAGCAAACTACGTCGGGTTTTCTCTTCGCCTTTAGCGCAATGCCTGAAGACGAAAGTCTACAACCAGTGCGTTCTACCAGTCATGACATACGGTGCCGAGGCGTGGACACTTGCAGTAGGGCTAGTCCATAGGCTCAAAGTCGCGCAGCGAGCTATGGAGCGGGCTATGCTCGGAGTCTCTTTGAGGGATAAACTCCGAAATGAGGTTATCCGTCAAAGAACCAAAGTAGTTGACATAGCTCGCAGATTGTGCTCGCTAAAGTGGCAGTGGGCTGGCCATGTCTGTTGAAGAACCGATGGCCGATGGAGCAGACGAGTTCTAGAGTGGAGATCGCGACTCGGCAAACGTATGGTAGGGCGCCCCCCAGCTAGGTAGACCGAAGACCGGGTCGTCGGTCCCACCCTGCGGGGACTGGATGCGGAAGGCGGAGGACCGTGTATTGTGGCGCGAATTGGGAGAGGCCTATGTCCAGCAGTGGATTGCAATAGGCTGATTTGATTGAGGTCTACCCTAATTAGATCATTCTCGAATGAAGACGGAAAATGAAAAACGGAAACCATTTGAAATATATAGGACCAGAAATATTTTAAATTAATTGAAATTAATTTATATTTCACCTTTGTGGGCTTTATCTGTAATAATATTGTAGTTTAGTTGTGTTCAAAAATAGATAAATTGTTGTGGGTAACATACTGTTTTAATAAATGAGATATAAAAAGTATTGGTCGTTATTACAGCGGCATGCAATGTAATGCATTACTTTTTGTAATCTTTAACAATGCGTAATAAGGTTAATTTTCTTGCAAAATTATTAAATTTCACAATGTTGTTTGCTTAGACTAAGGTTGTGGTTAGGTCGTGGTCGGTCGAGGGCGTGCCTGCGCTCGAATTAGGGAGACGGTGGGAACGACGACGCGCTCTAGAGAAGTGGAGCGCGAGGCTCAGCCAAGAGCACATCCAAACCATGTTGCCGTCCTTCGAAGCCTGGCACCAGCGGAGGAGAGGTCGAGTCTCCTATAGATTTACTCATAAAATCACCGAGCACGGTTGCTTTGGTGATTATCTGAGGAAGATCGGACACGTAGCGACGACGATGTGTCACCACTACGGTGGGGACCAGGACTCCGCTCAGCACACGCTCGAAGAGTGCCCAGCGTGGGCCTCCGAGCGGCGGATCCTGGTTGACCAGATCGGACTGGACCCCTCCCTGCCGGCAGTAGTAGCGGCTGTGCTGGCAGGGGAATCGGCGTGGGGGGTTGTATCCGGTTGTATCGGAAGAGGGCCGATCCTGCTCGCCGAAGGCGATGGTGCCGGGGCGGAGGCACAGCCCGTCCAGGCCCCCTAGCCCAATAGCCCGGGGCTTAATAATACGGACTAACTCGCGTCCCCCGCCGTAATATCTGGCTGTATGCCCCCCCCCCCAATATCTGGCTGTATGCCCCCCCCCCTGCACCAATATCAGCAGGGGGGCCTTCGGGGTCATAGAAGGAAGGGGCGGGGGCCCTCAGCGTCTTTTACGAGCGACCCCGAGGAGGACGGCGGAGTGGTGTGGCCTATGTAGCCGTGAGCACCGCGTAAAAAAAATAAAAGTGTTATTAGTGAGTTTTCACACAAGTAATACTAAAAAATGTTTTGAATATGAATTTTAAGCGATTTAAATAAGATCGATTTTAATTTTTGACTAATGATTTAATATCAACTACAGTAATGAAGTACCCATATGCTGTTTTTTTGTTGTATATTGTTGGCGTTGATTTGTGTTTCAAACAGTAACTAATTTTGGCGTGACTCCTGTTGTTATTTCCCGCCATCATGCAAATTTTACTTAACAGTTTTTTCTTGCGTACTTGTGTCATGTGCAAAACTTAATAAAAATAAATGAAGAAAAAATAAAGACCGTCACGCCTAGATTGCAGGTGGCAGGAGAAACGAGGGTGGCAGAGGTGAACTGTATACAACCACTACTCGGTGACAATGCTGCTTCTTCTGCTGCTGGTTGGGTTGGGATTTTTTTTTATGGTTTTATAACAAGTTCCCCCGATATGGTTGGTTTTCATGTTTTGCTTGTTTGGAAATAATGTTATTTTATACATATCTGAGACGAAGAATGCATAGATGGCGCATATGGCCGGGGTAGCGTGTCAATTTTGTGTCGGTGTGAGTTTGTGAATATGAGTAAGTGTGCGTGAGAAGGCAAGTGATTACTAGTACAGGATTTGTCGCTGAGAAAATTAAAATACAATTTATGATAAAAAAATACTTACTGCATTCTAAATTCTTGCTTTTCTAGATCCACCTTAAGTAGCGATATTGACATTTTTCATACAAATAATAATAAAGAATTTATAAGAAAGTGTACGTTTGCACTTTGATTATGATTTATATTCCCAGTCTCATTTATATTCGATGTTTAAATTTGTAATTTGTTTTGTATTTATTCTTGTTACAGCTATTAATTGTTATTTATTCATTCATTTAAACTAACAATTTATATATTTAATTCTTATTGTGATGTTGACATTATTTTCTTTCACTATATTTTATTAATTACTTGATTTGTATTACTCGAACTAACTATTTAATCTTTAAATGTTGTATTCGCCTATAAAGGCTTGTCACTTTGTCGCAGACTGTATCTGTATCTTACGTTATTTACTATTGTGTGTGATCAGTCGATGGTATAGCTTTTTATAAATAAATAAATAAAATCATAATTGACTCATGTAAATTATGTTTTTTACTACGAGTAATTTATATAAGTTCACACATACCTATTATTTCTTATTATTATCTTTAAAACGAATCTGAAATCATCGATATTTGTATGTGCAATTTAATACAATAGTAAAGCCTTGTAAGTATCCTAGTAGTCTTGTAAGTATCGATCACGAGCGCATAGCGATCACGAGGTCGTCGATAATAACAATTTTTTCTATAAAAAGAAATCTAGTCCGGAGCCTGGCACTGTGCTCGGTATAATATCAATAGACTCTTCCTTTACTACATGGGAACTTACATTGTTGACGACAAGTGAGTCTTCACAGTACTCCCACTCCCGCTTGGCGAATATAGGCGTGGCGGTGGTTATAATGCGCCTTCAGTAAGGATGGGAAATACACCGCTGACATAGAGAGAAGAGTGAGTGCAGGGAACAGAGTGAATGGTGCGATGGGAAAGCTACTCGGGAGCCGGCACTTAAGCCATAAGGCGCAGCTGGCCATACATAACGGAGTTCTTGTCCCAACGCTGTTATATGGTAGCGAGAGCTGGGTATGTAAGAAGGAGAATGAAAGTAGGATAAATGCGGTAGAAATGCGAGCTCTGCGGAAGATGTGCGGAGTGAAGCTGACCGACCGCATTAGCAACAGCATAGTAAGACAGCGAGTAGGTATGAAAGATAGTATCGGTGTAAAGATGAGAAAGGGCATGCTCCGTTGGTTCGGGCATATAGAAAGAATGCCAGAGGAAAGAATGACAAAACAGATATACAATGTGAAAGTGGAAGGATGCAGGTACCGGGGAAGACCTAGACTATTTTACCACGACCAAATAAACCGAGTCTTATCTGATGGAAAAGTCAAGAGTCTCCGTAACCGGCGAGCGTATATGAGACGAACTACGAGAGTCGAGGAAGCCAGAGAGGTATGTAAGGAAAGCACCTGTTGGAACTCTGTATTCTCTGCCTACCCCGCAAGGGATCTGGCGTGAGGTTATAGATAGAGATAGATAGATAGATAGGTGGTTATAATGTTTACATCACCTTTACCCTACGTTCGCACGACTGCTTTTTCAATGCACATTAGTAAAGCGCTGAAATGAAACAAATGATTCACAATACATTTTTGGAGCGCTGCAAAGCGTGACGTAAGACGTGACGAGGGACCGTCAATTTTTCACTATAAATGTGCAAGGAATGGCATGGATTTTGCAAATATCGATAACTGACCACAGGCGTTGCAGGTGCATCACTGTTCGGGAGACGTAAAACAATGCATTTTATAAGCCTACATTAAAACTTTAAATCAATAGTATATGGCCACCATGTGGTAATTATATATCGCCAATGATGTATATCCTTAATATGAAATGCATATTTAGCTATGAATCGTCGTTATGAATGCAATACTAGGCCATAAAGACATACGTGTAAGATTATGATTCCAGTCCATTTATTCCTCCTTTACTTGTTCTTAATGGACAAAACACTGCACAACACGATATAAGTTCACTATATTAAATAATTTTCAGTATTTACAACGATTTTAATTCATATTTTCACCTTTGAAGCGGATGGAGCCCATTTGTTATGGCCTAGTAATATGTCACAACATTGCACCAAAAACACGTACAGGTCAACGTTGCCAATCTTACAATAGCTTTCTCATTCACTCATACTGGTGATCCGCGTAACTGAGAGAGACAAAAGTCAATGTGTTGAATAGTGACCGGTGAAACGGGGACGTCATATGACGCCCTCCAGGTAATTTAAGCTTCATGATACATATGTTTAGGTTTGTAATTTTCCTTTGCCGCCTTTTGGTGTTGAAGTTATTTTGGTTTAGGTGTGTTTTAGTGTTGTTCGGTAGCCTGTTGTCGATCTTTCCAGTCCCTTCCAATAGGTATATGGATATCGTTATCTATGTATCTATTCTCTTGTGGAAGATATGGTTGCAAAGTTCCGACAAGATATTCAAATTTTTATCTTGTTCCTTTTTTTATGTTGCATGGTTTACGTTATGTTTTGTTTAGTCGCGTGGGTTCATCAACTAGATGTTGCGTGATTCTTCCTTCTTCTCTTCGTATTTCCTTCTTTGTGTTCTTCTGGTTCTGTGTTGTATATGTTATATTTGTTTGATGTTGTAACTGCTATTTGAACTTTCCGTTTTATTGCGTATTTTAATGAACAAGCGATGCAGACCTCCATGTTTGCATCGTTTGTATATCTACGTCTTTTCCGAATTTCATTTAACGTTGATTCAGTTCCGTTGTTTAGTTTATATCCCACCGTTTCTTCCTGGTGAAGATCATTCCCCCCAAAAAGGAGAAAAAGGCGTAACGGAAAAGAAGGAGCCCCCTCCTGTGCTGGCATCTGTCATGCCGGCCGCACGGCCTGGAAGAAGGCTTGCCTGGTTCTTTTGAAGAAGGAAGGGAGGACTACATAATAATAATAATGATTTATTTCGGATCAATTTTAAATCTATTTTATACACCGTCACGGTGGTCACCCAGAGGTGGTGGCAGAGGTGTACTTAGTACACCCACGTTTCTAAATAAATAAATAAATAAATCTATTAATCTATCTATCTATCTATCTATAACCTCACGCCAGATCCCTTGCGGGGTAGGCAGAGAGTACAGAGTTCCAACAGGTTCTTTCCTTACATACCTCTCTGGCTTCCTCGACTCTCATAGTTCGTCTCATAAATCTATTAATAAATCTATTTTATTAGTATAATATGTCTTAATACCTATGTTAGTAATAAATTTGGCATCATAATTTTATTTTTTGATTTTTCTATATAAAACTTTGCTGGTCTTGAGCACTGGGTATGAACTTTTATCCAATGCTTAAGAAATGGATTGTCTATTTTACTTATCAATGCTTTCAGGATACCGTTGGAGCTTCCACGTCTCATATTCATGAATTCAGGCAGCTCTGTTTTTGATGATTGCGTAGAAATCATCAACGCGAGCCTCAGCAAACATTTATGATGCACTAAAAAAGCGCGGAAGTCCCAACAGTACCCTAAAAGCATTATTATACTGTACGCGCAGGGCGTCGTACGACCGCTGTGTATACTTCACCTACAGGCTGCATGTGTAAAACGTTTGGCAATATGCCTTGTAAAGAGTCATTTTAACATCTTTAGTGCAGCGAGCAAACCTGCGGGCTATCACAATATTTCGGTGCGCCTCGCTAATTATATGACCGAGATATTTAAATTATGTGACTTTTTTAGGGCTGTTCCATGCACAGAAGGTATATTATCCAAAGTGCTATTTCGGCACTTAAATGCACCAATCACCTCACTTTTGTTCACACTATATGTAAGCCCATGGGACACAGCATATGACTCACATATCCCTAGCAATTTTCTAAGAGCGCTGATCGATGGCCTTAACAAAACCATATCGTCCGCATAACTAAGGTTAGGCTTCGTATACGTGTGGATAGCATCCCAATACGCCAAAATCAGCTGTTTATTGCAAAACCAGCTGAGAGCCTTTGACAGGGCTCTCGTCAAACGGCCGGTTGCTAACAGGGTGCAGCACGACTTATCAAACTAATCAGCAGTCGTGATTTATGTCGGAATTTGCTGCATCACCATAGCAACGTGCAAGACCGGCCCAACCGGGCCAATTAAACTTCAGCATGCAGAATGTTGCCGTCACTCCTAGCAACCTTACATCAAAGTGTAAATACAGTGTATAGTTTTCAGTTTTATTTTTGTGTTTTTATAGTGTATGTTTCTGTTTTATAATTATTTTAGTGCTTTATTTTGTATATTATATGTCTATACATGTTCCATCGACACGGAATGCAGTGGGGGCGAATCCATGTCAGCTGTCGTTGGATAATCTTGTCCAATGCCCCGAGTGCTCAGAGCCTCGGTATTTTAAAGGGCCAAAAGGGCTTAAGATCCACTCCAAAAAGGTACATCATACATCTTCTAACCTTCCGTCTTCCGTTCCTGTTACTATTGCATTCAATAACAATCCACCAACTGCGTATGGAGATAATAGTAACCAGATTTCTCTCACCCCCTTCTGGCAAATATTAGGTCACCTTAAATCCACCAAATTAATAGTAAAGCGAATGGAGCCCGTACCTCGTGGAGCCCGTACATCCATTGCAGAATCACTCGCATCTACCATCAGCATCGTTCTCAAAGATAACTCACAACGTGCTTGGGAACATTTGTTAACTTTCCCTTTTAGAATCCTCCATGTCCCACTTGATCCTAGAAATACAGATTCACTGACTTCGCGATTAAAACAAAATTGTGACAACCATGCACCCCTTCATTGTAACAATCAATCACATACTCCAAAACGCCAATCTGAATCTGCTTTCTACCGCATGGTAGAGAGCAGATTTAGTGACGGTGACGTTAGAGGGGCAGCTCGGATGATTTTCTCCAACGACAGTATAGCCCCAGACACACCCGAGACCCTTACAGCTTTGCTCGCCAAGCATCCACCAGCGACTCACCACCGTCTCCCTGATCCGCCTACCTTTTCACACCCTATACAAATTAGCACAGAGGATGTGGCCAATGCCATTAGTTCTTTTCCTAGCGGATCGGCGAGCGGGCTTGATGGTTTAAGCCCGCAACACTTAAAAGATCTCACTTCATTCGCTTGTGGCGACGCTGGGCAACGGCTTCTAAAAGAAGTAACGGCACTAGTCAACCTTATGATAAATAAAAACGTTGATTCTTCTATTACAGACATACTTTTCGGCGGGAATTTGTGTGCCTTCTCCAAAAAGGATGGAGGTATAAGACCTATCGCGGTCGGTACAACTCTCCGCCGTCTCTCGGCAAAGGTCTGCTGCAGGAAGGTTGTCAATCCCTTGAAGGATTATTTTCAACCCCTGCAGATAGGCTTTGGCTCGGGAGGCGGCTGCGAGGCTGCCGTTCATGCATTGCGAACATTTATATTGAACGACGGTGGTAAAGTTCTTCTCAAGGTTGACATAAGGAATGCGTTTAACGCGGTGGACAGATTTGCCCTGTTGACTCAAATAAGCCACAAAATTCCTAACTGTTTTAATTTTCTTCGGCAATGTTATAGTAATCCATCAAAATTAGTGTACAAAGGTAACCTTATAGATTCGGCTGTCGGCTGTCAACAGGGTGACCCCCTTGGTCCGGCCATATTCAGTTTAGCAATTCACCCTATCATCATGCGTTTAGAGTCAAAATTCAATGTGTGGTACCTCGATGATGGGACACTTGGAGGGGACGTAGATACGGTTCTGCGTGATCTGAAATTCTTGATTGAAGAACTCAAATCCATCGGTTTGGAATTAAACTATAAAAAGTGCGAACTCTATTTATTTGATACCGTTTCCGATAAAGACGTCATTAAGAAAAAATTCAATGATTTGGCACCTAATATCAAATTAATTAATAGCAGTAACCTCCGTCTTCTAGGAAGTCCCATCCTCGATGATTCTTTTCAGGACTTTATTGACGAAAAAATTCAAAATTTTGAGTCTGTTTCGGATCGCTTGCACAAAATAAATTCTCACATGGCCTTCAACATTATTAAATACTGTCTTTTTGTTCCTAAATTTACGTATGCTCTTCGATGTTGTCACCTCTGGACACATAACGACATTTTACAGAGGCTTGACAACATCGTGAGAGATACAGTCAGCTCTATTTCAAATTGTTGTCTAGATGATCGCGCGTGGTCCCAGGCTTCTCTTCCGGTCAGGAAAGGAGGTTTGGGAATTCGCAAAATTTCAAGTTTATCGCTCCCAGCCTTCTTGTCTTCAGTCCATAGCACACTTGGTCTAGTAAAAAGAATTTTGTTACCTTCTTTGACCAACTTCAGAATCCCATATTTGGATGAAGGCAAGGATGCTTGGCTATTGGCCTGTCCAAACACTACTCCTCCCACAGATCCGACTTCCCAGAAGCAGTGGGATCGCCCGATCTGCGAACTTACACGGAAAAACCTTATTGAAACGTCCGTTAGTTCTGCGGATCGCGCTCGTATCCTCGCTGCTTCTGAGTGGGAGTCGGGTCTTTGGCTACAGGCGCACCCTTCTGTCCATCTTGGGACCCTATTAGACCCCACTGCATTTCGTGTTGCATTGTGTCTTCGTTTAGGGGTTCCTTGTCTTGTTCCACACCATTGTCAGTGTGGTAGTAGAGTCAACCAGCTCGGCCACCACGGACTCTCATGCCGCAGAAGTGCCGGACGGATTGCGCGTCATGCCAGTCTCAACGGCGTCATACGCCGTGCCCTTGCCAACGTCAACATGGCGGCCATCCTTGAACCGGCTGGTCTCCATCGAGATGATGGCAAGAGGCCCGATGGTATGACGCTGGTACCCTGGAAGATGGGACGGCCGTTAGTGTGGGACGCTACATGCGTCGACACTCTCGCTCCGTCTCATCTTCCAGCGTCCTCGGTGCTGGCAGGCAACGCTGCACTGAGCGCAGAATCCCTCAAACGCCGCAAATATGATTCCCTTGGCTCGGGATACATATTTGAGGCGTTTGGGGTAGAGACATTGGGTCCGTGGGGGCCGGGAGCCCACCGGATGTTTCGAGAAATTTCGAAACGTTTGGTGGAGTGTACTGGCGACCGGAACGCTGGTATGTATTTTGGTCAGCATATAAGCATTGCTATTCAGCGCGGCAATGCTGCCAGCGTTCTAGGTACACTGCCAACTGACAGTGGCGTGGAACCATTTGGCCCTATGTAAATAGGTATTTTCCTTTTTTACACCCGTTTTTATTAATAATTATTTGCTGTTTTTTTATATAATTGTACATACTGTATATAATATTCTTCTTTACTAAGGTTATTGATAATAGTTCCATCTATCGACCATCCGATATTGTTTTTGCTGAGCTCATCAATCAGCTGGTCCATTAATAAGTTAAACAGGGTAGGAGATGTCAAACCACCCTGTCTAACCCTATATTCAAGTGTGTATGCTACCGAAAATGAATTTCCCACCTTACTCGATTAGCTTGCGAGTTATACCAAAATTTCAATAGATGTTTTTCATACGAGTATTCGTGTAATACCTCACTGTGTGCTTGACCGCGGGCTCCCTCTTTTGGAACCTCGCCTATGATGCAGTCCTGCGTGTCGATCTCTCCTCTGGCGTCAGAGTCGTCTGTTAAACGGACGACACTCTAATAGTGGCCAAAGCGGGACGCCTTCGAGGGGACCGTTGGGCTCGCCGAGCTTGGGGTAGAGGTCATCGTTGCCAAGATCCGCAAGTTGTGCCTGCAGGTAGCGCCTCATAAGACCGAGGAGCTAAGGTCCGAGAAGCAGGTAACCGCCCGACTCGTGGGTTCGCGTTGGAGATTTGCCAATCCTGGTAGGGCGGTACCTGAAGCACTTGGGCCTAACCCTGGACAGTCGCTGGGGCTTCGTAGAGCATTTAGAGCGCCTTGTCCCCCGAGTTGAGAGAGTAGTGGGTGCCGTCAAACAGGCTGAATACCGGGAAGCCTGGAGAGTGCTTGTATAAAACCTTGACTGTGGTGGTCACGACCCTCAGTCATGAGGAACCGGCAAAGAAGAAGGGTGCCATGCATAGACTACTACCTAACCTCGGGGGACCGTTGGAGGAGGTACGGGGTTTGTGCGATCGGTGGCACTGGATGGGGCGCCCGTATGGTCGTACCGACTGTCGGGTGTCCGACGCTGCAGGACCACGAACTATAGCCTGCAGCGCAACATGGCCACCCGCATCGCACGGGGATACCGGACCGTATCTTTCAAGGCGGAAACCCCTTTTGGCACGCTTTTCGCCGCTCGACATCCTGGCGGACATGGAAGCGGGGGTCTCCGATCGCGTCGTCCTTCAAAACGGCGAGTGTGTACCCGTGCTCGAAATTAGACGGCAGGAACGATGACGCGCCCTGGAGGAGTAGCTTGCGAGGCTCAGCCAGGAGTACATCGCGCGCAAACGCGTCGTCCAAGCCATCCTGCCGTCCTTCGAAGCCTGGCAACAGCCGAGAAGTGGGCGAATTTTTTACAGGCTTGCTCAGATAATCACCGGTCTCGGCTATTTCGGTGATTATCTGAGCAAGATCGGACGCGAGATGACGGCGATCTGTCACCACTGTGGTGGGGACCGGGATTTCTGGGGCGGATCCTGGTCGACTGGATCGGACCAGATCTATCCTTGCCGGCAATAGTAGCGGCTATGAAGGAGGAAGGCGGCGTGGTGTTCCCCACGCCGCCATGATGGGCGAAAATAGGAGGCTTCTTCCCGAGAAGCGCCTCCGCCCGCCGCACGCGTCAGACCGGCTGGTCGACACTTCAGTGGTCCCAACGGCCGTAGTGGAACCTTCCCCCAAAAAGGGGAAAAAGGCGAAAGCCAAAAAGAAGTAGCCCCCTCCTGCGCTGGCATCCATCATACCGGCCCAGGGTGAGAGTGGCTCCCCGCCTCTGTCATCTGCTCCAATCTCGGAGGAACCGTGGGCAAATGTAATTAAACGAGGGGGTAAGAAGAAGGCCAAACAGCCCGCGAAGGTTGCGTAGTCTGACAGACCGACTGCACCAACGCAGACTTTCAAGCGCACGTGCAAACTCGACCGCCGCGTGCGGCTGCGGTCGTTATAAAGCTGCAGCCGGAGGCCGGCGGGAAAATCCTCAAAGCAAAGAGGATGGTGAATCTGGGGAACTAGGAATTGAGTTTCTTAATTTTAAGGTGGCGGCGACCGGGGCGCGCCTCTTGGAAGGGCCGGGAGCCAAAAGCGTTGTTGATCTTCGGCGCAAGGGATGTGGCGGTCTCCAGGCCTATGAAGCGCACGTTAATGTGCATTGTGGGTCTGGACGATTCTGTTACAAAGGAAGAGGTGATGCAAGCGGTTGCCAGTGCTGGGGGCTGTTCGGTAGACGCGGTAAAGGCGACCTGTGCGACTAGACACAATTGTAGTGAGCTGCCCTACTAAGGCGGCCAAAAAAGTAGCTGAAAATCGGCTCCTCCTTGGTTTCACCTACGTGCACGTCAAGCGGCACCGCTTCGTGCACGTTCTTTTTTTTTTTGTTTCGCATAGAAAACCCTTTACGGTTTACTTACCTGTCCGTGTTCGAGGGGCACGGAGGGCTTATGTCAGAGTCTTTAGTCCATAGACGCTCGAAGCAATAGCCCCGGCCGTCGGTGGAACAAGAGTACCGACTGAAACCTCTGCGGTGACACCGCTTTGGCTGCATAGTGTCGGGGTTACAGGATCGCCATTCGATACGCATCAAGACCCCTACCCAAAAAGAGCACCAACATCAGCAGAGGGGCCTTCGGGGTCGAGGACGCAAGGGGCGGGGGCCCTGAGCATCCTTCACGAGCGACCCCGAGAAGGACGGTGGCGTGGTGTGGCCCACGTCAACGTGAGCACCGCGTCGGTGCGGGGGGGGGGGGGGGCGTGTCATCAAGTACTTGGCTTCGTTTGATAGCTATCATGACAATTTAAACACGCCATAAATTTTAGAGTGATACGAATGATACTCGATCAACTACGGCCACCATAGGCGGAAATATACTAGAAGGCCTATGAAATTGACAGTTTTCGGCCGGAACGGACGAATTTGGTCTCGTTTGATAGCTATTATGACAATCTATACACGCTATGAATTCTGGAGTGGTACTCGATCTACTCTGGCCACCATAGGAAGAAACACCCACAGCGACCTATGGCTGCTGAATACTTGAATTTGGTCTCGTTGGATAGCGATGGTGACTATTTATACACGCTATTAATTTTAGAGTGGTACTCGATCTAATATGGCCACCATAGGCAGAAATAGTCACTGCGGCGTATATAGCTCCTGAATACTTGAATTTGGTCTCATTGTATAACGATGGTGACTATTTATACACGCTATTAATTCTAGAGTGGTACTCGATCAACTATGGCCACCATGGGCGGAAATATACTCAGCGGTCTATGAAAATTGTCAGTTTTCGGCCCGAACGGACTTCTTAGACGGCGGCCGAGTACATGAATTTGGTCTCATTTAACAATTAAAGTGACTAGCTAGCTTCTGAATACTTGAATTTGGTCTTGTTGGATAACGATGGTGACTATTTATACCCGCTATGA
This sequence comes from Phalera bucephala, assembly GCA_905147815.2. Lineage (NCBI taxonomy): Eukaryota > Metazoa > Arthropoda > Insecta > Lepidoptera > Notodontidae > Phalera > Phalera bucephala. The sequence continues at coordinate 30,464,034 of LR990609.1, forward strand.
ATTGTGTACTCGATCTGGTACTTGATCTACTCTGGCTACCATAGGCAGAAATACCCACAGCGGCCTATGTAATTGACAGTTTTCGGCCGGAACGGACCCCTTAGACGGCACCTGAGTACATGAATTTGGTCTCGTTTGATAGCTATTGTGACTATCTATATATTTCATTAATTATAAAATGGTACTCTATCTGATCTACTATGGCCACCATAGGTGGAAATACACTCAGCGGCCTATGAAAATTGACAGTTCTCGGCCGGAACGGACCCCTTAGACGGAGCCTGAGTAAATCAATTTGGTCTCATTTGATAGCTATTGTGAGTATCTTTATGGTTCTATACACGCTTGAAATTCTAGAATGGTACTCATTCTACTATGGCCACCATATAAGGAAATACACTCGTTGGCTTATGAAAATTAACAGTTTTCAGCTTGAAAGGACCTCTTAAACGGCGCCTGAGTACATAAATTTGGTCTCGTTTGATAGCTATTGTGACTATCTATATATTTCACTAATTATAAAATGGTACTCTATCTACAACGGCCACCATGGGCAGAAATACACCCAGCGGCCTATGAATCACCATGGGCTAAAGCCTTCCATATTAACCGTCATTGCCGATTTCAAATCGACCGTCATCGCCGATATCTACTCTAAGGCCGCAAGAAAAAGGGATCTACAGGACTACGGGCCGTACATTTAAGGAACATCACAATTGGAAGCAAATCCACGTCTTCAGATTGTCGACGTGCATCGAGAAATTCAATTGAATATCTCCACGACGCAAGCATCATCATTGGTGTGCACCAAAAAAAACAATGAGATCGTAGTAATTTCTTTCATCATTCATATCTATTCCATCTATCCATCATCATCAACATCATTTCATTTACATTGATCATTTTATGTCATTTCATAAGTTATTTTCATTACATTAACATTGCAAGTCATTACAAAAGAAATGCTAATCATCTTGAAAACTTCCATCTTGAATTAAATTGTCTTCATTTGTTCTTGGTCTTCATCTCATCTCATTCATAATAATTTTTATTGTTTATTTAGTTCGACATTTGCAGCAAAATGTTGTTTTCGCGCAGCGCCTAGCATGTTTTTAAAGCAATCACCTTTCATGCATTTAGTTACCTGCCTTATAAAATATTGCTATTTTATCTTATCAGATATAATAATTTTGTTTGATTTCCTTTATTTTCTTTCCTTAACGCTTGGATTTTTCTTCAATTTCTGGCACGATCAATATGGCTGATGTAAAGATATTAAGCCAAAAGCGAGCTTCAATAAAAGCGAAAGTTACGCAGTTTCCTTTATACATAAATATTCTAAAATCTTGTCAGATATTAAGTGATTTACAAGTCATTGAATTAGAATATATGCTTACTAAATTTAAAAACTTATATAATAAATACGACGCAGTACAGAACGACTTGAAACTGTTAGTCGAAAATCCCAGCGAGCAATATGCGGTACGCGAAGTTTTCGGAGAGCTGTGTTGCCGTAATGGCTGCCGCACGTCGGCCGAAGAGCAGCGCTCGCAAGCAGTCTTGCAAGCAGCCCACCGCCGCGTCTTAGGTGGTTTCTTGTAATGATCAAACACACAAACTCAATTCAATTCATTTACCTAAAATTTTCCGGTAACTATCACGATTGGTTAGAATTTAGATACACTTTCCTTTCTATTATACACAATAACGATAGCATAGATAAAATTAATAAGCTGCATTATCTTCGTACTTCCTTAAAAGGTAGTGATTTTTTGTCGTGGATAACCTCGACTTTAAATCTCTTAACTACGACGCTGAGTTAATCTGTGAGAGGTATGACAATAAAAGATTGCTTATCAACAATCATGTACCGGCTCTCTTTAATATTCATTTCATCAGCAAAGAGTCAAGTGAAGAATTCTTTGGCTCTTAGGGTAACCTTCACGATGCTTGAGTCTTGCTGGATAATGGAAGTACAGCTAACTTTATATCAGAAGAATTTGTTTGTGTCACATATCTACCGACACTGCCAAGCCCAAGGTAATGGGTATTAATCGTATATCTAGTAATTGTTCGTAAGGGTGCTAAATAAAATTAAAATCATTAAATAGTGACTATGAAGTCAATATAGAGTGCTTAATATAGAGTACGGTACGTTTGCCGCTACCGTAAAGAAAAAAATATATTTTTCTTTTGCTTTTTTATAATTTAGTGTCAATAGTCAATCATGAAAACCTGTGGAGTCTGCAACATCAAATTTACCGATGGGGCTCATTGTGCGAACTGTAAGAAGCACTTGGACTTTGCCTGTGCTAGTATATCTGAATCTGGTTGGAAAAAATTGGGATCTGATAGAAGAGCTCAGTGGAAATGCCCTACGTGCCGAAGAGAAGTGGAACCTGCCATATCGGATACTCCCGCCGCCGAATCAACTGTCTCCTTGGACACCATACTTCGTGAGATTCGTGACATGAAGCGCCAATTAGTAAGTTTACCAATGCTAATCGATGATATAAGATCAATCAAAGACGAACTAACCGAGCTTAAAATAGTGTGTGATTCCTCCAATATAAAAGTTGAGGAATTCAATGCTAGGCTTAAGGTGCTCAAAACTAAAGTTTCCGACTACGAAAACCTTCAAGATACAGTAAACTCACTGCATATTGAATTGACCAAGACTAAATTTGAACTCTCCGCGAATGAGCAGCGTTCTCGACTGAACAATGTTGAGATAAAGGGAGTTCCATTAAAGAAGGATGAGAATTTATTTTCGATTTTAGACGCCATTGGCCGCAAGATTAATTATGCCTGTCCGAAGGCACAGGTGAACTATATTTCAAGAGTCCCTATATATAACTCCAATGAAAAGTTGATCATAGTGAGCTTTCTAAATAGGTACGTTAAGGAAGATTTTATCGCGGCTGCCCGTGCCGACAAGAACCTGTCCACATCTGATATAGGGTTCCAGGGCGCGCCTCATCGCGTCTATGTTAATGATCACCTAAGTGTGGATAGCAAAAAGCTGCTGACTAAAGCTAAAATCACTGCTAAAGAAAAAAACTACGAGTATATATGGGTTAAACATGGTAAAGTTCATGTACGGAAAAATAACACAAGCAAAATATTTATAATTAGGAAACAGAGTGATTTAAACAAAATTGTTTAAAGTATTTCCTAAATTCATCTTGTAATTTAATTAACTACTACTTAATTCGATTTCGAACAAATTTTATATTTCACATTAAAAACATTATATTATATCTTTGTAAAAGGTTATGCACCCCTGCCTTACTAATGAGCCTGACACCTCCATATTGTTCTCATAAAAAAATCTATTATATTCGCAATCGTGCTGTTTACTTTGTAACAGTAACGTATAAAAATATACCTATCCCGCTCGTACCTGCATTCGAACTGCATTATTACTCGCCTTCTTGCACAGCTGTTAGTAACTGTCCGTTGTGCGACTTTGACCATATTTTGCAATCAATTAATTTGTACCCGCTTTATAATACTTTTTTGTATATTGTGTCGTATTTATCTAATTTTTTAAATGAACTGTTTTATTTTATTTCAATTTATTGTTGGATATACAATTATTATTTTTATCTGCCATGATTAATGACAACAAACGTCGGTTAGCTATTTTTTACCAAAATGTGCGAGGGTTACGGACTAAAACGGAGACTTTTTATCGTCAAATGTCAATGAATTCGTATGACATTATTGTTTTAACAGAAACTTGGTTAACAGATGGTATTTCAAATTCTGAATTTTTTGATGAGCGATACATAGTGTGGCGCCGCGACCGGGACTATGGCTTGACTGGACAATCACGTGGGGGTGGTGTATTGATTGCAATGCGCAGGGAATTACAGGTTACATCACAGCTACTTCTCCACTCGACAGCGGAAGACCTATGGCTCAAAATACATCTCAAAAAATCTAATTCGCGAGAGTATGGGAATCTTTATATCTGTGTTATTTATCTCTGTAAGCAGAATCAAGGCCTTTCATTTTCTTCTCAACTAAGTAACTTTCTTAATAAGCTGGACCATGCAATTATTAATAATTCTAATGATTTGTTTTTGATTATCGGTGATTTTCACATGAGTGGGATCTTGTGGACACGATGTGATAATCGGTCGTTTGTACCGGGTAACCTCACCACGAATGACGAATATTTGCTTGCGGACGAGATGTGTGTGTTGGACTTAAGACAATATAATGGAGTAGTTAACAGTTACGGAAAAATTCTCGACTTGGCTCTTTCCAGCAACTTGATTAGTGTATCTGAGTGTGCCGATCCTTTAGTTCCTATTGACGCCTATCATCCGGCACTATTAATCAAGTACGACATCTTTGATGTTCCGGTTTTAGATAGTGCACCTCGTGTTCGATAACTCTTCGATAAAGGTAACTTTTCCTCACTAAATGAAGAAATCTCGGCGGTGGATTGGGAACACGAGTTCTCGCTACGGTCCATTGACGATTCACTTGACTTTTTTATTAAGTCTATTACTGACCTACAAAATGAGTTTATTCCTAGAAAACTTATTAGGAAAAGAACATATCCAATATGGTACAATTCTTCAATAATTAAAATCATAAAAGAAAAATATAAATATTTAAAAAAAATTAAGAACTATGGCAATTAATCTGACGATTTGACATACAAACTATTGCGCGACAGAGTAAAACATCTGGAATCGGAATGTTACAAAAATTATATTAAACAAACAGAAAAATCAATAAAAAACAATCCTAAATACTTCTGGACGTTTGTTAAAAATCGGTATAATTCCAACGTTATTCCTAGTACACTTAATTATAAAAACGAACAATTTCTATCTGGAGTAACTATTTGCGAGGCATTTTCTTCATACTTTCATTCAACTTTTCTTGATCCCTCTAGAAGTCATGACTCAAATTCTGCTACCACTTGTACCCCATTGCTACCAAACCCTGTTGCAGATATCTGTCATGTTGAGGTGAAGGTAGCAGATGTCACCAATCTGCTCTATAAACTAGATACATGTAAAAGTGCGGGTCCGGATAATTTATCAGCCAAATTACTTGTACGATGTGCACCGTCGATATCTATACCAATCTCAATCCTGTTTGCGAAGTCCTTGTCCTTAGGTGTGGTTCCTAAAATTTGGAAATCTGTGTTTATTACTCCCGTGCACAAAAGTGGGTCGAAAAAAGAAGTGACTAATTATAGACCGATATCCAAACTCTGCATAATAGCTAAAGTATTCGAGAGGACTGTCTATAACCAAATATATACTGCCCTAGCTGGATCATTTAGTCCATCTCAGCATGGTTTCTTGAAAGGCCGATCTACTACCACAAACTTGATCCTTCTAAATGATTTTACTACAGCTGCCTTGGATGATGGTAAGCAGGTCGATGTCATTTACACTGACTATAGTAAGGTCTTTGACCAAATTGACCATAATATTTTGATGGTTAAACTTAACGACATAGGAATACGTGGAGATCTACTTAGGTGGTTTTCATCCTACATAGAAAACAGAACACAAGCTGTTGTCCTGCACAGCTATATATCCAGCTGGGTCCATGTCCCCAGTGGAGTTCCTCAAGGTTCCTTGCTCGGTCCATTGCTGTTTATTGTGTATGTAAATGACATCGCTATGTGCCTGAAATCATCCAAATTACTTAGCTTTGCCGATGACATGAAGTTATACACCACCATATCATCGCCGGAAGATACGACAGCACTTCAGGCTGATCTATCTGGATTAGAAGCATACTGTCGTATCAACAAACTAGACCTTAATCCCTCTAAGTGCTCTGTAATCACGTATACAAGAAAGCGGACTGCATTAACCGCAGCTTATACTCTAGGTGGTATAGCTTTGCCCAGGCGTGGCACGATGCGGGACTTGGGCGTCCATCATGACTGTAAACTAACTTTTGACGTACACATTGACAATATTATCATAAAAGCTTCTAAATCACTTGGGTTTATAATGAGGCTTTCAAAATGTTTCACTGAAGCCAAAACCCTTAAAATATTATATTGTACATATGTTAGAAGTCACTTAGAGTATGCGTCACAAATATGGAACCCCCGCTATCATAAATATATTGATCGTATGGACAGTATTCAGAAACGTTTTATTAAGTACCTGTATTTCACCAGAAAATTCTTTATCATCCCAATAATTATCTTCAGCTTTGTAAAAGATACCATCTGTTACCACTAACAATTCACCGTGAAATAGCGGACTATGTATTTCTATTAAAAATCTTAAATAATGAGATTGACTGTCCAGAACTCTTAGAAAAAATCTATTTGAATGTCCCATACAAATCAACTCGCTTCAACCCACCGTTATATATACCTAATTCTTTTACTAATTATAGGAAAAATAGCTATATTATACGTGCGAGTAGAAATTTTAATAAATTATGTAAACAACACGATCTTGATCCCTACACATTGAGCGTGTCCTCGGTAAGAAGGTGTGTTAGCCTTAATTTCTTTAAATAATTATAATGCAGACTACATAGTTAAATTTACATATTCCCTTTATTTTGTTTTTGTTTTCTTTTCTATAATTTAATTATGATTTTGTAAGATTAGTATTAGATTAGTATGTAGTATTTGCTCACGTAATACTAAAATATTTCTATAAGTGAAAACTTGTTATTGGTTGTTAGTCTTCTGTTCCGATGCTATTATGTTTTGATTTGCTGTAAGTTTTCCATATTGTAATAAATAAATAAATAAATTACTTAATTTTGCCAAAGGTTTCGTCTTCAGTTCCGAACGCTCTGGTAAATACTAGTAATATACATATTCCTACACACATTCGTTTCATATGACAAACGGAACTGAAGTAAAGACGGAAGTAGGTTTGATCTCCGTCACGGCAAGAATTCTGGAATTTTGGACGGACCAGTAAATTGTGGTTCATTCAATTTGAAGCGGCGGTCGCACCGCAGAACGCCGGTGACAACACAAAATTTCAGTTAAACAAGTCGTATGACTTGTTTGCCGAGCTTGGCGATTAGTAACGGACGTGTTAGAAAACCCACCGGGATCGGGGTAGTGTGCAGCTGTTAAAGAAAGACTTTTAGCAGTTTACGAAGAGGCGAAAAATAGGAGAATTCAAAAGCTCATCAGCGACATGCAACTAGGAGATGAAAAACCGTCACAATTGCTACGAAACATGCAAAATCTAGCCGCGAAGAGCGTAACTCAAAAGACGCTGGCAACGCGTACTTTGGCAAAACCAGCTGCCTGAATCAGTGAGTATGGTTTTGGTGGCCACATTGCTCAACGATGCGAAGAAGCTGGCGGAAGTGACAGATAAGGTAATGGAGACGAGCAAGTACATTGACGTAGCGAGTATGTCAAACAACAACGATGTCAGCGACCTGGTTGCGACCATTGAATGGCTTAGCATCAATGTCGCGGAGTTACGAAGAGACTCCCGAACGGATCGCAGCAGAAGCGAAGCCTCCGTTAGTGCAGTGGCAGCCGTAGCAAGCAAAAACGATCTACTGACCGGGACCTGTGCTACTATCACTACTGTTTCGGAGAGAGAGAGGAGAAATACAGGAACCCCTGCGACTGGAAGGGCAAACGTAACCACCAGGAAAACTAGATGCTTTGCAGTCGAAGACGGGATACTGCATTGAATTAATCAATCGCCGTCTGTGTGTTCGAGATGCGATAAAAAACTTATCTTAGTTTTTAATTGACACCGCCGCCAACGTTTCGTTGCTGCCGGTAAATTTCATAAAGCGTAAGATGGGTTGTGAACGCAGTGAGTATACTTTGTAAGCCGCCAACGGCATTAAGATTAATACCTATGGCATACCACCGTTGATGCTCGATTTAGGCTTGAGGCGAGCATTTAAATGGTAATTCATTATCGCAAGTGTCAAGCAACCTATAACAGAAGCAGATTTACTAAGTCACTATGGGATGCTTGTCGACTTGAAAGCAGGAATTCTAATCGATAATGTTACAAAACTAAATGTTATTGGTCGCTTAAGAAACTGTTAAAATCTGTCAGTCAAAACAGTAGACGAATTCCACCTATACCGCGATTTGCTTAACGAATTTTCTGATATCACGAAGCCAATTTCTTTTAAAGAGCCTCCACTGCATACAGTCACGCATCACATCGAGACGACAGGTCCACCGGTTTTCGTAAGAGCATGGCCACTCGCAATCGCTAAAAAAAGGTTAGAGACGAATTAAAAAATATGAAGGAAATGGGTATTTGTAGGCCGTCCAAGAGCTCGTGGGTAATTATACGTCCGTGTGACTATAGGCAGCTCAACGCTATCATCAAACCGGACAGGTATCCCATCCTACGTCTGAACGATTTCACCTACATACTAATAGGTAAGAAAATATTTTCTTGGGTCGATTTAAATAGAGCCCAAATTTTATTTCGATCAATCCGGATATCGGAAAAACTGCGATTATCACGCCATTCGAATTCACGAGAATGACATTCGGGCTAAGGAATGCGGAACAAACATTCCAACGATTTATGCATCATACCGTATTAAAGGGATTAGATTTTCTGTTTAGCTACATCGATGATATTACCATTGCAAGTGACAACAGAGTACAGCGTCAGGAACATCTACGACTCCTTTTCGAACGCTTTAACAGGTTGGGCATAACTATTAATCTAGAAAAAAGCTACTTAGACTTGCTGTTTTTTCGTGTTTCCGCCGAGGGAATATGGACAACAAGGTAAAAACCGTCAGCGACCTAAACCCAAAGATGGCAACGAAATGCGACGATTCTTGGGAATGGTAAATTTCTACAGGAGACACATTTCGCAGGCAGTCAAAAGTCAAGCAATCATATCAAGGTATATAGCTAATGCAAAAAAAAATAATATCAAAACGCCTATTGTGTGGAGTCCGGATTCCGAATCAGCGGTTTGAGAATGTAAGTCACAGTTGGAGAACGCAGTTTCGTTATCGTACCCGAACGCCGACGCGACGCTCGCGCTCGGCTGACTCGTCTGACACGTGCATAGGAGCAGTTCTAAAACAACTTGACAAAGGTAGGTGGAAACCTCTTGGGTACTTCTCTAAAAGTTTGACGAAAGCGCAACAGCGTTATAGCACTCGATCGGGAGCTACTAGCTATATATACTTCCTTGAAACATTTTCGCAAAGCTTTCGAAGGCAAGGTCATATATACGGACCATCGGCCGCTAGCACACGCCTTTTCTAAAGAAGGTACCGATTCCGAGACGCCGTGACATACAAGGCAACTGTTGTTCATAATTGAATTTTTACGACTGACATTCGTCATGTAAAAGGTAACGACAACGTTGTAGCCGACGCCACATCGCGCGTAGCCACAATATCCTGCCTCACGAGCCTTGACTACGAATAAATAGCCGACGCGCAAAAAACCGATGACTACATTGCTCCACAGCCTAACGACAAAGCGAATAGCAATATAATCATAAAGCATGTTTTTGCCTACCTGCAAGAGAGAAACTTATTGCGAAATGTCAACAAAGACAGCAAGACCCTACCTACCGAAAGAATTTAGGCGGCAAGTGTTCGAAAGCTTGCATAACTTATGCCACCCGGGTATTCGTTCGACTAGAAAAATTATTGCAAAAAGATTTTTTGGCCTGGTTTAAATAAAGATGATGGCATTGGGCATAAACATGTGTCAAATGCCAACGTGCCAAAGTCGGCAGGCATACGATTTCGGACTATGGGAATATTCAGCAGGCAGGACATTTTGAGCACGTCCATGTCGATATTGTAGGCCCCTTACCAATATCGGAAGACGGATTGTGTAACGATAATAGATCGAGGCACACGATGGCCAGAAGCGGCCTCTATTATAGATATTAATAATAATAATAATCATTTATTTCAGGTAAAAATATCTATAATAATTTTAATAATTAGATCATAATAATACAATGAATATATAATAATACAATAATAATATCAATATATTATTAGATTGACCCCATCACTATCCCAATCCAGTGCTTCTGGATAGGGCAGTCATAGCGGGCGGCAATCATTTGCAGAATACTATTGGAACTGTTAAGTAACCGCAGAAAAGTTGCTGCAGCTTTCTTTCGCACTAAAGCGTGAAACCCATCAATTCGCGCATTTGAGAACATGTGCGATGCACTGCAGTATCGCGGCAGTCCCAACAGCATTCTGAAAGCATTATTATACTGGACACGCAGGGTGCTATAAGCTCTTTGCGTATACAGGACCCACAGGCTGCTCGAGTAAAATGATTGACAATAAGCTTTAAATAGAGTTGTTTTTACCTGTACTGTAGATCGAGCAAACCTGCGAGCCAGCATATTGCCCCTCACTGCTAACGCCCTGCGCTCCCTCTCTATATCCAGATCATCCTTCAAATCATCAGTGATAATATGACCAAGGTATCTAAAACTATCCCCAAACTTCAGGGCCATTCCCTCAAGAACAACCGAAGGCACTATACTAGGTTTTATTTTACCAGACTTGAAGATAAGCACTTCACTCTTTTTAGAGTTTTACTTGAGGCCATGAGCAGAGGCATACTTCTCACATATCTAAATAAGGTCCCGGAGTGCTATGACCGATGGAGCCAGCAGCACCATATCATCAGCATAACTTAGATTGTTAACACATACACCGTCAATGTAACACCCGACATGTGTGCTACTTAGCTCCTCAATCAACTCGTTTACATATAGATTAAACAGGACAGGAGATGGCAGGCCACCTTGCCGAACACCACACTGTAATTGATATTCCTTAGAGAAAACTGCTCTCCACCTCACCTGATTTGCTTGGTTTTTATACTAGTATCGCAACAATGAGTTGCAATCATCGGGCATGCCTGTTTCACTTAGCTTCCTCCATAAAATTTCATAAGATACCGAGTCAAAAGCTTTTGATATATCGAGGAAACAGGCATATACTGGTGTCCCCTTTCCGTATAGTACCTGAGTTCTCCTTGAGGCTCAAAATAGCAGACTGTGGATAAACCCGACTTAAAGCCGAATTGGGCATCATGTAGCACACTATATGCTTTTTAAGATGACTTTCAAGCAGACCGTCCAGCACTTTAGCTATTACAGTTGCAAGTGAGATAGGTCTATAATTTGCCATATCTGACACATTCCCTGTCCTGTTTTTCATTATTGGAACAACTATTGTTTTTATTAGACACTTGGGTATGTAAGAATGACCCAGACACAATGTAAACAGCATAGATAGTACACGTGGAAGGTGAATCCCAGCATATTGCAAATGCTCTATACTGAGACTGTCATGACCTGGCGATTTATCTCTCTTCATGTTGTTTATTATTAAGGCAACTTGCTTTGCTGAAAAACTTGTTTGACGCTGTGGTTTGTCATTAACAGTCTCAGCAGATGGGCACAGAAATGAATGCACCTTAAAGTGATCCTTAAAGGAATCAGCTATAAATTTTGGATCACTGACTCCACTGACACTTACAGGTACGCAGGGCTTAGGGTTCATTTTATTCGTGTTTTTCCAGAAAGACTTGAAGTCCTTGCCAGAATGGTTGTCAGCTAAGGTATCCATTCGTAGTAGCTCCTGTCTGTTTTGACATCATTTCAACTTAGACTTGAATGCCCTTCTGCTGTCACACATTTCATTATATGCCACGCCACTGAATGGCTTTCCTGCTAACACCCAAATTTTAAACTTATGTCTTGCATACTTGTGAGAGTCTGCAACATGTTCATACCACCCAGTGATATATCCACCCTTTCTACGACACTCTTTCTTCTTGGCTATTTTAGATGCACTTGTTAGGATATCTATTATCTCTTTATACATGTTGTCCAATAACATGTGATTTGGATCAGAGCAAAGTGTATCAGCGCAAGAGCGAAATTGTGAAGGAAAATTTATTTCTCTCAATCCTTTATGACATAACTTATGATATAACTCTATCTGATCATGCCCTCTCTCACTCCAGATCACATGGTTGCTAATTAACATCCTACTAGGACATTTGTCAGGCAATCTATTCAAATCACACTCCATGACAAGAGGGAAATGGTCCGACCAATACACATCTTGTTGTACACTCACACTATGTATGGTGTCCGGAGCGGACTTTGTTACAAGGTAGTGGTCCAACCACCTCCTACAGCCATGAGCTTCACTAGTGTAAGTGTAAGTACCTGAGTCCATACCCAACAGTTCAATATCAATACAGCACCATCTTTGTTCTACACAAAAATTTTACATTTCATTAAAGAAAAGCTCACCAGGGTGAGCATTAAAGTCTCCAAGAACATATACTGCCTCACAATCATTATTGTCTTCAATTATAGAACTTAGAGCACCAAGACATTCTGAATACATAGGCAGATTTTCAACATCATTAACTGGCATGTACACACTAAACACTAAAAAGGAGTTATTCTGCGATACCACTTTAACGGCACATAGTCGCACATTATCACATGTTATCACTGATACAGAGGCAAACGCACTCTTACGCCAGAGGAGAGCCACTCCGCCAAAAGGTCTTCCTGCTAGAGGACCCGCCGATGTATCTACTGCAGATGTTCCAGTGCAGCCAAAATTGTCATTAACTGTATCCAGCAGTGATAGATCATGTGGCAACAGCCACGTTTCTTGTAACGCCACTATATCAGCCTCTTCGCATATTGTGCGTATTCCTTTCATGGAACGCTTCAGAGATTTACAATTTAAACTTATTAATTTACTCATATGATGTGTACTATCCATAGTTTGTATAATCTACTGCTTATTTTCATCCGGAGGCATGTGTTCATTTTGTCTATTTCTAAAATATTACTGCAGAGGCAGTCGCTAAGGTAATATATAATAACTGGATTACGCGGTACGGTTGTCCGGTTAGACTCATGACAGACCAAGCTCGTCAATTCGAGAGTCAGCTGTTCGCGGACCTAATGAAATATCTGGGAGTTAATAAGGTAAGAACCACTAGCTATCATCCACCGGCGAACGGTTTGGTTGAACGATGGCACCGAGGCATGAAAGGAGCATTGATGGCGCGCATGGATTCAAGCTCTTGGGTGGATGAGCTATCAACAGTACTCATCGGATTACGTGCGGCTGGGCGCAGCGACAACGACGTCAGCGCAGCCTAGTGTACATTCAGTAAGCTATTACGTTTGCCTAGTGATTATTTCGAGCCAACATCGAATTTTGTGCTTGGTGACGCAAACAAGGTCATTCAAAACATTCGCGACGCTATCAGTAAGTTGAAACCAATCGCCAATACGCATCGATGTAATCGCAACTGGTTCGTGCACAAAGACTTGCAATCTTGCACACATATATTAATCAGGGATCACTCAGTCCGAAAACCTTTGAAAACGCTATACCATGGTCCTTACAAGGTCATTAAGAAGGGCGTAAAAGTTTTTGAAGTGCAACTACCAAATAGACGGGAAATGTATCGATCGATGATTTTTAACGAGCCCGAAAACACGATTGCGACACCAAGTACAAAGCTCATACAACAACCAACTAGGGCAAAGGGCAACGCTCGCGACGATCACATGTACGACACTGCATCGCAGAAAACGTTGCAGAAAACGCGCAGGGACGCACAGTAAGAATGCCCGTACGATTCGTCGAGTAAGTAGATTAAAAATAGGTAAGTAAATAAATTAGTAAGTATGAACCTCAATGCGTTTTACCCCACTTACGCCTAACATTTGGAGCACTGTTCATCGCCACAGTAGTCTGTATAATTTTAATATTCATTGGTCTATGTTTCACACGTTGCAAGCGTTGCACTGGGCAATGGATTAGCAAGCAAGTTGGATCAAAAAACCTAACCTTTAAATCCGGCAACTTGTTTTACTATCGCGGGGGGGGGGGGCGAACAGCAGTCCCAAGGTGGTGTCGGATTTATCGTCCACAAATCACTCATAGACAACGTTGTGTCCATCACTAGTATGTCGAGCAGGGTAGCGTAGGGTCGTACCCGATACCGTACTCAGAATATCCAAAAGATATTCGCTGTAGTTATGTATGAGGATTTTAGTAGAGCCATACATAATTCCAAAGCACACTTTACAGTCCTTATGGGCGACTACAATGCGCGGCTGGGCAAACGAGGCGATGATGAGTTAAGAGTTGGATACAAGTATGGGCAGCGCAACCCCAGGGGTCAGATCCTGGCCGAATTTCTGGAGAAAGAGGGTCTCTTTATGATGAATTATTTCTTCCAGAAGCCGCCTCATAGGAAACGGACTTGGATGAGTCCTGGTGGTTCCACTAAAAATGAGAGACTTCATCATGAGCACCAAGCGACAAATATTTAATGCTGTCTATGTGATTCACAGGGTAAAAACCAGCAGTGATAACCGAATGGTCATTAAATATTAATGTCAAAATGGAAAGATCGCGTCTGATGAAGTCTATGCTCCGACCTTCTTATGCACATATCCAAAATCCCGAGTACTTTCAACTCGAATTGTCAAACCGCTTCGATTTGCTAGTCAGTAGCGCATCAGTGGACGGAATCAACAACAGGCTGGTAGAGACTGTCCATACGGTCGAGTCCAAGTATTTTAAGCCCCACCGTAACAATAGGCCTCAAAAACTATCTGACTACACCCGGAACCTCATGGATCAGCGACGTTACGTGACGCTCAAATCCTCCGATGATGCTAAGTCCTATAGGCAGCTCAATGGACAGATATTGAATTCCTTACGACAAGATTTAATGAGGAGACCATAGAGCAGTACAAGGGCTCCAAAGTGTTCGCAAAAAACGCGTCTATTGGGCAAAATCAGTTGACGAAGCTGAGATGGAGAAAGGAAACGTAACGTCGACTAGGTCAAAGGTACTCAGGGAGATAGAGGTTCTATGGGCAGTTGGTTCTATGAGGCGCTCGTAGCGCTGTGCGACCGCGGTGTTCTTACCGATCACCAAGGTTAAGTAGCCCTCGAATCGGTCGGCCTGAGATGGCTGACCGTTTGTGGCATTTTCATCATTCGAGCGTCTCCGTGCTTCGGAAGGCAGCTTAAGCCGTTGGTCCCGGTTACAACTTAATGTGGTAGTCGTTAAGCCGAGATGGACAGTTCCTCAGTAGCTGAACCTGTTGTTGACTTGGCAAAAAACCCAAGAGCCAAGCTAACCCAACACTACACTGAGGATATCCCGGACATCAGCCTGTACGAGATTAGGATGGCTCTCAAACAACTTAAAAACAACAAAGCGCCGGGTGAAGACGGAATTACCGCAGAACATCTGAAAGCGGGTGGAACGCGGAACTTAAAGTCCTTCAGACGCTGTTAAATTCCGTCTTGCTGAAGGGGAAAACGCCAAAGCATGGAACAGGGGTATGGTGGTGCTATTTTTTAAGAATGGTGATAACTCCTTTTTGGAGAACTACCCATCACATTGCTGAGTCATGTTTATAAGTTGTTTTCGAAAGTCATGACGAATCGTCTCGAACCCAGGCTTGTGACTTCCAGCCTCCCGAACAAGCCGGTTTCCGGAAAGGCTTTAGCACCATAGACCACATACATACGCCATCATGTCAGTTCGAGTACAGGGGGGTGCACGAAGGCGATCTCCATAAAAAGAGGAGTAAGACAGAGAGACGTCATTTCTCCGAAACTGTTTACGGCTACCTTAGAGGACGCCTTCAAGCTCTTGGAATGGTGAGGACTTTGCATCAACATCAATGGCGAATACATCACTCACCTTCGATTTGCCGATGACATTGTGGTCATGGCGGAGTCGCTGGAAGATCTAGGACGAAAGCTTGGTGATCTTAACAGAGTATTCCAACAAGTGGGTCTTAAAATGAACATGGACGAAACGAAAATAATATTTAATATCCATGTCGTACCCACCGCACTCACCGTTGGAAACTCTACTCTTGAAGTTGTCGACGAATACATTTACCTGGGACAGGCAGTCCGGTTAGATAGGTCCAACTTTGAGGGAGAGGTCAATCGGCAAGTCCAACTGGGCTGTGCAGCGTTCGGGAAACTGCGCAACATCATCTTGTCCCCAATACCTCAGTGCCTCAAGACTAAAGTTTTTAGTCAATGTGTGCTTTTTTTTGATAAATTGCGCGCCTGAGTTTCAGGAGTTTCCCCCAATATGTGTTGGAGCCCTTTTCTATGTTCTATTTGCTATAACATTGTATGTTTTTGGATTTTTGAGACTTTATCTTTCCTAATTTTTACGATATATTTCCTTTACTGTACTTTATTTCTTATAATACTTTCTGTAACTATCTGAATTTTAATTAATTCTTTTTTTATTCTGATGCTGTTTTGACTTTATTCCCTATTAAAATTTTCTCATGTTTTTAATTTTCAAGATGCTATTTGTACTAACATTATTAGTTCACTCTGTGTTGATCCTTCTTCTATTTCCCTTCCATTGTTTCATGTCCTTTCTACGCATTCTGCTAGGCACTGAGGGTTTGTTTGTTAATTTTAGGGCACTGGCTCTTTTGTTCTCAATGGTTCTATCCATAAGCACGCCCTCGAGTCCCTCCCTCGATTTGGCTAGCATCTTCATGATGCTGGTCTGTCAATTGCATAGTAGCTAGCGACTCGAGATCGTGCCTATTTTTAAGTATGTATGTATAGGTATTTCCTGGTGGCGCACCCCCTTCCCTTTAATCTCGATATACTTGAGTGTATAGCGAGTGCATGGGGGTGGGTCATACCGGCGCGTTGGGTCGTTTTCCGCGGTGACCTGTTGATAATTGCCATGACGAGTTCCTTAATTTTATAGTGAAATTTAATTTCATTGCTAAAATTCTCCGTCGGGATGTGGTTTATCACCAACCGGTCAATTCGAATTTATTTTCGCGTCCCAGTTCTGCCTCTTTTCTACATAATAATAGATTTTTCACTTTTCTAGGACCTTTTCTGTGCAATATAATAAATAAAGCACTAAATATATACAAATTAAATAATTTTAGCTGTAAACAAACGCTGTATAATTATTTACAAAGTATGTCTTACTAACAAACGGAACAATTATTTGCAATTTGTAGATAACATATTATGTCACAGCATATCATCATTTTAATTTAATTTTAAAAGTTGAATAAAACACATGTTGTTAGTTAAGTCACTTTCCAATCAAATAAGTTATATTATTGTAATTAAAACCTTTGGATTTTTACAATGTTACAACACTAATCCTGCCTGATACACAGGTCTCTACCTAGCTCAGGCAAGCCGTTAAATATATCTACTTAAATAAGTTTCAATAAGATTGTTACGTGTACTGATTTAAAATGAATAAATGATCTATTTATTTTGTCCCGATTGATGACGATAATTATAGATACGATATTGACCATACGTTTTATTAAAGTTACCCCGTTGATATTGATAACCTCGCGGCTGTCTCGTGTTGTAAAATCTCCGTCCTTGCTTAGATCCATTTATAATGTCACCTGTTACTGGATGAAAAGATGAACCTTTATCCTTGGCGGCTTGTATCGCGTACTTCAGACTACTGTAGTTGCGAGCGCTTTAAATCGTAGATAGCTGTGAGCTACGCAGACTATCTGAAAACCGTTTAATAGCATATTGTTAATTTAAAGGTTTTAAAACCGAAAATACTTCAGACTTTTCATCGGCCTGAGCAATTGTTAACTCTGTAAACAATTTTTCTATTTCAGTTCCATAACAGTCAATAGATTTAGGGCCTTGATTAGTATATTGCAATTGCGTTTGAAGGGCAATAAATGATTTCGTGGGCAATAAATGTCGCCTTAAGTTATAAATCAGTTCTTTCGTTGTAGCATAAGTACTTGAAACTGGTAACTTTGCATTTTCTGATAACCGACTTTTTAGAACAAATGTAATTAACGAAGATTTACCTTCTTCATCATCCCACGGTATATTTCGATGAAGTCCATCATCCGCTGTTTCCTCTGTACCGTACCATAGCTGGAATCAAACTACACGCTACTCTTAAAACAAACTACATTTTGTCCGATTTTGGTTCAGGCTTATTCGTCGGTAATATGGGTTAGGTCTCAGTAATATAGGTCAATATTTTTTCTACACTTTTAGTAGGTTTTAAAACTGAAAAGATAGTTTCACATTTATCGAAAATTTCTTTTGTTTCAGTTAACTTGGCGGTGGTGGTTTTGCATGTATACTTACTTTGCCCATTCTTAACCATATACTTTCGAGTTTCTTTTAAAAATCATAATATTTTAATAAACTATCTAAAATTTTTCACTATCATCTTTTATAATATTATAACTATAAAAACTGTAAACTTATTACCGTGCCCGGTCTGGAAGTCTTTAAATGGAGTTCGAACTCGGGTCGGCCGGAGCAAGGAAAAAATGTTCAGGTGGAGACTTACAGACAATACCAATCTGAAGTGTTTGTGCCGTGTTACCCAAACGATGGCCCACCTTAGATCGTGCCTTGCATGCCCTAACACCTGCATGCGGGAGGATTTGATGAATGCCATGGACAATGTGGTCGAAGTGGCCGCCTCATATAGATACGACATGTCTGCTATCGATACGATAAGAAGAAGAATATTATAACTTATGATTTCGTAATTGCTCTGCCCTTTCTTACTTAGCTCTATGTTAAAATACAATACATTCCAAGAAATGCGCTGCGTAAGCAGTTTTCGCCAGAGGTATCATAATACAGCGAGCGCTTGTGCACGGTTTTATCCAATTTTAAATTATGTGTTATAAAACAGGTCTACCTAGACCATAATGCGTACTTAATAAATACTTATTATTAAAATCATCTTGTCTCTTAAACTTATGACATACATGACACGGTACTCTGTAATATTCGTCTATTTTATATGCAAATCTCTTTACGACTTGCACTATAATAAGTATAGTACTAATATTAATAATAAAAACAACTCACGAAAAGACTAAGTACGGTGTAGCGAAGACCTGGGCAGACGGCGTGCTCGCAGTGATCGGACACGCTACGGTGTAGCGAAGACCTGCGCCTATAGCCAAGTTGACAATCTACAGTCGTTAACGCTAATAGAAAGCGGAAAAATGTATGGGAATGACATTTTGCAACGAAAAGTCACGTGGTCAAAACAATGCGCTTTCGATTGCGACAAGAGAATAGAAACAAAACGCTTGCAACTTGTCTAGGCCCTCTGGGCAGACGGCGTGCTCGCAGTGATAATCGGACACGCTGCATAGTTGATAGGCCTATCTCCTCTTGCATCCACCGACGATGGCGCCTCTCATATATCCGGGCAGCAACATACAGGATAAGTGCGATTGCGATTCCAACCACCAGCCATACACCAATACACCAATGTTCAGGTGGTCCACGCGGCTTCCAATGTCCCTTATCTTTGCGTCGTTGTCACCAGCTGCGTTTTGGTTTATATAGGTATCTGCCTTCTCTACCGCAGACCGGCATATGGCTCCTGTTACTTGTACCGACTTCCGAAAAGGATGCCTACAGCAGACCTGGCAAGGTCTTCCATGAGCTGTTGGGTGTTGCGAGGACCGTACATGACACAATCTTCTGCTTCGATGTCGTATTTTCGTCTCTCACAGAGTTACTTAATTTTTTCGTTTTCGTTAAATTTCGTTCGTTTACGTTAAATTATAAATTAAGCGTTATTTGAAACTATGCTAAGGGTACGTCCACATACACTTCAGGAGGTACCCGTGCCAGATCGGTCGGAAGGAGACGACGGAGTGCAACCATTGTGGTGACCTGGAGGAATCGGCCTCGCATTCTTTATGTGTGTTCTGCTTGGGGTCCACAGCGGCAGCAGTTGGCCGCTGAGATCGGGGGAGGGGCGCTCTCGCTCCCGGCTGTGGTATCGGCCATAGTCGAGAGGGAGAGCGCCTGGGTGGCTATGTCCGCCTTTGACGATACTGTTATGACAGCAACAACGTTATGACAGCTGTTATTTTTTTGATAAAGTGAGCGATTTACTTAAACTAAACACCAGAAATAAACAAACTGGTATTACCAATTTTTGGACTTAAAAAGAATTCTGAATTCACTTTCTTCATGGGAATCGGTTTTATCGGTAGATGTGCCCCTTGACAGATTTAAAAATCATATTAATAATTCACTAATGAGTGAAGGATATTGTACTGTACATGATTTTTTTTTAAATTATAAATCAAGCTTTTTAGACAAATTACCTGATGTTTACAAGAATATGATGTCAAGTGCAGCGAACATGCAAATTGATTTTATGTATTATTTTCTAATGCAGTTGATGGGGACTGGAGGGGGAATCTTGGATTGGCCATCCTGGTCTTTGCTAGTGGCGGCTCTGTGGAGCGGGTCACCCTCATCCCTCCAATATGGTCGAGGAGAGTGATGGCTGCTTCTCAAGTCATACTCGTGAACGGGTACTGCTGTAGAAACTGGTCCGTCCTCTATCCTTTGACCGATTTAACCTGTAGTTCTGTTGAACTTTGGCTTGTTCGGCTTCACACTGGACCTTTAACCAAGTATTTTTTTCGCACTCATTATTTATTTTGTAGTGAGCAGATGTTTTCTTATTATTATTATCATCACATGTTTTATTTTTTATCATATACCTTTACAACGTCTTTATTTTGTAAATAAGAGGACTGTGTAGGCACTGATTCATACCATGAGCTTAAGTACATTTACGTTTAATCTATACTTACGCTTATTTACGTACCTCGTTCTGCATTGTTCTCCCATACCCCATAAACGCATTATATATAAAAAAATGTTAACTCTCATTTTAAAAGAGTAACCATTGAGTTTCTTGTCTCTTCTTCTAGACAAGAATTACATTCGAGTGGTGGGATCTTATGTAATCACTAACTTTCCTTTTTGACTATTTATGAATACTTTTTGGTCTGCATTAATAAAAACTTTTGATTTTGCCGTTCAGCTCCGGCTAATTCGGCATTGATAGGAAAGGAAAACGGTCTAAGGAAGTGACCACGTTGGGCCAAGGCGCTAATAAACACGGCCGATCATAACTTATAACCCTATATTGAATGTTGATTTTGCGCTCGAAAACCTTCAACGCTCTTCGAAGCTGCATCATGGCGAACACGGAACTTACAATTAGCTAAGAAAAAGCTACGGCAACATACCAATTTTTCGATTACAAAATGAAGACATCGCACTGGCTCGACTTGAGCGTTTTCGATCATCGACCGTCGAATCAAACGGTTAAAGCAACGAAAAAACAACAATAACAAGGAGAGGATCAGAGTAAAGTGCGCGCGCTCGCAGGGATGCTGTGCACGTCTTGGTCGCGGAGCACGGGGTAGGTGGCGCGGCGCAGCACGCCGCAGGTGTCGCCGGGCGCGCGCATCAGCATGTAGCCGCCTTCGCCCCAGCTGGTCGTCCAGGAGTTCTTCAGGATCAAGTACGTCTCCTGCTTGTACACCGTCCAGCCCACCGCCAGTACCGCGTGGTTCGGGCTGTTCCGCCGGCTGCGGACGGCAAGTATCAGATTATGCTTACGATTCGATTCTATGAAGTGCGTCTGTAAGTTTCCAGAATCGCTCTCGGAACCGATAACTAGATTATCTACATTATAATGACAGCACGCTTTTAGTCATAGAGTAAAATCCTGATACTGACCAGCGGTCGTCGGAGTAGTGTCCGCCCGTGTACGAAGCCAACGACTGCGCCTCGCCATCGATGATCACTACTGTGGGTCCGTGGCGTTTAATGGCGGCCTGAAATACAGGACAAAATACATTCGTTAAACTCGTGCGATAAACTAATGCTGCAACTAAGTCTCATTTATTTTAAGAAGATGAGGCCTCTCGTCTTGCCACATGCTTGCTTGTAAAGCTTAACCCATAACATAATGTATAATCTATGATTTTGCATTTATCTTCACTTTCAATTTCTTTTTACACTTACACTTTGCTTAGATATAGTTTGTAAAGAAATAATAATAAAAACCCTTTATTCAGACCAGTAGGTACATGCAAATTCAAATAACAAACAATTTAAAACTATTCAATTGACACCGGCTGTGTGCCTTATGGCAAAGGCCTCCTACGTATCTTTCCATTTATGTTTTTAGTAGCTATTCTCGTCCGTGTCTTTCTTTCTGCTTTTTCTCTTTCATCACTTCATTCGTACCAACCTGTAATTATTTTACCTCACTTGTCATTTCGTCTAAGTATGTGTCCGGCCCATTTCCACTTAAGACACCTCATTTTCAGCGTGGCGTCAGTTCACTTGGTTTCTTGTTTTATATCAATATTTGTTTTGCGGTATTTTCTTTTTATTCCCAATATACTTCTCTCCTTGGCGCGTAAATAAACGGCCAATTTGTTTAATTGCGAGTTTATTAAGGCCCACGTTTAGCATCCATGTGTTAACACTGGCAGTACGCATAAATAAAATACTTTTCTTTTTTATATTGATGCTAACGTCTTGGTTCTTTATGGCTACTTTTAAGGACCAATTTATTTTTCACGAACTTGCTACGCGACAATCTGTTTCTTTTTTGTTCTGATCTATATAACAAATTATTCGTCCTAAGTATATGTATCCGCCCTGGTATTCGATGACGTGGTATTATATGATCTGTTATCTTTTGTTATTCGTTAAAAGTTTGGTTTTTCTGTATTCATAGTTAGTCCTACCAATTCGCGTTCTCTTGCTAGTTCTTCAAGCATTAGGGCATTCGGTTTAGCTGCGAGAATAATTACATCGTCAGCGAACCTGAGGTGTGTAAGATGAACTCCGTTTATTAGTCAGTTAAGTCATTACATTTTATCCCAATTAAGTCTTCGGAAAAACAAGTTCTAATACAGCTGTGAAAAGTGTTTGGTGAGAGTGGGTCTCCCTGACGCACTCTTTGCTTAATATTAATATTAGGCCCTTTCTTATCTAGCTGCATTCTTTCAGAGCTTTGTGAATACCTCGCTTGTATTAGTCGTATGTGCTTCTTTTCTATCCCTTGATCATTCAATACATGCACGATTGTGTCATGTATTTACGGTTGGTAGTACTGGGGTCGCTGGTTGGATAAGTGAAAACGTTAGTACAGTCGCACAAGGATGTTTTGGCCCGCGGCCAAAATCTGAACTAACGCTGTCATCGAATGAAATGTCACTTTATGACAATCCGCAGAGCTGTCGTTAGCTATGAAATTTATCCAAGTTATTTTTTAAATTAGTTACCGTATGAAAAAACCTCTTGAAATATCCCCTTGGACGTAGGGAAATTTTACTAAATGTTTAACCCTAAATTCACATCAATGCCCCCCTTTCAATGTCATCCATCGGCCAAAAGATCCTTGTCGCGCTATATTTTAAGTTGTCTATTGTTATTTGTTTATTCAGGTAAATATACAAATTTGTAAACATATAAATTTGTCTAAATCTATTTTTTTACCCGCAATAAGCGATTATTTTCTAAAGTTGAAGAAAAAAAACGACCTTCAATTTCGGCCAGTTTTGTACGTTTTGGAAGATAATTTTGCAATTTTTTGTCACAAGTCATTAACTAATTAATTTAATGTAGTATTGGACCGAATGTACACTTTTAGAACTAAAATACTATTTATTTACTCGGAGTACATCGAACCACGTCTTTTCTGTTTGACACCGGTGATGTATAGTTTTAATTTGAAAATGTAATCCTTCAAATACCCTGTAAACCTTCTCTAGCCTTTTTCATTCTATTTGTTTTCTACTTTATTATTTTTTTAATACTTACTAGTGGTCGCCCATAGGTCGATATTCGACCTACTCGTCCATCGTTTGCTGGTTATTTTTGACATTCAGTAAGATTATAGACAAACAATAACAAAGACAAACATCAATTTGACGTGAATTGTGTCAAATACATGGTATGTAATGTTTTTTTCATTGATTTAATGTGTTTTATGCAAAATTTAATAAAAATATTAGCATTCTGCACTCCTTCTCTGTATAAACTATAAGTGTGGGAAATTTCATACTCCTCCGTCCGCGCAATTTTCGTAAAAAGGTGTACAAAGTTTTTGCTTCACGTATATAGATAATACATAATGTAATATTACAGTGTTCTTGTTAGTGATGTAGCTGTTATTTATTCGTATGGTCGTGATGTGCACGCATAAGTTGGTTCTCTACCTAGTATTAAGCCCATTATATACCTTATGTTTATTTTTTGGTTGTTATCCGGTTTGAGTAACATATTATTTACATGGGCGGCACTTTGTTTCTTTTTGTGCTCAAGTTTTTCTCCGGAAACATTGTCTCTCACAATATTGCAAACGGACCCGGAGCTGGCTCAAGATTTCAGCCCTTCGGCTTCGCTAAAAATTCGCCAGTAATGGAAGCGTCGGGCAGTGATGGCGACGGCGAAAAAAGCTCGGTGCCTACCTTGAGCGCCAGCACGCTCTTGCGCGTGACGTTGACGTACGCGCTGATGCGCGTGACGGTGGGCGTGCGCGCTGCGTCGCAGCGCTGCTCGCTGGCGGAGTACTCCGGGTAGTCGCGGCGCGCCGGCAGCCCGCGTTCGCGTACGTAGTTGTACGCACTGCTCGGCCACGAGCCGTTGCAGCCGAACGCCCCGTACCTGCCACATCGTCGAGTCATCAAGTTAGTCGAAACGCGTCGCGCGTCTGCCTCGCATCTGATAGCGGGTGAATGTCGATGAGATATAGGCGAATCGATGTGCGACATCGTGTCTCGAAATAAAAAAAAGAAAAGTTCTTTGGAACCTAGGATCTTTTTCTTTTTAATTTTTTGGTAATGGCATTTGGGTACAAAATTGTCATTTATGCCAATGGCGAGTAATATAATATTTATACATGGAATGTGAAAAATATGACGGGCGGGAGTTTTTAGGTAAAACTTTCGACTTACGTGTCCGCGCAGTCCACGAGCGCCTGCTCGCTTAGCTCCACGAGGCGGCCTGTGTTGATGGCCAGCGCGCCCTCCACGGCGCCCACCACCGAGAATGCCCAGCACGAGCTGCACAGCCACTGGTCTGCAACACCACGTATGCAACGCATTCGTTATTCAAGCACTCCAATAATGTACGGGCCATCCCGCCCATTTTTACGCATCATCAACATTTTTACGTCACATGCACATTATATTAATTACGATCATCAGTTCGCAATCGGTTAGCAAGAGAATCGCGCGTGCTCACATATATACATATATCATATCATATATCAATTTTCATTTATCATTAAATCATAGAATAGTGATAATTAGCAACATACGGTGTTTAACCTGCATTTGGAGCTGAAGTCCGAAAAATGGAAACTTGAGCATATATTACGTTTAGTCCAGTCTCATTGGTCCACCATAGATAGTCTTAATTGGGATTTGGACTGCGAGCTTGGGGATAGGAGTCAAGAATATCAGCAAACCTACTATACATATGAAAAAACATACAACGATATTATCACCGCTATCAACAAGAAATTATGGTCCGTCTCGCATAAAGAGCAATCTACACCGCAGTTGGGCATACCAGTATTTAGTGGAAGCTACTATCAGTGGCCCTCTTTTAAAGATCGATTTACAGTAACCCTGCGCTGTCAGGAGCGCAGAAGATGCAGTTTTTAAAATCTAAAGTAAACGGAGAAGCAGAAAGGTTGATTCAACATTTAGCAATTATGTCGGACAACTACACAATTTCTTGGGACATTTTGAATCACTGTTATAATAATATCAAGCTTATTTTTAGCTCACACATCGACATGTTGCTTAACATCCCAGCTATCCAGCACTCCTCTCGAAACCATATTAAAAGACGTCATGACACTACTATAGAGAGCTTAAATGCCATCAATAATCTGGGCGTAGACGTAGCATTTTGGGATACATAACTTGTTTATCTTTTGCAGCAAAAGTTAGACGCAGATACTTTTAATGACTGCGTCGCATCTATCAAAGATCCAAGAGCCCTACTGAAGCTACAAGATTTTCTTTCGTTTTTAGAAAGCAAATTTACATCAATGCAATCGGCATGTAGGAAGTATGACAGTCATTTCTACAAAGCGTCATCTAACATCAAGCAGACGCAATATGAGTCTGAGCAGACATACACACAATATAACAATATAAAACAATCATTTACTGCGCATGAACAAATGGTTTTGTATGCATCAAACAATAGCAATTCCATGAAATATAAGTGCCCGATATGCAAAAACAACGAGCATGGAATTTATTATTGCCAACATGTTTTAGGAATGGAACCACAATTAAAACGTAATACTTTACACAAATTGAACATATGCCAAAATAGTCTGTATAATCATTATGTAAACGGTTGCTTTTCCAACAAAAGTTGCCGTACGTGCAATAGAAAACATAACACGCGCATGCACGAAGCGTTTGCAGAAGTCAATAATACACCCGGTGCCGACTCAACAAAACAATCAAACACAAATGAGCCGGCAAAACGACACCAGAAACAGGACCCACCACAGCTGGCACGGGGCAACTCGCACGTGTCACTGCAGGCTAACATGCCTGAAGTACTTTTGCCTACTGTCATAATCAAGGTACAAGGAGCAGATGGTTCGGCACATATAATGCGAGCACTCTTAGACCAAGGGTCACAAACATCACTTATTAGCGAAAGCTCGGCACAACTTTTAAGTTTACCGCGTAAACGATGTCCAAGCATGATATGGGATACAGATACGCGCCCGCGCGTCTACAGCGGCGGGCCAGGCGGTTGCCAACCGGCAACCAGTCGCCCACTATAGCAGCAGCAATCAGTGTGGTGAAAGTGTACAGGGTGCTGAGCAAGCCGCTCAAGTTTGTGAAGGTGGTATCAAGGCGTCAAATCAAAGTGTGCATAGTGTTCCAAGTGTTAGTGTTCGTAAGTTCAAGCGTAATAAGATTACTTCGCGAGTGCCTCTAAGAGAGAATAGGCGATATATTTCTCCTATATTTAATTCTGTTTGTAATATACAAGAAGCATGTATTTTATATAGTTTCTCCAACATCTATCTCTCTCATCTCTCGCCCGGCAGCATGAACGGGCCAGCCTGCCCATTTTGCATCATCAACATTTTTACGTCACATGCACATTATATTAATCACGATAATTGCAATCAGTTGGCAAGAAAATCGCGCGTGCTCGCAATATATACATATATCATATATCAATTTTTATTTATCATTAAATCTTAGAATAGTGATAATTTGGACTATAAATAAACCTTATAATTATTACAATATCAAGTGTATCATTTATCATCTTCAAAAAACGAAAAAAATATGTTCCTAATAGAATATTTTTTGTCAGCCTACAGAGTACTTACTGCGCACCGGCGTGACGGCGCCGCGCTCACGCCAATCGTACAGGCGCGGCAGCCGGTTGCGCAACGCGTCCAGGTCGGCCGGCGAGTACGGGAAGGGCAGCGCGGTTGCGCCCGACGCGGCAGCCGGGTCGGCGCCCAGCAGCTTCCGCCGCTCCACTAGCAGCCGGTCCGACAGGAAGGTGATGCCCAGCACGAAGGTGGCGCCCTGGCGGTTACCCGAATCTACGAACCGGTAGCTCTGCATCAGAAGATTCTTGCGCACCGCGTCCTCCATGTCGTCCGCGTAGCGACGAGAGAACTTCACCTTGTACCTGAGGATGCGGACGCGGCGTTAGTGGGTCGAGTCGCCGGAGTGGGGGGGGGGGGGGTGAGGGAGGGGCATACCGTTCGAGCGCGTTGTCGTAGCGCGGGTCACGGCGTAGCAGCGTGAACTCGCGCAGCGGCTCCACGCGCTCCATGCGCTCCGTGCGCTCCACAAAGTCACACGCCTCCTCTGTGCGAAATAACACTTTTACATGCCACAGATTCGTATGTATCGGCAAATGCATAAGAGTGAGTGCACTCACCGAGGTCGAGGCGCAGCATGGCAGGGTCGTGCGCCACCGGTGTCACCTCGCCGTACGTGTGCACGTATCCGTCGCTGTTAGGGCCCAGCACTGAGCTGTCAACGCTCACCGCATACCTGTAATTTAGAACGTTCGCAGTAATTTTAAGACAGTTATCGCGCGAATACTTTTGTATCGAAGCCGCCGATGCGAAATCAAAAGTTCCGATTGCATCTTACTAATTATGTGTTCATGCTTAAAAGCGCAGCCATCTCGTTATTGATCGATCAGCCTAGGTAATAACTTAGGCTAGGCTCGACAGCTAAATCGCGGGCACCGGTGCGGATGGGTTGCTACTGACCTGACTGGTATAGCTGTGAAGTTGTCAGCGTCGCGCGCAACCAGCAGCTCGTGTCGGAAAGTGAGTGCCTCGCCACGCACGCCACCCAGCTCGCCAGCGCGCCCCTCCAATGTGTAGCGCCAGCGCTCCAGCTGCCCCGTGGAGTCCGGCACGTAGCCTGCGCGCCGCAAAACTCATATTATGCTATAAAATAATCTCATATGGCAGTTTTCACAAACAGCAGAGCGATGCTTGAAATAATGAATTATCATCGTTTATAAAAACTAACCGCTTTATTAATCGTGTTGCTTGCCTTAATAACAAGCCAAACTAAAAAGGAGAAAATAATAATAATTATAAAATGTAATTTCATTTTATGTTCTAAGCCTTAATTTAATACCCAATTTTCTATATACCTAATAACCTATATAATATTTTTTTACTTTAGCAGAAAAAAGAAGACAACAACCTACTTAGTTTGCTTACTATTTCTTAGGTTTATCTCAAAAATTCTTAAATGTTACCCACTTATTATGCCAAATGTTATGCCTACCTATAATTTGCAATAACTACATTGAATTTCATTATGTTAATGTAATTAATAGGTATGATAATTTTATGTAACTATACAGCGCTAAATAAAGAACGATATAATTTATTGTATAAAAACCTTGACAAGATATTAATCTTGACCAAGATCACTAGGATCTGTCTGTCTGTTTTTCCGCTTCAAATCTTGTGATCCATTTTTCAAGCACCTGCGGGTATCCGATTTCAGTTTACGTCCGTGGAGCTGGTCTAATGATGGAGTCGAAAGGTGGCCATGAAAGTATGACCATAATAAAACATAACCTCGTGTTTCGGCTTTTGAGATAGGTGTTGACAAGTATCGGACGCCTTGAATTTTGTGAAAATCACGTTGAACGATTCCGTTACATACATTCATAATGACATAATTATACGACGGACGATTTAGCGCAGTAGTTAAGAGTTTAAGCTAAGCAGATTGTCTATAAGTCACGGGTTCGATTGCCGCACGGGACAAATCTTTGTATGACCGACAATTATTTGTTTCGTTCTGGGTATTTGTGTATGTGAATATTCATGTTTGTAAACGGCCCTACGACACAGGAATGAATTCGAGTGTGGGGCTACGTTTAAAAAACAAACAGGTCAAGCTAATAAGAGGGTTTTAAAGAGTGAGTACCGATGTGCATAGTCGATGCTTTCACGAAACTGATCAATGTTCTATGACGAAAGTGGCGGCAGTAGATACAGATACAGATTGGGTATAACATCGGCAAACCTTTGCTCTTACTAAATACCTGCGATTCTGAGCGAGAGTACCTACCAAGAAGGACTAGTAGAATCTAAACCGCGGTCGGGCTTTTTTATTGCTTTTACTTGCTCAGTTAGTACTGAAAGTTTCCAGGTTTTTTTTTTGCAATTTTGGGAACTAAATTAGTTTTTCTTCTAAAGTATTTGGAGAATCACTTGGGGAAGCGAATTTAAAGAAATATATAAAACAAAACTGCTTTTAATCGATTGTTCATTCGGTTCGGTGAGGTGATATGTTGTCAGACAGGGCCGAGGGTCGCGAGTCGCACTTACCGTCGAAGAAGAAGCGGCGCAGGTCGGGCAGCGCGGGCAGCGCGCGTTCCTCGAGTGCGACGCGGCGTGGGGTGGACGCAATGCAGCGCCGTACCGTCTCGGCGCCCGTGCGGTCCAGGCGCAGCTGCAACACGCGCGCCATTAGCGGGGGCTCGCGGCGTTGAGCGCGAGGGAGGTCCAGCGCGCTCCGCACGAGCCCCTCAACCATCGTTAGTATTCGAGTCGCAGCCGTTAGTATTTGAAGCGCCAGTTACCAGCACGCTCTGCGCCAGCCCGTCGACGCGCATGAGCCGGTACGCCGACGCGGTGCCGCCGTGGAAGTCGATCCGCGAGGCGCCGCTCGCAGGGTCCCACCTGCGATAGAGCGCGGTACAGGTCCCGAGCTAGTCACGTCTTTCATCACAATAATAACACGGTACTCCGACACGTACGTCGCATAATGGGGCATCGCGTCGCACTTTGAATAAATATTTTTTGTATGTAGTAAATAATCCCATCAAATAAACATTCATCGACGATATTTTGTAAGAAGTCTAGGAAAAATCGAATTTTATTCGCCGTGTTGAACTTGCGTAATCAAAATGATGTACTACATACTGTTTTTAAATAAATATCTCTCGGGTGTGTACACCCACGATGTGACTGTGTGACGAGTGTATCTGGTTGCGGGTGCGAGTGCAGCCGAACGTATTTACTAACCAAACAGTGTACGGCTCAGTGTAGTCGGCGCGCGGTACGGTGAGCTGCGCGCGCAGCTTGAGCGGTCGCTCGAAGCGCAGCGGCGGCGCGGCGCGTGCAACGCGCGTGCTTGAGGGCGTATCGCCGCCGGCGCCTGCGTCGGCCGCCGCCAGTGCGCCCGCCAGATCCGCGCGCATCCGCGCCGGCCGCCGGCAACGGCGGCGCCGGCGGCCCGGCGCGGCGTGCCCGGGTAGGCTGTCGTCGTAGTCGCCGAGGCGCGCGGCGCGCACCTTGCGCACCGGGTCCGTAGCGGGCGCAGTTTCCTCGTCCTCCCCTTCACTGGCTTCGTCTTCGAATTCCTCGTTTAAGTTGGACTGAACGAGTACGGGCGGCAGATCGGGGTCGGTGGGCACTTGCGCGCGGAATTGTTCCACTAGGAGCTTAGAGTTCTCTGCACAAAAAGTTTGCTGAATTAAATTAAAATGATTCTAAATATCGTGAAAGATTTTAAGAACTAGCTCATTCATGACACTATAGCGCACTTTAAAAGCATTCCGCCCTCCCCACCGAATAAAATAGTAATAGTACCTTTCAAATTTTACCGGCAAAAAAACTGTTTTTTTTTGCATATATCTCAGCGCAAATGAATCGTAAGATAACCATTTATATATCAAAATAAATCTATTTTTTCCCCGTCGGTTTGCTAACATGTTTCTTTGTATTAGTTTTACAAAATAAAGTGTGATGTAGTATGTAATGCATCATTATCATACTATTCGCGTATAAACGTAGGCAGTATTAATGCATTACAGTATTATTGTTCGAAATATGGTGAAAAAGTATTAAAAAGCAATTTGTCATTACGACTTTATTCGGGTGAAATCTAAGCGAGGTGTTTACAGCAATAACACATAACTATAATATTTATGAGATAATTCAGCACATTTTGTTTGATTTGGCAGAAAAAAATCTATACTTTGTTGATTCAAATACTACTAATACTGCGAGACGCTAGTTGTTTATTGAGAAATTTCAAGTTATTTTAAAGTTTTCTTTATACTTCAATAAGCAAACTGAGATTGAAAATGTTAATGTTGGTTTTATTTGTAAAATCCTGAAACTGGCTTTTTATTATTACATGTTTAGAGTGCTTTAATAAATTGCAGCTCTTGGTTTTCATCATAAGCTGAAAGATATCCACTGCAAGACATAGGCCTTCCTCAAATTTCTCCATGACATCTGTCTTTTTGCTACGAGTATAAGCATCCAACTTTTATAAGGTTCTCGGTGCATTTTGTGGGCACCAGCTTAGTTTCTATCTTCTGATACGTTATCATCGCATAAGAAACTTTTCGCCTAAAGCGCCACAAGTTGTATGTTGTGAGGTTTTCCCCCACCCTCTACCAGTTAAAATTCTGACCACAATGTCAATTCATTTCCTTCTTAATCCTCCAATTTTTTGATTTGATCTACAGGGAAACGCTTAACGTAGCTCTCTCTGTTACCTGGGTTACCTGAGACATCTTATGAGATTCATTGTGAGCGGACGTATACCAGTACTGTAAGTCATAAATGGCAATATACTTGTAGATTTATTTTCAGACAGGGCGGTAATTGGTATGAAAAGACATTGCATAGCTTTTTAAACGCTACCCAGCCTAATTGGATTCGATGACTACACTTTTTCTAGATATCAGACATAACTTATTGGCTTGTTTGTACATATTATAATCGCCTACAACCTCGAGTGCAAATCTTTTAAGAGACCCTATTAAGGTCATCTAGTATAGTGCCGAGGGCTTCCAGGATCTCAGCAATGATTACGGCGAAACGATTGTGAAAAATGTACTTGATAACTTACGAGTATCTTCTGTAATCCAAAAGTCTTATGTGATGTACTGTTAAATCAATTTTCTATACTACCACTAAGAATGAGAAGACTGCTAATAGATCAAATTTTCCTGTACAATATTTGTCACAACAAATTTGATTGCTGTGCTTTGAATTGTGATCTGATTATGTTACATTGCCATTGTTACATGTTAATCACAGAGGTATTGCTTGTCACTATTATTTACTTTGTCAGATTTTATTACTTAAGCCTACTTCACTTTAGTCTTTGCAATTAAGTGGTTTACACTATATTATTTTACTCAATAGTACACAACGTGTAGCTTGATAACGCAAGACCTTCGAAATTTTAAACAAAAGGAAAAACAGATCAAATCAATTGAGTGTCGATTTGGAACAAACTACCATAAAGTCCTGCGTTGATTGTGTTGCACTTTGTATATTGCCTCTAATTTTGTTTGTCATATGCAATATGTGTACAACGGGGTTGGTCATGTTTGTAGTACTATATGCGTATAATACTGTGTACTCATTACGTGAATGTGGCTGTTTGTTGTACCTAAATAAATGAAAAAAAAAAACAAAAAAAAGTCTTTCAACGTAGCGGAAAACTGTTACGGATAAACAAGGTGTAACATAATAAACGCAAGACCTTAGAAGAAAGTAGTTTGTTCTAAATCGGTAACTGAATTGATTCCAACTATTTTCAATGTCTCTTAATTTTTTTTTTAAATTTGCAAAAAAATGCTTTTACTCCTTCAGTGCGCTATAAGAAACCAAATTTATTCTTGATTCATAGCAATAAGGAGATTTCAAATGCATTCCTAAAACATATTTCTCAAAACGCAAACATACACGTACAAGTTTCGTTGTTAATTGGGGTATAAAAGTGCTTAAATAAAGGGTAAGAACCTTTAAATTTGGAAATTTGGTTTTCGTTTTGAA
Organism: Phalera bucephala; assembly: GCA_905147815.2. Taxonomy (NCBI): domain Eukaryota; kingdom Metazoa; phylum Arthropoda; class Insecta; order Lepidoptera; family Notodontidae; genus Phalera; species Phalera bucephala. The sequence goes on from LR990609.1 coordinate 30,497,281, forward strand.
TTTATGGAGTAATTCTCTAGTCGAGGTGTCTGAGGTCTTGCGTTTATTATTTTACAGCTTTTATAATATCACCCTGTTTCAAGCCTTATCGCTTTGTATAAACTTTTCAACATTTCCGCTTACCGCTATAGAAATTAGCACAGCTCATGTCTTGATCGGATCTAATACATTTTCATAGTCATTGAGAGCCATACTAATCTCATACAGACTGGGATATATCTTCAGTGTAGTGTTGGGTCAATCTGGCTCTTGGTGGTATTTAGTCTGATTTCGCACAGGTGGTCGTATTGATTGGTATAACTGTCTGTTGAACTTCTTGGTCTCCCTCAAGAGATCAAGTTTGGAAGATACAATTCTGTCCTCTCCGGTACTTAACCTAGTCAACTGGCTCTTATCAATAACCTCGTTTAGCATACCAGTTCCAGAAAAATAAAGTACCGGTGTTTAAACTCCTATATATTATACACGAGTATTGACACCGGTACTATATTAAAAGAAAGATCTTCTGTTTAGCCACTTGTATTCAGAAATATCGTTTAAAGTCTGCAAGATCATTATGATCAACTTGTAGGTAGGATCTGATAACCTTTTTTCTTCTTGAAGTATTAAAAATAGTTTGCCTGATGATATGAATAGTTTCCACGAACCTGCTGTTGTAAGCGTTCACTAAAAACAATATTAATATAAGTCTCTTTACACTGCTGACCGGGCATATAGTCGGCTTCAGTTCACACACACAGTTTTTTTTCTTTTTAAGGATCATCACCAAGGATCGTAATATTGTATTCATCGCAATAACATATTGTGAAACCGCTCGCTTTAAAAAAGTGTATCTATATAACACAGTAAACGACATTATAATATTCATAACGTATTGCAAAATACCATTACCAAATCGTAAAATTAAAAATAATATGGTATTATATATCACAGGAAACAATATACTACAATATACTATCACTATTTCGATATGCTAGCGAGCTTTGACTGTAAAAATATCCATGCTATCCTCGTCTCCGTATCCTGGCTGAAGCCGTGTCTCCCGTCGACCCTCTTTTTGTTGCCGGGTTTTAATCTCATCAGGAACGATCGTTCAATTGGTGGCGGTGGAGGTGTGGCGATATATCTGCGATCAAATATACCCTTTTCTTTAATTGAATTGTCGCCACAACCCCCTCCGCCTAATGCTGGTGAGCATCGTTTTATTGAGATTGAGCTTCATCACACTAAACTGCTTCTTGGTGTATATTACTGTCCTTCCTCACGTATAGACTTTTTTTCTTCTTTTGAAATTTTGTTGGAAAAAATAATCCCTTCTTACAGTCATAGCATTATCATGGGTGATTTCAACACTTGTCTGCTCAAAAACGATTATCGCTCCCGTAATATCTATTCTATTCTTGACTCCTGTGACCTGTCCGTTCTTCCACTTCAAGCTACCCATATTTTCCTAACTCAACTCCGTCACTTCTTGACCTTATTTTCGTTTCTTCAACCGAACATGTTGCTAAGCATGGCCAGTGCTCAGCTGACGCCTTTTCGTATCACGACTTAGTATTTTTATCCTATAAAGTCCGGCCACCTAAGGCCAAAGCTAAAATCCTATTGCAGCGCAATTTTAGTGGCATTAACCTGACGATGCTTCGAGAAGATGCTGCGAAAATTAACTGGGAATATTTGGTAGCGTCTGAGTCAGTGGATGATAAAGTAAATTTTTTCACATCTACGCTAATTCGGTTGGTCGATCAGCATGTACCTATTCGCCCAGTTAAAGTTAAACATCTTCCTGCTCCTTGGCTGACTGATGATATCAAATTGTTGATGAGCAAAAAAGTGGCAACTTAATCCAAATTCAAAGCTAGATCCACAGATTTTAATTGGAATAACTATGTTGGCATTAGAAATCACTGCAATAAGGTGTGTAGGGATGCTCAACGCCAACATATCCATAGTTCTGTACAAAACGGGAATCCAGCAAAAGTCTGGAAATTTCTTAAATCAATGGGTATCGGCAAGTCGCGTCAAGACAACATGTCTAAGAACTTAGATATAAATCTCCTTAATAAACATTTCTCTGCTTCGTCTCACTTAGATAAGACCTTAAAATCAACTACTCTAAATCATCTTTTATCCATTCCAGCACCCGATTTTTCTCCTTTTGTCTTCAGTCAATTCTGCGCTTGTGACGTTAAAAAGAGCATAGAAACAATCACGTCCAATGCAGTCAGCAGTGTCTGTATCAGCCGTAATATTATCCTTCCTATCGTTGATGAAATCCTTCCTATAATTTGCCATATCTGTAATCATTCCATAACCAGCGGCCACTTCCCGTCTTGTTGGAAAGAAGCCCAAATAACCCCTCTCCCCAAAAAATCCAATCCCACATCCTTCTTTAATTATCGTCCCATATCCATATTACCTTTCCTTTATCTATCTATTTGCATTTTGTACCGAAATAAAGTGATAATCGTCATTTAAGGAAACAGTTAAAGATTCCATAATCTGTATTGACTTATTATAGTACTATTCGTGTAAAAAGTGTGTTTAGATTTTAGATGAATAATGTTGTAATGTACAATACAACGGTACCTGTGAAATTATTGTATAACTTTACAAATATCTATAAAAAAATTTAAAAAAAATATCAAAGTGTCATAAAGGCCCTAAATACCGAATATGCAATAAAACGAAGCCCTCGTTATAGCACATTACAAATACAAATAAATACAAATTCGAGAGGAAGGGCGTTCTAAATCTTACCCAGCGAGTCTGTTCCTCTGTCAACTAGTTCGTTATTATTACCATTATAAAACTTATACTATCTTGATATCGGGGAGTTTGCCTATAGATCCTCAAGTTTTACCTTTTTTTAAGTCATTGGTATAGAGGACAATGAACCTAACATTCGTGATGCACTCTTGATCATACTTTTCATCAGGGGAATAACTTGATGTTATCTTTCTATCAAATAGTATCGCAAGATCTCTTACTTAATTAGTTCCTGCACTTCGTCAGTCCTGCAATTTTGTAACTCCAATTGAAATGACTATTTTTTCTACTGAACCCTGCTGTCATTATATCAATATCTGCTTAAATGATATTCACGTCTTTACTTGACCAAAATGTAAAAAAAAATATGGTATATCAATACATATTATAAAACATGTCCTCACGCCGTGTCTGTCTGTTTAAATACGATAAACTCAACGGATTCCATCAATAACGGAGTGATTTAATAGGAAAGTGTATGTGTATAATTAACCCGCACGATACCGCTAGTACTCGTAATTTATAAAAATATTAAAGAGAATAGGTTCCAAATATGAACCATGTGGCACCCCTGATGTTATTTTATGGTACACAGTCAGTTACGTTAATTGAAACCATTAACAGAGATGTAGGATATCCGATCATTTAAATAAGATTTGATTCAATTGAGCAAACTTCCACTTATACACTTTATGCTTCCAGTTTAGACAGCAGCATATCATGAGAGACAAAACGCCTTACAGAAATCTGCATAGATGACATCAGCTTCCTGATGGGAGCCTAAAATGTAGGCAAACATTTTTGTAAAGACAATTAAGTTATTATTAGTGGATTTCGACTTAACAGAACCAGTATTGGTAGTCAGTGCGATAAAGTTTGATTACATTTTGATTTAATGTTTCCGTAACCGGCAAGTTTGTAAGAGACAAACTATGAGAATGGGTAATCGAAAGATATAGAATAGATTTCTTTAATTTTTAACCGACTACAAAAAGGAGGAGGTTCAGGTATGTATGCTTTTTTTTATATATGTTCACATATTATTATTTTTGCGTTGGGTATAGTTCCAAGGTGGTCCAATTTTATCGTTATTGTACCTTAGACTTTGAAGTTACACCAGGGGACTTTGAAATTACACCAGTTACATTCAACGACAAACAATACGAATGTATAGATTGAGATATTATGGGTATTACGTCAATCCTATAGGTACCCTGCCATAGAACTAATCAGAATATTAAACGACTTCAAAATAGGAGGAAGTTTACAATTCGTCTGTATTTTTTTATAATGTCTTTATTTATTAACTGATTTTGATGATTCTTTTTGCGTTGGGCTTAGTGTAGTTTCGAAGTGGACCCATTTTAATGAAATCGGTATCGAACTTTGGACTTTGAAGATACACCAGGGGACTCCTTAACGGCGAACAGCACGAATGTATAGATCCCGTTATTAGGGTTTATTATTGTACGACTCGGCAAAATAATATAATATAGGTATATAAATATTCACTCGTCCATTAAAATTGTAAAATATTTAAAAAAAAAAGTTAAGCCTGTGCCAAGTAACCTACTGCACTAACCTTTACCAACTTCAAATATTTATTTTTTGCTTTTTGAAGTCGGTTTCCCTTTTTTAACGGATTTTTTTTAAGATTCTATTTCTCAATAGGTATAACGAAACCTTTATAAGATCACTTTGTTTGATGGAATGACATTATTGTGTACAGTGGATATTAATGGTGAGGACCATAGCCATAGTTTTAAACTGTAAGTAGTTCTGAGCGTTGATAGCTTTTACTAACCGATCGGATCAAAGCGTGGTGCGGTGCGCAGCAGTCGGGCCGACGCGGGGAGAGCGGGCGAAGCGGGAGAGGCCTGCTGCAGCAGCGAAGAGGTGGGGAAGGTGCGCGTCAGGAGCGAGGCCAGGTCGAACGTGGTTCTTCTGTTCACGTCGGGCGAAGAGCCGTAGAGAGCAGCGGCGGCGGCTTTGGTGGCGACCGGTACGGCGGCCTTGGTGGCGACAGGTACGGCGGCCGAGGCGGAGGGGGCGTTGGCGGGCGCGGCGCACTCTGCAACAGTGGCGGGCGTGTGAGGGCGTGGGGTGCGGGGTGGAACGGGCGGGGTGCGGAAGAGCGGGTGGGCGCTCACCGGCGGCGGAGCGCGCGGGCATGGGCACGGGCACGGGCAGCACCAGCAGCGGCACGGAGCCGCGCGGGCCGCCCTCGCCACCTGCAACGCCAAAGGACACACCGATGAAAAACAGAAATGTATTTATTTAAAAATTACAAAGAAAGAAACAATTACAAAGAAAGGACATTGTTCTGCGTCCATACATGATATGCCCCAAAACAAACAGCAATGAAAAAATGCGTGTGTGATTTCAAGTTACCTGTAAATTATCTTCATGCATTTATTATAAAACGGACAAGCGGGGGAATTGCATTATTGCAAAAAAGTATTAGATTTTGAGGTTATAATTTAGTAGCCAACAAAAATTTGTAAAATCGTTATGTAAAAATACTCTAGCAATGATCAATTCGATCATTATTGAATGTAAACGATTGAACACAACCGATTATTAGGTTTGACATCTCCAACTGTATTTCGTTAACATCATCGACATTCGTAAAAGACGTTAGCGACTTTGATTTAAGTACTTACAGTACTTTGAAATATTTGTTTTGGATTGCAAATTGTCCGTTAGATATGGATGTTTGCAACTACTATAATAAAACAGATAAATAATTATGGTATAGATCACATGTTTGTTGGTCCTTTGATAGTTTCATAAAATAAACTCAAAACCTAGAAGCAGGTCTACAGAATCTTAGTTAACATTTTATGAAATCATGATTTATTTCAGAAAACCTACTGACATTTTTATTTACATATTACAGTGATGTTTAATAATTCCGTCCACAGGAGACAGGAACGAGAGGCCTTTGCACTGTAATGTAATGTAACGTTGGCGACTGTGTGTTTTAATGGTGTTATTGTTTTAGCTATATTGATAATGCTGTTGAAACTACACAGCCGACAAATCTATATACATATAATAAAACTGTAAGGAAGTCGTGTCTGTTCATGGAATATTTTTAGGAAATATCAACCCAGAAGAGGTGCAAATAGAAGCAAATTCTATAATTTTTGGCTATCGTGTCTGTTTGTCTGTCTGTCTGTCGGAGGGTATGAACCGGCATCACACAAAAACTACCAGGCGGGTTTTGATGGAACTTTGTATGCGGATACCTTAAATTACTGCCTAATGTATTGTATAGTATTCATCCCGGAAAATCAAAAGGTTTTTCCAGATGAACCAAAATAAGCAAAACAGTGAATTTCTAAAAAGACACTTTATTCATAAACTGTTTGATAGATTTCAATAAAATTTTGTGTAATTGCAACATGTACAACACAACTCTGTATATTTGTATGCATGTGTATTTATATTTTCAAAAAGCTTAACAGTTTTAGAGGAAAGAGAAAAAAGTCGATTTTGATACTTCATTCATTGCTCCAAAACTAGTCTTTAGATGTCAGTAGAACTTAGCATGGAGATATTTCATATGACAGACAACATAGTTAATATTTATATTTTTAGGGAATCTGATAGTATGTATGGAAAAGTAAAGCATCTATATCTCTACATACTACACATAGTAAAACTGTAAGGTAATGTCCGTGTTTATTTTTTGGAAATAATAACCTACGGATATTATTCTATTGATGTAGAAGCCAATTCTACAATTTTTGGCTTTCGTGTCTGTTTGTCTGTCTGTCTATCTGTCCAAGGGTATGAACCATAATAAAGCAAAAACTACCAGGCGGATTTTGATGAAACATTGCACGCGTATATCTTAAAAAGGTGTGATAACATATTGAATAGTATTTATACCGGAAAATCAAAAGGATTTTTCAGAAAATACAAAAATAAGCGAAGAATTGAATTTCTAAAAAGAAACTTTACTCCAAACCTGTTTGATGGATTTCAATGAAATTTTGGATAGTTGTAGCCTGTACTAAGGATCATAACTCTATTTCTCATATTTTCTAAAAATGTAACAGTTTCTGAGGAAAGAAAAAAGAGTCGATTTTGATATATCATTCTTTGTTCCAAAATAACTTAAGCTACTAGATTGTTGCGGGATAAATCGCAAAACTTTATTACTGTTTGTCCCGAACGGTAATGTTAAGACGTAAACTATGATTTTACCTACACATGAATTTCTCCATGAATTGATATTGGACTCAGGTTCATCTCCTCACGAAAAACTGTGCAGTAGTTTTAACTACTGCTTTTAAGCACTCACTGGAAATTGTTCATACACGTTTGATTTAAACACTCAAACATGATTTCGTGCATAAGCCGATGATGCGTTCAGGATTGTTTCTTCTGGAGAGAACTCTAAATATGAATGGGCCGGATACGAAACTTAAAGACGATTAATATCTTACGAAAAGACTAATACTTTTTGAGATGGCGTTAGTGGTGTGTGTTGAATATGATCGCGCTATAGTTTAGTTTATTTTTAACAAAGATCACCTATGCAGGCTAAATGAGGCTAAGACTGAACCCGGTGATAGAGATAGTTGATAGAGAAATAAGTCTGGTGGAAGTTGACAAAATATACAATTTATTCACACACGGTTCTTCCGGGATAGCCGTTATTTCTTCATACTAAAATGGCAGAATGGACCTTACTTACACTTTTAAGGTGTTTTAGGTCTCGAAATAATATTCGAGATACTTTTTATCCCGGAAAGAATCACGGTTCTTGCGACATAGCTTACTACAGGTGTCATACAACGTAAAATATAACGAAACACTTTTCAATATGAAAAATATATAACATAGCAATATATACAATAGCATCAGTTCTGCGAAATATCTATTATTTCTACATAGTAAAATGACTGAACGGATTATAAAGAAACTTAATATGAAAGAAACAACACAGATATTGGGGAAGACATATACCATCTTACCATAACCAAATAGAACGTGTATTATCAGAAAGGCAAGTCAAGAGTCTGCATAACCGGCGAGCGTATATAAGACGGACTATGAGAGTGGAGAAAGCCAGAAAGGTCTGTAAGAAAAGAACCTGTTGGAAATCTGTACTCTCTGCCTACCCTGTAAGGGACCTGACGTGATGATATAGATCGATAGATAGAATTGAAGTATCCTAAATCGTGAAATAGCAATATAAAATAGGTAACTTTGCTCACACACTATATCATGCCGATACTATCCGTGTAAGTGATATATAAAATCACTCCAATATGCATTTAGTGGATTTTTACCGGACTGCATGAAGGCTCAAAGATTTTAATCATATTTAGGCTAATAAATGCCTGGCATTTTTTCGATTTCCCTCTTCTTCTTCACAGGTGACTGAAAGCCTGGGGACCTGTTAAAATTGTTCTACAACAAAAATTTACTCATTTTTAAGTTGAGTTTAAAAATACTTTTTTGCAAAAGTAACTTGGTTTAACCGATAAAACAGTCTACGTTTTATCGGTTAATTTATTTTGTCAAATAGTCGTAGGTACGATCCCCGCACAGCGCACAAGAATATTGATTTGGGATTAGTGATTCTAAAATAAATAAGAAATTTTAAGTGCATTTGGGCACAATAAATAAAATGTGTTTTTTTTTCGTGTTAATTGTTTTGATTAGATTGTTTTGTTCGTGTTAATATCCAGGAAGGTGGAACAGATTTCAAATATACTATCACTGGAAAATGGAGGAATTAATTTTTAGAGATTGTTTAAGACTACTTTTTGGCTCGGGAAATGCAAAATTTCCGGGGCATAGTTGATTTTATTTCTCCATATTAACATGGCTGAACGGATTTAAAAGAAACTGAATATCTATCCAAGAAAGTCCTACCTCTCTATGTCAAATTCCAAAAAAAACGCGTGCAAAGCCGCGGGTTACGGCTAGTATTGAAAACATGAAGTACAACCCTTAAAAAAAATATGTTTGTGTCATATAGTGAAATGGCAGCGGGTTACTCGTGTGCGTGGTGTGCCTAGCTGCCAGCGCACCGCCGACTCTACACCCGGGCAGGCGGCGTCCAGCGCAGCGCCGCGCGGACTCCATGCCAGCAGTGAGCACGGCACATACCGCGTATGTACGCGTCTACAAAAACGTGTTGACCTTTCGGCTGCGACTCGTTTCTGTGAACTATGAACGAGCGGCACTTTGGGCCGCCTACCTAATATCAAAATGACACGTATACCTAGTCAAATTAGAGCAGCGTTGGAGCTGCTATCTTTCCAGCGAGATCCTAGTGGTGTTCTTTTTTTGAGGAACATATTTTGCTTACCTTTACCTGAAACATTTACTTGCTGTTATTATTTTAAAGTCATCAGTCCCCACGAAAAACTACAGTGTCTCACCTAGCTGCATTTCAACAGGGATGGGGCGCGGGAACCAGGCGTCTCCGGCGCCGCCGGCGCGCGCGTATTCTGCGGACAGGAGCAGGATGCTGAGTCACCAGACGCATGCGTGCGCGCTACACACCCTCCATTGAGTTTATATTGTGTATTACGCACTAAAAAAGCTATTACAATAAAAAACAGCGCGTCATTTACCACCATAGGGTAGTTTGTGTTTACCTAGATAAATCTTATGTTACTTGTTTTTTTTTAAATATTTGAGGTGATAATATTTCAGAACAATTGTGTATGTGATCTTGATCTATGGTCTGTTACAAGTGAATGTGCGACTCACCGGAGATGAGGTTGTTCCAGCGGTCGGCGCTGAGTGAGCGCGTGCGCCGCGCAGGCGGCGGCTGCGCCTGCGCACGCAGCGCGCCTGCAACAACCGCACAAACTTGTACACCTGCTGACTGTCTTTAACTTAGTCACGAGATGTAGGTGTATTGCTATTATAATGGAAACGAAATTATTTGTAAAGGCAAAGGTAAAGGCTTTATAAGTTTCCGACAAGCAAAATATTACTGTAATGTCCGACAGTCGAAATGATGGATTTGGTTTACATGAAAGTTAATTTTCTTTTTTAGAGCATGTAAATAAAAGTGTTTTTAAAAAAGTCTTTTTACTATTAAGTTTTTATGAAAATTTAAGGTATTTATTCTGAATATTGGCCTTGACCTTGACATTTGGATTAAATTATTCAAATTCTTGAATAATTTGAATTAAATCGTTGGTCCATAGGTCATAGAAAGGTCATAGTATCTATCGACTCGACGCACCGATCTGGCGTCGGCCCACGCGCTAATACTAAAGAAATCATTTGACGCATGCTCAAGTGCTAGATACCAACCTACTGGGATATCCAGTAGGAACGCGCCAGCATCAGAGCTAATGCATATGCCAGACCTGACCCGAATACTTTATGCGAACGACTAAGCTGTCTGATAGAGCCTAGATAATAATTGTTTTAAAGATTTGTGTTCGTGGAAGAAAAAAGAAAGGTGGTGTACCGGGGCCATTAGTTTTCTAATTAAACGTCTATGGAGCCCGATCTACTTCATATAATACGTATCCGCCTTCCCCGCTCCACACAGACACAAGTAGCTGCGTGTGGCCACTAATTACTTTTTTTACATCAGGAATTATTCCTTTGTTGTCAGTGAATTCACAAACATCAAATTCACGTGCACAAACATCTAGACCGAAATAAACATGTATGGGTCACACACATGTATCGATCTAGTGGGCCGAACGGCTTAAATTCTTAACCACTAGACTGAGCCTTTAGATTTTCTCCTGAGACTCAATTAATAGTACCGAATGAAGCTTTAAACTGCTTCAAACGGAGATGATGAGGCTCGCCCCTCGTGAGCCGGGAGCGAAATTTCACTCAAACGTAGATTGCCGCGGTGTGCGCGCGCACGCGCTCTTGCGCAATGTACTCGTATTTATCAGCTAAAGGAGCGCGTGCGGTTTGGCTCTATCAGACAGGTTTGTCGTTTTCATAGTGTTCGGGTCGGGTCTGGCGAACGCATTAGCTCAGGTGCTGTGGTGTTCCTACTGGATTTCTCAGTAGATAGGTACCTAGGTAAACTTGAGCACGCGTCGAATGATTCCTTTAGTTTTAGCGCGTAGGCCGTCGTTAGGTCGGTGCGTGGAGATACTATGACCTTTCCTTATATTATTCACCTATTTGCATATTCACCAAATATTTTATATCGTGATGAAATAATTTGATTAGAACGAACGGTTACAATCTAGTTGTGATATAACTACACGAGTTAATAAATCTCATTGGGGGTGTGTGTTTCTGTTTATTCTTTTTGTGAAGCAGCGTAGCAGTGATTCGTTAATTGGGTGGTGCTATTCCCGTGTGTGCCGTTGGTTGCTTCACGCCTTCTTGATTAATAATAAGTTATGCTATCGAAATCGTAATAATAATGAATTTAACCGGTGTTGAATCGATTTGGTTTAACGAAAGCACACTTTGTTAATTTAAGAAGTGCCACTCGGCCTTGGATATGACAGACGGCTTGGTCCAGTAGTCAGGAGCTTAATCCATATCTATGTGTGACATACATTTACCTATTTGTTTCAGTCTGTACGTATGTAAGCGTTCTGGTTTGAGTATCGTATGTCAGGTTCTAGTGAAAATTAGCAGATTCATTAGAGAATCATTAGAGAGAAATTTATTTATCTATTGAATGGTACACATTAGTGTACCTTTCAATAAACAAATTATTATATTAATATGAGAAATAATGTCACACGCGATAGTTCCACGTAAACAATTTAGCGCAGTGGTTAAGAGCTTAAGCCGAGGCTTAAGCTCTTATATAGTCGCGGGTTCGATTTCCGCACGGGACAAATCTTTGTATGACACACAATTATTTGTTTCAGTCCGGGTATTTGTGTATGTGAATTTTCATGACAACGCGCCCCCACGATACAGGAATAAATCCTAGAGTGGGGCTACGTTATTTTTAAATAACTATGTTAAATGATAATCAGCGCATGATGGCTGATTGTGCAGAAATCTAAGTTTTTATAGAATTAAGGTGTGCGATACTTTGACTGGGTAATGCTGAGGGCGCAACATGCGCATTACATGCACAGCATATACCGTATAACATATATGTGATTTTTAACGGACTTCGAAAAGGTGCAGGTTCTATTGTGATCTGTATGTGTGCTTTTTTATGTATGTTCGCCGATATCTCCGTCAATTGTGGACCGATTTTTTTATTTTTTTTTCAATGAGATTAGCATAGCTCCAAAGTGGTCCCATTTTAATTGTAATCGGTATTGGACCTTGGCCTTTGAAGATACACCACGGGACCCCTTGACGGCAAACATCACTGATGTGTAAATTCAGTTATTGTGAGTATTATATCAATCCTGTAGCTACATTACTGTAGAACTAAGTAGGATAATATAGATATATAAATATTAATCATTAATTCACCATTCTCTTAAAACTGTAAAAGGAAAACTTAAGAAAAAGGAAAACAGAGTTCAAACAACAAAAAATATGTATTTGAAGTCGGTGCTAAATAACCGACTGCACCAACCGGTGCCGACATGAAATATTATTTTTTTACTTTTTGAAGTCAGTTTTCCGGTGGTTTTTTTTTTAAGTTTTTTTGTCATGTATGTAAACGCACCCACGAGAACAAGACAGGGTCATTTCTGAAACAGACTTTTGTGCACCCGAAACTCTTAACATCCTAGCCGGGCGCTACGCCGCCGCTAGCGGACGCGGACGAGGGCGCGAGCACAGGCGCAGGCTTAGCCGCGGGCGGCGCCTGCCAGCCCGTGCTCTAAACATCATAATAGGACCTGGAGTTTGTCGGGGGTTTCCACTGAGGTTTCGTATAAAAAATATGTATCCCTCAAAATAGAATAAGAAATAATGGTACATTACAACATCTATTACTGTAGCGTATTTAGTTGATACGTTTAGATAACGAAAGAAAGAATGTCAGAAAAAATAATGACAAAAGAGATATACAATGCGAAAGTGGAATGATGTAGGACCGGGGAAGACCTAGACTATCTTACCATGACTAAATAGACCGAGTCTTATCTGAAGGACAAGTCAAGAGACTCCGTAACCGTGAGCGTGTATGAGACGAACTATGAGAGTGGAGGAATCCAGAGAGGTATGTAAGGAACGGACCTGTTGGAACTCTGTACTCTCTGCCTAGCCCGCAAGGGATATGGTGTCATGATATAGATAACGACATATTAGTTATCCAGAGTTAGTTGATTTCTTGTTTTGCTAGTAGCAGTATACGTGGTAATATTTGGAAGGATTTCAAAATCTTCAAGAGTACTCACCGACACGAAGAACCCACAGATAAAAAATAATAAAAGAAAATTATAAACGTCATGGATATTAAAGCCTCAATTTCCTTCAGTACACTCAGAAAATATTTGATTATATATCACTGTGATAAAAGCATATTCAAAAAATCAAATATAAAGATTCTGCGATATTGCACCAAGTTTAAAAGTAGCTCCGTATCGAGCTTTCGTCGTCTGTCCTGAGGGTCTCGTACTTCAGTGTACCGATGGTTTCCGAAACTGGTGTACGGATTGTCTCGATTTCATCATATGTCGAAGTATGAGACATTTATACTGCTGCCGTCGGCAAGAGCATAACGAGGTTTACGAACCGCGAAAGCCTTTGACTTAGTCTCATATTCCAGTGGGTTAAATTAGCGGCGGCATGATCAGATCTGATCGGTGCGCGTCGTACACACAAATAGTGTCGGTGCAAGCGCGGCGGCACTCACCGGCGGCGCAGAGCACTAGCGCCAGCCTCCAGGCGGCGCGGTGCATGGCGGGAGCGGTGTGGGAGCGGAGCGGGATCAGCGCGGGAGTGGTGCGAGTGCAGAGCGCAGGGCGGGACTGAGCGCGGCGCGTGCGACGGTGCAGGGGCTCAAGGCGCGTGTGGTCGCCGCGGTCGCCGGCGACGTATATTTTCCTTTCGATTGCTTCAACATGACTAGACAGCCCCCCTTCCCCTCAAATCGCACTCATGTTGACGTCTTCGCGATTAAATATTTAAATAATACATAAAATTGTAAACGGATTATTCGTGGCATTCTATTAAAATAACATTATAAGTGTTGTTATAAGCGGACCTGCCACATTCATGGTCAGAACTGCGAAACCGCAAAAACTTTTAAATTGCTTAAACATCACATACTATTATTGCATGCACATAGCTGTTTAATCCGGCTTCTTGGACTGCTGGTATGTGTTAACAAATCTAATGTAAATAACACAAGTATCAAGTCGCTGTGGCTGCGACTCCGCGCTTAAGATTTAGCAAGATTTTATTGTAATTATAAATATATTGTAAAAAGTTAATTATTTTAAAATTTCGTCGCGAGGCGCTAACTGATTCAGTCACTGTTCCAACGTTGCGATGAGATTGCGTGTATGTATATATGTAAATATAGTTAATGCTGGTTGGCACCAGCATTAACTATGTTACTAAAAACACATCCCCGCTAGCGCCGCGATCATCAAGCTACGTGCCGTTATTGGAGTGAAACAGCTTCTCTAGTGCATCACTATGTAATTATTTTTTAACGCTTTGAGTAAAGCGCGCCGGCGCCGCGCCGGTTGCACCACTCAGCGCTTGAACATTATAAAATGATCAGAATTGAGTGATAACATTTCCAAAGTGGAATAATCATTGATGAATGGTAATCACCACGTGCATTATGGTTTCACCCACACACGAGTATTAAAATAATCCATTATGTATTTTTTTGACATCGCAATCGTTATTTTAGTGAGAAGAAGGACAGCTCCAATTAAACAACCTATCTTAAAATATATTGTTTCTTTTGTATTTTATTCTAAATTCAATTTTAAAGTTAAGTGAACAACTAAGGATCTGTACGAGCTCCGCACCCACCTCCTGGTGACTGGTAACTTCCACCACTAATTTAGCTGCCTACGTCGCGAATAGCCCGATGCGGATCTGTGCACTCGAGGCGGCATCGCAATAATTCGATAATTTCGAGAGGACATTTAAATAAATTTAAACAGAATAATTGCTGCGTTTCAGAATTTTCCGGCCTCTCCCACTCATTTTTCTTTTGACCTGCCCTTTATTGCATTTCTATAATTATCACCATCATCACGTCCAGTTCACTCCACCCACAGCAGGGCATACGCCTGCTCCCCCTTAGGCCTCATATTTCTATTCTGGTAGTGTCTTACTCACCTACTTGATCAAATCATCAAACCACTTTTATACTGGTCTTCCACGATTACGATATTCCTTCTGTGGTTTTCATTCCGTCAGAGACCTACTTCCACCTGCTATCACCAGGATGTGGTGATTTCAATAATATTATAATAGATATTGAGTTCTTAGATTTACGCGAATATTACACATGAAATAAAACTATTATACGGATTTTATCGCGGTTTATTTTTTTATTTTTAGTTCCCGACGTTTCGAGTGCTTTGCAGCACCCATGGTCACGGGAGGGACTGAGGTGTTAGACGTCCAATAGGCATAGTTGTTCCGGGGTTCCCTCAAACTTCTTAATTATTTTTGTGGTTGTTGGTCCGATCTACGCAGAATGAGCTCACGGTGTCTTGAGGTCTTGCAGTGTTATGCTTGGTTTTGGATTTGATTATATTAATTACCGGATCTCAAGACGATGGAAGCACCCAGCCATCTTCTCTATTGAAATTAGGATGTTTTTTAATTTCAATAGCCTCGCGAACCATCCTTGGTAGGAATCGGTGTTCTTTCACGAGGATTTGTGGTCTATCAAATCTGATGTTATGGCGGGTGCGGTCAAGGACATGTTCACAGACTGCAGACTTCTTTGAGCGACGGTGTTTTAGGTCAGCTATATTGTTGTGTGAAACGTCGGGAACTAAAAATAAAAAAATAAACCGCGATAAAATCCGTTAAATAGTTTTATTTCATTATAATAGATGTTGGTTACATTTTTTTGTGTGTGTGAATGATCTACGCTGATGGCCGCGGGGCCTTTACAGCTTCACCGGACAAGATATTGGTTACATCTGATGTTACTTAAAGTTATTTATGTACATTCGCACACAGGTCCGTTTAAAAGACATCAACGCGCGGTTTATAATTATATCGTTGGCCGAAGGGCTCAGTGACAAATAAAAAGCAAGAACAGAAGAATTAATTGAACTTTTTAACTATCTTTATCACTACGACAGATTCCTTGCGGGGTAGGAAGAGATTGCAGAATTCGAACAGGTTCTTTGTTTACAGACTTTTCTGGCTTTCTCCATTCTTATAGTCTAACTAACAAACTTCCTGTTATTCAAATTAAGAATTTGTTGCGTTATGTCATTATTAGATTCAGCCAGCGATATCCAAACAGGTACCCGAAGTGAACGACAATTTTACGGTTGATTAAAACAAGGTCGGCGCGTGTGCTGCGCGGTGCGCGGGGAGCGGGTGCGTCACCGGCGCGACCTGAACAATGACCGTGCACCGCTCGCGCCTACCGCCCGGCGTACACGCCGACTCCCGCGTGACGAGAGGAACTTAGTCCCATAGTGTCCACCCTTATCCCCCTTATCCACCGTTGAATAAAATAAAATAAACGCGCACTTACGCTCTACTTCTCCTCTCACGGCATCACTACATTGGGCTCTCTTCGTTGGAGATTTTTTGTGCAGGAGTCACGGGACTGATGTGCCGCACCTACTCAGTTCAATCAATCAATCAGCCTATCGTAGTCCACTGCTGGACATAGGCCTCTCTTAACACGCGCCATTGCACACGGTCCTCCGCCTTCCGCATCCAGTCTGTCCCAGCGACCTTTTTGAGGTCGTCGGTCCATCTAGTTGGGGGCCGTCCTACCTTACGCTTACCAAGTCGCGGTCTCCACTCTAGGACACGCTTGCTCCATCGGCCGTCGGTCCTTCTGCAGATGTGACTAGCCCATTGCCACTTTAGCTTACTGAGTCTGCGAGCTATGTCGGTAACTTTGGTTCTTTGTCGGATAACCTCGTTACGAATTTTATCCTTCAAAGAGACGCCGAGCATAGCTCGCTCCATAGCCCGCTGTGCGACTTTGAATTTGTGGACTAGTCCCACTGTGAGTGTCCACGTCTCGGCCCCGTAAGTCATAATTAAAACTCAGTTCAAACCTTTTTGAAATCATGAGGAATACATATGATTTAAAAAATCCTGGAGGATTAAAAGCTTAAGAAATGAAATACAAATATAAAGCAAGGGAAGGCTAATACAAAAATTGACTAGGGGATATTTTTATAAAAACAATATGCTTGGGTTGGTGAGTGTCGCGGGCGGTCGCGGGGGCGATGCAAAATGAGGCCCCTCATGTCCGCGTCCTTAACAATACAATAGTGTTGTGTCAATAAAAAAAATAGTGAGCGAGTCACAGCCGTTTGATCCATTTAAGTGCGGATCTAGGTCTTAACAGACACGTTGTCACTCGCCATTGTGATCGTAATCACCGTCATGTCTATATTCCCTAAGCGGGTGTGGCAGAGGCTTACTGCGTACTCCGCCATTTCCCTTTCTTCTTCTTTTCGTGTCAATGGTCAATAGTTGTCCCACTAAGTTGATAGCTCGCGCGCCATGCGTGTCCACGCTCAGTTCTTCCCTTGTACAGGTGGTGGGGGCGGGCGCAGACTGGCAAGTGCGAAATAGCGCGACACATGTCGTCGACGATCGATATTAGGTCCCGGGGGGGGGGGGGGGGGGTAGCCTATTGCAATTATATCATACCGTGGCAGCCACATGTTGGCACGGTAACGTTAGTTTTTGTTTGGGCATTCTAAAACAATGGCCAAAGAAAAATCACGTGGTACGCACTGTAAATATTATTATTGTAATTACTGTAAATATATCATATATCTATCTATCTAAGTCATCAAGCCAGATCCCTTGCGGAGTAGGCAGAGAGTATAGAGTTCTAACGGGTTCTTTCCTCAAATATATCATGTACATAAAAATAACAGTACGGGTGTTTCTATCACTACTGGAGTCCTATGCCCGTGCCATAGGAGTTTTAAATAGTAAACTATCCTTTGTCTGACCCGACCAGGGTTCGTATCTAGGGTTTTGTGATCGCTACCCGCATTGACGCTGTTAGATTGACAATGCTGGCGATTTTCTATTTAATACAATAGGTTTTGGCCCTTTTAGCGCCGTGGGCGCCGCTCCGCGCGCGCCGGTGACACCGCTTTCTAAATCAGTTAAAACAAATAGAACCAGCGCATGTCGCAACGCGGCCCTTCAGCATCTGCTTTTTAGAAATTACCATTTTATCTACATTTATTACATAATTAGATTACACAAACATGTTATGTAATAGAACCTGTCAATGATAAATCGTAATATAGTTATTTTCTAGCTAGTGGCGAGCTGTTGTTGAGTAACGAGACCACAGGCCCGAGTCATCTAGAGAGTCGGTCAGGGCTCTCACATTGGCGCGCCCTTGTCGGTCGAATGGAAACTGAAGGAGGCCCGCAAAATAATTAGTTTCATTGGCCGTCAAAAGAAGAACCGTAGCTAAACTCCTGCGTTCAGCGGTACCTACGACGCTGCTGTACGTGTCACAGCTACACTACATCACCAAAGCCGATGACATTGTGGAGTATGCCCATAAGAAGTCCTTGTATGCTCTAAAGGTTGAGAATCTGAATTCACAACATAATGCGGCTTTTAATTCCTTTGTTGTGCGAGTTCTGGCCGAGGGGTGTCGTATTCAGAAGAATTCGTGGAAGACTGAGAGACACCAATGTATAGCGCAACACGTCGTCGGAATTACATATACATTATTTAGATTATAAGTTCAATATTTTATTATATGTATGTCTGTAAGGTATACATTCTATGGGCCAGTAAGTTGTATAAAAATATTTTTGTTAATTTCTATTGCTTGATTTAATCATCATCATCATCATCATCTCAGCCTATACTTGTCCACTGCTGAACATAGGCCTCCCCAATCGCTTTCCAGCGTAACCGGTCCGATGCCACCTGCATCCAACGACTTCCTGCGATTTTCACAAGATCGTCGGTCCATCTGGCAGGCGGTCGTCCCACACTGCGCTTGCCAATACGTGGTCTCCACTCTAGAATCTTTCCGCCCCAACGCCCGTCCGATCTACGCGCTATGTGGCCCGCCCATTGCCACTTCAGCTTGCTAATCTTAACGGCTATGTCGGTGACCTTGGTTCTTCTACGAATCTCCTCATTCCTGATTCGATCGCGTAGAGAAACGCCGAGCATAGCTCTCTCCATAGCTCGCTGAGCCACTCTGAGCTTTTTTATGAGACCTATAGTAAGAGACCACGTCTCTGATCCATATATCATCACTGGTAACACACACTGACTAAAAACTTTAGTCTTAAGGCACTGAGGTATTTTGGATGAGAAGATGTTGCGCAGTTTCCCGAACGCTGCCCAGCCGAGTTGGATTCGTCGATTGACCTCTCTCTCAAAGTTGGACCTACCTAACCGGACTACCTGTCCCAGGTAAATGTATTCGTCGACAACTTCAAGAGTAGAGTTCCCAACGGTGAGTGCGGTGGGTACGACATGGACGTTACACATTATTTTCGTTTTGTCCATGTTCATTTTAAGACCCACTTGTTGAGATACTCTGTTGAGGTCACCGAGCATTCGTCCTAGATCTTCCAGCGACTCCGCCACGACCACAATGTCGTCGGCAAATCGAAGGTGAGTGATGTATTCGCCATTGATGTTGATGCCAAGTCCTTGCCATTCCAAGAGCTTGAAGGCGTCCTCTAAGGTGGCCGTAAACAGTTTCGGAGAAATGACGTCTCCCTGCCTTACTCCTCTTTTTATGGGGATCGCCTTCGTGCAATGCCCCTGTACTCGGACTGACATGGTGGCGTCATTATACAAGCACTTCAACACTTCAATGTACCGATAGTCAATGCGGCATCGCTGGAGAGATCTAAGAACCGCCCAAGTCTCGATCGAATCGAAGGCTTTCTCATAGTCCACAAACGCCAAGCATAGTGGCCGATTATACTCCTCGGTCTTCTGTATAATCTGCCGCAGCGTATGTATGTGGTCTATGGTACTAAAGCCTTTCCGGAAACCGGCTTGTTCGGGAGGCTGGAAGTCATCAAGCCTTCGTTCGAGACGATTCGTGATGACTATCGAAAACAACTTATAAACATGGCTCAGCAGTGTGATGGGCCTATAATTCTTCAGTAAAGTGTTATCACCTTTCTTGAAAAAACAGTACCACCACTCCCCTGTTCCATGCTTCCGGCGTTTTCTCTTCGAGCAAGACGGAATTAAACAGCCTCTGAAGGACTTTAAGTACCGGCGTTCCGCCCGCTTTCAGAAGCTCTGCGGTAATTCCGTCTTCGCCTGGTGCTTTGTTATTTTTGAGTTGTTTGAGAGCCATCGTAATCTCGTACAGGCTGATGTCCGGGATATCTTCAGTGTAGTGTCGGGTTAGCTTGGCTCTTGGGTCTTTTACCAAGTCAACAACAGGTTCAGCTACTGAGGTGTACAACTGCCCATAGAACCTCTCTATCTCCAAGAGCACCTCTGACCTATTCGACGTTACGTTTCCGTCCTCCGTCTTCAGCTTCGTCAACTGGCTTTGCCCAATAGACGCGTCTCTTGCGAACACTTTGGAGCCCTTGTTCTGTGCTATGGTCTCCTCAATACGCCTTGTATTGAAGGACCGTAAATCGTGACGCAAGGACTTCAGTATCTGTCCATTTAGCTGCCTATAGGACTTAGCATCATCGGAGGTTTGGAGCGTCATGGAACGTCGCTCAGCCATGAGATTTCGGGTGGAGTTAGATAGTTTTTGAGGTCTATTTTTACGGTGGGGCTTATAATACTTGGACCCGACCGTATGGACAGTCTCTACCAGCCTGTTGTTGATTTCGTCCACTGATGCGCTGCTGTCTAGCAATTCGAAGCGGTTTGCCAATTCGAGTTGAAAGTTCTCGGGGTTTTGGATGTGTGCTTGATTTAATAAATTATTATTATTAAAAGGGCTCCAGGAGTGAAAGCGTCAAAGTGCATGAAGCCGAAAGTAATTTCGAAGAAATTGTAGCTCACCCTCGCTCACCATAAAGACTATTGTATGCAAGTAATATATTTTTCATAATAACGCGGTAACGAGTGTCACATCATAGGCGAAGGTCACATCAGCAATCATAGTTCGATCGCGCTCCAGCCGGCGCGGTCGATGCTTGCACCGCCGCGCGCCACGTCAGCGCCGCCCGCCACCCGCCGCCAGCACACCGCACACCGTACACTACACGCGAAGATGGTCCATGTGTCACCTGACGTGCTTCTAAAAATAAAATTAATAGCAGTGTGAATGCTGCACATATAATATTAAAAGAAAGAACTGTATTCATAACAGACATATTTCTGAAAATAATGGAATGAATATGACACACGATTGCATCGGTATGCGGAGGAGAAACAAATCCATAATTTTATTAAATAAGGTGGAAGTCCTTTGCAGTGGATCGACCGACCTTACCGACAGATGTGTTTCTACGTTTTTTGACAAACTTTGGGCAGCAAAGAGATGAAGGTGACCTACACGACGACGCGATCAAACGGTAGCGCATCGTCACCGTCCCGGCGTGGTACGCAGCCGCGGCGACTAATTACTCGCGGAGTAATAAGAGACTTATCGATTTTATTGAAGGGGTGGCGGGCGCGAGTATTTCGCAAGCAATAATTATCGCGCGCCCCGCGCCAGCGCCCTACTCCGGTGCAGGAATTACTGCGACGCGCCGTGGTGCGGTGACATGGAGTCGGGTGGCGAGCCGCGGCTGCTGCAGACGCTGCGCGCGCACCGTGGTGAGGTGAGCTGCGCAGACGCTTGCGGTGCACGGCTGGCAACGGGCGCTGGCGACCGCTCGCTTCGGTTGTGGCGCTGGGCGGCAGGCGCGGGCTGGGTGGAACACGCGCGCGCCGCGGCCGCGCACCGCTACGGCGTGACGGCGGCGCGCTGGGCAGCTTCGGGCGCGCTGCTGGCGTCGGGCGGCGTGGACGGCACGGCGCGCGTATGGTGCGGACGCACGTTGTCTGCGCGCCGCACGCTGGCCGCGCCCGGTGCGCCCGCCGTGCGCGCGCTTTGCTGGGCCGGGCGCCGCCTGCTGGTGGGGCACGATGACGGTGCGTTGTGCGTGTGGCTGGTGGCACGCGGTGTGCAGGAGGCGCGCCTGCTGGCGCACGAAGGCGCGTTGCACGCCGTGGCTGCGCCTGCGCGTGCTACGCTGCTGCTCACCGCATGCACGCACGGCGTTCTGAAGGTCTTTGACCTCGCAGGTGACCGCTACAACCGATTAAAATAACAATAGGGTTTCCTGAATTGTATGTACAATAAATAAACATAAATAAATGTTCGTATGTCGGTCTGATGGTTCAAATGTTGTGATAATTTTTCAAGCACGTGTATGTAGGTTCGGTGACAATGCAATAATATAGTACCATGGAGTTGGTCTGATGATGGATTCGAAAGGTGGCCATAAGAACATGTGAACTATTCAAAGTGACCCCCTCGTGTTTAGGTTTATTAAATTGGTATTGAGAAGTATTATACAACCAGATAGTGCTCAAGGTCTGATGATGAAGCCGAAAGGTGGCCAATGGAACCACCCAACTACTCAATATAACTTCGCCATATTTGGGCTCGTAGGATTTATTTTGACGAGTACCTACGGTAGATGGGTATTGTATGTACTGTACGCGTGATATATACAAGCTGTAACATAATAAACGCAAGACCTTAGAAGAAAGTAGTTTGTTCTAAATCGATAACTGAATTGATTCCAACTATTTTTAATGTACCTCACTTTTATTTTAAATTTGCAAAAAATGCTTTTACTCCTTCAGTGCTCTATAAAAAACTAAATTTATTCTTGATTCATAGCAATAAGGAGATTACAAATGCATTCCTAACCCGTATTTCACAAAATGCACACATAAACGTACAAGTTTCATTGTTAATTGGGGTATAAAAGCGGTTAAAACAGTGGTAAATACCTTTAAATTTGGAAATTTGGTTTTCGTTTTGAATTTATGAAGCAATTCTCTAATTGGGGTGTCTGAGGTCTTGCGTTTATTATGTTACACCTTGTATATCTATCTATCTATCTATAACCTCACGCCAGATCCCTTGCGGGGTAGGCAGAGAGTACAGAGTTCCAACAGGTTCTTTCCTTACATACCTCTCTGGCTTCCTCGAATCTCATAGTTCGTCTCATACACGCTCGCCGGTTACGGAGACTCTTGACTTTTCCATCAGATAAGACTCGGTTTATTTGGTCGTGGTAAGATAGTCTAGGTCTTCCCCGGTACCTGCTTCCTTCCACTTTCACATTGTATATCTGTTTTGTCATTCTTTCCTCTGGCATTCTTTCTATATGCCCGAACCAACGGAGCATGCCCTTTCTCATCTTTACACCGATACTATCTTTCATACCTACTCGCTGTCTTACTATGCTGTTGCTAATGCGGTCGGTCAGCTTCACTCCGCACATCTTCCGCAGAGCTCGCATTTCTACCGCATTTATCCTACTTTCATTCTCCTTCTTACATACCCAGCTCTCGCTACCATATAACAGCGTTGGGACAAGAACTCCGTTATGTATGGCCAGCTGCGCCTTATGGCTTAAGTGCCGGCTCCCGAGTAGCTTTCCCATCGCACCATTCACTCTGTTCCCTGCACTCACTCTTCTCTCTATGTCAGCGGTGTATTTCCCATCCTTACTGAAGGCGCATCCAAGATATACAAACTCATTCCCTTGCTCCAGCACATCGTTACCAACCACAATCCTGACATTCGTTCTGGTTTCTTCCCTTTCAAAAACCATAATCTTGGTTTTCTTCACATTCAAGTGTAAGCCATTGATCATGCAGTCGTCTTTCATAACTGTGACTAGTGTTTGCAGATCATTGGCTGTTGGCGCTATTAAAACCGCGTCATCTGCATAAAGTAGATGGTTTACCACTAAGTCACCCATTTGTACACCTTCATTCATCGCTTTCAGTCTTTGAAGACTTTTTTCCAGATATACTATAAACAGTCTAGCGGGCAACACGCAACCCTGCTTGACGCCGATTTTAAAGTCAAACCAGGGTGACCTGTTACCACCCACCCGTACGCATGCCTTGCAGTCCACATAAGTGGACTGGACGGCTCGCAACAGAGTGCCATCTATACCATACTCTGGCAAAATGTCCCAAAGTCTCTTTCGCACAACTCTGTCAAATGCCTTCTCCAGATCTACAAAACCGCAGAAAACCTTCCGGCCCACTGCCAGATGCTTCTCTACGATGTGACGGAGTGAGAAGACTTGATCCGAATATCCTCTTCCAGACCTGAAACCCCCGTGTGCCTCGCACAACATTCCATCGGACTTCACGCGCATTCTCCGTTCAATAATTTTACCGTACACCTTGGCTGCCAAGCTGATCAAACTGATGGCTCTGTAATTGGCGCAGTCATATTGTGAACCCTTGCCTTTATACAAGGGTACTATGACTGCGCGGCGCCAATCTGTAGGGACTCTACCGGTCCTCCAGCAAAGGTTTGCAAGGGCCCGGAAAGCGTCCCGGACGCAAGTTCCACCATATTTGATCATCTCGGCAGATATCATGTCTACTCCCGCAGCTTTACCGTTTTTCATACTTCCTATCGCCCATTCAACTTCTTCCATAGTGATGTCCTCCGTTGATTCTGGTGCCGCAATCTCGCCTTTAGGCACGTCTGCGGCATCAGCATCCGGGTCATCTCCATACATTTCTCCAAAATATTCACTCCACCGGTTTAGCACAGCTTGTGTGTCTGCAAGAATTTCACCATCTTTAGATTTTATCATTTCCATTCTGGAGCCTGACGAATCACCTCGAGCCTTTCTCACCTTGCTCCAAAAGAGTTTGGTGTTGTTCTCGAAGTTCTTCGCCAGCCTCTCCTCCTCAATCATACTGGCTCTTTCACGCTTTTCTTTCACTAAAGTTTTAGTGGCATTCTTGCATTGCCGGTATATTTCTTTCCTCTGTTACACACAGAGCATCCAGGCGTCTCTCTTTCATTACATCAATCACCTCATGCATCTTATCTTCCATACCACCTCTTACATTCCAAGTGCCTATTCGGCACTCTGCACCCCACGACTCGCCAGTTCGGGCCCGGCGTGATGGGTGGCGGCCCCCATCGCCGCTTCCACCTATATTCGTACCGACGGGGGCGGGCCGGTACGCGTCGCCTCGGGGGGACGCCCTAGCCCGCACTGCGGTACGTCTTCGGTCCAAGATTGCAGCCATAATGACTGGCAGGGGTCGCGACGAGCACGCTCTTGGACAGACCCCTATATATCTAGAGAGAAAATTTTAGAACAAGCTTTTATTGGGAAAATATGACAGCGATATCTTGCTTAGTTGAGTAGTTCCTATAGCCTCTTTCCGGCTCAATCATCAACCCTTGGTCGCCAGCTAACACTGTGGTAATTATCAAGGATATAAAATCAAATGACCCTAATTACGACGTGGTTACGTTCAGTAGTTCTCGAGTTCATGTGGTCGCTTTAAGACTGTTACCAGACGCTGCCACCACCTATATTTATAACACTTATCAAAAAAAAATTAACAAGCTTGAACACGACGGGGTTATATTGAGTATTTGGGGAAATCCTGTGGCCATCTTGTGCCACCTCAGTGGTAACTAGGACTCCAAGGGGCAAACACGATGGGGCTATCTTGTTTAGTTGAATAGTGCTTATGGTCACCTTCTGGCTTCAGGATTAGACAGTCAAGTGCCGTTATGAAGATAAATCCAATGCCAAGTGTATACATAACGAGGTAATGTTGAGTAGTTGAGGAGTTGCTATGGTCACCTTTCACGTCCATCATCATACCCTGGGCACCATCTGGGTCTATATAGTTTGTCAAGGTGGAGTATAAACACGTGGGGGTATATTGTGTAGTTGACAACTCCCTATGAGCGGTCACCTTCCGGCTTCATTTATACACTAACGCCATGGTACCAAATTTGTTTTTTATTTGTTTTTATTAAAATATAACGTAGTCCCACACTAAGAATTATTCCTGTGTTGTGAGTGCGTTTACAGACATGAAATTCACATAGACAAACATCCAGATGGAAACAAATATTTGTGGGTCACACAAAGGTTTGTCCTGTGCGGGAATCGAAACCGCGACTACAGGATCCTGTGGGCGGAGCGGCTTAAGCTCTTAACCACTGGACCAAACCGTCTGTCCATGTTATTGCATTGTCACCAAATTGACATACATATGCCAAATTTTAGCTCAATCGAATATCCGCAAGTGTGCAAAAATTAATCACACAATTTGAACCGGAAAGTCAGACAGGAGAGGATATACGAACAAGGCAAGTTAAATAAAAGCTTGTAGAAAAAGGAACACTCTCGAATTTAATTACCAATATACACTTTAGATGAATTACTTTACTCACATAATATAGTATAGGACGCCTGCACCCAGCGATTGCTCCTCGTTAACGACGTATGTGTGCCGTCCCGGCAGAGGTGTGTCGTAGCGGTTCGGGCAGCATGGCGCCGGCGCCGCTTACGTGGGTGGATGGCGCGCATGACCTTGGCGCGCTGTGCGCGGACGCTGCGGAGCACGGGCGCGTCGCTGCCACGGGTGGGCACGATGCGCGCGTGTGTGTATGGCGCGCGGAGGGCGGCACGCTGGCGGCCGCCGGCGTGCTGGAGGGGCACGCGGCCGCCGTCACGGCGCTACGCTGGGCCCCCGGGGGCGCGCTGCTCGCCTCCGCCTCGCTGGACCGCACGGCGCGCCTGTGGGCGCCCGACAACGGCTCCTGCCTGCACGTGTTGCACGCGCACGCACGGTACCTTACATGCATCGCGCTCGCACAAGATATGCGCTACATGATCACCGGTAACTTGTTCACGTACGTCGTCAAAATTGAGTTTATTCCACTATCAGGGTAAGTAACAGGCGACATTTTGGCAGGCTCTAACGACAAGTCCGTGCGGATGTGGTCGCTGGGCGCACTGGCACTGGACGACGAGCTGGAGCCAGCGTGCTCCGTGCTCGTGCACTTCGCGCTCGGCGACCTGGAGGTGCGCGCGTCTCACACACTGCTTCTTGAGTAACTGCATAAGTGTGAAGACTTTCTGTAGATGACACTATTTATTGACACCAGTATGAGGACAGCATTAGTAGACCGAACCATCACCTGAGACATATAAAAAGTGAAGTAATATCACATAGACGCAGAAAACTGCCACGGGAATAAGTTCATACTTTTGAAGTTAACTTGGTAATCTTATAGATCACCAAGTTGTCTATGTCTTATAGATCACCACCGAGTGTAAAAATATAGTGATTTCGCATCAGATGGGAATCTAACCCATGGTTCGCTATTTTCTATGTCTGAGCGTTTGCTCAAAGTTCATTCGTTCAGAAGAACAAAATTAAAATGATAATATTATTAGTTTCCTTGGACATTTGGGTCATCTATCAGCGACCCCTGCCAGTCATTTTGGCTACAATCTTGGACCAAAGAGGTACCGCAGTGCAGGCTAGGGCGTCTCGCCGAGGCGACGCGGACCGGTCCGCCCCCGTCAGTGCGAACACAGGCAGAAGCGGCGATGGGGGCCGCCAACCATCACGCCGGGCCTGAACTGGCGAGTCGTGGGGTGCAGAGTGCCGAATAGGTACTTGGAATCTAAGGGGTGGTATGGAAGATAAGATGCGTGAGGCAATTGATGTAATGTAAGAGAGACGACTGGATGGTCTGTGTGTAACAGAGACTAAGCAAAGGGGCAGTGAAATGATAGCACGATGGCTCTGTGGTCTAGGGTACCGCAGAGCAGTTGTACCAGCATGGGGGTAGATATCTTGCTGTCCCGTCAACTAGCCTCTGGAGTGAAAGACTATGGCCTCTACGTTTCGAGACATCTCTGGGTCCGTTTGAAACTGGGTGTCACTAGAGTAATATTTATTTACGAGAGCAAATAAAAGCATTAAATATTTACACCGTTTAAATAAAATAAAAGTACTACAAGTATATACAAAAAATACCTGCAAATGTACAAATAAAGTTAATATTTACAAAAAATATATTTGTGTCACTAGAGTAGGTTTGGTCGCAGCATATGCTTCCGTGAGCTCGTCGACACCCCAGGACCTTGAGAAGTTTTGGTATAATCTCAGAGAAGTTCTGGATCTGGCTGAGGCGAACGAAAAGGTGATTTCGTGTGGTGACCTAAACGAATGGGTGGGAACCAGGCTGCGATCTTGGCACACTGGTCTGGGTCCTTATGGTGATAAGAGAGCGAATGATGCAGGTAAGCTCATTGTATTCGATCTATTACGATATTCCAACATAAGGGCATTCATAGATATGAGAATATAGATATACGTGGAGAAGGAATAAACAAAAAAGCATAATAGATTTGAACCTTGAAGCAAACTTCAAGGTACACGTGCATATAGAGGTCTCACACTTGAATCGGACCGCTATCTCGTAGTTGCACGCTTTAGTGGTTTGTTCCGGAAGTGAAGGCACTGGCGAGAGCGTATCCCCTTCGGAGACCTTGAAAGAATAAAGGTTGAAAAGTTGCAAGATGAATGCGTAAGGAGAATGTATGAAGACGAGAAGAGCCAGAACCAAGCTTTCGACAGCAGGCATTCTTCGGGCTTAAATATAGGTGAATGCTGGAATAGCCTGAAAGAGAGTTTGGTAGAATTCACGAAAGAAGTATGTGGTTTCTCAGAGAAGCATAGTACAGCAAAAGGTGATGCTTTAGTGTAAGAAAAGCGTGAAAGAGCTAGTGTGAGGAGGAGAGGCTGACGAAGAACTTCGAGAAAAACACTAAACACTTGGAGCAAGGTGATTCGTCAAGCTACGAAATGGAAAGGATAAAATCTAAGGATAGTAACATTCTTGCAGACACACAAGCTAAATCGATAGAATGACTATTTTAGAGAAATGTATGGGGATGTCCCGGATACTGGTGCCACAGACGAGCTCAGAGGCGAGTTTGCGGCACCAGAATCAACAGAGGACATCACTATGGAAGAAGTTGAATGGGGGATACGAAGTATGAAAAATGGTCTTGCTGCGGGAATAGACATGATATCTGCCGAGATGATCAAATTTGGTAGAACTTGTCATTGCAAACCTTTGCTGGAGGACCGGTAGAGTCTCTACAGATTGGCGCCGCGCAGTCATAGTACCCTTGTTTAAAGGCAAGGGCTCACAATATAACTGCACCAATTAAAGAGCTATCAGTTTGGTCTGCTTGGCAGCCAAGGTGTACGGTAAAATTATTAAACGAAGAATGCGCGAGAAGTCCGATGGAATGTTGTGCGAGGCACAAGGGGGGTTTCAGGTCCGAAAGAAGATGTTCGCATCATTTCTTCCACCGCAACATCGTAGAAAAGCATCGGGCAGTGGGCCGGAAGGTTTTCTGCGGGTTTGTGGATCTGAAGAAGGCGTTTGACAGAGTTGTGCGAAAGACTTTGGGACATTTTACCAGAGTATGGTTATAAATGGCAATATGTTGAGAGCCGTTCAGTCCACCTATGTGGACAGCAAGGCATGTGTACGGGTGGGTGGTAACATGTCACCCTGGTTTAACGTTGACATCGGCATTAAGCAGGGTTGCGCGTTGTCCACTAGACTGCTTATAATATATTTAGATAAAAGTCTTCAAAGACTGATAGAATGAATGAAGGTGTACAAATGGGTGATCTAGTGGTAAAAAACCTTCTATTTGCATATGTCGCGGTATTAATAGCGCCAATAGCCACTGATCTGCAAACACTAGTCACAGCTATGAAAGACGCCTGCATGAAGAATGACTTACATTTAAATGTAAAGAAAACCAATATCATGGTTTTTCAATGCGAAAAAACCAGAACAAATGCAAGGATTGTGGTTGGTAACGATGAGCTGTAGCAAGTGAATGAGTTTGTATATCTTGGATGCGCTTTCAGTAAGGATGGGATATACGCCGCTGGCATAGAGAGAAGAGTGAGTGCAGGGAACAGTAATTGGTGCGATGGGAAAGCTACTTGGGAGCCGGCACTTAAGCCAAAAGGTGCAGCTGGCCATACATAACGAAGTGCTTGTCCCAACACTGTTATTTGGCAGCGAGAACTGGGTATGTAGGCAGGAGAATGAAAGGAGGATAAATGTGGTGGTGAGTGAAGCTGACCTACCATATTCGCAACAGCGTAGTAGGAAAGCGAGTAGGTATGAAAGATAGTATCGGTGTAAAGATTAGAAAGGTTATCCTCCGTGGGTTCGGGCATATAGAAAGAATGTCAGAAGAAATAATGAAAAAATATATATACAATGCGAAAGTGGAAGAATGTAGGTACCGGGAAAGACCTAGAGTCTCTTACTATGACCAAATAGACCAAGACTTACCTGAAGGAAAAGTCAAGTGTCTCCGGAATCTGCGAGCCTGTATGAGACGAACTATGAGAGTGGAGGAAGCCAAAGAAGTACGTAAGGAAATAACCTGTTGGAACTCTATACTTTCTGCCTACCCGCAAGGGATCTGGCGTGATAATATAGATAGATTATTAGTTTCCTAGCCCCTCTTCGGACACAGTCGGGAGCCTATATACTACATATCTATTATGTCTGTGTATGTACACCCGTAGGGCATCGGTCCAGTCGAGGGTGACGATCTTCAGGACGACATGCTGGCGGAAGAAACGGGCGGCAGGGAAGACGAGGGTGAGGGGGAGGTAGATGGCGTGGCGGGGGGCGCGAGGCGCGTGTGGCTGCAGCGCGCGCACGCCGGCGCCATCAACTGCGTGGCCGCCAGCGGAGACCTGCTGGCCACCGCCTCCAGGTGCGCCACCACTGACAAAGTAGCATTCGAATTGATACTGGCGTAATCCAGCATGGTGATTAATATGATTATATTGTATAGTTAGCTACGTAGATACGATTTGAAGTATGTGTCGGTAGCGACGGGCTGGTGAAGGTGTTCCGGTGGGTGGCGGAGGAGACCGCGCTGACGCCGGCGCATGCGCTGCAGGCGCACCAGTACCCCGCGATGGCGGTAGACTTCGGTGCGAGCGGCGCGCTGCTGCTCAGCGCCGGGCTGGATGGCCGAGCTACGCTGTGGGACGTGCAGGTCCGCCCACACTAATATTGGCCTCGACACATTATCACAAGTTTTGAACGATCACATTCCAACTCTCCAGACGGGCGTGCAGCTGCGCACATTATGTGTGCCGAGCGGGGGTGACGGGGGCGGGGGCGGTGGTGGTGAGGCGGGCGGTGGTGGCGTGCGAGACGCGCGCGTGTCCACGCATCGGCCGCCGCTGCTGCTGCTGGCCACCGACGACGGGCTGGCGCCGCTGTGGAGCCTCGCGGCCGCCGAGCCCACGCCCCTGCAGTGAGTGACCCGCTTCGCTGACACCGTTTCGACAGTGACAATAGTTTGCCGCCACTAAGTTCTAAATGAAGTACATGAATGAAGGCATCCGCGCGTGTGTTGACAGCGTGTTCGGCGGGCACGTGGAGGCGGCGACGTGCTGCGCGTGGTCGCGCGACGGGCGGCTGGCGGCCACGGGCGCGGCGAGCGGCGAGCTGCGCGTGCACGCGCCGCGTCCCGCGCCGCACACGCTGTTCTGCGAGCCGCACGCGCACGACCTTGGTCAGGGTCACACTACTCATAACTGATGCCTACCTACTGGCTTTTCCTAATATTTCAAGTCAACCGGTGCAGAAACCTATTGTTGTTCTATGCTGTCTCGTACCTAAACCATCGTCGTCTGGCCGACAGTGTTTAGAATAAATCATGCGCATTTAATATTATGTAGGTGTTAGGAATTATTTTCTACCCTTCTCTTTTGACATATCCTTCGGGGTGGCTGGGCGATGCGTGTGCTTGACACGGGTTAAGTCAATAACAGACGTAGTTCAGTCGTCGTCGTGTTCGAGGGTTCGGGATCGGGTATTTGCACTCATTGTTGGAGTTGTTATTTTCCAGCCACTGTGCCCGCGCCTTATCAAGGGCGTCGCAAGTTTGAATGCGGCCAGCCCGCGAGTGTAGTGACGTGAACTGTATCGAATTTAGAGAAGAACTATTTGTGCCAACGTGATCAGGCCCATACTGGTTAACTTCAAGCTATCCCTTCTGGAAATTATCAGTAGAGTTTGATCCCTTATACTTATTCGAAGCATTTTTCCAATCCTCTTTAGGATTCCATTTTCAACAGACTATACTGACGTAATCAGAGATCCTTATTTACCTGAACATTCACTGGTACGTAAAATAGATAGGACCGTACCGTAGGTATCGTTAGCAGTCTTGCGGGTTGTCGATGTCCGTGGAATACAAGACATATATAGTATTCCGTTGATATGGTAGCACTATTTCGAGAACGTTAGGTAAATTTGTAAACATTTGCTGGTCCTCTTGAAATGAACTGCCTCATATAAAATCTACCTCTATTTATCTGGTAATACACTAGGGCATCGGTGTGCAGGTGTTCAGAGCTGCGACTTTGCGCCGGCGCGGAGCGCGCTGGAGCTGGACGACGCCAGCCACCTGCTGGCCACGGGCGGCTGCGACTCCTACATCAAGCTGTGGCTCGTCGACTGCGCTGAGGTGCGCGCCAACAACCATTGTAGCTAGTCCCGAGTCTCAAGATACATAAGGAAGAAACGACAATGGAGTCTCCTTGTCTTTTATTTAATTTCCTGAGATGACATTGACAATATTGT
The DNA here is from genome assembly GCA_905147815.2 of Phalera bucephala. Lineage (NCBI taxonomy): Eukaryota > Metazoa > Arthropoda > Insecta > Lepidoptera > Notodontidae > Phalera > Phalera bucephala. Next base: position 30,529,775 of record LR990609.1, read on the forward strand.
TCATTAATAGTGAACAAACGATGCGTTCAAAGAACCTCTATGTGTACTTAGTTTTAGTACGAGGTGAAAGCGGCACCGAAACTGACCGGTAGGTATTAACCGTCTGAAAAACTCAAAACCGCCGGCTTGTTTTCTTCATTAATTATTCATTTTCGGTGCAGGGCCATCTATCGGGGTATGTTGTAAAACATTAACTTGTATCTGACTATTTTCTTGACAAATATACAATATGTATTCGTTTGAACAGAATTTCAAGACCTACACGGTACAATACCTTTTACCAGCTACGAAGTTCAAATAAATATAGGCAACGGCTCAATAACAGATAACCGAATATGACGTATACCTTGGAAAATCTTCTTAACTGTGGCGGCTTGTAAATAGCTTTTTACTGCTAATCACTAAACAAACCTGTATTGCTAGATGTAAGCCTCCCAAAATAAAAATAAAATAAAATAAAATGTTAGTAATTGACCAAAAAATATCTGCGAGGTGTCGAGAGGAATGCAGCTCGGCTGAAGTGCTTTCAGTTAGCTCAGCGATATATTTGACGGTGAAAAGATGGGTAGAAAACTTATCAGGGCTCGGAGGAAGATCTTCGCTATAAAATATACAAGAGCTTTAATTTTTTTTTATATTCAAGAAGGAAGTCAAAGAAAAATAAATTTTATTGCAACATTTACAGTACTCAGCACTATGATAAAATCAATGACATGAATTTTGTGCTGGTCGCAGGATGACGACGGCGTGCTTAGTGGCTCGGCGCGCCTGCTGCAGCAGCTGGAGGCGCACGGCGGCGGCGTGACCAGCGTGCGCTGGGGCGAGGGCGCGGGCGGCGCGCTGCTGGCCAGCGCTGGCGCGGATGGCTGGGCGCGCGTTTGGCGCGTGGCGGGCACCGGCGCGGGCTCGCAGCTGTGTCCGCTGGCGGGCGTGCCGGCGAGCGGCGCAGGTGGCGCCCTGGCTGCAGCGCTGCTGCAGGCCGCCACACCGCTGCTGGCTGTGGGTACCATGGCCGGTGAGCTGGCGCTGTGGCAGCTGCCCGCCGCCTCTGCGGCACACGACGAGCCCGAAGACGTGCCGGACGACGACGAGGGCGACGAGCCGTGGCTGTGGGCCGAGCCGGGGGTGGCGCGCTGGCTGCGCGAGTACGTCACGCGCGCACCCGGTATTACTAATTCATATCGGAAGTGCCTATATGGACCAGATATTATTATTGTATTAGAATAATTATAATTTAAAAAGATCTTTTTTATTTATTTATTAGATCACCAACGTAGTGTCATTCTACTGTTTTGCTGACAAAAGAATAGAGTAGACACTATGTTGGTAAATAGTTTAAAATGTTTTTGCTACAATTACTACCGGAAATAACCAGTCAAGAAGGTCATAAATCTTAACAATGTTCAGACATTGACAAGGTGGCTATTTGTTCGTGGGTGGGATGATCCACTGCCAAGTAATTATAAAGAAGAATGGTTAGACTTGCACCTGCAGATGAATTTGATGCCTAAATTATATTTACCAATATGACTGAGGATCTAAAAAACCAGTAAAAGGATACAAATTCATGGATTTGCCTATGTTTGTATTGTTAATGTGCGTATTATTAAGGAGAACTCTAATATAACACTTAAATTAGTAGCTGCCATGACCGAGGTAGCTCCAGTTAAACAACTCACTTGACCGCGCCTAGAGTTGTGTGCTGTTGTACTTACTGCTAAATTAATCTGTAAACCGATTCTACAATAGTTCTTCCATGGTTACAAAAGCACTCAGGGTTAGAAAACGTTTGCCAGCAATAGGGTCTAAATATAACGCATACTAGCAATTGGTACTATATTTCTTCGAAGTCGTCGTCGGTGCGAAGTAATTGACTCCACTGACCGCCTGGCACCGACTTTACATACATATTTTTTGCTTTTAGAAGTCAGTTTACGTCACACCTATATTCCCCAAGCGGGGGTGGCAGAGGTGTACTGAGTACACCTACTTTTCGCCGACCATATTAGGTTCCATATAATAGGGGCGAGCCTATTGCTATATTCCAAACAACAGGCACAATTCCAAACTCCGGACTCAAACTGGGATTTTTTCGTTAGAAAACCTACATTTGTCCGAGATAGGATGTCGGTTACTCTTTTTAAAAAAAAAATTATAAATACATTATATTTCTATTTTTATATGTACCTCTAACGAAACAATGCAGTTGTAATTTATAAGAGTAAACCGGAAAGTGACAATATTGTACAATTGTGGATTTGTTTTGATTTCTTAGCTAATTTGGAATTTGAAATTAAAATAATATACACAATCGCACAACGTTATCACTTCCTGGGTGAATGTTAATAACTCATAAAAGTTACAAATGTAATGCTTTTTTAGAGGTACATATGAAAACAAAAATATATGTCTTTGAAATAGAACACTTTCTTAGTTTGACGACTTAAGCAAAACTGATCCTGCAGATTGGACGCTACTACTAGAGGATGGTTTCAAAATAGTCACAATGGAAGACAGTAAATTACCCATTAACAGAGCAGAAAACTGAGCAGCATATCTATAACAGTTTACTCAGTTGTGAAAATAAAGTTAACAGAGCCTTTACACAGGTGATCCTACAGGGGTACTGAGCGCGAATAATATTTAACATTAACAAAGGACCACCGTGTAAAGTTCTTTTGTGTACATGATCTACAGTCAAATAAGCTAAATGAGATTTCCCTGATAAAATGGGGATTAGTGTAGGGTGATCGAGCGTTTCGTAATCTACCCACAACCCTTTACTAAAGTACTTTTCTAAGCCACTATGTGATCATGAATATGAATCATGAAATTTATTCGAAAAAGAAACTAAAATGCACAAATTCATGGCAAGTTACAATTCACATGCTGTTAAAAAAAAAACATTCTCCGGACCAAAAACATTATTTTGTCTAACAGTTACTTCAACTTGACACATCATAATGAATCTAAAACAATATGTGATTACTCGTGTAATCTCATCAAGTTTGAAAATTTGATGATAACAACTCCATTATTTTCGTCATAACAAACCACGTTATGTATAAATATCTTAGGTTTCAGATCAGTTTTTGGTGTAATGCAGCTATTATTTTGCAAAATTTCTGACCCTAAACCTAACCGCGTCCACCATAGTTCTTGGTACGGTAATTTCGAAGGTGAAACACCACGCGGGATTATCTTTTCAAAAAATGTGGTGCCAATTGCTAACTTGCGTAACTTTCAAAATTTAACGACTCTATTGCCTACAAATGTTTTTGTAAACATGAAAGAGCTATAGTATTCTCCTTCACTATAGTATTCTAGCCCATGTATAATCAATCAGATATTAATTTAACTGTGATTTTTGAGTCTTTGTTATTAATACGCACATAACCCACCACAAGTATGCACAATAGCGTAAATAATACGCTCATAAACCACACAAGCATACGCTATGGCGTATGTTTGTGTGGTTTATGTGCATATTATTAACGAACGTGTATCTACTATTGTAGATGCTTCTTGGCGACCTGTGAATTTCTACCCGTTTACTGGTTTTGAAATTCCCAGCCATCTTGGTAAATATAGTTTAGGCATCAAATTCGACTGCTGACGAAAATCTATCCACTATTTTTGGTAATTACTTGGGACTGCATTATCCCAGCTAAGACCAAGAAGCCACAGTTTTTATATAAATGTCTTTGCTAAAACTACTACCGGAGATAACCAGGCAAGAGGGTCATAAATCTTAGCATTGTCTAACAATACCAATCTTTTTGTTAAAGTATTTACATTCAATTTTATTCCCAAAGCTTTTATAACGTCTTTGTCTATAAAAGTATGTACTTCTTTGTCCTGGTTATCTTCGTGACGTAAGTTATCTAAAACTTTAACAAAGTTAGAACACTATTGGCGTAAAACAAAATCTCCCCTTCTGAGCAAATGAGTAAGTTCTGTACATAATTCAATTGTTCTTCTTCACTCTCGGATTCACAAACTAAAAATAATTTTCAAGCACGGCTTGCATTAGCACTTATCACTAGCTAACTGCTTTAAAACTCTAATAGCAAGGTAAGGTGCACATGACGTACCATAAGTGACTGTACATAAACGATGATTTTCAATTTCTCTATCAACTTCAGCTCGTTATACAATCCGCCGATAATCGCAATCCTCCTTTCTTACTAAGATTAGTCTGTACATTTTTTGACATCCCCTACTAGAAACCTTGTGTGTAAGCCAACGTAGAAACAGATCTTGAATAGCTTGTAATAGTGACGGACTAATCAGTAATTTATTGTTAAACGAAATGGTTGGTTAAAAACCACTCTGAGTTTTGTAGTTCAGCTCTCCTCTCCAAGTACTACAAGGTGTGGTAAGTAGCAACTCTCATCTTTGTGTAGTTTCTTCTTAGTTACTCGTTCCAAGTGACTCAATTCCAAGTATTCCATCATAAAACTTGTGTACCTCTCGTGAAACTTGGAATCTTTCTAGTATCTTTTTCCATGTGTGCTAAAAGTTTGACAGCAAGTTGTCTCGATTCTCCGAGCAGTGTGGTATTCTCGAATGAAAATTATATACCACCCGGAGTCTGTACGAGAATTTGAGTGAGCAAAAATATTCTCTTTCACTTGCAGTCAAGGAACGTCCTATGTTCTCCGTGATTAGTCTTCCCTGAAATAAACCAAGCTGTAAATTCTGGGCGATGAGATTTCACCTTTCATGACGATCAATGTGTATATATCTGCTCCAAGTAATAAATGTATGCATCCAGGCTTATTAAAAACTAGGTCAGGCAGCTTTAATCCGTTGAACTCTGGTAAGTATTGTAGATTGACTTCTTTACTGGGCAAGATAGATAAAATGTTGACCAGTACATGTGCATTCATTGTGACAACTGGTGTCCTAATGTGGTGATTATTAATCAAAGTGGACCAAACCTTTTGATACAGTAACCGTTATCGAGTTGACTTTACTATAAATTGGCATCCTCTTCAAACCCAATCTTTGTGCCGTTGACATAGTGATAAATAATGCTTGGGAACTTTAGTCAACCAAGGCTCGTAAAATGTGAGTGTTACCAGTTTGTAAATTGACTCGAAGTAAAGCTGTGGCTAACATAACTTGGCTACGGGCGATTTGTGCTTTCTGTACTTGAGTGTCATTATTGTGAGGTTCAATATTATCGTTCTATTCAATATTGGTCTGGTTAACTTGTACATTCGATTTAGACGACATGTGTAAGAGAGTGTGGTGACGATATCTGCAGATTGTACACACTGTCTTTTGCCTGAAAATCTTAACATCGTGTCTCAATACAAGACAGTTGAAGCATAGGTGTTTATTTTTTACAAAACTCCTCGTCTCTTGAATCTTCTTCGCGGCGAATTCCTTATAATAACATAAATAGTGATCTTTTGTGCAATATAAACAAGTCGGATCTATGTTGGCCTTGTATGTGATGTACTGTACTTCGTGGCATACTCTTATTTGAATGTGAAATATTTATTACCTTCAATAACCTAAACCGCGTTTCCATGTAGGTAACAATCAGCCGTAGGTATTTGTAACTTCCACCTAGTCTAGACTCTGTTTCCAAAGTTTATGACTCTCATTGACTAATTTACCTACGGTCAGATAAATGTACGGAAGTATGTAAGGAAAGAACCTGTTGGAACTCTGTACCCTCTACTACCAACCCCGCAAGGGATCTGGCGTGATGATATAGATAGTTAGATCAGATACACAATAATCGGCCCTCAATTCTTAATTCTGACACTAATATTGTTTAATGAACTCCATAGTCATTTTAAGAAGTTCCCGTATTCCTTTCGATGATTTGCTGGCCAATTTTTTAAGTTAAATCAATCAAGATAAATGTGCATGCAATTGTAGTGCTCTTTCATAGTCCGCATCTGTGAGCGGAAACTGTCTTAGCAACGCATCGCCCTCTCCTACCAAACAACTCTTCCAATAGTTGTATTTCTTCATTTTTGTTAGTGTATAGTTGCCACGGATTTAATACTTGAATAAATCAAAGAAACTACGCCCAACTTTATAGCTTCCCGACAAATTTCGGGATATAAATAATGGTAACTTAGTTCTTAGCGATATGGCAGTAGTGAGCTAAGCAGATGAAGGGGTAAACGTTAGTGCTAGCTGCCTGTGACAAAATATGCTGAATACTTTCCTTGATTAACGTTTTAAGTTCTAAATACCCATCTCTAATGCAATACCTGACACATAGACGGACAACAAAAGTGATCCCAAAAGAGTTTCTTTTTTATTGAATGTGGTGTGAAACTCTGATAAAGTACCTAACGGTAATGACCACGCGGAGTTTGCAATCGTTATAGTCGTGCCGCTGTGTGCGCAGGCTCGGAAATGTCCCGCGACCAGGAGGCAGCGCTGCTGGCTCGCGCGCGCGCGGCTGCGCTCACCGGCGCGAGGCTGCTGCGCGACCCGCTGGATGAGCTGCTGCAGCTGCTCGGCTATGGTAATGTCTTTCAATCATCGTCAATTTGCCTTTTATTATACGAACGTTGCTCTAGTCACATAAAGACTTCAGAATTGCTCAGATTACGATCGGGTATCGAATGAAAAAAGTCTTCAACTAATTGTTCATTTAGGGTTGTTATTAAGGTAACTAGTGGACCCGGTTGACAACAGCGCCATCTACCCAGTCCAACTATAGTTAAGAACCAGAAGGAGTTGAAAGGCTTCACAAGTACATAAAAATCAGTCAAGTTTTTCAGGAGGAGAAGAATTACGACCACATTCACACCGCAATTTCTATAAATAAAGATAATACGAGCGGAACATTGTATCTCAGGCGAGGTCGAGGACCAGAGTGAGGAGCTGGCCGAGTGGGCGGGCGCCGACGCGTGCACGCGCGCGCGCCTGCGCGACGAGCTACGGTGGCTGCGCCGCGCGTCGCCGCCGCGCGCCGTGGTCAGTGCGCAGTTGCAAGCGCATCGACGTATTATTTAAAAAAAAATGCTCTCAACTTGATGACCACGGGGCGCAAGTGTTTGGGTTTTCATAATAACCTTATATTCTTCAAGTTGTTCGAACCTGTCACATTGTAGCAAGCACCTGGCGTAGACACGGAGTGTAGCAGTGTCAGCTGGAGTGTAGGCACTCTAATGCGCGGTACAAAAAATAGTTGAGGTGTCTTCATTAGTACGCAGTACATATACTCAATGCTCCACAAAAGAAATTATTCCCTCTACAAAGATGCGTTACAAATATGATTCACGTACACCCAGACCCCACAAAGATTTATCTTGTGCAAGGATCGAACCCGCGACTGGTCAATGGGCGGAGTGGTTTACGCTTTGATCAGTAGCGCAAGTCGTCGTTACATTATTTATTGTTCATTCATTCTTTATATTGTTGTTATTACGGCTATTTTAATTTTTTACTGGATGTTTCTGAGCTCTCATAGTGATTAATCATGGACCTCCAAGCGTGGAGGGTTCGAGTGGATAGAACACCTTCCTCCGGGTATCATGTGTGCTATGTGGTACCGGAGCGACGTAGTGGTAGTGTTGTATGTGGCGCGTGCGCAGGAGGAGAGCGCGCCGCACGCGCTGCTGTGCCCGCTGACGCACCGGCTGCTACGCGAGCCGGCGCGCGCCGCTGACGGTTTCTCCTACGAGCGCGCCAACATTCTCGACTGGTTCGTCGCCGCCGGTGCAGGTGCGCACACGCACATGCACATAAACATGCACGCATAATCACATGGATACCTAATCGGTATTTGTTCATTTCTAAACACAACACTCGCTCTGCAAGGTCGCTGGTGACAGCGTGTCATGCGCAAATCGTTATCTGTTGTAATATGTTTACAATAAGGAATTGTGGTGGCGACTAAATTTGGGGATCATTGGGGCAAACCGAAACTTTTGCCGATGGAATATTCTATCCTAGCCAAGAGATAACAGGTACAACCTTTGCACCTATAGAATGTAACAGATATATTATGTGAAAGTGGAAGGATGTAGGAACCGGGGAAGACTTGACTTTCTTACCATGACCAAATCGACCGTGTCTTATAGGGAAAGTCAGGAGTCGCCGAACCGGCGAACGTGTGTGGAACGAACTATGGAAGTGGAGATAGCTAGGTAGGTTCAAAGAAAGAATCTATTGGAACTCTATACTCCCTTTCTACCCCGCAAGGGATCTGGCATGATGATATGCAGACAACGTATGTACAGTACATTAGTTACGTTAGAACTTCGCGCTATATTGAAATTACATGAGATTTCTTGACCCCGTCAGACGAAAGACCTTCGCTTAGATTAGCCGTGGAGTACCCTCTTGGTGTAGGACGAGTGATCCGGCAATGACACACATCTGCTTTTATGGCAGTGAATATAATTTATGAAATATTTATTCATACCAAACATGGAAGCGTTACAAAAGTGCGAGGCGGCTCACTCGATGAATCTCTTGATCCGTTGCTTTAAATAGTTTGAATCACATATATTTATGCTATTTGTAGCTATAATTGAGTAAGGCGAGCAAAGAAATAGTCATGAACTAGCCAGCGCGACAATGCAAACTAGGTAACGAGCAGAGAGTGGACATGAAAATAAGCTGGCATCTTTCTCGCACTGGCCTGGTTACCTCCAGTACGTCACACAAAAAATAAATGTGATTCCCTTATGGAGTAGTATTTTAAAATAGACTCAGTACTAATCTATACATATAATAAAACTGTAAGAAAGTCGAGTCTGTACATGGAATATTTTTAGGAAAGAACAACCCCGGGGTATCCTTCTATCGACGGAGAAGCCAATTCTACAATTTTTGGCTTTCGTGTCTGTTTGTCTGTCTGCCTGTCTGTCGGTCTGTTCGGAGGGTATGAACCGTCATCACGCAAAAACTACTGGGCGGATTTTGATAAAATTTTCCATGGGGGTACCTTAAAATATTGGCTAACATATTGTATAGTATTTATCTCGGAAAATTAAAAAGTTTTTCCAGAAAAGACGAAAATAAGCGAAATATTGTATTTCTAAAAAGACACTTTACTCCAAACTTGTTGGATGGATTTCAATGAAATTTTGTGTAATTGTAACCTGTACAAAAGGTCACAACTCTGTGTACTTATATTTTCGAAAAACTTAACAGCTTTTGAGGAAAGCGAAAAAAGTCAATTTTGATTTATCATTCATTGTTCCAATACTACTTTTCAGATGTCAGTGAAACTTAGCATAGACAACATAGTTAATATTTACGTTTTCAGGGAATCTAACAGTTTGTAGGGAAAAGTAAAGCATCTATATCGCTACATACTAAATATAATAAAACTCTAAGGAAGACATGTCTGTGTATTTTTTTTTGGAAATAACAACCTACGAATATCATTCTATTGATTTAGAAGCCAATTCTACATTTTTTAGCGTTCGTGTCTATTTGTCCACCATCATAACGCAAAAAATACTAGGCGGATTTTGATGAAACTTTGCACGCGGATATCTTAAAATGTTGAATAACATATTGAATAGTATTTATACTGGAAAATCAAAAGGTTTTTTCAGAAAATTCAAAAAACAGCGAAACAATGAATTTCTAGAAAGACATATGGAGTTGTACTTCATACCTGTTTGATGAATTTCAATGAAATTTGGGATAGTTGTAGCCTGTACTAAGGATCACAACGTTTAAAAGTTTCTGTTCCAAGTTCCAAAACGATTTAAGCTACTAGATTGTCGCGGGATATTCCGCTAAACTTTATTACTATTTGTTCCGAACTGCAATGTTACGACGTAAACTATGTGATTTTGCTTACACATGAATTCCTTCATGAATTAATATTGGACTCAGGTTCGTCTCCTCACGAAAAACTATGCAGTAGTTAAAATCACTCACTGGAAATTATTCATACACGTTTGATTTAAACATTCATACATGATTTTGTGCATAAACTGACGATACATTCAGGGTTGTTTCTTCCGAAGAGAACTCTAACGATGAATGGGCCGAATACGAAACTTTAACGACGGTTAATATCTTACGAGAAGTCTAACACATTTTGAGACGGCGTTAGTGGTGTGTGTTGAATAAGATCGCGCTATAGTTTAGTTTATATTTTACAAAGACCACCTGTGCGGGCTAAGTGGGGCTAAGACTGAACCCGGTGGTAGAGATAGTTGATACAAAAATAAGTCTGGTGGAACATACAATATATTCACACACGGTTCTTCCGGGATAGCCGTTATTTCTTCATACTAATATGGCAGAATGGATTTTACTAACACTTTCTAGGTGTTTAAGGTCTCGAAATAATATTCGAGATACTTTTTATCCCGGAAAGAATCATGGTTCTTGCGACATAGCTGGCTAATTGAATTTAATTGAAACTTTATATGAAGGTGGCTTACACTGTTAAATAAAACAAAACACTTTTTATTACGAGAAAATATATAACATAGCAAAATATACAATAGCATGACTTCTGCGGAATATCTATTAAAGAAACTTAATATGAAAGAAACCCAGAGATATAAAATGAGCAAGTGGAAGAACGTTGATATTGGGGAAGACCTAGACTATTTTACTACTCGTATAACCAAATAGACCGTGTCTTATCCGTAGGGCAAGTCAAGAGTCTCCGTAACCGGCGAGCTATGAGAGTATATAAGACGGACTATGAGAATGGACAAAGCCAGAAAGGTCTGTAAGAAAAGAATCTGTTGGAAATCTGAAATCTCTGCCTACCCTCCAAGGGATCTGACGTGATGATATAGATTGATAGATAGTATTGAAGTATCTTAAGTCGTGAAATAGAAATATGAAATAGGTAACTTTGTTCACACACTATATCATGCCAATACTATCCGTGTAAGTGGTATATAAAATCACTCCAATATGAATTTGGTGGATTTTTACCGGCCTGCATGATGGCTCAAAGATACTAATCATATTTAGGCTAAAAAAGCCTGGCAATCGTTCGATTTTCCTCTTCTTCTTCACAGGTGACTAGAAGCCTGGGGACCTGTTGAAATTGTTGTACAACAAAAATTACACATTATTAAGTTGACTTTAAAATACTTTTGCAAAACAAAAATGACTTGGTTTAACCGATAAAACGTAGACTGCTTAATTTACTTTGTCGAATTGTACCCCAGGTACGATCCCCGCACAGCGTACAAGAATATTGATTTGGAATTTGTGATTTTTAAATAAATAAGATATTTTAAGTGCATATGGGCACAATAAAAAAGATGTTTGTTTGTCAGTGTTAATATCCAGAATGGTGGAACCGATTTTAAAAAGACTATTACTGGAAAATGGAGGAATTTTTAGAGATTATTCAAGACTACTTTTTAGCTCGGGAAATGCAATATTTCTGGGGGGTAGTTGATTTTATTTCTCCATATTAACACGGCTGAACAGGTTTAAAAGAAACTGAATATGAAGGTGTCTCTTCAATCTTGGAATAATGCTTATACAATATATTCACTACAAGGTTCTCCCGGGATATCTGGCTGTTATTTCTTCATACTAAAATGACAGAATGGATCTTACTAACGCTTTTAAGGTCCAAAGATATTAATTTTATTTTGTCGAAAGAAATGCCTGGCAGTCCGTCGATTTCCCTCTTTCTCTTCATCGGCGGCTGGAAGCCTGGGGACCTGCTGAAATTATTCTGCAGCGAAAATTTACTCATATTTAAGTGGACATTATAAATATTTTTGGAAAACAAAGACGACTTGGTTTAAACGATAAAACGTAGACCGCCTACTTTGTCACTACTTTGTCAAATAATTGCAAGTACGAGCCCCGCACAGCACACGGGAACATTGATTTGGGATTTTGAAATAAAGAAGATAGTTTATGCACATTCAGGCACAATAAAAAAAAAAATTGTCCGTGTTAATATCCAGAACGGTGCCACGATTTTAAATACACTACTATCATTGGAAAATGTAGGATTCCTCAGAGACTGTTGACTACTTTTCACCTTGGGAAATGCAAGATTCAGGGGATAGTTGTTTTTATTTCTCCATATTAACACGGCTGAACGGATTGAAAAGAAACTTAATATAGAGGTGTCTCTTAAGTCTTGGAAAATTTTTATTCCAAAAAGTCCTACCTATCTATGCCAATTACAAAATAAACGCGTGCGAAGCCGCGGGAAACAGGTAGTATGTATCTATTTTTATTTCAATTGTATGTCGCCTAACAAAAACAGCTCCGAAAGCCAGACGTAATTGTTTGGTCCGCCAACTGACCCGCTACGTGCACACCGAAGCTTCCGTACGCAACAACCCGCGTCGCGGTACGGAACCGTGGCGCGCGCGCGGCTCGCGCCTGCGTGGGCGGACACAGTCGTCGACGTAACGTTTCCGCGCGTATTAGAGCGGCGGCGGCCTTGAGCCGGTGACAGCAAGTGTCGTTCAACTGCGACTTCCGAGCGCGCGCGCCGGTCAAGGCTCGCGCGGGCCTGCTCCTCGGTTATTTATGATCATACCGTACTACGTAACCCACTGACACATCCTCAGCAGCCTTTGAGTAGTCTGTAGTATAGCAATTAGTTTTTGCAAATGGGACCTAATTCGCTTTGACCAATTAAACATGTAATGCGACGCGTTACGATAACTTCACGAAATAATCGTTTGATCATTAATGGTGTTCCAGGGGCATATAGAATTAGGCATGTCGATTCATTTACAGAAAATTGAACTTTGGATCGATTCGAATCGAACGCGTAAGAATCGATTCTCAATTAAATTGAAGATTAAAAAGATCCATTCACGATTAATTGATTCGAAGTCGATTCTTATTAATTTGCCGATTAAATGAGTTTTTTTGGATTCCTTGCTTTTTATAATGTCTTGATACGTTCAATTTAGAGATAATTATAAAGACACCTGTCGTAAAAAAACTCATGTTTTAAACGTGATTTATTTAACTCGTATTTTTAACAATAAACTTGTTTACACAAACTGATTTACACAGCCTACTTAGGTCATATTTTCGACTGCCACTTTTTTATGATTGAATCGTGAATCTAGCCGATTCAACAACTTTCGGAATCGATCTACTGAATCGAGTCAGTGGTGAAGATCGTTCTAAAAATCAATTATTTGCCTTAAAAATATCGATTTCTCGATTAATCGATTTTAAATAGACATGCCATGTAGAATACCATTCCTACACGATTATTTCATGAAGTTATTGTAAGGCGATGCTTTGGCATAGCGAATAAGGGCCCTGAGGGTACACCACGGGACATCGTGTTGGTTTTGGGTCGTTTAGGGGCGGGAGGAAACAGATCTACCCTTAAAAGATTTCTAAAATCATAACTTCATTCGCATTTACACATACGTCTATGACACAAGTTGATTCAGTTACTTACATAATCACTTAAAGGCTTGCACATAAGGTCTGATACCTCGTGTTGTAAGAAAGAGCGCTGAAGTCAAGCGTTTAGCGATAAGTCGACGCTCACGAGCGTTGAAACACGTAGGAGACGCGACCATTTTAAGCGCCGACTTGAGCGTTTTTACTTCACTACTGATACCTTTATTGTATGTTAATTATACAAGATATGACTCAGATAACCTATTAGCAATTTAATCTGTTTATTTGAGATATATAATAAATTCCTGATTAATTTAAAACTTGATCTCTACTCACCTTAAAATAGAAGAGCAGCCCCACGAACAACACAGGATTGCAAAAATGCATTTAATCTAAGTATACTTAAAAGGCGCACTTGTTAATCTATGTAGAGTGAGTTCTGAAATATATTTATATATAAAATTCCAGTGTGTATGTGTACGTAATTCTTCAACTCAGAAACGGCTCGAGTTATCCTAATTTATTTTTTGTACTTTTAGGGTCTTTATTTTTGTCGGACCTGCTAGGTGGCGTTGTTGTGGACCGCATCCGCTAAGTAAACATAAAATGAAAGCTTGCGAACCCGCGGGTAACTAACTAGCAGTTGATTGTTTTTTTGATTCAATAAATACTAATGCTTATTGTCTAGAATATTGTAGTGCGCTGCATGACACAAACAGCCGATTTAGTAGGTAACACCAAGTTGAAATGGGAATGAAAATCTGCTATCCTTGCTGCCGCATGTCGAACTTGGCTTGGCTTGTCTTTTATTTTAGCTGATTTTATAGGATCATGTCTTTGCAGTTGTTTTAGTGATGACGGCATTGAACCCGCTTTGGAGAACTAAACATTATTCGTATTGCAGAATAAAGAGATGAGCATTTTAAAATCGAGTGTTTAAAGAATCTCTTGATCTTAAATATGAAGAAATAAATATTCTAATAAGGTGTAAGGTCACGAGAGTACGCTCGTGACTCACACGCACGCCCCTTTAGCTCACAAGGTGCCAAGAGCTTGTGAGCTTAAGAGCGTGTGTGCTTATTATAATAGTTATGTTGCCGTTGCTTAATATTTTTATAAAAGTGCCACATAAGTTCCACACAAGGGCGCTGCCACAGGCAGTGAGTCCCAGCTCACGCAAACTTTGCGTAAAATGTACGTGCCCGTTCTTCTCATGTTTATGCCCGTTCTTCTCATGCTTATGCCCTCTCTTCTGTGTTCGCTGCCGCACGAGTTGGCTGGAAATATGTATACATGAGAGTTAAGTGCATGCGTGGGCAGACATTAGGCCATATAAAAGTATTATTACCCTTTTTATCCCTCGATAATGATACCAGAGCAAATATTTTTATATTACCTCTCTGGCTTCCTCCATTCTCATAGTTCGTGTCATATACGCTCGTCGGTTACGGAGACCCTTGACTTGTCCTTCAGATAAGACTCGGTCTATTTGGTCGTGGTAAGATAGTCTAGGTCTTCCCCGGTACCTAAATCCTTCCACTTTCGCATTGTAATTTTATACCGTACAATAATTTATGTCTATTACTGCCATGCCCCTTGTGTTGTGGTCCGCAGAGCCGGTGTCGCCGCTGTCGGGGCGGCGGCTGCGCAGCGCGCGCGCCGCGCCCAACTACGCGCTGCGCGAGCGCCTGCGCGCGTACCTCGCCCACCACGCCGCATGAGCAAGCGCACGCACCCGCCGCGCATAATGCCCATTACTTGTATAGATTGGTCAACATCAACTTTATTTCATGCATACATGCAACTTGCAACCGTGTGTTTAAGATTAGATTCGGTTCAGTGACCAGTATTAAGGCTCATGATGGAAAATAATATTGAATGCTTGGATTGCCGTCATCGAAACCTCCGTGGAGGACTTCTTATAAATTGTTACTAATATGTAGTGAAACCAATCTATACTAAATGTCATTTAGTAGGATAGATGATTACTAGGGCTCCGGAACTGCCATAAGAACCCTTAGAGTATAGAATGAAAACCAATTCTTGATTGGTCAAATATGATAAATCTATTTTTTGACAGTGTGTTTGTGTGATAGACGCATCTATAGATGTTTGCAAAAACATTTTATCTGTATCAATTGTGAGCACATGTGCTTACGCGACGGTACAATTTCGGAAATCTGGATGACATTTAATTTAATAAATACTTTATTTTCTAATAAAAATTCCTACAAATGAAGTTGCATTCGGTCTCAAAGTAGGCCAAGCCTGTATTACATTATAAATTGTACCTATTAAATTGGATGTACTTTACATCCTATTGCCTTAGATGACTTGACTAAATGGAGCAGCGTGCGCGCGGAAACAGCATAAAATTTGTTTACTCCTGGGGTAGATAAATTGTATAAATTTTCAAAATATCGAACACTGCACTGGCATCGTACACACATAGTGCGTTTGGCACCATTTTTTGTTAGCAATGCTTCGCCTAGTCAAGTCTTAGCACACATACAGCTTAGGTAATGTGGGTGTCAACAGACACCCTGTCGCTCGAGGCGAGCAACGTTATCTGATCCATCGGAATTCGCAGGTGCTACGGCTTTGTGTGTTCAATGTCAAAGCTTTCTCGACCACTACCCGACTATTTTCCTCTTAAGCTCGTTACACTATCATTTTATTTATTTATTTTAAGATAACAACTAGTTACAATTAACCATCATAAATAGGTAGCACAAAGCCAATTACAGGTTTCCACGTATAGCAATAGTATAGTTTAAGAAAGATGTTTTAACAATCTCTGATTTAGCACAAAACAAACAATTTTACTTATACTATGAGTAGAATTGTAGGTTCAACTGCTTTCTTACCGTACTGCTTTTTGTAGTGAATGGGTCGAGCAATCAGTCTTTACATATATTGATTGAAGTCCCTGCTCGCTCGCACAATGAAATAATTCTGCCTAATATTTGAGGATGAAGAAGGAATTGACAGTGGGGGATTGAATCTTACCGACTTTTGAGGAACATTAAAGAAGAGTTTGTTAAGAATGCCGGGACAACCCATTTCGTTACAGATAATTTTTGACAGGAAAACACAGTCAGCCAACTTACGGCGATTTACAAGAGGCTGGATATGGAAAGTTTTGCATAAATATATTATGTAAACATGCATCTTAGTTTATAAGTTTGTCCTTTTCTACATGATGACTAGACTATGTAACTAATTATATGTTTTTCTAATGTACTAATTTAGTTAATAAATAAAACACTATGATTTATTAAACTTACGCATAGAATAATTTGATGTCCATCCGCGGTGCGTGCGGCACCATGGCCGGCGTGTCTGCTGCGATATTGTTATAATATATATCTGTTCATATCATTACGCCAGGTGCACTGCATTATAATACCTCTCTTTTCTTATCCTACTTAAAACGTTCTGTTTCCATGTACCCACTGTGTATAATTTAATAAAAAAGTATATTCTACAATAACATACTTTGTTTCTCTTATTTTCGTTAATATTGTCTTTATCTTGGAATTGCAATAAACAACGCGAGTGACGTTCGTTCGGTTTCGTGGTTGGTTGCCGCCATTTTGATTGTCATCGGCAACTGAACGAGCTTCACAAAACGTGCGGGCAGTTCAGAACGATGAATAAGCGGGGTTGTTGTTTGCGCGAGGGCGTGCATTGTATTTCCTCTCATATTTGAGTTAAAATCATGGATTGGTAAATTGAGTCATAGGCTAATATGACGTCTATAAGTTTTTGAGAAGTTTGAATAGAAAGGATGTCGTCCTACAATATTACTCTGGTAAAGGATAAAAAAAGGAAAAATCAATGGCGTGCAATGATACGACTCTCGTAGTTTCAACGATTTCATCTTTATTTTGTATCACTTACATTTATATATATTTACAAGTGAGACAGTAACAGTGTTAACGAACCAAACGTACTTCGAGTCGGAGCCGCAGTCGCCGCGCGACGCATGTGACATATGCGACGCGTACGACGCGCCGGATGAATGACTCCGGCGTCAGCCGTGCGAGCGGCGCGGGCGCATACACGACAACGGTGCGACAAACTAACCTCCATAGCGAGTAGCATAATTAACATAAGAACTGAAAGGAGTTTGTTCTAAGCTAGCAACTAAATCGATTGCCACTTTTTTATGCATAGGCATGACATATTTTTGTTATTACCAAAAAGATGATGTTACTCATTCAGTCTACTGTATTAAATAAAATCAAACCATAATTAGAAGCAATACGGCGATTTTATTGCATAACTAAAACACGCTCCTCAATACTCACAGTCCAAGTACAGGTTTCGTAGTTAGTTTGGATATCAATATGCTTAAAAATATAAATAATTAATTCATTAAAATCAAATGTTCGGCTTTCGTATTAAATATGTGAAGTAATAATCTATTCAGGGTGTCGGGGAGTCTTACGTCATTTATGTTAGACCTTGCAAACTGTCATTGCAAATAGTGTGACAGTTGAACAAATACTACTAAGGGTCCGTACAGACCGAGCGCAGCGCGACTTTTTAATGACAAAGCACAGAGCAGAAAGAATCATCTGCGGTGCGCTCAACTGTTTTGTACCAATCTTGACATTCACAAAACTCTTTTAGAGTCGACCGCTCGCACGACTCTACAATAGACACTATGATACAATAAAGTAGCTCAATTCGAAACAATTCTCCGATGATGGAACCAATTCCTCTCAGTTTGTACAGTTCAATAGATCGCAAGAATTACAGTAGTAGAACGCAGGACGCGAGCTGTAGACGATTCGATGTCGCTATAAGTAAGGGCGCTACGTCGCTCGCGCTGCGCGCCGCTGCGCGGGCGACGCTGCGCGGCAGGTTAGTCAACGTTACTAGTAATTTAATAGTAATCATTTATAATAATTATGTACAACTTTACAAATGTGTGTCGCGGGCGGGCGGCAAGGGCGCAGACACGGGCATACGCGGCGCCCGCGCGCCCGCTAGTACATAGTTTATAATGTACATAATATAAACTTAAATATTAGGTACCGATACGAATAGTTCTGCGATTTAATTTATGATCTCATACCGTTCATATCACAATGCGCACGACCGGCCGATTATCTAGGTAATAAATTTGAAATTTTTACAATACATTTAAATGGGTCGCACTAGCGGCGGACCCGCCGCTGGACGGCGCGTGCCGCTCGCCTGCTTACGCGCACTCGCGCACTCGCGCACTCACGCACTACGCGACGCGCCTAGCCCACCACGGGGCGCTATTGGCGCTCGTCCTCGTCATGGCACAGCACGCTGGAAACACATCAGTCACGTTGGAAATGATTATAATATTTTTTATTCATTTATATAATTTATTGAATTTGTAGTCGTATATAATTTATTATTTATTTATTACCGTTTAGTCACACAATTATAAACAAAAATGTAAATGACTATTCTATATAATATTTTTATTTTCTAAACAAGATTTATTTATTTGCTCATTCTTATTTATGTCTGATATTTTAGGCAGTATTATGGCAGAGCATGTTGAGTATGTGCTGGTGAGTATGTACTGACAGGAACAAGAGTGCGAGCGCAGCCAGTAGGAGCGGGCGGATAGCGGCGCGCGGGGACGGCGCGGCGAGCGGTGCGGCGAGCAGTGCGAGCGCCGGTTGCGGGCGGGATCCTGGGTTGCCGTGCTGCATGGCAGCCGGTTGCTCGCCTGGTGCCATTCACACATTATAATATTAGACATTGTAAACATACGTTGGATTTATTAAAAAAAACAGGATCTAAGAGTGGGGTCGACTATCTTTATATTACGGTGTGCGAATGTTCGCAATTCTTCTCCTCTAAACGGCTTGATCGATTTTATATATTTTTGTTCTTATAAAGTCGCCTGTATGGTTATTAGCTATAGTTGAACCACTAGGTTCACTAGGGTCGCGGTCTCCTACTAAGGAGACGCTGTTGCCAACCGGCTGTAAATTCACGGGAAATAACTAGTAATATTATAAATCTCCGAACAAAAAATAATGTCTATTTATTTTTATATTCGTTTTGATTAACGGTTTGTTCGAGCATCATGCAAAAACTACAATCAATTAAGATGAATATAGATCTACGAATAAAAAATACAATATGTTGGATCTAAACCGGTTGGGTTGAAGTGATGATTCAGTTTGACCTCTCCGTAGCACAGGCCGTTTGTGATGCGTTGTGATATAACTTTCAGGTCAATCATACGTTTCACTGGCCCTGCGGGCTACACAGGCGGGTCGCGGGCAAACCCTACTGAAGAATTTACATCGCACATGCGATGACTCAAAATTATTACGATTCAGCAAATCCTACTGATCTAATAAACGCGAAATTTTGTGAAGAAGGATGTATGATTGTTTCTTACTTTTTCACGCTAAAACTGCTAAGCAGATTTTTTATAAAACTTTACTATATTATAGCTTTTACATCAAAATAACACAGGATATAATTTATAATATCCTACTAATATTATAAATGCGAACGTTTGCATGTTGAGATGTTTGTAACGCAATCACGCTAAAATGGCTGAACGGATTTAGATGAAATTTGGCACACAGTTTATTACCGGGGCATAGGATACTTTTTATCCCGGAAAAATGTAAGGTTCCCATCTAAAGTCAACGCAGACGAAGTCGAGGGCAGAAACTAGTTCAAAATAAATTACAAAGCAAACGCGGTTGCGCGTGACAGCTAGTGGAATAATAATTCTATGTAAAAAGACGTAGGGAGATTTTATATTTTTTTAAGTCCTTTGTTTCGAACATGCGAGTATGAACCGGCATCGGGACTACTGGAACATAATCATCAGTTGGAAAACGTCCACTGCAGGACAAAGAGCTCCTTTAAAAGACCGCCATGACCACGGGCCAAGTGCTGCACGCGCCAAATTTGCCTGCAACTAGTCGATATTGCCAGAACTCTATTATCACAATGGCAATGATATAGGTATATCAATTTGGTATTGGCTATTACAAGGTTACCGACATAGCTCAGCGAATTAGCAAGCTGATGTGGCAGTGGGCAGTTCACATATGCCGCAGAACCGATGGCAGTTGGGCCAGACTGGTTCTTGAGTGGAGAACGCTTGTCGGCAAACGTAGCGTGGGGCGCCCTGTAGCTAAGTGGGGCACCGATATTCGTAAGGCATGGGGCAGGGATTGGAGGTTCTCCTCCAAGAAGATCTGAAGATCAAGCTCAGTGGCATGCCATGGGAGAGGTCTGCGTTCAGCAGTGGACTGACACCGGCTGATGATGATAATGATTGGCTATTACGATGGCATATATTTATTTCAAAATATTTTTAGTTGACGTTTAAATTTAATTACGCCAGATTCTCTGCGGCGCAGAGATGTTCCAATAGGTTTTTAGTTGAGACCTGGTAGTTACAGGTCATAAAAGATTTAGATGAATTGCATACCGCTGAGCACGTGCAGCATGACCGAGGCGGAGTCGAGGTTAGAGGGAGCGCAGGAGTAGTTGCCGGAGTCCTCGCGCCGCGGGCTGTAGATGATCAGGTTGCCCACCTGGAAACAGGCCGAGAAACATTCTCATTTCTGTGACCCCACTGAAGGTCACAGGGATCAATACCACGAAGGAAAAAAAGAAACTAGAGAAAGTGCCATACAGCTACCGCCCGGCTGACACTGATGAGCGCTTATGCACATACCCTCCCATCAGCCGGGCGCAGTCACACTTACTGGCTTACAAGCGACTTATTCATGTAAACATAAATGTAAATTTTACGTCATTGCAAGTTAAAAATTATTTTTAGTCTAAATATGTATCGCGGGGATGTATCGTAGCGTATAATTAAGTTTGAAAATATGCGAGTTCGTCTTCACCGATTCCCGTACTCAGCTAAGGGATAGTTACATTGTTTCTGGTTTCCCGTGTATATTACGTGTGACAAAATTTGATAGTTTCGTCGCTACTATAAATAACATAAACTGGTACGAACACCGGCCATAATTAGTGACACAATATTACTATTATTACCGTGGTGTCTGGCACGATGCGCTCCATGCGGATCTCAACGAGGCTCTTGTCGTAGTTGAGCACGCGCTCCTCGTTGTGGTACCAGAAGATGTAGGCAGGCTCCTCCAGCGCCTGCGTGATCACGCACTTGAGGCTCACGGTGCTGCCCGCCTTCACGTACAGCTCCGACTCGCCCACGATCTCGATCTTTGGCACTGAAACACGCGCGTCGTGAATGTTACTCAATTTGCGTCTAGAACCGCGCTGAGTCAGCTGCCTGTATTATAATAGCGATAGAGAGTCCTCTGATGAATATTTTAACCGATACTTTTAAAAAGGCAGGTCTAAAAAGGTTTGGTTCTACCGTTACGCACTTCCTTCTTTTTATCGAAGCAGTCTATGCTGCTGTCTCATTACTGAACTTTTCCCCAAATCGACGTGAAAGAGATAAGGTCATTCACCACGCGGTCCCCGTGTGGATTGAGCCATTTGCAGTCGGAACCACTGAAATCGTAATACTAAGAGACTAGGCTTTACGACTACCACAGAAGTGGTAATCGGTACCGACGGTATAACGTGAATGAAAAAAACAACAACAGTGGCACTCCGGGAGTGCCGAACGAAGTGAAAACTTGAACAACGTACGTATGTATCGATGTACGTACATACACAATATATGTACATACTTATATACAGAGGTGTCGGTAACCGAGCCAAATGCTGTTTAACCTTGGTGATCGCTACGAACACCGCGATACTACAGATCTTTGAGCGCCTCTTCTTTCTAGTGAAGACAATGTGTCAGCGGCTCACCTACGACGTTGAGCTGCACGAAGTGGCTCATCTTGGGCTCGGTGCCCACCTGGCACTCGTACACGCCGGCGTCGCGCGCCTGCACGTACTTCACCTGCGCACGAGCCGACACGCCACCAAAATATTAAAATCGCAACAGAAAAGGGATCATGGTCTCTTTACTACGCGAACCAGTGAATGGAACGGTCTATACTCTAACCACTAGAGCAAGCCGTTGTCTTTGGTAAGATGGCGCACGAAGCGAAGCGGAGGTACTATATGGTTATTTTTATTTTATTTTATTAAGAGATGCTCACATTATTACTTTAATCTATCCTTGTCCTCTGATCGGAAAGGTCAAGTAAGCTATAAATAGTTATCCGAGGGCTTATAATGATAACTTTGACGCTAGCAAGTAATCGTGCTGTCACGTTCATGTTTATTTAGTAAAATAGTAGTGCAATAAGGATGGCATATCATTCGCAAACGGTCAGTTTTCATGCTAAGCTCTCAGGTGACATTCGCTTCAAATTAGAAAAAAAAAGACCGTGCAAAAGACACGTATTTACAAAGTGTGTATTTACCACCCAGACGTCATTGCTAAGATAGAATTAGTAGGTAGTGTAGCCATATTGATGACTGTTGACATTCAGAAGTTGATAACAACAATTTATATATACTTTGAGTATTTTCGACGATTTTGTTAGATTCCCTCGTCTGTCTTGTTAGTCTACTGACACGCAGTGCGATATTTAATCTTAAATAACAGTCTGGAGCTCAAACTATAGCTGACACAAAAAGACTCGCCTCCTATTATTATTACCCATATAATAGAGAGTACGATAGGTGGTAGTAGGTTGCGCACCTGCAGCGTCCAGGTATCAGTGGCCTCGACGAGGAAGGCCTGGAAGCGCTCGTCGGCGATGAAGGTGAAGCGGTCCACGGTGAGGATGTGTGCGTCGCGCCGCCGGATCCACGACACCGACTTATTGCTCAGCTGCCGCACCTGCGCACGCACAACACTTTGTCACGGATGTTTTTAAAAGCAAAACTTATTCTCATTCGTGTCCTTGCAAATAACCAACGAACCAACCAGTTTATCTGATCGGAACAACTGCTTCATTGATTTTCATGTTGCACAACTGGCAGGAGCGCACAGTGCCGTCAGGAACGACAGGTTGTGGGTGCATTTAATTTACAACCACACACTCGCAGACCGAAATTTGTGGGTCACACACAGATTTTACGCGTGTAAGCATCGAACCCGCACCCACCACTGGACTAAGTCATCGTCTATGATTGCGATTATTCTCCAGGCAGTTATTCTGAAATGCTATTGTTAGCTAGAAACACTATAATTATCTATTAGGATCACAGAATACGTCATAATCATAGTAACATTATAAATATGTATGTTGTATTTACTCTTGGATTACATTTAGCTCACTCGCATAGTAGCATATGGGAATACAGATACAAAAACTAGCATTGCGAGAATGTTAATAAAGTTCATATGCCCGGGCGACTCAGTTGCATTTCGGGTTCCCTTGTCCGTGCCCTGCGAGGAGCTGGATGTGACCCAAGCGGGAAGTGTGTGTGTCACCTTGCAGGGCAGGTAGGCGTGCGTGCCGAGCTGCGTGGTGATGTTGTTGGGCGCGGAGGGGTCGAAGTAGGGCCCCGTGTACAGCCCCACGTAGCGCTTAGCTAGCCGCGGCGCGGCGCCCACCTCGCCGCACGACAACACTGCCACCACACACACAACACACTTTAATGACTTGCAACTATTACATAAGAAATAGAATCACATTTTTTTCATATAAACCTTATGCATCGTCAGAAAAGCAACAAAGACACTTCAGAATGTCATTGCTGTGAAGAAAGGCAGGAAACTCCACCAATACTTTTTTGAAATTTACATCTAAAGGCTTTGGTTGGGTGATGTTCCTGTCCAACCTCTCTTTTTATAAAGAAGTGGTGCGCGTTTGACTCTATCTCATTACTCTATTATGCGCCGAGAGGGACAGTAAGTACCTACTTACTGTCTCTCTTGGCGCATAATGCCACGTTCGCATAATGTCATGTTCGCAAAACGTCACAATATTTTTTTACACTCGCTTAGCAAAATGTCACAATCGCTCAATGTTACATTAGCAAAATGTCTCATTCGCAGAATGTCATATTCACATAAAGTCGCGATCGCAAAATGTCACGTTCGAAGAATGCTCAAAATGACTGCTTTCTCTAAATATCCCAGTGAAGCTCTCCGTTTTGTAGATCCTATAGGTGAATCTTGCCGCATCTGTCACACCGTCATACTTACGTATACAGAGCCTAGGGAAGGAGCGTAAATAGCGAGCTCTGTGTATGCGTGATTCACTCCGTTTCCGTTCGTTGCTGGAAAAGTTAACCTTAAGCCTACAAACTGTGTTATGTATAATAAGTGGATTGTGCGACAAGTTAAAGTGTATTTTCCATGGTGCCTACATTAATCATTAATTTAACCGCTGAGAGTCTGTTTTCCCGTCCGAATCCCAGATTTTGCCTACAAATAGTTGTTAAGAAAGATGTGATCCTCCGTTATACTAAATACTACATGATTACTTACTACTAAACAGATATACAATGCAACGGTGGAAGGGTGTAGGTACCGGGGAAGACCTAAACTATCTTACCATGACCAAATAGACCGAGTCTTATTAGAAGGACAAGTCAAGAATCTCCGTAACCGGCGAGCGTGTATGAGACGCACTATGAGAGTGAAGGAAGCCAGAGAGGAGTGTAAGGAAAGAACCTGTTGGAACTTTGTACTCTGCCTACCCCGCACAAGATCTGGCGTGATGATATAGATAGATACTTATAAATTACTAGCTGTGCCTCGCGGTTTCACCCGCCGTTCACCACGAAGCCAATATGGCCGCAACGCATCCCCTGCATGCGATATACTTCGGTTTCGCTTAGCGTTCCTTCGGTTTTTTTTTCTTTTTTCTCGGCTTCTAAGGCTTATAGCGAGAAGGTAAATATAGCCTATAACCTTTTTCAAGAATTAAGCTGTCAAATACAAAAACAATTGTTCAACTTACAGATGAGTCGTATTTATTAGAACAGATCCAAAGAACAGGTATTTTACGAGAATAGGCGCCACCTAACCCAATTCTGGCAATACCTAATCCAACTTATATTCATATTCAATATAATCTAATGATTAGCCGTTTAGCGCGCTCACTCACACCTGTTCCCGCGCTCTCTCACTCACTCATATGCTGATCGCTTTGCTATCCCGCTTACGTGTAAGGGAGCGAGACAGCGCTATACAACGCGTATTGATATAAAACAAATGTAAATATAATGGATTGAAATCTTTTAAATACGCCATCTTGCATACGCTAAACTTTTGCGGAATTTTTAATATCGCAAGACTTAAAACTTCAAACATTCGTAAGTTAACAGTCCTAAGCCTGTAAAAAGTATGAAGGGAAGATATCAATTCATCACTAATATATAATTAAATAATAAAATAGAAAACAAGTATTAGTTTATTCAACCAATTTGTGCAGAAATATCTAATCTAATAATAATAAAAAAAAATTGATTCCATTTTGAAACTTCCATTTTCTTAAAAGTGTTATTCCACTCAATACAACAAAACAATTTAACATTAAATTAATTCAAATATCGATAATTCGATATCAGGATTTGATATAGAATAAGCGGATTGAGATCACTAAGTAACGGAATGTGTATGAGATCATTGAGATTAGGTAGATTAGGTGGAATAGGTATTTGGATTAGGTATTTATGCAGACTAGGAACAGGTGTACTTAGTACCTGCTTTACCTAATACAACCCATCTCTAGTTCAACTACAGTAGTTCCAGAGATTAATGAGTTCGGAAAAGAACACGTAGTCCCACACTAGGAATTATTCCTGTATCGTGGGTGCATTAACAAACATGAAATTTCCATACACAAACATCCAGACTGAAACAAATATTTGTGGGTCACACAAAGATTTGTCCCGTGCGGGAATCGAACCCACGACTGCTCAATCCAGTGGGTGGGGGGACTAAAACTCCTAATCACTGGACTAAGCCGTCCGTCAAATATAGCTGCATTTAGGGCGTCTTAAATTAAGCCGTTTTAAGCTCTATTATATTAGTATCGATAAATAATGACTCGATTCCATTCGTCAATATCGGAGCGCGTAAAGTAATATCGCGGCAACGCGTGAGTGTTAAGTCATATATATACTGCAGCAAGGATAGATTTGCCTACTACGGATAGAATATTGACATATTTTGTATGGAATATCTGTCAAAATTCTACTGACTGTAAGCAAATCTATCCACGAGTTTAATATTGAAACCGGACCATCAGTTGTATGAACAGCAGTATGGTTGAGTGACAATTTGTCCGTGTATGGACGCCCTTAGTGCTCGGCTTCGGCTTTGTAGCGACTGTGTATCATGGACTTACACCCTGCGTCAACGTGTTTAGTATAGAGGTGTTAACACTTTACTGGCTTATTCTTGAAGTGAATTTTAACGATAAGACAAAAACGTTTATTTGTTGTCAGAAATCTAAATGGCGAGTTTACACGAAACGTGACGCGTTCGCAAGCATCACCTGCGCGTGGCAGCCACTCCCATAGCGTTATGAAGTATACATAGTTGGAGACGAACGCCTCGGCTCTTAGTCCAACTACCCCTTCGTTTTCTTGTGTAGCAACTATAATCTACTTTATAGTGCTCTATACTGCACTGCACTGTTTATGAAGCATTATACCAACCAGTTACCTCAAGGTATGTCTTTATATTGTTCACGTTTCCTCGTTTACTGTATCGGTTATATGATATCATTTCCACTATTTCCGCAGCGAATCCTAATAAAAACGAGATTTATTTTGGCGCAAGTCGCTCGTCCAGGCGCGGGGGCGGGGGCACGCGAGTGGAGGGGGAAGGGGGTTCAGCGGGACCCGCGCCTAATTAATTACAGGATGATACGCGACCGCCTTTATAGCTGTTCGGTGATATCTTCTTCGCCTCGTTGTGATTTTTATCGGCGGCGCCGTCGTTAATGTCGCGTTGTCGGTGATGGACGACCGACCACGTGTCCGAACACGCCCTGCGACAGCTCGGGGCCGCGGGGGCAATGCGGCCAGAGGGCAGGGGCGCCTGCGGAGGTCGAACCCCAGAATAAATTTAGTTTTTATCGGCGGCACCCGTCTGCACCGGATATTGGGGATGGAAATGAAATCCCAAATCATCCCACCTCGAAGCCTTCCGGCACTTCCGCCGCCGGCCGCCAGCACCCCGGCGTGTGTGTATATGCTCAAACATTCCTTAAATATGACATAGGCTCACGGCGGACAATTGCTTTATTCTTCGACGACTCTAAATTTTATGTCCCCCACGTCAAATGCCTGCAATCCCGCCCATTTTATGCGGAGTACTATAGCGCTTTCATTGCATCTACTGACGGTCCGAGCGGCGCGACCATTTGAGTCCTCGCTGCGAGTACAATGCAATTAACTGGAGCATTTCCTAGCAGTTTTACGAAAAAAAAATGTTCCTAATCGAGTTGCTGTTAAATGCGATTAAATGTAACGAAAAGGTTATTCATTTTACCTCTTAATATCCCCGCAAGATCAGGTGTTGTGCTACAAATTTATGTATGCTATGTTTATATGTAATTTTGTAGTCTCGTGGGCGGAAAGCAGTTGTATTACACTAATTAATTAACAACATTGGGACTAAATATATCAAGGCGTATTATGGACGTTCTCCGTTATTGGGATATAGTGTAGTACGATAAAGTACGTAACCCGTATTCGTTCAGTGCAGGAACAGTAATGTACCATATGTAACCTATGACAGCGCAGAAATATTAACATAACACGTTGCGGTAGATGCATTCGCTCTATTAATCTGCGGCTGACCCCCGCGCCGGCCGCGTACCTCGCTACACCTCACTCTGTTCATTTAACCTTTAAAACTACTCAGGTACATAAGTAGATACATTAGGCACAGAATTCATTAAGGTGATACGTTCCCAGCGCCCACTCTTACATCCGACTATTACTTGGCACGCTCTCGGCGGTCGCTAGAGCGCTACTTGGTCGCTATGAAATCGGCGCCTGGATGGTGCGCGGCTAATTACTTCACGCCGTTCCAAGAGGCCGGTCGCGGCCGCTGCTGGCGTCTCGATTTTAATTGAATTAGATCTTACCAAGCACTAGAGTATAAGCCAACACAGGTAATTAAAAAAATCTATGCTATCAAAATCATAGCACATACTCGTAGGTAGGCGACAGTTGGCACGTCTGTACCTACATATTTCTAAAATGAGATCAGAGTTATTCGACACCAATCGTGTATCGAGGATAAAGCAGTCGATATAATTTCTCAGAAATAAATCCACAGGAGGAAATTTTACTTTATTATTCCCACACGAACGGGGCTCCACGCTCCGCCGCGATTACTAAGCCTGCTGCTCGTGAGGCAGCGATTCATCAACTGCTGAGCTGACCCGGCGACCTTCGGCTGCGAGCGACATTCATCATAGTCTATCGAAATTATATTTCCTGTGAATTGATGGATTTTCATACCTATATTGTCGTATTTAATGCACGGTTTTGGAGCGATGCCACGTGTGCGGGGCATGTTAGCCACACACTTGATGCGTTTGATATTGCGTCGGTGCGCAGCTCGCGGGGAGGGTGATGACAAGGCATGTTGCGGCACGTAATCACGCGAATAAGCTCGGATCTGGGTCACTGGTCGTCGGTCGTCGTGACTAGTATAAAAGTCCATTAGAAGCGATCACTTTACAAACTTTGTTTTAGTTTTAGGTCTTCATATCTGAATATGGCAAGAATAGATTATTGAGTGACGTTTTATACACAGCAAGCCTTCGAACTATGATCAAACGCGAAATACATTGTAGTAATGATGTTCTTGCAGAACGTTTTTAGATATATGTATTTTGCTCGATAAAAACATTTCTCGGCTGACAATTATGTTATTTTATTCTATTTATCCTATAACTTAAAAACAAACGATTTTCCTCCTGTTATTTTTCTACTTTAATTTGAAAATCTTAAAGAACTTTAGAGTGGAACTTAGCACGAAATTTTTATGAATCCTGACAGTTTAGATCTTATATTATTGGGTTAGTATAATAACCTCGTTATATACACAGTGCTTTGAAAGCTTTTTGTCAATATTAGTAACGTAAAGATAAATTATAAGAAGCAAATTGTAACCCTAGATCTATGAGTTTACCTTTGTCAAAGCAGTCCTATTTAGTGTATTTATGTGGACATTGTAGGTTTTGGATTTCGAGGAAAGGTATACAAATTTGGTTAGCAGCAACATATTAAATGTTGATGTTGTTTTTGGAGCGAATAAGCACCGGTGCAATATTCCCTTAGCGCGAGTTAGAAGTTGTGCCATTCGAGTCGCGAATAGGTGTTTATAAGAAATAGTCAACGACAATAATATATAACTCAGCAAAACAGGGCATTTACGTTTGTTTTTAGATGAATTCCTCAATATCGTAAACCAATAAAGCTGCAAGGTTGCAATTTCAGGAGTTACGATCGCGGAAGCAATGAAGCGACCGTTTATGAATCGGTCCGCATCTGCGGCGCTAAAATGGCGAGTTTTTGAATAACTACCTAACCTCCCCCTCCCCTCTACTCCTGACACCTCCGCCCGCACGTCCAGCGAGACTGGGGCCGATGATAAAGACGAAAGCATTCGTTAACTGCGCGATGATCGCGACCGCGGGAAAATTAAACATGTCTGTATGGCCGTGTCATGGCCAATGGACGCGAAGGACGCGACCCGTCTGACCTGCACGGATGAGCCCATAAAGCGGATATTATTCACTTGGCAAATAAGCACATAGATACACTAATTAGTCGCGTCTAATTAGGTTTGTTTGTGTTTGTGACGATCAGTCACACATACGGGGTCAGAGGTGTTGATTTACATCTTATTGCACAAGAAAGAAGCCATCGCTTGGCATCTTAATTACTGCCGAATAAATAAGTATCCGAAAAAAATAATATAAATACTATCTATCTATCTACATCATCACGCCAGATCCCTTACGGGGTAGGCAGAGAGTACAGAGTTCCAACAGGCTCTTTCCTTACATACCTCTCTGGCTACCTTAATATAAATACTGTGACTTATTATCGACTTGTCGTTGACATTATTTCATCATTGTAATATGATTTCTTGCAATAACGAATTGCCAACTTATACTTTTTAAGGATAACTTTTTGTGCTAATGCTTTCTACGTAATCGGTGCAAAAGACTACGCGCCGGTACGCAGACTCGCGAAGTTCTCACATTACGTGAAGCTGTAAAGGCCCTGCGGCCAACAGCGTAGATCATTCACACACACACACACACACACACACACACACACACACACACACACAAACGTGTTAGTATGCCGCGCCGCAACCGACGCGACCATTGATATCAATGGACGCGACTGACGCGGCAGATGCGACAGACGCGTCAGACGCGACCAAAATGGAATACAATCAAGAGCCAGTTTGGTGGAGGACTATTACGTTTATCCGCATAGGAATAAAAATGAGGCTTTCATTAATAATGGGGCTTGTTTATTATCAGGAGCAGGGGCCGGTAGTGGCTTCATATTATTATTTATCCGCGGGAACGCTTGTCTATACGAGCTTGATCTTACTGATTTTACCGTGGTTGTTTCCAAGCAACCAATATGTGGATAAAAAAAATACGGAACTGTTTCCAGTAGGTTAATCATACATACAACATAGCTGTTGGTGGTGGCTTTGAAATAGCAAGTAATCAAGAACGAAAGTTCTTGCGTAATTTGCTATACGTGTTATAGGTATTCAGCTGTATTTGCTACTGTCCTTTCCTCCACTTGCGCTGCGTGGTCCCCGCACGAGAATTCTTCGTTAATCTGTGGTATTGTTATAAAAGGAATGTATGCTCAAAATTTTAAGTTTGTAGCATAAGCGGTTTTATCTATACGTCGATGAATCCGTCAGCCGGGGGAAAGGATTTTATATGATATTAAAGAATACAGATTCTTTTAAATGTCTGGGAATCTTCCGATTGTAGATCGAAAGTTCAAGGTTCGGAAACCGGTCGTCGAAGATCGACCGTGTCAATGTGTATTATTATGTAAATTTAAATGAGACATGCCTCATTTCCAAATTAAAACATTTATTGCAAACGTATCTACCTACAACATCAACATTTATTTCTAGGGGTTTCCAAAAGTTTATGGTGTTCTCTAAAATTTATGAGATACAATATTCATGAATACATTACTAAATTAAAGCCTATATGCCAAATGTTAACTATTTTGTGCACGTGTAACCTTTTCTTTAACTAAAGATTTTTTGTACTTTGTTGTAATATATGAAAATTTGAACAATATTTTTATGTTATTTTGACTACATCGTTATGTGGTCAAAATAACATGAAAATATTGTTGATATGATCAGTTTAATCAGCTACATTTTGGTCATTATTGTTGAACAAGAAGGAAAAATTTAAGAGAGAGCGCTAAGCGTTCCATTTGACGCTATATGTACGTTGTCGAGAAAACGTGATGCCACGATCACCTTCATTTAGTAAATTTGAAATGTGAGAAGGTTTGGCATATTATCTCGATAGCGCTACGCTTATGCCAATTCTGGGAAATTATTACAACCATTAAAGCAAAACTATTGTAATTTTAAATGGTCGAAAAAGAGGTACAGATTTATAATCCACGTATACCAACGTCTCTTGCTGACAACAAAGGAGAATTATAATTACTTTGTTAACGAGATTATGCTACCGTATATGCAAAATTGTATTCCGATGGGTGTGGTAGGCAAAGTCAAAAATCATTTATTTGTATAGGCCAATACATAAGCACTTACAAACGTCAAAATTTTTTACATTACCACCGGATCGGAACGCGGCCTCCACTGAGAAGATCCGGCGAGAAATTCAGCGTACTATCTATCTATCTATCTATATCATCACGCCAGCTCCCTCGCGGGGTAGGCAGAGAGTACAGAGTTCCAACAGGTTCTTTCCTTACATACCTCTCTGGCTTCCTCCACTCTCATAGTTCGTCTCATACACACTCGCCGGTTACGGAGACTCTTGACTTGCCCTTCAGCTAAGACACGGTCTATTTGGTCATGGTAAGATAGTCTAGGTCTTCCCCGGCACCTACATCCTTCCACTTTCGCATTGTATATCTGTTCAGCGTACTAGTATTTTAATTTAATTTGTTTGGCCTTTCCGATAACCATTTTTTTTTTGACCGACGTTATGCTGTGACGGCCGCCGGATGGATCATATTTTTTTTTAAATCGAGCCCCACTCTTGAAATTTTTCCTGTCTGGAGTGTGCGTTTACAAACTTGAAATTCGCATACACAAAATAAAATAATTATAGTGTTATGTATTTAACACGAGCCGGGCGTAGTTTTTGCTGTGCGGTCATTATCATTAGGTGCCTTTTTGCACGTTTCTCGGCGAGCGCGGTCCCTCGGGCCGCCGTGCTGGGGTACTTGTAGCCAAGCTAGATAAGTACATTATGGTTTCTAGTTCCTGCACACGTGCAGGTGGACTTGTCTATAGTTCTCTTACCGGGTAGGCTGGCATGTCGGTAAATGTCATGCCGCACTTGCCGGCGGCATATTGTGTAGCAAGCGGTTTATAGTGAGGCAGTAAACTAAGACCGTGAAATGAAAGTTTTGTTGGTCTAATGGCGAATAGTGCGCGTAGCGATCACGAGGTCCTGGGTTCAAATCTTAGGTCAGACGAGATATAACCTTATGACATTGTGATTGTAGCCTTTTGGCGGCAAAGGACCATAATCAAAATGACCAATTCTTAAACTGACTTCTTTTTCAAATGACCACTTCATGAAATTATCACTATATTTCATATTTCTTGAATATGTTTTATATTTGAATGTCCGCGTACCTATTCCAACTCTAAACGTTATAACAAATATCGCCAGTAATAAGTGTTGAAACGGTTATTGCAATAGTAGCTAGATTGTAGGTTTATGAACAACCTAACGTTACGAGTCCTTATATAAAACAGGGGAACTACTAATTTTATTATCAGAGGGTGTTGCTCGACGATTCCTGTCAACCGCAAGCGAAAAATTTACATTAACTATAGTAAATTTAATCCTAATCATTACCAATACATTAAACCAGCGATATGTTTGTTAATTATCTCCACAAACACCACTCGGCCGAATTCAAGGAACATTGGGTCCATTAATAATGAGGGCGCGGCGGCGCGCGCGCATTATTTATGAGCGGGTGTACTCTGAGCTCCCGAGACAAAGCGAAGATTAGCACCGCATCCACCCCCGCCCCTACACCCAGCCCCCACGTCCTCCATCCGCGCTCGAACGGGGTCTAGCATTCATTAGGCCGCTGACTGGCATCCATTAATACTCGATTACTCTACTCCATAGAAATCGTACTAATACCACACTAGAACTGATATAGCCGTGTAAATTTGTCGCCAAAGTTATCACAAAATGTTTGTAGACTAATGTAGGTACAGTGGTTGGTAGGTACACTAGGTGATTTTTATTCGTACCTTTATTAAAAAGGCGACAACCCGATATTTCGCGAACGCGTCCAATCATAGAAATCCGCTAATCGTAGCCGCCGCTGATTACGGACTTAACTCCCCTCCCATCAGCCACTACCGCCGTCCACGGCATTTTCTCACTGACCCTTATATCCCTTCTTTCGGATGCAGATCCGCATACAGGATCAGACACCGACCTCGCCGTTAAGGTCGAAGAATCCCTTGCCCGCCGGCCGGTGCCGAGCACCACGGCGAGACACCTAGTATATCCTACATAGCGACTGCCCAAGCCAAGGCCGTTCCTCCTTGAGGCGCCCTTGACCTAGTTGCCCCCTTGCCCTTCTGGCTCGAGCGTAGTGGTTGCACGCTCGCCCTCTTGTCCGGTGAAGCTGTAAAGGCTAAAGCTGTTGTAGGTAGGTATTTTGCAGCATATGCAACTGCGAAAACTCATTCAATACTTGTTAATGTATTTATATGGTGCTTATATGGTATTTATATGGTGTATAGTATAAGGTGCTTATGGAAAATTATTTTTTCATCCATAATTTAAATCTGTGATTTATTTTTAAACGGCATGTACGGCGACAATGGTTTCGAATGCAAACAAGCGGTACTTTGTTTGTGAGAATAATATTAATATGTCACATTCGGAGAATATACGGTATGACGAAGCTAATAAGATGCCCGTGAGGGTGACAGAAATGTTTTTACTGATATGCGAGTATGTATATTTTAGGTATGTAGTTGAAGCCTAGACTGATTTGTTATTCATCAAATTGGTTGTGTTTGTCTCGGACTGAAGCCTGTGATATATACGGTTACAAAAATGGGAATTGGAGGAAGCCAGAGTAATGTGTAAGGTGGTTTCTCCTTAAACTTCCAATCCCACGAATCAGGGCTCTTACAAACATGAGTTACCAACGGCGCTGGTCGGTGGTATCATTGGCAATATACTGTTTGCAATTAAAAGCCCTTGTTTTCGTGCTCAAAAGTCTCAACGCCAGCCTCATCTGTATTGTTAATCAATTTATGTCAGAAATATAAGCTTTTTTCTGTATCCTTGTGGAATTTACATAAATAATTGAACTGGTAACACGGAACACAAAATCATATAAAAAACAAGGAACTAAAATTAGCGCTTTTTTCGTATATATAATACGTATATTTTAAAAGTATTTGGTATGTTGTTGTATGCGTGGGTGACATACCTAGCTACTATGTGGTAGGGTTTATAAGAAGATGGGCGAAGTATTGTTAATCAATCTTTGTCAGAAATATAAGCTATTTTTCTTCTGTATCCTTGTGGAATTTACATAAATTGTCGCACGGAACAAAAAATCATATAAAAAACAAGGAACCGAAATTAGGGTTTTTTTCTTATTATTTATACCTATAATTTAGAAGTATTCGGGGTGTTGTAGCGCGTGGGTGACCCACCTACGTGGCAGATCCAAACGAAACACTTTATAACACACCGCACGGTTTATAAGAAGATAGGCTAGACTTCTCTGCCGCGGCGCAATTCAGGAAACCTTGTTCAGAGTAATCTTGGGTTTTCATTCGTAAAACGTTGATTACACAAAAAATTAGTCCTGGCTAAGAAATTGTGTTCGTAATACTAACCCACACTGCGGCAGTGGTCATGGATCCACTGCCTTTGTGTACCAAATGTCACGACTTTGTTTGTAGTTCACTACAGCATGTTTATAGTCGGTTAGATGCGGCTTCGAGTGCTAAGCGAACAAATTGATGCGAAGATCAGCGCTTTCTAAGCACACAATTACTACATGGTGCAGATAGAATTAAAATATTGAGTATTTTAAACAACCTGAGATAACACGTGTGTGGTAATAGAGTTATACCTTTTTATCCATATGAATAAGCTTATAATAATAAATTAGTCGCATTCTCGAACATTTACAAATTATTGTTATTAGTTGTCAATTCTCCTCGTATTCGAGATCCTGGTGAGGAGTAAACCGGTTTCTAAGCCTAATTCGGACACCAAGCCACTAAGGTACTGTATATTTTAAATTTGATATTGGAAAATGCTGAGAAAATTTTTTTTTTTAGATCACTTCAATAAAATTCGCGGCTGGTACTGAAAATAGTAAAGCTCTGTGCTATAGGTACCAGATTATAAAGTACTTTTATATGTGATATAAGTTGCAGTTATAAAGCTAATCTATATCGTTATTATAAACTATTATTTGAAAATCAGTTAATGGGATGGCAAGCAGTTATTTTCATTTTAGTAACCTTGTAATCTTGTCATATGCATACTCTATGATTGCTCGAATGTGTTTAGTTGTGAAGCGATGACAGATGACATCTGTCAGATAACGTCTCACTGATGACAGATAGTCGATGTAAGACGGCGCTGCGTTAGTCTATTAGCAACTGGGCAAGACGTCGGACGTGTCGCGAAGCGGCTAACCTCACTGCAATAATTATCACACTGTGACAATAATTATCTACAGCTATTATGCGCATCGTCCCATATTAAGGATGATCAGTGTTCCAGACAAGACCCCAGTGTTATTTTAAGATTTCATTTATGTTCGGACGACTATGAAAACGAAGATAAATCTACCTTTCACCGTTACCAGCGTTAAACGGTCATCCAAAAAACCAAAGCGCCGTTATGTATTATTATTTTTACAAGGAAGGTAAGGCAAGAACTTGTTGAAACTTCGTACTCTCTGCCTGCCCCGCAAAGGATCTGCCACAAGGGAGTGATGATAATAGATAAATATATTTTTACAAGAATCTAGCGTGATGATATAGATAAATAAACAAATTTTTTTCAGAAGAAAAATGCTATGCATTGCTTTGCTATCCTGTACTTCAGAGGACATAATATTTGAGGTTTTCTTCTTCTTTTCGTGTCAATGATTCATATTTGTCCCGGTAAGTGACTGGCTGCTTTGATCGCGTCGTCTGTGGCCACGCTCAGCTCTTCCCCTGGACTGTTGGTGGGGCATAAAGGGCAGGCTAGCAGGTGCGACATAGTCTGTGAGGTCGCATCACATTCGCAGGCTGTTAAATTTGGATCTCTGAATCCCTATGTACACAGATTTTGCCTACATCTACCTACCTCTGTGTGGAGCCGATTTAATGATTTCCATACCGGCCATGATAGTTGGTGCCTAGGCGGTAGTTGGTCGTGACATGGGACGAAGTTGGGCTGTAGGGGTTTAGTTTCTCTTCATAATTTCAGTCTGGCCACTGCTGGGAGAATCCGCAATGATTGAGGGGTCTTTAAAAAAGTTTTACGGCTTTTGAGGCGGGCGGATTTGGTGACCATACAAGAGGTGTCGGGTGTCAGACTCTTGTTTTAACTTTTCAATGGAGCAGGCCACATTTTGCCGAAATTCAGGTGGCGCAATGCCTGCTAGGTCATCATTAGTGGAGTCCGCTTTAGACATCCGGTGATGATGCGACAGGTAACGTTTAGTGCGATATCCACTAATCTCGCGTGTGTAGACCTGTGCTACACCGGGCATACGTATTCTCCAGCAAAAAAACAGAGCGCCAAGTCTGTTATCCGGAGAAAGTCAGGTGATGCACCACGTACAGTGGTTTATTAGGAGTTGATGGGATATATTTCAGAAAACGCTAAAAATACCAACTTCTGAAATGTGGAAATTTGGGTAATTACCTCAACGTGATAACGTCTCCCTTATTCCTTGCTTTATACGTACACTCATATTAGAGGTTCTTACAGTATCATATGGACAAAGGCAAAGGTGAAACTGGTATATACATTCAGCTCGAGGACGACTCTTCACGGCGCGCCTCACACAGAGCATTCCAGTGCTGGAGTAAACAAGACTCAAAATACTGTGTAACAATGCCTGAAGCACGGCTGCGCGGGACCGCCGGCGGTGCGGCGTCTGCGGCTGAATGAATGGGACGAGCTCTCCATTAGGCTTCGGCAGGGTTAGCACAGATTCTAAAACAATATGTCACCGACTTTGTCGCCTTATGCATGAGAGTCCCGTTTTGTTTTACGTGTTAGCATGGTGTGTCATAACAAAACCTGATATAAGAAAAGTCGGTTTGAGTATTGTATTCTATTGATATCTAGAAAAGACTGGTTTGATTTGCAAGACTTATACAACGCGATAGTGAAAAGATGTAGGTAAACCTGTAGATCTAGACTATCTAACATGTTATCTGAAGGACAAGTCAAGATTCTCTGTAACCGGGGAGCGCGTATGAGTCGGGAAACGCCAGAGAGTTCTGTATGGAAAGAATCTGTTGGAACTCTGTATGGTCTACCTACCTTGTAAGGGATCTGGCGTGATGAAGTAGATACAGTATGAGACATGAAACACGTGCCGACAATTTTTTCCATCGCGACAAATGTTGCTGCCCGTGCTAGCCCTGCTGGTTTTTGCAGTGCATCCACCCCCACCTACCCCTTCCCCTTCCCCCTCGCGTACTCGCTAATGAGCCCGCAGCGCACACATTGCTCACACACAGTACAGTACAGTGTAAGCAAACCCTTCGAAGTGGATGTTAACCTTTATCATTTATGTAATGTATATTCTTCTAAAATGCCTTAAGGATTACGAAATAAAATGAAATCTTTATTCTCTCGACATACGGTACGTAAGATATTATCAGGTTATTTTCAAAATATTACTACATATCTCGCCTTTCGTAGGCTTACCAAATTTTTTAGAGATAAAATCTAAAACAAAATTTAAAATATGTTGTTTTGACGTTCAGACGAAGGAACTCCTCAAAAGCCAACTGTATAGTGCGTGTTAAATTTGATATTCAAATAATGAATTCGTTAGTGATAATGCCGTTTCATGTAATAAAGTGTTAATGATGTGCTTTCTAAAACTTGTGAATTGATTAACTTTAGCGATGACGGAGGCGGCGGTGTCGGCATATGCAAATGAGTGTGTTTTCGCTGCGCCGCGCCGAGTGCCGCGTTGACCCACTACCGAGCCCTCCGCATCGACCTCCGCGCCCCCGAAGCCCCGAAGAATTTTCATTGAGGTGACAATTTGGTCCATGCTTCTTCTTACTCGCAAAGAATTGTATTCTAGACAGCCCAACAAGAACTTGGTAGGATACATAAAAGGATAGCTGCCAAAAATGCGTTTATATAAATGCCTGACGAACGCTTTATGAAACTTTTCTACATGTAAAGTATATGAAATCTCGAATGGATGCCACACCGATGCGCTGGCTTCAAGCTTAGTAAGAACTAAAGTACGGTAAAGAAGCTTAATGACCCCATGGTTGCAAAAGTCTCGAGAATTTCTCAGCACAAAACCAAGCCGCCGAAAGGATTCCCGGACAGCTACGTTTGGATGATCGTGAAAAGTTAATTTTCGATCAAATACAACACCTATACCTTTTATAGTTGTAGATCTGGCTATAATATTGTCCCCAAACTTATAACAAAACTCAATTGGCTGCCGCATTCGGCCAAACGAAATCACATAACATTTATTAGCATTAAATTCAATTGTGTTCTTGATGTTCTACTCGTTTATTGAGCCAATGTCACGCTGAAGTATCAAGCAGTCCTCTATAGATTTTATTTCAATATACAGTTTTAGGTCATCGGCGTATTATAGACATTTTACTTGACGGACAACAGATGGCAAATCATTTACCATTAATTTAAAAAGCAGAGAACCAAGTATTGACCCCTGACTAACTCCAAAACGCGTGTGATAAGGCCTCGATTCATATAGATCACGATGTTAGTCAACGAAAAGACTATGTAGGCTAGGAACAAAACCTAGAGCACGCAGCTTTTCCAGCAATATGTCATTTTTGACTCTATTGAATGCCTTTCGGAAGTCAAAATAGAGGACGTCTATTTGGCCTCCTCGGTCAAGACTGATAGAAATATCATTCACTAAAATGAGAAGATTGGTGTTAACTGAAGCCTTTGTGTGGAATCCATGGTGTTCATTGCATAAAAACTTTTCGACTTAAGCGTAAACAAGTGTATGCCAAATAGCTTCAAATACCTTCGCATGCGTTGGAAGTTATAGCAATTGGGCGGTAGTCTACAACATCGGTCTTAGGTCTTGTTTTAGGGGGTTACTCTGGACATCTTCCACGTTAGGGGGTAAACTCCTGTTTTAGACAAAGATTGAAAATGTGACGCAAGGACAACATAGGCGCTTTCTTTCTAGCTTGAAAACGATTGGCGGAAGATTATCGGGACTTATGGAGCTGCTTAGCTTTTAACTATCGTCATTAGAGAATTCTTGTATATGATGCAGTTTCTATTGTAAGAACCATCACGACATTTTTAAAGTCCTTTGCATTAAGGTTCGGTACATCCATTAAGAAAAGTCCTGTAAGAAAGAGAGTAAATACCTCCGCCGGCTCAGCATCAGAAAAAGACGTTCCTTTATAGACATTTGATTCAAATCCACCTTTAGGTCGCAAACTTGAAACGTGATGCCAAAAAATACGCGGGTTACGTTTTATATTGTTCTCAATAAGCCGTAATATATGTGCGCGCTATAAGTGGATTCTACATGGGATTTAAGGCTGGCTCTTAGGTCTGAAAATAGTTTATATAGATCTGAGGACCGAGTACGTATCCACGAAGTATATAATTGTATCTACACGTGCGTAAACCAAACTAGATAACGTCTAACCCTAAAACCATGGCGCCGTGTTTTAAGCACACAAGTGTCATATTGTGTTGATAACACCATAGAATTGTTGACAAGTACTAGGCACATCGTTTGCCTGAAGGACACAAACCTATGAAGTTATAGAGAACATATTATACAACAGATCATAATCGCACCTTTTAAAATTCCAATCTATAGATGGATCTATGTTGCTAGGCGGCACAGTTTCAGCATTACAGGTTGCGTCGGCTTTGACCTCAATATCCAACAGGGGAAAGTAGGGGACCATTGGGAGGAACTATGCCTTCGGTGGCCACAATGATAGCCTCATGAACACATGCGCTCTCCTTAATCTCACAACATCTAACATACCTCCATGTGCATTCACCACAGCATTCTTCTCAAACAGACTACAAAAAGAAAAAAAATAGCAATAATAATGTCTTACACTCATAGATGCACTATTTAAATTAATATAAGGTTTTATATACACAACGCACACATAAAATGTTCGG
The DNA here is from genome assembly GCA_905147815.2 of Phalera bucephala. Lineage (NCBI taxonomy): Eukaryota > Metazoa > Arthropoda > Insecta > Lepidoptera > Notodontidae > Phalera > Phalera bucephala. Next base: position 30,570,667 of record LR990609.1, read on the forward strand.
CCACACTGTAAGTCACTGGCCCAAAGGTCTTCGCCAGTTTTAGTTTCTAAGTCACGTCGCCGGGTCAAAACAACAGGCGCTTTAGCAGCAAGCAGCACGCTTCCGCACGGAGAGTCCCTGTCCCGCCGTTGAACGCTCCATTCTCTGTCCACGAGGTCCATGTCTTCCACCGATTCGTCAAGAAAATTTTCAGTAACCGCTTCAAGACCTTGTTCTAGGACAGTCGAATTATATCGCCATACGTGTAGTTTATTGGTACAAATACACATTTTAGGACAAATATTTGATTGTATAACTCCTACTGTGGGCGTGCTGAGCCATGAAAGAGCTGACCATACTTGAGCTGGCGAGACGGCCCTGCATGTAATCTATGTGTAAACTAGGGTTTAATACGTGCGTTTACTGGCCATACATCGATACAAAATCAGGTATCATAATAGCCTATTAGCACGTCAATTTATAGAAATTGTAATTGCCTTTCGGATTAAGTTCCTCTACAGTGCAATGTGCGTTTGGACATAGCTTGCGGAAATAGTCTGAGATATCGCTGGTTGAGGATGTTAATGTTCATGTTCCAAAGATGTAAGTACCTCCGACTTGTACAGCTTTAGAAGAGGTAAAAGCAGGACCAGCAGTTCCACAGAGTGACGTAAGATGCCTAGACGCGGCCTTATTTTGACAACAGTCCAAGGCTTAGGAGACTCAAGGTTCTTCGCCCCCGTAGAACTAGGTATGACGAGCACTTGCTCTGCAGTGCTATCAAAGGTTTCTTTAGAATTATTACGTGGAGATTTGATTTATGCACTTCGTTTTCTGATCTTTTTCTTTCTCTTTTTTTGTTTAGGCTCCTTTATATCACGGGATGCATCTTTTATGCCTGAGGATGTAGACAGCTGTGATTGCCTTTGAGGCTGATTCTGAGCTAAAGACTGAAACTGAGACTTAAGTAGAGGCGGGGGATGAATGTGAAGCTGAGACTGATATTCGCTAACTACTGCGGGATTGAAAAGCTGATTGCATAAAACAATCGTTTTATGCAATCAGTTAGAATATCAACTTGAGATATATAATTCTCTAGCTTTGAGTCAGCAGTGATCAGAATTAAAAATGAAATGGGATGGTTTAGTAACTCTGAGAGGGTTAAAAACCCGTATTAAACCGAAACTTTCATTTATGCGGAAATCGTTCTTACCCTCATACCATCAATTTGGAACAGTCCATTTTTTACGGATGGTCACATTTGCATTAATACTTTCGTCTTCGCTGGTAGGCTTGCTGTAGCACGCAGATTCTATTATTTTGCGCATAAGACAAGGTAGCACAGAATAACAGCCGACAAAGATCAGTTGCGATACTTGCAACGCGCGAATAAATCAATCATTTGACGCAGTTATCGCAAATAGGTTTAAATATAATATTAAATAATATACTCAAGATTACATAAAATCACTAAAATAACACTTAATATTTTGAGAAAAATATTTTCCATGTTACTTCAAAGCTGGCAACTGACAAAAAAATCATTATCATCCATGATAAAATGCTGTTATTCGTTCAGTTCGCTGTGTTAAACAAAATTAAATCATTATTCAAAGCAATACGGCTATTTTAAATGCATTCCTATTACACACAAACATTTTTAAATTTCGTGGTTAATTTGGGTACCAGAGAGCTTAAAAAATGATAGAAAAGTCCTCAAAATGATAAGTTTGATTTTTGTATTGAATTTGTAAAGCAATAATCTAATTGGGCTGAAGTTTTGCGTTATATATGTTACACCTTGCATATAAGCTGAATATGATATTGCAAAATATAAATTCACAAAATAACTATGATAATAGTGGCAAGATGCATGTAATTGACATTAACATTTATGTAAATAATACACACCATTTCACAAAAGATAATTTGTATCGTTCATTTTAAAATACACATTGTTGGTTCGCTGTCATCATTTTATATACTGTCAATGTCAATTATACAATCATCTTTCGAAATAATTTTCATAATCTTCATGTTATAGACATCAGTTTTGAAACAAAATTACACTTTAGATTCTCAAGGACAAGATACAAAGGTTCTAACTTACACGAAAATATTAAATCTTTACATTTCATTGAAAGAGTTTGAACAACTAACGCCGTGGGGCGTAGCCCAACATTAAACTAATATGAACTGCTTACAGCGGCTCAGCGGTGTTGACTGCTGAGCCGTGTGGATATTGAGCCCCACGCTGGTATTATTACTGTGAACGGGTTGGTAATAAGCGGATGCGGTGCGACAGCCTTGCTGTTTGGAAATAACATACAATCGGTACTTATTGCTTACTGCTATGTCTAACTTGTACAAACTACACTGCAGTGGGACAAAATAGAACAATGACATATCCCTTGCGAAGTAGTCAAAGAGTACAGACTTCCAACAGGTTCTTTTACAGCCTTCTTTGGCTTCTTTCACTCTCATAACGGAAGAAGCTAGATAGGTCTGTAAGGAAAGAACCTGTTGAAACTCTGTACGCTCTGACTACCCCGCGAGAGATCTAGCGTGATGATATAGATAGATATTGATGGTGTTGCGCTAAAAACGTTTTAGGTCTACATGAATAAATCCGACAATAATAATTGTATTTGCTGTTTAGAAAACTAACTCCTACATAAACTTATATTAAAGACTAAGATTGCACTTCTTATTTTTGATCATCTGGCGATATATTAGATACGTAATAATATAATAATAAACCAAGAAAAACTATATTCACGAATTGGCTTAAATATAGAAAATAATAACGAAACTGAATATATTATTTATATTTTTTGAATTTAACAACCTAGAAGCAACAACACTTATACCTAAATTTGCATATCTATAAAACACTGACATAAACATTCCGATACACACAAATACCAACGTATTAAATGCCATCAATACCACACACCTACTCATCGCTTGCATAACTATCCTATTATTGTAAAGATAAGGCGTCCGATTATAAATTCTAAAACAAGTTCTCGCACCGCCGGTGACGTTGCTAAGCCACATCGGGTTTTCTGTTCCACGTGTATGGGACACAACGTAAGGGCTGAGACACGTCACTGAAATTATTACATAATTCATACTAATATTACAATAGGTCTCATAAAAAGGCTCAGAGTTGCACAGCGAACTATGGAAAGAGTTATTCTCGGCGTTTCTCTATGTGATCGAATCAGGAAAGAAATTCGTAGAAGAACCAAGGTCACCGACATAGCTCTCAGGATTAGTAAGCTAAAGTGGCAATAGGCGGGCCACATAGCGCGAAGATCGGACAGGCGTTGGGGCAGAAAAAATCTAGAGTGAAGACGTCGTATTGGCAAGCGCAGCGTAAGACGGCCGCCTGCCAGATGGACCGACGACACTTGTAAAGATCGCAGGAAGTCGTTGGATGCAGGTGGCATCGGACCGGTTACGCTAGAAGGCGATTAGGGGGGCCTATGTTTAGTATGAGCTGAGATGATGATGATGATGACTAATTTTATTAATTGAAAAGTAAGTCCGTCTGTTTATCAAAAAAATGAAAATACGACACGTTGTATACACCACCGCAGGGTTTATGCAAAATAAACGCTTTGAGTTTGAGTTTGTCTGTTACCTATTCATTCCTAAACCACTGGAAAGATGTTAATAAAATTCTCAAGGATATTATATTCTTAGATGTTTTCCAGAGGAAGGACATAGACTTCCTTTTTTCCCTAAAAAAAGATTCAGGGTGTGAAATATACGTCTAAAAATAACGCGAACGAAGTTGCGGATGCAGCTTCAGTTCACGGATGCAGCTTCAGTTTACTCTAAAAGCTTCCACTTTTAAAGCTACACCTATAAATATGTAAATTAGTCCATTTTAAGTTGTTGTTTATTGCAGATTCTTTGGAAAACATAAGACAGACTTTATAGCTCTACACTACTTAAAACTGGCTATGTTGGTTTTTCGTCTACCTTTTTAACAATATTCATTTGAGATTCAACCAGAACAACCATAGTTAACGCGAAGAATATGCTTCCACTTGATAAAATAGTACATAGTATTCTATGCTTACCTTGGTCTGACTGCACGGGCTAGTCACCACTTACGTGGGGCAACACGTCAAGATTTTAATTGAATTGTAAATTCATCTCATCATTCATTTTTTTATGAATTTGAACAGCTACTTCTGCAAATTCAAGGAGGATACAAACAACTTATGCTCGGCTTATCTTTACCACTAAAGGCTTCTGCTGAAACTTGATTCCCAACAGTTCATGGACGCCGTGTACTCATCGTGCGGTTGCAGCGGTGCTGTCGCTTCGTCCAGCGAAATTTATTCCCGACTTTTTCGAGCGATTTATTACTTTAAATTCTTTTCCTTAATTGCGTCTACGGGCTTAAAAGCCGCAGTCACGGTTTGGATCCTGATTTACAGCGGCGCCGGTGCCTATACCCCCGCCCCTGGTCCCCTCTTCCCCCTGCGGAAGGCCCTCGTCGCCGGTTCGGCTGAGTCGAGTGCTATACGTTTCGCCTTAACTGTTGTCAGGCTTGAGTTATTACGAGCGGCGCCGCGGGGGCTGACTAGAAGCGTACTTGCGGTGTGAGTCAACTGCTGATAAGAGCTTGGTGAGCTGGTGGCAAGCCAATTTAAAAAATGGTTACTCTATATCATGATCACGCTAGATTCTATTTGGGTTAGGCAGGGAATGCAGATTTATCATAGATTATTTTCTTGCAGACATCCTTGGCTAGCTCTACAGTTACACAGCATGCAAAAAATTAATAAAATTAGCACGCGCATACTTTCACGACTCATAGTATTTCAAGCGTGATCGAGGACATTCGGTAGATCACACACAAATCCAGATTAAGCGAGCTCTACTGCAATATATTTAACAGTTTACATACTTAATGTTTATCCAACTACGGCAAAGACAAAGGAAGGGTTATGTTTTTAGTAGTCTATGTATATTTGTATTTACTATGCCTACTCTGTTTATCCACTGAGAGCCAAATACTTATCCGATTATGATAAACGAGGTGTCGATCGGTTTGTTATTATAGTTCAAGTAACAAGTTACATTATACACGCCCAAAATCAATATTACTGATGTTGCATCCAAATAAGTAAGGGTTTTTATCGTATCGAATAAGACGTCAAATGAAACAAGAAAACATTCTGTGTTAATAAATATAGATATAGTAGCAAAGGGAGCTTGTTACAAAAAAAAAAAACTATTGAGTGAATCGACAATTGTAGTTACACACATTCGATTGTTGATTCATTCGTCCTCACAAAAATACAATAACAATCGACGAACGAATGAAAATCGGCGGTGCGTTGCCAACGCGCAGGGTACAATCAATACGGGTCAATACGGCAGCGTCATTGCCCCATGAAAGAATTACTAATTCTGTGGAGACGAGTAGAATGCACAATAAGATCATCTTTGTTCCGTGTATTAACACGATGAATGTCGCTATATTTTTCAAAGCTACTGATATTCTTTTTAACATATAGAAGATTTTCATATATAAATTGTGAGGTAACAGTTAGAATATTTATTTCTCTTCAACTGGTAAACTGCTCCAACAGCCCTATTCTGCAGAACGAAGATGGTGTTTAGTTCTGCAGAGCATCCCCATAGCAGTATGCCATATGACATAATACTATGAAAATAAGCGAAATAAATAAGTCTAGCTGTCTCAATATCAGTTCATACTCTAATTTTCTAACTAACTTCAATATGGTGCGAAGTACACCTGGTCATACACAATTCTCTCCAGAAGCTTGGAGATTATACACAATTTATAAATCGGTCTATAATTTGTCACTTCGCTCTTAGATTCTTTTTTATGAATTGGCGTGGTGTAGGGCTATTTCCATTTTTGTGGAAAGGTAAATTCATCCAGGGGCTTCTTAAATAAAAGGGATGCAGGCGAAATAATTCTTAAGGTGAAAAGGATCGGCTCCAAAGAATTCCTAGCTGCAGACTGCGGTACTTTGCTGGATTCTGAACGCGTAGTGACGTGTGAACTCCACGGCCGCATCTTACGAACTAAACTACATCAATATCACTCAGCACACGGTAAACGCTATTCTCATCAATTATGTTTGCATTGCATTATGTCTAGATCTCGCAAGGGATCTGGCATGATGATATAGATAGATAGATAGATTAATTAGTCTTGCTTATTCATAATCAAAAACGTCAATCATCATGATGATTCAGATGCTTTTTAAATTAGTACTTAGTTTAATGATAAGCTATTAAGTTTGTGCAATAATTTGTATATAAATACATGAATAAAAAGTTTAAAGTTCACCTCGTTCTTTAGATTGCAGGGACGCATCGTGGTGAAGGTAATTAATATAGTCGATTACTTTTGGTAAACATATAATATAATAATATCAGCCTATACTGCCCACTGCTGGGCAAAGGCCTTCTTTTTACAAATCGAGGTGTGAGAGATTAGGTCATACTCCACCACGCAGACCCAGTACCCATCCATGGAGGCAGGTTTTTGACCACCTGCTGTTGGAACTTATAAAGCCGCCTTTAAGGCCTCCAACTCGACTTAACGACTGCCACATAAGCGGTAGCCGGGACCAATGGCTTAGCGGGCCTTTCGACGCACGGAGACGCTCGAATATGAAAATAACACAAACGGTCACTCATCTCGTGCCAACCGAGTCGAACGCTGCCTAACCTTGGTAATCAGTAAGAATACCGCGGTCGCACAGCGCTACGAGCGCCTCTGGTGAACAAAGACATCAAATTGTTTAACTTGTTACTACCTTGTGGTAATTATACACCACATACTGTACCAACTCTCCTGAGAACGCCAGGTTTACCTGTAACAAGAAAATATTAAAAGTTTCTATATTTTACATATCACGCTTAATTCTGACAGAGCGCTCACGCATGTCGAGGTATGCTCTTGAATGGGTAGGAAATGATGGACGCAAAATAGAAAGGTATAGCCTTCGTCTTATCGTATCGGTTATTACCTTTTCCACGCGTAAAAAATCGTTTAAAAATACTCACAAGCCTCAGGATAAGGTCACTTGCAATGTACGACTGTTTTTGCCACTTGCACTTGGCACTTAAAAGGGCTTCCGTATGTTACAAGACTTATCGTATATCGTTTATTTTGCATTAACCCTGCGGGGTGTTTAGAAATTGTTATATTTACATTTTTTAACTTACTAATCTACCAACGGATCGGAACACGGCCTCAACTGCGAAGAACCGACGAGAAACTCAGCGGACTTGTCTTTGTCGTTTACTTCCAGATTTATCTAAACTAATACACTACGAAACCGATAATCAGATAACTACCCGCAAAAGAAAACAACCAGAGGAAGGACATAATATAACATTATCAGAGTTTATGAATTTCTGAAAGGACATATTTGTGGTGAGCTGGCGTGATGATATAGATATATAGATAGACATATTTGTATTTCTGGAAAATTTTACCCTGCTTGGTAAAATTTTCCAAAAATACAAATATATATACAGGATAATAAAATGTCGAAACTATCAGAAGATATAGCACATATAAAGAATAATGTCTATAACATACAATTAAAGATTGATATATTGGAACAAAGTAAGATGAAGAATGAAATAGCTGAACTGAAAAAATCTGATACTACTTCATTGCAAAAAATTGATATTCTTGAAAATTATATATATATAAAGGATCTTAAAAAACAATCACCATCAAATCAGCACCAAAACCCAAGCGGCATTAACTAGGAATTATGAAGAGATCATTACTTAAATGAATGATCGCCAGAATAGGCAGATCAACTTCATCATAGTAGGTGTGCCAGAGCTAAAAACATCTAACCTAAATGAAAGGCAACATTATGATAATAATGAAGTTCTAAACATCATTAATATGTCATCGCCCAACAGTCCGCAACCAATAAAAACAATGAGACTGGGAAAATATAATGTTGAAAAAAAGCGACCCCTAAAAGTATCCTTTGTATCAACCGATACTGTAATTAACATATTGCGCAATCGAGCCAATAGTAAAAGCGACACTATAAAGGTGTTCGCGGATAAAACTCCACAACAACAACGCTATATGAAAACTTTGAGAGAAGAACTACAGATGCGCACACAAAATGGTGAAAACGATTTAGGTATCAAATACATCCATGGTACCCCAAAAATAGTAAAATCGCATTCAAAAAACTAAATATCTCTTATCGTACACCAATCCTACCTTCTTCTAGTAATATAACCCACCAACTTACAAATAGTTTTACCAAGATAACGGTATCTACCAAATCCATACGATTCTTATATTGCAATATTCGCAGTTTAGTTAAAGCTAGACGAACTCAGATGCAACTTACAAATATTAACTAAAGTGCATATTGTCACAATAACTGAAACATGAATAAAGAATGAAACTGAGACCCAAATGTTAAAACTGCCCAATTACACGCATTATTATAATTTTCGTCCGCAAAGCAGAGGTGGAGGTGTTTCAAATTTGTTCATAATGATTTAAATCACATCTCTATTGAATCCAAGTGCGAAGATGACAATCATTACTTGTGGATCCATATAGAAAAGTTCTCCCTTGATGTAAGAATTATATATAAACCAGGACGAACAAACTCGCAAGCATTTCTGAATACACTATCAGATTAATTGCATAGAAGAAAACGAATCCTCATGTTTGGTGACTTCAAGTACGATTTGCTCGATAAAACCCAATCTGTAAAAGAGTACAAAAGAACGCTACAAGAAAGTTGTATTAAAATACTTAACAAAATCAGTGATCAATACTGCACACGTGAGACTAAAGATATAAAAACTATCCTTGATCACGCTTGTTCAAACGTAATAAACCATGACTTCCATATCGCTGTAATAGATAATGATTTATCTGATCACAAACAATTATTTTTACAGATTAAAAAGTATCAACCAAGTCCTATTAGCAGAGTATCATATACCTCGATTGACTACAAAAAATGAGGATAGCAAAGCCTTTGATGAGAACGACACGTACTTGAAGCTCGAAGAATTATTTTAATCTAGTTTTAAGCAAAGCAAAATAACTAGATCTAAATTACAAAACCCTTCTAGAAGTGATTGGATAAATAAGGATGTAATTGAACTAATTAATAAACGGAACACGATGTGGATTAAATTGAAAGATAATTCAAATGATAATGCTTTGAAGGAAGAGTATTTAGAAGAAAGAAGATAAATGTTAAATAACATACAGCACACTAAAAGTGAATATTATTATAAAAAGTTTAGAATGTACGACAAAAAACCTTCAAAAATGTGGAAATTCATAGGTGATTTGTGTAGTTATAAAATCAGAGAGAACGAATTTCCCTCCAAACTAGATACCCCTTCAGGAATTATAACTGATGAACAAAAAATTTGTGAATATTTTAATAATTTCTTTGCGACTATAGGAAATATAATGGGCAACCAAATACCAACTAGCTATAAGGAAAAAACAGAAACTAATGAGCAAAACAAGACTTGGCGTTCTCATATTGACAAGCTATGTTCTAAAATATCATCTTTAATTGGTCAATGACGTGCTGCGGTTCGTTGCGTACCATTAAAAGTACGAAAGCTCATTTATAATGCATTGGCTTAGCCACACATTGATTATCTCATTGACATTTGGGGGACTGCCGGTAAAACTAATCAACAATTACAAGGTACAAAAATTGCAAATTAAACAAAACAAATTAGTAAAATTATTATTTAATTATAGCTATCTGACACCATCTCACAAAATATATGAAACCGGGATAATGAATTTTACACAATCTTACATACATAAAACATGTTTACTAATTAGGAAAATATTAAACAAGGATATACATAGTCACATAGTATTTACAAAAATCACAGATACAAAAAACGTCTAATGAGAAATGCAAATCACCTCATACTATATGCACCCCGTACCAATTATGGTAAAAAGAATATTATGCATGAAGGAGTACAGATATATTAAAAACTTCCAAATGAAATTAAAGAAGCCAAATCAATACTTGTTTTTAAAAAATACTTAAAACAGCATTTTTTAAAGGTTTCTGTCCAAAATAAAAAAACTTTATATATATTTTTTCTTTTTTATGTAATAACTAACCGCCGTCTAGATATTAACAGTTTGATATTACGGTGTAATCGAATATTGATTGTTATTGTAACTACCCTTGATTTCGTTTTTTTTTTGTTATTTACATCTTTGCTTTTGTCATCTTTGTAAAACACCCACATGTTTCGCTCACTAGTAATTTAATTTTTAGTATTGTTCTCATGTAAGTGATTAGTTGTAATCTTTTATGAGAAATAAAGAACTCTAATCTAAAAGCTAGAGGATTCTGGGTAGACCAGTCTCCACAAGCAGCACCCGTTCATGAGTACAACTAATTGAGCAGCCATCACGTCCCTCGACCATATTAGAGGGTAGTAATTGACCCGCACCAAATAGCCACTGCAAGCATAGACTTTTTAGTGAGCATGACCAATCCATCTCTAGAGTGCAGACCGAAAAAGTCTGCAAAAAGAGCAGTATTTCTAGCTCGTTTGGTACGACACGCCACGGTTTGACATTTTTGTTTACATTAAATACGTACGTAATGATCAATAATCACTCCAGTAAATAAACACTCCAGCGGAGGAGACAAGATACTCCACGGCCACTCCATTAAAACAAAAGTTGTTCGGTATACACTGTCACCTAGTGTACCTTCCGCAAGGGATCTAAAGTGATGATATACATATCTATAACATCACGCCAGATCCCGTGCGGAGTAGGTAGAGAGTACAGAGTACCAACAGGTTCTTTCCTTACATACCTCTCTGGCTTCCTCCACTCTCATAGTTCGTCTCATACACGCTCGCACCATCGCTCGTCTAGTACACTAGGTAGGACACTTAAAACATTCCGATGTGGAAATAGTTGAATATGAACAAAATAGGTGCATTAAAATATATTCCGAAACCTAACAAAACTCTAATATCGAATGTACAAATATCGATACTAACCATAATCTTACCTACTAATCATTGCTATTGTAAAAGTGTAGGAGCTCAAAACTATACATTTTTAATTTAGCAATTTTTTCTTAAATAATCACACAGTTTATATGAGTATTAGCGTTTAGTGAGTCATTCCATCTGGAGATATAAGGCTTAGTGTGAAAGCATACCGTAGTATGTAAGTCTGACGATATGTTTGCACCTCATGATGATTTTGTGTTATAATTAACAAAGGAGGAGAAAAAAGTCAGTAATTAAGGGAGAACCAAATATATGCAAACTTTTAGTAGAACGATAAAAACTCAAGGTACATCGTATATAACCTGCCACCCATCCTCGTCGCAAATCGTAACTCACGGCACATTCGCACGCGCTCAAGCTGACAACTCCATTACCAGAACATCAAGCTGGTGCGGTAATATGAGGAATGTTCGCGTCGGATAAAAATCAAAATACTTTTATCCTATTTATGAATAGCCAAAAGAGTAACAAAGACTCTACTTTACTTTGGAATGTCATTTCTGTCGAGAAAAGAGCGAGAACCTCAACGGTTACTCTTAAAAAAAATATATCTTTTACTCTTTTCCTTCCTGATTTATCCAACTACCTACATTTTGCTGTGGAGTATGGGAGAACAGTGTAGGCTGGTCTACCGGGTGGGCCTTAATTAAATCAGACAAATTATACGATTTACGAAAATATCTCATCATACGTAATGATAAACGGGCTGGCGATAATGTAAAACGTTATCATAATGCCAGCAGAAGGCTAAGCTGAAAGCATTTGACGTTACTGTACCTATCGTCCCGTCACGTTTATAGGCCTACCTCGATCGACTATTGAAAGACAGGGAGAGTGGCAGTGATGCAATAACTTTACAGATGAATAATAAGGGACGGATGTACTGAGCGCGCGTTCGGAAATAAACATCATATGTGGCAAAAAACAAATTTTATCATTTTCTAAAAAACTACTCTATGAAATAAAAAAAACCACTTTACAAGAACTTTGCTATAATTATTCGTTATATTTTTAAGTAAATTTTATTGAGTGGCACTTAAGTTTTCCGCGTTGATATCAGAAAATGTAAAGCAACACAAAGAGACATGACTTTAGAGTTTTTTTCTATCGAGAAAATTTGGTTTAGTCGTGTATTCCTTTTACTAGATTCTAGAATACACAGTCAAAAATTATAAATCTAATTATTAAGTCTCTAGTTCATATGAACTGATGAAGAAGTATATAATTCTTGAAGTGCATAGAGCACAAAACACGTTCTTTATCGCGGTAGGTCTTTAACATTATTAAATTAATTTGTAGTATGAAAAGGATGGCATATCAATGCAATAGCGTTACTTTAACGTCAATCAGTTCATGCTACGCCCTTAGTATTATTTTAATTTAACTGTGTCGTGAAAAAGAGTCTAAGCTAAAAGCTGCGTGTATCTTCGTATATGTTCCTTTCTCAAAAGATTTAACGCTATAATTTGTACTGCTAAAAAGATTGAGGCACGCGCCCTGCGACTCTTGAAAAGAGAGAGACAGTTGAGGATTCTAAACGTCTGATTATCATTAAAATTTCAAAAGCGATATTCTAAGTGAGTGGCGGGATTCAAATTCTCGGAAACTACACCGATACCAGTGCGTTTACCACAAATGTTAATACACATAGTTAACAAATACTTAGTTCTTATTAAATTGCGAACAATTTTAACAACGGAACGGTGAAAGTAATCCAGCCGGCAGAAGTACCTGTTTAATTTCGAAATAAGAGAAATACAGATTTTATCAAAGTATTTTATTGCGCTCGCATCTCAATCCGTTGCCTCAGATCTTGAAATTTCCATTAAGAGAGACTTATTCAATTTGTCTCGGAGATCCGGCGTTATTAGGGGGAGGAGTGAAATTTGAATCTCGGGAAAAAAAACGCAAGGTAGGGTTAAAGGGAGTGACAACATGATGATGCCGGAATGGGGAGTGCAGGACGGTGGCGGGGGCGGGGGCCGGGTCGGGGCGGTCAGGAAACTGACCATAACTCTTTGTAAGCGCGGACAACTAGATTTCCAGTTGCCCTTTTTATATTATCCCTTTATTTAATTATGAAGCAATCAAAAAAGGCGTTTAACGCGCATCGCGAGCCACGGCCCGCGTGCGACTGTAATAGAGACACTGCGTAAATGATGCAAACCTTTTTTTTTATGAATTGTTTTTTCATTCCTCTGCGTTGTTAATTTTAAATCTAATTATTTATAAAGGGTACGTTTTTCAAAAAAAACATGACTTGTATTGAGTGAACAGTTCTGTATTAGAATTATGAATTTGTAATAAAATAGTTAAATGGAGATACATATTTTCTTTATTTTGTCACAAATATACTCATTGAAGAAACAAAAACCTAAATAAAGTCTGTTCGTATGATGGCTGGATCTTTCGCGGACACCAAAGAGTAGAAAAGAGAGACTTCCCCTCAATTAAGGGTAGTCTACGAAGAGGGTATGCGGGGCACGAGTTTAGCGCCCCAGACTTTTGGAGGCTCCAAAATGCCGTGATTATTTATCTTGCAAATTATATGAGAGGTAGACAGAAATACGTCAAATATGCAAGAATCGTGCCGGAACCTTATTTTACACGATCTGGCGCACCACCCTTAAACCTTTGGAATTTATAATAATGGTGAACGATTTGCCAAAGGTTGTTAGAGATGCGAAATGTTTACTGTTTGCTGACAACTTAAAGCTATCTCTCACAATTTAAAGTAGAGATGACTGTGAGAAGTTACAATAAGACAGATAGAGGGGCTAGTTGGTGTAAATATAATCGATTAAATTTCAACCTCTCAAAGTGTGTGACCATCTTTTTCTCTCGTTCTCGCGCTCCGGTTATCTGCAATTACAAAATTGACAGGACACAGAAATTTAGGATTTTTACTTCGCATGGCTCATAGTTTCACAAATATCAAAGCTATTATAGCCCTATATAATGCACTGATTAAAAGCCAACTCGAATTCAACGCAGTTATTTGCGCCTCGCATGAGACCAAGTATACTATCATGTTGGAAAAAGTGCAAAACAAATTAATTAGATATACAAGCTATATCGTTAACAACGCAAGACCTCAGACATCCCGATTAGATAATAGCTTCACAAATTTAATACGAAAATCAAATTTCCAATATTACAATTTTTGATGAAACTTGTATATGTATGTGTGCGTATTGAAAAATGCAATCGAAACCTCCCTTGCTTTAAATCAAGAATAAATTTAGTTTATTTCAGAATACTAAAGGAGTAACAACATATTTTGCAAATTAAAAAAGTAAGATGCAATAAAAATTGTTGGAATTAATTGAGTTATCGATTTACAGCAAACTACTTTCAGGTCTTGCATTTTACTTGTACGTGTAGATATTATGTACAAGTGTACATAATATCTACACGTACGTTTTATTGTTAATTGGGGTATAAAAGTGCTTAAAAAAGGGGTAAAAATGCTAAATTTGGAAAACTAGTTTTCGTATTAAAAATTGTGAAGCAATTATCTAATCGGGGTTTCTGATGTCTTGCATTATTTGCGATACATCTTGTATTTGAAACAGTAAGGGGTGTACCCGTTTTATCCATTAATGAATTCGGCTTTATTTATCTAAGGTATGGTCGGTTACAACGAATTGAGGGTTAGGAGGGACATTGCACTAGACTCATATATTTTCAAAATTTTGAGAGGAAAGATCGAAGATGGTGACATGTTAGAGAAAATAAAGCTGTGTGTCTCGGATCGGGATGTGTGAAAAAGACGGCTGCCGCCGCTGGTGGCGATGCCTCGTGCGCACCAACCTCCTGCAACAGGCTCCGCTGACGCGCGCGCTGCACACTCTCAACTGGGTCGCCGTCGAAACGGACTTATTTAACTATGCTCCGAGTGAATTAACAAGGGTAATAACATATATATTGTGTTAGAAATTAATAATATCAAAATAAGATTCCTAGTGCTAGAGTGATTAATCATGAGTGGAGGGGGTAACGAATAGAAAGGAGTGGAAAAAGTGGAGAGAGGCCTTTGCCCAGCAGTGAGACACAAATGGCTCGTAATAATAATAATAATAAAATAAGATGTCGACACTGCTGTCTTAGGGTAATGATATCCTGTACAAGTAGCTGTAAGAAGGGAAAATAAATTAAAAATAAAATTTAAAAACACGTAGCTAACATAGCCCGCATAGCTAGGATCTTCAGCAAAGGATTGCGCTGCAGAAGCCCAAATATTTTTTTTTCAACTAATTATTATAAGCAATAGTCTCTTAACAAAAGTAAATTCTAATGTTGTAAGTCACGTTTTATTAGCTTTCTTTAAGATTCCAACAAAGAGTGTACTCTTTGTAACTTAAGAACTCTGAGTGGTGTAATACTGCTCAGATGAAAGGGGTTTTTTAACAGCATTAACGAAGTGTTACAGTTGGGTATCAGATTTATTAATAACGGTAAGATTTGTAGGTTGGAAAATTGTTTAATGTTTCGCTCAATACCGGCTGGTAGTTTTATCTCACGGTTTCAATATATCAGAGCTTTTTATATTGATATTTCAGTGACCCGCGACCCCCGCCCTGCCGCCAGTGTGTCGTGCCCTTATCTCCTCGCTGTCTCCGCTCTGTGTCCTCATTCGTTATGTCCAATGAACACGTTATGCGGCATGTTCCAACAACTTCGTGAAATGATAAATGCAGGGATTCCCAAAGTGGTCAATATCGACCCGTTGGTGTAGATATCGGTTTCCCAGGGGTCGACATAAACTAAAACTGATTTTGGGGGTTGACGAGGTCTAAAAATCGACGCCTATTAATGTGATAATGCAAGAAGAGTTGATTACCATCAGCACAGAAACAGACAGAGGAGCTTAAGCAGAAGTTCTACCAAGGCTATCAGAAGTTCTGATTGAAACAGTATCCTGCATTGTGGAACATTGCTGAAAAAAACCTTATCGCTTTTCCATCATCATGCCTATTCGAAAAAGGCTTCAGTGTGGTTACAAACATTTTAACAAAACAAAATAAACGTTTTAAAATCAACGAACGCAGAGATCTAAGACTGCAACTCACCAATTTTGAACCGGATTTAGCTAAATTCACCAGGTAGAAAGTCACCAGGTTAATCCAACACACTTATTTTTTTATTGATTTTAATGTCATAATAACAAGATAATTACCTACTTAAGTATTTTTACGTAATTTGTATTAATAATTATTAATTACACTTGATCAAACAACACGTACAGCACAAAGCCGGTCATTGTGGCGATCTTTGGGGGAGGCCTTTGTCCTGCTGTGGACGTTTTAGGCTGATGATGATGATGATGAATTACACTTGATATTTAATATTTTATGTCTATTTATATTGTTAAATTTTGATGCGAAAATGATGTCAAGTTTACTCAATTAACCAACCGCAAAGTTTTTAAATTGTCAAGTCGGGATTTTGTATTAATAGGACAAAAACGAGAAAGGATTTTTAAAGTAATTTGGCTAAGGTGGTCTGAAGTATCAGTTCATTTAGGAAAAGAGGTCTTTTGCCTAAAATAGTTTGGGAATCCCTGGTTTAATGGTACTCCGGTGGCATACAAATTACTACTACACGATCATTTCAGGAAGTTATCGTAATGCGACACGTTTTGTCATAGCGAAGTAGGGCCCTGAGTGGCCTTATCGCGAGCGAGCGCGGATATTGCAAAACTCCGCAAATTGAAAGCGCTGCGAGCATGTACTTTATTTGTACAAAACAATGCCTATCTGCGATGGACTCGAAGATACAGCTTCTAAGTTTGTTGTGTTCGGGCACCAGGTAAGATAGGAAGCGAACGTGGAAGTACGAAGAGTAGTCCAAAATTAAGCTGTATTCGGTTTTTCAATACAATATTAGCTTGTGCTTATAATTCAACGTTAAGTTAAGTAGTAGTTAGGTAAGTTAAGTTTAAGAATTTGATACATAGATGATAGAGTAGTTAGGTAAGTTGAGCAAATACTCATGAATATACCTTCGAGGAAATTGTTGGCGTGAGGATTTGATTTTTTTTTTATAAAATACTGATCTATTGACTTGTAATTTACAACTCGCAAACTGATATGAGTCTTGACCTGGTTGTTATTACACAACTGATTACTTCACCAGCACTGTACAAGTATCGAATGATTCTGAACATGATTACCACTTGGTGCAGTGGTTAAGAGCTTCAGCCGCTTAATACATTGAATTGAGTAGTCGTGAATTCGGCCCTCGCATGGTTCAAATTTTTGGGTGACCCACAAATGTTTGTTCAAATTTGATTGATTGAATTTTATGCGTGTAAATGCTCTCCTCGTTTGAATGATGCAGGAATAATGTCTACCGTGGGAATATCTTTTAATTAAGGACTACCGGGTCTATTTTATATAGCCTATGTTACTTCTGGATAAGGTAGCTTACTAATGGTGAAAGAATTTTTGAAATCTGTGCAGTAGTTTATTCGTTACTAACATACAAAAATATAAAAATATTAATATTTCCTTTGGTGTGTGTGTGTGTGTGTGAATGATCTACGCTGTTGGCCGCGGGGCCTTTACAGCTTCACCGGACAAGAGGGCGAGCGTGCAACCACTACACTCGAGCCAGAAGGGCAAGGGGGCAACTAGCTCAAGGGCGCCTCAAGGAGGAACGGCCTCGGCTTGGGCAGTCGCTATGGGGGAGGGCGTATACTAGGTGTCTCGCCGTGGTGCTCTGTACCGGCCGGCGGGCAAGGGATTCTTCGACCTCGCCGGCGAGGTCGGTGTCTGATCCGGTGTGCGGTATCTGTATCCGAAAGAAGGCATGTAAGGGCATCGGGAGGGTCGGTGAGAACAAGCCGCGGACGGCGGTAGCGGTTGATAGGAGGGGGGTTAGGTTCGTAGTCGGCGGCGGCTACGATTAGCGGATTACTATGATTGGACGCGTTCGCGAAATATCGGGTTGTCGCCTTTTTAATAAAGGCGCGAGGAGGTGGCAGAGGTGTACTGTGTACACCCAATTTTCGCCGACAATGTTAGCTCCCATGTAATAGGGGACGAGCCTATTGCCATATACCGGGCCCAATTTCAGACTCCGGACGGATATGGGAATTTTTCGATAGGAAAACTACATTTGTCCGACCTAGGATTTGAACCCAGGACCTCGTGATCGCAAAGCGCGTTTTTCATCATTAGACCAACGAGTCAGTCAACTATACTATAATCTATTAGAATATGTATACCTATAAATACATATACAGCGTGTTTTACAATAGTGCAAGACCTCAGGTATTACTATGTAAGTAATACCTGCTGCTTTACAAATGAAATACGAAAATCAAAATTTTAAAGAGTTACGCTCAATCTATAAATATAATATATTCAAGTTTAATTCATTTCTGTAATATGTTAACGCGTAACTCTGGCTCCTATTATGTGTCTTTAAATTATTTTTTGTTCTTTCTTAATTGATTTACAATATGTTTAAAAATTGTTTATTAGTCAAGCTGCGCTCATTGTGTTAGAATATTTGTTTTAAGTTTAGTGCATAGTTGTATAATACTAACGTGTAACTCTTAAACTAAGATACAGGCAATCGCCTAGTTAAGGAAACACCAGTATTTATAGGTTGTTAATTATGTTTATGCACAAATAAATTTGATTCGAATTAAATTATCTTTTCTTCAAGCACTTTTATATCCAAATTACTCTGATATCTGGCGTATTGAGGAATACTTTAGTAATTTTTATGATAAAAATCATGTGAAGATATCTTAAATAAATGAATATATCAAGTTTTGTGTCCGGGCCATTCATCGTTATAGAGTTCTCTCCAGAAGAGGCAATCCTGAATGCATCATCGGTTCATGCACGAAATCATGCTTAAGCGCTTAAATTAAAGGCGTATGTCCTGACATAGGTCAGTCAGTGTGTTTAACCACCGAAGAGTTTCTCGTGAGCAAGCGAACCTGAGTACAATATCAGTTCATGGAAAAATTCATGTGCTAGTAAAAACAGGCATTTTAACGTAACATTGCAGCTCGAGACTAAGAATAATAATAAAGTTTTATGATTTAACCCACGATTATCCCGGATTGGTTCTTGTTTCTGGGATGAAAGTATTTATTATTTTAAGTTAGTGTATAAGTTATTACCATACAACATTTTTATAAAATCCGTTTGGTAGTTTTTGTGTGATTGAAACACAAAGAGATAGACAAACGCAGAGCCGGAAATAATTCCAAAAAAAATGTATCAGCCTCTATATCGATAAGGAAATGTAACCACATTAAAATTTTCAAAAAAATATTTAATGTACTGATTCGGCTTGGTTACAGTTTTATTATATGTATATAGATATAGATTTGTAGAGTGAAATAACACCATATTAACTCGATAGCGATACGCTTACGTTAATCTGTGCTAAAACCTCTTTTTAGTTGTTATTTTTAAAGTTTATTCATTGGTGACTAATCAACATTAGTTGGAATTTATTCCGGCTATGAGCCAACGGTATGTTGCATGGCATAGTTTGTGCTAGATCACGTTACGATAACGTCGTTTTCATGTTAAGAGTCCTTATTCGCTATTTAACACGCTCGTTACGATAATTTCGTGAAATGATAGTTTAATTGTACTCCAGTGGTACACGGAATAGCATTAAATGTTTATTTCACAAAGTTGCCGTAACGCGACGAATTTGGTCATAGCGAATAACAAGTAAGTAAACTATTCTCCTTAGATATTCGTGGGCTTTCGAATCCTGCACTATTATAACTGTATTTGCGGCACTAGATGGCGCGTCGGTGGTGTTTACACTCGCGGAATGATAATGCAATACGTGACCTACAATAATGGGGACCAGCTTGGAGTAAGCCGCGCGGAATACAGCTGGTAATGCGAACTATTGAGCTAAATCTTGTTAGTGTGTGCACATGAAATTTTTATTGTATCTCCTATTCAAGTAGATAATATAATAATTCATTTATGTATTGATTTTAATGTAATATTAATATTCAGGCAGTGGTGTCCGCGTAACTGTTTAAAACCTTGTTGTTTTGATTCTGTTATGATTTTAAAGAATTCAGTTTATTAGGGATGTAATACAACAATGATGAAGTTTAAACATAATGAATAACAATAAAAATATTGAAGCTGCCTACTACGCAAGGGATATGAGGTTATGATATAGATAGATAGAATATTGACCCGAATCTTCAATAAAACAAGTGTATAACAGGAAAATCATTTCTAATTTGCAGTTATTAGGTTAGTGCGAAAGTCTTTCTGAATAAATCTAGTAATCAAACTCCAGATCAGTGCCCGATTATTTCTATGCCCAAGTCTCTTTGGCAGTCCAACGAGACTTGGGCAAAGAAATACTCGCACGCTCGCAATAATATCACAAATAGTGTAAAATTGAGTTATATAAGCTTAATAAAGTTCTACCTAATCAGGTAAGTTCTGTAAGTTAGCTGCGGTGGTTCTTTTAATCATGCTATACATTCTGTAAAGAACTCTTTATTATATTCCAAAATCAAAGACATTATCCGCAACAGGGAAAGTATCACAAAGGGCGGCCTTATCGTTAAAAACAATGTCTTCTCACCTTGGGATGGAGTACTAAATAGCAGACGTTATACGGGGCTGCTACAATGCTACGGCGTAGCAGCCGGGAGCGGCGGCGCCACGCCGCGCCCGTCCGCTCCCACCGCTACTAAATTAATTCCGATGTTATGCTAATTCCCGTTCGGACTTCTGTTTCGTTCAACTGTTTAGCATTTCAATGCTATAATAATTCTCCTCCAATTATGTAAATTAATTACTCCTGATGATCATTAATTAGGATAAATTGAAGTTGCTTAAATTTTCTGGTGTGTACGTAAATATTTGTTCTGCTTCCGTTAATATTTATGGCGGGAATAATTTTGCTCAAGGAAGGTCGTAATTTATACCGAATACAAACCGCTGCGAGCGTTTAAAATTATTTATCTGTAATGTAAACTTCATTACGAATATTGGACAGTTATATAAATTCTGCTCATAAGCTAAAATTCCTGTCTCTGATTTTCCCCGATATGCCAACTTGCATTCACCGTTCGTGTGGAATCGAGCGCTCTATCTAAGCGCGTGCATTTAATCCGTGTACCCGCTGTTAGAAGTAATCGAGCAATTCATCGCGTGTGCAGTGTCGCATAACGGAAGCGAGGGCCGTGTGTCGAGCGAGAGAAGATACTGCGGGACGTGCCGCGGGGAGGAGAGAGGCGGGAGAGGTATGGCCGTCCGAGTTGTAATTACAGCAGCAATCAGAATCGCAATCTGGCCGCTGGACGCTGAGCGCTGAGCGGTAAGCGCTAGCGCTGGGCGCTGAGGCCGAGGTCGGATCGGCTCGACACATTGACGGCGGCTGCGGGCGGCCGATTAATGTAGCGGCCGTCAGCCGCAAAACATCTGTGCCGATTCTAAGCCCCGCAGACTTCTACACTATGGGATATATTATGAATGTGGTAACCAGCGTTTGAGGGCCTTGATAAAGTTTCGACGTTTAACGTGGTTTCGTAGAATTAGAAAATGCAGTATGACAAATGTATAGAGAATTAGGCAAAAAAGACAAGCCCTCAGTGGATTCTGCGTTCCGATACGGTGGTAGATTAGTAAGTTAAAAAAAGAAACACGGCAATTTGTGAGTGCTCCCGCTGGGCTGATACAAAATAAATGATCCGACTTTGAGTTTGTATGTAGAAAGGGGTAGGCTTCAGATCTCTGAAGGTTCCATTATTAGCAGAAACTTTTCGGTTTTCACTTACGAATATCGGATTTTCCCAAATTAATTCAGGTGAACGTATTTATTGAACTACTGGCAACTTCGACCGTAGTTTAAAACAGAAGAGCTCAGGGGATTGTAACAATACGGAGGAGCATTATCTATTAATTCTTGTCAAGTGGCGAGGTGCAGAAGCGTTGTCTTTGATCGCGATACCGGCTGATAGCAGGACCCGCGCTGGCCGCTGTGCTGCCAGAAACTTTCGCAATTTCCTCCCCTCCTCCCGCGCACCGACCCCGCTCCCCCCTATAGCCCTCTAATCTGGATCTCAGCTTACGGCACATCAGCCTTAATAACTTACCGGCTTTAAAGTTTTAGTTTGTACGTTCCTGGATAGAAAATCAGACGAAGTTGACCTTGATGCACTATGGGCCATTAGGCTAATAATAATATGGCAGGAACGTTGTGGCAGGATTTGTCTGAGGGAAGATCTTCCAGCCAGATGGGTGGTGTCTGGCGGGGCCTGCCACTCTCCCCAAGAGTTGTTGTCGGGGGCTTGTATATATGTTGCACGTTGTGCGCACTCTAATATCGCGTTCTGTACATGTATGGCGAATCGTTAGCACCATATATTGGTAGGTAGTTGCAACTGTGTAGCGATGTATTGGGGTCGCTGCATGGCTCCCCTCCGAGCCCGGAGGTCGTGATTCTTTGAAGTCGCTGCGTCGTGCTCGTAGTGATGAGCTTGCAAGTGCCGAGTTACGCGTAGTCTGCGGTGAGTCGAGACTGTGTGCGCAGATGCTCGAAGTCTTCAGTGAGTCGAGACTGAGCTTGGAGTGTCGACTGTTGGTGGCGAAGTCCAAGTGATGAATGTAGTCCACTGAGTCGGTTGAGTGTCAAGAATCGCAGAACCATGTCACCTGTGAGTAAGCTGCCAATGGTCCGTTGAGAATGACGAGTGGCTTGCTGTGTGACTGCTGCTGTTGAATCTAAACGAGCTGTTGTAGAGGGATGTAGGATGACGATGACTCTGCAAAAGGCTTGCTCGATGTCCGTGTCGGTGGTCACTAATATGGCAGGAACGTTGTGGCAGGATTTGTCAAAGGGAAGATCTTCCAGCCAGACGGGGGCTTGTATATATGTTACACGTTGTGCGCACTCTAATATCGCGTTCTAGACATGTATGGCGAATCGTCAGCACCATCTATTGGTAGGTAGTCGCACCTATGTAGCGATGTATTCGGGTCGCTACAATAAAGTATACTGTTTTTTATTTGTAATACATGTATTATCTCAACTTACCGTTTTACATGATTTGTGGGCCTTTATAAATGATCTCCACGTTCTCACTAGTTCGTTTGTACTGATTTTGTTAGCCATAATTAAGGTATACCAGGCAGATCAAGAATAACCTTGTGTGTTTTTCTCTTCCTCTATTGAATCTCAGACTGACGAATCGTCAGTACAAAGTGATTCTGTTGGTTTCTGCCCAACTCTGTACTAGTTTTTTGAGCTCTACGAAGCATTTATTTCTTAGTGGAATAATACTCTTTGTTCATTTATACGAAAACACAAAATCAGATTTCCTTCAGAGTTGGCGTACGTGGGTAAGGGCTTACGACTACAATCATACGAATACACGTGGTAAGTTCCAGTAGTAAAGTTGATTTACTAAGAAATCGCAATTGTAGAGCCTACACAATTTGAAATAAGGAAGATAGTTGCTTGAATGAAAGGAAAACTCTTATCACGGGTTAAAAGATTAGTTGTAGTTGAAGTAAAATGTGACAAAATAAATAAAACCCGTTTGATTTCCATCAAGCAGCAGTGAGCCATGAATAAACCGATTTTTAATAGTTGAAAATGTGAATTTAATGGTTAGGGCCAGATATCGGGTGATATCCGTTTCTACTTTGCTTACCTTGTAAAAGCAAGCTTGAGGCCTATGATAGGTACGACCTTATGCAAGACTTACTTTTGAGTACAGGTATTAAGTTGCCCTTAATATGTAGAAAAAAATTATAAAATTTTCGTATTATTATATCTTGCTTCAAATAATTTACGCTTTATTTGAATTTCCTATCGCATTTCAGTAACTACTATCAAAAAGAAAATATGCGTATTGTGTATTTAGTACCATTGCTATTAGCGTTTGTACACGAATCAAGTAACTGGCTCAAGTTGGGAAAATGTGCGGGCTATTTCTACCGAATAAACCACCACGTGAATAAGTATGCGAGTCCAGTGGCCACGCACGTAGCGCAATGTTGCCAACGAATGTACCTCGCATGTTAGCTTGCAGTCTAGAAGCATCTTAATCGGCTCGAAGCGTACAGTACTATGTACTATACTAAAGCGCACAGCACACAGCTGCCTGACGTTGATTAACAACGCAAGGGCTCTCCGCGGCGTCGCCACGGGACCTCAGTGGAACATCTCCATCTTAGCGGCGATACACTTGTTCAGTTATTTCACCCGCCCGCCGCCTGTCGCCTGTCGCCCATCGCCTCGGCACGCACCGGTGCGGATTGAGCGAAGAGTGCGATGTTTGCTAAAATATTCGCGGCTTAGAATTACACATATAAATGTAAATAACACAGGAGACGAAATTCAACGTAATCGCGGCAGACGTTGACATCTAGGAACGTTGATATAGAGTAATTTTCTTCTTTTTCACATTTCAATAACTCTTCCCAATGGGACGAGCCGTTGAACTAGTCGTTCGAACTGTTAATGAATTGTTCGACCTATGAATGGCCTATCAGTAACTAATAATTTAACTTAACTTAAATTTAACTTAAACAATACTAATAATTTAGTCTGACTCTTAGATTAATGGTAGATCCAATGATCGGGGCGTATGGAACGGGTAAGTACGGTTGTCAGTCAAAGAGAAAACTAGAATCCAACTCCACAAACATGGCAAGAAGATTTAAAGAAAATAAATTTTCATGCTAACGTTACGTCTAATAGTTTCCAGTGGCGGAAATTTATAAATGTTAGAAATAGAAATTTATTTTAAAACAAGATTCCGCGTCGGGGAAAATGTCATAAGTGGGAAATGTAAAGCCACAATGTTTACTTTTAGTGGAAATGGAACGATGTAGCTCCGCATCATACTAACGAAAAGATATCTATATATGGAGCTCCTCGCGAGTGATATTACCGACAATTTACCTTGACCATTAGTGCTAGTGTTGTAATACGATAAATCCTAATTTTCGAATGGCATAGAGAGGAATTCGAATAACGCTTTCCTGTAGTTTTGCAAGGAACTATGTTTCTTATATGGTGGTAAAGAAGACGGTATTCGCTCGCATAGCAGTGACACAAATACAGAAAAGAAACAAATAGCGTGTGCAGACAGTTTGAGCAAGCCATTATGTGCCGTGTTGCGGTGATGGAGCGGATGTTTTGGTTTGCAGGTTCCGGCTGCAGGTGGTAAGACCGCGATCGCATGCCGCGGCCACATTCGGCGCTATGTTCTGTAATAGAGAATGTTCCCTTTAATTTGCAACACGACGGCCAGTAAATCACTGGCTGGCGGGAGAGCGATATTAAATTCATAGCATGGCGCGGCCATTATGGCAGAACAAATATGCCGGCTCGTAATATTATAATGGGTTTTTATTTTACTGCCCGCGACCAAATCCTTTCCGGGAGCGCGAACAGCCCACGGAATTAATACGCTGGGATTATAGAATTTTATTATGAAACAAGTCAAATTTATGTTGTTACTAGATAATAAGTGGTTGACTAAAAAAAATATTATAAAAATGGTGGTTTAAAAAATTAGGACACCGTTATCTTTCTTACACCGCGTTAATAGACTTAGCTATATAACAGAGTAATGATAGCTTAGTGGTTAGACCATTGCACTGCAAATTCAGAGGTCTTGGGTTCAAACCCAGGCACGAACCTAGTGTCTTTTCAAAAGCATGTATGTGCGTATTAAAAAATTAAATATCACTTGCTTTAACGTAACCCCCTCGTATTTAGGTTTATGGATTGGTATTGACAAGTGCTATACAACCAGATAGTGTTCAGGGTCTGATAATGAAGCTGAAAGGTGGCCAATGGGTCACCCGACTTCTTAAAACAACCCCACCGTGTTGGGGTTCGTTGTATTTGTCTTGAGGAGTACTTTAGACTCGTATGATGTCCAGGGTCAAATGATAGCGTCAGGAGGAAGCTATTAGGAACTTCTCAGCTAAGCAATATATTTTCGTTGTAGTTTTGGTCTAAAAGCTTGTTTTTAAAAAGTTGTTACTACGATAATTGCTGACATGTTGTCGGAGGCTACCCATTGACTTAGACTTTCAATCGACAATTGTGTGATATATCAAGGTTTTTACGATATTTAAAGGACAGGTAGCAAAGGAATATGTATGTTGTTTGTGCTGAAGTATCGCAGCCCCGCGGGGACTCGCGCATACGTATCAAATGATAATTATTCATTCGGTAACGATGAATAATGAGCGGCGCATTGAATATTCCATTGTGAGGTTGTGCGGCGGCACGCGTTACTACACTCATTACGGTTTTTGTATTGTGCGGTCCGGTGCTGCGCGGTGCGGCGCAGTGTGGTGCTGTGTAGTGCAGAGCGGTTTGGTGCGGCTCTATGTGATACGGCGCAATAATAATAACATCGGATGTACGTATAAATAAATGGCTAAATCCCTCGTTCCTTTAACTATAGTACTTTTCGCAACAGATGGGTAGTGACAGTTGTAAGTGCCAAACGAAATTAATATTTATTTCTATCTATATCATCACGCCAGATCCCTTGCGGGGTAGGCAGAGAGTTCCAACAGGTTCTTTCCTTACATACCTCTCTGGCTTCCTCCACGCTCATAGTTCGTCTCATACACGCTCGCCGGTTACGGAGACTCTTGACTTTTCCTTCAGATAAGACTCGGTTTATTTTGGTATTTTTATTTCAATGATATTAAGGCATAAAACCATAAGTATTGAAACAGCTAATGCCTCTTATTGCCATTGAATAAAGTATGATGTTCCTTGACACTTGTAACTGTCACAGTACCCATCTTTCATGAAAAATACTATAACTAGCTTTTCACTTAGCTTCATAGATAGCCTCCGTACAGTTTTCTGTGGGACGAGCGGGCAGGTGGGCACTGAGCGCTACAGACAAAATTGCATCATCGATTGCATCAATTTTCTGTGCTCAAAAAAATCTTAATAACTTTTCTTGTTTAATTAAGATTTTAAAGATTTCTACTTACCTCGTGATCCTCGTCGTGGCTTAAAATCCTAGGTTGGATAAATATAGTGTTTCTTTTGAAAAATTAGTATCAGTATCAGTTCGGAGTTGGTAATTGTACCCAGTATATGGAAATAAGCTCACCCCCTATTACATGGGAATTAACATCGTCGCTGAAAAATAGGTGTACACAGTACACCTCTGCCAACCCCGCTTGACGTGACGGTGTGTACCTTATCAAACATATATTATGCCAATCATATGTACTTTTACGACCATGCAATGCTTCTTGTATACTTAAGTAGTCTTAATAAGAATTTCCGTCACTATATCCACAGCAGCCATTATGCTACTTAGTTATCTCCCTTCCCAAAGCAGCACAAATACAATTTATCACTAAACTGCATTCGCTGAGCTCGCCGTTAATGCCGGCTGTTAGTGGGTGTTCGGGTGAGCACCGGCGCCAGCGGCTCATGGCAGTCGCTCGCGCCACACGTGAGCCGTACTTACCGTACGTACCGACTCGAGCCGGTGCTCGAGTCGGTACGTGGATAATGGAGGGAAATTACTTATAGCTTCTTGGTTAGTGTCGTTTATGAGGAAACTAAACAATTTTCTAGGATGAAAAGTATGTCAACATGTTTTCCTCTGAGACTCAAGTAATTTTGCGAGAAAATTTAATCAGCAGGTTTTAAATTTCCGGTTGACTTCCGGGAGCCGAGTACTTAATGGTAAGTTCATAGCGGCACTCACGTTACGTGGATGATGTACAATAATGAGACTTAACTAAACTGTTATGGTAACAACACATTACGTATGCTACTTGATTGATTTCAATAAAGAAGTTTTATTGGGGTCCTGCTTTAGAATGACTTTGATATCGTTCTTTCTATCTTTCACACCCATTTTTCGTAAGGAGTAGGTTAAGATTTGGTTGTTCCCAATTTGATATGGGGTAAAGAGATTATTCAGGCACATCATTCCATTCAGATTTTAAGTTTTTTTCGGACTTTATTTATCTTATAATCGCTAATCGTAATAGCCCATATGTTGGATGTACCTTGGACATTGTATTCATGGCGAACTTTCTACCGATATACTGTAAATTTTTAGTATTTTGTAGCAATCTCCTTGTACTATTGTATTATTATTGCTCTCTGTATCTGGTTGATATTTTTTTAAATGTCACCTGTGCTGTTTGGAACTCACTTCAACGTTCATTCTATAGCTAACGATGTTAAGGCTTTAGTTATCGATAGCAAAACTTCGTTACTAAACTGAATTAGTCTCAGATGCATAATAAATTCCTCAGGACGCCGCAGTTGCCGCGGAAGAGCTGTTCCGTCAGATAAGTGCTCGTAAGTAACGCGGCCACGCTCCGCTGCGCAAACGACGATGTAGATTTGCGCACAATGTGCCTTCAGCCAAACCTTATTATATTACTCGTATGATGCATTGTAACTCCTTTACAATACCTATACAATTTCTATGATTAGGTTAATGAAGTGTGACGGAGACACAAACACACGGGAAAACTGGCACTTTTGGGGAAGCTGAGGGCTTCGCACGAAATGATTGACGTTAGCATGACGCTAGCTACTAAGCGTGCTGTCACTTTCATGTTCATTTAGTAAATTTTTAGTGTCACAAGGCTCGCATATCAACTCTCTAGGTCACGCTAACGGTTATCTTTTCGCACTAAGCCCTCTGTTCCCACGGTAATCTTTTATCTCACTGACGGACAGCTTAGACCCGTGGTAAAGAACTTAAGCGAATCCACCAAATGGAGTATTCGTGGTTTAGATTCCCGCACGGGACAAACATTTGTGTGACTCAATATTTGGTGTGTGTGTGTTCAAGTATGTAAATTTAGGAAAAAAATCGTAATAAAAATTTTAAAAAGTGCCACACATGTTTTTCACCTTGGTAATAATAAATTATTTATGACTTTGAATTCTTCATGTGTTTAAACGTACCAACAACACTAATAGGGGGACATGTTCTTTTAAAAATAACATGGCAATGTAAATAGCAGGTATATTTAGCTGGTATTGCAAAGTCGATAAGGTTACGAATCGATGGGCGCATGCAGCCACACCCGCATGTAATGGTAGCGGGTAATCGCCGCCATTTTCCATCAAATATGCAAGCCGGTGCGAGGCTTTTAATTCAGGTAATTGGCTTGTGGCGGCCGCGGAAGCGGAGGTGAGAGCGGGTGCGGGAGCAGAAGCGGTGGTGGCACGTAGTCGATGTGGTGGCAATTTGTCGCTATAGTGGCGAGTTACTTCTGTCTATGTACTAGGTTTGGTACACCAGAAAGTGTAGTTACTAAGACCATTATAAATTTAGTCTTATTTCGTATGGACATCCACAAATAAAATCTCAATCGCTAATTCGTTTCCTACTTAAAACACGACTGTTTTAATAAAAACTATTAAACACCAATCTATTATTATAACAAAAATATGTTCAATCCTTATTCGACCTCAGACTTAGATATAATTTTGCCAAAGCATGGACAATTGCCGGTATAAAACTTAATTACCAAGTCTCTGAATACACATTCGGGGTTGGGGCACGAGTAAAATAGAGGAACAGATAATACGGGCACCTAATAATATTGTAATACACAAAATTATGGAACGCGCTCCCATCTACACGGAGCGCGCGCGCCCGCGCCCTTCACGCGGCACTGACGTGTTGCAGAATGAACCATGAATGCAAACACATTTAATGTACCGGTTGTAACATCGAGAAAAATCAATATGGCGATTTTAGCAACGGGAAGAGATAGAAGAATATGGTCCAGAACCCCACGACGATTGTAGAGATAAGAAATATTGCATTCATGGATAAGAAAAAAAAACATGAAATGGCAAACGAACTCGGTCATTTTGAACATTTACATGAATTACTTACAGCATTTTCTGTTTACAAGCTTTTATTTAACTTGTAATGTTTGTTAGTTCAAATCTTGCGAGCTGAATTAGAACAACTTCCTCTTATTTAATGGAGTTAAAAGGATATTGTTCTGCGTCCATACATGATTTGCCCCAGAACCAACAGCAATGAAAAAATGCTTGTGTAATTTCAAGTTAT
Organism: Phalera bucephala; assembly: GCA_905147815.2. Classification (NCBI taxonomy): domain Eukaryota; kingdom Metazoa; phylum Arthropoda; class Insecta; order Lepidoptera; family Notodontidae; genus Phalera; species Phalera bucephala. Next base: position 30,600,812 of record LR990609.1, read on the forward strand.
TTGTAAATTATTTTCATGCATTTATTATTAAACGGACAAGCGGCGGACGGGAATCGCATTATTACAAATAAAAATTAGATTGTGAGATTATAATTTAGTAGCCAACAATACATTTGTAATCTCGTTATGTTAAAATACACTAGCATAATTTAAATCGATCATTATTAAACGTAATCGATTGATTATAACCAATTGATAGGATTGACATCTCCAATCGTAATTCGATAACAATATTAGCACCCGGAAAAGACGTTGGCTACTTTGATTTTACTTACAGTATTTTGAAATATTCGTTTTGGATAGCAAATTGTCCGGTAAATACGGATGTATGCAACTTCTAGAATAAATCAGATAAATAATTATGGTACAGGTCACATGTTTGTTGGTTCTGGGGCCGTTTTCGTTCGGTTCAGTATTGATGACAATTCATTGTTTAAAGTAAGCATGACCTGATTCTACGCATAGGATTGGCTCCTTAACGACCAATTCCCGAATGATAGTATTATCAGGTTTTGTTAGTGCATTTTTTCTTCTTCTCTAAAATCGACATGTTTCGTTAAAATATAATTTTGTATCTTTTCATGTTTCAAAGGTCACATGCCGACCCTTCTCGATGTAGGTATGTTATTAAGTGTACAAACATTTATTCGACACCTGCTAACTACCTCTATTTTATGTTGCTTTTATTTCAGTGTATTTTTAGATGTCTGGAAGAAATTGCTGTCCTTGATAAGATCGCCAATTGTACTTTTGTATTGATGCATTACTATTATAATGTAAATTTCTTGGTGAACAGTAAAAGGTACTGCTCTATAAAGTTTTGGAAAGTAATGCTGTAAAACCACAGAGATCGTAATGTAATAAAACCTGACACGTTTGTCCTGGTTCGTATCCTAGGTGGAACAAAGTGTGAATTTTGCAAGAAAAATCCCAGTCTGGGGTCTGAATACAGTGAATCTAGTATATATGCCCAGGCTTCAATTTAGGGTTGACCTTGTCTTTATAGTTGGATAATTTGTGCTAATTAATTACTAATAGGCTCATCATGCTCACATAGCTCTATTATGCTCGATTTGACAAGATAATCGTTCCACATAGCTTAATATTCCAAAATTTACTACTTTATCGCGGCGAAACATTCGTATCCACGGGGCGTCCCACCTTAATGTGTTCGGTAACTAATACCCATTCGCACCCGCTCTACTTACCCATGTTGGCCAGCGCTGGGCAGAGCGCACTAATCGCCCATTAGCTTGCCCGGGTAAAGCTCGCTCGGACTTTTTAAAACCTATTAATGCCCTTATTACCTATGACCAATTAAACACAACGCGGCCTATAGTATTTTTCATGTAAGGTGGGTACTGTGACAGTTGTAAGTGTCAAAGAAAATTATACTTTAATCAATGACAATAAGAGGCATTACCCGTTTCTTTACTGATGGTTTTATGCCTTAACACCATTGAATTAAATATTAATTTCCTTTGGCAATTAGAACTGTCACTACCCATCCTACGTGAAAAATTACTATAGTGAAATGATGCTTGAATGTTACTCTTTGGACATACAGAGGGCTTAGTACAAAAAGATTGAGGTTAGCGTAACGCTAGCGAGTAAGCGTGCTGTCACGGCCAAGTTTATTTAATAAATTTGTTGTGTGCACAATCATTTCAAGAAGATATCGTAACGCCCCGCGTTAGTTCATAGCAAATAAGGACCCAGGGTGTTCGCCGCACGCGTTGTTAGCTCCACGACTTCGTGATAGAAAGTAAACGACCAAGGGGGAAATATTTTCCTTACAGTTTCGCTAACTAATAGCCGGGTTTGAGAAAACCCGACTTGTTATAAATTACAGTTCAACCATTCGTTTGCGTCGCGATGGCAAAATTTTCTTTAAAGATTTATGAGCGGGGTATAAATTTATATAGATATAAAGCAATATAATAGATATAAAGCAATAAGGACTAGTGGCGAATATTGTACTTTGCAATCACGAGGTCCTGGGTTCTAATCCTAGGTCGAAAAATTGTAGTTTGTCTATAAAAAAATCCTAGTATCAATCCGGATTCTGGAGTTGTGCTTGGTATTTGGCAATAGGCTCGCCTCCTATTACATGGGACCTCACATCGGCGATGAAAAGTGAGTGCACATATTACACCTCTGCCAACCCCACTTAAGGAACACAGGCGTGACGGTTTTATCAATATTGTGTTTCCAGTAGTAGTTTTTGCTGAACGCGATAAGTTGCAAGACTGAGGGTTTAGTACAAACAATTGGATATAAGCGTAATGCTACCGGGTTGGTATGCCATCCTTTTCACACTAAAAAAGTACTATATAAGGATGAACGTGACAGCACGCTTTTTCGATAACGTTACGATATCATCGATCTGTTCGTAATAAGCCCTTTGTTTGAAGGTATTAAGGGTCAGCACGAACAGATTATCGTAAGTGTAATACTATCGAGTTGATATGCCGTTCTTTTTATACTATAAATTAACTGAATATACATGAAAGTGACAATACGCTTTCTCGATTGTGTTACTGTAACGTTAATATATTTGTGCTAAATTTTACGCAATGTCAGAAGAAAGAATGACAAAGCAGATAAACAATGCGAAAGTGGAAGGATGTAGGTCCCGGGGAAGACCTAGACTATCTTGCTACGACCAAATGGACCGTGTCTTATGTGAAGGACAAGTCAAGAGTCTTGGTAACCGGCGAGCGTGTATGAGACGAACTATGAGAGTGGAGGAAGCCAGAGAGGTATGTAAAGAAAGAACCTGTTGGAAACAGTAATCTCTGCCTACCCCGCAAGGGATCTGGCGTGATGATATAGATAGATATATAGATGTTTACACAGACGACTGAACTAAACTAAATATTGTATCATTATTTTACGACATATTAACCGATAATTATTCATTCAAACAAGTATTGCGTGCCAGTTACAGCCATTACCCACTCGGCAGGCCATTACAGCATTACTAGCTGCTTTACCGGCGGACGTTCATTATTCAATAATATACATATGACACTTGTTGACTAGGTGGTTTAGCATTATTAGGTAGGTGCCTAACAGAAATACTAATATTTTTTTTTGTTGGAACTAAGCCCGCCACACACCACTGTTTCTCTCGTCAGCTCGGATTAACAATAGTCTCCTTAGATGACGCCATGGTTTGATCCTTGGGGTATCCTAGGAACATTTTAATTGTCTTGGAACATGCAACAAATTTAATTAGAAAGAAAAGAAAGGAGGAATGGGAAAATAAAATTCCAGAAATACATTTAATTGTGTCATGTTGGGTTAATATATGAATCGGGAGGCAGCATCATATCCAACGGAAGTCATTTAATTAGTTACTGCGAGAGTCTCGATATGTACATAATAAATACAATACAAGTACAATAAAGACACAACAATAATAGTTACGGAAAAGACTGTAAGGAAAGAACCTCTGAAAGAACCTTTTCAGGAAACCTTCTATAGGGCTCATTTAAGATAAAAATCACAAACTTTATCAACAGTGAAGTACTTGTTAGTTACTTAATGGTTAACGTTACATCGTAATTTAAATTGGTTACTTAGAGATGGTGATATTATACATAAACTTGCAACCTTAACTGTCGATTAGTCTATTTCAAACTTTACTGAAGGGTGGTAAGAGGCCTTAAGTCTAAAATTTTAGTAGTAAAATAGTAATCAAATTCACACATTTATGAGGTTTTACGATTTTAGAGCGTGATCGTGCTTGGCGCATAACTACTAGTCGCGTCTGCGAACAATATATTTTTAAGTTAAAGCAGCGAGTGCACATGATAGAAATAAATTTATTTCCGTCATATTGTTGAAGTTTTACAGGAGCCGTGCGCGCGTTACGTAACCCGCCGCTCCGCTATGTATCTCGCAGTGACCTACCGTGCACTGTGCACCTTGCTCGATTGCGTTAAGGGTGGTTTTCCCTCACCCCCGCGAGTTCCCGTGTGCACTCGCCGTTGAGCGCTCTAAAACGGATTCCCTTTACAATATTTCTTTTCCAGTACGAATGTGAATTTCCCGCGGCGATGCGAACTATTCATGCACCGGCGAGGAGAATTTATCGCGAGATATTTTTTTAAACTTCCATTTGGATCGAAGTTTAAATATTAAAATGATATCGGCGGGCGCCGGCCATTTGCTCGTGCTGCGACTGAGCGCCGCCATTAAGCATATTATTGCCTGGCTGAGCTCGCTGTCGTGTCACGTGCAGATGCACTTGGTCACGCTAATGTTAAAGCTAATGTACAACCATACATGAATAGTCAAGATGTCGCTGATGCAGTAGGGATGTGTATGAACTAGCTCAAAAGGATGTGACACACTGACATAATTAACATTGCATCATTCGTCTCCTGCATAAACTCGATTCCAATTATCTTATATAATATTTGCGTTTTGTTTAACACGTAGTACTAGGCTCGATTCTAATCGTAGATCAGACGAAATTGTAATTATTCTAAAGAAAAATTTCGAGTATCTGAGTCCGGAGTCTGACAATATGCCTGGTATAATGACAATAGGCTTGCCCATTAGAAAATGCGCCCTAACATCGCCGCCGAAAAGTGGGTGTACACAGTTCTCACCTGCCACTCCCGGATTCCCATGGGCGTGACGGTGTGTTACATAAACATTTTACGCATCAAATAATTTTACATTTCAATTCGGAACATTCTTTCCATTGACATCGTAGGGACCCATCAAATATTTCATAAAAGCGCCACATAAGCCAATTGCGTTCATTTTTCCAAACCGGTCGCACGCTCGTCAGGATCGCGTCATCCACGTCAATCGCATCGCGCGCTTCATCCGCGTCGCTCGTATCGCTCGCGTCGTAAGCAACAGAATAGTTTATGCAAAGGAGCGGAGGAGATCGCTGGACATTCCTCGGGCCCATGTTATGTGGAATTCCGAACATATTGTCTTAGTTGGACATTACTTACATTTTGTGAATAGCGCCGTAATATGTTGGAACGAAGCCCAGAGTTTGTGTAGTGTAGTTGTGAGTTTATTTCAGTCTCATGCGTGTATAAGATAAATGAATTTGTATCCAGGAGAAGTATGAAAGATTCTTACACAAAAATTAGTTTGGTCTAAATCGACAGCTGAATCGACTCCAAGCCCAAAATTACTCAAATTAGCTACAATTATGGTCACTCGTTCCCATTGATATACATGCTAACACCTTAGTCAGCTGTACTAAAGAAAATTGAACCATAACTTGCTTTGAGTCGCACGTGATACGGCGCTTTCCATCGCACTACAAAAACATTCTCTGAACTGCACATATACATACAGACATTCGTTTTTCAATTAGCTGTATTAATGCACACATTCATAAAAATTAAATGAATCTTACTACGATTTACTACGCGCACGCTAGTTTAAGGTAATTGCATCGTTGTTTACATCATATCCGATATTTCCGAAAAAAGTCTAGGATCACAAAAATAAAGCGTTTACTGTAGTACTTTGAAAGTTTAGTTTTTTAAAAGATCCTATTTAGAAATATTATTTATCATATTAAAAAACAAATTAATGAAGTTGAAAACCCGTCGATATTGTTCCTAACGGGAAAAAATAAGGCAAAAAAATAATAATGTAATGAGTATGTAAATAAAAAAAAAAGCGGCATCAACCAAATTCGGGAATTACACACTTCAATACTCAATTAATAATATTTATTTTGTTTCCATAAAAACCTAAATCAATGCTTAATTACCATCATTTTCTATCATATTATCTTTGCAATTTAAATAAATGTTTTAACGTGACAATTTTAGCGAAATTAAATGGCGCCTGTATCTTCCTATCCCCGCGCCCCACCAACGTCCACTCAAACGCAATAAGGTTTAGGATCATATTAGTAAAAAAATAGAAACGCCGGCACCGGCCGACGCGCGGTCAGTCGTCTTGTACGTTCCGATCGGTTTGTTTGTATTTGTTTATGATGCAATAATCGGAGCGAAATCGTGTGCTATGGAATTTAGGTATACCAGTATCCAACACACTGAAATGGTGCGAACACTAGCTGGATGTGATGAAAACGTGAAATTGGCGTGTCAAGTGTTTAATCATAACCCATGGCAGTAGAGTTTCCGCTCGAACGTTCTGCTAGCAAATTTATCGGGAGTGTTTTATCAAAACGACAGAGCTCCCTCTCATTTTACTTGGAATGTGCGTCAATATCTGGACGCTGAATTTGGTAACCGTTGGATCGGTCGAGGAGGACCAGTGCAATGGTCTCTACGATTAGCTGATCTTACTCCATTCGACTTATGTGTGTGGGGACTTGTTAAATCTCTTGTGTACGTAAACGAATCTGATAGCATCCATTCAATATTGAACTTGAAATCGCAATTCAAATAATTAAAAAAGACACTGAAGTGCTTAATAAATTAAAAAACTACGTGTTCGGGCGTGAAAGTACATTGAACAAGGTAGTGGACATTATGAAAGTATTTTGAGAGGTGTGTGTGTGTGTTTGAGTGATATACGCTGTTGGCCGTGAGGCCTTTACAACTTCACCGGACAAGAGGGCGAGCGTGTTACTACTACGCTCGAGCCAACAGGGCAAGGGGCGACATACTCGAGGGCGCCTCAAGGAGGAACGACCTCGGTTTGGACAGTCGCTATCATCGGGGGCATCGGTGAGAACATGTCGCGGCCGGAGGTGGCGGCAGGGGTTCGTAGTCGGCGGCGGCTACGATTAGCGGATTCGCATGGGAATATGCGTTCGCGAAGTGTCGAGTTGTCGCCTTTTTAATATAGGCGCGAATAGATTCGAGACCGAGATCGGAGTGGAGGTCAACATTTCGTACGAAGCGGGACTGAACCGCTTGAAGTCCCCCCCGACCCCTGCCGCCACCCCGATGCTTTGTCATCCCTTCTTTCCGCTCAGAATACGGGCGACGACGACGACGTAGTAGTAGATCCCCTCCCATAGCCGGCGGTTGACCGGTGCACTTAGTAGTGCACCCGTCCCCCTACAGCGACTGTCCCAACCGAGGGCGCCTCGAAGAGGCGCCCTCGTGTATGTATCTTGCCCTTCTGGCTGGCTAGAGCGTAGTGATTTCACGCTCGCCTTTAAGTCCGGTGAAGCTGTAAAGGCCTCGCGGCCAACAGCGTACATCATTCACACACACACCGCTTGAAGTCTATCGATGTGAGAGTGGGCTGCATGCCCGAACACCTCACATGCGTACGTCATGATGGGCCGCACGCAAGTTTTGTAAAGTGTCACCTTATTTCTAAGGGACATTTTACTCCGCTTGCAGATAAGTGGATAGAGACGGCCGAGCACAAAGGATGCTCGATGACGGACTCGCTTGGTGTGTTTTTAGATGGCGCCGTAATAGTGCCTTGAGTTAGTTTATTATGCCCCTATTTGTATAACAATTATTATTTACTATTACAATTATCGCCTACTTTGTTCAAGTTTGTTTACGTCTAATAAGTAGAAATAAGATAAAAAACACATGTCCAGTCTTAACGAAATTATCAATTTTATTGTCCTTTTGTTCTAATTAATAAAATTATTCAAAGTTGTCAGTCCAAAGCCTGAAAAGTGTGATGGAAAGATAAGAATCCAAAATGCTTACTCTCATGTTCATTTCCGTGCACAATGCCGCGCATTTAATATCGGGAATTAGCATGAAATACTTGCGAAACGAGTTTAAAGCAAAGTGTGCTTTATGCGAATGTAATAAAAACAATATTACAAAAACAGAACTACTCAACCTATCGATAGTCGAGAGAATGACCCGGTGTTCGACTGTGTGCGTGCGTAGCAGCTGTTCTTGTAGTGTGTTTATTTGTAGTTAGTTAAAACTTTTACATGGACCGTTTGTTTATTTGTAGTGAGTGTCCATAACTCACTACAAATAAACACACGGTCCATATAAAAGTTTTACCAAAACTGGTAGTTAACTTTTTAAAATGCGAAGTTTTGTTTTGGTATATAATTTGTAAAGCAATTTTCTAAGTGCGATGTCTGAAGTCTTGCATTAATTACGTTACGCCTTGAATGAATATTTTTGGTTGCTTGTCATTATAATTAATTGGTGTTAGAGGAAGGCTCAATCGCATTTACATTTTGAAGTTTATTTGTAGCAAAGAAAATACAATATTCTCGGTTTTGGACTGAGCTGCCGCTAAGTTATCTAGGAACAACAGTGGTCCGGTGCGGCGTGGACAATAGTCCAGCACCGGGGCCACGGATGGGCTCCGCAATAATAACTGCTTTGCGGATACCCTCGCCCCCATCTCCTTCCCGGGTTGAGGCCAATTGATTTACAATTAGTGTTAGTATTGCGGTGAACTGCGTGCACCTCGCCACAGAACATAGGGTTGTTACGTTAGGTGTGTTTCCGCCTCAGATCCATAGTTTCTGTTGGGACAAATATTGTATATTTGTCATGAAAATAGTTTAATATAATTTAATGGTTTACGAAATACTCCGATAGATGGCGATGCACCGAAAATGAATAATTACTAGAGAAACCTAGCCCGCGGTTTTGAGTTTTTCTGAAGATGTATGTGTGTGTAGTTCATTAACTAAAGGTCAGTTTAGGTGTAGCGTCAACCTTGCCACAGTGGAACAGTGAAGTTTACTCTTTACACGAAACCTCCGTGAAATTTCGTTCAGTTTCTTTAAATAATAATTTTATTTATATTTCTAGTCAAGAGTCTCCATAACCGGCGAGCGTGTATAAGACGAATTATGAGGGTGGATAAAGCCAAGCCAAAGAGGTCTTTAAGGAAAGAACCTGTACTCTCTGCCTGTCCCGCAAGGGATCATATATATAGATGGAGATAGTACTTCTAATCTAGTAGCAGAATATCCAAACGACAGTACTAGTAATTTAAAAATACTTGAAATCATAATCAGACATTCAGTTTGCGTACCAGACGAAGTGAGACTGCAGAACACCTAACGCGTGCCGGGAATATTATAAAAATGTGTTGCGAGTAATCCAGTGCAACGTTGCGCAAAACGTAATTTGCACGTTATCACGGGGGATTACGGCATGTTACCGTGTGGCAGCACATCGACCCATATGTGCACACGCGAGTGTCTATGCGAATGTCATTACTGTCATTAGAGCAGCGCGCAACACCTCGGCCGGTCGGGACACACCGCCTTTTGTAAATTACAATAAAATAAGTTTTCATTTCAACGCAGAATGTAAATATTGAGGAAAAAATATTTAAAATGTGCGTGTGTTATGACATGTCTACAATTAGCTACCTGAAATGTGCTCTGGTTCACATGAGTTTAATGGAGCGCAGACGTGGAAACTCAATGTAAATAATGTTTATTGCGGTGAAAGTGTCTCCTGAGGGCTTTGTAGGAATAGATTGACGTAAGCGTGATGCTACTAAGTTGCCATTCATTTCTTACTAAAATTTACTAATTATATATGAACGTGACAGTGCGCTTTCTTGTAAAATATATCTAAACGTCAATCTCTTTGTGCTAAGCTCTCTGTAGCCAAGTTGACATATTGCAGTAGTTAATGCTAAAAGGAAAAAGAAAAAATGTAACAGAATGATATTTTACAACGAAAAGTCAAGTTGGTTAAAAGAAAGCGCTATTGATTGCGGGAAGAGTTTAGATAAAAAGCTTAAAAAAAAAGACTTTTATAAGCAAAAAATAAATATTTGAAGTCGGTACCGGTTAGTGTAGTCGGTTACTTGGCACCGACTTTTAATATTTATTTTTTGCTTTGAGAAGTCGGTTTTAATTTTTTTTTAAAAGATTTTTATTTTACAAGTTAAAGGTGAAAAGTGATATATTTACTAATATTTATATACCTATATTATATTATTTTGCTGAGTTGTCCAGCAAGGTTGATATAATAACCATAATAACGGAATCTATACATTCGTGCTGTTCGCTGTTAAGGAGTCCCCTGATGTATCTTCAAAGTCCAAAGTTCAATACCGTTTTCTTTAAAATGGGACCACCTCGAAACTATACTAAACTCAACGCAAAAAGAATCATCAAAATCAGTTCATAAATAAAGACGTTATAAAAAAACACAGACAAATTGTCGACCTCCTTCTTTTTTGAAGTCGGTTAATAATCTGATTAGTTCTATGGCAGGGTACCTATAGGACTGACGTAATACCCATAATATCTCAATCTACGCATTTGTATTGTTTGTCGTTAAGGAGTTCCCTAGTGTATCTTCCAAGTCCAAGGTCCAAAAAAAACCAATGAAATTAAAGTGGGACCCAATGCAAAAAGAATCATCAAAATCGATTCATAATTGGCGGAATGATCGCGTAACACACACACAAAAAGAACATACAGTCGAATTGAGAACCTCTTCCTTTTTAGAAGTCGGTTAAAATACATGCAACATGGCCCGCTAAATTTGCTAGAAATCCCTTTGGAGATTAAATATGGTTCTATATAAGAGTATTTTCTTTTCGCTAAACATACACGTGAAATAACAAGAACGCTACGCACTGAAGAGTAACTGGGTTATTCAAATAGGCTATAATATTTTATTGGTGTAGCCATCAAACACTCGTTCATACTTTCCGCCCCAAACCATTAATTAATGAAAGGAGAAGAAAAATGGCCGCGCCCACCGGTCATTAGGCGTTAATGGCGGTAATTATTCATACTTCGTTATACAGTGAGTGACCCGGATCAAGATTCTGCGGCTGGAATTTATTTTCCTTCCAAATTCGTACGACCCTATATAACTAACATTAAAGCTTTTAAGGTTATTAAGGTCAAATAATCAGCAACGAACGACCTTTGAACCATACCAACCCGTTACATTCAATCACGTCGTTACATGCGTCTAACAATATAACTAACAGAATATACCCTGTACTCTCTACCTACCCCGCAAGACATCTGCAATGGTGATATACAAGGGTAACATAATAAATGCAAGATCGGAAACCAAAAAAAAAAAACACACCGTCACGCCTTATTCCCCAGAGGCGGTGACAGAGGTGTACTGAGTACACCCACGTTTCGCCGACGATGTTAGGTCCCATGTAATAGGGGGTGAGCCTATTGCCATATACCGGGCACAATTCCAGACTCCGGACTCGTACTGGGAATTTTTCGTTAGAAAAACTACATTTGTCCGACCTATTTGAACCCAGGACCTCGTGATCACAAAGCGATGCGCTTTGCCACCAGACCAACGAGGCAGGAATAAACTAAGACATTTCATTCACATCGGAAACTAATTCGTTCTAAATCGGTAACTCTAGCGCGCTATGATAAACTAAATTTATTCTTGATTCAAATCAATACGGAGATTTTAAATGCATTTCTAAAACGTATTTCTTAATATGCACATATACCCGTACAAGTTCATTGTTAAGTGGGGTATAAAAGTGCTTACAAAGGGGTAAAAAATGTTAAATTTAGAAAACTGGTTTTCGTATTGAATTTGTGAAGCAATTATCTAATCGGGGTGTCTGAGGTCTTGCGTTATTTGTGATGCACCTTTTAGATGGCACACTATAAGCACTTACACTGTAAGCGTTCAAGGAATATACAATATCAAAACAATCGTCTATACTGTCGGACAAAGGCCTTCTCTCAGAAATCGTGGTGAGAGAGATTAGGTCATACTCCACCAAGCCGACCTAGTGTGGATTGGTGGAGGCAGGTTTGTGGCCACTTGCTGTTAGAACATATCAAGTCGCCTATGAGGGTTCCAATATGGTTTAACGACTGATAACCAGGGCCAATAGCTGAGCATGCTTTCCAAAGCACAAATATGTTCGAATATGAAAATGCCATAAACGGTCACCCACCTTAGGCTGACCGAGTCGAAGGCTGATTAACCTCGGTGATCAGTAAAAACGCTGCGGTCGTTACGTGCGCCTTGAGGAAAATGGTAAGTATAAACCAACCCATAAGAGATCATAATACTTAAATAGTTAAAAAAATAGTTTATATTTGACCAGTTAATGCCGTAGAATTAAAGAAGATTATTAACTAGGTGATTTTACATCAAATACTGTAAAAATTGTCCGCCTCATTGGTCTAGGCTAGTAACGATACGGCGGCGTGGTGTGACCGAAGTCGCCGTAAGCACCGGAGCGGGTGCGAGGGGGAACGTGTAATCAAGTCTCCCCCGATGGCGGGCTCAAGAGGGGAAACGGCATTCCATACTGAGATCCCGGTGCCCCTCCAAAGGCGGATGTCGGCTACTCTTAGGGTTTTTAGTCGGTAGGAATCCGGCACGCCCCGCAAGCTTCCCCCGAGGCTCGCAGAAGTCCTATGCAAGATTTTCCCCAGGTGAAAAAGGCTAATATGAAAAATCTTATTGAATTTTTTACTATGTTGTATTACGTGTAAATGATCTATGATCCAATCAGAGCAGAGGCATAACCTCAAGGTTGAGACGCCATCTTGTCTGTTGCTGTGGAGAAATGTAAAGAGAATATAAACCGTCGAAGAAAGATGGTAGTTGCTATTGCAAGATCCATGATGGTTAATTAAGTTGGAACATTGTATAGAGTTTATGGCGTGGCTGGATTGGCGATGCGAACCCGCTGTTTAGTAATAATTGTTAACATGTAACATGTATCTTTGAAGTAATTATTGCTTTAGTGACTCTCAGTGTAAAATCATGATTAAACTGTACCCAATAGATATACCTTGTTTTGTGCTAGCACTTCACCCAAACGCGCCCACTAGATATGTGACCACTAATGATGATGTCGGGAAGAATGGTTACTCTCCGACATCATCATCTCAGCCTATACTTGTCCACTGCTGAACATAGGCCTCCCCAATCGCTTTCCAGTGTAACCGGTCCGATGCCACCTGCATCCAACGACTTCCTGCGATTTTGCGACATATACATATTTATATAGGGCCAAAATGGTTCCACGCCGCTGTCAGCTAGTAGTGTACCTAGAACGCTGGCAGCATTGCCGCGCCGAAAAGCAATGCTTGTATGCTGACCAAAATACAAACCAGCTCTCTGATCGCCAGTATATTCCACTAGATGCTTCGAAAGTCTTTATTATTCACTGTCAAAATTGCTAAAAACAAAAAAGGGATTCAATGAAATGGAATCTCTGGCGAATACTTTTAAGAGTCCACCCCCGGTGAGGGAATTCATAGATATAAAAAAAACCCGGGCAAATACGAATAAGGTTCGCGCTCTGAGGGTTCCGTAAAAGTACCAGAAAAGTAAGAGAAAATATTTTCTATTTGTTTGATATTCGTATGATTTCAAAATATTTTTTTTTCTTTAAGGGTGTTTTAAAACCTTGCTCCTTGTCAAATACCATGAATTTAAATTAACAGGAAGTACCTTACAGATGAGCGAGTTTAAATAGCTATATCTTTTGATTACATAGACTTACAAGTTTCAGTTTTTTATATCCACAAGGGACTGATGACCTTAGTAAATGATAAATTTTAATGTAATACCTCTACCAGTTCTTTAGAAAAAGGGTCATAACTGTCGAACGAAAAGAAAAACGGACGACAAAGTTAGTCCTATAATGGTACTGTTTACCGATTGAGGTGCGGAACCCTATAAACCTCCCTAAATCTCCGCCCTTCCCCTGCACCCCCTGCCCCACTGGCGCGTCACGCCGGGATAACTGGCGTTGTTGTGATGGGCTGTAAAAATGCCTATATTGTAAATTGGACGCGAACGATCCCCGCTTGCCGGTTCGCGCCTTGTTTTCACATTCCAGCACCGACGCTATGGGGCGCTGCAGCCTATAAATGTATGATTCCCTATCTATATCATTACGTCAGATCCCTTGATTCTTTGTCTTATTATTGATTATTTCCCTTTTGAAGTTTTGGCAAAAACTCAAACTCAAATAATTCATTTTGTATAAGCCCTGAGGGGGCGCTTACAAATAGTCAATTTACATTTTTTTAAATCTAATTTAACTACTAATCTACCACCGGATCGGAACGCGGCCTCCATTGAGAAGATCCGGCGAAGAAACTCAGCGAGCTTGTCTTTTTTATTTACTTCTCTTTCTATTTTTTCTTTTCTTTTTTTACAATCATATTGTGTGGATACAGTGTTTAGGTTAGAAGTAAATAGTTTACGATCTAGCTCCAGTGTGATGCCTTACGATCGAGATATGAATCTAATGATGTTATCTGTAAAGAGTGTCTAAAGGATTCCAGATGGACCATCCCCCACAAGCAGCACCCGTTCACGAGTATGACTGCTGGAACAGTGTATGTAGACCTACTTAATGGATTCACAATCCATTTTGGGATATCTACCTTTTAAATCATGCAAAGTAAATGACCATCTAGTTAGAGCTACAACATTTTAGTTTGCAAATGAAATAACCAATCTGTGATTAGGTCTAAAATTAACTGCCTGTATTTACTTATCTAATGGAGAATATTTTTTTACCATATACAAGCTGTAACATAATAAACGCAAGACCTGAAAGTAGTTTGTTCTAAATCGGAAACTGAATCGACTACAACTATTTTTAAAATAGATATTGTTTTTTTTTTCAAATAATCCTGTACGAACGTTTAATACTGCAAACAGAACGAGTAACGTTCTGTTTGCAGTATTAAACCATATTTAATAATTATTCAAAGCATTACGGCTATTTTAAATGTATTTCTATTACATACACCTCAATACGCATACAAAAATTAATTGTTTTTTAAATTTTATGATTAATTTTGGTACCAACGAGCTTAAAAAAATGGTAAAATACTCCTTAAAATTAGAAGTTTGATTTTGTATTGAATTCGTAAAGCAATAATCTAATTGGGGTGTCTGAGGTCTTGCGTTATTTATGTTACACCTTGTAGATATCTAACGCATCCATTTACCATTCATAAATCTTTTACAATCTTTCAGAAATGCGATGTTTTGCAAAGTAGCATTGCTGTACAATTAATAAACAGATTCTGCTGCAAGGCAAGTAATTCAACTTTTGCGAAGTAAACTATAAAATTTATGTTTGTCCTGGTCAAGCCGTGGAATTGTATCAACTGATTTCAATTTATTTGCTACAAAACATTGTGTCGTCTACGCGACAGCTACGAGCGCTCCCCTGCTACGGGCTTGTTAGTGTTTTGTTTTTGTAGTTTCCATCGCGTGACTACTTCGGGTTGGTCAATTTGACTTTTTAATTGTGCGGGCGCTCGCGCCGGGATAAATGAAATTCCTTCTCTACCGCCGATGTGAGTTTGTGGCACTACAAAGTGTCACGTCATTAGTATGTAGATAACATCCCCTGTATACAAGGTGTAACATAATAAACGTAAAATCTGAAAGTAGTTTGTCCTTAATCGGTAACTGTATTGATTCTAACAATTTTTAATGTATCTTACATTTTTATTTAATTTGCAAAAGATGATTTTACGCCTTCAGTGCGCTATAACAAACAATTTTTTCTCTAGATTCATAACAATAAGGTGATTTCAAATGCATTCCTAAAAGGTATTTCTCAAAATGCACACATAAACGCACAAGTTTCATTGTTAAATGGTGCTTAATGGTGGTAAAAGTGTTTAAAAAAAGGGTACTAAACCTTTAAATTTGGAAATTTGGTTATCATTTTGAATTTATGAAGCAATTCTCTAATTGGGGTGACTGCGGTCTTGCGTTTATTATGTTACAACTTGTATGTATAGATGTGAAACATCGTTTTACTAGCTCTCCAAATAAGAAACACGCACACAGAGCCGCGCTATATGCGGCTTCTCGAAGGGCTCACTATTAAATATCAGCGCATATGAGACTCGCTCTTTGCTCCGCATTGTAGGTGGCATCCCCTACAGGTAAACCCGCGCCAATTCAACACGTGTATAAAACTAAACGGGACACTGTGGCGAAATTGGGGTTTATGAAATTCTCGAGATGCAAACGCGGCACCAGGCTCGTGTCATCTAGTTTTCCCTCATAGCGTGTGTTATAATGAGATAATGGAACTGCTTTAATTAGCTTTCAATTATCAAAGTAGTTTATGGGGAATTTCGTATAATTATTTCTATCGAACTTTAGAAATTATATTTACAGGGATATGCTAAGCTCAGATTAATATTTTTGGCATAAAATTGTATCAAAATAACATGACAAAATATAAAGAATACTATATTCTTCATATTTTGTCCAATGTGAGTGATATTTATTCTTATGTGTGCTATGGATGGTATCGAACGACTACACATATACTGCACTAACTTGCATCTATTTTATTGCGCTACTTTTCACTTTTTTTACTGTTGTTTCGTATTAAGTGTAAGTAAAAATAAATATTTATGAAACCTTATATTGTTGAGTACCCAAGAAATGCTCTAGTTATTTTTATAGTGAATGAATAATGTAACAAAAATAATCTCAACCCTTCCGAGCAGCATTTCATTCTCCGCAATAGGAAAATAAATCAATCGAAATATGTAATTTTGGGGGAAAATATCACTGGGCGATGTAATATTCATTTGTTTGCTGAAGATGGCGGATGAATATTCAATATGGAGCTGTTACTCTGTAATACTCTGTGCTGGGAGCGAGGGAGGGGGGCCTCGGGGTGCGCGGGGGCGCCGGGCGCGGGAAAACGTGTCTGATTAATAATTGTTGTGCGGCGGCGTTTGTTGCGATTGCAACCATTATCGCGCCGCTAATGGATTCTCGCGCGGAATCAAGTTCCGAGGTGAAAATGGATACGCACCTGTGTTATTGTATCGAAAACACTTGATACTTTGCGTGCACAGTTCCGACGTTGAGATTTTATGTTTATATGGGTAAACGAAGGGTTACGAACCAATGTCATTAAAAAAAATCGTGTCAGAAACGAATCTCAGACGATTTTTTTTGTGTAAATGTATGAGTTACTGCATAACGTATAGGGATTAAATTCAGGAGCTCGCACCATATTAAAAATAAATCAATTTTATTCCTGAAAGTACGTGAATCGAACTCGTCGTTTGACTCATGAGTTTTAAATTATTCGTTTGGTAATTAGTCTAATTGCTGCCCAACTACGGACCTGGTTCCTGCCTGTCGATTGGCTCAGTAGTGAACACTAAGCTATCAATGGGGTCTGAATTTGGCAAAGACCTTCAGGAGGTCTCGCGTGTAAGCGACCAAGTACCGCATTACTAGTGTAGTTAGTTATTAAAATTGTGGAACAAATAATAAATAAGTGTCTAGCAATCTAGTTGTTTTTAACCGACTTCTAAAAAGGAGGAGGTTATCAATTCGACTATATGCTTTTTTCTTTCTTTTTTTTGTATGTTACTCGATCATTCCGCCAATTATTAATCGATTTTAATGATTCTTTTTGCATTGGGTTCAGTATAGCTCCAAGGTGGTCCCATTTAAATTTAATCGGTATTGGACCTTGGACTTGGAAGATACACCAGTGAACTCCTTCACGACAAGCAATACGAATGCGTAGATTGAGATATTATGGGTATTACGTCAGTCCTATAGGTACCCTGCCATAGAACTAATCAGAATATTAACCGACTTCAAAAAAGAAGGAGGTCGACAATTTGTCTGTGTTTTTTATAAAGTCTTTATTTATGAACTGATTTTGATGATTTTTTGTGGGTTGGGTTTAGTATAGTTTCGAGGTGGTCCCATTTAAATGAAATCGGTATTGAACTTTGGACTTTGAAGATACACCAGGGGACTCCTTAACGGCGAACAGCACGAATGTATAGTTTCCGTTATTATGGTTATTATATCAATCCTATAGGTACCTTGCAGTACAACTCCGCAAAATAATATAATATAGGTATATAAATATTAGTAAATAATTTACTTGTCATTTAAAATTGTAAAATAAAAATCTTTTTTAAAAAAACCGTCTTCAAAAAGCTTGCTTTTTGAATTCGGCTGTTTTTTTCAAGATTTTTTATAACAACTGAGTGCCCGGACCTAACAGTGCGAACTACTTGCACGGGCTATTGGCGCAGTAGCATTGTGTTACATGACGCTGAACTCGCGTACTAATATTTGTGTATATCGGACAAGACAACCTCAACGTGCACCAGTTACTTGCAGTTACCTAAAGGACACCATGAAAAAAATAGAATAAACACGATGACTTCAATTAACCTCATATTAATAAATGACGCAATAGTTAACTATCTAAAGTGACTCGTTGGTACAAAGCGTATATAAGAATTTTACCTTAATACAGATTAGAAAATATCTCACACGTATGAGAGTAATATTAGCTAACAATAATATACTGGAGTAGTCCCCACAGTTTAACCGTAATGCATACTGATTACTATTTTAATCGGAGTATTTTACATGAACTGCTTTTATAATTATTCTGTCCTAATGAATTCCCGGCGAACGTGACTGCGAGTTGTGCAGTATTTTCCCCTTTTTTCCCCACAGATTGTAGATTTTAAACACGGGACAGTAGCGGAGGAGGGATAGATAGGGGTGCTTCTTTTATTTATATTTCCAGAGCAGTGGCACCAACACCAGCACCCTCGGCGGTGCGGGAGAAAGCGGGAGCATACAAATTACCGACTTTGGAACACTCGGGGTAGTCGAATATTCCCAACTTTGCAGACCAGACTCCATCAGATTCCACTTACGTGTTCCAACTGAACATTTTATTGAATAAAAAGGAATAAGTTGAGGTTTTAGTACAAATTTTTCAAAGGCATCCCGAATTTCGCATATTATTAATATTTCTTTTCAAACGAAAGTGACTAATTCTTGAGAAAATACTCGGAACTTGATTTCAAACAACTTGTAGGCGAAACAGACGATTGAGCGCAGTGGTTAAGAGCTTAAGCCGCTCCGCCGCTGTGTCTAATAGTCGTCAGTTTGATTCCCGCACGGGACAAATCTTTTTGTCATCCACAACTATTTGTTCCGATGTGGGTATTTATGTATTATTTTCATGTTTGTAAACAAACCCACGACACGGGAATAAATATTAGTGTGGGGCTACGTTTTTTTAAGAAAAAAGAAATACTTTATACCTTTTCAGGTTTCTCTTAAATGGCACACTTAGGGCACACGTATGTACGTATATACGTATGTGTAATGGTCTAATCCCTGTTCCTGATTATCTGCTACTTTCGCAAGCACAATCTCTCCTGTGATTTAGTTAAGTTCACTTTATTATTCGACATTAAGACTCCACTTTAAAAAAAAAATATGACTTCCGGAGATGGGGTGATTAAATTAATCCTATTTATTTTTATTAACATCGTTCCTTCGTGATTACGCGCTGAAGTCTGTTATTTTTAACATTTGAAAAAGGTTTTTTTATATTTTATTTAAGTAAGGGCGCATACTATGAAGCGTCCCTATGTGGTAATCTCTCTATCTATATCATCACGCCAGATCCCTTGCGAGGTAGGCAGAGAGTACAGAGTTTCTAGGTTATGTGGTAATGTCAAGATTATTAATAGTTATTTATATAGGAATCATTTTAAGTTGACATGATACCTTCAAAGAAAAAAAAACCTTTGTAAGGTTTTTGTATCTTACGCCTTTGTTTCGTAAACTTTTTCTGGGAATATTGTCACATTGGTGGATCTTAGAAAAGTGTTCGATTACCGCAATTTAGAACATATATTTTAAGTTTGCATCTGAAACAAGTAGTGTTAGTAGTTTTTTTTTAAGTATCCTTTTTCGGTTCTGTGGCATATCATTTGAAAGAGTAAATAAAAGATCACCAAGTAAAAAAAAGCTTTATCCGTACAGCACATTATCGATCGACTCGTGCCAACCTCTTGGGAGGCCTTGGTCGTGCGATGGAGGTTTTTCGGCTATTGATGGTCATGAACCAACGAAAGAAATATATCGAGCAATTGTGAGTGGAAGCGTTGGAAGAGGTCGCGTAAAGAACCTATCACGACCAAATTAATATTCTCCTGGAAAAGGGTCAACTGAGTAGCTCTCTCATCATCATCATCATCATCTCAGCC
This sequence comes from Phalera bucephala, assembly GCA_905147815.2. NCBI lineage: Eukaryota > Metazoa > Arthropoda > Insecta > Lepidoptera > Notodontidae > Phalera > Phalera bucephala. The sequence continues at coordinate 30,620,757 of LR990609.1, forward strand.
TCAATCGCTTTCCAGCGTAACCGGTCCGACGCCACCTGCATCCAACGACTTCCTGCGATTTCGTAACGTAGCTCTCTAAATTAGCGCAGCTCTCTAAATCGACGGAAATGTATGAAGAGATGTATGAACGCAGATGAAGCGAAAGAGGTGTGTCAGATTCGTAGTATGTGGCAAACTGTAGTCTCTGCCTACTCCAGTGGGATGAAGGCGTGAGTTTATGTATGTATATGTATGTACTATTTTCACAGAGGTTGTCCGTATATACACCTCTCCAAATTATTAATACCACGCCAGTAAAGCTTCTATCTCAAGAAACTTCGTATATCGTACGTGGGTAGTTTGCGAACCGATCGCACGCTTATAATGCCTCCTCGAAGCTTTTATAACGCGACTGAGTTTCTCGAAGCTTTTTGAACGAAAATCATGATTTTCGGTCGAAAAGCTTCGAGAAACACAACTCTGCAAGTAAACATGTTTACGTGTGCCATAAATGTGCTATTTTAGAGAAACCTGAAAAGGTATAAAAGTACTTTTTTCTCTTAAAAAAACGTAGCCTAACTAGAATTTATTCCCGTGTCGTGGGTGCGAACATGAAAATTCACATACATAAATAACCAGACCGGAACAAATAATTGTGGGTCACACAAATATTTGTCCCGTGCGGAAATCGAACCCGCGACTATTAGATACAGCGGCTTAGCGGCTTAAGCTCTTAACCACTGCGCCAAATCGTCTGTTTCGCCTACAAGTTGCTTGAAATCAAGTTCCAAGAATTAATACGAGTGTTTATTCCAGAACGAGTAACTTTCGTCTGAAAAGAGATATTAATGGGAAGTTGCCGGGATGCCTTTGAAAAATTTGTATTGAAACCTCAACTTATTTCTTTTTATTCAATAAAATGGTCAGCTGGAACACGTAAGTGGAATCTGATGGAGTCCGGTCTGCAAAGTTGGGAATATTCGACTACCGAGTGTTCCCAAGTTGGTAATTTGTATGCTCCCGCGTTCCCCCGCCCCCCGGGGGTGCATTGTCCACTGCTCTGGAAATACAAATAAAAGAAGCATCCATCCCTCCCCCGCTACTGACCCGTGTTTGAAATCTACAATCTGTGGGAAACACGAGAAAGTACTGCACAACTCGCAGTCTCGTTCGCCGGGAATTCATTAGGACAGAGTAATTATAAAAGTAGTTCATGTAAATACTCCGATTAAAATAGTAATCAGTATGCATTATGGTTAAACTGTAGGGACTAATCCAGTGTATTATTGTAAGCTAACATTACTCTCATATGTGTGGGATATTTTTTAATTGTATTAAGGCAAAACGATTTGCAACGAGGGTTTGTGATAGCTTTGACAGGTAAAGGTAAAATACTTATGTAGGCTTTGTACCAACGAGCCACTTAAGATAGATATGTGTCATTTATTAATATGAAGTTATTTTAAATCATCGTGTTTAAGTTTTCTTTTTATCGTCTTGTTAAGGTAACTGCAAGTACAGTGCACGTTGTTGTCCTGTCCGCATATACACACATATAAGTACGCGAGTTCAGCATCATGTAACACAATGCTACCGCGCTAGTAGCCCGTGCAAGTAGTTCGCACTGTTAGGTCCAGGCAGTCAGTTGTTATAAAAAAACCACTAGCTTGCTATTTGTAAAGTTTCCATACCAAGCAACTTCGTATATCGTACGTGGATAGTTTGCGAACCGATCGTACGCTTATAATGCTATCTCGAAGCTTTCATAAAGCGACTGCGTTTTTCGAAGCTTTTCGACCGAACATCATGTTTACTTGCAAAGTTGTGATGCCAAAGTCAGTGATGGAATCAAGTGCACGAACTGCTTGGGATTTTTGATTATTCACGCGCTAGCATAACGGAAGCTGGATGGAGGAAACTTGAAGATCAGAAACTTATATGGAAGTGTATTAATTATAAAACCAGGGCAGTTAATCCCTGTGCCGGTTCGAAAAAACTCTATTCACGGATACGGAGACTATAATAGCAGAGCTAAAAAGACTATCTGCTCAGCTGGAGATATTGCCGACATTAATGGAGCTTATATTATAAAAATTAGCTGAGTTGAAATCCTTAAAGAACGAGTTTGTAGTCGTCCAAAACCCAATTGAGTTTATGCATTGTTCATTTAAAATCGGACAGCGAAACTTCAGCCATGGCAGTGATATAGAAATTTTAAAGAAATCCAAAGAGGAAATTTCGTGTCTGAAGGAGCGCCGTAATGTACTAAACAGTAAGCTCGAGACAATGAACAGAGATTGAGAAAGAATAATATCGAAATCAAAGGTCTATCGTGTCCAAAATGTTCGCCGCCGCCGATCTTTCGTTCTCACTGAAATAATGAATGACTCAGTAGTTGTGCTAGAACTGGTAGCCTCAATTGGGTTACAAGTGCTGACTGCAGGTTAGACATTTCTTTTTCCTAAAGCAGCAATTATAGGCAATATTCATACTTAATATGAGCATGTCGTACTTTTAATTCAATGTGTCGGGTAATAGACTTAGATTTATTCCTGACAAATGTTAATACCGTCAAAAAGATCTTATGTTCCAACTTCGACTAACTTCTTTCGGTTTCGGCTATAGCTGAATGAAAATATATAGTTTTTATATTAATACTTATGCTCTACTTTTGAACATATTTATTTTTTAGTGTTAACTCTGTTACTACTTTTTCTATATGTGAAACTTTTTAATTGACCTTACTCCGTATAAGCACTTTACTTATCCTTTACTTTAGCTGTGAATTAAAAATATTGTTCTAAGGCATTTACAAGGCGCTCATCGACGTCGTTGTCACCCACAAGGCCGAAGACGGCGCCGCGGACGTGCTAATGGAGCCGGCGCAATGCGCGGGGGCGGGGATGCATTGTTCTCCTCGCCGCCATTATCAGATGGATCTGATAATGGCGAATCCGATACTGAAAGCCGGCGATTGCACTTTGTCACTCACTAATGGCAAGTTTGTTTTCACTTGGAAAATTTTTAATTCAGAGGGAATGCTATTATAAGGTCAGAGAGTCACATCTTTTGTCCTAACGTCACGTTCTATCAGATGAGATAGGGGTCAACCGCCGACCAGTCAGGAGTGACGACCTTCTCTAACGAGTTATGTTTTTTTTTGGTAAGTCCTATATTTTTTTTAATCTATAACCTTTAACTATAAAATAGAGGTATATATGGTAAGTCAAAGGACAATGTCGAAAATTGCCCCAGAACCAACAAACATTTGACTCATTATATATCTATTTTATTAAAATAATGGCTATCCGTATCTTACGGAGAGTTTGCAATCTAAAACAAATATTTCAAAGTATTGTAAGTACTTATATCAAATTGACTCTGTAAAAAGTAGTAGGCGTACTTCTTAGCTATCAAGATTGCTTGCCTTGTTGGACTTGCTTATATAATTCCTTAGTGTGTAGATAGGTATCTTTAAAAATATAATTAATCTTTAAATCCACTCTATATATCTTGACTACACAATATAACCTAATATGTATTAATGGCTACTAAATTATAACCTCAAAATTTAATATTTTTTGTGCAATATTGCGATTCCCCCGCTTGTCCGTTTAATAATAATTGCTTTACGAGAATTCACGGGTGATATGAAATCATACAAGTATTTTTTCATTGCTGTTAGTTCTGGGGCAAATCATGTATGGGCGCAGAACAATGTCCTTTAGCAATGTTGAGATAATAGAAAGAGAAAACAAAAGAAAGCTCAAATTGCAAAATAAACACAATCATATTATCTCTATTACTTAATAAAAAACAATACAAACTCAACCCTTTCATGCGTATATTCCTCAAGCGGGGATAGCAACGATATATTGTGTACACCGACTTTTGGCGACGATGCTGATTATTGTCCCAATGTAATAGTATCCAGTCAATTGCCATTATACCGTTTACAGTTCCAGACTCCGGACTGTTATAAACGATTTTTCTCAAAAGGAAACCTACACTTCATCCGGTCTAGGATTTAAGCCCAGGTCTAGGGTTTGTCAAGGGTCAAGTGCCACTAGACCGAGGAACCATTCATAAAGTATTTCTTTAATATTACTCTTTTAAGTGATCTACACTAAAAACCAGCGTTAATCTACTTTTAATAGCTATACTGACACTTTTTCAACATATGCCAGAGATTTTATTATACTTTACATATACATAATATACAAACCGTGACGATACGAAACTATAGATCGATAGTTTGACCGACAGAGAAAGTTTAAAGCCCAGATTGGGTTGAACTAATGGAGGATAATATAACTAATAGGCGGTGATACGCGGCCCGTACTTCCAAACCGATTAGTTTAAACGTACTTTACCAACACGTAACTGTAAATTTTTTATCAGTATTTTTTTATAGGATATTTAATTTATGAAGAATTTTAATAGAGTTTACGTAACCAGCGAGCGTGAATGAGACGAATTACAAAAGTGAAGGAGCCCAGTGTTGACTTTAAGGAAAAAGCCTGTTGGAACTCTCAGCCTTTCCCGGAAGAGATGTGACGCGACGTAGCCCGAAAGAGAGAGATTAATTTATGATCTCTTTAAAAAAGATTGTGTGTGTGAAATAAATGAGAAGATGTAAGGAAATAGGTGAAGCGAAAGAGGTGTGTCTGAATCTTAGCATGTAGCAAATGCTACTTACTCCAGTGTAATGTATAGGCGTGAGTGTATGTATGCATGTCAAATGAAATGAATATTCGTAACAATATTGCAATATTTACGCATTTGCTGTATGTATTGCGAATTTCTAATATGAACTTTAAGCTCCTTCCATCAGTAGTGATCTGTTTATATAATCACGCCAGAACCCTTGTTAGGCACGCAGAGAGTACAGAGTTCCAACAGGTCGTTTCTTAACAGACTTTTTTGACTTTCTCTACTCTCATAGTTCGTCTCATACACGGTCGCGGGTTTCGGAGACTCTTTTACCCTTCAGATAAGACACGGTCTATATGGGCATGGTGATTATAATTATAATCAAATAATTTCTTAGCTGTTATGAAATTAACCTAACTATTTTTAGTATTTTATCGTAGTTTAGTTTTGATTACCAAGTTCCCGAAGTTTCGAGTGCTTTGCAGCACCTATTGTCATGAAAGAGATCGAGATGTTTAACGTCCAAGTCAAATATTTCGGGGTAACTACAAACTTCTTAACATCCTGGTCTTATGTGCAAGCTTTAGAGTATAGAAGCTTGATTGTGATATTCGCGTAAATCTCAAAACTTTTTCTTAGTTTCTTCGAAATGGACAGAAGTTGTCGTACAGGACCATAACGGTAAAACATTCCAACCTTGATTTAATATCGGCGACCCGAAATATTTCACGTCCAATAATAAAACTTGTTAATAGTACAGAAGCAATAAAAAAATGTAAAGTCGTTCGCGGAGTCGCTCCGGTAATAAAACCAAACGTGACGATAAAAGTTTGTGAAAACAATTCTTATAACTGTTCGAGTTAAGTCAAGCTACTTTAATGCGAACCAGTTAATTTTATGGTTAAAAATTAATTGTGGACCGACGTGACTACTATTGCGTGGTACTTTCCGGAGACCTTCGCATTTAAGATTTCAGTTATGAAAAAGAATTTGAAATATAAAACATTTCTTACTATGGTAGTAGTAAAAATGATAATATTTTTAGTAAAGTTACTAGACAACACAAGTCTGCAAAGTCCGAGGTCTTGGATTCAAACCCAGGCACGCACCTCGGTCTTTTCGAAAGAATGTGCGTATTAAAAACTTAACTATCACTTGCTTTAACGGTGAAGGAAAACAAAGTGAGGAAACCTGCATGACTAAGAGTTTCTTGAAGGTGTGTGAAGTTCGCCAACCCGCACTGGGGCAGCGTGGTGGACTATGGCCTAAGCCCTTTAAGTTTAAGAGGAGGCCCGTGCCCAATGGTAAGACAGTTTCTTAACAGGGCTAATATTATTATACTAGAATACATACACCAATCGTATCCACAGACTACCAATCGCAGACTCCACATCACTGGGCTCCTTAAACGTCTAGTTTATGTACAACTAGCGACTCGTTCCGGCTTCGCACGGATGAATTATACACATAAACCTTCTTCTTGAATCACTCCATTCATTGGTGATAACCGTATGAAAATCCGTTGGTAATTATTGAGTTTATCGCGTTCACACAGACAGACAGACGCGGCGGGGAATTTTATTTTATTATATGTAGTTATGTGTTCTCACCCTAAAAAATTGTCAAAAGAAATAATGACTTACCAATTTGCGTTCATATTGACCAAAAATTCAGTGGTCTATAATACGTCGAACCTAACAAACAACTTTTGTATTGTTATTGTAGTCTAATATTCAACTGGGCCTATTTTAACCCTGATAACATCAAAAGGGTCGTACCTGAAATCTGTACGTTCAATTATGCAGCACGTGAGCGAACAAGCTGTTTTTCAATGGCATTCCATGCGACGCGATCGACGGCCAGCGCGACGGCGGTGGGACGGCGCTTCGCGTAAATCGGGTCGCGCGTAATCGGCTTTGCCCGCAAGCCGCAATATGAAATCTTTGTTCGTGTTCCCCCGTCACACGGGTCCGGGTGCAATGGCAATCGGGGATTTGAGTAATGCCCGACTTTTGTTTTTTTATTTTTGTCAGTAAATACAGCTACACTTGTGATCTTACTGATCACAAATGTACTTTTTAAAACGTAGTCCACGCTATACAACGCCGTGGCGTGGGTGCGTTTGCAAACAAAATTCACATATACGAACCACTGGACCGAAACAAACATTCATGAGTCACACAAAGATTTGTCCTGTGAGGGGTTGGACCAGACAGTCGTCGAATTCTATTGTAAAGATCTCTACAGTACTACCACTTTGCGTAAAAATGAATTTACCCTTCAAACAAGCTGTTGTAAAGTCTTCAAAACTTGACTATTAATTAGTAAGGGTTAATTTTTATTTGTGGCTGCATTTGCTAATAAACGTGAAAAAACGTAAAATACCAGACAATTACTAAATTTTGCATCGGTCGCAAGTTTTTACGAGATTACCGTTCGTGCGACGACGGAGTAATACTCATTGCGACATTTTAAGAGTAACTAGAATTTTATTATGTTGCTCGATTTCAGAAAATAATTAAGTAGAGCGTGAAATTTTTTTTATTTATAAAATTTTAATTTAAGGAGTTTTTGGATTATTATGTAAAAACAAATATAGTCCTATTTTCAGATAACAATATTCTTAGGAGCTAAACATAATGTCTGAACTTGTAAGCTCGATTACATTATTTTGGATTATAGTTATAACCATTAAAATATTGCATTTTAAATATTGTAGTGCAATTTAAGTAAAGGTACATGTAACCTACTGCCACTACTATGTATAATCCAAAGACATATAAGATATAGGCCTCCTTCAAAGATCACAGTTTGACCAGTTTTACAGTAGTTATATATTGTACAATATTATTTCTAAAATTTCAACTTATTGCATTTTCCAATACACAAACTCCAAATAATGACCGATTTGAGGCAACATTCAAGGACACAACATGCAATAAGCAAATCTGTAAAACCACAGCGAGACAATTGACAGAGTATAGAGTGACAACACACAAACAGATACACGTCGGCTCCGGAGCTATCGCATCGACACACGACGAGGCAGGTGACGGGACATAGCGGAATATTTCACGAGACAACTTGACATGCGGAATGACCGTTTACCTCACGTAGAACGATATGGACACGATCTGTTTACTCAGTTTTGATATAATTTTCAGGTACAAGATGTATTTATAGAGCCCTGCATTATTTTTGTGAGACGATAAATATCTTCGCCGAATGCAATCTATCTGCTGGTCAATGTAATTTTAACAAAATCTGTTTAACGGTTTAGGCGTGCAAAGGCAACAGATGAAAAGACTTATGTTTACTTTTATAATATTAAGTATGGACGCTTAGTTACTCCTGACTTTAGCTTTACCACAAAACAGTCGCATTGCTTTCGCAGCAAGCTGAAATTTTTCTATTATATTAAGCTTGTACTCCAAACTCGTCGAGAACAATGCGCGCCCACATCGGTGGCTCATACATTATTGAACCCGCTGTATTACTATTATTTTTAACTACAACACGGAGTGTGGCGCGACTGCTATGGCACGGCGGTATAAAATATAGCAATATTTTATACCACAGCAGTCGAGAGTTAAATTGTGAGTTACTAAGGATATACTCATAACTAGTAAGTTATGAGTATATCCTTAGTAACTCATAATTTAAATTCAGGCTAACTTAGAGCAAAAATTTCGAATGAAGTGGTTTTCATTTCCACGCGGGAAAATCTTGACTGCTGCGCAAACATATTAATTATCTCATCATCAACCATAAGTTCCAACAAATTGACGGCAGACTTCTTACCAACGTTTTCTTTTACCATCTCCGGGAATGTGCCTAGCTCTAGTTCCTTATCAGTTCAAGTTCTGGCCCCTTTACCTCAAAGATCGTCAAAGCGATAAGTATGAATATCTTCAGAAGTATGGCTTCGACAACATACCTCTGCATCGGCTAATACGGACTCGCATTCGTCACATGAATATTCTTCGTCACTATCTTCATGATTGCAGAGGTCATCGAGTATTTTATTTACAGTATATTCGCCCATGAACTAATCGAAATCTACTTATACTATTGCTATGGGTAGTGCTTAGTGTTACCGAATGGTAACGGCAAGTTCAAGCCCAAAAAAAATGCTGATCAATGATTTACCATTGCATAGTCATAACTAGATAGTACTTTTGTTATTTAGACTAAAGCTATAAAATTTAATTATATAGTTATAATATAATATGACTCACTCTTTTCTGGGATTCAATTTTTCATGAATTTAAATATTGTCGTAAAAGAAAGGAAATATATGCGTTATAACCTCAAATTTTAGTAAAACAATAACATGTACAGAAAGTTTTAGCGTTCGACTTACAATAGGCTTAATAAGGAATGACAAAAAATGAGTTTTTTTTCATAATTATCAATATATTTCACACCTGTTTTTGTTGCCACTTGCACACGCTAGGCCTTATTTGGTTAATTCAATTTAAGATTACTCTAATTTGACCTCTTCTGAATACAGCTTGATGACAGATTTCAAATAACAATTGAGTAATTCTGAGTGAGATGAAAGACGGGTTTACTGGCAAAAAAATGTCACAATAGACCTTCATCACGAACTGAGTTTATTTCAAATAAAATGTTAGAAGTAAATTAGTCCCTTGATCCGCGTCATTCCCGGGTACCAGCGCAACACTCGGCCGGGCTCGGGGATGTCATAAAACTTCGCTGGGGCATGAAAAAACAATACGTGAATTTGGACGAAGCGGCGCCGGCGACGAAATATTAGTTGGGTTAAGATGTTTTAGCCAATATGATCTAATTCAATGTTTTCTACAATTTTCTTCTATTAGAAGACACAGTTAGCCAATAGTTTTGAAGGGAAAACTCTAACAGGGTTTTTCGGATTATAAAATGCTCCTTTAATATGGTACATAAAAATAATAAATCATCAAGCGAAAGTTCATTGCATAGACCTCCCTAAATATCTTAACGACGAACGCCTTTGTATTATACGCATCAAATTTTTACTCCAATCGGTCATCGGTTCACTTGTGGGGGCCAGCCTACACTTTGAGGATAACTATTAGCAAGCAAGACATAATTTAAGTAAAGAAATATCTCGTAACATTTTGCAAGTTCCGGATGTCTATAGCACCGAGCAAAATTTGGAAATGTATCGCTCTGGAACTTAACTTGTCCCAATATCAAGTGAAGAGCCGTAACTCGTATGCCAATACATACCCATTTAATTACTGCTCCAATATATAACGTGTCGGCACCGAATTAGCACAAGTTGGGTGCTCTAATTGAAGCGTACAGCCGACGAGCGAGTCAATTAGCACGCGCTGTTCCTGGCGCAGATTCGAACCTATGCCCACAGTCTACCAGGCGGTTGTAGGGATCTACCCTAAATAATATATAAAATAGGAATATGTTATTCTAACGATGGTAACGATGTGCCGGAGCAAGTGCATGAGTTTGTATATCTTGGATGCGCCTTCAGTAAGGATGGGAAATACACCGCTGACATAGAGAGAAGAGTGAGTGCAGGGAACAGAGTGAATGGTGCGATGGGAAAGCTACTCGGGAGCCGGCACTTAAGCCATAAGGCGCAGCTGGCCATACATAACGGAGTTCTTGTCCCAACGCTGTTATATGGTAGCGAGAGCTGGGTATGTAAGAAGGAGAATGAAAGTAGGATAAATGCGGTAGAAATGCGAGCTCTGCGGAAGATGTGCGGAGTGAAGCTGACCGACCGCATTAGCAACATCATAGTAAGACAGCGAGTAGGTATGAAAGATAGTATCGGTGTAAAGATGAGAAAGGGCATGCTCCGTTGGTTCGGGCATATAGAAAGAATGCCAGAGGAAAGAATGACAAAACAGATATACAATGTGAAAGTGGAAGGATGCAGGTACCGGGGAAGACCTAGACTATCTTACCACGACCAAATAAACCGAGTCAAATATCTGATGGAAAAGTCAAGAGTCTCCGTAACCGGCGAGCGTGTATGAGACGAACTATGAGAGTCGAGGAAGCCAGAGAGGTATGTAAAGAACCTGTTGGAACTCTGTACTCTCTGCCTACCCCGCAAGGGATCTGGCGTGAGGTTATAGATAGATAGATGTTATTCTATCTATATCATCACGCCAGATCCCTTGAGGGGTTGGCAGACTCGAACTCAAACTTAATACAGTACATAGTTCCAACAGGTTCTTTCCTTAAAGACTTCTCTAGCTTCTTCCACTCTCATAGTTCGTCTCATATACGCTTATCAGTTGCGGAGACCTTGCTATTTATTTATTAAATAAAAGGCACAAAACAGTGTCTCAACAGTCAACAGAACAGTCGATTAACACTTAATATTTTAAGGTAGAGTAGTTTCGAACTTGACAGTACACCTAACTATATGACCTAATCTATGTTACATATGAACAGTAACGTGGTAGCAAAATAAAATAATAAAGATAAAACAGTAGGAGAAATTTGGACAGTTCAGTCAAATTAAATTTACTATTACTAACTTATCTAATGAAGTAAATCATTTATGATTATAAATAAGTTTTCTAATGCAACTCTTGAATGACCAAGGATTACTCATCATAATGTCCAGATTGCTGTTACTTTTAGCGAGATCATTGTAGTCGATACATACGAATAACAGGATTGTAAAAGGATGTATTGTTTTTACATACATGAAGCGCGAAGATGTTCGGATGACGAGATCTTGTGTATCGTGTATTGAAACTTATTAGAGAAAGCAATTAAAGTGAGTCAATATTAGAATGAATGATCTTGTGTAGGTCTTCTAAATCTATTTTCGCCTATATTTGAGCTTAAGAACATTAGACACGATGGATGAAGTTTTATTTTAGATATAGTTTAGATTTGCAAGACTAACTTCAAACATAAATAAATTTTCAGTGCAAAAGTGCTGCTGTACCAATCGCTCGGGATGAGCGATCGCATGCTGACCCACAGGAAGGACGAAAAGGGCGAGAGAAATCTCCAGGACATCATCACCTCGCTGAAGGAAACAGATCCCGACAACGTGCCCGCCTTTGCGGCGAAGCAGCTGCACAGGCTGCTCCCCGTCACATTCCACCACGTCGACGTCACCAAGCTGCTGAACGACATAAACACCCTGAAGTCTAGCCTGGCCGAGGTTCAATTCAGGTTAGAGGCTTCTAAAACTACCCTCCGCGAACTACGGGAAGAGGTTGCGTCATTGCGTGGCGCTAGCCCAGAAAGTAGGTCGCACGAGGCCTCTAATGTCAACGTACGTCGCGTGGCGCAAAATGCATCCGTCGGCAGTTTTGAGTCGGCCGTTGCATCGCCGGCTGCGTAAACACGACCATTTCTCGTCGTGATTATGCAAGAGATGACAACCGGGAAAGCCCGCACGAAGGGTCAAGTTGATGAGGAAGGCTTCATCAAGGTGGAGAAGAAGAAGAAGCCTTCCCGAAGAAACCGGTGTGGGACTGCACCACTAGAAGATGGTATACTCCTTCGCTCAGCAGTACCAACAACACTGCTGTACGTGTCTCGGCGTCACTACACCACTTAAGCCAAGGATATTGCGGAGTATGCCCGTAAGAAGACCTTCTACACTCTGAGGGTCGAGAAGCTGAACTCGCAAAACAATACGACATTCAATTCCTTTGTTGTGCGAGTTCCCACCGCCAAGCTTGAGACCTTCATGAGCGAGGAGTTCCGGCCGAAGGGTGTCTTCAGGAGATTTTGTGGAAGACTACGAGACACCCCTGCACAGCGCAAAATGTTGTCTTCAACACATGCCTTAGTTTAAAAGTTTTTATATATTATAGGTACGTTGGTCTGTAAAGTATATATATCCATGGGTCTGTAAGTTGAACATAACTATTTTTGTGAACTTCAATTGCCTGAAATAAATGATTTATTGTTATTATTAAATTAGGCTAACCTGTCTTCATATATATAACTTTAGGGTACTTCCGAGTCCAATTCGATATCCCATAGCTTTCTTTCATACATTTATTTTGAACGCCTTCGAGGCGATCAGTGTGTACTGGCTAAAATAGAGCCCAAACTATTGTACCATACTTTAACTCAGACTTGACTAGAGAATAAAATAACAGTAGCAGACATTGAGGTTTTTTAAAAGTTTTTGATAAGACTTCAGATAAGGCACGATCATTTTGGTAATGGTAAAATAGTCTAGATCTTTCCCGGTACCTACATCCTTCCAATATGTCGATTATTAATAACTGGAGATTCAAATTGGTCGGTGTACTTCTTTTGAGTCGACGTAAGGTCTTAGGGTAAGACCTAACAGACTATACATACATTAAAATTAAAAGACAATTTTGTTGTTTTTTTTAAGTTCATTCTATTTTAACTAACATGATGATATCACGTTCAGGTTTTCAGCCAGCACCTGAGCATCTAGTCAAATAAATGCTAGGGCGTGGCTTTATAATAATATATTATTTTACAAATATAATGTTACAAAAGATATTCAAAATATTACAGTCGATTAAATATTACTTAGAGTTCGTGCAAACTTTAAGAGAGCTTAAAAGATGGTGAGGTACTTTCTCTGGTGATGGCTATATATAGGCATCGCCAAACAAAAATGTTTAGGACGGCGTCGCCTACCCAGAGTGCGCCGTTATAATTCATATTTACTAACAAATCAAAACAGTGGAACTGAACATAGACTAAACATGTAATTTGATTTCTGTTTTCGTGTCTAACAAATACGCAGTTAAGGTAAGTTACGCTAAACCATCAAAATAGTCCTTGGAATAGATTTGTATGTGCAATACTTTGTTTTTATTGCATCATCTTCTAACCAACTTGCACTGAACTGAGTACCGGTTGGGAATACATAACTATCTATTAATGAAATTATTTTGGTGTTTACCAAAATAATTTCATTAATAGATAGTCTAGACACTCTGTAATAGTTTGCTAGTTAGTGGGTTCGAAGTTTGCAACGAACTCGTGAGTATTAGTTGACACGCTTGTCTATTATTATGTTACACAAAGGTAAATCCAAAGGGTTCTGAACAATTAAAAGTTTATGCTGAAACGTCAGCCCATATCTACGCATTAATTAATATTCCTAATATTGGAATTCCGTTATTGCTTTGACAAGACTGAGGGCTTACTGTAATTTCATCCGATTGGGCTGTTAATCTAGTTATTTGGAGTACTTCCAATGTCACTGAATTACGTAGGTATCGTCAAGATGAGATTTATAACAGTATCTCTGAATTGTAGAACTTCGTATAAGTCAGTGTTTGAATGATTGTAGTGAATATAAAAAAAACGAAACCATTGTTCTTTTCTCTATTATGATTTCTGAATTTTTATTGTTTTATTCGCCACTTTTATTAATATTCGTTCTGTTTTGCACAAGTTCCAACTATTAAGCATTACGCCATAGGCGTATGAAACTCTAAAAAGTCTTACACTGAGGCGGTTATTTTTAAATATTCGCTTACGTCACACAATCCAAGCTTTAATCTCGAAGTAGCATTCTCGAATATCCCTTTTCAGCAGGTAATTAATATCAAATTATATATCGTGGAAGGAACGTTGTGGTGGGATTTGTCAAAGGGAAGATCTTTCAGCCAGACGGGTGTGTTTGGCGGGGCTGCCATTCCCCAAGAAGTTTTGTCAGGGGCTTGTATAGAGCCAACGCGTCGTGTAAACTTTCATATAGCGTTCTAGATAATCGTTATCGATTTTATATTCGGCGCCATCAGTAGTCAGAATTTTGTAGCGATGTATAGGGTTCGCTACAATATTATTAATTTTAGCAGTATGACAAGTAATGCGCGCTCATCATGTCGGGGGGGCACGAGTTTGATTATATTGCCTCACCGTTGGACATAGCCTTTCTCATAGTAGGACTTACTCGTAGTATGTTTCTAATTATATTAGTTAGATTGTAGATATGCGATTATATCGCGTATCGATAAATCGCGTCTCGATAAATACGTGACATTCGGTTCTATCACCGAGGTCAACAAAGAGTGAGTCGGCTCTTCTAAAATGCTGAAGCAAATCTAAGCCGATGGCGTGACATTACATGAAACACGCCGGATTTCGGCAGCGCTGTGATAATTTGGATCCCATTTCGTTATTACCGGATTTGGTGTCTGGCGATTACCGACAGTTAATTAATGTTGTAATTGCCTCGCTGTGAATGGCGGCTGATACGCGTGATACTTTCACACAGCGCTTTAATTCGATATGACCAATGAAACACGTAACAAGTATCGTTACGATAAATTTTTGAAATCATCAATCATTTAAGGGTACTTGAATCGCATACTGGACATCATTTCATGAAATTACCGGCACGCGCCGCGTTAGGTCAAAATAAAGGCCCTGGATATATTAAAAGGGGAATTATAGAACTAGCTTGAAATATGTGTGCAACATGAATATTCAATGTATTAGTAAGATTGGTGCTAAATATACGTATCATATAATTTGCTGGTGTAAGATACACGTGTAACAAATACTAAGTGTACTTGTTACACGTGTTCAAGATACTTGTTTTGACGGACGGCTTGGTCGAGTAGTTAAGAGCATAAGTCGCTCCTGGCACTGGATCTAGAACTCGAAGGTTCGATTCCCGCACATTACAAAGCTTTGTGTGATCAAAAAATATATTTATCGGTCTGGGTGTTTGCGTATGTGTCGCACCCACAACACGGGAATAAGTTTTAGTGTTTGGCTACGTATTAAAAAATCGTATATATTCTATTCTGGCTAAAATTGCTGCTTTGTTAGTCTATTGGCGAATGATACGCTTTGTGATCACGCGGTCCTGGATTCTAATCCTAGGCAGGGCAGTAGTAGTAGTGTAGTTTTTCCACCAAAACATTCCCATTATCAGTTCGAGGTCCGGAATTATACCAGGTATGTGGTAATATGCTGGCCATCCATTACATAGGACCTAACATCGTCGGCGAAAAGTGGGTGTACTCCGTTCACCTCTGCCACCCCCCGTTTGGGGTATATAGGCATAACTGTGTTTTTTTTCGTCTAAATCTCATATAATATTAAGACACACTTCTAACTATATCATCACGCCAGATCCCTTGCGGGGTAGGCGGAGCGATCAAAGTTCCAACAGGTCCTTTCCTTACAGACCTCTCTGGCTTCCTCCACTCTCATAGTTCGTCTCATACACGCTCGCCGGTTACTAAGACCTAAGACTCTTGACTTGCCCTTCAGATAATACACACTTAATACTATATACTCTACAAATGATTGACATACTACAAATATCAATCACGATCAGCAACCACTTCGTTACCTGTAACATTGTCGTCGGAAACTAATCACTGTTTGAGGTAACGTTATTGGTTTACGCGGTATTGTCTCCACCGCGACGTAACGAGATGTTACCGCGCGTTACTCCTAGGCCCTTATTCGCTATAACCAAACGCGGTGCGTTACGATAACTTCGTGAAAAATGAAAACATTTCATATATGTAATTAACTAATCACTTGAGAGGCGCTCGTAGCGCTGTGCGACCGCGGTGTTCTTACCGATCACCAAGGTTAAGCAGCGTTCGACTCGGTCGGCCTGAGATGGGTGACCGTTTGTGGCATTTTCATATTCAAGCGTCTCCGTACTTCGGAAGGCACGTTAAGCCGTTGGTCCCGGTTACCATTTAAGGTGGTAGTCGTTGAGCCGAGTTGGAAGCCTTAAAGGCGGCTTGATAAGTTCCAACAGCAGGTGGCCACAAACCTGCCTCCACCAATCCGCACTGGGTCCGCGTGGTGGAGTATGACCATATCTCTCTCACCGCGATTTGTGAGAGAAGGCCTTTGCCCAGCAGTGGGCACTATAGGCTGATATTATTATTATATTATTATTAATCACTTGAATGCAATTGGATGATGAAAGAAAAAAAAAAACTGAACGAACGACATTGCTGATTCCGTTTGTGGGTCCTGGAGTCTTAAAATACGGGGTTGCCCTAGTTTAGGCTGTACTTTCCACAAAAAATAATATTATATTTCTTTATTGTTATAAACTGATTTTAAAAATCAATAAATGTTATGAATATCGGAGGCACTCGTAGCGCTATGCGACCGTGGTGTTCTTACCGATCGGAAGGCACGTTAACCCGTTGGTCCCGGTTACCACTTAATGTGATAGTCGTTAAGCCGAGTTGGAAGCCTTATAGGCAGATTGATAAGTTCCAACAGCGGGTGGCTACACACCTGCCTCCACCAATCCGCACTGGGTCCGCGTGGTGGAGTATGACATGATCTCTCTCACCTCGACTTGTGAAAGAAGGCCTTTGCCTAGCAGTGGGCAGTATAGGCTGATAGTGTATGAATATCATTATTACAAATAAAGTTTTATTATTGTAACTCTAACTTCAATGTTTACTATTTTCTCATATGACTCGCTACGTCCTAGTAAACAATAAATGTCTTTAAACTGGAATGATTGTGTAATGGTATTCTGTATGCCCCTGCCATCATTAAACGATCATTTCAAGGAGTCACCGAAACGCGTCAATTTACGTAGGCCTAGCAAATAAGGTTCCTGCAGGTATGTGCCTGTTATTAATATGAGAGTAAGAGTTTGGAGCAATACTCTATCAAGAGGACAACGAACCTATGAAAAGCGTGTGGGATGTAATACTACGCTTATTGATGGGATGTTGCGATGATATGTCAACTTGCGTATTCAGATTTTATCCAAAATACAACGTTACCGTGACCCTAGCGAGTATACGTACTGTCTTGTTCATGTTTATTTAATAAATTGCCGTTTGACAAGGATAACGTAGGATAGTGGAGGAAGCCAGAGAGGTATGTAAAGAAAGAACCTGTTGGAACTCTGTACTCTCTGCCTACCCCGCAAGGGATCTGGCGTGATGATATAGATAGGTAGATGACAAGGATAGCATATCAACTCGCTAGCCTTACGCTAACGTCAAAATTTACGTACTAAGGCCTTTGATTTACTTCCATCTTAGGGATTGTCTTACGTGAGAAATGGAAACGACGCGTTTGAATGTGACGCGCGTTGACTTCAATAATGCGTACGCCGTTTACCCGGAAACGTGGGACATAATGTTACAGATATTATGTCATACATTTGATATTTACGTGTACATCGACGCGTAAACGCGTATTACGTTTGCTTAAGACACACTTATTAAAGTTAAAAGCATATTGTACCAACTACCTTATTGCAATAGTGGTGAATAATCTATGTTACGATCAGGTCCTGGGCTCGAATCTTAGGTTGGCAAAAATAGAATTTATTGATGGGAAAAAATTGAATATCAGTTTGCAGTTTGGCATTATGACCGGTATAATGTCATTAAGTTCGCTCCCTATAACATGGGAGCTAACGATTTTTTCCATTGAAAAAATACACACTGTGTCGTACATAGCATTCGAATCAAGCACGTCTTGATCGCTACGCAACAACAACGAGGCAACTTAAATATTACAAGGCATTCAAAATACTTCGTTATAAGTTGTAACTAGTTTACGCGTCCTCAATTCTTTACTGATTACAACAAATGGTAATTTTAACACCTTCAAGCCCAGGCTTCGTGCCTCTAATCACAATGATTGCCGGCAGCAGCAACAGCAGTGGCAGGTGTAAACCAAATCTAATCGCGGCTAATCACATGCCTTCGTTAGAAATGTTTCAGAAATATTTCAGTTTTACACAGACTAATAGCTGGTTAGAAAGGTAACAATATTGTTACCGGGAACTAATGCCAAATAGCTTGCTGTGGTCTATAGCTTAATCGTAATTGCAGCTAATTTATTACAGCGTGAAGTCGGTTCAGTAAGTAAAAAGTCGTGTAAGGCGCCATTAATCTAGATTTATAGATGAGATTTACATTTAGTAATCTACATCTAAGCTTGGGAATGGGTCGGGGCGCTTTTGCCGCATTCCTAATGACCGTAGTACAACTAATTGCCTTTTAGTCGGTTAGGAATAGTGGTTGAGTTTTTATTTACCTAAAACAAAAAAAATATATTTGTCGGAACATCACTATGCGGCGGAGAGGCCGCGGGACACAGGACGAGGACGGCTCGGAGCGACGACACACACGGCAAAGCAGAAGCACTGCTTTATTGTCCGCCGTTCGAAGTACACGTACTTAATGCTTTCTCTGTAATTGTCTCGTTACGCGTATCTAAATTATATACAGTCCATTGCTCAGTATCCGTTTATTTCCTACTAACACCCGTAGGATAATGGGTTTGGGCTTAAAGAATTTTATTCTCATAAAAACATTAAGTTCTTTTATAATGAGATACAATTTTTATAAATAGGTACTGATTTTTTTGTGTTAGCGTTAAATAAGGTTACTTGAGTTATTCAAAGAGTCTGGATGTATGTTTTAAGTTTCCTTTTGTATGTCTTAATATCATTGCAATCTTTTATATCGTTTGGTAGGGTATTATACAGCTGTACTCCTTCAAACATTATTGATTTCTTTCCGTAATTGGTTCGTAAATTTATAAGCGCAAGTTTATTTCTGTTTCTCAAATTATGTGTGATAACTTTTATGGAGCTGTATACTAGATTGTATGGAGTTTGTAGTTACCTTTTTATTAGAATGCAAGTGTAATATATAAAAAGTTGAGTGACATTTAATAATTTGGTTTTTTGATATAATTCTTTTGTAGGAGTAAGATAGATATTGGAATAATATTTTAATGATTTTATTTTGCATTCTTTGCAATCTGTTAAGGTTAGTCGTGGCAGCCCCACACTTCTATTAAGTATTATAGATGCGATTTTACTAAGGAGTTATAGATAATATTGTGTACTTTATTTGGTATGCAATTTGCTATTTTACGTAATGCCCCTAGTATTGACATTAGTTTAGTTCTGGTATGTTCAATGTGTGCCTTCCAAGTTAGTTTATCATCTATCCATAGCCCGAGGCACTTTTCCAGATAAGAACGTTGTATTATGTCGTTATTGATAGTAAGCGGGGTAAAATCTGGGATACATTTATTTTTCGCTGAAAATATTCTGAATGAAGTTTTGGATGTATTGACAGTGACTAAATTTTATTTTAACCATTCATTGAGTATATCGAGGTCTTTTTGAGCGTCGGTTATAATATTATGCATGGATTTACCAAAGTAGAAAATGGATGTATCGTCCGCATATAATGTTAGCCCGGTTAGTCCTATATTATTAATATAGATTAAAAACATTAAGGGACCGATAATTGAGCCTTGTTGTATACCGTATGTTACATTTTGTGCAGAACTAGTGAAATTATCTATTTTTACCACTTGACGCTTATTTTGCAAATATGATTTAAAAAAATTAAGCGCTGTGCCTGTTATGTTTATGTTCTCTAACTTCTGTAATAGCTTTGGGTGACTTACTGTATCAAAGGCTTTTCTCAGATCGATAAAGATCCCTAAAACGAAGTCCTTTTGATTTATACGAGTTTTGATTTTTGTTACTATGTCTACTGCCGCTGTGACGGTGCTCGATTGAGGACGAAAACCATATTGTTGATCAATTAGGATTTTTTTTTGAATGAATATTTTTATAAACGGTTGTATAACACTCGCTCGAATATTTTTGACATAATCGGTAAAACTGATACCGGCCTATAATTACTTGGATCCGTTCTACTCCCGGGTTTGTAAATAGGACTGACCTTAGCTATCTTTAGTGTGCCGGGGAAAATGCCGCATGATAAACACGTATTAATACAATTAGTTAATCTTTTAATAATTATATTTTTAGACATTTTATCGTTTTGGTACTAATGCCATCCAGGCCGGTACCACTGTTACTATCTAAGTTATCGATTATTTTTGATATTTCGTCTGAACTATAGGGTGTAAACTGATGCTGAAGGTCACGGTATGTGTATAATTATGATCATACATTAATATGTTACCTGTATTTGTGTGGTATGTCTCAGGTATTTTATTTGCTAAATCTACGCCGATTGTTGAAAAAAATTAGTTAAATAAATCACAAATTGCGTTACCTTCCTTAATTAGTCCAGAATTTGTCACTAGCTTGGGAGGAGCACAGCAGTCCTTCACCTTATTTAACGCTAAGCTATTTATAACATCCCAAACTATTCATAATTTCCATATTATTTCCCTGGCTTTGTATTTTTCAATGTATCTATGCAAAGTAAGTTTCATCATCAGTTGAAACAAGTTTATTGCAGGATATCTATAGGCCTCCCCAAAAATAGCCACTAGGGACGCTACATTCATAAAGTATCTTAATGGAACTAATTTATCGTTTGAATATAAGGTTGTTCTAGAAATATTACATTAAAAAAAAAACTAAACTCAGATTTAGTTACTTGACTTAGGTCTAGGATTACTCCGTTTCGTTTCTTATTTAATTTTTTTAAATTTCTATCTATCTATCTCTATCTATAACCTCACGCCAGATCCCTTGCGGGGTAGGCAGAGAGTACAGAGTTCCAACAGGTTCTTTCCTTACATACTTCTCTGGCTTCCTCGACTCTCATAGTTCGTCTCATACACGCTCGCCGGTTACGGAGACTCTTGACTTTTCCATCAGATAAGACTCGGTTTATTTGGTCGTGGTAAGATAGTCTAGGTCTTCCCCGGTACCTGCATCCTTCCACTTTCACATTGTATATCTGTTTTGTCATTCTTTCCTCTGGCATTCTTTCTATATGCCCGAACCAACGGAGCATGGCCTTTCTCATCTTTACACCGATACTATCTTTCATACCTACTCGCTGTCTTACTATGCTGTTGCTAATGCGGTCGGTCAGCTTCACTCCGCACATCTTCCGCAGAGCTCGCATTTCTACCGCATTTATCCTACTTTCATTCTCCTTCTTACATACCCAGCTCTCGCTACCATATAACAGCGTTGGGACAAGAACTCCGTTATGTATGGCCAGCTGCGCCTTATGGCTTAAGTGCCGGCTCCCGAGTAGCTTTCCCATCGCACCATTCACTCTGTTCCCTGCACTCACTCTTCTCTCTATGTCAGCGGTGTATTTCCCATCCTTACTGAAGGCGCATCCAAGATATACAACCTCATTCACTTGCTCCAGCACATCGTTACTAACCACAATCCTTACATTCGTTCTGGTTTCTTCCCTTTCAAAAACCATAATCTTGGTTTTCTTCACATTCAAGTGTAAGCCATTGATCATGCAGTCGTCTTTCATAACTGTGACTAGTGTTTGCAGATCAGTGGCTGTTGGCGCTATTAAAACCGCGTCATCTGCATAAAGTAGATGGTTTACCACTAAGTCACTCATTTGTACACCTTCATTTATCGCTTTCAGTCTTTGAATTTGTAAATAATAATGTCACGCCACGCCGTGATGTCATCGGTCCTGCAATATGGTACTATCGGAAGATTAGCGCTGTCTTCAGCCAGCAAAAATGCTGAGTTTAGACCTTTTTTGTGATGTACCTTGATAGTTGTACTATTTCCTTTCAATACTTATTTGTTTTATTTATGCCATCTTGTAATTGTACCGTTTGTTATTTAATTCTTAACAACAACAACCCTGTACATTACGCTCTCTGCCTACCCTGCAAGGTACTGGCGCGATGACATAGATAGATAGATAAATTATTATTTGAAAACCGAATGAGTAAAATAACAATAAGAGCCCCAGAAAATGTCGCCAATCGCATAACGATTTAATCTAATGTATCGATATTCAGCCGAGAGATATCCACTGCAAGACTAAGCCTAAATTTATAATAAATCAATAATGAATTAGCCAATACTGTTGCAATTCTGAGCTTTTACTCAGCAGTACTTACTAGAAGACCTTTGCTTCCTTTCATAAATCGAGGTGATTTAATAGTCAAGATAAAACAAAACACTGCCAATGACAACTATGATTTAATCTTTAAAATTTGCCTGTAAACGTTACGCGTTTGACCGTTTTGACCTCATAGTCGTGACATCCGACAGTTAGTGCGAAGCGACAGTCGCGACGCGCCCACGGAAATGGTCCCCGCGAGCAACGACGTCGGGGGGAGGCCTTGTAGTGACGAGGAAAAATAAAAACGTCGACAATGGGCCGCGACGCGCCGGAAGCGAACCACTCGCAACGACTTCCGGTTGGCGCCGTACGAGCCGGTTTACTGCTTTGTGCTGCGATGTACGATTCCTGACTTTTGTATATACGTACTGTGTTTATTGATGGGGAAATATCGAGCTTTTTGATTCGGTCCATGCAGAATGTATTTTGAACTTGCTTTTGGTCGTGGTAATGCGGGAATGGTCTTAGATATAGCCTATCTGAAAAACGAGGAAGAGGTTAGATTCATTTGAACCATATAGTTATTTTTAAAAAAAAACCGAATTCCCCCTTTATGATTTATTCCTGTGTCGTGGGTGCGTTTACAAACATGAAAATTCACATATACCAGACTGAAACAAATAGTTGTGGGTCACACAAAGATTGTCCCGTGCGGGAATCGAACCCGCGACTATTCAACCCAGTGAGTGGAGCGACTCTTAACTACTGCGCCAAACTCTCTGTTAAAGAATTAGAATATCTCTCTCTCCTAAAAATAGGTATTAAATAATTGACGTAAATGAAGGTGTCTGTTGCCGTCAAGAAGTAAGTTTTTCCTCCTGTTTTAACCACAAGCCTCCCCTCTAACAACCCATATGCCTATCTTCATGGAACATTTATATTGAATTTTCTGGCTTAAATATTATGTATATTTCAAAAGCTGTGTCTTTAATTTAATCATAAATTTGAAACAAACAAGAGAATTACGAATTTGGTTGCAATTATGTGTAAAAAACAAGTTTACTAAAAGCGACTTTAAAAAAAAAAACCACCGCGCCTATATTCCCCAGAGGGGGTGGCAGAAGTGTACTGAGTACACCCACGTTTCGCCGACGATGTTAGGTCCCATGTAATAGGGGGCGAGCCTATTGCAATATACCGGGCACAATTCCAGACTCCGGACTCATACTGGGAATTTTTCGTTAGAAAAATTACATTTGTCCGACCTAAGATTTGAACCCAGGACCTCGTGATCACAAAGCGATGCTCTTTACCACCAGACCAACAAGGCAGTCAAATTAACATAATTCAGAGACTTCGACCAAACGTCTGTGTTATTTGTAAGTTCAGTTATACTTTAACATTGGAATAACGTAATCAATGGCAATTCACTTTTGGGATACTGGAATGAAACTAAGATAATTTATTATTCTATCTATCTATCTATATCATCACGCCAGATCCCTTACCGGGTAGGCAGAGAGTACAGAGTTCCAACTGGCTCTTTTCTTACATACCTCTCTGGCTTCCTCTACTCTCATAGTTCGTCTCATACACGCCTCGGTTACGGAGACTCCTGACTTGTCCTTCAGATAAGACCCGATCTATAAATAGATAGAACAGTTGCGCCATATCCATTGCAATATTGATTGAAAAATGTAATTATTCTGTCGAGACATTTTTAATGAAAATTATAAATTTGTTTTCGTTTATTATAAATTGCTGTTCAAATTTATATTGTTATTCGTTATTAATATTATTGCATGATTTTTGACATAAATAATGTAATTTGTACGCCTTTGGCAGAACATGGTGAAATTAATTTCTGTATTGTCATTAACAATGTGACTACCCGTGCTTAACAAATAAAGGATTCTCATTCTGATTCTGATTGCGGGGTAAGCAGAGAGTATAAGCTTCAAACAGGTTTTATTTCTTACAGCCTCTCTATCTTACTTACAATTATAATAATATTAGCCCTGTTAGGAACTGTTCCACCGTTGGGCACGGGCCTCCTATCAAACAGACGATTTAGGCTACAGTCCACTACGCTGGCCTAGTGCGGGTTGGCAAACTTCACACACCTTCGAGAAACTCTTAGGCATGCAGGTTTCCTCACTATGTTTTCCTTCACTGTTAAAGCAAGTGATAGTTGATTATTAATGCTTTCGAAAAGCCAGAGGTGCGTGCCTGAGTTTGACGGTCTAACCACTAGGCTATCACTGCTTATCGCTACTATCACTCCTATCTTACTCAATTATACTTTTTTCAATAACAATTTATTTAAGTTCATTAAAATTGAGCAGGAGATTAATACGGGTTGGTGTGATCGTAATTATTATGACGTCAGCAGTATCATGATCCAGACCACTGGTTTATGGTGGTCGCCTACACCTCCCCCGAACTGTATCAAGAATGCATAAATTTTGATTGGTCGACCCATAAATGTGTGATGGGTTTACTGTGATACGGTTTTACTGTTATTGACAAGGGAACGGGGTCAGACGATGCTTAAGTTGCAATTTCTTCAGAATTATGTGTGGTAATAAAAATTACAATAAAATAGATGCTTATAATGTTATAAGGTTCAATTTTGAATAACGCTAAATACCTCTTGATTTTGGACTCATTTTAGCAAATGATACTATAGTAAGTACAGCCGATTGGATTACTAATATGGAAATAGTTTTAATAGCGTCAACAATGTCGCTGTTAAAATGTTATCAATACGACTGAAAGTGATGTGATAGAACGAACAAGGCAGCGCTGAATCTATAAATTTAAAAAGATAATCAAAACTACACTGTTTAAGAAAGGATATTACAAAATTTCGGATTATCTTGACAATAAAACAGATTAGGTTTGAGCAGCTCCTCCATGAGCAAAAATACACAATGCTATATAAAACAATTTTGATTAAAAGAAAATGGTTATCAGAAAGGCCAAACAAACTAAGTTAAAAGACTAGCCCTCTGAGTTTCTCGCCTGACCTTCTCAGTGGAGGCCGCGTTCCAATCCAGTAATAGATGTGAAAATGTAATAATTTTAACATTTGTAATTGCTTATATATTGGCCTAAACAAATAAATGATTTTTGGCTTTGACTTTGACCTAACTCCGTTCAGAAAATGATAAATGAGCTGAACCCCATGCCTTCAGGGACCACTTAGCGGAAAGACGCGCCGTTGAGAGCTTGCAGTACTTTGCAAGCTTATTTTCATAACTCGCTGACTTAAAGTAATCAAACTTAGAATATTGATTCTAAAAATCATAGAATGACGATAAAAATAAAAAAAACTATCACGACAGAGAGCTTGCATGTAATATTGATAAAATATTGAGAGCATATTTTGATATAGTATTACTATCCCTATCCAGGTACACATTTTGAGCACCATACTCTAAAGAGTGTTTGGAGATAATTTTGAGCTAAGTATTACCTGTAAACCTCACCATATCCTCAATAATTACTAGGCGCTTTTATGTTTGTAAAACTGCGTTTTTATGGTCGACCAAACCACCGTTTTTTACTTTACTGAACGTCCAATTTAAAGGACTATACGCAGTGCTACCTTTAAACGTATAATTAAACAATTCTGAGACTTATTCCCCATTTAAAAGGTCTATATTTACTTGTTATTCATCAACGATTTATAGCAAATATTTACGCTAGGTCCGATAAGAGTGTCAGACATTTGTTAATGCGGTCCGCCGCCGCCGGTTAAACACAAACATCGGCTTTCATTGCACGGAGATGGGATTTCACCGATCATTAACCTAACTAAATACATTTTCACGTGAAAATTTATTTATGTTGTATATCCGACGATCAAAAATATAAATTTGAATGTCAGCTTTCGAGTACTTTGCGGTAATCATGATTCCATAAAGAAGTTAGTTGCTGATTGACTTTAAGATGTTGACTTTTTCTTGTCAGCAATAATAATTTAGTATCTTTGGTACTTAAGTACAAAAGTAGATTCATCACGTCTTTGCATCATCCAAAATTGACTCACAGTACGTGTTCACGTTAATGTCAAACGAGTCCCTCAGTATAGAAATAATCTAAATTAAGTAAGGCAACGTGCTAGTCGTACATCACATATATTTCTACGGATGATAATGTAGGTGAGATAGATAGTAGATGTATCTTTCAAAATATCATAGGGCCTGTAACCAAGCGAGCATTGTACAATCGTGTACTCTATATAAATAATAAATAAATAATATTAGCCCTGTTAAGAAACTGTCCCACTGTTGGGAACGTGCCTCCTCTCAGACTGAGAGGGTTTAGGTCTTAGTCCACCACACTGGCCCAGTGCGGGTTGGCGAATTTCACACACCTTTGAGAAATTCTTAGGCATACAAGTTTCCTCACGATGTTTTCCTTCACCGTTAAAGCAAGTGATAGTTAATTTTTAACACGCATATGTTTTCAAAAAGACATTGGTACGTGCCTAGGTTTGAACCCGAAACCTCTGACTGTGCAGTCCAACGGTCTAACCACTAGGCTATCACTGCTCTATAGAACACAGATTTTTTTGTTTTCTATACTATATAGAAAAAAAAAAGTTCTTCTTTAAATATTTAACACGAAATGGCACGTGGTCAAACAATGCGCTATCGATTGCGAGGAGACAATAGAAACAAACGTTTGCCATTCGGCCAGGCCCTACCTAGTATCGTTGAGAGGATAGGCCAGCATTCACTACTGTTTTTCTATGTGTTTTGCTAAAAAAACGTTCCCATTATTTCATTAGGTGTAGTCATGGTACCACAAAATAATCTCAGGTCCAGTGTGTTAAATTATTTAAAAAAGAAGTAAAAATAAACACAGATTCTGTCCGTAGGATCATACCTATGATGAGTGTTTTAGAATTATTCACACTAGTTTCGGTTTAATTTCACGTTTACATAATAGAATGGGCAATCTGCTTCACTATTTATCAAAGACGAAAAAATAATGTTCCCGCGCCGCGCTTGTGTAATGGAAATAATAATTCGAGCGAATATCGCCTGCCATCGACTAGTAATTATTATTGGACATTTTTTCTAGATTTATTACAAGTCCCTCGAGGACATAAGAAATTGCTTAAATTCCTTTGTTGGACGGAGATCTTAATACAAAAATGATTTTGTTCGGAAAAAATCTGTTCGAACATTTAGAGACGTCAATCATTGTTTCCTAAAATGAAATATAGGAGATAAAGTGCTGAAACATATGAATATATGTGTTTAAATTTAACAATACAATTTTAATTTCATGCGATTATACATTTATAATAATATACCACGAGGTAGACAGACAAAATAAAAAGCAAATAACACTTAATTTTAAGACACTTTTCTACATCCACTTTTTTATAGTGCCCGCTACCTGCTATAACGTAATATACATAAATTAATCACTTATGCGATAAAACCTTCCCGGTTGAGTATATTGGTCCCTCAAGAAAGGTAGTTTAGCAGATTTTTCGATATATATATATATATATATATATATATATATATATATATATATATATATATATATATATATATATATATATATATATAAGTCGTTAGATGGCCAAACTAACTAACACGAGAACTCAATCTTAAGACTCAGAAATGAGGGGGGTTAGGTTTCCAAACAGCTTAACACAATAATTGTCCGTTAGTTATTTAATCACATACATTTTCTACACATAAAACAATATCAACAATTGAATTATCAGGGCAAGACGATCCGCCACATTTAAAAACCCATTCCAACATCATCACTCCCGCATTGCATCGTTCTCCATTTTCTGTCTCCATCTTCCTCATTCAAAATCCCGTTGACTCTGGCGTTCCTAAAGGTTTCATTACCAGAAACCTTTAGGCAGCCGCCAACACCCTCGGGGATTGGTTCAGGAAGTGGCGTATTGAGGTGAACGCGGACAAGAGCGTTGCGGTGTTCTTCTCCAAAGGCCTCGCCCCGCGCCCTTCTCTGCGCCACCCCAGAAGTAATCTCGGTCAAATGACTATGTTCGGCCTATCTATTCCCTGGATCAAATAGGTCAAATATCTAGGGGTCACCTTAAACAATACCTTGACCTTCGGCCCGCACATTTAGCGAGTCCGTAACTGAGCAGCCCTTGTGCTCGGTCGTCTTGACCCGATAATATGCAAGCGGAGTAAAATGTCTCTTACGAATAAGGTGATACTTTACAAAACTTGTATACAGCCCGTCATGACTTACGCTTGTGAGGTGTTCGGGCACGCCACCCGGTCTCACATCCATAGACTCCAAACGGTTCAATCCCGTTTCATCCGCAAAGCCGCCGGAGCCCCGTGGTTCATACGGAATGTTGATCTCCATTCCGAGCTCGGTCTCGAACCTATTCGCGGCTTTATTAAAAAGGCGACAACCTGATATTTTGCGAAAGCATCCGATCATAGAAATCCGCTAATCGTAGCCGCCGCTGACCAGGAACCCTTGACTCATTGACCCTTCCAATGCCCTTACATCCCTACTTTCGGATACAGATACCGCACACGCGAGTCGAGGTCGGAGAATCCCTTGCCCGCCGGCCAGTGCAGAGCACCACGGCGAGACACCTAGTATACGCCCTCCCCCACAGCGATTGCACAAGCCGAGGGCCTTCCTCCTTGAGACACCCTTGAGATAGTTGTCCCCTTGCCCTTCTGGATCGAGCGTAGTGGTTGCACGCTCGCCGTCTTGTACGGTGTAGCTGTAAAGGCCCCGCGGCCAACAGCGTAGATCATTCACACACACACACAATATCTAGCGTTCTGTCAGCACGCAGCCGTAGCGTTACCTAGCGGGCGACTAGCGCACTAATTACCACAGATAATAACCACGCCAACATATGTGCTATATTAGGAACATAATCGATTTCAACTATTTTAATTATATCTTACTACTTAAATTAGCTAAACTTGCTTTAACCCATTTTAATCAATCACCAAGCATGATTAAAATCAATACGGCAATATCAGTTGGATATATTAAAATTATTCTTCAATACATCCGGTTTTGTAGTTAATTTAGATACCTAATTTCTTAAGGAGGTGGTAATCAACTCTTCAAATTAGAACTTTGATTTTCGTACCGAATTTGTAAAGCAAAATCGAATCGCCGTGTTTGGTGTCTTATTTTATTAAAGTTACACGTTGTACAAAAGAAATAACTTATAAAGCTTAGCGGAGCCTAGTACCGGCGAAAATACACAGACGCAGACGTCATAAGTATTGTATTTCAAAATTATTCAATACACAGCGACCTCTATCGATTGTTACATTTTATATAAGTTTTTGACGTCATTGACTTGCTTATCTAGAATTTTTAGGTTTCCAACCAGACATTAAGTTTAGGCCGAGCGCGGTCAGCGGTATAGAACGAAAATGTAAGGTAATAAATATGAATTTATTATGAAACTGTACGCAGAACGAGCGGTTTCTGGAGATGTATAAATGAATAAATTATAATCTGCTTATTTCTGCAGGAATTACAATTGGATCGGGAACGAAAAAAAATTGCAAATAATTTGCGTGGTCATCACTATTAGGTAAAGTTATATCTGACAATAGTATTAAAAATAAGTGAGTTTGTGGATGTCTTAAAGGATTTTCATTTTGATGACATAAGTTTTGTTCACTTACATATTTGTTTTCAGTTATTTTGATAATTCTTAACATAAGATTTAGTTGTTTACTATATTACTCCTTATTAACAGTCTCACAATAAAAATGACGTCCTAAAATATAATCAAGGTCAAATCTTTTATCCTACTAACTTATAGGTCGCGATTCTTCACCAGGGGAATAAGTAACATTAACGACTGATATATAAGGTAGAAGTATAAGCAAGAAGATAATAGCTTAAAAGGGGGTGGGGCGGGGAGATGTAGTGGTCGGCTGTTGCCCCACATACTTTCATTCGCTACAAATTTTCTTTACATTAAGTACTTAAACTACTTGATTTAGTTATCTGGGCTGAAAGCTACTTGGCTGAGTTGAGCATAAGGCCGAAGGCTCCTTTATGAGATAAGGTTATTGTAAAAAATAAATATTTACCATCCCACGGTTGAACAAAACTACTCGCCACTGCAAATGTTTGGTTCCATGTTCGGCTTTTGAAGACCAGTCTTTCAAAAGAATCCACCGTACATCCTTACCTTAAGTAAATTAAGGCCTTTTATATCGTAGTTTTGGAATAGAATTTTTCGAATCTTTTTATTTTTTCTACAAGTTGTTCTCGAGAGTACTCACAAACCGCCTCGCCAGAAGACTTGACGAGTTCCAGCCACCGGAACAAGCCGGGTTTCGAAAAGGCTACAGACCCGTAGACCACATCCATACTGTTCGGCAGATTGTACAGAAGATCGAAGAGTACAATCAGCCGCTGTGTATGGCTTTCGTGGACTACGAGAAAGCCTTCGACTCCATCGAAACCTGGGCGGTTTTGGATGCTCTGCAGCGATGTGGCATCGATTGGCGCTATATCGAGGTGTTGAGATGTCTGTATGATACCGCCACAATGACCGTCCAGCTCCAGGACCAAAAGACCAACCCGATCGAGCTGCATCGAGGGGTAAGACAGGGGGATGTAATATCCCCCAAGCTCTTCACCAATGCACTCGAAGACGTCTTCAAGACATTGACTGGACTGGACTGGGCGGGGCATTAACATCAACGGCGAATACATCTCACACCTTCGGTTTGCCGATGATAAAACCAAGATCATGTTTAATGAGCATGTCACGCCAGGACCGATCTACATCGATGGTTCGATGCTCGAAGTTGTTCGGGAGTATGTCTACCTTGGACAAGTTGTCCAATTTGGTAGAAACAACTTCGAGAAAGAAATCAACCGCAGGATCCAATTGGGTTGGGCAGCATTTGGCAAACTACGTCACGTTTTCGCTTCGCCAATACCGCAATGCCTGAAGACTAATGTCTTTAACCAATGCGTCCTACCTGTTATGACTTACGGGGCCGAGACGTGGACACTCACAGTGGGACTAGTCCACAAATTCAAAGTCGCACAGCGGGCTATGGAGCGAGCTATGCTCGGCGTCTCTTTGAAGGATAAAATTCGTAACGAGGTAATCCGACAAAGAACCAAAGTTACCGACATAGCTCGCAGACTCAGTAAGCTAAAGTGGCAATGGGCTAGTCACATCTGCAGAAGGACCGACGGCCGATGGAGCAAGCGTGTCCTAGAGTGGAGACCGCGACTTGGTAAGCGAAAGGTAGGACGGCCCCCAGCTAGATGGACCGACGACCTCAAAAAGGTCGCTGGGACAGACTGGATGCGGAAGGCGGAGGACCGTGTGCAATGGCGCGTGTTAGGAGAGGCCTATGTCCAGCAGTGGACTACGATAGGCTGATTGATTGATTGAATGATTTTATTTTGGTGATAGGACTGCGTCCTTGCACTGCATATTAAAAAGAATATTGGAATTGACTACTTAGCAGTTTCTGAATAGACTATTTTGGTCTGTTTAATGGTAGGGATATTTGTATAGCTGTAAAAATATACAAAGGCGAAGCACATGGCACGATTAACTATTTAATATTTTTTCAAACAGAAATCTTTTTACTTCAGAATAACTTTTTCAGTCTTCATATTCACAAACATCTTAAACTATTTTAGCTTTACAGTAAACAAAATTAACGTGAAGATCATTATCTAAAAGCAACCCTAGATTGTTTGTTTAAAATTAAACGATATTACATAAAATACGGGAATTAGTAAACCCTCTTCAAGAAATAATTCAATTATGCGATCAAACATTAAACCTGCCAACAGGCACGGCTTTTCAAGACCAGTCTTTCAAATGAATCCACTGAAGGTCCTTACCTTAAGTCAATTTAGGCCTTTCAGAGAAGATTCGACCTCCTTCACTGTAAGAAAACTTACATGTCCAAGCCAACACATCTAAACTCTTGTATTTTACACAGATACTCTTAGGAGCCACTATATAGACTTGCTATGCCAGTATAACTCAAATGATTCCCAGACAGCACCCTTAATAAAATCAAGTAATATATAAGTATAAATTCTAAGTCACTAGTTAGTGTACATCGTTGAACCTGTGCGAAGGTCACCCCCTTCATCCAGACCAGATTATATTTTAGTTCCACACTGACTCAGTGCTTCGTATACCGTTTATTGGCACGGGGCGGGCCGTGCGTCTGTGCGGGTCGCCAGTACGTGCCCCGGCTCGTATATTGCTACTTACACAACTCAATGAAGCAATCTTCATCTTAGTAATAGAGATTTATTCTGGTTAATTACGTGTGGAATGCCGTGGAAAACTAGGGATAAATCGTGATCTTGCTAGGTAAAGAAACAGACTGAGGGTCTATTTTTTAGCTGGCACAGTCAAATCTACGAAGGTTAGGTATAATTAGTGTTACTTGTTTCTTATCTTTAGTAAATAAGAAAATCATCGTTGAGATATTGTCTTTGGAAATACCTACTAAAGTGCTTTGAATATTGCTTCAGGAATAAGATTGTAAATACCCGCAGATTTATAGACTCAAAGAAAAACTCAAGTTCATCAACTGCTTTACAAACGGGGCTTGACATAACCATTTGATATTATAGTACCGTTGTCGAGAATATTCATATATTTTGGTGTGAAAGGCATGGTAAATATATTTTTTTATTATTGATTTAATTAAACATAACGATTCCTTAATAAGAAAATATACAATAAGGTTGTGACATAAACTCGTTCGACTTTTACCGTACACCAGAACGATATCAACTTTATAGTGTTACGCTAGCACCAATCCGTTCATACTAAGAGCTCTGTATATGGTTGTGTCTCAACCACAACTAAATATTCCGCTTCTACGCGATTCCATTACAAAGGCGTGGTAAAAAGTGGCTAGTACATAAGTCGTTTTATTGTTTCCGCCGGGTGCTGTATCTCGTAAAGCCGTTGATCCGCTACAGCGCCGAGATATATCTGCGCGAATAATATTCGCTTAGCGAGAGCCCCCGGCGCCACTGCGTCCTGAGATATGTTTTCAATATTCGCAGCTCCGCAGCCAACTTCTATATTTTTCAGGCGTTAACTGATACTTGTGGGAATATGTGTCCCACACATGGGTATTCTGTAAAATGGTGAGCTTTTAGAATTACGTTTAAGCTCATATTGGACAAAGTTATTTCTATAGGGTTAAAAGAAATGTGTGCTAATAATTTTGGGGATAATAATACTCAGGAATAAAGTCAAGAATGTCCGTTACCGGGATATAAGACGAACTATGAGAGTGGAGTAAGCCAGAGAGGTCTCTAAGAAAAGAACCTGTTGGAACTCTGTACCCTTTGCCTATTGTGAAAGGAGTCTGGCGTGATGATATAGATAAATAGAAAATACTCATTAATGTAAAAAAGCAAACAAGATTTTAAGTTAGAGTTGGCGAAAGCGCCGTAAAGTGGTTTATGTAACAGAAGAGTAGACCGACGTGTCACAATGTGCTGTATTAAATTTGGCTTGAAACATATTAATAGTTTAACGCTTTTCTATAAAGCTAAAGTAAGATGTTAACAAGAACCAATGAAAGATATGAACATAAATAATTTTATAAAACTTGAATGAAGTGTAATTAGGTGACATATGGTATGAAATGTATTTACACACCGCTGCCCACCCCACCTGCCGTGCGGACCGAGCGATGGTCGTCATCGGCGATGATTGATGGTGCAAGCGCAACGCGCGCCGGCCGGCGCCCGCGCCGCTGATGTATCGCCAATTAAATTGCAGCATTTTGGTATCGACAACGAATCCGTAGCAGAATATATGTAGCTTTGTGTGTAGAAAAAATGTTCCATCAAGTGAGGCATAAGATAAAGGCACCGGTGTGATCCGTTCATTCGAAACACCGCAGGGGTTTTTTACTACAGCAAAAGTGCCGAATACGTCACATTTCTCTATAGAGAATTGATTTTTTTTGAAGATTTTCCCCTGCGAAAGAAAAAAAAACATAGCCAAGGTGGTATTAATACTGTGTAAGATAGTAAGTACTGGACAGTAGTAAAATTATACACAATGATTTTGTTTGAAAGTAGATTAGCATGGGTCTGGAACAAACAGCGTGATAGATGAGAGGCCTACACTGAACAGTGAGTAGATACAGGATTGATTCATGATGATGATAATGACAGAACTGTCGAATATAAAACAACACAGGACGTGTGAGTCAGTTTCTTGAGAATTATCTAAAAGTAGAAACAGAATTAAACAGTACCTTGTATATATCTTTAAGTTCTCCTCGGCCTTAACTAAAAGTAGTAAAGTATAAAACTGAAACGTACCACAAATATGACAGGCGGGGCCACTCAGGCGAGTTGCAAGGAATCGGGTCAACGGTCGTCGCAAGTTATTGTACGAAGTAGTTTCGTGTTTGACGCGCAGTAAACCGCTATCTCCACCGATGCCACGCCGATGCGAGGCCAAAACGAGACAGTACCGCCCCATGAAGACATTTGTGGGGTTTTGAGTGCGCTCGGGTGACTGAGTCGTAAAGATTTGGGAGAGATTGTGCTAGATACTGTTACTGCCAAAGTACATGGAATGGAATAGTACATTGTAAGACGATGAATTTTTATTTTTTTATTAGTTGTAACCAGGTATTCAAAGAAGCAGAACAAGAATTTTAGTCAATGTGTGTTGCCAGTGATATTATACGGATCGGAGGCGTGGTCTCTCACAATAGGTCTCATAAAAACGCTCAGTTGCTCAGTGAGCTATGGAAAGAGCTATGCTCGGGGTTTCTTTACGTGATCGAATCAGGAATGAGGAGATTCGTAGAAGAACCAAGGTCGCCGACATAGCCCTCAGGATTAGCAAGCTGAAGTGGTAATAGACGGGCCACATAGCGCGAAGATCGGACGGGCGTTGGGACAGAAAGATTCTAGAGTGGAGACCATGTATTAGCAAGCGCAGCGTAGGACGACCACCTGTCAGATGGACCCACGATCTTGTGAAAATCGCAGAAAGTGTTGGATGCCATCAGACCGGTTACGCTGGAAAGCGATTGGGGAGGCTTATGTTCAGTGGACAAGTATAGGCTGAGATGATGATGATAATGAGCTTAATAAATTCAAAGAATCTATTTTGTTTAGTAACCGATAAAAATACCCTGCAATTAGAAGTGGCATACAGAAAGACTGCATTAATGAACAAGAGTTTTCTTTGAATGACACAAATTATATACAATAAACTGCCTGACGACTTTAAGAAACGAGTAATCCACTGTTTAAAAGAAAATGTCTGAATTAATGTATAGCATGAAATTAATCTGATATAGTTATTTTTACTGTTATTACCGATTATATTCGATGTTAATATTTTCCATTCTACTTCTTTCTTATTAATTGACATCTAGTCATGTGTCACAATAAAATGCTTATCAAAATTAGTACGCCAAAAAGCCAAACATAGTGACTACTAATTATTTGATGCTAAGGTCTCACTTTCAAAATATGTTTCATAAATAAACTACACCAACTTACTTTGTCTTAAGTTATCATCGTGGTTTGAATACCTAAAGAGGTCGGAAATGTTCTGAATAGTCTGCTTATTGCGAACGACCTGATATTTTCACCAAAACTAGCTAGTTTAGTACAGCTGTACAAAATATCAAATTCTGGTATAAATGTGTACGTAATTGTTCTCTTCCTAGAGGGCTTTTTATATTTATGCCGTCACCTTAATGATTCTGACTTCTTCTGACTATAGTTGGATCAAGTAGGTGGCACTTTGTCGACCGGATGCAAAGAAACTGCTAGTTTTAATATAAATTACTATTTTTAGAGAGTCTTCTTATAAGCTGAGTTTTTCTCGTGAATTGATAGGCGTGAAGATTAATTAAATAAACCCCTAAGGACGTGTGATAAACGCATGTGGTAGAGTAAAGGGTGTGGGGGGAGGCAGACGGATACCCAATAGCCATATGTTTTTTTATTCACAGTCATTCGCGGATTTCCGTCACGTCCGCCCTTTATAATTTAATCTTATACCTTGTTACAATCAAAATGATAAAGGGAGCGCGTCGCCTGCGAATATTCATGAGTTGCGGTTTTGCTTCAATTGCGTGGCATACGTAGGTTCTTTTGTTAGAGTAGATTTTTTGTATAAAATAATACATCAGTCTATACTAACTCACTGTTGCGTAAAGGTCTCCTCTACCGCATAAAGGTAAAATAGGTAATCCACCTCCACCTCGTGGACCTAGTGCGAATTGGCGGAGGCAGATTTGTAGCTAGCTGCTGTTGGAACTTATCAAGCCGCCTTTATAGGCGCCTTGAACCTTGAAGTCTTAAGGCTTTGAGCTCGAATATGAACATGTGAGCCAAACGCTGCTTAATATTGTTGAAAGCTAAAGACAGCGCGGCTGCAAGTTGCTGCTAAGTTGGTAGTAAGGTAGTAATCCCTCGTATATGATAAAGTCAGTGGCAAGCAAGAGTGAAATCCTATTTACTTATACGAAAATGGTCACTAAACATAATTTGGAGCTAATAAATGTCACAGTTTATTTCTACCTCGCGATGGAAATTTGAAAATTGAAGATAAACTTTCGAACACCTCAACATTGGGAGTGAGTGCGATAACCAGGTGTGGCGAGTGACGGGAACGAGGGGGTGCGGGGGCGCGGGAGTGTGCTGGCAGATGCAAATTGTTCGCCAGTTGTCCGTCGGCTCGTATGAGTTAATTCCATCGAGCAAATTGCTCTGTAAATAACGATCTCGCCTGACGGACACGAAATGGTTGTAGTTCGACGCTTATTTTTTCACAATTTTGTCTACTGTTATTAACTGGACCGTTTCAGTTTTTCGCACGAAGTAACTTTAGCCCTATTATGTTTCAATTTCATTGCTATTTATTTAAAATTACTTTTGTACGATGTTGTTAAAATCTCCAACTTTTCATTAAATACATAATTTGGGGTGATCGTCACGTGACCTTTATAAACTCATCATCATCATCATCATCATCTCAGCCTATACTTGTCCACTGCTGAACATAAGCCTCCCCAATCGCTTTCCAGCGTAACCGGTCCGATGCCACCTGCATCCAACGACTTCCTGCGATTTTCACAAGATCGTCGGTCCATCTGGCAGGCGGTCGTCCCACGCTGCGCTTGCCAATACGTGGTCTCCACTCTAGAATCTTTCTGCCCCAACGCCCGTCCGATCTACGCGCTATGTGGCCCGCCCATTGCCACTTCAGCTTGCTAATCTTAACGGCTATGTCGGTGACCTTGGTTCTTCTACGAATCTCCTCATTCCTGATTCGATCGCGTAGAGAAACGCCGAGCATAGCTCTCTCCATAGCTCGCTGAGCAACTCTGAGCTTTTTTAAGAGACCTATTGTAAGAGACCACGTCTCTGATCCATATATCATCACTGGTAACACACATTGACTAAAAACTTTAGTCTTAAGGCACTGAGGTATTTTGGATGAGAAGATGTTGCGCAGTTTCCCGAACGCTGCCCAGCCGAGTTGGATTCGTCGATATAAACTCAGCTCTAGGCATTT
Source organism: Phalera bucephala (assembly GCA_905147815.2). NCBI lineage: Eukaryota > Metazoa > Arthropoda > Insecta > Lepidoptera > Notodontidae > Phalera > Phalera bucephala. The sequence goes on from LR990609.1 coordinate 30,658,719, forward strand.
TACTTTTAAAGAAGGTACTTGTTAGGTGCTGCGTGGTACCAATAAGTGTATCATCAAGTAATATACACTATAATACATCAATTTTCCCACATTAGTTACAACAGTTAGTAAAACACTTCGAATAACTACCAAATATAACTATCCGTTTACATTCTTCCGTCCGTTAAATTTTTCTAAATTTAATTTATCTGCCTGCGATGGTCTAGTGGCAAAGCGCATTGCTTTGTGATCACGAGGTTTCAAATCCTAGGTCGGACAAGTGTAGTTTTTCTAGCGAAAATTTCCCAGTACGATTCCGGGGTCTGAAATTGTGCCATTATGGCAATAGGCTCGCCCCCTATAACATAGGACCTAACATCGTCGGCGAAACGTGGGTGTACTCAGTACACATTTGGCACTCCCGCTTGGGGAATATAGGCACGACGGTTTTTTTTAAATTTACTACTAATTTACCACCAGATCGGAATGCGGCCTCCACGCAGAAGATCCGGCGAGGACATTTAGCGGGCTTGACTCTCTCAATTCTCTTTATTTTTCCCTTCCTAAAATTTTCAATCATATTGTGTTGATACAATGTGTAGGATTCAATTAAATAATTTACGATCTAGCTCCAGTGTGATGCCTTACGACCGAGATATGAGATTAATAATGTTATTTATAAAGAGTGTCTAAAGGATTCCAGATAGACCAGTCCCCAAAAGCAGCACCCGTTCACGATATATGCGATATTTATTCCAAATATAAGTATCCACATTTCGCAAACATCTTCTCAAAGAGATCACATAATAAAACTAATAAAGGGAGCCGCTATTGCCTACACCAGCTACTAGATCGACCATCAAACAATACTCATAGAACACAGTGAAACTAAGTTACTAATTGATAGTTTACAAGTCTCGGCAAGCATACGAATATATAATAATAAAAAGCATTAAGTATACTGTGGCGACATCACCACATGAAGCAACCGTAACGTTGCAATTGCAAGCCGGTCGCGCGCGACCGCCGCAGTTAATTCCCGGAGCAAATTGCTCAGTAAATAACCCGCCAGCGTGACGCACACGTAATAGTTTTCCAATTCGCTCGCTTCTCTTATAATTTCATTGCTTTTTGATGGCGCCGCGTTGTGACTAACGAACCGGCTCTTGATGAATGTTTTATTTCCTGCCACCCGACAGATAGTTACAGGCACTGGTACTGTTGTTGCCGATTGTTCGACTGTCGCGGGGTCAATCGATTATCTGGGGGGAATAGGTACGTACTCATATCAATGCCTTTGTTGTTTTATTTGTAGGTATTGTATCAAAAGGAGTGTCTTCGATGATTGATCGGGTAGCCTTAATCGCTAAAACATGAGTATGTTTGAACAGTATAATGTAATAACGATGTATTTCGTTTGTTGAGTTTTGGAGCTCTACACCTTTTGCATTTTACCGCGGTCAAGTATTTGAAGATATCTGTATAGTAATTGAATTTAAAAGTTCTAAAGACTATGGACCACCAAAATATATTGGTCCAAATAAAATAATCTCTTTTTAAATAAATGAAGGTAAGATATCGTAAAAAGGATTTAAATATATTCAGTTTTAATATGTAAAGGTGCATTAAAATTCATGAATTTCATATTATTCTTTTCATGAAACTGATAAGGTCGTGCGTTATTTTAGCATAAGTCAATAACGTTTATTAATGCAAAGAAAAAAATGCAATTTACGAAGTCTTTTTATATTCGATTATTTTAAAGGTATATTTTAGAATAATAGATTGATGAAAGTCGAATAATTCATGTATCTCTTTAAAGAGTCATAAGTGCCCTCGGTTCTTTGGAAGGTTAAATTAAAATTATTAAGTTTTACGTAGTAATAAGTATACTTGACTAACATTTGTAATAACTATTTGAAGTGTTATCATTACTGCCTCGTACTGTAATAATTATTTAAAGTGTTATCGGCTGCCTCGTTGGTCAGGTGGCAAAGAACATCGCTTTGTGATCACGAGGTCCTGGGTTCAAATCCTTGGTCGGACAAAATGGAGTTTTCTAACGAAAAAGTCAGTATGTGTCTGGAGTTGTGCCCGGTATATGGCAATAGGCTCACCCCCTATTACATGGGATGTAACATCGTTGGCGAAACGTGGGTGTACACAGTACAGCTCCAACCCCGCTTAGGAAAAATAGGTGTGACGGTGTTATCATTATTCTATATTTTTGATCGTAGATTATTACATCTAATACCCACATAGAAAATTACTACGTTCTCGTTTAGACTATTAAAGAGATTAATCAAATTAAGTAATTGGTGGAAATCCTACATCATGTTCACAAACTCAAATAGCTGTTGTATTTCGCATTCGGACTGATTCGTTAATCTATTGTATGTGAGGACATAAATCAATTAGGAACTAGTGTGAAAATATAATCTCTGAGCGATTGTTTGCTATTATTTGGTATGTCAGATGATATGAACAGCAAAACTATTAATGAATTGCTATGATTTAGGTTATCAAAGCAGCTTATGTCACTTTATTTTTTGTGCGTGTATGAAGGAGTTTTGGCAGAAGGGCTTTTACAGCTTCGGACAAGAGAGCTTTGTGTGTGTATAAATGATCTATGCTGTTGGCCGCGGGGCCTTTACAGCTTCTCCGGACAAGAGGGCGAGCGTGCAAACACTACGTTCGAGCTAGAAGGGCAAGGGGGCAACTAGCTCAAGGGCGCCTCAAGGAGGAACGGCCTCGGCTTGGGCAGTCGCTATGGGGGAGGGCGTATACTAGGTGTCTCGCCGTGGTGCTCTGCTCCGGCCGACGGGCAAGGGATTCTTCGACCTCGCCGGCGAGGCCGGTGTCTGATCCTGTGTGCGGTATCTGTATCCGAAAGAAGGGATGTAAGGCCATCGGGAGGGTCGGTGAGAACGTGCCGCGGACGGCGGTAGCGGTTGATAGGAGGGGAGTTGGGTTCGTAGTCGGCGGCGGCTACGATTAGCGGATTACTATGATTGGACGCGTTCGCAAAATATCGGGTTGTCGCCTTTTTATAAAGGCGCGAATAGGTTCGAGATCGGAATGGAGATCGACATTTCGTATGAGCCACGGGGCTTCGACGGCTTTGCGGAGAAAACGGGATTGAACCGTTTGGAGTCTATCGATGTAAGAGCGGGCGGCGTGCCCGAACACCTCACAAGCGTACATCATGATGGGCCGTATACAAGTTTTATAAAGTGTCACCTTATTCCTAAGGGACATTTTACTCCACTTGCAGATCATCGGGTAAAGACGACCGAGGACAGAGGCTGCTCGGTTACGGACTCGCTTGATGTGCTGTCCGAAGGTCATGGTATTGTTTAGGGTGACCCCTAGATATTTGACCTGTTTGACCAAGGGAATAGGTAGGATGAACATGGTCACTTGACCGAGATTACTTCTGGGGTGGCACCTCTGGACAAGAACACCGCAGCGCTCTTGTCCGGGTTCACCTCAATACGCCACTTCCTGAACAAAACCCCTAGGGTATTGGCGGCTGCCTGAAGGTTTCTGGTAATGAAACCCTTATTCCTATGCGAGACAAAGAGAGCAATATTATCCGCGAATAGGGCTAGATGCACCTTACTCGAACGAGGAATATCGTTCGTGTAAAGGCTGAATAGGAGGGGGACAAGAGAGCGTGCAACAAGTACTGCAAGAGAGACTGCACGCTATAGAAATAACGGTAGAGAATAAGACTTCTTTAGAGACTCAAAGTATTAGTAAGTTGGAATCAATACCTTACTGCTGTTCTGATTCTAACTTGCCAAACGAAACGATAGAGGCAACGATAACCATCAACAGGTTTTTTTTTGTCCAAAAATTCCCATTTACATAAAAAATCAGTAGTTAAATGCGATTTATAGACAAAAATTCCAATCACCATCGATGCGGCATCTCAGTGGGGTTCCTGGACTTACCTTTTAAAGCTGTATTTATCATCACGGCGTACAAAATAGGCCCGGTTTATTTCACTTTAATCACCTGAGTGAGGTCTCCTAAGTTAATAAAGGTGACTAATAAATGTCCAATAATCACTTAGCGGCGAATCGCCCAGGTGATTATACTTATGTTTATATCTTATCCTAATATCATAGGTGAAGGTTAGTCCCCCCTACCCAGTAATTAAGTAAGAATCCTCCGCGCCGGCTAATGGCCGCGGCAATAGGCACCCTCGTAATGCTTTCTTTGTCTGCGACATCACCGCGAGGGAGACGAACTCAACTAAATTATGACGAATGTTATTGTACGCCATCTCCACATTAGCGAACGTCTTTGATGATATTATGGTTTTTAGAAGCAATATTTTTAAATGTACTGATTTTATTATCGTCAACGCTTTGTTTTATGTTTCTAACCCCATTGTCAGCGAAACTTTCGTATCATGTATCTATTCAAAATTATATATTTTTTATAACGTAACTCTAGACTAGAAATTATTCTTGCGTCATGGATGCGTTTACAGAAGTTAAGTACACAAAAGTTTGTACCATGCGGGGATCGAACCCGCGATAATTGGATCCAGTGAACTTAACCACTGGACCGAGCCGTCCGTCAACTAATATATTACTGCATGTCTGAAGGTTAAGTAAATTATTGTACGTATATTTGTGATTATTAGATTTTTGCCTACACAAAATATATAACTTTAAATAGAGGTATAAATAGTTTGACTATTCCCGTATTTGAAATAGTTTGACAGCTAAAGTCACTAACTGCATATTTTAAGATCGATTCTTTCGCTAAATTTGTAACGTGCTATTTATTATTAGAAAACTGACAATAGCTGGGTCCGTAGCCAGCAACTTCACCATAGCATCAAGCAAGCTGTGTACGCTGAAATATATATACACCGCCATATTCCGGGCATAATCTACTAATAAATATATAAACGCTTAAATATATTAATTGATATCCATGGAGGAACCTACATAATTACTAGAACATACATCTGGGTTTGTATGACCCTGATGTATATTGCTGTATAGGTCATGTTTTCAAATGAATATGAAGAACTGATTGACGAGCGGCCTGGTCCTAGTGGTTGAGAGCTTGTGTCGCTGAGCCCTAAGGATCGAGCAGTCGCTGGTTCGATTCCGTGTATATGAATTTCATGTTTGTAAACGCACCCACGATACAGGAATAATACCGAATGTGGGGCTACGTTTTTTTAAATAAAGAAAACAGACCAGGTAGGAGTTTTGGGACTCGATGAGACTAACTGGGCCCCGGTGACCGGCGGGTCTCATGAGCGGGTCGAACGCGTCCCAGCGTAGGGCGGGTGGGTCTCCCGGCCGCAGGTTACTCGAAAATAGCCAAGCCACAATGTTTAAGTAGGCCCTTGCCGCCCTGACTTTACAGCTCACCAGTTTTTTTATCACTTGCATACCTTTACGTAAAGAGTGAACGTAATAAATAATGACTTAAATACTCAAAGTATATTTTACTCAATCCCTAGGTCAAGGATACTTCATTCCCGCCTACGGAGCATCTCAATTGTATCAGACAAAATCATAGTAACTACTTAGGCACTACCGAAGTAACTAAGTGGCTACTAGTCTTTAGCACATTATACAAGCGTTTTCTTTATTAAAAATCTTCTATTTATTTCGAAGGCAGTGGGTGCTCGCATTTATTTTAATGAAGAGACCCTAACAACCATTGTTAGGTGCTAAGGTACCTATTGTCAGTTACTGTCTGTAGATCGGAATCGTCAAATTCAACAAGACGAGGGCTAACTTCTTACTAAGGTCTACGTAAGCCTAAAGACACGGCTTTTTTAATATCATAGAAACATAATTGACAAAGATTATTTGTAAATTACACGGTTGATAAAGAGCAGTTGTGACATTTTAATCGGTTTATTTATTTTCATATTTACAGGACGCACTTTGCAATCTGGAGAAGCAAGGGTGCTTAATTACATAATGTAATTAATTGGCCCTTCTGTTACTATGATCCCCTGCTGAATGAATGTACTTTATATTGGGGATAGAGTGCACAAATTGTCAGTCGAGCATTTTTTTATTTCATAAATTTGAGTTTAAAACTATACACAAAGAAGTGAAGACGATTTGCTACTTGAGGGTTGAGCACGAAAATTTTGACTTTAGGGTGACGATAACAACTAATCGTGCTGTTACGTTTACGTTTATTTGGTTAATTTATAGTGCGACAAGGATAGCAACATCAACTCGCTAGCGTCACGCTAACGTCAATCTTTTCGTGTTAAGCTCTCTGGACGTTCTGCTATATAGACGTTGTGATAGTTGGGCCTTTTAGGAAGAGACGAATTGCTTACAATTGGACGTTTTGCATAGTTAGACATTTTGCTACTTTGGTGTATTAAGCTAGAATTGTGTTCGGTGTGATGGCAACAGACTGGCCTTCTGTAACACTGATATTTTATTTTTATATTATTTTATTTTTTAAATAAGGAACAAAACACTGTTGCAAGTTCTGCGTTACATAAAAAAAGAGTAAATTGATACTGGATAAACATATAACTTTGTCCACGGAATAAACTAAAATCCTGTTGAAAAGAAGAGTCATGTGCGCTGGCCGATTAGCATGTATTAAACCGGAAAAAACTCAACAACTAAAGATTGCTACTTCTAGACGAGTTAAGTTAATTAATGATCATCTTTTTAAATTGATACTTTTGTTTCCAAGAGCCGACGTAGTGGGACCCTTACAACAGCGTTAGTTCTGCACCTAGGTGTGTAGAACAAACAGGATGCGCGAACCCCACGCACCATCGCAGTTCTAGGTACAACATAACAAATGTCATTTGTGAGGTCGTTACAGTCAAACTTATTATTACATAAGCCATGAAGCATCATACTCATAAGTAAAATACGCCTAGACTCCAAGCTAAACACCATTTCAAGCCTGAGAGATCTAACGTCAACGAAAAGTGGGTAAACACAGTTTATCTCTGCAACTACCATTTGGAGAATACAGACGTATTTATTTTTTTATATTTTTCCAGATCCGACCACCCTCAACATAGTGACGGTCTGCCTAATAAATTGTGATCGAATCAAAACATAGAGGGTAAAACAATTTGTAACGGAGGCGAATTGAATTACCAGCAAACGTATTGTTTGCGGGTCGTAACTAATAGAACCGACCCGCGACCCGCGACCTGCGACCCGCTACCTGCGACGCGCGACTTAGGTCTTGAGATGGGAGGGGTTGGACACATTAGTTGCTATTCATGTGATCGTATTCAGATACCAAGTTATTAGATCTTATGTGATTTATTGTTAGACAATAGTTCTTGAATGTTATTATGGACCTATTTACGCCATCAATTATTTATGTGAGCGCTATTATAGTCCTTTTCACAAATCATAGGTACGCTGACATTTAGAATTCGACCTTTCTAGAAACATGGTGAGTGTGATAGAATCGGTTGAATATCGTATCGAAAAAATTTATAGTGAAGAATGAATCGATAAAAATAAAAATAAATTAGGAACAAAAAGAGAACAAAATAAAATAATCTCATTATTCATTTACGAATCAAGCCATTGGTCAGAAAAATCGTCTGACAAATCGCTTGATGTGTCGCTTGGGTGTATGATTATTAAAAAATCTATAAAGGTCCCATGTAATAGGAGGCAAGCCTATTGCCATATACCGGGCACAATTTCAGACTCTTGACTCATTCTGGTATTCTTTAAATTTTTGCGACCTATTTTTTTGAACCTCGCAAAGCAATGCGCTTTGCCACTAGACCAATGAGGCAGTCATGCGTAACGAGGCTGGTGATGATGATACCCATGATAGTGTATATTATAACATAGAAGCTATTTCGCGTAGGTATAACAATACTCCCGTCCATAAGACAGCCTTTCTCTCGTCAGCTCGGCAGCTCGAGGAAAGTAGTGTGTTTAGTTAGGACAGTTAAGCACCGCCGACAAACTGCGTAATCCGGCGTAAGTACGCGACGACACTATTACTCGAGTTATTTATGTTGTACTACTGGCGGCTTAAGCGATACTCGCTCCTATGGCCTTGTTTATATAGTCTATATTACGTTTGTAAGTGGATAGGTGTTTAATTGTAAGTACTGCATGGTTGAGGAATGCCATGTGGTTACCAAATTGTATTTATTGTAACTAGTTTCGGACTAAGCACAAATTAAATTTACCAGAAACGAGACAGATGGACTGATTTTTGTTAGAAAATAGCTGAATTGATTTCTATAGTATTTATATAATTCATTGTATAGTGATGTGTGTATGTATTAATCCAGTCCATCTCTCATACACAAATTCACGCATATAACCCTAAACGGAAATGCAGCAGAAGTAGGGAGTCCATGAAATAGGGGGCCAGCCTATTGCCATTATAACGCGCATAATTTCAGATCCCGGACTGATATTGGATTTTTTTCGATAGAAAAAGTATACTTTGTCCGACCGAACATTCGAATCACGAACCTCGTGATCTCTATGCGCATCATACGCCACCAGACTAACGAGGCAGTCAGAGATGTATGCTTTTTAACTGACTTCAAAAAGGAGGAGGTTCTATGTTCGGTTGTATGTATGCTTTTTTTTATGTATGTTCACCGATATTTCCGTCAGTTGTGAACCGATTTTGATGATTCTTTTTGCATTGGGTTCAATATAGCTCCAAGGTGGTCCCATTTCAATTTCATTGGTATTGGACCTTGGACTTTGAAGATACACCAGGGAACTCCTTAACGACAAACAATAGAAATGAGCAAATTGACACAATATGGGTGTTACGTCAATCCTATAGGTACCCTACTATAGAACTAAGCAGAATGTTAACCGACTCCATAAAAGGAGGAGGTTCATAATTCCTCTGTGTTTTTTTATAACTTATTTGCTTATGAACCGATTTGGATGATTCTTTTTCCACTGGATTCAATATAGTTTCAAGGTGGTCCCATTTTAATTTTATCAGTATTGAACCTTGGACTTTGAAGATACACCAGGGAACTCCTTAACGACAAATAATACGAATGCGTAGATTCAGATATTATGGGTATTACGTCAATCCTAGAGGTAGCCTACCATAGAACTAAGAAGAATGTTAACCGACCGACTTCGAAAAAGTAGGAAGTTCATAATTCGTCTGTATTTTTTAATTTGTAATTTCTTTGCTTATAAACTGATTTTGATGATTATTTTTGCATTAGGACCGGCATAGCTCCGTGATTCGATCCAATTTAAATTTTATTGGTATAGGACAATGGGCTTTGAAATACACCAGGGGTTTCCTATACGGCAAACAGCATGAATGTGAAAATTATGTTATTATGAGTTTTATATCAATCTTGTAGGTACCTCACTGTATAAATAAGTAGGATAATACGAGTATAAAGGAGGTATATAAATAATAATAATTAATTCACTCATCGCAAAACATAAATATTTGAAGTCGGTGCCACGTAACCGACTATACCAATCAGCACCGACTTCAAATATTTATTTTTTGCTTTTTAACTCGGTTTTCCTTTTTTTAAAAAGCTTTTATTTAAATGCATACAAAGAGGTTCTTTAAATAACGTACCTTTTGGTTCAGAACTAAAAGAAGATCATGTCTAATACTAAACTATTATAAGACAACTAGTGCTGTGAAGGAACCCAAAATTCTAATTTGTGACACGTGTCCTGTGACCGGAGGCTAAGTAGCATAACTCGCAATAAAAGTAGCACAGACGTACCATTGTCAAGTTCGTCATTAAAACGACATTAGAAGGTTGTTTGTCATTGTCATAAGTTTGAATCACATTCCCATTCGCTTGAAGTATTGCTGTCGCATTTATCATTCGGTTTGAACTTTGGAATCAACGACGAACTTGTGTATGTACGGCTATTTTGCGATTGGAACTCCTCTAAGGGTTTGGCAGAAACAGACTAGCGTTAGCGTAAAGTTATTGGAAAAGTGCGCTGTCACGTTCATTTTTATTTGGTAGATTGGTAGTGTAAAAAGGATGGCATATCCACTCGATAACTAAATGAACAGAGTGCTTAACACGAACAGATTGATGTTAGTCAATCTGTTCGTGTTAAGCACTCTGTTTCATTCGAACAGTATTTGGCAGTTGCGTACTAAAATAGGTCACATTTTACTACGGAGACGCCGGAGATAAGAAAATTAGCAGTTTCATAAGTTTTGATCAAACAGATGAACGTTTTGAACAAACCTATTTTTTTTATATTTAGTTTTTTAGTAACTCACACATCCACAAGAGTTTGCAACTTGGAAATGATTGGAATGGTGAATTCAAATGGACGAATGAGTGTACTATGATATATGGATGGAACCATTTATTGGATTTAAACTGATAGAGGGGCCACAACACTACTCGGATAATAGAGCTACAAGCTACGTGCTATGGACTAAGCGGCTACGGCGTAGTGCACCGTAGTCACTACGCAGATATGCTACGTGATTTCATATTTTATTTAAATGACAGTTTTTTTACCTTTTATAAAAATGCTGTTATATATAGTTCTAACATATATATAATTAAAAAATAGTTTTTTTACATACATTTTACTCCCAACAAAAACTACTCTACCAAATGAAATAAAACTATTTTACGGATTTTATCGCGGTTTATTTTTTATTTTTAGATCCCGACGTTTCGAGTGCTTTGCAGGACCCATGGTCACGGGAGGGATTGAGGTGCTAGACGTCCAAAAGGCATAGTTGTTCCGGGGTACCCTCAAACTTCTTAATTATTTTTGTTGTTGTTGGTCCGATCTACGCAGAATGCTCACGGTGTCTTGAGGTCTTGCAGTGTTATGCTTGGTTTTGGATTTGATTATATTAATTACCGGATCCCAAGACGATGGAAGCACCCAGCCATCTTTTCTATTGAAATTAGGATGTTTTTTAATTTCAATAGCCTCGCGAACCATCCTTGGTAGGAATCGGTGTTCTTTTACGAGGATTTGTGGTCTATCAAATCTGATGTTATGGCGGGTGCGGTCAAGTACATGTTTACAGACTGCAGACTTCTTTGAGCGACGGAAAAATGAACCGCAATAAAATCAGTAAAATAGTTTTATTTCATGTGTAATATTCGCGTAAATCTAAGAACTCAATATATTCTACCAAAGACAATACTAAACTATTAAAAAAAAATATTATTTATATTTGCCAGAAATTAGGCCGATACAAGGGTCCACACATAGGGCATTCCATAATCGGATAAAGAGGCTAATTCTACCCCTTTTCCTATTTAAAGTAATGAGGTCTGTGTATGCAAATATGTGCGTGGGCCGCGGACAATACGCAGTCCCGTCACGGAGGGCAATTCGGGAATTTGAAGCGGCAGTGAGGGGGAGGGAGTATAAGGGGGGGTTCTCCCGGTGGTTCTATTATTGCTGATTATATCCGTAAACAGCCTTTGAGATATGTATTCTGTGTGGTGCCTTTTTGTAAGCCGATGCTTGCGGCTGTTGTATGTTGGGGATATATAAGAGCTTTAAAGGTGACATTGCTAATGTTTTACGTATTATTATATTATTAATTTGCCCCGTGGTTCCCGGCTTAAAATAAGACCAACCCATCTCATCCCATTGGGTGTCGTACAAGGCGACTAAGGGAAAACTAGGGAATGGGCAGCAGCGTACCCTTAACCTTACACGATCAAAACCAAGCGTAACGAGTATAGCAAACCCCCCCCCATAATTATGATAGAAAAAAAAACAGGCCTCAAGTCCCCGGCGGTCCTGTTCGTCCTGGCCACAGTAGCAGCCATGGTAATGACAGGACAAGGGGTGCGAAGAATCTCCGGCAGAGATTCGGCTAACACCAACAAAGGAAATTGGCCCTGGTGACATACAACGCACGCACGTTGAGGACAGATGAGAAGCTAGTTGAGCTAGAAGAAGAGATAGACAAGTTGCACTGGAGTATAGTTTATCAGAGGTCCGAAGAGAGGACGAGCATCCGGCAACTTGTTTTACTACCTGGAGGGCGAACAGCAGTCCCAAGGTGGTGTCGGGCTTATTGTCTACAAGTCACTCATAATCAACGTTGTGTCCATTAGTAGTACGTCAAGCAGGGTAGCGTACCTGATACTCAGAATATCTAAAAGATATTCTCTGAAGGTCGTACACGTCTACGCACCGACCTCGGCATACTCAGATGAGATCGAAGTTATGTATGAGGACATCAGTAGAGCCATACTAGGAAGGATCAAAAAGTAGTGAGAACGACATACTCCTTGGTAAAAAAAAAACTACTGGCTGGCATAGCTCAGATACATATTTGTCATATTAATAAAAAAAACATCTTCGAATCTCTTTTGATTTTTTCTGAATGTAGTCATTTGTTTGTTTCGTGTCGGAACGTGTTCTCGAAAATGGAGAAAAACGAAGGGCGAGCCGTTATTAAATACCTCTGTTTAAAAAAGTTACGACGCTAGATATTCATCGCGATTTGGAGACATCATTAGGAGAGTCTGCTCCGCCGTACTCCACTGTCGCAAGGTGGGCTTCTCAATTTCGAGTAGGGAGAACGAGCACGGAAGACGAACATCGTTGCGGCCGTCCATCGACGTCAGTCACCCAAGAAAATGTTGCGAAAGTCGAGAAAATTGTATTGAGCGATCGAAGAGTTACCATCCGATACTTAATTCAAGAAATGGCCATTTCATATGGAAGTATTCAATCCATATTGAAACAATCTTTGAATATGAGAAAAGTCTCCGCAAGATGGGTGCCGAGAATGTTAACCGACAGTCAGAAACAAAATCGACTTGACATTTCGAAGATATTGTTGGACAAGTTTCAAGAAGATTCTGAAAACTTTTTGTCTCGTTTCGTAACAATGGACGAAACATGGGTCCATCATTTTGATCCCGAGACAAAAAAGCAATCTTCGCAATGGAAACGGTCATCATCACCGACCCCGAAGACGTTTTGTATCGTGGCATCGGCTGGTAAGGTTATGGCCTCAATATTTTGGGACTCAGAAGGAATATTGTTAATTGATTACCTGAAGCGTGGAACCCCTATTACAGGCCAATATTATGCAGCTTTAATTCCCAAGTTGAGGAATGCCATCAAATAGAAAAGGAGAAGGAAACTTCGAAGGGGCGTGCTGTTTCATCACGACAATGCACCTGCGCACAGGTCGGCAGTTGCGATGGCTGCCATTCAGCAAGCTGGCTTCGAATTGGTTGACCACCCCCCTTATTTACCAGATCTGGCGGCTAGCGATTTTTATCTGTTCCCCAAATTGAAAAAATATTTAAGGGGAAACAGGTACGAAGACGATAACGAGGTGATGGATGCCGTGGAGAGCTTTTTGCAGGACCAAGACTAAACTTATTTTGTGAAAGGGATTGAAGCCTTGGAAAAGCGCTGGACTCGGTGTGTAGAGAGACACGAAAACTATGTAGAAAAATAAATTATTAAGTTATCAATAGTCATTATATTCTATCTCATTCTCACTACTTTTTGATCCCTCCTCGTACATACTTCCAAAGCACACTTTACAGTGGTTATGGGTGACTTCAATGCGCGGCTGGGCAAACGAGGTGATGATGAGATGAAAGTGGGGCAATTTGGATATGGGCAGCGGAAACCTAGGGGTCTGAGGCCGTCCAAATTTCTGAAAAAAGAGGGACTTTTTATTATGAACTCTTTCTTCCAGAAGCCGCCTCATAGGAAAAGGACTTAGATAAGCCATAATGGTTCCACTCAAAACGAGATAGACTTCATCATGAGCACCAGGCGACAAATATTTACAGATATCTCCGTGATTCACAGGGTAAAAACAGGCAGTAATCACCGAATGGTCAGGGGCACATTAAATATTAATATCAAAATGGAAAGATCGCGTCGGATGAAGTTTACGCTTCGAACTTGTAATGCATATATCCAAAACCCCGAGAACTTTCAACTCGAATTATCAAACCATTTCGAATTGCTAGACAGCTAGGTGGTAGATACTGTCCATACAGTCGGGTCTAAGTATTTCAAGCCCCACCCTAAAAATAGGCCCCAAAAACTATCCGACTACACCTGGGACCTCATGGCTGAGCGACGTTCCATGATGCTCCAAACTTCGGATGATGCTAAGTACTATAGGCAGCTCAATGGACATATATTGAAGTCCTTGCGACCCGATATACGGTCTTTTAATAGGAGACGTATTGAGGAGACCATAGAGCAAAACAAGGGCTCCAAAGTGTTCGCAAGAGTCACGTCTATTGGGCAAAGCCAGTTGACAAAGCTGAAGACGGAGGACAAAAACATAACGTCGAATAGATCAGAGGTACTCAGGGAGATAGAGAGGTTTTATGACCAGTTATATACCTCAGTAGCTGAAACTGTTGTTGATTTAGTAAAAGACCCAAGAGCCAAGCTAACCCGACACTATACTGAAGATATACTGAAGATATCCCGGACATCAGCGTGTACGAGATAAGGATGGCTCTCAAACAACTTAAAAACAGGAAAGCGCCGGGCGAAGACAGAATTACCGCAGAGTTTCTGAAAGCGGGTAGAACGCCGGTACTTAAATTCCTTCAGAAGTTTAATTCTGTTTAATTCTGTCTTGCTTGAAGAAAAAACGCCGGAAGCATGGAACAGGGGTGTGGTGATACTGTTTTTCAAGAATATAGGACCATCACACTGCTGAGCCATGTTTATAAGTTGTTTTCGAGAGTCATCACGAATCGTCTCGAACGCTGGCCTGAACCTCGCCTCCCGAACGAGCCGGTTTTCGAAAAGGTTTTAGTACCATAGACCACATACATAAGCTGCGGCAGATTATACAGAAGACTGGTGAGTATAATCAGCCACTATGCTTGGAGTTTGTGGACTATGAAAAAACCTTCGATTCGATCGCGACTTGGGCGGTTCTTAGATCTCTCCAGCGATGCCGCATTGACTATCGGTGCATCGAAGTGTTGAAGTGCTTGAATAATAACGCTACCATGTCAGTCCGAGTACAGGGGCAGTACACGAATGCGATCCCCATAAAAAGAGGAAAGACAGGGAGACGTCATTTCTCCGAAACTGTTTACGGCCACCTTGGAGGACGCCCTCAAGCTCTTGGAATGGCGAGGGCTTGGCATCAATATCAATGGCGAATACATCACTCACCTTCGATTTGCTGACGACATTCCTGTCATGGCGGAAGCGCTGGAAGATCTAGGACGAATGCTCAGTGACCTCAACAGAGTATCGCAACAAATGGGTCTAAAAATTAACACGGACAAAACGAAAATGATGTTCAATATCCATGTCGTACCCACCGCACTCACCGTTGGGAACTCTACTCTTGAAATTGTCGACGAATACATTTACCTGGGACAAGCAGTCCGGTTAGGTAGGTCCAACTTTGAGAGAGAGGTTAATCGACGAATCCAACTCGGCTGGGCACTGTTCGGGAAACTGCGCAACGTGTTCTCATCCAAGATGCTTCAAAACTAAAGTTTTTAGTCAATGTGTGATGACATACGGATCAGAATGAACGGTTTCTTACAATAGGTCTGATAAAAAAGCTCAGAGTTGCTCAGCGAGCTATGCTCTCGTTATGCTCGGCGTTTCCCTACGTGATCGTATCAGAAATGAGGAGATTCGTAGAAGAACCAAGGTCACTGACATAGCCCGTAGGATTAGTAAGCTGAAGTGGCAATGGGCGGGCCACATAACGCGAAGATTGGACGGGCGTTGGGGCAGAAAGATTCTAGAGTGGAGTCCATGTGTTGGCAGGCGCAGCGTGGGACTTCCACCTACCAGATGGACCGACGATCTTGTGAAGATCGCAGGAAGTCGTTGGCTGCAGGTGGCATCCGACCGGCTGCGCTAGAGAGCGATTGGAGAGGCCTATGTTCAGCAGTGGACAAATATAGGCTGATATGATGATGATGATATTAATATTTTGGACAGGGACAAGATTTAAAATAGTAGTATACGTATTTTATGTTAAATAATCACTTGCTTACATACATAAAAACAACAAACACCGAAAAAAACAATACGCGAAAAACTGAATAGGTTTCGAAAGAATGAGCATTAATATCATCGAAGATTAAAGTTACAGTACACTCTTAACAAATCGGCCAAGACAATTACTAAAGCGCGTATATTTTTATACTATTACAAGTCTAATGGCTCGGTACCGAAAAAAACTATTAGAATTATTTACAAGCAACCAAAAACCCGGCTCATAAAACGACCTACTCCACGGCCCACAATTTATCCGAAACAAACGACCGCCTTCCCCCATCACTTCAATTGCCGTTGCGCTTCCTCAGCCGTTCTTTTCGGATCGCATCCAATCCATTGCGCAAGGTGTTGGCGCGGCGCCAGCGGCCGCCAGCGCACAGCCAGACTGTGGCGCGCTGCAGGCGTTTGGCTCGTTTGTCTCTCGAGCCGTTCCAATCGTAAGCGATCCGCTTTTTAACGTGGTAACGGGCGAACAGGACGCGGTATTTATGGGTCGCTCGGTTAATAGGTTTAGGAAAAATTGGGTTAACACTTGTTTTTAGTGCTTCTTAGATATCTAAGTCTTTGTGAGTATTTATTTGAGCTTTGATGGTTGTTGGTCATAACATTTATAACCCTTAATCACCTTTTGGTCCTCATTTGTACGAGCGCTTTCTTTTCGCGCGTTAATAAAGCTAAAAAACTGAAATATATAGTATAACATATTGAAATAAGTGGCAAAAAGTACAGTTTTCTAAAGCGCTGACAGTGCTTCAAAAACTCGCGTAGAAAAAGCACTCATACTAGTGGGCTTACCATAGACCACCTAGAATAGAAAGTTGTAATTATTTCGAACGGAAATTCCGCTTACTCATATTACGAAATCACGAAATTACTCTAGTAGAACATATAAAGTTATAGGATTACTATTTTTATTAAAATGCCACTGAAAAAACATTTTATTTGGCTTCGTGTCAGTTTGTACAAAACTATCAATGCTGGTCAAAACTTGAATAAGGGAGTCGATATGATTCAGTATGAGTCAGTGGAAATACGTGCACTTTGTCGCAGTGCTTGGTGTGTATAATAATGGTATAATAGCTAAAACACGACGTTAGCTACCTGTCAATATGAATTTTAAATTGGTTATGACATACTAAACTCGATAGTGGAGTCACCGGCGCCGTCATAGATAATATACTATTGGCGCCGTGCTAGCAAACAAGTCAGACTTGCCTGGCGACTATGCCAGAAAAGTAACTACAAATTGTTGATACCTGGCTGAGTGGTAAATCCTAATAGTTTATCGAAAGATGTTGTCAGATCACGCTGCTCCAAGGCCCCCCCCTTCCCATCCCCCTTACCTATTCCGAATGTTTAAGTACAACACAAAACATCTCTCCATCTATCTACTATAACTGCCACTTACCAAATCACCTCACAAGATTGAGATTGAACCCACACACGTCACTCAGTTGTTCCGTGTGATGACGTCAGCCGGCCACGGCATTTGTAATGCACGCCCGGGATATTTCTTTCGCGAAAACACATTTATAATTTGTGCGGGTTAGCGGGCGAGCCGCTCGCACCTCTAATCTGGGGTATTTGTCACCCCCAGGGAGCTCAGCACTTGCACGAGGCGAAAAATACACTCGCCGGTTTGTGTGTATTACTTAGCTTCTTTGTCTTTCAAAAAGTGTTAGGAGATATCTAAATGTTGACGTAAGTAGAACTATTTAGTAACTACAAATGTTGTTAATAGAATTTTGTGAGTGGAACAGAGAGAGTTAACATCTACATGTAAGCTTTTAAATATTATAGGAGACGGTCGTTTTTTATCTGTGAAGCCAAAAGAAGACTTATTTTAAATGTAGTCTCACATTAGGTTTTATTCCTGTGTCGTGGGTGCGTTTACAAACATGAAATTCGCATACACAAACACCCAGACCAAAACAAATATTTGTGGATCAAACAAAGTTTTATCCCGGTTGTTAAAAGGGTCGAACCCGAGACAACACGATCCAGCGAGCTGAATAACTTACGCTCTTAACAACTGCAACAAGCCGTCTGTATTTGTAAGCTTCCTGTTATTCTATAACCAGTATCACAAAACTTACAAAATAACAATGGAGGTCATGACCTAAAATAAATTGGCACAAATGTAAATATTCTGAATACTAATTATTGCTCTTGGCAACCGCAACTGAACTCCAGTTCGACCTACCATTTCTTTCAATTCATATTATATTTTGTCCACTTTAGCTTGGAATTATATTAACACCTGTAACATTCACTATCTACTTGGTAATATGGCTCTGAATACTTTTCATATTAAATTTCCTAACAACTTCACATACAAAGCATAACGCGAGCTTCCAACAAACTCACATTATCTTCAATGAATAACCATAATCACAGAATGAAAATAATGGATCATAATTTCCTTTGTTTGGCGCATCCTTCGTTTCGTTGCTCTGCGGCACACGCGGGCTTTGTTCTCATTGTTTTTATTTAATTACGCGGCCACCGGCTAAACAAGAGTAATTCGATTACACAACAAAGCTGGGAAAAAATTGAATCGAGCGTACAGCGGTACCGGGCCACACGGGCGCTGCCGGCGGCGCGCCGCCACGGTTAATTCAATACAAGATCG
Organism: Phalera bucephala; assembly: GCA_905147815.2. Classification (NCBI taxonomy): domain Eukaryota; kingdom Metazoa; phylum Arthropoda; class Insecta; order Lepidoptera; family Notodontidae; genus Phalera; species Phalera bucephala. Next base: position 30,677,328 of record LR990609.1, read on the forward strand.
AGAGAGAAGCTTTTAGGGTGGACCATTATTTACTGCGGATTAATTCTCACGAATAGAAATGCCAGATTAAGCTACTAAAAAATAGAACTTGGGACTTGAAATAATAACAATTGAAGGGAAATCCTTATTCAAATCATGGCGGTTTAAGTCTGTAGAGCTGCGGGTTATTCTTTTTGTAGACGATTCTGCTCTAATGCTAATCACAGTTTTTATGGTACGTATCACAGAAATATGTGACCAGGCACTTAAAATAATCCTATCGCTAAGTTATTTAAAAGTCTTCAACATTTATTGTTGGCTCAAAAATAAATAACATAAATTTAAAAAAAGCAGGATAACTTCTGTTAAAAGAAGCGTTACAGACCGTAACACCAACCCGCAATGGTTCGCGTCACAGCGAGCGAGGGCATTGTTACAGCCACGGTATGGTGGGCCGACAGCAGCTTTGTTGCGAGCTCCCAGCTTCAATGCCCGGGGAGTCTTAATTACCTACAGCACCCAACAATCATAAAAAGGTTTTTATGTATACCTTTATTGTATTGTATATGAAAAGGTTTTTCAGAATTGGAGTAGGTTCTTGGCAATTGCTACTGTCTAGTACCCTGTGCATGACTTCGCGTGATAATTTGAGAAGGATTAAATAAATATTTTTATATTCACAGCGCCTACATATTAGTTCGATCCTTCTCACACTATCCTTACAGAAATTATATAATTGTTACTTTTTGCGTTTATCCGTTTTTTATACGAACATGCGTCAATTATGTCTTGATTTCACAATCTCGTAAACAGTCTAAATATTTGAATGTATATCTCAGGTAGGTTTATTTTCAGTGCAACTGTTTTGCGTTAATTTAAATCCAGTCTTGAGGTAAATTCAGCTCGGTATTGAGTAGTCCTGAAACGAAATCACACCCAAAATTTCAGTTCAGAAATGTTGGTATTTATGGCGCTGACATTCGTGCTATATGACTGTACTTACAAACGACACTGCTGCGGCAAACATAGCATGTCGTACAGGACATGTCATTGGCTGAACTGGTCGTTAAGGTACGGTCTACAAAATATTTTAAATGTTTCCTTTTTAATATTTTGTACCTAATATGAGTCCCTGACACTCGAAATAAATGAACTTTAATTTATTTTTATTTATTTATATATCCGACGACATGACATATGAATGTGCGCTCGAACTAATCACGAACGCAAACCCGCGTTCTATTTGGACTACTCTTTCAAACATAGTATCTAAGCCTTATAGAATTTCCTGTAATTAAAGACCAAATAAAGCTCTACAACCTCACCAGGTACATCGAGACAATAGAAACAGACAACAGAACGAGACAAATGGTCCGACAATACAAATATTTCCCCGTCAACAAATCGCCGCGCTCCCGGCCGATACGTCGGAGGACTATTTGACGAAGGCTCGCGTGATTGAAGCCACAACATTGCGACCGACTTATAAATAAAGTTAGCGGCGCGTTAATGAAGGAATTAAAAGTTAATTAGTTGTGCCGCACGCAACCGATGGACGTGTGATAGCGGAGGCATGATAGCCACGAAGAATTTGTATACTTCTTAATTTTGGAAGAATGTGGGGTTCCATTGTGCAAGGTAAAATCGACTAATGAGATAGTTAAGTACATTATTATTGACTTATGAGTAAAGAAACAGAAGTTAATTGGATCCAATTTCCGGTACACATTGTAACGGAGATATCGAGCATATTTCCGTTACAATGTGTAGCTTGATTCCAAGTAATAAAACAATAGTGACGATAAAATAGTTGACTGATCAGAAGTCTTAGCACAAACAGATTAGACATTACGTAACGTTGTCCAGAAGGCATGCCGTCACGTTCATATTTGTATACTAAAATTTTAGTGTTGAATTGTCATTTCACTTGGATCACGTCAACCTGTTCTTGCACTCTAATGTCCTTGTTATGTAAGGTTAGTACAGAATATCGCAGGTACGACCTTTAAGTAAAGCTAAGTTGCCAGAGAAATTAAGGAGACATTAGTGCACCGACTGGTTAATGTCATGTTAATGTACACGAGCTCTTGATATAAACTGATGCAGTACGGTAATGTATCGTAGCGGGAGCGCAGCTGTGTTAACTTGTGCTCCCCGCCGCGCCAAGTAAACCAATAAATTAAGCTCAGATCAACTTGAATTACTGGACTGCACCACTATGTGCTGAGAACACATCGGCGCCGAAACAACCCCAACATTATACACGTAAAGTTCATTATCGTACTTACTAATGGAAAGAACTAGACAATACCAGATTTGTGTTATTAGAACCGTGCGGTTCTGTTATTAGAGTCGGTTTTTGCTAGTCCTAGCGTGTTCCAGGGTGTTTATTGTGGAAATATGCTAAGTGCCGAGATAGTGCGGCCGTGGGCGCATTACGCCGCGATCGTAAACTGGCCCCCGCCCAGCTATTGTGCCTACAACTTTTGCGGTCAGCGACTACATATTGCTCGTTACCTCACACACTAATCTTAACCTTAAGATAGAGGTGGAAAGTTTGGATTTGGGTAGAAAGGTGTAGAACAAATTTGGCTTCAACTATAAATAGGAGAGTCTATCGTTTTGCGAGCAGGGCAAGGAAACTCAAGCCTCAGAGGCGGCAACTCAAACATGCTCTAAGTTGGCTCTGTGTAGCTCGACGCTTGCCGCATAGCCTGGTTTGTAATCACGGATAAACTGACTCTGTCGGAGTAGTTACCGTGGAACTATGGAGAGTTTACTCTTTTCTTTGTTAAACTAGTTTGGTAAAATCTGATTGAACGCGCGTTTTCCGGGAAACATTATTATTTGCTAAGAATGATTGTGACTTGTAGTGACTAAAGAAATACCAACCTTATTGAGGACGGAAAAATATAAATACACCGTCACGCCTATATTCCCCAAGCGGGGGTGGCAGAGGTGTACTGAGTACACCCAAGTTTCACCGACGATGTTAGGTCCCATGTAATAGGGGGCGAGCCTATTGCCATATACCGGGCACAATTCCAGACTCCGGACTCGTACTGGGAAGTTTTCGTTAGAAAAACTTCATTTGTCCTACCTAGGATTTGAACCCAGGACCTTGTGGTCACAAAGCGATGCGCTTTACCACAAGACCAACGAGGCAGTTAGTGAGGACGGAAAAATATATACGCCAATTATCTCACTAGGCAATATATCGTTTTTAGAAAATTTGATGAGGCTTTTATTATACAAACATTAATAGTTATTAAAACGTTTATGAGCTACCAATATTAAAGGTTTCGACGGACGGCTTGGCCCAGTGGTAATGAGATTGAATAGCTCCACCCACTGGATTGTAGTCGCGGATTCGATTCTCGCATGCGACAAATCACAAAGCGATGCGCTTTGCCACTAGAACAACGAGGCAGTTATTGAGGACGGTAAAATATATACGCCAATAATCTCACTAGGCAATATATCTATCTATCTATCTATAACCTCACGCCAGATCCCTTGCGGGGTAGGCAGAGAGTACAGAGTTCCAACAGGTTCTTTCCTTACATACCTCTCTGGCTTCCTCGACTCTCATAGTTCTTCTCATACACGCTCGCCGGTTACGGAGACTCTTGACTTTTAATATATCGTTTTTAGAAAATTTGATGAGGCTTTTATTATACAAAAATTAATAGTTATTAAAACGTTTATGAGCTACCAATCTTAAAGGTTTCGACGGGCGGCTTGGCCCAGTGGTTATGAGATTAAATAGCTCCACCCACTGGATTGTAGTCGCGGATTCGATTCTCGCATGGGGCAAATCTTTGTGTGACCCATAAATATTTGTTTCGGTCTGTACATGTAAATTTCATGTTTGTAAACGCAGCCATGACACAGCATTAATTCCCAGTGTGGGACTACGTTTTTTTTAAATAACGACTTATTTATAAGCGATACTATAATCCACTGGTACGAATGCTTCGTCTGTACAATGATTTAGCCAAGTCCAATAACAGCCTCGATATTTTTTAAATTTCATTTGCAAAATTTAATAAAATTGTCAAAGATATCATTTATACATACATATATTATATATATCATTCATACATAATGTCATGCTGTGTAATATTTTGTTACCCATCTTTATAAATAATGTGTTTTTATATAATAAGATGTGTACCTGGTTCTGTGTCTATTCTTGGATAATGTGTTTACTTCTATCTTATTATTTTATTTTTGTGTTTCGTTAGTTGCTTAATTTTATTTAGCTGAATGCACATGTTTTGGATTACAATCCAGATCTATTTTATTACTTAGAACTACGTGTTATATTTGATTGTAATCTGTGTAGTGTCAAAATAAAAATAAAATAAAATAGATACATTTGTATTAGAAAATAACATATACAAAAATTACATCTTCCATTGGCACGGTTTACTAAAAACAAATGGTATTGTATTATCGAATTGAGATATTTATTACATACCAAAGACCATGACAAAAAAATCTCGTTATTGAGAGCATCAAGTAGAGATCAGCAAAACAAGATATTTGGGTTAAGAGGCCGGTTGATTCCGGCCGTGATATAATATACACACATAATCATGTTGACGGTGGAAACGCAAGAAGCAGAATAATACTGCTAATGAAAATTGATATCAGGAGGAAAATGCTCGGTGCCCTGCCGACTATAAATAAAATATTATTCTGTTGCGAACGTTACTCAATTAAGACTGTAGATAATACTATTGCACGGGTAATGGATTATTTATTTAGGATTACTGGCAATTTGTGATCATTATTTTACCATCCTCGCGTAGTAACATTCATGTACTTAAGTACCGATGAGTAGAATAGTCACTCATTCTATTCTTTTATACTAAAAAGGTGTCTGAAGTGATATTAAAGTTACATCTAATTATATATTTTAATGAACGTAGGTCGTTAACATTGTATACTTACTTTTTCAATAGTCTCCGAGCCTTACAAGCAATTAATATTAATATGTATTGACTGCCTTGTTGGTCTAGTGGCAAAGCGCATCGCTTTGTGATCACGAGGTCTTAGGTTCAAATCCTAGGTCGGACAAGTTGTTTTACTAACGAAAACTTCCCAGTATGAGTCCGAAGTCTGGCACTGTACGGCAGTACAGTACTTGTGCCCGGTGTATGGCAATAGGCTCGCCCCCTATTACATGGGATCTAACATCGTCGGTAAAACGTGGATGTACTCAGTACACCTCTGCCACCCCCGCTTGAGAAATATAGGCCTGACGGTTTAGCCTTAATATATATACCTACAGGGCTCCAAAATGAACATTTATGTAAACGTTGCATGGACTTTACGTTAACTAAATTTATTTATTAAAACTACAATAACGGAAAATCAAAACTATCCCATTAGATGATAAAAAATCGCAAGATTTTCAAATAACTGTAACTAATAATAATCTGTAACTTATATCATTTATAAAAATCGCAAAGAGTTTGATACGAATTAAACTATTTCTGCCCGCCACAACTCAGATAGAAAAAGTCTGACGTGAATCAAATTCTCTGCGATTTTTTGATATTCACGTAACTGACAACGATCTACGCCGAGCCTTATCTCTGCAACTAACCTCGCACCAGCTTTAACGGCTATCGGAGCTCCATCACGAACGTGTGAGATAGCACATTAACGAACCAGTCTAACCTGAACCTCGGACAACAACCACCGCTCTGTTTACACACCTTAACACTCATGAAATAAAGGTGAAGTTTGAACAGCAGATGGCCGGCAAGGATTTTATAGAGGGCAAATAGCATTGTCCCGCAGAATGTGTAAGTAGTCGTAGCGCGAACTAGGTGACTTTACTTTTAATAGTTTTGTGTTTGGCTAATAGGTGCCGCGCGCCGAGAGGACGATGTTTCGTGCAGACAGGACAATTATACTACACGATATTTTGGGTCGGATTTGTAGGGTGGGTGTGTCATACTGGACGGTCGTCATGTTTGTCTTGGCTGCAAATTTTCACATTAACCAATCGATCATTTTACTTAAAAAAACTTGCATATTTTGCCGGTTACAATGTCTTCGAAGCCTTTATATTTTTTATTCCTTATGCCCAAAACCATGCCTGTAAACAAACGGACTTTCAATAGCACACTGATAGAAAACTAAAAAATGTACGGGGATGACATTATACCACAAAAAGTCACGTGGTCAGATAACAATGCACTATCAATTGCGGCAAGAGAATAGAAACGGAGTTTTGGCGGGAAGTCGAAGAGTGATGTAGTCAATTTGTATTAATTTACAAAACGCGTTTTTTCGAATAATTAAATGTAATATTTGTGGAATATTCAATATTATTTATTCTTATATGTGAATAAGTGAAGGCAATTGAAACATAAAAACGGCCGTCGCAATGGGCATTTAGAGTATCCAGCGCTTATCAATTTCATTATCTTCGTTGTTAGTTCATCGGGGGGTTGAATTTATTTAGAAAAGTTAAATCTTACAAACACGATTATGCATCTCATTGGACATTGGCAAATACACTTAAAATTTGTGTGAAGCTATAACTAAAGGAGAAGAAGAACATAATAGAAACAAAAGTCATGGTACTTGGCTAGGGCTTGTTAAGTTTATGAAACACTTTAAAATAGCGATAGACTCGGCTCCTGTTACAATAGGATTAAAACTACCTAGATGAAATGTAGGTGTACTACATTTCATCTACATTCCCTTGCGTACCCCTTCAAACAGGAGTAAGTCGTTATGTGCTTAGTAAAACCGAAAAGTTGGCGAAAGAAAAGGCCACTCTGAATATCGGATAGTATAATTGTCCGTTTTATCTAATAGTGTATGTTACTAATGCTTGTGACATGAACTTCCAGTCCGAGGTAATTGTAAAAAGTTCAATGAACATTGTTCGTAAGTTTTGTCGTTTCCCTCTGGTAATTACACCACGTACTTTGTTCGCCATCGGAATTTAACTATGTGGGCGACGCTAATTTATTTTTGAATATTTTACTTGATCAGTCTAAGTTTATTTTGAAGAGCACCTAAAATTTTAAAGTTGTGGTAATTAATCTAGAAAACGTCTTTTTAAGTCCATAATACATTACACCAAAACTTTTGACGACGACTTAGCTAAGCGACAGAGCTAAAACCAATTCGACCACTAGATCGATATCATGAGATCCATCGACTAATCTTTGTGTTACCACAAATGATTGCTTCGGTCTGAGTATTTGTGTATGTGGATAACATGTTTGTACACGTACTCACGTCACATGAGTAATTCCAAGCGCGAGGCAACGTTTGTTAAAGAAAAAACAAAGTTATATTTTATAGATGAAAGTAGAATGAAGGAATCGAAACAATGATCCTTTGTTCCAATAAACCGATTCGTCTACACTTAGACCACTGGACCAAACGTTGTTAAAACGAAAATGGAATAGCTTTTCTTTTGCAACCATACCCGAAGCGTTGCTTTGTATGAACGGCTCGGCGCAGCGTTCTTTTTTATCCTAGTGTACTGTCTGAAAATTAAATTTTCGTTACCGTGTGCTCACTAAATGAAAACAGGCCTGGAACAATAGACTCTTCGATATAAAACAATAAGGAGAGTTTGTGTTCAAAAGGGCTAATCACGGTGTCCGGGCCACGCCGCACTGCTTCCTAATGGAAAAGGAAACAATGTAAGCCTGGGGCGTGCCACACGCCACACGTGGTCTCATTAATTAAAGACAATGCGAGGGTACGGGGGCTGGGCAAGAATAAAGCGATAGCAATAACATATGTACTTATAAGCACAACGCAAGTGGTCGTGATACATTCTTTTCTAAAGATTTAATCACTCTGGACTAAATTTCTGGAAAATTGCGTAGTTATTCTGGTGACGTCTTGCTCTAGTACATTTCAGTGCGTTCGCTGCATCGAGTGGTCGTAGATTCGATTCCCGTACGGGACAAATATTTGTGTGACCCACCTGGACGGAAACGTTGGGTAAGTGGCGCATAGCGTCTGTAGCGATCATAAGGACCTGGGTTTTAATCCGAGCTACCCCTGTATTATGACAGTACTTGGACCCAGATTAGGACCTAATATCCCCAGCGATATGTGGGTAAACACGGTACGTATTTTCCACTTTTGATTTTTATAAAAACGATTAACATATATTTGTCATGTATATGTATCATCGGTTGAAAGAATTCCTTGGTGATTTCTATGCAGGACGACATAAATAATGAAGCGTATACAAAACCTCCCCATAGAACTTTAAATCACCTAACTAGTCCCATTCGAGTAGCAAAGGTCACAGGTGGCGTTCAAACATAACCCGCAGTAGAACCCACAATTATCCGCATTAAGCTAAATTGCACTCGAAAACATTAATACGAGAGGAAATTGTGGCTGTTACTGCGTGATGGGGAATGTTCCGGAATAAAACGGAACATAAAAGCTTAATACTACTCCGAAGTTTCTAAAGTGGGGGGAGGGGGAAGGGGGAGAGCCCCTGGAGCCTCTGGTGCGTACACGTGCTATTTCGGTATTAAGATTTGGTTTTAATAGTTTTGATAATGGAATCATGATGAAGCTCCTAATAAGTAAGAAAATCTGAACAAGGAATTTGTACGACGGGATTTAATCCAAAATGCTCAAGGTACATTTGATACTATGTGGTATCACATATATCTTGTATCTACAAAACTATTGTCCGTAGGTTGCTTCAATTATTCTGAATAGATTCATTTCCTTTGTTACTTGAAATAATATTCGCAAATAGTTGCACTATTCAGCTTCTTGCAGCTTCACTGGTTTCATGAACACTTGGAAGTTTATTTTTTTTCCCACTTTATCTAATTCACGCCAGATCCATCGCGGGGTAGTAAATACGTAATACAGCTTAATAACACAATGTATTATTGCGAACGTGGTCATAACTGCCTGCTACTAGACAGTAGTAGTTTAATTTTGCACATAGGGATCCAGGATTCGAATCCTAAATCGGATCCTAAAACGTTGAGTTTTTATCAAAAAATTCCAGCATCAGTTCGGAGTCTGGAATTACGCCTGGTAAAATTTTAATAGGCTCGCTCCCTATTACATGGGACCTAACATAGTCGGTGCTAAGCCTGCCACCCCCACTTGCGACTAAAGGTGAGACGGTGTGTTTTGCGCCTAATGCTAATGGGACATCATAAGTCAGAGCAATATTTGTTGTCAGTCCCTCCCGTGACCATGGGTGCTGCAAAGCACCCGAAACGTCGGGAACTAAAAATCAATAATAAATCGCGATAAAATTCGTAAAATAGTTTTATTTCATGTGTAATATTCGCGTAAATCTAAGAACTCAGTAATATTTGTTGTGTTCTCGCCCTCTATATTCTCCGCCGTATCCCTCGCGCTGCGCCGGCGCCGCGCCATGTCCGTTATTTCCGAGCTAATAGCCCCGCGGTAGGCAGTCGTAGTTATTTGTTACCGCTCGTTATGTTATTAGCTAAATTGTTATTTTGAGCTACAAGAAAATGGCTTGTTTGTTAAACATTTTCATGCATGTCAAACCGTTGTAAAAGTCCGAAGAGGTATTTTGCTAGGTGATTTAATACTTTCACGACAAAAACCCTTCGTAATAGCCTCATATACATATTTGCGCATTATCACGCTAGGTCACCCGCCGATATTCAAAGAAAACGGTTGTATCTTTGTAAGTACGGTTTTCCTCCTCCATCGTCATATATCGTTATTGCTTCAATAAACGTTTTTGTATTTTGGCGTTACACAGGAGAAAACATAAATTCTCTCATCGATTATTATGAATTAGACATCTTTTAGTTGCGAACTCATTATCATGCTCCATTACAGATTTCTACGTCGGTAGTTTCTTTTGAATCGGAGGGTTTAGCACGAACAGACTGACATTAAATTAACGCTGTCGAGAAAGCATGCGGTCACTTTTATCATTATTTAGTAAACTTGTAGTCTGAAAAGGATGGCATATCAACTCGTTAAAGTTACGCTGACATCAATCTGTTCGTGCTAAGCTTTTACAGTAGAAAATCTGATCCAAAATGTATATTTGTTTTTATTATCTCGACAGGAGTCGTGAAATATTTCCGCTACGTTCGACACAATATTGTGGAGGCACCGCACCCCACCGCCGCGGGCGCACCACGAACAACACTTAATTAGGGTTCGGGTACCTGTACAATAAGTAGTTACTTGAAGATTTAAATCTTTGCTTATATTGTCGAAAGCAAATTGAAAAGTGCCAAGAAGCCATGTTGGTTAAACCTTTTGTTTAAAAACCATAGTCATTTATGTGGGTAAGTTACTCAAATACAAGGGTAGTCAAAATAGATATTATTGCCACATTTATCCCTACAAGCAATCAAAAGAGCGACTAGGAAACCGACAGGACTGCTTTCAGATTACTTCAGCGATCGTCAATCTTCGTTGTCTGAATGACAAAGCAATGTAAATTATTTTAATACAATTTATAAGTATCAGTGAGTTCCTCACAATTGTGTGTGCGTGTGTGTGTGTGTGTGTGGATGCGTGAATGATCTAGGCTGATGGCCGCGGGGCCTTTATAACTTCACCGGACACTACGCTCGAGCTAGAAGGGCAAGGGGGCAACTAGCTCAAGGGCGCCTCAAGTAGGAACAGCCTCGGCTTGGGCAGTCGCTATGGGGGAGGGCATATACTAGCTGCCTCGCCGTGGTTCTCTGCACCGGTCGGCGGGCAAGGGATTCTTCGAACTCGCCGACGAGATCGGTGTCTGATCCTGTGTGCGTTATCTGTATCTGAAAGAAGGGATCTAAGAGCATCGGGAAGGTCGGCGAGAACATGCCGCGGACGGCAGTAGCGGCTGATAGAAGGAGTTAGTAGTCGACGGCGGCTACGATTAGCGGATTCCTATGATTGAACGCATTCGCGAAATATTGGGTTATCGCCTTTTCAAAAAAGGCGCGAATAGGTTCAAGATGGAGATCGGAATGGAGAAGTTCCGCACGAGTGAAGATAAGTTTACAACTAATTACACTGCAATAAAAATAACATACTTAAACGTAACTATTTCTTTAGCTACACCTTTACAGACAGCTACTAAGAGTAAATATATTCATTTAAATTAACCGATATCGCGCCATTATTGAAAAGGCGCGAATAAGTTCAACACCGAGATCGGAATGGAGAAGTTCCGCACGAGTGAAGATAAGTTTACTATTAATTACACTGCAATAAAAATTACTTACTGAAATGTAGCTATTTCTTTAGCTACACATTCACAAACAGCTACCAAGAGTAAATATATTCATTTAAACTAACCAATATCAGTTTCTAGCTCTGTTAATAATAATTGTTAATCTTGTCTAGCGCACAAGGTATCTGGATGAAAGAAAAATTGTTAATCCCAAGTTCGAGGCACTGCTACTACAGACAATACAAATACAGTTCTGCGGATTAGCAAGCAGCTACTAGAAATCTCTCGAACTGTTTATTTGGTTTCATGACGAGATCATAGTGCGCAAATAGCGCATTACGGTAAACTAATGACATAGTTACAGCGTTATGTGAAATTGTTACGCCTTAGAGATTTAGTTGGGAATATTAATTCAAACTCAAACTAGTTATTTTCGATAAGCCCTGCGTAAGGACTTAAAAATTGTCAAGTTTACATTTTCTTTTACATTACCTCAATATCGGAACGCAGCGTCTTTGAGTTTTTTTATCTTAATTTTTATTGTTTTTCTGTACTGCTTCCACAAACACCGTCCGTTCATAAGCATCACTTGTGCAGCCATCACCTCCTTTGACCACATTAGAGAGAAGGAAGCGATCCGCACTAAATAGTCACAATACTATAAATATTTAATGTTACCCATCAACCGTATCTCAGTTAAAGGTATTTGAGGTTCGTCTTATCAAATCTCTAAATCCAAATTACAGTTCTTAATTAGTAAGTTTTATCTTACAGTAACGATTTAATTCCTTAAGCAGAAATTACTTATGGCGCTTTCATCAACGACATCCCTAATACCAATAAAATTGTGCTAAATTTTTAAATACTCAAAAAAGCGTTCAATCCAACAAAAATGATTATAGCTTCCCATTATTTTCAAATTCAGTTACGTGATTAGAATAATTATATCCTCTTAAAAAACAAATAGACTTTTGTAACCCACAAAAGTCTATTTCCGTAAACACAACTATTAAAATTTTCCAGTTAACACAAACCATTCATTACCCAACTTGGGAAGTTAAAAGAGACGCAAGAATCAAACTTCGTTGCAATAATTTTCACCTGCCCCGCGAAGTTAGGGTCGGCGCCGACGTTGCGTGCAGGCCGCGCGTTACCGCGCTTCCGACCGCGACGCCCGCGCCGGGCCGTGCGGGCGTCGCTCGCGTCGGTCGCACTGATTGCAATTCATTCATGTCTACTTTGCGCTTGCGAAGAAAATATAAATTCTTAAAAGTATTTGAATAAAGGTACCTGAAGAGTAACGTTATGTAAAATGTGCTATGTTTGTTAAATAAAACGATAGTTGTATGGTCTAAAACTTTGCAATGTTTATACTATAAGATATGTCATAATTATTATTAGAAATTAGTTTTGGGCATGGCTGCAGCTGACCTAGGACGAACATTTTAATATTGAAAGTGAGGACTGTGCCTCGTACTGGGATACATAAAGAGGTTACTGTTAAAAGTGGGTATGATACAGAATACGCAGTTGCTAATTTATATGCTATTATTTGATCTTCGAAATAGAGTGCAACTATGTGTATACTAACTCTTATCCACACGGCTTATATCAATAAGAAAAGGAACATAAACCATAATTTTCCAACCCTGGTATACTTAAAACTCCAGGGCACAGAATAATGCTAATATTTTCACTCGCTACACCGATAAATGTCGCCATAACCCTAACGCTGTGATCTGAGTGCGTCTCGATGAGATCGTTCGTTTGGGAGTCCATTGCGCGTGAACTCGGCGCCTCGCTGGGGTGAGCTACAATTGCCTCATAACGTTCTATGTATGGAAAATTATAATTGTTATCATTGTTATATTTCCTTTGGTAAAACTTTCGGGGTACATGAGATTTGCAGACATTGAATGAATATGAACTAAGTTAATTAGGAACTTGGAAACAAGCTGTTATTCTGATGTACTGGAGTTTCTAATTCAGTAAATGCCTTCTTGATACTTTCTTGACACTTTACTTGTAAGCAAAAATATATTAACTGAAAGCTGTTTTTATGTTCAATAGTTGATCTATTCTGTTTCGTCCAGAGCATATTTATTTTAAATAAGCTTTGTTTTTGATTCACAGTAACAAAAGATAACTTCAATTCATTCTTCCAGTGGAAATGATAAAGAAATTGTACTTTATGTATATTCTAGCAAGCACAAAATACTAGTCTTATGTGGCACAATATAAACTAAAGTTTTAGAAATAAACCGCATTGCATTCGCATAAGGCTAAACATAGTGCACCCAAACGCGACTAAAACCAGTGGTACAATAAAACTACGATTTGCATACAAAGCGTTCACTACAGACGAATGTTGGGTATTCCCAGAGATAATAATTTTATTCAGTGGAAGCTGAGAATACGGAGCGCGGGAGGAACGCGCGGGGCAACTGCGGGGCAACTATGCGAAGACCGATGAAGGCGTCCTTTTATCGCTCTATCTGTTACAATCTTAAAATTTCTTTTGACGAGAGATATTTTTTCTATTTTGTCTAATTAGGAGCCTTTACGTGAATTTTATATTAAGATTTAGTAACTGTTGTTATTTTATTAACATTACTTAATGTAAATAAATCTAGTTCATTTTAATTAATCCAATTTAATTTAAAAATACCTTATAGCTGACTTTTTAAGCTTTGTATTTTTTTTTCGCCAATTAAAAAGTAAGATATTTTTGTTTGTTAAAATATATTTGTTACCTTGAGAAAATACAATTTATACATTTCTTTGAGCTCAGCGGGAGTGAGGTCCCGACGAGCGCGCTGCAGTGTCGATCGTTAGGTAGAAATAAAACTAACTGCTCCACAATTTAGTTTTCTTTATACTTATTAATTGCGAACAAATCCCCGACGTATTCGTTTCCTTTAAGTAAATGCACCCTCGGGGCTTGTTTCGCTCTACTAAGTGTATGGCCTCAGTGCATGCGAGAGAGGCGGAGCGTGTATCGAGAATTATGAACATAATATGCAAGAGCATGCTAATGGCCTAAATCTATCTCTATCTATCATAACTAAAGGGAACTGAGGCCAAAACTACGCAGTGTTAGCACACTGCGTAGGTATATACATTGCTCTATCAGAAATTGTTTTGACTAGATAACTTCTTGTTTAGGCTAATACTTCACAAAATATGTATCTACGTTATTTATCAACCAAAACCATCATAATCAGCCGAAATTTGTCTACTTTTTAGTAATATACAACCAAATTTTATAATACAAGTATAAATGTGTCCAATTAGTTTCTTAAACGTTCAGCGATATTTGTAACTTTAATGTGCTTACTAAAGTACTTGGCCGGAGTGTGTGTGTAAGTGACTTTTGATACTTAACGTGCGATTTATGGAAAATTGTATCTGTTCATTGTTCTTGGTTGTTGACTGTTGGGACTAGTATTTTACATTTGAGCATTAGAGCGAGCAAAGTGGCCACACACTAAAAGATTATCTATTACACGTCATCTGAAATACACACATCTAAGCGGATTGCGTGGGTTATTTCAAAAGGGTACAGTAATCTAACAATTTATCAGTGGGGAATAAAAAGTAAAGACTTTAATATTACATATTGTTTAATATTTTTTGATGTAACTCAACTTGTTTATGGCGAAAATTGAAAAATTATTTTTTAATTCAAATCTGAGAGCAAATTTAGACAGGGTCTGCAAATTTTTTTCTACATAACTATGCAGACTTCGCGAAAATTAAATATAAGCCCAAATTTGTCGATTTTTTTAGAATTATAAGGTTGCAAAGTTTTAAAAGGTACATACTACTCACTTATTTAACTTAGTTATTCATTATTATATTACTCAATCATTAAAAAAGTTTCATGATAAAGTTATTCATGCTAAACATTGAACTAATAGAAATATTGAAATAAATAATATAACTAATCCCAGTGTGACTCTATTTACGTTTAACTTTTTCATCAGAGTGGTAGTAAACTATATTAGTTATTAACACATGTAACTATAAAATAAGCAAGACGAAGATGCGGAAACATATAATTATACACACGATACCTGCTGATTGAAAAAGCCTTGCCAATATTTCACATTAAAAATATGATTAAAGAACTACATGCGAATTAGAATATTTCTGTTGGCGACGCTACCGCCGCGAGTCAGTTTTGGTGGCGTGCGGAACTACCCATCACTTTTTATTTCGTAGCACGCGCGACACGACCCTATTTTAAACGTAAGCCTATTTATTATTTGATGACCTTTTTATCATTCCCGACATCCCGGTTTGGTTGGTTATGTGTGGTATGTTATATACATTTAATTGTTATAAAGTAAGTAGCAATTAATTGAAGCTTCGAGTCCGCGCAAAAAATGGAGGTTAGCTTCGAGCTCGCACAATAAAGATAGAGGTTGAATAAATATAGTTAGATTGGGGGTTGCATAAAGATATTTTGCCTGAATATATTTCTAGACAAATAATGTAATTACTTCGGCATTAAACATCGATCAGCTCGTGTATATACTAACGCATAGAATAATCAATATTAGGGACACTCATGGAGAGACGCGCAATATTAGCAATCTTAGAACAAAACGATTTGAATTGTTTGAAGAAAAAAGGCGTAACATTTTTTAAAATCAAATAATAACGAAAGTACAGACAAAGTCAAAAGCTCCTGTATAAGTGGGTACTTAAATATATTATAATAACTTGAGTGCGAGGCTCTAACACAACGAGTACCAAATATCTTTCTATTACGAGAGCAATGTGATATAAAAGTAATATACAAAAGCGTAGGTATAAGCAAAATAAAATTACTTATAATATAACTCAACTGAAAGTAGGCCCCTCAATAATAGATAGTAAGTTTTAAATAGCGTTACGAATATAATATCGGCCTTAACTTTTTGTACTTCTTTCAAACTATCCCTGTCATCGCTCTTTAATAAAATATAAAGCCAAAAGATATAATAGCTTGGCCTCTGGGTGAGTCACAGTACCGGTCCCAAGGGGAGGCCGGGGAAGGGGGAATAAACAGGGCTATACCTAAAAGAACATCAGTCGAAGCGCAGATCAAAAGATTTTTCTCTACGAGGGGAGACTCGGGCGCGTCGCACCGGCCGGGGGACACAGCGCCCTCTAGCGACGGCTACACTTAATCTACACGTAAAAAATAATGAACTCTGAAAAAGGGAGCGCACAGAGAGCGCCTCGCTCCGGAGGCTCCGCGCCTGCCGATGTTCACGAAACATATAATATTCAACGTAGGATATGATATTGCACTGGTAATGGCCGCTCTATATACCAGATTACAGTTTGAATACGTAATATCTATGAATAATAAACGCCGGCAATGGTCGGGTTGATGACGGCTTTTTACAAACGTATTAATAGAACAAGAAGTATAATTACTGGAGCCGATGTTTACATGAGGCGGTTAATACAAAATTCAGCGGAATGTTAATGTTCATTATTCTGTGTTAATGAATTAAATATTCTATCTATTAAATATTCTGTGTTAGCAACGGCTTATTGTGATTGAACTGAAATATTACGGATGTTTTGCGCCACACAAAACGAGCTATTGTGTTAGAGATATCAATAGGAGAGATTTTTGGCTTAGAAGATGTAATATGAACAGGGTTATTATTCAATGCCTCCAAAGACAGACGAAAAGCAGTTCTTGTCATTATTCTGGAGGGCACTAAAAAGTGATTTATTATTTACAGAAAAAATCTTGAAGCTATTTTTAAGGAAGTGAGAAGCGCCTGAATAACATTAGGGTCGCCGTAAACAAGCGTGGAGACTGCGAAAAAGCGTTGAAAAAACCGGAGAGCACCCGTCAGTCGACGTCTAGTTGTGACGTAAACAACACTATAAATCTGGGCGCCGGCAGTTTGGGGAAGGCCAGTGCTCCTCTTACTACGGCTTATTAAGCAAATAGGCCATTCAGAGAAACTTTGAGGACAAATACTTCAAACTAATGTTGTAACTACCTACGCTACTGGTGAAGAGAAATCAGGATCCATTTCAAACGAGACATTTTTTTTTTATTTTATTGATTTAAGTATGGCTTAAGTAATAAATGCCAAGAATGAAGGCAAAGTAAAAGTTTCCACAAATAATTACAACGTGAATAGAGCACGGTTAAAGTCACGATAAAACGTATAGGTAAATAACATACAATTAAATAAACAAGAGACCATTTAAAATAATTTTAAGCTGAGAGACCCTGATGTTAAATAAACTAATATCGATTATTTGCGTTACATTATTATATAATTTAGATGCCATTAAGAGAAATGAGTCGAAAAATACCGAGGGAACGTTTGAACCGATCTTGTTGAGTATTTCAGGGTAGTCAAAAGAACCATTCACTATGTTTAGAAGTAAAGCCAGATCCGCTGCTCGCCTTCTTTCGTATAACAGTAAGAAATGATTTTTTTTGCTATGGTGTACATAATTAGCAAACAAGTGCTGGAGCGGTATTGCAAGTACCTTACAAATCTTCTGTGTATGTTTTCGATTCTGTTTATATAGATTTCGTAATGGGATTGCAAACTAGAGAACAACTGTTAGGTGACTGCGAACAAATGTACAATATAGGATTACCAAGTTACCCAACGAATATATAATAGAAATAAAACCCAAGGCTTTCGAAAACTTTCTTAAAATAAGGTTTATATGTTCATCGAATAGATGTTTGGAGTTAAATAATAAAGGCTTAGGTTGTCTAGTAAAAGTAAAAATGTTTAGATGCATTTAACTCTAATTTGTTTAAAATGTAGTAATTCTGGAAACGATGAAGGTCATGTTGAAGATTAAATGCATCAGTGACAGAGGTAAAACTTAGTAATTTCAGATCATCAGCGTATAAAAGTATTTTAGAGTGCCTAAAACAGTGGAAAACGTCCTTAATAAAGATGAGAAATAGCAAAGAGTCAAACAGAGACCCTTGAGGTACTCCAGATGGAATAAATAATAGCTTAGAGGAGAACCTATTCAAGAATCAATTCTAAACACTAAGTCGACTTGGGACCGCTGTGACATATACTCGGTAAGAAAGTCAGTCAACACAAGAAGATTAGAGATTGTAGAACGACCGCTCATAATTCCGTGCTGATTTACATGAAAATAATGTTTAAGAGAGAAATATAGTCCTGATATATATTTTTTTCAAATATTTTAGCGAAAAGGCATAATTTAGAGATGGATCTCTAATTTGCTACTTGGTCTTTAGGTCCATTTTTAAATATTGGAGTTACATATACAGATTACCAAATTTTGTGCATCGGACTGGTGCGTAGTTCTGTAAGAGATCGTCTATAAAGTAAGGATAGGGGTAAGGCAAGGCTCTTAGCACAATTGAATACAAATATAGAAGGGATATCATCCGGACCAGCAGACGTTGTGAAATTTCATATTATGATAGTTTTGGCATGCAAATTATAGATGTGTTTTCTTTCTTAGATAGTATACATTGCTTTATAAAATATGGTAACATTAGTTCAATTATTAATTTAAATGATAGATATAATAATTATTAACCGATATCATTATTTATAATGAGTATGCAAGATTTAATGTCTATTATACAGTCACCAATTAAGTATAAATGTCAAATATTACATATTATTATTAAATTATGAAATGTCAATTTAAATCAAGTATCATTGTTGTTCGAAAGAACGTGTTGGAAGTCTGTACTCTTTGCCTACCCCGCAAGGGATCTGGCGTGATGATATAGATAGATATATAGATAGATCATTTTAGTTCAGTGTCATTAAAATAATCATCTAGTTTATAATATGCCTTAGGAGCCAGATTAGTAGCTTTAAGTAATTTTAAAACTTGTTCATCGCACACTCTAATAGAACTAATATCTACTGTAGAGTCGACGATTCGAGCCAGGCTTGAGTCTACAATGTGGATATTAGAATTATGTAAGCAGTCAGAGTGAAAATAATCAGCAAACATGTTACAAATCTTTTCACCGTTACTAGATGATTGTTGACCATAATTTAATACTGCAGGGTAGATATATTAGACTGTTTTTTAGTTTTAACGTAAGTCCATAAAGATTGGGGTTTTTAAAATATTATCCTTAATATCTGTTATATAATTATTTACCTTTCCTTCCGCGTGGTTCCCGGCTTAGAATAGGACCAACCCATCTCATCCCATCGGGTGTCGTACAAGGCGACTAAGGGAAAACTAGGGAATGGGCAGCAGCGTTCCCTTAACACTTTTACAACCAAAAACTGCGCTCGCCAACCCGCCTGCCAAGCGTGGCGAGTATGGCAAACACCCCCAACCAATATGGAAGAAAGCAAGAAAACCAGGCCCCTAGTGCCCGGCGGTCCTGTTCGTCCTGGCCACGGTAGCAGCCATGGTAACGACAGGACAAGGGGTGCTAAGAATCTCCGGCAGAGATTCGGCTACCACCAAAACCGAAAATTGGCCCTGGTGACATACAACGCACGCACATTGAGGACAGATGAGAAGCTAGTTGAGCTGGAAGAAGAGTTAAACAAGTTGCGGTGGAGTATTGTTGGTTTATCGGAGGTCCGAAGAGAGAGCGAGGACACGATAACCTTAAAATCCGGCAACTTGTTTTACTACCGGGAGGGCGAACAGCAGTCCCAAGGTGGTGTCGGATTTATCGTCCACAAGTCACTCATAAACAACGTTGTGTTTAGTCCGGTGAAGCTGTAAAGGCCTCGCGGCCAACAGCGTACATCATTCACACACACATGGTTCGCACCTCTCACCGACCCCCCCCCCCCCCGATGCTTTGTCATCCCTTCTTTCCGCTCAGAATACGGGCGACGACGACGTAGACGTAGACGTAGTAGTAGATCCCCTCCCATAGCCGGCGGTTGAACGGTGCGCTTAGTAGTGCACCCGTCCCGTCCCCCTACAGCGACTGTCCCAACCGAGGGCGCCTCTTCGAGGCGCCCTCGAGTATGTCGCCTCTTGCCCTTCTGGCTGGCTGGAGCGTAGTGGTTGCACGCTCGCCTTTAAAATCCGGTGAAGCTGTAGAGGCCTCGAGGCCAACAGCGTAGGTCATTCACACACACACACACACACAACGTTGTGTCCATCACTAGTGTGTCGAGCAGGGTAGCGTACCTGATACTCAGAATATCCAAAAGATATTCGCTGAAGGTCATACAGGTCTACGCACCGACCTCGGCATACTCAGATGATGAGGTCGAAGTTATGTATGAGGACATTAGTAGAGCCATACATACTTCCAAAGCACACTTTACAGTAATTATGGGTGACTTCAATGCGCGACTGGGCAAACGGGGCGATGATGAGCTGAGAGTGGGGCAATTTGGATATGGGCAGCGTAATCCCAGGGGTCAGAGGCTGGCCGAATTTCTGGAGAAGGAGGGACTCTTTATGATGAACTCTTTCTTCCAGAAGCCGTCTCATAGGAAATGGACCTGGATGAGCCCTGATGGTTTCACAAAAAATGAGATAGACTTCATCATGAGCACCAAGCGACAAATATTTAATGATGTCTCCGTGATTCACAGGGTAAAAACTGGCAGTGATCACCGAATGGTCAGAGGCACATTAAATATTAATGTCAAAATGGAAAGATCGCGTCTGATGAAGTCTACGCTCCGACCTTCTAATACACATATCCAGAACCCCGAGAACTTTCAACTCGAATTGTCAAACCGCTTCGAATTGCTAGACAGCAGCGCATCAGTGGACGAAATCAACAATAGGTTGGTAGAGACTGTCCATACGGTCGGGTCTAAGCATTTTAAGCCCCACCGTAAAAATAGGCCTCAAAAGCTATCCGACTACACCCGAAACCTTATGGCTGAGCGACGTACCATGAGACTCCAAACCTCCGATGATGCTAAGTCTTATAGGCAGCTCAATGGACAGATATTGAAGTCCTTGCGACACGATCTACGGTCCTTCAACACAAGACGTATTGAGGAGACCATAAAGCAGAACAAGGGCTCCAAAGTGTTCGCAAGAACCGCGTCGATTGGGCAAAGCCAGTTGACGAAGCTGAAGACGGAGGACGGAAACGTAACGTCGAATAGGTCAGAGGTGCTCAGGGAGATAGAGAGGTTCTATGGACAGTTGTATACCTCAGTAGCTGAACCTATTGTTGACTTGGTAAAAGACCCAAGAGCCAAGCTAACCCGACACTACACTGAAGATATCCCGGACATCAGCCTGTACGAGATTAGGATGGCTCTCAACCAACTTAAAAACAACAAAGCGCCGGGTGAAGACGCAATTACTGCAGAGCTTCTGAAAGCGGGCGGATCGCCGGTACTTAAAGTCCTTCAGAGGCTGTTTAATTCCGTCTTGCTCGAAGGAAAAGCACCGGAAGCATGGAACAGGGGTGTGGTGGTACTCTTTTTCAAGAAAGGTGATAACACTTTATTAAAGAACTATAGGCCCATCACACTGCTGAGCCATGTTTACAAGTTGTTTTCGAGAGTCATCACGAATCGTCTCGAACGCAGGCTTGATGATTTCCAGCCTCCCGAACAAGCCGGTTTCCGGAAAGGCTTTAGTACCATAGACCACATACATACGCTGCGGCAGATTATACAGAAGACCGAGGAGTATAATCGGCCACTATGCTTGGCGTTTGTGGACTATGAGAAAGCCTTCGATTCGATCGAGACTTGGGCGGTTCTTAGATCTCTCCAGCGATGCCGCATTGACTATCGGTACATCGAAGTGTTGAAGTGCTTGTATAATAACGCCACCATGTCAGTCCGAGTACAAGGGCAGTGCACGAAGGCGATCTCCATAAAAAGAGGAGTAAGACAGGGAGACGTCATTTCTCCGAAACTGTTTACGACCACCATAGAGGACGCCTTCAAGCTCTTGGAATGGCGAGGACTTGGCATCAACATCAATGGCGAATACATCACTCACCTTCGATTTGCCGACGACATTGTGGTCATGGCGGAGTCGCTGGAAGATCTAGGACGAATGCTCGGCGACCTCAACAGAGTATCTCAACAAGTGGGTCTTAAAATGAACATGGACAAAACGAAAATAATGTGTAACGTCCATGTCGTACCCACCGCACTCACCGTTGGAAACTCTACTCTTGAAGTTGTCGACGAATACATTTACCTGGGACAGGTAGTCCGGTTAGGTAGGTCCAACTTTGAGAGAGAGGTCAATCGACGAATCCAACTCGGCTGGGCAGCGTTCGGGAAACTGCGCAACATCTTCTCATCCAAAATACCTCAGTGCCTAAAGACTAAAGTTTTTAGTCAATGTGTGTTACCAGTGATGATATATGGATCAGAGACGTGGTCTCTTACAATAGGTCTCATAAAAAAGCTCAGAGTTGCTCAGCGAGCTATGGAGAGAACTATGCTCGGCGTTTCTCTACGTGATCGAATCAGGAATGAAGAGATTCGTAGAAGAACCAAGGTCACCGACATAGCCGTTAAGATTAGCAAGCTGAAGTGGCAATGGGCGGGCCACATAGCGCGAAGATCGGACGGGCGTTGGGGCAGAAAGATTCTAGAGTGGAGACCACGTATTGGCAAGCGCAGCGTGGGACGACCACCTGCCAGATGGACCGACGATCTTGTGAAAATCGCAGGAAGTCGTTGGATGCAGGTGGCATCGGACCGGTTACGCTGGAAAGCGATTGGGGAGGCCTATGTTCAGCAGTGGACAAGTATAGGCTGAGATGATGATGATGATGATGAATTATTTAAAAGGTTTTAGCCCGTGCCTATAAAGTAACAAAAGACTGATAATCCGCGAAGTTGCCATTCTTTTCATATTTGAGGTGAAATTCCGACTGTTCTCTAAGAATTTTAGTTTATATCGGTTTATAACCGACGGGATATTTCAGCGAGGGAACTAGTCTTTTTTCGGGACATGTATCGAATGTAGCTTATATAAAGTATCATAAAAGAAAACTGTAGCCTCCTCTAAAGTTGTGGCGTTGAATTCGCCCAGCCAGTACATTAAAACCAGTTCTTTTGTTATTTTTTAGTCGTAATTACTAGTTAGATAAAATCTGAATAACCCAGTACTTGCGACGTAAATGAGATACTTATATCGTGTGCTGGATCAATGATTGCATCTAGTAATAAGTAGTCACGCTTCATATTTTTAAAAGAAAATTACATACTCAATGAATTTAACTTATTTTGGATATTTAGGTAAACAAGTCATTAGGTATAAATTAAAACATTATAGACAAAGTTATACAGCTAATATTCCGAGAATTCATAATGCCGAACTTTGTTAATAAATTCAGCACTATTAATAATTTGGTCAGCCATCTTATAGCCAGTGCGCGCTCGGATTCGGACGTGCCATACTGTATATTCGCATTATTACAATTCGTGATTTGCGCGGCGATAGCCATTGTACGTCATTGCCGCTATAAGATCCGAAAAACTCAAAGCCAAATGAGTGTTGGCGTTTAAACAGCACGCAATCGATACCATGAATGAAGTTGGCATCGAGCAGATATGCAACTTCAAACAATCTTTAATGCTAAGGTGCTGCTGTACGAAGCGCTAGGTATGAGCGATCACATGCCGTCTCGTAGGAGAGATGAAAAGGGTGAAAGAAGTCTCCGGGACGTAATAAGATTGCTGAAGGAGACAGATTCCGACGACATGCCTACTCTTGTGGCGAAACAGCTGCATAGGTTGCCTCCGTCACATTCGACCACCTCGATGTCAACAGGAAGGATATAAGCACCCTGAAGTCCAGCCTGGCCGAGATGGAATTTAGTTTAAAGGCTTCGGAAACTACTCTCCATGAACAATGAGAAGAGGTGGTATCATTGTGTGGCACCAGCCAGGAAGTAGGTCAGACGAGGTCTGTATTATAAACATTCGCCGCGGGGCGCAAAATGCATCCGTCGGCAGTTTCGAGTCAGCCGATGTTTCCCCAGCTGTTGCTACTGTCCCGTGCGATGCACTGCGGCCCGCCGTCCGTAGCACACCGAGTCCCGCCGCCAGCTCCGCCACCCCGCTGGTGACGTCAAACGTAAACACGACTTCTCCTCGTCGTTATTACGCCGCTGCTACTGCCCGCGCACCCGAAAGGACAACTGAGAAGGCACGTAAGGTGCCTCGGTCCATCACGAAGGGCCAAATTGAAGGCTTCACTAAAGTGGAGAGGAAGAAGAAGCCTCCTCAACGAAACCGGTGTGGGACTGCGCCAGTCCACTATGGCATGCTCCTTCTTACAGCAATACCAACAACGCTGGTTTACGTGTCTCGGCTACATTACACCACGAAAACCGATGACACAAACCAACCAAGAAGACCAAGTACACTCTAAGGTACGAGAAGCTGAACTTGCAAAACATTACGGAGTTTAATTTTTACGTTTGTGGTGCGAGTTCCCACTGTCAAGCTGGAGACCTTCTTGAGCGAGGAGTTTTGGCTGAAGGGTGTCGGGTTTAGGAAGTTTCGTGGAGACTGCGAGACATCCCTGTAAAGCGTAACATGTCGCCTAAAATACATGTGACTTAGTTTATAAGTTATATGTTATGAATGTTAGTGTGTAAGGTATTTATTATATGGGCCTGTAAATTGTTTGTAATTTGTGCTGCCTGAAATAAATAAATTATTATTATTATATTATAATTATAGTATATAAAATAAGACTTGACAAAATTTTGAATAAGCTAAAATTAAAAAAAAAAAAAAAAAGTTTATTTTTACAACAAGTATGTACATGTCCTATTAAACTAACAAACGTTAATTAAAAAAGATATCATTATATGACCTCTTCGCAATCACAAGCCCAAGTCAGCATAATGCTGGCTACTTAAGCGACCAGCGCTGGTCATCCGTTAGGCCGGTTAGTGAGGTCACAGACACCAACAAAACAAAAAAAAAGTAAATCAAATAAAATCTAAGTCGGGTAAAACAGAAATAGAAAGAACAAAAACTTACAAAGAAACGACCAAATAAAACCCAGTAGCCATACCAACAAAAACAAAGCGTGGGCTTTTGTTTTTGCCATTTTTCGACAACGAGCCAATTTTTATAATTTACTCTTTTATTTTATTATTATTTGACATTGGCAAAATACACTGTTTAAGTGTATTGCGTGTGTGTATTCATTAAAATAAGAAGAAGAACACAGAGTTACAGTGACCTTAAGTTATTATAACCTCAAAAACTGACTACGTGGCGCCTATGTGGCGTTAATAAAATGATGCTTTGTGGCAAAATGTACAATTTTAATCATTGCGCCAAACAATACTGACTACCAACTCTAGAACAATAAAGCCGTTTCTGGTGGAGTTGTGCAAACACCTTTTATATTATTATTCCAAAAAGCTTTTGTTTCCCTCTATTTCAGAGAGCAAGCAGCGTGGTCAGTGGATCATTTTAGCAGCGGCTGGCAACATGGCTAAGACTTATTTGATATATGATCAACTGCCATGTGTGAAATTTATGACCTTAATCTCGGGCCTGATTATCAGATAAAAGTAACAAGATCGATATCGTACCACCAAATCCAATGGAAAGAAAAACGCCAGAAAGTACGTAATAATTAGTTAAGTGTTTGTGAGTTATAAAATTTCACTATAATGCCTATTATTATGTGATATTAATTATATAATTATTATAATATATTTACAAAAAGTAATTATAATGATAGTAGGTAGGTAGGTACTCTGTATTCTCCGCCCATCCCACAGGGGATCCGGCATGATAATACAGGTATGTACATAAAAGGTGTATCGTAAATACCGCAAGACATCAGACACCCCGATTAGATGATTTCTTCACAAACTCAATACGAAAATCAATTTCCCAACTTTAATTTTTTTTACCCCTTTTTTAAGCACTTTTATGTGCCAATTAACAATGAAACTTGTACGTGTATGTGTGCGTATTAAGAAATCTGAAAATCTCCGTATTAATTTGAATCAATAATAATTTAATTTATTATAACGCATTAAAGGAAAGTAAAAATGTAAGGTACATTAATTGTTGGGATCAATTCAGTTATCGATTTAGAACGAACTACTTTAAGGTCTTGCGTTTTTATGTTACACTTTGTATACAGAGTGTAAGGTTAAACGAGGGACGTGTTGAAGGAGGGTACTGAGTATTAGATTCTCGTCCTAAATATATAAAAAAAACTTAAATCTCAATTTTTTACGGAATTATTCAAAAAATACATTAATTATGGATACTGAGCGCGCATGAAACCGAGCTTTAAACGATAAGAGATCACGCGATAAAACACGTGACGATCGCGCGATCCTGTCGAAAAAGACCGCCCCCACCCCTCGCCGATGCGCCGGCAGGACACGACCGGACAGACGCCCGCGCACCCCGCAGTCTATGCGAGTGCGCCGCTATTTCCGCATGTTAAATGCGCATCCATAAAAACAACCCCGCGTGTGTTTACGTAACGAAAATAACAGTGTTAGTAAATAAACATGATATTTAGTGTGCATAGTGAACATAGGTGGAGAAGTGAAAATCGTTATGTGACGGGCCAGGACGCTCATCATCACCGGTTTAGTGTGAATGTGTGGGCAGGGATTTTAAACATCACTTCGGTGATAGGTGGATAGGTCGCGAAGGGCCCGTGCCATGGCCAGCCCGCTCTCCAGATCTCACTCCGTTAGACTTTTATCTATGGGGTGAGCTGAAAAGAGTCGTTTACGCTACGCAGTACTCGACCAGAGAAGAGTTAAAGCTTTCGTCACGAATGCTTTTTATAGCGTAAGAAGTGATCCGTTCGTAGTTAACCGCAAAAAAGACAATATGAAAAAACGCGCTGAACTGTGCATTACGCGAGGAGATGGTCATTTTGAACAATTTTTAAGATTGATTTAAAAATGTGTAAATAATAAATTAATCAAGTAATTAGTTGTAAATAGGTGTGATTCAATTTTTTAAATACGCTAAAATACTAGTGTGCATATAAACTTTGTCATATTTTGTCTTAATCTTAAATTATTGTGTTTTACAATTTACATACACTTATTTTCGTAATGTAAAATTACATTAGAAAATAAATGTTTTGTTAAGTACTTAGATATTTTTGCCTGTCCTAAGCCAGTTTGAAGTATGAAGGAAAAACGGATCGAACCTAAAGGTCTTTCACATGCGTAATTGACTTTAGATAAGATAGGTCAAGTCGCTTGCGTAAGGTTGCCCACACGTCGAGAGACTTTTTACGATTTTTTTGTCAAGATTTTCTCTGTGATTTATCAGTATTTTTGTTGTGTATATATTTGTTAGTTCCATGTAAGCATAAACTATCATGGATTTGAATACGTCCCTCGTTGAACCTAACTTACAGCATATACGAGATTATAATATACCACCACTATATCATCACATCAAACACCCCGGGAGTCAGACAAAGAGTACACAGTTGCAGCAGGTTATATAAACAAAAATTCCAACACAATAAGCCATTACATTCGCATAATAGGCGTATAGTCACTGGTATCATGAGCCAATGTTTCCTGCCTCTTTTGGTGGTCAAGTAGAATATTATAAATTTTTGTCCTAAAACTATTTATATTCCAATGCAGGTTTCTCATCGGTGGTAAGAAGCATTTGAAAGCCGCATAGCGGAAACTTTCTCTGAAAGCATCTGAGCTGTGACGCTATGTAGAATGCTGAATTGAACACTGACTGGAGTCACAAGACGTTTGACTTGACATCTTTGATTTGATTGAAAGTTGTTTATACAGATAAGAGGGAGCTTGATGATTTGTTACTCGAAATAGGAAACACACCAAATGGACTTCACGTGTGTCATTTTAAGGATACAGTGCTTATTTAAATATGAAGTTACATAAGCTCTTAACCAGATGTCGAAAAATAGAGCACAGGCATTTCGAACACGCTGGATTAGTTTCTATGTTTTTATTAGAGGACAAGGGCCGAAAACTTCAACTTCTTCTTTCAACTCTGATAAAAATGTTTGTTTGTAATTGTTGCTTACTACTACAGATTATATATTTGGTTTTGACTGGGTTAAATAACAGGCTATTAGTTGACTGTTTGGTTATTCCCGTCAGATCCCCATTAAGCTGCACTACACCATTACTGATATCTGCTGGCCTACAAGAAATATACACTTGTATGTCATCAGTCATAGCAGTGATAGTCTAGTGGTTAGACCGATGGACTGCAAAGTCAACGGTCTCGGGTACAAGTCCATGCAAGCACCTCTGCCTGTTCGAAATCATGTGCGTATTAAAAATTAATTATCACTTGCTTTATCAGTGAAGGAAAACATCGTGAAGAAACCTGCATGCCTAAGAGTTTCTCGAAGGTGTGTGAAGTTCGCCAACCTGCACCGCGCCACAGCGTGGTGGACTATGGCTTAAACCCTCTCAGTTTGAGAGGAGGCCCGTGCCCAACGGTGGGACTTAACAGGGCTAATATGTTTATAAATATGGAATTTACAATGTTTAATGTGGTTTTTAATATCTGCAGAGTATAGGATAAAGAATCTTGGTCCTAAGATAGAGCCTTGCGGCACACCTTTTTTATCATTACTATGTCCGATGTCATGGCTGATTCATTGCTTTTGAGTAATTTTACATACTGTGACCGATTACCAAGATAGCTGCTAAACCACTGCAACGCATCGCTATCAAAGCCTTAATAACTTAGTATGGAAAAAAGAAAGTCAATATTTAGAAAGTCCAATGCCCTAGAAAAATCTAATAGTACCAGTATTGTACACAACCCTTTATGTTGTGCATAAATTATGTTGTCAGTGACATCAAGCAATGCATTCACTGTACTTCGACCCTTTCTAAACCCTTTCTACCTCAGGTAACATATTATTCACTTTAAGATCTTTTAGTTCACTGGGGTTTGAATGTTTTGGTAAAGGCCGCACGATTGCAACTTTTCAGATATCAGGAAATGTGGAAGTACTAATTGACTTATTTATCATATCTTTAATCAACTCTATTGTGTAGGGAAAAATCATAGTAAGCATATCCAAACTAATGTTATCTTCAGCATTGGACTTTAAGCTACTTACTATTTTGAGTAACATCTCAGGGTCAACGGGCTCAATATAGAATGTATGTGTGTGTGTGTGTGTGTGTGTGTGTGTGTGTGTGTGAATGATGTACGCTGTTGGCCGCGAGGCCTTTACAGCTTCACCGGACTTAAAGGCGAGCGTGCAACCACTACGCTCTAGCCACATAGAATGTAACTTTACGATGTTTATTATATTCAAAGTATGTAAGTTGCGAGATACTGACTTCTGAGGTGTCTGGAATATTTAAAAAAGTTATCATTTATAATATTGGGATAATTAAAATGGGGGAGGGGGCAATTCAATATTATTCCTAGATACTAAAACATTTCGGAGATTATCGCATAGCAATTTAGGTTGCCTTATTTTATTATTTAGTTAATTAACAATAAATGAGGCTGGTAATTACTTTCAACGATAAAGTTACCTTGACAAAAGCTTTACGGATAATAATTATCGATTACCGTTACGAAATATTTGTTAAATCATAATTATTTTATCATTCAATCAAATTTATGGATAGTTAGTAAAGTAAAACTACCACTAATCAAGAAATTCTCCAAATGAATGCAGGTATTTTATAGAAATTTTTAGCAAACTTCTGTGAGTAGAATGTTCTGTGTGGCCTAGAATGTTTTAATTCAAAATATCTGATATAAAACAAAGTTGGCAGGGAAGTCACGATTGGTAATGAGGTAAAGTTTTTAAGCGCATCTAGCGTTTATCATCTTTTCTAGACAACTCGGTTTTACTGGTAAGGTCAAACTATAATGTCAAGCACAAGACACCACATATCGCGCTAATGATTCAGATTAATTAGTGCTATAGGCTTATGTGTGATGGCAAAAATAGATTCTTTAAAAATACTAAGTAAATCTTCTACCCTAACATTTTTTATGACATGCTCTCACTGTAAACTAAGTCATGTACTTTAAAGCTGAACTCAGTAAAACTCCTTTCGACCTCGAGAAATATTCTAGTAAAATAACTCTGCTTGTGATTGTGACCCAAATGAATTCAAAGGTAATATCATACACAAACGTCATCAAAGATTATGTTTGTTTATTTACACCGCACACCTTTTTTCTCAGCACATTACTTTACTTCATGCACGTAGACAGTACCCCACAAGTCTTCACAAAGAAAACTTGCCAGCTGTTAAGCAGTAACTCTGCACGTATTTTGTATTCTGGGCGAGTGCGCCATCCCTCACTACTTATAGCTCCCGGGATATTTGACCCGCGCTCACCCCCACTATTTAGGCGTACGACGAGGCATTAAGCCGCCCGTTACACCGGCGCGCGCGGCCGGCCCAGGTGCGCGCTCGCCGTGACGTAATGCCCTCGTAAATTTACGGTGACAGTGCTAATGTGCCCGCTCCTACTCTATTTGATTTGTTAATAGAGCTGCGAGCGCAAGTAACTGCGCAACTGTTGTTGGTTATGTTGTTGTTATTTTGTTTGCTTGTTTGATATTCTGATTGATTGTTTACTTGGTTAGTGAGTAAAGTATTGAGTAAGTTAAAGCAATAATCGGTATCCTTGTGGTTATTTCGAAGCTGAGTAGGTAGTTTTAAAAAATATAGATATGTAAGTTATTAAACATTTTTGGGGATAGACAAACTAGTATCTATACTTGTGATTTTAAAAGGAAGTCAGTGACAATGAAGTAACCCAGAAGGAATATATCAAATCAGCCTTTTGTTTATACTATTATAGCATATTACTTACGTACTTTATGGTTCAGCCTTAAATAACAAACTGGCAGTAAACCTTTTTATATCCCCAACGAGAATATGCTACCAATTCCCAAATTAATTGTCCGTTATTTTTGCGGCTGGAGAAAATTAATCAAAAACCTTAGCTATGTTATAAAAAAGCTAGTCGTCAACTATTAAAAACCACCTTCAGCTGCGTACATGAAAAATTATCATGGCAATTTATCGCTCACCGCTCGCGAACCTGTGTTTATCCCCATTGTAGTGACATCACCACACCGAAACTTCCCATTTTATTCCCACTAAAAGTTGTTTATGATTCTGCCGACAGTTAGCGCATAAAGAGGAAGTTTTCGTGCGGCAAATTTTCAGAAACCCAATTGATGTCTCGGCGAATATTTAAATATTCATTATACTAGTGTCCGGGCGTTGAAAGCGCTGGAGTGTCGCGTCGAGTGTCAGGTGGCCGAGCAGCGTCGAATGTAGCCGAGTGGCGCCAAGCGTGCTGTTTACTCCACTTAACAAAACATCCATTAGCTACGGTAACAAGTTGCGCAAACTCTATCCAACCTCGATAACTATTCGCAGTGTTTACAATACACTGTAGCATTTACATATGGATTTGCGTGTACGTACGTACGGTCGGCTATGAACCGTGTACACACTTGAAAACCTTCGCGTTGTTATTTATTCACAAACAGGTGTTTTGAGTTTTATCCTAAAATGCTAACGGTGAGCCGGTATGACGTAGTGGGTCATTCAAAATTCATGTTGAATCTGATGCGATGGTCAGCAGAGTAGGGCAGAAGGCGAGCTTTGCCCTTTCTTTTTAATTTATACGCGGTAAAGTGACTACTGCCGTGAAATTAAAATGTAATTCTACCCGGATAACTCGTTTATTATTAAACAAATATTCATCCGCTTCTCGCTTTATGATGAAGCACCTAAAACTCGTTTATGTACCTATTTCTGAAAATATATAAATGAGTAGTTGATTTTTATAAAGCGAAACGCTGCTTGTTACTAAATGGTATACAAGTAGCATGAATCTGTGGCTGCCCTTTTTAGTGGCTTTTTATACTCTTTTTTGTAAGTGTATATAGATTATTTACAGCATGTATGTGAAAGAGACTTACCTTTGATGAGGTGTGCCAGCACCAGCACGGCGGTGAACGCATGCAAGCGCCACGCGCAAACGCACATTTTGCACGCTTCACCACACACTCTGCACAAACGAAACACATTGGTTACCAACACAATTGATAAAAGTGAAATGAACACGAAATAAAGAAGTAGCTACTAGTCTCCTTTGTTCTGTGGAACAAACCAACGAAACGACAGTCGTCAATGTTTAGTGGACGGAAAGCCGAACCAAGCCACTCCTTCTTATACACTTTCTATATCATCACACCAGATCCCTTGCGGGGTAGGCAGGGAGTACAAAGTTCCCACAGGTTCCTGACAGACCTCTCTAGCTTCCTCAACTCTTACTTATACGTATGTCGGAAAAAAGGGCACGCAGAATGTAAAAATCCAGTCTGCAACAAAGATGTCTGGTGTGGTGATATCAATAGATGATTGAGTTGATATACGTCGAAAATTTGTACAATATTTTGAACACCTCTATTCAGTTTATCCGAGGAGCTCCATCATGAAAACTTTGATGTATTTGCTTATACTATAGCATATATATTTAATTTAAAAACTTTACTACACACAGCTCAGATATATTCCACGAACAACCACTCAACTTACAACTATATTGAAACCAGTTGACGATAAAACTTATTATTCAACTTCAAAACTAATCCCATTTATGCGCAGCCAGTTTTACTAAAAGTCACAAAAATCCATTTAATTAAAAACGTTATATTTGACCAGGGAAATCGGTGCCTACGAAGTTTAACTCTGCGGATAACTGAGAGCCGGCGGCGGCAACTCTTATCCCACTAACCGGTGAGTCGAACTGCTCTCGTAGTGATGAACTTTCAATTGATCGAGTTTGGTGCGCTGGTTAGAATTTTAACAATTTTTATTACAGTTTGAGTTGAGCAAAGTTGGTTTTGGTATTTATTGTGTTGAGTTAAAGAGACGGTGGTTTGGTTGTATTTGAGGCAATAATGTTAGCGGACTGCAAAATGAGCTTGAAAACAACACGTTTCTTTGACAAATAATACACAGAACAAACCAGTGACAATCATTCCTATCGGGAATAGGCGCTCGTAGCGCTGTGCGACCGCGGTGTTCTTACCGATCACTAAGGTGAAGCAGCGTTCGACTCGGTCGGCCTGAGATGGGTGACCGTTTGTGGCATTTTCATATTCGAGCGTCTCCGTGCTTCGGAAGGCAAGTTAAGCCGTTGGTCCCGGTTACCACTTAATGTGGTAGTCGTTAAGCCGAGTTGAAATCCTTAAAGGCGGCTTGATAAATTCCAACAGCAGGTGCAACAAATCTTAGTGTGGTGGCAATTTAATATTCTGTTAAGTATTTTACTTAAGACCAAGCGAATAACTTTGCTCCATATTACAATGTCCTATAGGAAATCTGTCCAAATATGAAAACGTACTTATTCAAACGAACTAATAGCAAGTTTTTAACTCGATCTCTTTTATGATAGCTTGAAAAAATAACATTAGTTCATCAGCAGACCGTAAAAACGATGTCTAATTATATCTGAGCACACCTAAAAGGGCCAATACAAACCCTAATTCGTTAATGCTGCGACATTAATAAGCAAATAAGCCCGCCGCAATCCTCTCAGGTTCCTAATAAATTCCAGGCAAATCTAGGAGCAGGCTAAATAGCTAAATACTGCGGGCACGTGACCGCGTCCCGGGACCTTATCAGCTATTTCCACTTAAACGCGTAACGTGGCGCGTTGCGATAACTCAGTGAAATGATTACTTAAATAGTCCTTTATCTACACTTATATTAAAAAGAGGAGAGATTTGTATTTTTGTATGTTTGTAACGAATAAACTTAAAAAAAAATTCTTGAAATCGGACCGATTTCAAGAATTCTTTCACAATTTCGAAAGCTAGTTTATCAAAAAGTTACATAGGCTATATCACATAGACCCCGTAGGTGGCGCTGTTTTCGACCGGGTACGAAGTCGCGGGAAACTGCTAGTAATAAATAAACAGCGTCACGCCTATATTCCCCAAACGGGGTAGCAGATGTGTAGGTATTATATACACCCATTTTTGCTGATGATATCAGGACCCGTATATTAGGGGGCGTGCCTATTCCCATTGTACCGTGCATAATGCGAGAAGCCGGACTGATACTGAAAATTTTACTTTTGAAAACCAGTATTCGTCAGTAGACCAACGAGGCAGTCGTACAGTCGGCAGGGATTCCCAAAGTGGTCGGCTTCCCAGGGGTCGACATAAACGAAAACTGATTATGGGTGTCGACGAGGTCTAAAAATTGACTCCTATTAATTAACACAAGTTCTTATTTGAAACTTTCAAGGTACTGTATAATCTATGTTACGTGTACTTGTTATAAGCATGACTAATATTTTAGTAGGAAGTATCATTGTATTACTTACTTAACCAACCGCAAAGTTTTTAAATTGGTAAGTATATTGTATCAATAGGAATAAAAATTTAAAGTGATTAGGCTATAGGGATCTGAGATATCAGTCAATCAGTTCATATTGAAAAAGGGGTATCTTGCCTAAAATAGTTTGGGGATCCCTTTTTTTTTGTCATACAAAATACTATTACATCCAAATTATCGTAACGCGTCGGGTTTGGTCATAGCGAATTAGGGCCCATGTTTGCGATGGGTATCTGAAGCAATTGCGGTATCGGACGGCGCTGGGTCGTGGCGGTTGTGGCTGGGATATCGCCATTATTTACTTTCAAATGTCAGATATAAAGCAAATGTTACATCTGGGACATTATCTCGGAAGGGTCACAGACAGAACATTAATTTTCCAAAATATTTCACCAGAGGTGGTCAGGGAATGCCATTCCTTTTCTAAAATATTTTACTGAGTTGATTTGTTCCAGTCCATGTAATGGAGAGAAAACTTACTACCGTGAGAGCCTAAGCAGAGTGATGTAAGTTGGTGCTGTCTACGACATCAACAGAAGAAAAATGCATTATTTTGCTAGCGGTTACCTAACCTCCAAGATACCGAAGTCCCGTCAAGTACTTTGATGTATTTACTCAATAGCTACTTAGGGAAAGTGCTCCCGCAAGCGATCTGGCGTGACGATATGGATGGGTACATAGATTTCAATGGCAGTAAACAATGAGGTGAGAATATTTCAATATTGTAACACACTATTATTATCCAATAACACTGGTGTACTGTTCGTAACATGAAAAAAACATTTTCAACTTTATTAGTCGCTTTTCACGACCTATACTGAAAAAAGTACCTAGTCCAATATATTCTAATCTTCAACCTAGTAACTGTTTCACGCTCTCCAACGAGCCCTATCAACAAGGCAGATCTGCCATCAATGTCCAGAAAAACTCGAAATGTAAACCAGTTGAAACCACACTGAAAACGCTTAACCTTCAAATCGATGTGAAACGCCTAAACGCAAATCCCGCCGGAGCTATCGGCTAACCGATCAAGCGACACGCCGCTACGCCGGCCGCTATCTAAAGCGGCCGATACGCTATCGGTACGCGGCCGCTACGCCGACACCGTCCGCGTTTTAGTACATTCGTGCTAAGTTATCGGCAGATTACGGCGCGTCGGGAAAGATTTCCAAACGATAACAGTATTTGTGTTGGGATTCCTTTTTACCCGACTGTTCTAGGAGAAGGATACTGTTTTTATACATAGTATATTTATATTATGAAATTTGCAATTATGTAAATAGTTGAGGAACATAAATAGTCTTTTCGTGTTCTTTTAACGTCATAAAATAAAATAAGTAATTCGCAAGGTGTGGGTGGTGCTACTTCCGTCGCAGAGATACATTGCAGTAAGGTCACATCATTAAAATACATTACGGTAGGCTCTAAAAAATTTCATCAAACCTTTCCTCTCGAAATGTTCGGGTGTCCAGAAATGTATGTATTTTTATTATTTTATAATTATTAATAATAAGGATCTTAAGTATGAGCCTAAAATTACGTTATTTATTTAACTATCCGATTAGGAAAATATGATACATTAAAGTATGAAAAATTAATAGAAAGACCACTTAGAATACCCTGGGGCTGAGCGATCCAACAGCTACTCTTTTATTCCCAAATAAAATATTATCATATACTTAGGTAAACTTAAACAAAAGAAACTTATATCGTTGCAAATCCAAAATCAATCGCCCATGTCACACCCGTAAAGCCGTAGGAGCCCCCTGGTTCGTACGGAACGTCGATCTCCACTCCGATCTAGGTCTCGAACCTATTCGCGCCTTTATTAAAAAGGCGTCAACACGTCACTTCGCGAACGCATCTTCCCATGCGAATCCGTTAATCGTAGCCACCGCCGACTACGATCTCCCCCCCGACCCCTGCCGCCACCGCCGGCCGCGACATGTTCTCACAAACCCCCCCGATGCTTTGTCATCCCTTCTTTCCGCTCAGAATACGGGCGACGACGACGACGTAGTAGTAAATCCCCTCCCATAGCCGGCGGTTGACCGGTGCACTTAGTAGTGCACCCGTCCCCCTACAGCGACTGTCCCAACCGAGTATGTCGCCTCTTGCCCTTCTGGCTGGCTGGAGCGTAGTGGTTGCACGCTCGCCTTTTAGTCCGGTGAAGCTGTAAAGGCCTCGCAGCCAACAGCGTACATCATTCACACACACACACACACACACACAAGCTACCACAAAGCAAAAGCAATTCAGCAATTTGTGACATATTTAACACACGACATCGCACCGAGAGTCAGCAGAAAGGTCGAGAACATGAATGAGACGTGCCGCCCTCGTAAACCGTTTTATATCACCCACACCTGAAGGAAAATATTAAATTCCAGTCCCGCGGCCCGCAAAGTAAAAGATATGAGATGGCTAGACAATTGAAATAATAAGAAAAATTGCGTTAATTTCACTCCAACGCGTTTTATAAGAATGAGCTTTGTTTCGACGATAATAAGATGATATCTTATTGTATAACATAATTTACGGACACGGTCGTGCGCACGTCAAGTTGAATTGTTAAAGTACTCGTATAATTCATTTATCAATCGTAATTTAGTAAGCTTCTTAGTTTTTTTTTAATTTCCTATTCGTAACATTAGCCTAAAAGAAAATAACTTTAGATTTTAAGCATAATAATGATAGAATTCCAATTGTCAACAAAAACCTTAAAATCTCGCATATGAGCTTCATTCGACCTCATTCATATAACTTAGTACCGCAATACCAAAGGGCTTAGCACGAAAACATTGACGTTAGGGAGTTATCGTGCCGTCTCGTTTATTCAGAAAATTAGTAGGTGTGACAAGGATTGCATATGAACTCGCTAGCGCCACACTAACCTCAATCCCACAGGTCACAAATGGTTAGTGGTGTAAAAATATCCTAAAAGAAAAATAATTTCTCTATTTTTTTAGAACCATTATGAATACGTTTCTTTATATTACTCGTAGTTGCTCTAACAGAGTATTCAATTAGAATAAACCTTGAACCTAGTTAGTACTGTATGCTTACGAGACTTGGTTTTTGCGCAAGAATATTTTTTGTACCATTCATATTGTGTTTTCAAATATAATATTTTATTGTTAGTATCCGTTTTTCCTTTTTTTATTTGACTTGATTATTTCTGGAACCAAACGGAAAATTTCTGGTACGGGAGGAGGCAAACTTTCTGATGTCATCAACCCATCTTATCGGCATGAGAAGAAGGAGAGATATACTTAGCAGTAGGTAAATACAGGCTGTACATGATGATGATTACGATGTGATCCAGGGATGCAAAGCTTCCCCGCGCCCCATCCAAAGGCCGAGCTGCCCAGCTGGTTAATGGCGTCCCACATAAATAATACCACCTTTACCGCCCATTAAGCGCGTATTATCCTAAAATTAACATATTGTCAATATCCTGGCCCGTTTTAATGTCGATCGTTATCAAGTTGCGGCAAATACGCATATTATTTTCCCGCGTGTTCGTACGTGAGCTGTTGTTTTGTAAAAAGGGTGTCCCTGTTGGATATGTTGATTGTAGATTAGCCAACATTGCGTGTTTTAAATTTATGTGTCACTCGCCATTTTATTGTCATTATTTTGTTAAGATAGGTCTTAATTCTAAGGATAATCAAGACATGACAACGTCTAATGGAGGTATAATATTATATTGCTTATGTAAATAAAGTTAGTGCAAGTCTGTTGTAGGAGTAAAATAATGAAACAAAATTCAGGATTAAAGAAAAAAATACATTAAAATGGAAATAATTGAAAACTTTTTTGATTACGAGAACTTTTAGTTTTCAATAAGGTGTACGTAAACTTAGTTGAGTTTACAAATCTGTATGATTAAAAGTAAGCTTGCGAAAGAATTCTCAGCGTAAACTTTCATCAAAGAATAACAACTGCTTACTTATCTAATATTTTAAAATTTCAAATAAAGCAGAAACCTACTTAAACGAAATCATTGCAGATAGGAAAATAAAATACGACAACCAATAGCTAACAAAAAAAATAAAACAGTATACGAAATTCAAACATTTTTAACCCAACTCATCACCACCCCACAAAATTTTCTTCCAACATCAAATAACGTTCTCTGCGATTCTCTGATTAGACGAGAGCTCAATTGAAACTCGCAAGTGTGTACCTCAATATTTCACAGGCGGAGGGTCGAGTAAGCCTCTTGTAAGGCGCTTGTACCGGGATCAGACGCGAGGGTCTCCGGGACCCGGTGCAATACTATGGGATACTGTGTCATTTTGGGGTTAAACATTTGTTTAACGTGAGGAAAATATTACAGTGTTTTTTTTAAGGGCAGAAGCTATATAGAGGTGGTTGAACCTTGTTTGGTTTGATAAAAATAGGTTGATGACATGAACTCAGAAAACATTTACTCAAAATAAAATAAGGAGAATTGTTAATTTTAGAGGCAGGTTGAATTATACCCTGCTACGGGTAGTATACAGCACAAAATCTACAATTTGTTCTGCAGTGGACGTCTTTCAGCTGAATATTAGATAAATGGGTTGAATGTTAAAAATAATGATTTAACCAATATAATATTAAAAACTGTAAGCATTTCTTTAGAAGAAGTTATTGATAGACAGCTTGGAGAGAGATGGCTTGGTCCAGTACCTTCAGGGGGTTTCTGGGAAAGTTGCCAATTTATAGCTACTGCAGAAGTTTATTTCAGTAAAACGTTCAAATGAAGTCCCGATATATAAATAGATCATTGATTAGAGCACCAGACTTTTAGCGTCTTATTCTAAACGTGGCCTTACTACAGTTCTAGTACTAAATCACTGACCAATCCAGGTTCTAAGATAATTCTTATTACAAAACGAGAATCAGCGTTGAAAGGTGTAACTTTTACAGGCCCCGAGTTTCACTGTAGCACTATCGCTAGCGGACATCTAACGCGCAGGCGTCAAATTCTTCATTTTGAAATTCATAACTCCGTTTTGTGTCAGACATAGTGATTATAAAAAAAATCAGATAAATGCATTCGTTAGAAGATGATGCACCGGCCATTTATCAAAAAAGTACTTCGAATGAGAGGCAGTGTTTTGTGACGCAGATTTTGTTAAAAATGTGTATTTATATAAGAAATGTTACTGAAAATAGTGCAGTTACGAAAACTAATGAAATAATAAGAGACCACTTGTGATAAAGTTGCTAGGGTTTATTGCTCTTTATGTAGAATATACTTATGGAACCGCCAAACAAATATAAATTTTGAAAGTCATTTGTTGTTTTCTTTCTACGCATTTTCTACGTATGTTTTATAAATTTATTTCAGTGATTACTACTAATTACTACTAATATTGCCTCGTGTTCATTGTCATAGCCTGTGTAGTGATAAAATAGTAAAATAATTTAGTCTTTTGGAAGTCTTTTGGAGGTGTAAAGTTTCCGCATGATTATCTCTTAATCTTTCTTAACATAATTTATAAACTAAATATAAGAAGAAGAAGAAATAAATGGAAGTAGGGTCATGACAAGTACATAAAATAAATACATTATTATAAGTTTTGTCTAAATATATAGGCTTATATTCATCTTGCTCTCAGAAATATTAATTTCTAGGTTACGCGCCAAAGAATGTAAAGAATACGTTCCGTTACTCGCCTGACCCGACGGCAAAAAGTATTTAATATTAAATGAAAAAAAAAATGTTATTCAGTGGAAAAACAAATCATGTGGATTCCAGCTTTTTGTAGTACTTGACGAAATGAGAGGGATGCAAATTGTGTACACTGACGAACGATTTAGCGCAGTGGTTAAGGGCTTAAGGCGCGCCGCCCGCTGTGTCTAATAGTCGCGGGTTTGATTCTTGCACGGGACAAATCTTTGTGTGACCCACAATTATTTGTATCGGTCTGAATTTTCATGTTTTTAAACGCACCCACGATACAGGAATATATCCTAGTGAGAGGATATGTTTTTCTAAATAGAAAATTGATGCACGAAACAAATATAAATACAAGCATAACACACACACACACACTTAGACACAAATAACATAATATTCTCATCGTTACCCCAGAAAGGATGGTCACAGATATTCAGAATATTTCAGACTTTGGACTACACCTGCAGAAAAATCCCAAAGTCACATTATCAGATTTAGAATTCGACCTCAGGACATGCGCAGGACTTAGAACTGTAAGCCGAAAGTTCTCTATAGAAAAATCCCAATACCATCTTGTAAGACCTAGAAATCGCGATCGCAAGACATGACCACCACCAGTAGACCAACGACGCCATACATTATATCAGTCCTAAAAAATATAAAATATAAAATTCTATTAGATCCAGTTTGAAGCGTGTAATTGTCGCGCGTACTCGACTACCTCACCAATCAACAGGGCTGCCATTGGCAGAGCGACAAGCCATGTCACGGATATAGTCGCCATATGCGTGGGATAACCATTTTGTCTTACTTACACGTATACTCTTGCTAACGTATGGCGTAACAAGATTGACAATCAGATTCAGAATGATTTTATTCATGCAAAGTCTTATAGTGTTTATCAGTCGTTGGAAGAGTAACAAAGACTCTACCAACACTTCGGAATGTTATTGTTTGACAAAAGACGACTCGTTTCAAGAATTGTATTGTGTCTGTTGCCTTTTCTATATTAGCGGAATGTATCTTTTTTATCTCTAGTTTTATAGGTGAGGTGAATAATAAGATAATTCCAGTTGTAATAGTAGTTGTAGGGATCAAAGAATATATAATCTACTAGTATCTACCCGTGACTTTGCCAATGTTGACTTTAGAGAACAACTGTACTTTTTTCGGGATTAAAAAGTGTATGTAAATCCAGGTAATGAAATATTTTTGTGCCAAATTTCGTCTAAATCCGTTCAATCGTTTTTGCGTGATTGAGTAACAAACATCACAATATATATACTTTCACATTTATAATATTAGTAGGATTTTGACTTGCGTACAAGTCTCAATTCACAAACTGACAAAATTATGTCCCGTGCGAGAAAAATCTTGCGCGTGCTAGCCCTGCTGTGAACGTGCTCGACAAAGCCCGTAAATTGCGTTAATCGAGCTCTTGGCAGAGCCACTAACGACGCTCATCGGCTAACGAACTAGTGCTCAAAAGAAAATATTTTCTAGACAATAGGAACTCTGAGGACAATAAATATGAATCTTTGAGCCTTTTGTTAGTTTATGGGAGTGTGGCTGATAGGGATGCTTATTAACGCCCACTGGCTGGGAATAATCGGGGAGTGGAGACGGATTGCTTAATTATTTCGAGGTATTTTGGGCTTTAAAATATTTTATTTTCCATATAGTACGACGTGTTTGCTTTAAACGAAGCATTCAAAGGAAAGTGTAGAACACGTTTTCAAAGAGAAAGTTAAAAAAGTTTTTTATTAATATTATATTATATTAAACATATAATTTGTTAATGGAAGGAGGAGC
This sequence comes from Phalera bucephala, assembly GCA_905147815.2. NCBI lineage: Eukaryota > Metazoa > Arthropoda > Insecta > Lepidoptera > Notodontidae > Phalera > Phalera bucephala. The sequence continues at coordinate 30,719,310 of LR990609.1, forward strand.
AGTTATTTTCATTTTAGTAACCTAATCTCCAATTATTGTGCGCATACTCGGATATCAAGGAAGATCAATGTACCGAACGAGACCCCAGTGTTATTTCAAGATTTCCTTGCCACCATGCGTACGACTATTAAAACGGAGAAAAATCCACCTTTCACAATTAGCATCCATCCAGGAAAGCGCCGGCATGTAAATGAGTATTGCTAGCTTTCACTGTGTAATTCTAGATTTACATATACCAATAAAATGCCTCTATTGGTTAGAGATTTAGTATAAAATTTAATTTCCGCCACGTCATATAACCTACGCGACTCGACAACACACCCTGAAAATTCAGTTTCCGGTAAAAATCATCCGTATTTAAACTCTGTCACCTTCACTCACGTACATTATTCATTAGGAAACAAGCTGACAAAGGTGTCAACTCCACTCTACGGGGAAAATGTAACAGAATTTTCTGGTTTTCGAAATCCCAGGCAAGTACAGATACAATATCCATCACACAAAGGCGAGTCCACATAAATAATCGCGCGACAGGTGCACGACGAATGGATTACCTCGCGAAGCGAAACCAGGAAATGTATATCTTTTAAGGAAATTAACGATTCTGGGCAACGTCAACAAATTGTCGTGGAAAGACGAAAATCATATATTTATCTATACCTATATTGGGTGTATTGATTTTCAGAGCCGGCTAATGTATTTATAACTGCTCAGTTTAGGGTTACACGGTTAATAATTTAATAGAAATGGGACAAGTGTTTGTTTTTTGCTTCAAAAACTGTAAAGTACTAACAATAGTTGTACATGATTATATACATAATATTGCGTAGTGAATACTCATAACTAGAAGATAGGTCATAAATAGTCACAACTTGGTATCACTAAATATGGCCGGTGTCCGTTCCCTTTGAAATAGTCCAGTTTATGTTCATCAAACGTCATTTATATAGCCCTTATTTTCTTTTCATCATTTACAATAGTCCTTGCACCCGCCGGGGTCAGTTCACTGGTTACGTATCTTAATTAGGAAGTGATCTCAGCAGGTGACTTATGTAACATTAACTTCTAGCAAAGGGTCTCTACGTACTGGATCCGTTTTCCCATGCAAGCCTCTTAAAGGTCCGGGTAAAGTGCGTGAATCTCAGCTAGATAATATTAGTTAATAAACTAATATTTGTTTCTAGCCTCTTAATTTTGTGGCTTTGTTAGTTTTATGGTATATTTTATTATTATTGTTTTCTTGATTTTGCCGCATTCCATTTTTTGTTGTCAAAAACACGATCACAAGACAGGCTTTGCCTAGTGGTAGTTGTTTTTTAAAATTAATTTATAATTATTTATTTATACATAATTTTGTATTAGCCATTGCATATCAAACTCTAGGGAAATGAGATCTATAGTTAATTAATCTGTAGTTTACAGATACACGCGAAATTTTCTACCCTTCTCAGTCTACCCTGCAAAAGATTTTGCGTGAGGAAATAGATACTCAAATTTAAATCTTCTCAAAAATAAATGCCTCACTCTTGTCTCCACGTTCTTTAATCCCGCGTCAATCCTATCCCAACACGTACACATGTGTTGGGATACACCGTAAAGTAACCATTAATAATTAGTTTCATATAAAATTAACCAATGGACCGTTGAAATCCAAATATCGTATATTTACCCATATGTTTATTTAAGATCTAGTAGATTTAAGTCTGTACACTTTACCCTGTAACAGCACTACGAAACTGTAATCTAGTGAGCAAGATTCAATAAGAGCTTAGGTAGCACTTGGCCACCGGGTCGAGATTACCCGCGGCGGGCGACTCGCCCGAGTGATCGTAACGCCGCCGTCACCGTTAACTGCGCGGCTTCGCGCTGATCGTGTGTGCACTGCACACATAAGCCGCGCAGTTAACGGTGACGGCGGCGTTACGATCACTCGGGCGAGTCGCCCGCCGCGGGTAATCTCGACCCGGTGGCCAAGTGCTACCTAAGCTCTTATTGAATCTTGCTCACTAGATTACAGTTTCGTAGTGCTGTTACAGGGTAAAGTGTACAGACTTAAATCTACTAGATCTTAAATAAACATATGGGTAAATATACGATATTTGGATTTCAACGGTCCGTTGGTTAATTTTATATGAAACTAATTATTAATGGTTACTTTACGGTTAAGTAATAAAGAATATCGTGTTTTATTTGGTCCCCATAGTCATGTCTCGATAACTGTTTTCATTTAGACATTAATAAGTTAAAATAGTGATAAATGTATACTTCCCTGGCGGGTCTCGTTACCAGTTTTTACTATAATTTTTAACATACTTTTTGTAATTTACCGGTATATTCTTTTTTAAATACAATCATATAATTGAATATACATCAAAACATAGTTTATATCATATATCATATATTGTAATTATATTTATTAACATAAAAAATCTAATCAATTTCATGACACCCGACAAAAGTGTCACCCTCACCTGGCGGAATTAATTTACGAAAATTTGACATCTAAATATCAAACGTTTATCTTGGACCTTGAGCAACACGCGTTGAACAAAGTAAACTAACGGCGTTGAGCATAATTCAAATAATATTACGTAAGTGATCTATCTAGTTATTTAGTTATGTAAATGTATATTAGTATACTGCAATGATTGTTGTGAGTAGATGTCTTGTTTTCCTTATATTTTTGGTAAGAAATACGCGTGATGTTATTATTTTAGGTTATGTGTCATTTTCTCACTTCTCTGGCGTCACTTCTCTGGCGGTTTTTATGCCAGAGGAAATACATACGACTCAGGGGAGTTACTATTTACTATTATAACGATTGTTTATTTGTTCTAGGTATTCACTACTATATACTGCAGTATATACAGCATACTGCAGGATAAAAAAGCAAAATAGGGAAGAGAATAAAAAAAACATAAAGCTGAGAGATTACATTACCAAAGAATTAAAAACGACCCGGTTAAAATGCTGCATTAAATAAAAAGAAAGAAAAGCGGCAAATTAAGAGTGTTAAAGACATGACTAAGAAGTAAAGGGCTATTATTAAAAACATATTCAGATAAAAGACTAGACAGAATAGACTAGCCAATCTACTAGAAATTATCCGGCCTATGTCTAATATTGAAAACCAACCTCTATTTTTATAATACAATGTAGCTCTGGCTGCTGAAAGACGATCAGAAAGTTAGACTATCGAAGATCGAAGACGATCAGAAACTACCTAATAAAGTTATTAATCAACAGAAAAATGAAATAAAAATTTTACCCCAAAAGGTACATGAGTATTAAAAGCTCTGCTAAGACGCATACAAAAACAAAAATTAACTCCGAACTCAAAAGTTGTCCATCTTTGAAAAAATAATAGTGAAGAGAACGTGGACATTAAAGAAACGGAATAATTATTTAGTGAGGCGATCCAAAGTCAACGCCAAGAGAATAAACAATTGATATAAAATGATAATAAAAAGATATTATTTAAAAAGTATTAAATAGAAGAATCGTTAAGAAGTATAAAGTTTTAGACCAAAAAGATAATTTAACAGAAAAAAAGCTGTGATCCACATGAACTTCTGCGACAATCACAATACAAAATTTTCCGAAGTAGACATTCATTTTGGTGGGTCACATACCCAAATATGTTTACACATTATGTCATGGAACTCCTTGCGTATTCAGTAAAATCCGTACATTTTTAAGTGATGTATTCGTTACACAGAAACAGTTAAAATGTATTAAAACACTAACCAGATTTTTTTTCGATATGAAATTACCATTCCTAACTAATAATTAATAGTCAGTCACTTCCCTGTCTTAATTTATCACTACTCTGTCAATAGTGTCACTCCCCTGACAACACATTTTCTTCTGGAGCCAATAAAACTTTAAAAAATTGAAATATCTTCTGGGCCTTATTATTACATAAATATATGCAATATCAACTAGCAACATAATGGATATGAAATTAAAGAGACAACTTTTTCTTTGGGGACACCAAAAATCCAAATACCGTGTATTCACCCATATGCTATAAACGTTGGTAGAGATAACACTTCGCCACATGCTCTTCTTGTGACAGACTTCATTTACATTCATACTTGTCCATTAACATTATAATACAATATTCCACATATAATATATGTCATGCTATGGCTGTTTGTGCCACATTACTTCGACATTGCAATCATGTAAAATGTGCGACATTTATTCGAAGCATAATATTACACGGCACAAATTTTAGATTTTTTAAGTCGAGCTCTCTCGATCATAATGATTTATTTATTAATAAAATAGAATATACGAAATTGTGTAAAATAAGATTAGATCTATTCGAAAAGGAGTAGGGTGAACAGACTAGAATTAATGTACGTAAGCCTATTAAGCCATGATAATAATTAATCTACAGTAATAGAAAAAAAAATATATACAAAACCTGTAAACAAGGAACAGTATTGATTAGCAACCACAGTGCATGAAGTAGGTTGAGATTGTCTACATGTGGTTAAACCAACACATTTAGTGGCCACGGTGGCGTCCCCGGCGGCGATCACGGTGGCAGTATCTCCCTATGATTGCACGTGCAAGCACCGCCCAGATAGCACGTGCAAGACGCAGGCGTTAGTGTGAAATTCCATACAAATATTACTGCAAGAGTTGATCGCCACCGTGCACACTACCGCGGGCGCGGTTGAATGCGTTGTTTGGCCATACCTTTATACATTGTATATGTAGATCGTAGGTATGTATGTATATTACAAGCAATTTTCGCTTGTTCTCTACACTAATTAAACACGATGGAATTGTTGTTGATTTCAAAGAGACTCCCACACAAATATCACGATCATTCATCTTATGTGTTCTAATGAGATAGTCTTAAAACGTTGATAACAAAACAACTAGTTATTAAATAAAACATAGTTAAATACGACTACAAACCAAAGAACACAAAGTAACAATAAGACTAGGTATCAATGACGACATAGTGACTATTCGACAAAGATTCAAAGATGGCATACATAGTAACAAAACGATGGATGGAACTAGGGTATGAAAGATGACATCAAAACACAACGACCAGGCATCAAGAACCTCATAGTAACAAAATGAGTAGGTAGCAAAAGCGACATAGTAACAACACAACAAGGTGACAAACACGACATAGTAACAACACCAATAGGTGAGTGTGTGAGTGTGACCTTATGACATGTAACATAATACATACTCGTAAAAACAAGTTTCAGCGAATTCATTCCGATGGCATGAAAAATGTCTATTATGTCAGCAACTTGATTCAGTGTTTGATAAGCACGCGTCATAATTATTGGGGCACTTTTATGAGCTAGAAATCTTGGGCTTGGTCGAGATTAAAAATACTAAGTCTCTAAAAACAATGATAAAATGCGTATGTAATGTGTACACATGAACAGGCCGCCGGAAAACCTATTTGACATTCTTTATTTAGAGTTTTATCCGAAATTATACTGAAAATAAACGACTCGCAATATTAACACCAGCCAAGGAGTTTAGAAAATAAATGTGTTTTCATTTGGAGCGAGACTTACTGTCGGCCATTACACAGCCTATTCATTTCTAAGGAAACACAAGTATGAATTATGATGCGGGTCAAGTTGCCTGTATCGAGGTTAAAAATACTGTGGCTTAGATTATTTTCGTAACATTTATACTGTGAAAATGATTTTGATAAGTGTAATATTTGTTGATGTTGTTAGAGATTTGTTATGTTAGGTACAGAAAGTAAGCGAGGTATTACATAAATGTTTCTTGTGTTAATATTTATTATACCCTCAACGACAACGTATAAGTAATTCAAGCCCTCTAAATTACAAGAATAATCATGCCCCCCTTCTATTGTTTGTAAAACGACTGATAATATTGATCAACTTGCTCGCTAGAGTCCATCAGATTTATCTATCTATCTATCTATAACCTCACGCCAGATCCCTTGCGGGGTAGGCAGAGAGTACAGAGATTTATCTCGATGATAAATAATAAAATATTTTATATTTCCCACAAAATAATAAAGGTTATAAAAAAACGTGTTAAAAAGTGCTAAATATCACTCTATTTAGCTGAACAATTTGATCGCACCAAATAAAATACAGTCGTAAATGTGGAGAGGTTATCACAACAATTCTTGTCCAACCAAATCGACTTCATATGAATACCTCAAGGTGAAGGTGAAGGACAATCGACTGGCTAAATACAGCATTAATTATGTATTAAGCAAATAGGTAGCGCATCGACAACTGGGGTGATCACCTTAATAACGTCACCTACAAATGTAGTGATAACTTCAACTAAGAATTTTGAGTCCTTCTACACATCTAACTATATCTCTGGTGGGGTAAGCAGAGAGTAAAGAGTTCCAACAGATTTTTCTTACAGACCTCACTGGCTTCTTTCACTCATCTCCACACATAATTAGAGTCAGTTAACTCGTGTGATCTTAAGTGCATTAAAACTGAATAATATTACACTAGGGTGTGTTGGGTCGAAAGAAGATAAGCGAAAGAAGAGAAGCAACGTATTTACATATCATTAAGATGAGAAAAAATACGAAACTACACAAGCGATTTAAAAAACCGAGTATGTTCAGTTACTTTTGTAACTGACCGTACACTAACAAATTAGAAAGAAAAATTATGAAAATAAGCTCAAACTACCCTGTGAGAGGCTATTTGATTAATCTAGGTAGAGCGGTAGCCTTACACGTCACTTGCTGAGTGTGTGAGTGGCGCTCAGTGAATAATAGAATTTAAATTACATCTATTCCTGGAAGAAGATTTTCTGGATTTCAATTCTATTAAAATAACAATGTCGTATATATCATTCTCAACGAGTTTTACATGCGATATTTTATTACTGTTATATAAGCATAAATCCTAATCAGAATTCACTGAACCCAGATTGTTTGCGCGATCCCAGGCCGTGTTTACTCGTCGGCCGTTTTTAGTTATAAATCCTTTATGCTTTCAGGTTTAAATGGTGTATCCAGTGCAGCGAAAAGTTTTTTGATCCTGCGCGGATAAAGGATGGCTTTAATTTTCGTCAATGCAGCACTAACATTAAATTCACGATGTTTTTACGGCGCATTTTGTGTAGCTGATATTGAAGTTTGCGCTTCATTCATTTCTACCTCTGGGACTGTTTTGAAAGTTTTATTAAAATGGTTTTGGTGGTTTTACAAAGTAGAGATGTACAAAAGTATAAAAACGAGAAAAAAGATGAAAAAGAAATATGGCAGTCACTTTTAAGCAGTCGCAACATTATTTGGTACATTGATTTATTGATGGTGGAGTTCGCATCTTTATGTGTAAACTTATATAGTATTGAACGATTTTCTCGGGCATCTGACCTTAGTATAAATCTAATTTACTCTGCTATTGAAAAACAACAATTTTATTTTGAAAATTCGATTGAAAACCATCTGGTGCATCCAGGTTCAATCAATCAATCAGCCTATCGTAGTCCACTGCTGGACATAGGCCTCTCCTAACACGCGCCATTGCACACGGTCCTCCGCCTTCCGCATCCAGTCTGTCCCAGCGACCTTTTTGAGGTCGTCGGTCCATCTAGATGGGGGCCGTCCTACCTTACGCTTACCAAGTCGGTCCTTCTGCAGATGTGACCAGCCCATTGCCACTTTAGCTTACTGAGTCTGGGAGCTATGTCGGTAACTTTAATTCTTTGTCGGATTACCTCGTTACGAATTTTATCCTTCAAAGAGACGCCGAGCATAGCTCGCTCCATAGCCCGCTGTGCGACTTTGAATTTGTGGACTAGTCCCACTGTGAGTGTCCACGTCTCGGCCCCGTAAGTCATAACAGGTAGAACGCATTGGTTAAAGACTTTAGGCTTCAGGCATTGCGGTATAGGCGAAGCGAAAACGTGACGTAGTTTGCCAAATGCTGCCAAACCCAATTGGATCCTGCGGTTGATTTCTTTCTCGAAGTTCTTCCTACCAAATTGGACAACTTGTCCACGGTAGATATACTCCCGAACAACTTCGAGCATCGAACCATCGACGTAGATCGGTCCCGGCGTGACATGCTCATTAAACATGATCTTGGTTTTATCCAAGTTCATGCCGAGACCGACACCTCGAGAGGCTCCATTTCGGTTATGCAGCATTTCGCTTAACTGTTCCAGTGACTCTGCCACGATGACGATATCATTGGCAAACCGAAGGTGTGAGATGTATTCGCCGTTGATGTTAATGCCCCGCCCAGTCCAGTCCAGCGTCTTGAAGACGTCTTCGAGTGCATTGGTGAAGAGCTTGGGGGATATTACATCCCCCTGTCTTACCCCTTGATGCAGCTCGATCGGGTTGGTCTTTTGGTCCTAGAGCTGGACGGCCATTGTGGCGGTATCATACAGACATCTCAACACCTCGATATAGCGCCAACCGATGCCACATCGCTGAAGAGCATCCAAAACCGCCCAGGTTTCGATGGAGTCGAAGGCTTTCTCGTAGTCCACGAAAGCCATACACAGCGGCTGATTGTACTCTTCGGTCTTCTGTACAATCTGCCGAACAGTATGGATGTGGTCTACGGTGCTGTAGCCTCTTCGAAACCCGGCTTGTTCCGGTGGCTGGAACTCGTCAAGTCTTGCAGGTTATCGTCCAGTAAATACAAAAATTCATACATAAAGAAAACAGGCCTAATGAGTTCCCGAGTATATAGCGGAAGTAATTTAAGACAAAACTCACGCAACAGCCTTGCGAAATTTCTTAACTCTATGTAAACTAATCCCCATTTTATCTTCGTCAAAGCCATGGAAACGTAACTTTGGTTTTAGTGGCAAAAGTTAGCGGTGATAAGGGAACGAGTTGGTGCAGCTCTGGCCTGACCGCGGACAGCCCCCGGCGGCTGCCCGTTGTTTTTGTTTCCCACTAAACTTTACAACTTTCCGACTCAGCTCCATAAAAAGAATATAAATTGAGACACATCACTGCCCAGCCCCGCTGGCGTGACAAAGGGCCCTATTAATCTTGCTACGATGTTACCATCAAAAATAACTTAGCGAGATTATTCTGCGTCAGCTGATTCTAGGTCGTTTCGCTTAGGAGCGATGCCTTTAGGAGTTTATCGTTCATCATAACGCCACTCAATATTGAGTTTTAGGACCTCCTGTTGACAGATGATCCGTTTACTCAGAGTACGCTATTTATTTATCATTGCTATCAAAACTTTTATATAGGCAATCTTGTTGGCAGGAGTCAGTGGCCTAAAAAATTTGCCAGTGGAAAACAAATATGAGCGTAACAGAAACCACTAATTACCTAAGAACCCGACATCGATTAAATTGTGAGTTACTAAATAAAACCTGTTACCATTTTATGCTTATTCCTATTTCTAAACGTCTGAAAATAAATGCGAGAGCAGTGCCAGCATCGCTAATTCAAGCTGCAATAGCAATCAGTATCCGTATAAAAAGCGAATGTACGCTAGGATTACAGTCGTTACCCAGCTCGCATCGTAAATATCTGCCAAGAAACATCCTCTTTCTTTTAAACGCAAGCACATAAAAATACAAAACTACTGTAATACAGGAGCGAGAAAATGGTTCGCATGCGTTATGCAACATCCACCGTGTTTCCATTCGTTGCCTTTGTTCTCTGCATGCTGTCAGAAAAAGCACTAAACTAACGCAGTTCGTAGCGAAATATGTTTTTTCTCTCTATTTTCTGCGACGGAATGTTTGAGTCATTTAATATACGCTTTGGTAACATATGTTACCGGGTACGCACTTTTGTGCGATTCGGGCCGGGCCGGGGTTCGGTGTCGACGTGATGTAGGGCTGTGTCTGGCTATCATGCCGCCTAGAAAAAAGATAATTGCGCCATATTTCAGGGCGAGTACTACGGAGGCGCTATTTCACGGTTCATTACAGTAATGGGCGAAACAGAGTGCACACGGAGAGCGGCGGCGATGGAGTGGCGCCGGCAATCCGCGGATGAAACTTCTGGAACGCGAAGCGCCTGTCTTATTAGTGGACAGTGTTTAAGATAAAGGTAGAGAATCGTTTTACGGTAGCTCGAAGGATATGCTTGTGTTATTTTTGCTCAATGATTGTGAGTGGATAGATAGGGGAAAAGACACCTGGCAGTATGCCCGGGATTCGACGTGATCGCTTTCTTAAAGTGATCTTTTCTGAGGGCAGATGGTCTCAACAGCTTTTCTCGATGAATCGACGTACATAGAAGTGCTATTCAGTCTTACAAATAGTAATGAGTTGTTAGATATGATTGGTCTTTATAAAATAATCACTAATGACAATCATTCGATATAGAGCTGTATGAAATGAGCCTTTTCGCTACAAGATGAAACTTGAGTAATTTTTTCTTACTGAAATCGTCCTCAATTCATTCACATTACTAAATGCAAGGCATTATTACAAGTGTAAAGTTTTCGGATAGCAAATTATTTCATGCTGCACATATTTAGACACCCTTGTAACTGAAAAAATATCAATTTGCCTTTTACGTATAAAGCTTTTTTATTCCGTGACAACGACGGTGTCCAATTAGCTAAATACGGGTGGTTTTATCATTTGAAGAAGGAAATACCATGTGAAATTTAGCTAGAGGATAATCTTTGGGCATGAAAATTACTTGTGAAGATGAAACGTCAGATGAAGGTTACTTTATATGACATTTCATTTCTGAAATTTTGTCAACAATTATTAAACTGTGCCAATTAAGTTTCGAAGTGCATTTGCAAACCTGTACTAAATGGAATCAGTAAACCGTTACGTACTAGACTTAGAGTGAATGACTTGAAATATTCACGATAAGTAAAGAAAAGGAGTGAAAGTATTCTAAAAAGTATTTATATGTATTATATATATTCGAGCAGTTTGCAACTGGTAAATCTGACATGAACAAATTAATGGTGCAGCAGTCTTAATTGGTGAAAATATATGAAAGTTATTCTGGATGAAACTAAAGGAGCTTCATAAATTCGTCATTTCTAAATACCTGCAGTGTGCAATCTACTCCAGAATGTACAACCAAATTTGCATAAAAATATAATACCTGTAAATCTTTTTTTATAAAGTACTTCTATGTCCAAAAACTATTCCTGTATCGTGGGAGTGTTTACAAACATGAAATTCACATACACAAATACCCAGGCCGAAACAAATAATTGTGGGTCACACAAAGATTTGTCCTGTGCGGGAATCGAACCCGCGATTATTAGACACAGTGGGCGGAACGGCTTAAGCGCTTAAACGCTGCGCTAAATCTAAGCTAATATATAGATAATACTTTATATGATGTCCGATAGGTGACCTGTCCACTGACTAAGCCGAAACTAAACTTCTTAAGTTCCTAACGAGACTACACAAATACTACCCTGGACCCATATTCGCTATGAACAATTAAACACGTAACGCGGCACGTTACGATAACTTCACGGAATTATCCTTTAATTCACCAGTGGCATGATCCGACATTATTGTGAGAATCGCAGGAAGTCGTTGGATGCAAGTGGCATTATAGCGTTTGTGCCGAAAAGCGATTGGGGAGGCCTATGTTCAGCAGTGGATAAGTATAGGTTGCGATGATGATACATGATTATTTCACGAAGATATCGTAACTAACCGCGTTTCGTTATAGCGAATAAGGCCCCAAAGCCACAAGTTTAGTGCGTCACGGTACAGAAGAGAGTTATGGCGGTCACTTTAACGGCGGCCGGGCCTTGCAATTGTATAAGGCAATCCTATCTGCCTCTCGCGCGGAATAGTAATGGACATCCATAAGTTACTGCGGGCCACGGTACATAACCTTGGTTTTAGTTTAAGCTCACTGTTTCAGTTAATTATATACAACAAAATAAAGGTTTTCTAAAAACTGTCAGTATAAGTCCGAAGAATAAAATTCTGCTCGGTAAAATCGGGGCAAGCTCGCCCCTTATTACACGAGTCACCTTTTTTTTTATAAAAACTAGCCCCACACTCGGATTTATTCCTGTGTCGTGGGTGCGTTTACAAACATGAACATTTACATTTACAAATACCCAGACCGGAACAAATAATTGGGGATCACACAAAGATTTGTCCCATGCGGGAATCGAACCCGCGACAGTGGACGGAGCGGTTTAAGCTCTTAACCACTGCGCTAAATCGTTCGTAATCGTCAATCGCCCGTATTACACATCGTCGGCGAAAAGTCGGTGTACGGACTCTGCCACACCCGTCTGGGGTATATAAGCGTGACGGAGGTTATTTCTTTTAATTATTCAGTTAAAAGTTCTTGATAAGAGGATGTTGAACATGACAAAATTAAAGTGTTTTGTTTTTGACGTTTCTGTTCTGAATCCTAAAAAGAGTAATTAATTTATGAGTACAACTTTGGCCCTATTTGGACGGCATCCTTATGATTAGCGGTAGAAATAAGGCAGCTTCTAAAATTTAGAATTTAGCTAGATGAAAAGTATGAATAGCTTCTTTTTGGTTATATATTTAAACGGCGACTAGTGACAGTAATGGTATCGTTACATTTTTGGCTCTACACATTATGTAGTAGCTTACACTTGGCTGTTTCTCATTATATTGCGGTGCATTGGGAAACTAAGGAGATTTGCATAAGTTTTACTGGAAAATAACCGTAAAGACGTTAATAGCTAAGTAAATTGCGTTTTAAAAACAACATAAATGATATCTAAAGTGAAGGAAATTCTTACGACCTTAGCGGTAAATAATTTACATGAACATGTGTCATGGCAAAGCGCTTGTAAATATTTTTTTAAATATTTAAGCAAGACGTGTCCAGAGAGCCGATGTTACCCGGAATAAACCTCAAGTTTTATCGCTTAAACAGGTCGATATTTATCTCATTTTATGGAATTTAGACTCGGGCATAGCACAAAAATGTTGCTGTTAGCGTGACGCTAACGAATTGATATGCCATCCTTGTCACACTTTACTATTTTACTAATAACCATGAACGTGACAGCTGCAACATCAATCTATTCGTGCTAAGACCTCTGAACCGTTAGGCGCATTACCTTAAGATCGAATTGCGACCCGCGGGACCTTTGAAATTATTTTAAAATAGGAGAGGATGTGTCGATAGCAAATAGCTTCGACAGAAAAGCGTTTCTGAATATCTGAGCAGTATTCCCTTTATCAAAGCATTAATTTACATTTACCATTCCTTTTTTCATTGAAACCTACGTAAGATGCAGCTAGATAGGTAGTACAAATACCCAATTCTTTGAAGTTGTAAAATACCTGTCCGCCAATATTGTTGTAGCCCTCATTTTCACTGCGTCAACCCGGGCCGGTATGACCCTTACTTAACATGTGTACTTGCTTTATTAAACGTGGGCAGGTTTTGAATATTTTTAGCGCTAACAACCCCGGCTCCCCGTATTCGATACAGGTAATGTAATCGAGCGGGTCCGGTCGGCACGTGTTGGAAATTACCCGGTACAAATAAATTTCTCTTTGTTTAACATAAATTCAGGCTTTAATTTTGTGTGAATATCTCTTTTTGGAGTTTGGGTGATTTGGAAATTGGTAACATAATTGTTGAAATTATATAATTTGGTATTCAGTTTTCAACATACTTCTTTTAAACCAAACAATAGTGTTGCCTAATTTCGAAAAAACAGGGTTTGAGGTAGTACAGCCTAATCAAAGAGTTTGATTAATTTCCTTCCCAAGCGTAGGCGGAATTCTCATGATATTCTACCTAATTGGTAATGCAGTCGAGAGTAAGGAAGTTTACTGTAGATATTGATAGAATCGAGGCTTTAGTATATATCATAGTAAATACATAATGTAATTGATGTGTTCGAATATTTTCGAACATAATACTCGTACACAAGTATCATAAAAGATTTGAATAGCTTAATACAAAATACCATTACACAAGTATTTTAATAAATCATTTAAATATCTATCTCAGTCACAATGGATCACCAATATATCTAAAATTAGATCAACTTTACATAATAATCGACACCACTCGCATTCAGAGCACGATTTTATGATTCCTCTTTGAAAAATACTAACTACCATACTTGGAACGTTTTATATTGGAGCGTCGATCGGCACGTCGCCTCCATAAATCTCCAAATGTCTCGAATGAATGATGTTTCATGTTGCTGTGAAATATTTTAAACCGATTTTAATGCTATATTTATACTCGTAGTAGCGAGAATCAGGGCTTTTGGTGACAGTCTTGTAATGACGTATCAAATTCTAAGATTTATTTTTGATTCTAAACTTAAGTATTTTTGATTTCGGTATAGATTGAAATTGAATTTTCAAGGCGAAGACAGACGCTTATTAGATACAAATTGGGTCTCTTTAGTCGGAGACTGCTGCGTGTGTATATGTGGCTATATCAGTTATCTGAAAACGGGTCCTTAAAACACAGGTCATAGGTATAAACGTAGAAATGTTCCCAAAATCTGTTTTGACGAATAACTTTTTGGATTTTAAAATGAATGTGGTTTTCGTATTCTAGTAATATTGGCGTATCCAAAATTGAGCGTTTCGTTTTTTTGTAACATAAGCATAATATACCCATGTCACCTTTGTATTCATATTCCTTAATGGACTTTTATTTAGGCGTAAGCTACAGCCATGAAAAGCGTTCATTTATCAATTGTAACGTGAAATTAGTTGTTCGCGATGCGCGCATTGTGTGGGGACAAAAGAAACGCACGCTTCACAGAGTGCTTATTGATCGCTACTGATTCGACACCAGCTTGCAATAGGTAACATATTGGCCTGTATTTGCTATATCAGCATAAACTTCAGAGATTAACAAATAAAGTTTAATTTGGAATGCGATATGAGGTTAGAATATCGAAGTTGCTTTATCATCCGGGTATCCCTAGAGCCAAAAAGTCGTAATCAATTCCAAATTTAGCGTTGGTTTCATTTGAAATCCGCACCAAAATGGTATTTGCCAGGCTCATTTAGTCAAGAGACTTCCTAGACTAGATTTGGCACAATAATGATATAAACTCTTTATAAAGTTCCTGTGGGTGTATTTTAATAACATCAACCTCTATTGTCCCACTGGTGGCCAAAGGCCTTCTCTCTCCCACGTTTTGAGGTGAGAGAAGTTAGGTCATACTCCACCACGTTGGCCTTAAGTGGATTGGTGGAGACAGGTTTTTGATATTACATGGTAACCGAGACCAACAGCTCAACATGCCCCTTAAAGCACAGCGACGCTCAAATATGAAAATGCCGCAAACGGCCACCCACCTCAGATTGATCGAGCCGATCGCTGTTTGACCTTGGTGATCGCTAACGCTAGGAGCACCCGGGGGTGTATTTTATATAAGAGTAACGCGGCATAATGTCTACTTTGACAAAACGGTTTGTCGTGTTCAGACTGATGAATTGGATTTATAAGAGATTGAAATTTAATGTTGTATCAGGTTCATTACCATTTAGTATATTGAATGATATTGTAGTTCGTAGCTTCAAAGGCGATATTTGATAGAGAATTCGTGTTTTGTGTTGTCTTTTCATAAAATGTTGCTTTACAATATTCTGCCAAAGGTTAAGTGCCGTGTCGTCGCGAGTTAGAATATTAATTCTGGAACATTTTAGAATTTATTTTTTTAATTATCGATCCATCTTTATTAGGATTAGCAAGCCGAAGTGGCGATGGGAGGGCCACATAGCGCGAAGATCCAAGGCGTTGGGGCAGGAAGATTCTAGAGTGGAGACCACGTATTGGCAAGCGCAACGTAGGACGACCGCCTGCCAGATGGACCGACGAAAAGATCTCGGAAAGTCGTTGGATGCAGGTGGCACCAGACCGGTTACGCTCTAGTGCAATTGGGGAGGCCTATGTTCAGCAGTCGATAAGTGACCTCGCGTGGGCACCATCTCAGCCTATGAGATGGTGACCACGCGAGGTCACAGATTGTAATGCAATTAGATTTATATAATACTAGCTGTAACCAGCGGCTTCTCACGCGTGTTTTTTTGTAATTTGACATAGGTAGGTAGGTCTTTTTTGGAGAGCATTATTCCAAGACTGAAGAGACACCTGCATATTGAGTTTCTTTTAAATCCGTTCAGCCGTGTTAATATGGAGAAATAAAATCAACTATCCCCCAGAAATGTTGCATTTCCCGAGCTAAAAAGTAGTCTTAAACAACCTCTGAAAATTTCTCCATTTTCATTATTAAAAATCGGTTCCACCGTTCTGAATATTAACACGGACAAACGAACATTTTTTTTTTGCCCGTATACCCTTAAAATATTTTCTTTATTTCAAAATCACAAATCCCAAATCAATATTCTTGTGCGTTGTGCGGGGATCGTACCTGCGACTATTTGACAAAGTAAGTTAAGCAGTCTACCTTTTATCAGATAAACAAGTCATCTTTGTTTTGCAAAAATATTTATAAAGTCAACATAAAAATGAGTAAATTTTTGTTGTAAAACAATTTCAACAGGTCCCCAGACTTCCAGTCACCTGTGAAGAAGAAGAGGGAAATCGAAGGATTGCCAGGCTTTTTTAGCCTTAATATAATTAATATCTTTGAGCCTTCATGCAAGGTAAGGTAGATTTTATATAACATTTACACGGATAGTATCGGCATGATATAGTGTGCGGACAGAGTTACCTATTTCATATTACTATTTCACGACTTAAGATACTTCAATACTATCTATCAATCTAAGCCATCACGTCAGATCCCTTGCAGGTTAGGCAAAGAGTACAGATTTTCAACAGGTTCTTTTGTTACAGACCTTTCTGGCTTTCTCTACTCTCATAGTGCGTCTTATATAACAGACACGAAAGCCAAAAATTGTAGAATTTGCTTCTACATCGATAGTTTGATAGCCCTGGGTTGTAATTTCCTAAAGATATTCGATGTACAGACACGACTTCCTTACAGTTTTATTATATGTATAGATTAGCAGTTTTCGGCCGCTTTGCACCCGATCAACAACAGCGCCACCTACAGGATCTATGTTACTTTCGGATAATGTAGCTTTCTAACGCTCAAAGACTTCTTAAAATCGGTTAATTAGTTTCAAGGTTTATCGATTACAATCAACCAAATAAATCTTTATAATAGGAGAAAATTATCTTCATTTGACTAAACAATATTTATTATTTTAAGTCCATTATATCTAAATATCCTGTCCTAAACTCTTTCTATAAATATAATAAAACAAAAATGTCTGCATTTCTGCGAATTTTAGCTAAACAACCAACCGCCAGATTTCTACTTGAATTAACTTAAAGCGCATAAAAAAAGTCGCCCATATACCTCGATTTTTCCATCCCATACATTCTACCAAGAACGCTAATGCGACACCTAGAAAGTATAAATAGCCAGTTCCCCACAAGTTTGGGGCAGCTAATACACAGCTGGACGAGTTCACCTCGTTAATTGCCCTAATCTATACACAAATAACGTTAGACCCGGCGAGCAAGTTGCGCGAACTGAGTTAAGTTGGAGCCCATGTGCTGCACAAATTAGGTATTTGACTATTGGCTTTGAACTCCTCCCGGGATATATACAAGTGCAGCACCCTGGGAGGAATGGTTGGAGAGATTTGTGAAGATATGTATTATGAAGCTATTCATTTTATCGAAAGAATCTTACCTATTTATGAACAGCAAGTGCTTTATTATAATTGTGAACACTGGTTTACTTTTTTACATTTTGAATTTTATATAGAGAAATATGGATAAATGTATACCACTGCCTCGTCGAAGTGGCAAATAATGAGAGAGGAGTACTAGAGGTTGGATTAGAATAGTTTTTTTTTCCGTTTAATTTTATTTGATCCCAATTACTTTTTATATACATACTAATGCGCGTAACGATCACAAGGTCCTGGGTTTAAATCCTCGGTCGGACAAATGTATTTTGTCTATCGAATAAATCATCATCAGTTCGGACTCTGGAATCGTGCTCGGTATATGATGATACGCCCGCCCTCTATTACATGAGACCTAATATCGTCAGCGCTAGGGAAATATAGGCGTGACGGTGTTTTTTTTATGTATACTATTATAATAACTCTGAAAAATGTAGAAATTAAGTTGTATTAATGTATTTATTTATTTAATGTATTTGTCTCAATAGAAAAATTACATTTACTTGTCTAGAAGACTAATGAAAGGCGGCCACATGGCTTAGTACAAAAACTTTGACGTTTGCATGACGCTAGGGAGTAATCGTACTGTCACGTTCAGGTTTATTCAGCAAATTCGTAGTGTGACAAGGATGGCATATCGACTTGTTAGCGTCACGCTAACGTCAATCGTGGCAAGCTCTCAGCTCGCAGAATACCTAGTCACTTTATCATTCCTGTACAAATCCATTTGCTGGAATGTTCATTCGTTATTCCACATAGTTCTATCACGCCCAATCTATTGTTTATTGCCTGTAATATAAGATATTATAGTCTAGAACTTTACTTTACTTAATTATACAAATACCTTTAACACTGAATTCAGGTTAACGTATTCAACAAATTTCACGTTTACCTCAAACAATACTTACGGAAGCAATAAACTGTGTAGGTAATAATTCGTGGTTCTATTCTCGCGTGATATATATCGTATCGGTCCCGTGTCGGGCGCGTGTCGTGAGACGTAAATAGATGCTTTGATGTACTGCTGTCAGGTGACATAGGGTGTACAAGCCGACATCGTTTAGAAGATATAATATGGCGATCTTTAACTAATGTCCCGGTGCATAAATACTTGCGTAGTTAGCGATAGATTTGTCATGCTTCCGGATGTTTAAGATTTTTTTGTAGGGAAGTAAGTAATTTTTGAAGCATGAAAAAGTACTATACTAAAACTAAAGATGTAATTATTACATGTAGGTAATACATATTTTAAAATAATTATAAGATTGAAAGGGACTAAAATATGTGACAGTGATACATGTTTTTTTTTTTAATATAATAGCATAGTAATAATAACTTATTATTATATCTCGTTTACCAAATTTTGCAAAATGACTGTTATAAATTTTATAAAATATATATATAAAAAAAAAGTTACATTATACTTTTCTGCTAACGACATATAATTAACAGCTATTCAAAGTAGTTATATAGCAACTGTTCTTTGGCATAAAATCTGAGGATTTACGCCATTAATCGGAAAACATAAAGCTACAAGGCAAACTTTTCTGCTCACACCCTCTGAATGTAAACTGTAGCACGAATAAGAGAATCCCCTAAAACACTTCCCAAAATAGGAAAAAAAAACGAAACAACCCCGCTCACCATAAGCAATTTAAACAAAACTTCGCGCGTACACTTTGTTACCGAATAATTCTAAAAATGGCACCGGCACCAACGAACTTGGTGGTTCGCGTAACTGTCAAAAAACACGACATACATTGTTAATTATTCGCGGCACGAGCACGACGCTCACATTAAAACTTGTCGATGTAAGCGGCCCTTGCATAAATTATCGCTCGCGGCGTACACGCGCGGGCCCTCATGCACACGTCACGGGACGCGACACCGGGACGAGTTATCAAGGAATTATAATTTGAGAGAACGAAGACCGAGAAACAACTTTGCGAGAAAAACAAATTATAAACGCGAGTCTTGCTTGCGGTTACAACTCGGTGACGTAACAACGAAAGCGAACGAGAATCATTTACCTTTTGAAGAAAGCTTTTAAATGCTTCTTAATTTGTTTCGTAACCAAGTGTGCAAGGATATTACAAAAATATTGTAGATACCGCCATACCCTCTTGTATATATTGCTAAGGAAATCAATAGATTAAAAATTATTGAAAAAACGGTTATGCATTCCCAGCGTCCCATATTTTGTATTTTGTTCATTTCAACTTCATCATAATGGGCAACCATATCTTCTATATTTATATAGCATGGTTGTGAAAATATTAATAAATGTGAAATAGTATACGTTACGCTTTTAACGGATTACTATTTTATTTCTGAAAAATGTTTCCCAATTTTTATATTTATCCGGATCACACACGCTGCTGCCCCCAATCCTAACAAGCTCCATTCGAAGCTCCATGTAAAATCTCTCCTATTTCGGCTTTATGACGCGGGGTGACAAACTCCGAAAATAGAAATTACGGATTTAAAACGGGTCCAATTAGGTTAGTCGTAAATTCGTGTAAAACGAACATTGAACGGCGCTTGGCGTATGATTAATCGGTAGTTTATGCTAATGGCGCAGGACACTTACCACGTTCGGGCGGCGTCAGGTGCCTAACTAGTGGCTAACATGGTTAGAGTGGCACGCTTTGTAATTATTACTCGTGACAAAATGTTCAGCTTATAAGTGGATGTGTTTGTTTTGTGTATTGGTGAAGTAGTAATGTTGTTTGACTTATTAGGATGAATTTATGACGTAACAGAGACAATAGGAAAAATGCAGGCAGCGACGTGCATTGCATATAGGCAATTAAGCAGTGCCTTCCTCATTATAATAAACTGAAGGTAGGTGTCTATTATTATTTACTATACTTTAATAAGTATGATCATTATTATTAATTTAAATAATTGAAAGTAGTGTAATTGCACTGTTATAAGGCAGGCACTGCTCAATTGCCTATATGCAATGTACGCGACTGTATGCAAGGAATTCAAATATAATTTAAGAAGTTTTATAATGTGCGTATATGTTAATATGCGACTTATTGACGGACGATTTAGCGTAGTGGTTAAGAGCTTAAGTCGCTCCGCCCACTGTGTCTAATAGTCGCGGGTTCGATTCCCGCACGGGACAAATTTGTGTGGCCCACAATTATTTGTTCCGGTCTGGGTATTTGTGTATGTGAATTTTCATGTTTGTAAACGCACCCACGATACAGGAATAAATCCTAGTGCGGGGCTTTGTTTCTTAAAACTAAAACTAAAGAAATCCTTACCCACTATCTTAGGAATTATACCTACCTATACTTTTATTTTGTTTTTAAATATGGAAGTACATGAATAAAATGTGGCAAAAAGAGAGACAAGTTTAAATACCACAACGCAACTCTATTGTTTAGATCAGGGATTCCCAAACTATTTTAGGCAAGATACCCCTTTTCTAAAATGAACTGATACCTCAGATCCCCATAGGCAATTTAAAAAAAAATCCTATCTCTAGTTTTTTCTGTTGATACAAAATACTTACAAATTAAAAAAAAATGCGGTTGGTTAAGTAAGTAAAGTACAACAGTGATACTTTCTATTACAAAAATAGTCATTCATATAACAAGTTGGTACACGTAACACAACTTACACAGTATCTTGAAAGTTTTAAATAAGAACTTGTGTCAATTAATAGTGGTCGAATTTTAGACCTCGGGGACCCCTACAATCAGTTTTCGTTTATGTTGACCACTGGGAAACCAATATCGACCCCAAAGGGTCTATATCGGCCATTTTGGGAATCCCTGGTTTAGATCGAATCGTGACGACACCGTTCAGGTTTAGAATGTCAACAAGGTGTGTGTGGTTACAGGACCTGCTCAACAGTAGTACCGTGTTTTGTTTCTATAATTAATAAAATTTTCCTTATCTGAACGATAAAACTATTCATACAATAATGACTGAAAGTGAATTGTGAAAGCAAAGCAAGAAGTATCTCCCAAAAATAAATGTTTTCACCATGACTGCGTGTGGGTATATATACGGTATTTGGATTTTAACGGTCCGTTGGTTAATTTTATCTGAAACTAATTCTTTATGGTTACTTCACGGTAAAGTAATAAAGAATATCGTCTTTTATTTGGTCCACATAGTAATATTAAGATAACTGTTTCTATCAAGACATTAATAAGTTAAAATAGTGATAAATGTAGGGAAGTATATTCCCTGACGGGCCCCGTTACCAGATTTTACTATAATTTTTAACTTACTTTTTTTTCCTTAATCGGTATAATGTTTTTTTCAAATGCAGTCATATAATTGAATATACATCAAAACATATTTTCTCATTGTACATTGTAATTATATTTATTAACATAAAAAAAATCTTATCAATTTCATGGCACCCGACAAAAGTGTCACCCTCACCTGGCGGAATTAAATTACGAAAATTTGACATAAAAATTTCAAACGGTTGTCTTGAACCTTGAGCAAACGTGTTGAACTGTGTAAACTTAACATCAAGCTAACGGCGTTGAGAATAATTGAAATAATTTTGCCTCAGTGATGTCAGTTGTCAGAGTGCGTGTTTGTGCCAGTAGCTTCAGTATTTCCCCTGGTAAGTGTATGTTTTTATATTTTATAAATATGTAATTGTACATCTGTATAATACAATGATTATTGTGGGTAGATGTCATGGTTTTCTTTTATTTTTGGTAAGAAATACGCGTGATGTTATTATTGTAGCTTATATGTGATTTTGTCACTACTCTGGCGTCACTTCTCTGGCGGTTTTTATGCCAGGAGTAGTACATATGCCTCAGGGGAGTTACATACATTTTGTTTAATTATTATTTACTATCATAACGGTTATTTTTATTTATTCTAGGTATTCACTACTATTAAATATACCGCAGTATCATAGCGAATATATAAAAAAAGCAAACGAGGGAAAAGAGTTTGAAAAAAACATAAAAATAAGAGATTACGTTACCAAAGAGTTAAAAATGAAAAGCAAAAATATAATAAAAAAAAGGAAAAGAGGCAAATTATGAGCATTAAAGACTGAAAGGGAGCAAAAGGCTATTATTAGTAAAATATGGAGAGAAAAGACTAGACCGAATAGAGATCGTCTGAAGCAAGTTTGCTTATGTTATCCGTTGAACATTTATGCATTTACAGTAAAATGATTTCCTCAATAATACTATTTGCTATATATATATATTGATGACTTCCAGCCTCCCGAACAAGCCGGTTTCCGGAAAGGTTTTAGTACCATAGACCACATACATACGCTGCGGCAGGTTATACAGAAGACTGAGGAGTATAATCGGCCACTATGCTTGGCGTTTGTGGACTATGAGAAAGCCTTTGATTCGATCGAGACTTGGGCGGTTCTTAGATCTCTCCAGCGATGCCGCATTGACTATAGGTACATCGAAGTGTTGAAGTGCTTGTATAATAACGCCACCATGTCAGTCCGAGTACAGGGGCAGTGCACGAAGGTGATCCCCATAAAAAGAGGAGTAAGACAGGGAGACGTCATTTCTCCGAAACTGTTTACGGCCACCTTAGAGGACGCCTTCAAGCTCTTGGAATGGCAAGGACTTGGCATCAACATCAATGGCGAATACATCACTCACCTTCGATTTGCCGACGACATTGTGGTCATGGCGGAGTCGCTGGAAGATCTAGGACGAATGCTCGGTGACCTCAATAGAGTATCCCAACAAGTGGGTCTTAAAATGAATATGGACAAAACAAAAGTAATGTTTAATGTCCATGTCGTACCCACCGCACTCACCGTTGGGAACTCTACTCTTGAAGTTGTCGACGAATACATTTACCTGGGACAGGCAGTCCGGTTAGGTAGGTCCAACTTTGAGAGAGAGGTCAATCGACGAATCCAACTCGGCTGGGCAGCGTTCGGGAAACTGCGCAACATCTTCTCATCCAAAATACCTCAGTGCCTAAAGACTAAAGTTTTTAGTCAATGTGTGTTACCAGTGATGACATATGGATCAGAGACGTGGTCTCTTACAATAGGTCTCATAAAAAAGCTCAAAGTTGCTCAGCGAGCTATGGAAAGAGCTATGCTCGGCGTTTCTCTACGTGATCGAATCAGGAATGAGGAGATTCGTAGAAGAACCAAGGTCACCGACATAGCCCTCAGGATTAGCATGCTGAAGTGGCAATGGGCTGGCCACATAGCGCGAAGATCGGACGGGCGTTGGGGCAGAAAGATTCTAGAGTGGAGACCACGTATTGGCAAGCGCAGCGTAGGACGACCGCCTGCCAGATGGACCGACGATCTTGTGAAAATCGCAGGAAATCGTTGGATGCAGGTGGCATCGGACCGGTTACGCTGGAAAGCGATTGGGGAGGCCTATGTTCAGCAGTGGACAAGTATAGGCTGAAATGATGATGATGATGATGACTATTTGCTATGTGCAGGCAGCAGAAAAGGGTAGCGATTCGAAATAACTGCATAACGGTCTTAGACTAATACTTGGCAAATTAATCTAAATTAACAGTTTTAGTGGCGGCACATGCACAAAAAGTCAAGTTACATAGAAAGTTCAGAAAGTGTAAGAGTAGAAGACAGTGAGAAATTAAGGATTAAGATTAAAAGAATAACTAAGCTAGGTTTGACTAAGAGCAGCGTGCGTTCTGCGTAGAAACAGTAATGCAACTGATTCGACAAGAAATCTATTGTGTGCAAGCGCACCGCTGCACCGCGCCGGCCGCGAGCCATTAAGGAATTTACCTATATACGAGTATAATTTAGAATTAGTTTATTGTATTAAAACAAACATTATTTTATTGGTAACGATGTGCTGGAACAAGTGAAGGAGTTATGGAGTGTATATATTGGATTCGCCTTCAGTAAGGATGGGAAATACACCACTGACATAGAGAGAAGAGTGAGTGCAGGGAACAGGGTGAATGGTGCGATGGGAAAGCTACTCGGGAGCCGGCACTTAAGCCATAAGGCGCAGCTGGCCATACATAACGGAGTTCTTATCCCAACGCTGTTATATGGTAGCGAGAGCTGGGTATGTAAGAAGGAGAATGAAAGTAGGATAAATGCGGTAGAAATGCGAGCTCTGCGGAAGATGTGCGGAGTGAAGCTGACCGACCGCACTAGCAACAGCGTAGTAAGAAAGCGAGTAGGTATGAAAGATGGTATCGGTGTAAAGATGAGAAATGACATGCTCCGTTGGTTCGGGCTTATAGAAATAATGCCAGATGAAAGAATGACAAAACAGATATATAATGTGAAAGTGGAAGGATGCAGGTACCGGGGAAGACCTACACTATCTTACCACGACCAAATAAACCGAGTGTTATCTGAAGGAAAAGTCAAGAGTCTCCGTAACCGGCGAGCGTGTATGAGACGAACTATGAGAGTGGAGGAAACCAGAGCGGTATGTAAGGAAAGAACCTGTTGGAACTCTGTACTCTCTGCCTACCCGGTAAGGGATCTGGCGTGATGATATAGATAGATAGATAGATTATTTTATTAAAGTAAAATATATATTAAAATTAGTATAAAAATGAAGTACACCACATTTACTTAAACATACTAGCTATTTACACCACTCTATTCTTATATTTGCATCTCATAACACAATAAAATGTATACATCACTTACTAGGAGGGATCAAAAAGTAGTGAAAATGAGATAGAATATAATGACTATTGATAATTTAATCATTTATTTTTCTACATAGTTTCCGAGTCTCTCTACACACCGAGTCCAGCGCTTTTCCAAGGCTTCAATCCCTTTCACAAAAAAAGTTTTGTCTTGGTCCTGAAAAAGCTCTCCACGGCATCCATCACCTCGTTATCGTCTTCGTACCTGTTTCCCCTTAAATATTTTTTCAATTTGGGGAACAGATAAAAATCGCTAGCCGCCAGATCTGGTGAATAAGGGGGGTAGTCAACCAATTCGAAGCCAGCTTGCTGAATGGCAGCCATCGCAACTGCCGACCTGTGCGCGGGTGCGTTGTCGTGATGAAACAGCACGCCTCTTCGAAGTTTCCCTCTCCTTTTCTCTTTGATGGCATTTCTCAAATTGGGAATTAAAGCTGCATAATATTGGCCTGTAATAGTGGTTCCACGCTCCATGTAATCAATCAACAATATTCCTTCCGAGTCCCAAAATATTGAGGCCATAACCTTGCCAGCCGATGCCACGACACGAAACTTATTCGGGATCGGTGATGATGGCCGTTTCCATTGCGAAGATTGCTGTTTTGTCTCGGGATCAAAATGATGGACCCATGTTTCGTCCATTGTTACGAAACGAGACAAAAAGTTTTCAGAATCTTTTTGAAACTTGTCCAACAATATCTTCGAAATGTCAAGTCGATTTTGTTTCTTACTGTCGGTTAACATTCTCGGTACCCATCTTGCGGAGACTTTTCTCATATTCAAAGATTGTTTCAATGGATTGAATACTTCCATATGAAATGGCCATTTCCTGAATTTATAGAAATAATGTCAAGAATAGAGTGGTGTAAATAGCTAGTATGTTTAAGTAAATGTGGTGTACTTCATTTTTATACTAATTTTAATATATATTTTAAGTATCGGATGGTAACTCTTCGATCGCTCAATACAATTTTCTCGACTTTCGCAACATTTTCTTGGGTGACTGACGTCAATGGACGGCCGCAACGATGTTCGTCTTCCGTGCTCGTTCTCCCTACTCGAAATTGAGAAGCCCACCTTGCGACAGTGGAATACGGCGGAGCAGACTCTCCTAATGTTGCCTCCAAATCGCAATGAAGCTCTTGCGTCGTTAACTTTTTTAAACAGAGGTATTTAATAACGGCTCGCACTTCGTTTTTCTCCATTTTCGAGAACACGTTCCGACACCAAGCAAACAAATGACTACATTCAGAAAAAACAAAAGAGAATCGAAGTTTTTTTTTTATTAATATTAAAAATATGTATTTGAGATATGCTTGCCAGTATTTTTTTTTACCAAGGAGTATGTCGTTCTCACTACTTTTTGATCCCTCCTCGTATATTTTATTAAACTTTAAATATTGAGACAATTGAGAATAATTTCTAAACGTTTATTATTTAAAATCTCTATACAATGTTAGTAGATAGTTAATGTATATTGTGGGCGCTGATCCAGTAGCAGTTTTAATATTTATTTCCATACTAAGTCAAATACTTTGATCCAATACGTAACAACCAACCAAAAAAAGGTTTAAAATTAGTATAACTTATTTCGTCAAAGGGAATCTTAGAGATTATTATAATTTCATATTCGTGATTGATTGAAGTTTTTTGAAGTTATAAGTTTGTAAATTGAACGCCGAAATAACGTCAGACTCAGTTCTTACTCTAGTACCGTTTCTTATCAGAGATTACTATTCAATAAATAAGGAGTGGTTCTAAAGACTGCCTGAGACAGTCTGTTGGTGATGTCAAAACTTGGACTTGTCGATCAATTCACGAAAACTTTCATAGTTTCGGGAATAGGTAAGTTGAGAGTGTTTGTCAGAAGATGATAGGGATTTCAATGATTGTTTAATAAGCATTTGTCATTCTGTTCTTAGTTTCAAATGCAACTATTTTCTTTTACTGAATTATATATTTTTTGCTTTTATTAAATTACTTGAAAAGTATATGTAAAATTAAATTAGATATTGCCACCATATTATTTTTGCCAATGAAACGAGATAGATAGCTTTTAGAATTTCAATTTAATTTTTTTTTAGTTAGATCTTTTTTTTAACGCGCGATTTATTTAGGATTATTAAGTATTATTGATTTAATACACTCGCCAATAAACAAGTAACGACAAATCCAGTTATCTAAGATAACATTTAGACATTTCATTCCGTTAGCTTCAAACTCGTTGTTGTTGAAATCTTGTTCAGAAATCTTATTAGAAAAGCGCACAAGTTATTTTATTTGGATTACTTTAATCAACGCAAGCTGCTTTAAATATTTGGCTATTTATTAAAATACAATATACATTTTCTTAACATCCTCTATTTTTCTGATTTAAGATCAAATTTAAATCTAATCTCTTGTACAATCTAATTATCCATGACTCCAGTACACGCACCCGGAGGGGAACCTACAAACGAAATAACAATAAACATTGGGCTGTTTCGCCATTTGCCAACAAAGGCAAGCAGTTCACCAACACAACCCAAAGTTGTTATGTTATTAGCTTCGCAAGTTTCCTTTTTGTATTAGAGAGGTCATTAATATTTAATATCCATATACTCGAGGAAATGAGGGTATTTACGGACAACCAAACTCTAACAATATAATATACACATATAACTTCGCAAAGATATGCCTAAAGGAGGCAGGCTGTTTCATCAATATAATCTCGCAGAGCAAGTATAATAAAATATATTAAATTTATAATATTATGTAAATCGGTTTCCGAATATGGTGACAGGTGCAAGTATTTTAAGATCAGAGGTTTGAAGCAAAGACGTAATATAAATGATCTATTAGTCCTTCACAAAATTATAAATGGCTCCATGGATGGATTTTTGATTAATCATCTCTATTTTAGGCCGAACCAACGTGGTTTACGCCAGTCACGTATATTTGATATTCCTACCTCAACCCTGAACTCGTCGTTTAATGGCCCCCTTACTCGTATGGCAAGGTTGTATAATGAGAGATCCAGCACAACAGGCAGCTGTATTGATATTTTTTCCCAAAATATTGTAAAATTTAAAAAGTCTTTAGTAAACCCTTAAAACTCAATTTTATTACTCAATTTTATTACTTAATATTTTAAAATAATAATAATTTAATGTAATTTCATTTCATGTTCTAAATTTTTAATTTAATGTTCAATTTTCAATTTTCTATATAGCTAAAAATCTATATAATATTTATTCTTTTTGCTTTATCATAAAAAAAAAAGTATATACTTACTATTGCTTGACTGGTTTATCAAAAAATTGTAAAATGTTATCCACTTGTTCTTCTACTGTCGCTTTTAAAATATAATTACAAATGTTATGCCTACCTATAATTTGTGTAACTACATTGTATCTCATAATGATAATGTAATTAATAGAATGATGTTATGTAATTGTACAGTTGGTGCGCTAAATAAATTAAAAATAAAATAAAATAAAAATATGAAACATTGCTTGATACATTCTAAACGATTTTTTACTATTGGATAAGGAATCTTATTTTTGTAGGAAATTTAGATTAATTCAATCGTAAAAGAATTATGATGATCGTAACACAATTAAGCACATTTTTCTTGAAATCGACAATATCAAGCTAATACTTGAATACCAGATCTGGTACTTTCTTTGTTACATTAAGAAATACATTTTTTCATACAGGGTAATTCGATGTATTTATATATCGATATTATTGATTCGGTTTTGTTTACTTTTATACTTTAACCTTATAATTGTCATTCTCATTTTGCTCCACTTTATTATGTACTAGCAGTTTCCCGCGACTTCGTACCTGACAACAGCGCCACCAATAGCCTATTTTACTTCTGGAAACTGTAGCTTTCTAATGGTAAAAGCATCATTAAAATCGGTCCAGTTGTTTTTGAGTTTATTCGTTACAAACATACAAATCTTTCCTCTTTTTATATTCTTAGGAATGCAGTCTAGTTTTATGTTCTATTTTGTGTTTTTTTTGTTATATTTGAGTGTATTCTGTTTTGTGTTTTATTAATAAATAAATAAATAGATACTCATGAATTTATTAATTTACACACAATACAAACACATTTACAAGAAATACCTAAAAAACGTTTTAATTCAACATTAGTAAACACAAATTAATTTCATAGCCTGTCAATAACAATAACTATACTAAAATTATAATCCATTGAATTCAGATCACAGGCACGGTATAAAGGTAAAATACTTAGGTAATTAAGGTAAATTAATAAAAAGTAAAAGGCTTATAACGCTGCTTCAAGCTAAATCTGCGCAAATTGCTCGCCGAACCGGGGCGTTATAATTCAATGTGTTTATCCGAATTATGAAACTTTTTCTCCTCCTTAATCTCTCCTCCTAAACACCTGAAGACTAAATTGTAAAAGTATTGTGTAGTGTGTATTTTAGTCTAATTTATTTGACAGACTATAAGTTAAACTTCAAATTCACTTTATTAGGTCTGACTAGATTTTGAAAATATATCATACAGAGGAAATAAGACCCCTAGCACGTTGGTGTCAATAATTATTACATTGCTAATAACCATTTCTTTATTTTGATAAAGAAAATTGTGTTGAATTTGTCACAGAAAAGAAATAAAAACCGCCTTCCATTTAACTTAGAAAGTGCTAAAAAATAAAGCTATTATCTTGCTTAAGCGAACCAGTAATAGGTTTGCTTACGGCTGACATAATGCAAACATTAGCCGTGCCGCACGCGACGCTACTGCCCATATCGTCGGCGAATCGGCCGCGCGGCTTCAAGCCAATACATACATTAGACTAGCCGCACGCGAGGCGGCCCCGTGTCGCGCGCCTATCAACTGTTGAGCCATGTCCTAACTCCACGCAATCTACAAAAAACTTAATTTATATTTTAATAAACACTGTGGGAGTGTTCTCATAATACGAGTATGTCAACGAGCCGACAGTATCAGCAATCATCGGCTAATGTATTTGACGCGTTTCATTGTTTAAAATATTTTTAATTCATCGCTGGATTCATTCCAGTTGAAAATGAACTCGCGAATAAATGTCACATCTTTTTATACGCTTTAGGTACTTTCGTGTTACATTTTAGCTTCAAATTTCAGAATTTGTTATTTTAAATACGATTTCGTTTGGGAATATTGTGACGTTAATAATGAAAGATTAATAGATTATAAATAAGATTGAAGTGAAGAATTACGCAACACAAGGCACGCACAACCGATTTTAGAACTATTTTTAGGGGACTTCAATCTACTTTGGTATTGATGGCCTTACATTTTTGTGTGTATATCTAGATATTATTTATATTGTATATTTTACATCTGAGTTCTAAAGCCCTTTAAGTTATAATCTAGCACACCCATAAATATATAGATAACAGACCCTTAACAAAGTTTTCGAGAGTGACATCATCCAATTCTCCTGTCCCCTCGTGTCTTCTCATGAGAGCTTTTAAAAATAATTGGGATGTCATAAGGTGGGGACAATAAATAATGATGAAAAATTAAGATATTATTCTAATGCTTTGCGAGGTAAGGACTCAAGTTATAATGGTGACTTTTAATGTAATGACAGTCCTTATATGACGAACGTACAGTTTTTACTCTGTCAAACCCCCGCGGACGTTTCGTAAGGTCTGCCCGTGTAACTGATATTAACGAGTGTTTTTAATTAAACCTGGGGTAGTACAGGTTCGATATTTCAAAAACTTGTTAGGCGATGAAAATTAATGCAACCCTTTTTTTCGATTTTGGGTTTATTTTAGCATTAAAGAATATTTTTCTAGACGGTCTAATTTACCAAGTTGATTCATTACAAATACTTTGTAATAGCCATCTTTTTTTAAACACGATTATGTTTCTAGATAAATAGAACAACAATACAAATATAATGTATAGGCCTTTACAAAAAATTACCCATACATATCTGAAACATTTCTATCAATAAGTTTAAACTGGCAATCAAAACTAGATCGTGTAAGAAAGGGTATTATAAAATTTCGGATTATCTTGGCGATAAAACATTTTGGGTTTAAGCAGCTCCTCAATCAGCAACATGAAACAATGCAGTATTATATTATTATGAAAAAGAAAGAATGGTTATCAGAAAGGACAAACAAATTAAGTTAAAAGACTAGCTAAGTTTCTCGCCGGTTCTTCTCAGTGGAGGCCGCGTTCCTATCCGGTGGTAGATATAATAAACGTAATATTTTGACGTTTGTAAGCGCTCTTATATTGGCCTAAACAAATTAATAATTTTCGACTTTGACTTTGAAAATATTTTTTATCTAGATACACTTTTATCGTCAAATTGCTGAGCAAGTGTAATTTTATGAAAAAAGTTAACACATAAAGATTAGACACCTGCCGCGCCGCTCCGGGTCGGCGTGCCGAGCACCAATCACCGCAAGGCTACACGCGTTAGCTCGGTACCTCGCTCACTAGGTCCGCTACTCCTAGTCTTAATAAGATACCTTGTATTTTCGCTAACACAGTAATTTTGCGCTTATGTATTGTGAACGGTTAACATGCCCCTTTTGCGAATGCTGATCCTTTACAATTTTAGATATTACAAGTTTTTTTTTGCCTCTTCACTATAATATTTTTCTACACCGACGTTAATAAGCCTCAGATCGGTGAGCTTATTTTCTAAAGATATTTATAGTAGATAGTATCTTACAAGTTTTGTGAAATAATATCGCGTGTTTAATTTACGCAAGAACGTAAAACCTGAACAAAAGGAACAAAATATAATAAAAGCTCTTATAAAAATAGTTGAATAAGCAAATTACTCTGAGCAAACTCGAGTAGAAAATACAAGCTGAACATTTGTTTGAGGATCCACTTAATAACTGTAACATCGAGCAATTTGTATCTGTCTTAACTTGAATAATTTTAAAACAAGGTACGCCAAGATAGCAATCAAACTTGACATTTTAAACATTGTACCAATTCACAATTTTCTTTTCGATTGAGAGTGATCTCGAGGGAGCCAATTGAGGGGGCAGTAATTATTTGCGCAAGCCAGCTGCTCCGGTTCGCAATTTTGACAGTGGAGAGGTTGACACTCTTTGTCAGGGTTGTGAAGGAGGGCACTCGCGATGCTGTTACCCCTCGCGCTCCTCGCTTCTTATGTCCCCTACACGGAACAAAGTGGCGGTACGTGCCTCACCAACAGCCGATAAAATTATTCGAACAGCCTGTTTAATACATTTCAAACGTGTTTGTATACACCGAGGGAGGCCCAAGTATTGCTGCATATCATTCGCTCTCGGAGAAAAATGGGGAATTATGTCAAAATAAATAAAATACTTTTCACATTGGATCACGATTAAAAATCAAAAAGCTAGACTACAGCACACACCTAATTACTAATTTATTAACTAATGTAAATATTGTTCCTGGTCATTGAAAAGGTTGAAATTAAACCAAATTATACCTCTTTTTCCATTGAAAGCGATAACATTTATTCTTATTATACATAATTAAAATATATTATAGTCATAGCTTTTATTCTCCGATTAATGACAATACGAAATAAAGAGTTAATATGGTACTAAAAAGCGTATATACATAAATGCGTAAGTTTCGTGATTGGGTATTATTTAATGAGATATCATCGAGTTAAATGCAACAATTCAGTTTCCAAAGATTATGACTTTTTTACGAAAATTGTCCTTAAATATTGGTCAGATTATTTATAGAACGTGTTTTTCGATTTGGTTTATATCTTAATCAAGTTCAAACAAAAGTTCAAACTTTTACTCTTTAAAAGTAAAAAGGGTTTCTAAAAATATATTTGTGTAGGCGTAAAGTAGCGCAGCAAGTTATAATTTAAGTAGACACCGTCACGCCTATATTCCTCAAGCGAGGATGGCAGAGGTGTACTGTGAACTTTTCGCCGACGATGTTAGGTCCCATGCAATGGGGGGCGAGTCTTATTGCCATATACCGGGCCGGGCACAATTCCAAACCCCGGAAAACTCCAATTTAAGTAGACATGTATAAAAATAAAATGATTTACAGTAAATTTACAAAAACTAAATTGTAATACAAATTTATAAAATATTTTTCTACATAAAAGTTGCCTTTTGCTGTCAATAGCAAATAAACTGTAGGTATAAGGCACGCTAAACGCCCCAAGAATAATAAAAAGGTATTCCTGGATCGCAAATAAAAGCAGTCCACCGGGTCGTCTAGATAGATGGATCCTTTACTTTGCCTATAAACGGATTCTGCCAGCCAATGGAGTTGCTGAGGAATGAATAAAATAACAAAGTAGACGACGCAGCAAATAATGAAGTTATAAATGATTCTAAAGTGCTTTCAGGATCATTTATAGCGACAAAATTGATTTGAAAGAACCCTTGGCCTAGATTGAAGCAAGAAAAAATGAAACTTTCCTTCCTTATTATCCTCAAAGAGATAGTCAGTTGTTGCAGGATTTATTGGTCCTCAGGTCTTAATTTTTGGTCCTATTGAAGATCTTATTATATTATGTTTCGAAATGTTTCATTTTTCAATGACAAGTGAAAAATTTACCAGTTTCAAAACTAGGAGTGCGAGTCCAGTTAATACTTGGTAGTTAATATAAGAAACGATATTTTGAAAAGCAGATAAATAGGTGTTAGTGAAGTCAAATGTTCCTAAAGTGGAGGATTTTGGCAGTATTCGTACAAATACAGCAAACTTTGCCCATAACTTGGGTGGGTTTTGGCAACAGTTGTGCACTGCTCCCGTCCAACTTACACTCGAGTGCTTGTCGGCGCGATACTAAGTTGCAGACATCTCCAACATACCTCACTAACTATTACATTGATAGAAACTCGCACAGCAGATTATGGACGTGCGGAATTTTCTGATCGATATCTCTGATAATTTATTGCTTAAATGTAATAAAAAGGAGAACTTACTTTATTTTCTGGTAACTTGCAGAGAGATTATATAATAATTCAGAGTGTTTGGATTCAATAAAATGTATGCATTTATATACATAACATGTCCATTTCCGTTAAGAATTATTACTACTGGTGTGAGTACCACAAACTCTGTTTAGTGTGTTCGACACTAGCGAACGATTGATACTGTATGTGCTATCGTAATACTTTGGTATTTTTATACTAGTGGATATTTTTTGATATACTTTTACGCAAGAATTTCAATTCAGAAGTACAAACAGTAATATAGAAAACGATTTCCTATTCCATTTTAATGTGTTACATAACGTCTAAGGGCCTAGCTTGCTATCAGTATCTTTGACAATGTTTGCATATTCATATCAATCTTCAACTAGATAGTGATAATTCATTCCATTTTAAAATAAATTTTCTCTTCAATTCAAGTTTCATTCAAAAAGTGACAATAAACGCAATGACGCGCTGCATTATCGTACAGTGGTGGAGGTGTACACGCCACTATAACCATTAACGCGTGTGCTTAAAAGATATAATAGCGTGAGGAGTACCAGCTCTAAGCCCCGTTAATCTGACACCATGCTCGTGTAATACACGAAACCGTACTTAGCCGGCGCGGTGTAACGCGGGGATGAGCTGGTCGTCACCGTTCTGAATATGGCAATATTACATGTAGCTTATTAGAGTAAGTGCGGTATGCTGGTACATCCGTAATGAATAGGTGGCGAAATTATAATTTGTAATAATTTCGTTTCAGTATTATTGCTTTAATAATCCTAACGCCTTAGAAAAATGTGAAGGAATATACATATTTCTCAATTACAGCTTAATACTACGCCCCTTTTCATTTATATTATAACACACAGCTATTTAAACTTTAATTTAACTATATTAAAGCCTTTAATTGCGTTTTTATTTGTATTAATCATTTTACTTTTCATACCGGTGTTAAAATTTTAATTAGTGTAGTACGGATCACCGATTTTTAATAGTTGAATACCTTTTCAGGAATGTATTCGAGGCTGGCTTTAGTATTAAAAAGTTTAGGAATGCTTTAATTTAGTTTATTAATTTTAGTTATTTTAAACTATAGGGAAAGTAGAAATGAATTTTCTAGTCTACATTTTGTGAAATGCTTTGCTCCCTAAAATAATTGTGACGATAGCAGGATAATATGATCTCAATAAATCTCGGATACCTGATATTGGACAGTATAAATTGTATTTATTAGAACTCTTTTATGGGAAAAAATTGACAAGAACGAAAAAAGACTATAACTAAACACTAACTAATAATAGTACGCTTATCGGGTCATTCCAATGCCAATAACCGAAATTAATTTGCCCCATCCCCAGACGGCATAGTAAACAAACATTAATGTTTATATTAATTTATAACAAATTTGAAAAGAAAGAGACTTTGGGACATTTTGCCAGAGTATGGTATAGATGGCACTCTGTTGCGAGCCGTCCTGTCCACATAAGTGGACTGCAAGGCATGCGTACGGGTGGGTGGTAACAGGTCACCCTGGTTTGACGTTAAAATCGGCGTCAAGTAGGGTTGCGTGTTGTCCGCTAGACTGTTTATAATATATCTGGACAAAAGTCTTCAAAGACTGAAAGCGATGAATGAAGGTGTACAAATGGGTGACTTAGTGGTAAACCATCTACTTTATGCAGATGACGCGGTTTTAATAGCGCCAACAGCCACTGATCTGCAAACACTAGTCACAGTTATGAAAGACGACTGCATGATCAATGGCTTACACTTGAATGTGAAGAAAACCAAGATTATGGTTTTTGAAAGGGAAGAAACCAGAACGAATGTAAGGATTGTGGTTGGTAACGATGTGCTGGAGCAAGTGAATGAGTTTGTATATCTTGGATGCGCCTTCAGTAAGGATGGGAAATACACCGCTGACATAGAGAGAAGAGTGAGTGCAGGGAACAGAGTGAATGGTGCGATGGGAAAGCTACTCGGGAGCCGGCACTTAAGCCATAAGGCGCAGCTGGCCATACATAACGGAGTTCTTATCCCAACGCTGTTATATGGTAGCGAGAGCTGGGTATGTAAGAAGGAGAATGAAAGTAGGATAAATGCGGTAGAAATGCGAGCTCTGCGGAAGATGTGCGGAGTGAAGCTGACCGACCGCATTAGCAACAGCATAGTAAGACAGCGAGTAGGTATGAAAGATAGTATCGGTGTAAAGATGAGAAAGGGCATGCTCCGTTGGTTCGGGCATATAGAAAGAATGCCAGAGGAAAGAATGACAAAACAGATATACAATGTGAAAGTGGAAGGATGCAGGTACCGGGGAAGACCTAGACTATCTTACCACGACCAAATAAACCGAGTCTTATCTGATGGAAAAGTCAAGAGTCTCCGTAACCGGCGAGCGTGTATGAGACGAACTATGAGAGTCGAGGAAGCCAGAGAGGTATGTAAGGAAAGAACCTGTTGGAACTCTGTACTCTCTGCCTACCCCGCAAGGGATCTGGCGTGAGGTTATAAATAGATAGATAGATAGATATAACAAATTATTAATAAATTTATTCAATTAATCGACCCAGTATAAATTAGCCACAATTTGATCCAGCCTCTGAATACAAATTAATGATATATTTATCCCTCAAAAAAATTTGTGAAAACATGATGGTTATTTAATAAGTTAAATATTTGCCTATGTAATAATAATCTATGGTTATATTTTCGAATTGGCTTGATCGATAATATTGATTTTTATATCTCAAAATGTATATGACAGACGATCCCGTTTCTGTGCTCTTTTAAGGCGATAAATGCATGCAGAAATTCTTAATATTCATTTTTTTGCAGCGATTATATACCTGGTTTCATTCATTCCTAACAGTACAAATGACAGTTTATTTGCATAAGTAATTCGCATCATTCGGTTTGCTTCACAACGGTACTGTTAGATTTAGACGATAAACTCAAACAGTATCGCAGGCACTTGTCGGGCCGTGGGTGGGTCATTAGTCAGATCGGCCAGATAAAACGCAACGGAGTACACCCAAGCGCAAAACACAGTTTAATTGTACCACGACTATTAATAATAGTTTGCCGATTACATCAGAATGAAGCCATTGTGGGGAAACAATCAAGTATTTATGAACGTTTATTAAATTACTAAATCAATTAAAATGATAATGACGTGAATTGATGTTGTATTGAGGACTTTATGGAGCATATAACTAAAACGTCAGTTAAATAGTAGTAAATGTTGTGTAGTGTTTCATATTAGTGAGTGAGGAGCTTTCATTATTCTTAAAACTTGTTAATAGCAGATTGAAAGCTACAGTGATGACAAATGAAGTTGAGCAATTTGATTTAACAGGTACAAAGTTAGCAGGAAATAATTATCGCAGAGGAAAACTGTTAGCAATAATAGAAAGAAAAGAATTCCAGAAACATTTCATTCATCATATCCATTGTGTTTAGGAACAAACGGCAAAGAATTTGCACCAGAACAAAAGTACAAAGTAGAATATCCAGAACTTAATGAAACCTTAGAATCACCACTTAGTGAGCAATACGACAAAACAAAGACACAATGAAACACTGAACTAATATATATACTTGACAAAACTTACTACGACTCTTAAAGGTATCAACGACTGTGCATGAGACAAACCGTGATAGGATATGATATAATATAATATAGTAGGGCATGTAAAAACCACTAAAACGTTAACGCAACACCAGATCACGGTATCGCGTATCCATCGCTACATCAGTGCGATTAATGTCCAATAAAGTGCGAATGTTAATCGGCGATGGACAATCCATCAACGCGACGCAACTACCGTCGTTTTACTGACACTGTATTGATACTATCGTTTTAGGGGAACATGATTTATATCGGAGAAAAATCTTTTAAAAAAGAAGGTAAGCCGACTTCAAAAAGCAAAAAATAAATATTTGAAGTCGGTGCTGGTTGGTGCAGTCGGTTACTTGGCACCGACTTCAAATATTTATTTTTTGCTTTTTGAAGTCGGTTTACCCTTTTTTTTTTAAAGATTTTATTTTACAATTTTAAGTGACGTGAGAATTATTTAGTAATATTTATAAACTGATATTATATTATTTTGCTGAGTTGTACAGTAAAGTACCTACAGGATTAATATAATGACTATAATAACGGTATCTATACATTCGTGCTGTTCGCCGTTAAGGAGTTCCCTCTTGTATCTTCAAAGTCCAAGGTCCAATACCAATAACATTAAAATAAGACCACCTCAAAACTATACTGAACCCAATGCAAAAAGAATCATCAAAATCGGTTGATAAGCAAAGGAGTTATAAAAAAAGGACGAATTATGAACCTCCTTTTTTGAAGTTGGCTAATATACTGCTTAGTTCTATAGTAGGGTACCAATAGGATTGACGTAATACTCATAATATCTCAATTTACACATGCCTTTTGTTTGTCGTTAAGGAGTTCCCTGGTGTATCTTCTAAGTCCAAAGTCCAATGCAAATGAAATTAAAATGGGACCACCTTGGAGCTATACTGAACTCAATGCAAAAAAAAAACATCAAAATCGGTCCACAATTGACGGAAATATCGCTGAACATACATAAAAAAAAGCATACTTACAACCGAACATAGAACCTCCTCCATTTTGAAGTCAGTTAATAAATTACCTAGTATTCCCACCGAGTAGAAGAGGAAAAATGATCCCTAACTTAATTTCATACTTGCTGGAGTGTTATCTCAAAAATATTTGAAGTTTAAATATATTTCAGGTTACAAAAGCACACGATACAAAACAACTTATAATGATATGTTTGTAACTTAAATTATATAGTTTTCCTTGCTACTATTTGGACAAACACATATATATATATATTTCACGACTCAAATATATATATATATATATTTGAGTCGTGAAAGTTTATACTTGCAAAAAAATATTACTTCAATATTGTTAGTTATTACACATAAAATAATTCGATAACGTGTTTGCCCAAATAGTAGCAAGGAAAACTATTCAGTCACTAATTCTAGTTGTTGTTGATGTAATTTATGATATTGAATATTCAAAGGTCAGGATCGTTGAATTGGTGACGGCCGACGAAGTCGTTTATTAAACATCCGCGGCGGCGGCGTGCAATTATTTAATTATTTTAATTGATTACTTTCCACCACAATTCACTCTGGATGCCTATTTTGATGGCGTCCTATCTTGCTCCAATTAACATTTGATGTACAACTTAATAACGAGCTGTTTGCTTAGCTTAAATATTGAAACACGAAGTAAAGTTTTGGAGTGTTCTTGCTGTATTAGTTTTTAATTTTACTTACTGTCTAATAGTGTCCAATCATTTTTTTTGAATAAGTGATTTTACTCTAGATACTATTTATAATATAAGTTAAGATGTCAATAAATTAATTAATGCACCTAGTAAGATATTGAAACCTGAATATGAAACGTAATACTTAACGATAAACAATAATAATCCCTGTGTTTATCATAAGGAATATCTACGTTCCTAATAATCCTTTGTAAAAGTCGTGGTAACAAAGAAAAAAAATTATTATAATAACAAGACAACGAATCTGATTTAAAACATACGAGAGGAGACTTTGAGTTTGGAACGAAAATTCAATAAAAGGAATAAAATGATTTTATGACCCTTCAAGATTCTAGAGTGGATACCCCACGTATTGGCAAGCGCAGCGTAGGACGATCGCCTGCCAGATGGACCGACGATCTTGTGAAAATCGCAGGAAGTTGTTGGATGCAGGTGGCATCGGACCGGTACCGCTGGAAAGCGATTGGGGAGGCTAATGTTCAGCAGTGGACAAGTATAAGCTGAAATTATAATGATATCTCACCCTTTGTCTGTTATCTCGAACGCTAATACTTTACCGTCCTCCTTCACCACATGCCACAAATGTAAGCATTTTTTCCCTGTATTGAACTCAACGTGGAATTGCACAAGAAAATTATTTGGACACGTTTTAGCAAAGTTTAGATAAACGCTAGCTTATAAGGAACTTTATTAAATCTAAGTTTGTTAGCTTTATGCAACAGAACCTTCGCTTCAGCTGAAATCTTGAACTGTTAGCAATGGTGGCGTGGTACCCGGAAATTTTGATTCCAGGAAAGATAAACCGCGAGCAAAGGCTTGGACTGTTTATAAAAGCGGAGTACCGGAAGATTATGATCTCGTTGGGCGAACTGCGAAGCGCTTAGCTTGCGGTAATATTAAATTGATGAGATGCCAAGTTGCGGGACTAGCAGACTCGCTACCACTGATAGAAGATAAATAATTCGATCGCTGCGGACGCCGAAGTTGATAAATAGCAAGCTCGGGGAATAATTTGCTTTTATCCAAACTGTCTACACAGAAACTAGACTGTGAACATAACTTCATTCCCCAACATTTCGGCGTGATGTTAAATCTTGTCATAAAATTGTGAAGGTTTGTACAACGTAGCAGGATTGGCTTATCTGGTCCCCGGGGAGCGATCTGCGATCGGGACGACAGACTGGAGCTCAATGTGCTCCACGCTTATATGCAACATTATTCACGATACGAAGCGGAGAATATGGCGCGAGTCCCGCCAGGCTATAAATGTTGATGGCCGACGTACCTATTAAAAGGATAATGAGTTTCACTAAAGTAACAAGGTTTCTGATTTATGATTACGGCGGACGTGTTAAATCAATATAATATTGTATCTTTGGTTGTTTTATTTAATAAAACCGTCACGCCTATATTCCCCAAGCGGCGGTGCCGGATGTGTACTGTGTACTTATGGTATAAAAACATTCCTTTCATTTACAATTCTAGGTATATATTTCGGAAGATGTCTGTACATTATATTCAACGTTACTCCAGCATTAGGTTAACTCGATGGATTGACTTCAAAATGGTCTTGATACATTTTAACAGTTATTAGATTGTTGGATTAATCTCCAACATTTTGAAAACTTATTTTTGAATTAGAATCAGAATGGTTTTTATTCATATAAACCATTATAGTATTTATGAAACATCAGAAAAGTAACAGATTCTACCGACACTTTGGAATGTCATTTCTGCAGACAGGAAGGGCAAGAACTCCACGGTTACTCTTTCAAAATAAAAAAATGACTATTTCTATCTATATTTTGTTGTGGGATATGGGAGAACAATGTAGGTATGTAAAATATTAATTGTATATGTTTGATAAATTTAAACTTTTAGAGGGTCTTCATGGATGATTTCAGTACCATTTCATGTCCCGTCTCCGACAAGTTTATCATACAACAATAAATTAATTAAATTATCCTCTAAATGACCATCAGTAATGACCACTACGTCGGTAACCCATT
The DNA here is from genome assembly GCA_905147815.2 of Phalera bucephala. Lineage (NCBI taxonomy): Eukaryota > Metazoa > Arthropoda > Insecta > Lepidoptera > Notodontidae > Phalera > Phalera bucephala. Next base: position 30,760,854 of record LR990609.1, read on the forward strand.
TACCGAAATTACCGCATTAATTATTATTCAGCAACGACCGCCATCAAATTGGATATCCATTGTGAATAATATCGGTTTATTAGTTAGTTTAGTTACATTTAATGTCGTGCTTATTAGTTTCCTTTGTTCAATGTCTTATCAGACTAGGGCGCGCTAGTTTTGTTACAATTGGAATTTTATATGTCAATTTTCTCACAAACTTCTCTTTAGTTATTATAGTATTTCTTTTAGGTAAAAATGATTGTCACCTATCATTATTTCTAGTTTAGGTTCAAATAATTTCATTGATTTAGCGTTACCATTTTGCTTCTAATCGTGTTATTTCAATTCTGAGCTTGCTCCTGAAATTGTGGTGCTGCTCGTATAAATTGTCCGACGGCTAGTGGACGCCGGTTTCGGACTGCGCATCGTGTCGGGTTATTTGAAGTCAATTCGAGTCCGTATATTAGTTTATCGCGTCCCTCGAAAAGGCTAATCCTATTCAACCCTTGGTACAGCAATTCCGTCGCTGTAGCCTCAAAGTATCCAACGGCGCGGCCTAAACCTGCAATAAGGTTACAACTATTTTGTGGAACCGCTCTTAAACTTTTGAAATAGCGCTTTTAGCCATAGCATTAATAAATATCTATGCTTATCATTTAGTAGTTTTGTTCTCAAAGAAGCTCAGTAAAACTCGGTCCTCAACAGACCCCGTCCGCGCTCCACGGCCCAAGTTTTTAATAAATTTTCTCCACGACATTCTATTCAAAGTTTATTTTAATAATGCGCCGCTTTGTACGCCGCGGGCGACCCTTTCGGTGATTATTTTAACAAGAGTGAAGCTGTATATCTTAGAGAATATCGATGGAGCCTCTGAGACGTCTGCCGAGTTATATGAGTAATTACGACGTTAATCAAATAGAGTGGTTTCTCCCGGAGATTGAATGTTTTATTCAGGGGCGAGCGTTATCTGTGCGGAGTGCTCGCCGGTTAATGTTCACTTTAAAACGGTCATAAAGTTTTACGCGGTGATCGTCGACGTCGGTCGCGGCACGGCGCGGTAGCGGTGCGGCACGCGACTTTAATAAGCAACTGAGTCCGCCGGCATCTGCCGTCGACGCAAATCCTCAAAGGTAAATAGTTTCAACGGTTTTCGTCGAGCTTTTGTTTTTACAAACTTATCGCCTAAACGCAATGCCAACATCAAAAGTTATAATATGACGTTTAATAAAAATAAAATTATGAGAAAGTCTTTTCAGTAATTTAAAACAACACATGTAAAACAATAATAGTCTATTTTTAGCATAAGTTAAAAAATGTTCGAGCCAGCTTCTGTGAAATACTTATTCAAATGGTCGACTACAGAAAAGGAGGCTTAGTAAAAGTTCCAGCGGCATCCGCTTCCGATAACTCGCGCCAATGAAGGCGAGATGACAGATAATGGATTCACTTTCTGCCGCCTCTCGACACCTCGAAGCCGATCAAGATCCCAGATAGACCGAAAGTTTATCAACATCCAAGTTTCGGACTGTACACTTCAACACTGCGTAACAACACCGAAACTTACTGTAGGCAATGAAATCCGCAAACGCGACAAATCGCATCCGTCTCAGTCGGTGCAGTGTCGCGCGAGCATTGCACCTCGTCGCGCCACCGTGGAAGTCGCGGGTGTGCACATAGATCACTCACTGCGGTCACGGCACGATCACGCGCGAGTCGGGGGGGTGCGCGGGGGGCGCATGCCTACACACGTGCACTCAGTTCGGACAGTCCGGGATACTGCCGCCGTCGGCGGCCGCGCGCGCACGCGCCCCCGCCCTCACCCCGCGCGCGCTCGTACCCCGCCCTCACCCTGCGCGCGCACACTCCCCCAACGATCGCCGACGATTTTTACATCTGCACTGTTTTGACATTGAAATTCAATTTTCGATTGAACGGCCTTCGACGTAGCGGCGCGGGCCCCGAATGAGTTCCGGAATCGTGTTCCGGTTTCGTATTTGAATAACGAGAATCGGTTTTTTTTCATCGGTGAGCACGAAAATTATACGATTCAACGAGGGCTTCCTTTGTCGAGATCGGATAATTATTTTGTAAATTTATTGATACGCCGCCATTTCGGCGATAATGATCGTCTATAGAGGTTTGGTTAAAATTCATCTTTCTTTGTAACGTTAAAAGATGACTTCTAAAATAAAGGAACATGAAATGATGTCCAACGCAGAAAAAATACTGGAACAAAAAAGACCCTACAATTTTATTGGTCAAGATAGAACCACGTCGTTTCGTAGCATACGTAGTTCGCTACGAGCATGAAAAAGTTCCGACACGCCGCTACACAGCCTATCATGTCAACAGCTACGGCGTAGCACTCGTAGCGCTGTGTCGGCGCGTAGCCCCGCGGTTCTTTACAAATGGCTACGCTTCGGAATTTAATTTGGCGCATTTCTTTTACTATATCGGATATTGTACGGATTTGCGGCGCACATTTATCCGCTGGGTGTCGCTACAGAATATAATACCACCCAATTTTCCACCGGCTGACAGATAAAATATGAAAAGAACAGTCACATTGGTAATACAGATAATACAGGGATTATAGTTAGGGTGACAGAATTTCGAAATCTTTTTATGTTTGAATTTAAATTTAACTTATTTATATCAGTTTCAAAAAATTCCTATACATATTCTGTCGTTATCTAGAACCTAAGGATTAACAATCTTACTAATATTATAAATGTAAAAGTTTCTATGTTAAAATGTTTGTTATTCAACCACGCAAAAATGACTGAACGGGTTCAGATGAGTCTGGCACACAGGTAGTTTGTTACGTGGACATGGGATACTTTTTATCCCGGAAAAATGTTAGGTTCGAAGGTCGACGCGGATGAAGTCGCGAGCATAAACTAGTAGATTAGATATATTTCATGCAACAACAACAAACTTTCACATTTATAATATTAGTGGGAATAGTTTTTCAAGGTAATAAACTATCTGTGTGCCAAATTTCATTCAAATCCGTTCAGCTGTTTTTGCGTAATCGAGTAGCAAACATCCAAACATACAAACTCACATTTATAACATTATATAGTACGATGACAATAAATTAATACCGTACATGAGTGTATGTGTAAGTAGAATCAATATTTTGAGCGGGTATTAGACTGTTTACTGCGATCAGTTTTACTTATGAGGTAAAAAAGCAGGAAAATCGCAATAGACGACTCGGCCGATATCTGAAAAAAATGTTTGTCTGTATATCGTGGTTAAAGTGACTAAACACAACCAGATTATTTCTTTCTTTGTATCTCTCAAACAGGAATAGACGATTAAAGAAACGTTGGAAAAATAAATACTTTTGGACAACAAACATGAATAAATTAAGGAATAAAAAACGCGTGCTGTTATTGCATAATACTTTGATGCAAGTTATTATTTAAATAAATATGAGGATCACCTAGTTACTGGAGACATCTACATGGGTATCACGGCATTATTCCATAATACTATGGGGCAAGTTAATTTTACAGAGTTGCAACAGGTCCAACAACTCAATTATTATCTCATCATTTCTTCTTTTTCTAATTGGAGCAACTTCTCATTGATGTTGCTCCCAGCTTGGACTGGATGGTGTGTTAGATGCCGGGATGAACTTAAAAACAATTTGATATTAGAATTCATCGTACTTGTGTCACTTGTTTTTGTAAAGCATAAGCGTGGACCAGATAGATATATTATTTTATAATAAAAATAAATAGTAATATGTTGAGAATTAATCTATATCTATCTATCTATATCATCACGCCAGCTCCCTCGCGAGGTAGGCAGAGAGTACAGAGTTCCAACAGGTTCTTTCCTTACATACCTCTCTGGTTTCCTCCACTCTCATAGTTCGTCTCATACACACTCGCCGGTTACGGAGACTCTTGACTTGCCCTTCAGCTAAGACACGGTCTATTTGGTCATGGTAAGATAGTCTAGGTCTTCCCCGGCACCTACATCTTTCCACTTTCGCATTGTATATCTGTTTTGTCATTCTTTCTATATGCCCGAACCAACGGAGCATGCCCTTTCTCATCTTTACACCGATACTATCTTTCATACCTACTCGCTTTCTTACTACGCTGTTGAGAGTTAAGCTAGTTTTATATCATAAAATACTACTGGAAGATGCAGGAGTTGATAATCTATTATGCTGGGGCTCAACTGGTGCTAGAGAAGGTGGTATTGACGGCTAAGCGGGGGCTCTGGCAATGGTGGTGGAATCTCCACAGTTGGTCCATCTTCAGCAAAATGACCCACTGTAGATGGACTAAATTGCTGTGAGTTGTAATGAGCCACTTCTTCATTATGTTCTGCAAAACACAATAACAGTTTATTATTTAAATTTTTTACTCATAATATTATTATGTTATTTTAAATATATTGTTCAAGCTATCAAAAAACATAACATTGTAGGGAAGGCTATCTATCAAGCTGTGGTTTGTGGTCCACGGAATCTTGCACCCATTATGTTCAGCACCCGCAGCTCCCATTGTGAAAGAGAAGCAGAACATGGCCCGCACCTGTCCCTGAACGAGATCTACTTACAGCTACAGCATTTATTTTGTCATGTGTTTAACTGGTCGGTGCTGCAAGACTGATACGTCTACAACAATAAAATATTTAAATACAACTTTAAACACTATACGCTACAATAAAAATCTCACTAACATACTTATTTCTTCTAGGCTTGCTTCGTTAACCCTAGATTTATAAACATATGTGGGAGTAACACTAATCATAATCATTTATTTAGCAGGCTTACATGTTTAGGTAAAGCTTTTCATTACTTTGTGAAAAGAAAGACATAGTGACAACTTGTTCAATCACTTATTAAAAAAATATATAACAAAACAAAAATATGTCTATTCCACACAGGCGTAACATGATCAAGAAACATCCGTTCCTGAGATGAACAAAGCTATGTATTTTGTCAAGCACATGTCATTGAGAGTAAAGTGCATTAGCGACAATAATTACCGTATAACTTAAAAAGGTACTCGAGGAGCCCTTAAATTCGAGAAATAAGAAACAAGTTTACGCTTCGCGCGGTCTGTAAAACGAATGTTTATGAATCTAAGGTTAAAGTATGTTTAAAGTATAAATAATTGTAAATTTTATACACATACCTTATGCACATTCTCTAAATTACACTCTTTTCACGAAAAGTTTCAAATTGGTATTAAAATCACTTTTAAAATATAGCGCTTTCCAATCACTGTCGGCAAGTTTTGACACTCGTAACAAGAAACCATACCCTATATTTAGTTTTTTTTCAGGTTTTTGACAAGCTATACTTGTCATTCACTCCGAACATAGTAAAAATAAACAAAGTATTCAGTCTATAGATACGATAAACGATATAAGATTTGAACATTTGTTAGAGTAGGGCATGTGCGATGCATTCGGAGTAATGTCGTATCGTTTCGAATATTTCGTTGTCGATTTTGCGAGTAGACGCCCTGAAGGTCTACTCGCAATATCGATAATCGATATATCGCGGCATATGTCGTGTCGAATCCTACTCTTAGTTACGTCGTTTTCACTGTCGAAACGATGATTGAACGAACGATACAATATTCGACATTATCGTCTGTAACCCTACTCTTAGTAGTAAATGTCAGTTACGAATATTCGAATTCGACAACGATCTAAACGACACTTATACGATAATTTCAACGACACCTCAGAGGACGTCGTCGGTATTATCGTTTCAAATTTAATTTGTGATATTTTGCGATCGTGGAGTTTTCTTTTTTTAATGCTGTCGACTTTAGTTTAAACTAATACTAAACATAAGTTGTTCAGTGTTTGTTTGTCGAAATTTTGGTTATTTTTTAATGTATTCATGATATAATTAGCCCCATTTTTTGTAGTGTAATTATAAAATTGCCTTTGCGGGTACTTTGTGGCCCGAAATGGCAATAGATCGACAGTTGTGAATATAAAGGCCTTTGCTCAGGCGTGTAGTAATAAAACAAAGTTACAGTAAAAAGGCAAAAAAAAAAAATTATAAAATAGATGGTCTATTTTTTATTATTATTAAATAAAATAAACATATTAATTTGTATTGGTAAACATTAAACATACTCAAAAATTAAGATTTCTTCAAATGTTTTTATTCTAATGCTTTTAAAGGAAATTTATTTATATAAAAATCATTCCCTCATTGTAATTTAAACTTAATATCTAACATATATTCTTAAGTTGGGAGTTACCATAACATTATAACATTGAAATTTTTTAATATAAAAGCCTCAGATTATAATAAAATTCTGTAAAAGTATCTTAATTAATAACAAATTCTAGAATATTTAAAGAAATAAACATTATAAATTTAAGCAACAAAAAATATTACAACAATCACAAGACAGCTATTATTCTATCTTTTTAATCATCACACCGGACTACTTGCGGGGTAGGCAGAGAGTACAGAGTTGCAACAGGTCCAACAATTCAATTATTATCCCATCACCATTTCTTCTTTTTCTAATTGGAGCAACTTTTCATTGATGTTGTTCCCAGCTTGGACTGGACAGTGGGTTAGATGCCAGGATGCACCTAAAACAATTGAACATTAGAATTTATCATACTTGTGTCACTTGCTTTAGTAAAGCATAAGCATAGACCTGATAGATGTATTCTTTATAATTAAAATAAATGAGTAATATGTTGAGAGTTAAGCTAGTTTTATGTCATAAAGTACTCACGATTTATAAATCTGGAAGATGCAGGGGTTAATTATCTATTTTGCTGGGACTCAACTGGTGCTGGAGAAGGTAGATAGATAGATAGATAAATCATTTATTGCTTGAAACATGGTTTTATACAAGGTGTTTGTTATAATAATATAATTATTTCAGTGCTACATGTTTCACCGAGAGCTTGGCATGCAAATTTGTCATAGGTGGCATTGGTGGTTAAGCGAGGGGCTCCAGCAATGGTGGTGGAATCTCCACAGTTAGTTTATCTTCAGCAAAATGACCCACTTCTTCATTATGTTCTGCAAAAAACAATAACAAATTTATTATTTAAATTCTTTACTCTATAATATTACTATTTTATTTTAAATATATTGTTCAAGTTATCAAAATACATACCATTGTGGGGAAGGCTAGCTCTCGAGCTGTGGTTTGTGGTCCATGGAATCTTTCACCAATTATGTTCAGGACCCGCAGCTCCCATTGTGAAAGAGAAGCAGAACATGGCCCCCCACCTGTCCCTGCACGAGATCTACGTAGAGCTACAGCATTTGTTTTGTCATGTGTTTAACTAGTCGGTTCTGCAAGACGGATACATCTACAAAAATAAAATATAAACAAAGATAGCCTACAAGATAAACATTTATCTTGTAGGCAAACATGTTTAGGTAAAGGTTTTCATAAATAATAATAAAAGGTTTTCATAACTTTGTGAAAAGAAATACATAATGACAACTTGTTCAGTCACTTAATTAAAAAAAACAATATAACAAAACAAAAATATGCCTAATCCACACAGGCGTAACATGATCAATAACCATCCGTTCCTGAGATGAACAAAGCTATGTATTTTGTCAAGCACACGTCATTGAAAGTAAAATACACTAGCGATAATAATGACCGTATCACATAAAAAGGTACTCGAGGCGCTCTTAAATTCGAGAAATAAGAAACAAGTTTACGTTTCGCGCGGTCTGTAAGACGAAAGTTTATGAATCTAAGGTTAAAGTATAAATAAATGTAAATTTTATACACATACCTTATGCACATTTTCTAAGGTACACTCTTTTCACGAAAAAGTTACAAATTGACATTAAAATCACTTCACTTTAAAATATAGCGCTTTCCAATCACTGTCGGCAAGTTTTGACAAACGTAACAAGAAACTATAGCCAATAATAAGAGTTTTTGGAAGTTTTTGACAAGCTATACTTATCATTCGCTCCGAACATAGTAAAAATAAACAAAGTATTCAGTCTATGGTTACGATGTAAGATTCGAACATTTGTTAGAGTAGGGCATGTGCGATACATTCGGAGTAATGTCGTATCGTTTCGAATATGTCGTTGTCGATTTTGCGAGTAGACGCCCTGATTCGCTTGGAAAGACGTCACTCCCTGAAAGTTGTAGTTCCGGATCCACAAATTGGACCAGATGAGTTAATGTAAGATAATTATTCTTATTAGGATATGTAAAATTATTATCTGTTGGAACTCTGTACTCACTGCCTACGCCGCAAGGGATCTGGCGTGATGATATAGATAGAAAATTATTATCCTTGATTGTAATGGAGTTAATATTCAATAACTTTTAATAATTACCTTGATCAGTATCTGATTATTAAATAACTACCCCGTATGACTGTTTTTATACAGTGTTTTGAAAAAGGTATTTATAATATATTAAAAAAATAAATTAAAAGGATTGTATCGTGTACTATGTATATCCACCGACAATATTAGGTCCTAATCAATATAGAGGCAAGTTTGTCTAATCTATTAATACCGGGCACTATTTAAGACTTCGGATTGCTACTGAAAGTCTTTCTTTTAAAAAAACCAATAAAAATTTGCTTGACATAGGATTCATATCATGTGCTTCATAATTTTCAGCCGCTGAGAAAATGCTCATAGTATGCACGCATCAATGGTATGTATAGTTTATTACTATTTATACTTACGTACTTACGTGACTATGCAAATAAAACTCTGATGATTCAGGCCTCTTTTATTTTTAAAATATGTATTCCCGCCCTAGGATTTATTCCTATGTCGTGGGTGCGTTTACAAACATGAAAATTCACGTACACATATACCCAGACCGAGATAAATAATTGTGAGCCACACAAAGATTTGTCCCGTGCGGAAATCGAACCTAAGACTATTAGACACAGTGGGCGGAGCGGCTTAAGCTTTTATCCACTGCGCTAAATATATATTATTAAATATTCTTTACAAAAGGCCAAGAAAATATTTCGCATACCTGAGTATGGGTCAAATTTGATACGAAATAAAATGTTGGAGAAATGTCTGCTATTTTACGCCCGTGGCGCTGCGTGGCCGCAGTGTTCTTGGCAGTCATCAAAATTAAGCAGCGTTGGGTTCGGTCGGTCTCGGTCGAGTAAATAATAATATTTTCTTTGTATTAAGCATCGCAATTCTATGTGGTCCATACGCGAATGTGGCACTAAATAAATGATACGCAGCAAGATGTCAATTTGCGCTATTTTTTAACGATATTAATGTTTATTTATACATAGATGTGGCTTATATTGGAGCTTTCACCGTTAATTCTGACTATACTCTTCTTTTACATAATGGTGTAATATTTAGTTAGGCCCTTCTCATGCTAAGCAAATGAATTAAAGTGCCTACTTGTCTTATCCTTATAATTTTGTCTTCCTCACTCTCACGCTTTGTTGTTCAAATATAAAATCTTCTTAATAGAACTCTAACACTAATTAACTGGCGACGCACAGTTTCAGCTGGTGGGTCTAGAAGTATAAGATTTTAAGTCCTTCATATGATTTAAGTAAGTGCCTACTAATAAGAATTTTAAAATTCATCCAGGTAGTAAAGTCATCTTCATAATCACTTACAGCTCAATCCATCCATTGCAGGTATATATATATATATATATATATATATATATATATATATATATATATATATATATATATATATATATATATATATATATATATATATATATATATATATATATATATATATCCTTCTTCTTCTTACGCTACATATCACTATCTTGAGCTAATCTTGGCCAGGTCTTCGGACTGAACCACATCATCGACCCATCTTTGTAATGGTCTTCCACAATGCGATATACCTTCCGTTAAGGGGGTTAGGGGGTTAAAATGTTACTAGTGAAAAAATCGTTCAGAGAAAAATAGCAGTCATAATATCTTACTACGTCGGTGACTAAAACGAATCGTATAAATGTGAATGTCCTTTAAACATCGTACTGAAATTTTGATAACAAGCACGAAAGATTTATTTAGCTAAATAAGACTGTCAGCCGCTCATTTTACAATCAAACCCACGCCCAAAGTAAAGTGTACTCATTACTAAGAAAGCTTTTCAAGATTCTTTTACGTAGAAATGAATGAGTGGATGAATGAAATGAATTCACATCAATAAACTATTTGATATTTTATCCGCATAACTTGGGTAAGCTTGTATTTTTTCATGTTTAATAAAACAACTGTCTTACGGTAAGCAAACGATGGATAGTAATTTAAATTTCAATGACATTCAAAACGAAGACAAAACCATATCATCTTTTTTTTTTAATTTCAACATATAATAATATTTTTCACTTGATGAATTTATTCAAAGATAAATAAAGATTTCATGAGCCTGTACCTGTAGCTAGCGCGTACCAAAGCGGTAGAGTGAACAGGTCCCCACAAGATGGACTGATGACCTGCTCAAGGTCACGGGTTAAAGCTGAATACAAACAGCACTAAACGGACCGTTGTGGTGATTTTTATCCTGGAGGAGGTCCTTATCCTAAAGTGGAACATTATCAACTGATAATGATGCATCCACAAAATGGTCGTAAAGCTGGGTCTATATTTGTGTTACCCAATCTCCATCTTTTTTTTTCTTCGTGTATCTTGATGAAGTCAAAAATCTCCGTAACAGGCGAGCGTGTATGAGACAAACTATGAGAGTGGAGGAAGCCAGAGAGGTATGTAAGAAACGAACCTGTTAGAACTCTGTACTCTCTGCCTACCCCGCAAGGGATCTGGCCTGATGATATAGATAGATAGATCTTAATGATAAGTACTGGATTTGATTGATAGCGGCTTGATTTTAGTGGTTTAATCGTAGACTGCTCGGATCACGGGACCAGGTAGTTGCGGGCTCGAAACCCGCACGGGACTAATCTTTATATGACAGTCTGGATGTCAGTGATTTTCAGTTCTATAGCCACGTCTTATCGCATCTACAATAAGCAGGAGTGGCGTTATTGTACTAACATGTTACTTTAGGGAAAAACAAACATTTACATAGATCTGCCACTAAAAATATGCTATTTCCATTAAATATAACTAACTAAAGATCATTTTTTCTTGCAGCTTAAAAACTTTGCCAGTTTCGTATCGGAGCTGGGATTGAGACAGTAAGGGGTGAGTATGCGCGGGGGCTTTGGTTCCTGTCGGTTCTCGAGTGCTTTTCAATTCAACTGTATTGTTACGTAATTGCGGCCACAATGGAAACCACACATTTCAGCCCTCGGTTATTTTACTTCGTATAGAGATCTCAGTAAATAGAAATTCGACGGCTGACAATGGCCAATTATTTTAATAGTCCTTTCCTCTTACATTGTTATGTTTAGTGGTACATGTGAACGTTGGTGAAAACGAAACTATTTTACCTTATTTTCACGATGTTGAAATATTAGATTTCGAATATATTGTTATATTTTTGGAAGCTCTTTTCTTATCTATTCTAACAAGATTTTTTCTTGTTTCAGGTGAAACCACGCAAGGAAACCTACATAAAGTACATTCATACACACATACACTTACGCCTTTACGGACGGCCTTTATGGACGATTTAGCGCAGTGGTTAAGAGCTTAAGCCGCTCCACCCAGTGTGTCTAATAGTCGCGGGTTCGATTCCCGCACGGGACAAATATTTGTGTTACCTACAATTATTTGTTAGGTCTGGGTATTTGTGCGTGTGAATTTTCATGTTTGTAAACGCACCCACGACATAGGAATAAATCCTAGTCTGGGGCTACGTTTAAAAAACTCACCGGGATAGGCAGAGACTACAGTTTGCCACATAGTACGTATTTGACACACCTCTTTGGCTTCATCTACGTTCATACATCTCTTCATATATTTCCGTCGATTTAGAGTGTTAGGCACTTGACCCTTTTCCAAGAGACTATTATTTTGGCCGTGATAGTGATTTCCTTGGGCGACCTCTTCCGACGACATAACGTATCTTAGAAAATTTAAATTACGTACTTCCAAAAACATTAACATGACAACAATAATTGAATCGTTGTTTTAGTGACGTATGGTACGGCTGGCAACCACGAGGTCACGAGTTCGAATCCTTAATTAGTGTAGAAGTTTTTCTAGCAAAAATTCTTTGACGTACACTGGAGCATGAAATTGCTCCAGTATGATGGCAATAGGCCAGTCCCTTATTTATAATCGTCGGCAATATGCGAGTGTACAGCGTGCAGCTTTACTCCCATTTGGGAAATATTAGCGTAACGCTGTTTATCTTCACATAGGCTCGTAAGATCTTAATCTCAACTAGACACTTGATTTTTAATAAGAACACTTCTTATTCATTATCACCTAAACACATTTGCCTCTTGACAATGATGCCTAACATTTTAATCCTCATTCATTCCTTCAGCGATCAACACATTTGCCTATTGGCAATAGCACCTCAAACCCTAGTTCCCTCGATTCCTCCAGAAATCAAGACATTTGCTTATTAACAAGAATACTTCACATTCCAATCATCTCTGGCTTCCTCCGACGATCAACAACTTCCAGTTTTCTGCCACTTCCATACCTCTATAGCACACGTTACCGCCTCCCCTCGATAATATAATTTGTGTATTCGCCGATAAGCACACACTCTCAATATTTTTACGAATATTTCTTAACAAAAGAAACCGTTTGCAGATAAAAATTGTGCGTTAGTGTTCTTTTATCTGTTCTCTCGTCGATGAAGACGTAGGAAATTCCCCAAATATCATACGTTATTATATTTTTCGGCGCAACATGGCGGCTCGGAAACTTGGAAGGAAAAGTAATATGTGTATCAAAAATATTAATCAGATATTATTTTTATGTCTTCATAGTGTCCTTGTCAAATTGTCAGATTATTATGTGTATTTGGAATGTAAAAGGGTCACTAAATTATCTCAGACAGTACTAACTATACCACATACGAGTAGGTATCACTATGAAATATAAGTAGCTTGATTGGACTAAAAATATTTTTGTGATCTTAAAGAAGGTTTTCCGTAATCCGATTATTATATAAGAGTAGTGGAGTAATAAAAATTATACACCGTAACTCCTATATTTTCCAAGCGGGGTTGCCAGAGGTGTATTGCATATACCCACTTTCCGCCGACAATGTTAAGTCCCAAGTAATAGGAGGCGGGCCCACTGGGAATATTTCGATAGGAAAACTATATTTTTCAAACCTAGGATTCGAACCGAGGACCTCGTGATCGCAACGCGCATTTTTCGCCACTAGACAAACAAGACAGTCAGACATGGTTTTCCTTATTTGTATTTGTTATAATAATAATTTCTGTTCCTCATTTGCAAATCGATGCCCATCTGACCATGTGCGTTTAATTCAATTTTAACATACATGAATACACAAACCAAAACAGATTTTTATCTCGTGTAGGCAATGAACTTATGACTACTAAATCCAGTGAACCACGCGCTTTATGTTCAGAACACAGGAATAAAGGTTTGGTGAAATAACCGACGGAGCGCAATGGGAGCGCGACAGAAGCGTTCGGCTACGTTCGGTCGCGACATTTGCTGTCGCGCCGAACGGGGCTGCGCTGTGTGGCGTTTCCCGTATACTTCAGTACATTACAACTCCCCAAGCCGCGCCACCGTCGCGCTCCAGTCGCGCTGCGTCGGCTATGTGGCGAAACCTTAAGCTGTCGTCGAACAACGTATTACGTGAAGCCAATCGAATCATATTTCTTTGTTCTCTTGACGGTCAAAATCCATGAGTTATTGACACTTAAGGTTCTTGAACTGCACCTTGCTGAAATATAAACGTAGGTCAGTCTACTTAAACTATTATATGTATAGCCCGTAAATATAGTTCACGCCAAAGTTAACACCGCGGAGCTGTAAACTATTTTCTCTGTATCAAGTAGTTCCCAACATAGTTCAAAATAATTTACTAACCAGTGTTCAGACATATTTTGCTATTAATTACACTTTCCTCAGTTACGCGGTGAAAGCTCCCGGTTTAAATATAAGATATGTTGGGATTGTCTATAAGTTTGTCTTAGACAGTTGATATTTTAATCTAGACTCGCAAGATAATTTAAGTACTTTTGTTTTATTTCCAAAAACAATATAACGCCAGACCTCAGACACCCTAATGAGATTGTTACTTTACGAGTTCAATACGAAAAAATAAACTTCCATTTTTATGGAGTTTTCTCCTATTTTTTAAGCTCTTTGTTACCCAAATTAACCATAAAATTAATTAATTAATTACCTTTTGTATGCATATTAAGGTGTGTGAAATAGAAATACATTAAAATAGTCACAATACAACGAACTACTTATGAATAATTGGAATCGATTCAGTTGTCGATTCAGGTCTTGCGTCAATTATGTCACACCTTGTATAAGTGACTGAATGCACCTTTGCTGAGGCATCACACCAGCTCCCTTGCGTGGTAGGCAGAGAGTACAGAGTTCCAACAGGTTCTTTCCTTACAGACCTTTCTGGCTTCCTCCACTCTCATAGTTCGTCTCATACACGCACGCCGGTTACGGAGACTCTTGACTTGCCCAACGGCAATCATAATATATCTAAAACAATAGGGCTCCCTCTATCCAGTCAACATTGGTAATAATGGTCGGTAAATGGACGGACAGCTTGGTCCAGTGCTTAAGAGCTTAAGCTGCTCCGCCCACTAGTTCGAGTAGTCGCGGATTCGATTGCCGCAGGGGACAAAGTTTGGTGTAGCCCCAAAAATATTCATTTCATTCTATGTGTATTTGAATTGCATGTTTGTAAATACACCCACGACATAAAAATAATTTCTAGTGTGGGTCTTGCTTTAAAAATGATGAAAATAATAATCACACTGTTCCGGTAGAGATTTACTAGGTTTTCTCCGTTTTTATTAACACACAGCACAGATTACAAGTAAAACAGAAAATGAGGTTTTGGAATAATGACAATGAACAAAATATAAGTAAACATTATCTAAAAAGATAAACGAGTAAACCTAACACATCTTTTTTTGTAGATAACGTAAACAATATTCCCAACAGGTATATACTCCAAGTAGGATGGGAGTAGTGTACTATGCACATTCAGACTTTAACAATAATGGTATGCCCTAATGCAATATTCTTCTTCTTATCGTTTCGACGGCACCCATGTCGAATCTATTTGGAAGCGGCCCAGAACGCGGCCACCTCGACCGCATTGTCGGTGGCATTCATCAAATCCTGCCGCGTGCAGGTGTTGGGGCATGCAAAGCACGATTTAATGTGGGGCATCGTTTGGGTAACACCGCACAAACACTTCAAACACAATAAAGGCAAGTCTGTTTTATTGCCATCATACTGGACACAACTCCAGACTCCGGACTTGTACTTAAATTTTTAAATACAAAGCCCTACTAATATTTTGTGCTCCAACAAAGAATTAAAGCGATTGTTTTCGATTGGTGAAGTAAAAACAGAAATTAGAATCGAAGAATCGAGAAGCGGGTTCGATTCCTGCACGGGACAAATCTTTGTGTGAACCACAATTATTTATCTCGGTCTGGGTATTTGTGTATGTGAATTTTCATGTTTCTAAACGCACGCCCACGAATAAATACTTTGGTGGGGCTACGTTTTTTTTTTTATAAAGCCAGTTTAAAAAAATATTTTTTAAAGTAATCCAACCTTGAGCAGCAAAGTTGTAAAGACCACATCTAAGTCGATTTCGTTATTAATTTAGACGAATGTTCTAACGTCGGGCGCGGCGTAACGCCGACGTCAGTTATTCCAACAATAACACTAAATTATTTAAACTTCGGAAATTCTATTAAAAACAGCTCCTCGTTTGAACCGAATTCCTTTAGGCCTAAATAAATTTCGAAAGGGAATAAAATAAACATAGATCCGTCCGTCACGTAGGATTAGTCGGCGTCTCCTCAGACTCGGTCGGGGATTAGCGAATGAAAACGTTCCCCTGTAACGAAGCCGCGGTGATTTTTTATTAAGTGAAGCGAGGAGGCTCCGCGCTTTCCCCGGAAAGTTGCCCCCTCCCCCTCCTCCCCTGTGTCCCGGCACCCTCGCCCCCGGGACCCACTCGCGGAATACTTTAAAAAACAATCCGACTACAATTGGAACTTTGAACAAGTTCGAGCTCCGAGGAAATCAAGACTTGCCAACTTTTTGTTTTATTGGTCAATTTGTTTCGGGAATATTAAACGCTCCGCTATCGCTCGTTCATTATGAGACACGACTCGCTACGTTTTTACTGTGGACGCCCGCCGGCTTAATTGCAATAAGAGTTTGTTTTTTGATAAACAACGCGACGCTGGTTTCTCTTGGCTATAATTATTTTAATGCGCCTCATCAGCCACCGATTTTGTCTTAATTGTATTTTTCCAGTTTGATGCCGGCATCTAATTGCTCGATTCCTATCAAGTCTTTAACGGCGTATCTCTTTGTACAAGAATAGACTTTAAACAATAGACTACAGATTTGCGATAATTATCTCGGAGGCAAATTACAGCCAGCCCGTAGAAATCAAATTATCTCGCTCCTCAAACACCAATATCAGCTATCAAAAGATAACCTCGAATTTAGAGGCTTCTTTGAGACGTTCCATTGAAAATCGGTTATCGCATGCCAGATGCACGATGCATTCAGAAACGCTTGAAAACCTTTAATTGGCAGGTTTAATTTAATATTATCCACGCAATCGTGGGGGCACGTCAGGGGCACACAATGCCTACCGGCTGACGCCAGCCTCCGTTTAAGCAAATAGACCTACCGTATGAATGAGTAAACGGTGAACCAATTACTCAAAGACCGGCCGAGAACTTAAATTAACTGGATCGGGGCAGAGCGCGGCGCTACGAGCTGGTTTAATCCGGGTGAAACTGGAAGCGAGCTTGCTTAGCTCGCGGGCGGATGTGACAACTTTGAAACAATCGTGATAGAGCCAAGTGATGCGGTGCGGTGCGGTGCGCTGAGGCGCGATACGATGCAGTGCGGTGTGGTACAACACGGTGCTGTACGAACCAGCCGCACCACTCCGCTGTGAATTTCAATTTTAAGCGACTAGATTTGCAGATAAATACCGCAAACAGCTGTGATAAGTTTGACGTCCAACTAAATATTAACGTTTGCTCTTTAGAGGTTCAGTTTGATAGAACTAAAAGCTGCTACTTTCAATATTATGCTGCTAGATGGGTTTTTCTTTGCACTAAACTGAAATTGAACTTTAACAAAATTGCAACGTGAGTGGTATATTGTATATCATACATGATTTATTCTAACTACTATTGAAAGAAATAACTCCCAGTGCAACACTAGAGGGTTAATTTAATCAACGAATGCACCATCTGGTCTGATTGATCAGATTTAAAAAAGCAGTTCCATTTATTTCTTCTATATCCAAAACAGATTGGAAAAAAGGTAAATTTAGTGTATCGTGGATTTGATCAATTTAAATGAGGTTTGATAAAATCGGGCTGATGGCAGCTCTAGAATATCTAAAAAATGGCGGCGTCCAGCCACCCATCTCCACAGATATAATAATAAAAAGAGAGATTAAACCCCAATCTCCATATTCCGACGAGATAACTACGCCCCGTGACTATTCATGGGGTTTACTGGTGTATATGTAACTAAAATAACGTTTTTCCATTTCGGTCGATGTCCAAAAAATGTTTGTTTACGGTTTTGTAAATAGATATCACCCTTGGCTTTGTCGATGAGTTGACATGATTTTTTATTCGTTTGATATTTCGATTGAAATGTTTTAATACTTTAATTGAAATAGAAGTGTTTGAAAGTAGCACATCCCCTGATAAGAACTTTGAAAAAAAAGCGTAACACAATCAAACGTTTTGAGTGTTGGCCGCTAGCATTCTATATTTAATGCTAGCCAGATCTATGCTGGCACGGGATATTTGTAACTTACACAGATATTTGTATCGACGTGGACACTCGTCTATATGAAATTTGTGTGTGCACAACGTAACTAATTTGTAGTGTATGTAAATATTTTCTAAGGAAAAAAATACAGCAATAACCATCACACTTACAAACGGGAATAGCAGAGGACGATGTTAGCTCCCAATGCAATAGAGGGAGCGCATTGCCATTTTACTGCATAATTCGAGTCTGCAAATTGTTAATAAGAACTGCGATTGAAATATCTCGAGAACTAGCACTTTATCCAACTTAATATTATCCAAGAACTCGTGATTGCTGGCCGAGGTAGTCACTCTAATAATTCTGTTTACAAATATACAGTAAACAGTCCGATAAATCTCATTTATTGGATTTCCACCTAATTCATGATTAAGAGAACCTTCCAGCTACACAGCAGCTTATTGCTTAAATTAGGTATTTAGAAACAAACCAGGAATCAGGACCATCTTCGTCAGCAGCAATACTATTAAAGTACATGTTGTATTATTACTAGGCATGGATCATTTAATTCTTTTTAAGCAGTGATTTCTCTAATGAGAAATTTCACAGGCAATGATTTTTAATTCGCTAAATGCTAATTTAGTAGAGTTGCACTTACCACTTTTCGCTGCTAAAGTAAAAAATATGCAATTTGGATTCATAACAGCGTTATTTCTAGCAGCTATTGTGAAAAATAGCAGGTGTACGAATGAAAAATAATTTTATATGATTTTTCGCATGCTACCTGCGAATCGTATGCCTAGTTACTACAGCTGGTGCGATACAACAAAGGCTATTCATTAGGGCACGCCCGCCCATCGTCCGCATAATGCCGCCCAACTCTTAAACAAAATCATTTTGTTTTACTGCTATTTAGGGGTTTGTTTACTGTTTTTTTATATATATAACATAAAATTTACTAGGTCCCATTGGTCCTAACATCGTTGTCGAAAAGTGGGTGTACGGTGATAAAAATATTCTTACTGTACAATTAACGTAATCAGACTTCAGTCAATAAATGTTTTTAGAAAGAAAATTAGCGACGCAGTTCGTCACTGTCTTGAGTATATTCCCTAAACAAGGGTGTTACACTGTTACTGTTTACATTTTGCCGACAGTGTTAATGTAAAATCGGAGGCATGTATAAACCTTTATGATGGAGATAAGTCTGTACTTGCCTGATGATTCTGTAATCTGGACTATCAATGAGAATTTTTCCAACCAAAAACTTCATGATTTCCCGCTTAAACATGCGCCAGACTAATGAGAAAGTAAAATGTATTGTAGGGAAGACTTCATATCTCAGAAAACCTCATTAAGTTTTCTGAAGAAGAGATACTTGATAATAATATACTTAAAGAATAACGACGACGTCTATCCTCGTGGATATTCTAGGTGAACCTTAATTCACTTTAAGCTACTTAGTTTTTTAAGGACAATTATAATCGACATGTGATTTCAACCATTCTACCGGTAAAGTCAAAAGAAGACATTAGAGTATATAGTCATTGTTTAGGGAAAATAGCAAGTAGCATTATTATTTTAATTCAACCACTATAAATAAGCAACATTTGAAATAGTTATATTAAATTGACGCAGCTGCAGTTATTTTAAATATAAGAAAATCCATGACAAAATTAAAATCTCTGTCTCCATTAGTAACAATAACAAAATAACAAAGGATAAACTGCATCGTCCGTCTATTATTCGTCTATGAAATAGTACTAATTCACAGACTTGGCCCAATTCCAACTGAATTATGTCTTTCGAAAATTGATTTCTTAGAAAATGACTTATTTTCGGGGAAGAATTTTAAATTAATACTCTAACAATAAGAATGAAGATAACAGCACATTTACAATTTCTTCTGTTCTAACACTGAGATAAGACAAATACGAATAATCACTATTTCATGGGTGCGATTTGCATTTTGTCACGTGCGCAGATTTTTATTTAAAATTTATGAAAAATTTTAAATTTAGTCAGTCTGAAACCAAAACTAGTTTTGGTTTCAGACTGACAAGAAATTAACAAAATGTTTTATAGTAGAGCTTAATGTTTTTACAATTCATTGATTAATGGTAGGTGAGTATTTTGGCTGGGCAAAGTTAGGTAATATATTATACACAATATGTTAAAATAGCTACTGTATTCAAATTTATGGTTCTGTATAAAGACTACGTCCATTAAAAAGTTTACCTTTAAAAATTCTAAATACCTTTACCTTTAAAATAATAAAGTACTAAATTGTACCTTTAAAAATTCAAACATAATTTAGCCACCTAGTTGTTAAAACTTCCTATAAAAACCGAATCAACCACCTGAATTGAACAAATTGTCTAACATTCTCAATGGACTACCAATGTCGTGACATATTTCGAAATATTTAAGGTTAGGACTTGGCACTTCCACTCGTACAGCTAGCAAAAACATATTAAAAACAAGTTTGAGTTTTAAAAACAAAATAACTATCGCAAAGTGCTGACTACTGTAAGTCAAGGAGAAGGGGTAGATCTTGTAGCAATCTACATTATTTCTAGAAATCACACAATTATGAAAGGCTTCATTAAGGTTGTGATTGTGCATTATCTAACTGAAATCCTATACAATTGAAATTTATTCACTAAACTGTCATAGCTGAGCTTCAAATTAATTTAAACAAATTGACTGAAACTATTTGAAACTAAGTTACGCCAAATTTTAGAATGACTTAATTTGTGAGAAAATTCATCGTTATAGAACAATAGGCAAACAAAGAGACATCGAAGCTTACATTGCAGTATAAAATACTAAACAAAATCTATTTAGTTATAGTTATCAAAACTTCAAAACGCGGTTTCATAATTGTCTGATCACTTTCATAAAAATGTTTTAGAACGGAGCAGTCTGATATATTTTCCGAATAGATCAAAATATCTAATCAGATACCTATATTCATAGGTCCTTATTATAATCTTTATCTCTGTCTTTATTATCGCTGCAGATTCCTCACGGTGTGGCCAAAGGATGATAGCATGTTCTTGCGTTACACAACATTTTCGATTTCTCTACTCTCAAAATCCTTATTTCACACGCTTGCTGGTTACGAAGACTACTCCTCCATCTTTTCACTTTAGCACCTCTAATGCGAACCATTGGAGCGCATTCTTTCTCATCTCTACACTGATTCGTTCTTCGCTCTTTATTATAACCCATATCTATCCCTATTATCACGCCAGATCCTTTGCGGGGTAAGGAGAGAGTACAAAATCCAACAGGTTCTTTCACTACAGACCTCTCTGGCAGAGTATATTTTTTTTATATAATTTAATAATTTTAAATACAGTCAACGTTGAGGTGACTTACGTTGCTGTTGGTACGACGTACGTTAGTACGTCCTCCCAGGCTAACGCGGATTAAATTCAATTTTAACGATGTCGCCGCTTTCCTAGGCCACGTCCCTTTGCTGCACACTGAAAGTATATTTTATGGCTGAAATACCTTAGGGATCGTTTAATGGCTTCGATAAACAAAGTAAGAAAGATATTTTTTAAAGGTGACAGCTTGGTCAAATATAAAATGCTTACCATGAAGACATTGATGTTAGCGTAACGCTATCGAGAAAACATGTTGTCACGTTCATCTGTATTTAGTTAATGTGCTGTCTGAAAAGGATGGCACAAGCACTCGAAAGCATCACGCTTAGGTCAACCTTTATTCTGAGCCTTCTGAGATTGTTAAGAAGATATTTTTGGTTCCAACCCCGGCTCACACTTTTAGATCTTTGATCGGTGGACGTATTGTACTTTGTAAATTATAGTATCAGTCTGGAGTCTGGAATTGTGTCCAATATAATGAAAATAGGCTCGCCCTTTATTATACTGAATACAGTTTTGCTACCACCCCTTGGGAAATATATGTATTGTTTTATTTAAATTGCACTGCTCGTACATGTGTCTATCTGTCTGTTTCTTCAGTTCAAATCTTGTGATCCACTTTTAAACACTTGAGGGAACTCAGATACCCGCAAAAAATGCTGCTTGAAAAATGGATTACAAAAATTTAGCTAAAAGTTGGCATACGTAAGTTCGTTGACAATGCAATATTAGTCGGTGGGTGGGTATAGTCACATGCAAACTATATAACAGCTTCGTGATAAGGCTTGTTGGATTTGTCTTGAAGAGTACTCTAGACCCGGATGGGATAGAGCCGGAGAGGACTAAAGGATCTCTTCAACTGAGCAAGATATCTTCATTTTGTTTATGCTATATAAGTTTGTTTTTAAAATGATCTTCTTAAATTAAGTTTATTATACCTAAGTTAAACAAATATTGTTTCTGATCCTGTTTATATTTAAATTTATGTTTATATATCTTAATATGAAATCCGTGGCAAGATCTGGTCGAGGCTCAATGGCCGAGCAACCCGTGGCTCCCTAAAACGGATTAAATTGAATTCCAGCGTCGCCCCGCTTTCGCCTACGAACATTGGCTATAGGTATATTTCACGGTTGCTGTAACATGTCTGAGGTTGTAAACACGTGACATCACATCGGTGTAGCTGTGGTTTTGGTGACTTTTTCATTTTCATGAAATTATTTTAGGAACGTTTGGTATTAACCGAGTGTCGGTCACAACATGTGTAGTTTAGAATAACAGATTTCAGTTCCTTTGTGATCGAGATGAAAATGGATACCATCGATCAAGTCTTCATGACAATAGGTTAACTTACTCTCGTCAATTTTATTAATCACGCGGGCTTAACAAATAATAATAAAAAAACATCGTAACACCGTAATTCACTAAGCGGAGTTGGCAGATGTGTACACCCACTTATTACCATTATACTGGGCACAATTCTAGACTCTGGCCTGCTATTAAGAATTTTCTGATAGTAAGACTGACTCTATCTGACATGCTATGTATAATTCTGGAAGAAAGACTGACACAATAAATATACCTACAATGAGAAATTGAGCCACACAATGGTGTGTGGCTCAATTTCTCATCGGACAAGACAACTTTAAGAGTAAATTATTCTCTTTTAACAGTTTAAAAGTAAAGGTACCAGTGTATCTGCACGACTATATCAGTATTCCACGTCTAATTACGAGTATGAACAATCAGCACACCACGTTCCTTGGGAATGCAGTCTCTGGTACAACGAGCGTACCATTATGTTAAACAGACTGCGAAATACGTCTGGGGTAATCTACTACACGGATCTTGTAGAAACTCGGGATATTAGGGAATATGCCTGTACTTTCTTTATATTTTTATACGATAGACTACATCAATATTTAACTGCAAAAAAAAATTAAGCGTCAAAAACAAAATGTTGAAGATAGCAAACAGTTAAGAGCACTTTAAACGCCCGCCATTTTGGCGCGCTTGGCGTGACGTCAAAGTTTATAATAACCATAGAATTAAGATTAAAAACATAGAGAGAACATGTACAAGATTATATATTTGCACGGCTTACACTTATGTCATGTCAGTGATAAGAAAGGGGACAAATTCATCATCACCAGTTACACCCTTGTACATTTCTTTTGACATTAATGACATAGACTATAGACCATACTTGTATTTTCCCATACGTGTAGTATTGAGACTATCCCATATAACTGCGAAAGCTTTATCGTTGAAATCATTTTGTATATATGTCGAAAATTAAATATTTTTTCAATACAAAATATCACTGTATCTCATATTGCCAATTATAGATGCGTAACTTACTTAAGTTTTGTAGTAATCAATAATAGTAATTGTCTCTAAAGAATCTTGACATTCGTTATATGTTAAGAAGTTGGATAGTTTCATTGGCTACCCTCCGGCTCCATCATCAGACCCTAGACACTATCCGGGTGTAAAGTACTCGTCAAGATAATTCAACCAGCCCAAACATTGCAGGGTTATATTGTGTACTTGTGTGCTTCCATTGGCCACCTTTCGGTTTTATCATCAGACCCTGAACACTATCTGGTTATATAGTATTTCTCCTATCTCCGACTACCTCGTTGGTTTAGTGGCACGCTTAAAGTGTTAATTTTGATATCCAAATTAACTACAAAACATGAAACAGTACTTACATGTACATGTTTACGTATTGAGGAATATTACTTCGGATGCCATATACTATAATTTTCTATTATAATTATATACTATAATTTACTTCAGTAAACCTAACTGAGACAGTTAGTGCAATTTTAGAAAATTGTATTAAAAAATAGACTGCCTCGTTGGTCTAGTTGCAAAGGGCATTGCTCTGTGATCACGAGATCCTGGGTTCGAATCCTTGGTCGGACAAGTGAGGTTTTTCTAAGGAAGACTTCCCAATACGAGTCCGGGGTCTGGAATTGTGCCCGGTATATACATGGGACCTAACATCCACTTACCGCACCCACATTAAGCAGGAGTGGCGTTATGGTACTAACATATGACTACTAGTGCTGTGCCTTTAGGGAGAAACATACATTCACATACATCTGCCACTTAAACTATGCTATTTCCATTAAATATGACTGAAGATCATTTTCTCTTGCAGCTTAAAGACTTTGCCAGTTTCATACCGGGCGAGAGCTGGGGTTGAGATAGTAGGGGGTGAATATGCGGGGGGGGGGGGGGGTACTCGAATGCTTTTTAATTCAACAGCGACCACAATGGAAGCCACATATTTCAGCCCTCGGTTATTTTACTTTATATAGAGATCTCAGTAAATCGAAATTCGACGGCTTTCAATGGCCAATTATTTGAATAGTCCCTTTCCTCTTACATTGTTATGTTTAGTGGTACATGTGAACGTTGGTGAAATGAAACTGTTTTACCTTATTTTCACGATATTGAAATATAAGATTTTAAATATATTGTTATATTTTTGGAAGCTCATTTCTTATCTATTCTAAAGAAATTGTTTCTTGTTTCAGGTGAAACCACTCAAGGTAACCTACATAAAATACATTCATACATACATACACTCACGCCTTTATTCCACTGGGGTATGCAGAGAGTAGAGTTTGCCACATATTACGATTCTGCCACACCTCGTTTGCTTCATCTACGGTCATACATCTTCCTCAATTAGTATTGAGGTTTTTCTATCAAAAATTCTTAGAAGCACACTGGAGTATGAAATTGCTCCAGTATGATGGCAATAGGCTCGTTCCTTATTTATAATCGTCGGCAATATGCAAGTCTACAGACTGCACCTCTACCCCTATTTGGGAAATATAAGCGTAACGCTGTTTATTTATTTTATTTGATTTTCAATTATTTGGGGGGCTTACAGCTAGCATAACAGAGTTAATAGTATAAAATAGTTACAATTAGCCATTTACAAGCCTCCACATATAGACTTAAGATATAGATAATTGGCTTAATCGCTAATAACAAACAAAATGATACAAACTAAAAAAAAAAAGTTTAAGGAAACAGTAAATAAACAAACAAAAAGAAAGATATAATAGTCAGTTAGGAGGTGGTGAAGTGTTTGGTGAGAATAGCATTAATAGAGGTGGGGCAACTAGTAAATAGATCTAATGTAAGGTGTTTGGACTTCATTAAGTCGTTAAACATATTACATGTGCGCAGGAAGAATGAATTACGACGATACCAGGTATGTGAGAATGGAATATGGAGCAAGTGTCTAGGGCGGGAATGTCGTGGGGGAATGTTTAAATATATTTTCGCTGTAAGTTGAGGGCAGTCGACTTTGGACTGCGCAATTTTTGTTAAGTAGCGAACATCGGAAATTTTTCTGCGAATGTATAAGGAGAGTAAATGGAAGCGAGCGCAGCGATCTTCATATCTCAAGGGCGGAATTTTAAATTTGTAATTTAAATGTTTCTACACATAAGATCTTAATCTAAACTAGACACTTGTCTTTTAATAACAACACTTCATATTCATTAACACTTAACACATTTGCCTCTTGACAACGATGCCTAACATTTTAATCCTCATTCATTCCTCTAGAAATCAAGACATTTGCTTATTAACAAGAATACTTCACATTCCAATCATCTCTGGCTTCCTGCGATGATCTACAACTTCCAGTTTGCTGCCACTTCCATACCTCTATAGCACACGTTACCGCCTCCCTTTGGTAATATAATTTGTGTATTCGCCGATAAGCACACACTCTCAATATTTTTACGAATAATTATTAACAAAAAAAAAAGTTCGCAGTTAAAAATTGTGCGTTAGTGTTCTTTTATCTGTTCTCTCGTCGATGAAGACGAAATTCCCCAAATATTATACGTTATTATAATTTTCGGCGCAACATGGCGGCTCGGGAACTTGGAAGGAAAAGTAACTAATAATATGTGTATCAAAAATATTAATCAGATATTATTTTTATATCTTCATAGTGTCCTTGTCAAATCGACAGATTATTATGTGTATAATAACTCCTTTACATTTCAAATATAAAGGAGTCACTAAATTATCTCAAACAGTACTCACTATACCTATGTGATCAATATGGAATAAGAGTAGCTTGATTTGACTAAAAATATTTTTGTGCTCTTGAAGAGGGTTTTCCGTGATCCGATTATTATATTAGTGTAGTGGAGTAATAAAAATTATACACCGTAACTCCTATATTCTCCAAGCGGGGTTGCCGGAGGTGTATTGCATATACCCACTTTCCGCCGACGATGTTAAGTCCCATGTAATAGTATAATAGGCGGGCCCACTGGGAATATTTCGATAGGAAAACTATACTTTTTTGACTTAGGATTTGAACCGAGGACCTCATGATCGCAACGCGCATTATTCGCCACTAGACAAACAAGACAGTCAGACATGATTTTCCTTCTTTGTATTTGTTATAATAATAATTTCTGTTTATCATTTGTAAATCGATGCCCATCTGACCGAATGCGTTTAATTCTATTTTAACGTACATGAATACACAAACCAAAACAGATTTTTATCTCGTGTAGGCACTGAACTTATGACTACTAAATCCAGTGAACCATGCGCTTTATGTTGAGAACACAGGAATAAAAGATTGGTCAAATAACCGACGGAGCGCAATGGGAGCGCGATGGAAGCGTTCGGCTACGTTCGGTCGCGACATTTGCTGTCGCGCCGAACGGGGCTGCGCTGTGTAGGGTCATCCGTACATTTCAGTACATTACAACTCCCTAAGCCGCGCCACCGTCGTGCCAAACGTGGCTGCGCTGTGTGGCGTCTCCCGTACATTTCACCACAATACAACTCCCCAAGCCGCGCCATCGTCGCGCTCCCGTCGCGCTACGTCGGCTATGTGGCAGAACCTTAAGCTGTCGTCGAACATCGTGTTAACTGAAGCCAATCGAATCATATTTCTTTGTTCTCTTGACGGTCAAAATCCATGAGTTATTGACACTTAAGGTTCTTGAACTGCACCTTGCTGAAATATAAACGGAGGTCAGTCTACTCAAACTATTATATGTATAGCCTGGAAATATAGTTAACGCCGAAGGTAACACCGCGGAGCTGTAAACTATTTTCTCCCAGCATAGTTCAAAGTAATTTGCTAACCCTTGTTCAGACATATTTTGCTATTAATTACGCTTTTCTCAGTTACGCGCTGAAAGCTCCCGGTTTAAATAGTAGATATGTTGGGATTGTCTAAAAGTTTGTCTTAGATAGTTGATGTTTTAATCTAGACTCGTTGTTTCTCGCAAGATATTTTAAGTAGTTTTGTTTTATTTTTAAATACCAATATTGCCACCAAGCAAAAGTTGTTGTCGTTGGACTATTTATAAAGTAACAAATATAACGCAAGACCTCAGACACCCTAATTAGATTATAGCTTTACGAATTCAATATGAAAATCAAACTTCCAATTTTATGGAGTTGTCTACCATTTTTAAGCTCTTTAGTACCCAAATTAACCATAAAATTAAATAATTAATCACCTTTTGTAAGCATATTAAGGTATGTGCAATAGAAATACATTGAAAAAAATAGCCGTATTGGTTTGAATAATTATTAGATATTTTTAATACAGTGAACAGAAGGAGTTACAGCTTCTTTGAAAATTAAAAAAAAAATCTACTTATGAATAGTTGGAATGGATTCAGGTGTCGATTCAGAACAAACTACTTTCAGGCCTTGCGTTAATTATGTCACACCTTGTATAAGTGACTCAATGCACCTTTGCTTAGGCATAACGCCAGCTCCCTTGTGGGCTACCTCACAGAGAGTACAG
Organism: Phalera bucephala; assembly: GCA_905147815.2. Taxonomy (NCBI): domain Eukaryota; kingdom Metazoa; phylum Arthropoda; class Insecta; order Lepidoptera; family Notodontidae; genus Phalera; species Phalera bucephala. The sequence goes on from LR990609.1 coordinate 30,788,949, forward strand.
AGTTCCTTACAGACCTTTCAGGCTTTCTCCACTCTCATAGTTCGTCTCATACACGCACGCCGGTTACGGAGACTCTTGGCTTGCCCAGCGGCAATCATAAAATATCTAAAACAATAGGGCTCACTCTATCCAGCCGACATTGGTAATAATGGTCGGTAAATGGACGACAACTTAGTCCAGTGCTTAAGAGCTTGGGCGGGCGAAAGGCTATCCCACCACACGCGTCCTTCGAGGCGCAGTGGCATAGCTTCTCGCCTATTTTGCTCGTCTGTCCCGGCAAGCAATTTGGCGTGGTCTTGGGAGTAGCGCACGGTCGCGACGATCCCCAAGGCAAGTGTGACTGTATCCTGCTCGCGGTTGCTGCCTGCTATTGGTCTGGTCCTTCTGAACAGACATAACAGAAACAGTCATGCGCTTACCCTTCCCCGCTCGATCCCGTCCCCCCTTTCCTTTTTCCCCCGGCTTTAGCCGGAAGGTTGTAGCGCCTGGTTGCGCCCCTCCGTGGGGTGCAGCAGGTGGCGCCTGTCGTTTTGGGTGGTCGGTCGAGGTTAGCGCGGCGCTGTTGTGCGCCGTGCATTTTTTAGAGAGGGAAGGACCTCCCGACCGCCCGCTGGGCGGTGGGCCCTTTTGGGTCCCTAGCCCGGCCGTGCTGGGCCGACCGGCTGCTGCTGCTTGCTGCCAGAGGGGCGGCGTGGTGGCGGCTGGAAGGCTCACGCGCCTTTGAGGCGCGATGGGTGTGGGTCGGGCGCCTGGTTGCCCCCTCACTCTCCCTCTGGAGAGAGAGTTGGGTGCAGCAGGTGGCGCCGCCCCTGTTAGGGAGCCGTTTGGGCGCCCGCCCTCAGTGGTGTGGCGCAGATCAGCTTGGTGGTACGGTGGTCGGTGTAGGTTTGCGTAATCTCCCGACCACCTGCTGGGCGGTGGGGCCCCTTCGGGTCCATAGCCCGGCCGAACCGGGCCGACCGGCTGCTGCTGCATGCCGCCAGAGGGGCGGCGCGACGGCGGCTGGACGGTTCGCGCGCGTGTGGCGCGAGGGGGCGTGGAGATACCCATGGCCTCGGATGTCAAAGTCCGGGTACATGGGTGTCTCTACCGAATTACCTGGGTGGCAGACTCGGGGGAGTCTGTCTCCCAGCTCGAGAGGGAGACACCGCGTTGGGTGACATTAACGCGGCGTCTACGTAGGGGGAGGACGTACGAAAGTACGCAGAGAGCTGGACTCCCAAGGTGGGCCCTCAACAGGGCAGGTCGCGTCGGGGTCGCGGTGCGTACCTAACGGCGATCCCGTGACCCCGACACTATGCGGCAAAGACGGTGTCACCGCAGGGTTTTTATTCGGTACACTTGATCCATCAACAGCCGGGGCTACGCCCCCGAGTGTTGATGGATCAAGGACTCCGACATAACCCCTCCGTGTCCCCCTAACGCGGACGGGTACCCATAAAGGGTTTTCACTGTGATAAAAAAAAAAAAGTGCTTAAGGGCTTAAAATATTCCGCCCACTAGTTCAAGCAGTCGCGGATTTCATTTCCGCACGGGACAAATTTTGGTGTAGCCTACAAACATTTATTTCATTCTATGAGAATTGCATGTTTGTAAATGCACCCACGACATAGAAATAATTTCAAGTGAAAGCCTTGCTTTTAAAAAAATAAAAATCTCCCTGTTCCCGGTACCGATTTACTAGTTTATCTCTTTTTTTATTAACACACAACACAGATTACAAGTAAAACAGAAAACGAGGATTTGGAATAATAATAACGAACAAAATATAAGTAAACATCATCTAATATGATAAACGAGTAAAACCTAACACATCGTTTTTTGTAGATAACGTAACAAATAGTCCCATCAGTTTTATACTCCAAGTAGGATGGGAGTAGTGTACTATGTATATCCAGACTTTAACAATAATGGTGTGTCCTAATGCAATATTCTTCTTCGTACCGTTTCGACGGCACACATATCGAATCTATTTGGAAGCGGCCCAGAACGCGGCCACCTCGACCGCATTGTCGGTGGCATTCATCAAATCCTGCCGCGTGCAGGTGTTGGCGCATGCAAAGCACGATTTAATGTGGGCCATCGTTTGGGTAACACCGCACAAACACTTCAAACACAATAAAGGCAAATTGTTTTATTGCCATCATACTGGACACATTTCCAGACTCCGGACTAGTACTGAGATTTTTACGATACAAAGTCCTAATAATATTTTGTGTCCCTGCAAAGAATTAAAGCGATGGTTTTCTATCGATGAAGTAAGTAAAAACAGAAATTAGAATGGTGATTTAATTTCAATGATTTCTTTATTGGCTTAATGTTCTCAGATTTGACAGACGATTTAGGGCAGTGGTTAAGAGCTTAAGCCGCTCCACTCACTGGGTATAATAGTCGCGGGTGCGATTCCTGCACGGGACAAATCTTTGTGTGAACCACAATTATTTTTCTCGGTCTGGGTGTTTTTGTATGTGAATTTTTATGTTTCTAAACGCACCCACGACACAGGAATAAATTCTAGGGTTGGATTAAGTTTAAAAATCCTTGTGCGGTTTTATGAAACCACGGTAAAAGTGAAACATATTGGCCTTGGCTGCTCTGGCGAGCGCGTTGCATGTCGCGTGACGGTCGGTGGCCGACCGTCACGCGACATGCAACACACAGACCAAAAAGTTTGTAACGACCTAATAAAAGTTTCACTATAAAAAAAGAAATGAAAATTTTTTTTTTTTTTAAAGTATTCCCTTGAGCAGCAAAGACCGTATCTAAGTCGATTTCGTTATTAATTCAGACGAATGATCTAACATCCGGCGCGACGTAACGCCGACGTCAGTTATTCCAACAATAACACTAAATTATTTAAACTTCGGAAATTCTATTAAAAACTTAGCTCCGCGTCGGAACCGAATTCCTTTAGGCCTAAATTAATTTCGAAAGGAAATAAAATAAACATAGATCCTTCCGTTACGTAGGATTAGTCGGCGTCTCCTCAGACTCGGTCGGGGTTTAGCGAATGGAAACGTTCCCCCGTAACGAAGCCGTGGTGATTTTTTATTAAGTGAAGCGAGGAGGCTCCGCGCCTTTCCCGGAGAGTTGCCCCCTCCCCTTCCTCTCCCGTGTCCCGGCACCCTCGTCCTCGGGACCCACTCGCGGAATACTTTAAAAAACAATCCGACTACGATTGGAACTTTGAACAAGTTCGAGCTCCGAGGAAATCAAGACTTGCCAACTTTTTGTTTTATTGGTCAATTTGTTTCGGAAATATTAAACGCTCCGCTATCCCTCGTTCATTATGAGACACGACTCGCTACGTTTTTACTGTGAACGACCGCCGGCTTGATTGCAATAATAGTTTGTCTTTTGATAAACAACGCAACGCTGGTTTCTTTTGGCTATAATTATTTTAATGCGGCTCAACAGCTACCGATTTTGTCTGTATTGTATTTTTCCAGTTTAATGCCGGCATATAATTTCTCGATTCCTATCAAGTCTTTAACGGCGTATCTCTTTGTACAAGAACAGACTTTAAACAATAGACTACAGATTCGCGATAATTATCTCGGAGGCAAATTACAGCCAGCCCGTAGAAATCAAACACCAATATCAGTTATCAAAAGATAACCTCATATTTCGAGGCTTCTTCGAGACGTTACATTGAAAATCGGTAATCGCATGCCAGATGCACGATGCATTCAGAAACGCTTGAAACTCTTAATTGGCAGGCTTAATTTAATATTATCCGCGCAATCGTGGGGGCACGTCAGGGGCACACAATGCCTCCCGGCTGACGCCAGCCTCCGTTTAAGCAAATAGACCTACCGTATGAATGAGTAAACGGTGAACCAATTACTCAAAGACCGGCCGAGAACTTAAATTAACTGGATCGGAGCGGAGCGCGGCGCTACGAGCCGGTTTAATCCGGGTGGAACTGGGTGAAACTGGAAGCGAGCTTGCTTAGCTCCGCGGGTGGATGTGACAACTTTGAAACAATCGTGATAGAGCCAAGTGACGCGGTGCGGCGCGGTGCGGTGCGCTGAGGCGCGATACGATGCAGTGCGGTGTGGTACAACATGGTGCTGTGAGAACCAGCTGCGCCACTCCACTGTGAATTTCAATTTAAAGCGACTAGATTTGCAGATAAACACCGCAAACAGCTGTGATAAGTTTGACGTCCAACTAAATATTAACGTTTGCTCTTTAGAGGTTCAGTTTGATAGAACTAAAAGCTGCTACTTTCAATGTTATGCTGCTAGATAGGTTTTCTTTGCTCTAAACTGAAATTTTAACTTAATAATATTGAGACGTGAATGATATATTGAATATCATACATGATTTATTCTAAGTATTATTGAAAGAAATAACTCCCAGTGCAACAACAGAGGGTTAACTTAATCCACGAATGCACCATCTGGTCGAATCGATCAGATTTAAAAAAGCAGTTCCATTTATTTCTTCTGTATCCAAAATAGATTGGAAAAAAGGTAAATTTAGTGTGTCGATTAACCCTTTTTTTGTCCTGCAGAACCTAGATGTCTTTTGGCTGATGATGATAATAAACCCAATTTTTTTTCTTAACAATCTTTTTACGCCAAACTCGATAAAGGCAAACATATGCAGTATATTTTGACCAACATAAACACTGGTTAAAGTACTTCCACCCAAAAATATGCACGAGAACATTTCTCGAAATGAAAATATGTTGAGATCCCCACTACCAATAAACAATATTATCGGAATAAAACGAATGCACGAAAATGTCTTCGCCATAAACTTACTTCACCTTCATTCCCTTAACTTCCTCTTAAACAATACTGTCACACTCATTAAAAAACTACATTTGAAATTCAATTTTATTTCCTTCACGTTTAGAATTCTTATTTCATTGTCTAGTTGAATGTGGTTGAAATATTTTTGCTGATTGTATTGAGTAGCTACCCCATTGGGTACTGCATCCCCTCACAAAATAGCATCATTTACTCGGAGCTCTTGAAATGTGATCACCGGAAACTGATCGTTAGCACCCCATTAATAAAGACGACGGTAAATGCAAATGTTATAATCAAACCTTTACCACCTCGATGTCATCTAGATAAAAAAATGTTATAGTTTTGCTATTAATAATCATATGACAAGTGAAGGGGTGGAGAACAGGGATTCTGATGTTATTACAATTGTTTACAAAACTGAAATAATACAAAATATATAATAATAATACCCGCAAGGGATCTGGCGTGAGGTTATAGATAGAAATAATACAAATAGCCTTCAAATGTATACTTTTTGTAATTCGTAGTGTTGATACACGCATAGCTATAGTGGCCCTACTATTATTCGCTAGGGCTACTTGAAAGTACCGTGACGCGTTACGATAACTTCCTGAAATGATCGTTCACTGGTACTCCAGGCATATACATAATACATACATACATAATAATAAAATAATAAATATGATATTAGCCCTGTTAAGAAACTGTCCCACCGTTAGGCACGACCCCCGTCTCAAACTAAGCGGATTTAGGCCATAGTCCACCACGCTGGCCAAGTGCGGGTTGGCGAACTTTACACACCTACGAGAAACTTTTAGGCATACAGGTTTCCTCACGATGTTTTCCTTCACCGTTAAAGCAAATGATAATTAATTTTTAATACGCACATGCTTTTGAAAAGACAGAGGTTTGAACCCGAGATCTCTGATTTTGCTGTCTAACGGTCTAACCACTAGGCTGTCGCTGCTCCAGGCATATACCATTACGCGAAGTTATTGTAACGCGCTGAGTTTGGTCATAGTGAATACAGGCCCTGATCAAACATTCTTGTCTTCAACTTCATTTGACCTTTTCTGTACCTACGGGTCATCTTTTAATTTGTTGGGCGGGCTCAATTTAAGTATATATTATATTGGAGCACAATAGACATACTACAACAATCTGCGTAATATATCGTCAGACACAACAGCTGTAACTGTTTGATCAGATATCATACTAATCTGCACTAATAATAATCTATACTAATATTATAAAGAGGAAAGATTTGTATGTTTGTAACGTATAAAATCTCTATTAAAACTACTGGACCGATTTCAAAAATTCATTTACCTACCTACTAGGATAAAAAGCAGTGATAGCTTGGTGGTTAGACCATTGGAGTGCAAATTCAGGTCAACCCAGCCACGCATCTCTGTCTTCTAAAAGCATGTACGTATAAAAAAATAATGATCACTTGGTTAAACGGTGAAGCAAAACATCGTGAGGAAACCCGCATGCCTAAGAGTTTCTCGAAAGTGTGTGACCTGGGCAAGCATAGTGAATTATGGCCTAGCCCTCTCATTTTGAAAGGAGGCCTGTGCCGTATATCATCACACTAGATCTCTTGCGGGGTAGGCAGAGAGTACAGAGTTCTAAGAGGTTTTTTCATAACATATCGCTCTGGTTTCCTCCACTCTCATAGTTCTCCCATACACGATCGGTGGTTACAGAGACTCTTGACTTATCCTTCACATAAGATTCGGTCCATTTGGTCGGTTGGGAGAGTATCTTAACTGGGCCAATATTATTTTTATATTATATACATACCTACTAGCACTAGGACACTGAGCTCTTGTAAACCTACAGGATTTTTTAGATTCGCTTAGCTGGGAAAAGAAATGTTTTAAAGTTTCTCACTCCTTTTGATGACATCCACCTCTAAATAACCTTTATAAATACAGCTATAAGGTTCCAAGTTTCTCAAACAAAGCACACTGATGGGTTTTACGGACCTAGGCCTGGTCAACAAACTTCTGAAGTGTTAAGGAAACTTTATTAAGTTCATCTTGTACATGTAAGTTTTATTTGTCATCCATATCCTGAGGGCTTAACACAAACTATTTGAAGTTAAAGTAACATAGTCGAGCAATCGGACTGTCAATGTCGGTGTAAATTTGTAGAGTTAAAAGGATGGGATATCACTTGATATTGTTACGTTAACGTCAATCATTCGTGTCTTAGCACAAAACAGACTGACGTTATCGTAACACTCTGAACTAAAACGCTTACCCTCTGAACAACGCGCTGTCGATTGCAGCAAGAGAATAGAGATAAATCGCTTGCCAACTTGGCTAGACCTCAGACAAATCCGATATCTGCCTTATTATTACAAGGTATGTAAAGGTGAGATATTCCATTTATAATATTGTTACGTTTTCAGGGTAATCAAATACCGAATAACGTGCGAAGTACTTTATTAAGCGTTGTACACACAAAACAGTACCTCAAATGCAAGTACACACGCGAACCAATGACACACTAGTACTACTCTCGTTAGTACCCAAATACTGCTTCCAAGTCGCTGAGTCACTCGTAGTATCCGTATATCGATGCTTAAGTCGCCGGTGTATTCCACTTAGATCGCTTGTTCCCCGATTTGATCAATATCGCTTCTGAGAAGAGACTGTGTCGTCCCCGCGCTCTGTGTTCCTTTTATACTTGTTTGAAAGTTCTAGAACGGACGCGAACCCTCCAAGTAGATCGATAGAAGTACATCGAACAATAGCCGGCGCGCCCCATAAAGCGGTATTATTATTGCATACCTACTCGTATTTGCGCGTGAACAAATAGGTACTTGTATACCGCGACCACGCGCCGGCGATAATTAAAGGGGTGGAACCTTCTAGACGTTTCGCCACTTAAGCGTGGATTCTAGATCTTTCTAGTCAGATCACCGGGGGACCTAAGGGTGTGTTATGCGTTATAGAATCGACATCTCCGATAAAGACTTTTCAAGATATCGGGGTATGTTCGGGTCGTAACATTACCCCCCTCTTAGTTATGCTCGTCCCGAGCATCATTAGATTCGTGATACCAATCTATCAACATGGATTACCTTCGGTTTTCCTCTGTGCCCCTTTTTAATTCTATAGGTAAGATCGTTGATCCTGGTCACCACAGTATAAGGTCCTTCCCACCGAGCTTGCAGTTTGGGAGACTTTTCTTTCTTCGGAGCGGATTATGAAGCCACACTAAAGTCCCCTCTTCAAAACCTTGGTGTTCGCGTCTCGGTTATATCGAGTTTTCATTTTAATGCCGGTTTTTAAAGCCGTGTTCTCTCACCCTCTTATGCACCTTGTCCAGCTGGGTTTGGAGATCACTTACATAATCCGTGACAGGCTTAGGACTGTCTGGTGGTGTGCCTGTTATCGCGTCCACCGGAAGCCTCATTTCTCGGCCGAAATTCACTCTTGCTGGAGTGTGACCTATACCGTCATGAACCGCAGACCGATAGGACATCAGAAACAGCGCGATGTGTTGATCCCAATCGCTCTGGTGATCATCCACAACCTTTGCCAAGTGGTTATCTAGGGGTTGGTTAAACCTCTCGACCATGCCATCCGCCTGCGGATGCGCTGGAGTTGTTCGGGTCTTATGGATACCGAGTAGCTTGCACATTTCTTGAAATAGAGACGATTCAAAGTTCCGTCCTTGGTCTGAATGTAGCTCTAAAGGAACGCCATAGCGATAGACCTTTCATGGACCAGTTTCTTTGCTACGGTTGTAGCCTCTTGGTTAGGTGTTGTGAAAACTTCCGGCCATTTAGTAAAGTAGTCTTGTACAACATTATCGGTTTCCGGGAACGTTCCAGCAACGTCGATAGCGATGCGCTCCCATGGTACGCCAACGTTGTACAACTTCAGTTTAACTTTACTTCTTGTCTGCGGACCTTTTACTGAAGCACATGCAGTATATTAACGGCACCAATCCTCAACATCCTCTCGACAACGTAGCCAATAAAACTACCGCACTTTAACCAGCGTTTTTTTGACTCCAAGTTGTCCACCGGAAACTCCGTCATGAATATGCCGTAAAAGGGGAGCCACTTTGCACTGTGGCAACACCACCTGCATAGTCACTTCTTTACCATCGTTGGACTCCCATTTTCTATATAGCACATCATTTTCCAGGACTAAACTGTCCCACTTAGCCCAATAGCCCTAGGTAGTGGTACTATAAGTAGAAACTTTACGACATTTGGGCTTGCATCCATTATTCTTCCATTCCAGAATAGAGCACAGATCGTGGTCTTCTTCTTGTACCTTCTTCATTGTTGTTCCGTTCCATTCATCGTCGAGAACATGAGTTCTTATGAGTCGGACTTCTTCTCGCGACTCATTCTTTTGGCAGTGCTTGCAGTCTTCTGCACATGGTCATCGTGATAACACGTCCGCATTATCGTGTCCTTTGCCACTCAGTTGTTCGATCTCAAAGTTAAATTCCTGTAGTTGCTCGAGCCATCGTGCTACTTGACCTTCAGGATTTTTAAACTGTAGCAACCATTTTAACGCAGTTAGATCTGTCCTCAGTGTAAACTGTCTTCCTAGAAGATACTTGCTAAAGTTTTGCAAGGTCTTTACCACTGCAAGTAAGGTATGATATAAGAGGTATTTTCTATCTAGTAGTTTAAGCCGGAAGGAAACCATTTCAATTACATCGCGTAAGCATGCGGGTCAGAGATTTTAATGGTAGGATATCTAATTAGAGAGCAAGTTGTTGTGTCTGACAATATATCACACATATTGTTGTGTTGTGCACATTGTATTCCAATACGGGATATTCTGCAAGTGGGGTCGTTTAATAAACAAATGAAAAGATAACCCGTACCAAAAGAGTCAGTGCGAGTGTCAACACTATGAATCACGATAAGCTCACATATTGTCAGCTATATTTATCACTTTAGTGAATTATGGCCAATTGAAAATGCATATTATCCGCTATTCTTTACCCCTTTGGTATTGTAGATGCGGTAAGGGTTACATAAAGAAGAAGACTAGAATGCTTGGTTAGATAGCAGTGAGTGTATCAATACTACGAATCAAAAAAGTTTACATTTAAGGAGCGATTTCAGTGCTATGTTAACAATTGGAAATGCATTCGACCCCTTGAACATTAGGCACCCCCGTCGAAAACACGGGTATATTTCCTTGTCACGCGAATATTAATAAGAAAAATAAAACCATTTTTTAGACGACATGATTGTATAAGTTTCGTCTCGTATAGGTGTATCGTGTATAAGTCGACTTTATTAATGGGGTGCTAACGATCAGTTTCCAGTGATCACATTTCGGGGGCTGCGTTGTAAGTGGCACTAGTTTGCGAGGAGATTAAGTGCCCAATGGGGTAGCTACTCAATACAATCAACAAGCAAAATATTTCAATCACATTCTACTCGACAAACAAATAAGAGTTCTAAACGCTAAGGAATTGAATTTGCAATGTAGTTTTTTAAATGATTGTGTCAGTATTGCTTATAAGGAAGTTCAAGAAGAACTGAAGGGTGAAGAAAGTTTATAGCAAAAACATTTCGATGCATTCGTTTTATTCCGATGATATTGTTTACAGGTGATGGGGATCCCACCATATTTTTATTATGAGAAACGCTTACGGGTTTATCGTGGGATCGAAATATGTTGATAGGGTGTTTATACTAATGCGAATATTTTGCCTATTAAAGTGCCTACTTGTCTTATTCTTTTTGTCTCCATTTTTGTCTCTCTTACAGTCACGCTTTGTTGTTCAAATCATAAATCTACTTAATAGTACTCTAAAACTAATTAATTGGCGACGCACAATTTCAGCTGGTGGGTCTAGAAGCATAAGAATGAAATTTGAGTTCTTCATATAATTTATGTAAGTCTACTAATAAGGATTGAAAATTCATTCAGGGCATAAAGTTATCTTCATAATCACTTACAACTCAATCCTTCCATTGCAGGTATATATATTCTTCTTCTTACGCTATATATCACTATCTATAGCCAATCTTGGCCAGATTTTACCTACGCTTTGAACTACATCATCGACCCATCTTTGTACTGGTCTTCTACGGTGCGATATACCTTTCGTTAAGGGGATTAAAATGTTGTTAGTGTAAAATGCGGACATACGGTCAGGGAAATGTAGCAGCCATAATATCTTACGACGTCGGTGACTAAAACGTCTCGTAGAAATGTGAATTTCCTTTAAATATCTTACTGAAATTTTGATATAATGAACGAAATATTTATTTAACTAAATAAGACTTCCAGCAGCTCATTTTAAAATCAAACCCACGCCCAAAATAAAGTCTACTCAATACTAAGAAAGAAAAAAAGATGTCATCTCATTACACGTCAATAAACTATTTGATATTCTATTTATTTATTTATTTATTTCTTCTTGCACTATTGGTGCAAAGGCGGACTTAATGCCTGAGGCATTATCTACCTTAGGGTGATGCAGAAACGAGTGAAGTAGGTGCAGAACCATAGAACCAAAAAAAATGTAGAGGAAAATATGTAACATATACATAATAAGTAGAATAAATATTCTATATATATAATATCGAACTAACATATAACGATATAATATTCATACAGATAAATACATATATTATAATATGAATAATAAGTACACATATGCATAAACTAAATTAATATTGAGATGATTCCGCCAAAGTTTTGTGCAGATAATCCTGTACTTTGCTTTTGAAAGATAAGCGATTTGTGGCCATCCTGATATCCAGAGGTAGTGAGTTCCATAGTAAGATGGATTGGACAAAGATAGAAGAGTGAATAAAATTAGAATGGTGAGAAGGGCATTGAAGAAGGCGATTATTAGAAGAACGAAGAAGTTTATCATGATTAGAGCATAGATATTGAAAATGGGAGGAAAGATAATCAGGTGAAGCAGGAGATGAAAGAATGGAGAATAGCATTGTCAGTGCTCGTAGAGCTCTGCACTTGCGAATAGGCAACCACCTTAAATGAGATCGATACTCAGACACATGGTCAAATTTACGTAAATTAAATATGAATCGAATGCAGTTATTAAGAAGACGGTCGAGTTTGTTGAGATGATTTGCATTCAGATCGTAGTAGCACACATCACCATAGTCGAATATAGGTAGGATTAGGAACTGCACGAGCATTGTTTTAGTGTTGGAGGGGAGCAAGTTTTTAAGCCGATACAGGTATCGCAACATCCCGGTGACCTTTTAACCGACGGCCGTGATATGGGTTTGCCAGCTGAGTATGTGCAAGCCGAGATTTTTGACACTAGAACTAAAGGGTATAATTTGACCATTGAACATGAGTGACGGCAGAGTTGCCATATTTACTTTGGTAATAGTTCTAGAACTGCCTACGAGAATAGCTTGACACTTAGTCGGGTTAACAGTCACTCCAAACCTGTCAGACCAGTTCTTGATTGCCCCCAAATCCTGGTTTAATTTGCCAACAATGTAAGAGATTTGATCGGCCCTGTCTTGCGAGTAAAGCTGCAGGTCATCGGCATAAAGATGATATGCACACTGAAGTTCATAGGTTATTAGATCAATAAAAATAGAAAACAGAAGAGGAGAAAGTATACCACCCTGGGGAACGCCAGTTTCTAAACAGCGCCAAGTTGATGATAACTCGTCACTCAAAACAGCCTGTTGACGCTCCCAAAGATAGGAAGAAAACCAGTCTTTCGACTCTGGTGAGCACAAACGATAGGAAAGAATGGACAGTAGGACATCGTGACTGACGGAATTGAAAGCATTAGAGAAATCTACTAAGACAAGAACAGTAACTTTGGTTTCTTCCATGCCTTTTCGGATATCATCAGTCACTTTAAGTAGAGCGGAGACGGTACTATGGCCAGGCCTGAACCCAGATTGAAGAGGACTAATTAGATTGTTAGAGTAGATAAAATGCGACAATTGTTTGTGAACGCAGGCCTCGAGCACTTTTGAAAGAAAAGGAAGAATGGAAATAGGACGAAAATGGCTAAATAGGGACGGGTTAGCGATTTTGGGAAGGGGGCGGACAAAGGCTTTACGCCAGGGAGATGGAAATGTGCCGGACTTTAAGGAAAAGTTGACAAGGTGAGTGATTACAGGGAGAAGAATGTCCAGAACTGTTGTAATCATAAAGCGACATATTTTGTCGCATCCCGCTGCCTTAGATTTAATGGATAGTATGGTTTTCTTGATTTCACAAGAGTCAACGGGAGAAAAGTAGAAAGGGTTGATAATGGGACGTTTGAGACCATCCAAGTAGGCCAAGGTATGACTAATAGTTTGACGATCTACAGGACAAACAGTAGAGAAATGACAATTAAGATCATCTAAACTTAATGTCTTTGGCAGGTCTACACGTCGTGTTCTGCCAATGCCTAGGGTTCCTAAGAACTTCCAAATGTCGGCAGTTGACGATAAAGTAATAATGGTTAGAATATGGCGGCGTTTAGCGTCACGTATCATCTTATTGCATCTGTTCCTTGCAACTTCAAAAAGATATCAATTGTCTTCAGTGCGATCTTTTTTAAACTTCCGAAAAGCACGATTTCTTCTCCTCATCGCCATGCGGATACCCCTTTTCATCCACGGTGCAGGTGGACACTTCAACCTTACTTTCTTAATTGGGGCATAATTGCCATACAATTGAATTACCTCTTTGTTAAACAAGTATATCTTTGTATTGATCGTATCGGCTTTCATTACGGATGCGTCACCAGTTAGCTTGTCAATGTCCATTCGAGCAAAGCAACGCCTGTGCAGAACCTTAGGATGTGGTTTCGGGGACTTTAGGACATAAGAGAGAAAGATAAGATCATGATGCGAAAAACCGGAGGCATCACGTTGACCATGCGTGGAAACGAGTGAAGGATTAGAAGTTATTATGAGGCCGAGCCAGGTATCATCCCTATTAACGTTATGATGTGTGGCTTGAAGAGGTAAAATATGCAAGCTAGCTGACTCAATGAGGTGAAGGAGCTTAAGGGATCGGGGAGAACTTGTGGCCAGGAGATTAGTGTTGAAATAGCCCATGATGATGTGATGCTCGTAATCAGACCCCAAGGATTCTAGTACCGATTCGAATTCGGTGAAATAATCAATAGAGGGAGGACAATACACAACACCAACTATGGTTTTAACCCCTTTGACCCAAACCTCGAGGAACGTGGGTGAGCTTGTATTTTTTCATGTTTAATAAAACAACTGTCTTACACATGATGGATAGGAATTTGGATTTCAATGACATTCAAACCGAAGACAAATCCTAAATTATCGTTTTTTCAGGATTTTCAACTTACAATAATATTTTTCACTTGATAAATTTATTCAAAGAGAAATAAGATTTCATGAGCCTATACATGTGGCTAGCGCGTTTTAAAGCGGTAGAGTGAAAATACCGTTCTGGTGATTTTTATAGGAAGTCCTTATCCTAAAGTGGAAAATTATCAACTGATAATGATGCATCCACAAAATGGTCGTAAAGCTGGGTCTATATTTGTATAACCCAATCTCCATCTTTTTTTTCTTCGGGTATCTTAATGAAGTCAAGAGTCTCCGTAACCGGCGAGGGTGTATGAGACGAATAATGAGAGTGGAGGAAGCCAGAGAGGTTTGTAAGGAAATAACCTGTTGGAACTCTGTACTCTCTGCCTACCCTGTAAGAGATCTGGTGTGATGATAAAGATAGATAGATAGATAGATCTGGATGATAAGTACTTGATTTGATTGATGGCGGCTTGATTTTAGTGGTTTAATCGTAGACTGCTCGGATTACGGGACCAGGTAGTTGCGGGCTCGAAACATGCAAGGGACAGATCTTTATATGACAGTCTGGATGTCAGTAATTTTCAGTTAAGCAGGAGTGGCGTTATTGTACTAACATGTTACTAATAGTGCTGTGACTTTAGGGAGAAACATACATTTACATAGATCTGCCACTAAAAATATGCTATTTCCATTAAATATGACTGAAGATTATTTTCTCTTGCAGCTTAAAACTTTGCCAGTTTCGTACCGGACGAGAACTGGGGCTGAGATAGTAAGGGATGAGTATGCGGGGGGGCTTTGGTTCCTGTCGGTTCTCGAGTGCTTTTCAATTCAACTGTATTGTTACGTAATTGCGGCCACAGTGGAAACCACATATTTAGGCCCTCGGTTATTTTACTTTATGTAGAGATCTCGGTAAATAGAAATTCTAAGGCTGACAATGGCCAATTATTTTAATAGTCTCTCTACCCCTATTTGGGAAATATAAGCGTAACGCTGTTTATCCTCACATAGGCTCGTAAGATCCTAATCTCAACTAGACACTTCCTTTTTATTATTATTATTATTTATTTATTTACGATCACAACATAATGCACAATATAAAAAACATCGCCCCACAAAACTGTGCAACCAGTTTGACTGTGGGGTCAGTTGAATCTACAAACTTAATATAATGGTAACACTAACTTAACACAAACTTAGGTAATGCTTTTTCAGATTCCTTTTAAATTTTTTTATATATTTAGCTCGCCCCTTATGGCCGCCGGCAGACTATTCAAAATGTATGGGATGCATTTTTTTAGCGCCCTGTCACCGAAGTAGTTGGTCACCCTTGGAACATTGTATCTGCCGTCGGTCACCAAGCGCGTACTGTACACATTGCTTACTGGAGTTATAAACTCTCGACGGTCACGATTGTTTACAATCAAAAGAAATTTGTGTTTTAAACTGATTGGAAGAATTTTACAAATTTGAAATAATTTTCTATAGTTATCCTTACAGCTATTTTTAATCTTCCTATTGACAAGTAGTTTTAGAAATCTAATTTGAAGCGTTTCTAATTTATCCAGGTTTGTTTTAAATGTAAGACCGTAACTATCGAGTCCATAACTAAATATCGAATCAACTAAAGACATATATAAACATCATAGAGTATTAATAGGAACTCTGTAACTAAGATAAGAAAATTTACCTAGTAATATTCTTAATTTATTGCAAATATAGTCTACGTGCTGAGACCAAGAGAAGTTTTCATCAATTTTCATACCTAAATAAGTTATACATTTAACCTGTTCGATGGGCTTACAATTACAATTGGTTAGATTGTTATGCATACATGAATAGTCGTGAGTGAATAAGAGGGGGGGGGGGGAGGGGGGGTTCTAAGGATAAGTGTAAATAAGGTGAGTGTATAATCATTAATTTTGTTTTGTCTGCGTTTAACACGATACCATTGTCATGCGACCAGATTACTACTGCATCTTTATCTTGTTGCACTAATCTGCAACTGTCATTGATGTCAGTGCCCGCGCGCAGCACGCAAAGATCATCTGCGTACATGAATGCCGAGCAGTGCCTTAGTACACCGCACAAGCTATTCACGTGTGTGAGGTAGCAGACAGGCCCACACCCCGCTCCCTGTGGTACGCCGCACTGCACTGTCATACTGTCACTGTACGCCTCGCCCACTTTCACACGATAAGAGCGTGCTGTGAGATAGTCGCGGAACCAATGATTAAGCGGCTCTCTCACTCCGCACTCAGCCAATGCACTAAGTAGGGTTTCCGTTTGTAAAGTGTCAAACGCTTTTTTATAATCAAAAAATGTTGCTACTACAAACTTTTTATCACCTAAATAATTATTAATTTCATCTGTGAAATTTGCCACTAAAGTGTACTTTTGCCCTTTTGAAAACCGTATTGACACTTGTTTAATACATTATTAGCCTTTAGATAGTCCCCTAACTGCTTAACTACACAATGCTCAAATATTTTATCTATGCTTGACAATATGGATATAGGTCTGTAGTTGGATATATTTTTCGGGTCTCCTTTTTTATGAACTGGGCGAACTATTGCCTCTTTTAACTTCATAGGGAACTCATAATTTTTTACAGATAAATTTACAAGTCTAGCCAGGACTGAGCTAATCTTATCACAAACAAGTTTTAAATCGGACATACGCACTAGATCGCTACCCGGTGACTTGTTAATATCCATGTTTTTAATTGTATTTTTAATATCTAAACTCGTCACTGGTTGCCATCTCATGCTTACGTCGACCGGTTTTACATAAGTTGCTCTAGGTAACCAATTTTCTCTACACTTATGTACCTATTATATTATTAACTTCATCTGAAAAAGTTGTAGCAAAATTATTAGTTATATCTCTGACGTTTCCTTGCGTTTTCATATTTGACAGAATAAGTGCGTCTAAGGTCTGTTTGTTATTTCCTAATAGTTCGTTAATTTTTTCTCATACCTGTTTAATATTCTTATGACATTCTAATATGCTATTCTGATCATAAACATTTTTACTTTTATTAATAGCTTTCTGGCACTTATTTCTATATTTAGTGTAAGTAAGACGCTTTATCATATTTTTTGGGTCGTTACTCCATAATTCAAAAAGTCTGTCTTTATCTCTTACCATATTCTTCAAACTTTTATTTATCCATCCTTTGTTATTTCTATTACTAATATTGACAGTTTTATTTGTATAACAATCATTATGAATATCATTTAATAATTGTGTAAAGGAGTTATATAATTCAGTTGGGCAATTAATCGATAAGAACCTCTCAAAGTCTGTATTTAATAATTTGTCTCTGACCATTCTATTGTCTACAACTCGCTTCGTAATAGCGAATTGTGGCGCAGATGAACGCACAAGTCGGGCCGCATCGGAGTGGGACAGCTGTTTCGGCGGAGTTCGTTTCCATTCTACTACTGCCGAGACGAAATAATGGTCAGATAATTTATGCTTTATTACCGCTGAGTGAATACGTGTGTTACTTGCTCTAACGTAAATGTGGTCTAAACAAGATTGGACTACATTTCCTAATAAAATTTCTCTTCGCGTAACATCTTCAATGCACTTTTGGAATACGTATTCAGATAATAAATTTTCATAAGTAGTGACGTGATTGTCTTCGTTGTTTAATAAATTAATATTTATATCACCACAGAAGAGCACTTTGGAATTTTGTGGTAGATTTTCCAAGAGGCATCGAAATTCAAGTAAAAACTGGCTTACTTTATTTAGATTATTTATTCTTGGCGGTCTATACATAGATATAACATAAATTTGTTCACCATTATAATGAATTATAGTGGAAACGCACTCCGCCGAGCGCATTCCAGTGACCGGCAACAGATCGCACACACACGCACCTAACGCCTCACGCGTGTACACTAAGACCCCAACCGGAACGACCCGCTCGTGTATAGTTGTTAACCTTATAGCCATTTATTTTAAACATTGATAATAATGAATAATATATATTAGGTTCTGTTATAACAATAATGTCTAAATGCTTTATACTATCATTTAATATTACAAGTAATTCACTAAAATGTTTTTTTAAACTACGAATGTTGACATGGAAAATGCTCAAAGCTTCTTTGTTTCCAAATGTATCCAACTAGTCGTTCATGTTATTAAAACTGGTAAAGTTAACATCATTATCAATTATAAAATCAAAAGTAGTGTCCGCGAATTTTCAAAATTATCATTAACTAAAAAATAGAAATTAAGTTTTTTAAAAACAAAGAAAATTGAAAAAGTTACAGTATGTGAATGAAATTACTTTATTTTTAATAAATTAGTTATTTCGCTTTCAGATCGTAACCATATGACTTTGTCTCCTTCATCTTTCTTCACCAGAACTTTTCCATTTGATATCCATACGTATTTATAAACACCGCGAAGTTGTTTTTTAGCATTCCGCAATATAGCTTTTGTAGTCTTTGTAAGATCCTCATTTATATAAATTTTGTGGTTCTTTGATCCGCCGGTGATTGTGTTACTTGTGATTTCGTTCAGCTTATGACGTTTGGCGAGCCAGCTATCTCTGCATTCCATACCCGATGTCTTAAAGGCTACGACTATGGAAGGTGGTTTCATTTCTTGCTTTAGTGATCTATTGCGCCGTACCCATTCAATATTGTTAGTGCTTGCACCGATGCAATTGGCAATTTTTGCCACTACCTCCTTTATGTTTTCTGCGGGTAAACATTCAACTCCAACTACCTCCAGATTATGCTGACGTGACGCCTGCTCCTGGTTAAAAACTTTTTCTTCAAGAGCAAGGTTGCACTTCTCTAAATATATACACTTATTGTTGATATTACACACATTCTTCTCTAACTTCAATATTTTATCCTTCGCTAGCTCATGTTCTACTAATAGTGTATCGTATTTAATTGAGAGCACACTGATACTTTGTTGAATTGAATCTAAATGCTTTTTTAATACGGGGATTACGCTAACCTTTGTATGAATATCCTTTAAGATTTTTTGCACGTCTTGTACTCCCTCGTAAGGTTCATCCTCATCAGAACCCTCGTCTTCACAGTTATTACAGTAAATCCGATTCTTTCCCGATTTCATGTCCGCCGCGAGTCCTTTTACGCAGGACCTATGAAAGATACCTTGACATGGTACTTGACATGAAAAATGTGATCCTTTTTTGGAAAGAACTTTCTTACACTTTTGACATTCTATCACAACAAATTAATTTTGCGAAAATAATAAGAAACTCAACACAGTTCATGCAGAACGCCGAGCGACACGTCCGATCCCTGAACGGCCTAGTCTCTCGTCCAATCTTTTCTATTTTTCTTCGTAATTATTTTTTATTTATTCAAAACGACATCTGTCGTTGACAGTGGTTGCCATGGTTCTAACTGTTCTAACTAAGAACACTTCATATTAATTAACACTTAAACACATTTGCCTCTTGTCAACGATGCCTAACATTTTAATCCTCATTCATTCCTCCAGAAATCAAGACATTAGCTTATAAATTATAATACTTCACATTCCAATCATCTCTGGCTTCCTCCGACGATCTACAACTTCCAGTTTGGTGCCACATCCATACCTCTATAGCACACGTTACCGCCTCCCCTCGATAATATAATTTGTGTATTCGCCGATAAGGACAGACTCTCAATATTTTTACGAATACTTCTTAACAAAAGAAAACGTTCGCAGATAAAAATTGTGCGTTAGTGTTCTTTTATCTGTTCTCTCGTCGATGAAGACATAGTAAATTCCCCAAATATAAAACGTTATTATATTTTTCGGCGCAACTTGGAAGGAAAATAACTAATAATATATACAGGTGACGTGTATCAAAAATATTAATCAGATATTATTTTTATGTCTTCATAGTGTCCTTGTCAAATCGTCAGGAGTATTCAAGATTATTATTATGTGTATTTTGAATGTATAGGTGTCACTAATTTATTTCAAACATATACATCTATGTGATCAATATGGCATAAGAGTAGCTTGATTTGGCTAAAATTATTATTCTCCTCTTAAAGAGGGTTTTCCGAGATCCGATTATTTAAGTGTAGTGGAGTAATAAAAATTATACACCGTAACTTTTATTCTCCAAGCACGGTTATGCGGAACGAACCAGGGAGTACGATTCCCTGGCAGACCCAAACCGCCGACGGAGACGCGTGCGCAGGAGGTGACGACATGCCGACTTCATGTCTCAGTAAAGAGAGCGCGCGCGGGTGACGGCATCGGGGGCCGTCGCCTGCTCGACACTTGCGCCCTCGACATGAAGAGGCGTGCCTATGCTCCAACACGTCCCCGAAATTGGAGCGAATTTTGTGGCATCGCGGCCGCTACTAAGTCGAGCCAAAGTAAGGACAACTGCCGGAGAGGCTGCGGATGAAGTCTCCGTGCCTGCAGCCTTTCCTAAAAGTGGAAGGCGGAAAACGTGGAGCTTTTAGTCGGTATGCTGCTGCGGTTTACGCGCTGTACAAAGCGGGCCTAGGACTGCGGCAGAGAGTCCGACACCTTCCTGCCTCCTTGTTTCCTCCACGTGAGAAAACAAAAAAAATGTGTACTGCGTAAACCCACTTTCCGCTGACGATGTGAAGTCCCAAGTAATAGAAGGCGGGCCCACTGTGAACATTTTGATAGGAAAACTATATTTTTCTGACCTAGGGTTTGAACTGAGGACCTCGGGATCGCAACGCGCACTATCCGCCACTAGATTATTTTTTTTTGTAATTGCTTAGAAATTTAATTTGTAATTGCTTATACTTATAATTTCTGTTCCTTATTTGTAAATCGATGCCCATCTGACCGTGTGCGTTTAGAATAGACAAACCAAAACAGATTTTAATCTCGTGTAGGCCCTGAACTTGGTACTATATCCAGGGAACCGTGCGTTTTATGTTCAGAACACAGGAATAAAGGTTTGGTCAAATAGCCGACGGAGCGCAATGGGAGCACGACGGAAGCACTTGGCTACGTTCGGTCGCGACATTTGCTGTCGCGCCGACCGGGGCTGCGCTGTAAGGCGTCACTCGTATATTTCCGTACATTACAATTCCCTAAGCCGCGCCACTGTCGCGACAAACGTGGCTGCGCTGTGTGGTGTCTTTCGTACATTTCACTACATTACAACTCCCCAAGCCGCGCCACTGTCGCGCCGAACGTGGTTGCGCTGTGTGGCGTTTCCCGTACCTTTCAGTACATTACAACTCCCCAAGCCGTGTCACCGTCGCGCTCCCGTCGCGCTGCGTCGGCTACGTGGCGAAACCTTAAGCCGTCGTCGAACAACGTATTAAGTGAAGCCAATCGAATCATATTTCTTTGTTCTCTTGACGGTCAAAATCCATAAGTTATTGACACTTAAGGTTCTTGAACTGCACCTTGCTGAAATATAAACGTAGGTCAGTCTAAGCAAACTATTATAGGTATAGCCCGCAAATATAGTTAACGCCGAAGGTAACACCGCGGAGCTGTAAACTATTTTCTCTGTATCAAGAAGTTCCCAACATAGTTCAAAGTAATTTACTAACCCTTGTTCAGACATATTTTGCTATTAATTACGCTTTTCTCAGTTACGCGGTGAAAGCTCCCGGTTTTAATATTAGGTATGTTGGGATTGTCTAAAAGTTTGTCTTGGATAGTTGATGTTTTAATCAAGACTCGTTGTTTCTCGCAAGATATTTTAAGTAGTTTTATTTCATTAAAAAAAACAATATTGCCACCAAGCAAAAGTTGTTGTCGACAAACTATTTATAAAGTAACAAATATAACGCAAGACCTCAGCCACCCTAATTAGATTATTGCTTTACGAATTCAATACGTAAATCAAACTTCCAATTTTATGGAGTTGTCTACCATTTTTAAGCTCTTTAGTACCCTAATTAACCATAAAATTAATTAATTACCTTTTGTAAGCATATTAAGTTATGTGTAATAGAAATACATTGTCAATAGCCGTATTGCTTTGAATAATTATTAGATATTTTTTAATACTGCGAACACAAGGAGTTACAGCTTCTTTAAGCATTAAAAAAAAATAATTTACTTATGAATAGTTGGAATGGATTCAGGTGTCGATTCAGAACAAACTACTTTCAGGTCTTGCGATAATTATGTCACACCTTGTATAAGTGACTGAATGCACCTTTGCTGAGGCGCCAGCTCCCTTGTAGGGTAGGCAGAGAGTACAGAGTTCCAACAGGTTCTTTCCTTACAGACCTTTCTGGCTTTCTCCACTCTCATATTTCGTCTCATACACGCACGCCGGTTACGGAGACTCTTGACTTGCCCAGCTGCAATCATAATATATCTAAAACAATAGGGTTCACTCTATCCAGCCGACATTGGTAATAATGGTCGGTAAATGGACGGACAACTTGGTCCAGTGCTTAAGAGCTTAAGCTGCTTCGCCCACTATTTCGAGTAGTCGCGGATTCCGTGCGGGCGCACGGCACAAATTTTGGTGTAGCCCACAAATATTTATTTGATTCTATGTGAATTGCATGTTTGTAAATGCACCCACGACATAGAAATAATATATAGGGTGGTCCTTGCTTTTAAAAAAATAAAAATCTCAGTTCCCGGTACAGATTTACTAGTTCATCTCTTTTTTTATTAACACACAACACAGGTTACAATTAAAACAGAAAATGAGGTTTTGAAATAATAATAAACAAAATATAAGTAAACATTATCTAAGAAGATAAACGGGTAAAACCTAACACATATTTTTTTGTAGATAACGTAAATATAGTCCCATTTGGTTTATACTCCGAGAAGGATGGGAGTAGTGTACTATGTACATCCAGACCTTAACAATAATGATATGTCCTAATACAATATTCTTCTTCGTATCGTTTCGACGGCACACATATCGAATCTATGTGGAAGCGGCCCAGAACGTGGCCACCTCGACCGCATTATCTGTGGGATTCATCAAATCCTGCCGCGTGCAGGCGTTGGCGCATGCAAAGCACGATTTAATGTGTGCCATCGTTTGGGTAACACCGCACAAACACTTCAAACAAAATAAAGGCAAGTGTAAAGTTCGGTGTTTGTATGCAATGAAAGATGTTGCCTCTTCAAAGTATAGGTTTATTCTGAGTGCAATTACATGAGTTACGAGGGTATATATAGGTGCTAAAGCTACTACACTACACCTACCTAAATTAAAAAAATAAAAAACAATACCAAAAGTTTTTTTTTTCAATTACAAACTAACAAATACAATGCTTCAAATATGTATGGCGTTAACAATTAAGGGTTACCTAATTTGTTTCTATTACATGTTAATCACCAGTTAATATAAATTTTATTTTTTTTAATACCTGTACAATTTTTTTCAGGAATAATATTTAAACATTATCTAATATCTATTTTAATTTTTACAAAAACTAATTTAAGTTAATTTTTTTTTTGTAAATTGATATGTTTTTTCGTCAATAGATAATATAAATATATACGTATTTTTCAAATCTCCTTTTTGCAAATTCCTTTTAATAATAATAATACCTTAACGATAGAAACAAAATTACTTATAATAAGGGTGATACATATCTAAACAGTGGGCAGGTCACATATGCCGCAGAACCGATGGCCGTTGGGGCAGACTGGTTCTTGAGTGGACACCGCGTGTCGGCAAACGTCGTATAGGGCGCCCTGTAGCTAGGTGGGGCGACGATATTCGTAAGGCAGCGGGCAGGGATTGGAGAAGGAGAGCTGAAGATCGAGCTCAGTGGCGTGCCATGGGAGAGGCCTACGTCCAGCAGTGGACTGACACGGGCTGATGATGATGATGATGATGATGTCTAAACAATATAAAAATAAACTTAACGTTTAACGAATAAGCTTAATAATTACTTAAGCTTTCATACAAGGTGTAGTAACTACTGAGTATATTGGTCATTACCGTAATTATCTCTATCTATCTATAACCTCACGCCAGATCCCTTGCGGGGTAGGCAGAGAGTACAGAGTTCCAACAGGTTCTTTCCTTACATACCTCTCTGGCTTCCTCGACTCTCATAGTTCGTCTCATTATAATCAATTTATTTTATTTAAATGAATCATTACCTAGAGGGCCCTTATATATAGGGTATTTGTGTAAGTGAATTCTCATGTTTGTAAACGCACCCACGATACAGGAATAAATCCTAGTGTGGGGCTACGTTTTTTAAAAAAAAAAAAAATCTATAAAACTTTGTCGATTTCGATCTTGTTGTTAAACATGCATTATTTATATCCTAGATATATCCTTTATAGGCTCAGAATTTACGATTTCTGGCTCTTTTCACATTAAGAAACAAAATTCAATTATGTTCGTGACGTCACATTTCATCCTTCTGAAAATATTCTTTTTGCAATGAAACTTCTGCAATGTCGTTTTACTTTCTGCAGGGGTTTAACACCTTTCTTTACAAGATTTTACTTGTTTCCTCAAGGTACCCACTTTATTTTATTGGTAGGCCTACCTTTTATTTATCTTTATTCATTTAACTATGCAGGATACAAGAAAATATTTATTACATTATTGTGCGCACATTCCTTACAAACAAACAATTATTTTTACTTATTCAGGCAGTTCATTAAACACTTCCTTTTTTTAATCATACTATGTGTCCAAGTTAACTTCACAAGTGGTAGCTCGACCGAATTATGATCAGATTAACAAGGATTCCGTGCCTGCCTTGTACCCTGGTGTACCTTGCTATTATTGGGGCTAGCTCGCTCAACAGTTCATCTCGGGCTACTGTTGATAGCGATTGCTTTTTCCCTACTTCCCATATAATATTATTATTTTCAAATTCCATCTTCATATAAAATACCTATCAGTTACTTACAATAATCTCAACCCTATAGAATTCTATGGCGCTTATAAGGATATCAAAATATGACTTAGGTGATCAGACTAAACTTTCGTTGATACTTTAGGCATATTATCCATAAGAATCCCCATCAAAATAAATATGCATTCTGAAATCTATCTTTGCCACCTCTTAAGATAACCTTTTTCACTATTCCATATCTCCTAACTCTAATCCTTTCCAGTCACATTTTTATTCAAACTATTCAAGACACTCCAACTCAAACTACCTATTTCTAACCAAACTACCTAAACCAGCCAATCCAACATTATTCCAAAACTTTACCTACTATACCAAATCCAAAACCTTTCAACTATCTACTAACATTCTGGTTACATATTAGTAAAATTACTCATTACGTCGTTGTCATCTTAAACGGTTATAAATCGACTCAAATCGGGAAAATCTCACGTATAATTATTATTATCAAAGCCTTTTCTTACAACCCTATGGTTTTTATTTGTATTTAAGTATATTGAGAGAGTACTTTTCTCTCATAAAAACACATATCAGCATGAATAAAAAAAAAATCTATGTTTAATATTTCGTCATAACCTACTAGTTTTAAAAAACATTAAGCTTGTGTATGCATTCCATTCCTATAATGGTTATCTTCAAATAAACAAACCTACCTATTGAAATTGACCACACACGATTATTGTTACGAGCCGTAAATGGCATGGAATTTGGAATGGAATGTTTGAACGTCTCAATTTCTTATACTTCGCGCTAAGTAAGACACCCGTATCAACTAACGAATGACCTAAGTAATTATTTACGAATAACTTTGTATAGTAAAAATACATTGTATAATAAAATAATCAATATGGAAATGGTCATCATATATGGTTTATTTATTAATTAAACTTGACTTAAATTTTAAATTTTCGATGATATGACAATATTTAATTTGAAAAAGGTAGGCTTAATTATGTTTTTACTCGAAAAGTTTGTTTCAATTATCATAAACATACCTGCTAGTTATGGGACTTTAAAGACTGGATTTAATTTCGTCGTTGATTAACGTTCTCAAAATGGAAGCTTAGTAAGCTAAAAAGCAAATACTTAAGTTAATAACATTTAAAACGCTTCTATGTAAAAAAATAATTATCTACTCTGTGTCAAACACTAACTCGTTATTTAATTTTTTTGAATGGTGCAATATTAATAATAGTCCCAGGATCGTGTACTGATGATTTCCACTATACTAAAATAGTACTCTATACGAATAATATAGACAAAAAAGCAGATAATTTTAATTTTAAGACATTTGGACATTATTTTTTACTTATGATTTCATACTTTGTATAAATTTGTAAGTCATACTGAACATGTTTAAAAGTCTGAAAATAGAGGATCCGCGTTAGAAAAGCTCAAAACTTAAAGAAAACTGTGAGTACAATGAATCGTAATGATAAACAAGAATTAACATCTTTCAGATCTTCAGATAAGAATAATAATATTTGTGTGGCTAAAAGCAGCGAAAAATAAATAAAGGTAGCGACTATTATACAATTTTTTCCATATGAGATTAGCTATATAAGAAGAACTCATAAGTTGACTTGCCAAAAAAAACAAATAACTATAATTTGATACCTATGGTAAAATACATTACTCGAGAAAGTGTCGTGGAATGAAAACATTATAATGAATAGTATGCAAAACTACTTTTCTTGGTAACAATAACTGTTAATGAACATTCCGAGTAAATCATACATATATTTCTTCTTAAAAAATCTGTAATAAACTTAATGTTTATTTATGTCACGCCTTACAAAACTTATAGAAATCACAACCAGAAAGATCGTGCTCTTTGTGCATATCATATCAAGGTTGCATCGGTATACTAAATTTCGCCATAATATTGTAGAAAAACTACAATAATTTTCACATAATTGCCTCTAAGACACTTTGGAGAATCTGGAAAAAAGAATGCTTCATATGTAGACCTACATGATTTGAAATATTTTGTTAATTAAGGCAAGTAAATAACTAAAACAATACTCGCATAGTTATTGTACCTATATTTCCAATAACTTCTATACATATACATACATACATATAATAAAACTGTAAGGAAGTCGTGTCTGTACATGGAATATTTTTAGGAAATAACAACCCAGGGGTATCATACTATCAATGTAGAAGCCAATTCTACAGTTTTTGGCTTTCGAGTCTGTTTGTCTGTCTGTCGGAGGGTATGAACCGGCATCACGCAAAGACTACCAGGCGGATTTTAATGAAACTTTGCATGCGGATACCTCAAAATATTGGCTAACGTATTGTATAGTATTTATCCCGGGAAATTAAGAGATTTCTCCAGAAAAAATGAAAATAAGCGAAACTTTGGATTTCTAAAAAGAAAGTTTACTCCAAACCTGTTTGATGGATTTCAATGAAATTTTGTGTAATTGTACCACCATCATATCAAAATATCACAACTCTGTATACTTATATTTTCTAAAAATCAAAAAGTTTCTGAGGGAAGTACAAAAAAGTCGAATTTGATAAATCATTCATTGTTCCAAAACTACTTTTCAGATGTCAGTGAAACTTAGCACGGAGATAAATCATATGTGTAATTGTACCACCATCATATCAAAATATCACAACTCTGTATACTTATATTTTCTAAAAATCAAAAAGTTTCTGAGGGAAGTACAAAAAAGTCGAATTTGATAAATCATTCATTGTTCCAAAACTACTTTTCAGATGTCAGTGAAACTTAGCACGGAGATAAATCATATGACAGATAATATAGGTAATATTTAAGTTATCAGGAAATCAAACGGTTTGTAGGGAAAAGTAAGGCATCTATATCTATACATACTACATATAATAAACTGTAAAGAAGTCGTGTCTTTACATGGAATATTTTCACAAAATAAAACCCAGGGATATCACTCTATCAATGTATAAGCCAAGTCTACAATTTTTGGCTTTCGTGTCTGTTTGTCTGTCTGTCCAAGGGTATGAACAATATTCACACAAAAACTACCAAGTGGATTATGATGAAACTTTGCATGCAGATACTTTAAAATGTTGGCTAATACGTTATGTAGGTATTTATCCTGAAAAAACAAAAGGTTTCATCAGAAAAGACGGAAATAAGCGAAACATTGGATTTCCAAAAAGTCACTTTACTCCAAACTTGTTCAATGGATTTCAATGAAATTTTGGATAGTTATAGCCTGTACTAAGAATCACAACTCTCTATACTTATATTTTCGAGAAATGTAACAGTTTCAGAGGAAAGAAAAAAAAAGTCGATATGTCGAAATTTTCTATCTATATCTATCTATATCATCACGCCAGATCCCTTACGGGGTAGGCAGAGAGTACAGAGTTCCAACAGGCTCTTTCCTTACATACCTCTCTGGCTTCCTCTACTCTCATAATTCGTCTCATACACGCTCGCCGGTTACGGAGACTCCTGACTTGTCCTTCAGATAAGACCCGGTCTATTTGGTCATGGTAAGATAGTCTAGGTCTTCCCCGGTACCTACATCCTTCCACTTTCGCGTTGTATATCAGTTTTGTGTGTCGAAATTTTGATAAATCAATAATATCAATAATTGTTCCAGAACAATTTAGTTACTAGATTGTACACATGGCGACACATCAACCTAGACTGTTTGGACTTTGAACCATTTAAAGTTGAACGCTGCGAATTGTGCGAGAGGGTGCGATATGTTGTTGTCATTTCGTTCCGCGGCGCTCTGTCCATATCTACCTATAGGTTGCTACAGATATATTGTGCAGGCATATTTGAAACAAGTTGAGCTCGTCGCGTAAATAAGTATTTTCGAATTGCGCGGCCCGCCCTTTCTAATCCCTTATTGTCTATTTTATTCGTCCGTAACTACAAAGTTGCATTTTTACATATTTAATTTTTATTATGACGGTATTTTATCGATCTTAGTAACAATAATTGAGAAATTGACTCAATTAGAGTGTAAAAGTAATACTTAAGGTTTTAGATTATATCTACTTAACTATAAAATTGAACCAAAAAAAATAATATTATACTGATTTATGTGTAAAAACAAATATAGGCACACTAAGAATTATTATTACCTTCCGTATTGTGTGTGCGTTTGCAATTTAAGTGTCATATAGTCTATAGAGTTAGTTACCTAGACCCGAGACAAAAATTACGAATCACACAAAGATTTTTTTTTGCGAAGATTTAACGCGGGCAACTACTATATAAAAACTCTGATTGATTGAGTCAAATATTTAATCATAAAACGATAAACGTTACCTGGCCACAATCTGGTTGTCCACTGCAAAATTTCATATATTAAGTAGATAGGTATTGTTTAAGATAAAATAGTTTTTATGTTAGAGGTCAGAACGTAAGGAAAGAACCTGCTGGAATTGTCTACTCTCTGCCTACCCCGCTAGGGCACTGGCTGGATAATATAGATAGAGAGATAAAGTTATAATATTAAAAATATGCCCAAAGAGCATTTTTAATCTCACAATTTAGTCCAGCAAACTGATATGTGCCAAACTTTTAATAGTAAGCTCTATTATAATTTGTCTATAGATTCGCTTAATTATTAGCAATCTACACTTGCAATCATACAAAATCGAGTGTTGACATCTTGTTGAACGTGGTCGTATATCTGTTTGGGATTCACACACCTAGAGCTATTTGGGGTAGCTCAACCACATTGAATAGTTTATAGTATAAAATGGGAAACCATTGTTTACCTACTTTCTTTATTTTGTAAATACTAATAATTTTATGAATAAAAACAACGTAAGTGTAAATAAAAAAACGTTTTAATTCAATATTATGATATAATTATCACTTCAAACCAATAAACAACAATCATATTAACAGTAATAAAAACAGTCATAAGTAAAAACAAAAAATATATACCCAGTGTTAGCGACGGACGATTTAGCGCAGTTGTTAAGAGCTTAAATCGCTCTGCCCACTGCGTCTAATAGTCGCGGGTTCGTGTCCCGCACGGGAAAAATCTTTGTGTGATCCACAATTATTTGTTCCGGTCTGGGTATTTGTGTATGTGAATTTTCATGTTTGTAAACGCACCCACGACACAGGAATAAATCCTAGTGTGGGGCTAGGTTTTAAAAAAAAAAAAAAACAAACAAATAATAGCTATTTCAATTAGTAGAACATAGTTTAACATGATTTAAATTAAATCTAATTATAAAACAATATCTTTTAAAATTAAAATAATCAATGTTATATTACAAATAAATGTGTAAAACAAAAAAGTAAAAAAAATGTAAAACAAAAAAATAAACTCGTAAAAACAAAACAAACAATATAATGATGTTAAAATAATTTACAGTGTCTACAATATGTTACCAAATAAGTTAATCATACATAGCCATGCGCAAGATGTTAAATGGCATTCATGTAAAAAACGGTTTATTCCAAAAATACGCGGACGGATGGAAACTGGCATGTCAGTCAGGGAGATCCAATGCTAGATCTTTAATATCTGGTGGGCCCGCCATTAGCATCTAGCACTGCATCCAACCTGGCTTTCATGCCAGTTACCATGTTCCAGCACATATCATGAGGATCCCCTCTCATCATTTCCCAAGTCTCGATGGCCGTTTGCCTCAAGTTTTCTATGTTGCGCACTTCTGACACATCCTAATTAAGAACCATCTGTCCCCAGAGGTTCTCAATTTGGTTTAGATCAGGGCTCTTCGCAGGCCATGGTATAACTTGAATGTCCGGCTGTGCTTGGAGCCATGCCTGAACAACTCCAGCACTATGTATGGAACTGTTGTCCTGGCAAAGATATATGGTGCCTGTCGGATGGTGCAATCGCACAGTCGGCACCATCACGTCTCTTAAAATGTCGACATATTGCTCTGCATTTAGGCGACCAGATATCTCTACCAGTTCACCAGGACCAACAGAACTCATCCAGCCCCAAAACCCTAAACTCAGCCGACCACTTGACCTGTTAGGTAACGTATTTTGGACTAAATATCTTTCATTATCTTTGCGTTTCAGTATTTTACGCCCATCTTTATTCGATTTAAATGTTTTTTCATCAACAAATATAACTACATTGTTTTGCCAGTCAAAGTTATAATACTCGAGGCAAAAACTAACTCTGGCTTGTGCGTGGCCTCTTGTAAAAATCATTTTTTTTTTGCTGGGATTCTGGTTTTTAATCCAGCAGCAAGCAACCTGCGGCGTATTGTTTGGGTTGATACCTGAAACAATGGTAAATTACTTAATCACTATAATTATATTTTTGAAAGAATGCACACCCATACTTTGGTATTGTTCCTGTGTCGTGGAAGCGTTTACTATAACACACAACAACAAGTGCTACCCATACTTATGTGATTTTTTTTGAGTCGAATGACCTACGCCCAAGCACTAGACCAAGCGGGCGGTCATCTAAGCTCGGTCAAACTAAGCTACCTATTTAATGCTAGTCAATTAACTCATACGATATAATTACAATGTTATTAGACATTAGCTGCCTAGGGCATTATTCTATCTAATATCTGGGTAGAAATGCATATAATTATTATGACGTATCAATGATTTTGTTCGAACTAAAAGACGGACTAGAGCTATATTAAGAATAGAATATAAAGTAGTCATAACAGATAAAAATATTTGGCTTAAAATCGTTAATATGAAACAATGCGTATTTTATTTTACACGCTAACAAACATTATGATTTTAATTAAACGCAAATATTCATTTTCAGATCTTTTGACATTCTACTTAAATGCCTTTTTAACTTTTAATAAGGTAAGACTATGTTTGGTTGCGTTAAAATTGTAACAACTTACAAGTCTTCAAGCACAAATAATCAATTTAGCTGTTAAGGCTGGAAGGCTGTTATGGGCGTTGGCTCAATATTTTTAGTTACAGATTACATTTTCAGTATTAATTGTAGTCAACTTACGCTATATTGTGTGGCAGTGATCTGCGTATTTAAAAATGGCTGATTACTATGCGCCGATACAATGGCGGCATCTTGCTCTGCGGTGGTGGCGCGCTCGTAAAGCTGCCGGTGATTAGCCGATAGGTCATCCCCAGTCTCCTCATTTCGGCGCAGCCAAAAGTTGATTGTTGTCCTCTAAAACAATTAAATTTAAATACATATCACTAGCCGTAAAATTATAGTAATAAGCACTGGCCAATTGCTGAGCTACTATGTTCTTACTTCTCAAAAATATTTAATTTTTAATCTTTTACAATCTCTTTAGGGAACAATTTTTGACATGAATCTCATAAAAAACAATAATAAAAGCCCACCGTTCAAATATAAAAAAAAAGTTATTACCATGTATTTATTTAAACTTTTTAAATAAATTGACACACTTGCATCAACGAAATAAAACCCCTACGTTTACATTTGCATGACAATTTGAACTTTATTTAAATAGGACAAACTCGGTCGTTTTAAGTTACTAACTATACTTCTGTATTTTCGATTAATTGATTTATTTACTACAGTAAATTTGTATTTAATTGTTGCGGATCATTCTATCAATCAATTAATCAAAATATACCAATAAAAAAAATCAATTAATTTAAATATAAATGTTTATCACTCACCGTTATCCCCATCCGCCTTTCAATTTCTTTTATAGTGTAACCACTCTCTCGCAACGTCACTATTAACTGCCTCTGTTGTGGAGATAATTGTGGAGCCATTATAATTTACGCACACGCACTAAATAAAAAAAATATTTAAACGGAAATGTGTGACGCAACAATCCCTTAAGCGCGATATTATGGCACTGATTGAAAATGACAACAGACGAGACGTTGCGTGCGAGCAACCCACACGCACACACCCGCACGGGCACGGGGTGCAAAGTTTTACAATACAGTGTGTTTGTGTGGGTAAGCTCGGGAGTCCTTGTCCCACGATTCTCTGGATTGTATGTAGCGTAGCTATGGGTATGTTGGGTGTCTAACATGATGTGTCGCCGTGTGTACAACTTTATTACTGTTTGTACCGAAATGCAATGTTACGACGTAAAATATGTGATTTTGCCTACACATGAATTCATCCATGAATTGATATTGGACTTCGTCTCCTGACAAAAAACTTTTCAGTTGTTAAAAGCACTCACTCGAAATTGTTCATACACGTTCGATAGTTTCGTGGTTGGTGCATGGTTTCGTGCATGACCCGATGATGCATTCAAGATTGTTTCTTCTAGAAAAAACTCTAACGATGAAGACCCATTTATGGGATACGAAACTTTAACGACGATTAATATCTTACGAGAAGACTAACACAAAATGTACTGACAAAACTTTGCTACATAAATATGTAGCAGCTAAGTAGCTGGCAATGTACCGTATTTAGATATTATTACGCTAGATTATAATCTTTGGTAAGGGTAGGTAGAGAAGATTTAAATCAGAAATATTATACCGATAATTTAAAAATAAATAGATAAACTGATAATCCTTCTTTTAAAGGAAGGTACTGTATATGTTTTTTATGGGTGACGTTAGTGTTGTGTGTCGAATAAGATCGCGCTTTAGTTTAGTTTATATTTTACAAAGACCATCTGTGCGGGCTAAGTGGGGCTAAGACTGACTGAAACCCGGTGATAGAGATAATTAATAGAGAAATAAGTCTGGTGAAAGTTGACATAATATGCAATATATTCACTACAAGATTCTCCCGTGATATCTAGCTGTTATTTTTTCATTTCATACTAAAGGGACAGAATGGATCTTACTAACACTTTGAAGGTGTTTTAGGTATTCTTTACTTTTTATCTCGGGAAGAATCACGGTTCTTGCGACCTAGCTGGTATTTATGAATATTAAAATGACTAAACGAATTTAACTTAAACGTTATATGAAGGTGTTTTACATAGTAAAATATAAGAGAACTCTATTTAACCCGAAACATAGACTTCTGCGGAATATATTTTATTTCTTCATACTGAACGGATTATAAAGAAACTTTATATGAAAGAAAACACACACACATATACAAATTCGAAAGTAGAAGGACGTTGAACAACAATCATTTATAGTTTATGTACAATAAACTATAACAACAAAACCAATTATGTAACTATGTACAATATTTTCTGTGCAATATGAATAATTTATGTGCAATAACAAATTATGTACAATATGTATAATAATATCAATAAAAAACGTCAGTAAAAAATAAATATACATATTTAAAAAGGGTCAAATGGCTCCACGCTGCTGCCAGTTGGTAGTGTACCTAGAATAGGACGTAGATATCGGGGAAGATCTAGACTATCTTACCATGACTAAATAGACCATTTCTTATCCGAAGAGAAATTCAAGAGCCTCCGTAACCGCCGAGGCGTAAACCTCTTATACATATAAGAGGTACTATGAGAGTGGAGTAAGCCCGAAATGTCTATAAGGAAAGAACCTGTTAGAACTCTGTACATTCTGCCTACTCCGCAAGGGATCTAACGTGATGATATAGATTGGTAGACAGTATTAAAGTATCTTAAGTCGTGAAATCATAATATGAAATAGGTAACTTTGTTTACACACTAGATAATGCCGATGTTATCCTGCATTATATACATTTGGTGGGTTTCAACTGGCCTGCATGAAGACCCAAAGATATTAATCTTATTTTTTCTAAAGAAAAGCCTGGCAATCTTTCAATTTCTCCCTTTCTCTTCACAGGCAACTGGAAGCCTGGGGACCTGCTAAAATTATTCTATAGCGACAATTGACTCCTATTTAAGTTGACTTTATAAATACTTTTGCAAAAC
The DNA here is from genome assembly GCA_905147815.2 of Phalera bucephala. Lineage (NCBI taxonomy): Eukaryota > Metazoa > Arthropoda > Insecta > Lepidoptera > Notodontidae > Phalera > Phalera bucephala. The sequence goes on from LR990609.1 coordinate 30,823,649, forward strand.
AAAGACAACTTGGTTGAAGCGATAAAACGTAGACTGCTTAACGTATTTTGTCAAATAGTCGCAGGTACGAGCCCCGCACAGCACACGGGAATATTTAGGATATATATTTAGGATTTGGGATTTGTGATTTCGAAAAAAATGAAGATATTTTATTCGTATACGGGACAATAAAAAAAAATGTTCTTCCGTGTTAATCTCCAGAACGGCGGAACCGATTTTAAATTCACTATCACTGGAATATGTAGAATTTTTAGAGATTGTCGACTACTTTTTACCTTGGGAAATGCAAGATTTCAGGGGATAGTTGTTTTTATTTCTCCATATTAACACGACTGAACGGATTGAAAAGAAACTTAATATGGAGGTGTCTTTTAAGTCTTGGAATAATGTTATCCCAAGAAGTCCTACCTACCTATGTCAAATTCCAAAATAAACGCGTGCGAAGCCGCGGGAAACAGCTAGTACATAATAAAACTGTATATCATGGCATTACCAAATTAGATAAAATCAATATTTTCAACTGAAGAAATGATTTAGTATTCGTATTATATTTTATTGACGTGAATTCAATACACGACATTATGTGTATCTACTGAAGTTAAAATGAGTAACAATAATTTAGTATAATTATATGAAAATGAGAATGACCATTATTTAAGTAATTCACAGTTAAGAGTAATCGGTACCTTGAGCTTTTAATTTTATTTGTATGACGTTTTAAATTTATAATAACTAAATGTGCTATAATGATTCGAGGACATTGTTGTTTTTATTGAAGTACAACACATAATCAATAGCAAAAATACCAGAAATTTTCGTCGATTGCGAATAACATGCTATATACAACCATATTCTTCATAGGTATAATTTCCTGCAATAAATTATTTTTACAAATAAAGTTCTTAATAAGGATAATTTCATGATTTCTTTGCTATTTTTATTAAGGATAATACCATCAAAGAGTAATTATTTTAAGTAAGAAAAAAATGCACAAAGTATTAATAAAATAATATATAGGAAAAGACTTTAAATTTCGGACTTTCTGTGAGTAATCAAAATATAATTAGCCTTTCACATAGAGTTATACATTCTCCGTTTACAAAAGTCAACTACTTTTCTTATCTCCTCAAAACGGAAAATATGAAGTATCTTGTTTTTATTTACACTCCATCGATGAGGAGGGATTGGAATTTATAAATTTAATGCAACACAAGATAATATTATCATATTTTTCAAATATCATTTCATAAAATTCATGACACACTTATGAAATAGATCGGCAAAGTCAATCAATATTGTAAAACAATTATGATATACATAGGTAAAGAATATGTTCCGCTTAAATACAAAGCGGTTAAAATGCCTAAAATATGATTAAAAACGACAAATTATAACAATATACCTACTTAATATAACTCCCACACGACACGTAGTCTGGGCACTACATTTCCAGTTTTTTACACTGCACTTAGCATTCATCACTGCCAATGCTGGTAAAGATCATCAGATCTAGTCTGAGCTTTCGCTCCTAGTGCCAGAAGAAACTTCCTCATGCTGGCACCACATCGCTTGCTCTTCCTGATTCTTCATAAAATCGCCTATTTTTCTTGATAAGAAAAATCGTCTGCTAACAACAGGGTCATAAGAGTTCCATGTCGCAAACTCATATCAACCTTCTGTTTTATAAAACTGACATAACAAGTCGTAAAGACCACATCTAAGTCGATTTCGTTATTAATTCAGACTAATGATCTAACATCGGGCGCGGCGTAACGCCGACGTCAGTTATCCAACAATAACATTAAATTATTTAAACTTCGGAAATTCTATTAAAAACTTAGCTCCGCGTCGGAACCGAATTCCTTTAGGCCTAAATAAATTTCGAAAGGGAATAAAATAAACATAGATCGGTCCGTGACGTAGGATTAGTCGGCGCCTCCTCAGACTCGGTCGGGGATTAGCGAATGAAAACGTTCCCCCGTAACGAAGCCGTGGTGATTTTTTATTAAGTGAAGCGAGGAGGCTCCGCGCCTTTCCCGGAGAGTTGCCTTCTTCTCCTCCTCCCCCGTGTCCCGGCAGCCTCGCCCCCGGGAACCACTCGCGGAATACTTTAAAAAACAATCCGACTACAATTGGAACTTTGTACAAGTTCGAGCTCCGAGGAAATCAAGACTTGCCAACTTTTTGTTTTATTGGTCAATTTGTTTCGGAAATATTAAACGCTCCGCTATTCCTCGTTCATTATGAGACACGACTCGCTACGTTTTTACTGTGAACGCCCGCCGGCTTGATTGCAATAAGAATTTGTCTGTTGATAAACAACGCGACGCTGATTTCTTTTGGCTATAATTATTTTAATGCGCCTCAACAGCCACCGATTTTTTCCGTATTGTATTTTTCTAATTTAATGCCGGCATCTAATTGCTCGATTCCTATCAAGTCTTTAACGGCGTATCTCTTTGTACAAGAACAGACTTTAAACAATAGACTACAGATTCGCGATAATTATCTCGGAGACAAATTACAGCCAGCCCGTAGAAATCAAATTATCTCGCTCCTCAGAAACCAATATCAGCTATCAAAAGATAACCTCGAATTTCGAGGCTTCTTAGAGACGTTCCATTGAAAATCGGTTATCGCATGCCAGATGCACGATGCATTCAGAAACGCTTGAAACTCTTAATTGGCAGGCTTAATTTAATATTATCCGCGCAATCGTATGGGCACGTCAGGGGCACACAATGGCTCCCGGCTGACGCCAGCCTCCGTTTAAGCAAATAGACCTACCGTATGAATGAGTAAACGGTGAATCAATTACTCAAAGACCGGCCGAGAACTGAAATTAACTGGATCGGAGCGGAGCGCGGCGCTACGAGCCGGTTTAATCCGGGTGGAACTGGGTGAAACTGGAAGCGAGCTTGCTTAGCGCCGCGGGTGGATGTGACAACTTTGAAACAATCGTGATAGAGCCAAGTGACGCGGTGCGGTGCGGTGCACTGAGGCGCGATACGATGCAGTGCGGTGTGGTACAACACGGTGCTGTGAGAACCAGCTGCGCCACTCCACTGTGAATTTCAATTTAAAGCGACTAGATTTGCAGATAAACACCGCAAATAGCTGTGATAAGTTTGACGTCCGACTAAATATTAAGGTTTGCTCTTTAGAGGTTCAGTTTGATAGAACTAAAAGCTGCTACTTTCAATGTTATGCTTCTAGATGGGTTTTCTTTGCTCTAAACTGAAATTTCAACTCATATTGAGACGTGAATGATATATTGAATATCATACATGATTTATTCTAAGTATTATTGAAAGAAATAACTCCCAGTGGTTGCACTGTCTATTGTTGAATAGAGGATTCACTTAATTCACGAATGCACCATCTGGTCGAATTGATCACATTTAAAAAAAGCTGTTCCATTTATTTCTTCTGTATCCAAAATAGATTGGAAAAAAGGTAAATTTAGTGTGTCGATTAACCCTTTTTTTGTCCTGCAGAACCTAGATGTCTTTTGGCTGATGATGATAATAAACCCAATTTTTTTTCTTTACAACTTTTTACGCCAAACTCAATAATAGCAAATATATTTTCACCAACATAAACACTGTATTAAAATACTTCCACCCAAAAATAAGCACGAGAACATTTCTCGAAATGAAAATATGTTGAGATCCCCACTACCAATAAACAATGTTATTGGAATAAAACGAATGCATCAAAATGTCTTCGCCATAAACTTACTTCACCTTCATTCCCTTAAGTTCCTTTTAAACAATACTGTCACACTCATTAAAAAACTACATTGAAAATTAAATTTTATTTCCTTCACGTTTAGAATTCTTATTTGATTGTCTAGTTGAATGTGGTTGAAATATTTTTGCTGATTGTATTGAGTAGCTACCCCATTGGGTACTTCATCCCCTTACAAAATAGCATCATTTACTCGGAGCTCTTGAAATGTGATTACCGGAAACTGATCGTTAGCACCCCATTAATAAAGACGACGGTAAATGCAAATGTTATAATCAAACCTTTACTACCTCGATGTCGTCTAGATAAAAAAAAATTGTAGTTTTGCTATTAATAATCATATGACAAGTGAAGGGGTGGAGAACAGGGATTCTGATGTTATTACAATTGTTTACAAAACTGAAATAATACAAATAGCCTACAAATGTATACTTTTTGTAATTCATAGTGTTGATACACGCATAGCTATAGTGGCCCTACTATTATTCGCTAGGGCTACTTGAAAGTACCGTGACGCGTTACGATAACTTCCTGAAATGATCGTTCACTGGTACTCCAGGAATATACATAATACATACATACATTCCGATGGAATGTTGTGCGAGGCACAAGGGGGTTTCAGGTCTGGAAGAGGATGTTTGGATCAAGTCTTCTCACTCCGCAAAATCCTAGAGAAGCATCTGGCAGTGGGCCGGAAGGTTTTCTGCGGTTTTGTAGGTCTGGAGAAGGCATTTGACGGAGTTGTGCGAAAGAGACTTTGGGACATTTTGCCAGAGTATGGTATAGATGGCACTCTGTTGCAAGCCGTCCAGTCCACTTATGTGGACTGCAAGGCATGCGTACGGGTGGGTGGTAACAGGTCACCCTGGTTTGACGTTAAAATCGGCGTCAAGCAGGGTTGCGTGTTGTCCGCTAGACTGTTTATAATATATCTGGACAAAAGTCTTCAAAGACTGAAAGCGATGAATGAAGGTGTACAAATGGGTGACTTAGTGGTAAACCATCTACTTTATGCAGATGACGCGGTTTTAATAGGGCCAACAGCCACTGATCTGCAAACACTAGTCACAGTTATGAAAGACGACTGCATGATCAATGGCTTACACTTGAATGTGAAGAAAACCAAGATTATGGTTTTTGAAAGGGAAGAAACCAGAACGAATGTAAGGATTGTGGTTGGTAACGATGTGCTGGAGCAAGTGAATGAATTTGTATATCTTGGATGCGCCTTCAGTAAGGATGGGAAATACACCGCTGACATAGAGAGAAGAGTGAGTGCAGGGAACAGAGGGAATGGTGCGATGGGAAAGCTACTCGGGAGCCGGCACTTAAGCCATAAGGCGCAGCTGGCCATACATAACGGAGTTCTTGTCCCAACGCTGTTATATGGTAGCGAGAGCTGGGTATGTAAGAAGGAGAATGAAAGTAGGATAAATGCGGTAGAAATGCGAGCTCTGCGGAAGATGTGCGGAGTGAAGCTGACCGACCGCATTAGCAACAGCGTAGTAAGACAGCGAGTAGGTATGAAAGATAGTATCGGTGTAAAGATGAGAAAGGGCATGCTCCGTTGGTTCGGGCATATAGAAAGAATGCCAGAGGAAAGAATGACAAAACAGATATACATTGTGAAAGTGGAAGGATGCAGGTACCGGGGAAGACCTAGACTATCTTACCACGACCAACTAAACCAAGTCTTGTCAGATGGAAAAGTCAAGAGTCTCCGTAACCGGCGAGCGTGTATGAGACGAACTATGAGAGTCGAGGAAGCCAGAGAGGTATGTAAGGAAAGAACCTGTAGGAACTCTGTACTCTCTGCCTACCCCGCAAGGGATCTGGCGTGAGGTTATAGATAGATAGATAGATACATACATACATTATAATAAAATAAAAATATGATATTAGCCCTGTTAAGAAACTGTCCCACCGTTAGGCACGACCTCCCTCTCAAACTAAGCGGGTTTAGGCCATAGTCCACCACGCTGGCCCAGTGCGGGTTGGCAAACTTTACACACCTACGAGAAACTCGTAGGTATGCAGGTTTCCTCACGATGTTTTCCTTCACCGTTAAAGCAAATGATAATTAATTTTTAATACGCACATGCTTTCAAAAAGACAGAGGTGCGTGCCTGGGTTTGAACCGGAGATCTCCGATTTTGCAGTCCAACGGTCTAACCACTAGGCTATCGCTGCTCCAGGCATATACCATGACGCGAAGTTATTGTAACGCGCTTAGTTTGGTCATAGTGAATACAGGCCCTGATTAAACATTCTTGTCTTCAACTTCATTCGACCTTTTTTGTACCTACGGGTCATCTTTTCGTTTGTTTTTTGGGCGGGCTCAATTGAAGTATATATTATATTGGACCACAATAGGCATACTATAACAATCTGCGTAATATATCGTCAGACACTACAGCTGTAACTGTTTGATCAGATATCATACTAATCTGCACTAATAATAATCTATACTAATCTTATAAAGAGGAAAGATTTGTATGTTTGTAACATATAAAATCTCTATTAAAACTACTGGACCGATTTCAAAAATTCATTTACCATTAGAAAGCTACCTTATCCAGAAGTAACATAGGCTATATATCATATACACTGAGAAGATCCGGCATGAAAAGCAGCGGGCTAGTCTTTTAACTTAATTTGTTTGGCCTTTCTGATAACCAGTTATTTTTTTCAAAATTGTTTTGCTAATTGGGAAGCTGCTCAAACCCAATCTGTTTTATCATCAAGATAATCCGACATTTTGTAATTCCCTTCTCACAGTCTAGTTTTGATTTCATTTTTAAACTTATTGATAGGCATGTTTCGGATATCTATGGGTAATTTGTTATAGAAGCGTATGCCCCATGAAAGAATTACTAATTCTGTGAAGACCAGTAGAATGTACAATAAGATCATCTTTGTTCCGTGTATTTACATGATGATTGTCGCTATATTTTTCAAAGTTACTGATATTATTTTTAAGTAATAGTGATTTTCATATATAAATTGTGAGGTAACAGTTAGAATATTTATTTGTCAAAATTTTTCCTTAAAGGAAGCACTCGGGGCCAAATTGTAAATTGACTCTCACTAATATAGGACCAGACTTAAAATTTGTCCTGTATAATGACCAGGAAGAATATCAGGAGTAAATTGGCTCTTTATAGATCCTGATCCTGACCCACGACCAACAGATGCAGTGGTCCATACATTCTACCACTAAGTCTGCAGTCGTCGATTTGCTAATTTCTTTTTCAGTGTGGGAGGATAAGGCTCTTAGTAATCGCGGATTTCTCTTTTCATTTATTTTGTTTCAGACTTATCTGCGTTTGGGTTGTCTGAGTATTTACAGTTAAATCTCTACGTGAGATTTAAGTAAAACTTGATTTTATCCAATATGATTTCAGTTCGTTTTCATTTAATTTAAAATAGGTGTTTGAAATTTCACCGAATGTATTGGAGTCAATGATCACATTGAAATGATAGAAATTGGGAAAGTATTTGTGAATTATTATTCACGTGTTATTGTTCATGATAAAGATGATAAAAGTTGTACGTTATTTGAAATTCACTTTATTCATGAAACTTACCTACTAGGTTGCCGCGTGGTTCCCGGCTTAGAATAGGACCAACCCATCTCATCCCATCGGGTGTCGTACAAGGCGACTAAGGGAAAACTAGGGAATGGGCAGCAGCGTTCCCTTAACACTTCTACAACCAAAAACTGCGCTCGCCAACCCGCCTGCCAAGCGTGGCGAGTATGGCAAACACCCCCAACCAATATGGAAGAAAGAAAGAAAACCAGGCCCCTAGTCCCCGGCGGTCCTGTTCGTCCTGGCTACGGTAGCAGCCATGGTAACGACAGGACAAGGGGTGCTAAGAATCTCCGGCAGAGATTCGGCTACCACCAAAACCGAAAATTGGCCCTGGTGACATACAACGCACGCACATTGAGGACAGATGAGAAGCTAGTTGAGCTGGAAGAAGAGTTAAACAAGTTGCGGTGGAGTATTGTTGGTTTATCGGAGGTCCGAAGAGAGGGCGAGGACACGATAACCTTAAAATCCGGCAACTTGTTTTACTACCGGGAGGGCGAACAGCAGTCCCAAGGTGGTGTCGGATTTATCGTCCACAAGTCACTCATAAACAACGTTGTGTCCATCACTAGTGTGTCGAGCAGGGTAGCGTACCTGATACTCAGAATATCTAAAAGATATTCGCTGAAGGTCATACAGGTCTACGCACCGACCTCGGCATACTCAGATGATGAGGTCGAAGTTATGTATGAGGACATTAGTAGAGCCATACATACTTCCAAAGCACACTTTACAGTAGTTATGGGTGACTTCAATGCGCGACTGGGCAAACGGGGCGATGATGAGTTGAGAGTGGGGCAATTTGGATATGGGCAGCGCAACCCCAGGGGTCAGAGGCTGGCCGAATTTCTGGAGAAGGAGGGACTCTTTATGATGAACTCTTTCTTCCAGAAGCCGTCTCATAGGAAATGGACCTGGATGAGCCCTGATGGTTTCACAAAAAATGAGATCTTCATCATGAGCACCAAGCGACAAATATTTAATGATGTCTCCGTGATTCACAGGGTAAAAACCGGCAGTGATCACCGAATGGTTAGAGGCACATTAAATATTAATGTCAAAATGGAAAGATGGCGTCTGATGAAGTCTACGCTCCGACCTTCTAATGCACATATCCAAAACCCCGAGAACTTTCAACTCGAATTGTCAAACCGCTTCGAATTGCTAGACAGCAGCGCATCAGTGGACGAAATCAACAATAGGTTGGTAGACACTGTCCATGCGGTCGGGTCTAAGCATTTTAAGCCCCACCGTAATAATAGGCCTCAAAAGCTATCTGACTACACCCGAAACCTTATGGCTGAGCGACGTACCATGACACTCCAAACCTCCGATGATGCTAAGTCCTATAGGCAGCTCAATGGACAGATATTGAAGTCCTTGCGACACGATTTACGGTCCTTCAATACAAGACGTATTGAGGAGACCATAGAGCAGAACAAGGGCTCCAAAGTGTTCGCAAGAGACGCGTCTATTGGGCAAAGCCAGTTGACGAAGCTGAAGACGGAGGACGGAAACGTAACGTCGAATAGGTCAGAGGTGCTCAGCGAGATAGAGAGGTTCTATGGGCAGTTGTATACCTCAGTAGCTGAACCTGTTGTTGACTTGGTAAAAGACCCAAGAGCCAAGCTAACCCGACACTACACTGAAGATATCCCGGACATCAGCTTGTACGAGATTAGGATGGCTCTCAAACAACTTAAAAACAACAAAGCGCCGGGTGAAGACGGAATTACCGCAGAGCTTCTGAAAGCGGGCGGATCGCCGGTACTTAAAGTCCTTCAGAGGCTGTTTAATTCCGTCTTGCTCGAAGGAAAAACGCCGGAAGCATGGAACAGGGGTGTGGTGGTACTGTTTTTTTCAAGAAAAGTGATAACACTTTATTAAAGAACTATAGGCCCATCACACTGCTGAGCCATGTTTACAAGTTGTTTTCGAGAGTCATCACGAATCGTCTCGAACGCAGGCTTGATGATTTCCAGCCTCCCGAACAAGCCGGTTTCCGGAAAGGCTTTAGTACCATAGACCACATACATACGCTGCGGCATATTATACAGAAGACCGAGGAGTATAATCGGCCACTATGCTTGGCGTTTGTGGACTACGAGAAAGCCTTCGATTCGATCGAGACTTGGGCGGTTCTTAGATCTCTCCAGCGATGCCGCATTGACTATCGGTACATCGAAGTGTTGAAGTGCTTGTATAATAACGCCACCATGTCAGTCCGAGTACAAGGGCAGTGCACGAAGGCGATCTCCATAAAAAGAGGAGTAAGACAGGGAGACGTCATTTCTCCGAAACTGTTTACGGCCACGTTAGAGGACGCCTTCAAGCTTTTGGAATGGCGAGGATTTGGCATCAACATCAATGGCGAATACATCACTCACCTTCGATTTGCCGACGACATTGTGGTCATGGCGGAGTCGCTGGAAGATCTAGGACGAATGCTCGGCGACCTCAACAGAGTATCTCAACAAGTGGGTCTTAAAATGAACATGGACAAAACGAAAATAATGTGTAACGTCCATGTCGTACCCACCGCACTCACCGTTGGGAACTCTACTCTTGAAGTTGTCGACGAATACATTTACCTGGGACAGGTAGTCCGGTTAGGTAGGTCCAACTTTGAGAGAGAGGTCAATCGACGAATCCAACTCGGCTGGGCAGCGTTCGGGAAACTGCGCAACATCTTCTCATCCAAAATACCTCAGTGCCTAAAGACTAAAGTTTTTAGTCAATGTGTGTTACCAGTGATGATATATGGATCAGAGACGTGGTCTCTTACTATAGGTCTCATAAAAAAGCTCAAAGTTGCTCAGCGAGCTATGGAGAGAGCTATGCTCGGCGTTTCTCTACGTGATCGAATCAGGAATGAGGAGATTCGTAGAAGAACCAAGGTCACCGACATAGCCCTTAAGATTAGCAAGCTGAAGTGGCAATGGGCGGGCCACATAGCGCGAAGATCGGACGGGCGTTGGGGCAGAAAGATTCTAGAGTGGAGACCACGTATTGGCAAGCGCAGCGTGGGACGACCACCTGCCAGATGGACCGATGATCTTGTGAAAATCGCAGGAAGTCGTTGGATGCAGGTGGCATCGGACCGGTTACGCTGGAAAGCGATTGGGGAGGCCTATGTTCAGCAGTGGACAAGTATAGGCTGAGATGATGATGATGATGACCTACTAGGATAAAAAACAGTGATAGCTTGGTGACCATAGAGACATTGGAGTGCAAATTCAGAGGTCTTAGGTCAAACCCAGCCACGCATCTCTGTCTTCTAGAAGCATGTACGTATACAAAAAATAATGATCGCTTGGGTTAACGGTGAAGGAAAACATCGTGAGGAAACCCGCATGCCTAAGAGTTTCTCGAAAGTGTGAGAACTGGGCAAGCGTAGTGAACTATGGCCTAGCCCTCTCATTTTGAAAGGAGGCCTGTGCCGTATATCATCACACAAGATCTCTTGCGGGGTAGACAAAGAGTACAGAGTTCTGAGAGGTTATTTTATAACATACCGCTCTAGTTTCCTCCACTCTCATAGTTGTCCCATAAACGATCGCTGGTTACAGAGCCTCTTGACTTATCCTTCAGATAAGATTCAGTCTATTTGGTCGGTTGGGACAGTATCTTAACTAGGCTAATATTATTTTTATATTATATACATACCTACTAGGTAAATAAACCTTTTTATATTCCTATTTGGACACGGAGCTCTTGTAAACCAATAGGATTTTTGAGATTCGCTTAGCTGGGAAAAAAATGTTTTAAAGTTTCTCACTCCTTTTGATGACATCGACCTCTAAATAACCTTTATAAATACAGCAATGAGGTTCCAAGTTTCTCAAACAAAGCACACTGATGGGTTTTACGGACCTAGGCCTGGTCAACAAACTTCTGAAGTGTTAAGGAATCTTTATTAAGTTCATCTTGTACATGTAAGTTGTATTTGTCATCCATATCCTGAGGGCTTAGCACAAACTATTTGAAGGTCTAGTAACATAGTCGAGCAATCGGACTGTCACTGTTCATGTTTGCTTAGTAAATTTGTAGAGTGAAAAGGATGGGATATCACTTGATATTGTTACGTTAACGTCAATCATTCGTGTCTTAGCACAAAACAGACTGACGTTATCGTAACACTCTGAACTAAAATGCTTACCCTCTGAACAACGCGCTGTCTATTGCAGCAAGAGAATAGAGATAAATCGCTTGCCAACTTGGCTAGACCTCAGACAAATCCGATATCTGCCTTATTATTACAAGGTATCTAAAGGTGAAATATTCCATTTATAATATTCTTACGCTTTCGGGGTAATCAAATGCCGAATAACGTGCGAAGTACTTTATTAGGCGTTGTACACACAAAACAGTACGTCAAATGCAAGTACACACGCGAACCAATGACACACTAGTACTACTCTCGTTAGTACCCAAATACTGCTTCCAAGTCGCTGAGTCACTCGTAGTATCCGTATATCGATGCTTAAGTCGCCGGTGTATTCCACTTAGATCGCTTGTTCCCCGATTTGATCAATATCGCTTCTGAGAAGAGACTGTGTCGTCCCCGCGCTCTGTGTTCCTTTTATACTTGTTTGAAAGTTCTAGAACGGACGCGAACCCTCCAAGTACATCGATAGAAGTACATCGAACAATAGCCGGCGCGCTCCATAAAGCAGTATTATTATTGCATACCTACTCGTATTTGTGCGTGAACAAATAGGTACTTGTACACCGCGACCACGCGCCGGCGATAATTAAAGGGGTGGAACCTTCTAGACGTTTCGCCACTTAAGCGTGGATTCTAGATCTTTCTAGTCAGATCACCGGGGGACCTAAGGGTGTGTTATGCATTATAGAATCGACATCCCCGATAAAGACTTTTCAAGATATCGGGGTATGTTCGGGTCGTAACATTACCCCCCTCTTAGTTATGCTCGTCCCGAGCATCATTAGATCCGTGATACCGCGCCAATCTATCACCATGGATTACCTTCGGTTTTCCACTGTGCCCCTTTTTAATTCTATAGGTAAGATCGTTGATCCTGGTCACCACAGTATAAGGTCCTTCCCACCGAGCTTGCAGTTTGGGAGACTTTTCTTTCTTCGGAGCGGATTATGAAGCCACACTAAAGTCCCCTCTTCAAAACCTTGGTGTTCGCGTCTCGGTTATATCGAGTTTTCATTTTAATGCCAGTTTTCAAGCCGTGTTCTCTAACCCTCTTATGCACCTCGTCTAGCTGGGTTTGGAGATCACTTATATAATCCGTGACAGGCTTAGGACTGTCTGGTGGTGTGCCTGTTATCGCGTCCACCGGAAGCCTCATTTCTCGGCCGAAATTCACTCTTGCTGGAGTGTGACCTATACCGTCATGAACCGCAGACCGATAGGACATCAGAAACAGCGCGATGTGTTGATCCCAATCGCTCTGGTGATCATCCACAACCTTTGCCAAGTGGTTATCTAGGGGTTGGTTAAACCTCTCGACCATGCCATCCGACTGCGGATGCGCTGGAGTTGTTCGGGTCTTATGGATACCGAGTAGCTTGCACATTTCTTGAAATAGAGACGATTCAAAGTACCGTCCTTGGTCTGAATGTAGCTCTAAAGGAACGCCAGCGCGACAGACCACTTCATGGACCAGTTTCTTTGCTACGGTACAACCGTAGCAAACAAACTGGTCCATGAAAATGAAGAAGGTCTCTTGGTTAGGTGCTGCGAAAACTTCCGGCCATTTAGTAAAGTAGTCTTGTACAACTATGATGTATTTGTTGCCATTATTGGTTTCCGGGAACGGTCCAGCAACGTCGATAGTGATGCGTTCCCATGGTACGCCAACGTTGTACAACTTCAGTTTACCTTTACTTCTTGTCTGCGGACCTTTTACTGAAGCGTATGCAGTACATTTACGGCAACAATCCTCAACATCCTCTCGACAACGTAGCCAATAAAACCGCACTGCCGCACTTTAACCAGCGTTTTCTTGACTCCAAGATGTCCACCGGAAACACCGTCATGAATATGCCGTAAAAGGGGAGCCACTTTGCACTGTGGCACCACCACCTGCATATTCACTTCTGTACCATCGTTGGACTCCCATTTTCTATATAGCACACCATTTTCCAGGACTAAACTGTCCCACTGAGCCCAATAGCCCTATAATATTGTTTATTGGTAGTGATGATCTCAACATATTGTCATTTCGAGAAATGTTCTCGTGCATTTTTTTTGTGGAAGTATTTTTGTACAATGTTTTTGTTAGTGAAAATATATTGCATATATTTGCCTTTATCGAGTTTAGCGTAAAAAGATTGTAAAGGAAAAAAATTGGGTTTATTATCATCATCAGCCAAAAGAAATCTAGGTTGTGCAGGACAAAAAAAATACATTTAATTTTGATTGGCCATTTTGAATCGCTTATTAGACTGAGTCTTCCTGGGTTTCCGCCAGGTTATTATATAGGACAAACGTTAAGTCTGCGCTCGTATTAATAAGGGTGTATTTATCTTATGTGACAGACAAAATCTTTGTGAGTTACAGATACCTCTTTTCTATCTAGTAGTTTAAGCCGGAAGGAAACCATTTCAATTACATCGCGTAAGCATGCGGATCAGAGATTTTAATGGTAGGATATCTAATTAGAGAGCAAGTTGTTGTGTCTGACAATATATCACACATATTGTTGTGTTGTGCACATTGTATTCCAATACGGGATATTCTGCAAGTGGGGTCGCTTAATAAACAAATGAAAAAATAACCCGTACCAAAAGAGTCAGTGCGAGTGTCAACACTATGAATCACGATAAGCTCACATATTGACAGCTTATTTGTATTACTTTAGTGAATTATGGCGAATTGAAAATGCATATTACCCCCTATTCTTTACCCCTTTGGTATTCTAGATGCGGTAAGGGTTACAGAAAAAAGAAGACAAGAATGCTTGATTAGATAGCAGGGAGTGTATCAATACTACGAATCACAAAAGTTTACATTTAAGGAGCGATTTCAGTGCTATGTTAACAATTGTAAATGCATCCGACCCCCTGAACATTAGGCACCCCCGTCGAAAACACGCGTATATTTCCTTGTCACGCGAATATTAATAAGAAAAATAAAACCATTTTTTAGACGACATGATTGTATAAGTTTCGTCTCGTATAGGTGTATCGTGTATAAATCGACTTTATTAATGGGGTGCTAACGATCAGTTTCCAGTGATCATATTTCGGGGGCTGCGTTGTAAGTGGCACGATTTTGCGAGGAGATTAAGTGCCCAATGGGGTAGCTACTCAATATAATCAACAAGCAACATATTTCAATCACATTCTACGCGACAAACAAATAAGAGTTCTAAACGCTAAGGAATTGAATTTGCAATGTAGTTTTTTAAATGATTGTCAGTATTGCTTATAAGGAAGTTCAAGAAGAACTGAAGGGTGAAGAAAGTTTATAGCAAAAACATTTCGATGCATTCGTTTTATTCCGATGATATTGTTTACAGGTGATGGGGATCCCACCATATTTTTATGAGAAAAGTTTACGGGTTTATCATGGGATCGAAATATATTAATAGGGTGTTTATACTAATGCAAATATTTTGCCCATTAAAGTGCCTACTTGTCTTATTCTTTTTGTCTCCATTTTTGTCTCTCTTACAGTCACGCTTTGTTGTTCAAATCAAAAATCTACTTAATAGTACTCTAATACTAATTAATTGGCGACGCACAATTTCAGCTGGTTGGTCTAGAAGCATAAGAATGAAATTTGAGTTCTTCATATAATTTATGTAAGTCTACTAATAAGGATTGAAAATTGATTCAGGGCATTAAGTTTTCTTTCTTAATCACTTACAGCTCAATCCTTTCATTGCAGGCATATATATCCTTCTTCTTCTTACGCTACATATCACTATCTGGAGCCAATCTTGACCAGATTTTACCTACGCATTGAACTACATCATTGACACATCTTTGTACTGGTCTTCCACGGTGCGATATACCTTTCGTTGAGGGGATTAAAATGTTATTAGTGAAAAATTCGGACATACGGTCAGGGAAAAGTAGCAGCCATAATATCTTACGACGTCGGTGACAAAAACGTCTCGTAGAAATGTGAATGTCCTTTAAATATCTTACTGAAATTTTGATATAATGAACGAATATTTATTTAGCTAAATAAGACTTCCAGCAGCTCATTTTAAAATCAAACCCACGCCCAAAATAAAGTCTACTCAATACTAAGAAAGTTTTTTCAAGATTCTTTTACTTAGAAATGAATGTCACCAGATGTCACCTCATTACACGTCAATAAACTATTTGATATTCGATCCAAATAACGTGGGTGAGCTTGTATTTTTTCATATTTAATAAAACAACTGTCTTACACATGATGGATAGGAATTTGGATTTCAATGACATTCAAACCGAAGACAAATCCTAAATTATCTTTTTTTTCAGGATTTTCAACATACAATAATATTTTTCACTTGATAAATTTATTCAAAGAGAAATAAGGATTCCAACTCGCCAAGCCGCGCCACTGTCGTACCGAACGTGGCTGCGCTGTGTGGCGTTTCCCGTACATTTCAGTACATTACAACTCCCCAAGCCGCGCCACCGTCGCGCCAAACGTGGCTGCGCTGTGTGGCGTCTCCCTTACATTTCAGTACATTACAACTCCCCAAGCTGAGCCACCGTCGCGCCGAGAGTTGCTGCGCTGCGTGGCGTTTCCCGTACTTTTCAGTACATTACAAATCCCCAAGCCGCGCCACCGTCGCGCTCCCGTCGCGCTGCGTGGGCTACGTGGCGAAACCTTAAGCCGTTGTTGAACAAAGTATTAAGTAAAGTCAATCGAATCATATTTCTTTGTTCTCTTGACGGTCAAAATCCATGAGTTATTGACACTTAAGGTTCTTGAACTGCACCTTGCTGAAATATAAACGTAGGTCAGTCTAAGCAAACTATTATAGGTATAGCCCGCAAATATAGTTAATGCTGAAGGTAACACCGCGGAGCTGTAAACTATTTTCTCTGTATCAAGAAGTTCCCAACATAGTTCAAAGTAATTTACTAATTCTTGTTCAGACATATTTTGCTATTAATTACGCTTTTCTCAGTTACGCGGTGAAAGCTCCCGGTTTAAATATTAGATATGTTGAGATTGTCTAAAAGTTTGTCTTGGATAGTTGATGTTTTAATCAAGACTCGTTGTTTCTCGCAAGATATTTTAAGTAGTTTTGTTTTATTTTTAAAACCAATATTGCCACCAAGCAAAAGTTGTTATCGACAAACTATTTATATAGTAACATATAAAACGCAAGACCTCAGACACCCTAATTAGATTATTGCTTTACAAATTCAAACTTCCAATTTTATGGAGTTTTTTACTATTGTTTAAGCTCTTTGGTATCCAAATTAACCATAAAGTTTAATAATTAATTACCTTTTGTATGCATATTAAGGTGTGTGTAATAGAATTACATTTAAAATATCCGTATTGTTTTGAATAACTATTAAATATTGCTTTATATGTACAGCGAACAGAAGGAGTTACAGCTTTTTTGAGAATTAAAAAAAAATAACTTACTTTAAAAATAGTTGGCATCGATTCAGTTGCCGATTCAGAACAAACTACCTTCAGGTCTCGCGTTAATGATGTTACACCTTGTACAAGTGACTGATTGCACCTTTGCTGAGGTGAACCAGTAACGGCAATCATGTCTATCTATATCATCATTCCAGTTCCCTTGCGGGGTAGGCAGAGAGTACTTAGTTCCGACAGGTTCTTTTCTTAGAGATCTTTCTGGCTTCCTCCACTCTTATAGTGCGTTTCATACACGCACCCCGATGACGGAGACTCATGACTTGCCCAACGGCAATCATAATATATCTAACATAATATATCTACGGCTTACTCTACTCTACGTAAATGGATGAACAGCTTGGTCTAGTGAGAGAAGAGCTTAAGCTGCTCCGCGCATTAGTTTGAGTAGTCGCGGATTCGATTGCGGCACGGGACAAAGTTTGGTGTAGCCCACAAATATTTATTTCTTTCTATGTGAATTGCATGTTTGTACGACATACAAATAATTTCTAGTGTGGGTCTTGCTTTAAAAAAGGTAAAAATAATAATCTCACTGTTCCCGTAGAGATTTACTAGGTTTTCTCCGTTTTATTAACACACAACACAGATTACAAGTAAAACAGAAAATGAGCTTTTGGGATGATGATAATGAACAAAATATAAGTAAACATTATCTAAGAAGATAAACGGGTAAAACTAGGTACAACCAGGTTTTTTTTTTGTAGATAACGAAAAATATAGTCCCGTCAGGTTTATACTCCTAGGGATGGGAGTAGTGTACTATAATAATAATAATAATTCATTTATTCGCGTAGACAACATTGATCCATTATTTGTTAGTAAGCTTAAATTCTAGGAGTTAGTAGAAATTAATCAAATTAAAACAAATCAAATCAAATTAAATCAAATCAAATTAAAATAAATTAAATTGATTCACTACCATGCATCTTTTTATTAAACATTGCCAGATAGGGGAGGCAATGTCTTCCGCCACAACCTTCAGTATGCTGTTGGGACTGCGCCTAACCGCTCCAACTAATGTTGCCGTCTTTTTCCTGATGATGGCTGAAAAACCATCAGTTTGGTACTGTGCAAACATCTCCGAGGCACTGCAAAACCGGGGTAGTCCCAGCAGCATTCTGAAGATATTGTTATTTTGGTTACGCAGGGCATCCATCGATCTTTTGGTGTGGCTAACCCAGAGATTTCCCGAGTAAAAACCTTGACAGTACGCCTTAAAGAGCGTAATCTTAACGTCGTCAGAGCAACGGTAAAATCTACGGGTCAGCATATTACCTCTGACCGATAGCGCTCTGCGCTCCCTCTCAATATCCATATTGTCTTTAAGGTCGTCGGTAAGAATGTGCCCCAGATATTTGAAAGTTTTTACATGTCTAATATTTACTCCATTTAAGGTGAAAATGGGTAAGGACGGGGTAAAACGCTTACCGGCGGCCCCAAAGACCATATATTCACATTTTTGCACATTGTATCGTAGCCCATGCGCACCAATATATTTCTCACAAACTTTTAACATCTCCCTGATCGATCCAGCACTAGGGCCCAGCAGTACCATATCGTCTGCGTAACTGATGTTGTTAACGCTTATACCCCCTATTCGGCAACCAACATGCATACTGCTGAGCTCCACCAATAGATCATTAACATAGAGGTTAAAGAGTCTCGGCGAGGTTAGCCCTCCCTGTCTCACGCCGCACTCCAGCCCATACGTCTCAGAGAGTGTGTTTGACCATTTTACAGAATTCGTTTGTTTGCAATACCAATACTGTAAAATCCTCACCACCTCCGCGGGTACACCGGTCTCGGCCAGCTTCTTCCAGAGAATATCGTACGAAACAAGGTCAAAAGCTCTGGAGAGATCCAGAAAACAGGCGTATACCGGGGTTTTACGGTCTATATAATATCGGACTGTATGCTTGAGACTCAGTATTGCGCTTTCAGTGGATAGCTTAGGTTGAAAACCAAACTGCGCGTCACTTAACTTAATGTGCTTTTCCAGATAAGAATCAAGCACTCTGTCCAATATTTTTGCCGCCGTCGTTGCTAGGGAGATAGGCCGGTAATTATTCCTGTCCCCAATATCCCCTGTCCTATTTTTTACTATGGGCACAACAACTGTTCGCATCAACCTCTCCGGCAGATACGAGTGTCTAATGCACATTGTGTACAGTAGGGACAAGAGTCTTGGCAGGTGTACCCCCGCATATTTGAAATGTTCAATGCTGAGCCCATCATGTCCCGGAGATTTGCCCTTGCGCATGTCTTTAATAACGGCTTTGATCTCTTTGGCCGACAAAAACAGTGAACTTTCCTCTCCGTCACATACAGGCTCAACATCATCCATTCTTCTCGACGGACCAAGAGGAGACCGCATTCGGAAATGTTCCATGAACATGTTGGCGATATCCCCGTGATCGCATTTCCCATCCACGCTTACAGGGAGTCCAGGCCTACAATCAAGCTTATTTGTTGCCTTCCAGAACTTACCAAAGTTTCCGTCCGCCCTCTGTTTCGCAATGATGTCCATTTTAATTTGATCTTGGTTGTTCTGGCACCACTTCAAGCGACCTTTGAAGATCTTCCGTGTATTATACATGTCCTGGTAGACTAATCCCGAGGTGGGCCTGTTATGCAGTATCCAGATTTGTAACCTTAGTCTGGCCTCCTTGTAAGCGTCACGAACATGTTTGTTCCACCCACATAAGACTCTTCTACTTTTAGATACAGTCTCCTCCTGCTCGTTAGTCCTGGCTGAGGCTTCAGATAAGACATGTACAATATTTTCATACAATTTGTCCAGAACTCGCTTATGTTCGACCAAGTTGCAGGAGCCAAAGCCACACTTTGCGAACTCTTGTGGAAAATTAATATCACGCAAACTGTTACTGCACAGATCATGATATTTGGCAATTTGGGATTCTTTCCTGTCACCCCATATGACCTTATTACGCGGCATGGTTCGCATTATGAGCTTAGGCTTTACTGCATCCAGATCGCACTTAACATATAACGGGAGATGGTCTGAAGTATAAACGTCCTCCTCAATACCTACTTCCCCAATAGTATGCCACGCAGAAATTGACACAACACAGTGATCTAACCATCTTGTACACCCGTGAGCATCGCTGACAAAGGTGTGGTGATTGGAGTTAATTCCCAGTTTTTATGTGTCAGCACAAATCCAATTCTGTTCCTCACAGAAATTTATAAGGTGGTTAAAAAATATTTGATGGGGGTGAGCGTTAAAATCACCCAACACAAACACACATTCAACATCGGCACTCTCGGTGATGGCAATAATCTCTCCTAAAACCTCTGTGAAGACTAGGAGGTTGTCGAGTGAACTAGTTGGCATATAAACTGAGAAAACTATAATAGTCCTACCTCCGACTACCGCTCTAATAGCCGCTAGTCGAGGGCTATTACAGTTCAGGACAGAGACCGATTCAAAAATACCCTTGCGCCAGAGAATAGCTACTCCCCCATAAGGCCTTCCCGTTAGCAGCCCCGCTGCTGTATCAACGGCCGACTTCCCTGTGTATTCAAAATCATGACTAATTGAACCTAAGACAGGAATATCATGGGGGAGAAGCCATGTCTCCTGCAGGGCGACAATGTCAGATCTTGCACAGATGTTTCGTACTCCATCGATTGAACTTTTAACAGACTTACAGTTAAAACTAGTGAATTTACAAAATATATTATGTTTATTATTATTCATCAGGACACACGACTAAGTACTATTACGAAGGTTGCACTCGATACATAAATTTTACAAAGCGCCTAAACGTTATCCCGTTTGGCCAGAATTGATCATCTAAAATTAAATCTAATTTACTCTTTGGTACAAATAACTTAAATGCATGATATTTTTTGGTTTCTTTTGTTTTTATCTGCTTTAGAGTCACATTTACATTAGTTATTTCCTTAACGTAATTAATTATGTCCAATTCGCTTGTTTCTAAATTAACGTTAGATATAAGTAACGGCACTATAGTGTCCGCGGCCCTAGACTTTACACTTGGTGCAATAGATGCACTACCTTTCTGTCCAATCAATCTATAGTTATGTTTTGACGATTTATTTCGCACTACCGTCCACTCAGAATCTAAGCCCCTTACCTCTTGCTCACTTTTAGATCCGCTCGAGTTGATCGTGTTTAAGCAGACCACCGGCGCCGGCTGCGCCGATACCCGCTTCGGCGTTGTCTTTAGTACTCGTACAGTACCCGAATTGTCTTTTACGGCTGCGACTGGTGATTTTTCAGTAGTAGGGGACTTGTTTACTGTGACGCGAGCACAGGTGACAGATAAGCCGACCGGTTTTTTCGAAACCGCCGTACCCGGCACGTCACACCCACCTTCACGCCTTGGTGTTATCTCTTTCGCTCCTTCCGCGCTGCTGCATGCTTGAGATGTCTTGCAACTTGTCTCACTCGCACTGTTCGAAACCACAGTGTTGCACTGCCCCTCCAATGCACGTACGCTATGCTCTGTCTTCTTTTTTCGTTTGCTTACACATGAGACAGTAACACATTCTCCGCTGGTGGTATCTTTTGCGCATGATTCACTGCCTGCCCTTACTTGGCGGATTTGTATATTTGAATCAGGTGTTTTGTGCAACGGTTTTAAAGGTACATATTGTAAGCCTATAGGACCACTATCTAAAGAGTTATTACGTAATGGCGTCCCAATTCTCATATTTATATTGTCGTTTGTAGGACAATGATCTAATATGGACCCATATTTCATGTTATGAACCTCCTGTTTCACAATATTAAATTCCTCCATTGTGACAACTTTCTCTTCCAGATTCTTTAACTGATTTTGCAAAGCTAGTATATCCTTCAGAAACCGGGACACATCGATGTGATCAAAAGTGACTGGTGGAAGTTTATGTAAATCCTTAGCCACAAAAGTAGGAATCAGTTCCGGATTTGTATTTTTCAACACTACTATAATGTCCTCTAGATCTCGTGACATTTTCTTCTTTCCCTCTCTTCGGCGTGGTGGTAACTTCTTCTCACCTGGCAGTGAGCCGTATAGTAACGACTTTGCCTTGACTATTTCTTCAGATGAAAAAGACGCAGTGCATAATTGGTGAACACTTTCTTCATCCATAAAGTCTAACACATTACACAAAAAAGCTAAAAGCTCGTTGATTACAATATTGCAATTTGCACATTTCACAATATTTGAGGCCATTGTTCCTCCGATAAGTCATCGGTTCGAATCGCAATAATAAGCGATAACACGGCGGCGCGCATCTAGCGCATGCGTTCTGTCGGCCGCACGCACGATGACTGTACTATGTACACCCAGACTTTAGCAACAATGGTATGTCCTAATGCAATCTTCTTTTTCTTATCGTTTCGACGGCACACATGTCGAGTCTATATGGAAGCGGCCCAGAACGTGGCCACTTCGATCGCATTGGCGGTGGCATTCATCAAATCCTGCCGCGTGCAGGTGTTGGGGCATGCAAAGCACGATTTAATGTGGGCCATCGTTTGGGTAACACCGCACAAACACTTCAAACACAATAAAGGCAAGTCTGTTTTATTGCCATCATACTGGACACAATTCCAGACTCCGGACTTGTTCTGAGATTTTTTCGATACAAGGTCAAAATAATATTTCGTGCCCCTACAAAGAATAAAAGCGATTGTTTTCGATCAATGAAGTAAAAACAGAAATTAGAGTCGAAGAATCGAGAAGCGGGTTCGATTCCTGCACGGGACAAATCTTTGTGTGAACCACAATTATTTGTCTGGGTCTGGATATTTGTGTATGTGAATTTTCATGTTTCTAAACGCACCCACGACACAGGAATAAATTCAAGGGTGGGGCTACGTTTTTATTTTAAAAAAAGAGACTAAATAAATATTTTTAAAGTTATCCCACCTTGAGCAGCAAAGTCGTAAAGACAACATCTAAGTCGATTTCGTTATTAATTGAGACGAATGATTTAACATCGGGCGCGGCGTAACGCCGACGTCAATACCAACAATAACACAAAATTATTTAAACTTCGGAAATTCTATTAAAAACTTAGCTCCGCATCTGATCCGAATTCCTTTAGGCCTAAATAAATTTCGAAAGAGAATAAAATAAACATAGATCCGTCCGTCACGTAGGATTAGTCGGCGTCTTCTCAGACTCGGTCGGGGATTAGCGAATGAAAACGTTCCCTCGTAACGAAGCCGTGGTGATTTTTTATTAAGTGAAGCAAGGAGGCTCCGCGCCTTCCCCGGAAAGCTGCCCCCTCCCCCTCCTCCCCCGTGTCCCGGCACCTTAGCCCCCGGGACCCACTCGCGGAATACTTTAAAAAACAATCCGACTACAATTCGAACTTTGAACAAGTTCGAGCTCCGAGGAAATCAAGACTTGCCAACTTTTTGTTTTATTGGTCAATTTGTTTCGGAAATATTAAACGCTCCGCTATCCCTCGTTCATTATGAGACACGACTCGCTACGTTTTTGCTGTGGACGCTCGCCGGCTTGATTTCAATAAGAGTTTGTCTTTTGATAAACAACGCAACGCTGGTTTCTCTTGGCTATAATTATTTTAATGCGCCTCAACAGCCACCGATTTTGTATTTATTGTATTTTTCCAGTTTGATGACGGTTTCTAATTGCTTGATTCCTATCAAGTCTTTAACGGCGTATCTCTTTGTACAAGAACAGACTTTAAACAATAGACTACAGATTCGCGATAATTATCTCGGAGGCAAATTACAGCCAGCCCGTAGAAATCAAATTATCTCGCTCCTCAGAAACCAATATCAGCTATCAAAAGATAACCTCGAATTTCAAGGCTTCTTCGAGACGTTCCATTGAAAATCGGTTATCGCATGCCAGATGCACGATGCATTCAGAAACGCTTGAAACTCTTAATTGGCAGGCTTAATTTAAGATTATCCGCGCAATCGTGGGGGCACGTCAGGGGCACACAATGCCTCCCGGCTGACGCCAGCCTCCGTTTAAGTAAATAGACCTACCGTATGAATGAGTAAACGGTGAACCAATTACTCAAAGACCAGACGAGAACTTAAATTAACTGGATCGGGTCAGAGCGCAGCGCTACGAGCCGGTTTGATCCGGGTGGAACTGGGTGAAACTGGAAGCGAGCTTGCTTAGCGCCGCGGGTGGATGTGACAACTTTGAAACAATCGTGATAGAGCCAAGTGATGCGGTGCGGTGCGGTGTGGTACAACACGGTGCTGTGAGAACCAGCCGCGCCACTCCGCTGTGAATTTCAATTTTAAGCGACTAGATTTGCAGATAAACACCGCAAACAGCTGTGATTAGTTTGACGTCCAACTAAATATTAAGGTTTGCTCTTTAGAGGTTTAGTTTGATAGAACTAAAAGCTGCTACTTTCAATATTATGCTGCTAGATGGGTTTTTCTTTGCACTAAACTGAAATTGAACTTTAACAAAATTGCAACGTGAGTGGTATATTGTATATCATACATGATTTATTCTAACTATTATTGAAATAAATAACTCCCAGTGCAACACTAGAGGGTTAATTTAATCCACGAATGCACCATCTGGTCTGATTGATCAGATTTAAAAAAGCAGTACCATTTATTTCTTCTATATCCAAAACAGATTGGAAAAAAGGTAAATTTAGTGTATCGTGGATTTGATCAATTTAAATGAGGTTTGATAAAATCGGGCTGATGGCAGCTCTAGAATATCTAAAAAATGGCGGCGTCCAGCCACCCATCTCCACAGATGTAATAATAAAAAGAGAGATTACACCCCAATCTCCATATTCCAACGAGATAACTACGCCCCGTGAATATTCATGGGGTTTACTGGTGTATAAGTAACTAAAATAACGTTTTTCCATTTCGGTCGATGCCCAAAAAATGTTTGTTTACGTTTTTGTAAATAGATATCACCCTTGGCTTTGTCGATGATTTCACGCGATTTTTTATTCGTTTGATATTTTTATTGAAATGTTTAAATACTTTAATTGAAATAGAAGTGTTTGGAAGTAGCACATCCCCTGATAAGAACTTTGAAAAAAAAGCGTAACACAATCAAAAGTTTTGAGTGTTGGCCGCTAGCTTTCTATATTTAATACTAGCCAGATCTATGCTGGCACGGGATATTTGTAACTACCACAGATTTTTGTATCGGTGTGGACACTCATTTATATGAAATTTGTGTGTGCACAACGTACCTACCCACGATACAGGAACTAATTTCTAGTGTATGTAAATATTTTCTAAGGAAAAAAATACAGCAATAACCATCACACTTACAAACAGGAATGGCAGAGATATACAATGTTAGCCTCCAATACAATAGGGGGAGCTCATTTCTATTTTACTGAGCACAATTTGAGACTGCGAACTTCTAATAAGAACTTCGATAGAAATATCTCGATAACTAGCACTTTATCCGACTTAAGATTAGAGATTGACTCCCGCTTGGGGAATATAGGGGTAACGGTGTACGATTAGAGTCCACCAGCTCGTGATTGTTGGCCAAGACAGTCACTCCAATAATTCTGTTTACAAATTTACAGTAAATATTTTGATAAGTTTCATTTACTGGATTTCCACCTAGTTCATGATAAAAAGAACCTTCCAGCTGTAAAGAAGGCACCGGTACAGACACCTTTTGTTATATAATCATTTTTATTGCTTCAAGTAGGTATTTAGAAACGAACCAGGAATCAGAGCCATCTTCGTCAGCAGAAATACTATTAAAATAAATGTCGTATTATTACTAGGCATGGAAGTTATTGGTTATAAGTGATAAGTTTATTTTCATATAATACTTTTTAACCGACTTCAAAAAGGAGGAGGTTCTATGTAAAGTTGCATGTATGGTTTTTTTTTCGTTGTTTTTTTATGTATGTTCACCGATATTTCCGTAAGTTGTGGACCGATTTTAATGATTCTTTTTGCATTGAGTTCAGTATAGCTTCAAAGTTATCCCATTTTAATTTCATTGGTATTGGACCTTGGACTTTGAAGATTCACCAGGGAACTCCTTAACGACAAACAATACGAATGCGTAGATTGAGATATTATGGGTATTACGTCAATCCTATCCTACTATAGAACTAAGCACAATGTTAACCAACTTCAAAAAAGGAGGAGTTTCATAATTCGTCTGTATTCTTTTGTAATTTCGTTGCTTATAAACTGATTTTGATGATTCTTTTTGCATTAGGTTCAGTATAGCTCCGAGTTTAAATTTTATTGGTATTGGACAATGGGCTTTGAAAATACACCAGAGGTTTCCTATACGGCAAACAGCATGAATGTGAAAATTCAGTTATTATGAGTTTTATATCAATCTTGTAAGGACCTCACTGTATGATTAAGTAGGATAATATAAAAGAGGTAAATAAATAATAATAATAAATTCACTCATCACTAAAAATTGTAAAAAAAAACTTTAAAAAAAGGAAACCGACTTCAAAAAGCAAAAAATGTATATTTTTAAGTCAGTGCCAAGTAACCGACTGCACTAACCACCAACGACTTCAATTTTTTTTGTTTTAGCAGTTTAAAGTCATTTTCCCTTTTTTAAAAAGAGCTTTATTAAGCCCTGATTTCACTAATGTGAAATTTCATGCGCAATGATTTTTATTTCGCTAAATGCTAATTTATTAGCGCACTTACCACTTTTTTCTGCTAAAGTAAAAAATATGCAATTTGTGATTCATAATAGCGTTATTTTTAGCAGCTATTGTGAAATATAGCAGGTGTAACGAATGAAAAATATCTTTAAATGATTTTTTGCATGCTACTTGCGAATCGTATGCCTAGTTACTACACCCGGTGCGATACAACAAAGGCTATTCATTAGGGCACGCCCGCCCATCGTCCGCACAATGCCGCCCAACTCTTAATGACTCGTTAATCCATTGCTTGAGCGGCTGTCGTCTGCGGGATCAAAGAAAATAATTTTTTTTACTGCAATTTCGGGGTTTGTTTCCTGTTTTTCTATGTACATAACACGATTTTTACTAGTACGATTGGTCCTAACATCGTTGACGAAAGTGTGTGTACGGTGATAAAAATAGTAAACAACATTTTTACTGAACAGTTAACGTAATCATACTTTAGTCAATAACTGTTTTAGAAAGAAAATTGGCGATGAACTGGTTGGTAGAATATTTACCTTAATATCAAAATTAAGAAAAATAAAATCACTGTCTTGAGTATATTCCCTAAACAAGGGTGTTACACTGTTACTGTTTACATTTTTCCGACAGTATTATTGTAAAATTGGAGGCATGAATAAACCTTAATGTTGGAGACAAGTACAGAATCTGGACTATCAATGAAAATATTTCGGTTAAAAAATCTTAGGATTCCAATCATAAACTTCATGATCGCCAGCCTCAACATGCACCAGACCAATGAGGAAGTAAAGCATATTGTAGAGAAGTCTTCATATCTGAGAAAACCTCAACAAGTTTTTTAAAGATTCGATACTTGATAACGACGACGTGTATCCTCATTGTGGATATTCTAGGTGAACCTTAATTCGGTCGAAGAGTTATTTCAACCATTCTAGTGATAAAGTCAAAAAATACATTAGAGTACATAGTCATTCTTAAGGCAAAATTTAACAACTATAAATAAACAAAAGTAAGAAGAAAGCGTGGCGGGACTATGTTTCTTCTTTGAACCTGAATGGCAGTATGACAGAGATGAGGAAGGAAATATACCGGCAATGCAAGAATGCCACTAAAAATTTAGTGGCAGAATACGTGAAAAAGCCAGTGCAATTGAGGAGGAGAGGCTGGCGAAGAACTTCGGGAACAACACCAAACTCTTTTGGCACAAGGTGAGAAAGGCTCGAGGTGATTCGTTAGGCTCCAGTATGGAAAGCATAAAATCTAAGGATGGTGACATTCCTGCAGACACACAATCTGTGCTAAACTGGTTGAGTGTATATTCTGGAGAAATGTATAGAGATGCCCCGGATACCCCTCTGTTGATTTTGGTGCCGCAGACAAGCCCAGAGGCGAGTTTGCGGCACCGACATCACTACGGAAGAAGTTAAGTGGGCGATAGGAAGTATGAAAAATGGTAAAGCTGCGGGAGTAGACATGATATCTGCCGAGATGATCAAATATGGTGGAACTTGCATCCGGGACGCCTTTCGGGTCCTTGCAAACCTATGCTGGAGGTCCGGTAGAGTCCCTCCAGATCGGCGCCACGCAATCATAGTACCCTTGTATAAAGGCAAGGGCTCACAATATGACTGCGCCAATTACAGAGCCATTAGTTTGATCCGCTTGGCAGCCAAGGTGTATGGTAAAATTATTGAAAGGAGAATGCGCGAGAAGTCCGATGGAATGTTGTACGAGGCACACGGGGCTTTCAGGTCCGGAAAATGATGTTCGGATAAAGTTTTCTTCCTCCGCAACATCGTAGAGAAGCATCTGGCAGTGGGTCGAAAGGTTTTCTGCGGTTTTGTGGATCTGGAGATGGCGTTTAACAGAGTCCCCAGAGCCGTCCAGTCGACGTATGTGAACTGCAAGGCATGCGTACGGGTAGGTGGTAACATGTCACCCTGGTTTGACGTTGAAACCGGCGTCAAGCAGGGTTGCGTGTTGTCCGCTAGACTGTTTATAGTATATCTGGATAAAAGTCTTCAAAGACTGAAAGTGATGAATGAAGGTGTACAAATGGGTGACCTAGTGGTAAATCATCTACTATATGCAGATGACGCGGTTTTAATAGCGCTAACAGTCACTGATTGGTACACACTTGTTACAGTTATAAAAGACGACTGCATGAACAATGGCTTACATTTGAATGTAAAGAAAACCAAGACTATGATTTAGAACGGGAAGAAACCAGAACGAATGCAAAGATTGTTGTTGGTAACGATGTGCTGGAGCAAGTGAATGAATTTGTATGTCCTGGATGCGCCTTTAGTAAGGATGGGGAATACACCGCTGACATAGAGAGAAGAGTGAGTGCAGGGAACGGAGATCTTGTCCCTTCGCTCTTATGTGGTAGCGAGAGTTGGGTATCTGAGAAAGAGAATGACAGTAGGATAAATGCGATCGAAATGCCAGCTCTGTGGAAAATGTGCGGAGTGAAGCTGACCGACCGTATTCGCAACAGCGTAGAAAGAAAGCAAGTAGATATGAAAGATAGTATTGGTGTAAAGATGAGAAAGGGTTCGGGCATATAGAAAGAATGTCAGAAGAAATAATTACCAAACAGAAAGTATATACAATATACAATGCGAAAGTGGAAGGATTCAGGTAGCGAGGAAGACCTAGACTATCTAGCCACGACCAAATAGACCGAGTCACATCTGAAGGACAAGTCAAGAGTCTCCGTAACCGGCGAGCGTGTATGAGACGAACTATGAGAGTGGAAGATGCCAGAGAGGCATGTAAGGAAAGAAACTGTTGGAACTCTGTACTCTCTGCCTACCCCGCAAGGGATCTGGCGTGATGATATAGATAGATAGACTATAAAAAAACAATATTTGAAATAGTTATATTAAATTGACGAAGCTGCAATTGTTTTAAATATAAGTTATCCCACGAAGAAATTAAAATCTTTGTTTCTACTAGTGACAATAATAAAATAACAAAGGATAAACTGCGTCGTCCGTCTGTAATTCCATTAACGAAATAGTACTAATTCACAGACTTGGCCCAATTCAAACTGAATTACGTCTTTGGAAAGTTGATTTGTTGGAAAATGGTTTCTTTTCGGGGAAGAATTTTAAATTAATGCTCAAACAATAAGAATGAAGATAACAGCGAATTTACAACTTTTTCTGTTCTAATACTGAGATAAAACAAAATACGAATAATCACCATTTCATGCGTGCGGTTTGCATTTGTCCCGTGCGCAGATTGAACTCGTGACTATACGATCCAGTAAGTTGAGCAGCCTATGCTCAAACCATTAGATCACGGTCATCGTCAATATAACTCCAATAACGTTAATTTAAATTTTATTAGCCTAGTTTTGGTTTCAGACTGACTAGAAATTTACAAAATGCTTTATAGTAGAGCTTAATGTTTTTACAAATCATTGATTAATGGTAGGTGAGTATTTTCGCTAGGCAAAGTTAGGTAATATATTATACACAATATGCTAAAATAGGTACTGTTTTCAAATTTATGGCTCTGTTTATAGACTTCGTCCATTAAAAAGTTAAACCAAATTGTACCTTTAAAAATTCGATCATAATTTTGCCACCTGGTTGATAAAACTTCCAATATAAAAAGAATCAACCACCTGAATTGAACAAATTGTCCAACATTCTCAATGGACTACCAATGTCGTGACATATTTCGTAATATTTAAGGTTAGGGCACTTCCACTCATACAGCTAGCAAAACAAACTTAGAACAAATTTGTGCTATCAAGACTTCCCTTCTTTCTTTTTTTTACGTCGCCCCACACTAGGATTTATTTATGTGTCATAGGTGCATTTAAAACATGAAAATACACATACACAAATACCCAGACCGGAACAAATAATTATGGATCACACAAAGATTTGTCCCGTGTAGGAATCGAACCCGCAACAAT
The DNA here is from genome assembly GCA_905147815.2 of Phalera bucephala. Taxonomy (NCBI): domain Eukaryota; kingdom Metazoa; phylum Arthropoda; class Insecta; order Lepidoptera; family Notodontidae; genus Phalera; species Phalera bucephala. Next base: position 30,854,145 of record LR990609.1, read on the forward strand.
TAGACTCATTGGGCGGAGCGGCTTAAGCTTTTAAGTACTGCGCTAAATCGTCCGTCTAGGTAAGTTCTGGAGAAAGAGAAAGGGGTAGCTCTTATAGCAATCTACATTATTTCTAGAAACCACACAATTATGAAGGATTTTACTAAAGTGTATTGCCCAAATGAAATCTTATACAACTAAAAATTATTCACTGATTGAACTGTTATAACTAAGCTTCAAATTATTTAAACAAATTGACTGAAACTATTTGAAACTAAATTACACCAAATTTGAGAATGACTTAATTTGTGAGAAAATTCGTCGTAATAGAACAATGGGCAAAAAACGACACATCTGTGCTTACATTGCAGTATAAAATACTAAACAAAATCCATTTATGTTGTTATCTTGTTGTTATATCCATAACTGTCTAATCCGACGATTTATATGTATTGTCTTGTCTAGCAATATCTGAACGCAATCAGTTTCATAAACATGTTTTAGAACTGGACCAGTCTGATATATTTCCCGTACAGATCAAAATATTTAATCAGACACCTGTGAATTAGCCGTTTATTATGATCTTTATCTCTGTCTTTATAATCGCGGCAGATTCCTAACGGTGTGGCCGAAGGATGACAGCGTGTTCTTACCTTACACACCCCTTTCGATTCCACTACTCTCTAAATCCTTCTCTCACATGCTTGCTGGTTACGAAGACTGATGACTCATCTACCAGACAACACACCATATATTTGATCCTACTAAGGTAGTTCAGGTCTTCCCGGTTTCCCTTTTCTTTTAGTTTAGCATTAAATTCCTTTAATGCAAAACATCGGAGCGTGCCCTTTCTCATCTCTACACTGATTGGTTCTTCGCTCTTTATTATAACACATGTCTATCCCTATCATCACGCCAGATCCAATGCGGGGTAGGGAGAGTGTACAAAATCCAATAGGTTCTTTCATTACATACCTCTTTGGCTGATTATGATATTTTTTTTTTTATAATTTAGTTACTTTAAATACAGTCAAGGTTTAAGGTGACTTTCGTTGCTATCGGTACGAGCCTAACCGTCCAGGTCAACGCGGATTTAATTCAATTTGAATGATGTCGCCGCTTTCCTAGGTCATGCCCCTTCGCTGCATACTAAAAGTATATTTGATGGCTGAAATACCTTAGGGACCGTTTAATGGCTTCGATAAATAAATTAAAAAATATATTTTTTAAAGGTGACAGCTTGGTCAAATATAAAAGGCTTAGCATGAAGACTTTGACGTTAGCGTAATACTATCGATAAAACATGTTGTCACGTTCATCTGTATTTAGTTAATGTGCTGTCTGCAAAGGATGGCACAACAAATCCAAAGCTTCACGCGTACCTTTATTCTGAGCCCTTTGAGCTTGTAAAGAAGATATTTTTCATACCCCGGTTCACACTTTTACATTTTTGATCGATGGACGTATTGTATTTTGTAAATTATAGTATCAGTTTGGAGTCTGGAATTGTGCCCAATATAATGAAAATAGGATCGCCCTTTATTATACTGAATACAGTTTTGCTACCACCCCTTGGGAAATATTTGTATTGTTTTATTTAAATTGCACTGCTCGTACGTCTGTCTATCTGTCTGTTTCTTCGGTTCAAATCTTGTGATCCATTTTTAAACACTTCAGGAAACTCAGATACCCGCAAAAAATGCTGCTTGATAGAACTACTAGCTAAAAATACGTAAGTTCGGTGACAATGCAATAATAGTCGGTAGGGGGGTATCATCATCATCATCATCATCATCTCAGCCTATACTTGTCCACTGCTGAACATAGGCCTCCCCAATCGCTTTCCAGCGTAACCGGTCCGATGCCACCTGCATCCAACGACTTCCTGCGATTTTCACAAGATCGTCGGTCCATCTGGCAGGTGGTCGTCCCACGCTGCGCTTGCCAATACGTGGTCTCCACTCTAGAATCTTTCTGCCCCAACGCCCGTCCGATCTTCGCGCTATGTGGCCCGCCCATTGCCACTTCAGCTTGCTAATCTTAACGGCTATGTCGGTGACCTTGGTTCTTCTACGAATCTCTTCATTCCTGATTCGATCACGTATAGTAACATGCAAATGATATTACAGCCTCGAGATTAAGCTCATTGGATGTCTTGATGAGTACTCTAGACCCGGATGAGATAGAGCCGGAGGGGGCTATAGGATCTCTTCAACTAAGCATCTTCATTTGTTTTTGATATAAAAGTTTGTTTTTAAAAAAGGTCTTTCTTAATTAAGTTTGTTATACCTAAGTTAAACAAATATTGTTTCTGACACTGTTTATATATATATATATATATATATATATATATATATATATATATATATATATATATATATATATATATATATATATATATATATATATATATATATATATATATATATATATATCTTGGTATGAAAGCTGTAGCAAGATCTGGTCGAGGCTCGATGGCCGAGCAACCCGTAGCTCGCTAAAACGTATTAAATTGAATTCCAGCGTCGCCTCGCGTTCGCCTGTGAGCACTGGCGGTATATTTCACGGTTGGTTTAACATGTCTGAGGTTGTGAACAGGTGTCGTCACATCAGCGTAACTGTGGTTTTGGTGACGTTTTCGTTTTCATGAAATTATTTTAGGAACGTTTAGTATTAACCGCGTGTCTGTCGCAACATGTGTGGTTTAGAATAACAGATTTCAGTTCCTTTGTGATTGAGATGAAAATGGATACCATCGATCAAGTCTTGCGATCATGACAATAGGTTAACTTACTCTCGTCAATTTTATTAATCACGCGGGCTTAACAAATAATAATAAAAAAACATCGTAACACCGAAATTTACTAAGCGGAGTTGGCAGATGTGTACACCCACTTATTACCATTATACTGGGCGCAATTTCAGACTCTGGACAGCTATTAAGAATTTTCTGATAGTAAGACTACTTTATCTGACATAGCATGTATAATTCTGGAAGAAAGACAGACACAATAAATATACCTACAACGCCATTGTGTGGCTCAATTTCTCATCGTACAAGACAACTTTAAGAGTAAATTATTCTCTTTTAACAGTTTAAAAGCAACGGTACCAGTATACCTGCACCACTATGTCAGTGTTCCACGTCTAATTACGAGTATGAACAATCAGCACACCACGTTCCTTGGGAATGCAGTCTCTGGCATAAACCATAATCTACTACACGGATCATGTAGGAACTCTGGACAATTTCCGACACCCCAAGGTTGAAACCTTGGCGTCATCTAAGGAGACCATTGTGGATCCTGGCTTACAGGAGTTATATTAGTGAATTTGTGGCGAGCTTAGTCCCATTAAAAATACGCACAATGCAAAAGAGGAAGGATGTCAGTACTAAAGAAGACCTTGACTATTTTACTATGACCAAATATACTGTGTCTTATCTGAAGAGCAAGTCGAGAATCTCCATAATCGGCATGCGTGTATGAGACGAAATGTGAGAGTAGAGAAAGCGACAGAGGTATGCAAGGAAAATACCTGTTATGGTACTCTGTAGGCCTACTCTGCAAGGGATCTAATGGGATAATATCAATAGATGTTTTCTACCAGTATCGAGATGATCGATGGCAACTCTCCCCCGGGTGTGATCTAACCAAATTATAAGTGAGTCATATTTCAGGGAGCTTTCTATTAGATCGCGGCATGCCCTGAATACTAATATTGTTTAACTTATTAATTTGTAGCGAGTTATTATTCATTCTGTGTACGCCTTTAATGTTGTTATTTAAGTTGATGTTATAGTCTGTTATTAGTTTGTTTGCTGTTATCTGTGAAGTTAATGTTTAAGTTCCTAGGATTAGTTATTTTGGATTACTTCATAATTTAGTAAACTTAATTTAATTTTACAAGGAGGTGGAATACCATTTTCTGGTGGTAGATAGAGTGAGTAGTGAGCACGTTAATTTCTAATTTTATGTCAAAATGTGGTTTTTCTGAGTCTGGAATATTACCTGATATAGTGGCAATAGGCTTGTCTTGTTACATTGGAAGAAAGTCGGCGATATGATGGTGTAAATTTGGGAATATAGGAAGTGCGGAGCTAATTTTGTTTTATAAAATTCTTTGCTGTAGTTATCTATAAAGCTGTTTACTTTAAATGCCTTAAAGTAAGTAGGATGAGGTATTTTAGGATTAAATCATAATTTGGCGAATTTAACTAAATTTAGTGTGGTCGTGTAGGCGAAATTAATGCTCTGCTACAGATGGATTATCCTTATCAAATTGAGCTCAAATATTTTCATAGAATATTTCATATAACTTTGATTTGATACAATTAATTACACCACAGGAAGTTAAAGCTGCCCTCAAGAAGATTTCAAACAAAAAGTCACCAAGGCATAGAAGCCTGGAAATGCCTTGTTGAAAAGGTTATTTATGCCCTTACGCATCTGTTCCTTTAGGCTATGGAATCTTCCTGTATACCGCACGCATGGAGACTGAGCACTGTTGTCCCTCTTTACAAGTGCAAAGGCAGTAGATATAAATGCAACAACTATCGGGGGATAAAATTAATGTGCCATTCAATAAAGCGAGTTATAGATAACCGCCTAAGCCAGGAATGCTCGCTATCCACCAACCAGTATAGCTTTGGTCCACGCTTACCGTGGATCCGACTTTTGCAGTCAGCATTATTGTTCAGAAGTTCAAAGCTAAGAATAAGCCGGTATACATTGCGTTTTTGGATATGGAAAAGGCATTTGACCATGTACCTCGACCGACAATCCAGTGGAGTCTCCGTAAGAAGAATATCCCAGAAAGGTATGTTAATATCATAGCTGACATGTACAAGGACGTAACTTCGCTAATCAGGACAACATTAGGCCAGGCAAAACCGATAGCAGTTATAGAAGGGGTACACCAAGGTTCTGCTCAGTCTCTGTTACCCTAGACATTTATCTATGCCGATGATGTAGCGATCTGTACAACGTCTCCAGGCGAAATTGAGAATGGAAGCACCAGTAGCAGACAGGCGGCCTATTGCTTAGTGTTTCGAAGATTCAGTACATGGTGTGTAATGACCCAAATTCCATAAACAATCCTATCATTATTGACGGACAGCAAGTTACCAGGTGCTACGAATACAAATATTTGGGTAGCATGTTACACTGCTCTAGGAAATTTGATTATAAACATTCAGCATCGGATAGCGGTAGCCTGGCTTAAGTGGCAGTAAGTAACTGGCGTAACCTGTGACAGACGCATGCCCGTTAAGCTTAAGTGATTAGTGTACAAAAGCATGATCAGGCCAGTCTTAACATATGGTAGAGAAACGTGGGCCGAAACGCAGGGCCCGGTCCATTCCATTCAAGCCGCTGAAATGAAAAAAATGCTTTGATGGATGTGCGGGGTATCGAGACTTGATAAAATTCGCGCCAAGTACATTCGCAGGAGTCTTGGTGTTCGTGATATCGCTGATAAACTACAAGAAAGTAGACTCCATTGGTAGGGCCACGTAAAGAGAAGACCTCCCAATTATGTGGGTAATATGACGGCCAATCTAATATATGCTTATCATATGCTGCTTATGTTTTGGTTATAATAATCAGATTTGTGCTATGTGTGTAAATCAATAATCAGTTAAGTGCTATGTGTGTTAAGCGCTATATTACAAAACGAATATCTCCCCTTTTACATACGAGTACCTTGTATGAATATGGCAGATATCGGATTTGTCTGGGGTCTAGCCAAGTTGGGAAGCGTTTTATCTCTATTCTCTTGCTGTAATCGACAGCGCATTGTTCAGAAGGTAAGCGTTTTAGTTCAGAGTGTTACGATAACATCAGTATGTTTTGTGCTAAGACACGAATGATTGACGTTAACGTAACAATATCAAGTGATATCCCATTCTATTCACTTTACATATTTACTAAACAAACTTGAACTGTGATAGTACTAGCTCGACTATGTTATTATAACTTTAAATGGTTTGTGCTAAGCGCTCAGGATATGGATGATACATACAACTTACATGTACAAGATGAACTTAATAAAGTTTCCTTAACACTTCAGAAGTTTGTTGACCAGGCCAAGGTCTGTAAAAGCCATCAGTGTTCTTTGTTTGAGAAACTTGGAAGCTTATTGCTGTACTTATAAAGTTTATTTTGAGGTGGATGTCATCAAAGGGGGTGAGAAACTTTAAATCATTTTTTTCCCAGCTGAGCGAAAACACAAAACGTCCTGTAGGTTTACAAGAGCTCAGTGTCCAAATAGGAATATAAAAAGATTTATTTACCTCGTAGGTATGTATATAATAGAATAATAATAATATTGAACGGAGAATGCGCGTGAAGTCCGATGGAATGTTGTGCGAGGCACAAGGGGGTTTCAGGTCTGGAAGAGGATGTTCGGATCAAGTCTTCTCACTCCGCAACATCGTAGAGAAGCATCTGACAGTGGGCCGGAAGGTTTTCTGCGGTTTTGTAGATCTGGAGAAGGCATTTGACAGAGTTGTGCGAAAGAGACTTTGGGACATTTTGCCAGAGTATGATATAGATGGCACTGTGTTGCGAGCCGTCCAGTCCACTTATGTGGACTGCAAGGCATGCGTACGGGTGGGTGGTAACAGGTAACCCTGGTTTGACGTTAAAATCGGCGTCAAGCAGGGTTGCGTGTTGTCCGCTAGACTGTTTATAATATATCTGGACAAAAGTCTTCAAAGACTGAAAGCGATGAATGAAGGTGTACAAATGGGTGACTTAGTGGTAAACCATCTACTTTATGCAGATGACGCGGTTTTAATAGCGCCAACAGCCACTGATCTGCAAACACTAGTCACAGTTATGAAAGACGACTGCATGATCAATGGCTTACACTTGAATGTGAAGAAAACCAAGATTATGGTTTTTGAAAGGGAAGAAACCAGAACGAATGTAAGAATTGTGGTTGGTAACGATGTGCTGGAGCAAGTGAATGAGTTTGTATATCTTGGATGCGCCTTCAGTAAGGATGGGAAATACACCGCTGACATAGAGAGAAGAGTGAGTGCAGGTAACAGAGTGAATGGTGCGATGGGAAAGCTACTCGGGAGCCGGCACTTAAGCCATAAGGCCATACATAACGGAGTTCTTGTCCCAACGCTGTTATATGGTAGCGAGAGCTGGGTATGTAAGAAGGAGAATGAAAGTAGGATAAATGCGGTAGAAATGCGAGCACTTCGGAAGATGTGCGGAGTGTAGCTGACCGACCGCATTAGCAACAGCATAGTAAGACAGCGAGTAGGTATGAAAGATAGTATCGGTGTAAAGATGAGAAAGGGCATGCTCCGTTGGTTCGGGCATATAGAAAGAATGCCAGAGGAAAGAATGACAAAACAGATATACAATGTGAAAGTGGAAGGATGCAGGTACCGGGGAAACCTAGACTATCTTACCACGACCAAATAAACCGAGTCTTATCTGATGGAAAAGTCAAGAGTCTCCGTAGCCGGCGAGCGTGTATAAGACAAACTATGAGAGTCGAGGAAGCCAGAGAGGTATGTAAGGAGGGAACCTGTTGGAACTCTGTACTCTCTGCCTACCCCGCAAGTGATGTGGTGTGGCGGCACAGGCCTCGTTTCAAAATGAGAGGGCTAAGGCTATAGTTCACTACGCTTGCCCAGTTCACACACCTGCGAGAAACTCTTAGGCATGCGGGGTTTCCTCACGATGTTTTCCTTCACCGTTAAAGCAAGTGATCATTTTTTTTTAATATGCACATTCTTTCTGAAAGACAGAGTTGCGTGGTTTGGTTTGAACCTGAGAACTCTGACTTTGCAGTCCAATGGTCAAACCACTAGGCTGCATTTATGCTAGAAGGTATGTTTACGTAACCCAAAAATAATTATAAAAGATATTTACTTAATTTCATGAATAGATTTAATATCAAATAACGTAGAACTGTTTTCATCTTTATCATGGGCAATCAGATGTGAATAACAATTCACAAATACTTTCCCAATCTCTGTCATTTCAATGTGAGTAGTGAAAGTTCAAACACCTATTTTAAATTAAATGAAAATGAACTGTAATCCTTTTGGAAAAAATGAAGTTTTCCCCAAATCTCACGTAGAGATTTAACGGTAAATACTCAGACGGCCCTAACGCAGAGAAGACTGAAACAAAATAAATGGAAAGAGATATCTGCGATTACTAAGAGCCTCTTCTTGGCGTTTCAACGGCAAACGTGATACAAATTATATGGATGCGGCCCAAAAAGCGGCCACACTAACTGCATTTTCGGAAGCAGACCTCAAAGAGTTAGAGCACGCAGGACATGATACAAGGTGAGAAATCGTTTGGGTTGCACCACACAAACACTCCAGATTCGTGCTGTTAGTGAGTTTCCACCTTAGCATGTTTTCCTTGCTGGGTTTGAAGTCTATTTCAAGACTTCCAGACCGACCATAGTAATTTATGTCCAGGTGGAAGGCTCTTAGCAGGTGTGACAAAAGGTTTAGGTAGCGATGCTTCTTTCCTCCAAAGATTGCACTTCGCTTCGTTGGCTCCAGGGCTAATGGGTCGACACACTTTTTGAAGCTTTTGCGGCTCTTTAGCCTTCGCTGCACAGGTGTGTAGCCGTGCATAGGGTGGCGTGTGTCGTTGCCCATTTTTGATCGCTCTGCGGAGCTCGCCACAGCCCTGCGGACATTTGGAGGCGCTATACCAGCCAGTGGATACAGCAGTTTTACCGTAGTCGGTTTGAGACAACCCGTTATGATCCGGCAACTTCCTTATCCTCCCACACTGAAAAAGGAATGATCAAATCGACGACTGCGGGCTTAGTGGTAGACTGTATTGACCACTGCATCTGTAGGTCGTGGGTATATATCACGATCTATAACGAGACAATTTACTCCTGGTATTCTTCCTGGTTATTATACAGGACAAATTTTAAGTCTATTTTAGTTAGTTTCAAAATTCTTGTGAGTTATAGAAAAAGATACCGTTTCGATTGCGCCGCAAAAGCGAGCATTCACGAATTTCTGACCAGACTTGTTATATTATGCTGGCAGTTTCCCGCAACTTGGTACACGGTTGACAACAGCGCCACCTACCGGGTCTATGCTATACAGCCTATGTTACTTCTGGATAAGATAGCTTTCTAATGGTGAAAGAATTTTTGAAATCGGTCCATTAGTAGATTATAGAGATTTTATACGTTACAAACATAAAAATCTTTCCTCTTAGTGTGTAAATTAGTATGATATCTGATACACCAGTTACAGCTGTTGTGTCTGATGATATATTACGCAGATTATTGTAGTATGCCTATTGTGCTCCAATATAATATATACTTCAATTGAGCCCACCCAAAAAACAAATAAAAAGATGACCCGTAGGTACAGAAAAGGTTGAATGAAGTTGGAGACAAGAATGTTTGATAAGGGCTTGTATTCGCTATGACCAAACTCAGCGCGTTCCTATATCTTCACCTAATGGTATATTGATACGCCTGGAGCAGCGATAACCTAGTGGTTAGACCATTGGACTGCAAATTCAGAGGTCTCAGGTTCAAACCCAGGCACGCACCTCTGTTTTATCGAAAGTATGTGTGTATTAAAAATTAATTATCATTTGGTTTAACGGTGACGGAAAACATCGTGAGGAAACCTGCATGCCTAAGAGTTTCTCGTAGGTGTGTAAAGTTCGCCAACCCGCACGGGGCCAGCGTGTTGGACTATGGCCTAAACCCGCTCAGTTTGAGAGGAGGCCCGTGCCCAACGGTGGGACATGTTTCATAATAGGGTTATTATTATATATTTTATTTTATTGTCATGGTATATGCCTGGAGTACCAGTGAATGATCATTTCAGAAAGTTATCGTTACGCGGCACTTTACTTTTAGGTAGCCCTAGCGAATAAGGGCTACTATAGCTATGCGTGTACCAATACTAAAAATTACAACAAGTATACATTTGAAGGCTATTTATTTTATTTCAGTTTTATAAACAATTGTCAAAACTTCAGAATCCCGTCACCCCTTCACTTGTCATATAATTATTAATAGCAAAACTATAACAATTGGCATTTATCGTCGTCTTTATTAATGGGGTGCTAACGATCAGTTTCCGGTGATCACATTTCAAGAGCTCCGAGTAAATGATGCTATTTTGTGAGGGGATGAAGTGCTCAATGGGGTAGCCACTCAATACAATCAACAAGTAAAAATATTTCAACCTCATTCAACTAGACAATCTAATAAGAATTCTGAACGTGAAAGAAATAAAATTGAATTTCCAATGTTGTTTTTTGATGAGTGTTACTGTATTGCGTGAAGTAAGTTTATGGCGGAGACATTTCGATGCATTCGTTTTATTTCGATAATATTGTTTACTAGTAGTATTATAATTAAATAAAAATATTCATAATAAAATATAAATCTGAACATATCTGTGCATATATTAAGGTGGAAATATTTTTATCATCCTTGATTTTTATACAGTGTTTATGTTGGTGAAAATATATTGTTTTTGACTTTATAGAGACAGCGGTAAAAAGGTTGTAAAGAAAAAAAAATCATCATCTTCAGCCAAAAGACATCTAGGTTCTGCTGTACAAACAAAACACATTTAATTTTGATCGGCTGTTTTGAATTCTTTATTAGACTGAGTCTTTCTAGGTTTCTTTCCGTTAAGTCTGAGCCCGTATTAATTAGTGTATTTATCTTATGTGGCTGACAAAATCCTCGTGAGTTACGGATACCTATTTTCTATCTAGTAGTTTAAGCCGAAGGAAACCATTTCAATTACATCGCGTAAGCGTGCGGACAATATTGTCTGATCAAAGATATTAATTGTAGGATATCTGATTAGACAGCTAGCTGTTGTGTCTAACGATATATCACACATATAGTTGTGTTGTGCACATTGTATTCCAATACGGAATATTCTGCAAGTGGAGTCGTTTAATAAACAAATGAAAAGATTACCCGTACTGCAAGGTTTAGTGCGAGTGTTAACACTGAATCACGATAAGCTCACATAACATATTGTCAGCTATTTGTATCACTTTGGTGAATTATGGACAATTGTACATGCAAATTACCCTCTATTTTTTACCCCTTTGGTGTCGTAGATGCAGTAAGGTTACATGAAGAAGAGTATCGATACTGCGAATCACAAAAAGTTTACATTTATGGAGCGATTTCAGTGATATGTTGATAATTATAAATGTATCCGACCCCATGAACATTAGATACCCCCGTCGAAAACACGGGTATATTTCCTTGTCACATGAATATAAGTAAGAAAACTATAACAATTTTTTAGACGGCATGATTGTATAAGTTTGATAACCCCATTTGCATTTATCGTCGTCTTTATTGATGAGATGCTAACGATCAGTTTCCAGTGGTCACATTTCGAGGGCTGCGTTGTAAGTAGCTCTATTTTGTGGGGGGATTAAGTACCCAATTGGGTAGCTACTCAATACAATCAAGAAGCAAAATATTTCAACCACATTTAACTGGACAAACAAAAAAGAATGCTACCCGCGAAGGAAATAAAATTGAATTTGCAATGTAGTTTTTTAATGCTCGTATCAGAGAGTTTAAGAAGAACTGAAGGGTGAAGAAAGTTTATGGCGAGATATTTAGATGCATTCGTTTTATTCCGATGTTATTGTTTATAGTGATGGGGATCCCACCATATTTCTATTTCGAGAAAAACTTACGGGCTTATTTTGGGAGGTAAATATTTTTACAGGGTGTTTATACTATTGCGAATATTTTGCTTTTACTGTTTAGAGCTCACAACTAAAATGTTAGATTAGAAAAAAATAATTGGTGATATCATCATCAGCAGCTGAAAACGTTGACTGCAGGTCAAAGGTATTTCTCTAAGATCGCCAGAATTAAAGATCAAGTGTCTCCGTAACCGCCGAGCGTGTATGAGACGAACAATGAGAGTGGAGAAAGCCAGAGACCCTACCCCGCAAGGAATCTGGCGTGATGATAAAGATAGATCTTCATAAAATGTAGTCTTGTTCAAAACATAACATAACTTACTATTTGCAACAACCTATTTGGCTACAGCATATTCATAACAGGTTATTTTGCTAAGGTGACCTCCTAATCCGAAAGCATTAAACTTAATTTAGAAATAGCCTCACCTGAAATCTCTCACCAAAATCAATTTGAATTCAAAAACTAAGCCTCAAAATAATTCCCAGCATCTAAAACCATAGATGAGTTTCGGTAATAAGCAGATGAAAATTCGACCAGTAAATTATGCCCAGTCAAATGGATCTTGCGATTCTGAATCACAATTGCGAGTATATATCTTCACGGCGCGATCATTAATTTTAAATTAACATGGCGTAGCTAAATCGGGATTGGGGCGGTGCGGTATTACGGAGCTATTCAGAAATGAATCTACGACGCGTTTAATAGTGCGAGAGGTACCTAGGTAAGTAGGTCTACCTTTATAAACACGCTAAATTAGAGCAGGCAGAGATTACAAAGGCCCAACAGGTCCTTTCAAACTTCAAAATTCTGTCTGTATTATGCCCAGGTTTATGGCAATAAGCCTTCTTTTTTTGACAGTGGGACCTAACATTTTAGCCATGTCTATATTTCTTTTTCGTCATGCCATATCTATTGTGGGCTAGGTAGAGAACAGAGTTCTAACAGGTTCTTTTCTTAGAGATCTCTCTGGCTTCCAATTTCCTAGTTGCAAGTAAAGTGTGTGGTATCTGCCACCCTGATATGGAGGGTACTGGAGTTTAGTTTTTTAACTTCAACTTTAGGCCTAGTCACATACTGTTCTGAATATTTTTGATTGCTCCTACATCACCGCTAAAATATTGTGTACTATAAAAACATTCAGTAATAATATGCACTACTCCATTAAACAGACGGTTGCATCAATCTTTTTCTGCCAAGATCCCATTAAATTTACCCTTGCCCAAAACCCCATGGCCAGATCGCTGTAGCCATTCCGCTGATAAATCGAAGGGTTTCCTTTCAAATTAATTAAAACAAGAGTGCGTTATAAGTAAGAACTGAGGGCTGAACTGAGGACATAAAAACTTTGAAGTTAGCGTGGCACTAGTGAGTAATCGTGCTGTCACGTTCATGTTTATTTTGTAAATTTGTAGTGAGACAAGGATGACATATCAACTCGCTAGCGCCACGCTAACGTCATTCTTTTCGTGCTTAGCTTTCTGGAACCATAATTTCCTTAGTTGTTACTTGGGAGATAGTAGCAAGCCTCCAGAGAGCTAAGCACCGGCACGCCCATATTTCCCAAGCGGTGGTGGCAGAGGTGTACTGTACACCTACACCCACTTTACGCCGACAATGTTAGGATCCAATATAATGGGGCGAGCTTACTGCATTTATGTAGGGCGATCCGGATTCCCGACCGATACTGAGAATTTGTAAATAGAAAATCCATGTATTTCTCTCGTTTAAAACTACTTTAAAAGAGATATATAGATATACGTAGCTTGCATCGTCTCCTTCTTAAGGATTAATATTGTAATCTTAGGTAGCCGTAAGAGCTGTTAGCCCGCTGTGTTGAAAACCGTTTATTTTTATTTATTCATTAGGTATAATTTATTTCTTTCTGCCAAACGTGGGAGGGTAGGCGAGAAATTTTTAAACATGACTTTATAATTTATGAGGAAAGGTCGCTTGGATTAAAGTATATACTTAGTGGTAAAATATAAAAACGATGGATCGGCAAAGTTTGACGATGGCTTCTTGCTGTGTTCTGAGGATTAAGCACAATAAGATTGACGTTAGGGTGGCGCTAGCGATTCGATATGCTATCCTTGTCACTCTGCAAATTTACTCAATAAACATGCATGTGACAGCACGATTACTCGCTGGCTTGATGCCAACGCTATTTTTTCGTACTTAGCCTTCTGTACGGCGGAGTTGTCGTGGGTTTGACTTAGTGCAAAATTTTGACAGGTTACGTCGTTTCTTCTGTAGTAATAGGCAAAAGTGTATTCATCACAACAATAGGCCAAAAATTGTCTCATAGTAGTTTAATGTATTACGACACTAGAAAGAGAGACTAGAAATAGTGTTTTCTACGAAGATACGGTCCTAGTGATGAGACATTCTGAATTCTAAACTTATTTTATTATCGTGGGTGCGAATCAAATCTTGATGGTCACAGAATTGTCTCCTGCGGTTATAATAAGAGCTCATTTGTTTTTAAAGAAATGTAAGATTTTACATTTATAGTCGTTGTCGCTTTGACCAGTTTTCAAATATCACAGAGATATTTATAATAGATGCTTAGAAAAACTTTAAACATCTATTATAAGTGTAATTAAGAATAGTTTAAGTGCCAAAAATTGCCTTTGCTGGAGTAGGCCGACGCGAACAGAAAGATGGCGAATATTTTGTATTGGGCCCTTATTCGCTATAACCAAACGTGGCTTGTCACGATAGCTTCGTGAAATTATCGCGTAATTGTATTTTCTATACCACTCGGTTCCATCCTAAGTCAAACAACATTTACCCAATGTCATTTCTTATCGAAAACTTGCGTGTATCAGTCTGGAGACTGGCAATTCATGGAACAAAACATCGTCGACGAAAATTGGGTGTATAGAGTTCACTTCTATACGTATTCCCACTTGGGGAATACTTGGTTTAACTTGAGTACCATTAAACGATCATTTGATGACGTTATCGTTACGCGGCACGTTACATGTTTAATTGTCGCAGCGAATAAGCGCCCTGTAGCGTTCCCGCCGCTTTGTAACGACTTTCTTGAAGGAACTTGAGTTTTTTCGCAGAAAGGGTTTTTAATTTTATTAATTTGAACGAACTACTTTTTTCTTTCGGCTTTGTTACGTAAAACTTACTTTTCAGCTATTTAAGTATTCTTGTCTCCCTAAGTGGAGCCTTTGAGGCTTTTCGTTTACACTTTCTTTTAATATTTAAGTTCTGTTCTCTTGTGATCGATTGATGTTGAGATTTTTTCGCTTAGACCATACAAATGTTTATCAGAAAAATGGCATAATATGAATATGGAATGTATAAACCAACGGGATCCATAGGTAATATTAAAAATGGGAATAAATGAAAATGATTAAAATAGGATTTTCAGTAACATGCTAAATAGAAATTTTCAATGTCACGATCATTTTTCAGGAATAGTCAAAATTCATCAATTTTAAATTATCCGAAATATACATCATACTCAGGCCACCCAAATGTGGTTAATTATCAAATGATGTTAATGAATATAAAAATATAATGAAATAAATAAAGAAAATCGACAATTTGCGGAAGACCTTTGTTTTGCTGTGAACTTCCGCCATCTGATGATGATGATGAAACTTACTAAAATTCACAGAAAAAATTAAAAGGACGAATAAGTTATTACTAATGCAGATGCGATATAAAATAAATTCTACAAAACTAAAAAGATCTACTATGAAAACTAATTTAAGGCATACGCATACACTAAAAACTTGTTTCAAAATATTTCCCGCTTTCCTATCGCCTAATTGTTCGCCGCAGACAGTGTGTTGTTTGTTGCACAAACGATTTGCATTCCCGAGTCGGCGACACCCCCTCATAATGAACTTTGTTTATATTAATACACGGGGATGGGGGAGCGAGGGGAGCGACGGGAGCACGCCGGGGGGCAGTGGGACGCATCTAGCGGGGTGCACGTTAAATTGAGTTGTCTCGAGCGATGGATTGCACACCTTAGATTTGTGACACACGGTTTGTTTATTTGGGTGATGAATTGTTTGAGGTTATTTTAAATAAAAATAAACACCGTCACGCCTATATTTCCCAAGAGGGGGTGCCAGAGGTGTACTGTGTCCACCCATTTTTCGCAAACGATTTCAGGTCCCATGTATAGGGGGCGAGCCTATTGTCAGACTTTCTAAGACTGGAAGTTATTCGATAGAAATACTACATTGGTCCGACCTAGGACCTGAATCCAGGACCTCGTGATCCCAAAGCCTTTTTCGCCATTAACCCAACGAGGCAGTTAATTAAAAAAAAATGATAGCGCAGTCGTAGAACGCTCACCATATATTCATGAGGTTTAACGTTTAAATCTTGGCTTGCATCTTCTGACTTACCAAAACCTATGTAACTTCCATAGCCGAGAGCACCAAAAACAATTGTCATAATTTGAAATATGCTCCTATTGCACATGGATCGGAAATAATTGGAAAGAACGTGGATATAGTATGTCATATCTGAAGACGCTACCATGACATAATAGTTATTTTTATTTCTAAAGGCGTGACGATATAGATAGATGGATAGAAAATATTATAAAATATATAAAGTATTTAAGACGATCGTATAAAATCGTATTTTAATATTTCATAAATATTTTAATATGTATTTGATATCATAATATTTTTTCACACATCCTATAAAGACATTAAAAGTATTTTCCTCAATGAAAAAAAAAATACCAAGACAGATTAGAGATTCCCAATCGAATATATTGTAAATAAAAATCAGAAATACAAATTACATTTCGTGGTGCTAAGTTCAAAGGCCCTTACAATTATAATCGTCGAATCAAAGAGAAAAAACATTGAAGAGCACAACTTTTCTTTTTATCTGGCGCGGCCCATTTATTTGATCGCCTTATGATTTTGTTTCGAACTCACTAGGGATTGCGGGTACCAAGGATTTGGCGTTACGCTTAATTATTACGTCCAATTTGAGAAGTAAACTTTTCTATTGATGGTAAATGGGATTACAGATGCTTCCAGATTACGTTTGTTTTTGTTTGTGATAATTATGATTAAGAGCGCCATGGTTTAGGTACTCAATAGTTTTTTTTTATATTGTCTCTGTGCGAACTCTTGCATATTGAATTATATAATATTATGTGCGCAACCAGTTTGTAGTCGACTTCAAAAAGGGGGAGGTTGTTTATTGGTCTGTATGTATTCTTTATATATGTGCACCGATGTTTTTATCAATTTTGCACCTATTTTGATGATTCTTTTTGCGTTGAGATCAGCATAGCTCCATGGTAGTTCCTTTTTAATTTCACTTTGGACTTTGGACTTTGAAGATAGACTAGGTAACTCCTTAACGACAATCAATACGGATGTATAGATTGAGTTATTATTTGTATTACGTCAATCCTACAGGTACCCTTCTATAGAACTAAGCAAAAAATTAACCAACTTCGAAAAGGAGGAGGTGCACACTGGACTTTAAAGATACACCACGGGACTCCTTAACGACAAACAGCACGACTGTGTAGGTTGTGTTATTATGGGTGTTAGGTCAATCCCGTAGATACCTTTCTGTAAATATTAAAAGTTAATTCACTAATCACTTAAAATTGTAAAATAAACCGATGACCTGGTCAAGGTTGCGGTAAAAAAAGGGAAACCGACTCCCAGAAACGAAAAAATAAATATTTGAAGTACCCCAACCTTGACCAGGTCATCAGTTAACCTTGTTGGGCTGTGCACTCTATCTTCAAATATGTGGTTACCACGCGAGAACTGATGTATTATAATATGTTCTACGATTTTGTTCAACTAGAGGAACATACTGGAATATTTAATTGCTTTTTTCTATTAGTTAATTTAAAAGAACAAATTAGAATCTATATACGACTTTCTACTATTCACATGTTTTTTTAAGGCCGTCTCCTATTACCCATTTTCATAGGGAGTATGTATTAATATTTCCTAATTAAATCTAAAAATGAATTTGCTAACGGACCAAAATGGAAAAAACCTGCATCAGTTGAAGATGCAGACTAATAGATAAAAAACGTATAACATTAGAATTTAAATTCTAATTTTTTCTATTAATCCTTTCTGGTAAAAGCTAGATTCGTACAGCAGAAAGTCCATCACTGTGGTAATAGGGACGGCTTATGTCTGATGATGAATACTACCTTGACCAGTACTTAATCACAGGATTGCTTCTCTTGAGTAGAATTTTTCAGAAATATTTGGATTACGCTGTCAACAAAAACAATTGAACTCCATAAGATGTCCTTAAAAGATTCCTCACGTTTATCTATCTCATCTTTATGAGGGCTTTGCTCAAGATTTACAAAAGAGCAGGATTCCCACACATAACTTCAAAACTAAACTCTGCTTCCTTTGTACAAACTATTTAAAATCCCAATAATATTTGTTCGGTTCTCCGAACCATTCGACAGTGTGTACGTATCCCGGCGTCACTCGCCGGCACTCGGTGCTGCGACTAACTTGCGCACAAATATATCAGTGTAATTGCGGAGGAACCTTGCACTTACAACGTGTAACAATAGAACACTTCTAAGTTTTACAAGCAGTGATAGCCTAGTGGTTAGACCGTTGGACTGCAAAGTCAGAGGTCTCGGGTTCAAACCCAGGCACGCAACGCTGTCTTTTCGAAAGCATGTGCGTATTGAAAATTAACTATCACTTACTTTAACGGTGAAGAAAAACATCGTGGGGAAACCTGCATGCCTAAGAGTTTCTCGAAGGTGTGTGAAGTTCGCCAACCCGCATTGGGCCAGCGTGGTGGACTATGACCTAACCCTTTTTTTGTTTTAATGGAGGCCGGTGCCCAACAGTCGGACAATTTCTTAACAGGGTTAATATTATAAGTCTTACAAACTGACGAAAAAGTTTCTGAAATTAAGCAAAGTGTTTACAAGTTGACGAAAAATGAAATTATTTAGTTAAACAACATTCTGACTAAAGCAACGGAATTTCAAGGAAATTCAACATTGTTCGATACATCTCATTTTGGTTGTCTTCTCATTGATCTAGGATTTGACCAGCAGTAAACTGATGCAGGCTAATTATGATCAATAGGACCTTTACTATAGATTAAGTAAAAACGGAGTTTTGAAAAAAAATACAGACTATTATTGTTCCAGGATCGTCTAACCAATTCAATCAATCAATCAATCAATCAGCCTATCGTAGTCCACTGTTGGACATAGGCCTCTTCTAACACGCGCCATTGCACACGGTCCTCCGCCTTCCGCATCCAGTCTGTCCCAGCGACCTTTTTGAGGTCGTCGGTCCATCTAGCTGGGGGCTGTCCTACCTTACGCTTACCAAGTCGCGGTCTCCACTCCAGGACACGCTTGCTCCATCGGCCGTCGGTCCTTCTGCAGATGTGACCAGCCCATGGCCACTTTAGCTTACTGAGTCTGCGAGCTATGTCGGTAACTTTGGTTCTTTGTCGGATTACCTCGTTACAAATTTTATCCTTCAAAGAGACGCCGAGCATAGCTCGCTAACCTAGCCAATTAATGACATCTAAATATAAAGAATGATTACATCGTAATGAAAAAATATTTCTAAGAAGTCCAGTAACCAGTTTCCAAAAAACACATGAAAAGTCAGAATAATGCCAATAAGTTATCCAACCTGTGTCATGAGGATAACTGGATAGATATGTGAGTATGTGACGTAAGAGGTCTTTAAAATCACACCGAACCATACGGGTACTTGGTCAGAAAAGTGGGCCGTTAAATAGGTGTATATCGTTTTACCTTGATAATTACAAAACTATTAGTCTTAGAAACATGAATGTATCATTATTTAGTTTATATTGTCAGCTCGCTGTTATTTATTTATTTATTTTTTCAGAAACCCAACAGCATTATATAATTATTGCATACTAAGATTATTACATTCAAGTATAGCCAATAACAGGTCTCCCTTACTGTATATGCAAGTAATGGCATTGTTGGGTGAATGGTTATTACTTTGAGTTTGCGTCGGGGCCGGACGGAGCGGCGTTGGAAGGGCACTGCGTAGAAGACCGGAACTGGCACTCTCGCTCCTTTCTATCAATCTTTAACTCCAAAAGTGACTCGCTGACATAGACTTTTCACGTTACACCTAACGCCCAAGTGACCCGACATAGCCAAACCTATTTTTTTAGGTTCTGCCAATAATACTAATGTAATAACCATTTTATTAAAATGTACAAAAAACAGTAATGATTATGTTTTTTCTTAAGTGATAGTCCACACTCTGTTAAGAATTTAACAAGCATAAATACTCACCACACAACATTTTGTTACATAAATATTTGTCTCGTATTGGCATCAAAGCCAAATTTACTCATTTTGTTTCAGCGGGACGGGTCCCGCTTCACACAAAGCCGTTGTGAAACTGCGAGGACCAGTCACAATCATTTTGTTATATGAACTTTCAGCCGAGCAGGCCACGCATAGCACCAATCTACTGTCAAACCCAATAATAAAACCAATAAACCCATTCATATACTCACTCCCCTTCATAACAAACTCACCTTTCCCGTTTTTTAAAACAATTCCCGTAGAACTCCCCGCATTGTCCCCAGCTAAAACCGCGCGCCGCGCCGTGCCGACCGAACAAGCCGCACGCCACTCGATTGCCTTCGCTTCGCAACTTTACGCTATAAAAAAACTAGTCAAGTACGAATGGGAACACACTGTCTGGGTACCTTATATAATTATTCAAATTTTGTTATTAGCAGCATCGTATTGAAACATTCGAAGCGAAGTCGCCCCAGGTGCGTGATTGGTTGTCGCCGTTTTGGTTGCCATCGGTAACTGAGAGCTTAATGCTATCGAGAAAACTGCTTTAAGAAAATGCTTTCACGTTCATCTGTATTTAGGTAATTTGCTGTATGAAAAGGATAGCACATCAACTCGAAATCGTCACCCTAACGTCAATGTCTTGATGCTAAGTCTTTTGAATGTGGTTTCTTAAATGGGAAGTTATTACCAAACAAAGAAAACGCATGATAAGTAATAGATAAGTGAGTTTGTTTATTGAACTGATTGGGAATTCGTACGTGTGGATATTGGATGCACTTTTGTGTTTTCGCTGATATTGCAGTTTATAAATCAGCCTACATTGTCCTACTATTTGGCAAAGATCTCTCTCACAAATTAAAGTGAGAGAAAATGAGCCCTACGCCATCATTCAGACTACTTCGTCGCACCAGCTGAAAATCCCACCCATCCCCATTTGGGGATCGGTGGGATTCTGGTCATATTTCAGACAATAAAGAACTCCGATACCTATGCATACGCCTGCTTATATAAGCAGCAGCACGTATTAACTTATATAAGCAGATACACTAGTGTTAAAGTGATTTTACCTAGTTATTTTTTACTTTATACAGGCCCTAAAGAGAACCCTAAAACTAGCTCGATCAGTGGAAAAAATGAAAGAACTTCGATTTGCTCGCTGTGACAACTCTTAACTAGCGGCCGCCATTGTTTTATTGTGTTTGTTTTAGAATTTTGTAGGTTAGTCGTTTGTGCGCAGAATACATAGTAGCAAAAATTTGTGTTGCTAGTTTTGAATACGTAGGTACTATTATGTAACTGGTCTATTTGTAAAAACTTTACCTTGTGATCACGAGTTCCAAAGCTCAAAGCCAGACAAATAGATCTGAATTTTCTAATTTATCACTTTTTAATAGTAATAAATGAACCTACACCGACTCACTGTTGGGTAAATACAATCTCTCACCAACCCTCGTGAGAGAGTATTGGTACTGAGTCAGACTCAGTACGGATTAGTGAAGGCAGGTCTGTGGCCAATTGCAGTTAGAATTTATGAAACCCCTGTAACGCTGTGACAGCAGCCATCTCAGACTGACCTGGCCGAACGCTGCTTGATCTTGTAATGGCTAAGAATAATGTTATCACGTACTAGTACAAGCGACTGGCTTCTGGATGAAACGAAAGTGTACAATATACACCTCAACCCTGTTCTCGGGGGAATTAATCCTACAACGATTTGCGATTGTTCCGCCACACCGCAGACTAATCCGCTGAGACGTCGTTAATTTCTATAATATGTAGTTCGCTTGTCGGTCCATGTTTAGTCGTAACGGGGTATTAATTGTCCGGGGATTTGCGTCTGGACCAGCGTGATTAATGTCCCAGAGGTGGGCGTGGGCGATGGAACAGCTTCTAAGAACTGGATAAATAGTAGTTATTTTGAGTGTTAGTAAAGTGTATTAGGTTACTCTGTGTAGTGACAAGCAGTTATTGTTTAAGGTGTAATAATGACTTGAGTATCAGAAAACAATGCCATTTTTAACTCTGATGTTTAAAAAGTCGGAAGACAAAATAACCGTCAAAGAGTTTGTTACAAGTAACCTGTTTTTCTTTCTCTCTTGTTGGCAGAGTAGAACATTGGAGTGAAACAGCAAACTGCGGCTAAAGCCACTTACCATAATTGCAACTTCACAATAATCACTGTTTTTCTTTTATTCAGTTGAGAGTTATGAAACCGAATGTTCTGCTACTTCATAGGTTGATATGACAGTTACAATACTGAGTGTTAAGTTATCAATGAGTTGATATTTTTGTGAATTAATCTTTGTTAGCTATCTCGCCCCAAATTCCAGCATTTAAGTGAGAGGTGTATCATGCTATGTACGGAAACTTTTCAAAATCTAAGTTAATGTAGATACGGCGCATATATCTATAGATCAGGATTATTGATTTTAAATAGTCAGGTTAGGACCTCGTGACTATTTAAAATCAATAATCCTGTTCTCAATCAATGATCTGGTTCCAATCCTAGGTCGGACAAATGTAGTTTTTCAAACAAAATATTTCCCAGTATGGGTCCGGAGTCTGGAATTGTGCCTGATATATGTCAATAGGTTCGCTCCCTATTACATGGGACCTAACTTCGTCGATGAAACGTAGGTGTACTCATTACAACTCTACAACCCCTACTTAGGGTATTTAGGCGTGTCGGTGTTTATTTCTAATAAATTACTTTATGGGAGCATCATGAGATCTTGCTAAAAAGGACCATCTTCGAAGCGGGTAACATGAGGGCAATAAAAATGATAAATCGCTAACATTAAGAATGTTAATGTTCTATTAGGAAAAAAAGACGTTAATAAGATTGACGGTAGCGTAGGCTTACTGGTTCAAGTAGTCGAGGGTTCGATCTGCGAACGACATATTTTTTTTTCTTTTTGGCATCACGACGACGCGTATTTTGCCAATGTCAAGTATTACAAATATAACTATTCATATATAAATTAATTCAATTCCCCGATGAACTTGATGACAACGATGATTATGAAATTGATGAAGTGGGGCACTTCATCTGAATAGTAAAGCGATTGATACTTTACATACCATTTGCGACGGCCGTTTAGAGTGAAATCGAAAAGGCTCGTTTTATCACTTTACCTTCACTCGTGCACTTATAAGAATACATAATGTACTAAGAACTCATTCTTAGATTTACGCGAATATTACACATGAAATATCATTCTGCGTAGATCGGACCAACAAAAACAAAAATAATTAAGAAGTTTGAGGGTACCCCGGAACAACTATGCCTTTTGGACGTCTAACACCTCAGACCTTCCCGGGACCATGGGTGCTGCAAAGCACTCGAAACGTCGGGAACTTAAAAATCAAAATAAACCGCGATAAATTCCGAAAAAAAAATTAGTTTTATTTCAAGAATACATAATGGTTAATATTCCACCAACATTACACATTCGAATTCGAAATAACATATGTTTTGGAAATTAAAACAAATTGACGACATCACTCTTCGATTACCCGTCTAAAACCAAGAGATAAATATTTGTGTGACCCATAAATGTTTGTTTTGGTCTGGGCCCTTATTCGTTATGACCAAATGCGGCGTGTTACAATAGCTTCGTCAAACGATCGTGAAATGCTACCAGACCCTTAAATTTTAATGGTACTCCCACTGGAGTACCATGCCAGGAAAATGCCACCGCATTTTCAGGGATAAAATAAAATTTTTCTTAAAGTAGTTGTGTCCTGGAATTATTGGTTAATGGTGTAATGTGTAGGTACCGGAAAAAAATATTTAAATATAACCAAATAGACTTTAAAAAAACACAGAGCCCCACACTAGGATTTATTCGTGGGTACGTTTACAAACATGAAAATTCACACACACAAATACCCAGACCGAAACAAATAATTGTGGGTCACACAACGATTTGTCCCGTGCGGGAATCGAACCCGCGACCATTAGAGGCAGTGGGCGGAGCGGCTCAAGCACTTAACCTGCGTTAAATCGTCCGTCACTACCCTAGATTGTCTTATCTGAAGAAGAAGTCGAGAGTCTCAGTAATCGGGGAACGTGTATGAGAGTGGGAGCCAGAGCAGTCTGTAAGGGAAGAAGTTATTGAAACTCTGTACTCTCTGCCTTTGCAATGATATAGACAGTTAGATCGTATAATGTTATTAACATAATAAGTTACCGCAATAATTTAAGACTTCATGATTTATAATGCTAACAGAAAACCTGAAAAGTCAAATACGAATATCAGTTAAATGCCAATTAACATTGGTAATGGTAAGTGGAATAGCACATCTATAAAAGGAATAAAAAACTTTCAAAAGCCTTATTGAGTAGGTATATAGATTGTTTAAGATTATTCTGAAACAAATTATATACGTTCAGATAACCGTCACACCTTTATTCTAGAAGTAGGAGTGGCAGCGATTTTCCAACGATTTAAGTTCATTATAGAGATTTTAGAGCATTATAGGCAAGGGCGTGAATAAATCATGTATATTAAAAAAATATAGTATATTCTAATTTTGGCTCCTTCTTATACAATAAAATAAATAAAGTCCTAAACATATACGCTCTACCAAAATCAAAATGTAAGCAGAAAATGACATTATGGTTACAATAACTCGATTATGATCAAATTGAACAAATTTTGAAAATTATAACGCAATATCCCAACTAAATACAGTGTTTCCCCATTTTGTACATATAGTGTGTTTGTATAACTCAAACATTTAGTATTCTCGTATTCTCATATGCTATCTAGCTTAAGGAAATCATTTATATATCCACACACACACGCGCGCACACACAGCGCACACCAGTATTCAACCACACACGAATATACATGTAACTTACACAATATTTCTAGCTTCACTAATCATTTTGTAATAATGTCATAGTTGGGGGCCTGGTAATCTGTTCGACAGGATAACTTTCCTAGTGCTTTTGCGTTACCAGTCTCTCAAAGGTGCTATTTGTATCATTAAGAAATAGACACGAATTAGATTGTAAGTACCTTTTGTGAAGAGGAATAAATAAACTATTGTTATTATTATTTATCTATGAGAGTCGAAGAAGTCAGAGAGGTATGTAAGGAAAGAACCTGTTGGAACACTGTACTCTCTGCCTACCCCGCAAGGGATCTGGCGTGAGGTTATAGATAGATAGATAGATAGTTAACTGCATATGCAAAATCAGTTTTGATAGATTTTGCGTACTAAAATTGTTAGCTATATCACGGGCCGAACAAGTACCGGCCGCGGACCACAGTTTGACTACCACTGCATTTAAGTGATCATTTAGCGAAGTTATCGGAACTTGCCGGGTTACGTGTTTCATTGGTTAAAGGGAATAAGTACCGTTAGTGGCTCTGTTGGTAATTTTTATGTTCGTAAGTTCACTCACGGCACAGGAATAATTCCTAGTTATGGCGCTACGTTTTTTATAACACAAAATTCGAAAAAACACAAAAAGATCGGACTATCTATAGCTATGTATTGCTCATGGTTGAAGTGTAATTTGATAAGTATGAATTATAAAAAACTTCAAAAAAGAGAAACCGACTTTCAAATGCAAGAAATAAATATTTAAAGTCGGTGCTGGTTGGTGCAGTCCGTTACTTGGCACCGAATTTAAATATTTATTTTTTTGCTTTTGGAAGTAGATTTTCCTTCGTTTTTTAAAGTTTTTTATTTTACAATTTTAAGTGATGAGTGAATTAATTATGTATATTTATATACCTATATTGTATTTTTCTACTTAGTTCCACAGAAAGGTATTTAAAGGATTGATATAATGCTCATAGTAACTGATTTTACACATTCGTGCTGTTTGCAGTCAAGGAGTCCCGGAGTGTATCTTTAAAGTCCAAGGTCCAATACCGATAAAATTAAAATGAGACTACCCCGGAGCTATATTCAATCCAATGCACAAAGAATGATCAAAATCGGTTTATTAGCAAAGAAGTCATAAAAAGCACTAACGAATTATGAACCTCCTCTTTTTTTGAAGTCGGTTATTATTCTGCTTAGTTAGGGTACCTATAGGATTAACATAATACCCATAATATTTCAATCTACACATCTGTATTGTTGGTCGTTAAGGAGTTCCCTGGTGTATCTTCAAAGTCCAAGGTCCAATACCAATTCAATGAAAATGGAACCACCTCGGAAGTATATTGAACCCAATGCAAAAATAATCATCAAAATCGGTTTATTACCAAAGAAGTTATAAAAAACACAGACGAATTATGAACCTTCTTCTTTTTTGAAGTTGGTTAATATTTTGCTTAGTTCTATAGCGGGGTACCTATAAGATTGACGAAATCTCAATCTACACATTCGTATTGTTTGTCTATCTATCTATCTATATCATCACGCCAGCTCCCTCGCGGGGTAGGCAGAGAGTACAGAGTTCCAACAGGATCTTTCCTTACATACCTCTCTGGCTTCCTCCACTCTCATAGTTCGTCTCATACACACTCGCCGGTTACGGAGACTCTTGACTTGCCCTTCAGCTAAGACACGGTCTATTTGGTCATGGTAAGATAGTCTAGGTCTTCCCCGGCACCTACATCCTTCCACATTCGCATTGTATATCTGTTTTGTCCTTCTTTCTTCTGGCATTCTTTCTATATGCCCGAACCAACGGAGCATACCCTTTCTCATCTTTACACCGATACTATCTTTCATACCTACTCGCTTTCTTACTACGCTGTTGCGAATACGGTCACTCAGCGTGACTCCGCACATCTTCAGCAGAGATCGCATTTCGACCGCATTTATCCTGCTTTCGTTCTCCTTCTTACATACCCAACTCTCACTGCCATATAACAGCGTTGGGACAAGCACTCCGTTATGCATGGCCAGCTGCGCCTTTTGGCTTAAGTGCCGGCTCCCAAGTAGCCTTCCCATCGCACCATTCACTCTATTACCTGCATTCACTCTTCTCTCTATATCAGCGGTGTATTTCCCATCCTTACTGAAGGCGCATCCAAGATAAAAAAACTCATTCACTTGCTCCAGCACATCGTTACCAACCACAATCCTTGCATTCGTTCTGGTTTCTTCCCGTTCAAAAACCATAATTTTGGTTTTCTTCACATTCAAATGTAAGCCATTGTTCGCATGAACGTCGACGAAGTCGTCTCTCATAACTGTGACTAGTGTTTGCAGATCAGTGGCTGTTGGCGCTATCAAAACCGCGTCATCTGCATACAATAGGTGGTTTATCACTAGATCACCCATTTTTACCCCTTCAGTCATCGCATTCAGTCTTTGAAGACTTTTATCCAGATACACTATAAACAGTCAAGCGGACAACACGCAACCCTGCTTGACGCCGATTTTAACGTCAAACCAAGGTGACATGTTACCACCCACCCGTACGCATGCCTTGCTGTCCACGTAGGTGGACTGGACGGCTCGCAACAGGGTGCCGTTTATACCATACTCTGGCAAAATGTCCCAAAGTCTCTTTCGCACGACTCTATCAAACGCCTTCTCCAGGTCCAAAAAACTTGATCCGAACATCCTCTTCCAGACCTGAAACCTCCCTGTGCCTCACACAACACTCCATCAGACTTCGTATTGTTTGTCGTTAAAGAGTTCCCTGGTATATCTTCAAAGTCCAAGGTCCAATAGCGATTAAATTAAAGCGAGACTACTATAGATCTGTACTGAACCCAATGCAAAAATAATCATTATAATCGGTCCACAACTTACGGAAATATCGGTAAACATAAATAAGGAAGAAAGCATACATAGAGACGAACATAGAACCTCCTCCTTTTTGAAGTCGGTTAAAAACTGAATGACTCCCAAAGAAAGTTCCAGTATCGGTATTTTTTATAAGTTAAGAGCTCTCCACTCTATACATGCTGGTGTCCCACAAGGCTCTCCCCTCCTATTCAGACTTTACACGAACGATATTCCTCGTTCGAGTAAGGTGCATCTAGCCCTATTCGCGGATGATACCGCTCTCTGTGTCTCGCATTGGAATAAGGGTTTCATTACCAGAAACCTTCAGGCAGCCGCCACTAGGGGATTGGTTCAGAAAGTGGCGTATTGATGTGAACCCGGACAAGAGCGCTGCGGTGTTCTTATCCAGAGGTGCTACCCCGCGCCTCTCCCTGCGCCTCTCCAGAAGTAATCTCGGTCAAGTGACCATGTTCGACCAACCTATACCCTGGGTCATACAGGTGAAAGGCACCTTCGGACCGCATACCAAGTGAGTCCGTAACCGAGCAAGCAGCCTTTGTGCTCGGTCGTCTTTACCCGATGATCTGCAAGCGGAGTAAAATGTCCCTTAAAAATAAGGTGACAAGGTGAAAGGTGGCTTTACAAAACTTGTATACGGCCCATCATGACGTACGTATTCGGGTACGCCGCCCGCTCTCATATTGATAGACTCCAAACGGTTCAATCCCGTTTCCTCCGCAAAGCCGTCGGAGCCCCGTGGTTCATACGGAATGTCGATCTCCATTCCGAGCTCGGTCTCGAACCTATTCGCGCCTTTATTAAAAAGGCGACAACCCGATATTTTGCGAACGCGTCCAATCATAGTAATCCGCTAATCGTAGCCGCCGCCAACTACGAAACCAACTCCCCTCCCATCAACCGCTACCGCCGCCCGCGGCATGTTCTCACCGACCCTCCCGATGCGCTTACATCCCTTTTTTCGGATACAGATACCGCACACAGGATCAGACACCGACCTCGCCGGCGAGGTCGAAGAATCCCTTGCCCACCGGCCGGTGTAGAGCACCACGGCGAGACACCTAGTATACGCTCTCCCCCATAGCGACTGCCCGAGCCGAAGCCGTTCCCCGTTGAGGCGCCCTTGAGCTAGTTGCCCCCTTGCCCTTCTGGCGCGAGCGTAGTGGTTGCACGCTCGCCCTCTTGTCCGGTGAAGCTGTACAGGCCCCGCGGCCAACAGCGTAGATCATTCACACACACACACAAATTAAGAGTTTCTTTGTAACGTACTACTCATCATTCTACCTTTTAGAGCTATGTTATAAACGAAACCGTCTTTATGATATTTACTAGATTTACCACAATGGACGGAAGTTTTTAACTGCGGGATTCTCAACAATTTGCCGTGCTTGAGTGCGGGCGAGTTCTTAAGCGGTATGCCTCGTATATCGTTTGGCAGTATTTATGAGTTAGTGATATGAATGTAAAGAGAAAGTATGGAAAGAGCTATGCTCGGCGTTTATCTACGTGATCGAATCAGGAATGAGGAGATTCGTAGAAGAACCAAGGTCACCGACATAGCCCTCAGGATTAGCATGCTGAAGTGGCAATGGGCTGGCCACATAGCGCGAAGATCGGACGGGCGTTGGGGCAAAAAGATTCTAGAGTGGAGACCACGTATTGGCAAGCGCAGCGTAGGACGACCGCCTGCCAGATGGACCGACGATCTTGTGAAAATCGCAAGAAATCGTTGGATGCAGGTGGCATCGGACCGGTTACGCTGGAAAGCGATTGGGGAGGCCTATGTTCAGCAGTGGATAAGTATAGGCTGAAATGATGATATGAATGTTTGATAATTTATTGTTATTAAATATCGTTTATTAGCGTTTTATAAGTATTGTAAAGATGTCTGAGAAATTGTGTCCAGAACGAATGGAGTGATAGAGGACAGGCCTACACTCAGCGGACGATTGATCGCAGTAGTTAAGAGCTTAAGCCGCTGTGCCTATTGTGTCTTATAGTCGCGGGTTCGATTCCCGCACGGGACAAATCTTTGTGATCCACAATTATTTGTTTCGGTCTGGGTATTTGTGTATGTTAATTTGTATGTTTGTAAATGCACCCATGACACAGGAATAAATGCTAGTGTGGAGCCACGTTTTCTTAAAAAAAAAGGAGGTGATACAGACTGATGGATCATGTTGATGATGATGGGAGAACAAATCACTGGCTAAAGAAAATAGAAACAACTAAAAAGCAAGAATCACAAAAATATATGTTCAAGGTATATAATTAACGCAAGGACTGAAAGATGTTTGTTTTAAATCGGATCTATTTTAACGGACGATATAGCGCAGTGGTTAAGAGTTTAAGCCGCTCAGCCCACTGTCTCTAATAATCACGGGTTCGATTGCCACACGGGACAAATCTTTGTGTGATCCACAATTATTTGTTCAGGTCTGGGTATTTGAGTATGTAAATTTTCATGTTTGTAAACGCACCCACGACATAAGAATAAATCCTAGTGTGGGGCTACGTGCAAAAGAAAAATTAAATTATGTTACTTTTTTTATATAATCAATAATTGCTGTTACTGGTTCAGTATGCTGTATTAAGCAAAATCATTATTAAAAGTATTACGGCTATTTTAAATGCATTTCTAATACACAAAAAACGGGTTTAGTGGTTAATTTGGGTATCAAATAGCTTAAACATTAGTAAAAAATCCTAAAATTGAAAATTTAGTTTACATATTGCATTCGTAAAGCAATAATTTGATTGGGGGTTTCGCCTTGTTTTGATTTTGAGGTTTTGGGTCATTCTGTATAGTTTTGATATTAGAGTGCGAATTCAAGTAATTCTATTTTTGAGTTGTGCCACTTGTAAGATGTAGGGCCTCTCTCTCTCTCCTTGGCAATTATTATTCCCATCTGATGGTGGGGTCTGCCTTCTTAATTTTCTTCTTCCACTTCGCTCTGTCGGACGTGTCGTATTCGGAGGCATTGCAGATACACAGGTCTTTCTTGACCATATCTGCCCATCTTGGTTGTGGCCGTCCTCTGGGTCTGGGCCCTGATAGGATTAGATTGGCCGTAATATTACCCACATAATCAAGTACAGCGTGAGCACGCACTTGTACGGTACGCGTAGTTGTGCCCGCGGCTCGAGAAATATATCGCCAACCTTTTTTTCCAATTTATATACTACCTTTTATTTTATTGAAAGTTACTTGCAAGTTATCAAACATGAGGACGTGTGATGTCTGTGGCATTCAATTCAGCGACGGGACGCAATGTGGGAGCTGCAAGAAGAATCTGGATTTCGGATGCGCTAGCATCTCTGAGTCCGGTTGGAGAAAACTGGGCAATGATAGAAGAGCGCAGTGGAAATGCCCTATGTGCAGAATTCCTTCGCCATCTATTCCTCACTCGGAGCCAGCTGCCTCCCTTGACACCGTCTTGAGCGAGATCCGCGATATGAAGCGCCAATTACAAAGCCTACCAACTTTGGTTCAAGATATAAAGACAATCAAGGATGAGCTTACTGAGCTTAGGGCGGCCTGTGACTTTTCTAGTAGCAAACTCGAAGAATTCTCTACAAGACTCGTCAAACTTGAATCGAATGTGGCGAAACATGAGAATCTTCAAGCGAAAATTAGTTTACTCCAGTCTGATTTCATCAAAGTGCAGTCTGAACTGTCTGCGCATGAGCAGCGGTCTCGTTTGAATAATCTTGAAATTAAGGGGGTCCCGCTCAAGAAGGACGAAAATTTGTTTTCGATTATGGATAGTATTGGTCGCAAGATAGGATACGGATGTCCCAAGAATCAAATTAACTACATATCCAGAGTTCCTATGCATAGTTCCAATAACAAACTAATTATAGTGAGTTTCCTGAACCGGTATGTGAAGGAGGAATTCATATCCGCTGCACGTGCCGTTAAGGGCCTATCCACCTCGGACATAGGATTTCAGGGAGCACCACAACGCGTGTATGTCAATGATCATCTGAGCGTGGAATCAAAGAAATTGCTAACGAAAACGAAAAACGTCGCAAAAGAAAATAAATACGAGTTTGTTTGGGTAAAACACGGCAAAATTCATGTCCGTAAAAACAGTACGTCCACCACATTTATAATAAGAAAAGAAACTGATTTAAACAAAATTATCTAAAGTGGCACCTGCATGTTTTTCGACTTTATTTAATTAATTTATATTTCACATCTGATAAAATGTTACAATCATCTTATTCTGTTAATACCTCATCATATAATCAGTGCTTAGGGTTTAGCACCCCTGCCTCGCTATTACGTCCGACACCCCTCCACTGTTTTATCACTGGCTACTATTGCGTTCCATATCGCACTGCTTACAGCGAAGCTTTAAAGCATAAGAATATGTCTATCCCGTTTGTGCTTGCGCGCTTAGTGAACTATTTATGCCCCTCTCGCACGACATTATCGTTTTATGACAATGCAATAGTCGTGAATGTTTACCCACTTTATAATAAATTGATTTTCTTATGCATAATTTCTATTTTAACAATAAATTGGGTTACTTTTACACATTATTATTCTCGGTATACTGTTGTTGTTTACAATTTCAATGGCTATTAATGGTTTAAATCATAAACGTTTTTCTGTGTACTACCAAAACGTACGTGGATTGAGAACTAAAACTGACATGTTTTATCGCCAGGTATTACTAAATTGCTATGATATTATCGTTTTAACAGAGACGTGGCTAATAGATGGTGTTTTAAGTTCGGAGTATTTTGATGATCGATATATAGTATGGCGCCGTGACCGAGACTACGCTCTGACTGGGCAGTCTCGAGGTGGTGGTGTGCTTATCGCGACGCGAAAGGACTTACCAGTTATTTCACAACCTCTTCTCCATTCTACTGCTGAAGATCTTTGGCTGAGCATACGCCTCGGTAAATCAAATGAACGCGTTAGTTTAAATCTCAATATCTGCGTTGTATATTTATGTAAACAAAACAAAGGCCTATCTTTTACTTCTCAACTTGAAAACTTTTTAACAAAACTGAACTATGTGGCTATGAATACTACTACCGACAAATTCCTAATACTGGGAGATATTAACATGAGTGGTATCTCTTGGGTTTTCTCTCATGATTTATCGTATGATCCAGTTAATCTGATAACTGGTGATGAGTACTCTCTTACTGACGAGTTGCATACGTTAGGGTTTAGCCAATACAATGGTGTGGCTAATAGTTTCGGTAAAATTCTTGACCTAGTTATTTCAAATGATATAGTCAGTGTTCTTGAGTGTACTGATCCATTAGTGTCAGTCGATCCCTATCATCCAGCTTTACTAATTAATTTTGATGCTTCTGTATTGCCCGACTTAGACTGCGCTCCACATATACGTTATGTCTACAATAAAGGGGACTACCCATCTCTCAATGAGGAGATTTGTGCAGTTGATTGGGAGAAGCAGTTGTCATGTCTGTCAATGGATGATTCAGTTGAATATTTTCTTCAAACTGTAAGTAACTTACAAAAAAAGTTTATACCACAAAAGCTTAGTCGTAATAAGACCTATCCCACTTGGTACAGTCCAGCACTTATCAGAGCTATAAAAGAAAAACACAAATACTTTAAAAAATTTAAAACTTACGGTAACAAATCTGATGAGTCAACCTTTAAACTATTACGTGCAAGAGTCAAATCTATGGAGTCTACATGCTACACCAATTATCTCAGTTTAACTGAAAAGTCAATAGCTAATAACCCCAAGTGCTTTTGGACCTTTGTAAAAAATCGCTATAATTCTAATGCTGTCCCTAATACATTTTCATATGAAGATGAACATCTTGTAACCGGCAATTCTATCTGTGACGCATTTTCCTCTTACTTTCACTCTTCTTTCCTTAGGAACACCACCAGTAACTCTCACAATCAAGCATCTCTTTGTGATTCGTCACCGTCCACCTTATCATCGGTCATTTCATGTATTGAAGTAAAAATTAAT
Source organism: Phalera bucephala (assembly GCA_905147815.2). NCBI lineage: Eukaryota > Metazoa > Arthropoda > Insecta > Lepidoptera > Notodontidae > Phalera > Phalera bucephala. The sequence continues at coordinate 30,887,871 of LR990609.1, forward strand.
GACGTCACCAAGTTACTCAGTCAGTTAGATACATCTAAAGGTGCTGGGCCGGACAGTATATCCCCCATCTTTCTTGTAAAGTGCTCATCTTCTGTTTCGCTGCCTATTTCGTTACTCTTCCGTAAATCCCTATCTTTGTGTATTGTCCCCAGAATATGGAAATCTGCATTTATAGTACCTATTCATAAAAAAGGTTCTAAAACTGAAATAAGCAACTATCGGCCAATATCTAAACTTTGTATCATAGCCAAGGTTTTCGAAAGATTAATATATAACCAAGTATATCCTGCTCTTGCATCATCGTTTAGTCCTCTTCAACATGGATTTCTGAAGGGTCGATCAACTGCCACAAATCTCGCTATTTTCAATGACTTTATCACAAGTGCTATGAATGATGGCAGCCAGGTCGATGTTGTCTATACTGATTATAGTAAGGCATTTGACCGAATTGATCATGACATATTGATTAAAAAGCTTAACCACATAGGTATACACGGAGACCTATTAAGATGGTTTTCATCTTATATCGACAATAGATCACAAGCTGTAGTGCTCAACAATTACACATCACGATGGGTCTCCGTCCCCAGCGGTGTACCTCAAGGTTCTTTGCTAGGTCCGTTATTATTTGTCATCTATGTCAACGACATCGACCTATGCCTGCAGTCATCAAAAATCTTATGCTTTGCCGATGACATGAAAATTTACGCTCCTATATCATCAATCTTGGATACGGTAGCACTACAGTCAGATCTGTATCGACTAGAGGAGTATTGTCGGGTTAATAAATTAGACCTTAATCCCTCTAAGTGCTCAGTAATTACCTATAGTAGAAAAAGAACCATCCTAGGCGGTAACTATATCATCGGAGGCCATAGTTTACCTAAGTGCAATACCATTCGCGATTTAGGGGTACACCATGATACCAAGTTATCATTTGACACACAGGTTGACGCAATTGTCAAAAAAGCATCTAAATCACTTGGGTTCATAATGCGAATTTCAAAATGCTTCACTGAGGCTAAAACCTTAAAAATTCTCTACTGTACCTTTGTGCGTAGCAATTTAGAGTATGCTTCCCAAATATGGAACCCACGATATATTAAATATATTGATCGATTAGAGAATATACAAAAACGCTTCATTAAATACCTATGCTTTCATCAAAGGATCCCGTACAGATCTGAAAATTACCTTCAGTTGTGTAAAAAATACCATCTGTTGCCGCTCATAAATCGTCGTGAGATTGCGGATTATATTTTCCTATTAAAAATTCTTAATAATGAAATCGATTGTCCTGACCTCCTATCCAAAATTTATTTTAATGTTCCCAGCAAGTCTTCCCGTTTTAATCCACCTCTACGTATTCCAAATGCAAGTACAAACTATAGGCAAAATAGTTACATTGTGCGCGCAAGCAGAAACTTCAATAAATTATGTAAGCAATTTGATCTTGATCCCTTTGCAATTAATGTAGCGTCAGCGAGGAGGTGTTTAAGCCACACTTTTTTCCGATGACTTATTTTCCATGGAATGGGGTTGATAATTCCTTTTGAACGTACTGATGTAACTACTAAATACCAGATTGCCTCACACTTTAGCTATGTATCAAATTGTACTAGAAGTGAAGACTTGTTATTGGCTTTCTATTACCTATACAAGTTGTGTATTGTACTTTGTTTATATGCTGTAAGTTTTCCATGCACTTAAATAAATAAAAAAATAAATAAATAAATAAATAAATAAATAAATAAATAATCGGGAGGTCTTCTCTTTACATACCACCTGAATCTACTTTCTTGTAGCTCATCAGCGATGTCGCGAACACCGAGACTCCCGCGAACGTACTCATACTCGTAAGATGTAGGGCCTAATTTTTAAAATCCCCAACATACCGACCTCCGTCTTGAATACGAATGTTCGCGCCCGCGCCTAAACAGAATGCGGCGCTAGTGTGTGCTTGGAACTATTGTGGCGTGCGCAATCGACGACGAGCACCTCCATAAAAATACTTAAAATTGCTCTTAATTTAAAGAATAACAAAAGTCACAATAATAATGAAGCAGTGATATCCGTTAGACCGTTCGACCGCAAAGTCAGAGGACTCGGATTCAAACCCAGGCACGCACCTCTGTCTTTTCGAAAGCATGTGCGTATTAAAAATTAATTATCACTTGCTTTAACGGTAAAGGAAAACATTGTCAGGAAAACTGCATGCCTAAAAGTTTCTCGAAGGAGTTTCTCTTGAATCCGCACTGGGCCTGCGTGGTGGAGTAAGGCCTAAACCCTTTCAGTTTGAGAGTAGGCCCGTGCCTATCGGTGGGAGAGTTTCTTAACAGGGCTAATATTATTATAATCATAATAGATTATTTGGACGTGAGTGCTTGTGAAAATGTGCCCGTCAGCCCGTCCCGGGACGTGAGTTTCAATCTAGGCACAGAGCTGATCGAGGCGGGGTAAGTTAGGCCCAAAAGTTATGGTAGAGTCCATCTGAACTATTGAATCGTACACCACTTTAACAATATACTTCACCTCATAAAATGTACCTTAAAAATATATTACAACAAATGACAGGTTCATTGCTCACAAAATAAACTTATTCGCATTGTAGCGAATAGTATCGAAAATATTGACTTATCGCATCAAAGCTCATTTCCATAACTTTTCGATACAAAGGCGTAAATAGTGTACCCTTTTGCCGAATCGTATCCAACTTAATGTAACAGAAAAAACACTATTCAACGAAACCAGGTTGGGTCTATGGACGACTTTGTGGAAAACGTTATTTTCTGGACGTGAAAAAATTCTATATTATAATAATATTACAATATCACTTAAAAAAGAAACGAAATACATAAAATGATGTTACGGTCACGGTCAGTAAAGTCTTGGGTTTTCTATTGAGAAGATTTTAGGAACGGTCTTAGTAGAAAAATAGTAGTGACGAGTTTGGATTTTAACCCGTTATAATTGCAGAATGCTCGTCCCCTTTACATTAGAATCTAAAAATGTCGGTCATAGGTGGGTGTACATAGCGCTCCTATACTTACTTTGTTCTCCAACATAATATGGGTGTAGAAGTAGAAATGTACGGTGCGCGCAAACGGACTATATTATTTACTAGCGGCCCGTCCCTGCTTCGCACAGGTGGATATTTATTTTTTAAACATAGCCTATGTTACTCAGGGTTAATGTAGCAATTTAATGGCGAAAGAATTTTTGAAATCAGTCCAGTAGGGTTTGTGTTTATTCGTTACATACGTACAAAAATACAAATCCTTCCTCTTTATAATATTAGTATAGATTAGGGGTAAGCTTACGTCGGGTACGATTCTGAGCACCGTACTACTACCGAGAAGATTTTAATATAATAAATCCCATTAAAATTGAACTAACTAAAGATTCGAATTAGAACAGGGCTACTGAATACAATTTTTAGATAATAACATTTTACGTACTTCGTCACGCTACAAACGGTGCTTCGTAATTAAAATCGTTTTCGTAGTGAAATATCACCTTATATATCGTTAAATTTACTCGATAGTTATAGTAAAGAGTTAATTCAAATTTTTGTGTAATATTTACCTTCAGTTCCACCAGGAACAGAAATAATTACTAATAAACACCAGTTTATTAGTAATTATTTCAAAAATATATTTCGAAATCGTAAAATTAACGTCTATAATTCAAAATAGTGCTAATTTTAATATAAACGCGTAAGCGCCATCGTATGCACGACGCTTACGGCCTTTAAGGCGGGGCTTTGATCAACGATTGCAATTAGCTGCGTTCTGCAGCAAAGCGGCTGCATCCCTACTTCAAGCGCTTGCATCGACATTAATAACAATGCTTATATGTGGAGGTTATACTGAAGATGATGTAAATCAAGGAGAGATAGAACAAGGCTATGTCTTGCCGCCGGTTAGTGAGCAGCTACCGGTAATGCCCGAGGACGAAATTTTTTTTCCTGTGTCGTGGGTGCGTTTACAAACATGAAAATTCACATACACAAATACCCAGACCGGAACAAATAATTGTGGATCACACAAAGATTTGTCCCGTGCGGGAATCGAACCCGCGACTGTTAGACACAGTGGGCGGGGCGGGCTAAGCCATTAACCACTGCGCTAAATCGTCCGTCAATAGTACTAAGATGCTTATTACGGTGGTACAACAGATCATGTAAGAAATATGTACTCTGAACAGCAATAAGAGTTTGTTAAAGGAGTTGATGGTACTGTTACGAAAAGATTTGCACGAAAGTAAAATAAAACTTAAAGCATTGGATGATTTAGAGGCTGAACTGAAATTACTTCGAGCTGAACTACGTGATACGCGTAAAAGAAAAGTAGAGAAACAAAAAACATTAGATAAGTCACGGGTGAACAATAACCGACAAACTCAAGTGAGGTCGGTAACTGAAGCGTCTGTGCATAAGCAGTGAGAAGATACGGCACAAGTAAAGTCGGGACAAGGGCAATCAAGAAGTATTACTAACAGTTCGAGAGACACTTTCAAGCTAACTGAAACAAATATCATGATAGACAGACCGACATATGCTGCGTCTAATATTCCGGCTGCGACGTCCCATTATCAACAATAAATTGATATCTTAGCTGAAAATTGGCTGAAAAAACAATTGTAGCGAGTAAAAGGCGACGTAGGGTCTCTATCGGTGGTGTAGGCAAGCCTGATGATGAACTGCAAACTGTAGAGTGAATCAAGCGTATCTACCTGTGGTCACTTAAAACTGATACAACCGTAGATAAGGTTATTGATTACATGAAAAGGAAAAATCCAGCGGGTGAGCAGAGTTATGCCGCTGAAAAGCTGGAACTAAAACAGAATAATTACGCTTCCTTTGTGATAACGGTACCAGAGAGCTTTTTCAGCTTTTTCATGAGTGCTGAAAACTGGCCGCCAAATGCAAGAGTTAATGAATGGTTTCGGAAGAGAAACGTTGCGCGGAGGCAGGAAGGGCAAACACGCAATGAAAATCCAGTATCCGACCGCTACATCCAATAATGTCAAGTTAGTAAAAGCTTATTATCAAAATGTAAGAGGATTGCAAACTAAGTTACATGACTTTTCGATGGCTCTGACCACCTTAGATGTTGACTTATGTTTTATAACAGAAACTTGGTTAACGGAAGGCATTGCAGATGAAGAGGTAGTACCAGATGGATATTCAATAATTCGTAGGGACCAAGACGTGGCGGAGGAGTGGCCATAATTGTCGCACCTGGATACCAACTCAGAGCAGTTTATTCTTCCATAGATACAAGTGATACAGGGTGTGAGCTGGTCGCAGCTAGTGTCTACCGTGCTAACAATTTAATTATGCTAGCTGTTATTATAAAATGTTTGATGCGTTTGTGCTTTATATAAACTTGTTTTAGTATGTGGCAATTTTAATCTTTGTTCTAGTCAAAGTAAAAGTCCAATAATGAATTGGGCAGGATTTCCCCGATCTATAGAGCAATACGCATGTTGAATGCAATGCTTGATTACTGCCAACAACTAGACCTTTTTCATTGTACTCGTAGCGAGTTTCACAAGGCGGCAATGGATTTTTTTACTATGAGGCCAAAGTGCTAGGCGTAATGTTATAAAGTTTTTTTGTAAATAGGTAGATCTTATAGATTAATTTAATTTCACAATACTTCACAGTTTTTATTTTGTTATATTTATTTTTTAAGCATATTTATAATAGTTGTTAGTATAGTATAAGTTTAAACATTTAAGTTAATTGTAAGAGCTTCGGAGAATGATTTGGAAAGCTGTAATGCTCTCCCGAAGGCATGTAAGAATATAAATAAATAAATATAATACCTTAGAATATAATTTACAAGGTTCTTTAAGGTCCTAATTCAGTAGTCGCCTATCCGTAAAACGTGTACAGGCGCGCCTCGAAGAACTGTTTGAACTAATTAGTAAAAACTAAACAAAAACGTACCTACTAAATACTAAAATAATAATTTTGAGAATAAAACTCCTCCGCTCCGAGAATAAAGTTCAAAATTGATCACGGCTTTCTGTGAGTAACAAATTATTGTAAATTTACGACCAATCAGATACGTTTGAATCCGCGCGTGCTGATTGGCCGGCGCCGGAGTAAGAAAATAATAAACCTTGTTTTAAGGGGACAAATTAGTTAATGTTGAGTCTTATAAATAATGTTCGTTTAATTAAGACTACGCTTTAATTTGGATAGCATTTGGTTAAAATGTAATGATCTTGATGAGATGTGGACGTTAGGAACGTAATTATTATATAAATAAAGTCCAAGATTCAATAAAACTGCAGTGACGAGTGCGTGATATGACCTTATATAAAATTTTTATTTATCTATTTATATCATAACGCCAGATCCCTTGCGGAGTAACCAGAGAATAAATATTTCTAATGGGTATAAAAAATGCATCGTTCGTCTAGTGGCGCATTGCTTTGTGATCACGAAGCACGGATGGTGTGTTCTAATGAATATTTATTTTTGTATAGTGTTAACGTTTGGAATATTTAAGTTGATTTAAATTCCTCTGTCCCCTTCCATAGGTATAGGTATAAGAGTATGCATAATTTATATTAGATGTGTCGTCACGAAGTTAACCACTTGTCCCCCTTGTCACCATGTGTCGCCCTTTGTTAACTCTCCCCCTATTTACAAATGTGACATAATTAAATCGTCCGTTATATTTTAATTTATTTAAAACAAGAGTAATAGCACTCATTTACTAGCCTCCCTTGTTGGTTTAGTTGCATATAGTGTGGCTAGCAAAGTCCTGGATTCGAATCTCAGGTTGAGAAAGGTGTGTTTTTTCTCTAGGAAAATTCTCATTTGCAGTCTGAAGTCTGAATTTGTGTTCATCATAATGGCATTAGGATCGCCTCCTATCACATTGGTGCCTAGCATCGTCTTCGATACGTGAGTGTATTCAGTACACCTTTATTTTACCATCTCCCACTTGGGGGACACAGAGATGACCTGATGAGATGATGATTAAATCTGGCCAGGGAATTACATAATAGAAAAACTATGTGTGTGTGTATGTGTGTGTGAATGATCTACGCTGTTGGCCGCGGGGCCTTTACAACTTCACCGGACGAGCGTGCTCCTACTACGCTCGAGCCAGAAGGGCAAGGGGGCAACTAGCTCAAGGGCGCCTCAAAGAGGAACGGCTTCGGCTTGGGCAGTCGCTATGGGGGAGGGCGTATAGTAGGTATCTCACCGTGGTGGCCGGCGGGCAAGGGATTCTTTGACCTCGGCGTGTTTGTTGACCTTTATGACTCTTGTCTATAAAGTGTTATTACACATTAACCATCCTATGGTTCGAACTCAGTGCCTCCCAATCGCCAACGCGACTAAGGAAAATTTAGACAACCTGGAATAACAATTTTTTTTTTTTTTTTAAACGTAGCCTCACACTGGGATTTATTCCTGTGTCGTGGGTGCGTTTACAAACATGAAAATTCACATACACAAATACCCAGACCGTAACAAATAATTGTGGATCACACAAAGATTTGTCCCGTGCAGGACTCGAACCCGCGACTATTAGACGCAGTGGGCAGAGCGGCTTAAGCTCTTAACCACTGCGCTAAATCGTCCTGTAATGTGACAATAAGTGAATCATGGATATATTTTATACACGCCTCTTCCTCTTCAGTAATTACTGTTTATATTGTACCTCTTGCGTGGGTAGTTACTGAAAAAAACCTTTGTCTTACAACAGGACAATACAGACCAATAACATAAATAACTCACCGAACATCACAACAATAGAGAGAAGAGTGAGTGCAGGGAACAGAGTGAATGGCGCGATGGGAAAGCTACTTGGGAGCCGGCACTTAAGCTGAAGGGCGCAGCTGGCCATACATAATGGAGTGCTTGTCCCAACGCTGTTATATGGTAGCGAGAGCTAGGTATGTAAGAAGGAGAATGAAAGTAGGATAAATGCGGTGGAAATGCGAGCTCTGTGGAAGATGTGCGGAGTGAAGCTGACCGACCGTATTCGCAACAGCGTAGTAAGAAAGCAAATAGGTATGAAAGAGAGTATCGATATAAAGATGAGAAAGGGTATACTCCGTTGGTTCGGGCATATAGAAAGAATGTCCGAAGAAAGAATGACAAAACTGATATACAATGCGAAAGTGGAAGGATGTAGGTATCGGGGAAGACCTAGACTATCTAACGATGACCAAATAGACCGGGTCTTATCTGAAGGACAAGTCAGGAGTCTCCGTAACCGGCGAGCGTGTATGAGACGAACTATGAGAGTAGAGGAAGCCAGAGAGGTATGTAAGGAAAGAACCTGTTGGAACTCTGTACTCTCTGCCTACCCCGTAAGGGATCTGGCGTGATGATATAGATAGATAGACATCACAACAAAAGTACAGTTGGCCCCAATAAAACATAAACATTAGCACAAAGAAACAATATTCGCTAGTAAACAAACACGTTAAGGCACATCAGCGGCCAATATATCAGCCAGAACATATGCGTTTCTCATTAACATTCATGAGTGACCCGAGAGGTCTGCTTTATTACGTGGTTCGTTCCCGACGCGGGTAGAAAAAGTTAATTACGTATTCCCGTTTAATTAGGAGTGGATCAGGGAGTAAGACGGGGACTTTTGCACCCTGTATCACCCCTCGGATATAACGTATCGCCGGGGGACAATGAAATAACCCAGGACCTACTCTCGTCTGTCTGATTACACTCTGTTTTATACAATGCAATCATATTTCGAACGTATATTATTTTGTTTTGTGAATTGAATTATGCTAACAAAGAAAAAAACAATCTTTTTAATCAAATTTCAACCTGGAATGCCAACTGTTTGAAATTAAATAATATGTCTTGACAAACAATCAATTATAAATAATTTTATTTAATATTTATGTGTTCAATTATACATTTAGATGTTTTTACAGCGGCATGTGGAAATTAAGATTTGGCGTATAATCCTATAAAAAAGCTGCATCAATTAAAATACATTTGCGGCAAGCATTTCCGTCCCAAAGATTTTAATAAAAAAACACATTTAAAGAAAAGAGCTGTTCCTTGCGTAAATATCGCTAAAAACATTGGACGATGATTTGTTAAAACATTTTCCATTTTACAAAGCCAAGGACCGCACAAAGTCTTTTCTAAAAGATCATAATTACTGCAGTAAGATTTTCATTGCCTGTTTTTTGGTTTTATATTTTAAAAAGTACTACATTGTATTAAAGTACTCATTTCTATTAATAAAAGTTCCGGGTGCAATTAGATAAGGGGAAAATGTTTGTGCGATGAATAGATATTTACTATCATGCTATAACTGTTTTTATATATTTGTTAAGAACCCATACCACCGGCCATCTTTGTTTGGTTGGTTGTTTGTTTCAAATAATTATTGCGTTATTAATAGCCGTGGAAGTGATTGATCTTATCCAAATATGTTGTTTTATTTTTATAATAGATTCGAAATAGAAAGAAAAAGTTATCACTTCGAGTGCGAATCGAACCACCGTAATTCTTTTTTTGTTCACTGAAACTGTATTTTTTTTGTAGTTAAAGCGGTACATTTTTTCTTTCTATATATTCACATCTTTAGAATGGGGAATACGGTAGTATTGCCCTCAGTAGATAGAACGGTTTGCAATTTCGTGCTCTAATATGAAGTTCTGCCTCTTATAACGTAGTGATTATATTCTCTTTGGTCTATGTGTCATCGGTCAATCGTCACCTGACAGCTAACATCTATCACAACTCCAAACACTCAAGCATCTATTAAAGGCGTAAAGTATATCAATAGACAAGATTAAAAAGTTAAATCAGGACTGACATGAGGACCTGCATTTTTGTCAGGAATGGCATAAACGCTTTGCCTCTGTCCATTTTCTGTTATAGGGACCTCACCACGGTGAAGTTGAAATTAGAAGGTAACAAGGGTAGCCGAGAAGTCATCTTCTCGGCTGCCTATCTGCCCTACGAAAGCGCGGACCCTGTTACAACGCATCTGCGGGACTTGGTTGAATATTCCTGCAATAAGAAGGTTGAGCTAATCATAGGATGTGACGCAAACGCGCATCACGTCGTCTGGGGCAGCTCAGACACTAATCAAAGAGGGGAAAAACTTCTGGACTTTCTGGTAAGTACTCCTTTACAAATTCTCAATAGAGGAAATAGGCCCACGTTTGTTAATAGACGTAGGGCAGAAGTTATTGACATTACAGTTGCCTCTAACAGAGCGAGCAGACAGGTAAACAACTGGCATGTCTCCAATGAGATCTCATCCTCCGATCACAATTATATATGTTTTCAGTATGGGATGGAAACGTTTAATATAAATCCAAGAAGGCGGAACCCAAGGAACACTGATTGGGCCGCATATAAAAGCGACCTTAAAGCAGAGTTAGGGAAGGTCCGAGGCAGACTCAGCTCTGTATTAGATATAGAGTTCGAGGCGGATAGCGTAGCTCGGGCAGTAAAGACCGCCTGGACTAATAACTGTCCGGAGAGCAGAGTCATAGCGAAACGTGACCCATGGTGGACACCAGAGCTAGCGCGGTTAAGAGTAGAAACTCGACGTGCATTCAACACTGCGAAAGCAACCAAGAACTTTGGGGAATATTCTACGATACTCACGAGGTTCAATACAGAAGTGCGGAGAGCAAAAAGAAGGGCTTGGAAAAGACACTGCCAAAGCATAGACAGCCTCCCTGAGGGTATGAGGTTAGCCAAGGCAATATCCATGGCCAAATTAAATTCACTTACTACAGTGAGGAATGAGGTAGGGGAACTTACAAACAATGGGGAAGAAACACTGAAAACAATGTTCAACGTGCACTTCCCAGGTTCGGTGGCAATACAGGGAGAGGACACCATGTGTGATGTCCAAATAGATGAGCTAAGCTTAAAGACAACTAGAGCTGACTGGGAGACGGCAGGCAAAGTCGTGGAACAGAACAAACTCAAATGGGCCTTAAAGAGTTTTCAACCATTTAAGGCCCCTGGTCCGGATGGTGTTTACCCCATCCTACTACAAGAAGGGGAACCAGTACTCAGCCAACACCTGTGCAGACTATTCAGGGCGTGCGTGGCATTTGGGCATACCCCTAATATCTGGCGGCAGGTGACGGTGACGTTCATTCCCAAACCAGGGAAACCCAACTATGAGGATGCTAAATCCTACAGACCAATCAGTCTATCCTCATTCTTTTTAAAATGTCTAGAGAAAATGATAGATAGGCACATAAAGGATGGTCCACTAAAGGATTATCCCCTACATAAGATGCAATGCGCTTATCTACCTGGTAAGTCTACGGAAACGGCATTGCACTATGTGGTGAATCGTGCAGAGATGGCTCTGCAGCAAAAGGAAATTTGTGCTGCAGCTTTTCTGGATATCGAGGGTGCATTTGATCGCACAACATTCTCATCCATAGAACTAGCTGCTATAGAGCATGGGATAGAACCAACTCTTGTCAGATGGATCAAAAACATGCTAAAGAACAGGATAGTCCAGTCCACTCTATTAGGAGAAGGGCTATCTGTAAGAACCACTAAAGGATGCCCGCAAGGAGGGGTCTTATCGCCGACTCTGTGGAGCCTGGTAGTGGACTCCCTCTTGAAGATAATCAACAAAGGTCCGTTCTACGGAGTAGGATATGCGGATGATATAGTGATAGCAATCAATGGGAAGTTTCCAAACACAGTATCGACACTGATGCAGGAAGCTCTAGATAAGGTAACAAACTGGTGCACAACAAATAGCCTCTCGGTCAACCCGACGAAGACTAATGTCATCCTGTTTACAAGGAAAAAGGTACTGACGGGCTTACAGGACCTGTACATGTACGGAAGTAAAATTAAATGGGCCACTGAGGTCAAGTATCTGGGGGTGACCCTGGACAAGCAACTGAAGTGGCATACACATGTTGATCTAACCATAGCCAAAGCACTGAGAGTGCTGAACATGTGTAGGTCAGCGTATGGAAAGGCATGGGGACTACAGCCCAAAATAATGCACTGGTTATTTATCACTATGGTAAAACCGATAATAACGTATGGATGCATCGTGTGGTGGCCTAGAACCAAGACACAGACGTGCAGGGATTCCTTAACAAAACTGCAGAGGACAGCCTGCCTGGCCATCACAAGTGCTTTCAAAACAACACCGACGGCAGCTATGGAGAGGCTACTCAACCTAACTCCATTACATATCGTCATTGAAACTGAGGCAAGGAAGGCACTCTATAGGCTAGAGAAAGCTGGACTATGGAGCATAACGGCGCCAGGCCTCGAACACACCAAGCTAGAACCGGATAAGGAACTAGATGACATAAGGAACATGAGAAGTGACAAGATCATAACCACATACATGTTCAATAAGAGATTTAGCACTCATATCCCAACCAGGGAACAATGGAAAAGTGGTCTAAATAAGCAAGGCAAGGAGCAAATGATATGGTACACTGACGGATCCAAAACCAAGTTTGGAACAGGAGCCGGAGTATACACGGAAGGATATAGCCTTAGCCAAAGCATGGACAGGTTTACATCAATATTCCAGGCAGAGACCTATGCGATAAACATTTGTGCAAAAGAGATATTGGACAAACGAATCACGGGCAAGAAAATCTACATTTGTAGTGATAGTCAGGCTGCCCTCAAGGCCGTCGGCTCCTATGAGCTAAACTCAGCACTGGCTGCGGAGTGCGCATACCTTCTTGACAGATGTGGAGCGCGCAACACGGTCAGGTTAGTCTGGGTCCCTGGGCACACGGGAGTTGATGGCAATGAGCGTGCGGACGACTTAGCCAGGAAGGGAGCAATGGGAAAACCCGTTGGTCCAGAACCGTTCATAGGCATACCAGACGGCGCCTATAGAGGCGCACTCTTTAAATATGCCCAAGAACAACATAAGAAAGAATGGGAAGCACACACAGGGCTACGACACTCAAAGGAATTCCTTTCCACATGGTGTGAAAGCGACTGCAAGAGACTACTAAAATATAGTAGACTACAACTAAGGCAAATAACGGGAGCATTCACAGGCCACTATGGCACGAAAGAACATCTACACAAGATGAACCTATGCGGCGACGTGGTATGCAGGTGCTGTGGCACAGAAACTGAAACCATGAAGCACGTCATCTGTCACTGCGACGCTCTGGCTGCGCGGCGAATGGAACTACTGGGAGTGGCCTATCCAAACCCAGAAGAACTACGGCTCTGTCCCCCTGCTGGAATCTACAACCTAATACATGGAGTACTGGACACCTCAGGTACGTAAGAGCATTAGGGCAAGGACAGCACAAAAGATCCCATGGGTCGAAGTGCGCCAGAGGTTTCCTCGGTCCGGTAAGCCAATTTAAGATAAGATAAGATAAACATGAAAATAACTGCTGACATTCCATTATCTGTGAACTTCAAATAATAGAATACGACATATATAATAACATAACAATAAAAAAAATGTTATATTATCTAATTGTAAGTATCCTGTATGTTTTATACAGAATGATTTAAGCATCAAAATATATAGTAATAGTCTCTCTAATGAAAGCTGAGAGTGGAAACGAGCGACAAATTTAAATAAATTAGGTCTGGATGACTGAACTGAGGACTAAATAGATTTCATACATGATTACTTTTACGGCTTAAAAAATATAAAATAATAAGTAAAAATGGTGTAAATAAGTAAAGTAAATAACATAATTTCACGAAATACATTTACGTTTATTTATTTGTGTACACATGAGAGTGAAGGAACGGGGAAGTAGAAGAAGTAGGGAGGGAGTTACATAGAAATTATAGCATTCTTACGTATAACATTCTTTTATGTAAATGGTTTATAAGCCCCTTTTTGCTATGGGAACTTAAAACTTGTAGGCTTTATAAATATGCATGTATATAAATGAGCGTGTATAAAAATCATGAAATTCTAATGATCAAAATCAGAACCATAGTCAGAGACGAACAGTTGTCTATGTCTATGGTTTACTAGAACATTAGGTGACTTTAGTTTCAGTATTGCCAGCTTATGAAAATGTTAAAAAAATACTCTCATATTTCATTAGACAGGCTCTGACATGTATGTAACATATGTAGAGAATGGTAGTTTTTACTAAAAAAATAAAATGATTCCCTGAGTGAATAGATGAAGACTTTTGGGTTCTAAGAATAATTGAAAGCTTAGACTGGATATTCCTGCGGGAGTTTATAAAGAATTTTCTTGAGCTAGATAAAATGTAGATGGAGTCCATTTTATTACTCTATGTACATTTGGTTGTCATTTATTTCATTCAAATTGTTGTTGAAGGTTGTCTGTAACTATGTTTCTTATAGTATTTTTCATGAAGGATGGGTACTGTGACAGTTGTAAGTGTCAAAGAAAATTATACTTTATTTAATGGTAATAAGAGGTATGACCTATTTCTGTACTTATGGTTTTATGCCTTAATAATAATATAATAATATCAGCCCATACTTCCCACTGCTGGGCAAAGGCCTTCTCTCACAAATCGAGGTTAGAGAAATTAGGTCATACTCCACCACGCGGACCCAGTGCGGATTGATGGAGGCAGGTTTGTGGCTACCTGCTGTTGGAACTTATCAAGCCGCCTTTAAGGCTTCCAACTCGGCTTAACGACTACCACATTAAGTGGTAACCGGGACCAACGGCTTAACGTGCCTTCCGAAGCTCGGAGACGCTCCAATATGAAAATGCCACAAACGGTCACTCATCTCAGGCCGACCGAGTCGAACGCTGCTTAATCTTGGTGATGGGTAAGAACACCGCGGTCGCACAGCGCTACGAGCGCCTCGATGCCTTAATATCATTGAATTAAATATTAATTTCGTTTGGCACTTAGAACTGTCACTACCCATTTTATCTGAAAAATACTCTAGATGATTTAATGTGAAAATTCATCACAACATGAGACAACGTTTAGGTTTTAGGCCCTTCTTCGCTTTGACTAATTAAACTCGTAACACGTCATCGTTTAATGAAGCGTAGAAAATCGTTTAATGATAGTCCATCGGCATACAGTATTCCATTATTTCACAGAGTTTGGTCATACCGAATAAGATTGGTGAAGTGTAGACATTTCCAATTGGAACGGTGTCCTATACTTCTTAGACTATCTTATTGAAATGATGATTATCATGGTGATGAATAAAACAGTGCCGCTCCTTATTTTCGTGAAATAATTATAAAAAAATAAACGTCGCGACTCCACGCAGTGCAAAAGTTAGTTTACTGTAAAGCCTTACGATGTTAGGTCCTAGTATAGTAGAGGGTGAGTGTATAGCCTTTGTACCGGACACAATGTCAGATTCCGTACTAATACTAGGAATTTTCTATCTTTAATTCTTTATTGTACACACACAGAAAATATTACAAAATAAAAATAATAATAAAATAAAATGTACAAAGGCGAGCTTAACTTAAAATTGAGTTCTCTGACAGCAAACCTTTGAGTGACAGAGACAAAACATTAAAATAAGAATAGAAATGAGTGTACAACACGAAGGGAGTAGTTTTAGATAATAAAATGATAGAATACATATATCCCTATAAATATACTACACACTATACGATAACATAAAATATACTACTTGATATAATACATACGTACATATAACTTACATAGATATTCTTTTCTTGAAAATCTGAGGTGTGGAGCTTTCGCGTAAGGAGTTTGGAAGAGGATTTCACAAGCGCACAGCACGTACAGTGAATAAGCTATGATACCGGCTCGATGTATGCCGAGGAGAACTAAGAAGAAGAGAAGATAAAGAGCGACAGGGTTTTTCCCTGGGAACTAAATACTCAAAGCGTTCTCGAAGATATGCAGGGCATAGGATTGTGAAGCATAGAGAAAAGTAAAGAAAGAATGTGAGTATCCCGACGCTGCCGAATAGGGAGCCACTTCAATTTAGTCCGAATCTGACACATGATCATACTTTCGAAGGCCAAAAATAAAGTTTTACAGACGCTTAAGTTTACTGAGAAGTTCTTCAGTTGCATCAAGAAAACTAACATCAGCATAGTCGAGTAGTGGTAAAAGAAGAGATTGGGCGAGAGTTAATTTAGTTTTAAATGGCAGGAACTTCTGGAGCCATTTGAGAGACTGGAATGAGTAAAAGATTCTCCTGCTTACTTCCGCAATGTGTACATTCCAGGACAGATTGCAGTCTATGTAGACACCCAAGTATTTATCTAACTATATCATCATGCCAGGTCCCTTGTGGGATAGGCAGACAGTACAGAATTCTAACAGGTTCTTTCATTACATACTTTACTGGATTTCCTTCACTCTCACACTTCACTAGGAATTTTCCAAATCAATACAGTTTGTTTGACCTAGAAATCGAATTAAATAATTTTATTTATTAAATTGTGTGTATTAACGTGAATAATATCGCAATACACGGAAATTATTTATCATCACTATGTTATCAGAGGTGCGGGAAAGCCACAGCTTTAATCAACCAATTTATTGGAACTAGGTGATATATTTCTCTTTAATTATTAATTTGTTTTATTGTACTTTTGATTATGGAATAAATAGCTTGATTTTGTTATAAACTTTGTATCATAAAGCGAAGAGAATTAAAACGTATAATACTAAAAATGAACCTGCTTAGACTTTTGATAATATTATATATAATTTTTTATCGTGTCTTTTTCCGGTTTATTGTTTTTTTTATAAGCTTTTATTTAATTTGCAATGTTTGTATGTCTGTCAGTCTTTCTAGTTTAAATATTGTGATGCATTTTTCAAGCACTTGCGAGTATCCGACTGAGCTGGAATTTCACACAAGTATGTAAAATCGGTGAAAATGTAAATGCAATAATATGGTACCGTGGCGCTGGTCTGGCGATGGAGTTGGAAGGAGGCCCCCTCGTATTCAGGCCTGTTAGATTGATACTGACAAGTACTATACAATCAGATAGTGTTTAGGGCCTGATGATAAAGCTGAAAGGTGGTCTAAGGAATGATCGAAACTACTCAATATAACCCGACTGTGTTTGGGCTTGTTGGATTTGTCTTGACGAGTTCTTTAGACCTGGATGGCGTCCAAGGTGTGCTGATGAAACCGGATGGAGGTCAAAGGAACTTCTCAACTAAGGAAGATATCCTTGTTGTGTTCTTGCTATAAAAACTTGTAATGAAAAAGGTGTTTTTAAATAAGAAAAAATTTTGTTTGGGTTCCCGATGTTTCGATTGCTGTACTGCTTAAACCATTGTAGTTTTAAGAAGTCTGTAGTCTCTGAACATGTCCTCAACCGCACCTACCATTACACCAGATTTAATAGACCTCCTCACGAAAGAACACGAATTTCTACTTGTGTAGATCGGACTTACAAAAATAAGAAGTTTCAAGGTAAAATAAAATCCGTAAAATCGTCTTATTTCAAACTATAACATTTATTTAACGTGCACGTTTTGTGTCTGTTTAACAGGAAAGTCTAATTAATAAATAAATAAATATGAACTAATTTACAAGAAGCTCGGTATCTCCTATTAAATTAGTAACCAAATATTTAAACCAAGGCACTTAACATAATTTATAATAACAGAAGGTAACAGTTATCAAGTGATGGAACGGTTCGCTCAAAGTTTTCTCGTCCCGAAGCGAAACGAAACAAATTATATAAATTAACACGTATTCAAATTGCTGAGTGTCGTTGTTGATTCGAAAGGACGTGTCTTAACAGCTGTTGATTTCTGTGCTTATGTTGTTGGACAACAGTAATTATTGTGTGTATTGAATGTTTTCATTTATCAATTAAAGACCTGTCATAGATATGTACTTGGAACTTTAAAATGTTATATTTCGACATGTGGCAGATTTGTCAAAGGGAAGATCTTCCAGCTAGACGGATATTGCGTCTGGCGGGGCCTGCCACTCACCCCGAGAGTTGTTGTCGGGGGCTTGTATATATGTTCCACGTTGTGCGCACTCTAATATCGCGTGCTAGGCATGTATGGTGAATCGTCAGCACCATCTATTGGTAGGCTATCGCAACTATGTAGCGATGTATAGGGCTTGCTACAGACAAAATCGCGAAACCATTTACAGGCATTTTGTATCTAAGAAGCGGAGGTTAGTGTTGCGAATGCAACAATGGTCAAGCGTCACCATAAAGTTCGAATGACAAATGTCTTTAGTGCAACAATTTGAATTTTTGATGCATAATTGCTCTCAACCGACGACTGTATAACCATCTTTTCGAATAATAAAAACCTGTTCAAGAATTATAGGTTATTCCTGATTCCTATAACACCTGAGGAACAAACAGCTAGAGACTTCTTAGACCTATTTTGTAATAGTTACGTCTATGCTGTTCTATTCCTCGCCAAAAATCATTCTTACAAATAGAGGTGAGAATGACTAGGTCATACTTTAACATGCGGACCTAATGTGAATTTGTTAAGGCAGGCTTGTGGTTACTGTTTTTAGAATTTATAATACCTTCCATTACGTTTCCGACTACCTACGCTTAAATACAACTACTGGAATTGGAAACGGGGTCCAACGGCAGTCTTCCAAAACATGGCTGTCACCTAACACCTGTCTGATGTCACTCATCTTAGGCCAGTCAAGTCAAAACGTAATGTCACTAATCGCTAAGAAAATCGCAATTGTAGACGCTACGAGAGCCTTAGAACTGAAAACATTATGAAATTATTTAGTCTCATGCAAATTCCAAAAATGCTCAATTGAATCTATATATTGAATAGATTTCGAGGTTGGTTTATCTTAAATGAGCACATGATCTTATTAGGTCATAGTCAAAACAAACCTTTACATTAACTACAGCACCCCTAAGAGTAAAGACAACAAGGTTGTAGTAATATAGTTCCTCTACCAACACTCTGACAACTAAGTTGTTCGTCTTTAGAGAATCCGCAATTTACTCGCAACAAACTAAACCTTACCTGCTAACATTAAAAGCGCTCCCCCCATAAAACATCCGCGTACACGTCTGAGACGACTCAACCGAGACGGTAAATATTTGAGCAACATTTTAGCGCTGCTCCATAATTCATCGGTTAATTTCACGTTCAGGTAGGGCATTTAAAATGTGCTACGTGCCAACTTCATCATCTGAATTATAGGGGTATTATTTTTTTTACTGTTTTAGGGTTCCGAAGAAAGAAACCTTTTGAATTGATGAATTTCGCTGCTTTTTTTCATATTTCTATATTTTACATATCCCAAAACTAATTCTTGGTATTTGTATAGTGGGTAGTTGTTTCAAGCCGGTTGTTGTGGCGATCTTTGGGGGAGGCCTTTGTCCTGTAGTGGATGACTTTCGGCTAACGACGATGATGATGATGATGAGTTGTTTCAAACGATTAATGATTAATAAAGCTTTGATACCATAGTGTTTGATTGGTTAATCGTTCGCCTTGTGTTCATAAACTCCAGGCTTAAATCTCGTACTTCTGACTTCTAAATCTTGTAGACGAGTATTACATGTTAACCGTAAAAGAAAATACGGTAAAAAATGTGTAACCACACAAACCGATTTACGATTTAGGGCAGTGGTTAAGAGCTTGAGCTGCTCCACCTACTGTGTCGAATAGTCGCGGGTTCGATTCCCGCACGGGACAAATCTTTGTGTGATCCACAATTATTTGTTCCGGTCTGGGTATTTGTTTGTGAATTTTTATGTTTGTAAAGTAAACGCACCCACGACACAGGAATAAATCCTAGTGTGGGGCTAAGTTTTTTAAAAGAACTAAAAAAAAAAGTAACTTTTTTACCAGACTGACCTAGAAGGATGTATATTTATCCTTGCATTTTAAACAATAATTGTGTATTTATACTGCCGCATTAATAACATGCTCACTACCATGGTTTCATCTCGTAACAGATATTATGTCTGTACTAAAGCAGTGATAGGCCAGTTCTCAGGTTCAAACCCATGCACGCACGTCTGTCTTTTCGAAAACATGTGCGTATTAAAAAAATTAACGATCACTTGCTTTAACGGTGAAGGAAAACATCGTCATAATCAAACCTGCATGCCTAAGACTTTCTCGAAGGTGTGTGAAGTTCGCCAACCCACATTGGGCCAGCGTGGTGGACTATGGCCTAAACCCTCTCAGTTTGAGAGGAGGCCCGTTGCCAACAGTGGGACAGTTTCTTAACAGGGCTAATATTATTATACTGTCCTTTTATCATCATCACCATCAACAGCCTAAAGCCGTCCACTATATGACAACGGACTTTTCCGAAGATTGCCATGATAACAAATTAATGCTGTATGCATTCAGATTTTACCAGCATGTTTCTTGATAAAATTTGCACAATCAGACGTTATAACACATACGGAATACTCCTTGGGAACCCAATTCAAACTTGACCTATGTTTTTTTTTCGTTTATTAAAAGGCAGTGTTTTAACGCGGTGTCCGCATCATCCGGCCGTTGGCAGCACTGTAATTAAAAAGATAAGCATTTATAACGCTTTTTTATAGTTTTAGGATGTCGTAATTATGTATACAAGGTTTTGTGAAAGAAATAGTGACTATAACGGAAGAGGAAAGAGAGAGTAAGTGAAGCATTGTTCAAAATAGTATGATAAATAAAATACTGTTATTTTTATGTTCCTCAAATGATGGCAGAGGGTGCGTTGTATATGTATTCGATGACTATATTAGGCTTCATTGTTATAAGAAGCGAGCCTATTGATTATGTTATTATATTTGACAGGCGGCTTGGGAGTTTAAGCCGCTTCACCCACCGGATCGAGTTGTCTCGGGGTTGATTCCCGCACTAGACAAATCTTTGTGTGATCTACTAATATTTGTTTCGGTCAGGGTGTTTGCGTATATATGTATGTGTATTTATATCTATCTTTCTATCTATATCATCACGCCAGATGTCTTGCGGGGTAGGCAGAGAGTACAGAATTACAACAGGTTCTTTCCTTACACACCCCTCTGGCTTCCTCCACTCTCATAGTTCGTCTCATACACGCTCGCCGGTTACGGAGACTCTTGGATTCAAAATCAGGTCCCATAATCATCAAAATTATTTTATCGTATTATTATTCCGTATAGTGGGTCATAATTTCCATTGGAATGAGGACATTAGTACAAACAGTTATTGCTGCGTGTACCACGGTGGCGGCGGGTTTGAGTTACCGTTAGTGCGCGTTATCTGTTATCGTCTGGTTGTTGGTTGTCGGGCGTTATTAGTGTGCCAATAAACGAACAGAGGATGGTGTTCAAGTATATTAGTTTGCAGTAAACATTAATCTTTATCCTAAAATAACAATAAAAACATTAAAGGAACCGTAACCCGACTACGGAATAGATATAACATCCGTTATATTGGTATTGTTCATACAAAATACATACACGGTGTAATTTAAGTCGTCCTGAAGCGAAAGCGAAGCGAAAGCCCAGCTTAATGTATCAAATGCCTACTATTAACTCGTAATAAAAAATGAATACAAAGAACACAGGACTAAATAAAAAATCGAATGAAATCTCATTCATTAAAATCGGATGAGCAGTTTAAGGGCTAAAGTGTAACGTAAATACATACAGGGCTAAAATATAACCCTTCCTTTTGGCTTTGCCGTTATCGAGTAAAAATAAGCGAATATTTGGTGTATACTTACATTCGTGTGGGTTATAGTTTACATATTTATTTAAGTTTATTACGCAGCTACGAGATCACTTCGATATATTCGGTGCTCACGAGGTGTTAGTTTCGAATCCTATATCTAATGGTGTTTTACATATTTCTTTAAAAACTTCTCATAAATTATATGTTCTTTATAAAAAAGGTTGCCGCATAGGAATTAACCTGTATCGTGGATGCATTTACAAATATGAAATACACATATACAATGCGAAAATGGAAGGATGTAGGTACCGGGGAAGACCTAGACTATCTTACCATGACCAAATAGACCAAGTCTTATCTGAAGGACAAGTCAAGAGTCTCCGTAACCGGCGAGCGTGTATGAGACGAACTATGAGAGTGGAGGAAGCCAGAGGGGTGTGTAAGGAAAGAACCTGTTGTAATTCTGTACTCTCTGCCTACCCCGCAAGGGATCTGGCGTGAGGTTATAGATAGATAGATAGATAGAATAAAATGTGATCTTTATATTGAAATAATCTCAATCATCACCATAGCACTCCCTCGTTGGTTATAGAGTATTTTATTATATTTGACCCCATACTATCTAAATCCTAGCTAAGATAAGGGTGTGCCTGTATTATAGAAAATTGTCCGTCGCAATCCGAAGTCCGAAATTGTAAACAGTGTAATGGCCGTCGGTTCCCTGCCTATTACGTTAGAACATAAAGAACATCCTTGGCGATATGTGGGTGTACACAGTGTTCCTGAATGGAATCTGAATCAGAATCAGAATATTTTTTATTCATGTAAACCATTACAGTATTTATGAATCGTCAGAATAGTAACAAAGACTCTACTGCCACTTCGGAATGTCATTCCTGTGGAGAATAAGGGCAACTCCAAGGTTACTCTTTTAAAATAGTATTTTTAAATTTTTTTCCATTTCCATTTTATTGTGGGGTAAGGGTATTTTTATTTTTTATGTAGTATCAGGTGAGTCTAAATTAAATTAACCAAGTTATACTTTTCATGAGAATGGCTACATGGTTCTCTTATTTACAGCTAAAGAAATGAGAAAGAAAAATGACCAATTTTATTGAACTACTAAAAGGAAGAGAGGGGATAATAAATAATAATAGCTGAGCATGTTATCGACATTCTGGTGGAGCTGGAACAGCACCTATCCAAGCATTTTTATCTTTTAAATAATCATATAGAACATAATAAGCTCGTTTGCAGAGCGTACGTTTGATACAGGATTTGAATTTATTTTGACTAAATTGAGTGACGTCAAGTGGGATTTTATTATAAAATCGAACATAGTAGATGAATAAAAGACGTGTGAATTTTAGACAGACGAAATTGCGGTTGTACTAATTTAGCCTAGCTCATTATATAAATCTATTTTTTTTTCTTATGTACATTATGTTTTCATAAATATACTGACATGGGATCGTCATAATATTGGCTTCTTTAAACAATTCTCTGAGAGAATCGCGACTACCTAAGTTATACCTAAGTAAAACTTAGGTAGTCGCGATTTTTATCTTACAAAAAAGGGCTATTAGGACCATCCCTAATAGCCCTTTTTTGTAAGATAAAAATCGAATCACTATCAGCTGCCCTACCCCACAACAATATACCGTAAGACATAACACTGTGAAAGTAACTGAAGTAGACCATCCGCGCGGTGTCCACATTAGTAAGCTGTCTGATCTTTCTTACGGCATAAGAACTGAGTCGTTTACCTAAAGTCTTAATACGAGGGCCCTATTGCAACTTAGAGTCAAGCGTAATCCCTAAGAAAAATGTATCATTTATAAACTCAAGTTTCTCGTTATTTAGTTTAATATCACGTAGTACTTTTTAAATGTATACGGTTTTCATTTGGTAAAGAAAACCGTATACATTTAGTTTTCTTGTTATTAAGCACTAAATTGTTGCATGTGAACCAATTATGTACTTGAAGAATAGCGTTATTTACCTCGTCTAAGTTATTTACATGTCTACCTTATTTAAAGATCAAAGAGGTATCATCAGCAAACAACACTACCTTCGCCCCCTTAACTGCTTGAGGCAGGGAAGCAAGACGTGAAAATGGTTAATATATTAGCGGCAGACCGCGACTTCGTCTACATATATATCTTCATAAATTTAATTTTTTCATAAAAAAGCAGTCTATGTGTTATTCTGACGTCTAAACTACATTAATATACAGTTTCAACCAAATCCGTTCAGTAGTTTTACCTTAAAAGAGTAAGAAACATTCATACAGATATCTAGACTTTCGCGTTTATAATATAAGTAGAATTTATTTTTAAATGGACAGCATGACTTATTAGTCATATATATCAACGAAATCAGCATCAGCAAAGCGCATCGCTTTGTGATCACGAGGTCCTGGGTTCAAATCGTAGGTCGGACAAGTGTAGTTTTTCTAGCGACAACTTCCCAGTACGAGTCCGGAGTATGGAATTGTGCCCGGTATATAGCAATTAACTCGCCCTCTATTACATGGGACCTAACACCTAACATCGGCGAAACGTGGGTGTACTCAGTACACCTCTGCCACCCCCGCTTGGGGAATATAGGCGTGACGGTGTCAGACTGTACTGTCCTACTGCTGGGCAAATTCCCTCACAAATCGTCGTAAGAAATATTAGGACATACTCCACCGAGCAGACTCAATGCGGATAGGTGGAGGCAGGTTTGTGGCCAACTGCCACTGGATCTTATCAAAGACTAAAGACTTAGAACTCGGCTTAACGACTACCACATCTCTTGGTAAGCAGGACCAACAGCTTAACGTGCCTTTCATATTCGAGCGTCTCCACTCTTGCCACAAACGTTAACCGATCTCAGGCTGACCGATACGAACGCTGCTGAACTTTGGCGATCGTTAAGAATACCGCGGTCGCACAGCGCTACGCTACGAGAGCCTCAAATAACGAATTGTGTGTATAAAACCAGATACTCTAAAGAATACTAACTAAAACACAGGTTTCTAAAGATAGCAGATAATTGTACCCATTGAATTTCCAAAGTCGTTATCCTAAGGGTGTTGTAATACGGAAATATTCCGAAATAGCCGGCCCCGGAACGGATCGATCCGGTCGTCGCCGAGTCGGTATTGGTTATTAATACGCTATTATCCGGCGGCGAGGAACCGGCGCCGGGACGGGGCCGGGACGATATTTGAGAGTACCTTGTGTTTTGTTGTCATGATAGATACTTGTAGTACCTATTAATACAGGAGTGAGTATAAATAATATTAGCCCTGTTAAGAAACTATCCTACCGTTGGGCACGGGCCTCCTCTCAATCTAAGAGGGTTTAGGCCATAGTCCACCACGCTGGCCCAGTGCGGTTTGGCAAACATCACACACCTTCGAGAAACTCTTAGGTATGCAGGTTTCCTCACGATGTTTTCTTCACCGTTAAAGCAAGTGGTAGTTAATTTTAAGGAGGTGCGTGCCTAGATTTGAACTCGAGACCTCAGTCTTTGCAGTCCAACGGTCTAACTACTAGGCTATCACTACTCTTGAGAGAAGTGAGTATAATATAATTTTTTTTTATATCAATATCATCCTGGAAGGGCTAGTCGGAAACGTTTAATGATCTTAAGTATATCACGTTATCATCATTATGATTTCCGCTTATACTTGTCCACTGCTAAATATAGGCCTTCTCAATCGCTTTCCAGAGCATCCGGTCCGATACCACCTGCGTCCAACGACTTGCTGCGATCTTCACAAGATCGTCAGTCCATCTGGCAGGCGGCCTCGACGAACTGTGGCAAAGGTAATATGTATAGGTATACCCATATTTCTCTGACGATGCGAGAAGGGCTATTGCTCTTATCATCATCATCATCATCAGCCCGCGTCAGTCCACTCTGTTTGACATAGGCCTCTCCTACTGCTTTCAACCGGGCATAATTAACTGACGGACGGCTTTTTTCTATATATTTGTATTATGCTAACGTGATGAGCCAGTCATTCAACTAGATAAACAGTCAAAAAATTATTTATTAATTAAAAATACCTTTTTGAAACAAGATTTTATAGAAAAAAGAAACACAACGATATCAAAGTCAAAATATTTTATTTGTATAAATCAACAAGAGGGCTTATAAAGTAAGCGCTCTTGTTGAATTATATTAAAAATTATTACATTTTTTACTACCACCGGATCGGAACGCGGCCTCACACTGAGAAGATCCGGCGATAAACTAAAGCGGGCTAGTCTTTTAACTTAATTAAACTGGCTTTTCTGCTTATCATACTTTTTTACAATATTGTATTTTAATGACAATGTGTTTTACAATAATGTATTTGGGAGTTGCCGCATAAGGAGCTGCTCAAACCGAATCAGTTTGTTCATCGATATATTTTGAAATATTATAATATCCTGTAACCCCATCTTCATCATCCCCTGGATAAACATCCGGGTCTAAAGTACTCGTCGAGACCAATCCAACGAGCCCAAACACTGCGGGGTTATGTTGAGTAGTTGGATGCTTCTATTGGCTACTTTTCGGCTTCATCATCAGACCCTGAACACTATCTGGTTGTATGAGCACGTGGGCACTACGTTGTATAGTTAACGTGTTCCTATGGCTACCTTCCCACTCCATCATCAGACTAGCTCCATGATACGATATTATTGTCACTGAACTTATATACACGTATGCCAAATTTCAGCTCAATTGGATTCCCGCAAGTTCTTGAAAAATGGTCACGAGATTTAAACCGGAATGACAGACACACATACGAATATCGCAAGTTAA
Source organism: Phalera bucephala (assembly GCA_905147815.2). Classification (NCBI taxonomy): domain Eukaryota; kingdom Metazoa; phylum Arthropoda; class Insecta; order Lepidoptera; family Notodontidae; genus Phalera; species Phalera bucephala. The sequence continues at coordinate 30,914,268 of LR990609.1, forward strand.
ATAAAAGCTTGTAAACACTACACAAAGGTAAATAAAAAAGCTATAATAAGTGTATTTTTTTTCCAATCTATTAATAAAATATCTAAGAATTAATTAAATACATCCTTTGACGTGTACGTGCTATCCAATATACGCAGAGAATAATATAACTTTACAAAATAACTATAATTCATTGCGTTCTTAGAAATACTGACTCGCAATTTATTAAATATTGTACAAGTGTATTTGTATTTTACCTTAGTTTATTATTTCTGCAGAACAAAAGGTCGTTGCTAGTCGTGACTAAAATAAAGATACTCTGTCATATGAAAACTTAATATTTTCATGATCATATTATGCCTAAATGGATAAATATCTATTTGTTTTGCCTCACATTAAAATAATCCCCAATTACCTCACAAAACAAAGAACTTCTTTATTAATTATTTCATTCAATTGATGAAGATATATATATATATATATATATATATATATATATATATATATATATATATATATATCTATATATATAGGAAAACATCAGTCGATGTTCACAATAAGTGAAAAATTTCGGCTTAGCTGCTCCGCGATGCGTCCGACCGCTCGACCCGTTGCAGCAGTCGATAACTAGGCAGCGCCGTCCGCCATCTTACATCGACTATCTATCATCGGTCAATCGCCATCTGACAACTAAAATCTGTCACGCATCACAACTACAGTCCAACTACAGTCCCAAAAAGATATATGGGCCCGCGGCGAAAATCGGAACCAACGCTGTAATCAAGTGAAACTTCACTTCATGACAGTTGCCGAAATTTACCCAAGTTCTTCTTTGTTAATTAGTAACTAATACTACCGAAATACTCCCGTGTGTAATAGACGTACCGGCGGCCGTTATAAATCTTTAATTTTTGATGTCATGCAAGTAAAGTTGGCTGTGTCTTAAAATATGAATTCTTATAATGACCACACCTGAAAGGAGAAAATTTTTACTAAATGATAACCCTAACGCCCCCATGTCCATGTCATCCACGGATAAACATATCCTTGTGGCACTATAAACTCACTCAAGCAAGTGTTAAAAGCATATAGCATGTCTATAGACAAGATAACAAATTCTAATAGCTTGACATTCCATTAACTGTAAACACCGTCACGCCTATTTTACCCAAGCAGGGGTAGCAGAGGTGTACTGAGTATACCCATTCTTCGCCAAAGATGTTACCTTCATTAACTGTGATCTTCAATAATAGGATACAACTTATATTTTTCCGTTATAATTGTCTTTTACTTTTAGGGTACTAAGCCTGCCACTCATTCCCACCATTGTAACTCCTGTAAGCCAGCATCCACAATAGTCTCCTTAAATGACACCAAGGTTTGAACCTTGGGGTGTCCCGGGAAACACTTTAACTGTCTTGGGACCCGCAACAAATTTAATTAGAAAGAAAAACAGGAGGAGTAGGAAAAATAAAAATTCCACTTCCCTCCTTTGCAAAGCGGCAGACACAACAAATAAAATAATTGGCAGATCAGCCATAGAAAAGGAGACTACAACTAGGATAAGCCCAGTTGTAAAACACCACGGTCACGAAAAATGATTACTTTTAGGGTAGTAAAATTATCCTTAATCTACGACATAAGTTATGTGGAAGACACGCATGGTCAGTTCAAAATAATTAAACCCCAATAACAGTTTGCTTGATTTATAATTCAAACCCAGAACCTCGTGATCGACTACTGCAATATGAAAAATACATCCCTTACGAATTAAATACCATTAAACACAACCACCAAAACTTAGAACCGAAATATGCATCAACAATTTTAAACATATCACTCCTGCCCTTACAAGTCAAAATATTTTTAACTCATGCAAACCATTATAATATTTATCATAATCATCATAAAAGTAACAAAGACCCCCAACGTTAAGTCTACGCAGGATGATTTTGGGTGCAAAATCTCCGCTTCCACGCTTATGCCGGACTATAAATAAATACAATAACGTTATCGATTTGCATGCGGACTCTGTGGCTAGTTTCCGTAGGGCTTTACTGCCGCTTATTCCGAACACAATGTCGGTTTGATTTATACTTTTAATATCAATCAATTTGTTGTTATACTTTTTCTGAATATAACATTTATATGAGCATTAATCATTAATACCACAGTCACGCTCTAATTTACAAAACTTTATAGAATGTGGTAACTACCTGTAATAGACATACTCATTTAATATTGAAGAATCATGTAGTTATATTGTAAGAGTTAGTGTGTAAGGTGTTGGTGGATAAATAAAAAAAAGACTTTACTACAACTTCAAAATGTTTCCCCTCATGATAAATTGGCACCTCCTTAAATACGAATAGAACATCCGAAATCCGACTATGACGAAATAAGCCGTGACTCATCTCAAGAGCAAGTCAAGAGTCTCCGTAACCGTCGAGAGTGTATGTCGTGTGAGACAAACTATCAGAGTGGAGGAAGCCAGAGAAGTCTGTAAGGAAAGAACCTGTTGAAACTTTGTTCTCTCTGTAGGCAGATCGTAAGTTATAGAGCAGTCCTCTTTCCTTTGAGATAAGACATTGCTTATTTCGTCATGGTCGGATTTCGGATGTTTTTTTTCGTATTTAAAGATATGCTATACCATATAAACTCATCAGATCCCTTGTGGGCTAGAATCTGGCATATTTGAATAGATAGATAGGCATCCAAAATTCGTCAACCGAAAGCGAGAGGCTCCTGAGGGCGTAAATAGTGCGGCGCTGCCCGCCCTGGGACGGCGATAAACTGAGTGTCGCAATGCGGGGCTCTCCGGGACGCGGGACGTGGGACAAAGGTCTCGGTCATTGTGGAGAGGGGACAGTAGACAGACTACGGGTTTGTCGTTTTGATTTCTGTTAAGTACAACGAGCGTTGTAAGAAAAAAAAGTGTTCTTTGAGTTAACTATGTTTTTTTAAATTCCACACATGTTTCACAATTGTTTTATAAATTTGGAATGAAATTATTAATGCGATTTAATCTGTATTTAGTTACAATGATACATGAAAAATGTCTTAAAAAAGGAGCTGCCACCCCCCCTTGGGAATTAAAGGCGTAACGGTGTTAAAAAGGCATATGCTAAATTTTAAAAGCTAACTAACTAGGCCTTTCGGATCTTTATCTACACTAAGTCAGAATTTAGAATATATGGGTTAACGCACCCCAGAAAAGAACAAAATGTAAGTCGAAACTATGTGTCATATAAAATGATTCCGGAAAATGTGTTGATGACGGCTAGATCTCACTAGAATTAGAGAGTAGGGCTAGAGCGTAGACCGCTTCGCTCACTAAATCAAATAGCTACGGGTTAGATCATTCGCACGGGACAAAATATTACCGACTTACAAAAATTTGTTTACGTATAAGTGTTTCAGTCTGTCCCGACGACCTCAAAAAGGTCACTGGGACAGACTGGATGCGGAAGGCGGAGGACCGTGTGCAATGGCGCGTGTTAGGAGAGGCCTATGTCCAGCAGTTGACTGCGATAGGCTGATTGATTGATTGATTGATATGTGTTTCTGCATGTGACAGTCATATTTGTAAATGTGGATGCATCCAATATACAAGGTGTAACCTAATAAACGCAAGACCTGAAAGTAGTTCTAAATCGATTACTGAATTGATTCCAACAATTTTTATAGTATCTTATTTATTTACTTAAAGTTACAAAAATTCTATTACTCCTTTTGTGCGCTGTAATAAACTAAATTTATTCTTGACTCAAAGCAATACGGAGATTTCAAATGCATTTCTAGAACGTATTTCTCAATACGAACACATACACTTACAAGTTTGATTGTTAATTGGGGTATAAAATTGCTTTAAAAGGGGTTAAAAAAATTAAATTCGGAAATTTGGTTTTCGTATTGTATTTGTGAAGCGATGATCTAATCGGGCAGTCTGAGGTCTTGCGTTATTACGATACAGCTTGTATAAGGATAATTCCTAATGTGAAACAATGCTCGTATTAAAAATACGTTCGCCATTACCACTTTAAGTCTAAAATAGGCTAATACTTTATACGTAAACTCTTCATCTGTTAGCAGACTACAAAGATTGTGCAGGCAGCAAGTTGATCTAATTTAAGCTGGGTTGCGACCGGCGAGATATTATTGCCATTTAACTCTCGCCGATGCTTCACGGTTATCTATAGCCACGGTATAGCTGTGGCCGCAAGCTATTCATGCGATTCCCATTTTTATTGCCTTAACTATGGGCTCTGAGTTGCGGCAAACGGCAATTCAGCGCTATTATGTGCACTTAGCTTAAATAATTGTGATCTTTCAAGAAAGTATTGGCTTTCGTTATTGTGCCTGTGATTTACGTGTATTTAGTGAGGTGAGCTGTGCATTATCTTATTGTTGAGTATCGATGAAGAAGAATATCAGTGTTATAGAATAATCACAGACAATTTAGTATTTATGCAATATTCTTGGTTATGATTAATTGTAGGATAAATAATATTAAACTTAGAAGTGGTAAATGTGGTGACAAGGATGATAGCATAAATATCTTGACGTGGCCTAGTACAGCGACGGACTTCCACATACCAATTACGAAGGCGTTTTAAAGGCAATTGGAAATACGCGTTTTATAAAAACAAATAAAAAATAAACACCGTCACGCCTATATTCCCCAAGCGGGGTTGGCAGAGGTATACTGAGTACACCCATATATATCGTTCGCCGGGGGCGAGCCTATTGCTATATACCGGGCACAATTCCAGACACCGCTCTCATACTAGGAAGTTTTCGTTAGTGAAACTATATTTGTCCGACCTATGATTTGAATCCAAGACCTTATGATCACAAAACGATGCGCTTTGCTACTAGACTAGACCCATGAAAAATAGGTGATGATTAATCTTGCCTTAAATAGCTTAAGTACAAAATGATCAGGCCGAAACTGACCATGATACCTATAACGTTGGTAGAGGAAGAAGAGGCGGTATTATAATACTTATGCGAACAAAACATCGTGAATAATAAAAGCTATATGTCCGGAAGAACAGAGCAAAATCAAAAGACCTTAATTATGTACCCGAAGAGTAGGAGCCACGTTACTTAAGAACCAAAAATACTTAGGCTAAATAAGGACATCTCTTTATTTCTACACGGTAAGAAAGAATCGGACGGAAGCAGTATTACGTTTACATTTTTACAATGTGGCAGTATTAAAGTATAAAATAAAAACAAATAATATCGGTATTTACAACCATACAGACTAAAAGGTTGGTAAAGACTTAAATTACTTTAATCTATTCCTATTACCCCGAATTCCAACAAAAACGTACCGAACTAAAATGCTAATCCCAAATTTCCGTCACTCTGTTCTCGAAAACAAATTAAAATCCTCATAAAGTTTAATCTCGAAGTAATGTAAGTTATTATTGGGGGGTCGTTGAACAAGGCCGAGCAATCGAGAATCAGAGAACTTAGCATAATCAGATTGACTTTAGCTTACCGCTATCGAGTTGCCACGCCATCCTTTTCAAACTACAAATTTTCTAAATAAAGATGAACGTGACAACAAGCTTTCTCGACAACGTTACGATAACGTCAAATGGTTCATGCCCTCAATTCGGTTGACAAGTTCAACTCGAGGAAACAATCGTTTTAAACATCTCAACTTGGGAGACGGCCCTTTGTCTCGGCTAATAGACTTTCAACTTTGCGACGTTGTAATTAGAGTAACTTCTTGATTAGAGTAAACAACCTTTGAATGTACTTTTGGATAATTAATAATTAAGTTTACACGTGATTATTATTTTGAGGAATACAGATGATTTTGGAACATGGTTTTCTGTATTCCGAGCATAGACATGCAGAATTTAAAGTCTCTAATAGTATTACTTACCTACCTACTGAGAGAAATACAAGTCGATTTCTGGGGTGAGATGTTACTAAACAGGTCAGTTTTATTCGACTTTATATTACAAATAATGTTTAGAATCAGTATCAAAAAATTCCCAGTATCTGTCCGGAGTCTGCAGTTGTGCCCGACATATGGCAATAGTCTCGCCCCCTATAACATGGGACCTAACATCGTCGGCGAAAAGTGGGTATACGCAGTGTATCTTTGCCACCCCCGCTTAGGGAATATAGGCGTGACGGTGTTTAAAATTAGTTCTCTTGAGTAGCACAAATGTAGTTACTGTATACACCGAAATATTTCTGATAATGTTAATTCTTAATGTAACTGTGGGCGCCCTAGTTGGCATTATACCGGTCTGTCACACAGAATATTTTATTAGAAAAATCTAGATAGCTCTTTTTCGACCTAGTATTTTAACCCATGACCTCCTGATCCCTTTAAGATACCGACTTAAAATTAATTGTATGAATGTATGTACCCAGACTTCAACTTCATTCAGGTAGAACTGAAAAAAGCAAACAATAATTTACGTTGATAACGAAGTAAACATAAAAAGAAAACATAGCCGTTTATTAAACGTGTAATACACAAAGAAAATACACTTGGTAACATTTTGTTGAGACAAAGACGACTTTTAGTGAAGTTTTTTTTAGTTTCGCAATAAATAATGTTAGAAATTTAGACTAAACTGAATTATTCTTTGTCTATTTTTGTGAAAGGGTACTTACTTAGATTTGAAAAGCCTATAAATAACAGAAGATTTATACAGCAAAAAGTGAATAGTATGTGTAGAATTTTAAGTTGTTTTGTTTTATATATAGTAATCTACAATGAGATGTATTGCTGAGTAACTTAAATGAATATGTTATGATGTTTCATTCCCTGATTCCAATTTAAGTCCTCTGTTTACTTAAAGCTAAATGTTATCCCATCACATACATCAATAGAAAGAAGTGGTACTATTCCACCATTACATAATTAGTGATGTTGGGATGACGTGGGAACTATGTATATGTATTATTAAATATTCTTAGCACCTCCTCTAGTCACTAACTAAAGGCCTCTCAAAGCAGGTTCAAGTTAAACTTAAGAGCAATGAAGAGAAACATACTTGGAATTTAAAGGTCGAATCAGAAACGAAGAGATCGGCAGGAAAATCAAAATCACCGGTATAGTGCTCAGACATACTTAAGCGGTAGTAGGCGGGGCACATTGTTTATAGAATAAATGGCAGTTGGGGTAGAAGGTTTAAGTGGCAACCTCGTACCAAGAGCATCAAGCACCTCACAAGGCGAAACGATTCGGAACCAGGTGGTAAAGATGGTGGGTAAAACCTGGATATCTACATCACAAACTCGGTTATAAATCCTGCAGTTGATATCTTTTTTCTAATGATGATTACAGTATAAGCTACGATTGATTGAATCTCATCCGAAACTTATTACGTGAATCGAAATTTATTCGCACGAATTAGCAGTAATAGCCAAAATTAGAGATTAAGAAGATTAGGTCACCTAATTTAAGCACATTCTTATCACACCCAATAATGACACAGTGACCTACTCTCATAACCTTACCTACAACAAAAATGGAACAATAACTTACTATCACGCAGACAAAGCAACTCCGTCTCGTGTATCAAAGGAGATGATCGGGCACGGCGCTGCTCCGCAAGACAATACCTAGCCTTAACACAAAGGAATCAGATTGCTCCACCCAATGTCTTAACTAACATGAACTTATTTCTTAGAACAACTCCATTTCTGAGTATAAAAGGATCACTGATCCGTTACGCCAACAAAACTTGTAATGTATTTCGTAATTATTTAAGAGAAACAGATCATTAAGTATCTTGGTAGGTTGTCAGTAGACAGTGAAATACGAGTATTATTTTGACATCCCAGATCCTAATTAAACGTAGAACCAACGTGTCAGGACGAATCCGACAGTATTAAACGAACAAAGAGCAACGGAATCGTCCAATTCCAGGGATTGAATTCCATTAATGCCTCCATAGGTAGGATCGATAAGCGGAATCCCGAGGGTAAAAAACGCGACATTACCGATCGAGCCGAGTTTTTTCTGGGCTGGTTTTTTTTGCAAAGTTTAGATTCCAGGATAATTCATTTAATGGAGGTGGTTGTGGAGGATATTGGATAGGAATATGTAGGAAAACTGTTTATGTTTTTTAATATTATATTCTAAAAAAGTTGCTCTGTGGAATTCGTATAATATAACTTGGTAGTTATGGCTAATAATAAGTATGAAAGAGATGTAGTCTTTCATCCAAAGTGGCATAATTTTTAAATGAAGCTTTTCGTCATTACACATTATTTTCGCTGAGCCAGTAGTAGGTACGTATAAGATAGCAGAAGAAAAAAAATATTAGGAGATATCACTACACATTATAAAACATAGACCCCCAGCCGCATCTGTCTGCACGCGATAAACTTAATAACTACCGAACGAATTTTCATACGGTGTTCACCGATGGATGAAGTGATTCAAGAGGAAGGTTTCTACTCGTCGTCGTCGTCGGTCGTCATTATACTTATAAAAGTATAATGAACGCGTGCGAAGTCGGGGCGGGTTGCTAGTTTAAAATTGGAAGATGCCGGGAGAGATCTTGTCTACTTACTTAACAATTATCGAATCGGTCCGATGGTATAATCAAGTTTTCGGTAAGTGAGTAACCGGTGAGCATGTATGACACAAACTTTAAGCGTAGAAGAAGACTGTGGTGGCAGCTTGTTGGAACGCTGTACTCTGCCTACCCTACAAGGCCCGATTTATATATATTCTTTTATCTTGTTTTTTATTTAAGGGCTTTTCGGTCCACATTGACCATGCCAGCCCTATCATAACCTAATCATACAGTACATTACACTAAATCTTATCTATTAATTCATACGTATATTGGGCTGCATTAGAAAGGGGCTCAGACAAAATACTCTGAAACACACCGACTTCTATCAAATTAATTTGTAACATATTCATGAGCGCCTCTCTCTCAGCTTTGTCCTAGCACATTCCACCAACACGTGATGTACGACCTCCACAGTGCCGCACTCCGTACAATTTGGGCTGGAGCTTCGCCCCATAAGATGATGAAACTTGTTGAGTAGAAAGTGCCCGGAACGAAGTCTATGGCCTATTACAACAATGCTCCTGTTGAGATTAGTATTGGCAAACCAGGGTATACGAGGAGGTTCACTTTGGATAGTCTTATACGAGTACCAAATCCCTTTTTCGAGTGACCTTTTATCGAAGTATTCTTTCCAATTCCTGTGACAAATCTTTTTATACTTAGGTAACATTTCTGAAAAACAAGGTTTAATATTCATTTTAACACCATCCGAAGTAGACCTCCCCGCTAACCGATCCGCCTCCTCATTTCCCACTAACCCTATGTGACGGAACCCATTGCAATATAAGTTTAATGTTATTCGTCGCGAAAAGGAGAATTATAATCAAAATAGAATAAGCTATCGGTGTACCTCTGCAGCCAGAGGTGCACCAAGCTATATGCTAGAGAGCACTTTTGCTATCAACAAAAACAACGAATTTATCCCTACACAAGTTCTGTAAATATTTTAGAGCTTCGGATATTGCAACGAGTTCCGCAGTCATTACACATAAGTTAAAATTAGACAATTTAAAGAGACCGCTAACTTTATGTCTAGTATCATAAAACGCAGCTCCGAGACTACCATTTTTTTGGAACCACCAATTCAATTCCTCCAGTTCAATGTTTTTTAATACATTAGTATCATATGATTTTTTAACCCATATTAAAATTATGTAATTGGTCTCGTATAACATTATCTATATTTATGTTTGATACCCAAGTATCCGGACTAAATATTTCCAATGGGTAACTAGCTGATACTATTTCTCCTTTGGTACTAGTGTATATTGTCGCTAATAGTGGTATTTTCTTATTTCACCAGTAGCTATTAGTAGTGTTATTGGTTAAACTATCAAGAAGATCCATTGTTGTATTGTTTCAGAAGGATGGAGCTTTAAACAATTTTTATATCCAAGATATTTTCTCCTCAAAGGCAGATTAGGAATGCACAATTCAGATTCTATAACATGTATAGGAGTAGTTCGTATAAAACCTCCCAGTACTGTGATAGCTTGGTTTTAAACCTTGTCTTATTTAGTCAAATGCGTTGTTGCGCTATTATCATACAAGAAGCTGCCGTAATCAGTCCTACTTCTGATTAGCTGCTAAAACTTTAAGTAAGTTTTAAAATCTTTGTGTTATCTCCCATGTTTCATTTATGTGCTTTCCCCAGCGTAAGGATCTATCCAGCCACATGTCTAAATACTTAATATGCTCTTCTAATTTTACCGATGATCCCTTTATATTTAAATCTATTTTTTTGTCTTTTAGGACCCCTGCTAAATATACAAAATATTGTAAAAACAGCATTTATTGCATTTTGTGTCTCTGAAACAATATCATTGATTCTAATTTCGCTACAATATAGAACAAAGTCTTCAGCATATTGTGATACTATAACATTTGATATACCCTGACAAATTTTGTGAGTAACTATATTAAAAATTAAAGGCGATAATGGATCACCTTTTGCAATGCTTTTTCCGGTCCATCTAACTAAGTAACTGCTATCCGTGTTGTATCCTACTCTAGCTTTAAGGTGTCTTTCTTTTAGAAACTCCCATATATACTTACAAATTTTCTTCCCAGCATTAATATTATCTAGACTACGGACAACATTATCTATTAAAACATTATTATATGCACTTTCTATGTCTAGAAAGCAAGCTAACGTAGGAACATTTTTAGAAAATCCTATTTGTATGTGAGAAACTAAGCAAACTAGGCAATCCAAACACGACTGAGACCGTCTGAACTCAACAATATTTAATAAAAATATTTTATATCGTTCTGTATACCATTCAAGTCTTTTGCATAATAATGTGTGAAAGGTTTTACATATGTAAGATTTGAGAGAAATTGGTCTTAATTTTATAGAGGATAGCTGTTTCCCGCGGCTTCGCACGCGTTTATTTTGTAATTTGACATAGCTAGGTAGGAATTTTTGGGATTGCATTATTCCAAGACTTAAGAGACACCTTCATATTAAGTTTCTTTTAAATCCGTTCAGCCGTGTTAATATGTAGAAATAAAAACAACTATCCCCTATGGATCCTGCATTTCCCGAGCTCAAAAGTAGTCTTAAACAATCTCTGAGAAATCCTCCATATTCCAGTGATAGTGTATTTAATCAGTTGCCCCGTTCTGGAAATTAACACGGACAAACATATTTTTTATTTCGCCCGTATGCGCATAAAATATATTCTTTATTTCAAAACCACAAATCCCAAATGAATATTCCCGTGCGTTGTGCGGGGATCGTACCTGCGACTATTTGACAAAGTAAGTTAAGCGGTCTACCTTTTTTCTCTTAAATCAAGTCTTCTATGTTTTGCAAAATTATTTATACAGTCAACTTAAATATTACTAAATTTTCGTTGTAGAACAATTTCAGCATGAGCCAATGCTTCCAGTCATCTGTGAAGAGGAAGAGGGAAATCGAAAGATGATTGAGATGATTAATATCTTCGGGCATCTTCATGCAGGCCGGTAAAAACCCACCAAATGCATATAGGTGTGATTTTATATACCACTTGGATGGATAATATCGGCATGATAGAGTGCGCAAATAAAGTTACCTATTTCCAATTATTATTTCACGACTTAAGATACTTTAATACTATCTAATAATCTATATCATCATGTCAGATCCCTTGCGGGGTAGGCAGAGGGTGCAGAGTTCCAACAGGTTCATTCCTTACAGACCTTTCTGTCTCTTTCCACTTTCATAGTTCGTCTTATACACGCTCGCTGTTTATGGAGACTCTTGACTTGCTCTTCGGATAAGACATGGTCTATTCATAATAAGATAGTCTAGTCCCTGATATCTTTGATCTGTTCTAGGTACACTAACATCAGAAAGCGGCGTGTAAATATGTATATTTCTTGTCTGCTACCGTTTTTTTTATTAATCTTTGCTGTTGTTATATATAATTATAAATATTGTATATAATTTGTGAAACTATAAATAGTTGTTGTTTTACGTATTTCCACTTTCGCATCGTATACCTGTGTGGATTTTTTGAAAGTTTCTTTATAATCTGTTCAGCCGCTTTAGTATGAAGAAATAATAATAGATAACGGCGAGCGTGTCTGAGACAAACTATGAGAGTGGAGGAAGCCGGAGAGGTATGTAAGGAAAGAACCTGTTGGAACTCTGTACTCTTTGCCTACCCCGAAAGGGATCTGGTGTGATGATATAGATAGATAGATAGAAATAATAGATATTCCACAGAAGTATGTTTCGAGCTAAAAAGTGTTTTGTTTTATTTAACTATGTAAGACACTTTCATATCAAGTTTCAATTTAATTTGTCTAACGATTTTAATATGAAGACCTAACAGGGAGACTAACTATTCCGGTTGAACCACATAGTAAATATATATTTTATACTTTGTCAACTTCCACCAGACTTATTTCCCTATAGATTAACTCTATCACGGGGTTCAGTCTTAGCCCCGCTTAGCCCACACAGGTGGTCTTTGTAAAATATAAACTAAACTATAGCGCGATCCTATTCAATATACAACACTAACGCCGTCTCATAAAAAAAACGTAAACAATATCTTGCTTTTCAAGAAGGATTATCAGTTCATCTATTTATTTTTAAATTATCGATAAAATATTTCTGAAGTAAATCTTCTCTACCTATCCTGTCAAAGATTATAATCTAGCTTAATAGTATCTAACGGTACATTGCCAGCTAAGTATGTAGCAAAGTGTTGTCACTACATTTTGTGTTAGTCTTCTCGTAAGATATTAATCGTCGTTACAGTTTCGTATCCAGCCCATTCATCGTTAGAGTTCTCTCCAGAAGAAACAATCCTGAATGCATCATCGGTTCATGCACAAAACCATGTTTGAGTGCTTAAATCAAATATGTATGAACAATTTCAAGTGAGTACTTTTAACCACTGGAAAGTTTTTCGTAAGAAGACGAACTGTTACGTCGTAACATAGTTTTAAAAATATAAAATAAAAATAAAAAATCGTTACACACAAACAAACAAAATAACTAGTTGTTACATCGAATGGAAACCGCGCGCCTTAACTAGTGATAGCATCATAATGACCATATAAGGTATTCGTTGGCACCGGAAATCAAATTCCTTCTAGAACACCTAATAAGAAACGCCCACAACATAGAAGGATCTAGAAATAATACAATAGCGAACAACGGGACAATGATCCTATCTCACTCGGTTCGGTTATTGCTAACTTAGTCCCACAAGAATTTTATAAAAAACAGACAATAGTTTAGGGCGTGCCTTGCTTCGGTTGAGCCGTTCTTTCTATATCTCTGTCCTCGTCTCAGACGAAGGATCAAGAGATCTGGGGAGTGCGCACTGTTGCCAGGCAGGAAGTAAGCCGTCCTGGGGGGCAGTATATAAAAACGAGTTCGCGCAGGAACAACTTCTTTTTCCGACGCCAGAGCTCGCACGACAACAATTCAGTTCAGTTCAAACAGTGCTTTATTAAAATAAAAATAAAAAAAAAAAAAAATTAGCTACATTCTTCAACCCCCTTGAAATTGGGGGTCCACCGTACGGGTTGACAAAGTACGGTTTGGGAGACAGCAGGCCTCACTTCTGCCCGTCGACTCCCGCTGACCTCGGCGGCTGAGGGCCTTCTACAGGGCACCTCCAAATTCCCCACCTAGCCGGTGGAGGCTGTTTACCGAAGACCCCCCACGCGTCACGGGATCGAGCGGCCTAAAGATAAGTCCCCAGCGCCCATAGGTTTTTTTGTGGACCCGAAAACTCCCCTGTGCCGGGAATTCACGCCCCATTTTAATATTATTACTTATTTTAATTTTCTGGATTGTTCTTATTACGATTTTTAATTGTTTGCGTAATTAAATATATTTTTCCTGTTAACAATAAACAATTGTATTTTTTTTTATAATTGTGTGTTTTATTTGTACCCGCCGTCAGGCGGTCGTAACGAGTCCAATATCAATTCATGGAAGAATTCATGTATAGGCAAAATCACATAGTTTACATCGTAACATTGCAGTTCTGGACAAACAGTAATAAAGTTTTATGGTTTGTCCCGCGATAATGTAGTAAGTTGATTTAGAAACAATGAATGATTTATCAAAATCGACTTTCTTTTTCTGTCCTCAAAAACTGTTTGATTTTACGAAAATATAAATATGCAAAGTTGTGATCTTTAGTACAGGCTACAATTACGAAAAAATTCATTAAAATTCATAAAACAGGTTTGGAGTAAAGTGTATTTTTAGAAATCCAATTTTTAGCTTACTTCCGTCTTTTCTGGAAAAAACCTTTTGATTTTTTGGGTTAAATAACCAGCATTTTAAGGTATCCTAATGCAAAGTTTCACTAAAATCCACCTAGTAGTTTTTACGTGATGATGGTTTATACCCTTGGACAGACAGACAAACAGACACGAAAGTCAAAAATTGTAGATTTGACTTCTAAATTGATAGAATGATATCCCTAGGTTGTTATTTCCTAAAAAATATTCCATGTACAGTAGTATGTATGGATATAGATGCTTGACTTATCCATACAAACCCTTTGATTTGCTGAAAACTTAAATATTAAGTATATTGTCTGTCATATGAAATATCTCCGTGCTATATTTCACTGAATTCTAAAAAGTAGTTTTGGAACAATGAATGATTTGTCGATATCGACTGTTTTGTACTTTTCTCGGAAACTGTAAAATTTTTCGAATATATAAGTATACAGAGTTGTGATCCTTTGTACAGGCTACAATGACACAAAATTTCATTGAAATCCATCAAACAGATTTGAAGTAACGTGTCTTTTTAGAAATCCAATGTTTTGCTTATTTTCGTCTTTTCTGGAGAAACCTTTTAATTTTCCGAAATAAATACTATACAACATGTTAGCCAACATTATAAGGTATCCGCATGCAAAGTTTCATTATAATTCGCCAAGTAGTTTTTGCGTGATGCTGGTTCATACCCTCCGACATACAGACAGACAGACAGACAAACAGGCACGAAAGCCAAAAATTGCAGAATTACCTTCTAGATCGATAGTATGATACCCCTGGGTTGTTATTTCCTAAAAATATTCTATGTACAGACACGACTTCCTTACAGTTTTATTATATGTATATAGATATATCATCTGAGTCTTATTTTTGGGTTTCGGTACTATCTGTATATTTCGCCATTGAATGCGAACATCTCCCGTTTCTAATCAGAAAGCTTTTTCCGATGTTTGGGAGGTTATAGATCATGGAAAAAGTAATAAGACCTTCTCCAGGTGGAGTATCCTTCTTTTTAAGGCATTTCCCAAGTTCATGGTTAGTAAATTTAATTTCAAGAGATGTATTACACGATTAATTATCAGGCATTGAAGGTATGACAAAATCAGGGGCAATGCCGGAAAATAACTCGTCTACTTGTGATTTAGAGGCGTACATTTGTGTGATTTTTTGTGGCCTTTTATCCAACGCATACGATTTCAAATTTCGGATACGGAAGTCGATTCATTTATTCCACTACAAAAATTCTTCCAAGATAGTGATTTGGCTAGTTTCATCAATCTTTTTGTTTCAATTATTTGTTTTTTTAGGACCTCCAGATTGCTTGGAGTTGGATTGCGCCGAAAAGTCGTTAACGCTAATCTTTGCCTAGCAACAGATCGAGAGAGTGCAATACTCCAAAAGAACCTAGGTTTGAATTTTGTCTAAGGATCTGTACATATCTTAACCAAAGGAATACTTTTTTCAGCGGCTAAATTGATCCGGTCAAGTAGAAGGTCATACCTAACTTGCAAATTATTTGGTGCATCTTGAACTTCTGAAAACGACTTTTGCAAAATGTCTTTATATAGAATGAATTTACATTTTTAAAATTACGTAGCTTAAGAAAATTTCGATTCCTATTGTTATGTAAGGTTTGAAATACTATCTTGAATATCATGTGATAGGGTCTCGTTAATTATTTTCCACTTAAAATGCACAGCTATATCTGAAGATACGAATGATACATCAGGAGAAGACTGCTGAAGTACCCCGTTTACCATTTTAATTCTAGTTGGTCTACCGTTATTTAATGGTAAAAAACTATTATCTAAAGACGCATCCATTAATTGAAACCCCTGTCGTGTCATTTTTATACGACCAGTTAGTATGGTGTCCATTAAAGTCCCCGGCTATTAAGGATCTTTGACTACACGCACTAAAAAGAGAATGCCAATCTAACGGGGTAGTTCTAATATTAGATGGACAGTATATACTTATAATATTTTTTAAATATGGAGAGTTCAGTAATCTTACATGTAACACTTCTTTACCCAATTATTTAGTCTAAAAGATGGGACTTGAGTTTTTAAAGACTTGTGGGTGATAATTGCTCCGCCACCATACGAGTCCCATCTATCTTTCCTATATGTATTGTAGTTGTCACAGTTGTATACTCAGTATCTGTATTATCCTCGCTATCTGGTCCTTTTCTCTTCTCAGCTGATTTCCTAGTATCATCACCTTCACGCTGCGCACTGTCTTCTTTTCTACTGCACATATTCTGATCTACTACTTGTTTGCCCGCACTCCACTAGATCTTTACTATTTAAACTCGGTAAACTACTTTCATCCACATCCGTATTAATTTTTTTTTATTACACATGAATATGTGGGTAGGCTTGATAAAAGTTAACATATTCGTAAACAACGTCCGCTCGCTACAAAGTGTCGCGCGCGACTCGGCGCGATTCATACAAATCACAGAATAACTAGTTTGTTTTTATCCGTAATATATTAATGAACGATGTTGTTAGTATTCATTTTATTTTATTTATTTACTTATTGGATCACCAAAATTGCGTACATTCACTCTATTTATCTTATTTTCTGGTACAGGATACATATCTCGCTTAAAGTTACAATAATTAAAGACATAGGTGAAGACATCATGCTATATACATAATGTCATTAAACAATTAAAAATAGTTTTTAGAGGAAAAATTAGATTGTAGTAATTATCATTGTTAACAAAATATCCATGTAAGTTAATTTAAATGTTGAGGAAAGTTAATTATTCATCGTTTTTATGTACAGTTACATAGAAAGAGAATGGCCTTATTTAAGTAACCCAGAAACACGACTCCGAACTCGACTTCTAATTTACTACTAACGCCAAACTAATTCACGTGTAATTCAACATTAATATTCATTACACAACTTTGATTAAGTCCATACTTTGTATCAAGTACTACAAAAGACAAATGTAATACCGCTTTGTTGTTCTAAAACCTTAATAACATACCGTTGTACAGACAAACAGCGGTTTTATTCAATGTACGTGATCCGGAGATCCGTTTGAAAGGCCCCACTTATTAAATTTCGTTCACGTATAAATTGTTTTTGTTTGTTCTAGCCGGCTTTTTAGGCTTGTGTAGAGACGAGCCAGTTTTAGACAAAACTGGAAATAAACAGAAGATCGTATTTGTGGGGAAAAATAGGTTTTTTTTTTTGGTAGGATTTTTCTAAAATGAGTTGAATTGTAAGTAGCAAGAAAATTCGAAGACTTTGTAACTATGATGATATTTCGAGACGATTTGCTTTGTTTTATAATTAAATAAGCGTATTTTATTCCTCTGCTGGAAATATACCTCACAAATCAATAAGAGAGATGGTCATACTCCACCGCGAGGTTTCTGAGGGGTCGGTTGAAGCAGGTTTGTGGCTACCTGCTGTTGAATCTCTTATCCAAAATTAAAGGTGCCATCGAAATCTGTTCAGTGGTTTATAAGTATTTTCAGGACAGACAGGTTACCAAAACATATTTAATATTGTGTTTCATATGAAATAAAACTATTTTACGGACTTTATCGTGGTTTATTTTTTATTTTTAGTTCCCGACGTTTCGAGTGCTTTGCAGCACCCATGGTCACGGGCCTGGGATCCGGTAATTAATATAATCAAATCCAAAACCAAACCAATCCAAACCAATCATAACACTGCAAGACCTCAAGACACTGTGAGCTCATTCTGCGTAGATCGGACCAACAACAACAAAAATAATTAAGAAGTTTGAGGGTACCCCGGAACAACTATGCCTTTTGGACGTCTAACACCTCAGTCCCTCCCGTGACCATGAGTGCTGCAAAGCACTCGAAACGTCGGGAACTAAAAATAAAAAATAAACCGCGATAAAATCCGTAAAATAGTTTTATTTAATCTGTAATATTTGCGTAAATCTAAGAACTCAATTGGGTTTCATGTTCAGAATCTTCTAAATAGGCGTTTTCTTCTTTATTTTTTGCTAGCAGGCGACTTTGCACACGGTTATCTTTTATTAACATAGCTTACTCGGGCGACAACATCGCCACCTACTGGGCCCAAGTATAGCCAAGGACTATCCAGAATACCCCTACAGTAAAAAAAGAAATCATGAAAATCGGTCAAACCGTTTAGGAGGAGAAGAATAACAGATGCACGCACACCGGAATGTTATGTTAAAAGATATTCAAATAACAGACACATCCTCATGGGTAATAGTATAGATAAAAGATTAAACTAGCCCATCGTCCCTTGTTTTTTATTCAAGTGCCTGCCTATCGATAAGTAGGCCGTTCTTTTGACCGGCTGCCAAGCCGCCGTCGCTTGCGCCTGATAATTTTACCTAGTCAGGTTGTGACCTATTTACTGTTGTGACCTTTAGCCCTCGTTTCCTTTTGCCTTGGTTTATTTATAGGTGTTTTTTTTTTTTATAAATGACTTAATTTCTTTCAGCTTTTGTTCATATCGTGATAAAAGAGGGCTTAGCACAATCGTAACGTTGTCGAAAAAGCGTGCTATCACGTTCATGTTGCAACTGTACTGTAAAAAGGCTAGGACACAACTAGATCGGATTACGCTAAAGTCAATCTGTTTGTGCTAAGCCCTTAGGTCTTTTGCGGGGTAGGCAGAGAGTGTTGGAGACTATTGAGAATTCAAACAGGTTCTTTAAATACAGTCCTCTCTTGCTTCCTTCGCTCTTATAGTTCGTCTCAAAACTCTCGCCGGTTCGGTTACTCTTACAACAAGGTAACCATCAGATTGAAGACTCTTTAACTTGTCCAACAGATAAGCACACTAATTATTGCACAAAAATAGTGTTAAGGTACGAAGGTAGGATTAAAGGTTTCATGTCCTCGAGATGAGGTCATCTAGAATAACATGGAAAAACTTTTCAAATATCTCTAATCATTCATTGAACAAATTTGCGTTGGTTTTATGAGAAAGTGGATTATAATGTGGTTTAGTTGAAACTGATTCAACTATTTCTAATATTTCATCGTCAAACTACAGAAAATTGCCGAGGGTTTGCTTTCTAGACAAAGAAAGTGTTATTGGGATTCTTTACCAAAACATTTTCACAAGAAATCCGGAATCTGTAATTAGGCCTTGTTGTCGTTAATACTGTAGGTGGAAACGTGGGTGTTAACAGTACACCCCGCATACCTCGCCTTAGGAATAAAAGGGTGAAGTTGTTTACATGACATACTTAAGAACTTTCGGCAGCAAAATAAACATGGCATAGTACATAGTACATAAAATTGAAGCATTCAACAAAATTATTAATTTAAATGATGAAACATTAGAAACCGACAAAGGCATAAAATGTACAATAATTATCCGTTAACCAGTTGGCAGATTTCAAAATATTAATTACAAAACTTTTAATTCATTACAAAAGTTGCGCTGTTTGTTTAAAGTAAATAATTGTGATGGATATTGGAAAAGTTGGGATAAGCAGATACGATGCACGGGTAAATTACTTCAGCGAAATTCCAGCGATAATTATAAGTTTACAGCGAAACAATGAAATAGAAAATTGCTTACCTACCTGTCTGCCCACATACATAATACAATTATGTTTTTGTCCGGATTATGATTAGGTTTAGGACGAACTTAGTTCTCTGAACGGTTAGACCACACAATATGAGAATACAGAAAAGAGTAGAAACGGCCTTTGCTCAGATGGGATAATAATTGTGAAACAATAACAATACTATAACCTAAATAGAAAATAACCTGGTGGAACTCTGTACTCGCTGCCTACCCCGCAAGGGATCTGTCGTGATGATGTAGATAGATAATAACAATAATACTTTCTTTGATGGTAAATACGATGGTAAATAATAAGGGCTTGCGTTTATTATGTTACACCTTGTATAATAGCGATCGCTATAACATGGTACATATAACAATTATTTTACTGATGATAATGTTAATGATTCAAAGAACACAGTGATCCCTAAAAAAAAAATTTTTGCCTGCCTCGTTGGTCTTATGGCAAAGCACATCGCTTTGTGATCACGAGGTCCTGGGTTCAAATTCTAGGTCAGACAAATGTAGTTTCTCTAACGAAAAATTCCCAGTATGAGTCCGGAGTCTGTAATTGTGCCCGGTATATGGCAGTAGGCTCGGTGTTATTTTTTATCAGCTATAAATTGATTTAAATTGTGCCAAACATAAAATCCGGCTTTAAAAACGCTATCACAAAATAAAAAGGAATACTCTACATCCAATTAACCTTACGTAAAGGGGCTCTCACAATCAAATTGTAGAGAATTTTATAGTTTCATACATTTTTCAAATATTTATTCAAACAACGCGTGTTTGTTGCACTACCACTCGCCAAATTGAATAAAATACATCAAACAAACGTGATCCAATTGCACTCGCCGACGTTATGAACGTCAAATCAAATTATGGATTTGTAGCGAAACATGCAGAATGATCTACGATACAGAACATAACAATATCTCTCATACCATCAATTTAGATGTGTGTATTTTTAAGTTTTTGACTTCCTCGTTGGTACGTCGACGACTGGATTAAAATCCAGCTCGGATAAAAATACGTTTGTTTTAAAAAAAATCTCATTAGCAATTTATTTATTTTATATTTTATTTATTGGGTTTATCAACAGGTGATACAATCTTACATGCTTAACGTTTAAAATTTTAGTTCTAGGTACTTATATCTAATTGCACACCATATAACAGATAAACACTGCATTCAATCAATAGTGTAGATTAAGTTTACATTAAGACATACATAAATTAAGTTTCAAAGAGAAAACAGAAAAAGTGTATACATACATATAGCTATAAAGTTGATAAAGACTTACGAAATGTATAAGGTCTGTCGATATGGATATCCAATATATTACTATAGGCCTTCCCCTCGGACCGCGAAAGCGAGTAGTCGTGTGATCCCATATTGTTCGTTTTGCCAATTTTTATTAAAATATTTTAAATAAAATTTCAAAAATAACTTCAGTAAAGTACCAGGAGCGCATAACGCTTTGATAAACTACAAGTCAGTGAAAGTGCAGGACAGCAACATTGTAGACAAAGGTCATTGTCCGAGTACCGCTGCGCACGCGACACACCCCCTTGCGCCCCGCTAACGAGCGAGCGCTTGCCACAATTTATAGGCGAGAGCGTTTAGCGGTTTATCTCTGGGATCTGGCCCAAGTGAAAAATAAGAAAAATCCTGTTTAAAATTTAAGCAACCTCAAGACTAAGAGCTAACAACGCACGCACGCTCAAGTGTACCTTATCAACGTCCTTGTAATCATCTGCACGCTTTACAACTATCATCAAGTGAGTAAAAAATATATTTTTATTACCCTAGTCACCCTAGTACTTGATTGCCAAGTAGTTGTTGTTCAGTATGTCTTTGAAGCGCACTCCACCTGAAAAAAACTCACAAAGATTATTGAAACCGACTACGTCTACACAAGAGTCCGACACTGCTTCGGACTGGGTGGGTTCAGATAATGAAAATCAATCGATCAGTACAAGCCGCTTCAAACGGAAACACGGTGACTCCACCCTATCCGAGATTAAAGACATATTGGCTGATTTAAAGCATCAACAGCAAACTCAAACACAAAAATTTGATGAAGATATGAAAAAGATGTCACAGCAAAATAGTGAAATACAAAAGTCGATCCAATATATGTCAGAAAAATATGATGATATATTAAAAGAACTTCAGCAAACAAAAACGGAAAATTTGGTTTATAAAAATAAAATCAAAGTGTTGGAACAAAAGGTTGAGGTCCTAGAACGAAACTCGAAAGCTACAACTTTGGAACTCAGAAATATCCCAGAAACTCATAAGGAGAGCAAACCGACGTTCGTCAACATAATGAAAAATGTCGGTGTGGCTCTCAACCTCGAAGTGCAAGAAACTGATATTCGCAACATATATAGGGTCAAGAAAACAATGAACAAAATGACCCCCATAATAGTGGAATTCTCTACTATCCAGGGTAAGGAATATGTGATCAAAGCCTCTAAGAATTTTAATAAAGGAAAAGAGAAGCTCAATACGTCGCATCTTAATCTTGAAGGTCCACCGAAACCAGTGTTCATATCGGAATCTCTTACACAACAAGGAAGGCGACTGTACTATTTAGCAAGAGAATGCGTCAAAAAGCGGAACCTAGCAGGCTGTTGGACCGCATATGGAAAAGTGTACATCCGCGAAAAAGAGGGAATACCGGCTTTACTAGTTACATGTGAAGAAGATCTCCGAAAACTAGAACCTCAATGACTAGTCTTTCCAATTGTTGTTTTGTATTTAATCCTAAGCTTTACTGTACACTATTATTTCTACCTGTTCTCTGCACAACTATTCACGCAATTTATATTATATACAACCTATTTGCATAATATACAATTAGTTATAATTATATGTAATAAACTCACTTATAAAATTCATACACTTTACACCCGAACACATACTATTTACACTTACCAACTAAACTATACACACACTTACAGATCAACATACATTGAACAAAACGCATACTTATTCCTACTCAAAATGCTTATCCGACTCTATATTCAACTCACTAACATATACGACCACGACCCATACTATGAGTTAAAATTATCACTATCTTATATATTAAATGAATTTATTATATTGCTCAATGCACAATTAACCTGTCTACAGCTTAGGTACAGGATAAAGCATAAAAATAATATCATAATGCTCCTTATATATATAGATCAGCAATTCATTATTTATAAAATTCGATAACACAAGTAATTTAATGCATAATATTGACTTATTCGACGTAACGATTCCGATTACTTGTGACCCGGAAGACTGCTCCTCGCACATACAATGTCCTAAAGACTATCTGAAGATACTACAGCAAAACATCCGTAGCTTATACCGTAATTTTGACGAATTGAATGTATTGCTTACAAGGCTGGAGTTTACGTGTGAAATTATCGTACTCTCAGAATGTTGGCTATCAGGTACGGTAAATATACCTACACTACAGGAATATAACTCATATAAAACGCACGATAACTATAATCAAAACGATGGCGTGGTAGTATACATCAAAAATGATGTCAGTTGTAAAGTAGAGGAACCGACTTTCATGGATGCCAACTGCTTGCTGATTAAGATTAGTGTAAACACAGCTGTGATTGCTATTTACAGGCCTCCTAGTTTTCAATGTTTGGATAACTTTCTAAATTCACTACATAGTCTTCTAGATACACTAACTTCTTTCACAAATATTATTATAGTTGGTGACGTAAATATTGACTTACTAAAATTTAATTCACACACAAACTCATACCTAGACACCATTACACTTCATGG
The DNA here is from genome assembly GCA_905147815.2 of Phalera bucephala. Lineage (NCBI taxonomy): Eukaryota > Metazoa > Arthropoda > Insecta > Lepidoptera > Notodontidae > Phalera > Phalera bucephala. Next base: position 30,937,925 of record LR990609.1, read on the forward strand.
TCTACTTCCTGCTATAAATACTACAACAAGAGTTAACTCCTGTTTGGACCATGTGATATTGAAAACGAAGCTTAATGCTTACACATTCACCTTAAGTACCACTATCACAGATCATGTAGCCGTCCTATTCTGTATTAAACCTAGCGAAATGAAATCTAAACATCCAAAACCAATTCAGATTTTGAAACTTGACATAGAAAAATTAAAAGCTGAATGTATCGGTTCCAATTTTGACTTTATTTACAAGGAAAAAGATTTAAATATAGCTACAAATAAATTCATTGATGTAATATCGCAACTTATTATTAATAATTCTATTATAAAGCTGATCCCAAGAAATAAAATATTAATAAAACCTTGGATTACAATGGGGATGCTCCGATGCATTCGTACTAGAGATAGGATGCATAGAAAGCAAAAAAATGATATAAATAATGAAATATTAACAGTCTCGTATAAAAGGTATCGTAATTTATGCAATAATTTATTAAAAAAAACTTAAAACACAATATGAAAGGGATCAATTATTAATGTCTAAAAATAACTCAAAAAAGCTCTGGATGACGATTAAAACTATAACCAAAAATAAATCAAAAAATCAATTGCCTTTAGAACTGATAACTCATGATAATAACCCTGGAACCGCAATAAGAAAGGTAAATCAATATTTTACTAATATCGGCAAGCAACTAGCACTGCAAATCCCAAAATCTTCCACGCCTTTCAAACCATTAACATGCTCACCCATAAATTCATTTGTACTGCTACCTACTGATTATGAGGAAGTTTCTAGAACGATCAATGAGCTAAAAAGTGATTGTGCTCCAGGCTGGGATATGATTAGTGCCAAAGTCATAAAAAGTTTATCTGAACAAGTAACACCTGTACTCACTGACCTAATAAACCGCTGTTTTGAGACTGGAATTTTTCCTAAAGCTCTAAAACGAGCAATAGTTCTTCCTGTGTATAAGGAGGGAGACAGAGGCTGTGTCAATAACTATAGACCAATTGCAATCTTAACTACACTATCTAAAATATTTGAACGCATTATCAATAATAGGCTAATAAAATACCTTGAAGGCGGCAAACTATTATCAAACACTCAGTACGGCTTTAGATCTGGCCGCTCCACAGATGATGCAGTTCTTGAATATATTAATTTTCTTGTAAAGAAAATCGATTCGAGAAAAAAATGCCTAACAATATTCCTTGATCTGAAAAAGGCATTTGACACAGTCTCTGTTCCTCACCTTATACAAAAACTTTGTGATCTTGGCGTACGAGGTGTTCCCCTTTCTTTAATGTCAGAATACCTCACAAAGAGAACTCAAAGTGTAAAGATAGGTGAATACCAAAGTGAAGAACTACCAATTGAGTTTGGAGTGCCACAAGGCAGTATAATGGGACCAACATTATTTCTCTGCTACATTAACGAATTGTGCAACTTGACACTGGAAAACTGCCGAATTTCATCTTATGCTGATGATACCACAATTACCTTTTTCGCAGACTCATGGAACGAACTTTTCTGTCTTGCACAAACTGGGTTTAATAGAGTATGTCATTGGTTATCCTCAAATTCCCTTACACTTAATGAAGATAAAACCAAATATATAATTTTTTCTATTCACAATCGGCCTGAAATTACCCACCTCACCACTCCCATCTATGCGCACAAATGTAACTTTCCCCTAAACACAAACTTAAACTGTGACTGTCCTACCATTAGTGTTACACAAAGCGTAAGATATTTGGGAGTTGAAATAGACGCAAACCTAAATTTCGAAAAACACATTCATAACGTATCACAGAGAGTGCGTAAGCTTGGGTATATCTTTAGACAACTTCGTGATGTAGCTGATATCAATATTATGAAAATGGTATACAAAGCATTAGTCCAATCCATTCTAAGCTACTGCATCACTTCTTGGGGTGGTGCATGTAAAACCAAAATTAGTGAACTGGAAAGAGCCCAGAGGATGATACTAAAAGTAATCTTGTCAAAGCCCCGTTTATTTCCTACTAAAATACTTTATGAAGAAGCAGAGGTACTGACTGTACGTCAACTATATATATTATTAACCATATTGCGTAAACACTCTTCTATATCTGTAGAAGAAGTAAATACTGTGGTCCGTTCCAGAAGGTGGTATGCAGTGTGTGGGCCAACTGCTGTTAAAACTTCGTTTGCACAAAGATTTTTCCTTCATCGTAGTGGAATATTGTACAACAAACTCAATAAAATATTGAATATTCATAACTCTCACAAACATGAATGTAAGCAAAAGTTAACAAAATGGCTAAAAAACTTAAGTTATACCGAAACTGAGAAATTATTTAAGGTAGAGGTATAAATGTTTAGTTTTTAAGTATATATAATGTGTTTAATTTCTGAGAATAAATTATTCTTCTTATTCTTTTAAATCGATTCAATATCTGAAACGCAATAAATGAAACAGAATTAAATATATATTCAAGCATACACACATTACATTTACCATATAATCTTATCTTTCTTTATTTATAAATATTATATTATTGCATACGTATTCTGTTCACACAAACATAAACTCAGACACACACACACACACACATACACACACACACACACACACACACACACACACACATACATGCACTCACATGCACACGCAGACACACGCACACACACGCACACACTAACATAGTATGAACTATCATATTCACAAAATCACTCGTCTGCATTTGTTCTTAAGTGATATTTCCCTTAGCTAGACAGGGGGGCCTGGAGTCCTATAATACAGGCTTCGGCTTAGTTTAGGCTCCAGATCTCCCACAAATTACATTGTAACCCCTAGACTTACTATGTATCTGTACGCAATTTGTAATTTGTGGAGATGAAATAAAAATTATTATTATTATTATTATTATTACTTATTATATAGGTTACACATTCGTGGGATAGGTGAAGATCGGCCCATGACCGTTTGGTACCGCGGCATCGAAAATACATTTTTTATTATTGTACGGGGGTAATGATATGGAACAGTGTATCCAAATCGCTAAAGTAACTGTGGACAATCGATACAGTTTCTCATTATTTTAAATAAGAACATTAAGTCCAGTGTATCTCTCCGTCGATCAAGACTGGCCATTCCAAATTTGTTAAGCCTATCTCTGTAGGATGATACTTTTTTCGCTTCATCTGTAGCAAATGCCAAATGGTTCATAAAACGCCTTTGTATTCTTTCGATCCTAAGTGTGTGCGTCGCGAAGTGAGGCTTCCAAATCACTGATCCATATTCCAGTGTGCTACGAACTAGTGAGTAGTATAGGATAATTTTAGTTTTACTTAATTTAAACGGCTTGACATTGCGAAGTACGAAACCCAAAGTCTTAGATGCCTTACTGACAATGTGGTCGACGTGGGGGATAAAAGTGAGCTTTTTGTCCAATAAAATACCCAAGTCCCTTATTGTTTCAACCTCATCTAAGGTAGTATTATTAATTGAGTAGTGATATGTGACTGCACCGTTAAGCTTGCGACTAAAATTCATATAAAAGCATTTCCTAATATTCAAAAGCATGCCATTTGTATTACACCAATTGACGAGATTGTTCACATCATTCTGCAGAGCGATACAATCAGCGAATGTGTCTACTGCCCTCATAATTTTCAAGTCATCCGCGTACAAATAAGGCGTGGAACTCTTTAAACAATGTGGGAGATCATTTACAAAAATATTAAAGAGCACTGGACCTAAATGTGAGCCTTGAGGAACTCCTGACCTAACAGTATATTTCAGTGACTCGAAACCGTTAACCACTACAAAAAATGATCGACCTTCAATATATGTTTTCAACCATTGCAACAGAGAGCCCGTAAATCCATAGCTAGCCAATTTATACCTTAATATGCGGTGATCAACCTTATCGAACGCTTTACTAAAATCGATATAAATAACATGTACTTCTTTACTGTTATCCACAGCTCTTGTCACGTTATCAACAAAAGCGATCAAGTTAGTACTGGTTAATCTAGAGTTTACAAAGCCGTGCTGGTGATTGGAGATATATTGCTTGAAGTGTTTCTGAATAGCAGAGCAGACTATTGATTCCAATATTTTACCAAATGCACTAAGAATTGATATAGGCCTATAATTTTCAACCTGTGAGTTGTCATTTTTAAATATCGGTACTACCATCGCGATTTTTCATGCATCAGGAAAGGTGCCCGAGCGTAGAGAAGTATTGTAAATGGTCAATAGAGGTTCCAATATCCATTCACCACATTTTTTGATAAAAACGTTTGGAATACCATCTGGACCTGCACCTTTATGGACATCTAGTTGCTCGAGCTTATCCCAAAGTTCTTCGCGTGTTATTTGGATTTGTGAAAACAAGTCAGAGCATACTTTAGGTATCTGAAAGTTGCTGCTGGTTAACTTACCTTGTGAGTAAACAGACCCGAAGTAAGATCCAAACATATTGCACATTTCTTTACCATCATTTGTACTTTTGCTCTTATACGTCAATGTGGATGGATAGCTCCCGGAATTTGCCCGTTTGGATTCCACGTAAGACCAAAAGTGTTTCGGATCCTTTACCAAATGTTCTTCAACTTTCTTAATATATATATTATAACATTCATTTAAAAGTTTTTCACAGCGTTTCTTTAATAAATTTAGTTCTAGCATATCTAACGGGTTTTTGTACTTTTTATACCGGTGTCTAATTTATAGCAATAGCTGGCTTAACACAAATGATTGACGTCAGCGTAACGCTAGTGAGTTGATATACCATCCTTGTCACTGAACAAATTTACTTAGTAAACATGAAAGTGACAGCGAGCTTATTCGCTAGCGTCACGCTAACGTCAGACTTTTTTGTATTAAGCCCTCGGGAGTGTAGAGTTCCGCCCGGTATAAAGGCAATAGTTGGCAATACCATGATGGTAATAGTTTGTTTCCTGTTCCATTGACGGAGATATAATGTGAGTGTACAAAGTACACCTCTTCCACCCTTTTCCACCCGGGAAAGTTTGCATATTGCGTTCTTTTACTGATTAACTGAAAATCTACCAGAGGATGCCTTCTAATTTCAAGATAAACTCATAGATACTTTAATCCTTTTGAAAAGTATTGAATTTTAATACAAACTCTTACATAATTGGCGATATAGGAGTATACACACAGTACACTTCTGCCACTAGTGCTTAAGGAATAATGGGCATGACATATTAAAATATATTGAGTAGAAAATAAAATTTAAAACGAAGGAGCTATCCTACAGATCTCATAACTCTAAATACATTCATATTACAAATCCACAGGAACAAATGGTAAGCTACAAACAAAATCATACTTATACTGATAGCAAAAGGGTTGGGATTGGATCGATTCGACACATCCTGGACATAAGTTCTATTGATATTCACGGCGCGGTCCAGCGCAAGCTTATTCAATGCACCTGCTGGCCCAGTATGGTAATATGGATTGCATAACGCAGTACTGAGGCAGTTTTCGACTTGGCGTTTGAGTGTTATGTATAATAAATAATGCTAGTTAAATATTTAACGATTGTAATGGACGGTGTTATGCGTTATGGTAGAAATCTGTACTAATATTATAAAGAGGTAAAGTTTGTGAGTTTGGATGTTCGGGGTAATCTCCGGTACTACTGATCCGATTTTAATGATTCTTTCACCACTAAAAAGTTACCTTATCCAGAAGTAACATAGGTAATAGACTGGTTTCACGTGGTAGAGTATGACTAATTCTCTGTCATCTTAATTTATGAAAGAAAGTTTTTACTCAGCCTATATTGTCCGTATAGTGTAAATAATTTGGTGTTTTTGAAGTAAATAGTTTTGAAAGGATAGTTTTCAAGGATCTTTTGGTAAACACCAGGAACTTAAGTATAATTTTGTTTCGTAGCCCTCCTCTTATTAAGAGAGAAAAAGCACAACCATTCGAGCCCTGTCTACCCACAGGATTGCCTAGACCCACAACACGAAACAGACTAAATCCAGGCCAGGTTCCACCCCATAACAAATAATTGAATTACAGTGGGAACAACCCCGTGTATTGCCGGCAATTAAACCGGCGGGATCCGAGGCAATACAATATTGCCTGCGAGTTGGCTCTACCACGAACGATTCTATTTCAGTATCATTACTGAGCGTGTTGCAGCGATAGCCTAGTGGTTAGACCGTTGGACTGCAAAGTGAAGTCTCGGGTTCAAACCCGGGCACGCATATCTGTATATTCGAAAGCATGTGCGTATTAAAAATTAATTATCACTTGCTTTAACGGTAAAGGAAAACATCGTGAGGAAATCTGCAAACCTAAGAGTTTCTCGAAGGCGTGTGAAGTTTGCCAACGCGCACTGCGCCAGCGTGGTGGACTAAGGCCTAAACCCTCTCAGTTTGAGAGGCGGCCCGTGCCTAACACTGGGACAATTTCTTAACTGGGCTAATATTATTATTATAACTGAGCGTGTTGGGTATTTGTATTCTCTGCCTACACCGCAAAGGGTCTGGCGTGATAGTATAAATAGATTATTGAAGTCTGCCTCATTGGTCGTTGGCGATCACGAGATTTTGGATCCGAATACGAATCGGACGACTTAGCGCAGTGGTTAAGAGCTTAAGCCGATCCGCCCATAGTGTCTAATAGTCGCGGGTTCGATTCCCGCACGGGACAAATCTTTGTGTGACCCATAATTATTTGTTTTGGTCTGGGTATGTGAATTTTCATGTTTGTAACCGCACCCACGACACGGGAATCAAACCTAGTGCGGGGCAACGTTATTTTTTTTTTTAAAGTAATAGAAAAAATCTTAGATCAAAGTGCCTTTTTCAATAGAAAGGCTGCCTTGTTGATCTAGTGGCAAATAATGTGCCTTGCGATCACGAGTTTAAATCCTAGGTCGGTAGATTTTCATTGAAAAATTCTTGGTATAAGTTCGGAGTCTGGAACTGTGCCCGGTATATGGCTATAACTTGGGACATAACATCATTTTTTTTTAACATAAAACTTTGCCCCACACTAGGATTAATTCCTGTATCGTGGGTACGTTTACAAACATGAAAATTCACACACAAATACCCAGACCGGAACAAATAATTGTTGGTTACACAAAGATTTGTCCCGTGCGGGAATCGAACCCGCGACTATTAGACACAGTGGGCGGAGCGGCTTAAGCTCTTAACCACTGCCCTACATCGTTGGCGAAAAATGGATGTACGTACACAGTATATCTCAGCCACCTCCGCTTGGGTATATAGGCGTGACGGTGTTTATTTTATTTTTATTTCTTATAAATTCCCATTATCAGTCTCAAGTCTGGTATTGTGGCCGGTTTATGGAAAAAAATGATTGTTGCAGTCTCTGGATGTTTGTGTGTGAATTTGATGTTTTAAAACATATACATAACAAGTATTAATCCTATAATATTATATATACTAGTGGTCGCCCATAGGTCGATATTCGACCTACTCTTTCATCGTTTGCTGGTTATGTTTGACATTCAGTAAGACTACAGACAAATAATATTAAAGACAAACATCAATTTGACGTGTATTGTGTCAAATACATGGAAGTGTGTGTAATGTTTTTTTCACTGATTTAATGTATGTTTACTGCATAATTTAAAAAAAATATTAGCAAGCTGCACTCCTTCTCTATATAAACTATAAGTGTGGGAAATTTCATACTCCTCCGTCCGCGCAATTTCCGTAAAAATGTGTATAAAGTTTTTGCTTCACGTACTAATATATAGATTCATGTAAGGTGGGAACTGTGACAGATGTAAGTGTCAAAGAAAATTATACTTTATTCAATGGCAATAAGAGGCATGACCCGTTTCTATACTTATCGTTTAAGTATTAACGCCATTGAATTAAATATAAATTTCGTTTGGCAAATAGAACTGTCACTTCCCATCCTATGTGAAAAATAGTGTAGTGTAAAACCATTACATAATCACCCAATGTGTAGAAGAACATTTTTTCGAAAACAAAGAAATCGATTTAAATGTTTCCATACAGAAGTGATGATTATAAAATATAAGCTTAATAAAAGTCAGGAGCGCTAACCGGGATTCAAATCCTAAAACTTGTAAACTAAAAAGCGAATAGGTTTCCAAAAATATAGAGGTGCCAACCGAGATATGAATCCTATGACTTGCGATCATAAGGTGAGAGTTCTACGTACTAAACTAACCATGTTATCGGCTCCGGCTGCAATAACGTTATAATCCAAACATTTGAGCGCAATCAAGGAGTTCCTTCCGTTCGTCCTAAAGCAACAGAAACTTCCAAAGTTACACAATGACTAATGCTACTCCTATTCTAAGTTCAAGTTTGGAATGCCAAGAAAACGCACAGGAACCGTATTAGCTATGACCAATCGTGGTATGTTACGATAACTTCGTGAAATTATCGTTTAATAGTACTGCAGTTGCGTGTAGAACAACATTACACGGTCATATCGCGAAGTTATCTTAACAGGCCGTATTTGGACAAAGCGTATAAGCGCCCAAATTACTTGACAGAATCCATATTTACTATAATATTTATCACATAGGATGAGTAGTGACAGTTCTAATTGCTAAACGAAATTATACTTTATTCAATGGCAATAAGAGGCTTGACCTGTTTCTATTCTTAGGTATAAGTATGGTCTAACTTTAAGTACCTAAAGTTTATCTAACCGTATAAGTATGGTTTTATGCCTTAACATAATTCGGCATTGTATTAAATATTAATTTTGTTTAGCAATACTATAGGACCAAACGCAACGTCTTACGACAACTTCATTAAAATGGAAGGCCGTGTGCCTCAAACTCAAATAATTTATTTGGTATAAGCCCTGCGGGGGCACTTACAAATAGTCAATTTGCATTTTTTTTTAATCTAATTTAACTACAAATCTACCACCGGATCGGAACGCGGCCTTCACTGAGAAGATCCGGCGAAGAGACTCAGAGGGCTTGTCTTTTTTTATCTAATTCTCTTCGATTTTGATTTTGACTCCTGGGCCCTTCTTACACAGTCCTTCTTATCACAGTAACCATCATTGGTTATTAATGACCCCGTATACAAATTGTTGAACCAATTCAAGATCGCGCTATGCGTTAGTTAGATTTATTGTTGGGCTCTGTCGACAAACATCACCCGTTGTCTTTACTGATCACTTCCAATATAAATAGTTCACTCAATTCTCTTTCTGAGGACCCTATTAGAATAGTATCGTTACCGAAGGAAGATTGGTAATGCGCTGTCCTCCTACTTAGGTGCCTCCCTCCCAGTTCTCAAGTACAATTCTTATAATGTGCTCTCCAATGAGGGTAAATAGTTGTGGTGAGAGAATGCATCTCTGTCTGACCCCGCGCTCTGGTTAAAATAGGTAGGAAAGCTCATCTATTCTTACTCTTGCTTTTTCATCTAGGTAAAGATTCTGGACAAGAAAAGCAAGGTGATCCGGTATACCTATTTCCCATATTACATCGAACATTTTTCGCATGTTGAAAGCTTTGGTGCAATCAACGAAGTAAAGAGCCATCGGTACATTGAACTCTCGTGCTTTTTCGATTAGCTGTCTCATATTCAAAATTTGCTCTCTCATGCCTCGACCTCTGACAAAGCCCGCTTGCTGCTTTGCGATTTGACAGCTGATGATGATGGTATAAATAAATTTAAAATTAACTAGTTAATAAAATAACATTTTTTGAAGAAAATAGATACCACGCTGAATAAATCGAAACGAATTTGCCGATTTGTTTTCTACTAAATAACTTGTATTCCAGTTTCATTCTATCAAATATGAAAGTTTTATCCGAAAAATTGTAAGATTTGATCTTCAAAGTACTCGAGAAGGTGGGATTCGTTCTGAATTACTCAGAACTGGTTTCGAGAGTAGCAAGTTAGTGTGCGGGCCAAGTTGGACGGGGCTTCAGTGTTACAGAGATTAAAACGCGACCAGTCAAATATATATATGTTTTACATAAAATATGAAACTACATCTGGCGTGATGATATAGATAACATAAATACCATATACAAGGTGTACCTCAAACACCCCGATTAGATAATTGCTTTACGAATTCCATACAAAAACCAATTTCCCAAATAAACATTTTTAACACCTCTTTACTCACTTTTATACCCCAATTACAAATAAAACTAGTATGTGTATGTATTTAAATTGAGAAATACGTTTTAGAAATGCATTTGGAATCTCCGTATTGCTGTGAATCAAGAATAAATTTAGTTTATTATAGCGCACTAAAAAATGCATACATAAAAATTCTTGGAATCAATTCAGTTAACGATTCAGAACTACTTTCAGGTCGTGCGTTAATTATGTTACACCTTATATAGAGCTAAAATTTATATACAAAAAATAAAACAGTCACGCCTATTCCGCAAGCTAGGGTCGCACAGGTGTACTGAGTACACCCACCTTCTGTCGTGATGTTAGAACCCAATGCAAATAGAGGCGAGAATATTACCAATATACCGGAAACAATCCCAGAGTCCGGATTGATATATTGGGATTATTTTCTAATTAAAAAGGCTATGCTTGTTCTGACCCACGATTCGAACCCTGGTATACACCACTCAACCAACGACGCAGTCACATTTAAAGGGAAAAATAAAACACAAACATTTTTTAAATCCCTCTGATCACCTCTTCAGAATTTGATACTAATGTCACGTCACCACATCCCCACACACATCTAAGGTCGCATTTAACCCGCTATCTGCTCTGCAACCCAATAAAACGATTCAATCAATCAGCGTGATGCCCCCGATACCACCGTCTCTTTCTCTTAACAGAACGGGTATGTCCTAATAGATTGTATTATGGCAATGCTCGTAGTGCTACGGCGTAGTCAAGTGATACGCCGTAGATGCTACGACATAGGATATGAGTGAAGTTGATTGCATAATAAAAATAAATATTATGTTTTGTTGTTCTCAAATAGCAGGTTTTAAAATGAACCTTATCTTTTGCGAGTGATTTTCTAAAATAAAGCTGAAAACGCCGTCATTGCTATGAAATATATCTATTCGTCTCATTCTACTCATGAGGTCGCGCTCTAATCTACTGATACTTAATTTTTTTTGAGCACACGGCCCATACAAAGTGCAAAAAAGATGTGCAAAATTAAAATAGTTTACTCTTATCAATACACAAAACCTTGAATGTGGTGAAATTTATTGCAATAAAAATATCAACCTTTAGTATGAAACCTGACAAACTCGTCTGAGACCAAGCCGAACGTTGCCTAACCTTGGTAATCGCTAAAAATACCGTGATCACACAGCGCTACTAGCGGATATATATAATTATAATTGAAGCACAATTACATTATAATTTATCAGTATAATTTCAAATTATTTAATTTCACAGGCTTCTTTTAATTAGGAGTCTAAATTGTAACCCAGTTCCCAGTGCTGGCCCGGCAAGATAGTAAGTACGTTAAGCTTAATTAGACCGGGTAACAGGGGCTCATTATGCGCGCTGCATTGTGGCTTCTTACGTAAAATAGTTTCGTTTATATTCTAGCTCTGAATGTGTAATTTGTAGTTTATTATAGGGAGTAAGAGGTAAGTCATTCATCTAGGACGTTGTCTTTAGAAGTAGCACTTGGAAGCTAGTTGGAACACCTGGGTGCTTACCACAATTTCTTTAATTGAACTATTATAACCTTACCTTTTTATACAAAAGAGATGTGGATTTACGCAGTTTCTAGCTCTGTCTCCTTTTCACGGCAAAATAAGATTAAAACAGTTTTATTAAAAAGGTTGGTAACAAATTAGGTTATTGAAAATCTGAATCATTGGTCAACAAGACTTTGCTGACTAGACTATGAGGCGCTCGTAGTGCTCTGCGACCGCGGTGTTCTTAGAAATCACCAAGGTTAAGCAGCGTTTGACTCGGTTGGTCTGAGATGGGTAACCGTTTGTGGCATTGTCATATTCAAGCATCTCCCTGCTTTAGAAGGCACGTTAAGCCCGTTAGCCCCGGTTACCACTTAATGTGATAGTCGTTAAGCTGATTGGGAAGCCTCAAAGGCGGTTTAGTTCCAACAGCATGTATCCACAAACTTGCTTCCACCGTACTGGGTCCGTGTGGTGGAGTATGACCTAACCGCTCTCACCTCAATACGTGAGAGAAGCCCTTTGCTCAATAGCCGGACAGTTTGGGCCGATATCATTTAAGATTTTCTTATGCAGTGTGGATTGCCACACTCTGTCCGGATTGCCAGTTTCACTTTATTTCAAAAATGACATGAAACCGTGTCCAGATTTTTTTCTGATATGTGAAGTACTTAGAGAAGCAGTTCAATGAATGTATCCAGTGTATGTATAAGAGTTAAATTTTGAGTTCGTAATATTTCGCATATTTTGTCCTTGTTACTTTTTGGTACCCATTTTAACTGTAATTTTGCAACACGAGTCTGTGAACATGACCATGAAGAGTGAAAGTTACAAAATGTATATTATATACATAAAATGGGTCGGTCGTTCATAAAAATATCCTTTCACAGGTTTTATTTCGAAAAATTCTTAATATCCGTCCAGTTTGATTTAATGCAATACACTATATACCCTATATAATAGGGTCTAACATTGTCAGCAAATATTTCACACCTCCGCTACGCTACTTACTGGATAAATGCATAATAGTGTTTAATATCCTAAACCAATCTATTAGGTGCCGACTATAAACTCGTAAAAGCCGGTTCGGCTCACACACAGCCTCACTGTACTGATTCGCAATAAAAACAGTTTCTCTTAACAAAATCGGAGCGCGTACCAGAGGCATCGTCCAAATGAGATTAGCCTGCGAGAGACCGTGTACACCCCCACCCTAGCCTTCCAGGCTTTCATCTCCCCCCGGAGGCCCTCGGTTTTATTGGACATAAAATTAAATCAAGCGGTGGTGTGAAGCCACGGAATATTCTTTCGCTAACGAACCGACGGATGCGATTGCAACGGAAAATGTTGTGATAAATGTTTTGAGTAGAATAATTCACGTTTTTATCCCCCAAGTGGGTTAGTAGGGGTGTACAGTTAAATAAACCTATTAGTATTATTTCTAACTGGAATTCGGGGCACCTCTATCGACATTATAGCGGACATATTTTCAAAATCCGAATTGCTATTTAGAATGATTCCAAAGTAAAAGCATACTCAGTACTCTTTGTCTACCCAGCAACGGATTTGGCGTGATGGCTTAGATATATATATATATAGAAAAGCACACTTTGTCCGACCCAGGATCTTGTAATAAGGACCTCGTATTTGCCACTACAGTATGCACTACTAGACGAACGAGGTAGTCTAGACTTGATCAACCAAGTGCTATATTATTACGCAGATTATGCGTGATGGGGTATTTCCTCCTGGTTTTAGTAGAGCAGCTGCGGGGCCTTGGGTGCAGGAATGGAGTAAGAAGACACGCTGATTCCAGATGTTTTTTATTCGGTATTCCAGCCAAGAAGGGCTCAAAATATCCGTTACTCGTAATTTATACAATTTTAAAATCAGTGTGCCAACATTTATATTATAAATTAAACATAAACTATAATCGAAATATTACATAATCGACTATTAATTATGATGCAAAATACATCAATGAATGTAATCGAAATGCAATTGAATGAATAATTAAGAGCTATTATGCATTCCGTCCCGCTGACCCCTGTAAGATATAACTGTAACAATATAATATGTGCATTAATCTATATCATCATACCAGATTCAATGCAGTATAGACAGAGAGTACTGAGCATGCTTTTGCTGTCGAAAAATTCTCTCCAGCAATTTAGACTCTGGAATTTATCTATATATATAATGGCAGTAGTACAGTAGGCAGAGTATATAATAATATTAAAAATATATAATAATATGGAAAATAGTATGTGAATTTGCACCCAAATAATATGTTATTCAACTTTGGATTCTACGTGCATATTTGTTTTTCTCTGGTTTCGTAAGAATAAATCATCTGGGATTACCATCGTAGAATGTTTTTTAGTATTAATTTTCATTGCAGTTTTAATTAAAGTTTTTCTTAGTTTGAGTTAATTAATACGAACGTATATCTCTGAGGAGTAAAAGTAATTCAAGTAGCTAATGAATCTAACTAATGAAATTCAAAGACGTGTGTGAAATTTATTAGATTCAAATAATACGTTTGTATTTATTTACTTGAGCTAGAAGGGGGCAAGTTTTTTAAACTTAAGATGTGTAAACACCATTTGTACGGCATAAACGTAAAGTATTAAGCAAGAAGATAAACTTTGCTGCTGTTTTAAAAAAAGGCACCCTAAAACTCTATGATTAATTTTTACTAGTTTATTGTAGTCGCGCGCTTTTTGGCAGGTTTTTTCCGACTTGACACCTATTGATGAAATATAACTATTTTTCGGATTTTATCGCGGTTTATTTTTTGGTTCTTAAGTTCCCTTTTTTTCTTTTTTTTTTTCGGATTTTATCGCGGTTTATTTTTGGTTATATTTGATTATATTAATTACCGGATCCCAAGATGATGGAAGCACCCAGCCATCTTCTCTATTGAAATTAGGATGGTTTTTAATTTCAATAGCCTCGCGAACCATACTTGGTAGGAATCGGTCTTCTTTCACGAGTTCTTTCTGGTCTATCAAATCTGATGTTATGGCGGGTGCGGTCAAGGACATGTTCACAGACTGCAGACTTCTTTGAGCGACGGTTTTTTAGGTCAGCTATGTGTTCTTTTACCGGTCTTTTTGTTTGTCCTATATAAGAGAGACCACATTCACAATCAAGCTTGTATACTCCTGCATCTTGTAGAGGGATCTAACACTTGACAGATGGTAAAAATTGACTGATCTTCTTCGGCGGCTTATAAAATGTTTTAATCGAAGCACGCTTCAAGTAGTAGCCAATCTTGTCCGTGACTCCTCTCATGTTAGGTAGTACTGCAGGGAGACTCTCAACTGTGGCTGGCTTCACTCGGTCACTGTGACGTTGGCGTGGGACCCGAAGCTTATTGTCGTGCAGGACTTGCTTGACATGTTAAAGCTCGGCAGCCAGATGTTTCTTGTCACAGAAAAAAAAGGAACAAAAAAAGGAAAAAAAGGGAACTTAAAAACCAAAAATAAACCGCGATAAAATCCGAAAAAATAGTTCTATTTGATGTGTAATATTCGCGTAAATCTAAGAACTCAGTATTGACACCTATTGTTCTATTTTGTTCCATTTACACAATATTTAAAAAAATGTTGTTTTGTTAACTACCTCGTTGGTCTGGAGGCAAAGCGCATCGCACGAGGTCCTGGGTTCAAATCCTAGGTAGTTTTTCTAACGAAAAATTCCTAGTTTGAGCCCGGAGTCTGGAATTGTGCCCGGTATATGGCAATAGGCTCGCCCCCCTTTACATGGGACCTAACATCGTCGGCGAAACGTGGGTGTACTCGTGACGGTTTGTAGTTTTTGTGTCACTATGGTGTATAAGTTATATTACTGTTAAGTTTCGCTATAATCCGCAGCAGCTTCTGCGTGAAAGAGTAAAATTATATAAACATTCATACATCCATCTTTACTAGCTTGCACATTTATAAAATTAGTAGTATAGAAAAGTTCCAATCACCCTTTTTTTCAACCTCGCATTTGCAAGCAAAACTTCGTTATCGCCAGCTTTACTATACACCACTAGATCTGTTGATATAATTGTATGAAATTTAATGAGCACATTACACATATTATCATTTATTTATTTTTGTTTAGTTTTAAGTAGTTTAATTGTTTTTAAGTTTATTTTTAGTTGTTTAAAAATAATCTTATCTTCTTGTAAATTGAATGCCTCGTTGGTCTAGTGGCAAAGCTCAGGCACATCGCTTGGTGATAACGAGGTCCTGAGTCAAATCTTAGGTCGGAAATATAAAGTTTTAATGAAAACTTCCCAGTATGAGGCCGGAGTCTGGAGTTGTGCCCGGTATATGGCAATAAGCTCGCCCCCTACATCGTCGCGGAAAAGTGGTACATAGTACACCTCTGCCACCCCCGCTTGTGGAATATAGGTGTAACGGTGTTTAATATTTTTATTTATGTTTTTTGTCTTGTAAATAAATATATAACATCAACAATCAACAGATTTCCTAGAAAAATTCTGTACCCGTTGAAGCACTGTACTCTCTGCTTATCCCGCAAGGAATCTAGCGCAATGACATAAATAAACCAAACTGACAGTTGCTTGAGAGTATGCACACTGTAAGAGTAACTAAGACAAACAAATTCAGAATAAAATAAGCTTAGTATAAAAATAATTGTGGTACTTAACAGCTGGTGCCAAAAACATCTCAATCAGCATGCAGAGAACACAGCTATTTTTGGAATGACTAAATCCTACTTTACGTCTTTTGGCTGGCTCCCTTTTGTTCCATGAGGAGGTTAATCAACGTCTAGAATTAGGGAGGCTTTCAGACGTAATACGGGCATGTAATTATGTTGATTCTTGATTTTCATAAACTGTTGTAATATTTTATGTACTATATAGTCAGATTATGTTTTGTTTTAGTTAAGCATAAGCACATCTATATTCTGCAATTTTGGGTGGTAGTAGTGATACTATATATAGTATACAGCATCACTATGCCCGAGATGATTAGTCTCAATGTGATAGAAGACAACTCTATTGCCATAAGACTCTACCACTTTCTTAAAATGTGTGGAGAAGACGGGCACAAAACTACATTTTACTGTTTTTGGTCTACGTTACTCTATCTATCTAAATCATCACGGCATATACCTTGCGGGGTAGGCAAAGAGTATAGAGTTCGAACAGGTTCTTTTATTTCAGGCCTCTCTTATATCCTTCACTTTCAAAGCTTTTTTATTATTAAAAAACGTAACTCCACACTAGGATTGATTCCTGTGTCGTCAGTGCGTTTACAGCATGAAAATTTACATACACAAATACTTAGACCGAAACAAATAATTGTGGGTCACACAAAGATTTGTCCGTTACGGGAATCGAACCCGCGATTATTAGATACTGTGGACAGAGCGGCTTAAGTTCTTAACCACTGCGCAAAATCGTCCGTCTTTTTCGTCGACAGCTCATACACGCTCGCCAGTTACGAAAACTTGACTTGCTCTTTACATAAGACACGGTCTATTTAGTGTACATTATCATCTGTGGGATAAGGAATTAAATGTATATTTGTGTATTACCTACATAGTATAAATAAACGAAGTTTTACTGTTCCTACTTATATGGTTCTTTCTTTTTGCAGGAAAAGAAAATCAGATCAACTCCCTATTACGTAGGCTGTATCCACTTCTCAGTATGAATCCGGAGTCTGGAATTGGCCCGGTATATGGCAATAGGCTCGCCTCTTACATGGTACCTAACATCGTCAGCAAAACATGAGTGTACTGAGTTCACCTCTGCCACTTCCGCTTGCGAAATATAGGCGTGAGTGATGGTGAATTTCAAATATCTCAGAATATCACTTCTGGGATAACTGTCGTGATAGTATAGTAGTCATAATAGTATTAAGTTTATAATATTAATGCTTTACTTTACTATTAGAAACACTCTTATTCCCTTGTAATAAACCCGTAGTTCTAACATTGTTAAGTTAGACTCAACTGTGTTAGTCTGCTAATATTGTCTTATTATTCTAATCCGAACAAACGGCCCAGTACTAGTAATATAAGTACAAAAACAATTACATCTAATAACAGCGATCTCCATAATTCGATGGGATATTTAATATCGAAGGCACATTATTAGATATAGCAAGATAAGTAAGGAGTAAAATACACGAGAGCGCGTTTTGCCGCGTGATTTTAGTGTTTTTATTGTTATTATCAAATCATCTAGCACTTATTATAGCATAAGAAAGCATAGGCTTTCAATATTTGCCACTATTCGTTAGCCAAAATCCACATCAGTTTAGTGGAAAGAGAAGAACAGAAAAACACTTTTACGAATCTGGTATCACTTACGAAAGATGATTTTATGTGATAAGTAATATAATTGGCTCGTTATTTTAGTGGCATAAAGTGCAGATAATGGGTTTAAATTCTAAGATGGACCAGCTGTAGTTTTTATGCCAAAAAGATGCTTAGTAGCAGCAGCAGTCCGGAGTCTGGAATTATACCTTGGTACCTAACATCGTCTGCAATATATGGCGTACACAGTACAATTTTGCCACTACCGCTTGCGGAATAAAGACTTAACAATGTTTTTAACAACTGCTGAGTGAATCGAGAATTTCTACGGCAGGGCGCGTCTAATCCGCGCTGTCGCAACATTCCGCGGGATTCGCGTCAGCGTGTACCCTACGCCCAACTCTCCCGAGACGGGGCATAATTACGTTATATTGAATGTCTTTATCTCTCCTACTTACATCTTATTATATATTGCTCGTGCGCTGAAGGTGAATGATCACTAAAGCGTGAAGATTAAATATATATATTGTCTCAGTATCATATATTTTTTCTCAAACGCTTCTGATATAAAATACGGTTATCTATAAGTAATACCATTTTTAGAGATTCATATCATAGAGAGAAAGAAAGTAATCTTTTTACATAATTATGGCATGGCATCTTTGGGTAGAAGACTCTTGACATGCCATCAGGTCGGTTATGGTCTTACCAGGTGCCTACATCCTTCCGTTTTTGACTTGTGTATTTATTCAGGTTAGGTAGAAATAACAGAATTCTAACAAGTGTGCACTAGTTTGTATAGAAGACGGCTTAATCTGCTCCGCCCATTGGACCGAATAGTCGCAGGCTCGATTTCCGCACTGGACGAAATATTGTTACGACCCGGGCATACTCTTGTCCGGTGAAGCTAAGAGGCCCCGCGGCTAACAGCGTAATTCATTTACACACACACCCGGATATACCCCGATATCTCGAAAACCTATTATCGGGGGATGTCGATTTTACGAGTAAAACGCATTACACACTCTTAGGCCCCTATCGATCCGTCAAGAAGGACCTAGAATCCGCGTTAAGTGCTAAAACGTCTAGAAAAATCCTCGCTTTTAATCATCGCCGGCGTGCGGTCGCGGTACACAAGTACCTACTTGTTCAGGTACAAATAGGTATGTTATAATAATACCGCAGTATGGGGCGGCTATTGTTCGTTGTACTTCTATTGATGTAATTAGAGAGTGCGCGTCCGTTCTAGAACTTTCATAGGAGCATTATTAAAGGAATCCAGAGCGCGGGGACAGTCACAGTCTCTTTTGGGAAGTGACAGCGATCAAATCGAGAATAAGCGATGTAAGTGGCGACCTTACCAACGTGTCTCCGTATACCTCTCCCCCACTAAACTCGTTCTCAGGAGTGACTTTCACTGCACTACTCAATCTGGGAAGCGCCGTCATTCTGGCGGGTGACTTCAACAGTAAGCACTTGGCCTGGAACGGTCTCACCACTTCCCCTAACGGTAGGAGCCTTGACGCCCTGGTCGACGTTCTCGAATTTGACGTCATCGCACCTATGCACCCTACCCACTATCCCAACAATCCCAACCACCGACCCGACGTCCTGGACATGACACTTCTGAAGGGTGTCACCTTACGGCTGCACACCTTGAAAGTAGTCCAGGAACTCGACTCTGACCATCGACCTGTAGTCATGAGACTCGGTTCCCCCCCTTCCACCCCTCAGCGACCCAAAACGACGGTGGTGGATTGGCATGCGCTAAGCACGGCCTTAACGGAAGCCGACCCTCCCCCCCTCCCTCTCAGCTCGGACTCCATCCCGTCCCCTCAGGACACCGATCAGGCCGTTGATGCCTTCACCGAACACATCCGATCGGCTGTCAGTTGATCGTCCAAGCAAGTCGAGGCGGAAGATCTCTACCTCAACCGCTTTTGACTGCCGTACGACGTTAGGGATCTCAATCGTTCCAAGAATGCCTCTATCCGAGCGTACGACTCTTACCCCACCAAAGCCAATCGGGCCCGGATGCGCGCTTTACAACGAGAGGTAAAGCGTCGTGTCGCGGAGGTCAGGGAGGAACGGTGGGGTGACTTCCTAGAGGGCATCGCGCCATCGCATCTGGCCTACTGGCAGCTGGCGCGTAGCCTCAAATCTGACTCCACGACTGGCATGTCCCCGCTGTCCCGCCCTTCAGGCGCACCCCCAGCCTTCGACGAAGACGAAAAGGCCGAGCTTCTCGCCGACTCCCTCGAGAGCCAGTGCACCCCCAGCTCTCAGTCCGTCGACCAGTCCCACGTCGACGCTGTCGACAGGGAAGTCGCGAAATGACGCGCTCCACTTCCCACTCCATCAGTGCTGGAGTCCCACAGGGCGCAGTTCTCTTTCCGCTCCTGTTTAGCCTTTACACGAACGACATCCCTCGTTCGGGTGATGCTAAACTGGCCTTATTCGCGGATGATACCGCTCTCTATTTCTCCAGTAGGAGCAAAGGCATTATCACTTTATCACGAGACTTCAGGCCGCCGCCAAGGAAGTGGCGAATCGAGGTGAACCCGGATAAGAGCGCGGCGGTGCTCTTCTCCAGAGGTTCAACTTCGCGCCGCTCTCTGCGCCACCCCGGAAGGAACCGAGGTCAAGTGACCATGTTCGACCGACCCATTCCCTGGGTCAAACAGGTCAAATATTTAGGGGTCACCCTAAACAGTACCATGTCCTTTGGCTCGCACATCAAGCGGGTCCGTCACCGAGCATCCTTTGTGCTCGGTCGTCTCCATCCGTTAATCTGCAAGCGGAGTAAAATGTCCCTTAGAAATAAGGTGACGCTTTACAAAACTTGCGTTTGTCCCATCATGACTTATGCGTGTGTTGTGTTTGGGCATTCGGCCCCCTCTCACATAGACAGACTTAAAGTGGTTCAAAACCGCTTCCTCCGTAAAGCCGTAGGAGCCGCATGGTTCGTACGGAACGTCGACCTCCACTCCGATCTAGGTCTCGAACCTATTCGAGTCTTTATTAAAAAGGCGTCAACACGTCACTTCGCGAACGCATCTACCCATGCGAATCCGTTAATCGTAGCCGACTACGATCTCCCCCCCCCCCCCCCCCCCCCCCCGAACCCTGCCGCCACCGCCGGCCGCGACATGTTCTCAACGACCCCCCCCCGATGCTTTGTCATCCCTTCTTTCCGCTCAGAATACGGGTGACGACGACGTAGTAGTAGTAGTAGATCCCCTCCCATAGCCGGCGGTTGACCGGTGCACTTAGTAGTGCACCCGTCCCCCTACAGCGACTGTCCCAACCGAGGGCGCCTCTTGCCCTTCTGGCTCGCTAGAGCGTAGTGGTTGCACGCTCGCCTTTAAATCCGGTGAAGCTGTAAAGGCCTCACGGCCAACAGAGTACATCATTCACACACACACACACACACACCCTACCAACGTTATACGGATTTACCCAGCAAACGTAACAATATATTTGTGTGAACTACAAATCTTTGTTTGAGTATTTGTGTATCTAAATTTATTGTTTGTCAATGGTTTCACAGGTTTTCGGGTACTACTGTCGGAGTAAGTATTATTTTTTTTTTTATAAAAGGTGGTCGGACCTTTTGAAGTAAGCAAAGAGTGCAGAGTTCCGACGTATTTGTGTATATCTGTTGTTTTTATTATTATTATTGTTATTTTTATGTATCAATCAGTTTTTTCTTAAATTTTCCTCAAACTAAACACAAAGCGCTCGTAGCGCTGTGCGATCGCGGTCTTCTTACCGATCACCAAGGTTAAGCAGCGTTCGACTCGGTCGGCCTGAGATGGGTGACCGTTTGTGGCATTTTCATATTCGAGCGTCTCCGTGCTTTGGAAGGCACGTTAAGCCGTTGGTCCCGGTTACCACTTAATGTGGTAGCGGTTAAGCCGAGTTGGAAGCCTTAAAGGCGGCCTGAATGTTCCAACAGTAGGTGGCCACAAACGTGCCTCCCCAATCCGCACTGGGTCCGCGTGGTGGAGTATGACCTAATCTCTCTCACTTCCATTTGTGAGAGAAGGTTTTGCCCAGCAGTGGGCAGTATAGTCTGATATTATTATTAGAAACACAAACGAGTGTATTACCACAGAATAATGTATGCTACAACAGCGCACATAATTTTACCCCTATAACAAATGAACTGCGACACAAACTCATATCAATTACTCGTTATTGAAACTGTATTGAATGTAGTATCAAATAACGGGCTTAGAGATAAAGCTTTGTTATTGTAGTACTGAATCGTTTGACAGATTAGTGTGGCGTATACAAAGGATATTTGAAACTGTTGCAGAATATTGTTGTTGCTATTGATAGCAGCTGTAGATATTCGTTATTATAATTATGATCAAAGACAACTTCTGAATAGATGTTTAATATCTTAATGGTTGGGTATTATAAGTCAAAATTAAACGGACTCGTTAATTGGAGTATTCCGTCGGTCTAGAGGTGAATAATGCGCTTAACGATCTCGAGGAGGGGTTAAAATCCTAGGTCGAACAAATGTAGTATTTTTTATAAAAAAAAAACAGTTTCAGTCCGGAGTCTGGAATTGTGCCCGGTATATGGCAATAGAATCGCTCCTTATATATTACATTGGACCTAACAGCGTCGGCGAAAAGTGGGTTTATATAGTACACCTTTACCACCCCCGCTTGGGGAATATAAGCGTGATGGTGATTGTTTCAATGTAATCGGTTTATGTTATAGATTTGCAAGCTCTCGTTATGTACTGTTTTGTCTCTGAGTACTCAAAGGAGGAGGTTCTATGTTCGGTTGTATGTATCCTTTTTTTTTTCATTTTTTTTTATTATGTATTTTCTGTAGTTTCTTGTGTCTATTGTCTGGTCTTGGATAGTGATCATAAATCCTTCTGTCTCGGGGAACAGCTTGCCACGCTCAAGCCAGGCGTTCGACGCACTTTTACCGACGTTGGGCTTGAGCAGATCCTGGCGGTGCCACCCCCGCTTGGGGAATATAAGCGTGGTGGTGTTTGTTTCAAAGCAGACTATCTCTTTCCATCCAATTGTGTATATCATCCCACCAGTTTCCTTGCAACGTAGTCAAACGTAGCTACTTGTGAATCTCTCTACTCTCTGCTGATCCCGTGAAGTATCGGAAATAATAATGAAGATATTATCAGATCCAATTGTCTCATTGGTTTATTGCTGTATGGTTCATCTAACATAAGGTAGAGGGTTCAAATCCCAGTTTGGATAAAATGTAATGTTTCTGTCTATATCTATATATATAATAACGACAGACTCCAGTCGCTTGCGGGGTAGGCAGAGAGAACCTTTGTACTCTCTACCTACCCCGCTCTCAACTCCTTTCAGCATGTTCTTTCTTTACAGAGCTCTCTGGCTTCCTCTACTTTCATAGTTCGCCTCACTCAATTTCGCCGGTAACGGCGATGTTATTTTTCGATGGAAAAATACCAGTTTCAGTCCGGAGTCTGGATTCTGCCTGGTAATAAGCTCGTCCTCTAATCGTCTAATATCGTTGTATCCAGCAACTTGTAGATCTGCACCTCTGTTAGCCTCCGCTTGAGAAAAATAGGCATGATGGTGTTTACATAATGTGAATTTATCTGAGTGCAACGTAGTATATTTATATAGAAACGTGTATATTTATATAGAAACCTTACAAGTCTAATACCCCAATTAACGGAAAACCAAAATCACTGTACCATTTCCTTAATACTGCCACTGCTGACCCCTTAATATTAACAGGCTTCATTATCTAATTCTACATTTGTAATAGATACAAATCAAATTAGCCAATTCTAAATCCGCTTTTCCTGTTTCTATTGCACTCGGTACGTGCGAGCGAGAGGGGAGATAAATATCTATTAGAAATGGAGGGAATATCCAGCGGCTGCGGAAGCCGTAGAAACAAATGATACTGGGTATAGGGTTGTTACGTAAGATAACTATAGTATTTATCACATAGGATGTATAGTGACAGTTCTAATTACCAAACGTAATTAATATTTAAGTCAATGGTGTTAAGGCTAACCATAAGTATAAACGGGTACTGCCTCTTATTGCCATTGAATAAAGTCTAATTTCATTTGGCAATTAGAACGGACGATTTAGCGCAGTGGTTAAGAGCTTAAGCCGCTTTGCCCACTGCGTCTAATAGTCGCGGGTGCGAGTCCCGCACGGTACAAATCTTTGTGTGATCCGCAATTATTTGTTCTGGTCTAGGTATTTGTGTATGTGAATTTTCATGTTTGTAAACGCACCCACGACACAGGAATAAATCAAAGTGTGGGGCTACGTTTAAAAAAAAAAGAAAGAACTATCACTACCCATCCTATGTGAAAATACTATAATTGGTAATATAATAATGGTAATAGCCTGTACTGGATATATGAACTCGGGCCTAAACCCTCTCAATTTCAGAGGAGATCCGTGCCCAACGGTGGGACAGTTTCTTAACATGGCTAATATTATTATTATTTTGTTTATTTAAGATTTTTCTACAGGTGATTGGGGTAATACCATTTTCTGCAGGCTTTTGGCCAAGCAAGAAATGGGTGGGGTCAGTCGCGATGATATATTTTGTAGTAGGAACTTTCTAACAATTCTACAAGTATTTAATATAGTAGCTGTTTGAACAAGATTGTATATTTATGTAGACCAAGAAGTTGAAGACTAGTATGTAACGTATGAGGTGTGATATCTGTCGATGAAATGACTATTGGTACAGTTTATATATTAGCGCATTTCATTGATTTTTAGTTCATTAGATCGATCAGTATATTTAGTAATTTCTCGGTGTATGTGTGAGCACGATTGTGTAATTATCGTTCGGTCCAAGTATAATTTATAGTCAAAAGATTCCAAAATTGTTTCAGGGGTGTATTTATAGTAAGCAGTAGTTTTTTGGCGGTGTTTGTAATCGGTTTATGTTATAGATTTGCAAGCTCCCATTATGTGCTGTATTGTCTCTGGATTAACTGGCAGTGTCTACATATGTTGAAAGCAAGAGTTCTATCTTTTATAATGTATTTTCTATAGTTTCTTGTGTCTATAGTCTGGTCTTGGATAGTGATCATAAATCATTCTGTCTCGGGGAACAGCTTGCCACGCTCAAAGCAGGCGTTCGACGCACTTTTACCGACGTTGGGCTTAAGCAGATCCTGGCGGTGCCTACTGTGTAGTGATTTTTGCATCAAAGCATCCAGTTTCTGTATGATATTTGTTGTATGGGATTAGATAGATTTCGTGGTGTAAATTTTTTATCTGTATATAATATGGCTTTATGTAGGTCGAATTGTTTAGATTTATTGGCGAAATAGGTACAAAGCGTGGTTATCTACTTATTATGTAAATGATGTATGTCTATTAGTCCACGTCCACCTTCACCTCTAGGAAGTGTCAGTCTTTGTATATATGGACGCGAGTAATGTTTTCTATATTTTGTTAGGAGGGTATTAATAATACGCTGTAACCTTTTTAAGTATGTTTGAGACAAGTGTGTAATACCGAACAAGTATGTTAGAGTAAGGATAGCATAAGTGTTTATGGCTATAATAATTTTAGAGTTTAGGTGCGTATTTAGTACTTTATGTAATCTTGCTCCAAAGTTGCATTCTGATGTTATTTTTGTTTTTGTTTTTAATGTAGTTGTGTTTGATGGTAGCCTAACTATTTATGTCCGGTGTTATTGTCTACTGGATCTATTGTTTGGCCATCTTGAAGTTCGTAATTATTTAATTCTAAATTTTCATTACTCACGGATGTATTCTACATTGATCAACACCAAACTGCATGTGAAAGTCGCGTGAAAAAGTTTCTGCTATGTCCGGTAATGTGTGTATTTCTTGTAAAGCTTGCATATAGTTTCATGTCGTAATATTCAGAATCAGAACTATTGAGAAGATATGATAATGGGCTGAGTGCCAAGCAAAACCAGAGGCGGCTTAAGCGTCTCCCTGGAATATTTCTCTTCGAATCGTAATCGGTTCAGTCATTATAACCGTCCCATGACTGTTGATTTGTAGAAAGGTGGACCGAGAAGCATAGTGCTTTAAGAAAATGTATAAGTGTTGGATGTATATTGTAAGAATTTAGTACGTATGTTAGCCAGGAATGTGGAACCGAATCATTTCGGTTTCACATTCCTGGCTTCATTGGCATTGGCATTTTCTGGCAAAAGCATTCAAATGCTTTCTGGTAATCAATGTACATGGTAAAAATGTCTTTTTTATTAGTATAGGCTTGTTTAGAATCGATAACATCGATTGTTAACTGCTTTTTATAACCTTGGTTCTGTTTTCTGTAACCATTTTGTTCCTCGTTTATTATTATTATTATTATAGCTTATACTATTTCACTACTGGGCAAAGGCCTTCTCTTACGTATCTAGAGATCATACACCATCGCGCGGACCTACTGCAGAGCGATGGAGGCAGGTTTCTGGCCACTTATTATTGGAATTCTTTGCTTCCAATTCGGCTTAACGACTACTACATTAAATGGTAGCTGGGACAAGCACCTAAGCTTATCTTGTGACACAAGGAAAAACTTGGATAGAAAAGCCACAACAATCACCCATCAGACTGACAGAATGCTGGGTAACTACGGTGGCCACTAAGAACATCGAAGCATAATGATATTCACACCTACTTTGGGAACATAGTCGTGACCTGTGTAGTACACGTACAATGATTACTTCGGTATGTGTTTATTTCATCCTTCATATTATATGGATTTTGTAAGTCAGATCACCGCAGTGATAGCCTAGTGGTTAGACCGTTGGACTGCAAAGTCAGAGGTCTCGGGTTCCAACCCAGGCACGCACCTCTGACTTTTCGAAGGAATGTGCGTATTACAAATTAATTATCACTTGCTTTAACGGTGAAGGAAAACATCGTGAGGAAACCTGCATACCTAAGGGATTCTCGAAGGTATGTGAAGTTCGCCAACCCGCACTGGGCCAGCGTGGTAACTATGCCCTAAACCCTCTCAGTTTCAGAGGAGGCCCGTGCCTAACGGTGGGACAACCTCTTAACAGGGCTAATATTATAAGTCATATCACGCATTTATAGGCAAAAAGAACATATTCCAACCATTCCAATTCTCAATTTACATAGTTTAATCTTCTAAAAGCTGATTCTTCCCCTTTAAAGAACACATGATGAATTTTGTCCAGGTGCTTTAGTTTAATTTGATTTTATTATTTTAATCTCTTTACGTACAAAAACATTTTTTTACATGCACACACTATCATCACAATTAAAACTAATAAAGACTTCTTTTTGTCTAACATTTAAAAAATAATGGTACTGTAGCTTGATCTGTAGTGACAACCCTGGTTGTAATCCAAACAGGAAGCCGTACCAATTGTAATTCAATCCAATCACAATCCTGTGTCACGAATCTGTAACATGTAGGTATGTCATACTGATGTGAACGTAATTCAATCATGTGGTATGGACTCCATACCACATTTGAAGGTGCAACGTTCAGATTTCGGGGAATCCTGGATGTTTCCTCACATAAGAAACCATCAAAAATTAAAGATTTTCCTAAAGCCAAAACCAAACTGGACGAGCTATCTTATTCTCTTTTGAAGAGGAAAAACCTACAATTCTCAGTTCTCTGTGGAGAAAACAGAGGTATATGGAATGGCCTTATTTTACATGGTAGGAGGCTCCAGGAACAAACCGAGTCCCCTGGTCCCATCTGTTTTAATCACTTCCAGACTTCAGACTTTAACTGTGTTCGGGCGAGGCTTATCCAAATAGACCGGTTGTTTGACAATACAAATGAGTCACATAGGCTTTCCAGATCCATTAAAAATAACTACTTAAGAAACTTTAAACATAATATCAATATTTCCCCCTTCATTTCCCTTTTCAATATTTTTAAACATACCAGTACTTTAAGATGCTTTTAGATAATCTCGAAGTGTTAAACGAACTGCAATTTCAAATTTCAAGTCATTAAAAATAGAGAACGAACTTGGCGGACGATTTAGCACAGTGGTAAAGAGCTTAACCTGCCCCACCCACTGTATCTAGTAGTCGCGGGTTGGATTCCCACACGGGACAAATCTTTGTGTGACCCATAATTATTTGTTTTGGTCTGGGTATTTGTGTATGTGAATTCTCATGTTTGTAAATGCACCCACGACACCGGAATAAATGCTAATGTGGGCTACAATTTTTTTAAAATAAGAAAAAAATACAGGCTTAGGTTGATTCGACCAATCTTGTGAATGCAATCACAAATTTTATCCAGAAAGGCGTTGCTAGAAATGCTTAGATTTGAGCCTAGTTATCATAAAATGTGGCAGTCGTTAAACCTCCTGCCTGCCTCAATAAATCCACACTGGGTCACGATTTGTGAGAAGGTTCGCAGTGGGATGCTAAAGCTCCTTAATACTATCGATAATCGAACTATAACGTCATTATACATGTAACGAAGCATTACCGCGACATAATCCCCTAAATGGCTGCGCAATTAAAACGCGATGTTAATATATCAAGCGGAGAGGCTGTTAGTGGTCGCATGATGGAGCACCCAGAGACGTAATGGCTCGGAATACCTATTTGATACCCAGTACGTGCATAATGGTGCTCGGTTCGATCTGGTTAAAGCTATGTTTAAGATAACTCTCCTAAGGATCGTGCGGAACAGATGAAAAGTAAATATTTTTCTACGTATATCATCACGCTAGTTCCCTTGCAGGGTAGGCAGAGAGCACAGAGTTCCAACAGGGTTTTTCCTTACAGAACTCTCTGGCTTCCTGCACTTTCATAGTTCGTCTCAAACACGCTCGCCGATTACGGAGACTCTTGACTTGCCCTTCAGATAAGACACGGTCTATTTCGTCATGGTAAGATAGTCTAGGTCTTCCCCGGTACCTACATCCTTCCACTTTCACATTGTTTAAATATTTTTAAATTTGCTGCCCTTAGGTCAGTGGGTAATAAGCTAAATAAGTGCTGTTAGAGTTCGATATTGATTAATTCTCAGTAATAGTCGAGAGTTTGGTGTGGTGGCTGCCATATCTAGCGACCCTATTACCTAATATCGTCAGTGAAATAAGTGTGAATATTGCATCCTCTGCCACTGTTGCTTGGGAAATGTAGACCTACTGAAGTTTCTTTCGTTCATAGCAGTTATATTTTAAAATTAAAATAAAGACACAAACAGATATATTCATCAATTTAGACACCCATAAGACAGATATGCTATAAAACAATATATAGTTCTTAATATTAAGAAGTTATTCTGTAGTAGAAAACTCTCATGAAGCTATAACATTTATAATATTCGAAAGAAGCCATTAATTACTGCATATGAAAATGTTCTCACGTTTATCCTTATTTTCTTAATATACTCTTCTTGTAATTAATAATAAAGGACCTCTTGGGAATCCTTACTGCATTCCCTAGCAAAAATCAATGGATGGATTTTTAATCACCTCAGGTTTTTGGTCCTTGAGTGATTAAAGGCTACTAAAACGAGAAAAGAAAGAGTGGAATACCAGTAGAATATGATCAATCACCTGTTTGATTAGCCGCTGGGTGATCATTGAACACTACGTGGCCGTAAGTGAAATAAACTATTTCAATGTAGTTCAAAAATACCAATTTCACTATTATATCTTATTAATCGAGTTTCCAAATCGTTCTAATAGCTGAAGATGATATTACCGTGGAAGTAAACACACTATCGCGCTAGGAGATCCCAGGAGATTGGTTTAGTTTAACATTAAGGAACGTAGAGTAAATTTTAGATGGAGCACACTGGGAGTACTTCGTGTACACGTATCGTACTTGTAATCTTTGTAGTGGTTATTAAATTATATTGTAGTGCTCCATTTTGAATATAGAGAAGATAATGCCCGTGTTGTTAGTGGTAATAGAATAGTTTTACAATCACGCCTATATTCCCCATGTAGGAGCGAGAAAGATGGACTGGTTACAGCCACGTTTCGGTAATTTTGATAATTCCCAATGTAAGAAGAAAGCACAATAATTATTATATATAATTTATCACCGCACTATATATACTTATTACACATATACAAAAGCATGTCAAACCTTTTTATAAATGTATCCATAGTTACTTGTAACCGCGCACTATTGTACGATAGATATTTCACATTGCTAAATTAGTCTTGTTTAAATCACAACATTTGTTGCCATTATATAGCCGAACACTGCCCGGGAATGGCTTCTTGAGCAGGATTACCAAAACAACTAATATATCACGTACGTTTAATAGTTACAAGAGTCACACACAGGCACATATATACACACGCATACATGCACGCACGCACACACAAACACTTCTTTTTTTATTTACTAGCATAAAATATTCTTTATTAGACTCTATTCCATTAGTTATATAAAAAGCTCACACTTATGCAACGTCCATTGTATATTTTGAGTGTACATGATATTTTATGATATGCTCGACTGTCCCCCAAAATACAGGCTATGTCCTAGTTTAGGAGCCAGTTTTTCGGTAACGTAATGTTAACATTCCATGTTCACTAATACTAATAAATGTAACACCTCTAATGTAATGTTATATGAGTGTAATAAATGATTATTATTATTACTCTAAGCCTCTCGAACAATAAAAGTCTTGGCTCACTAACCGACCTCGAAAAGGAGGAGGTTGTATTTTGTCCGTTTGTATATTTTTTCAATCAAACTGCTGTCACCATGGTTAGGCTCGCCTCTTGTTAACTAAGTACGTATGATCATTTAAAAGTGATGACGTTCGCAACTAGTAAAAGGCCGTTTTATTGCTGACCGATACTAGAACAATAGTTGCCAATAAAACTCACCGATGTTGGAGCTTTTTGATTTATTTCCCCAGATATCAATATATTGTCTTTATACACCGTTCACTCCAATGTATCGGCGTAAACATTGACAATATCGTTCAGATGATAACATAACTAGTTCGATAACTTAAAAACTATTTCCTTTAAGATAATTATTTTATAGTCCGAATGTTTCGGACCCCTCCTTTAAAGATAAAAATAAATAATCTTATAACAAAAAAACTTCCGTAACACCAAAACCGTCCAAGACAATTAACTAATATGCGAAACACTGAAGAAAACGGTCAAACTAGAACGACACCCAGAGCCGCAATAGAAGTCGTCGTTTCAAGCGGCGTACCCTTTGAGCCGCCAAACTTACAGGCCTATAAAGGCCGAAACCCACCAGAAAATACCCGTACGTCATGACAAAAACTGTGGGCCGTAACGCCGAAGGTTCCGTACAGACGTAATGTGGCATTAGGGGCCCGTAAGCGGCGGCCGTAGGGCTGCCCGCTGAATTCTAAATTATCTGAAGTTATTTTTGTGTGCGTTTGCAAGGTCGTGTTTCTTGGGTTTGGTTTGGCTTCAGAAGTTTATGCTTTCTTAGTAAAATTATGTATTTTTTTATTATATTTTTATTATATGTATTTTGGATACTTTAAACGTCTAAATATAGGTAATAAGTGAGTAAATGGTTGTCCATTAAGTTACTTAAATACGGAATTGTCAGTGTACACAGTAAATCTTTTCTAGCCCCTCTTGTAGAATATTGGTGCAACGGTCTTCAAAGATAACTCGCGTATCGATATTTTATCTATCTTCTCTTATTATAATCTCTTATTATAATTCAAACATTCCACTTTCATTTTTCATAGTCATCTGCATAGTAGTTAAATATAAAGGAAATCTTGAAATAACATTAGGGTCTCGTCCGGTACACTGTTCTTTTTTGGTATCCGAGGATGAGCACAATAGTTAGAGATTAATATTGTCACATGGAATTCAGTTAGGTAAGCTGCCCTGCGATACGTCCGACCGCTCACCCTGTTGCCAATCGAATAACAACCCATCGCCGTCTGCCATCTTACATCGACTATCTGTTATAGGTAAATCGTCATCTGACAGCTGTCAAGCATCAAAAACACTCAAGCAATTATTAACGGCATAGTGTCCATAGGCAAGATTAAAAGCTTGTCATACCATTAACTGCGATCTTCAAATAACAGAATACGAAATATAAAATAAACAAGCGGTATATTTTCAATAGGTAATTTAAAGTATTTCAAACCTAACTTCATAAGCACAACCCTAAAGGAGCCGTTAGCGTAGCCGAAACAGTCCGAACTAGCGCACGATAGTTAGCGCAATTACAACACTAAATTAACCAAGTTGGAGCGCAGCGGGTTATCGGCGCTGTTTATGTTATTCGATGTTATTGAGATAAAGGTTTAGTGTTATGCCGGTGAAATATCACGCCTTGTGAGACCAGGAACTTTATAATCAATTGCTTAGTGCTTGAAACTTAATGTAATGCCGAACGACTTAATCCAATGGCTTAAAGTTTAAGTTGCTATGTCCACTGGAACGAGTGATCCCGAGTTCGATTCCTGCACGGGACAAATCTGACCCACAAATATATGTTTTGGTCTGGATGTTTGTGCATGTAAATTTCATGTTTGTAAACGCAACCACGACAAAGGAATAATTAATAGTGTGGGCGCACGTTTTTGTAAAAGAAAAAAGAGTTTTAAGGAGTTTTATAAACCATTGGCTCCTTAATCGCTCGCTGTGCAGCTATTGTGTTCTTAGCGATCACTAAGGTTAAGCAGCGATCTGCTCGGTTGGTCTTAAATAGGTGATCGTTAGTGGCATTTTCATATTAGAGCGTCTCCATATTAAACCAATTATTTTAGCACCTATCATAAGCAGATAATAGTCTTTCATCGTTACCCACAAAGGATCATTTTAAATGATCCTTTGTGGGGTAGGCAGAGAATACCGATGGAGATAAGACTTTCAATATCACAGGGCGAAGATGTTCAGTGTTCAATATACATACCAAAAGAATTCAAAGGTTTGTGACCGCTGTAATGGAGCTACGTAGAATTTATATTACCATCTCATCAACAACTAATGGTTCAGTATATAAATTAATTTTTACTATACTCATCTTTATAAAGAGTGGTAGTGTGGTTACAAAATTTAATTCCACGAGAGCGCAAACAGGGCCAAGAGCTGATTAAAGCATTAACAAGATTGGCTGGAATAAATTAGAATTGGGTTAGACGAGGCATTAGGCGGTCGGCTTATTTGGGGGTGCGTTAACAATTGGCTTTGTTGTCTATTTGCTTGGCTTTTTCTTGTATAATATAAAGGAGAAGACCAATTTTATGCTTTGTGCTTACGATGGGAGGGAAATGGAAGCTCATTTTGTCACTGGATGGGGTTGTTAATTTTCAAATTAGCAATTCACGAAACTTCAAAATGTGACCTTCAATCCCTAGTCACACCTCCTAGTGGTCCCGGTAACTGATAAGATGCTACGCTTAGCCAGCGTGGTGTTTTATGGCTAAAAACCCCTGTACAATATGAAACACGCCATAAACTTACGGTCTTCAGTCCCCGGCAGCTCCGCTATTTCGGACTATGGCAGTGGTCCTGGTTCCGGTAAAGCAGAGGGTGCTAAGAGTCCCCGAAAGAGATCCGGCTGCAAAACGATGACCCTCGCTACACACTGAGTACCCATGAATGATTACACTCATACTCATTCAGGTTTATGCACTCACCATAGATGACGCCGACAATGAAATAGAGACATTCTTAATGAAGATATAGAGAAAGCGCACTATGAATATTCATGTTACTATACGGTCATGCTGGAAGATTTTAATGCCAATATCGGTCTACCATAAGACGGAGAACAGTCTATAGGAACAAATGGGCTAGGAGTTCGTAATGCTCGGGGTCAAGTTCTGATTAACTATTTGGAGAAAAACCATCTTTACGCAATAAACGCTCGTTTTTCAAAAAACTTTAAACTAGGAAATGGATTTGGGCAAGCCCAGACGGAAGAACTAAATCTTATATATTACATTATATAACCATAGAAATATTGCATAACCGATGTTTAAGCATATTAAACTACTTTAACTAGCAGTGATCATCGTTTAGGAAGAGCCTCGTCTAGCTACAATGTGCAAAAAGAAAGATCCAAAATGGTGAAATCGCAATGCCATAAACGTTCCAGTTAGAGTTAAAAAACCGTTTAAAGATCTTGGTATATATCAGAGCGTGGCCTCACTAACTGAATGGGAGTCAGCAGCGGCAAGAAAACAAACTATCACCGTTACCCGTACACTGTCCCTATTTAATCAAAGAAGAGAAATGAAAATAAACCCCAGGTCTGATCTAAAAGAGTTAAAGAGCCTGAACAAGAACATCCAAAAAGTTAAATCTTTTCTTATAGATTTAAAAACATCCAAGACGAAAATTATTACCATAAATACAATAAAAGCCCGAAGGTTTTTAAACGAAAAATAAATAGTGTGAAATCGAAAATTAATAAACTCACAGATAAAGCCGGAAATATCATAACAGACCGCGATGTGATATTGCGCGTAGTTAAGGAGTTTTATGAAAACCTATACAAATCAAAAGCAGTGAAGCCGTAGACTTTAGAAGATTTAAACCCTAGATCGGAACCAGTCGAAAGTCTTGGTGATGCCCACCTGCCGCCTATCATGGAATACGAGATTGGTTTCTGGAGAAGAGGACGACCTCTATTTATAGTTCTCAAAAAACTCTCCAGCAATGTGTTAAATAATTCCATTACACCATGCGTATGGAAAAAAGCAGTAGTTACAATATTGCATAAATAAGGAAATAAATCGAAACTTTCCAATTATCGACCCATAAGTTTACTTTCACAAGTACACAAGTTATTCGCTAAAATCCTATGTAACAGACTAACTCTATCCTTGGATGAATACCAGCCGGTCGAGCAAGCTGGCTTCCGGAGAGATTACTCAACGATGGATCATACCTATACCATCAAGAAAGTGATGGAGAAATGCAAAGAATATGTTCGACCATTGTGGATAACTTTTGTCGACTATGAGAAAGCTTTCGAAAGTGTCAAACATTGGACCGTCTTTCATTCTCTACATCGTTGCAATGTACTTACCCATCCTTACGGTGCCAAGACGTAGTCGCTTACAAAAGGCAGCCTTTATTAAATCAAAGTGGCATAGAGAGCGACGGAACGAGCCATGTTGGGCATTTCCTTTGTCGACCGGATACTAAACATAGAAATCTGAAGGCGGACTAACGTTGAAGATATTGGTAAATGGATCACAAGGTTACAGTGGAAATGGGCAGGACACTTGATGCGGTGTGAAGATAGTAGGTGGATCAGGGCCGTGACAGAGTTGTGGCCCAGAACGAAACGCTAAAGACGCCGACCCATAGGCAGACCATCACCTAGATGGAGCGATGTATTGTTCAAGTCCGCTAAGGAACAACACAGAAAAGAGTGGAAGGCTAAACAATGCTAACATACTCCAAGGAATTAACCAACGCGTGGAGCGATAGCAGGAGAATACTAAGACACAGTAAATCTCAACTAAGGCAACTTATTGGAGTATACACAGGCCACTATAGCACAAATGAACACATACACAAGATAAACCTAGCTCGCGACGTAGTATGCAGGAACTGTGGCACAGAAATTGAAACCATGAAGCGCATTCTTTGCAAATGCACTGCTTTGGCGGCCCGGCTAATAAACTGTCTGGGGATGGCCTATCCATTACCAGGAGAATACCGGCTCTTCCCCCCTAACGGAATACATAGTATATTACAGGGACTATTTGGGACACCATATACGTAAGGGCACTAGGGCTAAGGGCAGTACAAAAGATCCCATTGGGTCGAAGTGCGCTTGATGAAGATCAATGCTACAAAATGCCAAATAAGATAAGATAGATGGAGCGGTGACATCGTGAGAGTGGCTGGCAAATAGTAAAATAGATTAGAACAGAATCGGAACGAATGGCGTGATAGAGGAGAGGTCTTCAGCCGTGGGTATATAAATACTGATTGATGATAATAATGACTTGCAATGTTGATGAACGCAAAGGAATGTTGAGGTATTGGGAAGAAATAAGACACATTCAGAAATGCAATACCTATTTGCAAAATAGGATGCCAGGTCCAGTAGTTAAGAGCGTAAGCCAGTCCGGTGACTGGATCGAGTAGTCAAGTTCGATTTCCGCAAGGGGCAAATCTTTGTACGAGGTCAGAAAATGTAGAACGGGTATTAGAAATGTTACATAATTTCTATCCTTTTTATTTCATATCTTCATATTTTTTTATAACTTTATAAGCAAAAAAAGTACTATATGTTTGCGTATGACCATCGAAAATAACCCGTTTATGGGTATAAAGTAAGATATTATTATTTATACGAGCCTCTCGAATTATCCAGTGGAAGCAAAACTACGTTTATGGACGTCATAAATTAAAGAGTTATAGGGCTGATGGGGGAATGAAATGGTAAGAAAAACTTGCACTTGGAAAGAAATTGATGATCCGTTCTACTGGCAAGTGTCACAAACTAAATGTTAGGTAGATTACAGGATTTGTTCTTCCCAAAGATCTTTACGGCGACCAATTTTCACTCGGTAATCGAACTGTGTGTGCAGCTTATATCTGTATTATTCAAAAGTTTTATAGAGAATCCAAAAGAACCAAATGTAGTTTTATCTTAGATGTCTTTTAGAGCACTAAGACACAACTACATTAACCTAGTCTAGTTATCGTATATGTATCATATAGTATATGTTATTATAACCTAAACTAGAACTTGTTACAGTTTCTTCAACACAAATCTTTTGTTATGATTATTACTTCCGTTCATCAATACTACATCTCTAAATATTACAAACAAATATCATCCACTTCGCAGCTCCTAAACATTTCTACAATATCGAGTCATTACTCACTCAAAATTACGAGTCACTCCAAAAACAAAGCTCAAAAGATACCTAATTACAGCCAATTTACGGGCTCCTTTCACCCTTAAAAATACTTTCATGTTCAACCCCATGTTTTATGTAGGGCAGCCCTGCAGGGCTAGTAGGGGCGCCAAGACTTTTCTCGCACGGTACAAAATTTTGTCGGCATGATTCGACTCTCGTACGCAAGTCAAAATAGTCTTGTGTATCCGTCAATACTATACAATTCTTGTAAAATATTTTACATTATATGTAAAAAGACAATTTTTAACTTAACTAAAAATACAAAAGGGATATGGTTAACAAAACGTAAAACATATTTAAAATCTAAGATCAGTCTGTGGGATGGTGGCAAGAACGGTAGATGCGTTGAATACCCAAGTAGCACAAATGTTGCATAACCTACCGCTTTAAACAGCGGTTTATACATAGCGATGCAGCCTATACTTTCTTTTACAGTTTCAGTACAGCTTAAAGCTGTAAATGGGCAGCTTTTTCCTCTCTAAAGCAGCAGTTGTGCTACTCAGAGACCTATTCTTTAATCAAGTTTTTTCGTATCAAACTTTTGTCACGAAACGCCATACTAGCAAGTAAGACAAAGGTTATCTCACGCCTAGGACGACAAAATTTATGGCGTGTTTTGTCACCCTGCTAGCTCTACCAAAAAGGGGTGGATTGAAGGGGCAAGCAGGGGGGCTGTCGAGCGGCCCCTGGGGGCGACAGCGGGATTATCGTCCGAGCTAAACAACGCAGCGACGCCGGGTGTCGTAAGAACGCCCCGAGTGACCGTAAACGTCCACCGGCGAGTTTTGTGGCGCATTCGTTATACGGGGATCTAGGGTTGATACTAATAGTAACTGCATTTTTTCGTTGCTTAAAATTGTGAAGGTGGTCTTTTAAAATAGAATGTAGTCTTGACTACTTTTAGAGAGGAATCTAACGTGCATACTGTTTGTTTTCGTTTAAATGTATATTTATTGCCACAAGTCAGGGGGCGACAGCGATCTTGGAGGGAGGAGGTGTGCTGGCGATGACTGGCTAAGGATGATAGTTTTTATTTGTACGACTCGCGTTATTTCTTATTGCAGCGACACACAGGGTCATACAAAATGAAGAGTTATCTAATAATGTATTCTTTAAATAATGTTATTTAATATTTTTGTCACCTTTTCGATATTCTAGGACGGAGGATTTATAGTATCTGCATTATTTTCAGGTAACCAATCAACAGGGACGCTCGTAGCGCTGTGCAACCGCGGTGTTCTTACCGATTACCAAAGTTAAGCAGCGTTCGACTCGGTTGGCCCGAGATGCGTGACTGTTTGTGGCATTTTCATATTCGAGCGTCTCCGTGCTTCAGAAGGCACGTTAAGCCCTTGGTCCCGGCAACCACTTAATGTGGTAGTCTTCAAGCCGAGTGGAAGCCTTAAAGGCGGCTTGATAAGTTCCAACAGCAGGTGGCCACAAACCTGCCTCCACCAATCCGCACTGGGTTCGCGTGGTGGAGTATGACCTAATCTCTCTCACCTCGATTAGTGAGAGAAGGCCTTTGTCCAGCAGTGGGCAATATAGGCTGATATTATTATAAACAATCATTAACTGCCTTATTGATCTAGTAATAAAGGTGCAGCTGACGATCACAAGGTTTTGGTTATAAATTCTAGCTTTCAAAGTGTTATTGTTTTTTTTTTAAATATTTCAGTAGCAATTTAAAGTCTCAAGTTGTGAAGAGTAATATGCTCGTCACAAATGACACTGTACACTCCTTCTTGAATAAAAAAATGGCATGATGGTGTTTTCTTTTCATTTGATAGTTAATTTTATTTGGTAGGTAAACTGTTATTTTTTCTTGCTTGTGAAAGCCCTAGCAAAAGGCTTTATTTCGGCGTGAACGGGTTTAGTGTAGTGCAGTATGGGGCGGGTTGTATTAGCACTGAAATAACAAATATTGGTCACGCACTTTCTGCGCTACTTTGGGACGAGTATTGTGTTTTTTCGAGGATTTAAGGGATGGGATGTAATGGCTGACCGGTCCCCATGTTCTTTGAGCGATATATTTTAACGCAACGTAAAAAATGATGATATGTTATCATTTTGAGGATATCTATTTTATCAGAGGAAATTGAAGGGCTTTCACTCAGCCGTGGCATGATAAACACGATAAACATAATACGACAGCGGCCTAATTCAGTGGTTAGGAGCATATGTTATCTTATCTTATTTGGCATTTTGTAGGGTTGATTTTCATCAAGCACACTTCGACCCAATGGGATCTTTTGTACTGCCCTTTGCCTAAGTGATCTAGCGTACCTGGTGTCCAAATACTCCCTGTAATAGGCTGTGTATTCCACCAGGGGGGAAGAGCCGGTATTCTCCTAGTGATGGATAGGCCAGCCCCAGCAAGTTCCCCATCGCATTTGCAAAGAATGTGCTTCATGGTTTCAGTTTCTGTGCCACAGTTCCTACATACCACGTCGATAGCTAGGTTCATCTTGTGTAGATGTTTATTTGTGCCATAGTGGCCTGTATGTGTGCCTTGTACGTATATGTGTGCATTTTGAGAAATACGGGTTAGGAATGCATTTGTAATCTCCTTATTGCTATGATCAAGAAAAAATTTATTTTTATATAGCGCACTGAAGGATTAAAAGCATTTCTTGCAAACAAAAAAAAATTAAGTTACATTAAAAATAGTTGGAATAAATTCAGTTATTGATTTAGAACAAACTAATTTCAGGTCTTGCGTTTATGCTTATGTTACAGCTTGTATATATATATATATATTTGACGGACGATTTAGCGCAGTGGTTAAGAGCTTAAGCCACTCCGCCCACTGTGTCTAATAGTCGCGGGTTCGATTCCCGCACGGGACAAATCTTTGTGTGATCCACAATTATTTGTTTCGGTCTGGGTATTTGTGTATGTGATTTTTCAGGTTTGTAAACGCACCCACGACACAGGAATAAATCCAACTGTGGGGCTACGTTAAAAAAAAAAAAAAAAATATATATATATAGATGTATCAGTAGTATGTTACTCAAGTAACTGAATCGAACATTTGCTGATAGGATACTCGCACGGGATGAATCTTGTGTGACCCACAAATGTTCGAATAGATCTGTGTATTTGTGTGTAAACATTATACTTATATACATATACTTATATAACGATATTTAAGATATATTACTATAAGCTGTACAAGGTGTATAATATGCGCAAGACCTGTAAGTAGTTCGTTCTAAGTCGATAACTGAATTGATTCCAACAAAATGAATTGTTTAATGTATCTTTTAAATTTGCTAAAAATGCTATTACTCAAAGCAATATGGAGATTTCAAATGCCTTTCTAAAAACGTAGAGGTAAAAAAATTAAATTTGGAAAATTGATTTACCTATGTATTGCATTTGTGAAGCAATTATCTAATCCGGGTGTCTGAGGTCTTGCTATATTTATGATATATGAGCATACTATTATTACCATACGTTAGTACTATAGCCCCTTGTACATGAGCATACTATTATTACCATACGTTAGGACTATATCATTTTTCACATAGGATGGGTAGTTACAGTTCTAATTGCCAAAAGAAATTAATATTTAATTCAACGGCGTTAAGGCATAAAACCATAAGTATAGAAACGGGTCATGCCTCTTATTGCCATTGAATAAAATATAATTTCGGTTGGCAATTAGAACTGTCACTACCCATTCTATGTGAAAAATACTACGTCTCAAGCAACAATTTTGAAAAATACTCAGAATGCCCAGGTTTAATTAATTAATCACTACTAAATACACCAAGAATATTTTTGGTCATTCGCTTTTTAATGAAAAAAACTTCTGTATAAAAAAAAATTGTCCAGTCTACATATTTATGAATTTAAAGGTTAACGTGAAAGTCGAAGTTATTGCGTGATGCAATAGATTGGAAAAGTCAGTATTTTTAAAAACATCTAAATTGGTACACAAATTCAATTTAAATCGTTGATTGCCTCGTTTGTAGTGGGATATCGTGGGGCTGACAATCACGTGATTCTGGGTTCCAATCTTAGGCCGCAAAAAGTAAGGGTTTGCTTATAAAAATTCTCAATAGCAGTCCTGAGGCTAGTAATATCTGGTAATACCGGACATGACCCCAGACTGTGGACTACGACTAAGAAATTTTCAATAGAAAAGCACACTTTGTTTAATCAAGAACACCAACTCACCATCGCCAGCAGAACTATGTGACTAACGAGTCATTGTTTACATAGGCACATACTATGTAATAAACATATGTATAATTATAGGTATGTATCATCATAGGAAGATGTCTACTGCAGGTCAAAGGCTACATAACCAAAGATTGCCCCAACGACCGGTTTTCTGATGTACGCATATATATACAAGATTAACTTAAACGATCGAAGACTTTAGATATTCCATTTAGATAATTGTTTAACAAATCAAATATCAACTCTAAACTTCCAAATTTAAAATATGTACCACTTTTTACAAACTTATATTTAACTTGCGATGGACGTATGTCTGTATGTCTGTCTCTCTGTCTTTCCGGTTTAAATATTGTGATTAATTTTTCAAGCACTTGCGGGTATCCGATTGAGTTGAAATTTGGCATACATATGTAAAGTCGATGGCAATACCATGGAGCTGGTATAATGATGGATCGGAAGGGGGCCATAGGAACATGTGTACATGGGAATATATAAAACGTAACCCCTTCGGGTTTAGGTTTGTTAGATTTGTATCGACGAGTATTTTACAATCAATTAGTGTTTAGGGTGTGATGATGAAGCCGAACGGTGGCCAATGGAACCACCCGACTACTCATATAACCTCACCGTGTTTGGGTTCATTGGATTTGTCTTGACGAGTACTTTAGACCCTCATGCTACCTAAAGTCTGATGATGGAGCTGGAAGAATGCCATATGAACTCCTTAAGTAAGATGGATATTTTCGTTGTGATTTTGCTATAAAAGCTTGTTTTTGTTTTAGGAATTGACACCCAAATTAACTACGAAACATGTACTTATGTGGAGGTATTATTATTAGTTTGAGTTGAGTTTATTAGAATGATATAGCGGATTGAAGGAAAAACACGTTAAAAAAAATGTAACATACATTACAAACAGTTGGAATCTAGTTAGTTACTGATATAGAACAAACTAATTCCTTGTATTAATACGTTACATATTGCAGATATATAATACTACTGCAGCAAGTAAGTCTGTGGCATGTACGGCTTGAGTACCAATTTGTGTAAATAAAATTGTATGGGAACAGCTTCCGACATTTTCTGCTTGAGAAAATTCTCTTAGAATTAAGGCGTTCTTTCCACTCTGTGTCCAGAAATAATGGAAAAATTTATATTTGCGGTACGCTGTCTAACTACAAACGTGAAAGGGTCATGTGTGAGAAGGAAAATGATGATAATGATTATGATAAAAGAAATATTGGATGAGATAAAATTAATTTTCGGATTTTGTGATGGTTTAGTTTCAAGTGCTTTGCAGCACCTTTGTTTACGAAAGGGACTTGGGATCCTGTAATTAACATTCAAAACCAAGTATGACACTGCAAGACATCAAGCTAATTCTGGGTAGAACAAAAATAATGACAAAGTTTGAAAATGCCCCGGAATAACTATGCCTTTTGAACGTCTCACAACTCAGTCCCCACCGTGATCATAGGTGCTGCAAAACATTATATAAATATAGATAAAATAAAAACGAATAGTTATGAAAGAACTTAAAGTAATTGAAAATTTATTATAAATATAAACTTGCAGCTTTGCAACTGAATAGTAATTAGGGGCACTACAAAAGGATTACACTTCTGCAGATAGAGTGGGATAGAGTTGGTGGAAGGTATAGAGTAATAATTTTCTTAGTACCTACTCCTTCTTCTTTACCTAGCTGTTAGATTCTCAAATATTGTAAAAATAAAATAATAGACTCGCCCCATATTACGTGTAATGTTCAATCAATATTTTGAGGAAATGTGACCGTTTAGAATATCAATCTATCTTACTATATCATCTATACTGTATAGAAATATTAATGTGACTTATAAATTTATAAATCTCTGACTATCTTCGCTGTGATTGCCGTGGTGGTAGAGATGTGAAGGAGATGATAAGTGTGTGTTATGGTAATTAAGTTAATTTTAATTTGCTCTGACTTCAGAGTTGTTCAGCGAGCTATAGAACTACTACGCTAGGCATTTCACGACATGATCGAATAGGACGAACAGGAATGAGGTGATTTTTAGAAGAACTAAGGTCAGCCCATAGGATAAGTGAGCTGAAGTGAAAATGGGCGGGCCACATAGCGCGAAGATCGAACGAGCGTTGGGGCAGAAACATTCTAGAGTGGAGACCATGTATTGACAAGCGCAGCGTGGAACAGCCGCATACTAGATGGACTGACGATCTTGTGAAGATCGCAGGAAGTCGTTGGGTGCAGGTGGCATCGGCCTGGTTACGCTGGAAAGCGATTGAAGAGGCTTATGTTCAGCAGTGGTTCAACTTTATATCTAGTGTTTTACGTAAAATGCTTACACACCCAAATGCTCGCAGACCCAAACAATGCTCTCTCATACTTTCCCGAGTATTCCCATCTCAAACGGACCATCTAAACGCATTACCCAAAAACCGCGACCTGGATCCATCGTTACGTCTGGAGGTCACAGGAGGGGGTAACCTCCACCACCCCCTCCTAACGGCGGTCCCTTTCATGCAATCGTCAAGATATCTGCATTTTAATGACGACGTTTTTCTATTAGGAGGCCATTTTGGAAAGGCCTTTGATTTTAGGGTCAGCCAGGTGCCTTATTCGATAAGACCAAACGTGTAATTTTACGATCCCTTCGTGAAATGCCATCATTTAGTTATAGTATTCTGTATTATCACTGGAGTACCATTAAACCATTTATTTATCAGATGATAAATATATAGTTTAGTAGTACTCCATATAGATAACAATAGTTTAATGGCTCTTGATATAGATATGTCATCACGCCAAATCCCTTGCGAGGTAGGCAGAGAGTTCAGAGCTCCAACAGGTTTTTTCCTTACCCACCTCTCTGGCTTTTAAAGGATCATGGGATTTTATTCCTAAAGACTAAATGCGACGCGTTCGAACAACATCGTGAATTAATAATCGTCTAAAGCCAGTGAAGTACCATTAAACAATCATTTCACAAAGTAACTGTAACGCGCCGCGTCACGTGTTTAATTGGTCATATCGAATAAGGGCCGTGTAAGTTTAATGAAGGTTGAAAAAAAAGTATT
Source organism: Phalera bucephala (assembly GCA_905147815.2). NCBI lineage: Eukaryota > Metazoa > Arthropoda > Insecta > Lepidoptera > Notodontidae > Phalera > Phalera bucephala. The sequence continues at coordinate 30,981,997 of LR990609.1, forward strand.
TCTAATTCGGGGTTCTTTTTAAATAGAAATAGCCAGTGTAAGCAGATTGGTTATTTGATGAGAGTGGATCTCTGTGGATTTCAGTTTTGAGTGTTCACTGAAGCGAAGATTTTGGGAACAGCATTTACTTATTTTTTAGAATCAAATACAATTTAAAGTATCAGTACGATGTGATTTACTTTTGCACAATGTTAAACAATACATTTGTAAAGTAAATTATTATCAGTGATAGCCTAGTGGTTAGATCGTTGTACTGTAAAGTCAGATGTCTCGGGTTCAATCCCAGGCACGCACCTCTGTTTTCTTTTATTTATTTAATATAGATATCCTACAGCCCAAATGTTACTATAAACAATAACAGAATAATCTCTTACATATCAAAGCCAAAAATGGATACCATAACTAGCAAAATTGTATACAATGACAAAGGAACAGCAGCAATCAATATTATTATAGTAAGTACTCTGACTCTGTTGCTGTATATCAATTATTATAAATGTGGAGCGGAAGCGCGCTTCAGATATATAAATGAATGTGAAAAGACAGGTGTACAATAAAGTAAGGCTTAGGCAATTAAATGGTAGTATATGGTTAAGTAAGCGGTAACGTTATTTAGTTATAATAAGGTAATTAGTAGGTGGTGGAGTACTATGTAATAAGGGGGTAATGGCCTAAGTTACGGGATTTAATTCGCTTGTAAACTCGTGGAGTATGCGGGACTTGAAGACGGGCTTAGAGAAGGAGTATATATCTAAGTCACTAAACTTCTTATTATAGGATGATGTAGCCCGAGAAAAGTATTCGTTGATACAGTAGTTAGTTTTAGATGTCGGAATATGGAAGACTTTATGGTGGCGGGTGGAGTGGCGAGGGCGATGAACAGGTACATTTAAGTTTAATGATGAGATGAGAGAGGGACAGTCAATGTTAGCATTGGCTATATTGTATAAGAAAGCTATGTCCAAGTAATCTCGTTTATCACTGACTGGTAGCAACTTGTAGTGTTGACATGCTTCTCTGTAATCTTTAAAACGGTTGTTGAATTTAAAGTTTAAATGATTAATGAAAAGTTTTTGCATCCGTTCAATCTTGTAAACATGCACTTTGTTTCCGGGGTTCCAAAGGATACTTCCAAACTCAATAAGACCTCTTACGTAAGCGTAGTACAAATTTTTTAGACAGGATAGATCTTTAATTAGTTTACAGACTCTCATTACGAAGCCTATGTTCTTGTATGCTCTATCTTGCCTGCCTCTAGTTTGAGAAGAGGCCCGTGCCCAACACTGGAACAGTTTCTTTACAGGGCTAATATTGTTATTATTATAACTTATCACTGAAATATGACAGAGAATTAGGTAACTTTTTATTATTATTGTCTTTATCAACAGAGTTAAATAGAGCTGTATCATAATAGAGTTACATAAATCTGTAAAAATGTAATGATGGTTTGGTATTAAACCAAACCATTGAACGTTAGAACGTTAGTTAGGTTAGAAATTAGGTTAGAACGTACTCCACTCCGCTCACAGGATGGAGTAGTGGGTGGGTTCAATACCCCCAGAAATCTTCGTGTGACTCAAAAACATTATATCAATTCAGAAATTTGTGTATGTTACTTTCGTATCTATGTCATAGACAAGTACAACCAATTTATGCGAAATAAACACAATATTATCCTACGCTTTTCAATTCCCCATACACGTACGGATTCACTTCAAAACCCGCACCAGACAATCAAAATTGGTTCCAAATTGATATTTGAAACCTGGTGATGTTCAATTTAACCAATATCATAAACTTCGACTTATCAAATTGGAAATTCCGAATTGGAATTGAATTGTCAAACGGGAATATGAAAACACATAAACCCACTAAAATTATACTCACAAACGGATCCCTGAGTATCCATATTTAGAATACTCATCTCTGTCTATATCATCACGCCAGATCCCTTGCAATGCAAGCAGAGAGTACAGAGTTCCAACAGGTTCTTTCCTACAGACTTTTCTCGATGTCTCCACACTTATAGTTCGTCGTATATATACGAGTACAAGCTCGCTGGCTACGGAGACTCTTGACATGATTCAGAATTATATATTCAAACTATATGTTTTCTTGTTGGTCCAGTTCCTTAAGCAGCTATCACGAAGTCCTAAGTTCGATTTCTAGGTTGAACATAGTGTTATATTTTTTTTTCTATCTAAAACATCGATTAAATATAGGGAGATGCACGCACGCTGCTCGAAAAATGGCACCACTTGAAAAGAGATAAAAGTGGGCAGTACTAAAAAACTGACTGACTGGTTTCGCTTTTAGTCGCTTTTTTACCGCACGATGGACATGCCGACCTGTGCAATAAAAAACTGTAAAAAATATACAAATAAAGTAACAAAAAAGGATGGGGGTGAAATATCAGTTCAGATTGATGGTATTCTATACTGTGTTGTCTTTATTAGCGTTAAAATGATGTTTTTTTTTCAATTAATTTGTTTTTAACATCATATGCAATCCGCAACTGCCTCTTTCTCTTAAAACTTAATCTCTAGGTCAAGGCCGCTAGAACAAAAACATGGAGTCGTCATAAAGCTGCTATATTTTATTATATTACATTTTTTTTTAAGTGTTTCGGTTTGTGTAATATTAGTTTTCCACGAAATGAGATCCAAAGGACTATTATAGCACGAACGAGAGAGGACGTATATTGTAAACCTAGCGCGTTTACTGTGGTTTGTTCGAATCACTTTTGTAAGGAGTACGGAACAATATGCCCTAATTTATGTTTATTTCATAACTATAACTACTCACGTGGCATTGGAGACGGTTTTAGTGTAACTTTTGAACGGGAGTGTGTATCTTGTTATGATATACCGCTGATCTAAAAACTATTTCTCAGTAGCAATCTGGAGTCTAATGTACCTGGGACCTGGTGTAATGGCAATGGGTTTGCCTCGTATTTGTTCAATACACCTCTGCCACTTGTAGTTAGGGAATTAAGGCGTTTTATTTATTCAGGCTTGTATCTCGTCCGAAATTAAGTAGTAAGAAAATATTGATAAACAATCACTTTACGCGAGGTAACAATATATTATGTATTTTGATCGCTAAAGATCTTTATTTAACCCAGTAACGAGATGTGTTACTGTGTTCCAATAAAACACGTTTTGTCAAAGAAGCAAAAAGGTATAACAAGGTGAAACCCAAAACTTTTTGTCCGTGATAATATCTGATAAACAAGCCGAAGTAAAGCCTAGTAAAGAGTAATATCATATGCCTATTTGTAAGTCCACTTTGCAACAAAACGTTTCAATCGATTGTAATCAACGCGAAACAGTGTTTGAAATTTAGTATTTATCCCAACAATTGCCCACAAATAGCCCATCGAATCGGCCCAATGGCCCCTTGACATTCGACGCGAATATTAATAGTCTGTTTCAAGCATATTAAGCTTAAAAAAGCCCGCAGGACTGAATCGAAATTGGCATTCTAAACGCATCGCAGCGCGACCCCAGTGCCCCGGTTTGATTGGGTCACTTGATACGAGTAATCTAATCGGTCGCTATCGATTATCGATGCTGTTTAGTCCAGTTTTATGTTGAGCTTAATGTTTGGAAATAAATCAACTTTAAAATTTACCATCATATTGATAAAACTCCTTTTATTGTATGTGTAATAAGTTAGAGTACTTTCATACTTATAGTGTTCTTTTTAGTGTGTGTTGTGCTGAAGCTCTGTAAGTGCTTTTCAAAAAATATTCTGCAATCAGTTCGTTTTACTCCAGCGATTTATTAGCGAGCGTTGAAAAATCATTCATGTGAACGAGGGGGTTGCAGGAAGAGGTATAAGCACATAATGTTTTCATAGCCATAAAAGCAAAATCAGTGATGGCCTAGTGGTTAGACCGTTGGACTGCAAAGTCAGAGGTCACGGGTTCAAACCCAGGCACGCATCTGTCTTTTCGAAAGCATGTGTGTATTAAAAATTATCTATCACTTGCTTTAACGGTGAATGATAACATCGTGAGGAAACCTGCATGCCTAAGAGTTTCTCGAAGGTGTGTGAAGTTCGCCAACCCGCACTGGGCCAGAGTGGTGGACTATGGCCTAAACCCTCTCAGTTTGAGAGGAGGCTCGAGCTCAACAGTGAGACAGTTTTTTAACAGGGCTTATATTATTATTAGTAATAAAAGCCTATTACAATTATAACAAATCGGCTTGTACAAGTATAAACTATTTTTCACTAATTGAGGTGTGCAAAATTAGGAAACACTTTTTTTTTTAATTCGGGCCCATTGCGGTTAAGTACTGATTAATTATAATCTATATATATCATCATGCCAGATCGCTTGCGGGGTAGGCAGAGGGTACAGAGTTCCAACTGGTCAGCGAGTTACTTGAGGTCTGGTCTCCAGTCTTCAAGCAACTCGTCCAGTCCGAACCGTCCAGACTGTCTCGTCACTCGTCACCGTCGTAAGGCCTCCTAGCTGCATGCCAGAACACGACTGGGTCGCTTTGCAACATGACTTTCCTGGATGGGCAATGACCAGCCACGGCCGTAGCTTACCGGTGTAGGTGCTGCTCGTTGAGTACTGCCCAGACCCTCATGTAGAGAATTAAGAGTGAATCCTTCGGACGCCAGCAGCTTTGGCCCCCACAGACGTGAGTAGCTTCGGCCCTGTTGAAGCCGCGTTCTAATCTGTAATTATAATCATAATAAAATACCATTTAATGACTTTTAAGCTGTGAATCTAGTTTAGTAATCATGTAAATCTGTAAAAAGGTATAGGGGCGTAATAGTTTGTTCATCATCATCAAAAGTCACCTCCAAATATCCCTACGACGACCGGTTTTGTAGCTTTGACACATGACCGTCACCAAGTTATTGTGTGTCTCGTAGAAACCCTACCAACCCACATCTCACTTTGAAGCTATCAGTTCTACGAGCTATGAGCCCCGCTCACTGCTAATTAAGTTTGCCAGTCCTCGTATCTCCTACAGAACTCCGCATTCTTTACACAGAAAGAATATAAAATTTATTTTGCAATGAGGAGGTACAATACATACGTTGGTAATTATAAATACGTTACATGACCTCGCTACAAAAATGGACCCAACTCAGCATAATGCCCGCTGCTTATGCGACCAGCGTTAGTCTTCCGTTGAGCCGTTTGGTGACGTCATGGACGTTAACAAGAAGTGAGAGAATAGAACAAAAAAAAAATAAACACGTAAAAAAAGTAACCGTAAAAGAGGGCACATGAAAAATCATAAAACAAAATCTTACAGAGTTGTCACCTGTACCTTGCCAGAAAAAAAAAACAAGTGACAGCCTAGTGACAGTGATATTTACATTCAATTTTCCTAACAACTTCTGAATAGGTTTTTTTTGCCGTAATGGCGAGAAGAAGCCAATTTTTATAATTTACTGTTATACTCTATTACTACTTGACATTGGCGAAATACACCGTTAAAGTGTGCGGCCATTAATTAAAATGAGAAGAAGAAGAAGAACTTCTGAATACATAGCGTATACGTGGCATTTACATTTTTTGCTTAATGTTGTGTCAACATGTATGATTTTGACCAATACAACGCGCAATACCGTCTCAGGAACCACGGCGCTGGTTTTGGTGGTGTTGTGCAAACCCAAGGATGGTAAAAACTAGGCAATGCATGTACCTTTTATCCATTTAAAACACAATGAGGCTATATGTGTCCAGGGCACGCAGTAAGGGCAGCGGATTGTTGCAGCAGTAGCTCGCTGCGTGACTAAGATTTATGATATTGATCAACTGGCATGTGATGACCTTAAATCTAAGGCTAAATCTTAAAGACGAAAGTTACAAGATCAATATCCGCCCACCCAATTCAACGGAAATGGAAACGCTTGGTAAGTACGTAAAAAAAAAAATAAAAAAAAAATCTTTAGTAGTTTTAAACTGTACCATTTTCTACTCTATGTTACTAGATCTAAACTTAAGAAATTTTTGTTCAAATTTACGTCTACCTATAACACAATAAAGTCTGCCTACTTAAACCACACTTGCAGGTTAAAAATTACGTTCCAAAAAAGTAGCAAGATAAATTTCACCGTCTAAAAATATCATCAGTCAAGCAAATTGTGAGCGATTCATAAAACGTTTGTTTCATTAGGCTGCGAGCTCGGCGCATAAATATCCCGGCTCATAGGAATCATGTGCGATAAATCCAAATCTCGATTGCTCTTTATTGTTTTATTTTTACAAACTCGTTGAGTTTTCATATTTACTCGTCCTCGTGGCGGTAGGGTGTTGTTCGGGGGAGGACAAGTTGCTTTGATGTAGCGTGGAGCGTGTTTTCACTGCTTCGTTCGGTGTAGTAGGTGAAAATCACGAGATCTTGAGCTCTGATGCTAGGTAGTTTATAGTTTCTGAAGTGTTGCTGTCAAGCGATTATAAGTAGCAGTTTAGAATTTTTGTGGCCGAGCGGACGTAAAGACGTAATAGACGTAATGACTATGGCAAATTATAAGTGTATATAGTAGATCTTTTTGCCACCCCAGTTCGAAGAATATAGGCCTGATGAATGAATTTAGAGCGTTTAGGTTTTCTCGTTACATTGCATTTAGATGTTCAATATTAACATTGGCAAATTAGTTAGAGACTGTCCATAGTAATAATGATTCATTTTAAAAATTATAGGATTGTTATATAAAAAGGGGCAATAAGAGTATTCTGGATTTTTAAATATTTATACATTAAATGATTTCGAGATTATTGGCGTGACAGGCTGCTCAACTTCAGAGGTTCGACTCCTTCATCCACCATTTATAACAAATAGGAAGTAGCGTTGTTATTTTTCTATATGACGTTGACGGCCTCGTTGGTCATGTGGCGCATAATCCGCGTAGCGATCCCAAAGACTGGATTCAAATCTGAGGTCGGTCAAAAAGTGTTTTTTTTAAATGAAATTCCACTATCAGTCCGGAGGTATTATGACCGGTAAAATGTAATACGTTCGCCCCCTTTTCGCGCGAAAATCTCGCATCGTCGGCAAAAAGTGGGTGATATGGTACAAGTCTGCCACCCCCGCTTAGGGAATACAGACGTGACGGTGTTTGTTTGACTTAACGTCCAAATATCACGCGGAATAATCCTATCATTCTAAAACACACAAAAAACTATTTCTTGTAAAATTAATCCTAAACGCTCTCGCTCATTGCTCCGCTCCGCTCCTCGCTACATCCTCTACAGTATCCTCATACCTATAATATAGGTGCGAACATGAAACAATATATCAAAAGAATTTCAGTGCCAGATGCGTCTGCTCCCAACGGGGCTGATGCGTCCGGACCTACCTTCACACGACCCTATAAAAATACAGCACCAACAAACGTCTCTATAATACAAACCAAAGTAGACCTTAACATTTCCAGAATAATGAATAGTACGTTCGCAGAAAAATTGAGGTGGTAACTGATTAGTGACAATGAAATTTCAACTTTGACACTTGTAGTTAAAATTGATTTTGGTGTGAGCTGGTGGTGGTTGGACAGGAGGGTAGCACCCTTAGTAGAAGAAATCGGGTAATGTCAGTGATTATCGGCAGTGATCCTAAATAATAAATGTCCGGCAGACGCGAGGTTGTGCTAACATGGGGGAGTTGATAGGTTTATAGTCGAGTCCAATTTATTGGGTGACACATGTGTGATGGCATTATTCTTATACACACACATACTACCATCTTTTATTATTATATTATACGATGAAAAAAACCATCTCTTATCTGAATGGCAAATCAAGAGTCTCCGTAATCAGCGAACGTATATGAGACGGCCTATGAAAGTGGAGGAAGCCAAAAAGAAACTGTTAGAATTTTGTACTCTCTGCTTACACAGCAAGGTATTATAGATTAAAGAGGTATGATAAAATATTAAAGGACATTTTGCGTCCATACATGAATTGCCCCAGAAACAACAACAATAAAAAAATGCGTATATGTTTGAAGTTACCTGCAAATTATTTTCATAAATTTATTAATATACGGACAAGCGGGGAAATGAATTATGGCAAAAACAGTATTAGATTATGAGGTTATAATTTAGTAGCCAAAAATACATTTGTAAAATCGTTATGTTAAAATATTCTAGCCATAATAAAATCGACAATTATTAAATGTAATCGATTGAATATAACCGTTTGATAGGATTGACATCTCCATCTCTCCATTGATAACAACGTTGACATTCGGAAAAGACATTGGCGACATTGATTTAAGTACTTTGAAAGATTCGTTTTGGATTGCAAATTGTCCATTAGATATGGATGTTTGCAACTACTATAATAAAACTGGTAAGTAACTATGGTATAGGTCACATGTTCGTTGGTTCAGGTTGGTATCGATAACATTCAGTTTTATTCCAGAGTCAGGTATTGTGCCCGGTATAATGGTTTTGGCTATTGGATGGATAGATTGGATAGCTAATATATACAAGATATTGCTTCGCTCTCGAATACATTGAGACATAAAACCGTCGGTGAAATGAGGGTGTACACTGTACACTTCTAACATCTACAAATTATAAACAGAGGGCTTTTATTTCTTTACTTCATGTTTATTGTTCCTTATTATTTTGGAGATAGGAATAATAGCTACATAAATATATCAGATCATTAGTACAATTTTAAAATATACCCAAAAATGGCTTTATCCTACTAATCCTACTAATATTACAAATGCGAAAGTTTATATGTTTAATTGTTTGTTACTTAATCACGCAAAGATGGCTGAACGAGGACGGAATTCAGCACACTGATAGTTTACAACTTGGATTAAAATATAGAATACTTTTAATCCCAAATAAGTACACGTGGGTGTACTCAGTACACCTCTGCCACCCCCTCTGGGGAATACAGGCGTGACGGTGTTTTTTTTTTAATTTTAGGTTCTTGTCTAAAATCAACGCGAACGAAATCTCGGGCAGAAACTAGTAAAGTCATATAATGCCTGTTCATAACGATCACACTAAACTAAAACCAAAGCACGAACAGCCAATATTTCTCTCTCTCAAACAAATAGATTTATGCTTTGATTTCACTGTGATGGACGGTCAGCCGACCGCTTTCATATTCATATTTTTTTTCTAACTTCATTGAACCATGATAACAATTTCTCGGCGATATCAATCTACCTACTTCCGACCTCAGACTTCACACAAGGACAACTCCAGGTAATTAATAGTAAACAATTCGACCGCAATGTATTGGTGAAACGTTAACACTCCAGTAAACTCGACATTTGTATCTGTGCCGAGTGAGATATGCCTGTGAAACACAATAAATATTATCAGAAAGATGCAGTAATCAAAGCTTGTGTTATGGGTAACGAAAATTCTAGTAATTTAGATGAGGTATACTAACTGGTAGCAGTTCCAGTCACATAAAATTCAGGGAAGGATGGGTACAGCAGAAATCCACTCGTTGTGGCGGTTTTTAAGTAAGGCTTTCGTCCTGCAGTGGGCGTCTTTCGGTTGAAGGTAAAATTCAGGGAAAACTAGGAAAAGAGAATTTACTATAAACATTGGGCTTATTTACTAAAGGAATAGGTTGTTAAAGAAAAACTTACTGTATTGAATATAAAAATTTGTACACTAAAATTTTATAAACAAGAAAACAATAAATCGTATATCGTATAAATCGTATCTTTTTTCCCTACTTGGTGTTGGCAGAACTGTATTGTATATACAAAGATTTCACAGATAATGTTAGCTCCCAATGGGCGTGTATCTGTTGCTTTTACACTGAATTAAAAACTGCGGGCTGCTAATAGAAAATTTCTTTGACAGAAAACCTCATCATTTAGTCTGACCTAAAATATTTTTTCAGTGCAAAGATACGCAAAATCTTGCTATCGGCAACAGCATCATCCCTAACTCATTCATGTGAATAGAAAATTCTAAGATATTATTGCACTGATATGTTACACGTCACACAGATTTTTCAATAGACCTCCATATTGGCCATATATTCTAAAGTAAATTCTTCAATATTTGTGTCCACTAAAGCGTCCAGCCGCAAAACGCGTCGGCCCGCGCAAAAACTGCGAATTGTGGCGCTCTTTGTGCCTACGTCACGCGTCACGGGCAGGCGCCGGCCCGCGCCCCTAGCGCCTCTAGCGTCCCTAGTGTGGAGGTTGGCTCGCCTGTTCAATCATGAACTGATAGTTCCCATTTTTGCGTTACGGAACTGATGTAATGGGCTGGTGTAGTGATTTCAAAAATTTAGGGGTATGCACATTTGTTTTAGTAATGACTTTTAACATTTGATTATAAGTTATTTCTTGTATTAAATGTATTTTGGGAATACAATCAAACATGTTATTGCTAAATACTGCCTCGAAAAACACGAGGTCTTGGGTTCAAATCCTAGGTCGTACAATTGAAGTTTTTCTAACGGAAACTTCCCAGTATGAGACCTAGAACTGTGGCCGATATATGGCAATAGGCTCGCCTCCTATTACATGGGACCTAACATCGTCGGCGAAAAGTGGATGTACTCGGTACACCTCTGCCACCCCCGTTTGGGGAATATAGCTATGACGGTATTTATGTTAAATAGAAATTTTCCACCTCAACGGCCATTTCTACGTGCGATGTAACATGGTTTACACTTAAAAACAACGTATTTAATGGTCATATTATAATATTATATTTATATTATAGTAATATTATATTCCATACAATGTAAGGAAACAGTATATTTGTTTTCTTAATACTAACATTGCATTATACTTCAAAATAGCTAGCTCCCTTCGAACTTTCATTTCGACATCAGCAGAAAAGTAAATTCCATTTCCGATCCAAACTTTAAGCACATAGCTGTCGATAACATCGAACTGTTTTATTTTCATTGCTCCTTTTAATCGACACGTACGCTCAGAGCGCTGCAAACACAAAAGAAATCTTTTAATATAATGTGAAAAAATAAATCACTCGAATCTCTCCAGAGAGTCAAACCGTCAACACTTGCTTATATGGTACTACTACATTCCTCTCCATTAGGAGACGGGATGAGGTGTATGGGGGAAAAGAATAGATCGATGTTTATGTCATTAGTGTGATAAGGAGAGTGCCTTTGATATTTATCGGGAGTCGAATTACAAATTGCGTGTTTTCTGTTATTATGGTCATATGAAAACAATGGTATGGGTCACATAGTGATTATATTCTCCTTGGTATAGGTAATCTAATTTATCAATATCATCACGCCAGATGCCAAATACTTTGTATGGCCTAGGATAAGAATCCAGGACCTCTGTCGTGATTGCCAGCCGCATCGTGCGCCACAAGATACGAGAAAAAAAAGTAATAAAAAAAATTTCGTCACGCTTATGTTCCCCAAGAGGGGATAGCAGACGTGTACTGTGAACACCTACAAATCGTTGGCGATGTTAGGCACTAATGTAATAGGGAGCGAGTCTATTGCATTTATCGTAGACACAGTTTTAATGTATTGGAGACTTTTTGATAGAACAACCGAACTATGTCCAAGCAAGGATTCGATGCCACTCGTACTCTGCACCACTAACTCAAAAAATCAGTTATTAAAAAAATACAAAAGCTGGTACTATTTCATAAATTTGCATAATATACTCCCACCAGATACAAGAAGGGGTGGAATTCTTTTAATATCTCTCGACCTCAGAACAGATTTACTGGAAAATTGTTATCCAGTGAAATGTATGAAAATATTGCTTTAATCGCCTGCTCCGATACATTGAAAAGGAGAATGTAGCTACATTATGTAAGGACCCACAGCCAAGTTGACTTTCTAAAGTCAATAGTAAACGAAAAAAAAAACTAAAACCTTTTACCTTCAAAATTGTACATTAATCATTCAATTATTCATATGGCGAGCAATCAAAATTTCTTTCAATTGTCAAGTTTAAAATTTATACACATATTTTTTTACCTTAGTAATTAATAATATATAATAAATAAATTAATTAAAGCGCAACCCCAAAATTAATTCTATATCATAGATGCGATTAAAAAATTTAAATTTGCATACACAAGCACTCAGGCCGATGGAAATATTTTTGTTTCACACAGATTTACCCCGTGCGGAAATCGAACCTGTGACTACATGATCAAGTAAGTGCAGCTGCTTAAGCTTCGACTGGACTAAGTCCTCGTCCAAGTCTTCAGTCACTATCATCGACTTTTTGATAATAATCCGGATAACTCACGGATAAATTTGCTTACTGTCAGTAGAATTTTGACAGATTTTCCGTACAAAATGTCTCAAAATTCTATCGGTAGTAGGAAAATATTGAAACGGGGCGTAAGTAGTCTCACAGTAACTCTATCTCTATGTGATAACATGATAATGAGTCAACTGAAGGTGTAAAGGTGCGAAGGTTCACCTAACTCAGCTCTTATCAACTATTACATTCAATAACTAAGGCTATTAACAGATTATCTGATTTAATGGACCGGTGCGAAATTTTTGAACCTAACTATTGTCATTTTGTAAGACTTGATATATTAATAGATATATCTTTTTCTTATGTGTTGGGTTTGAGCACAGGAATAATAATAAGATACTAGAAGTTGTATACCCGTAAGTTATTGCCTCATATGTGAGAAAATCCACATGAAATGCTTCAGGAATATGTCGAAAATATCGTGCGGAAACCTGCATGCCTAAGAGTTTCTCGAAGGTGTGTAAAATTCGCCAATCCGCACTGGGCCAGCGTGGTGGGCTTTGGCCTAAACCCTCTCAGTCAGAGGAGGGTCGTGCCCAACGGTGGGACAGTTTCTTCATAGGGCTCATATTAATTATTATAAGGTTAAACAATTTATCGGAAAGTATTCTATATTTAAATAATAATTTGAGCGTATGCGTCTGCGATTTTTTTTTTCAAAAGTAATTACCGTCTCACGAATAGTATAACTTGGTTAATTTAATTTAGACTCACCTGATATTACATTGTTCTCCTAAACCCCACAACAGATGTAGAAGGAAAAATTTTAAATATGCTGTTTTATAGGAGTAACCGTGGAGTTTCTTGCCCTTCTTCTCCACAGGAATGACATTCCAAAGTAGTAGTAGATAGCCATGTGACTGTTTTTTTTTGGGAATAAATCGATAGTCATAATCGACTTTTGATTTAAAAAAAAGTTTATTTTATATTAATCGATTTATTTATCAAATCATCTGCTTTAGCCGAAAGGTTATTATCGATAGCAGATAACATCGTACGCAAATCTAGAAACTCTTCACTTGGTAAACATTTGTCTCAACTTATTCTTTTATTTTTATGATAATTTATTTATAAATCAAAGAGAAATCCTATCTACTTCCTAATTTATTTCTACAATGAACAAAATAAAACGATTTTCACATCAGAATCGATATTTTTTTTCAATAAATCATTTTTATTAAAATCGGTTTTTAGGTATTGTAAAAAAATCTATCTATCTATATCATCACGGCAGATCAAGGGATCAGGCAAAAGAAAAAAATCGATTATTAAAAAAACGATTTGTGTTCCCTCTTGTCACACCCCTTGTGGTAGAGGCTTTGTTACTTTTCGGACGGTTCATAAATAATATAATGGTCTACATGAATAAAAAATGTATCTAATTCGTATGTATGGCAAACAGGCGACAGTGGATCTGAAAAAAATCGTGTGCTATTTCACCTGTAGGGTTTTTTGTTACCGTTTCTGTGCGTTTGAGGCAGAAAGAATCTCGATTAGCAACCATTTAACGGAATATGTAGAGTGGGCAGGTTCCCCACAAGATGAACCGATGACCTGACAATGTTGAATGCATAGATCACAAAATCGATCTTCGTGGCGATCTTTGTGAGAGGCCTAGGACACAGACCTCCCACAAAGATCGGACGGACATCTTTCAGCTGATTTAGGTCAATTTCTCAGAGCATTAAACAATTGCTTAGAAAAAATGATTGTTTTTGTTTGGCCTCCACGCAAAAATTAAGGGAAAGATTTAAACGAGATCTTTACACTTAGATTGCATATTATCTGATTCAAACAGTAAGTTATATGTGATCAAATTTATTAAGTAGAATTTGAAATACAACTTGAACTCTTTGTAATATGCGCTGATAACTCTTTATAATTGTATCTGGGTTTTCTATCTATTTATCTATATCATCACGCCAGATCCCTTGCGGGGTAGGCAGAGAGTACAGAGTTCCAACAGATTCTTACATTACATACCTCTCTAGCTCCCTTCACTCTCATAGTTCATCTTATACACGCGTGCCGGTTACGGAGACTCTTGACTTGTTCCTCAGAGTTCTTTCTGGTTTTTATTCACATTTTACAGTTTTTAAGTCAAAATATGTTTTTCTATGCACTAGGTTAACGTGGACGGGAATAATATTCTATGAGCAGTCCGAAAGGTTATCTAACTGAAGTAAGTTATTTAACTAAATATTCAAATGAAAAGAAGTGAAATGAAAAGGTTGGAGTGCATTCTCGATGACTAAACGATCAATAAATAGTAAAATATATTTTTCATTTTCAAATAGCTACCGAAGTACAAAATAAACATCTCATCGTAGGTATATGGAATACTAGTTTCTGCTCGCGGCTTTGTCTGCGTTGACTTTGGACAGGAACCTTACATTTTGCCAGGATTTGAAGTACTCTATGTGTTAATCCAGGTAAAACACTATCTGTGTGCCAAATTTCGTCCAAATCTGTTAAGCCGTTTTGTGTGATTGAGTAACAAACATCCAAAAATCTAAACATACAAACTTCCACATTTATAACAATAATAGGGAAAATAGGATTAGTAGGATTAAATTGTATCGAAACTTTCAACCTTTTAAGAATTTGGGTCCGTATTACTATGGTCACTTTCAATAGTTCTCATCATCATCATCATCATCTCAGCCTATACTTGTCCACTGCTGAACATAGGCCTCCCCAATCGCTTTCCAGCGTAACCGGTCCGATGCCAACTGCATCCAACGACTTCCTGCGATCATCAATATTTCTAAACTGACCTAAATATTTTCCATTATAAAAACAAACAAATCTCGATTCGATATCAAATCGATACACCAAGCACTCGATTTCTACTGCCGCAGCCACCTCCGAACAATACAGCTATAAATCACGATAAAGTGTTACGACTAAACATTAACCCTCCGCTATCGATAAATATAAATAAGGGGCATTGATACGGTAGAGATAGGTCCCTGTCGACACCCAGCGGGGCCAGTGGACCCCACAATGTGGGCCTAAACGAACTATTCCGAGGCGATATTTTTTAAAGCAGGGTTAGCGCCGTCGGATCTGATCGACCCATTTATAGAATTTTCGAGTCGGAGAAAACGTGATTGGTGGAGAATCGTACGGCACATATTTTTTTCTTGAGAAAATTGTATTTTTATTGTAGTTTTGGTCATAAATCAAAATATTTTTTCTTAGTACGAAGTTTTGATCTTGGAAGTTTCTGGGCTTACGTTTTTTATTTCGTATTTTTTTGTAATTTGTTAGAGATTAGAGAATTATATCGAATGATTTTTTATTTACCTACTTTAGTAACGTGTTATTTTAAAATTTTGTTCTAAATTGGTAACATTTTTTTCAATTGTAGCCCCATATTAGGAATTATTTATGAGTCGTGGGTGCCTTTACAAATATGAACTTTACATGCACAAATTCCAAGACCGAAATATTTGTGGGCTCCATAAAGATTTGTTCCGTGTGGGACTCGAACCCGCGACTACTTGAAACAGTTGGGAGAGCGGCTTAAGCTCTTAACTACTGGACCAAGCCGTTTGTTTCGATAACTACCCTATTCCCAAACCGCAAGAGACTGCTTTCATCGTATCGGGTTAATATGTAATCTTATTTACCCTACAATTTTCTAAATAAAGCTGAACTTTACTGTACACATAACATTACACAATTGTTTATTAATATAATACCGGTCGTTGTGGCGGTCTTTAGGGGAGGCCTTTGTCCTGCAGTGGACGCCTTTCGGTTGAAGAGAGAGATAATGTTAAACATTTGCATACAAAAACCATAACAGCACAATAGAAAAAAACAATACTTATTCATTTTAGAACATTTAAAAGGCATTTCTAATAATCAATTAACACTACATCTGAACGCGCGGTACAAACTACCCCGCGGGGTTGTAAAACGTACGAACTCAAATAATTTCTACAGTAATTATGGCAGTGTGAGCAATTTGCACTGCGGGCGCGACGATTTGTCGACGGGGTCTCTGGGGCCCTGCCGCTTGCAGACACGTCATAACGACGCACTAAGTTGACGGGTTAATGGTTCTTTATTAATATTTAACATAATATTTTTACTCTGAAAAACTACATCAAGCGGTTACAGCTGTAGCTTGGAAAAGCTTACTTTGAAATTCGATCGTATAATTTTATTTAACGTTTGCGTTTTGGTTGTAATTGGTTGTAATCTATATGTATGTATTAATTTGGATACGAATGGAACCAACTCCGATAAAGAATAAACTTAAAACAGTCTTACAAAAAACAAGCTTTTACTCCTAATACACGACGATGTTATCTTGCTTAGTTGAGGAGTATGAACTCCTGATTTTAATTTGGGGATGACCCTACATCAAAATCTTTGTGTAGTCCATTTTTTCCAATTTCGGAGGTAGTATATCTGAAATTCTGTCTATCTATATTATGACGCCAGACCCTTCTAAAGAACTCTGCACTCTCTGCCTAGAAAGTGCAAAGATCTTTACATACACTTTAGCTTCGATCTGAAATTATTTTTAGTAAATGACAAAAATACTATTAATTTCTAGTGCAGGGCATTTTTTACAAGCACTAATAAATTGTACTAAAGGTGATTACAATATTTTATTTCCAACTTTTACCATGTACGAATTATACCTTCAACTACCATCAAACGAGTTGTAAAATGCAGTTAGCAAGCGGCAACACAAGCAATTCGTCCCGGTCCCAAAGGCCCCGCGTGTCGCAATAACGCCCGGGAATTTAATACCCCGTAAGTAGAGACCCCCCGTGAGACGCGCTCAAATTACTGCCGCAATGATGGGTTGATTGTGAGGTGTTTAGAGTTGTTGTTTATAATGTTTAATTTTACGTTTCTAGCACTATGTTGCATCGTTGGTCAACTTTTTTTTACCTATTTCGTCCCATTGCTGGTTAAAAGTATCTCCCATAACTTGATAATTGAAAAACGTCGGGTTTGAATATACTTAATCCTACGCTCGGTTTTATCTTTGTTAACAATTCATAAGGGCGAGTACATATTTAAGCTTTCGTTTCCCTTTGAGCTTTGTTGATATACGTCCGGTATTACACAGCTGATTTTGATCCTTTTATAGAAATTTTGATTTAGGCTATCAT
Organism: Phalera bucephala; assembly: GCA_905147815.2. Taxonomy (NCBI): domain Eukaryota; kingdom Metazoa; phylum Arthropoda; class Insecta; order Lepidoptera; family Notodontidae; genus Phalera; species Phalera bucephala. The sequence continues at coordinate 30,999,374 of LR990609.1, forward strand.
TATTTTAAAATTTTGTAGCAAATAAAAAAATAACAACATTATGCCTATATTCTTATACTAATTAAATGCACCCGAACATTCCTACTACTTGAAAATTCTCCATCATAAGGTTGCCTGCAAAAGATCACTTATTAGCGATAAGGCCTTCCCCTCCTATCAGCCGCTACCACCGTCTGCGGCATGTTCTCATCGACCCTCCCGGTGCCCTTACATATCATCTTTCCGATATAAATACCGCACACAGGATCAGCCGCCGAACCCGCCGGCGAGGTCGAAAAATCCCTTGCCTGTGCAGAGCACCACGGCGAGACACCTAGTATACCCTCCCCCATAGTGACTGCCCAAGCCGAGGCCGTTCCTCCTTGAGGCGCCCTTGAGCTAGTTGCCCCCTTGCCTTTTGTAGTGGTTGCACGCCCTCTCGTCCAGTGAAGTTGTAAAGGCCCCGCGACCAACAGCGTAGATTCACACACACACGCGCGCGCGAAATGGCGCCTTTTAAGTTACTTGTAATGTTGTTTATGTTCAATCATTATTTGTTACATTATTGGTACACAATTAGGAGATTATCTGTTCTCTTAGTGGTAGTGGTAGAAGTTTTTTGTGTACAGCCACTTTTTACCAACGGTGCTAGGTCCTAATGGAATAGGAAGCGACCCTATTGCCATTATACCGGGCACAATGCCTGACTCCAGACTGATACTGGATAATGTTTTATCGAAAAGTTACACTCTGTCTGATCTAGGATTAAAACCATGGACCTCGTGATCGCTACACGCAATGGCCACTACAGGTGATCGCTACACGCATTGGCCACTACAGGTAGTTAAATCCAAACAAATCCTCGCCTAATTCCGCAAACGTAATAATACTGTTACGTTTGCGGGGTAATTAAAGGCCGAATAACGTGCGAAGAACTTTATTAGGCGTTGTACGCACAAAACAGTACGTTGAATGCAAGAACACACAAGTACTAAACACACACTAGTACTACTCTCGCTAGTACCCAAATACTACTTCCAACTTGCTGAGACACTCGTTGAAACCGTATATCGTTGCTAAGGTCGCCGGTGTATTCTACTGAGATCGCTTGTTCTCGATTTGATCGCTGTCGCTTCCGAACAGAGACTGTATTCGTCGCCGCGTTGAGTATTCCTTTTATACTCATATGACAGTTCTAGAATGGGCGTGAACCCTCCAAGTACATCGATACTACACTGTACTTTTTGTACATGGAACAATAGCCGTCGCGTCCCACAAAGCGATATTATTGTTACATCCCTACTCGTATTTGTACGTGAACAACTAGGTACTCATTTACCACAACCGCGCGCCGGCGATAATTAAAGGGGAAGAACCTTCTAGACGTTTTAGCTTTTAAACGGGGTTTCTAGATCTTTCTTGCCGGATCGATAGGGGGTATCTAAGGGTGAGCACTGCGTATTAGAATCGACATGCCCGGATAAAGGATTTTCGAGTATTTAAGGATATGTCCGGGTCGTAACAATACCTTATTAGCAAGTCATGACGTCAATTTAAGAAACCAATATAGCCGATATCGTTGTGTAAGTCATTGCTTATTCACAGAGAATGTTTCCACCTGACTGACTGGCTCCGCTGATATTGATTAACTGAGTCATTAACCTTTAAAGGTTGGCACGCGATTTAATTCGTCTGCAATATTTATGAGGGTGATGTAAGTACCTAAAATTAGTATTAAATATATCGAAAGGTATTTGTGATTGACATGAAATAAGCGGGTGATATCCTAAATTATTAGATTTAATACAAAACTACCCTTGATGATATGTGCTAGATAGATAGATAGTTGCTTGAGAGATAGTTAAAGATTGATGTAAAATGGCTTCAATTGCAACTTTAAGTACAGTAATAATAATATCAGCCTTACTGTCCCCCTACTGAGCCAAGGTCTTCTCTCACAAATCGTGGTGAGAGAGATTAAGTCATACTCCACCACGCGGACCCAGTGCGTATTGGTCGAGACAGGTTTGTGGCAACGTGCTGTTGGAACTTATCAAGCCGCGAATAAGGTTTCCAACTCGGCTAAACGACACTACATTAAGTTGTATCTGGTACTAACGGCTTAACGTGCTTTCCGAAGCACGGAGACGCTCGAATATGAAAACGCCACTAAAGGTATAAATATACCTAATATATGTACCGAGCAAAAATTACCAAATGGTTATGGTAGTTAAGGTCTTCTCCGTTACCATATCTTTCTACTTTCGCATTCTAGATCTGTTTTGTAATTCGTACTTATGAGGTCTTACATCCCTTCACATTGAAATACTAACTTTACTATGAAAAATATCAATAATTTAACATTTTCAAAACAATCTTAAATAGTACACAACACAACGAATATATCTCGCTTAGGTGAGAAGTTCCTATGGCTTTCTTTTGGGTTTATCATCAGACCTTGGACACCATCCGGGTCTAAAGTATTCGTCAAGACAAATTCAACGAGCCCAAACAGGCAGGGTTATATTGAGTACTTGTATAGTTCCATTGGCCACCTTTCGGCTTCATCATCAGACTGAACACTATCTGGGTTTATAGTACTTTTAAATACCAATCTCACAAGCCTAAATACGAGGGGGGTACGTTGTATATTCCACATGTTCCTATAGTCACCTACCGACACCTTCATCAGACCAGCTCCACGGTATCATATCATTGCCGTATGGCAAATTTCAGCTCAAGTGGATACCCGCAAGTGCGAAAATGGATCACAAGATTTGAACCGGACAGACAGACATACGAACAATACAGTTAAATATAAGCTTGTCAAAATGAACTGATTCAGCCTATACCGTCCCTCGCCTGGGTAAAGACCTTCTTCCACAAACCGATACCACTATATACCGATACAGATGTACTCTACCATGCAGATCCAGTGTCTAAGTGCAAGCAGGTTTGTGGCCACCTGATGTGGGATTGTATCAAGTCTCTCATGACGCCAACTCAGCTTAACGACTGCCACATGAAGTAGTGACTTAGATTAATGGCTTCACGTGCCTTCATAAGCATGGAGACGCTCAACAATAGCAATGCCATAAACGTTCACCCATATCCGACTGATCGAGTTCTTGATAACTACAAACACTGTGCGCAGCAAATCGCCTATCAAAATACTCTTTATGTATTCATTATCAAGTTATTCGACAGTAAAACAGAGGTACAAATAAACTCTCGGATCTATACGTTACGAGGCCTTGAACCTCTCACGTGGAGCTGTTTACGACTCGAAACGAGCAAGGTGAAATACCCCAACAATATCAATGAAACTCTTGAAAAATTGTTTCAGTGCGAGAGAGGAAACTTCTTTATTGTAAAGGTAAATTGGTACATGTATAAGTTAGTAGGTTCAGGAGTAAAGTGTTTGGTGAGACACCTTGTTATCTTGGATTCTTGTTTGAAATTCCAGCCCCCAAACGTAGGTTATTCGTAACTTAAACATAATGTAATGTCTATATTTCTTAATCGGAGTGGCAGAAATGTATCGCCATCTACTTATCGTTAACGATATTAGATATCAATGTTACAGAGGGTGAGTCTATATGGCCTATATTGCTATACCGGGCACAATTCCAGGCTAGATTGTTTTTATTTTTAGAGAGTATTTTTCAATAGAAAACGCCACTTTGTCCAATTAAGGATTCGAACCCAGGCCCACGTGGTCACCCGTACTGCTCCACTATACTAACGAATGTAAAGAAACGTTCTGTAGAATAGTGAGTAATCGAAGTAAAGAAGTTTTATTCGCTACTATCCTGGGGTACTTTTAGAGTTCATGTCATAGAGCAGTAATAGCCTAGTGGTTAGACCGTTGGACTGCAAAGTCAGAGGTCGCGGGTTGAAACCCAGACACGTACCTCTGTCTTTTCGAAAGCATAAGCGTAATAAAAATTAACTGTCACTTGCTTTAACGGCGAAGGAAAACATTGTGAGGAAACCTATATGTCTAAGAGTTTCTGGAAGGTGTGTGAAGTTCGCCAACTCGCACTGGGCCAGCGTGGTGGACTATGGCCTAAACCATCTCAGTCTGAGAGAAAGCCCATACCCATCAATGGGACAGTTTCTTAACACGGCTAGTATTATATTATTATCCTGGGGTAAGTAGCATTAGCCATAATTATTCTATAATAACACTAAATAAGAAGAGTATTTATTTAAAAAATATATTTTTCTTGATTTAGCTCACTAAGTGACCCATTTGCGGGCCAGTACGCAATAAAATTGCTATCAATCAATCGGAAGAATCCATCCAAAGAAACATACATAACCCAGGACTACAATAACGATAAGAAACAGGATAATGACCACTTTTGGAAAAATGTCGGAAGCGACAGACCACATACAAGGGATACACGATCATATGCCATTGTAATAATAAGCAGCACAATAGCCTATTGCATACTGAGGGTTGTCTGTTACGTCGTTTAGATTAAATAGAATTGATAATATGAAATGATATAATACATATTTAGGAGGAAAGGAAATTATTGGAGCCTCCATAACGTGATATGATACAAGAATATATTTTATTTATTATACAGTTTTGGAAATATGACAATATCGTTAAAAAAATAAGGATCAAAGGGTGGGTCTTCAGTGATGGCGTGTCTAGGGCGTTTGTGATTTTTGACCGACTTCAAAAAGAAGGAGTTTCCATGTTCGTATATATGTATGCTTTTTTATGTATGTTCACCGATATTTCCGTCTATTCTGGAAAGACATTGATGATTTTTTTTCATTGGGTTCAGTATAGCTCCAAGGTGGTCCCATTTTAATTTTAATGGTATTGGACCTTGGGCTTTGAAGATACACCAGGGAACTTAACGACATGTAACACGAATGTGTAGATTGTGTTATGGTAAGTAGTGTCATCAATCATATAGGAACCCTACTATACAACTAATCAGAATATTAACCGACTTCAAAAATGGAGGAGGTTTACAATCGTCTGTGTTTTTATAACGTCTTTATTTATGATTTGATAATTATTTTTGAGTTGGGTTTAGTATAGCTCCGAGGTGGTCCCATTTTTATTAAATCGGTTTTAAACCTTGGACTTTGAAGGGACACCAGGGGACTCCTTAACCGCAAACAGCTCGAATGTATAGATTTCGCTATTATGGGTATTATATCAATCCTGTAAGTACCTTACTGAAGAACTAGGCAGAATAATATAATATGAGTATATAATTAGTTCACTCGTCACTAAAAATTGTGAAATAAATAACTTTAAAAAAAGGGAAACCTACTTCAAAGGGCAAAAAATAAATATTTGAAGTCGGTGCCAAGTAATCGACTGCATCAACCGGCACCGACTTCAAATATTTATTTTTTGCTTTAAGAAAACGGTTTCCCTTTTTTAAAAGTTATTTTGTTCTAAGCAACGAACATTCTATACACGTATTTTCTGGATTTCGTTTGAAGTAACTAGTGGAAATAATCCAAAGATTCACATTATTGAAAAAAAAACAATTGAAAAATTATTCACCATATAAATTATTAGTTTATCACCGTTAAAAAAATAAATGCGTGATAGATGTGACAAAACTTTTACCGTATTTGATGGCTTGCATGATATTCATAGTAATATGATTATGACGTACGCGTCGATAGCACATTATAAAATGGACTTTTATTTAATGTTACGAGGTAACTTACAAACTTCATAAAAATACAATATAATTTTTGTCGCTTGTGCGCTGTGGGACTGCAGTGTCCTTAGCGATCAATAATATTAAGCGACATTCCACCTGGTCGCTCAGAGATGGGTGACTGTTTGTGGCAATTTTTCAGCATCATTCATACCAATAAATACTGGGTCCCACTAATTGTGGTAAACGTTACTTGGTAGCCGCAAACCTGCCTACACCAATCAACAGTGCGTCTAAGTGGTGAAGTATAACCAAATATCTTTCTCGAGCGTTTGTCCAGCAATGGTGCAGTAGAGGCTAAAGTTTCACGGATCAGTTGTAGCCGCTCAACTATCTCATAGATCATGAAAGCTTAAACAATTAATCACCAACTTATTTCTTCCCTTTATTCGCTATCACTCGCTCCTTACCACACCTGGCAACGCTCCTTACCACACCCGGCAAGGAGTCAAGAGTTATCGACCACCCCTCACCTCGCATACCACCATTTACAAAAGCTATTATATTTACCATCCATTGCCGCCGACGCCCGGCCATGTACCAACAGCTCGCTAACCGCGGCCACTATGAATAAGTAAACGAATGTTTAATTACGGGTCAATGGAGTGGACTGCGTTGTTTTATCGGCTGCCGTACACATTCTGCATACTGCAGATTACAGTTTGAATGGAATTTTAATTAATGATGCGTTTGCTTGATTTGTGGGATGTTTTGAATTGGGTTCGTGGAATAGCGGCAGTTTTTGTTATCAGTGTACCTATAAAGAATTTGAATCTGGTAAACATCGACAATATAGATTTTCTGCTTCTCGATTTATTATTTTCCTCAAAACTAAATTTCAAGTCCTACTTATTAATCTAACAAACACGACAGCATTCTCATGAAATAATCAGAAAATTTCTTAACAAAATGTTTAAAATTGTTAATTTTGATCGTTATAGCATTTATATGTGTCATTATTAGCGTTCTACGGCATCACTATTAAAAGTGGTGCTATTTTTTATCTCAATAAAAAGTGAAATAAACGCAGTCATGTCTATCCCCCAACCTTATGCATTAAAGGTGTAATGTATACTCCAACATTACACCGATCAAGTGAAGACCCAACGTAGTAATAGTTAAGTCTATTGCTATCATGCCAAATAATTACAGACTCCGAAATTTTTTCAAAGAAAAACCTTAACTATACTTTGCCTTAACTATACTCCCATTAGCCACTAAACTTCGAGGTAATGCAAAGGAGAATAGTAAAAAATATCCGTATTTTGCAATGCAAATAACTAAAGTGTATATCCATTACGTCCAAAAAAAACTAAAAATATCTCTTCATTAAAACTCTCGTATTTAAGGCGGCCTCGCTTATTTAAGCCCAAGACCGAAGTCTAATTTCGTAATACCTTATTTTGAACCGAATTTATTTACCCTTATACTTGGCGGGAAAGTTGTGTTGCTTGTTTATAAAAGGAGAACCCTGAATTAATTTTCTCACCAGAAATTGTTAGAAACCAGTTTTATTAGAAGTAAAAACGTGCTAGGAAAATGTGTGTACGCGATGATTATTTTTTTTGTTTATATTTTCGTTAAAAACGTAGCCCCACACTAGGATTTATTGCTGTATCGTGGGCTGCGTTTACAAACATAAAAGTTCACACACACAAATATTTGTCTCGTGCGGGAATCGAACCCGCGACTATTAGACACAGTGGGCGGAGCGGCTTAAGCTCTTAACCACTGGGCTAAATCGTCCGTCAAATTGTCCGTTTTAAGATATACTTTGTAAATGTTGAGGAAAAATTGAGGTTATGGAATTATCTATTTATTTATAATAGGATATCTTATTTGTAGGAGAACTACTGTCACCTATATAGGAATCAGAAGTGCCAATGGAAAGTGATTATTCGTAAAACATTGGGCAGGGATTATTCGTAAAACTTAAGGTAGTTGAGGCAGAAAGATTCTCGAGTGGTGACTCGACACTCGACAGGTGGATCTAAGGCCTGGTGAAGGATGCATTTAGAACCTGAATGCGTATGGATGCATATAGCACTTGACAGGTAGTCCAGGCTGATGATGATGCTGTATGCTAATAAGTTAAATGTTGTTGTGTTAAAAGATATACCTCATACATATATTGCCTGATTTTTTTTCTAATAAAATAAATATAATACAATAAAATAAATAAATAAGAATAATGTTTAACTAGGGTTTTATCCCCAAAAAACTTCAGCAGCAGCCGAGACCTACTATTTTGCCCGGTATAGTGGCAATAGGCTCGCCTCCTTATTACATTGGGACCTGTTTTGGTCTAAAAAAAAGTTAGTACACCGCTGGTATCCCTGCGTAAATAAGATATGCATAACTGTGTTCTTAAAATAAAGTAGATATAACTAATTATGATTTAAATAGAGTATTACCCACTATGATTAAATGAGATCTTTCATAAAATTTTATTTTATCTTAGAATACGTCATCTAAATCTAATCTAAAAAGGAATAAAAATAACTGATTTATTTATGTAAAAAGTCTAGAACTACAACACCGCTATATTTTTTGTGCAAAGCATGAAACAGCAAAAACAATAGCTGCCAATATCGACCGATCCATCTCTATTATTGCAACACACCCATTTTCCAAACCGCATGGTATTAGAGAAGAGGGCTTAGCACGAATAGACTGACGTTAGCGTAACGCTACCAAGTCGATATTCCACCCTGATCACACTACAAATTTACGGAATATGTATGAACGTGATACCATGCCTTCCTGTTAAAGTTACGCAAACATGAATCTAATCGTGCTAAGTGTTCAAAAGGCTAAGCACAAATCATTTGTCGTTACAGGAATGTTGTCCAGATATTGTGTTGTCTCTTTTATGTTTCTTTAGTAAATTTTGGAGTGTGATAAGGATAGAGTATCAACTCGATAGCGTTACGCTAACGCCGATCAGTTTTTGGTTAGCTCTCAGTATTTGGCAACTTTGCGAGCGAGCGGCAGCAATGCGTGATGATTCGATAATCGTTTGTTCATCGACAGCACTGCATGGGGCATTTCAATGGCTCGTATCGAATGGTCGAGTATTCGATTGCCATGTCACTAATGTTTTCGATGCCAGCCAGAAATTTTGTGTAAATACTAGGCATGCCTTTTAAGTTCTGTCGTTTCCATATTTCCCGGCAATTTTGAATTTGGAACTGATCTATATTCGAATGTGTTTAAATTATGAATCTCAAAATAGTTGAAAGTATTAGGATTAATGCTATTGTTCAGTCACAGCGTCGATTGGAATCTGTCAGGTTACGTACGAAAATGAATCTTCCTAAGGAGAATGTTCGTGCAATAATTTTCTACAACTTTAGAAGAGGCCTGACACGGTTTTAGTGTTTTGAAGAGCTAACATCTGTGTTCAGTGATGAAGCCCCATGTCTGCGGACTGTCGAACGCTGGTATTTAGAATTCCAGCGTGGACATACAAGTGTAAGTGACAAATCTCGCGAAGGACGCCCAAAATCCGCCTTCACTGAAGATAACATCATTGCTGTGAGACAACTAATTCTCGAAGATCGTCATGTGACGTATCGAGAGATAGAGGCTCTATTAGGCATCTCAGGGACAACCATTCAGAAGATCAAGATCATAGTTTGCCGTTGGATACCGCATCTGCATTCCGACGATCACAAGGCGGCCCGCGTCAGATGGTGTAAGAAAACTCTGCAAAGGCTCAACCGAGGAGAGTCAAATCACGTCTACGACATCATCAGTGGTGACGAATCTTGGATCTATGCCTACGATCCTGATTCCAAACAACAATCTACAATCCGGGTTTTTCAAGACGAGCCAAAGCCGACTAACGTTTGAAATAAAACTATTTTACGGATTTTATCGCGGTTTATTTTTTTATTTTTAGTTCCCGACGTTTCGAGTACTTTGCAGCACCCATGGTCACGGGAGGGACTGAGGTGTTAGACGTCCAATAGGCATAGTTGTTCCGGGGTACCCTCAAACTGCTTAATTATTTTTGTTGTTGTTGGTCCGATCTACGCAGAATGAGCTCACGGTGTCTTGAGGTCTTGCAGTGTTATGCTTGGTTTTGGATTTGATTATATTAATTACCGGATCCCAAGACGATGGAAGCACCCAGCCATCTTCTCTATTGAAATTAGGATGTTTTTTAATTTCAATAGCCTCGCGAACCATCCTTGGTAGGAATCGGTGTTCTTTCACGAGGATTTGTGGTCTATCAAATCTGATGTTATGGCGGGTGCGGTCAAGGACATGTTCACAGACTGCAGACTTCTTTGAGCGACTAACGTTGTTCGTTCTCGAAGCACTTCAAAGAAGATGGTGGCCACGTTCGTTGGAAAAACCGGCCATGTTGCGACTATTGTACTTGAAAATTGTAGAACGGTAAACGCGGAGTGGTATTTTAAAGTTTGTTTACCACAAGTCATCGGTGAACTTCGAAAATCTAACTCAAAGCGACGCATCATCCTGCACCACGACAACGCAAACTCACACAGCGCTCGTCAAACGATTGAGTATTTGAAGCAGGAAAAAGAAATTCTTGACCATCCTCCATACAGTCCTGACCTAAGCCCTAACGATGTCATTACATTTCCTAAAATTAAGAAAAGTCTTCGTGGTCAAAGGTTCCAGTCCGGTGAAGAAGCAGACAACGCTTTCAAGGCAGCCATTTTGAACACCCCCACTTTAGAGTGGAATAAATGTTATAATAACTTGTTTGAGCGAATGGAGAAGTGTATTAAGCTACGTGGTGAATACTTTGAAAAACAATAAAAAATACTATAAGGTTCTAGTTGTGTTTTTTCCTTCAAACGACAAAACTTAAAAGGCATGCCTCGTATACGCGCGTCGATAGATCCAGCTCTCGTGCAATTGGTAAGGTGTCAGAATAGTGATGGTACTTCCTTCAAATGATTAACTACAATAAAATCGATCGGTGTAAAGATTATAGTATTTTTCATGTAAGGTGGGTACTGTGACAGTTGTGTCAAACAAAATTATATTTTATTCAATGACAGTAAGAGGCATGACCCGTTTCTATACTTATGGTTTTATGCCTTAATGCCATTGAAATAAATATTAACTTCGTTTGGCACTACGAACTGTCACAACCCATCTTATGGGAAAAATATTATGGAAAGGGTATGCTCCGTTGGTTCGGGCATATAGAAAAAATGTCAGAAGAAAGAATGACAAAACACATATACAATGCAAAAGTGGAGGGATGTAGGTACCGGGGATAACCTAGACTATTTTACCATGATCAAATAGACCGTGTCTTTTCTGAAGGGCAAGTCAAGAGTCTCCGTAACCGGCGAGCGTGTATGAAACGAACTATTAGATTGGAGGAAGTCAGAAAGGTATGTCAGGAAAGAACTTGTCGGAACTCTGTACTGTGATGATATAGATTGATAGATAAAAAATATCCTATTACTACAATATAGGCTCTATTGCGAGTTTTATGAGAAAAGTAAAAGGACAAGAAAAGAAATAATTATTTTTCTCTTACACACATTTGCTTATTTCATGGCCTCGAAATATCTGTTTTCTTTAAAGGAACAAAGAGTACCTTTTTGTCAACTATTAATGGGATATCAGAGTCCGCTACATATGGCTAATGCGCATGATGATGACGAGATGCATAATGGTTTGTGAAAAGGTAAAAAGTCAACTTAACGTTGTAAGTAGGCTTTTCTCATTAAGCTAAGTAGGAGGGCTCTAAAAAGCATGAACGCACATAAACAAAATCCTAAATAAAAGAAAAACAATTAACAATATTATCAAAGAACACATCAACAACTGCCTTTGTTGTATACCTGCAACCTAAACGTGATTAAAAAACTATACCCTAAAAACTAGTTATCTTTCCTACGTTCCAGGAAACTAGTACTATCAGATCAGCTATCAAACTGCAAGAAGTATGTTTTCTGTATTTCTGAGCAAAGAATGTCGTACATTTTTGTAGTGCACTTGATATTCTTTTGTCTCAATCCTTGGTTTCGTGGTTTAATGGCATTGAAACTTGACGCCCGCACAACGTAGCCCCTGGGTTATTATTCGGCATGACTAAAGGCGGCGCGTTAAAATAACTGCGTGAAATGATCGTTTTATGTTATCTGTATAACACTGCAGCACCATTGAACGATCACGACACGATGTTATCGTAACGCGTCGCGTTACATGTTTAATTGGTCATTGTGAATAACGGTTCTGAGGTACGACCCGATGTTTTACTCTATGTGTTGCTGCTGTGGTGCTGACTTTCAAGTCTAAAATTTTCCAACTTTACGTGTAAGACTAGGTGTTAAGAGAGATGTCTATAAATTAGATCTAGTTGGTAAGTTTTGCCAAATATTCCTGCTTTTGCACGTCTTTAACCGAGTATTATACTTAGACATAGAATAAACTGACTTACTGCAGATTTTGTAATTCATACTCATTTTTATTCTTTTTTCGATTAACTTTTAATAGATTTTAGTAATACTTTATAAGTTGTTAGCTTAGCTGTATTTTTTTATATTAAGGGTGCATTCTGTGGTCGCTTTTAATTGCAGAAATACACTACTCGTTTAAGTGTACCCTAGTATTATATTGTTATTATTAAAACTGTGTGTATCTTCTGTTAGAGATCCGTATAAATGACAAAAGGCATGCTCTGATGTTTCGAACATGATATAAAATGAAAGAGATGCATACAATATGATGTAATGTGAAAATGAAAAGTAGTAAGATATACAAAGTGTAACATAACAAGCGCAAGACCTGAAAGTAGTTTATTCTAAATCGGCAACTGAATCCTAGGTCGGACAAATGTAGTTTTTCTAACGAAAAATTCCCAGTATGAGTCCGGAGTCTGGAATTGTGCCCGGTATATGGCAATAGGCTCGCCCCCTATTACATGGGACCTAACATCGTCGGCGAAACGTGGGTGTACTGAGTACACCTCTGCCACCCCCTCTGGGGAATATAGGCGTGACGGTGGTAACTGAATTGATCTCAACAATTTACAATGAAATTACCTTTTTTTTTAAATTTGCAAAAGTGCTTTTACTCCTTCAGTGCGCTATACGAAACTGAATTTATTGTTGATTTATAGCAATAAGGAAATTTCAAATGCATTCCTTAAACGTTTTTCTGAAAACCCACACATACACGTACAAGTTTCATTGTTAATTAATAATAAAAGTGCTTAAAAAAGGGTAAAAACCCTTTAAATTTGGAAATTTGGTTTTCGTTTAAATTTATAAAGCAATTCTCTAATCGGGGTGTCTGAGGTCTTACGTTTATTATGTTATACCTTGTAAATACATAGTAACATACCATTTTTTATTTATTTATTCTTTATTGTATACAGAACAGAGATAATTTTCATTTTCAAAAGTCATATGCAAAGGCGAGCTTAACTCGGAATATGAGTTCTCTTCCAGCGAACCTTAGAGTGTTGAGAGATAAGACAGAAAAATAAGAGGGCAGTTATAGAATCACACATTTCAGAGAAAAAGGAAAATATATAAAATTCCTAAACATAATTACAAATAAATTACATACACTACACAAATACTGCATACATATAATAAATATAATATACCTACATACACAAACATAAATAGTACAAAAAGTTTTATGTATGCATCAATTAGCAAACAGATAGGAAATGTTCCCTGACTCTTCTCTTAAAAACATCCAGAGATGAACTCGCACGTAGGGCGTGTGGAAGTGAGTTCCAAAGACGGATACCACGAACAGTAAAAGACTTATCGTATCGGCTGGAAGAATGAAGAGGAGTACGAAGAAGGAGAGAAGTAGCACTACGACAGGGCCTATCTGTAGGAACAAGAAGGTCAAAACGCTCACGTAGGTAGATAGGAGCTTTAGGACTATGGAGGATGGAGTAGAGAAGAGAAAGAACATGTGAGTCTCGACGCCGCCGAATAGGCAGTCACTTCAATTTTCCCCGGAACTCTGATACGTGATCATATTTACGCAATCCGAAAATGAAGCGGATGCACAGATTCTGCAAACGTTCGAGCTTGTTCACTAGCTTTTCAGTTGCATCAAGGAAACAGACATCTCCATAGTCAAGAAGAGGTAGGAGAAGAGACTGAGCAAGGTTAATTTTAGTTTGGAAAGGCAAGAACTTTTGAAGACGTTTGAGAGACTGGAAGGAGCTGTAGACTCTTCTGCTTACCTCAGTAATATGAGTGCTCCATGCCAGGTTGGAGTCCTTAAAAATACATAGATTCTTAATAGTGTCAGAGTAGGGTATGGATACAGAATCAAGCACAATTGGAGGGCGTGAATGTGAATTAGTTGTGCGTTCATGTAGTACTTGTGCGTTCATGTAGTATTTGCCACCAATGATGATAGCTTGAGACTTAGCCGGATTAACAAGAAGGCCAAAAGATTTTGCCCACTTGCTAATATTTTCTAGATCATCATTGATGACGCTGATTGCATAATTAAGCTCCTCAATATTAAAATGTCGATACAGCTGCAAATCGTCGGCATAGAGATGATAGAAGGAAGTAATCACTTTAGTAACAGAGTTTATAAAAACTGAAAACAGAAGAGGAGAAAGGACGCCACCCTGAGGCACACCCGCAGTAAGATTGCACCAATCAGAGGAAACTCCTTCAAAGCGAACTGACTGTGAGCGGCCCTGAAGATAAGAGTTAAACCACGCAATTACCGGAGCGGAGACATTCAGAGAAGATAAGGTGCCTAAGAGGATATCAAAATCAACTGAATTAAAAGCACTGCTGAAATCCAATAATACTAACACTGTAAGGAGTCTATTTTCCATAGCCAGTCTAATATCATCAGTTATCTTGATTAGAGTTGTAACTGTACTGTGACCTGGCCTAAAACCAGATTGATAAGGACTTAGAATGCCATGAGAGGAGAGATAGAGAGACAGTTGACCTTGAACAACACTCTCGACGACTTGGATAGCAAGGGAAGGATGGAGATAGGTCAGAAATGGGATAAGGACGAAGGGTTCTGAGTTTTGGGTAACGGGAGAACATCTGCTTTTTTCCAAATTTCGGGAAAAACGCTAGTCTCCAGGGAAGAATTCATTATGTGCGTGATGACAGGCCCAAGTTCATTCAAGATAAGTAAGAGCATTTGGATTTGGATGCCATCATCACCAACGCATGACGCCTCTTTGCATCCCTACACATACGATTGCAGCGGTTTCTCAGTTGTTTGTACTGACTCCAGTTTACATCCGTAGGAAACTTTCTGTACCTTGTCTTCGCCTTATCACGTTTAGTCATCATTTTCTTGATGGTATCAGATAGCCAAGGCGCGGGACGATGCTTAACTCTCACTTTTTTTAGCGGCGCATGCGTATCATATAAACCCAGCACTGTTTTATTGAATATAGATACTTTTTCGTTTACGTCAACGCAGTTATAAACAGAAGTCCAGTCTACACTGCTCGCGACCAGTCTTAACTGCTCAGTATTAATATCTTTAAAGCTGCGAAGGAAAATAAATTTAGAAGAGCGTTTTGGAGAGCTAATTTTATAGGAAAGGAATATCAGATCATTATACGAAAAAGAAGCAGGAATCTGGCCGTGTGCAGCTACATGGCTAGCGTCCGAAACGAGATTAAGATCTAAGAGTGATGGAGAACTATGCGGAGCGCGATGAGTAGCTGTTAGCGGTAGGACATGCATGATAGAAGAGACAAGGGACCGGAGTTTGTTGCTACGACTATCCCCTTTTAATAAACAAGTGTTGAAGTCACCAAGAATTATAGTATGATCGTATAACGAAGAGAAATACTCTAGTTTTTTTCTGTTTTTCTATGTTGTGGGCGTTTCTTATTAGATGTTCTAGAAAGAATTTGATTTCCGGTACCAACGAATACCTTATATGGTCATTATGATGCTATCACTAGTTAAGGCGCGCGGTTTTCATTCGATGTAACAACTAGTTATTTTGTTTGTTTGTGTGTAAAGATTTTTTATTTTATTTTATATTTTTAATACTTTGTTACGACGTAACATCTGTCATTACGTAGCAGCTTGTATCCAGGCAATGCATACTCCACTGAAGGTAGGGAAGGTTTGAGGAAGGTTTCGGTTACCAAAATCGCATGTATATATTCAGAGTCGAAGGAAGCTAAGAGGTCGGGGTAGTGAGCAGGAATACCTTGAGAGTAAATATGCATAACATTAAAGAATTTCCGAAGAGTGGAGAAAGTAGAAAAAAGTTGTTCTCGTAGATGTGTTGAGCCATCGTCATCACTAAACGCACTTGAATACTGTACCTCGGACATTTCAGAAGAGCAAGAAACAAAACTATCATCGCTGATATCCAATAAATCCATACTTGAAATAAGATACTATTACCTTTAATAAAATAAGATAAATAAATAAAATATAATACCACTAATAAATAATGAGACAGGGAGACGTTATATCCCCGAAACTGTTCTCCGCCGCGCTGGAAGATGTCTTTAAGCTTCTGGACTGGAGAGGACTAGGTATCAACATCAACGGCGAGTACATCTCTCACTTTCGATTTGCCGATGATATCGTACTCATGGCGGATACCCTGGAAGACCTCTGTGCCATGCTCGACGACCTCAGTAGAGTCTCTCAACAAGTAGGTCTTAAAATGAACATGGACAAGACGAAGATTATGTCAAACGTCCATGTAGTACCAACTTCCATAAAGATTGGAGACTCTACGCTCGAAGTTGTTGACGATTATATATACCTGGGACAAAGAATCCAATTAGGTAGGTCCAACTTCGAGAAAGAGGTCAATCGTCGAATCCAGCTCGGTTGGGCGGCGTTCGGGAAGCTACGTAACATCTTCTCGTCCAAAATTCCGCAGTGTCTCAAGACAAAAGCCTTTGACCAGTGTGTGTTGCCAGTGACGACTTACGGCACTGAGACATGGTCGCTTACGATGGGCCTCAAAAGAAGGCTCAAGGTCACCCAAAGGGCGATGGAGAGAGCTATGCTCGGAGTTACCCTGCGGGATCGAATCAGAAACGAGGAGATCCGCAGGAGGACGAAAGTCACTGACATAGCACTCAGAATTGCTAAACTTAAGTGGCAGTGGGCGGGGCACATCGCTCGTAGAACTGACGGCCGTTGGGGCAGAAAGGTTCTCGAATGGCGACCAGGTACCGGAAGACGTCGAGTGGGTAGGCCCCCTACAAAATGGACCGATGACCTGGTGAAGGTCGCGGGTAGAAGTTGGATGCGTACAGCACAAAGCCGGTCGTTGTGGCGGTCTTTAGGGGAGGCCTTTGTCCTGCAGTGGACATCTTTCGGCTGAAGAGAAGAGAGAGAGAGATAAATAATATATAAATTATTAAATTGAAATGTCTTCAAACGAAAAAAAAAAAAATACATAATTTTACCCTCGATGCACTCGCCGGTTGCGGAATACAAATAAAAGTGCTATGATTCAAACGCATTGTTTCTGAACGTTCATACCTATTGTCAATGGATGAATACACTATAGACATATGTCAATGTGTCAAACAAATGTCAAAGGTTTACAGTGAGCGAGGTGATTGACATGAAATAAATTGTAAATAAATTACAGGTACCTAGTAAACAATAGTGAAAGAGTTAAGAATAACCAAAATAGAGTAAGGAAAGGAGAAGATCAGGTGTGATGATATTAAAGTCTGTCTTATAGCTGAGGTTTTAACGAACAGGTGATAAAAGAGGCAAGTAATTAAGAGGATTTCGTAATTCGATTTCATGCGTTTAGGTGATCACGGTCTGATCACACGGTCACATATATACAGAGATCAATTGGACATAGGCGTCTTTTTCCGTGGACGCTACAAATAAAGTAAATATATGAACATTTTGGGAGCTTAAACTTTGTTTAAAATACTTAGCAGTTTATAGTATGGTTCACGTTCCTTCATCATCCTGAGAATGGAGGACAATGGAAATCCATGATACGTATAGATTCCAAAATAAAACCACGTTTACAATTCACATGTAAATATCGCCGGCGCCCAACTCGTACGCATCCCGGCTGCGCCAATAAACCAGCCGGTATCGGCGTCCCTATCGGCTGCCATATAAATTCAGTTTAAAAATAAACAGGGTATTGCTAAAAACACTTCTAGCGGAGACATAAAGCGCCACTCTATCAGGAGCGCGATAAATCTGCGTGACGTATGTATGGAGGTAGCAGGACCGGGCGACTGTGTTGCGCCAATGATGTTGGAGATCGTAGTGTTGTTATTTTATTCAAACTACCCGTACATATTAACTACGAAGCAAAAACGAAGCGAAATCTTTGTAACTGCTTAATGATATTAACAGAATACCTTCAGATGTGTGCTTGTCTAATAAAACAATAATAAGCAACGTCACGCCTGTACGCAGACTTGTACCATCTGCTCCCCTATTTTGTCAATTGACAATTTACCGCATACGAATCCAGACCCGGTCTGCTACTAATACACGATCTTTCGGTAGAAAAATCACACATTCGTTCCACCTAAGATTCGAACCAAGTATCGTGATCGTCAGTCAGCCACACTGCTTCACTAGAGCAAAGAGACTGTCTTGTCTCTTACGCTACCTCTAGATGCTTCCGCCTAATCAGTAGTTACATATTCTTTTACGTTTTTTGCTTGTACTTCTATATTTGTTTTATACCATTCCTTTGACATGTTTTATCGAGTCACCACAAGGTAATAAATTTGAATTTTAGTTTAGACAGTGTGGTTTTTTTATCAAATAATACCAGTACGGTGTTTATCTGTTTTTAAGCAGACGCAATCCTGTAACACTTATCAAAGTTTCTAAATCTAAATTATTATTTTATGGGTATTATGTTTCTTTTGTCAATAGTGTGTATGCGGTGTGTCCCCATACCTCCCCTCCTACATGATGCTCGCAGTCCGGCTCCGCTTAACTTACGTCCCTCCTGGGAGATTCCTCCTCATCGCTGAACCAACTTTTTTAACTCTCATTACACATTTACGATCAAAAAGTACTAAAAATACTTCATAAAAAAGACTGTTATAATATTGTGAACGGATTTGATAAGAGCTACCGCACCTAACATAATAGTTTAAATCTAAAATTTTGGATTGCTCTTTTCATGCTTTGTGGTGTCTGCTTCATTTGAAAGGGTACATATTTAAAAATATAGGTAGTCAAATATAAAGGCCGGCGTGACTTTATAAAAATATATTTATTTCACAATACAAATTAATAATAGATACTCAAAATATTAATGCAGTCAATTAATATTACTTAACGTTAGTGCGAACGGTAAGAGAGCTGAGTCGATATTAAATGTACTTTGCTTGGCGATGGCTTTTATAGGCATCGTCAAGTAAACAACTCCTTCTAGAATGAACCCACGCGTTATACGTCTTATTAATTGATATCTGCTTATTTAGCAAAACAGTTATGAGAATTGGACTGAGACTAAACAAGTAACCTGATATCTGTTTACATGATAAATACGCAGCTGAGGCAAGTTAAGCTGATTAAGCAAAACAGTACTTGGAATTATATTCTATGAGCAACAGTCTGTTTATATTGCATCATCTTTTAAAGTACTTGCACTGAGCTGTGTACTGGTCTAGTATACATAACTCCTCCCTCCATAAGTTCAAAATCAGCGTTCGATTTTTGAGAATGTTGATTTTGCTTATGTTTACATAAGGACAATATTTTAGACTTATAAATATATAAAACAATCAAAAGCACAATTAATAATATTACATAAATGATTATAGAACCTAAACTTATGCTATGCACATTCACTGAATATACGTGGTTTTCACTGAGATTTTCACTTTTACTGTTTAACACATGTGACAGGAACTGAAGATCTTCTAAGTTGACCTCATCTAGGCTGATTGGCTGCTTGTAGATTTTCTCTGCTGCTGTGATGCTTGGTAAATTTATAACTGGAACTTGATGGAAGACTTGATTAGTTAATTGAATGAGACGTTTCCTTAATGTGATGTTCTCTAATTTAGCTTCACATTCATTATCTAAGGTTAATATATAGGTGCCAAAAATGTTGAACTGGTTGAAATCATTTTCACAGTGCTCTGTGAGAAATGTCTGTTTTCCTGAATATAGTAACCATGTGTCAGGCCGAATAGATTTGACCTTGACTTTTGAAGATTTTACTGTAAGTGGAGAACATGATGTAATTTGTGAAGAAAATTTCATCAAATCTGTAATGCATAAGTCTTCATTAGTGACAGATAAATTATCTTCATAACACAGGAATTCTCCTTCGTCTATTTCTTTGCATGATTGTGATAGTGGAAGTATATCTGACCCTCTGACCAGGATTTGGGAATATTGAGGTGTTAATAGGAATGTTAGGTTTAAATGAGGATTATACATGGGAAAAGGATGAAGGTTGTAATAGTTATAGAAATCTAATTGGATAATTGGTATTGACATAATAAACGTTATTCGTTTGTTCTTAATATATGCTCTTATGTCTATACAATGTACAATTTTGATCAAATTATCGGTATTTACGGGATACATTAATTTATCTATTTTCTCTATGTCTTTAAGAGTTGATAACAATTCATCTATGTCTAAAATGGATTGGTGTAAAATATTTAATCTACTAAAAGCAATAGCTGTTTCAACCTCATCTAACCTAGTTAACAAAATTTGAAAATTATGGATAATTAAATCGAAAGTATTCAAGACAATTTCCTTACTATGTTGGAATTGGGTTTTATTCAGAATGGATTCTATTTCGTTAATTGTTTTGTCTATTTCAATAAAATTATTTCTCGTAGAGTTTGTCAGATTTACTAATACTCCAATTGTTTCGGAAACTAATGATATTTTGTTGTCAATAGCGTTTTGTTTAGATTGAATATGACTTATTAAGGAATCGTATCTAATTGCATCTTCATTATCTAAATTGCCTGTAATGGCTTTAACTATTGAACCTAGGGGATTTAAAATACCTCTTTTAATTCTAATTGTTGGGACTAATTGATTATAACGCTCTAATGTTAAACTCATAATATACTCAGTTTGCATTTGTGCATCTATGATATTTCCGTCTAAGAAATATACATTTAATTTTTCTTTTAAATAATCGTTAACTTCATAATACTTGTTAACGTTATATTCAATGCTGTTACTAACAAATTTTAAATCTAATATTTTAATTATATTCCAATTATAAGTGCTAATGAATGCTTGTCCTTCCTTAACTGGGAAGATTCCAGGATTATCTTCAATTTTCTGAAGTTGAAGGGCCAGGTTTTGGGCTGCCTGTACGAGGATCAGGAGCGCGAACCTGCGGAGGACGTTTTATATCTTTTATTGGGACTTTTACCTTCCTAGAACGGGATTTATTTTTGCCATGGTTTGATAATATTTTATCATCCTGTTTTACTTTACGTTTACGTTTCTTTTTAACTTTTATTTTGTTTGGATTAAAGTCTTTGATTGAAAATATTAAAGGATTCGATGTATTAACCATCATTGAAAAATTATCTTTAAATAAAATAGGAATATCGGAAGAATCTATGTTTTCCTTTGAATGGATAGTTATAAGGGATGATTTCGGGTTTTCAGACACGGTCAAAGTATTACTATTTAAAGAAGAAACTGGGTTAGTTAATTTTGATTTAATTGAATCTTCGGGGGATTTTGTTGTGGGACTTGAGGCATTAACTTTCATTAATAGATTATCTTTTAGTTTATTAATTTTTGCACGTGAAAGCGCATCAGCGTTTCCATTTTGTTTACCGGGTTTGTATTTAATTTCGTAATCAAATGCTGTTAATTGTAATTTCCAATTGGTAAGTCTACTTCCGGGTTCTTTAACGGAATTTAACCACATTAGGGGTTTATGGTCACTTAATATGGTAAATTTATTTCCATATAAGTATGGCCTAAATTTTCTACACGCCCATACTATGGCTAATAATTCTTTTTCTATTGTACTATAACGGGTTTCTGCGTCGTTTAAAGTCCTACTAAGATAAGCTACAGGCTTGTCACTACCTATCAGTCCTTGTGATAGTATAGCGCCAAGGGCATAATTGGATGCGTCGGTTGTTAACAAAAATAGTTTAGTAAAATCGGGGTATTGTAAGATTGGGGCGTTTGTTAAAATTTCTTTACATTTCTCAAATGCATCAATATATTCTTTGTTAATTATAATTTTGTGTCTTTTCTTTAAACATTTAGTGAGAGGTTGTGTTAATTTGGAAAAATCTTTAATGAATTTTCGGTAGTAACCTACTAATCCAACAAAACTACGTATTTCCGAAGGTGTTTTAGGTAACGGAAATTGTAATATGGCTTTAATTTTATCATCATTTGGTTGAAGACCATTTTCTGTAATAGTGTGACCTAGGTAAAGAACTTCTTTTCTGAGAAATTCACACTTGTCTAATGTTACTTTTAAATTTGTTTGCCTAAGTCTTTCAAATACTTTTTCTAATTTTTCTAAATGTTCTTCTAAACTACTTGAGAATATAATGATATCATCTAAGTAAACTAAACAATGGATACCCTGTAAACCTCTAAGTATGTTATCCATTGCACGTTGAAATGTTGCGGGGGCTGTTTTTAAACCAAATGGCATTCTAGTAAACTCATAATGACCATTTTGTGCTGTAAATGCTGTTTTAGATTGATCCTGTTTCTCTACTTCTATCTGATGGTAACCACTAGCTAAATCTAATGTAGAAAAATAACACGCTTTTCCTAATTTATCGAAAAGGTCTGAAATGTTTGGTAATGGGTATTTGTCGTCTACGGTTATTTCATTCAATCGTCTATAATCTATGACCATGCGAAATTTTCGTTCGCCCGAAGCGTCCATTTTTTTCGGAACTAAGTGAACTGGGGCGCTCCATGGAGAGTGCGATTCCCTAATGACATTGTTTCTTAATAATTTATCTATTTGTTTTCTAATTTCTTTATTTTCTGTAGGGGCATGTCTATATGGTTTTATATATATGGGATCTTCATTAGTGGTTCGAATTTTATGTTTAACTTGATTCGTAAAAGTTAAAGGAATATCATCACAATAGAATCTCTATATCTGTAACATAATTGTTGTATGGCTTGTTTTTCTTCTTTCTTTAAATGATCTAATCTTAATTTAGAAAGATTTTGTTGTAACAATTTATTTTTATTTGTATTTAAATTTAAAGTATTGAGGTTATTGAAAAATTTTTCCTCAAATTTGACTACTTTTAATGGATTATCAAATTTTAATATAACATTCTGATCTGTAGAATTTTGTATAATTGTTTGGGCTATTGAATTTTTACAATTTACTATGGCATCGGGCATTCTAACTCCTGGTTGAAATTCTAAAAAATGTAATATTGCTTCACCATTTTTAAGATTTGTCGGAATTTTAACACGAGTTTCTGAACGCGGTGATAATTTAATTTCGTAGGGTTTTCTATACAATATCGGAATTTTAGTATTTCTGGTTTTTAAAACTTGATTTTTTATATCTATTGTGGCTTCTAGTTCTTTTAACAAGTCTGAACCTAATAAACCTTCGTATCTACTATCCACATCATAAATGTAAAATTTGTGACAATGTTTGGTTTTAAAAGTTTTGGTTAAGGGCATATAAGCTACTTTACTGTGCCTACTATGTCCATGTGTACTAATTATTTCAAAAGGTTCTAAAGTTATAAAATTATAAAAGAATTTGTTTGCTATTTCGGGGCTAATGAAGGATCTAGTGCTTCCTGTATCTATCATAAATTTTGAATTAATTTCTGGTATTATAATATGTGGTAATTTTAAGGTTTCACTATAATTAAGTTTAACTATTTCGGGGGATCTTGGACCGGATCCATGGGAAAATTTTCAGGTGGAGAAACATTATTATCGGGGTTTTCGTCGTCGACTTCATCGATTGTCACTGGCTCATATTCATTAAAGTATTCGTCAGTCTCAAAGTCAATGTCATCTACGTCATTCTCATATAAATTTTCAATCATGTTGTTACGAACTGCTGTCCTCATTGTGACATCATTATCTGTTTGATTTTTATTTATGAATCTATTAGGAATACCGAAACGGAATTGTTGATTTGGGTTGGGTTTGAAGAACCCAGATTGCTTGTAATTATTCATATTGTAAGGTAATCTTTGATCATTTTTAAATACTTTTTGTTGATTTTGTTGAATTAAATTAGGATTAAAGTTAGGTCGGAAGTTTTGATTCATTAGTTGTCTTTGTGGGAAATTACTTTGAAGGAATCTATTTTGAGGTATGCCAAATTTATATTGGGTCGGAATTTGTTTGGTTGTTTGTAAACTATTATTTGATTTGACTTTACTTTTTGCATTATAATGGTTATGGAAATTTACTTCCTCTGTAACTACTCCTAAGGCTGATTCTAAATTAGCGCATTTATTTAACCTAACGATCCTTAATAGGTCTTCTGGTAAGTTAAACAAAAAGCTATTTAACGCAGAATTATTATAAATAATCATTTTAGCGGCTTTAACGCCTTCATCGGTTAACAAATTTACTTTGGCTATAACTGAACTTTTTACGTCCTGGATTCTATGAGCTAAATCTATATATGATTCTCCTGATTTTAATTTAATGTTTTCTAATTCTACGGCAATGCAATCTTCTGTTCTAGGATCTCCAAAATGTTCTATGAGGAGTTCCTTTAAACTATCCCAAGAATTGATAATATTTCTTTCACTCACTAGTTTCGCGGCTTTATCTATTAATTTACTCGTCAGACTATGGTAAATGTACATTTGTTGTGCGGCATTATTTTCGCGACTAAAACTTCTAATAACATATTCGCATTTTTGAATGTAAAAATTTAACAATTGATTGTTACCGTCGTAACGTGGAATTAAGTCGAGAATTTCTTTCGGAATAATTTGAATTTGATTCATTTTGAATATTTTGAACACTTATTATTCACTTTTACAAACACAATAAGATAAATATTACACACACAAAATAAAAAAATACAATTTAAAATAACACACACAAAAAAAAAATACAATTTAAAAATAACACGTAAAAGTTTACAATAAAAATTTTATAATAGAAAAAGTTTATAGATTCGGCGATTTTTGTCCGAAAATATAACTCTTATCAATTATTATTTAACTTAGCCTTTATAGGCAGAACAACGTTTATTATTTTTTTATAATATTTAATTTCTTTTTATTAAGATTTATTTTCTTTTCAATATTTTACGTTCTCAAGTGGACCTTGTGATCACCCCACTGGAAGTAATTTTCTTTTTTTAATAAAATACGACAATGTTTTACGTAAGTTCAGCGATGCTTGTCTGATTCTTACGGCCCTAAGTGGTGATCTACGGCTTAGCGATGCGTGTCTAAATCCCGTGAGATCCTAAATTCTAATCACAAATTAGCGATGCTTGTCTAATAATGCGATATCCTTTTATCCAAATAATTCCCGCGATTTTTGACCGGAATTACAGGCTCGGGGTCTGAATGAAATTAGCGATGCTTGTCCAATTAAATTCAGAATAGACAGAAAAATAGGAACATGTGGGAAAGGTCAGAACTCACACAATGCTGCAATTTTTCATGCCGAATATCCGCTCTTTGAGTATCTGCAGGCACTTCTTGACAAAATTTCTTTGTTCGAAGGTAGGGTAGGTCCTTTTCTAGGATTCAGCCAGGCGATTGTGGTCCGGAATCGATGCTTGTACTCCTGCACGGCGTTGAGCTTGTCTGGTATGACTGCTGCAACACTTATCGCGACTGAAATCCTACCGTTCGGCTGCGCCAGTCAAATATAAAGGCCGGCGTGACTTTATAAAAATATATTTATTTCACAATACAAATTAATAATAGATACTCAAAATATTAATGCAGTCAATTAATATTACTTAACGTTAGTGCGAACGGTAAGAGAGCTGAGTCGATATTAAATGTACTTTGCTTGGCGATGGCTTTTATAGGCATCGTCAAGTAAACAACTCCTTCTAGAATGAACCCACGCGTTATACGTCTTATTAATTGATATCTGCTTATTTAGCAAAACAGTTATGAGAATTGGACTGAGACTAAACAAGTAACCTGATATCTGTTTACATGATAAATACGCAGCTGAGGCAAGTTAAGCTGATTAAGCAAAACAGTACTTGGAATTATATTCTATGAGCAACAGTCTGTTTATATTGCATCATCTTTTAAAGTACTTGCACTGAGCTGTGTACTGGTCTAGTATACATAACTAGGTACCATGATATTTATACACACAAAACAATTCTGTACGTTTGTAATAAAAAAAAATATTTTTTAAAAAGTTATGCTTAAACAATATTCCTTGGGCCTTTTTTGTGTTCAATAAAACAATATTTGTGTCAACTCTTAAGTAAAATATAACTGGACAGTTTCCTTGATTCGAGGATGAAAAGTGTTTACAATCAGCTTAAACTTCACGAATATGAAAAGGTGAATCCAATGATAAACCCGCAGGCTATTTAATATAGATAAATGTAATTTACTTATCAATGATATCATTAACAATGTTTATATTCTGGACTCTAACCCTTTTCTAAATAAGTACCTGCACCATTTCCATCGACCAATGTATTAAACACATCTAATTTCAAACGAGCAGATAGTCATAAACTAAGTGAAGTAACAATCTCTTTCAACACTGACTCCAGTTTAACATCAAAAGTAACCCTTTAACTGCTACAAAACATCTCCATATGGGCAAGATCATAAACATTATCAAGTCTCTTTGTCCTAAGCATGCATTGTTCTTTACGCAGCAGTAAAAAAGGCGATAAGTGAACTGGGCTATTATCGCAGCATTAGTACAGCTGGGACACCAAAACAGGCGACACTCGTAAGAAACTTTGACATTATTGTCTATGGCATCTTTACGATAACATTTGTTATTTTTATTGAGACGAGACTGTCTTAATACAGTTATGGGGACATACATACATTAGTTACTTTATAGACATAAACTCCCATAATTTTAGCTAAAAGTATAATAACGTCGCCTCGTAACATTTTGTCACGCACCAGCAAAGAGCAACAGGAAAGAGTGCATCTGCATCTCGGTATTGCGTAAGTGTACACATTTCAACACAGCGACTGTTCCACTAAATGGTTAAATCAACCAGATAATTATAAAACTAGTTCTAAACCATTCAGCCTATCAAGAGTGGAGCGTTTCGTTGGGTCATTTGGCTTAACTAATATAAACCATTTAATTGAACCCCGGCAGTTATTCATCTAACTGGCATTTAACTAAGTTTGATATTCATCCAGATAACTGCAACAAGTTCTTAGTAAAACAGGACCAAGTCTCAAGTACAGCGAAATATGTGTAATGTTTCGCGATCATTGGAATGACCTAGCTGTTTTATCAAGCTGGGCCATCATTGTAACGTAAACAGCGATATCGCAGTTAACTCGGTTTTGTTTGGGATTAGAACTACAAAGAAAATGAAATCTCTGTTCTACAGTTTGCAGTGACGTAAGTACAATCAAGTCTCCATGAGATGACATAATGTGAAGGTGACTGGAACTGAAGCTTTGTTGTTATAATTAAGATATTTGTATCAGCTGGTGAGGTTGTTACGTCATTAGTGCCGTAATGACTCCCAGACGGGACAGTGTAATTAAGCGATTTAGTACTAGACTTAGTAGATTAAAATAAGACATGCACCTGCCTATCCTTTAAGGAATCTGGCATGATGATATAGATAGATATATGTAACTATAGTAACGCAAGACCTCATAAACATCAGTTAGATCAATGCTTTACAAATTTATACGTAACCCAAACTTACACCTTGAAAATGTTATTTAAGTGCTATTTATATATTGAATTTTGAGACCTAGCGTATTGATAAATAATGTTGATATTTAACATTTTTTTTATATATATATGTTTATATATAAATATATATATATATATATATATATATATATATATATATATATATATATATATATATATACCGTCTTCAAATATTTATTTATTGCTTTTTAAAGTCGGTTTTTTTTTAATTTTTTCAGAATAACTTATTTGCTTATAAACCGATCTTGATGATTTTTTTGCATTGATTTCATCTCTCGTCTATAGATCCGGAGTGGTCCCATTTTAATTTTATCGGTATTAGACATTAAAACTGTAAAATAAATAACTTCTAAAAAAGGGAAACCGACTTCTAAAGCAAAAACTAAATATTTGAAGTCGGTGCCAAGTAAAAGACTGCACCAACCAGCATCGACTTCAAATATTTATTTTTTACAATAGTTCTCATAAAAATGCTAAGAGTTGCTCAGCGAGCGATAGAAAGAGCTATGCTCGGCGTTTCTTTATGTGATCGAATCAGAAATGAGGAGATTCATAGAAGAACCGAGGTCACCGACATAGCCCATAGGATTAGTAAGCAGAAGCCGCAATGGACGGGCAACATGGCGCGAAGATCGGACGGGCGTTGGGGCAAAAAAATTCTAGAGTGGAGACTACGTATTGGCAAGCGCAGCGTGGGACGTCCACCTACCAGATGGACCGACGATCTTGTGAGGATCGCAGGAAGTGGTTGGATGCAGGTGGCATCGGACGGACTGTGCTGGAGAGCGATTAGGAAGGCCTATGTTCAGCAGTGGACAAATATAGGCTGATATGATGATGATCATGATGATGAAAACTACACTTTGTTTGACCTAGGATTCGAACCCAGGACATCGTATTGTCTATGCTTTTAAGTACATAAAGTAACTGATGTAAAAATTGCCTTTGTATGATTGAATGCTTGCAATGGCTATTTGGTGCGGATCACTTCCTTCCCTCAAATAGGGTCACGCGTACGACTCCTTGATAGTCGTCTTCACGAAGGGGGGTTGCTTGTGGAGACGGCTTCACCCAGAATCAAAAATAAAAAATATCATTATTGGTCTTATATCTCAGGCGTAAGGCATCACACTGGAGCTGGATCACATAAATGATTTTGTATAATATAAAAATGTATGTATCTATACAGAAAATGTTGAAAAAAATGAATAGAGAATTAGACAAAAAAGACACGCCCTCTGAGTATCTCGCCGGATCTTCCCAGTGGAGGCCACGTTCCGAGATTAGTAAGTTAAAAAAATGTGAATATGACAAGCATCCCCGCAGGGTTTATGCAAAATTA
This sequence comes from Phalera bucephala, assembly GCA_905147815.2. Classification (NCBI taxonomy): domain Eukaryota; kingdom Metazoa; phylum Arthropoda; class Insecta; order Lepidoptera; family Notodontidae; genus Phalera; species Phalera bucephala. The sequence continues at coordinate 31,028,236 of LR990609.1, forward strand.
ACGATTTGAGTATTTATAGATTAAAATATATTTATTTAATAATGCGCAATATACTCCACCGTATTTTAATTTCCAATACAAATATTACCTACTACGGTTACATTATAATTCTATCTTATGAATTAAAAATACAATTTTGTGTAAATATAAATTATAGTCAATTGGAATTAATTCACAGCATTAATAATCATTCTGTAGGAGATAATTATTTTGTGGTAAATATTCATGAGGCTTTGCGTAATAATGTAACACCGATGATGATGCGATTTATTTTAATTAATTTTCATTGGTTTGCAGAATAACTATTTGTAAACAACGTAAATAACGTAGTAAGAAAGCAAATAGGTATGAAAGGGAATATCGGTGTGAAGATGAGAAAGGGTATGCTCCGTTGCTTCGGGCATATAGAAAGAATATCCGAAGAAAGAATGACAAAACTGATATACAATGCGAAAGTGGAAGGATGTAGGTACCGGGGAAGACCTAGACTATCTTACCATGACCAAATAGACCGGGTCTTATCTGAAGGACAAGTCAGGAGTCTCCGTAACCGGCGAGCGTGTATGAGACGAACTATGAGAGTCGAGGAAGCCAGAGAGGTACGTCTGGAAAGAGCCTGTTGGAACTCTGTACTCTCTGCCTACCCCGTAAGGGATCTGGCGTGATGATATAGATAGATAGATATTTGTAAAAGACGACTTATTGCGATAATACTATCTTAATTACTTTGAGCCCCATGTGTAATGAAATCTACAATTATATTACCAAAAAAAATCACCATCACATATTGTACTGTATACATCATAATTACTCAGAAGATGTTTTAAGGTCTGTCATTATTTTTAAAAACGTAGCTCTACTCTTGGATTTATTTCAGTGTCGTGGGTGCGATTACAAAAAAAAAACGAAAATTTACAGACAAATATTCAGACCGAAACAAATAATTGTGGTTCACACAAAGATTTGTCCCGTGCGGGAATCGAACCCGCGACTATTCGACTTAGTGGATGGAGCGGCTTAAACTCAATCATTGCGTCAAATCATTCAAAATATCTCAACTGCATCTTATAGAGCAAGGCTATTGCCATTATAACGAGCACCATTCCATACCCTAGCCGTCTACTGAGAATTTAACCACATTTATTATTTTATATTTATTATTTATTTTTTTATGATTGCCTTGACTAGACCAACTAGTGGCAAAGCACATCGCTTTGTGATCATGAGGTCCTGGGTTTAAATCCTAGGTCGGACAAATGGAGTTTTTCTAACGAAAAATTCCCAGTATGAGTTCAGAGTCTGGAATTATGCCCGGTATATGGCTATAGGCTCGCCCCCTAATACATGGGACCTAGCATTATTGGCGAAACGTGGGTGTAATCAGTACACCTCTGCCACCCCCGCTTGGGTAATATAGGCGTGACGGTGTATTATTTTATAGAAAAAACCTCGACACTTTTTCCGACCGGCCGAGGAGAGTGATGGCTGCTTCTCAAGTCATACTCATTAACGGGTACTGCTGGTGGGGACTGGTTCGTCCTCTATCCTTTGATTGATTAAACATGTCTCGTTCGGCGTCACAGTGGAGCTAGAACCAATTATTTTGGACGCGCTATTTAGATATTTTATAATTACCCTGTTTTTCACTTATTATACTTTTTATTATATACCTTTAGAACATCTCTATTTTGTAAATAAGAGGACTGTGTAGACACTGATCGACACCATGAACAAAAGTACACTTATCGTTATTCTATACTTAAGCACATCTGTTTAGCACGTTCTGCATTGGTTTCCCATACCCCATGAATGCAATGTATACCAAAATAATTGTAAAACTCTCATTTTTAAAAAGAGTATACGTGGAGTTTCTTGCCCTTTTTCTCGACAGGAATGACTTTCCGAACGGGTGGTAGAGTCTTAAGTAATGAAATATTTTCCCTTTTTGGCCTTTTGGTCTACATTAATATAAAAAAGCTTTTTATTTTGACCTAAAATTTGAACTGAGGATCTCGTGATCGAGAAAATTGACCAAGAAAGTAATTATATCACCTTTAAGTAGAAAAACGCCACTTTACGGCCACCTACGGCCAAATTACGATATGGCGGAGCTCTCTAGTTTGATGTCCTAAAAGAAATCGTAAATATTACAGCTTTAGGAAGCCTTGTTATACCAATATCATGAGTTTGATGCTCTTTTACTTATATTTACAAGAAGCGGCACCATTTTACTAGCCCAAGAGTAGGTAACACAGCAATGTTGTAAAGGAGCTATCCAGTTTTATGTCGTATAAGGTATTGTAGAGTTTGTTGCCCTTTATTTGACTTTAAGAAGACCTTCCTTTAGAAGGGGTACTGTCTATTAAACAAAGCGAGCTTGTATAGCTATACAGAGTTATCAACCGTTTTAATCCACCGCACCACGACCGACAACGACCATGACCTGGCGAAGTCTGTGGCTCAACTGAAACCCCTTGGACCCATTGGATAGTTCCATTAGTAGCTCCTAGTGCATAGTTTCTTCTACCTTCTACCTGTTCAATTATGTCAATCAATTCCAAACAATGGATTCTACCATACTTAGAGTGTATTTGGACTTGGAAATGGACGAGGTGATGATCATTTTAACGATTGGTATTTTGAAATCAAGCTACAAACGCCAAGCGAGTAAATCAAACTGTTAGTGACTAGATACTTCTTTGTCTGTTCTCCCTGGCGTGGCTTCCACTTTCGATGAAGTCGTATTCGCATATTTTTCATAGATCCCTCAATGTTTTATTCAACACATTAGTTGCTCCCCTACCCGCATCCGCTCGCACTTGTGCCACAGACTTAGTGGCCATTCACATAGACGCGCTCTAAAGCATAAAAACACTCGTTTTGCACACAAACCGAGCGCCGGCTCTTGAAAAATATCACTAATATATTTTACCAAACGCATTGGGATGGCTCTTAAGCATACATTTGTAATTTCAATTTTAAATGCGATCAGAATTTGCTCTGCTCTCTGAACCGATTACTGTGAACGGAACTTAACCATTAAATCCCGGTAACTACCGATGTTGTCGATCTGTCAGGCTTGCAGGGCAACTGCGGGAGACCTGCGGTACATCTGCAGTGTCATTGCGACACGGTACAGCAGGGTTCGTGCATATTGCTGGCGATGAGACGAGGTGGAATTATTGGGTGCTATGCTGAGTGATTATAGAAATATTAAATCACGAAATCGCTGCAATGTGGTATGTAGGGACGCCTTACGCCGACATATCCATGACTCTGTCGATGATAATGATCCAGCTAAAGTTTGGAAATTTAAAAGTCTTTTGGAGTTGGTAAATCACGTCAAGATACTATTCCAACTGATTTAAATATTAATTCGCGCAATCTTGATTTTTCTTCTTCGTCACATATCGATGATTCAACTAGAGCAAATATTTTAAGTTATCTTTCAAACATACCAACTCCAGACTATTCCCCTTTTGTTTTCAGTCATTTTACCAATTGTGATGTTAAAAAGAGCGTACTGTTAATCTCCTCCAATGCCCTTGGCGCCGACGGTATAAGCTGCAATTTGATAGTGCCAATAATCGACATTATCCTTTTCATCCTCTGTACCCTTTTTATTAATTCTATAACAAAAGGCATATTTCCTTATATTTGGAAGGAGGCTCAAATTATTCCTTTACCGAAGAAACCTAATCCCAAATATTTTTCCGACTACCGCCCGATATCCATTCTTCCTTTTCTTCCTAAAGTCTTTGAGCGCCTTATTCATCTCATCACCTCCTTAAAATTTACTGCCAATACAAAACCTTGACTCACCATGTAAATATCAGTCAAAAGGAAATTGGAACTCGACTATATAAAACAGACAAAAGATGAAAAAATAAAGATGTCCAGCCTTCGGAAATATAAAAATGCCTTAACAAGCAAATGAATGTGTTTGCGTTGCGTCGCCGGCGTGGTCCGCATTGTGCACCCAATGCAATTAATTTTCATTTAAAATTTTTTGCAGTAGATTTATCCTCGCTGTCTCTGCTTTCGAGAGTTTTATATCTTGGTAATGACGTTTTAATTCTGCGCCGAGAGAATTATTGTAATTGTAGTGCTTTACGGTAATATTTTCTCTTGGAACTGCTCTGTGGAAATAATTGTTTACGCTACTTTTTTGTCTTCTGAATACTACTGCTAAATTGAAGAGTCAGTTGGAAAATTTTCCAACATCCAGGTACCGATCTTATTTGTCTTTGTTTTTGTTAAAAGGAGTTGAATATTTCTATTCAAACAAGCATAATATTTTGAGAATACTTTGAATCTCTTATGCGACGAATAAACCTATCGTATCCAAATATCTGAAATATAATAAAGGAATATAAATTTCATAACTTTCCATACATAGTAATTATTTAATAGAAAAATTTAATAAGATGTATTTTATTTTTGCAGAAAAAGTGTTTATAATCAAATTAAAATATTTTATCCGTATAATACAATTTTTTTAAATATTCTTCAAAACGGATAGAATGCAATATTTTTCTTAGAAAAAAACATTACCAACATTTGCGTTGTGCTGGCGCAGGGCAAACATGCACACCAAACGTTTAATTTGCAAACGGCGCGACAGATGAGCGCGTGTCAAAGGATTCGATGCCTCATTGCCTTTTGACTGTTAAGGTTTGGTTGCCTTAAATACGATTAAAGTATCTTCTTTTTGTTCTCACTAAAATCAAACGTAGTCCTTTACAAAGACATGTTCCTGTGCCACTGAGTAGTTAATAAGTATATAATTCACATGCAATAATACGCAGGCATTACACAAACATTTGCCCCGTCCAACTCACGACTATTCGATGCAGTAAACAAAGCGAATTGCGCTCAAAATACCAGGCTAGGCCAATTATTTACCTAGCAGAATAGTTGCAGATGTAGTTACTAGGATTATAGTGAACGAAAAGAGAAATGGAACCAAAATTATGTCTACTCTGTTTGAGAGCGGTGTACTTCGCACACCCAATAATGCCAGCGATGCTAAGTCCCAATGTAACAGAGGGCGTACCTATTGCTATCATACCGGACACATTTTCAGATTCAGGAATAAGAATTATTCGAAAGAACAACTACTTTTTGTCCGATATAGAATTTAAACGCATTATGCACTTCTTAAACAACGAGACAGTCGATTTTTTTCGGTTTGCAACGATTAACCGCGTTAAGGAAACCTCCCTCTAATGTTGCAGGCAAACATTTGGCAATTGCAGTCGTTTGACGCACCGACAGCGAGCGATAGACGCCAACATAGGCAGAACACCTTCTAACACAAACAATCTCTTTACACTCCATTTGGTGTTGGTTAATAGGAAATACATTGATATGATGTACGAGTATGTTCTCAATTACATAACACGTTTCTGTGGTAGGTAACGTTCGGGTTGGATACTCGATTTGAAAGCCAAAGAAAGAAAAGAGTTTAATACTCACCTCGTATTACTGAATCTTCCTGAATACGTATTGTAACCAATGACCAGAGCTGAGCACGATAAAATGACGTTAGAGTGATGCTAGCGAGTACACGTGCTGTCGTGAATTTGTGGTGTGAGACAGATGGCATATCAACACGCTAACGTCACCCAAATGACCTGTTTCGTGCTATGCGTATCCAGCTTTCAGCAGCGACCTTCACCAGGTCATCAGACCATCTTGTACTTGATCATCTAATAGGTGAATTTATGAATATTTTGCGTGAACTAGCCGAGCTATTCCGTTCATAGCTGGGGTGAGTCCCTAGTGTATTATGATTTAAATGCTAGAGTACCATTGTCACGGTTGGTTAAAGGGCATGAAAGCGTATAATGGGTGGCGTTGTTACGTTATTGTGATTCCCTTAACGTCATTGTCGGCACATAGACGCGCGCCGCACTTGTGTACACATCGCACAGAACAACAACTGTGAAGAGGGGTCACTCAAGATTAGGTAAAATATGAGTTTATTACTATTATGCCAAGCTTTTTGAACGCGAATATTAAAATTTTGGACTTTGCAGTGACTAAATTGTAATATTTTAGGTACATATGTGGAATGAGGACTTTTTGGTAGTATCTGAATGAAGGCTGTTTGCTACACGATTTGTTTTTAACGATTTATGGAAGACGTATGACAACGGGTATGTTTTACAATTCAGAATTCACGATTATTAAAATAATTGTGCATTAAACGCTAAAGACGACTACTGTATGCATTTTTTCGAAAGACTTCGCAACTACCCCCAGCTCCCTCTACCTCTACATCTTATAGACATGAAGGGTATAAAGAATTCTTCACGCCTACATTACCCAAGCGAGAATAGCGAAAGTGTGTACGCTCATATGTTAAATAAAAGAGATAAAGGGCGCATTTCTAATTGTATTGATAGATTATGGGAAGATTAGATTAAAATACAATATAAAATAATAATACTGTAACCAAACCAAATCGGTACATTGAATATTTTTTGAAAATTTTAATTGGAGTTCATCTCCTTATTGATATAGAGGCTAAAACATTTTTTTTGGAATTACTTTGTATGTCTGTCTGCATTTGTTTTTTAATCACGCAAAAACTGCTGAATGAATTTTATTAATTTTGGTATGGTAAATGATTTATACCCTAACTTAAAATAATAAATACTTTTTATCCCGGAAACAAGATACAATCCGGGATAATCTCGAGACAAACCATAAAACTTCATTAATTTTATTAATGTTAGTCTAGAGCTGCAATGTTACGTTAAATTGTTTGATTATGCTAACGCATAAACTCAAACTCAAATAGTTTATTTTATAGAAGCCCTACGTGGGCGCTCACAAATAGTCAATTTTCATTTTATTTAATTACTAATCTACCACCGGATCGGAACGCAGCCTCCACTGCAAAGATCCGGCGAAGAAACTGAGTGAACTTTTTATTTATTTCTCTTTCTATTTTTTCTTTTCTTTTTTTTACAATCATATTGTGTGGTTATAATATTTAGGATACAATGAAATAGTTTACGATCTAGCTCCAGTGTGATGCCTTACGATCGAGATATGAATTTAATGATGTTATCTGTGAAGAGTGTCTTAAGGATTCCAAATGTACCATTCCCCACAAGCAGAACCCGCTCACGAGTATGACTGTTGGAACAGCCATCATCCCCCTCGACCATATTAGAGGAAAGAGAGCGACCCGCAACAGACAGCCACCGCAGGCCAAACATTATAGTGAGCATGACCAAACCAGATCCCCTAAGACGGTAGTCAGATTGTGTCTACAAAGCAGCAATACCCCAAGCTCTTCAGACACAATACATTATGCTTCAACATTACCGTAAATTCCTCCCTGAACTCATACTGGATTCATGTTCGTAACCGCACGAGAAACTTTTCGGTTGTTAAAAGAAATCACCTCAAATTGTGCATACACGAAACACTCAAGCATGATTTCGAACATGAACGTCTTTGCTAGAGCGAACTGTTTAGCGACAAATTGCCCGAAAACCAGTATTGGGCAGATCAATCAAAAGAATCCCCCTGAGGTACTCCGGAATAACAATGACGTTTGGACGCCAAACGCTTCAGTCCGTTCCATGATCATGGGTGCTGTAGGGCACTCGAAACGTTATGTACTTATAAACCACGAATAAGCCGCGATGAATTCCAGAATATTTTAATTGCTACCTAATTTTTTCACAATTAATTTTTGCCCAACTCTGCCGGACACGAAACTTTGTATGTTCATTTATTTAAGATATCTAAACATGATTTTGATCATGAACATGAATTATATATATGCCGAAGTGGCTGCATTCTGGGCCGCTTCCATATAGATTTGACATGTCTGCCGTCGAAACGATAAGAAGAAGAATTGTATATTCCTACGAAAAGACCAGAAAAAATAAGCTGACAAATCTTTGTTTCATACTTAGCTCGCTATGTACCCTTTTTAACTATTATTACGCCATATTACGATCTTTGGCAGGGTAGCTAGAAAAAGGTTTAAATCAGCCTTTTTACCAATAATTTTTTAATCCTTCTCGAAAAGAAAGTACCTAGGTATTGTATATGACTTTTTTTAATGAGATAGCGTTAGCGTTAAATAAGATTGCGCTTTAGAAATCTACCCACTAATGGTAAATTACAAAAAAACGCGTGCGCCGCCGCGGGTAACAGCTAGTGCAACATATATTAGTTTAGGTTTGATTTAATGATTTTTTATTAAAGTTTCCTCTCTGCTGCTCACATAATCTTTGCCTCCATCCCTGTGTGCCTGTAATTCAGTGTGCGATGAATAATTCACCGTCCGAAAGACCAATTGTTTGCCTCGTTCGGCCCACACTATCTGCATTTATATTAAAGCATCATCGTTGGCGGTGTATCTTACTTTTTTCATTGGCCATCATGTTTTGTATATTCTTTGCTGTTCGGAGTTTTTGTAGGGTTAATGGAAATTGGTTTCTTGTTGGTTATTTTGTGAGTTTGTTCGAGTATTTGAGTCAGGAGGGTTTTTGTTATAAGAATTTAGATAAGTGATTTTTTAAGTAGTTTTTGTGGAGTAATCGGTTAAATTTAACGTACAAAACTCGGAATATTGTGTACATATATTGTGATATTCGTAATGCCAGCTTTTTTACGAGGTAGGCAAAACTTCTTGTTCGACCCTCAACAGAAACCATCAACGTTTAATTAATAAATACTAATTACATCTTATAAGGTACTTTGTAATAGGTATCCCTTAAAAATACTAGAAACTTTACAAATAATATTCTTTGTTGTGCTTCAACAGATATAAAAGTAGTCCTAACTTAACCCTAAAGTAGGAGTACAAAAGTAATATAGATTTAGAAAATAAAGGGCTATTAATTTAGAGCCATTTTAAATACACATAACCTCAACAACCACAGTAGTTCAATTTTTCTAACCACCAAAGCTTCAAAACATAGATCACAATCTACATACTTCCATTGTGTTTGTGTAATGAACAGATAATTAGCCTTAATTTATACTGACTCGTCGGTCTAGGGTCGACCTCCCGATCTCTAGCTAACTATGCCAAATGACAAACGAAACGATAAAAATACCGCACTTTATTCCAAATGAAGACAAAACTTTCAATTAATTCAAATACATCTCCCCCTTTCAACGGACCTAAATGTAAAAAGAGCCACTCGGAAACCTAGTAGACCATATTTGAATCTCGTTCAAATATAAATACAACCCCAAATACCAAACACAATACCAAAAAATATTTAACAAAATTACGTGATGTGAATACAAGTAACAATATCCAATTTATAATACAACGCCTGTTTAGCTCGGCGCTCTGAACGCAACTCAAATAAAATTGTGCAATGGAAAGTGGGATTAGCAATTTGGTATTCTGTATAAGATCTGCTTACGAGCGTTTAATAAAGAGAATTCTTTTTAGGCGCGGCGCCGGCTTGGCAACTGTGTGCCAATATTGATTGCTAGTTAGGTGATAATGCTTGTTAACTTCTGATACTTAATACTAGATTAGCCTGCCTTATTGATGTAGTGGCGAATGATGGGGCTGGAAGTCATGAAGTCCTGGATTCGGATCCTAGATCGGAGTATGTGTTTTTAGGGTTTTTCTATAGGAAAATCCTGTCTATCAGTTTGGAGTCCAGAAGTATGTCCGGTATAATATACCTAGAATTATCGGAGAAATGTACATGTAACTAGTACACAACATAACGAGAAGATCAGACGGGCGTTGGGGCAGAAAGATTCTAGAGTGGAGACCTCGTATAAGCAAATCCAGCGTGGGACGGTCGCCTACCAGATGGACCGACGATCTTGTGAGGATCGCAAGAAGTCATCAGATGCAGGTGGCATCAGACCGGCTGCATTGGAGAGCGACTGGGGAGGCCAATGTTCAGCAGTGGAAAAGTATAGGCAGAGATGATGAAGTAGTACACCTCTGTCACTTCCACTTAAAGACGTGTCTTTCTGTTATTTTAATTCAATTGATACTTCTGAAAAGTTGCATTTTGAGATCCTTTATTCACTAAGGGACCTATAAAATGTTAAAGTGATTATGATCAATACCTCGATTATACCTCTTACGGTGTGGTCAAACATATCTGAAACCATAGACCATGTTCAAAAAAGTTTTTAGGTTGTCGATTTGTAAGTTTCCTTGTCTGCAGGCAACCTTTCTGCCCTTTAATAAGAGAGTGGTTTTTATAATGTGTACTTAGGTCCACCCCAGGTCAGCACAGGCCTAGTGTTACCCGTTGCGGTGGCCTTACGATATTAAAGTCCAGCTATTTCTGTAATCGGGACGAGATTACCTCTAGGTATTCATACTAGACTTGTTTATTCCGTAGCTTTTTGGTTTGTTTCAAATATATAAAGGGCTGGTCGTTGTGGCGATCTTTCAGGAGGCCTTTTTCCTGTAGTGGACGTCTATCAGCTAATAATGAATAGTTTCTATTGTTACATATTGTTACATTTAACTAAAGGGAGGAGGGAGTTACTGCATGTAGGGCGCTGGCTGCCTGGACGTTTGGTTATTATAGGCGTGATGGAGCAAGCCGCTTGCCATTAGATCGGACACAATTTTGGACCCTGGACTGTCAATCAGAAGTTTTTGATAGAAATGGCGTCAAGGCCTCAGTTAAGTGCTTAATAGCTTAAGTCACTCCGCTGACTACTTGAGTTGCGGATTCGACGTGGCATAAGTCGTTGTGTGAATTTCATGTTTGTAAAAATACCCACGACATAGGAATAATTCCTAGTTAAGGACAACATTTTTTTAAAACTGTTGTACCTGGGATATCGAACCGGGACTTTGTGGCCGCTAAGTTACTACCCCTAGTTGTATTTCATGTGTAACATGAAAATGTAAAAACCCGATCAGTTGTTTCCAAGGAAAACGAACAAGAGGAATGCGTGACTATTGCAATATGGAGGCGTTGTGCCGTATAGCATTTGTGATAAAATTGTGAACACCTGCGCCGGCCTTAGTTATGGGGGGGTTGGAACCCCCATCATTTATGCCTATGGGAAGGTGGGCTGGAATTTATTTCTACGGAAATATATTTATGCAAGGTGTTTGCAAAGAATTTGGATCAGCTTACGCGAATATGGCTGAGATTCTACTTTGATTCTGCAATGCAAAATTTTTTAAATTAAAATTTTCAATATATTGGGCATTGTTTATATTACAAATAAGATTACAGATAATACACAACATCAACAGACTTGATTCGTATCATAAAGTCACCTTAGTAAAACGACCTTTAATCTTCTTCTGTACTCTTTCTCACAAGGGTTTTAGCGTGATGATATATACAGATAGATAAAACATTTATCGAGGCGTCTTAATATTAGAACGGCCCCTAGCAAATCCTCCTATTAGCAACTAGTCCTTGTAGCAAAAGGACCTAATATCAAAAAGACAATCAGTACATTCTCCAACAAACAACAATAATTAAAACCTCCCATTAGTCTCTTCAAAACACTCGAGAAAAAGAACGAGTTAATAGTAATTGAGTTCGTACATTCGTAGTTGGCTCGCAGAGTGTGGCGCGTCGGAAAAAAATGAGGCAAGCAATCCATGTATGCGGCTCGTGCGCTGGTAAACCGATTACTGGAGCCATAGCACGAACAGATTGATGTAAGCGTGACGTGAAGGGCGTACTATCGAACGCCCTCTTGACAACGTCTGAATGTGACAACATTCATCTATATTTAGTAAATATATAGTTTAAACTGATGACATATCTACTCAATAAAGATAGGCTAATGTCAGTCTGTTCATACTTAATAGTCCGGATGCAGAGCGTGATCTGACTGGACGTCTCTACTAAGACGATCCGGCGATAAACTCAGCGGACTTGCCTGCTGGTACAATATTACATAACCAATAAAAAGGTTACGGGGTAGACAACACACATTATCAGACAGTAACAACAACAATTGATACTCCCTAATAGTCCCTACAAAACACTTGAAAAAAAGAAGCAGCTGGTGGTAATTGAGTCCATGCGCTCGCACAAGTTGGCTCCCAGAGTGCGGCGTGCGGGACAAAATGAGGCGAGTAAATCCATCGCAGCGACCCGAGCGCTGGTAAGCCGATTACGGGATGCATTCACCTTAGGCTGCGGGAGTTGGGACTCTTTTTAAAAGTGTTTAGTAGAAAACTAATTGTGTCCCCGATAAGATTTTCCATCGATATTTTTTAACGTGGGTAATGCCGGAATCAATTTTTGTGGACACGTTACGAAGAGCCGTTTGCCCAGCTGAGGGATACAGAATCTGTCAATTGGATTTATAGCATAATTACTTCTTGAGGGGATACCACAATTCCTTTCTTAGTGCGTGTGGAAATCGAAATTGAAAATGGGTGGAGTGGCTTAAGTTTTTAACCATTGCGCCAAATTGTCCGTCATAATGAATAATGAGAACTATACCATAGAAAGGAATTGATTTAAAAAACCTTGTACTAACTTAGCCCGTACTGCATTAAAAAATACAACTGGATAAAATAGCATATTAATTGCAACTAATTTATATTCATATGTTTTAATCAATAAACATTAAATATTTAACCCGCGTATGTGAGCAAATAATTATGAAAAACACCCAGCAAATTCGAGTGTAGCCCGCAGCTCATAATTATTAATATTCTACGCTATGATGTCGAATGTTTTTAAATTAATATTGTGGAGATAAATTTGCTGTGGAATAATGTTCGAGACATTTTGTTGTATTGTAAAATGCTAGTACTGATCTGATTAAGCATTTTAGGGATAGACCATGGTAGCCCTGAATGGACAAGAATACCAAAATAAATGGCAAAAGGCACGTCCCATATTACATTGGCACCTCACATGGTCGGTAAAATGTGGACGACATGCGGTCTCAGTGTGGATTCGTGGAGGTAGGTTTGGGTCCATCTGCTAGTGGTACTTATCAAGCCGTCTATAAGGCTTCCGACTTGGCCTAACAACTACCACGTTGAGTGGTAACTGGAACCAATGGCTCAAAATGATTTCTGCGGAATGGAGACGCTGGAACACAAAAATGCCACAATCGGTCACGTATCTCAGACCGGCCGAGCTGGACGCGGAGCTCTACGAGTGCCTTTATTTACTTTTTAAAGTGTATTTAAGAATTTAAAATTATTTTAACTAGATAAGGATCGAGACTGCATTTTATTAGTACCATAGAGGTAAGGAACCTAAATATTTATTTTAAAGTATTTTCTTAACGTCAGTCAGCTCTCGACCCAACCGGCGTGTGTGTTTCCCCCGCTCCAAGAAATTGGAGTGCACAGCTGAGTGTCGGTACACGGCTGGAGACTCGGAATATACTCGTTTATTTTATACGGATAAACCCACATAATGAGCCATAGTCGCTTTGATGCACTGTACATTTTATGAGGGACGAACTTTAAGTTGATAAGTTGATGTTTAAAGTATTTGTGAAGTTAAGGAAAACTGGGGGATAAATACTTTAATTTAACTACCTATCAATTTTTATCATGACGTCAGATCCCCGCATACGCATTTTACTATAATCTTTGCACTTTTCTTAAAATAGATTTCGTCAAAATACAAACTGATTATTCATGGGATGAGATGAATAAAAAATAAAATTGAGTTTAGACTCAGTGAGACCCGATGGGATGAAAAAAAATCAATAATAAAATAATATAAATAATTTTGTTCTATGTATATCATCACGCCAGATCCTCATCATCTTGCAGGGTGGGCAGAGAGTATAGAGTTCTAACAGATTTTTGAAATTTCACTCATAATTTTATTCTTTTCATATGTGAAATATTTCTGTAATTTCCGCTAGAATATAAAAAATATGTGGAAAAATACAGAGAGACCTTTGCTTAGAAGTTTTAAAAACTAATTTTTTCATTACCCTGTATTTATTTTATTTTAGAGAGTAGAATTAATCGATCTGACCGAAATTGCATAGTGTAACAAAAATATACATAGTTAAAAAAATAAAATCGTTGGTCTGGTGGCAAAGCGCATCGCTTTGTGAACACGAGGTCCTGGGTGCAAATCCTAGGTCGGACAAATGTAGTTTTTCTAACGAAAAATTTCCAGTATGAGTCCGGAGTCTGGAATTGTGCCCGATATATGGCAATAGGCTCGCCCCCTATTACATGGGACCTAACATCGTCGGCGAATCGTGGGTGTACTCAGTACACCTCTGCCATCCCCTCTGGGGAATATAGGCGTGACGGTGTGTAAAAAAATAAAAATAAAAAAGTCAATCAATGAATATTAACTGCTCAACTAGTCGAATTACTTCAGATTGGTTTTACACTTCTCGTCAAAAAATATCAACACAAGCTAACTCCTAAATATTGATAGACTGGCACCAGTCATATCAAGATCACGTTAGCAATTCTATTATACGCCGCACAAGCACGATGCAGAGAACTGTTTTGGCGATAATTAGTGGCTGCGAATGGAAGAGCAAAAAATTGACTACGACGTGAAGCATGCCTAGGTAAATAGAAGCCAATTTTACTGAACAACTCAGGACAGTCTATAGCGGACCCAACAATACGTGCGAGAAATATTAAATCAGCGATATCCCGGCGCGCATGAAGTAGTAGAAAATGATGATGCTTACAGGTTGCATTGTAGTTGTGTGAAATAATTTAGGTGCGATAGTTTTAATATATCATAAACTTCACCTGAACATATTCTAAGCGAGAGCTATAAATGCCATATCTAGGGTTCCAAATTTGTGATGCGTACTCCAAATGGTAGTGCACATAGGTAGAATACAATATATTTTGAGGGTCTTGGCTTGCTGAAAATCTTTGGATGAACGCATAATGACACCAGCTCTAGACGCATTATTGACAATAGCAGTAATATGGTTTTCAAATATTAATTTCAAGTCTTGGTATTTGACCATTCCATAAGTATATTCGTTACGCTAATTGTCTACAAAGATTTAATTAATCGATAACTCCAAGTCATGCTCCCAAATATAATTCTACATGATTCAATAATGACATGCCAATCAACCAATAATATTAATGCAAAGAAATTCCGACTTTATATCTTTAACACCAGAGCACCAATTCACATGTAAAATGGTTAACAAACTTTTGTCGATTTTTCCAATAAATAAATATGAAACCTTTGTCTGACTGGGATTATGTGTGCCGAGTAAATATTTTCGCAATTTTAATTAAACCGTATCGTGGACTTCTGACCGTAGCGGTTATCGACCTCTCCTACCCTAATGGCATATAGGTGTAAGTTTTTTTTTGTAAGTTGTATACGTATATATATATATATATATATATATATATATATATATATATATATATATATATGTACAATAAAATGGGAAAGGTTTATGTTCAATGAACATATCATTCCGGAGTCAATAGTCTTTAATGGGACTACTCTCGAAGTTGTTAATGAATACCTTTACCTCAGACAAGTCTTACAATTAGGTAGAAACAACTTTGAGAGCGAGGTCCGCCGGAGGATACAGCTGGCCTGGGCAGCATTTGGGAAATTTCGTCAAGTCTTCTCGGGGCCAATACCACAAAGTTTGAAGACAAAAGTCTTTAATCAGTGCATCCTACCTGTTTGACATACGGAGCCGAGACGTGGACACTTACGGTGAGCGTAGTCCACCAAATAAAAGTTGCTCAGCGGGCCATGGAGCTATGCTCGGAGTTTTTCTGAAGGATCGAATCCGGAATGAGGTGATTCAGCAGTGGGCTGGCCATATTTGCCGAAGGACCGATAACCGTTGGGGTAGACGTGTTCTTGAGTGGAGACCGCGGCGCGGAAAACCTAGTGTGGGACGCCCTGTAACTAGTTGGAGCAACGCAGGGTGGCTGGCAGCGGTTGGAGAAGAAGAGCCGAAGACCGAGCTCAATAGCAGGCCTTGGGAGGGCCTATGTCCAGCAGTGGAACGATAGGGGCTGATGATGAATATGTATATAGGCGAGCTTAACTCTTAGTTAAATTTTCTTACAGCAAACCTTAGATCGTTAAAGGAGATGAAATTAGTGAGGATAGTAAAAAGTGTACAAATGAAGTAAAATGTGCATAAAACTAACTATACATAAGCTATATATAATTTTACATATTAATTATTCAGTATATTACATAGTTTTTGCATGATGCCGGTTCATACCCTCCAACAGACAGAATTGGCATATATATATAGTATTCTATCTATCTATCTATCTATAACCTCACGCCAGATCCCTTGCGGGGTAGGCAGAGAGTACAGAGTTCCAACAGGTTCTTTCCTTACATACCTCTCTGGCTTCCTCGACTCTCATAGTTCGACTCATACACGCTCGCCGGTTACGGAGACTCTTGACTTTTCCATCAGATAAGACTCGGTTTATTTGGTCGTGGTAAGATAGTCTAGGTCTTCCCCGGTACCTGCATCCTTCCACTTTCACATTGTATATCTGTTTTGTCATAGTATTTGTTGTTTTCTATATAGTATTCATCCCGGAAAATCAAAAGGTTTTTTCAGATAAAATGAAAATTAAGAAAAACATTGAATTTCTATAAAGATACTTTATTCATAACCTGTTTTCAATGAAATTTTGTGTAATTGTAACCTGTACAAAAGGTCACAACTTTGTATACTTATATTTTCGAAAAGCTTAACAGTTTTTGAGGAAAGAGATAAAAGTCGATTTAGATTTATCATTCATTGTTCCAAAACTACTCTTTAGATGTCAGTGAAACTTAGCATGGATATATTTCATATGACAACATAGTTAATTTTTATGTTTTTAGAAAATCTTATAGTTTGTAGGGAAAAGTCAAGCATCTATTACTACATACTACATATAATAAAACTGTATGGAAGTCATGTCTGCGTATATTTTTTGCAAATAACAACCTACGGATATCATTCTATTGATGTAGAAGCCAATTCAATAATTTCTGGCTTTCGTGTCTGTTTGTCTATCTGACCAAGGGTATGAACCATAATAACGCAAAAACTACCAGGCGTATTTCAATTAAACGCGCACGCGAATATCTTAAAATATTAAAATTTATACAGAAAATTTGAAAGGTTTTTTTCAGAAAATACGAAAATAAGCGAATCATTGAATTTCTAAAAAGAAACTTTACATCAAACCTGTTTGATGAATTTCAATAAAATTTAGGATAGTTTTAGGCTGTCCTAAGGATCATAACGCTGTATAGTCATATTTTCGAAAAATCTGACAGTTTCTGAGGAAAGAAAAGAAGAGTCGATTTTTATAAATCATTCATTGTTCCAAAACGACTTAAGCTACTGGATTATCGCGGGATAAACAGCAAAACTTTATTACTGTTTGTCCCGAACTGCAATGTTACGACGTAAACCATATGATTTTGCTTTCAGATGAATTCCTCCATTAATTGATATTGGACTTAGGTTCGCCTCCTCACGAAAAATCTATGCAGTAGTTAAAAGCACTTACTGGAAATTGTACGTGTATGAACATACACGTTTGATTTAAACACTCAAACATCATTTCGTGCATAAACCGATGATGCGTTCAGGATTGTTTCTTCCGGAGAGAACTCTACCGATGAATAGGCCGGATACGAAACTTTAACAACGATTAATATGTTACGAAAAGACTAACACTTTTTGAGACGGCGTTAGTGGTGTGTGTTGAATAAGATCGTACTATAGTTTAGTTTATATTTTGCAAAGAGAGCTGTATATGTGCACATTAAGAAATACATTTTAGAAATATAGTTAAAATCTTCATATTGCTTTGAATCAATAATAAATTGAGGTTGTTATAGCGCACTGAAGGAGTAACAGCATTTTGGGAAAAATTCGAAAAAAATATAAAGTACATTAAAAATAGTTGGAATGAATTCAGTAACCGATTTAGAACAAACTACTTACAGGTCTTGCGTTTATTATGTTACACCTTGTATATATCAATAATAATACTCCTTGACTCGGGCAAAGTACAGATTTGTACGTAGCGATAGTCGATTGCGTTATCGGTTTATTGTGAACCAACACTACATTGTAGCCATAGACAATGTTCTAACGAAATGTAGAAAATTAAATTTTCGTTCTGTTGATGTATAATAGTTGGTAGTCTGTGTTTGTGATTTCGTGAACGGATAACGTAAACATCCGGTTGACGTGCGTTCCCGCTAAGTGGCTTCTCAAGTGTCGCGCATGTACATAAACAAATTCGTCATTCTAATTGATGAATAGATCTTATTAGAATTCTTATTAGAACTTGTGCGTAATAATTTTGTGTATAAAAGTGTTTGTTTGGGATTCTCAACGAAAAGAGTAACCTTATTTTCGGTAAGTCACCTTTGTCTGAATTTAGGTAATAATTACGTAAAATAAACGTTCATTTGTATCTATTTATATCTTTCATGATAAAATAAGATGCTTTAAATTTTCGCCAATATATTAGGTCGTAAACCTTTATATTATTGTAAAAACTTTTGCCTAGATTCGGCCTATCTAAAGAAGAAATCCAGGCAAGATTTTTTGGTAGCTTACGAGATATTTTTAGCTAATAGTTTGTTTAGATGACCTAAAATTAGATATACAAACTTGTGTATTAGTTATTTACGATTAGAAAGTGCAATAAATCTTTTGGCTAAATTTTATAATAATTTTCCTAAAAATATTTTGTGTATTTTTTTTTGAGGTTTTCCTGATGTTTTTTTTTCTTTAAATAATAATGGTAATATTGTGAGCTAGTAATAGAGCGTAAATAAAACACCTCATTATCATTGGGTCGTTTACTTTTTATTGCAATTCGCTATAGTTTTTTCTATCTATCTATCTATATCATCACGCCAGCTCCCTCGCGGGGTAGGCAGAGAGTACAGAGTTCCAACAGGTTCTTTCCTTACATACCTCTCTGGCTTCCTCCACTCTCATAGTTCGTCTCATACACACTCGCCGGTTACGGAGACTCTTGACTTGCCCTTCAGATAAGACACGGTCTATTTGGTCATGGTAAGATAGTCTAGGTCTTCCCCGGCACCTACATCCTTCCACTTTCGCATTGTATATCTGTTTTGTCATTCTTTCTTCTGGCATCCTTTCTATATGCCCGAACCAACGGAGCATACCCTTTCTCTTCTTTACACCGATACTATCTTTCATACCTACTCGCTTTCTTACTACGCTGTTGCGAATACGGTCGGTCAGCGTGACTCCGCACGTCTTCCGCAGAGATCGCATTTCGACCGCATTTATCCTGCTTTCGTTCTCCTTCTTACATACCCAACTCTCACTGCAATATAACAGCGTTGGGACAAGCACTCCGTTATGCATGGCCAGCTGCGCCTTTTGGCTTAAGTGCCGGCTCCCAAGTAGCCTTCCCATCGCACCATTCACTCTATTACCTGCATTCACTCTTCTCTCTATATCAGCGGTGTATTTCCCATCCTTACTGAAGGCGCATCCAAGATATACAAACTCATTCACTTGCTCCAGCACATCGTTACCAACCACAATCCTTGCATTCGTTCTGGTTTCTTCCCGTTCAAAAACCATAATTTTGGTTTTCTTCACATTCAAATGTAAGCCATTATTCATGCAGTCGTCTCTCATAACTGTGACTAGTGTTTGCAGATCAGTGGCTGTTGGCGCTATCAAAACCGCGTCATCTGCATACAATAGGTGGTTTATCACTAGATCACCCATTTTTACCCCTTCAGTCATCGCATTCAGTCTTTGAAGACTTTTATCCAGATACACTATAAACAGTCTAGCGGACAACACGCAACCCTGCCTGACACCGATTTTAACGTCAAACCAAGATGACATGTTACCACCCACCCGTACGCATGCCTTGCTGTCCACGTAGGTGGACTGGACGGCTCGCAACAGGCTGCCGTTTATACCATACTCTGGCAAAATGTCCCAAAGTCTCTTTCGCACTACTCTATCAAACGCCTTCTCCAGGTCCACAAAACCACAGAAAACCTTCCGGCCTACTGCCAGATGCTTTTCTACGATGTTGCGGAGGGAGAAAACTTGATCCGAACATCCTCTTCCAGACCTGAAACCTCCCTGTGCCTCACACAACACTCCATCGGACTTCTCGCGCATTCTCCGTTCAATAATTTTACCATACACCTTAGCTGCCAAGCTGATCAAACTGATGGCCCTGTAATTGGCGCAGTCATATTGTGAGCCCTTGCCTTTATACAAGGGTACTATGACTGCGCGGCGCCAATCTTCAGGGACTCTACCGGTCTTCCAGCAAAGATTTGCGAGGACCCAAAAAGCGTCCCGGACGCAAGTTCCACCATATTTAATCATCTCGGCAGATATCATGTCTATTCCCGTAGCTTTACCATTTTTCATACTTCGTATCGCCCATTCAACTTCTTCCATAGTGATGTCCTCTGTGGATTCTGGTGCCGCAAACTCGCCTCTGGGCTCGTCTGTGGCACCAGCATCCGGGGCATTCTCATACATTTCTCCAAAGTATTCACTCCACCGGTTTAGCACAGCTTGTGTGTCTGCAAGAATGTCACCATCCTTAGATTTTATCTTTTCCTATAGTTTTTTAATTATCATTTTCTTTTTGTAAACGTAGGCGAAAAAAATTTGCCTAACAGTCAAGCCAGGGGATATTATAATTCATGATGAAAGGAAATGCTCTTCAATTTTCCTCTTAAAGGAAAAATATATAACAGTTTGTTGATATAGCTATCGGGTTATACTAAGTAAGCATGTATTGAACTATAAAATGTCAATTTCACAGGTAAAAGCTATAGGAAACGGTTTAAAAGCGGTGCATACATCTAGGTAACGCGTTACACATGCCCGAGTCTCGACGTGAAAGGATTTCCGAAGCGATATCGAATGTCGGCCTTACTTTAAACTTGGGTCATATTTTCCACCTTTTGTTAAAGGTATTCTGTTCTGTAATAGAAGTGGGAACGTTGCTAGAGTATGCTACGGATAATACTGTAGGTTTAAATTCCGAATAGTTTTCTTACGCTATCTTCTTATATGTTACTTCAAGATTTAAAAATTGGTAGAAATTGAAGTGCATACCAAAGAGCTCTCTACGTGGTTCATACAGTATTTTTAAGGAACGCTTTAACTACTTTCTTATCTAGACTTCTTTGTTTGATCTCTGCTTTTCGTGAAATTTTTCCTTGTACCGATTAACTGTTATGAATTTTCTGTCATTCTATTTTATTCTTTATCATATAGGTTTATCAAATTTGATGTTGGCAGAATTAAGTAGTGGTACTCGTGAACGGGTGCTGCTTGTGGAGACTGGTCCACCAAGAATCCTCTAGTTTTTCATTATAACATATATTTAAAAATAGTTTTATATCTCAGTTGTAAGGCATCACACTGGAGCTGGATCGCATTAATGATTTTGTATTATATAAAAATGTATGTATCTATACCAAAAATGATGAAAAAAATGAATGGAGAATTAGACAAAAAAGACAAGCCCGCTGAGTTTCTCGGCGGATCTTCTGAGTGGAGGCCGCGTTCCGATCCGGTGGTAGATTAGTGAGTTTAAAAAATGTAAATATGACACTTTGTAAACACACCTGCAGGGTTTATGCAAAATAAACGATTTGATTTTGAGAATTACTGGTATATTATAATTAGAACCTGAAGCCTGAATGACTAAAATGAACTTCTCTGACCTGCAGCTGAGTGTAATTTTATTATTAGTTAAATAATTGTACAAAGACTATTAAATAGGGTAGACTAGTATTGAGATTATTTTTGTTCTTTGATCCGTTTGGCTATTGGGGATGTGAATAGTGAATCTCTGACTACCTTTCCGAGAATAATGGTCTCAATAATATGCAAATACTCGAACGGGTAAAAATCAAACTTCTTAAAACTAAAAATAATAAAATTATAAGAATATTATTTTGATTACAAAAAACTATTTGTAACCCTCCACCCTTAGTTTAGGTGGTCCCGTGAAAAATGACTTAAATCAAAAGTACGAGTGGTCCGAACGGACGGGTAAAAACGGGGCACAACAGGAGGTGTCCAAACAAGGTGTCACATGTTCCAGACAGAATGAGAGCGGGATAAATAATCGTCGCTCATCACTACAAATAACTGTTTGCCTTTTGTGAAATTGTAATGATGAGAAACAAGATTGAATCGTGTACCTATGTGAAAGCTAGCAAAAACTCTGAAATTCTATGTAAGATGATCTCGTGTAAGCATCTTATAACAAATTAATTTGAAATTATGATTTAGGAGACTTGAAATAAAACTACTTTTCGGAATTTATCGCGGTTTATTTTTGATTTTTAAGTTTCCGACGTCTCGAGCGCTTCGCAGCAGGACTTAAAAATCAACATTAAACCGCGATAAAATATGAAAAAAAAAATGAAATTTCATGTGTAATATTCGCGTAAATCTAAGAACTTAGTTTAGGAGACTTGTGAAGTTATCTGACAAGTAGAACATTGCAACACTTCTTGCCTTGCGACTGTCGGTCACTTCTAGAACACCATTTCGTTTCTTTTTATTCATTGTCTGCTATCTCCATCAGCTCATTACTTCGCCTTATTCTTTCTATCGGCTACGTTCTTTATAACTATAAATAACGTAGCCGATAGAAAGACGTAGTAGTTAACTAACTACGAATAAAAACTTTTGATTTGATTCGAAAATTTCGATCAGGCATCTAACCACTTAAACGATGCTGAAAAGTACTTACTGCTCAAATCAATAGGGTTCAAAAAGTGACTCCACTGATGTATTTCCTTAGAATTCCGGCGGTGGAATCACTTTTGCAGTAAGAGGTACGAGTATTGCAAATTTTCAAGAAAATATGCATTCCATTACGCCCCTAGCTAAAATATTGTATTCCTATCACTCAAAAACGACAACACAGCACTTAGAAAAAATATCAGGGAAACATCTCGGCAACAAGAGAGGCATCACCCCAAAATCATAATGACAGATGCTGTTGAAAAATATTTGCTCCCTTCAAAAACAGAGGAGACACAAAAATAACTTTCCCAAGTAAATAATACATCAAAGGGCTAAGTGATTGATGCAGGGGCGTCAATGTGGCAGGGGGGGGGGGATAAAAGACACGTCATTAATCTTACTACTGGCCCCCTCCTGGCGCGGCGTGAACCATAGGGGCACTGATAGCAGTTTTAATGGCCAAGTATTGGTTTTTGTGACGTTGATTGTTATATTACTGGGTTTGCTTCTTGATAAACTTCTTAATATTAAAAAACCTAGATAGTATGATGTGTTCTTAAACATGCGTTTTTGGAACACTATGTATTGCATACTGATAATAATAGATTGACAAATGATAGATCCTTAAAAATTCGTCCTCTTTTTTAGTTAACTTAGACTTCATTCCTTTAACAGTCACAATTAAACCACTTGAAGATCCTAGTATAAGATAAGTCACTAGGTAACTAAAAAAGAAATAGGAAAAAAGGACCTCTTTTCGATTACAACAAAAAAGGTTTATTATCATTAGTTCGCTTTAAATATGTAATCAAGTGAAACAATTAATAATAAAAATCATTTATTTCAATTCCACAACGGTTACTTACAGTTATGTTTGCAATATGAATTAAATTTTATCCTTTGTCTCTTACAATAGGTCTCCTAAAAAGCTCTGAGTTGCTAATCGAGCTATGGAAAGAGCTATGCTCGGCGTTTTTCTACGTTACCGAATCAGAAATGAGGACATTCGTAAAAGACCCAAGGTCACTGACATAGCCCATAGGATTAGTAAGCTGAAGTGGCAATGGCCGGGCCACATAGCACGAAGATGGTCCGATCTTCGTGCTATGTGGCCCGGCGTTGGGGCAGACAGATTCTAGAGTGGAAACCACGTATTGGCTAGGACCACCAAGCGCGGCGTAGGACGACCACCTGCCGGATGGACCGACTATCTTGTGAAAATCGCAGGAAGTCGTTGGATGCAGGTGGCATCAAAGCGGTTACGATGGACAGCGATTGGGGAGGCCTATGTTCAGCAGTGGACAGTATAGACTGAGATGATGATGATAATGAGACAATATGTTACTTTTGTTTCCATACTTGCAGGGATCATAAAGCTAAGCTACTGTATACTTATGTTTAATCTCACTAGATATTATGCACATTATATTTAAGTATATATTTTGGCAAAATATCTAGTTAAATGCCAGAACGGTCATGAGGGCGGCTGCGCCCTATTGCCCTATTTAGTCTCTCAAATACAATGTGAACGTTTTCATAATTTCGGTCTTTCATGGCAAACGTTACGGCTGGCTCATAAATATATAAACTATAAATCCTAGCTTAAAATTAAAAAATAAATGATCTGACTTATATTGTGGCCACGAGACACGCTATTTTTCGTGCACTGAATCAAAATTTCGGAGTTCAAATAGAGACTGACACAATTTAATAGCTAGTCTCATTCCACAAACGAAATCCTCCAAATTATTGCCAACATAAATCCTGACAGCAAACAAAGTATACGCAAGCGAAACAAATACCAAAACAAAACGCTATAATTTATTTAGCCATCTTGATAAACTTTTATATCGACAGATACATGAGAAACTTTGTGTTGATTTGAACAAAAAAAAAATCGCAAAACACTTAGTACAACTTCTCAACCCAAAAACAAATCAACAATGTATCGCTTTTGATCACAATACTCGTTCCAACAAAAAACATTCATTAAACACTCCTGAAATTTATGCAGTGCGCAAAGTGTTTGCAAGTGAATTTCTTTACTCTGTGACAAGACCGATAGCGAAAAGCAAGAATACTAAGTGATATGTAGCCAGCGCACGCCGTAGCGGCGTCGACATCAAAGGAAACCATTTATCCCTGTAATGTCTCATTCCGATCGCGAAAATGTTAGAGAGAGAAGCAAGATGCTTTTTGTAGTGAAATATTTAGTGAGTTCTCATTGTGGAGGTATTTAGCGAGCCGGTAGTTTTATTGTGCCGCTTTTGTAAGCGGACGATTAATGTCTATATTGGACCAGGAGGTAACAAAGATGTTTGGGCGTGTTTTGTGGTGTCTTGCTCGATTTGGTGCGCTTGAAATTGAGAAGTGTTTTTTTCTTTATAGGATATGTGTTTTGTTAGTGGCCGTGTGTTCTCAGTTTGGGTCATGTGTTGCATTTTTGTGAAAAGGAAATATGAGTACATTGATTGTCTAAAACTGCTCTAGCCTCCAGAAATTATATGGTGTTGGGTCCTAAACTTTATAACCTTGCCAACAAAAGCAATAATATTTATTGTTTACCCCTGTCGCAGTGTAAATATACGATCAAGGCCTGGTTGAAGAAACTATCTTACGATGACACTGAAAAATTACTCATAACGACAAAGTAGATTCTATTACAAACTCTATACACACAAATACACACACACACACACACACACACCCACATGCACACGGACGCACTCACAGGTAAGTATATCCGCATGTGAAATTTGTAATCATTATTTATTCTGATTTTAAATTGTAATTTACTTTTATTCGGAATTTTCTTTGGGACAAGTTTTAGTTTTATTTTGTATTTAATATAATAATAATATTTTGTTAATTATAATGTACCAATTGCACCCAATAATAATATTCTCTGTACTTATAGGAAGGCGAAGGTATCTGTCATACAGTTTTTCTATAACTAGTACAGATACCACCGCACCACAAAGTTGTTGTTCTTGTTCCCTATTATTAAGTACATATAATACCTGTGATGTAAAAAAATTCCTCTGAAACATTGAATAAATTTATTATTATTATTATTATTATTATTGATTGTCGATATTTTTATAGTTACGTGCAAGTGATAAATGATGCGAAGTGTAAATTTACTATTGCAATCAATAAAATGGTGTGTTCTAATTTAGCGATTACTTATCACAGCCAATAAGACATACCAAATAAAAATACTAAGTATAACCAATAAACTAAACAGACACCAGAAATTCTTGGCATAACTCCACAAAACGTAATAGATTCCTATTCAATGCTCTTTCCCTATTTATTTATAACAGGAGCTACAAGATCCAGATTCGTCGCAAATCTTTCGCCAGCGCCCGCACTATAAACATCTTCAAGAGAAATCAATAAATAGAACTTAACGAAGTCAAGGCGTGATCTTGTCGTCCGCAAGACGTCCAACATACCACCTAAGGCGTACACTTCCAGAATTCTATCCCCAAAGTAAAACCGTCTTTTTGGCACCCAAAATAGGTGCTACGGAAATATTTTGCCAAGTGTATCGTTAAGTTTGTTTCTTCCGTCCCTTTATGTCCCACGAGGCGTAAATTGGGTCCAACTCGGACCTTTGTGCAGGCGAATTTATAAAATAATAACTGGCCGTATAATTTATGGTTCGTAAGCGCTTGATAACTGCGATGAACTGGAGGGAAGGCAGGTGGGTACGTGACGCATTGGGATTTGGGACCAACTTAGTCATGTAGTTGATGTCAAAGCGTCTTGTAAACGCGATTAGTTCGAGTGAACTTGGGACCATCGCACTATCAAACATTTTGTAGCTTTACCAAAAGTTCACGGGGCCACTTATCAGTAATTTTGTTTGCATGAGATATTTTAGTGCTACTAACAAAAACTAGAGTTACTAAAATCAGTACCATGGCTATTATATATTTTAATACGTACAAAACGTACTTAAAACCAACATTAAGTCATAGTAGATCTCTTAATAAAAATAAATTAGTCACTTTTATATTAGCACGCTATACTCGTATTCTATCTAATATCATATAGGCGATATATTTTTATTTATATTTCGTGTCTTATCGGAGGGGCAAGTCAAGAGTTTGTATATGTGAATTTTCTTGTTTTAAACGCACCAACGACACAGAGATAAGTCCTAGTATGGTGCTACGTTTTTTTAAAAACCGGCGTACTCCGTAACCGGCGAGCGTGTAAAAAGCGAACTATAAGAGTGGAGGAAGCCAGAGAGGCCTGTAAGGAAAGACCCGTTTGAACTCTGTACTCTCCGCCTACCCCGCAAGGGATCTGGTGTGATGATATATATATATATATATATATATATATATATATATATATATATATATATATATATATATATATATATTTGAGCTTTTTCATAAGAAGAACTGATGACCTAGTTAAGACCTGGAGTAAAAGCTGGATGCGTACAGGCTGGTCGTCTTAGTAATCTTTTGCAGAAGCATTTATCATGCGATGGATATTTTTTGGCTGATGATGATTATGATCTATCTATCTATAACCTCACGCCAGATCCCTTGCGGGGTAGGCAGAGAGTACAGAGTTCCAACAGGTTCTTTCCTTACATACCTCTCTGGCTTCCTCGACTCTCATAGTTCGTCTCATACACGCTCGCCGGTTACGGAGACTCTTGACTTTTCCATCAGATAAGACTCGATGATGATTATGATGATGGTGAGTATTACTTAACGAAACACTGACTTTGTCGGCGAGGTCGACGGATCTCTTACCCACTAGCGGGTGCAGAGCATCACAGCGAATGCCTTTTTCCATAGCGACAGAGAGGTATGTAAGGAAATAACCTGTTGGAACTATGTACTCTCTGCCTACCCCGCAAGGGACCTGGCGTGATGATATAGACAGACCAGGCCGAGGCGGTCCCTCCTTTGGGCGCTCTTGAGCTAATTGTCTTCTTGCCCTTCTGTATGGAACGCAGATTTTTGCTCGATGAAGCGTAGATTCACACACACAAACATAAAAACCGTGTCTGACACATGTTGTATCTAGTAGATACGTATCTAATATCACTCAAACATATTGTTATACATGTGTCAAACTACCAGATTGGTAAGAATATATCCTAGCAAATTGTATCCATTTTCCAAATAGCTAGAAATAAAGCGTACGTACCCAAGGAAACTTTTTTGACCTAAATTTACTTTATCAATTTGTGTAGAAGCGCCGTTTCGTACGTGACCCGGTTTGTTGAAGAGAAACTTATTTTTTTATATGTTAAGGGATAATAAATTGATGTATTATAGTTCTGTTGGGTAGCTGAACGGATGAAAAGGTTCTTTTTTTTTGTATACACCCAATAGGAAAACATTAAAAAGATTTTAAGCAAGTTCATGTGTGGTCAGGTTTTAGGTATAATTAGTGTGTAATAGTAGTATAAAGTATAAAGGGGTTCGTGCTTCGGAGTGCACATAAAGATCAAAAAATCAAAATCAAATGTTTTTTATTAATGTGGTCTACATGCACTTATGAATAGTCAAAACTAAAAAAATATTGATTACTTAAGACTCTACCACCCGTTCGGAAAGTCATTCCTGTGGAGAAGAAGGGCAAGAAACTCCACAGTTACTCTTTTTGAAAATGATATTTTTACAATTCTTTTTATATACATTGCATTCAGGGGTATGGTAGAACAGTGAAGAACGAGCTAAATAGATGTGCTTAAGTATAGATTAAACATAAGTGTACTTAGATTCATGGTATCAGTCAGAGTCTCCATAGTCCTCTCATTCACAAAATAGGGTCTTTGTAAAGGTATATAATAAAAAAGTATAATAATAATAGTAAGAGAAAGGGTTACTATAATGTATGTAAAGAGTGCCTACAAAATAATTGGTTATAGCTCCAGTGTGATGCCGAACGAGACAAAATTTGACAATACTAGGGTACATGTTTAATCAGTCAAAGGATAGACGACGGACCAGTCCTCACCAGCAGCACCCGTTCACGAATATGACTTGAGAAGCAGCCATCACTCTCCGGCCAAAGTCGACTATTGTAATTAGACTGCTATAGTTAACAATAGATAAGGCTAATACGGCGGCCTGTGATCGTTGACATTTCTCTAATACTATTGTCAATTATCCAATATAAAACATACACTTAAGACTTTGCAGGAGAACATTTAAAGTGAAATAATTAAGAAATAACGGCAGGTATTTAGAATTTATGATAACCACTGCTTGGGTATGGTGTAAGTAGCGAACTTCTTCTTCTTATTCTGTCACTGTCATATGTGTTAGTTCTTTCAATACACACGTGTCTAACAATACTGTAGCGGACGAACAGCTAATCAGAATTCTCTCATAGCTCTTGTATATAGAAATGTATAATAAATAGACATATTTAGTAGGTAAGATATATTTAGTAGTATATAAGGTTTAGCTCATAAGGTTAAGAAAGAGATGGCAATACGTGGGGAGCGGCCGGGACGTGTAGGCTCCGCGCCCGCTAGTTGTGACCCCTAAAAAGATGATTTTAATAGCGCACTTTCGCGGCCGCGTCGCGGCACGTCGCAACTGGGGAAACAATTAGCCGAAATCCTGTGAAAAAGCATTGTGAATTAGAATTTAGAAGATTGTTGTGAAGATATCCTTAAGAAAATCAGAAGAATACAGTCCACTGTTTTTTGTGAAGTCGGGAGTTTTATTTGCAAGCCCCCCACAAATACATTACACCTGCAGTTGCCTACTTGTTCTATAAGGGCTTAAGAAAAATAGTATGGCGCGTTAATTAAGCGATCTGAAACCATCACCAAGCTTCCTAAAGACACAAAACGAGAAACTGCGCGTGCCTATCAAAATAACTCAATACCAAAATTGCTTTATTGCCAAAACGACTATCACTCAGTTGTAGAAAGCTTATCATTATCATTTCCTTGCATACAGCGGCATCACCATTCATGAATTCATTAAGTTTAAAATTAGTTGTAATTTTATTTTATAGATTGAGGTAATAATAAATTAGGGATTAATGTCTACCTATCATCGCGCTAGATCCCTTTGGGGTAGGCAGAGAGTACAGAGTTCCAACAGGTTCTTTCCTTACAGACTTCTCTGGCTTCCTCCACTCTCATAGTTCGTCTCATACACGCTCGCCGGTTACGGAGACTCTTGTCTTGCCTTTCAGATAAGACACGGTCTGTTTGGTCATGGCAAGATAGTCTAGGTCTTCCCCGGTACCTATATCCTTCCACTTTCGCATTGTATATCTGTTTTGCCATTCTTTCCTGTGACATTCATTCAATATGCCCGAACCAACGTAGCATACTCTTGTGATGATTCTGCAATGACTCTGCATGAGCCTTTATTCACTATGACAAAACGCGGCGCGTTACTATAAGTTCGTGCTATGGTATTCTGGAATATCATTAAATATTTATTTCACTAAGTTATTGTAACGCAGCACGTTAAGTGCTTAATTGTTCATAGCAAATAAGGGCCCTGGGCGTAAATTGGAAAAAAATATTCGTAATATTTAGTTTGATAGAATTTGTAGTCAATTTGACCCACTTATGTTGGTAGGGAAAAGGCAACAGGGCCTTTATTCGCTATGACCAAACGCGACGTGTTACTATATAATCGTGTAATGGTATTCTTTGTGCCACTGAAATACCATTATACATTTCATGAAGTTGTTGCAACGCGCCGCGTTACGTGTTTAATGAATGGCCCTAAAGTCTCATACAGACATTTCCTTGCCAAAAAATTGGAATGGTAAAATTTTGTTACATAGAATTTGTAGTCATTTTGACCCACATACGTTGCAATGGAAGCGGCAATTGGATAGAGGCAGTAAATAGCCCCTCGCCGATACGTTGTGTTGTTCAGCGTCCATAACTCGTCGGCGACCGGCTAATCCGGAAGATTGCGCTATTGACGCGGCAATCTATGTGTAAATTATTTGCTTGCCCATCGTTGTGGTTTACGATCGACTATTTTGTGATAGTGTTTTGAAATTTTTGATGTAACGGTTATTGTTTTTGCTTTAATAACAAATAGATCAATCCAGTTAACTAGTTTCTTAGATGGTCTAGAAGTAACTATACAAGGTGTAACATAAATAACGCAAGACCTGAGACCCACCTATTATATAATTGCTTCACTAATTCAGTACGAAGACCAATTTCCAAATTTAAAGTTTTTACCTCTTTTTTTTAAGCCATTTATACCCCAATAAACAATGGAACTTGATCGTGTATGTGTGCGTATTGAGAAAAACGTTTTTAAAATGCATTTGACATTTCCATATTGCTTTAAATCAAGAATAAATTTAGTTTGTTATAGCGCACTGAAGGAGTTACAGGATTTTTAAGATACATTAAAATTGTTGGAATCAATTCAGCTACCGATTAAGAACAAACTGCTTTCAGGTCTTGCGGTAATTATATTACAGCTTGTATATGCATTGTGTTAATCTATCAACATTAGTGCACGCTACCAACAGTCTTATTTTGTCTTCTTTCTATTGCTTTGATTATAGAATAACCGAAAATCAAAGCTGAAGAAGTTATTTCACTAGTTTTTTTGTAATATTTTTTGGTGGATAATAAAAAGTATTCTATTTTGATAAGCTCTTTAGTCTACATCATCAGGCCAGATTTCTTGCGTGGTAGGCAGAGAGTATAGAGTTCCAATAAGTTCTTTCCTTACATACCTCTCTGGCTTCCTCCACTCTCATAGTTCGTCTCATACACGCTTGCCGGTTACGGAGACCCTTGACTTGTCTTTTACATAAGACTCTGTATATTTAGTCGTGGTAAGATAATCTAGGTCTTCCCCGGTATCTACATCCTTCCACTTTTGCACTGTATATTTGTTTTGTCATTCATTCTTCTGACATTCTTTCTTTATGCCCGATTCAACGGAGCATACCCTTTCTCATATTTACACCGATACTATCTTTCATACCTACTCGTTTTCTTACTACGCTGTTTCGAATACAGTCAATCAGCTTCACTCCGCACATCTTCCACAGAGCTCGCATTTCCACCGCATTTATCTACTTTCATTCTCCGTGTTACATACCCAGTTTTCGCTACTATATAACGGCGTTGGGACAAGAACTCCGTTATGTATGGCCAGTTGCGCCTTTAGGCTTAAGTGCCGGCTCCCAGGTAGCTTTCCCATCGCACCATTTACTCTGTTCCCTGCACTTACACTTCTCTTTATGTCAGCGGTGTATTTCCCATCCTTACTAAAGGCACATCCATGATATGCAAACTCATTCACTTGCTCCAGCACATCGTTATCAACTACAATCTTTGCATTCGTTCTGGTTTCTTCCCGTTCAAAAACCATAGTTATAGCTGTTTAGTGGTAGTTAAAAATAAAATTTGGAATCATTCGATGTTTGCAGATGCAGCAAGATGGAATTAAACAGCCTCTGAAGGATTTTAGGTACCGACGTTCCGCCCGCTTTCAGAAGCTTTGCGGTAATTCCGTCTTCGCCCGGCTCTTTGTTGTTTTTGAACTGTTTGAGAGCCATCCTGATCTCGTACAGGCTGATGTCCGGGATATCTTCAGTGTAGTGTCGGGTTAGCTTGGCTTTTGGGTCTTTTACCAAGTCAACAACAGGTTCAGCTACTGAGGTATACAACTGCCCATAGAACCTCTCTATCTCCCTGAGTACCTCTGCCTAATCGACGTTACGTTTCCGTCCTCCGTCTTCAGCTTCGTCAACTGGCTTTGCTCAATAGACGCGTCTCTTGCGAACACTTTGGAGCCCTTGTTCTGCTCTATGGTCTCCTCAATACGTCTTGTATTGAAGGACCGTAAATCGTGTCGCAAGGATTTCAATATCTGTCCATTGAGCTGCCTATAGGACTTAGCATCATCGGAGGTTTGGAGCGTCATGGAATGTCGCTCAGCCATGAGGTTTCGGTTGTATGCAGATAGTTTTTGAGGCCCATTTTTACGGTGGGGCTTAAAATACTTAGACCCAACCTTATGGACACTCTCTACCAGCTTGTTGTTGATTTCGTCCACTGATGCGCTGCTGTCTAGCAATTCGAAGCGGTTAGACAATTCCAGTTGAAAGTTCTCGGGGTATTTGGATATGTGCATAAGAAGGTCGGAGCGAGACTTTATCAGACGCGATCTTTTCATTTTGACATTTATATTAAATGTGCCCGTGACCATTCGGTGATCACTGACGGTTTTTACCCCGTGAATCACGGAGACATCATTACATATTTGTCGCTTGGTGCTCATCTCATTTTTTGTGAAACTATGAGGGCTTATCCAGGTCCATTTCCTATGAGGCGGCTTTTGGAAGATAGAGTTTACCATGAAGAGTCCCTTCTTCTCCAGAAATTCAGCCAGCCTCTGACCCCTGGGGTTACGCTGCTCATATCCAAATTGACTTTCAACTCATCATCGCCCCGTTTGCCCAGCCGAGCTTGAAGTCACCCATAACCACTGTAAAGTGTGCTTTGGAAGTATGTATGGCTCTACTAATGTCCTCATACATAACTTCGACCTCATCTTTTGAGTATGCCGAGGGCGGTGCGTAGACCTGTATGACCTTCAGCGAATATCTTTTGGATATTCTGAGTATCAGGTACGCTACCCTGCTCGACACACTAGTGATGGACACAACGTTGTTTATGAGTGACTTATGGACGATAAATCTGACACCACCTTGGGACTGCTGTTCGTCCTTCCGGTAGTAAAATAAGTTGCCAGATTTTAAGGTCATTTAGCACCCACATCCCTACCAGGGAACAATGGAAAAGTGGTCTAAAAAAACAAGGCAAGGAACAAATGATATGGTACACTAACGAATCCAAAACTAAGTCTGGAACGGGCCAAGCCGGTGTATGCACGGAAGGTACAACCTTAGTCAAAGCATGGACAGTTTTGTATTCATATTCCAAGCAGATATCTATGCAATAACTATTTGTGCAAGAGAGATATTGGACAAACGAATTACAGGCAAGAGAATTTACATCTGTCGTGATAGTCAGGCTGCCCTCAAAGCCGTCCTATGAGCTAAACTCAGCACTGGCTGCAGAGTGCGCATACCTTCTTGACAGATGTGGAGCGCGCGACACGGTCAGGTTAGTCTGGGTCGCTGGGCACACGGGGGTTGATGGCAATGAGCGTGCGGATGACATCGCCAGAAAGGGAGTAATGGAGAAACCTGTTGGTCCAGAACCGTTCATAGACATACCAGACGGTGCCTACAGAGACGCGCTCTTCAAATATGCCCAAGAACAATACAGGAAAGAATGAGAAACAAATACAGGGCTCAGATACCCCAAAGAATTTCTCTCCGCATGGTGTGAGAGCGACAGCTAGAGACTACTAAAACACAGTAGACTACAACTAAGGCAACTAACTGGAGCATTTACAGGCCACTATGGCACGTAAGAACATCTACACAAGATGAACCTATGCAGCGACGTGGTATGCAGGAACTGTTGTACAGAAACTAAAACCATGAAGCACATCCTCTGCCACTGCGACGCTCTAGCTGCGCTTCGAATGAAGCTACTAGGATTGGCCTTTCCAAACCCAGAGGAACTACGGCTCTGCCCCCCTGCTGGAATCTACAGCCTGATACAGGGAGTAATTGATCCCTCAGGTACGTAAGAGCATTAGGGCAAGGACAGCACAAAAGATCCCATCGGGTCGAAGTGCGCTTGAGGTCTCCTCGGTCCGGTAAGCCAACAATAAGATAAGATAAGATAAGGTTAATAGTGCATACAGAATTAAATAACCTAATAATGCCAGGCTCCGGACCCATACTGGAAATTTATCTATATATCTTTATCATCATGCCAGATCCACTGCGGGATAGGCAGAGAGTACAGAGTTCCAACAGGTTCTTTTCTTGCATGCCTATCTGGCATCCTCCACTCTCATAGTTCGTCTCATACACGCTCGCCAGTTACGGAGACTCTTGACTTGTCCTTCAGGTAAGACTTGGTCTATCTGGTCACGGTAAGATAGTCAAGATCTTCCCCGGTACCTACATTCTTCCATGTTTGCATTGTGTATCTGTTTTGTCATTCTTTCTTCTAATATTCTTTCTAAAGGAATATTACACCGTGCGACCTAGGATTTTAACCCAGAACTCCGTGACCGCTACGCTCATCAGATCAACGAGGCAGAGACTGCCTTGTTGGATATTAGGTTTCTACATGTCAAGTTTGATAATAATTAGTCATTTGAAATTCAAGACTCACTCAAAATTAGAAACCAATAATAAATGATGTACCCAGCCATTCGTCGTCGAAGTTTAATATCCTCAAAATAATTGTAGAAACGAACGAAGTATGATAAATGTCGCTAACGGTTTGAGCTGGCAATATAGCAGTACAATTGCGACTGGCGCGGCGGTATTGAGCACCAGAGGGCTGAGGTCTTTGCAAGAAAGGATTAAGACTCGGTCTATTTGGTCATGGTAAGATACCAGGTAATATCTATTTTATTGGAACCTAACACTCTCAACGAAATCTGGGTAGATAAAATTCGTATCCGTATAGATTAAGGAGCCATAGTAGCAATAAGCCGGTCGTTGTGACGTTCTTTATCGTGGGGAGGCCTTTGTCCTGCAGTGGACGTCGTTCGGCTGAAGAAGAAAAAGAAGAAGAAGCGATTTTGGAAAAATTATTAACCAGTCCTGGAATTCGAAGCAAAATACTTCAAAAGTTACTGGACGTTAAAGGTGGCACCTCAGTTCAAACGTTTGAATGAAAGAGCTACCCTAGCACTAAAAACACGGGAAGGTGGATTTTTCAAAAATAATAGTATAATTTAGTAGTAATTATGTATAATATCTAAATATATTACTTATAGTACTAAGACACGCGTGCCACTCTAGCCGCGTGGTTCCCGGCTTAGAATAGGACCAACCCATCTCATCCCATCGGGTGTCGTACAAGGCGACTAAGGGGAAAACTAGGGAATGGGCAGCAGCGTTCCCTTGACACTTCTACCATCAAAAACTGCGCTCGCCAACCCGCCTGCCAAGCGTGGCGAGTATGGCAAACACCCCCAATTTATTAAAATGGAAGATAAGAATAAAACCAGGCCCCTAGTCCCCGGCGGTCCTGTTCGTCCTGGCCACGGTAGCAGCTATGGTAACGACAGGACAAGGGGTGCTAAGAATCTCCGGCAGAGATTCGGCTACCACCAACATCGAAAATTGGCCCTGGTGACATACAATGCACGCACGTTAAGGACAGATGAGAAGCTTGTTGAGCTGGAAGAAGAGATAAACAAGTTGCGGTGGAATATTGTTGGTTTATCGGAGGTCCGAAGAAAGGGCGAGGACACGATAACCTTAAAATCCGGCAACTTGTTTTACTACCGGGAGGGTGAACAGCAGTCCCAAGGTGGTGTCGGATTTATCGTCCACAAGTCACTCATAGACAACATTGTGTCCATCACTAGTGTGTCGAGCAGGGTAGCGTACCTGATACTCAGAATATCCAAAAGATATTCGCTGAAGGTCATACAGGTCTACGCACCGACCTCGGCATACTCAGATGATGACGTCGAAGTAATGTATGAGGACATTAGTAGAGCCATACATACTTCCAAAGCACACTTTACAGTGGTTATGGGTGACTTCAATGCGCGGCTGGGCAAACGGGGCGATGATGAGTTGAGAGTGGGGCAATTTGGATATGGGCAGCGCAACCCCAGGGGTCAGAGGCTGGCCGAATATCTGGAGAAGGAGGGACTCTTTATGATGAACTCTTTCTTCCGGAAGCCGCCTCATAGAAAATGGACCTGGATGAGCCCTGATGGTTCCACAAAAAATGAGATAGACTTCATCATGAGCACCAAGCGACAAATATTTAATGATGTCTCCGTGATTCACAGGGTAAAAACCGGCAGTGATCACCGAATGGTCAGAGGCACATTAAATATTAATGTCAAAATGGAAAGATCGCGTCTGATGAAGTCTACGCTCCGACCTTCTTATGCACACATCCAAAACCCCGAGAACTTTCAACTCGAATTGGCAAACCGCTTCGAATTGCTAGACAGCAGCGCATCAGTGGACGAAATCAACAACAGGCTGGTAGAGACTGTCCATACGGTCGGGTCCAAGTATTATAAGCCCCACCGTAAAAATAGACCTCAAAAACTATCCAACTCCACCCGAAATCTCATGGCTGAGCGACGTTCCATGACGCTCCAAACCTCCGATGATGCTAAGTCCTATAGGCAGCTCAATGGACAGATACTGAAGTCCTTGCGTCACGATTTACGGTCCTTCAATACAAGGCGTATTGAGAAGACCATAGAGCAGAACAAGGGCTCCAAAGTGTTCGCAAGAGACGCGACTATTGGGCAAAGCCAGTTGACGAAGCTGAAGACGGAGGACGGAAACGTAACGTCGAATAGGTCAGAGGTGCTCAGGGAGATAGAGAGGTTCTATGGGCAGTTGTACACCTCAGTAGCTGAACCTGTTGTTGACTTGGTAAAAGACCCAAGAGCCAAGCTAACCCGACACTACACTGAAGATATCCCGGAAGTCAGCCTGTACGAGATTAGGATGGCTCTCAAACAACTTAAAAACAACAAAGCGCCGGGTGAAGACGGAATTACCACAGAGCTTCTGAAAGCGGGCGGATCGCCGGTACTTAAAGTCCTTCAGAGGCTGTTTAATTCCGTCTTGCTCGAAGAGAAAACGCCGGAAGCATGGAACAGGGGAGTGGTGGTACTGTTTTTCAAGAAAGGTGATAACACTTTACTGAAGAATTATAGGCCCATCACACTGCTGAGCCATGTTTATAAGTTGTTTTCGAGAGTCATCACGAATCGTCTCGAACGCAGGCTTGATGACTTCCAGCCTCCCGAACAAGCCGGTTTCCGGAAAGGCTTTAGTACCATAGACCACATACATACGCTGCGGCAGATTATACAGAAGACCGAGGAGTATAATCGGCCACTATGCTTGGCGTTTGTGGACTATGAGAAAGCCTTTGATTCGATCGAGACTTGGGCGGTTCTTAGATCTCTCCAGCGATGCCGCATTGACTATCGGTACATTGAAGTGTTGAAGTGCTTGTATAATAACGCCACCATGTCAGTCCGAGTACAGGGGCATTGCACGAAGGCGATCCCCTTAAAAAGAGGAGTAAGGCAGGGAGACGTCATTTCTCCGAAACTGTTTACGGCCACCTTAGAGGACGCCTTCAAGCTCTTGGAATGGCAAGGACTTGGCATCAACATCAATGGCGAATACATCACTCACCTTCGATTTGCCGACGACATTGTGGTCGTGGCGGAGTCGCTGGAAGATCTAGGACGAATGCTCGGTGACCTCAACAGAGTATCTCAACAAGTGGGTCTTAAAATGAACATGGACAAAACGAAAATAATGTGTAACGTCCATGTCGTACCTACCGCACTCACCGTTGGGAACTCTACTCTTGAAGTTGTCGACGAATACATTTACCTGGGACAGGTAGTCCGGTTAGGTAGGTCCAACTTTGAGAGAGAGGTCAATCGACGAATCCAACTCGGCTGGGCAGCGTTCGGGAAACTGCGCAACATCTTCTCATCCAAAATACCTCAGTGCCTTAAGACTAAAGTTTTTAGTCAGTGTGTGTTACCAGTGATGATATATGGATCAGAGACGTGGTCTCTTACTATAGGTCTCATAAAAAAGCTCAGAGTTGCTCAGCGAGCTATGAAGAGAGCTATGCTCGGCGTTTCTCTACGCGATCGAATCAGGAATGAGGAGATTCGTAGAAGAACCAAGGTCACCGACATAGCCGTTAAGATTAGCAAGCTGAAGTGGCAATGGGCGGGCCACATAGCGCGTAGATCGGACGGGCGTTGGGGCAGAAAGATTCTAGAGTGGAGACCACGTATTGGCAAGCGCAGCGTGGGACGACCGCCTGCCAGATGGACCGACGATCTTGTGAAAATCGCAGGAAGTCGTTGGATGCAGGTGGCATCGGACCGGTTACGCTGGAAAGCGATTGGGGAGGCCTATGTTCAGCAGTGGACAAGTATAGGCTGAGATGATGATGATGATGACTAAGACACGACTGTATTCGTCATTTATTTACTTATTTATTTTCAAATCTTCTGTAATCTGCTAGTTTATTGTTAAGTACTTAATATTATTTTACGTATTTACGCAACAGTAGGTCTACCATGAAAGTTTCAATCCGAATCTTCGAAGCCGAACGATACACGAACGAAATACGATGCGTGTACCTACCATGAAGTTGAATCGGATTCGGATCGTGAATGAATGACAGATGAGAAGTATGTTTCCGTTTACTAAAAAAGTTGATAATGAATGAAGTAGTATAAACCAATCTAATAAAAACTGCATTCGTTTCTAACCATGTGTCTGCATGGTAACTTAGGAACATTCTAAGTTAGTCGTGTAAGATTGTTAAATGTCAATCTGTCATAATGACATAAAGACACGAACTATGAATATTAAGTTTCAAAATTTCGCGGACATTTACTAAACTGAAATAGCACATTTAATAATAATATACTGACAATCGACCAGAAATCGATGTGTGTTCGAACCCAATAATATTGTTATTATCTTTTTGTGTTTTTACAATTTTTATATTTTGTTATTTTACGTATGGGAACGGCAACAAAGGCTATTTGGTTATTTAAGAAAAGCAACTCGACAAGATTTATTATGAGAAAAGAGCCACCGCAACCTAGTCGAATGCCCTTCTGCTTTCGATCTTTGAAAGGATTCTTTCAAAACTCATGATATTTCGTATGCTTGTACTCTATATTAGAAATAGCAAAAATAATATTATAAATAATTCCAGTTTGAACTCATTTATTGATTTTAGATATCAACAAAATCACCATTAAACCACTCGTGTTTAAATTAAAACACCCAAAATTATAAAATTCACACATACGAAAGTAAAAAGTTACCTCTTTATTGTTTTCGTACAATTGAGGTTAAAATAGCGAAAGAAGTGCTGTCAAAATGCCGAAACTTCGTTTGTTCGGATCACTTCATGGTAGCGTTTTACGACGGACGAAACGTCACAAGCCGTCTTCGGGATCGATTTCGGAACGAAATTACTTCGTGGTAGAAATCGTCCGAAATTTCGATCCGAAACTTCGGAATTACGTTTCATGGTAGACCTACAGTACAGCGCGTCGTGCCCGTGACTGGAGTGATATCAACAAAGATGCGCCGGAATGCCGCGCGGAGAACCGGTTCCGCGCAATCGAAACGATTCTCACTCACACAACGCGACATATGAAATAGTTATTAAATAAACTTATACCACATGCCACCTGTGGTAACACAAGTTACTATATATTATATTGTGACTATACAAACAACTTTTTCACCTTATAGTAAATCATAACTTTTCTTTCATTATATATGTATACAGCATTTATGTCCCTTTATTTACACATTTATTACATAATTACGTATTTACTGTATTTGTAATACGCAGTATACGCAATTGCGTCAGCATTAAGGGTAACATTTTTATGAACAATAAATAGTAGCTGAAGAGGTTTTGACTGAAAACCAGCGTTGGGGGCGACTTTGTTCCCCTCCAACACATGCTGAGCCCAATGCCTTTCGGCACAGCTCACACCGAGGCAAACGTCACAAGAAGCAGCAACAGTTTATTTGTCTTTCTTCGTTTTTATTTTCTTTTGTTACGTTTCATATATTTTCTATGTGTGCTGTGCTGAATAAATATTTATTCATTCTTTCTTTCTTTCCAAATAAAATTCAGATTTTCTACTGTTGAATTTGATAAAGCTACAATGGTTTGATTATAGTTCCTCAATATATATATACAGCGCGTTGGTTTTTGCCACACATATCGATATTATTTACAAAATATTTAGAACAACCTAAAAACACCGCGAAATATATTGCGATGTTTATTCTGCGAATACAAAGTGGGCTCGTACACAAAATATCTTTAAGCGTCACTTCCCCGGGGGCAGCAGAAGTTAATATTAAACGAGGACGTGCTCGGCGTCCAAATTTCTAAGAAATATAATTTTTAATACACTTTATAGTACTACACTTTATCACTGCGAAGACAAAATATTTTGGCACCTTTAATTGGCGTTTTATTAACAAGGGAGTTTAATTATCGACAGTTAGATTGGCGCTGAAATAACATAACTTAGCTTTGTGTCTTTTAATTGGAAGACACAGTAATAGATATATAGAATGTCGGAGAAAACAAATAAATACAATGACATAGTGAAAGGATATTGGTACCGTGAAAGAACTAGACTATCTTACCATGAACAAGTAGACGGTGTCTTATATAATAGCCGAATCAAAACTCTCCGTGACCAGCGGACGTGAACAAGACGAACTATGAGAGTGCCACGAAGCCAGAGAGGTCTCCAAAGAACCTGTTCAAACTCTTTAGTCTCTACCAACTTCGTCAGGGGCCATATTAGATCGGAACATTGTCGCCAGTTTTGTCCAGCAAAATTTTGGAAGTATGTATTTACGCTGGTGGTGTCTCGTGGACAGATATTTCCGACAGGGCAGGAGCGTTGATGGACGCCATGTTTATACAGCCACGCATTAGCTCGGTCATTTGGGTGTGTTTGCCATAATATTATTGGGTGTAATGTGTCTGCTGGCTTAGTTTTATGGGAGAAATATCGGCTGGCTAAGATAGTGCACCGTCTAGTGTAAAATACCATCGCTAAGGTAGCATGTTAAAGAAGGCTTGATCTAGTAGTCAAAGCATAAACCACCCGATTCACTAAATTCAATAGTCGTATTTACAAACCTCGAATGGGATTAATCTTTATGCGTAATTGCCTTATTGCGACCAAATTATGTAATTAAAAGATTCATGTAATTTTATGGATTATGTGAAGTATGTGAGAACTAAGAAATATTTTTGTTAAATAATCTCCTCATAAGCGTTGAATGGGAGATAAATGAACCGGGCACACGACAGATAGAAAATAAAATAATAAAGATGCAAGTCTTGCTCGCTCGGAATATGACAAAAAACTGTATAGATTTTCTCACTGAATATTATTTTAACTAGCAGTGAGCCGGTCCTCTTATGGCCCAAGTAAGGTGTATTATTTTAAACGAACGAATTCAATCACTATTGCATGTCTGTTCCAACATAAACATTCACAACAACAATACTGTGGTAATGGTATTGTTTTCGACCACTCCGTGCGGTAAAAGAGTTCATTTCAAGTTTACCGTTCATTTTAAGTTTTTCGTTTGTAGCTTCATGCGCTTACGTCACTTGGGGTACCGCTGAAAATCAGCGCTGTATGTGATTCACGCTTCAATACAGCTTTATGCTGAGTGTTACTTTATTAGTGCGGCTTTAATAGTGTGTACACGTAACTTGCTTTTCATTATTTTATCGTTATAACTTTTTGTAGTGTACTTAATTTGTTTTTGTTTTTGTTTTTTTTTTAAAAAACGTTGCCCCACACTAGGAGTAATTCCTGTGTCGTGGGTGCGTTTACAAACATGAAAATTCACATACACAAATACCCAGACCGGAACAAATAATTGTGGATCACACAAAGATTTGTCCCGTGCGGGACTCGAACCCGCGACTATTAGACGCAGTGGGCAGAGCGGCTTAAGCTCTTAACCACTGCGCTAAATCGTCCGTCAATTGTTAGCCAAATTAGTAAATGTTTTCTTTCTTATTTCTTTCCAATACAAATTGATTCCTTCTTAATTCCTCTCGTGTTTCTGGTTAACAGTGTAATGATTTTGCCATTTACATAACATGGACTTTGGTAAAATGTAAACGGGAATGATTAGCTACAATTTGGGTACCTTTGTTTAATCTAAAACATACCGTTATTTTTAGATAATATAAAGATGCCCGCTGATCATGGTAGATCATAATATGTTCCACACGGACATCCCGGACCGCCATTCCAAAGCTTTTTCACTCCCCGCGAGCTTCCACCGAGGCTCGCGGAAGTACCATGCAGGATATTTCCCAGGTAAAAAAAACTCTCAGTGTAATGACAGGTGAATTTACTTTTATTACACCGGGCATAACTTAACATTCGGACCAGAGCTTAGCACGAAAAGATTGATGTTAGCGTGCTGTCACAGTCATGTTTATTTAGTAAATTTGCTGTGTGACAAGGATGACATATCAGCTCTTTAGCGCCACGCTAACGTCACTCTTTTTGTGCCGTTACTGACTTTCTTCAATAAACCTCTTAATTTTTGTTTTAGACCAAAAATAGGTACAAAATAATGTAGCAATAGAACGGAATTATCTATTAGGAAAAATGTATATTAAGTGTTTCCTTTTGAATTTATTCCTGGATGTTGTCTGCCAGTGTGGCGGGTCGCCGTGTAAGGGCGGCGGCACGAAGTGTCATCGCGGCGCAAACACGTCAAAACACGTCGCCTACGCAAACACGAGCGTGACATGACGCTGCGCCACGCAGACTAGATAAAACAAAGGACTAATATTTTCTTTTTGTGCGTGATTTTTCTTTTATAGAAATAACATTATAGGTAGGAGGTAAGATTAGATAATGAGTTGAAGAGATTTTTAGCATTACAGAAATCTTAAGGTTATTAAGTCATCATTATTGTAGGATTTGCTTGTTATATTTTATTTTATAAGTAAAATTAAAAATGCTTAGTGACCAAAATTTGGAATACTAAACTAATACGTGGAGTTCTATATCTAGATCAAAGTTATTAGCATCATTATTTTTCCGTAGGCGATGCTATAAATGCAACTTAAAAGAGAAACCCGGAGCTGCAAGCTTCAATTTTGAGCTTGAACCACGTGGATACTAGACGAATGTTCTAATGACTAAGCCATTACTTTGCTACCATTTTCTACTTGCAACTTACGTAAAACATAAATGTTCCAAATAGTCAAAGATCGTGACGTAGCGCTGGATAAGCAAACACGCCACAACACGTCGCATCGACAAACACGCGCGTCACGTGACGTGACAGCGCAGTGCAGCGCTAAAGGTGGCGTCAATATGAACTGGAAGCTTGGCTTGAGTGAAAGAAAATACGAACGGGTCTATTTTTACAAGCTTAAGTTCAACTTGTTTTGTTCGTATGTCTGTTTTTTAGTTCAATGTGTCACATTTTATCAAGTCTTACGCAAAAGCAATAATTTACTTCTATGGCTCCTTAATCTATACGGATAAGTATTTTACGTATCCGGATTTTGTTGACAGTGTTAGGTTCTAATAAAATAGGTATTACATGGTGCAATGACCAAATAGACTGAGTCTTATCTGAAGGACAAGTCAGGTGTCCCGTAACCGGCGTCTCCGTAAGGAAAGAATCTGTTGGAACTCTGTACTCTCCGCCTGCCCCGCAAGGGATCTGGCGTGATGATATAGGATTACCTGTTATTATTCCAGTCTCCTAACCGCTACCACATTTTGACGTGGGCTCCACTCTAACATCTCCGGAACATCAGCTGCACCATACCCCTCTAAAAAGACGGGGGATTTTATTAAAATGTATTTAAAAATATTCCGTCG
Source organism: Phalera bucephala (assembly GCA_905147815.2). Classification (NCBI taxonomy): domain Eukaryota; kingdom Metazoa; phylum Arthropoda; class Insecta; order Lepidoptera; family Notodontidae; genus Phalera; species Phalera bucephala. The sequence continues at coordinate 31,072,497 of LR990609.1, forward strand.
GAAAAAGGCTTTTTGAATTTTTTAGATAGAAAAAATCTAAGTAGCAGTTTGGAGTATGGTATTGTACTAAGTGTATTGTTTGAAGGTTTGCTTCCTATTGCATTGGCTTAATTCCGTTAGTGAAAAGTAGGTGTACTTTCTTAACCTCTAGCACCTCTACTTGGGGAATAATGCGGTTTCAGTGTGTGGAAAGAATAACATCAGGGTCAAGTGACATGGTAGTCTAACGTTGACACCAAAATTATTCAATAAGATGAGGATTTTGTGCACTTTTTAGATGAGAGATATGGAAATAAATTACCTAACCTTACAATTATACAACAAAAACATGAAATAACCCTTTGTAAACCTTTGAGAACTCGAACGCTGTCGAGTTAATGTCACATTTTTCTGATTGCTAATCCGAGAGCTTAGCATGAAAAAATTGATGCTTGCGGGTTAATATGTAATCCTGGTCACACTTAGAATTTACTAAATAAACATGAACGCGACAGCACGCTTGCTTGCTAGCGTCACGCTAACGTTAATCCTTTCGTGCTAAGACGTAAGCCCTCTGGTGCTCAATACCGCCGCGCCAGTCGCGATTGTACTGATATATTGCCAGCTCAAATCGTTAGCGACATTTATCATACTTCGTTCGTTTCTACAATTATTTTAAGGATATTATACTTCGACGACGAATAGCTGGGTACATCATTTATTATTGGTTTCTAATTTTGAGTGAGTCTTGAATTTCAAATGACTAATTATTATCAAACTTGACTCTTAAAAACCTCCAACAAGGCAGTCTCTGCCGCGTTGGTCTGATGTACGTAGCGGTCACAGAGTTCAGGGTTAAAATCCTAGGTCGCACGGTGTAATTCCTTTAATAAGAATGTCAGAAGAAAGAATGACAAAACAGATATACAATGCGAACGTGGGAGAATGTAGGTACCGGGGAAGACCTCGACTATCTTACCGTGTCCAAATAGACCGAGTCTTATCTGAAGGACAAGTCAAGAGTCTCCGTAACCGGCGAGCGTGTATGAGACGAACTATGAGAGTGGAGGAAGCCAGAGAGGCATGTAAGGAAAGAACCTGTTGGAACTCAGTACTTTCTGCCTATCCCGCAGGGGATCTGGCGTGATTATATAGATAGATAGATAAATTTCCAGTGTAGGTCCGGAGTCTGGCATTATTTATTTATTTAATTCTGTATGCACTATTAACCTTAAAATCCAGCATCTTGTTTTACTACTGGTAGGGCGAACAGCAGTCTCAAGGTGGTGTCGGATTTATCATCATCATTATATTAATACGTGAAGCATAAACTTTGTACCCATTTTTACGAAAATTGCGCGGACGGAGGAGTATGAAATTTCCCACACTTATAGTTTATATATTATAGAAGGAGTGCAGAATGCTAATATTTATTTAAAATTATGCACACAACATACATTAAATCATTAAAAAAGCATTACATACACTACCATGTATTTGACACAATACACTTCAAATTATTTGTCTATAGTCTTACTGAATGTCAAACATAACCAACAAACGATGAAAGAGTTTTTACAAAAAACATCGCTTACAAAGAAGTTTTGTATCATTAATTAAAGACAGCATTTTCCTTATCGCCAAGTTTTTTGTTACAATAAGGTACAAAAGGTATTCTTTATTTTAATCATTTTCTGTTTTTTTTTTATTTAAATTTCATATGATTTGTTTGAAAAAAATAGGCAAATTAACAGTGTAGCCTTAGCGAAATCTGTGATTATAAAAGTATAGTCTTTGACAATAGAACCTTATTAATGTGCAAACTTATAATTTAAATTAATTATGGTCGAATTTCGACCAATGGGTGACCACTAGTATATATTAACGAGTCTAAATCGCAGAAGGTTTTGCGTAATACACTGTCCAAACTTTTTATAATTTTCCTTGTAAGACTGTTTATTAATTGCCATATTTTACGAGTATTATTACAGTTAGCGGTAATTGTGGTCCTTACATATTTATTTTTTAGTTTTTGTGTGTATTTATCTTTTTATTTCTGTAGATATTATATAGTAATCTATTTTTTACATTATTTATATCTTTCACACATTTTAACTAGATTTTTTGTTTTCCAGTTACAAGATTTTCTCCTCCTAATCATACTGTCTGTAGCAGTATACTCACACTTCTTATAAGCGTCGTCGAAATGTTTAATTACGTGGCCTACTATATCATTCGGATTCTTTAGTGTCATGGGCAGGTCCCATTCTAATTGAGATAATTCATTCCGTAGTTTTTTATTATGAATTTTTGTTCTGGATTGAGGTGGTAGGGGCGATGGGTCGCCGTCGGCACTAATAATTGTGCACCCGATAATACAGTGGTCCGCCGGCGCTGCACTCACGACGCATACATACCATACATACATAGAATGTATTAAAGTTGAAATAATTCTACCAACATTTTGTGTAGGTAAACCGGGACTTTGAATTTGTAAGAACAGTGGTCATTGTGCCCGCTTAATGGCAATTGACTCGCCCCCGAAACATATGGGACCTAACATCGTCGGCGAAAAGTGAGTGTACACAGTGCGCCTCTACCAACCCCGCTTTATTTCTATATAGAAACTTCTTGGCGAAGCGCTCGTAGCTCTGCGAGACCGGACTAAAATAGGTGTTGTTATATGCCTTTGAAATTGTTTATAGCAATTCCATTTTTGGCTTTTTGATCATAATTAAAAGCCGCTAAGCATGCAAGGGGCTATTCGTGAAAGTTCAGTTTTCGTTTTAAATTTGTTAAGCAGCGATCTGAGACATACAAATGTATCAAACGTTACAACTATTTCTTACTACTTATAATGATATAACTTTATTGGCATTACTCATCAAAAGTGCCAACCAACAATCGTGATCGTTTCTTTTCATCTCCTTTTTGTTTGGTGGAACATAAAGTATTATCTATGATAGTATCTACCCATCTAAATACATTCATTTGGATTACCATTTCGCCCTCAAGTGGGCACATACCTGTGTTTAAATCTGGCGTGACCTAGCAAAGATCTAAAACTGTGAATAAATGGGATTCACGGAGGCTGAATCACGCGCTACGGTCGGATGCCGCGAATGCCAGACCTTTACATGCGAGACATCCGCCCTCTGTCTTTGTTGAAAAATTTGGGTACAGGTTAAGTTTAGATTTGTGCTGGATGGTTTGAATCTGTGTTTGTAATTTAAGCACCCAAGTGCACTAGTGGAACTGTGTCCTTCTTGCTTTTTATGGATATTAAATAATTAGAAACCACTAATTATCGATTCTCTTCCTTCTTAGCCGTTTTGGCCAGGTGACCTATATTCTGCTTAATTGTTATTCAGACGTCATACATGTGCCTTTATATAATTCTCTCTTCAGACAAGAGATACGTCTACTGTAGGACAAATGCCTCCCTGATTTATCACCACAAAGACGGTTTTGTGTTGTACGCATCCAACATTTAGCTTGTAGGGAGCGTACCTACTCCACGTCTTCCCGGAGTGGTCACCACTCGAGAACCTTTATATGACTGTATAACCCATTTTGGCCAAAAAATTACGTACATATTGATGGATCTGTCTTGGCAATGTACTTAAGCACGCTTTATAGGTTGGTTGTTAAGGTTTGGGTATCATTCTTGCAACAATTTATCTATCACTTTTCGACCTACCTCTTCTAAATATCTTCCTACGTTCCCAATCACTAAACTCGCAGACAATTTAAATCCATTAAATAAAATCGCAATTACTTTTCATACTAAATTAAATACCCGTTGAGAAATATTATAAAATAACGAAAAAGTGTAGTGAAGAGTCCTTAAAGCAGCAGCCGTTAAATTAATTATGCAAACCAGACACTCGGAATAATCGTGCTCAATAAAAAAAAATCTCTTTACGAATCCTCCCGAATGATAGGGGCTTAGGGTTCCGCAGCTGAGTTGGTAAAACGGTAACATTAAGTACCATTTTACCAACTGTAATACTTTGAAAAATCATTTGTTGCATCAAATGATTTCTGAGAAAAAGTGAAGTCGGTTTACCTTTTTTTATAAAAGATTTTATTTTACAATTTTAAGTGACGAGTGAATTATTCTATAGTAGGGTACCTATAGGATTGACGTAATACCCATAATATCTCAATTTACACATGCCTATTGTTTGTCGTTAAGGAGTTCCAAGGTCCATTGCCAATGAAATTAAAATGGGACCACCTTGGAAATATACTGAACCCAATGCAAAAAAAAAAACATCAAAATCGGTCCACAATCGACGGAAATATCGCTGAACATACATAAAAAAAAGCATACATACAACCGAACATAGAACTTCCTCCTTTTTGAAGTCAGTGAAAAATGGAATGCTTCACGTTAGTAAGAGGATCACCTTAGAACCGCTGAACTGTTTTTTTGTATGTTCGTAATAGTTTGAATAAGATTTTTGGGAAAATAAAAAACGAAACTTATATCCGGCAAATTGAAAATTAGGGAAAAGGTGAGTTATTTTTTTCATAGGATTTTTGTATAACTATATAAAATCTCAAGCCCAATTTTATTAAAAATTTTACAGGACGTCTGTGGAGATGGACAGTTTTAAATATATTTAGATGTATAGAGTACTAATTATTAAGGCAGCTAAATCAGCATAACGCTAAGCACAAAGATGTACTTCATCTGAGCTCTAGACAGCAATCCCTTCTTTTATAAATATATACAAATATAAGATTAACAATAAACTCTTATTTTCCAATTATAACAAAACAATACGGAACAAATATAAGACAATTACATTACACTCTTGACCGAATTTTATTCACAACTCGTTGAGCGTACACGGCCAATGACAGACGAAATTATACCGAAAATGGTGTGTGAAAAAACGGTTTTCGTTTTGTCATAAGTAGAAGTAAAATATTCACCCTCCATGGTGTAATATATGGGGTTTGGAGTGGCTGGCTGCGGGCAGCTTGGACATCCTGGGATCTTATTCGCTATGAGCAAATGCGGTGCGTTACGAGAACTTCGTGAAATGATCGTGTAATGGTATTCTGTATGCTAGTGGAGTACCATTAAACGATGTTAGATTGTTTGATAATAATAAAACCAGTCTGACACCATTACTTGTTGTAATTGACTTTTAATGGTGATGATCTTACAAAATTATTACAAACCCACATTAAAGGACATTATCGAAAATTGCCCCAGAACCAACAAACATTTGACCAATGCCATCATTATTTACCTATTTTATTAAAATAATGGCAAATATCCGTATCTAACGGACCATTTGAAATCTAATACGAATATTTCAAAGTATTGTAAGTACACACAATATAACCGTATATGTATTAATGGCTACTGAATTATAACCTCAAAATCTCATAATTATTGTGCAATAATGCGATTCTCCAGCTTGTCCGTTTGATAATAAATGCCTTAAGAGAATTCATGGGTGATCTGAAATCATACAAGTATTTTTTTATTGCTTCTGGTTCTAGGGCAAATTATGTATGGGCGCAGAACAATGTCCTTTGATGCCTAAACGTCCCAGATGGTGTCTGATGAGAGAAAAATGTGTTGCCACAGCTGTCGAGCATGCGCTAACTCGCGAGTTTATTCTCAGCTCCCGCAAATACATTGGCGCTAGTAGTAGGTCAGAACAACGATCATTTCACTAAGTTATCATAAGAGGCCGCGTTACGTGTTTAATGGTCATAGAGAATAAGGGTGCTGAGTTATGGTACAGGTGCGTCGCCGCGAAACTTTAACGACGGTCGCTTGGCAGTCGTGGGGCAGTTGTTTACATTATGACGCGGTTGTTTTTATAGTTTGTTGGAAAAACTTGGACAATAGAGAGTGTCGAGTATTAGGGAAACTATACTTAATATTGTTGGTAGCAGAGAAAGTTGCAGGGAAGATTTTATCTGGATGTAAAAATGTTGTAAAGTGCTTACCTATTTTGGGTGAACTTAGACAAATGATACTGTAAGGAGAACCGTGGAACCTCTTCTCAATATAAAGTCTAAAATATGTTAATTCTATGATATTGGTTTTATGATAAAATTAGTAACTGAAGCGTATTTAATACTTCACAAATTATTAAAATAAAATCATTCTGTTTTGAAACCGAGGCATACTCAATTTTGCCTCTCAAGAAGTGACAGCTAAAACAAAAACTTTAATAAAGCACATATTTAATATTAATGTTGACTTATGTCTTTATTCATATTTGTCGAAATGTTTAGCAACCAGTTGCTGTTTTACGTGGCTAGCGCACCCCGATTGCACGTGACAGGAGCAATTATGAAATTCAGGCAAAGATACATTGAGGTGGGCCGCGTTAAGTGAACATTAATTGTGTCAGATTTGGGCGTGATTTATACCCTCGCCGCGGCCTGGAAATGGATGGGTTGTGGGTTAATTCGAGTCCGGATTTTTTGACTGCCGAAAATTATAGCTGTTTGTGTTACCTAGTATTTTAAGGTAAAAAATTTAGTTTTGGGATACCAAATTTTTTTATGAAAATCCATAATACAAAATACGTTGGGTTTTTAAAATTTTTGAAGGGGTGAAAAACGCTCAAACAAGCATATCGATTAAGAAGATTACACATATGCCAAAATCGAACTAAGTTATTTCTAGCATGAAGGTTTTCTTTTGTGCCCTGTATAGAGCCGGAACCCCAAATCATATCAAATAGAATATCGACACTCCAACTCCCACCTCCCTTGATGATGTGTGTATGTGTTTATAAATTAATTATGTATTCAATCTATGAATTAAAGTATTTAAAAACCTGTCATTATGTGCATAAAAAAACTGTTGTACTGTGCTAGAAGTATAAAATCGGTATAAAAACTCTAAATAATAACATGAATAATCTTGTCATAATAAGTACCGTAAGTATATACTTTCATAAATATCAGTGGACTAACCTCTCAACAAAAGAACATTAAGTTTTAACATACGGATTCCAAGTATCAAATTCTTAAAATACAACATCAAACAATATTAGTAAGTCCGTCATTCAACACACGACGATTTCACGCCATAAAGAGCTCAAACTAATGAGGGACAGATCAAAGGAACGCTTAATTTAATGCACCGTAATTGGAAAGATGAGCAATAACTAACCGATGATTAAAATAAAGGATTGAAAATTGAATTTTATTATTTGAAAGTTAGAGTTTAAATTCCAATGTAATGTTACATGTGCTTGAAGTGTTTTCGCTTGTTTAAGTTTAAATTTAGAACAAATGATCCGGCTACAGACTAATCGAGGCATTTGTCACGCACATATTCACATATTTTGTCTTTTATTTAAAATTAGAACGCTGGCCGGATGACTGTCGTGTGTCAATGTTGTGTATAAAAAAAATTCTTTGAATTTAGAATGGTTTGTTTTAGTGGCGCCACTCACAGAAAAAAATATACCTAGTATTTTATGGTGCTGCTCTTAGGGTTTCTCTTACAAGCAAGATTTTAAACAGTAAAGAGTTTATTAGTATTTTGACCTTTCCAAACATCAAGAAAAAGGTATCCTACCACCACTTAGGAAAGTTATTCTGTGGAAAGGGGCAAGGGTTATTTGCTAATAGGAAGCTATAGTATTTTTCACATATAATGGGTAGTGACAGTTCTAATTGTCAAACGAACTATATAGCGCAGTGGTTAAGAGCTTAAGCCGCTCTGCCTACTGCGTCTAATAGTCGCGGGTTCGAGTCCCGCACGGGACAAACCTTTGTGTGATCCACAATTATTTGTTCCGGTCTGGGTATTTTTGTATGTGAATTTTCATGTTTGTAAACGCACCCACGACACAGGAATAAATCCTAGTGTGGGGCTACGTTAGAAAAAAAAAAAAAAAAAAGAAATAATCCCGTTATCCCGAAATAACCCGTTTCTATACTTATGGCTTAATGCCTTAACGCCATTGAATTAATTATTAATTTCGTTTGGCAATTAGAACCGTCACTACCCATCCTATGTGAAAAATACTGTAGTGTGTTCTAAATATAAGCACGTCTCTAGTTTATTTAAATATGACACATGAAATCCTTATTACTGTAATTTTACTTTACGCAAAAGAATTTTACGTTCCTTCGAAATGACTTGAAAAAGACAACTCAATTTATACACCACAAATTTTTCTAGCGTCAAAACTATATCAAAAGTTTCCCTTTTAGTAAAGTTTTGATAGCTTTGCGTAAATTCAAGAGCACCACTATTTATTCAGCTAAAAACAATTTATCTCAAACAATTGCGTCAGAAACAGCTAATCACCCCGGAGCCCCCTTAAAAGGGGAAACTCCCATTTTGAGGGAAACTTTTTAAATAATTTCATTATTATTAAACTTTGAAATGGGTCACCTAAGGGGCCCGGGAAAAGTGAAAAATTACCTTATTTGTTATAACGGGGGTGCAATTTCAGTGGTTTAGTAATACAAAATATTTCTTTTTTCAGGTGGCTAATCAATGGTTGGGTGGGTGCCTATCACACCGAAATGTAACTGGCTTTTGTAGAAATAGTAACAAATTTACTTCATTATCATTGCTAGGACTGAGGTTAATAAAATAATACTTTTTCGCTGGGTGATTGACACTAATCAGTCTCCTTTGATCGTCCAGGTGATTACTATTAACCTGATGGTTGCGAAACACGTAAAATTGCTTCAAGAAGCCGAGACAACGCAGCTGAGACGTATAAGTAGAATTAACTTTCGATACCCTTTTGAAAAAGTCTTTCGGATTAATGTGTGTATTAGTCAAGTCTATGATTATGACAAATTTTAGGCTTCCACGTTATAATGTTTATAACTCTGTACCCTCTGCCTACCCCGCAAGGGATCTGGCGTGGTGATATAGAATAGAATAGAACAATAAAATAAATTGTTGTAACAGTCATTTTCTTTCAAAACATAATTCCATTAATTGAAATACAAGTTAAATATGTTCTTTAAATTAGTTTTGATGCCCGTTATATTCTACTTCAGTTTTCCCAACTTTATATTCAGCTTAATCTCCATTTCCCACAGACTCCTACAATATTCCAGCGCGCAAATTTAAACTCCAATCCCCTATATTGGCAATAACTATCGATTATTTACCGCATAAATCAGCGGTTAACTTTGTCGTTACGGTGCGGTGCATTCGGGCCAATAAATATCAATATGGTTGGGTCACGCGAACACTACGTCAGGTTACATGAGCTTGTAATATGTTTGTCGCTAATCAAACTTATCGGTGCCGATCTTTCTATGTAAATGAGGAATGGTGAGGGAAAGTAAAGCCAACTTTTTTTCTTTCTTATTACACTGGTTGAAAGAATATCGGAAGAATATATATAATGGGAATCTGGAAGGCTGTAGGTACCGGGAAGACCAAGACTATCTTATTATGACCGAGTTTTATCTGGGCCCTTATTTTGCGTTATGTGTTTAATAGTCACAACAAAAAAGGACCTTCCGTAACCGTCAAACATGTATATGATGTACTATGAGAGGGAAGCAAAGAGGTATGTAGGGTACTTTTTGTTTTATAAATTCTTAAACCTCTCCTCCGAATAAGATGCATAATTCAACAGCACACACCTCCAACAGACAGGAATTAATGCGTTTTACAAAGCGATTATTCAAATGCATGTCAATCGTTAATATCATGCGCATGGTTAATATTGCACAGGTAAACTTCGTACGTCATGCGCTTTATTATTTTAATAAGTTCTGAATTAATTATCAACAAATGCACCATTTAAAGTTTTAGTGGTTGAACTGTGCATGTTGCTGCTTAAATATTGTATTTAAGTCTTACCCTCTTTTTATATTATTTTTGTATAAATTGTAAGCCTGGTTTGTGTAATAGTGTAGTATGGTTTTAAATTAATAAAGTTATTATTATTATTAATAGTTTAATGCAGCCTTTTTTCGCTTGATTATATGATTTGTTTAGCTTGACCTAGAACTTTACCAAAACAGCATTAGTCATGTTATTGTGCCGTGAGAAAGAGGAGTAACTATTCGCAGTTTGTAGCTGTTCTGACTCTTTATCGTGGTGATGTAAGATTAAAAAAATAATACTATACTGTAAAAAGTTGTGGTAACACGGTCGCCGGTTACTTGACTTTCCAATCAGATAACACACAGTCAGGGAAGAACTTGCTAAAACTCTGTACACTTTTTCTGTTCTTAAGTAAGGCGCTACAGTAAAAACTTACGCACATTTTTATCCCTAGATCAAGTGTGTAATTACACGAACGTTGTGATAATCAAAACAGTCCTCGACTAGAAGATTCCTTTTAAGTTTAAGCGTATACAATCCACTCAATAACATTTCCATTTTAAATACACCCGTCCATCATTTTGCTCGCACAGCCCTTTGTCCGAAAATAGTGCAGCCAGGAATAGAACTGGGATGATCAAAGAGCTCAGCGCTCGGATGTGTCGGATGGAGCTTCGGATACTTTCATTTGACGGTTTTGGTTTGTTCCTTAAGATACGTATAATACGAGAATAAATTACCAAAAAAAACACACTAGACACCCCGTTAATCTAGTTGCGAATAATGCACGTTGGGATCACGAGGGTAAGAATCCTAGAGCGAACAAATGTAGTTTCTATAGAAACATTCTTAATATTAGGCCAGAGTCTGGAATTGTGCCCGATATATGACAATAGACGCGCTCTCTCTTTTGCGTGGCACCTAATTTCGTCGGCGAAAAGTGAGTGCACATAATTAGGTAAAATCGAACTAAAAATAACTACCCGTATTTTCGAAGTCCTCGACATAACTCGCTAGTACATTAATAATAAACAAAAGCGCGAGCGACACGACGGCACGCGATGTTTCAATTAAATCTCGATTCGTTCACCACTCGATATCATTGCGCGGTGATTGATTGTCGAGTGAACACCTGTACGGCTCGCAGGTAATTAAGAATAAGACTCGTTTCACTTTTTACGTGCGCTAGAATTTAATTCAAGATGAAGCTGTGATAACCTAGTTTGTGGAAAGAAAACCTTCAGTTCTCATCACTAGGATTCTAAAAAATACTATCACTGTTATTATGCATGATATTGAAAAAGAAGCTGTTGACGGGCACAAAGTCCTGGTCCTGGATAGTTTTTTTTTATATAATAGCGGAAATAGCTACACTTTGAAGACAAAGTTCAATCTGTAAATTCTCAGTTTAAGTTCGATGTCTGTAATTTTTCTAAGTATAATTGCAAGTCTCGTCCCATATTACATATAGGTGGGTGTAAACCCACATATCGCCGATGACATTAGTTCCCTATGTAATATCATTTCCCTACCGATTTCCTAAGAGGGTATTAGATGCATGTGTAAACATGCCTCTAACACCCTCTTAGGAAATATCGTCTAGGCTTCGTAGGCGTCTATTTTTTCACGACTTCACTGCGCAACCTTGTAGCGAGTGCACGATATAAGTGTCAATGAATATATATAATAAACAGTTAAAGTAATTAATTTCCTTAAGATATGTACTAGCATTTGTATATTTTATTTTAATATTGTTTCTATAGGTATGCTTTGAGTATTATAGAGACACAAACTCCTATGATAAAAGCTGGATTTTGTTTAGAAATTGGTAGATGATAGACTATGTCTTATGTCTCACATATAATAAGTTTGGGATAAAAATGTCATATTAGATATTGTTAATATCTGCTTAGAATCTTACTATAGTTATTTGCTCTAATTTTCAGTAATTTATGTAAAAATTATGGTGTGCAATAAAGAAATAGAATCTTTTATCCCGCGTTGAAAAACCTTTATACTTTTAGGAGATAAATTGCTCGTCCAAATCATACATGTCTTGTATTTCTCCATCTCTCTTTACATTGTTTGCAATTCATTAACTCAAACAACACTGCTCACCTTGATTCGAGCCTTCACGTTTGCGTACAATAATGAAACAATTCTGAGTATTTGGTTAGGACGGCCCGACCCGGGACCGAACGTTGCACTCATAAGCCTTAATTAATAAATTGTCGAATTGAACTCGCATGACTTTAAGAATACGTACCATTACGAACATTGTACCCTCAAGGATGGTCAGAGATGTATGGAACTGTATGTGTTTCACGTGTTTGATGTCCATATTATAGTTTTCACCAAACTTGTATCAAACAGCCAATAATAAGGGCTGTATTTATAGTTGTGACAGGATATCCAGACGCCAATTTTAGTAACAAAATTCTGCAACGCCAAATATTAACCACCGCCCTATTATTTGGTCAATTATTTGACAACATTATTAAACAACGAAGAAACAACATACTTAGGTCATACTTAATATTTATCTTAGATTCAGCACTTTATTACTGTATATTTTCCAAATAAATGAATTAATAGTAATTAATCACAGAATTACGCCTAGTTGTAGGGACGTTATTTAAAGTAAATGACGGTATTGCTTATTTATTCGTATCATTAAATCATGCACATGACAAATCTACGAATTTTTTTATATTTTAATAATGAATTTATTTCGATAATGCAGCTTTATGAAGTATAGTGTAAATTATGAGTTTTATGTAACTGTTAGTTTTACTTGTATTATGTAAGTTGTTTGAGGTTATACTAAATTATATTTAATTCAGTCTTTCGTAATTGTTCTCCCATATCCTATGAATCACAATTTGAAAATGTGTAACTGTAAAACTGTAATTTTAAATATTACCATACAGCTTTTTTGGTCTCCTCCATAGGCTCTATTGAACGGTAGTGTCTTCACTAATTTCTAGTCTGTTATATTTTGACTATTAATGAGTATTTGACTTATTGGTACATAGAAATGAAATCCCTGATTACCTACCTTTCAGATTTAGAAGACTACTCACCCTTAGCCTTAAAATAAACACTTATCGCCCCAAAGTCCCTGAAAACTTCCAGTGCATACACTGAAAATATAAGCAATGATAAATGAAATAATTTTATTTCTCCACACGAGTTCAAGGCGTCTTACTAGTGATTTATAGCTCGCTCGGGCTTCGAACCCGCACACGGGGATTACGTGGCAACTGGGGTGTAGGGGAGGCGAGTGTTTCGATCTTTCTATATGCGATTCGGAGTTTTAACGGCTCCTTACGTTCGTTTTAAAGTTTTAATGTTTGTTGGTAAAGGTTTTTGCGCTAATATTGTCGTGTTTGATCGTTTTGGAGCTGGCTGTGGAAATGAATAGGCTACTTTAAACAATAATCTATCTCTATCTATATTATCAGATCCTTTTACAGAGTTCTAATAGACTCTATCTTTACAGACCTCTCTGGCTTCCTCCACTCTAATAATTCATTTCATACACGTTCGCCCGTTACGAAGACATTTCACTTGCCCTTCAGATAAGACACGGTCTATTTGGTCATGGTGAGACAGCCTAGACTTTTCCCGGTACCTATATTCTTCTAATTTTTCGCATTGTTTATTTGTTTTGTCACTGTTTCTTCCGACATTCTTTCTGTATGCACGAACCAGTGGATAGACAAAAAATATTTGAAAATTAAAATATGACTTAACAACACCGTTACGCCTATATTACCCAAACGGAGGTGGCAGAGGTGTAGTGAGTATACCCACGTTTCACCGAAGATGTTAGGTCCCATGAAATAGGGGGCGAGCCTATTGCTATATACCGGGCACAATTCCAGACTCCGGACTCATACTGGGCATTTTTCGCTAGAAATACTACATTTGTCCGACCAAGGATTTGAACCCAGGACCTCGAGATCACAAAGCGATGTGCTTTGCCACTACACCAACGAGGCAGTCAATAGCTCAAGTAAAACTGAATAATATCCAATAATTGGTAATAAAAGAGTGAAAAGTATAGCCAGATAGCGCTTAGTGGTACAAAATGACATGAGTGACATGTAAGATATAAATGGAAACAAAATAATTATATAAATGAATACAGGTTTCAATATAAGGAAGGGCTTAATATAGGCAGGAAAACCAATATTTTTTTCAAGAATTGGTTCCGTAAATGCGGAATGCATTTAACGGGAAGCAATTCTTGATCCTTGTACGCTTTGACCAAACGAGGCGCGTTATAACATCTTCGTGAAATGATGGAGTAATGGCGTACAAAATACAGTATACCGCTGGAGTACTTTTAAACGATCATTTCACGAAATCATTGTAATGCACCGCGTTTTGTGTTTAATCGGCCATAGAAAATATGGGCCCGAATAGTCTCTAGATCACATTTAGATTTTTAACGTCTTTTATGAATACAAATTGAAATTTGTTTATTATTTTTAAGTAGCTTTATGTATAAAACTCTTCAATGACCACTTTTTTCAATAAGTCGTAAGCTCCAAACAAAAATAATAAAAAAGGTACATTAAAAGACCATTACTTCAGGCTGAGTACGAATAGTAACAGGCGAGTGCCTTTTGGTAGCGGTTTGTAACCCTAAATACGTTTAATGTCTAAGGGCTTAGCACGGACAAATAAATATTAACTTGCTTTCGAGTTGATGTGATATCCTTTTCTCACTATAAAATGAATCAAATAAAGATGGGGCTATGGAGCGAGCTATGCTCGGCGTCTCTTTGAAGGATAAAATTCGTAACGAGGTAATCCGACAAAGAACCAAAGTTTCCGACATAGCTCGCAGACTCAGTAAGCTGAAGTGGCAATAGGCTGGCCACATCTGCAGAAGGACCGACGGCCGATGGAGCAAGCGTGTCCTAGAGTGGAGACCGCGACTTGGTAAGCGTAAGGTAGGACGACCCCCATCTAGATGGACCGACGACCTCAAAAAGGTCGCTGGGACAGACTGGATACGGAAGGCGGAGGACCGTGTGCAATGGCGCGTGTTAGGAGAGGCCTATGTCCAGCAGTGGACTGCGATAGGCTGATTGATTGATTGAAATAAAGATTAAGGTGACAGCACGATTTCTCAAAAACGTTACTATAACGTCAAATGGTTCGTGTTTAACCGTCTGATTACTATGAATGTCGTTCGAGGCACCTTTGATCGTACGACTGGACTTGTTGGCTGTCTTGACAGTATAAGTCGCACTCTCCAGTACTTAAGTATATTAATACAAAGTGATACCACAATAATACGCTACTGTGAAATTTAAAGCTTAAATATTCGAGGCCCTAGAAGTTATGGTGGAATGTCGATAGGATGTTTCTAAACTTGTGTTAATGATTGGAGGATAGCAAATCAGTACGCGAGTGAGAAACATTCAGATTATATGAAATAAATAATTTAAATATTATTTAAAGGTGCATCTGTTCCTTGATTTGTTGTACTATGATAGTGGCGGGGATCACCTGATAATCAGTGCCGTGCGTCAAGCGTCAGCGTACGCTGAGCTAGTTCCCTTGCTACGACACATACAGCAGCTAGTTAAGTTGTAGTTCTGTTACTCTTAATTTTTTCCTTTGTTTCTTATGTCTTTATTGTGTATATAGCTAATATAAATGGGATAATAATAATAATAGCCATTAAAACTTTGCTTAAGACGAAGGCATTCCAAGATGTAGAGCAGTGTCAAAGTCAATAATCAACACATCAAAAATTTTTTTTTTGTATAGTCACTACCACATCCGAATATTGCTTTTACAGATCCACCGAGAAATTCTGCGGTAGGTTTTTAACTTTCATCGTTTTGTTTGACTGCTCGACATAATTCAATTTTACAAGTTTTTATTTATATCTTTCTCTCTCGTCTCTTTCCGGTTGAAATCATGTAATCCAATTTTTACGCACTTACGAATATCCGATTGAGCTGAAATCTGGCATATATATATACATATATATTTTTTTTTTTTTTTAAACGTAGCCCCACACTAGGATTAATTCCTGTATGGTGGGTGCGTTTACGAACATGAAAATTCACAAACACAAATACCTGGCAATAATGTGGTATCATAAGTTCAGTGACAATGCAATAATATGGTACAATGGAGCTGACCTGATAATAGTCGGACGGTGGCCATAGGAACATGTAAACTATACATCTTAATTTTCTCGTGTTTAGGCTTGTTAGATTGGTATTGATGAGTAGTATTTTACAACCAGATAGTGTTTAGGATCTGATGATAAAACCAAAAGGAGACCAAAGGTGGTCGTGATGAATTCTTTAGACCATGATAGAGCTGAAAGGAAGTCATAGGAATTAACTGATCCCTAAGCAAGTTAAAGCTTGTTTTCAAAAAGGCCTTTTTAAATAAAAATATTAATGTTTCTTCATAAATTTGTTATACAGAATAATAGGTATATTTTGAAAATTACTGTTTAAGCCTGAAAATCGAGTGGAAAATATTCTCTTCTCATTTACTCTCAATCCTTTCCCATTAGAATAAAACGGTAAGTATTAACCTCAAACTACCCGAATACATTCACAATATATCTCCCGCCATTAGCATAGTAAACTAGAAGAGACAATGATAAATGGACACCACAAGAATGGCGCACAATGGAGACACAACCTGGCCTTTGGAGGGACGAAATCATGTTTAGCGACTGGATGATTTAGGCACAAAATTTTAGGGTAGGCCTTATTGTTCTTGAGGATTACATAACGGTCTGGGTACTTCAGCGTTTTGTCCCAGGGAAATGTAGGTGTATAAAGTACATTTTGCCACCCAAGCTTGTGGCAATAAGGGAAACTTTGAACATCTAGTAGAAGGTACTGATTTATTTTTTTCACCATAATGATTGCAGACCGATAAGATAACATTTAATAATTAAATTATTGCTTTTAAAAAGCTCTATCAGCATTTATAGTAAAAGTAGCCCAAGTCTAAGAATGATTCTTCTACCATGGATACATTTACAGACACGACAATCAATTGGAGCTCTATACTCCCTGGACCCTGCAAAAGATCTGGGGTGATGATAAAGATGAATATAAATTCATATATACAAATACTCAGCATGTTGACCGGGACCAATCGCCGTAAACGGAGTCTGCTTCGAAGTTGTTTCCGAGTATGTATACCTAGGGCAGTTGCTCAAACTAGGTAAAAACAACTTTGAAAAGGAATTTAAAAGACGGATACAGCTGAGCTGAGCAGCTTTTGGAAAATTTTATTGAGTCTTCTTATCGCCCATACACCGATGCCTAAAAACTACAGTTTTTAATCAGTGCGTCCTACCTGTAATGTCATACGAAGCCAAAACGTGGCTACTCACCGTGCGGCTTGTCCACCAGTTCAAAGTATAGAGGAGCTATGTAGAGAGCTATGCTCGGAATTTCTCTTAGGCGTCGAATCCGGAACGAAGTTATTCGTCAGAGAACCAAGGTTACCGACATAGCTCAGCGAATTAGCAAGTTGAAATGGTAGTGGGCAGGTCACATATGCCGCAGAACCGATGGCCTTTGGGGCAGACTGGTTCTTGAGTGGAGACCGTGTGTCGGCAAATATAGTGTAGGACGCCCTGTAGCTAGGTGGGGCGACGATATTCATAAGGCAGCGGGCAGGGATGGGAGGCGGCGAGCTGAAGATCGAGCTCAGTGGCGTGCCATGGGAGAGGCATACGTCCAGCAGTGGACTGACACGGGCCGATGATGATAATGAAATACTCAGACTAAAGCAAACATTTGTGGATCACACAAAAAGGGTTATTTTCGAAAGACCGACCCACATTTTTTAATTCCATTTTCACAAAGTCATATTTGTACGAACCACGTGTTCAAGTGAGCGAAGTGACCCACGCCCTAGCCACTAAACCAAGCCATCATCATCATACGCGCAAAACACAAACGAACCCGTATCGACTATAAAAACCCTAAAGCATGGCGCACACAACTACACAAAGATCGAATAACCAACAGACATTAGCACCACCACGGGAGTATCTCAGCCGCCAGTCAGTTTGTCTTTCTTTCATCTACCTTATGTTGGAGACACACTTAAAGGATTAGTCATTTACTTTATATATATCAAGAACATCATTTACATTATACCCTATCGAGATTACCGTGAGGTTTTATGGAACCAAATCGTACAATACTTCTAAATAAAGGACTATCGTTATTACGTTTTAATAACATTAAAGTCAGCCATTTCATTTAAAGTTGATTTATATAAATAAGTTCCATCACGCCTACATTCTTGTGTAGGAAGTGATAGAAGCGTTCTGTCTTTGCCTACATTTTGCCAAACATATTTTCAATACAACTGTCACCATTCAAACACCAGACTTCTGAGAAATATTAAATAAAAAAAACCCACTAAAACGTTGTCTAATCTCGAATTATTTGAAACCAGGGCCCCAAAATAACCAGCCAAATGTTTTATTTAGAATCTTCTCTCTCAAATCGATTTGCGAGAAATAACTTAAGTCCAGTAGTCCACGTTTAAGAATATTTAATGCACCGAGCCCTAAATCTCTGTGTGTCTGCACCTCATCTATTTTGACATTCGAGGTCACTCGGTATCAGCCATTGTGCAGGACAAAGGGTCAGCCGTATTTGAACCCGAGACGGGTGATTGATTACCTCACGAAATTATACGACCAACATACTTTATTAACCGCCCTCGAAATTAGGCAAAAACTTCGTTTGAACTCGTCTTTCGCGAAATGTAGACACATTAGTTCGGCGTTTAGATTTAATTAGATAGATATACGTATTTGAGAGAAGAAAGAAAGGTATTATTTTATCTTGATAGGTCTATTAATCTCGGAGATTGTACAGGGGAGTAGAACAAAAAAAATAAAGTCGAGAAAATAAAATCTGATCGGCAAATCAAGAATATTCATAATCGGCGAGCGTGTTTGAGACGAACTATGAAAATGGAGAAAACAAGAGGGGGTTTGGAAAAAAATTCTAGTCGAAATTTTATATTATCTGTTTATCCTGTAGACAATCTGGCGTGATAATGTTGACAAATCCATAATTTTTTTTTCTATCACTTGCACATATTCCCCAAGCGAGAGTGGCAACATATCTAATGTTCTATGTAAAATTTATTTTAATATTGCTATTATACCGGAAAATTTGGGATTTATTAATATGAGCTAGCCGAGACTAAATTCTGAACTGCTATCGCATATTTTTCAATAAGAAGTCATAAAATGGGGAATTTAAGGTGCATGGATTTGATTTGGCGCTGACATTTAAATATTTTACGATCAAGAGCTATAAAGATGAGATATAAGTAGATACTAGCTTAATTATACAATCTTCATTCAAAAACCAATCAACTGTATTGACATTTGTATCTAATTTATACAGTCACAAAAAAATGACAATTAACCTTTGAAATTGACTTTGGCCTTCTAATAAAATAAATTGACGTCGAACAATGTTTTATTAAATATACTAGATGTGTCTTCAAATTAATTAATTTTTATTTTTTATTTCAGATACAGAACAGAAAACATTAATTAAATATTCAATATAAGAAAATAACAGACTGGCGAGATTCTAACTAACGAATAACTAGAACTACTAGCAAATAAACTAGTATTAGCAAACGGCAGTCATACTTATTGCTGAGCTATTTATCAAAAGAACTTTTATTAATTATCTTATTTTCTCTTTTGTTACTCTGTCAATGAGATAACCATGTAGCGATTCTCGAGAAAAGTATAATTTGTTTAATTTATCTAAGACCCACCTGATAGACCACTCTACATTTTTCTCCTTTTCCCCACAACAAAATGTAAATGGAAAAACATGTAAGAAAGTAGTTGATCAAATTAACCGTGGTGTGTCTTGCCGTTCTTCTTCCCAGAAATGACATTCCGAAGTGATAGTAGTTGTTACGTTTTTGACAATTCATACATACTATAATGGTTTACATCAGGGATTCCCAATGTGGTCGATATTGACCTCTTGGGGTCGATATCGGTTTCCCAGGGGTCGATATAAACGAAAACTGATTTTGAGGGTCGACTAGGTTTAAAAATCGACCCCTATTAATTCACACAAGTTCTCATTTGAAACTTTTAAGATTCTGTATAAGTTGTGTTACGTGTACCAACTTGTTATAAGAATGTCTAATATTTTAGTAGAAATTATAATTGTTGTACTTTTTAAAAACTCAACAAGTCGATAAGCGTACACAAGTTTGTCCAAGATAAAAAACTCGGCAAGTTAATAAACGTGGACGAGTTCGTGCAAGATAATATGTTCGAGCATACAAGTCTTTCATGCACGTTTTGACATGCTTTGTATTTGACGCATATACGCGATTTAACACCAATGAAATAATGATTTAGTTCAAGTCCAAACATACTCCTGATATTTAACTATATAACAACAATATAACAAGTTTGCACTTAGGTTGCAAGTTTATTTGCATTTTGAATTTCGTTGGAGCTCGAATATACTTCGATAATACACTCACTACTAATTTATTTCAAGAGATTACAAAGTGATTATATAGCTAAATAAAGTGAATTAAAATAAAGTGCTTGAAAAAGAATTTACAAAATGCTTAGTTACCTACGCACGTTACTAGCGTAACCATACATTTCTGGAGTTTGTAAAAAGTAACAGGGTAAGTATCAAAAAACTTTTTAATATTTTTCTAAGTATTTTTTGAAATTACTTTATTATCTTTACTTTACAATTGTAATGTTTTTTTAAAATAATTACCTATTTAAGTATTTAACGTAATTTGTATTAATTATTATTAAATACTGAATTTTATGTCTATTTTTTTGGTAAATCTTTATGAGAAAATGATGTCAAGTTTACTCACTTAACCAACCGCAAAGTTTTTAAATTGTTAAGTATTTTGTATCAATTAGGAAATAACTAGAGATAGGATTTCTAAAGTAAAATGGCTATAGTGGAATGAGGTATCAGTTCATTTTGGAAAAGGGGTCGCTTGCCCTAAATAATTTGGGTATCCCTGGTTTACATGCATTTAATTCGATGATAATGACTAACACATAGACGTCAATCCACCAAATAGTAGATACTATTTAAACTAGCTGAGCTGAAGTTTCAATAGTTTATATTATCCCTATCTATATCATCTCGCTAGATATTTTGTAGGGCAGGCAGAGAGTATAAAGTTTCAACAGATTCTTTCCTTACATACTCCTTCATTCTCAAAGTTCGTCACATGCAGGCTGGCTGGTTACAAAGATTTTTGACTATTTTATTTTAATGTTTATTTTATTAAGTATGTACAATAACAGACGAGAGACCAAGATTTTTATAATGTGAACCAACGTGCTATTTATTGTAATGCTATTTTGGTTTAACCTTCAAATCAATCAAATTGCAGTTAACTTCTACTCGCTATTCGTTAATTAATAACTCTCAAATTAACCGCAAGCCAAACCTACTAATAAAATTCATTATTATAGATCTAATTTTCCCATTGTTTACCCACTGTATAGGACTGAACTAGAAGTTTTCCCAGCAGAGTACATGGGATGAAAGCGCATTTTGATTTGCCCCATCTAGTTACCAAAGTCATACATCGTTGACTGTACACTTTTTTATGGACACAAGCGAATTTATAGAAACAGGATAATGTTTTCTTATATACCAATTAACATTTAAAATAATTATCGATATTAACTAGTAAAATCAAAATATTTATGCATAACTGGTAATAGGTATGTTACTTTTTAGACACTATAAATATAAAATGCAGAAACTATGGTAAAGACGCGACGAGACGTTTGTTTGGCAGTGGTATAAAGTAGGCTAAGAAAAACTTTAAAAAGTGGTAGCAATAGTGTTTTATTGTAATTTAATGCATAATAATAATTTATTACTGCTCTGTTAGTCCAGTGGTGTATAGAGCGGATCACGATATCCTGAGTTAAGATGAAGCGTGACTTTTTTTTTCGAAATAATTTTTATTCGCTTGGGGTCTGAATTTGTACTCTTAATGGCAGTAATAGCCTAGTCTTTAGATCGTTGGGCTGCAAAGTCAGACGTATCGAGTTCAAACCCAGATACGCACCTCTGTCTTTTCGAAAGCATGTGCGTATTAAAAATTGAATATCACTTGCTTCAACTGTGAAGGAAAACATCCTGGGGAAACCTGGGTGCCTAAGAGTTGCTTGAAGCTGTGTGAAGTTCGTCAACCCGCACTTGACTAGTGTGGTGGACTATTGCCTAAACTCTCCTATTTTAAGAGGAGGCCAGTTTCTGAACAGGGTTAATATTATTTTATATAATGGCAGTAGCTTAACCCCCTGTTATATTGAAAGCTTATATCATGAGCAATACTCTTGTGAACCTCTGCCATTTCCGCTTGGGAAATATAGGTGTGATGGTTTATATTTTTTCCTTTGACGTTAGCGTAACGCTATCAAGTGCATGTACCATCTTCTTTACTCTATTAATTTGGTAAATAAAGATAAGCGTAACAGAACGCTTTTTCGACAATGTTATAATAACGTCAAATTTCTTCTCATTCTTATCTAAATAGTTTATGCTTAGCACTTTGAAGGTTTTATTTAGTATTCGTTTCTACCCGCGACTTCGTCCGCATTGACTTTAGATAGGAACCGGTCAGTATTCCGGGATAAAAAGTATGTTATGTGTTAATTCAGGTAATAGACTATCTGTGTGCCAAATATGACTTACGTGGCCACTCACAGTGGGACTAGTTAACAAATTCAAAGTCGCACAGCGGGCTATGGAGCGAGCTATGCTCGGCGTCTCTTTGAAGGATAAAATTCGTAACGAGGTAATCCGACAAAGAACCAAAGTTACCGACATAGCTCGCAGACTCAGTAAGCTAAAGTGGCAATGAGGTGGTCACATCTGCAGAAGGACCGACGGCCAATGGAGCAAGCGTGTCCTAGAGTGGAGACCACGACTTGGTAAGCGTAAGGTAGGACGGCCCCTAGTCGTCGCTGGGACAGACTGGATGCGGAAGGCGGAGGACCGTGTGCAATGGCACGTGTTAGGAGAGGCTTATGTACAGCAGTGGACTGGGATAGGCTGATTGATTCATTGTGCCAAATATCATACAAATCCGTTCAACCGTTTTTACGTGATAGAGTGACAAACATACAAACTTTCAAATTTACAATATTAGTAGGACTAGCAGTTGCCCGCGACTTCGCCGGCATTTTACGTGAAGAAGTAACAAACATTCATGTTTCAATCCTCACTAACTTTTTCTTTAATATTAGTAGGATAGTTGTGGTATGAAAATCTCGATAGCGTTAAGCTAACGACAAGCTAAGGGCTGAACAAGAAAATATTAAAGCTAGCGTAACGATAGCGAGTATGCGTGCCTTCACGTTTGTGTTTATTAAGTAAATCTGTAGTATGACAAGGATGGCATATCAACTCGATATCAATACGCTAACGTCGATCTATTCATGCCAAGCCCTCTACTTACTAAAATACCAGTTAAAACATAAAGTTGGGTCGACCAAGTGTCAGGTCTTCCCGCATTGGAAGTCCTCTCGCAAACTCCACGCAAACTTGTGGCAGCGGCGCGTCTGATTAGTCGAATTGTGAAACCGCTGCGGTTACCGCCACCGACTTGATTTAACTGAGACCAGTTTTAAATGCATGAGCTCCTAGTTTAAAATGCAGGAAATGTTAGGTTACTTTTCTATTACTTTTGTTAGCTATTAAAGTACTTTTGTTAGCTAGTTAGCTAATATATACGTGAAAGCTAATATTTAGTTGTGGGTTGGTGGAGACAGATTTGTAGCCACCTGCTATTGAGATAATAGGATAGCCGCTCATAGGATTTCCATATGTGATTATTGACTACCATATGAAGTTGTAAGTGAGACAAAAACCCCACATGCTTTCCTAAGCACGGAGATAAACTGAAAGACGCTGTTTGATCATGGCTACAAACACCTTGCTATAATATCAGCCTATACTGCCCACAGCTAGACAAAGGCCTCTCACAAATCGAGGTGACAGAGATTAGGTCATACTCCACCACACAGACCCAGTGTGGATTGGTGGAGGCAGGTTTGTGGCCACCTGCTGTTGGGACTTATCAAACCGCCTTTAAGGCTTCCAACTCGGCTTAACGACTACCACATTAAGTGGTAACCGGGACCAACGGCTTAACGTGTCTTCCGAAGCACGGAGACGCTCGAATATGAAAATGACACAAACGGTCACCCATCTCAGGCCGAACGAGTCTAACGCTGCTTAACCTTGGTGATCAGTAAGAACACCGTGATATCACAAAGATATGAGCGCTGCCATCATGCAGTGCTTGCATAGAAATGGCTTCGAACTCACAGCTACCTGATTCAGTGTAGTAAGTGGACTAGGTACATTCAGACCATTAACATTGACTATGTTGTTCACTAATTTCGATTTATGGACCACAAAACGCTTCGTCCCGGGACACAATGGTGTACATAATTCTATTTACCAGCAAATTTGCTCCGCAAATAGATCCCCAATGAGCTCCCAAAGCAGGCTTTAACAGCTATTTGTATAGAATTTATTTGCTGAATCAATTCCCTCTCTCTATACGTATGCGGGACTATTTGGAGCTGGGCAGGATATATAACACTATATAGGTAGCCGGCAACTAACGCTGGCAAGACTGGTGTGGGTGTGTGGTACTGGTACTGTACGTGGTCTTATTATTCGTCTTGGTATTATATTTTAGCAATAGATCCGTGTAATGGATTACGACCTAATCTCTCTTCCGTTCGTTTATATGAAGCAGGATAATATACCCTGATATAAAATAGCGAAATTGATATTTCAATGACATTGGAGAAAAGAAAGATCCAACAGCAGGTGGCCACAAACCTGCCTCCACCAATCCACACTACCTTCATCAATCCGCATTGGGTCCGCGTACTGGAATAATGACCTATTCCATCTCACTTACACTTACTTGTAAGAGAAAAAAATGCCTAGCACTGGAATAGTGTAGGCTGACATTCAATAGCAAAATTAATATTACGGTTACATTGGACGTAAAACACTAGCAGATGACTATAAATCTACATTCACCAGTCCGCTGTGGGTCTACATAGTGCAATATGATTTTCTCACCTCAATTTGTGAGCAAGTTCTTGTTTACGAGTCGTACAGGTTAGACTGATATTTAATAGCAAAATAAAAATAACAGTCACATAAGACAAAAGTTAGTAAATTTCAACAAAAAGTAGCCACGTATCTGCCTCCAGTAAACTACACTGGGTCCGTGAACTGGAAGAACTACTTTATTTCTCTGACTTTTATTCCTAAGACCTTTGTTCACGGCTTAGAATATCCAGAAGCCGCGTTCAGTCTTATTTGCACGTCGTGCAGTGAAGCCAAAAATTCAACAATCGCTCTGCCCTCACCGTGCTTCCCACCCGCGTAATGTTGGCAGCCTGGAAAGATTACCACTTTTTGGGGTAAATGTTGATGACATTAGAGTAGATGATAATAAAATGATTGTTATGGTAACATGAACAAAAATAGATATACTTGAACAATTAAGGTTTTTAGTAATTTAATGTAGGGAAAATATATTTTCACCATCTTAACTAAATATTAAAACCGTGATGTAGTAGTTAACTACATTAGTACCATTAAATTGTTGAATAAAGTCCTCAGCAAATAAAAGTAGGGAAAAATAAAATTGTTTTACTAGCAACACTAACAAAATGGATCTTTGACTATGATAATTACAGATAGAAGAATAAATTCGACATTTAAATAATACGGCACCTGAATGCGCTAGTTACGTATAGAATGTGATCCTATCATGTTTTTTCTTGAGCTTAGTAGCAATTTTACTGGCGGGAACGGCACAAGACGGCATAATCTAATTTAATTTGAGCCGCGCCGATCACGTTTTTTCGCTTGAAGGTCACAGAGTGATTACTTGCGTGAACGTGAGGCTACATGCTTTGCAGGTAGTAAATGTTACTTCAATTTGGTGTGCGCCCGTGGTTTCTAGATTTCTATATTTCGTGGTTTCTATTCTGAGGTTCGCAGTATGGGCTGATATTTAACAGCAAAATTCATATTACAATTACTAGGGACGTAGAACTTAGTAAGAAATTAATATAACACCATATTCTTAGTGCGAGAGTCACGAAGTTGGTCTGTTACTACTCGCTCGTGTTATTATGTCGTCGCTCACTTTGTTTGTCTCTTTACAAAACAACTAGTACATAATGAAGTGAAGCTTGGTAGTGAGACGTTAATTCATTCACGAGGATATTTTTTTAGTTGTATACAAAGTTATATTTAAACTATGCTCTAAGAACAAAATTTTGTTCAAAAAAAATAAAAGTAATCTGTATTCTCCTAATGAGGGTGGCTATAGGTGTACTATATACACCCAAATATTAACAACAATGTCCTAAATAACCTGTTCGAACTTCATACTCTCTGCCTCCAAGGCATCTGGCGTGATGATATAGATAGATAGATGTCCTAATATTATAGGGGGCAATACTATTTAACCGGGCAGAATTACAGACGCCGGATTTATGTTGAGATTTTTTGATAGGAAAACCCAAGTCCAAGGAGTCTGGAAATTAACACTGTATTCAACCTAGAATTAGAATCTCCTACTAGGTAACTAACTTCTAGACCAATAAAACGAATTTCTTAGGTAGGACCAGTATAAACAAGAGTTCTAGTGGCATAACAGAAATATCACATTATTATATTATGTTGGAACTCTGTATTCTCGGCCTAACCCGCAAAGGATCTAACGTGATCTGCTTGCCTATAAATCAGAAATATACTACCGTCGTTGGTGTAGTGACAAATAATGCACGTAGTGATCACGACATCTTGGGTTTAACCCTAAGTCGGATAAAGCGTGATTTTTCGACAAAAATATCTAGTACCAGTCTGAAAAGAGTCATTGTGCCGAGTATAATGGCAATAGGCTCACCCTCTCACCCCCTATCACACGGGACAGTATTTAGGTGTATCCATTGGAGCGTCTTCGTGCTTTGGAAGGCACGTTACGCCGTTCGCAGTTCCCACGAAATGTGGTAGTCGTTAGGCCGAGTTAGCCTTATTGGCGGCTTGATAAGTTCCAACAGCCTAGAACCATGGAATTTGGCAAAAAACTTCACTATCTCGTTTTCTTAAAAAAATACACATTAAGAATTCTGCCAATGTCTTAGATGCGATTACATGACATTTTATATCTATAGATGATATATCATTACGATAGATCCCTTGCGGGGTATGCAGAGAGTACAGTGATCCAACACTCAGACCAAATCATACACACATTTGTGGCTCAGATTTATCCCGTACAAGGATGAACCCCGCGACTAATCGACTCATTGAGCGAAAAGGCATACGCACTCAAAACTAAATCAAGTCGTCGTTAATATTCATACTCACTCTTATCAGTTTCATGTTAATTTTTCTTACCCCAACCACACGCAAAAGCTATAAGTAAACTATACTTTTAGACCATAGCAACTTTACAAATGTCCAAAAAAATCTCAGGAAGTGTGAAACCAAGGATTATCTTCATACTCGGCTCCGACGTGCAAAAAGAAAAACACAAACTTACAGGAAAAGTTTTTAATTAAAAGTGGATCCATTCAGAATGGCGCATAGATTTCCATAGATAAAGTCTGCGCCCGCGATAACTTGTTCCACGCTTTAATTTTTAATTTAGTTTTTACGTTTTGAGACTGCACTTAATTTCCTAAGAACTAAAAAGTTGATGAAAGAGGAAACAAAAGAGAAAGGAAATAAAATATATTTTTTCATTTTCGTCTTAGAGATCTGCAAAAAGCCCGTGTATTTTTTTATACGGTTGACTTTTGGCTTTGTCATCATCTTGAACCCGTGAGAAATAGGGGTGTAACCGGTAGGGGTGTAGTACTCGTAAGATTTGGTAATGAGCAAGATGTCTAAAAAGCAAAATGCCTAAGAAGGCAATTAAGATTTTTTCTTTTAGATCTATTTTATAAAGTACGTAAAGTATTTTATAAAGCAAGAACAGTGATAGCCTAGTCGTTAGACCGTTGGACTGCAAAGTCAGAGGTCTCTGGTTCAAACCCAGGTACGCACTTCTGTCTTTTTGAAAGCATGTGCGTATTAAAAATTAAATATCACTTGCTTTAGCGGTGAAGGAAAACATCGTGAGGAAACCTGCATGCCTAGAGTTTTTTCGAAGGTGTGTGAAGTTCACCAATTCACACTGGGCCAGCGTAGTGGACTATGGCTTAAACCCTCGCAGTTTGAGGGGAGGCCCGTGCCCAATGGTGGGACAGTTTCCTAACAGGGCTAAGATTATTATATTATTTACTAGCTGTTACCCGTAGCTTTGCACGCGTTTATTTTGTAATTTGACATAGGTAGGTAGGACTTTTTGGGATAGCATTATTTCAAGACAAGAGACACCTCCGTATTAAGTTTCTTATAAATCTGTTCAACTACCTTCTATATGTTTTCCCATGGCTCCATCTGCGCGAACAAGAAAGGTCCCAGCTCCAAGTGGCGACCTTGTACCGGAAAGCCTGGAGTGGACAGCTAACAAGGTGCAGACGATCTGGTTAATATCATGGGTAAGAGATAGATTCATACACCTAAAAGCCGGTCGTCGACATTTGGGCTATCTCCTAGATCGCCACGATGCTTTTGTCTTGCAGCAGACGTTTTTCAACTGGTGATGATAATAATGATAGTCAGGATTTTACAGAGGTTATCGAAAATGTTGCAGTTTGCTTAGCAATATTTTAGTAACTACATGTGAAACTATACGAAATATTATTTTGTCTATATAAATGCGAGTGTATTAGTCCACATTAGCAAGAAAGATGTTAGGGTAAATTCTAAGAAAGAGACTCTGATCGAATTATGTTAACCAATCCCATTGTTTTACTGAAGTTCAATTAAACACAACATAACATTTATTATAAATCGTAATCATCAAAATTCGATTACAAATTAGTACTCCAAGCCGAATCTCCCTTCAATATTCTGCACTAAAAACAAAAGTAAAATTAAAGCAAAGTTCCGGAAATGCATGCAAATCCGGCGATTACCTTGGTTACCATCATTATCATACAATCTCTTATCAAAAGCATCTGATTTACCTTCCTAGCACATCAAAATCCCCTGATGGGTAGGTATTAAGGGTAAATGAGCCTACCCTCCCGAAGTCTTCTTACACTGTGCGACTAATCTAGAAAGACCTTCCGAAAATGTGAACGCTACAGAATTTTGGTAAGGGCTGGATAATCGGGGGTCCAACGAAAAATGGTCGCGTGTAAGTTCATTACCTCCGTTGCTTTGCTTAATAGTTAGCAAGTTATTTTGCGGTGAAAGATGGCCGGTGTTGTTGAGGCTTGGCAATTAGAAAAAAAATAATTAAACTTCAGTGAAAAGATGGGGAAGGGAGCGGCTAGGTGCACTTGTCTGGTAGTAGCATAGCTTCAGAATGAATAAATTGTGTTTCAACGTGTTTTCTCAAACAAATATAAAATCTGCCTGTTTAATAATTTTTCCGAATCATCGAGCTTCGTTTCGGCAATATTCTAATTTCCCTATACGATCATAAGATTCACCTAGTGCCGATGTAGTAACTGTATATAATTTCTATGATTTAACACAAAACAAATGCAGGGCGCCCTCAGGCTAGTTGAAACAATGACCGTCGTAGGGCGGCTGGCAGAAACTGGATGCGAGTAGCCGAGGATCGTACCTAGAGAGGGAGGGAGTACCCGGCGTGCACATGGAGAGGCCTATGTCCAGAAGTGGACTGCTATAGGCTGATGATAATAAACACAAAACCTCACTTAGTATATAAAGGTATAAGACAATATTTTATATCTATATTTCTCTTTGAGGAAATTATTTGGGGAACTGTTCCAGGCTGGATGTGGAGCCAGAGATCACATATTGCAATAGGTTTTTTCTGTATTTTTTTACGGTAACTTACACTATTCGAAAGCGGATAAAAGTACGATACAAACAGCGTAAAGCCATCGTCGTGTCGGTCTTTGGGGAAGCCTTTGTCCGGCAGTGGACGCCATTCGGCTGATGTTGATGGTAACAACATTTTTAAAATCAAATCTCCTGGTCTGCCTTGAATGTGGCCGCATTATTCTAATCACTTATATATTCATCATCATCCTCATCCTCATCAGCCTGTCAGTCCACTGTTGGACGTAGGCCTCTCCCATGACATGCCACTGAGCTCGATATCCAGCTTTCCTCCTCCAATCCCTGCCTGTTGCCTTACGAATATCGTCGCCCCGCCTAGCTACAGGGCACCCTATACTACGTTTGCCGACACGAGCTCTTCCCCAACGGCCTTGGTTCTGCGGCATATATGACCTGCCTACTGCTACTTTAGATTGCTAATTCGCTGAGCTATGTCAGTAACTTTGGTTCTCTGACAAATAACTTCGTTTCGGATTCGATCCCTAAGAAAAAAATCCGAGCATAGCTCTGTCAATAGCTCGCTGAGCTGAGTGGCCACGTTTCGGCTCGATATGTCATTATAGAACGCACTGACTAAAATTTTTCGTTTTTAGGCATTGGGTATAGACGATGAGAAGACTCGATAATAACTAAGACTAATATATTATAACAACAAAAAGCTAATAACAACTTGTAGAGAGTTGCCTTACTGCCTCATCTATACCTGTATGTTTATTTATCAATTAGCCCCGCGGTTATATTAATTAGTATGAGGCGCCGCTGATCGGCGATAATTGCTCTTATTATACCGGACTTTCCAAACTTTCCAAACTGTCAATAAGAAGACTGTCTGTCTTCTTATTGAAAGTTTGGAAAGTCCCGATGGAAGCAAAAATGAGAAGAGCTGCCTTCTGGAATGTTAATTTAGAATAAATAAACCTGTGGTTTTCAAATCTTAGTTTCAAGTATAGTTTGTTCTGTGAAATTTGGTGCTTTATCGTTGATTGAAAAATATAAAAAAATATGTTTGGTAATTTTAGGTATAAACGGGAGTGCTCACAGAATGAAGCATTAAGTGAACGTTATGCACCGCTGGAGTTACATGAATTAGGAAATGGGTTTATTCATTCAAGCGTTAGCTTGGGCTGTTGTTATGATAGATGGGCCCAGAGAGGTGCGACATAAAGGAAATGCACCAAGTCTTCATTTATTTATAAACTTTACTTTCATTTATCACAAACGATGTAGTTTAACATTATAGATATTTATTGATCAGCCTTAAGCTTTGATTGAGAATATTTACCTTAATATAATAAATAAGTTCAAGTACAATAAAAAAACTTAAAAAATGGAAAACCGACTTTAAATAGCAAACAATAAATATTTGAAGTCGGTGCAGTCGGTCACTTGGCACCGACTTCGATTATTTTTTTTTTGCTTTGTGAAGTTGAGTTTACTTTTCTTAAAGTAATTAATTTTACAATTTTAAGTAATGAATTGTAATGTGTGTTTAAGCAATGAAAGTAATCAATATTCTAGGTATATAAAGATTATTAATATTTATATACCTATATTATATTACTCTACTTATTTATACAGTAAGGTACCTACATGATTGATATAATACTCATAATAACTAAATTTACACATTCCAGCGGTATGCCTTCAAAGAGTCCTGTGGTGTGTCTTCAAAGTCCAAAGTCCAATTCCGCTAAAATTCAAATGGGAGCACCTCAGAGCAATACTGAATCTAATGCAAAAAGAATCATAAAAATCAATTTATAACCAAAGAAGATAAAAGATCAGACGAATTATGAACACCTCCTCCTTTTTTAAAGTTGGTTAATATTTTAATTAGTTCTATAGTAGAGAACCTATAGGGTTGACGTAATACCCATAATATCTCAATCTACGCATACGAATTGTTTGTCGTTAAGGAGTTCCCTGGTGTATCTTTAAATTCAAAGGTCCAATAACAATGAAATTAAAATGGGACTACCTTAGAGCTATGCTGTACCCAATGCAAAAAAAAAACAATAAAATTAATCAACGATAATTTCCAATAGTTTTGATCGGAGAAAAGTTATCCAAAATTCTTTTAGGCCCTAAAAGTTAATAATTCTTACATTTTATGTAGTCTGTACAGTAAAATAATGTTAAGGTTTCGGTACATAACATTATGAAATAAAACCATGTTTTGGATATTATCGCGGTTTATTTTTGATTTTGATGTTCCCGAAGTTTCGATTGCTTTGCAGCATCTGTGATGACGGTTGAGACTAAAGTGTTAGATGTCCAAAAGGCGTAGTTAATCCAGAGTAAACCCTCAAACTCCTTAATTATTTTTATTTTTATTTAGATCTATGTATAATGTAATATTCGCATAAATCTAAGAACTCAGTATAGAAACACATACAAGTAGTATATTCAAGCCAAAATTATCGATGAAGATACAAGCTGTCAGTTTGATACCTGCAATCGACCTGCATTGATAACTTTCTGGCATTAGCAGTTACCATGAATCCAAGACCCCAAAAATTGAAGGTGTGAATCTTTAAGAGTATGTAGGATATCGACTAACTGATTGGTCAATATTCAATGGGAGGAGTGTCATGAGGAACTGCAGTATCATCATCATCTCAGCCTATACTCGTTCACTGCAGAAACAAAAGTAAAACTAGGAACTATGGTATATTTTTGCTAAATAGTATTTCTATCACGTCTAGGGGCTGGGTGCTAGCGGAGGCTGCAATACTCGCTGATTGCGCCTGCGACAAATTGCTATCTCTACTTGGCTATTGTGGGCTATAAAAACAGCAGAATTACCGCTATTGCCAGCTCCATGATGCTGAAGTTTGGCCACCAACTATCAATTAGGAAATAAAAAATTGTTGAGGTGAATAATTCAATACTATGGGCAGATAACGAACCTGATAGAAAGATGGAAGGAACAATGTAATATGTGCTGGAGTTAGAAATACTTGAGAATAATAATAATGGAGAAACATCATATACTTATAAACCTACTAAGAGGAATGTGTAAATCTTGGAATGGACCAAATGGTTCTGTTATTCATTTAATTTTTAATAAGTACGTATAATGACTAGCCACTTAACGACAAGCGGATATGTCATTTTATGAAATTATTAAGTAAGGATAACGAGTAAGTCAATTGACTCAAGTATAAATGCAGTTGAGCGTCATTTAAAATGTTTATGAACGTTAGTCGTGGTCGAGAGTTGGAGCTGGAAGAACTACTGTGTGCACAATTAAAGGTTGTGAAACATCAATAAAAAGTGTTACCCATCTCAGTCGTAACCTTTATTCGACCTCCTAACTTCTAAAATATGTTAGTTTATAGGCAGGATGCTGGCCACAATAGCCGCTGAAATTGAATGAGAGTATCGTGCAATTGGAGAGAGCTACAACTAGCTGTGAACAGCGGTAGGTTGATGATAAGGATAGTTTATAGAAATCCCAACTTTCGTTGAACTATAAAATCTCAGCCAAAATTCCGACTTGCTACATACACTTTTAAAATCGCCGTTTTCGAGGCTCCAATATTGGCCGTGATTTGCGAACGATTTACGTTCACAGCCGTTAGCGAGTAGCATTACGAAGCAACAGAAACGTGCGAACATGGCTATGTGTTGGCTGTGACAGGGACGCATGGAAATTAATGGAATTGGTGCGCGAAAATGTATGTTAAATTATTTTATGACCGAAAAGTCTTCTTGTTTTTATGCTGCTTGCGGTGGCTTCGGGGGCGGGTCACCTTTTGCTTAACATAAAGGTTGAAGGGCTGCTCTAGTAGTCAGACTTGATAACGAATGCTGCTTGTTGAGACTGGCCCATTCAAAGCCTACAGATTTTTACTTTTTATTAAATGTTCTATAGTTAGTCTCATATCTCGATTGAAAGTCACCGGACTCGATCGTAAACTTATTTTTTGTAACATAAACATTATAGGATCTGATTAACAAGAAAAAATAGAAAGAGTAAATTAAATAAAAAAGACAAACCCGCTGAGTTGTTTATGAGTTTACCATATCAGTCAAAGGAAATATAAAAAATATCAAAAAGAATCCACTGATAATCAGTTTTCTATAGATGACAACAGGTTTACTATTGGTCATATTAGAAACAAAACGCCTTGGCGGCATATGGGCTTACTATTTACACTTTGACACTGTCACGCCTATATTCACCAAGCGGAGGTGGCAGAGGTGTACTGAGTACACCCACGTTTCGCCGACGATGTTAGGTCCCATGTAATAGGGGGGGAACCTATTGCCATATACCGGGCACAATTCCAGACTCCGGACTCATACAGGATTTTTTTATTAGAAAAACTACATTTGTCCGACCTAGGATTTGAGCCCAGGACCTCGTGATCACAAAGCAATGTGCTTTGCCACTAGACCAACGAAGCAGTCAGACTAACGAGGCAGTCACAGCATTTACACTTTGGCTTTTTTTACACGCCTTAGCGACTATTCCTTCGAAAACAACGGACTTGAGAGTTAACTCCATTAATAATCGATCACCTCCGACGTTCGCAGTTTTTTCATTGAACTCTAAAATTAACAAACTGGTAAAGTATGAACACGACGTTTAATTACTTGTGCCTTAATTAAAATTCCAGGTTGCTGACAGGGAATTAATATCCGTAGATATTACGAGTTTCAAGCGCAATTAATTACGGGGTAGGTACCTTCTGGGATCGCTTTAGGGATATTGGGTACTGGGGTTCGATCCAAAATCAGTACTAGTTAAATAATTAGTTGCATGCAATATTGTTGCGTTGTCATCACCGAAGGAATAGATGGAGATGCACTTGGTACAGTTATGTTTCGCTTTTGGTTCTACTATTAGGGGCGGTATTCACGTTTGTATCCCTACGTATTAGGTAATACTAAAGTCTTGCACACCACCATACAAGGATGTAACTTAAAATTAGACCGATTATAGATCCTGCTGGGTAGGGAAAATTGATAGAGGTATTATTATCATCAATCAGCTGGATTCCCACTGCTGGGCCTCTCTTCTATCACGACATTTGTTCGTTTCCTGTATCATGTCATGTGTAACATATTCCACCACTTCCCGGCTACCTTCATATTTTCATTTTTTTGTGTGTAAGAATGATCTACGCTGTTGGCCGCGGGACCTTTACAGATTCATCCCTCAATGTGGTAACCTACTATAAAAAAAAGTGTCCCCGTGCCAGGTTCTATTCTTGTGTCGTGGGTGCGTTTACAAACATGAACATCCGTATACACAGACACCCAGACCAAAACAAATAATTGTGGGTTACACGAAGAATTGTCCCGTGTGGGAATAGAACCCGCGACTCTTCGACGCAGTGGGCCGAGCGGCTTAAGCTCATAAGCACTGCGCCAAATCGTCTGCGAAAATTTGGTCATTCGATCCTTTCTGGACCATCTCCACCTGGTGTTCTACCATACTCCCGTATTATCAAGTATCCCATCTCTACTTTAACATTGTGATCTGACTACTAACAACTTCAAATTTGTTAATGCTTATTGCGATTTATTTTAATTTGAATTCCCAACTTTCAAGTATTGTACGGCAGATATGGTCACGGGCATTATTGAGGCATTTGATGACCTCATGTAATTAATAATTTTTAAGGCCTTAAGTGAGCTTCCGCTTGGAGAATGTGCGCTTTAGGTCATATAAAAATACTGTAGCACGACTGGATAATTGTGAAGTTTTAAGGGTAGGTACCCTGGAATAACAATAACATATTAAAAAATACTTTAGTCCCTACCGTGACTATTGGTACTGTAAAGCACTTAAAACTTAGGGAACTTAGACGGCACAATTAAAAAAAAATTTCGATATCAACTTCAGGTTATAAAATACACAGGAAAATATTTTCACCCAAAATATTTTTATTAAGTCTAATAAATCTCTTAGAGGAATTTTATTACTTACATTTTAGAGGTAAGATTATTTAAACTCACTTTAGAATCAAATCAGAATCTCATCGAGCCCGCGTTTATTAATATAGTATCGCGAAATAATCTCTCTTGTGATAATTAAAGGTTTATTTGATTACAGCCGGCAATGCCGATCGATATCTCATTAAAATTAATTGTGTTTCATTATGATACATTTTTTAAATAATTGGATGCTGAAAATTTCGGGTAAGTTTAACGAAATATTGTTTGAGAATATTTTTATTATATTCTTGAAGGAAAGTGTTCAATAATGGTTATTAAAGTTAAAACCACACTGTTATATCTACATGCCCCGAGTGAAGGTGGCTGTGGTGTACTATATACTTCCATATTTAACTGACGTTGTTAGGTTTCAGTATAAAAGAATGAATGACTTCGGACAACTATTGAGAACTTTCGTTAGAAATATCCAACAACACTCTGTTTGACCTAGGATACGAATCTCACAAGTCACTCAATGAATCATAAAACTAACAAGTTAGACTTTTTGATATTTCGCTATCAAACCCGGGCTTTCCCTTAGTAAGCGGAGGTACGAGGGTGATTTCATCCACAACACGGGTGGATTTCATTTCTCCCGAAAATAAGATTCTCTGAAATATAATGTGTATGTATGGGATTCTGACAATATATTGTTTGTACATAAAATGACAATTTTATATACGAAAAATATAGAAGGCTACACCATTTTTGCCGCCCGTTCTAACCTCTGCAATTCAATACCCTAGTTCACAATCATATTAATTGCATTTTTTTCTCAATAAAATTGCAATTATATGATTTGTGCTCTATCGTCATCATTACATCAGCTTTTCCCGTTATTAGTATGATTGTGAACTAAGGGATCGTTGTGTCAGTTCGTAGATTATTATTACAACTCAAGATTTAGTGAAGTTTACACAAGAAATAGTCTTTGGGTAATATTATAAAAATATCTGCGTGACTGATTTCATATTATTTTAATCACCATTTACAATTTTCCGAAAAAGAAGAAGATAATTTATTTCACCACTAAGCTGATAACAAGATAAGTCGCGGCACTACACAAAGGATCAAAAGATTATAAATGAGATTGTTCTTAGTTAAGTCCTTTAAAGCTTTATACAGTTTAAAAAGAAATAGATGAATAGCTTTTGCTCAGTTGATAAATGCTCGTACAAGTGATGAGATTGATAGTCTGGTGTTGATGATAGTGCACTTAACCAGGCATCGGCAAGATTAATGATAGCGCACCTGGTGTGAGCTGGAGTCGTGTGGTTTTCACGCCCAGGCCTTATTAGTTTAAAGAGATTTAATAGAAAAAGTGGCGGATGGGTTATTAATAGTGTGACATCATGTGTGGGAGGACAGAAACGTCGATAAAGTACTGAATAATATGTTGTGTATTAGCTAGTGGCGTATAGTTAGGCTCAAATCAACAAGGTCTTAAGAATTAATTGTTTGCATTGGGCTTCTTCTAAAGAAAAAATTGAAAAAGTCAGAAGTTTGGATTTGTGCCAGATATAGTAGAAATAAGCTCGTCTCATATTACAAAGTGACAAAACACAAAGTACAGCTCCGTTGCCCCCTTTTTGAGAATATAGAGGAAACGGTGTTTTTTATTATTATGCGTAACTTACAATACATATCACATATCAATTTCTTCATACTTCGTGTTTCCTTTACAAATAATAATACCAATAAATAAATAAAAATAAATAAGTCAATTGTTTTATTAAACGTATTTAAATTAAAGTAAAGTTTTGTTCGATGAGTGTATTTTGGGTGTAATATGTGGGGTCTATATTATTTGAGTGCATTAAGACTACTTAATGTATTGAAATAATGTTTACTAAGTTTTGTTTTGTTTACTAAAACATGACGGTATTTTTAGGGCATATTACTTAATTACATAAGTTAATTGTACAAATCTTCTTTGAAATATTTTTTTTTAATGTGAATTACATTAAAAGAAAATGTTCCTGCGTATGTATTTCACAGTTAGCAGGAAAGTGATAATAGTTCAGATAGATTTAGGAAACCGTGCCAGAAATTGAACTATACAACTTCATCATCATCATCATCTCAGCCTATACTTGTCCACTGCTGAACATAGGCCTCCCCAATCGCTTTCCAGCGTAACCGGTCCGATGCCACCTGCATCCAACGACTTCCTGCGATTTTCACAAGATCGTCGGTCCATCTGGCAGGCGGTCGTCCCACGCTGCGCTTGCCAATACGTGGTCTCCACTCTAGAATCTTTCTGCCCCAACGCCCGTCCGATCTACGCGCTATGTGGCCCGCCCATTGCCACTTCAGCTTGCTAATCTTAACGGCTATGTCGGTGACCTTGGTTCTTCTACGAATCTCCTCATTCCTGATTCGATCGCGTAGAGAAACGCCGAGCATAGCTCTCTCCATAGCTCGCTGAGCAACTCTGAGCTTTTTTATGAGACCTATTGTAAGAGACCACGTCTCTAATCCATATATCATCACTGGTAACACACATTGACTAAAAACTTTAGTCTTAAGGCACTGAGGTATTTTGGATGAGAAGATGTTGCGCAGTTTCCCGAAGGCTGCCCAGCCGAGTTGGATTCGTCGATCTATTTTTTGTTATTGTAAGTTGTCGTCGTCTATACAACTTACAATAACAAAAAATAACCTCAATTTCTACTCTACTATAAATTTCTGTAGAATTGGTTGGTGACTTGTAAGATAATTTATCATTTGATGGGAGGCGGAATTAGCTCGCTTGATTATTATGCACATCGAAAATTCTAGTCGTTGCTTCTGTGACAGGCGACGTCTAGATTAACTGACGAATTCGCTAACGGAGGCGGGGTTATATATTAGCTATAATGCATCTCGGTGGCCGAATTTTATACTAGAATTTTAGGTAATATGAAGTCTGTCTGTGGAGGATGTTAACAGAAGTATCATTGAATATGTGTGTTGATAGGTTGTAAATAAGAATGGATAAATGGGATTATACCCACCTCACATAATGTTGTATATGTATACTGAAGACGTGTTCCTGAAAACATAAATGTATATTGTATACGACGCAATTTCTATGATCATTGACTAAAAATTTTATGATCCATGTTTACCTCTTCGTGAGGATGCCGGACCGCATTAAAAGCACAGATAAGCCACTATACTTAGCCTAAAAAAAATATTAACCTTTCCTGGAGACCTGCAAAACAACGACGATGTCAATGATGTAGTTAGCAATCATTTTCGCGTTTAAAACATGCTGCCGGTTAATCTCAAATGTATAGTCAAAAACTTTACAATAGTAGAGTATTAAAGTTGATCATTTAAAAAAATAATTAAAAGATGATTGACAGATGACTTGGGGTAGTGATAAAGAGCTCACGCCGTTTTGCCTGTCGAATAGTCGCGAGTTCGACTCCCGCACGGGGCAATTCTTTGTGTGACACACAATTTTCTACGGTTTGGTTATTATGCATGTGAATTTTCATGTTTGTAAACGCACCCACGACATAAGAGTATATCCTAGTGTGGGGCTACGTTTATGCTATTTTACTTCCGAAAATTAATTCCCTACATAATTAGTAGAAAGTATACAAAAGTATCTAAACGTAGGCACGAAAGAACACCTGTCAAAAATTGGCTAAGGTTGACACGGTAATTTTCAATCGGTATTATGGACGTATTTTGAACACGCAGTGCATATGGTTGCATGGATGGACTACTAGTCTCTGAGTAAAACATACCATGATTAGCACAATTCAGAAGCGTTCAAAAGCAAGCTCATAAGGATAACTCAACTTCACGATGATGTTATTACGTGACAGCAAATGCACCTGCCGATCCGGAGTGTGTAAGCGACGTCATTAATCACAGCGTGATGTCAGCTTGACGTAACGCCGACAGCGACGGGCCGTCA
Organism: Phalera bucephala; assembly: GCA_905147815.2. Lineage (NCBI taxonomy): Eukaryota > Metazoa > Arthropoda > Insecta > Lepidoptera > Notodontidae > Phalera > Phalera bucephala. The sequence continues at coordinate 31,112,188 of LR990609.1, forward strand.
CGCTCACGTGAATATTGATCATGCGACACTAGCGATCGTTGCTAACGTGAATGACGTGACGTGACGTTTAGGGCTATGCTGTGAACAAAGAAGAAAGAATAAATTGTTTTGGGGCAGATCACAATGAGACACGACATCTAGCAACAATTTAAGAAATACTATAAGGAATTTTGCACTTTGTGTGCATTGCGATGTCTAAATTGTGTCCTTGCCAGACACACACACACACACAGACACAGTTAAACGAATTTTTACTCAATTACATTAGGCATTAACTACTACTACTATATCATCACGCCAGATCCCTTGCGGGGTAGACAGAGAGTACAGAGTTCCAAAAGGTTCTTTCCTTACATAACTCTTTGGCTTCCTCCACTCTCATAGTTCATCTCACACACGTTCGCCAGTTACGGAGACTCTTAAATTGTCCTTCAGATAAGATTCGGTCTACATCGTCACCGGTACATACATCCTCCCACTTTTGCATTGTATATCTATTTTGCCATCCTTTCTTCTGACATTCTTTCATTAGATAAATAAATTGTTAAATAATTGCAACTGTTAAATAATTACATACAAAACCATGAATTTTAGCTTCTCAGTCACACCATATCTCAATCGATAAAAACGTTAAGGCCCCTTTCTCAGGAACGGATGGCGGTGTTGAGTTGAAATTTATTTCAAACTAGCTGTTACCCGCGGTTGCGCACGCGTTTGAATGGGAAAAATGCGGTTTTTACGTTTTTCCGTGCAATTTTCTATGTTTTCTACCCATAAGAACCTTCCTCGGACATCAATGAACATGTCAAAAAAAAAATAGCCGAATCGTTCCAGTTTTTCTCGAGGTTTGCCCTTAGCAACATATTTAGGCATTAATTTTTATTTAAGCCTTTGCTTACAGCCCTCTGGCGGTGTGAAAAGTGAAAGTTCTAAATCAATACAATCAAAACATATAAGGTACTTCCCATTGACCCAGAATCACGAAATTTGACAAAAATACGGCTTTACAGAACAAGTATAGGGATAAATCTAGAAATAGTTCATTTGTAATTATATCATATTTTTTCTCCTCGAATCTGATAAAAAATATATCGTCATTCAATGGAAGTTTTACCCTTAGAGCTCGAGTCCTATTTACACTTATTCGGTTATTTTTAATCCTGCTTTAGGTAATACTTGAGTGATAGTAGGTTAAACTCACAATACTGTTAACTCGCTGACGAGGCGGAAACCTCTTCTGCATGTGGAGTGATGTTGTCATAATATATTCCCGTTTGAAATGCAATACATCACGGTTTTCCTTCAGGGGGTGAGGCATGAGGGACGAGGAAACGTGGCAAGAAGGCTGAATAAGTAAACGGGATATTCATTTTATTGTGAGAATATTCCGATGCGGTGAACGTTAGTTACATATTGACTTTGTATTATTAATTGAAACGTTCGGAGTAAATTAGATTTTGTATGTTTGATTGAGTATCCTAATAATATTATAAATGTGTAAGTTTGTATATTTAGATATTTGTTAATCAATCACGGAAAACGGCTGAATGGATTTGAATGAAATTTGGCATACATTTAGTTTATTACCTGAATTCACAGATATGTTACTTTTTATCCCGAAATTTAAGGTTCCTGTCTAAACTCAACGCAGAAGAAGTCGCGGGCTGAAACTAGTAACGCATAAAGAAAAAGTGTAACTGTGATTTTTTTTAATATATTTTTTTGCCAGTCCGTGGTCTTCACTCAAGAACTCGTTTGTCCCAGGGGTCATCGGTTGTTCGGCTAATATGACCGGCCCATTGCCACTTCAGTTTACTAATCCGGTGGGCTATGTCGATATCTTTGGTTCTCTGTCGAATGACTTCGTTCCGGATTCTATCATTCAGAGAAACTCCGAGCATAGCGCTTTCCATAGCTCGCTGAGTGACTTTAAATTTATGGACCAGTCCAACCGTGAGTGTCCACGTTTCGGCTCCATAAGTCATAACGGGCAGGACGCACTGATTGAAGACTTTTGTCTTTAGGCTTTGTGGAATAGGCGATGTAAATACTCGATGTAATTTCCCAAATGCAGCCCAGCCCAGCCGTATTCTTCAGTTGACCTCTTTCTCGAAGTTGTTTTTCCCCGACTGCAGACTTTGCCCAAGGTAAACATATTCTTGAACAACCTCGAGAATAAGCTAGAGCCATCACGATTTCGTCTAGGCTGATTTCGGGCAGGTCTTCCGTGAAGTGGCGGCTTAATGTAGCTCTAAGATCCTCATTTCCGGGATCAGGACGAAATGTATGCGAGGCGTATAATCGGCTGTAGAAGTTTTCTACTTCCAAAAGAATCTCCGGCTTAGAAGTGATGACGTCCCCATTGGCTTTGGACAATTTAGTCAGATGACTCCTCCCCAAACACTGGACGAACACTTTCGACGCCCGATTTTGCTCGATTGCTTTTTCAATAGAGCGTGTATTTTCGGATCGGAGGTCATGTCGTACCAGTTTGTTTATTCGTTTGTTGAGCTCCAGTTGCTCTGATAAAGTATTTGGTAGGTTTTAACGTCGTTCCCTCATATGCCGCAGTATCTCCTCCGAGAACTTCGTTTTCTTACTTATACGTCGCATTACACAGAAACTCGTACCTTCCTCCCTGAGAATTTCAACCACATTTGTAAGGGCCTGGTCTACGTCATTTGTGGTTTCCATGGTAACGAATCGGTTCTCCAGATTTGACTGAAACGCTTCAGATCCTACTATGGTTTGGAGGAGGTTGAGTTGGAGCCTGGCCTTCATCAAACGGACTCGCTTGAGCTGAAAGGTGATATTCAGTGAGCCTCTGACATGTCGGTGATCGCTTCCGGTATTAAACCTGTTGATCACTGAGACATCTCTGATCTGATCTCTGTGCTTTTTGTCCGTTATGATGAAGTCAGTCTCATTTTTAGTCCTAGTGTCGGGGCTTTGCCATGCCCACTTTTTGTGGGGATGTTTCTTAAAGAAAGAGTTCATCAAGAAAAGCCCCTCTTTCTCAAGAAAGTTGACAAGCATTTGACCCCTATGATTCCTGCTACCGAAACCGTGAGATCCTACTACCGCTTCGTTGCAATTTTGTACTCCCACTTTAGCGTTGAAGTCCCCCATGACAACGTTATAGTGGGCCTTAGTGGTGGAGTGTAAGGCCTTCGATATGTCCTTGTACATATCTTCAACTTCGTGGTCAGAGTGTACCGAAGTCGATGCGTAAGCCTGCACAACCTTTAGGCTGTACTTATCGGTTAACTTATGAACAAGATACGCTACCCTGTTCGACACACTAGAGACTTCTACAACGTTGTCAGAGTTTTATTGACCAAGAACCATACGCCTTGGGACTGCTGATCGCCCTCTCGGAAGTACAAAAGGTGGCTTGATTCTAGAGCAACGGTGTCCTCTCCCTTTCTTCGGACTTCACACAGTCCCAGAACGTGCCACCTTATCCCTTCGAGTTCGGATTCCAGTTGCGCCATGTGCTCGTCAAGCCGTAACGTGCGGATGTTTAACGTCGCCAAGGTCAGATGATTTTGGCGGCCTTTCGTAGCCCGGGGATTCCTCGCACCCCCTACCCTGCCGTTACCGTGACTGCCGCCGTGATCCAGAATAGCAGGGCGGCCGGAAACTGGGGGCCGTGGTTTATTTTGGCTTGCCATTGGAGGGTTTGCCCATAATCGCCACGCTGAGCATGGGGGTTGGCGATTGCAGTGCGTAACTCTTCGTATCGGTGCCACTGCTGCCCATCACCGATCTGCGGCATTTAGTCACGCTGTTTTATTTTGTTATGGTTATATCGCCATTTTTCGGTCGTCAGAGCCTCGTTCATTCATCAGCAGGCTGTACCACGAGCAGGTGAGGATGACTTGGAGCCATATGGTGGTACACATTATAAGTATCATTTTTTGCCTATATATGTGGGATGGCGGTCGAAATAAGCGGATCGAGTATTCATTCTGAGTTAATTATAAAAATAACAACCTCTCATTGTCGTTTAAATTTAACAAGTCCTTCAACACAACTGACACTTCACATCTGTCAAAATAATTAAATGTAAAAACATAAATCAGGACCATCATAAATTCATTTACGACACGGCCGTCCTACTCAGTTATCTGCCCCAAATGATAAATCTTTATTAATATTACAATAGTAGACCAGGTCCGACCAGGTCCTTCGCCGACACCGATTTTCGTCACATCACATCGGTCGTTCTTTTTCGTTTTGACCACTTCATAAGGGCCAAGATATATTTATTGAATATTTTCCTTTGCTTTGTTACGTAAATCTTCGCTTCTATCATAAAACATTTTCTGACTTTCTTTTATTAAATTGTAAATACTATTATCTCTAGTTATTAAGTATTTAGTCTTAGTTAACCCAATATGTCCTTTGTCATGATTTCGCCTAATGCATTTTAACTTTGTTCCATCTTTAATCTTCCACAATATAGCACTTTCACATAATCGTCGTACGGCTCCTCTTCTAATACTTTCTGTATTATTTTCAGGTCATCATCTTAGGCTCTTTGGAGGTGGGCAGAAGTATCCATAAGTACACAGACGTTTGCATCAGGTTGTCTGCTGAGAGCATCGGCATGTTTCAATCATGTACCTGGGCGATGTTCAATGATGTAGTCATACTTTTCGAGCATCAACGCCCAACTCTTGGAGATAAGTCCTTTTTTGTAGGGTCAACGTCAGGTAGAACAGTCCGTGACAATTTTGAATCTTATTCCGAGGAGGTACAGTCTGAATTTTTTAACTGCTTCAACAATAGCCAAAATTTCTAAATAGTATTTGTGATATTTTTCCTCAGCTTATGACGTCTTTTCGCTCATATAGTAAACGGGGTGCATTTGATTATGTTTCAAACTCCGTTGGAATAAAACCACCCTATATAGCTCAGCACTTGCATCTATGTGCAGTTCAGTTTCTAAATTAGGATCATAGATTTTTAAGACTAGTGACTGGCACAAAATAAGTTTCAATTCTTCAAAAGCTCTTTTACAATCCATATCAAATCTGAACATTACGTCTTTCTTCAAAAGGTCAGTCAAAGGCCTATTAGGGCTATTAGGGAATAACTCTTAATGAACTTTCTGAAATATCCAGTAAGTCCTTAGAATGATTGCATTGATTTTATATTCTGTGGTTTCTGAAACTTGGTAACTGCAGCTATTTTCTCTTTAGAAGGTCTAATTTCACCTTCGGAAACAGTGTATCCCAAGTAGATCACTATATGCATGAAGCGATTAGAAGCGAACGATTTAGGGACCGAATTAGACTTAGACTATTTTACCATGACCAATTAGACCGTGTCTTATCTGAAGAGCATATCAAGAGTTTCGGTAACCGACGAGCATGTATGAGACGAAATATGAGAATGGACGAAGTCAGAGAGGTTTGAAAAGCTGTTGGAACTTTGTACTCTTTGCCTACTTTGCCAGGAATCTGACGTGATAATGTAGATAGGTATAGAGAGAAATTAGTTTAATTATTTGCCTATTGTCTATATAACTTTAAAGCCTTCTTAAAGGTCACGTTTTGCGTGCTACGGCCCATCTCTTTACGGTTCAGTGGATACCTACGATGTACGTCGTCACTGGGTGTGACAGCCGGATGCACCCTGACATCGACAGCGAACGAACCACCCTTAGGAAAAACAACCCTTGTGTTTTATAAAAAAACAACTGTATTTTATGTTGGAGGTTTAGATTATAATGTAAATTCGTGAGAAATGGTTACAAGCAGTTAGAATACTATCAAATAATTCCCATCAGTTGTCCTGAGTCTGAAATTATTTCCGGAATAATATATAGTCGATAAAATGTGGGTGAAATCAATACACATCTGCCACCCTCCCTTGAAGCATAATAATAATAATAGTTAATTGATTTCAGAAAGAACGGCTTTACAGTTTAAGATGATAAATTTTAAGAATGCCGTTTGGATCACGTTGACCACTGAACTAGTATTAACTGTATGACAGCTTCCTCCATCCTTAATATTTAACTAGGTACTCCATACTTTTGATTGTTATATAATAAAATAATCACGTCCAATTGGGTAAAACATGTTAAAAACAGTAAATACAAAAAAGAAAATAAAAATAAAAGAATATAATAATAATGTTAAGGGTAAAACTTTAATTAAACAATGTGTATGTGCATATGTGTGTATATAATATTGCCTCGCCGCAAGAACCAAAGTGCCATACTATGGGCTTCTGATTTACAGACCCTCTTCTTACTGCGTACTATCGGCGGGACATCATGTTCATCTGACAAACAAAAATAAAGGCGAGACAATGTTATTTTTCGGATAAATGGAGAAACATATTGGAGAGTACTGAAAATCTACAACGATCCTCTATACGTCCATCTATATACTCGTGTATGTATGTGTTACTAACTTATTTCCCATCCAAAACGAAATACAACAAAGTTTCCAAATACCATTTACACACGTTCGTGAAGTCACGTTCCACATTCGTGTTTACATCACTGCTCGCAACCTAATTACATTCGGGAATATTCGTCATATCGCGAGAACACGTCTATTTCATGTCTACTTTTAGCCGAGAGGACTAAATTACTCTTGTTTAGGGTTCCATTGGTAAAGTGAGGAAAGAACCGTTTTAATTAAGGACTGGTAAGTGATTGACCCCCCTCTCACCTGATAGAAAGGGGACCGAATATGTGGCTAGCTGGCTCATTAATAGTTTACCTACTTTTAACTTAATTGTGATTAAAAAAGTGTGCAATTCTGTACTGTCTGTAACCTCGAAAGTGATCTGATGTGATGATATAGATATATAGTTAAAAATAAGACTACTGCTTATTCTGGACTATGAAACCTTCCCTCTATTCAAACTACTAGAAGCCCCTACTGTTAAAGTACAGATACTTTGACAGTCTCATATTGAAGAACTAAAAGATATGAATATTGTTAATTTAATTCTACCTGAATAAAAAGATTAATAAAGATAGGCTATGCTTATCTGTCCGGACTTAAAAAAACAACCTTTTTTCACGCCTACATTCCACTTCTGGCACAATACTCCACAGGGCAGAAATATGCTATGTACGCGCACATTTATTTGACGATGATACGTCCCAGTTATATAGTTACACATATCGTTACGTTACGGGTACAAATATGTAACGACAGAATTGACACACAAGGTGGGGTGCTTTTTCATGGATTATACGATACTTCGAAGTTAAAATATACCTAACATGAATAATAACTTATAAAAATACCTGCTAATATGCTTATTTATCGATGTGCATATATTTTCATTAAAAAACAAAAACCCATATTTAATTGTGAATGCGTGATCATAATCGAAAATTGTACGGAATTTTCAATAGGCAGTCGCAACTTACAAATTCTTTATTTGTATGTTATATAGGATTCTATATGTGCAGACAGAAACCGGGAATTTAATAAAAAATGGTATAGACTACTTTTTAATAACGGCTGGAGCTAATATGATTTCGAATCTAAACCGGTGGTTTTTCTTACAACCACTTGCCTGAAATACTATCTTATGAAAGAATTTAAATCTGAGACCTGAATTTTATTTTTATTTTTTGGTAAACGAAAATAATTTACTTTGGTTCTAAGCCAACAAAACCTAAAAAAGAACAACTTACACCGGCCTGGTTTTTAAAAAGACCAGCTCTAAGTATCTATGATAATTTTTTCTTTAGATCTGTTTAAGCGATTCCGCTACACATTATTTTTATATAATTTTGTCGATTTACGCAATCTACGACAAAGAAACTCTCAATAGGCACTTTTTTATTTTTTTTTATTTTCAGCCTATACTGCCCACTGCTGGGCAAAGGCCTTCTTCACCCCGCGGACCCAGTGCGGATTGGTGGAGGTTTGTGGCCACCTGCTGTTGGAACTTACCAAGCCGCCTTTATAAGGTTTCCAACTCGGCTTAACGACTACCACATTAAGTGGTAACCGGGGCCAACTGCTTTACGTACCTTCCGAAGCATGGAGACGCTCAAATATGAAAGTGCCACAAACGGTCACCCATCTCAGGCCGACCGAGTCGAAAGCTGCTTAACCTTGGTGATCGGTAAGAACACCGCAGTCGCACAGCGCTACGAGCGCCTTTTTTTGACTTACAATAATCATCAATAGCTAGGCACATTTAAACAAAGTATTCTATCTATATGTGGAGATCGAATGAAAACCTATGCAATCGATTCTGAGATTAAAAAAACGCGATTCTTTTTACTCACATTTACAGAATATTACACAGACATATTCTATTTTATCAAAAGATCGAGTAAAACAGAATAAAATAAATGAAAAGATCAACAAGATGAAATTGTAAAATTCCGTTTTTACAATTCAACACAGGAACCTTAATTTTTTTAATGCTATGCAATTCTCTCGCCAATGTGCATCTATTATCGCGCAATCGCAATCGAAAACAATCTAGGCGTGTAATTGAATAAATCCAATTATTTTCTTGTCCTTTACAACTTATTTCAAAAAGAAAGGCAGCCATTCTTTAAAATTAAAATTGGACCGTGTTAAGTTTGTAACAAAACGTCCCAATTTAAACGGATCCTCGAATTACGAATGAAGATTCTCTTCTAGACCCAGTTTACAAGCTGCAAGAGGGGGATGGAAGGTCGAATTGAGATGGTGCACTCGTGTAAATTGCAACAGAAGTAATCTGGAAGAGGGTAGTCGGCGAAATGCAATTAGGAAGCGACTAGTGACGCTTCCACAGCGTAAATATATCCTACACTTGATATCAAAATAAATTGTACAAATTTGAAACGAAATTTTAAATGTGGTAGGGTATTTTTTTTCTTTTAAACCAGCGTGTTGCTCTAAGAATAAAATATAATGCAATGTATGAAAGTACGTAGGAAAAATTTTGCATGTGGATCAACATAACTGAGTCCAATAGACATGCTTCTTTGTCAAATCACGAGCGACATGTAGATAGGATTTAAAGAGTTAAGAGTTCAATTTTAATTAATTTAAAAGTAAGGATATAAGCTGGATGCGTACAGCACATATACGATCGTGGTAGCAATGTTCGACGGAGGCCTTTGCCCTGCAGTGGACATCTTTAAGATATGATGATGATAAAGGACGTAACATATTATGGATTAACATATACAACCCATCTGATATAAGTTTTTACGTTACTTCTCTATAGCTTTTCTGATTTAGGAATCTCGTAAACCTTGCTCGGGAAATGTATAAAGAAGGATCCTGTTTAAACTCTGTACTCTCTGCTAATTTCGCGAGGAACTTGTCACTTGAGACAAATGCGGCCATAGTTAACTTTAATTTTAAACTTAAAACCAGAAGTAAGTTTATACTTATTTTGTGTCCAGCAGTGTATCCTCGACAGCTGTGAGTTTGGACGATCCCTGTTTAATTGTAGCACTATTTGAGAGTTCAGAAATGTTTAATTCTTAATTGAGTCGCAAATATAACCCCGCTTTTTACCCCTGTAAATTAATTAATGCAAGAAAATAGCCTAGAATCAGAAATAAAAATGATGTAAAACAGAAAATGATAAACAATTAAAAATCCTTTTAAAGAAAATTTCAATTGTAAAAACCGGTATTTTCACAACGAGGCATGTAGTTATCGAGTTAATAAAAATAAAAATAGCGCCATCACTTTTTTCTCGCGGAAGTTGATCGTCTTTATAACTTAAACTATGATTAGTAAAGTTTCATATATATTCAAATTTTAAGAAGATCATATCACCACATATGCAAACCCATAGTAAAGAGAAGTTACTACCCCGTATAGCAAGAAGAAAGACGGCAGAGGGAACTGTAAGGAGAGAGCGCGTTGGAACTGTTTTCACTGCCTACCGCGCTAGGGATCTAGCGTGATGATTCAGATAGACAGAAATTCATTCAGGTTGCCTGGAAGAGATTGCTTTTTAGCGATAAGGCCGCCCTTTGTGTAACTTTAAGTTATTTTTTTTGTATATTAATATCTATGTAATTGGTGCACAATAAAGAGTTATTTATCTATCTATCATTGCCACATTTCTACTAAGAACGTAAACTCAATTGGTTAATGCCACAGTCCGTTTTAAAAATGCAAAATCATCAATAATGGCTTCTTCTAATGCAATTAATGTTACTCCACCAATTACAGGCGCGCCTTGCGCCGGCGGCGGTCGCCTGAATAAAATCTCATTAGAATGCAGATCAACTTGATAGAATGCCACCAGGGCGCTCCTTAGTATTTAACATTTTAATTCTTAAGAGAATGGTCGGTCAAAAGATTTTGATGGCATTATGCAAAATTCTGTTACTATATCATGATGCCAGATTTTTGTAAGGTAGGCAGTACACAATAGTGTTCCAACAACTGCTTTACGATGTTGGTCTCAAGACACAAACTTACACCTAGTTGAAATCCACCAGAAATTATGTACTGTAAAGAATTCGTGAATCAAGATTTTATGTTTTTTTTTCATGGTATATATAACTTACCAAATTTTAATACCAAATTATCATTTTCAAGTATATATGTATCTCAGAAATCACTTTAAGTTATAGATCCAAGTCGTTAAGTTGAAAGCCTTAGGACTGGCCTGATAAATGTCAATAGCAGGTTGTCAAGAATCCGTCTGTACTAACCGTTTGCGTGGTGAATTGACACTAGGATTTATGCCTGAGTCGTGGGTGCATTTACAAACATGAAAATTCACATACACAAATGCTCAGACCAAAACAAATAATTCTGGGTCTTACAACTATTTATCCCGTGCGGGAATCGAACTCGCGACTATTCGACCCAGTAGACGGAGCAACTTAAGCTCTTAACCAATGCGCCAAATCGTTCAAATTACATATTCTTAATTATTTTCTATTTATGAGAGATATTTTTCCAGCTGTTATTAGTCCTATACTAATAACAGCTCTCAGCTATCTCTCAGCTATCTGATTAAATTAGCTATTTCTATGGACGTGATGAAAGACTACTTTTCGTCACACAGCTAAGTGAAAATCCGTTATTACGATCCATTTAATTTATTGCTTACTCCTATCATAAGTATTACTAAATGTAAGCTACTTTATTTCATTGTAATTCTAACAATACTTACCGAAGCAATAGATTAAATTAGATTAGGTTTATAATAATCACTAGGAAGGACTTTACTTAAAACGGCGAGGGTGGAATAACGATAGAAATAATAGTTACAAAATCTAAGAATATGGTTATGTGACTAAAAGACAGCATTTAATCTAATGTTGATTATTCAAGTTTCGAATTCATCGAACCGGCTGCGACATACCTAACTTCTTTATAAGAATTTGTGTCTAATTATAATACATTTTTACGTAGTTATTTCCTATCTTTTAAATCTAGCCACTAAATGCTTCTAAAAAAATCACTACATGTTATAAAGCAATGTCCCCTTGCCGCGTCTGTCTGAACGCGATAAACTTAACACCTACCGAACGGATTTTTATACGGTTTCGAAGGTATGTATAATTCATCCGTGCGAAGCTGGAGCGGGTCGCTAGTAAAAATATAATTAAAGACGACAGCGCTCATTAAACGCCTCTAAAATTCCGACTTAAAATCCTTTGGAACACCCCCAAGGACATGCGGCTACATAAATTAGATGCCGTAGGGGCGTTCGGAGCCAGATAGCTGTTCAGACACTGCATATGACTCGAGTCTTTGCGGCTTAGCGTGAAACGGGGGCATAGAATAAATAATAACGAAGAAATGACAAAAAGTCCACTTCCATTATATGTAATGTTTAAATTTTAGATTAAAAAGACGGTGCTGGTGGTTTTTGCAAATCTTAGATAGATTTTCATTTTTCATAATGCCATTTGTCGCAGAATCCCAATTTATATTGCCTGTGAATATTTATGGGTACAGACATATCATAATGGAGTTCAGTATGAGCCTTGATAATGCTCCTTATGGACATACATTTAATTACCACAAAGAGTATATTAAATATGACGTGTGTGGCAATTTATTTCAATAAAACTTAAACAATATATTTTACTGTTTAGCTTTTATTGGGGCAAGTTCAACCAACTAAAGAAATGCTATATGATCCTAAATCAACATTTGCTATCGGTATACATCTACTGCAGGATGTAGCGCTCCTCAAAAATCGTCATGACAGCTGGCTTTGTGCTGTATGCGTTCATCTTTACCTTCTCCAGGCTATCAGTTCATCGACTTTGCTTTACTGTTGCTAAAAAATTTAAAGTGTCACCTCTGCGCAACTTTAAAACACCAAAATACTCTATGCCCCAAAACTTGATCCACATTAAACTGAGGGACAGAATTATTTCATTAGCGGCACATGCGGCGAATTATATTCAGAAAGAGATTTAACTTCGTAATGACGAAACTCCCGCGGACTTACGCGCAGATTACGAATTGAACGTGTACGTACTCGCACGACATGCATATTCATGCGGCCATGTAATTGGTGTCTTAGCTAGTCATCATTAATATTCTGATTAGTTTGAATAGGAAATTTGTGACATATTAATTTGATTTCAAAGTTTGTTGATTGGCGTTTTAGCTTATTTAACACGAGGGTTGGGTTAATATCCTAGGACGGAAAAATTAATCTATCTATCTTTATCATCACGCCAGTTCCCTAACAGGGTAGGCAGAGAGTACAGAGTTCCAACAGGTTCTTTCTTTACAGACCTCAACTCTTATAGTTCGTCTCATACACGCTCGCCGGTTACGGAGACTCTTGACTAGCCCTTCAGATAATACACAGTCTATTTGGTCATGGTAAGATAGTCTAATAAAAATAAAGGTCTTCCCCGGTACCTACATCCTTCCACTTTCGCATTGTATATCTGTTTTGACATTCTTGCTTCTGACATTCGTTCTATATGCCCGAACCAACGGAGCCGCCCCTTGTTCATCTTTATACTGGTACTATCTTTCATACCTACACGCTTTTTTACTATGCTACTGCGAATACAGCTTGACTCCGCACATCTTCCGCAGAGCTCGAATTTTGACCGCATTTATCCTGCTTTCATTCTCCATCTTACATACCCTACTGTCACTGCCATATAACAGCGTTGGGACAAGCACTCCGTTATACATGGCCAGCTGCGCCTTTTGGCTTAAGGGCCGGCTCCGAAGTAGGTTTAGGAAAAATTAATACTGAGGTTTTTAGGTTGGCAACGGGCTCACCCCTATTATATTACATTACGATTTAACATTGTTAGCGAAATGTGGTCGTGATCAGTACTCCTCGACTACCCTACTTCCATTTTGGTATAGCTTTGTAATAAAATGATTATTAGTCCTATTTGCAGAAAGAGTAATTAATGGTGTTGATAAGCTTAAATGGCAAGAGAGGAATATAAAACCAAAGAATATTTGTTTGTTTTCTATTGAACCTTCCTAATATTTATTTAAATAAACAAATCGTATTCCCCAAAAAAGCTTTCCCTATCCCCACCAAAACGGTCCTCCAGCACAATAGGAAGAGAGATAATTAACCAAATGAAGACCAACAATCGGCGGAGAGGTCGGGAACAAAGGGTCACCACAGAGATGATTCGCGAACAATTTATGCGGATAATAGGAAGAGGTTGTTAGCCGTTTTGTGGGACGTACGAATACAAGGTCTATTTTATTCTGTCGGTTTTTTGTTGGCACTCGTGTGGGATTAATCGTCGATGAGACCTTGGAGAAATATCGTGTGTTATGATGTGGAATTGAGGATGAGAGAGCCAGTTTTAATTTTAGGTAACGAGCTCAAGGTTTACTTCTACGCCGGATTCTAAATTGTGCCTCTAATTTTTTGTGTAAATTTTTAGAGACTCAAAAGTAAGAAAACTTAGTTTCATAACCGGTGGTTTGGGCATGTAGAGAGTATTTCAGGTATTTAAATTTGAAAATGTATGTTATACAAAGTAGGGAATCAGGTAACAGAGGAGGCTTGGATTATTTTACTATTAATAAATCAATGGCATCTTGTTTAATTCTGAGTGGTGGCATCGCGTATCGGTGGCCAAGATTCCCTTTGGGTTGCCAAGCCAATGGAGGTAAATAGGTAAGTCTTATCGCAAGGACCATTAAAAGAGTCTCCAACACTAAGAAGTGTGTATTAAACAAACTATGGGGCGCAAAGGAGGTTTGTAAGAAAAGTAGTTAGTAAACTTTGAATGGGGGTTCAGAGCTACCCTGCTTACCCCAAAAAGATCTAATACTAAGGCGGGTCAATAAGCCCGTGACTTTTTGATTTTCCTGCCTCTTAATTGAAATGGCAACACTGCTCCTGTGGATAGGCAACTGTCAGTTAACTCCTGTCAAAATTTGAGCAAGCTGCGTCATTTAGTTTGTGTTTGGCCGCCGTTGGTAGCAGACAACCGCGCGTTTTGAGAAGAAAATGGAAAAAAGTGAATTTCGTGTGCTCATTAAGCATTATTTTTTGCGGAAAAAAACCATCACTTAAACCAAGGCTAAGCTTGATAAATATTATGGGGACTGCACCATTCATTTCCATGGTAAAGAAGTGGTTTACTGAATTTCGCTGTGGCCGTACAAGCACGGAAGATGCTGAAAGTTCTGGAGGCCCAGTTGAGGTCTCTACATCCGAAACAATTGAAAAAATCACGATATGGTTTTAGCCGATCGAACATTGAAAGTAAGAGAGATTGTGGAAGCCATAGGAATTTCACATGGACAAGTTGTTTCAATTTTGAATGATCACTTGGGTATGAGAAAGCTTTCCGCAAGATGGGTGCCGCGTTTGCTCACAATCGACCACAAACGCAACCGTGTGACAATTTCGCAGGAATGTTTGGCGTTGTTCAACCGCAATATGGATGAGTTTTTGCGCCGTTTCATAACCGTGGACGAAACGTGGATCCACCTCAATACACCGGAGACCAAACAGTGGGTTTCTCGGGGTGAATCGGCGCCAAAGAAGGCAAAGGTGGGTTTGTCAGCCAATAAAGTTATGGCGACCGTTTTTTCGGATGCACGCGGTATAATCCACATTGACTACCTACTACTACTCAAAAGGGGAAAACAATCAATGGGGAATATTATACCAAATTATTGGGTCGATTCAATGAGGAATTGAAAAACAAACCACCGCATTTGGCTAAGAAAAAAGTTCTTTTCCACCAGGACAATGAAAAGGTGCACACATGTGCAGTTTCCATGCCAAAAATCTATGAATTGGGCTACGAATTGCTCCCTCATCCGCCCTATTATCAAGATTTAGCCCCGAGTGACTATTTCTTGTTCCCAAACTTGAAAAAATGGCTCGGTGGAATGGCGGAAATTCTAACGACGAAATCATCCCACAAACAAATGCCTATTTTGATGACCTTGACAAATTATATTTTTCGGAAGGGATAAAAATATTGGAGAAACGTTGGAATTAAGTGTATAGAACTCAACGGAGACTATGTTGAGAAATTAAATAACTTTTTATCTAAAAACCTGTGTTTCATTCTAAAAGTCACGGACTTATTGACCGGACTTGGTAATAAATACATATGATTAAGTATAACACACCCCTCGCGCCCGTTTTCTTTGCAGGTGTAGGCAGAGGTTTACATAATACACGCACATTTCGCCAAAGTATTTTTGGTCTCAATATAGCATTGAATGATCTGTCACCTTTTGTCGATTTTTTTAGTTTGATCATGGTGCTGTCTACACGAAGTTTTCTTAGCAACTAATAATCACACATATATTCCGAAAAGCGCACAGGTGCGAGCTACATTTCAACCCTGGACTTCGTGAATACAAAACGAGCGTGTACTAACTAGATCACTTTTGTTATTGCGAATACTTTATCGTAACGAAACACAAAAGAATCAGAAGAATAGGGCCACAGGGATTAGCACGAAAAATTTACGTATCCATATCAAGTTAATGTGCCATCTTTTTCAGAATACACTGTCATGCCTAAATTCCTTTAGCGAAGATGGTAGAGGAGTACCCCTTTTTTCTGATTATATTAGATCCTATGTAATATTATATACGTTATTACCATTGTACCGGGCACTTTCGAAAAATTACCAAGGATTCGAATTCAGGGCTTTGTGATCGCAGTGCATATTATTCGCCACAAGATCAACGAAGCAGTTACACTACAAATTTAATAAATGAAGATGATCGTGATTGTTCTAGACAAGATTACGTTAACGTCAATCAATTCGTGCTAAGCCCTTCACTAGCCCACTGGCCCACAAACTGCAGTCGCCATCGATCAATCACAGTATGACGGCGAGCCTGTCTGCCCCATATCTCTGCCGAGGGGACGGGGTGGGTCGCCTTTTCAGGGGTAAATAATGTATTTATGCTATGACCCTTCTGTGATTGCCTAGTTAGACGAAAGCTCGAGTTCTGATCATAAGACCCCGTTGGTGTTCCCGCAAGGTCGGCAGAGAGCCGACCTCGTGAGGGACCTGGCGTAATAATATAGATAGATAGTCGCTTTATAAACATTAATTTGAGAGTTCAAATCTTGAATGACAACTGTGTGGTTTTCTAAATCTATACTCTATACTACTAAAAGGCGTCTTTTTAAATAAAAACACCTTCCCTCACAGATACATTTCTGAGCGAAAGGTAATAATTTTAATTTAAAATAAATTTAAAAAGAAAATAATATATATATTTTATAGCAAAACCACAACAAACAAATCTTGCTTAGTTGAGGAATTCCCGTGGCTTCCTTCCAGCTCCATCATCAGACCCTGGATACCTTCCGGGTCCAAAGCACTCATACAAAACACATCCAATGAGCCCAAAAACGACATGGTTATATTGAGTAGTTGGGTGGTTTGGTTTGGCCACCTTTCGGCTTCATCAACAGACGCTGAATACTATTTGGTTGTATATTAGCCGCCTATTATTATAGTGCTGGTCAATACCAAACTGACAAGCCTAACACGAAGGGCTTACGTTGTATATTTCATATGCTCCAATGGACTCCATCATCAAACCAGCTCCACGGTACCATATTATTGCATTGTCATCAAACTTACATACGCGTGCCAAATTTCAGCTCAATCGGATACAAGTACTTGAAAAATTGATCACAAGATTTAAAACCGGAAAAACAGACAGACAGACATAGGAACATTGCAAGTTAAATAAAAACTTGTAAAAAGGGAAAGTGAGAGATAATGTGAGGTGTGCTACATACACCGATGTTTCGCCGATGATGTTAGGTCCAAATTTAATTTTCGAGTTTTTTGTCAGTAAAACGGGCAGAATTCCAGACTCCGGATAAGCCATAAGAATCTTTTTATATGGAAAACCTACATTCTCACATTATTTTTCCACCAAAGGATTTAAATCGAGGACACATCATGCATCACTAAATTAACAAGGCAGCCAATATGACATTGAAGTTAATATTATTTAAATAAGAAAAGCAAAAAAAAACATTGAATGACGCAAATACCAAATGGTGCCAGTCACTAGGCTGATTTATTATTATTTACTTTACGCCATTTTAATGAATGAAACTTAATATTTGGCATAATTATGCAAAAAAGCGTTTCATGAATGTCATTCATCGATACATTCAAATTACAACTCTAATTGCAAGGTTATAGAAATTATTATCATAAAAGTAATTCATTCATTGGATAACTACTTATAGATGTGGCACACTTGTCACGATCATCTTAGAATACCACAAACCCAATTTATCAATTTGAACAGATTTACATATATAATTAAAACTTGGGAGCCGGCACTTAAGTCAAAAGGCGCAGCTGGCCATGCATAACGGATTGCTTGTCCCAACGCTGTTATATGGCAGTGAGAGTTGGGTATGTAAGAAGGAGAACGAAAGCAGGATAAATGCGGTCGAAATGCGATCTCTGCGGAAGATGTGCGGAGTCACGCTGACCGACCGTATTCGCAACAGCGTAGTAAGAAAGCGAGTAGGTATGAAAGATAGTATCGGTGTAAAGATGAGAAAGGGTATGCTCCGTTGGTTCGGGCATATAGAAAGGATGCCAGAAGAAAGAATGACAAAACTGATATACAATGCGAAAGTGGAAGGATGTAGGTGCCGGGGAAGACCTAGACTATCTTACCATGACCAAATAGACCGTGTCTTAGCTGAAGGGCAAGTCAAGAGTCTCCGTAACCGGCGAGTGTGTATGAGACGAACTATGTGAGTGGAGGAAGCCAGAGAGGTATGTAAGGAAAGAACCTGTTGGAGCTCTGTACTCTCTGCCTACCCCGCGAGGGAGCTGGCGTGATGATATAGATAGATAGATTAAAACTAGCTTTTGCTTATAGCTTCGCCTGCACGACATTTTTTTTTATATCGCGTTTGTTATCCTACATTTTAAAATAAAAAATAAATGCCATCCCAGTAATTATTTTTGATATGTAACATCTTTCCTCTCGGTTGCTTGATATTTTTTGTGGGAGTGATTTTGGAAAAGGGACGGAAATGTGTTACAGGAAACCGGGGAAGCGCGCGCTATTTGATTTGACCAATGTGCGCGCGCTGTTTGATTTGACCAATGAGCGTGCGCGATGGTACCGGGGAATCGCGCGCCATTTGATTTGACTAAAGAGCGCGCGCGGTGGAACCGGGGAAGCGCGCGCTATTTGATTTGACCAATGAGCGGGCATTATTTGATTTGACCAATGAGTCATCTTCTTCAGTTCTATTTCAAACTTAAAATTTACGAAACATCATAATTACGATTAGAGATGGGTTGTATTAGGTAAATCAGGTACTAAGTACACCTGTTCCTAGTCTGCATAAATACCTAATCCAAATACCTATTCCACCTAATCCACCTAATCTCAATGATCTCATACACATACCGTTACTTAGTGATCTCAATCCGCCTATTCTATATCAAATCCTGATATCGAATTATCGATATTTAAATTATTTTAATGTTAAATTGTTTTGTTATATTGAGTCATAATAACACTTTTAAGAAAATGGAAGTTTCAAAATGATTATCAGATTAGATACTTCTGCACGAAATTGGTTGAATAAACGAATACTTGTTTTCTATTTTATCATTTAATGATATATTAGTGATGAATTGGTATCTTTTCTTCATACTTTTTACAGGCTTAGGACTGTTAACTTACGAATGTATGAAGTTTTGAGTCTTGCGATATTAAATATTCCGCAAAAGTTTAGCGTTTGCAAGATGGCGTATTTAAAAGATTTCAATTCATTATATTTACATTTGTTTTATATCAATACGCGTTGTATAGCGCTGTCTCGTTCCCTTACACGTAAACGGGATAGCAAAGCGATAAGCATATGAGTGAGTGAGAAAGCGCGGGAACAGGTGTGAGTGGTCGCGCTAAACGGCTAAACATTAGATTATATTGAATATGAATATTAGGTGGATTAGGTATTGCCAGAATTGGATTAGGTGCCGCCTATTCTCGTAAAATACCTGTTCTTTGGATCTGTTCTAATAAATACGACTCATCTCTAATTACGATAATTAATACAGTAATTAATAAGAGGGCCGTTTATAACCATTATGAATAATGCAAAACCGGATTGGGTAACATATTTACATGTAATTTAATGTACCAATAAATAAAATATTTATATATATTTATATCTATCTACAAGGTGTAACATAATTTACGTAAGACCTGAAAGTAGTTTGTTGTAAATCGGCAAATGAATCGACTCCAACTATTTTTCAAAAAATGCAGCTACTCGTTTTGTTTGCTGTATTAAATAAAATTGAATAATTAATCAGCATTACGGCCATTTTAAATTTACTAGTGGTACCCATAGGTCGATACTCGACCTACTCTTTCATCGTTTGCTGGTTATGTTTGACATTCAGTAAGACTATAGACAAATAATATTAAAGACAAACATCAATTTGACGTGTATTGTGTCAAATACATGGTAGTGTGTGTAATGTTATTTTCATTGATTTAATGTATGATTTATGCATAATTTAAAAAAAATATATATTTCTGCACTCCTTCTCTATATAAAGTGTGGGAAATTTCATACTCCTCCGTCCGCGCAATTTTCGTAAAAATGTGTACAAAGTTTTTGCTTCACGTATTAATATGTAGATTTCTATTACGCATACCTCAATATATATACAAAAGTTAATTACTTGTTACATTTTATGGCTAATTTTGGTAACAAAGAGCTTAAAAAAATTATAGAAATCTCCTTAAAATTGGAAGTTTGATTTTCGTATTGAATTTGTAAAGTAATAATAAATAATAATCTAATTGGGGTGTCTGATAGTTGCGTTACACCTTGTATATCATCTGCCCTTGCAGGCTAGGCAGATAGTACAGAGTTATAACAGGTTCTTTCCTTACAGTCCTCTCTGGCTTTCCTCCACTCTCATAGTTCGTCTGATCATTATGTAAATAATATTGTTTTAGAAGGAAACAAAGAAAATATATTTTATTAGACAGGCTAACAGTTAAGCACACTACAATTTCCCTTTGGTTTTTTTAAAGTACCTATCCTCTCACTAGGATTTACGCCTGTGTCGTAGGTGCGATTACAAACATAAAAATTCACATACCTACACAAATACCCTAACAGAAAACACATAATTGTGGATCACAAATAGATTTGTCCCGTGCGGGACTCCAACCCGCGACTATTAGACATAGTGGGCGCAAGCGCTTAAGTTATTAACCACTGCACTAAATTGTCAAAGCGTATAACAAAATTAATAAACATATGGAAATAAAAAAAGCATATAACAAAATTCAAATAAAACCGATATTACAAAAATAAAATGTACTTATAACTATTTAGCCGCACTAATGGGGTAACTCATGATGTCCCTCCACGCGGGATCTACTCGACTCGACTATTAGTCCCAACAGAAGGACCCGGCCAAATTTAAGGCCGGCGAAAGAAACCTTGGCCAGGGGGCATGACCCGATGCCGATTCCCCACACCTATGTCGGGTGTGTGCGAAGACCACGAGGAAATAATGGAGTAACTCAGCATAAAGCTGTGCTGCAGCGTGAACCACAACACAGGCAATTTCCAAATAATATGTGTAACTAACAGCAGTTGGGGCAGAAAGGTGTACGAGTCGTGTTCACCTACTGGTAGATGTGGGGTGGGTACGCCAACTACAAGATGTACGGATGACCAGGTAAAGGTAGCAGGTACAAGCTGGATGCGTGGATGTCAACTCGAGGTAAGAACTATCAAAATTTTTGCGAACTAACTTTAATCTACATCCTCGTAAGCTGTTTTTTATTTCCAAAGGAAACGTTACACATTTGTAGACATTAAATAAATAATTATTGACTCATTTTAGTGCCTCGTTGGTCTAGTGGCAAAGCACATCGCTTGGTGATCACGAGGACCTGGGTTCAAATCCTAGGATTTATGCCGGAAAATTAAAGTGAAAACTTCCCAGTATGAGTGCGGAGTCTGGAATTGTGCCCAATATATACAATAGGCACGCCTCCTATTACATGGGACCTAACATCGTCGGCGAAAAGTGGGTGTACTCAGTACATCTCTGCCACCACCGCTTAGGGAATATAGGCGTGGCCGTGTTTTTGACAAACTTTTATTTAACTTGCAATGTTGGTATGTCTGTCTTTCCGGATCAAATCTGGTGATCCATTTTTCAAATACTTGCGGGTATCTGATTGAGCTGACATTTGGCTACGTATGTAAGTCCAATGCAATAATATGGTACCATGAAGCTGCTCTGATGATGGAGTCAAAAGGTGGCCATAGGAATATGTGAACTATACTACGTAACCCCCTCGTGTTTAGACTTGTTAGATTGGTATTGAGAAGTACTATGCAACCAGAGAGTGTTCAGGGTCTAATGAAGCTAAAAGGTGGCCAATTGAACCAGACAAGTACTCAATATAACCCCACCGTGTTTGAGCTCGTTGGATTAGTCTTAACGAGTACTTTTGACCCGAATAGTGTCCAGGGTCTGATCATGAAGCTGGATGGAAGCCATAGGAATTTCTCAACTAAGCAAGATACTCAACTAAGCGAAATAACATAACGAATATACGTTATGTTATTTCGCTGTAAAAGCTTGTTTTTAAAAATACCTTTTGTTTTAATTAAAATTATTTTTTATTTATCCATACTAACCCCGTCTCGATGTTCTCTAACAAATTCCTTAGAAATTTCAACAAAGGAAGATGCCCTGAACACAACATTTTTCAATAATTAAGAGCTTTGGCCCTTTGATGGAAATAACAATAACTCGTTTTTATTAGATACCTTCCTTAGTTAACTCCCGTAATGAGAAGTATCTTCCCTAATCAAGAGAGATATTATTTTGTTTTTGCAAATTTTATTTTGAGCAGTCAGCGACAAAATTCAATTAACAGAAACAAATTCCATAAATCGTAGACAGCTTAAGGATCTGAAGCTCCGGCAACGTAATTCGGTGAATGAGCTATTTTTACAAATATTAGTGAACGTCTTAGTGACAAATATACTGAAAATGTTCGAATAACAAAATTCGGTGAACTTTTATAAAATAAAATACATTCTAGCCAGTGTTCACGCAATTTTGTTGAATTGACGCGTTCAGGTTATTTGGTTACACTTTTTACATATTTACGGGTATTATTATAATTAAAGAAGACCTAAATTATCTTCTTCTTCTTCTTCTTCTTCAGCCGAAAGACGTCCACTGCAGGACAAAGGCCTCCCCTAAAGACCGCCACAACGACCGGCTTTGTGCTGTACACATCCAAATTCTACCCGCGACCTTCATCAGGTCATCGGTCTTGTAAGGGGCCTACCCACTCCACGTCTTCCGGTACGTGGTCGCCATTCGAGAACCTTTCTGCCCCAACGGCCGTCAGATCTACGAGCGATGTGCCCCGCCCACTGCCACTTAAGTTTAGCAATTCTGAGTGCTATGTCAGATTAGTGCTAGTCAGTGCTAGATTATCTTAGCATGACCAAATAGACCGTATCTTATCTGAAGGGTAAGTCAAGGGTCTCCGTAACCGGCGAGGGTGTATGAGACGAACTATGAGAGTGGAGGAAGCCAGAAGGGGCTGTAAGGAAAGAACATGTTGGAACTCTGTACTCTCTGCCTACCCCGCAAGGGAACTGGCGTATTCATATATATAGATAGATAGCTATTATAATTATTGTTTCAGGTTTGTGATGTCAGTTTGCATTGTTTATAAATGAATTTTGTCGCTGGCTGTACTAATGCTGGACAAAAGTCTTGCTTATGGGGAAATCTTATTACTCTCTTTAATTTTTCGTTTAGGATATATCCCTATACTATGAGTATGGATAAATATATAACATGTTATAATGCAAGAACTTAGAAAACCCAATTAGATTATTGGTTTGCTAGTTCAATTCGTAAAATAAACTTCCAGCTTTAAAGCTATTAACTACCATATTTTTGTGAACTTTGATATTCAATTAAACCAAACGACATATGTATCTTTGGATGCATAATAAGGAATATATACATATCTACAGTTGTTTACTTACGCATAAATCTCACAGGGGTAGGCATAGACTATTAAGGAATATTAGTAGGAATTTAATTGAAATCGCTGGAATGAGTAACGGAAGTATTGCTAACTTAAAACAAATTGCATATATTTACAATTAACATACATTTAAAATTAAACAAACAATAATTACCGATCTTGAAGTACTTTCAAATCTTGTATTAAATTCTTTCCACCTTGTATAGACTTCCAAATCTCTTTGACCTTCAAAATTTCAATTCCCTTCATTTAAATATTGGTCAGTTCCCACCCCTAACAAGTTAAATCAAAAATACGAAACACAAACGACTTCCTTCGACGAAAAAAGAAGTTATAAAACAACCATAAAGTAATCTAAAGCTCTTAATATTTTATTCTGATTCACTGAATCTAAGAAAAAAGTTTCAGATAGCAGCGGCGTTCAGGGTCAAATGAAAAAAGTATGAACTAATCTGATAAATGTTCTTAAGTCCTGTAAAATTATCGCGGCAAATGTAAATCATTAAGAACTAAGTATGTAAGTGGATAGTTCTCGAAGAAAACTAGCTGGTCTGGCTTCCGGAACCAATCTTGTCCGTGTCTTGTTTGTATACATATACTTAACTACTATGAATCTAAGTAGAAGGTGACTATTTAGTCACGTTCTTGTAGTCAACGTCACCGATCCAGTGTAGTAAGTGGACTAGGTACATTCAGACCATTAACATTGACTATGTTGTTCACTAATTTCGATTTATGGACCACAAAACGCTTCGTCCCGGGACACAATGGCGTACATAATTCTATTTACCAGCAAATTTGCTCCGCAAATAGATTCCCAATGAGCTCCCAAAGCAGGCTTTAACAGCTATTTGTATAGAATTTATTTGCCGAATCAATTCCCTCTCTCTATACGTACGCGGGACTATTTGGAGCTGGGCAGGATATATAACACTATATAGGTAGCTGGCAACTAACGCTGGCAAGTCTAGTGTGGGTGTGTGGTACTGGTACTGTACATGGTCTTATTATTCGTCGTGGTATTATATTTTAGCACTAGATCCGTGTCATGGATTACGACCTAATCTCTCTTACGTTTGTTTTTATGAAGTGGGATAATATACCCTGATTTAAAATAGCGAAATTGATATTTCAATGACACTGGAGAAAAGAAAGTTCCAACAGCAGGTGGCCACAAGCCTACCTTCATCAATCCACATTAGATTAGCACTCGTATACTGGAGTAATGACCTATTCCATCTCACTTACACTTGTAAGAGAAAAAAATGCCTAGTACTGGAATAGTGTAGGCTGACATTTAATAGCAAAATTAATATGACGGTTACATTGGACTTAAAACTTACTACGTTTCATCAACAGATGGCTATAAATCTACATTCACCACTACTTCACCATTCACTGTGGGTCTACATAGTGCAATATGATTTTCTCACCTCGATTTGTTAGCAAGTTCTTGTTCACCAGTCGTACAGATTAGAGTGATATTTAATAGCAAAATACATAACAGTCACATAAGACAAAAGTTAGTAATTTTTAACAAAAATAGCCACATATCAGCCTCCACTAAACTACACTTGGTCCGTGAACTGGAAGAACTACTTTCTTTCTCTGACTTCTATTCGTAAGAACTTTATTACAGCTTAGAATATCCAGAAGCCGCGCTCGTCGAGTCGTATTTGCACGTCGTGCAGTGAAGCCAAAAATTCAACAAACGCCCCGCACTCACCGTACTTCCCACCCGCGTAATATTGGCATCCTGGAAAGATTACCACTTGTTGGGGTAAATATTGATGACATTAGAGTAGATTATAATAATATAATTGTTACGGTAACATGCGTTTTAATTAATATTAAACTCAAAAAATAGATATACCTGAAATATTAAGGTTTGTAGTAATTTAATGTAGGGAAAATATATTTTCATCATTTTAACTAAATATTAAAACCGTGATACTAACTACTACAGTTAACTACATTAGTACCATTTAACTGTAGAATAAAGTCCTCAGCAAATAAAAGTAGGGAACAATAAAATCGTTTTCCTAGCAATGTTAACAAAATGGACGCATCTCTAACTATGATAATTACAGATAGAAGAATTAATTCGATATTTAAATACTTCGGCACCTGAATACGCTAGTTACGTATGAAATGTGATCCTATCATGTTTATTCTTGAATTTAACAGGCGGGAACGGCACAAGACGACATAATTCAATTTAATTGCGCAAATCACGTTATTTCACTCGACGGTCACACAGTGATTACTTGCGTGAAAGTGAGGCTACATGCTTTGCAGGTAGTAAATGATGCTTCTACTCGGTGTGCGCCCGCGGCTACTAAATTATATTATTCTATGGTTCACAGTATTGGCTGATATTTAACAGCAAAATTTATATTTCACTTACAAGGGACGTAGAACTTAGTAAGTAATTAATATAAGGCTAACTTAGTAACTAATATAACACTATATTCTTAGTGCGAGAGTCACGAAGTTGGTCTGTTACTACCCGCTCGTGTTATTATGTCGTCGCTCACTTTGTTTGTCGCTTTACAAAACAACTACTACATAATGAAGTGAAGCTTGGTAGTGAAACGTTAATTCATTTACGAGGATAATTTCTAAGTTGTATACAAAGTTATATTTAAACTGTGCTGGAACAAAATGTTGCACAAAAAAAATAAAAGTAATCTGTATTCTCCTAGTGAGGGTGGCTTTAGGTGTACTATATACATGCACATATTACCAACATTGTCCTAAATAACCTGTTTGAACTCCGTACTCTCTGCCTCCAAGGGATCTGGCGTCATGATATAGACAGATAGATGTCCTAATATTATAGGGGGCAAGCCAAATACTATTTATTCTACTGGGCAGAATTACAGACGCCGGACTTATATTGAGATTTTTTTGAAAAGAAAACTGTATTCAACCTAGAATCAAAATCTCCTACTAGGTAACTAACTTCTAGACTAATAAACTGACTTTCTTAGGTAGGGATAGAATAAACATGTGTTCTAGTGACAAAAAGAAATATAACATTATTATATTGTGGTGGTACCTCGTTGGTGTTGACGAATAATGCACGTAGCGATCACATCTTGGGTGTATCTATCTTAAGTCGGATGAAATGAAAATGAAAATATTTATTGTACATACAAATAATGTTCAAACTTAATAGTGAGATCACAAAAAATAATATTATTTGTACATTGTAGGAATTACAAGTGAGACTCTATTCATGGTCCCCACACTAGGCAAGCCTGTATCGTGGGGTCCCATACACTGATTAAACTAGCACACGCTAACTCCAGTACTACACACACACAAGGCATAGAGTAATTTAAATAATAAAGAACATAAAAAAAAAAACATTGTATCTTACATATTAAAAATAAAACAAAAATCGTACCTTTGCGAAATAAAGTAAAAATTAACATAACTAAACTACTACTGTAACATTATCGTTTTGGTTTAGTTTAAAGTAAGTATAATTAGTGCCTAAGATAATATTAAATATGTGTACAATATAAAAACATTTTAAAGTATCCTGTATTGTAATATATGTATATATTTAATACTATATACTAATAATACTATATATAATTTTTTATTTATAATACATATATAAAATATATTGTTTAAAGTTATCATATAGATATCAGAGTTATATAGCATTATGTATAATTTTTTCGGTATCCTCATATGATTGTTCCGCAATCCAGTTTAGGATTTTTTGTTTTGCTTGAGCTATTGAGCAACGTCGGAGATCAATAAATTTAACCACATGGATAAAGTGTGATTTTTGGGCAAAAAAATCTAGCACCTTCCCGGAGTCTGGCATAGTGCCCAGTAAAATAGCAAAAGGCTTACCCTCTCCCCCCTACCACACGGGACAGTATTTAAGTGTATCCATTGGAGCGTCTTCGTGCTTCGGAAGGCACGCCGGTTGATCGCAGTTCCCACGAAATGTGGTAGTCGTTAGGCCGAGTTAGAAGCCTTATAGGCGGCTTGATAAGATCCAACAGCAGGTGACTGCAAAGCTGCTTCCAATCCGCCCTGGGTCCGCGCGGTGGAGTACAACATAACTGAACGGTGAAAGAGTTCACCTAGATTTGTATTAGATGAACTTTGCCCAGCAGAGAGACGGTATAGGCTGATATAATTATGCAGTATACCCTTTACCCCTGCCTGGAAAACAAGCGTAAGTGTTTTTGTAACACAGTTGCAGAGAATATAGCAACTTACCTCACAAACTAGTTTGAAACAAGTGCGATATAATGAAACACGCTAGTTTCCACCGCCATTGATCCTTAGCGCTAGTGGAACAACCAGCTACTGGAACATTTATGTTTGCTAACTTTCCTTTTTACTCCCGCGGTAGTTAGCAGAGAAATCAACATGAACATGAGCAGGGTAAAAATGTAACTTATTTTTAGGATTCCGAGAATCTTTACCTTCGTTGTCCGCCTGTCCGACGGTTATCACCCTTTTTCGCAGGAACGGCTAGAGATGTTAGGTTGAAATTAATATCATATACGAAGGTCTACGGTCCCCTACTGGTGTACAAAATTAAGGTTCTAAGTAAACCCAAACAAAAAACATGGCCACATAAAGGCACTCATCAGAAATTATATGGCACTTCCCGTTCACCTAGAACCATGGAATTTGGCAAAAAACTTCATTATATACTTTTCTTAAAAAAAATACACACCTAAGACATTGGCAGAATTCTGCCAAAGTCTTAGGCCCCGGTCACGAAGCCAGCGGGAGCAGGGCGGCGGCGGCGGCGCCGCTCCCCGCGCCGCAACACTGTACCCGGTATCGAAGCCAGCGGGCAGACCGCCTGGCGCTAGAGCGGCGTAGTGTTGTGTTACGAGAAATTAATATCTTTGTTCGCGAACGAAATGTCTAAACAGCGACGACAACATCTTTTTGATACTAATATCTTCTTAAAGTTTGATTTATTGTGGGCAAAAGAAGATGTAAATCCCTACAACCGGACGAGGAAGCAAATCTATCAAATCAATTCTTTTTTTTTTTAAACGTAGCCCCACACTTGGATTTATTCCTGTGACGTGGGTGTTTACATACATGAAAGTTCACACCCGGACCAAAACAAATAATTGTGGATCACAAAAAGATTTATCCCGTGCGGGAATCGAACCCGCGACTATTAGACACAGTGGGCCGAGCGGCTTAAGCTCTTAACTACTGCGCTAAATTTTATCAAAAATTATTGCATTAATTTGCTCTTACACGTCGGCGGGCATTTTGAAACCTCGTTCGGTAAGAAGCAAAAAAAGAATACTACAACACAACACTACGTCAATGCAGACGTGCGGGCACCGCTAGATTGGTACACACCGCTCGTACGCCGCTCACCGCCCGCTCACCGCCCGCTCCCCGCGCCGCTGCCTTCGAGGCCAGTTCCATATAAATGTATGCATTGAAACGCGCCGCTCCCCGCGCCGCCGCCGCCGCCCCGCTCCCGCTGACTTGGTGTCCGAGGCCTTAGATGCGATAAACATGACATTTTATCTATCTATATAAGATATATTATCACGATAGATCCCTTGAGGTTATGTAGAGAGTACAGTTATCCAATACTCAGACCAAATCATACATACATTTGTGGCTCTGATATTTATCCCTTACAAGGATCAACCTCGCGACTACTGGACTCATTGAGCACGCACTCAAAACTGAATCAAGTCATCGTTAATATTCATAATCACTCTTATTAGTTTCATTTTATCTTTACTAATCAAAACCACACGCATAAGCTATAAGTAAAATATGCTATTAGACCATACCAACTTTACAAATGTCCAATAAAAATCTCAGGAAGTGTGAGACCAAGGATAATCTTCAGACTCGGCTCCGACGTGCAAAAAGAAAAACACAAACTTACAGAAAAAGTTTTTATTTAAAAGTGGATCCATTCAGAATGGCGCATAGATTTCCATAGACAAAGTCTGCGCCCGCGATAACTTGTTCCACGCTTTAATTTTTAATTTTGTTTTGACGTTTTGAGACTGCACTTCATTTACTAAGAACTGAAAAGTTGATGGAAGAGAAAACAAAAGAGAAAGAAAATAAAATATATTTATTCATTTTCGTCTTAGAAATCTGCAAAAAGCCCGTGTATTTTTTAATAGTTGAATTTTGGCGTTGTCATCATCTTAAACCCGGGGGAAATAGGGGTGTAAAGGGTGTAGTAAGATTTGGTTATGAGCAAGTTGTCTCAAAAGTAAAATGCCTAAGAAGACAATAAACATTTTTGTCTTTTAGGTATATATAAAAGACTGATCGAATCATGTTAACCAATCACGTTTTTGATTTATTGTGGGCCAACAATAAATTGTAGCCATAGACAATGTTCAAACAAAATGTAGACGATAAAATTTACGTTCTGTCTATCTATCTATCTATCTATAACCTCACACCAGATCCCTTGCGGGGTAGGCAGAGAGTACAGAGTTCCAACAGGTTCTTTCCTTACATACCTCTCTGGCTTCCTCGACTCTCATAGTTCGTCTCATACACGCTCGCCGGTTACGGAGACTCTTGACTTTTCCATCAGATAAGACGCGGTTTATTTGGTCGTGGTAAGATAGTCTAGGTCTTCCCCGGTACCTGCATCCTTCCACTTTCACATTGTATATCTGTTTTGTCATTCTTTCCTCTGGCATTCTTTCTATATGCCCGAACCAACGGAGCATGCCCTTTCTCATCTTTACACCGATACTATCTTTCATACCTACTCGCTGTCTTACTATGCTGTTGCTAATGCGGTCGGTCAGCTTCACTCCGCACATCTTCCGCAGAACTCGCATTTCTACCGCATTTATCCTACTTTCATTCTCCTTCTTACATACCCAGCTCTCGCTACCATATAACAGCGTTGGGACAAGCACTCCCTTATGTATGGCCAGCTGCGCCTTATGGCTTAAGTGCCGGCTCCCGAGTAGCTTTCCTATCGCACCATTCACTCTGGTCCCTGCACTCACTCTTCTCTCTATGTCAGCGGTGTATTTCCCATCCTTACTGAAGGCGCATCCAAGATATACAAACTCATTCACTTGCTCCAGCACATCGTTACCAACCACAATCCTTACATTCGTTCTGGTTTTTTCCCTTTCAAAAACCATAATCTTGGTTTTCTTCACATTCAAGTGTAAGCCATTGATCATGCAGTCGTCTTTCATAACTGTGACTAGTGTTTGCAGATCAGTGGCTGTTGGCGCTATTAAAACCGCGTCATCTGCATAAAGTAGATGGTTTACCACTAAGTCACCCATTTGTACACCTTCATTCATCGCTTTCAGTCTTTGAAGACTTTTGTCCAGATATATTATAAACAGTCTAGCGGACAACACGCAACCCTGCTTGACGCCGATTTTAACGTCAAACCAGGGTGACCTGTTACCACCCACCCGTACGCATACCTTGCAGTCCACATAAGTGGACTGGACGGCTCGCAAAAGAGTGCCATCTATACCATACTCTGGCAAAATGTCCCAAAGTCTCTTTCGCACAACTCTGTCAAATGCCTTCTCCAGATCTACAAAACCGCAGAAAACTTTCCGGCCCACTGCCAGATGCTTCTCTACGATGTTGCGGAGTGAGAAGACTTGATCCGAACATCCTCTTCCAGACCTGAAACCGCCTTGTGCCTCGCACAACATTCCATCGGACTTACGTTCTGTTGATGTATAATAGTTGGTAGTCTGTGTTTGTGATTGGATAACGTAAACATCCGTCAGATGTGGCGTCTCATGTGTCGCGCGTGTAAATAAACAAATTCGTCATTCCAATTGATGAATAAATCTTATTAGAATTCTTAAAGGAACTTGCTAGTAATAGTTTTGTGTATAAAATGTTATAAGCCCGTGAAAAGTGTGAGTGATAAAAAGTGTTTGTTTGAGATTCACAACGGAAAGAGTAACCTTATCTTCAGTAAGTCACCTTTGTCTCAAGTTAGGTCTTATTACGTAAAATAAACGTTCATTTGTGTCTATTTATGGCTATAGTAGTAAAATAGGATGTATTCTTTCTATTTTGGTTAAAAAATAATTCGGAAACCTTTATATTATTGTAAAAACTTTTGCCTAGATTTCAGCCTATCGGACAAGAAATCCAGCCAAATTTTTTGGTAGCTTACGAGGTATTTTTAGATATTTATTAGTTTAGATGACCTAAAATTAGATATGCATGCTTATTTATTAGTTATTTATGATAAGAAAGTGCAATTAACCATTTATCTAAGTGTTATGAAAATTTTCCAAAAAATATTTGTTTACGTGAAGATAGGGTAATTTTTTGAGATTTTCCGGGTGTTTATGTTTAAGCTAATAATGTTAATAGTGTTAGGGTACAAACCTAATAAAATTGTGCGTCAATAAAACACGTCAATATCATAAAGTTGTTCATTTTTTATTTCAAGTGAAAATTCGCTATAGTTTATTAATTATCATTTATTTTGCAAACGGTTTTTGGGGGAAGCCTTTGTCCGGCAGTAGATGTCATTCGGCTGATGTTGATGATTAAAACATCTTTAAAGCAAACCTCCCGGTCTGCCTTGAAAGTGGCCGCACTATTCTAATCACTAATACATTCATCACCATCATCATCATCATCAGCCTGTCCGCTGCTGGACGTAGACCTCTCATGGCAAGCAACTGAGCTCGATTTTCAACTCTCCTCCTCCAATCCCTGCCCGCTGCCTTACGAAGATCGTCGCCCCGCCTAGCTACAGGGTGCCCTATACTATGTTTACCGACACACAGTGTCAACTCAAGAACCAGTCTGCCCCAACGGCCATCGGTGCTGCACCATATGTGACTTACCCACTGCCACTTTAGCTTGCTAATTCGCTGAGCTATGTCAGTAACTTTGGTTCTCTGACGAATAACTTCATTCCGGATTCGATCCCTAAGAGAAACTCCGAGCATAGCTCTCCCCATAGCTCGCTGAGCTGAGTGGCCATGTTTCGGCTCCGTATGGCATTACAAGACGCACTGATTAAAAATTTTCGTTTCTAGGTATTGGGTATGGACGATGAGAAGATTTGATAATAACTAAGACTAATATATTATAGCAATAAAAAGCTAATAACAACTTGTAGAGGGTTGTCTTACTACCTCATCTATATCTGTATATTTATCGATTAGCCCAGCGGAGGTAATTTTATAATCTATAATTAAACTGAAGTATGAGGCGCCGCCGGCCGGCATTAATTGCTCTAATTATATTCCGAACAGACAGTCTTCTAATTGAAAGTTTGGCAAGTTCCGATGAAGGCGAAAATAAGAGAGAGGCTGCCTTCTGGGATGTTAATTTGGAATCAATAAACCTGTCGTTTTTAATGCATGATTTTTGTTTCAGGGGTTGTTTGTTCTGAGAAATTTGGTGCTTAATCGTTAATTGAGAAATATAGGAAAGTAGGTATGCTGGGGAATTTTAGACATAAAAGGGGGTTTCCAGAGTTTGATGCCTTTAGAAAACACTATGCAGCGCTGAAGTTACATGGATTAGGAAATGGGT
This sequence comes from Phalera bucephala, assembly GCA_905147815.2. NCBI lineage: Eukaryota > Metazoa > Arthropoda > Insecta > Lepidoptera > Notodontidae > Phalera > Phalera bucephala. The sequence continues at coordinate 31,145,256 of LR990609.1, forward strand.
TTATTCGTTCAAGCGTTGACTTGAGCTGCGGTTATGATAGATGGGCTTAAAGAGGTGCGACATAAAGGGAATGTACCAAGTCTTCAGTTATTTATTGACTTTAGTTTTATTCATCATTAATCGATGTGATCTTAACATTATAGGTATTTACTGATTAGCCTTACGCTGTGATGGAATATTTACCTTAATATTATAAATAAGTTCAAGTACAATAAAAAAAACGTAAAAAAACGGAAAACCGAATTCACAAAACAAATAAAATTTGTTACCCACCCACTCCAAATATATATTTTTTGCTTTTTGAAGTCGGTTTACCTTTTTTTAAGTTTTTTTTTATTTTACCATTTTAAGTGATGAATTAATTAATTATTAATATTTATATACCTATATTATATTATTCTACTTATTTATACAGTAAAGTACCTCCATGATTGATATAATACTCATAATAACTGAATTTACACATTCGAGCGGTTTGCCGTCAAGGAGTCCCGTGTTATCTTCAAAGTCCAAGGTCAAATACCATTAAAATTAAAATGGGAGTACTTCGGAGCTATACTGAACGCAATGCAAAAAGAATCATAAAAATCATTTGGAAGCGAAGAAGTTATACATTATATTATAAACACAGACAAATTATGAACCTCCCCCTTTTTTGAAGTTCCTCCTTTTTTAATATTTTACTAAGTTCTATAGTAGGGTACCTATAGGATTGACGTAATACCCATAATATTTCAATCTACGCATTCGAATTGATTTTGGTTAAAGAGTTCCCTAGTGTATCTTCAAAGTCCAAGGTCCAATGCACCAAACAATGAAATTAAAATGGGACTACCTTAGAGCTATGCTGAACCCAATACAAAAATCATCAAAATTAATCCACAATTTACGGGAATCTGGGTGAACAATGAAACAAAAAAAAAGCATTCATATAGACGAAAATAAAACCTCCTCCTTTTTGAAATCGGTTAAAACTTACAAATTTGTTAAAATAAAGTATTACAGAATAGCTACACAAATAAAAGTAACAACCATTCATAAAATCATTTTTACGATAACTTCCAATAGATTTGAACGGAGAAAAGTTTTCACAAGATTCTTTTAAGCCCTAAAAGTTAGTAATTCTTCAATTTTATCTTGTTTGCTTATTATAGTAAAATAATATTTCGAAGTTTCGGTACATAACATATACAAAATAAATCATTTTTTTTGGATTTTATCTCTGGTTTATTTTTGTGTTTTAAGCTTCCGACGTTCCGAGTGCTTTGCAGCATCCATGGTGACGGGTGGGACTAAGGTGTTAGACTTACAAAAGGCTTAGTTAATCCGGGGTAACCTCCAACTCCTTAATTATTTTTATTTTTAATCAAATCTATGTAGAATGTAATATTCGCATAAATCTCTCAGTAAAGAAACACATACAAGTAGTATATTCAAGCCAAAATCGTCGATGAAGACACAATCTGTCAATTTGCCTGCAATCGACCTGCATTGATAACTTTCAGGCATTGGCAGTTACCATGAATTCAAGAACCCCAAAAATTGAAGGTGTGAATATTTAAGGGTATGGAGGATATCGACTAACTGATTGGTCAATATGCAATGGGAGGAGTGTCATTGGGAACTACAGTATCATCATCATCTCAGCCTATACTCGTGCACTGCAGAAACAAAAAGAAAACTAGGATATGGGGACTATGGTATATTTTTGCTATATAGTATTTCTGTCACGTCTAGGGGCTGGGTGCTAGCGGAGGCTGCAATACTCGCTGATTGCGCTTGCGACAAATTGCTATCTCTACTTGGCTATTGTGGGCTATAAAAGCAGCGGAATTACCGCTATAGCCAGCTGCATGATCACGATAGGATAACGAGTATGTTAATTGACTCAACTATAAATGCAGTCATTTCAAATGTTTATGATCGTCAGTCGTTATCGAGAGTTGGAGCTGGAAGAACTACTGTGCGCACAAGTAAAGGTTGTGAAATATCAATAAAAAGTGTTACCCGTCTCAGTCGTGACGTTTCTTCGAACTGCTAACTTCTAAACTATTTTAGTTTATACGCAGAATGTTAGCCACACTAGCCAATAAAATTGGATGAGAGTAGCCGAGAATCGTTCTCAGTAGCGTGCAATTGGAGAAATCTATGTCTAGCTGTGGCTAGCGGTAGGATAAGGATAGTTTATAGGAATCTCAACTTTCGGTGAACTATAAGTTCTAGCTAAAATTCCGACTTGCTACATACACTTTTAAAATCGCCATTTTAGAGGCCCCAAAATTGGTCGTGATTTGAGAACGATTTATGTTCACAGCCGTTAGCGAGTCGCATTATAAAGCAACAGAAACGTGCGAACATGGCTATGTGTTGGCTGGACAGGGACGCATGGAAATTGATGGAATTGGTGCGCGACAATGTATGTAAAATTATTTTATTACCGAAAAGTCTCTGCTTGCGGTGGCTGCGGGGGCGGGTCACCTTTAGCTCTACAAAATGGTTGAAGAGTGATGGCTGCTCTAGTAGTCAGACTTGGTATGGAATGTTGATTGCTGAGAATGGTCTAGACAAAGCCTTCAGAAATTTACTCTTTAAATATGTTCTAGAGTAAACTTATTTTGTGTAACCTAAACATTATAGGATCTGATAAACAAAAAAAAATAGAGACAGTAAATGAAATAAAAAATGACAAACCCACTGAGTTTTTCGTTGAATTAACGATATCAGTCAAAGGAAATATAAAAACAAAATCAAAGAGATTCCACTGATAACCAGTTTTCTATAGATCACAACAGGTTTACTTTTGGTCAAATTAGAAACAAAACGCCTTGGCGGCACATAGGCTTACTATTTATACTTTGACACTGCCTATATTCCCCAAGCGGGGGTGGCCGAGGTATACTGAGTACACCCACGTTTCGCCGACGATATTAGGTCCCATGTCATAGGAGGGGACAATTCCAGACTCCGGACTCCTACTGGGAATTTTTCGTTAGAAAAACTACATTTGTCCGACCTAGGATTTGAACCCAGGACCTTGTGATCACGAGGCAGTCAGACCAACGAGGCAGTCACAGCATTTACACTTAGGCTTTTTTTACACGCCTTGGCGACTATTACTTCGAAAACAAAGGACTTGAGAGTTAACTCCATTAATAATAATCGACCACCTCCGACCTTCGCAGTTTTTTCATCGAACTCTAAAATTAACAAACTGGTAAATTATGAACACGATATTTAAGTACTTGTGCCTTAATTAAACTTCAGGTTGCTGACAGGGAATTAATATCCACAGATATTACGAGTTTCAAGCGCAATTTGTTACGGGGTAGGTACCTTCTGGGATCACTTTAGGGATATTGGGTACAATCCAAAATCAGTACTTGTTGAATAATTAGTTGCATGCAATATTGTTGCATTGTCATCACCGAAGGGATAGATGGAGATGCACTTGGTACACTTATATTTCGCTTTTGGTTCTACTATAAGGGGCGATATTCACGTTTGTATCCGTAGGGATATTAGTTAATAATTCTTGCACACCACCATACAAGGACGTAACTTAAAATTAGACCGATTACACATCCTGCTGGTTACGGAGAATTGATAGAGATATTATTATCATCAATCAGCTGGATTCTCACTGCTGGATATAGGCCTCTCTTCTATCACGGCATTTTTTTAAATAATTGGATGTTGAAAATTTCGGATAAGGTTAACGAAATATTGTTTGGGAACATTTTTATAATATTCTTGAAGGAAAGTGTTTAATAATGGTTATTAAAGTTAAAACCGCACTATTATATCTACATGCCCCGAGTGAAGGTGAGTGAGGTGTACTATGTACGTCCATATTTAATTGAAGTTGGTAGGTTTCAGTATTAAAGAATTAATAACTGCGGACTACTATTGAAAACTTTTGGTAGAATTTTTTTCATATCAAAAATTCAAAATACGATTTTATATAATACTAAATTAATTAAAGTGAGCAAGAGAAAGAAAATATTAAAACCTTGGATTACACCAGCAATTTTAAAATGCTTAAGTAACAGGGATAATCTCTACAAAAAAATGAAAAAAGAACCACTTAATGAAATACTAAAGACAATTTTTGAGAGATATTGAAATTACTGCACAGCTATCTTAAGAAAACTCAAAGACGATCACTATCAATCACAGCTCCAAAATAGTAGTAAAAACAATAAAAAACTATGGAAAACAATTAAAGATATATCATTCACAGCCAAACCAAAAAATACAGCTTTTGAATTGAAAGGTTCTAAAAATCCGACAGAAGTAGTTAATGAAATAAACAGTTACTTTTCAAACACTGGACGGTCTTTAGCAAATAACATAGTAAATGAACCGAACAACACGCTTTCCAAGACTGAACCACCCACCCGCACTCTGTCATTCTTTTATCTACTGACTACACCGAAGAGTGAAGAAATCTTTTATAAGAAAAGACCTAAAAAGTGATTATTCTGTTGGAATAGATATGATATCTGCTGACATGTTGAAAACTCAGATTGATATTCTTACTTCACCAATAACATTTATCTGTAACTTGGCTATTTCATCTGGAATATTCCCAATATATCTTCAAAAGAGGAGAGGCTGTGTCGATAACTATAGACCAATTTCAATACTACCTATGTTATCAAAAATTTTGGAACGAATAATTAACAAAAGACTGAATAATTACCTAGAGAATAATAACCTTTTGGTTAACGCAAAATATGGTTTGCGAACTAAAAAATCGATGGATGTAGCTAAAGTTTTTGACACAGTCTCGGTCCCTATTTTATTAAAAATACTAGAATCTCTAGGAATCAGGGGACTTCAATTAAAACTTTTTGAAGATTATTTAAAAAATCGTATGCAATCTGTTAAAATTGACGACTATATCAGTGAAGATGTCTCTATCAGTCTTGGAGTGCCACAAGGAAGTTTTCTGGGCCCAACCCTATTTTTGACCTTACATATAAACGATGCTTGTCCTAACGCTGTTATATGGCAGCGAGAGCTGGGTATGTAAGAAGGAGAATGAAAGTAGGATAAATGCGGTGGAAATGCGAGCTCTGCGGAAGATGTGCGGAGTGAAGCTGACCGACCGTATTCGCAACGGCGTAGTAAGAAAGCAAATAGGTATGAAAGAGAATATCGGTGTAAAGATGAGAAAGGGTATGCTCCGTTGGTTCGGGCATATAGAAAGAATGTCCGAAGAAAGAATGACAAAACTGATATACAACGCGAAAGTGGAAGGATGTAGGTAACGGGGAAGACCTAAACTATCTTACCATGACCAAATAGACCGGGTCTTATCTGAAGGACAAGTCAGGAGTCTCCGTAACCGGCGAGCGTGTATGAGACGAATTATGAGAGTAGAGGAAGCCAGAGAGGTATGTAAGGAAAGAGCCTGTTGGAACTCTGTAACCTCTGCCTACCCCGTAAGGGATCTGGCGTAATGATATAGATAGATATAGATAGATAGATATAAATGATTTCTGTCATATAGACCTTGAAAACGCTAAAATAATAACCTATGCCGACGCACAGCCTTACTGTTTAGTGGTTGTTCTTGGACAGAAGCTTTTGAGAATGCTAAAAAGGGTTTAAAAGGGTTGTAGAGTGGCTCAATAATAAATAATATGTTGACGCTAAATGTTATTTAAACCAAATTTGTAGCATTCTGTTTGCAAAACACGGACGTTGTGGACACCTCGCTTAATATAAAATCTCACTGCTGTGGAAACTCTAGTGACATAAATTGTTCATGTCCCCATCTTGAAAATGTAGAATCCTTAAAATACCTGGGTGTAATTATAGACAAAAGGCTGAACAAGAAGACATCGACTTCCTTTCAGCAAGGTTGCGCAAACTCATAGTTATCTTTAAATCATTGCGACAAGTAGCCACTACAAAGATGATGAAGTCCATTTACTTCGCGCTATATCAAACGCTTCTCACCTATTGCATTACTGCCTAGGGAGGGAGCACAAAAACACATTTTCTGAAATTTGTAAGAGCTCAGAGAGCTATTTTAAAGGTAGGCCATAAGCTACCTTTTCTCCATTTCACTACTGACCTCTATAAGCGATGGGAGGTCCTGACTGTTCGTCATCTGTTTGTTTCACATACGGTCCTCTTACAACACTCCACGCTAAATTATGACCCGACTCGACTATCTTTGTCAACACACGACGTAAGGATAAGGTGTGTACAATCCCAAACTTAAAAACTAGTTCCTCTCATCGTTTCTTTTGTTACCAGGGCTGCAAACTTTATAATAAAATAAATCGGGTGCTCTCTATATACGCATCTTCAAATAATACTTGCAAGTTAATGGTAACAAGATGGTTGTTTCGTCTAGACTATGCATTTACCGAAAGTCCCTTGCATAATACACATTAGTGACCAACGAATTGCAAAATATGCACATACACACATACGTACGCACGTATACACACACACACACACACAAACACGCACACACACACACGAACACACACACATGATTGTTGACAGGCTATATAACTGTATTATGTTGTTATTGTGTACTAATTTGTGTCCATGGGGTGGGGTCCTGGTGATCTGTAATACAGGCCTTGGCCTAACTCAGACACCAGCTCCTCACATTCATTAATTATGATATTATAAAAAATCTTACCTTACTTATTTAATTATCCTGTACTTACACAATGTGAGGAGAAATAAACGCTTTATTATTATTTATATGTATCTCGCTGAGATTCACGGGCTTCACCCGGACCTTTGAAAGGCTTGCATGGGGACATGGGTCCAACACGTAGAGGCCCTTTGCGAGAAGTTAATGTTATGTAAGCCACCTGCTGAGATCACTTGCTGAAAATGAAGAAACATAACCAGAGAACTGACCCCGGCAGGCGCAAGGACTATTGTAAATTATGGAAAGAAAACTAGAGCTATGTAAATGAGGTTTGATGGACAAAAACTGGACTATTTCAAAGGGGACGGACACCGGCCATGATTAGTGATACCTAATTACCCGTGGCCGGCGGTGACTCGCCGCTTACTAGATGGGCCCTCAAACGGTCGTCCTAGGACAACTGAGGGCAACACCGGTGTGAGCGGCTCAGGGGTGTAGAGAGGTGTGCTGCGCTTTCTTCGAAGTTACTCGCGGCGTTATGCCCTTTAACACTTCCACCCCTGGAGTACATCGACGTAGGAACGCATTATCTTCCTACGTCGATATAGGTCTCACGGCTCCTCCCTGGACGGCCAATTAAGGCTAGCCAGAGCCGAGAGTCCTGCGGGCACCCTTCAGTTTCCCCTCGACCGACGAAGACTCGCCGAGTTGGGGGCTCTGACCAACTCTCTGAAGCACTCGGGTCCGTGGTGTCGTTATTCACCAGCAGTTCGCCACAAGCTGCCCTGCGGGCTTATTATTATTATTATGCATCTCGCTGATATTCACGGGCTTTACCTTTTGAAAGGCTTGCTTAGGGACATGGGTCCAACAGGTAGAGGCCCTTTGCGAGAAGTTAATGTTATGTAAGTCACCTGCTGAGATCACTTGCTGAAAATGAAGAAACATAACCAGCGAACTGACCCCGGCAGGTGCTAGGACTATTGTAAACTATGGAAAGAAAACAAGGGCTATATAAATGAGGTTTGATGGACAAAAACTGGACTATTTCTAAGGGGACGGACACCGGCCATAATTAGTGATACCTAATTATTATTGTTAATTATTCAACAACATGATAATAAGATATGAAAAGGAGCGGACGTGATCGTTACCTACGTGTCTTATTAAAATTGTTTTAAATAATTGCAATGCAGAGGAATTGTCGAGCATGTGGTATCAAGGTGCTAGATGGATTGTACATGAAATGTTGCAAAGAAAAGTGCGATAAAGTGTACGATCTAAAGTGTCTTGGATTGACAAACGATGAGGTCAGTGCTTTTTCCGAAAAATATACACAGGAATGGGTGTGTCCGGAGTGCGTGTGTTCAAAACCCAAACCTAAACATAATGACCCGGACACACCAGTCCGTAGCATTCCCGGACTAAAGATCTGCCCGACCAGCACCAGCACCAATGTAAACACACAACGCGGCAGTCGTTGTAAAGTATCGGATGAGTCAATAACGGATTATGAATACATTTCGTTATCTGAATTTAGAGAGTTTAAATTAGAAATGTTTAAGCATCTAGAAGTACAAACAAATATGATAAAACAACTTCAAGAGATTTGTTTTTCGTCAAAATACCAACTGGCGGAATTAAAGACAAATATGAAGGTACTTCAAGAAAAATTAGACCAAAAGAATTTGTCATTAAATCAGAACCAAGCTGCTAAGGATATCCTTAGCGCATCAGAAATTACAGACCCAATAGTGGAGATGACTGACAAAGTGGAAGTTCCAACTACATTCGCTGAGGTGGCTCAGAAAAATAGTTTTGATAAAGTAAACAAGCAAAATATTACTACCCGCTTTAGTAAAACGTGTGAGGCCACGAAAACAACGTTAGTGCATAAAGTCGTCGAAGCCCAGCAGCCTGTAGAACAGTTGAATATGAAATCTATGAACGAAATTAATAGTAACGAAGAGGAAAATGATTGGATCAAGGTTCAAAGGAAAAAGCGAAACTCTCAGTCTAAAATTGTTCATAGAGGAAATAATATTGATTTGGCTGAAATACAAGCTATGGAAAGAAAGAAGCATCTTCACGTGTGGCGATTGACTACTGAAACAACAAATGAACAATTAATAGCGCATGTGAAAAAGATATGCGGCTCAAACGTGCCGGTCAAAATAGAAAAGATCAAGCACAAGACAGAAAGAGATTATGCTTCCTTCATTATTTCTGTACCTGAGTCAATGTATGGTATGTTATGTCAACCTAATAGGTGGCCTGTAAATGCTGTATTTGGCAAATGGGTTTGGTTTCGGAGACCCACAAGAAAACCAGTCAAGGAAAAGTAGTGGTTTTCATATATATTATCAGAATGCCAGAGGACTTCGAACGAAACTAAATATTTTCCATAACAGTATTGAATCGCTTAGTGCTGACATATTTGCAATAACGGAAACCGGTTGCAACGATTCTATAATGGACGCAGAAATAGTACCAGCTGGCTATCAGATTATACGATGCGATCGTGCGGATGGGCGCAAGCAAGGCGGCGCGTTTCTTGTGGCCACACACAAAATGCAACTGAGGCGAGTGCAGGTACCCGACGATATCAATGTTGACAAATGTACATTCGAAATAGTTTGCGCGACGGTACATGTAAAATGTAGGTATTTGTTTTTGTGTTGTGTTGTTTATATACCACCAAGTAGTAATGAATGTGAATACATGCTTTTATTTGGAATAATCGAACAATTATGTGTAAAGTATAAACATATCATTGTTGTAGGTGATTTTAATTTAAATTCAAGTAGTGAGAATATAAAAAATTATTTTGAATATTTTATGTCATTTTGCGAATTGGCTCAATTAAATAATGTTCCTAATTGCAATAGACGACAATTGGATTTAGTACTGTGTTCGTTTAGCTTATGCGACAACATGCAGGTATGTGAGGCAGACGCGACCCTGGTGCCAGTAGACGTATATCATCCGCCCCTTGCGATCAGCTGGCGACCTGCCCCTACTCCGACACTGTCCATGAATCAGGACGGTGAGGCATCCTCTAGTAAAATAAACCAACAATGGAATTTTTATAAGGCTGACTATAATTTATTATATTCTTTATTAGCGTCTATAGACTGGAGTCCGATATATAAATTGCAATTACCGGAAGACGCGGTAGAATATTTCTATAGGATTTTTAATAATATACTTGAAACTAGTGTACCTAAAAAACAGCAAAAGACAGTGGATCATAGGTATTGTTATCCAGAGTGGTATACGAGGGAGATAATTAGAGATATTCAATTAAAGGCGAAACTTCATAAGCGATATAAGTCGAGTGGATCACGTAGGAACTACGATATTTTTTCTAAGTGCAGGGCACGAATTAAAGAAAATATTGACCGGGAGTACAAAAAGTATCAAGAGCGGGTGGAGAATAATTTAGCTAGGGATCCAAAATCTTTTTGGAACTATATTAAGGCAAAGAAAGGATCTAATAACAATAGAGGAATTATAAAGGATGGGGTAGTATTATCAGGCTCGGAGAGTGCGACGGAGTTTGCGAAATATTTCTATTCGGTATATAATAATCAGCCGGCGTCATTGGACGTGGCTGAGGCGACAGCAGTGAGCGGCGGCACGAGTGGCGCGCGCGTGCACGTCTCACGGCTTACGCTCGAGCAGGTGCGGTCAGCACTGGTCCGGCTCAAGCCGAAACGCTCGGCAGGCCCTGACGGTATTCCGGCATTTGTTATTCGAGATTGTCGCTATGTAATAGCAGAACCACTCGAACACATATTTAACTTGTGCCTGGATACTTCGCACTTTCCAGAGCGTTGGAAAGTAACTCGCGTTATTCCAATACCGAAAGGGGGGGGATCAGACGTAAATTATTTTAGACCAGTGGCGATCCTGTCATCTCCAGCAAAGGTATTTGAGTCTGCTATACAACGAAGTGTCCAAGAGCAGGTAGCGCCGCAATTGTCGGACGCTCAACACGGCTTTAGACCGGGATATAGCACTACCAGCAATCTGCTAAATGCCATAGCGTACTTGGTCCCTCATATTGACGCAGGGTTCCAGGTGGATGCCGCCTACTTTGATTTCAGGAAAGCGTTTGACCTCGTAGATAACGATATCCTGTTATCAAAGTTGGCGAGAGTTGGTTGCACAAATAAGCTGCTTAGGTTCTTTGCGAGTTACATGAGGGACAGGCAACAGTATGTGGACTACTGCGGATATCATACTGAGCCTTACTTCACAAGGTCAGGAGTAAGCCAAGGAAGCAATTTGGGGCCGTTAGAATTTATTATAATGATCAATGACCTGCCCGAAGTAGTGAAGGAGGCCAAGTGTTTATTGTTTGCAGATGACCTCAAGTTGCTCCTGGCTATTGAAACTGAGGATGACTGTCGGCGTCTTCAGCAGGATATCGACAGAGTAGTTGATTGGAGTAGCAGTAACAAGCTACAGTTTAATGTTGCCAAGTGCTCAGTAGTGGCGTATAGTCGAGCAAGGACACCGCTCCACTATAGTTATAAGGTGAATGATACACTTATTAAAAGGGTGGAATCAGTGCGAGACCTTGGCGTTCGAATGGATGCTCGGTTGACATTCCGCGAACACATACTGAATGTTTGTAAAAAGGCATACAAAAGTCTTGGATTTGTACTTCGCAGAGCAGGAACATTCCAAAATATTAAAGCGATATCTATATTGTATAATGCTCTAATACGAAGTCAGCTGGAGTGTAATGCGGCCGTATGGGCTCCACATGAAACTAAATATAGTCTCATGTTGGAGCGCATACAAAATAAATTTACAAGGTACCTATACTTTAGATTGTACGGGATATATCCTTTCTATCCGTTGATGTATCCAACCTTGTTTGTGTTGGGCATGGTCGGATACAACAAGCTGGAAACTAGGAGAGATCTGTCTCTGGCATTTTACGTGATTAAGGTATTCCGAGGTGATATATACAATCCAGGGGTACTGCAATGGTTGCGCTTGTGTGTGCCTGATAACTATGTGCGGCGGCGCCGACTACCGCATTTGTTCGCAGTGCGTCGCGGCAGAACTAAGCTATTGGATACTACGCCTCTGACACGAACAATCGATACATTAAATCTGGTTGCCACTAAACTGGACGTTTTTTCATGTTCAATGAGCGAATTTGCAAAGGCAACGTTACATGTTTTATGCTATCCAATAAATTATTGACAATTGTTCGAAATTTTTATATTTAATGGTAATCTATTTTATTATTCAATTTATTATGTTTATTTTTAAATATTATTATTGTTTTATTTAGCTTTTTTATGTTTTATTTTTAATGTCTAATTAATTTAATTTGTAATTATTATAAAAATAATCAATGTTAATTACGCTACTAAATTGGGAATTCCTGTAATGGTAGCTGTAAAAATGTGTGAGAAATAAATAAATAAATAAAATAAAAATAAAAACACTCTGCTCGACCTAGGATATGAATCTCACAAGCCACTCAATGAACCGTAAAACTAACAAGTTAGACTTTTTGATATTTCGCTATCAAACACGGGCTTTCCCTTAGTAAGCGGCGGTACGAGGGTGATTAATCTATTACACGGGTGGATTCCATATGCCCCTACTAACCTCTGCAATTCAATACCCTAGTTCACAATCATACTCGTAATAACTACATTTTCTTTGATAATGAAATTGCAATTATATAATTTGCCGCCCCCTTAGAATTTGCCGCCTAAAAATCTCCAGCATACTCAGCCTGCTGGTAAATACGCCACTGAAAATTTTACACAAATTAAGGCTTACTTATGTATTTCGAACAATGCATATGTAATTTGTAATATGATGAAGACTATCTTACCTTGACGAAAAAGATCATGTGTTCTCTGCAAGACACGTCAAGAGTCTCCATAACCGGCCAGCGTGGACCATGAGAGTGGAGGAATCCCTAGAGGTTTGTAACGAAAGAATCTGTTGGAACTCTATAAGTACTCTCTGCCTACCAAGGGAATTGGCGCGATAATATACACAGATTTCGATGAATATTCTTCGGTTATTCATGATACGAAAATGATGAATAAAGAAATCTAATTAAAAAGAAATCACATTTACACTTTTTCTTTATGCGTTACTAGTTTCTGCCCGTGGCTTCTTTTGCGTTGACTTTATACAGGAACCTTACATTTTTTTCGGGATAAAAAGTAACATATGTGTTAATCCAGGTAATAAACTATATGTGTGCCGAATATAATGCAAATCCGTTCAGCCGTTTTCCGTGATTGATTAACAAATATCTAAATATACAAACTTTCACATTTATAATATTAGTAGGATACTCAATCAAACTTACAAAACCAAATTTATAACTAACGTTCCATTTAATAATACAATTTTACTATGAAACTAACGTTTACCGCATCGGAATATTCTCACAATAAAATGAATATCCCGTTTACTTATTCAACCTTCTTGCCACGTTTCCTCGCCCCTCGTGTCTCGCCCCTCGTGTCTCGCCCCCTGAGCCTCACCCTCTGAAGGGAAACCGTGATGTGTTGCATTTCAAACGGGAATATATTATGACCACATTACTCCACATGCAGAAGGCGTTTCCGCCTCGTCAACGAGTTAACAATATTGTGAGGAGTTTAACATACTATTACTTAACATAATATCATTTAAGTAAAGTACCGATAGTATGATTAAAATAACCAAACAAGTGTAAATAGGACCAGAGTTCTAAGGGTTCCCTTAAACTGTCATTAAATGTCGATATTAATTTTTTTCATCCCATTTAAGGACATTGCAAATTAAAGAAAAGCTTGTAAAAATGAGATATAAGTACAAATTAACAATATTATAATATTTCCTTTACTTGTTCTGCAAAGTTCTGTTTTTGTCAGATTTCGTAATTCTAGGTCAATGGGAAGTACCTCATAGGTTTTGATTGTATTGACCTAGAACCTTCAATTGTCACACCGCCAGAGGGCTGTAAGCAAAGGCTTAAGGACTGTATACTAAGGTATTTGAAATAAATTACATCTTGATACCTCCATCCTTTCCTGAGAAAAGGGCCTTAACTTTTTTATCGATTGAGATATAATGTGATTGAGAAGCAAAAATTCAAGGTTTTGTATGCAATTATTTAACAGTATTTAAATACCTAATGCTACTAGACTAAAAAGTCATTAAATTGTGTGTCTGGCAAGAACACATAATTTAGATACCGCAATGCACCAAAAATTCAAAATTACTTATAATGTTTCTTAAATTGTTGCACAAATCAATCTCTTGTTTCTTCTTTCTTCACAGCACAGCCCTAAACGTCACGTCACATCATTCACATTAGCAACGATCGCTAGTGTCACGTGATCAATATTCACGTGAGCGTGACGGCCCGTCGCTGTCGGCGTTACGTCACGCTGTGATTAATGACGTCGCATGGATCGGCAGGTGCATTTGCTGTCAAGTAATAACATCATCGTGAAGTTAAGTTATCCTTATGATCTTGCTTGTGAGAGCTTTTGAAGTGTGCTAAAGATGTTATATTTACTCAGAGACTAGTAGTCCATCCATGCAACCATATGCACTGGGTGTTCAATATACGTCCATGGTACCGATTGAAAATCACCGTGTCAACCTTAGGCAATTTTTGACAGATGTTCTTTTGTACAATGGTTCAAGTACTTTTGTATACTTTCTACTAATTATGTAAATTATGTAGGTAATTAGTTTTCGGAAGTAAAATAGCACAATCGTAGCCCATCACTAGGATATATTTCTGTGCCGTGGGTGCGTTCACAAACATGAAAATTTACATAAATACTCAAACAGAAACAAAAATTGTGGGTTGCCCAAAGATTTATCTCGGGCGGGAATCGAATCGGCGGATCGGCTTAAGTTCTTTATTAACCGACTTCAAAAAGGAGGAGGTTCTATGTTCGGTTGTATGTGTGCTTTTTTTATGTATGTTCGTCGATATTTTCGTCAATTGTGGACCGATTTTGATGATTTTTTTTGCATTGGGTTCAGTATAGCTCCAAGGTGGTCCCATTTTAATTTCATTGGCATTGGACCTTGGACTTAGAAGATACACCAGGGAACTCCTTAACGACAAACAATAGGCATGTGTAAATTGAGATATTATGGGTATTACGTCAATCCTATAGGTACCCCACTATAGAACTAAGCAGTATATTAGCCAACTTGAAAAAAGGAGGTTCATAATTCGTCCTTTTTATATAACTCCTTTGCTTATGAACTGATTTTGATGATTCTTTTTGCATTGGGTTTAGTATAGTTTTGAGGTGGTCCTATTTTAATGTTATTGATATTGGACCTTAGACTTTGAAGATACAAGAGGGTACTCCTTAACGGCAAACAGCACGAATGTATATTAATCCTGTAGGTACCTTATTGTACAACTAAGCAAAATAATATAATATCGGTATATAAATATTACAATATAATTCACTCATCACTTAAAATTGTAAAATAAAAATCTTTAAAAAAAAGGTAAACCGACTTCAAAAAGCAAAAAATAAATATTTGAAGTCGGTGCTAAGTAACCGACTGCACCAACCAGCACCGACTTCAAATATTTATTTTTTTGCATTTTGAAGTCGGTTTACCTTTTTTTTAATCACTACGCCCAGTCGTCTGTCAATATACTACAATTTATCACAGCAACAAGCTCCCTGTACGTGTGAACTGTTTTAAATTTTTCTTTAAATGATAAACGTGATTAACCGGCAGCATGTTTTAAACGCGCAAATGATTGCCAACTACATAAATAATTGACAATGTCGTTGTTTTACAGGTTTCCAGGAAAGGTAAATATTTTTTTTTAGACTAAGTAAATAAGGCACTATTATTTGTGCTTTTAATGCGGTGCGGAATCCTCACATAGAGGTAAACATGAATCATAAAATTTTCAGTCAATGGCCCTAAAATTTCGTCGTATACAATATCTTTTAATTTATCCTGAAACACGCCGACAATATACATATACTATTTTGTGTGAGGTAAGTATAATCCCTTATATCCTACATACAAAACCTATCAACACACATTTTCAGTTAACATCCTCCACAGCCAGACTTCATATAACCTAAAATTCTAGTATGAAATTCGGTCACCGAGATACTTTATAGCTAATACATTACCCTGCCTCCGTTAGCGAATACATCAGTTAATCTAGACGTCGCCTGTCACAAAACAACGTCTAGAATCTTTGATGTGCATAGTAATCAAACGAGCTCATTCCGCCTTGGTAGGCGGAATTAGCTCGCTTAAATTATTAGAGCGATAATTATGAGCAACTTGTAATAGATCATTTGATGGATCAAATGAGCTATTATCTTACAAGTCTCTTTGAATTCTGAAGAAATTTTAGTAGAGTAGAAGTTGAGGTTATTTTTTACTATTGTAAGTTCTTGGCACCTCTCGAGTTTCCTAAATCTATGTAAACAATATAACTTTCTTGCTAACTGCAAAATACATGGACAAAAAATTTTCTTTTAATGTTCTTCACATTGGAAGAAAATTACATATCTCAGAAGTATTACAGAATTAAGTTATGTAATTCAGTAATATACCCTAAAAATACCGTCATACTTACTACTTAATGCACTGAAATAATATAGACCTTACATATTACCCCCAAAACACATTAATCGAACAAAACTTTACACTAATTTAAATACGTTTAATAATACGAATTACTTATTTTTATTTATTTATTTATTAAGGAAAAGAAAACATGAAGTATGAAGAAATGGATATGTAAATTATACACATATTATAACACATTCACCAGTTAAGTTACGCATAATAAAAATAAACACCGTTTCCTCCATATTCTCAAAAAGGGGGCAGCGGAGCTGTACTTTGTGTTTTATCACTTTGTAATAGGAGACACACACTCAGGACACAAATCCAAACTTCAGACTTTTTTAGTTTTTTCTTTAGAAAAAGCCCAATAAAACAATACCTGACCTAGTATTGAAACTCAAGACCTTGTTGAATTGAGCCTAACTATACGCCACTAGATAATACACAACATAATATTAAGTACTTTATCGGCGTTTCTGTCCTCCCACACATGATGAAACTATTAATAACCCATCCGCCACTTTTTCTATTAAATCTCTTCAAACTAATAAGGCCTGGGCGTGAAAACCACACGACTCCAGCTCACACCAGGTGCGCTATCATTAATCTTGCCGATGCCTGGTTAAGTGCACTATCATCAACACCAGACTATCAATCCCATCACTTGTACAAGCATTTATCAACTGAGCAAAAGCTATTCATCTATTTCTTTTTAAACTGTATAAAGCTTTGAAGGACTTAACTAAGACCAATTTTATTTATAATCTTTTCATCCTTTGTGTTTGCCGAGATTTATCTTGTTATCTGCTTAGTAAAGGCATTTTTAAAAGTTCATATTGCCCTCGTGGGGTAACAAATGAAGTGTACTCTTGACTGTCTTTATCAATGTTTGCATGCCATAAGTAAAGCATTCCATAAGTCAAGTCACGTGAACATCCGCAAGGATAGACCAAATAGACCGATTGAAGGAAGCAATTCCTTCAATCGGTCTATTTGGTCTTCTTTGAGAGGAAGCGGGAATATTTTTTTAATTAGGTTCTTGTTTAATTTTCGGTAATCAATACACGAGCGATATTTACCATTCGTTTTATTTTTAAGAACAATTGGCCTAACATAATCCGACATATAAGGTACAATAATTCTTTGCACAATCCACTCCGCAATCTGCTTATCTACCATATGAAGCTCCCAGGGCGACAATCGTCGTGGACTTTGATGAACTGGCATCTCATCCGTAAGTAAGATTTTCAATTAAACATTAGATTTTTAACTAAATCTTTTGGGATCATAGTTTTCAATCAACTTCTTTATCTGGTCCCTATATCATACATCTCCAACATCGTTCATTTCCCCTTCCTGATCATCCAACCCAATCAAATGTAAAATACTTCTAGCTGAGATAGTTTCAGCTTTAAAGTGGACTTCAATATCATTTAGGATAGGATTGCCTAGTATCATGTATACTGGTGAAGCCGCGTCGTCAACAACATGTAAGATAAGCAACAAAACAACAGTCGTCCATCTCGACCTTTGCTGTAAATTAACTTTTAGTACAGATTTCCTTTTTAGCTACTTCTCTGAGGCTTTGAACTATATGAGGGTTAAAATATAGATTTTCGCCACTAATATTGTCAAAACAGGTTTTATTGACTTGATTCGCATCACTTCCGGTATCAATTAGAGCCTTAATATTCACACCATTTATCTTTACCTCCTTATATGGTGCCTGACTCGTATCAGTATTATTCACCTGAATTACCAAAGTCTTTCTCACATTAGTCGGACACTCGGTTGATTTGTACCCGAATGCATTGCATCGAAAACATTGTATTCCCTTAGTTCAACTCGGTGACTCGTGATCTGTGTCTCCGCAGTTGAAACATCTTTGCTCTTTAGAGTTTGTCGGTTTAGTCATCATTGGGTATGAATGAGGTTTTGTAGACTTCTTTTTAATTTCAGCATACAGATCTAGTTTCTTTCTAAAATCTCCAATATTATTTATTTATTTATTATTTATTACCCCGCAATATTGGCAGCTCCATACAATATTGCTTTATTAATTTCCAAATCTTATATACCGTCTATACAATATTAAATTAATGCCTCAACCTCTATATTCCCAAGTACTGCTATATTTTTCAGGATGAGGCAATATTGTTGGTAAGTCTCATTCGGTTTCATTTTTCATAATGGATAATGTAGATTGGTATAGAGAGAAATTAATTTAATTATTTGCCTATTGTCTTTATAACTATAAAGCCTTCTTACAGTCACGTTTTGCGTGCTACTGCCCATCTCTTCACGGTTCTGTGAATACCTACGATGTACGTCATCGCTGGATGTGACAGCCGAATACACCCTGACATTGACAGCGAACTGACCACACTTAGGGAAAACAACCCCTGTGTTTTATAATTATTACAAAAATCTGTTGTTTACGTTGGAGGTTTAGATTTTAATATAAATTCGTCAGAAATGGTTACAAGCAGTTAGAATACTATCGAATAATTCTCATCAGTTGTCCTGAGTCTGGAATTATTTCCGGAATAATAGCAATAGGTTCGCACTATATAACATTAGGACCTAATATAGTCGATAAAATGTGGGTGAAATCAATACACATCTGCCACCCTCTCTTAAAGCATAATAATAATAATAGTTCATTGATTTCAAAAAGTACGGATCGACAGTGGGTCTACTTACAGTTTAAGAAGGTAAATTTTAAGAATGCCGTTTGGATCACGTTGACTACTGAACTAGTATTAACTGTATGACATCTCTCTCCATCCTTAACATTTAACTAGGTTCTCCATACTTTTGATTGTTATATAATAAAATAATCACCTCGAATCCGGTAAAACATGTTAAAAACAATAAAAATATGAAAGATAAAAGAATATAATAACAATGTTAAGGTAAAAATTTAATTAAACAATGTGTGTGTGCGTGCGTTGTGTGCATATGTGTGTATATAGTATTGCCTTGCCGCATGCGCCAAAACGCCATTCTATACTTCTGATTTACATACCTTCTTCTTACTGCATACTATCCGCGGGACATCATGTTCGTCTGACAAACCAAAATAAATCAAAAGCAGAAAAAGATAATGTTATTTTTCGGATGAATAGGGAAAAAAAAGGAGAATACTGAACATCTATACCGATCCTCCATACGTCCATCTATATACTCATTTACGTATGTGTTACTAACTTATTTCCCGTCCAAAACGAAATACAACAAAGTTTTCAAATACCATTTACACACGTTCATGAAGTCACGTTCCAAATTCGTGTTTACATCACTGCTCGCACCCTAATTACATTCGGGAATATTCGTCATAACGAATATCGCGAGAGCACGTCTATTTCATGTCTACTTTTAGCCGAGAGGATTATATTACTCTTTTTTAGGGTTCCATTGGTAAAGTGAGGAAGGAACCGCTTAATTAAGGACTGGTAAGCGATAAATCCCCTCTCACCTGATCGAAAGGGGACGGAATATGTGGCTAGCTGGCTCAGTAATAGTTTATCTACTTTTAACTTTATTGTGATTAAAAAAGTGTGCTGCAATTCTGTACTGTCTGTAACCTTGAAAGTGATCTGATGTGATGTTATAGATATATAGTTAAAAAACGACTTATGCTTATTCTAGACTATGTAACCTTCCCTCTATTCAAACTACTAGAAGCCCCTACTGTTAAAGTACAGATACTTTGACAGTCTCATATTTGAGAACTAGAATAGGTATATAGATAGGTTGTGCTTATCTGTCTTGACTTAAAAAAACGACCTTTTTCACGCCTACATTCCACTAGTGGCACAACACTCCACAGGACAGGAATATGCTATGTACGCCCACATTTACTTGACGACGATACGTCCCAGTTATATAGTTACACATATCGTTACATTACGGCTACACATATGTAACGACAGAATTGACACACTAGTAGAACAGAGCCTTGCAATAAACTATTAGAAGACAAGGTGGGGTGTTTTTTCATGTATTATACGATACTTCGAAGTTAAAATATACCTAACAAAAATAACAATTGACAAAAATACCTGCTAATATTTATCGATGTGTACATATTTTCATTAGAAACAATAACCCATATTTAATTTTGAATGCGTGATCATAATCGAAAATTGTACGGAATTTCCTATAGGCAGTCGCCACTTACAAATTCTTTATTTCTATGTTATATTGGATTCTAGATGTGCAGATAGAAACCTGGAATTTAATAAAAATGGTATAGACTCCTTTTTATTAACTTTATTTTTATCGGTTCATTTGGGGGCACTTTACAGGGTCTTGTCAATTTTGTCTCGCGAAAATTGCCTTTATAAATTCGGCTGGAGCTAATATGATTTCGAATCTAATCTAGAGATTTTTCTTAAAACCACTTGAAATGCCTATCTTATAAAACTGAGACCTGAATTTTATTTTTATTTTTTGGAGAAGAAAATAATTTACTTTAGTTCTAAGCCAACAAAGCCTAAAAAAGAACAACTTACACTAGCCTAGTTTTTAAAAAGATCAGCTCTAAGTATCTATGGCGAAGTTTTCTTTAGATCTGTTTAAGCGATTCCGCTATACATTATTTTTATATAATTTTGTCGATTTAAGCAATCTAGAAAAGGAATGGTGAGATGGGAAAGCTACTTGGGAGCCGGCACTTAAGCCATAAGGCGCAGCTGGCCATACGTAACGGAGTTCTTGTTCCAACGCTGTTATATGGTAGCGAGAGCTGGGTCTGTAAGAAGGAGAATGAAAGTAGGATAAATGCGGTAGAAATGCGAGCTCTGCGGAAGATGTGCGGAGTGAAGCTGACCGACCGCATAAGCAACAGCGTAGTTAAACAGCGAGTAGGTATGAAAGATAGTATCGGTGTAAAGATGAGAAAGGGCATGCTCCGTTGGTTCGGACATATAGAAAGAATGCCAGAGGAAAGAATGACAAAACACATATACAATGTGAAAGTGGAAGGATGCAGGTACCGGGGAAGACCTAGCCTATCTTACCACGACCAAATAAACCGAGTCTTATCTGATGGAAAAGTCAAGAGTCTCCGTAACCGGCGAGCGTGTATGAGACGAACTGTCGGGTCGAGGAAGCCAGAGAGGTATGTAAGGAAAGAACCTGTTGGAACTCTGTACTCTCTTCCTACCCCGCAATGGATCTGGCGTAAGGATATAGATAGATAGATAGAAAAGGAAAATTTGAAACAAACCCTATACCAACCTGTCTGGCCAGCGTGGTTTAGTAGGCCAAAAACCTCTTAATATGTTAAGACACCAAACGCAAAGGCCCCCAGTTCCCGGTAGTCCCGCTGTCCGCTGCCACGGTAGCGGTCGCGGTAACAGCGGGCCAGGGGGTGCGAAGAATCTCCTGGCTACGACACAAGGCTACCAAAAACACCTGACCCTGGCTACGTACAATGGACGCTCTCTACGGCTGGACCGACACCTCACTGAACTCGAGGTAGAACTAGGTCGCATAAACTGGCACATATTGGGGTTATCCGAAGTCCTAGGACAGGGCGAGGACACGATAACCCTTGAGTCAGACCACCTGTTCTACTTTCAGGAAGGTGATCGGCCCTCTCAGGGCGGTGTCGGTTTCCTGGTCAACAAAGCTCTCACTAACAACGTTGTGGAAGTCAGCAGTGTGTCGACACGGGTAGCGTACCTCGACACGGGTAGCGTACCTCATAATTAAAATCACCAACAGGTACACCCTGAAGGTGGTAGAGGTATATACGCCGACCTCGACATACTGCGACGACATAGCCGAAGCCATGTATGAAGACATAGCCAAGGCATTACATGGCACCACCAAGGCTCACTACAGCGTTGTTATGGGGGACTTCAATGCCAAAGTGGGAGTACAAGAACGCGGCGAAACGATAATCGGACCCCACGGCGTGGGGCGCCGAAACCACAGAGGGCAGATGCTGGTCAACTTTCTGGAGTCGCAGGGGCTCTTCTTGATGAATTCGTTCTTTAAGAAGAAGCCTCATAGAAAGTGGACATGGCGAAGCCCCGACACTGTGACGAAGGAACGAGATAGACTTCATCATGACTGACAGGACGTCTATATTTAGAGACGTCTCCGTAATCAACAGGTTTAATACCGGCAGCGATTACCGACTTGTCCGAGGCGCTCTAAATATAAACTTCAAGGCCGAAAGACGTCGCATGATGAGGTCTACTCTCAGACCTACTGCACCTCAAATAGCTTTAGGGTCCGAAAATTTCCAACTGGAGCTTCAAAATCGTTTCGACCTGCTGGAAACCGAAGGCAATGTTGACGAGAAAACCAACACAGTGGTCAAAATGCTACAGGATGTGTTTCGAAGGATGATTCCCGGCAAAAGCGGTAACAGAGAGTCTAAACTCTCGCTCGAGACTCTCGAACTTATGAGGCAGAGACGGGAAATGTCATCCACGCAGGCGTCTTCGCCGGATGGGAGGAATCTCAACCGGAAGATCCGGAAGCTGGTGCGACGTGACCTCCGATGTTCCAACACCCGCACCATCGCGGCTGCGATTGAACAGAACAGAGGCACCAAAGTCTTCGCTCACCATCTAGTTAGATCCCATCTGACGAAACTCAATACAGCGGATGGCAAAACCGTGACCTCCAAGTTCGAGATACTCGAGCAAATTGAGAGTTTTTACAAAGACCTGTACGCATCACGGATGGCTAAACCCTCGAGACCCAGCGCTGACGACCTCAGAGCCCCACTAGCACGCCACGACACGGAAGACATCCCTGATGTCAACCAGGACGAGGTCAGAGTGGCTCTCGAGCAGCTCAAAAATAACAAGTCGCCAGGCGATGACGAAATCACCACTGAGCTCCTAAAAGCAGGCGGGACTCCAATCCTGAAAAAGCTAGCGAGTCTCTTTAATTCCGTTATCCACCAGGGCTTAACACCTCAAGCGTGGAGCGGGAGTGCGGTGGTTCTGTTCTTCAAAAAAGGTGACAAAACCTTGCTGAAGAACTACAGACCCATCTCACTCCTGAGCCACGTCTACAAGTTGTTCTCGAGAGTACTCACATACTGCCTTACCAGAGCACTTGACGAGTTCCAGCTATCAGAACAAGCCGGGTTTCGAAAAGGCTACAGCACCGTGGACCACATCCATACTGTTCGGCAGATTGTACAGAAGACCGAAGAGTACAATTAGCCGCTGTGTATGGCTTTTGTAGAAACCTGGGCGGTTTTGGATGCTCTGCAGCGATGTGGCATCGATTGGCGCTATATCGAGGTGTTGAGATGTCTGTATGATACCGCCACAATGACCGTCCAACTCCAGGACCAAAAGACCAACCCGATAGAGCTGCATCGAGGGGTAAGAAAAGGGGATGTAATATCCCCCAAGCTCTTCACCAATGCACTCGAAGACGTCTTCAAGACGCTGGACTGGACTGGGTGGGGCATCAACATCAACGGCGAATACATCTCACACCTTCGGTTTGCCGATGATATCGTCATCGTGGCAGAATCACTGGAACAGTTACGCGAAATGCTGCATAGCCTAAATGGAGCCTCTCGAGGTGTCGGTCTCGGCATGAACTTGGATAAAACCAAGATCATGTTTAATGAACATGTCACGCCGGGACCGATCTACGTCGATGGTTCGATACTCGAAGTTGTTCCAATTTGGTAGAAACAACTTCAAGAAAGAAATCAACCGCAGGATCCAATTGGGTTGGGCAGCATTTAGCAAACTACGTCACGTTTTCGCTTCGCCTATACCACAATGCCTGAAGACTAAAGTCTTTAACCAATGCGTTCTAACTGTTATGACTTACGGAGCCAAGACGTGGACACTCACAGTGGGACTAGTCCACAAATTCAAAGTCGCACAGCGGGCTATGGAGCGAGCTATGCTCGGCGTCTCTTTGAAGGATAAAATTCGTAACGAGGTAATCCGACAAAGAGCCAAAGTTACCGACATAGCTCGCAGACTCAATAAGCTAAAGTGGCAATGGGCTGGTCACATCTGCAGAAGGACCGACGGCCGATGGAGCAAGCGTGTCCTAGAGTGGAGACCGTGACTTCGTAAGCGTAAGATAGGACGGCTTCAAGCTAGATTGACCGACGACCTCAAAAAGGTCGCTGGGACAGACTGGATGCGGAAGGCGGAGGACCGTGTGCAATGGCGCGTGTTAGGAGAGGCCTATGTCCAGCAGTGGACTACGATAGGCTGATTGATTGATTGATGCAATCTATGACAAAGAAACTTTCAATAAGCACTTTTATTGACTTACATTAATCATCAATAGCTAGGCGCATTTAAACAATGTATTCTATCTATATATGGAGATCGAATGAAAACCTGTGCAATCAATTCTGAGATTAAATAAACTCGATTTTTTTACTCACATTCACAGAAAATTACAGCAGACCTATCCCATTTTATAAAACGCTCGAGTAAAGCAGAATAAAATAAATGAAAAGATAGACAAGACGAAATTGTGAAAATTCCGTTTTCACAATTCAACACAGGCACCTTAATTTTATAATGCTATGCAAGTCTCTCGCCGATGTGCATTTATTAAGACACAATCTAAAACAATCTAGGCGCGTAATTGAATAAATATAATTATTTTTTTGTCCTTTACAACTTATTTCGAAGAGAAAGGCAGCCACTCCTTAAAATTAAAATTTAATGTGCCAATCAAAACGAATCCTTGAATAACGAATGAAGATTCTCTTCTAGACCGAGTTTACAAGCTGCAAGAGGAGTGGGAGGTCGAATTGAGATGGTGCACTCGTGTAAATTGCAACAAAAGGAATCTGGAAGAGGGTAGTCGGCGAAATGCAATTAGGAAGCAACTAGTGACGCTTTCACAGCGTAAAGATATCCTACACTTGCTGTCAAAATAAATGTCACATCGCTGAAACGAAATTTTAAATTCTAAATGGTATTTTGTTTCGTTTTAAACCAGTGTGTTGCTCTAAGGTCAAAATATAATGCAATGTATGAAAGAACCTAGAAATTTTTTTAAAACATAACTAAGTCCAATAGACATAATTTTTTATCAAATCACGAGCGACACGTAGGACATTTTAGAAAAATTGCATGTATTCTGAGTTCAATTTTAATTAATTTAAAAATTAGGATATAGCCTGGATGCGTACAGCATATATCCGATCGTGGTAGCGATGTTCGACGGAGGCCTTTGTCCTGCAGTGGACGCCTTTAAGATATGATGATGATTAAGGACGTAACATATTATGGATTAACATATACAAACCCATCTGATATAAGTCTTTACGTTACTGCTCTATAGCTTTTTTTAATTAGGAATCTCGTAAACCTTTCTCGGGAACTGTGTAAAGAAGGAACCTGTTTGAACTCTGTACTCTCTGCTAATTTCGCGAGGAATTTGTCACTTGTCCACTTTGCGCAGGTATTTTTTTGTTGCCTAACGAGTTTATGACATATAAATAGACAAATTCTGACATAGTTAACTTTAATTTTAAACTTAAAACCGAAAGTAACTTTAAACTTATTTCGTGTCCAGCAGTGTATCCTCGAAAGCTGTAAGTTTGGACGATCCCTGTTTAATTGTAGCACTATTTGAAAGTTCAGAAATGTTTAATCCTTAATTCAGTCGCAAATATAACGCCGTCTTTACCCCTGTAAACTAATTAATGCGAGAAAATAACCAAGAATCAGAAATAAAAATTATTTAAAATAGAAAATGATAAACAATTGAAAATCCTTTCAAAGAAAATGTCAACCGAAAATACCTGTAATTTCACATCGAGCCATGTAGTTATCGAGTTAACAAAATAGCGCCACCACTTTTCTACCGCGGAAGTTGATCGTCCCGATAATTTGAAGGATGATCAGTAAAGTTTCACATATATTCAAATTTTAATAAAATTATGTCACCACATAAGCAAACCCATGGTACTTGGCGTTTGAACTTTGTACTCTCTGCCTACCGTGCAAGGGATCTAGCGTGATGATTCAGATAGACAGTAATTCATTGCCACATTTCTACTAAGAACGTAAAGTCAATGGCATTAAAGCCACAGTCCGTTATAAAAATGCAAAATCATCAATATTGGCTTCTTCTAATGCAATCAATGTTACTACACCAATTAAAGACGCGCTGCGCCGGAAGCGGTCGCCTGAATAAATCTCATTACAATGCAGATTGACTTGAAAGAACGCCACCAGGGCAGTTCTTAGTATTTAACATTTTAATTCTTAAGAAATTGGTGGATCAAAAGAGTTGATGGCATTATGCAAAATTTTGTTGCTATATCATAATACCAGATTTTTGTAAGGTAGGCAGAGAGCACTGTAGTGTTCCAACAGGTTCTTCTTTACGATGTTGATCTCAAGACACAAACTAACACCTAGTTCAAATCCACCAGAAATTATGTATTTTAGGTTTTTTCATGTTGTATCTTTGTATTTCCAAAGAATAGAAATCAACTTTTCAACCTTTAATACCAAATTGTCATTTTAGAGTATATCTGTATATTACTATCAATGCGGTAGTCGTTAAAGCTTTAGGAGCGGCCTGATACTTTCCATTACCAGGTTGTCAAGAATCTGTATCTACTGACCTGTAATAGTTTGCGTAGTGAACTATTTATTTGTCTCTATCTATCTATATCATCACGTCAGATCCCTTGCAGGGTAGGCAGAGAGTACAGGGTTCCAACAGTTTCTTTCTTTACACACCTCTTTAGCTTCCTCCGCTCTCATCGTTCGTCTCATGCACGCTCGCCGGTTACGGAGACTCTTGACTTGTCCTTAAGAGTCGGTCTATTTGGTCTTGGTGAGATAGTTATCCCGGTACCTACATCCTATCATAAGTTACTAAATGTAAACTACTTTATGTTATTGTCAGAATCGACAATATTTACCCAAGCAATAGATTAAATTAGATTAGGTTTATGATAATCACTAGGACCGACTTTACAAATAATAGTTACAAAATCGAAGAATATGGTTATATGACTGAATAACAGCATTTAATCTAATGTCGATTATTCAAGTGTCGAATTCATCGAAACTGCTGCGACATACCCAACTTCTTTATAAGAGTTTGTACGTGATGATAATACATTTGTACGTCGTTATTTACTATCTTTTAACGCTAGCCAAAAACGCTTCTAAAAAAATCACTACATCATCATAAAGCAATGTCCCCTTGCCGCGTCTGTCTGAACGCGATAAATTTAACAAGTACCGAATGAAATTTTTCCAATATTCGAAAATTTTTGAAGGGATATATATATAATTCACCCGTGCGAAGCTGGAGCGGGTCGTCAGTAAAAATATATTTAAAGACGACAGGGCTCATTAATCTCCCTTAAAATTCCGATTTAAAATCCTTTGAAACACCCCTTAGGACATGCGGCTACATGAATTAAATACCGTAAGGGGCGTTCAGAGCCTGATAGCTGTTCAGACACTGCATGTGACTCGAGTCTTTGCGGCTTAGCGTGAGACGGGGGCAAAGAATAAATAATAACGAAGAATTGACAAAAATCCACTTTCATTATTTCTAATGTTTTAATTTTGGATTAAAAAGACGGGGCTGGTGGTTTTTGCAAATCTTAGATAGATTTGCATTTGTTATAATGCCATTTGTCGCAGAATTCCAATTTATATTGCCTGTGAATATTTGTGGGTACAGACATATCTCAATGGAGTTCAGAATGAGCCCTGATTATGCTCTTTTTGGGCATACATTGAATTACCACAAAGAGTATATTCAATTTGACTTGTGTGGTAATTTATTTCAATGAAAGTTAAACAATACATTTTACTGTTTAGCTTTTATTGGAACAAGTTCAATCAACTAAAGATGTGCTATATATTCCTAAATCACCATTAGTTATCGGTAAACATCTACTGCAGGATGTAGGGCTCCTTAAAAATGGTCATGACAACTGGCTTTGTGCTGTATGCGTTCATCTTTACCTTCTCCAGGCTATCAGTTCATCGACATATACTTTATTGTTGCTAAAAATTTTAAAGTGTCACCTCTGTGAAACTTTAAAACACCAAAATACTCTATGCCCCAAAACTTGATCCACATTAAACTAAGGGACAGAATTATTTCATTAGCGGCACATGCGGCGAATTATATTCAGGAAGAGATTTAACTTCGTAACGACGAAACTCCCGCGGACTTACGCGCAGATTACGAATTGAACGTGTACGTACTCGCACGACATGCATATTCATGCGGCAATGTAATTGGTGTCTTAGCTAGTCATCATCGAATCTGATGAGTTTGAATAGGGAATTTGTGACATATTAATTTGATTTCAAAGTTTGTTTATTGGCTTTTTAGCTATTGACTTTTGAGTTAGTTTAGAACTGCTACAATTTATTTAGTAGCGCATGTTCACCAGTCACAGGTGAACACGAGGTCTTAGGTTATTATCCTAGGACGGAAAAATTAATCTATCTATCTATTTCATTATGCCAGTTCCCTTGCAAGGTAGGCAGTGAGTCCAACAGGTTATTTTCTTACAGACCTTTCTGGCTTCCTCCACTCTCATATTTCGTCTCATATACGCTCGGCGGTTACGAACACTCTTGACTTGCCCTTCAGATAAGACACGGTCATTGTGGTCAAGGTAAGATAGTCTTGGTCTTTCCCAGTACCTACATCCTTCCACTTTCGCATTGTATATCTGTTTTGTTATTCTTTCTTCTGACATTCGTTCTATATGCCCGAACTAACGGAGCATACCTTTCTCATCTTTACACCGTTACTATCTTTTATACCTACATGCTCTTTTACTATGCTATTGCGAATACTGAATACTGATACTACAGCTTGACTCCGCACATCTTCCGCAGAGCTTGAATTTTGACCGCATTTATCCTGCTTTCATTCTCCTTCTTACATACCCAACTCTCACTGCCATATAACAGCGTTGGGACAAGCACTCCTTTATACATGGCCAGCTGCGCCTTCTGGCTTAAGTGCCGGCTCCCAAGTAGGTTTAGGAAAAATAAATACGGAGTTTTTTATCAAAAGTTCTCAATAGCAATCCGAAATCTGGAATTGTGCCCGCTAGATTGACTACGGGTTCACCCCTATTATATTATATTACCATTAAATATTGTCAGCAAAATGTGGTTGTGACTGTGTACTCTTTGACTACCCCGATTTGGGGAATTAGGGCGTGACGATACTTTTTTATTCTCTCATTGTATGCGACTCGTGTTGCTTTCTGATAAAATGATTCTATAGTTCTCAATAGTTTTGATAAGCTGAATAGGCAAGATATAAAGCCAAAGAATATTAGTATGTTTTCTATTGAACCTTCTTAATATTTATTTAATTAAACAAATCGTATTCCCTATAAAAGTTTTCCCTATCTCCACCAAAACGGTCCTTCAACACAATAGGAAGGGACATAATTAACCAAATGAAGACCAACAATCGGCGGAGAGGTCGGGAACAAAGGGCCACCACAAAGATGATTCGCGAACAATTTATGCGGATAATGGGAAGAGGTTGTTAGCCGTTTTGTGGGACGTACGAATACAAGGTCTATTGTATTCTGTCGGTTTTTTGCTGGCACTCGTGTGGGATTAATCGTCGGTGAGACCTTGGAGAAATATCGTGTGTTATGATGTGGAATTGAGGATGAGAGAGCCAGTTTTAATTTTAGGTAACGAGCTCAAGGATTTCTCATGTAACGTCGGATTCTGAATTTTATCTCTAATTTTTTGTGTAAATTTTTAGAAACTCAAAAGTAGGAACGCTTAGGTTCATAACCGATGGTTTGGGCATATACAGAGTATTTCAGGGATTTAATTTCAAAAGATATGTAACACAAAGTAGAGAAATTCAGGTATCATTCATTTCTGAATTTCGCTTAAGACTCAAGTGGTTACCAATTCGCCTTCGCCGGAATGCTCACATATTATCGCATCTTTATAATATCCTATTTAATTCTACATCTCCCACTTACCTCAAGGAACGATTTGAATTGCTTCACGAAACACATTCAAGGTTTCTAAGGTCATCGGAGAACCTAAAGCTGAAAACACCAATGCATTCTACCAACTACTTCTATCAATTCTTTTCTTATCAAGCCGTGCGCTTGTGGAATGCATTTCCTGTGACAGTCCATCGTGCACCGTCGTTGGCATCCTTTAAAAAGATGGTTAACCACCACTTTCTTCATTTATAAACTCTCCATTGCACACTCTCTGTATTGTGTGTAAGATATATTTATATATTTGCATAGTATTATATGTGTATATATGTATGTATATAATGTATTATAACTATGATATGTATGTAGGTAATATGACAGTATCTTTTATTTAGGTTTATACGAGTAGTGTACGCCACCATAACTGCCCTATTCCTTATGTTGCTTCTTCCAATACATTGGTTGTCTGGAAGAAATTGCTTTTAGCGATAAGACCGCCAATTGTACCTAGCTGTTGTTATTTTCTTTTTGTATGTAATTAATTTTAAATATCACTGGTGTACAATAAGGAGTACTCTATCTATCTAACATAGAAGGCCTGGATTATCTTACTATCAATAAACCAATGGTGTCTTGTCTGATTCTGATTGGTGGAAGCTCGTTTCGCAGGCCAAGATTAATTTTGGGTCGCTAAACCAACGGAGGTTAATAAGTGAATAAATCTCGCCTAAAGGACAATTCAAGAGTCTTCAGTATTAAAGGAAGCCTGTAAAAAAGTATTTGGTGAACTTTGAACTCTCTGTCTACCCCGAAAAGATGTTATAATAGATGAGCGTCAGTCCGTCTTACTTCATTACAATTTATATAGGTATGCGTTAAGCTTAAGTTAATAACTCACTTCTCGCGCCCGTTTTCTCTGCAGAGGTTTACATAATACATCCACATTTACCTAAAATTATTTTGGTCTCAATATGGCAAGGGAAAATCTTGTCACCATTATTTGTTTTTTTTTTAGTTTAAATATACACACCTTCGAATGCAATTCGAATATACATAACACCATCGTGTCTAAACGAAGTTTACCTAGCAAGTAATTAAATAATTGAGAGAATAAGTTGAAAATTTTCATACGCACTAATGACACGTGCATCCAGGCAGGAAAAATATTTTTTTGGCTGATTAGAATGCCCTTTCTGTGTCAGGCCTAGAAATTTTTCACCGTACCCTCGTATAGATTCCGAATAGGACACAGGTGCGAGATAAAATTTAAGCCCTGGACTTCGTGAATACAAAACGCGTGACTACTAACTAGATCACTTTTGTTATTGCGCATACTTCATCGTAACCAAACACAAAGGATTTAGTAGAATAGGGCCACAGGGCTTAGCACGAAAGATTGACGTCAGCGTAACCACATCGAGTTGATGTGCCATCCTTTTCAGACTACACTATTACGCCTAAATTCCTCCAGCGGAGATGGCAGAGGTTTACCTCTTTTTTCTGTTGCTATTAGTTCCTATGTGATAGGGGGCTATTGAACCGGGCACTTTTGTTAAATTACATTTTTGTCCGACCTAGGATTCGAATTCAGGACTTCGTGATCGCCATGCGCATTTTTCGTTACTAGACCAACGAGGCAGTTGTACTACAAATTTCATAATAGTCCTCGACAAGTTTAAGCTAACGTCAATCAATTCGTGCTAAGCCCATACTAGCCCAATGGCCCACAAACTGCAGCCGCCATCGATCAATCACGGTATGACGGCGAGCCTGTTTGCTCCATATCTCTGCCGAGGGAATGGGGGGGTCGCCTTTTTAGAAGGTACATAAGGTATTTATGCTATGGCCCTTCAGTGATTGCCTAGTTAGTCGAAAGCTAGAGTTATGATTATAAGTCCTCGTTGGAACTCTCACGAGGTCGGCTCTTTGCCGACCTGACGTGGTCATATATGTAGATAGTCGCTTTATAAACATTAAGCCGAGAGTTCAAATCTCTATACTACTAAAAAGAGGCCTATTTTTAAAAAAAAACCCTCACATATACATTTCTGAGAGAAAGAAAGTAATTTTAATTTAAAAGTAGTTTTTAAAAACAATATATTTATATTTTATAGCAAAACCGAAGAAATCTTGCTTAGTTCTTCTTCTTCTTAGGGCTTCTTTCCGGCTCCATCATCAGGCCCTGGACACCTTCCGGGACCAAAGTACTCGTACAAAACACATCCAATGAGCCCAAACACGACATGGTTATATTGAGTAGTTGGGTGGTTCCATTGGCCACCTCTCGGCTTCATCAACAGACTCTGAATACTATTTGGTTGTATAGTGCTTGTCAGTACCAATCCGACAAGCCTAAACACGATGGGCTTACGATGTATATTTCACATGTTCCTGTGGTCACCATCTGACGCCATCATCAGACCAGCTTCACGGTACCATATTATTACATTGTCACCGAACTTATATACGTGTGCCAAATTCAGTTCAATCGTGTAACATAATTAACGCAAGACCTGAAAGTAGTTTGTTCTAAATCGGCAACTGAATCAAATCCAACTATTTTTAAAGTTAGTTAATTCTAAATTTTCAATAAAATGCAGTTACTCGTTCTTTTTGCTGTATTAAACAAAATTGAATAATTAATCAGCATTACGGCCATTTAAAACCAAAGGGCTTAAAAAACTGGTAGAAAACTCCTTAAAATTGGAATTTTGATTTTCGTATTGAATTCGTAAAGTAATAATAAATAATCTAATTGGTGTGTCTGAAAAGTTACGTTATACATGTTATACCTTAAGGGTAGGCAGAGTACAGATTTATAACAGGTTCTTTCCTTACAGACCTCTCTGACATTCCTCCATTCTCATAGTTCATCTGATCATCATGTAAATAATATAGTTTAAGAAGGAAAGAAAGAAAATATATTTTATAAGACAGGCTATCAGTTAAGTACACCACAAAAATTAAATGAAAGCCATGTTACAAAAATAAAATGTACTTATAACTATTTAGCCGCACTAATGGGGTAACACTCAGCGTAAAGCTGTGTTGCAGCGTGAACCAGAACACAGCACAAGTTACAAATAATATGTGTAACCAGAGATGGGCAAAATGTGATCAGACTAATGAATATCCACCCCCGCTTGGGAAATATAGGTGTGGTGGTGTATTAATGATTAACCATTACAATAACATCTACGATTACACTTTTAATCCTGAATCATGATTGAATATTACAAAATGCTATTGTAATCATTAATCTGATTACATTTTGCCCAACTCTGTGTGTAACTAACAGGCAAGGTTCATCATTCGCCGAACTAACAGGGGCGGAAAGGTTCACTAATAGTGTTCACGTACTGGTAGTCAACCTCAAGATGTACGGATGATCTGGTAACGGTAGCAGGTACAAGCTGGATGCGTGGATGATAACTCGAGGTCAGAACTTTCAAAATTTGCAAACTAACTTTAATCTACATCCTCGTAACCTATACAGCTGTTTAATATTTCCAAAGGAATCGTTACAAATTTGTAAACCTTTAATAAATAATTATGACTCAATTTAGTGCTCTTCTCGTTGGTCTAGTGGCAAAGCGCATCGCTTGGTGTTTACGAGGTCCTGTGTTCAAATCCTAGGTCGGACAAATGAGGTGAAAACTTCCCAGTATGAGTCCGGAGTCTGGAATTGTGCACGATATATAACAATAGGCTCGACTAGGACCTAACATCGTCGGCGAAAAGTGGGTGTACTCAGTACATCTCTGCCACCCCCCCGCTTGGGGAATATAGGCGTGACGGTGTGTTAGCTTAGTGGCGAATAACATAATAGTCGGCCATAATGTAGTGTTGTATTGAAAACATTTCAGTATCAGTCGGAAGTCTGGTAATACATGAAGCCTAACATCGCTGGCAAAAAGTGAGTTTACACAGTTCATCTCTGCCGCCACCGTTTAGGGAATATAGGCGAGACGGTTTTCATAACAAGCTTGTATTTAATGATCGTATATCTGTCTGTCTTTCCAGATCAAATCCAGTGATCCATTTTTCAAGCATTTGCGGGTATGTAAGTCCAATAACAATGCAATAATATGGTACCATGGAGTTGGTCTGATGATGGAGTCGGAAGGTGGCCATAGGAATATGTGAACTATACTACGTAACCCCCTCGTGTTTAGGCTTGTTAGATTGGTATTGAGAAGTACTATACAAACAGTAGTGTTCAGGGTCTGATGATGAAGCCAAAATATAGCCAATTGAACCACACAAGTACTCAATATAACCCCGCCTTCTTTAGGCTAGTTGGATTAGTCATGACGAGTACTTTAGACCCGGATGGTGTACAGGGTATGATCATAAAGCCGGACGAAAACCATAGGAACTTCTCAACTAAACAAGATATGTTCGTTGTAGTTTTTGCTATAAAAGATTGTTTTTAAAAATATCTTTTTTTAATTAAAATTATTTTTAATTTATCCGTACTAACCCCGTCTCGATGTTTTCTAACAAATTCCTTAGAAATTTCAACAAAGAGAGGGGCCCCGAAAACAACATTTTTCAATAATTAAGAGCTTTGGCCCTTTGATGGAAATAACAAGTACTCGTGTTTATTAGATACCTTCCTTAACTGCCGTAATGAGAAGTATCTTCCCTAATCAAGAGAGATATTACTTTGTTTTTGCAAACTTATTTTGTGCAGTCAGCGACAAAATTCAATTAACTGAAACAAATTTCGACAAATCGTAGACAGCTTAAGGATCTGAAGCTCCAGCAACGTAATTCGGTAAGCACGTTTTATAAATATTAATGAACGTCTTAGTGACAAATCTATTGAACACGTTCGTATAGCAAAATTCGCAAACTTTTATGAAATAAAATACATTCTAGCCAGTGTTCACGAAATTTTGTTAAATTGACGCGTTTAGGTTATTTTGTTAAACTTTTTACATATTTACAGGTTTTGTTATAATTAAAGAAGACCTAGACTGTCTTAGCATGACCAAATAGACCGTATCTTATGTGAAGGGTAAGTCAAGAGTCTCCGTAACCGGCGAGCGTGTATGAGACGAACTATGAGAGTGAAGGAAGCCAGATAGGTCTGTAAGGAAAAAACCTGTTTGAACTCTCTACTCTCTGCCTACCCCGCAAGGGGACTGGCGTGATGATATAAATAGATATTATAATTACTTTTTCAGGTGTGTGATTTCAGTTGAGGGCTCTGTTTATAAATTGATTTTGTCGCTGACTGTAATAATGCTCGACAAAGGTCTCACTTATGGGGAAATTGTATTATACTCTTTCATTTTTCGTTCTTTCATGTATCCCTATACTATAAGTATTGATAAATGTACAACGTATTATAGCGCAAGAACTTAGACAACCCAATTAGTAAAATAAACTTCTAGCTTTAAATAATTAATTGCCATATTTTTGTCAAATTTGATTTTCAAATAAACTATATGACCTTATACTTATGGATGCGTACTAAGGAATTTATACGTATCTACAGTTATTCACTTACGCATCAATCTTTCAGGGGTAGGCATAGACTATTAAGGAATATTTTTTAGGAATGTAATTAAAATCGCCGGGATGAGTAACGGTAAGTTTTGCTAACCTAAAAAATTAATATATACAATTAACGCATATTTTAAATTTAACATACATAACGGTAACCGATTTTAAACTACTTCCTAAAAAGTATTTAATACAAGATTTGATATCTACTTAGATATAAACTTATAAATGTCTTCGACCTTCAAAATTTCAATTTCCTTCATTTAAATATTGGTCAATTCCCACCCCTAACAAGTTAAATTAAAAACACGAAACACAAACGACTTCCTTCAACGAAAAAAGAAGTTATACAACAGCTATAAAGTAATCTAAAGCTCGTAATATTTTATTCTGATTCACTGAATCTAAGAAAAAAGTTTCAGATAACAGCGGCGTTCAGGGTCAAATGAAAAAAGTATGAACTAATCTGATAAATGTTCTTAAGTTCTGTAAAATTATCGCGGCAAATGTAAATCATTACGAACTAAGTATTACCACAGCTAAAACAACCAGCTGGTTTTCTCTCAAGCACTATTCAAACTCTTGATAGTTCTGAGAGAAAACTAGCTGGTCTAGATTCCAGAACCAATATTGTCCGTGTCTTATTTGTATACATATACTTAACTACTATGAACCTAATTAGAAGGTAACTAAATAATGTAAACATGTTTGAATGATGATGAATTGAATAGATAGCCTGACACAATAAGCCCACCCTTTAACAGCTTCATTGGTCCAACAAAGAATGATCTTAGGTTATCTTCAGTCTGAAAAAGTATTTTCAAAAGATTTTATTTAGAAAAATCTCAGTATGACGCAGTTCAGTGTCTGAGATTGTATTATAGGTTCGCCGCTTTTATTTTGGGACTTAACACCAATTCTTGGGCGTATACTTCCTCTGACATTGCCTTTATCACATTATTGATTACTGTGAAGTATTTCATAAATCTCTGACCACCATTTCTAGGACAAAGGGCTCGATTGCTATTATGTAGTCTTAGTTTAGTTAGAGTGAGCTCGCTTTAGCTACGCTGTAATACTAAATAACTTCAAGTGTTTCACTGCCCTCTTTGTGAGGCATTCATCCTTTATTAACCTTAGGTAGAGCTATCTCTGTCAAATTAAAAAGGAGTAACAAGAAAGCGGAGACTTACATCTATATTTTTTTCCGCGAGATTAATCCTTTAAGTTGGATATTAAAGTATGGATCTCATAAAAGAAATAAATTCATTTTACTTTTTATTTTATTTCTATTAATATTACCTACTTTTTATATTTTCTTATAAATACGTCAGTACTTTTATTTTTGGAGGTAAATAATGTTTAACACAAAATTAAATATCCTTTTTATTCAGATCAGGACACAAAAAAAGTCATAAAAAAATCCTAAATCTTGTTTCGATCGACGCAAATTTTAACTTACTAGACCCTTAAAACCCGCTTTAGTATCACAAAAACAAAGCCTCAACATTTAATGGAGGCATTAAGAACATTCTCTTACGCCATTACGATGTATTTATTTATGTTCTACTAACACTCCCAAAATTAAGACGCATTTCCTTTAATAGATTCATCTCATTCCAAAGGTTCATCTTTAAATTGTATACTTTTTCTTTCAACATGAGAATTTGCGACAAATATATCGTCTCTATTGTAACCTATCCAATGCTGCTTAAGTCTAGTGTTAAAGATAGAACGGCCAAACAAAACATGCAATGTAGTCAAACATATTTGTACACATATTCTTTGATGTTAAATTATAGTACAAGCAAGGTTTCTTAAAGGCCAGATAGATAAACATCTACGTATAAAAGCTCGCTTTCGTGAAATTTCTTTTCCCATTCCGGGACCTTCTTTTTGTGAATAGAACAGATTCTTTCATTTCGCCCGCGTTCCGCTGTAGATAATATTGATAAAAGCAGAATCGAAAGTTGTGGCCCACTCGGACGCCACTTACGTAACGATTTTATGAATACCACGACATTAAGAAGGGATGTGATCTTTAAATGAAATGTTTTATTTCTTGTGTTCGTTGGGTATTTTGAATTTGGTTAGGTTTTCATGGATCAGTGTGTTTTAATGTGAAATGGCAAAGCTATTTAAGAAAAGATGTTATCTTGTAGATGCGAGATAAGAGGTTTGAAATATGAATTGTATGAATTGATTTTTTGTTGAGTAATAATTTTGATTGGTGTAGCAGTGATAGGCTAGTGGTAAGACCGTTGGATGCAAAGTCAGAGGTCCCGGGTTCAAACCCAGGCACGCACCTCCGTATTTTTGAAGCATATGCGTAAAAAAATCCTATCACTTGCTTTAACGGTGAAGGAAAACATCTTGAGGAAACCTGCATGCCTAAGAGTTTCTCGAAAGCCTGTGAAGTCTGTCAACTCGCACTGGGCTGGCGTCCTAAACTCTCTCAGTTTTAGAGGAGGCCCGTGCCCAACGGGGGGACAGTTTTTTAACAGGACAATACTATTATTATTATATATATTATCATTTTTTTCCTGATAGAAAAATTATTGGAAATATATAAATGTATATATTACATATAGCTTATCCTTACAAAAAAAGTAATGGCAGAAAATGATATGGCATATTCTAACACGTGGGCCCAGGTGAGTGCGGGTGATGGCCACCTGCTGTTGGAACTTACACGCCACCTATGCTCCCAAATTGGCTTAACCCCAAGACATAAAGATACTCGAACATGGAAATGCCCATCTCAGACTGACCGAGCTGAACGCTACTTAACCTTGGCGATCGGTAACCACAGCCACGCTAGATCTGCAAATATCCAATATCAGTTAGGTTACTAAGACTAAAAACTTTATATATTATCAGGAAATAAGCAGAGGACTAACATAAAAAGACAATTTATATATTATGAAATACACAGTCACAAAATCTGTCCGTCCGTCTGGCAATATGAGCGCGCGCGGCCGATCCAGAGCCGTTATTTAGTCGCCTGGTGGATCTAACGACTTTCTGCTTTAGGGCTGTCACCTTCGCAATAGCCAAATAAATTCGACGTTTAAAAAGGTTAATTGGTGTAAGCGACGGGATGGTTGGCGAATTTTTTTTGCATATCTTTTTTAATATCCAGTACATAGTCCAGTATTTTAAGAGTCGAGTGGTGTTCATTTACAGTCAATTTGTTCTGATCTGACTGAGTTATACTTTAGATATCCATCGAAAACTTAGAGTGCAGGAGACTCCGTCTACCACATCGAGTAGTCATAGGTTCCAGCCCTGCACTGTTTAAATTTTTGTGTGCCACAAATACAGACTGTAATTTACATAATAAATGGAGTACTTAATAATTCTACACAATATAAAAGAAGTAACGTTTTTAGCCGTTACAGCTGCGTTAGGCCTTTATACGATTGCATGAGTACCAATTAACTTAAGATTTAAGTTTTGCGAGTCTTGAATATTAACTACGAGTACGTAAAAATCTTTACTGTTTTAAAGTATGACTTAATCTCTTTTATCTCAATTTGTGTCACATTATACTGTCCCATTGCTGGCTAAAGGCCTTCAGCCTATAAGACTGATTTAATATTATTACTGTTATAGAAATGAAAGAGGTCTTAAAATAAATTAGTCTATCTTTCTGCCAACCCTAAGTCGAGAATCCCGTTTCCATCGCCGGGTAAGATACGTTGTATTATTAAATTTCACCACTCAGCCGCGGTTTAAAATTTACGACTATCGGAACTATAGTTGTAAGACAGTACCGGAGGTTATTGCTCATTGAAACTTTATCTTAGTAAGAATCTTTTTATATCGCCAGTCAAACTTTCTGTTCGTGTGGTTATATAGTTGCAAACTAATTTTATTAATTTATAGTAACCACAGCACAAATTAGACTAGTAGGCACTTTTTTATCCTACTAATATTAATGTGAAAGTTTGTATATTTGGATGCTTTTTAGTCACGCAAAAACGTCTCAACCTTTTTTAACATACAAGATACTTTTTATGCCGGCGAAATGTTAAGTTCCTAATTCTATATACTACTTACGTACACATTGTCCTTTAACTTCTAAGAACTGAAGAAATAACAACATTGTATGCCAAAGTATTTACCAATAAAAATAACATAGAAACATATTTTTCTCCTTAGTTACGTTTAAAATTAGTACATACAACTAATTTTTCGCGGCTAATATGATTGTTCGTAATTAATAATGTGTAAAAATGTATTAGAATAAGTATAGATTTAAGTTTGTTAGAAAATAAAGTAAACGCTGGGCTCAGTACAGACCTCACTTGTTGTGACCGCATAAAATAGGATATAAGCGAGGGCAGAAACGGCTTCGCTCTCAGTTGCGTCTCAGTTGCGTCTCAGTTGCGTCTTAGTTGCGTCTCAGTTGTGGCTCAGTTGCGTTTCAGTTGCGTCTCAGTTGCGTCTCAGTTGCATCTCAGATGCGTCCCAGTTGCGTCTCAGTAGCCAAGTTCAGAAGTCCGACTAGTAGAGGCCAAACTTGGGCCCAGCGTCCTGAAATAGTGGTGCATTGTTTCATTTGTAAAGAACCGTGGCGAGATACCCAGATCCAAGAGCAAGACAGGTGGAAGTAGGCGCTACGATCGAGAAAGGATTGAGCGGTCTACACATCCAGCTAGTTCTGCCCCTCAATAAAACTACCTTAGCTATAGTAGTTACCGGCAATAGCCAGAGTGGGCCAGTCGAAGGTGGCCCACACTAATTATTATTTAAAAAAGTAAAGGAAACCGTACCTTTATCTTAAGGTTGTATTGCTGCAATCGTTGCAAAACTGTAAAAAAATTAATAACCAAATAAAATCAATCTATACCGTCTCACTGCTAGGCAGAGCATGCCTTTGCCTTTCTCACAGATGAAGGTGGATAAATTAAATACTTCTTAGAGAAAATAGACAATTTAGCCGAAAAATAAACATAACATCAAATCATAATATTTTGTTTATTTTTCGGAAAAGAAATGAGAAAAACAATTTCTCCAACCTGCGAATCTAACCCAGGGCTTGGTGATCATTAGCTGCACCATTGACCATTAAACCAACGAAGCAGACATTATTAAAGGAAAAAAAAAATTATGACGACATAGGTGTCATATTTATTTTCATTTACTTGTACAATTTTTTGATTTATTTTTGTTTTACTCAATATCACGCCTATATTCTCCAATCGGGGGTGGCAGAGGTATACTGAGTACACCCACGTTTCGCCGATGATGTTAGGACCAATG
The DNA here is from genome assembly GCA_905147815.2 of Phalera bucephala. Lineage (NCBI taxonomy): Eukaryota > Metazoa > Arthropoda > Insecta > Lepidoptera > Notodontidae > Phalera > Phalera bucephala. The sequence continues at coordinate 31,186,232 of LR990609.1, forward strand.
TAATAGAGGGCGAGTCTATTGCCCCATACCGGGCACATTTGCAGACTCCGGACTCATACTGGGAAGTTTTCGTTAGAAAACCTACATTTACCGACCTAGGATTTAAACCCTCGTGACCTCGGACCTCGTGATCACAAAGCGTTGCGCTTTGCCACTAGACCAACGAGGCAGTCTATCTTTGTTTTGTTGTTCAAAATAGATTAGCTTTTCTTTCTTTCTTTTTCTTAATACACTTATTGTACTCTTGGTAGTATCATAGCATGATTAATTGTGCTAAGCAGTTGTATCACAGACGATAAACGCATTTATCTACGAAGCAGAAATACATTCAAATTGTTTCTTACCCCAACAAATGATTTGTCCAATCCTTCAGATTAGTTTCACCGGAACAGGAAGTGGAATGAATGTTGCAAATCCCACGAATTTATTACGGGTATCGCCCGTATTTGTAAACAGCGATAAATTAATTAACGACTTAATCCCGCACTCGGGGTAGGCTGATAATAATTAGTTTGTTCGACCTTGGACGACGCTGCCCATTTGTATACTGACAAGATAGTTTTACCAATTAATTATTATGACTGTTATTACGAGGTAAAGGTACGTTACCTCTTACGTAATCTGTACGGGGTAGATATCGGGATGATTTATAAATTCTGATACAATATAATAATTAAGTAAAATGCTATTGATGAATGATAATATAAAAGGCGATGATCACAGATTGATGTTCTAATGTTAACTGCACATTGACCACGCGGCGCACATGCCACCGTGTTTGCCGGCGGAAGTGCAATTTGATAGTGTCCGGTTTCGTAAACCCAAACATAATCTATCTCAACCATAAACTTGTGCCAGAATCCCCTGTACATACAAATTGTATTTATTATGAGACAAATGTCCGGCGATACGTATTGCGTGACGTCTAGCGATGTCGGGTCTCATCGCCCGCCCTGTTCCTGGTCACTGCATAGCTTTTGTTGGGGAACAGAAGTCACTATAGTCCTTTTCACAAATCATGGGCGCGCTGACGCTTAGAATTTGATGTTTTTAGAAATGTGGTGAGTGTAAAATAGAATCTATTGAAAATTGTATCGAGAATATTTATAACGAAGGATGAATTGATATTAATAAAAGTAATTTTGGAATAAAAATTGAACAAAATCACAGTGCAGTGTGTAGTGCGCGCTCGGATTCGGACGTGCCGCGCTGCATTTACGAATTATTATAAGTCGCAATTTGCACTGACATAGCCGCTGCTCGTAATTGCCGTTATGAGTTCGGACAAACTCTTAGCCAACGAAGTCTTGGCATTTCTACAGCACGCCATAGACATGATGGATGAAGTTACCATCTTGCAGATTTGCAAGACTAACTTCAAACATGTAGAAATTTGCAGTGCAAAGGTGCTGTTGTACCAATCGCTCGGGATGAGCGATCGCATGCTGACCCACAGGAGGGACGAAAAGGGCGAGAGAAGTCTCCAAGACATCATCACCCTGCTGAAGGAGATAGATCCCGACGACATGCCCGCCTTCATGGCGAGGCAGATGCACAGGCTGGCCCCGTCACGTTCGACTACGTCGACGTAACCAGCTACTAAAGGACATAAACACCCTGAAGTCTAGCCTGGCCGAGGTTCAATTTAGGTTGGAGGCTTCGGAAACTACCATCCGCGAACTACGGAAAGAGGTTACGTCATTGCGTGGCCCTAGTTCGGAAAGTAGGTCGCACGAGGCTTCTAATGTCAACGTACGCCCAGCTGGAGACCTTCATGAGCGAGGAGTTCTGGCCGAAGGGCGTCGTCTTCAGGAGATTTCGTGGAAGACTACGTGACGCCCCTGCACAGCGCAACATGTCGCCGTCAACACATGTGTCTTATTTTATAAGTCTTTATAAATTACATGTATGTTAGTCTGTAAGGTATATATTCTATGGGACTGTAATTATTATTGTGAAACTTGAGTTGCCTGAAATGATTTATTATTATTAAAATAAAATAATGTCATAATTTATTTACGAATCAAGCCATTGGTCCGATAAATCGTCTGATAAATCGCTTGATTCGTCGCCTACGTGTATTATTATTAAAAAATATATGAAATTCTGTATTTTAATATGTCAAAATAGTGCATCCACGTTTATTTATTAATTTATTAACCATGAGAACACTAAATGTATCAGCCAATACATAGAATAATGTATTTGTAAAAATAGCAGCAAATGATTTTGTACATTTTAAAAAACAACATATCGTTTATAACTATTTCATTGTGTCAGTCTCTAAAACGCAATCCTCTACAATTTACATAATTGAGTAATAGAGTTTTATTAAGTTTTAAGTTTTTTAAATGATTGCGCAAATTTATTAAAAGTATATAATTTAAATTAAAAGTAAAGTGGATTGTTGATGTATTGGTATATTCCTGTTTATTTTTTGGTTTCTATATTTTCAATATCCTTTATACAATATGCGTGAAATGGAATGTGATCAAACGTAACCGTACCCATGTCTCGTGAAAAAGACTATAGTGGTCGGTTTCAATGTTTTAATATTCAACTAAAGGCTATCCTTTGGAAAAGCTATCTTTTCCATCAGACAAGACTCGGTTTATTTGGTCGTGGTAAGATAGTCTAGGTCTTCCCCGGTACCTGCATCCTTCCACTTTCACATTGTATATCTGTTTTGCAAATCTATCCTTGAGTTAAATATTGAAACCGGCCGTTAGTGTTCAGTTGTGTTGCGCAACAGTATGGACGAACAATATATGGAACCTCTTTGAGTGAGGTTGATGCTGCAACCAATATATTACAATGGATTGAGCACTCTGTGAAAAAAACATGATGACAAGGAGAGCCCTACGTCTCTTTCTAAGTAGGGTGACCAAACATTGGTACGATTATGGACTTGTTGACATATAACTAACGTATAATTCTCGGGCACTGTTTATAGCCGTAATTCTTTCTTTCTACATTGAGATAGCTGCCCTTACTATCCCATTTAATCCATCCTGTATAAAAAGACGAATAGAGAACCTTGTTCGTTTTAAACTCGGTAAGAAATGTTTTATAGAGTATTTAAACCATATCATAAATCGGTATAGTCCATATTAGTTCACCGTACTGCATCGTAATGGGTGCGAGCGTGACACCGGGCTCCAGGTTATTGCTCTCATCATCATGATTTCTCGGTGCGTTTTCTTTAGCAATATTTGAACAATACTCAATCCATTGTAATATATCCATGGCTGCAAACGACTAAATATATACGGCCTTATTAATAAGCGTTGTAAAGCGAGAGTTACCCACTGTTTTCTTTCTTTTTATCATCTGTCATTTGACATTTGAAAGAAGAAAACAAAACATTGTATAATTATTCCGCCGCTATACAAGGATTATGAGTATGGGGGATATTGTCCACATTTGGTACGTCGTGGGAGAAGATGTTGAGCGTCGTCGTCCGACTTTATCGACATCCCTTGCGATACCTGAGGTACCTTCTAAAAGAACATTGTTAAAAAATATAGCAGATTTTTAAGTTAGTGAACCATATTACACATTTTAATGTAGGTGACTGTACATAAAATCAAATTCCATATAAATTTCAAGTAAGTTCTAAGTTTTACCTCATAAAACCAATATCCAGTAAAAAGTCTTATACAAACTTCTTTTCGATCGAGGAAAGTATTTCATACACATCAGAACCAGTCCTCGAAGTATGACAGATATAAAAAGTAGGGGATGAAGAAAAAAGCCGGCTGAGGGGTTAGTTGGCAAGTTCAGTGATATTTCAAGAGCAGGCAGCCTGGCCCGACGTTAACACGACTTCTGCTTGCCCAACTTTACTTTAAACTTCCCGGCACTTTGTGTGGCTTGGATTTATCTGGTTCGTGCTTGTTATAAAGATGGTACTAGGTTTCTGATTGAAAAATAAGTTTCGCTTTTACAAGCTACAGTAATTTATTTTAATAAGCCTCGCTTTAAGAACGGACTATAGAATACTTAAGTATCTATCTTACCATCTATATCATCACGCCAGATCCCTTGCGGGATAGGCAGAAAGTACAGAGTTCCAACAGGTACGGAAAGTTCCTTACATACCTCCCTGGCTTTTTCCACTCTCATAGTTCGTCTCATACACGCTCGCCGGTTACGGAGACTCTTGACTTGTCCTTCAGATAAGACTCGGTCTATTTGGACATGGTAAGATAGTCTAGGACTTCGCCGGTACCTCCATTCTTCCACTTTCGTTTTGTCATTCTTACTTCCGATATTCTTCCTATTTGCCCAAACCAACGGAGCATACCTTTTCATCTTTACACCGATACTATCTTTCATACCTTCTCGCTTTCTTACTACGATGTATCGAATACGGTCGGTCAGCTTCACTTCGCACATCTTCCGTAGAGCTTGCATTTCCACCGCATTAATCCTACATTCATTCTCCTTCTTCCATACCCAGCTCTCGCTGCCATGTAACAGCGTTGCCATATAATACCTAAGAAAAGTAGTTTAAATTCATAAAGTGTTATCGCAAGGGATCTGGGATGGTGATATAGATAGATAAATAAAATGAAAGATAAATAGAGTGGAAAAAACAGTGATAGCCTAGTGGTTAGACCGCTGGACTGCAAACTCAGACACGCACCTCTATCTTTACCAAAGCATGTGCGGTTTCAAACTTACCTATCACTTGCTTTAGCAAGGTAATTTTCATATAGGCAGGTTTCCTCACGATGTTTTCTTTCACCGTTAAAACGGTAAAAGAAAACATCCTGAGGAATCCTGCATGCCTAAGAGTTTCTCGAAGGAGTGTGAAGTTCGCCAACCCGCACTGGGCCAGCCTGTTGGACTTTGGCCTAAATCCTTTCAGTTTGCGAGCATACCCGTGCCCAACAGTGGAACAGTTTCTTATGAAAATGAAGTGAAGGGGATGGAGTAAAATATCGCAATCGTGAAAGATCAGTACAACGATGGGTCAGCGATGAGGTTGAATGCGAAGTTGATGGGATATGGCCATAATGTGTCGTAAGAGGGTCCTACCTCTTTCAATATATGTCATAGGCTGACGTCTTAGATTTACGCGAATATTACACATGATATAAAACTATTTTTTGGATTTTATCGTGGTTTAGTTTTTTGATTTTTAAGTGCCTGACGTTTCGAGTATTTTGCAGCACCCATGGTCACGGGAGGGACTGAAGTGTAAGACGTCCAAAAGGCATAGTTGTTTCGGGGTACCCTCAAACTTCTTAATATTTTTGTTGGTCCGACCTACGCAGAATGAGCTCACGGTGTCTTGAGGTATTGCAGTGTTTCGCTTGGTTTTGATTATTTTAATTACCGGATCCCAAGTCGATGGAAGCACCCAGCCATCTTTTCTATTGATATATGGATCTTTTTTAATTTCAATAGCCTCGCAAACCATCCTTGGTAGGAATCAGTATTCTTTCACGAGGATTTGTGGTCTATCAAATCTGATGTTATGGCGGGTGCGGTCAAGGACATGTTCACAGACTGCAGAATTTTTTGAGTGACGGTGTTTTAGGTCAGCTATGTGTTCTTTAACCCGAGTTTTTACTGGTCTTCTTGTTTGTCCTATCCTAAGAGACACCACATTCACAATCAAGCTTGTATACTCCTGCATCTTGTAGAGGGATGTGACTCTTGACAGATGGTAAAAACTGACTGATATTCTTCGGCGGCTTATAAAATATTTTAATAGAAGCACGCTTCAAGATGTAGCCAATCTTGTCTGTGAATCCTCTTAAGTAAGGTAGTACAGCAGGGAGACGCTCGACTGTGGCTGGTTTCACTCGATCACTATGACGTTGGCGTGGGACTCGAAGCTTATTGTCGTGCAGGAACGTCGAAACGCAGAAACGTCGGGAACTTAAAAATCAAAATAAACCGCGATAAAATCCGAAAAAATAGTTTTATTTCATATGTCATAGGCTTATGCTCTGCAGTGGGTGGAATGTGCTGGAAGTGAAATTTAGAAATACGTAAATTGCAAGTTTTGCACCGATCAGAATCAAACAGAGAAAAAACGAATGAATGAAAAGCTACATTTCTCAATCAAGAGTACTAAAGGAATTTGTACACGCACATTTTGTAGACGATAGTAGGTACATTGCAGTGTATTAAAAACAGCCATGTTTCCCAAGCGGGGGTGGCAGAGGTGTACTGAGTACACCCACTGTTCACCGACGATGTTAGGTCCCATGTAATAGGGGCGAGCGAGCCTATTACTATAAATCGGGCACAATTACAGACTCCGGACTCTTACTGTGAAGATTTCGTTACAAAAATTTTATTTGTCCGACCTAGGATTTGAACCCAGGACCTCGTGATCACCGAGCAATGCGCTCCAGTCTAGTGTACCGTTCTGACTGCTAATAAGATTATTTTATCTTTCTGTACTTATCATCACGTAAGACCCTGGTGGGGCAGATAGAGAAAAGAGTTTCAAGAGGCTGTTTCCTTATAGATCCCTCTGACTTCTTCCACTCTCATAGTTCGTAGAGACTTTTAACTTATTTTTCAGATTTTTGAGAGAAAAAATTGAAAGAAGACTTTGTCTGGACTTAGGAGTTGAATCCAGAACCAAGTTACTGATGGAAGTTGTATAATAAAGTTTGCAGTGGACATTGCAGGGCTTATTTTATTGGCAAGCAGTTGGTTACCTAGTTTGCTAAAGGTCAGCTTTACTTTCAAAGGCTTTAAAGTTATGAAAACTTAAACATGAACGTGCTTATTACTAGTAGTATTTACTTTGATATTTTCTCATAAGTAGTATTTATCATCATCATCATCTCAGCCTATACTTGTCCACTGCTGAACATAGGCCTCCCCAATCGCTTTCCAGCGTAACCGGTCCGATGCCACCTGCATTCAACGACTTCCTGCGATTTTCACAAGATCGTCGGTCAATCTGGCAGGCGGTCGTCCTACGCTGCGCTTGCCAATACGTGGTCTCCACCCTATAATCTTTCTGCCCCAACGCCCGCCCGATCTTCTTTTTCCGGCCGTTAACTTTTGTCAAGTCACGCCATGCTAGCACGAAAGACAAATGACTATTTCATGCCTATGGCGGCAGATTCTGTGACATGTATGTATCTCTTGTCTTGTTGCCTATGTGGCATGAGCCCTGCTGATGTGACAAAATAAACTATGTAATATTGAGTCGGTGCACGCCTTAATTATTCAGAATACAAAAAAAAAAACTAGAATTAACAAGACCTACTGGTATTAATTCACGAGGGCCCTAATTCGTTATGACCAATTAAATACGTAACGCACTGAGTTACGATAAGTTCGTGGAGTGGTCGTTTAAGTGGCAAACAGAATATCATTACACGATCATTTCACGAATATATCGTAACCCACCGCATTTGGTTATAGCGAATTAGATCCCAGCAAGCGCGTGGTCTAGTTCCAACAAAACTGTACTGAGGTAAGTTTAAAATAAACTTGTTCGCTTTGTCCGCCGCTTGTAATCTGGGAGAGTTCTGAACTGGATCCGACTGTCTCGCGGGCGCGGACACAGCCGTGTAGTTAATTACAAGGGAGTTACGTTTTAAAGAAATTCTAAAAGCAGAGAAGTCTGAATTTAACTGGGTATGGATACTCCTACTTTGTAAGTTTTCACCAAATTCTAGACAACGTTTTGAATTGAGGTATTGTTGGGCTTACCGAAGACGTTGGCGCAAAAAAGGGCGACCACGTGTCAGAAGTGGAATGGGCAGTCTCCCTGCAAGGTGGACTGAACGTGTATACCACAAAGCCGGTTATTGTGATGATCTTTGGTGGAGGCTTTCGTTAAGACATTAACGTCTTTTCATCATCATCATCATCATCTCAGCCTATACTTGTCCACTGCTGAACATAGGCCTCCCCAATCGCTTTCCAGCGTTACCGGTCCGATGCCACCTGCATCCAACGACTTCCTGCGATTTTCACAAGATCCTCGGTTCAACGTCTTTTGGTTGATAATAATTGTGTTGATTTTGATTTTTATTAAGATTCTTGGAAGTTTATATAAGAGAATGATAAGAAAGTGCACTCGCATTAAGTTTCGAAACACTCAAAGGTGCAAGATTACGTATAAAATTTAAAGCTTGTGATCTTAAGCTGAGCATATTAAAGTTACAGACTAAGCTATCATGATTTTGTTGGAGTCTAAGGACATTAAAATTAGTAGGAATTTTACACCTAGTTTTTAGTTCTTAAGATAGGTATGAACAGCTACGTTCCTCCTCACAATAATATGATTGACAATTTTATTATCATTTATAAACACTAACTACACACCCTCACACATTCATACATGCACTTGCATCAAACACACAGGGAGGATCCTATCTTACACTCTACAAATGCAGCTAAGTTAAATTATATACCTAAAACTGAATTAGCTCTCTTTCTTGTATGGATATATCTTATATCATAGTGTCATATTTGTTTTTTGGGAATGGCGTTGCATGCTGATATACAGGTTACTACCTAGTTCGGATGCAGAGGCACCCTTAGTATCGTTTTGATTTAAGATTAGCACTAGATCTGCAAGAAAAATGTATGTGTTTCTAGTGAATTGAATATATTATTATTAATATGATGAAGAAAAATGTATTAAACATAATCAACAAACTCATTAATGAATATCCTAGATTGTACAATATTTTAAATCTCCAAACATTATGCTTTATTATCGAACCTTAAAGCCATCAAGTCCGTTTTTATGTGCAATCCACGCCCATTCCTTATCTTGTACTGTAAACTGTTGATTAACCCCCTTGGGGCAACTCCAACTGACTGCTCATACGACGTAATGGCGAATTTTGGGATACCACAGTGTCCAAACAAGATGCAACCTTATTTGAACGTATCTAAAACTGATTTTCCAAAAACAGCCAGAATTTTGGTCATGAAATCCTGGCAACAGAGATCGTGCTCTATATTTTAGGAGGTAAGGTTGGGATTTATGGTGTTGGATTTATAAGGTATAGTTTCTTCAAGCAGTCAGATAATACAGTACCGCTAGTCCAGTTCATTTGTCAACCAGATTAGGGCAGTCCAGATGAGTTAGTGTAGTAAGCGCAGCCACTATTTCTATTGTTAAGAGCGCGATGTATTAACGTTTGATAACGTCTCGAAGTTAGGTCCGGACTTAAGTTTCTGTTATCTACAGAGAAGCTCGGTTAATTGTTTCCTTGGTTCAAGTTAGTTGACAATGCTAAGTGGGTTTGCAAATGACTCAGGCTTCTGACTTAAAGTTTGTGTTTCGACAGCCACTAAAAGTGGTTAAGGGATGATGTGAGTTCTCTCCAATAGATAGATGGTATTTTAGCGATTCTAAGCTCCTGATTACTGAAAACCTTTTAGCAATCACAGGATCAAGGATATACTACAATAGCATTACCTTCTAGCAATTTTACAAAAACAAAAGCTGTAAGACTATAGGAAGCCAAAGAGGTCTGTAATAAGAGAAACTGTAGAAACTTCGTACTCTTTACCTACCCTGCAAGGGATCTAGCGTGATGATATAGATACATAAAAAGATACAACAACTAGATATCCGATACTACTTAAGTAAATTGTAAGCATAGCTTATTCCTTAAATAAGCTGTCACAACATAAATGAACTTGGAACACTGTACTCTCTGCCTACCCCGCAAGGGGTGTGGCGTGATGATATAGACAGATACATAGATAGAACATAAATGATTTTGGTGAAGATTTTGAGACCATCTTTGACTAACTCATTTGAGATAATGATCTTCACATACTCCATGCTGTAAAACCTTCCCCACCCCGAGCCTTCCATGACCAAATCAGCATAAAACCATAAAGTATGTACGTCGAAAACATATTTTTTGTTGCGCAAAGCGTTGCCTTCAGACGTGGGGAGGTTATTTCACGGTTCATAAAAATTTGATTTTGAAACCGCCCGCCGTGAGGCTGACACATTGTATGTATCATGAATATTGTGGGCACGTGATCGCGAGGATATTTATGTTCGTCATGCGGCACACATTGAAACACGACATTATGTTTCGCGGTTGCAAAATGTTGGATTATTGTGTATGCTGGCTTAAATTAATCAGCTTGTATGTTGGTTTCATGTTTTAAAGACTTGCTGAAAGTGATAATGTGGTAAATCTTGCTAATATAGATTTGTATATAATAATCAAGTAGATACATTTATATATAGCACCTACCACTACTGTTTCTACACCACCTCAAAGTAGACTAGCAAAATTCCTCACGAGGAATTCCTCAGGCATTAAGTCCACCCATGTATATAAGTGCATAAAGAGTAAATAAATAAATCATATCTCATCAAATAACTCTGACCCCCGTGTAATTTTGTTAGTTGGCTTGTTTCCTTTTACCTGTCTGAATGTGTGCGAGGAGAAATTAATATAGTAGAAGATAACTTAAAAGAGAATAGTTCATTTGAGAATTGTGGAAATTTAAGAGCCAAAGTACAAACTATACTTTTAAGTTTAGCGATCGATGATTTACTTGTTTTTAAGAAGTTGGATGCTGTTATTGCAGTCGTTAAAAAGTCCATTTTCGACACCAAGGTCGACTGAAAGAAGCTGCGAAAATGCAAAGCAGCATTAAGCAGTTGTAAAATCGATTTTATTACAAAAGTCTTATTACTAGATACCTTGCGGGATACGAGAATAGTGCAGAATTCTAACAAGTTCTTTCCTACTAGTGTTGTAAGTTTACTTCTGGTGTTGCATATGCAAAATAATATATATATTTCTAAAAAAAAGAACGCTTTTCATAATTTAGTTCATAATCGCAAATGTTCCAATACTTTGTTCCTTTGAACATTAACGTTTAAAGCTATAACTTACGCGTAGACCGTCCAGCGACATAAAACACCGCTAACAAACGCTTTACAGCGATGCATATCGATAATATTGAATCAGTTGACTATATTAACAATGCAAATAGTGTAAGCGAGTGCCAGGAGCCGGCTTCGTAAATGCACCGAGATGTTTAACAAATTTAAAAACCACTCTTCTATTGTTGAATTGAAACTCTAACCCCTAGAGATAAGATTGTTGGTGGCAGTAAAGTTAATTTAGCAAGTTTATCCGACATTGTTTGCAAATCCAAACTTATGCAGAAACGGGAGTGTTTACAGGGATCGTTTGTTACGGCTTAATGCTTGTTGTTCACTGTCTTTGGATTTTATTCTAGTAGATTGTGTTTGCGTTTGTTTTGTATTAGGGGATTGTTCGGTTTCGGTGCGGTCGATTGGCCTGTAGAAGTTTATATTGAAAACAATATTGATAACTTTTTGGGGTATAAAATGTAAAATTTACATTAATATCCGTAATTTACATACGAACGACGACTAAGGTGAGCGTTACTCGATCATAAAAAAGACAGCAGTATCATATTTATTTGTGGAAAGGTATCAACATTTTATACGAGTTAGCCTATTTGATTTTAGGGTTTCGTACCTAAAACGTATCACTTCGTTGTCCGTCTGTCCGACGGTTATCACCTTTTTTAGGGATTTTTTTCCTCAGGAACGGCTAGAGGTATTAAGTTGAAATTTATACCAAATACGAAGGTCTATGGTCCCCTACCATTGTAAAAAATTAAGTTTCTAAAATAGCCTAAACAAAAGATATGGCCATTTAAAGTCACTCATTAAGAAATTATATAGCACTTCCCGTTGACCTAGAATCGTGGAATTTGGCAAGAAGCAAGGTTTTAAAGTACAAGTAAAGGAAAAAATCCGATATTTGTCAATTTATAACTATAACATATAAAAAAATATTATTTTCCCTCAAATCTGATGAAAAATTAAAATAGTGCCGTCTAGTGACTACTTTACACACTACAATAATACTTCTTTGTCAATGTGCTATCATCATCATCATCATCATCAGGCTATAGCAGTCCACTGCTGGACATAGGCCTCTCCAAGTGCACGCCACTGGGTACGATCCTCGGCTACTCGCATCCAGTTTCTGCCAGCTGCCCTACGAAGGTCATCGCTCCACCTAGCCTGAGGGCGTCCTGCATTACGTTTGCCAGTCCGCGGTCTCCACTCAAGAACTCGTTTGTCCCAGCGGTTATCGGTTGTTCGGCTAATGTGACCGGCCCATTGCCACTTCAGCTTACTAATCCGGTGTGCTTACTAGCCGGTAGGCTTACTAATGTGCTATCAATGACATTTATTTATTCACACACACACATACACACACAGAGATCTGAGAGATCTGTGGCCCCATCTGGGTACGGTATAAAACGTTAAATGGATCAGATTGTTGATTTATTCTCTTATTTTTGTATAGTTTGAATGAAAATTTAATGTTATTAATTTAATTACGGCAAAATTTTATAAAGAAAGAGCAGTTTTTTTAAACGTATTTTTATGGACTGCGTTGTTGAACAAGTAGGTACCGTATAATGCGTTTAGAGATCGCGGAGGATCTCGTACAAATTGTAGAGCGAGCAAAATGTAGTTTTTCTATAGAAAATTTCCCAGTATCAGTCCGGAATCCGAAGTTGTGCCCGGTACAATAGCAATAGCTTCGCCCCTTTTACATTGGCACCTTACATTCTCAGCAATAAGTCGGTGTGCGCACATAGTTCACCTCTTAGCCACTCCCGCTTGAGGAATGTAGGCGTCCCGGTGTGTGTGAATTTTTTATACGGAAATAATTTAATATCAACGATGTTCATTTAAATTGTAAAATATATAAAAATAAACATCGTTACACCTGTATTCCCCAAGGTCGGATGTTAGGTCTCATGCAATAGGAGGCAAGCCTAATGCCATTATATCGGGCACAATGCCAATTGACACTGGAAATATTTCTATCGAAAAATTACATTTGTTCTGACCTGGGATTCGAACTCAGGACCTCATGATCGCTACGCGCATTATTTGCCAATAGACTAACGAGGTATAGGTAACTATTAAGAATCTTTTGTGTTCGTATCTGTGTCTATCTGTCTTTCTGGTGCAAATCTTGTAATCCAGTTTCAAGCGCTTTGGGTATTTTATTTATTAGTTTTATATTATTTAATTAAGATATCCAATAGCGTTTGACAATAGAAAGCATGTATCTGAATGGTTCATGACTGAGCTGAAATTTATCATAAGTATGTAAGTTCGGTGACAATGCAATAATATAGTACATACCATGGACCCAGCTCCAAAACAGTCTTTTGATGGGGTCGAAAGGTGGCCATGGGAACATGTCAACTACACAACACAACCACGTCGTGTTTAAGCTTGTTAGATTGGTATTGACAAGTGCTATACAACCAGATGATGTTTAGGGTCTGATGATGAAGTGGCAAGGTGCCCAACGCAACTACCCAACTACTCAACATAATCCCACCGTGTTTAGGTTCGTTGGATTTGTCTTGACGAGTTCTGTAGACCCGGATTATGTCGAGGGTCTGATAATGGAGCTGGAGGGTAGCCAATAGAACTTCTCAATTACTAAACATATTTCTGCAGTGTTTGGGATCGTTGGATTTGTCGTGACGAGTTTTATACATCTGGATGCTGTCCAGGGCCTGATGATGAAGCCGGGAGGTGGCCAAGGGAACTATCTAACTACTCAAAATAACCCCGCCGTGTTTGGGCTTATTGGATTTGTCTTGATGAGTTCTCTAGACCCGGCGAAACTACAACGAAACCCTCAGAGCGCGAGTCCTACTTGCACTTATCCAATTATTAATTTCCAGTGTTTGTGTATGTGTGTGTGTGTGTGTGTGTGTGTAATAGCAGATTGTATTGATTGAGACTATCAAATATTTAAAGTTCGGTCACCTTATACACTGTAACACCTTGCATAACCATATGTACAGCGAAATATATTATTGGAATTAGTTAACTTGTGTTCACTAATTCCAATAATATATTGGAATTAGTGAACACAATCATCATCATCTCAGCCCATACTTGTCCACTGTTGAACACAGGCCTCCCCAATCGCTTTCCAGCGTAACCGGTCCGATGCCACCTGCATCCAACGACTTCCTGCGATTTTCACAAGATCATCGGTCCATCTGGCAGGCGGTCGTCCCACGCTGCGCTTGCCAATACGTGGTCGCCACTCTAGAATCTTTCTGCCCCAACCGATCAGACTGCCCGTCCGATCTACGCGCTATGTGGCCCGCCCATTGCCACTTCAGCTTGCTAATCTTAAGGGCTATGTCGGTAACCTTGGTTCTTCTACGAATCTCCTCATTCCTGATTCGATCGCATAGAGAAACGCCGAGCATAGCTCTCTCCATAGCTCGCTGAGCAACTCTAAGCTTTTTTATGAGACCTATTGTAAGAGACCACGTCTCTGATCCATATATCATCACTGGTAACACACATTGACTGAAAACTTTAGTCTTAAGGCACTGAGGTATTTTGGATGAGAAGATATTGCGCAGTTTCCCGAACGCTGCCCAGCCGAGTTGGATTCGTCGATTGACCTCTCTCTCAAAGTTGGACCTACCTAACCGGACTACCTGTCCCAGGTAAATGTATTCGTCGACAACTTCAAGAGTAGAGTTTCCAACGGTGAGTGCGGTGGGTAAGACATGGACGTTAGACATTATTTTGGTTTTGTCCATGTTCATTTTAAGACCCACTTGTTGAGATACTCTGTTGAGGTCACCGAGCATTCATCCTAGATCTTCCAGCGACTCCGCCACGACCACAATGTCGTCGGCAAATCGAAGGTGAGTGATGTATTCGCCATTGATGTTGATGCCAAGTCCTTGCCATTCCAAGAGCTTGAAGGCGTCCTCTAAGGTGGCCGTAAACAGTTTCGGAGAAATGACGTCTCCCTGTCTTACTCCTCTTTTTATAGGGATTGCCTTCGTGCACTGCCCCTGTACTCGGACTGACATGGTGGCGTTATTATACAAGCACTTCAACACTTCGATATACCGATAGTCAATGCGGCATCGCTGGAGAGATCTAAGAACCGCCCAAGTCTCGATCAAATCGAAGGCTTTCTCATAGTCCACAAACGCCAAGCATAGAGGCCGATTATACTCCTCGGTCTTCTGTATAATCTGCCGCAGCGTATGTATGTGGTCTATGGTACTAAAGCCTTTCCGGAAACCGGCTTGTTCGGGAGGCTGGAAGTCATCAAACCTGCGTTCGAGACGATTCGTAATGACTCTCGAAAACAACTTATAAACATGGCTCAGCAGTGTGATGGGCCTATAATTCTTCAGTAAAGTGTTATCACCTTTCTTGAAAAACAGTTCACACACCCCTGTTCCATGCTTCCGGCGTTTTCTCTTCGAGCAAGACGGAATTAAACAGCCTCTGAAGGACTTTAAGTACCGGCGTTTCGCCCGCTTTCAGAAGCTCTACGGTAATTCCGTCTTCGCCCGGCGCTTTGTTATTTTTGAGTTGCTTGAGAGCCATCCTAATCTCGTACAGGCTGATGTCCGGGATATCTTCAGTGTAGTATCGGGTTAGCTTGGCTCTTGGGTATTTTACCAAGTCAACAACAGGTTCAGCTACTGAGGTATACAACTGCCCATAGAACCTCTCTATCTCCCTGAGCACCTTCGACCTATTCGACGTTACGTTTCCGTCCTCCGTCTTCAGCTTCGTCAACTGGCTTTGCCCAATAGACGCGTCTCTTGCGAACACTTTAGAGCCCTTGTTCTGTGCTATGGTCTCCTCAATACGCCTTGTATTGAAGGACCGTAAATCGTGTCGCAAGGACTTCAATATCTGTCCATTGAGCTGCCTATAGGACTTAGCATCATGGGAGGTTTGGAGCGTCATGGAACGTCGCTCAGCGATGAGGTTTCGGGTGTAGTTGGATAGTTTTTGAGGTCTATTTTTACGGTGGGGCTTAAAATACTTGGACCCGACCGTATGGACAGTCTCTACCAGCCTGTTGTTGATTTCGTCCACTGATGCGCTCCTGTCTAGCAATTCGAAGCGGTTTGCCAATTCAAGTTGAAAGTTCTTGGGATTTTGGATATGTGCATTACAAGGTCGGAGCGTAGACTTCATCAGACGCGATCTTTCCATTTTGACATTAATATTTAATGTGCCTCTGACCATTCGGTGATCACTGCCGGTTTTTACCCTGTGGATCACGGAGACATCATTAAATATTTGTCGCTTGGTGCTCATTATGAAGTCTATTTCATTTTTGGTGGAACCATCAGGGCTCATCCAGGTCTATTTCCTATGAGGCGGCTTCTGGAAGAAAGAGTTCATCATAAAGAGTCCCTCCTGCTCCAGGAATTCGGCCAGCCTCTGACCCCTGGGGTTGCGCCGCCCATATCCAAATTGCCCCACTTTCAACTCATCATCGCCCCGTTTGCCCAGCCGCGCATTGAAGTCACCCATAACCACTGTAATGTGTGTTTTGGAAGTATGTATGGCTCTACTAATGTCCTCATACCTAACTTCGACGTCATCATCTGAGTATGCCGAGGTCGGTGCGTAGACCTGTATGACCTTCAGCGAATATCTTTTGGATATTCTGAGTATCAGGTACGCTACCCTGCTCGACACACTAGTGATGGACACAACGTTGTCTATGAGTGACTTGTGGACGATAAATCCGACACCACCTTGGGACTGCTGTTCGCCCTCCCGGTAGTAAAACAAGTTGCCGGATTTTAAGGTTATCGTGTCCTCGCCCTCTCTTCGGACCTCCGATAAACCAACAATATTCCACTGCAACTTGTTTATCTCTTCTTCCAGCTCAACAAGCTTCTCATCTGTCCTCAAAGTGCGTGCGTTGTATGTCACCAGGGCCAATTTTCGTTTTTGTTGGTAGCCGAATCTCTGCCGGAGATTCTTAGCACCCCTTGTCCTGTCGTTACCATGGCTGCTACCGTGGCCAGGACGAACAGGACCGCCGGGGACTAGGAGCCCTGTTTTCTTCTTTTCTTCCATAATATTGATTGGGGGATTTGCCATACTCGCCACGCTTGGCAGGCGGGTTGGCGAGCGCAGTTTTTGATCGCAGAAGTGTTAAGAGAACGCTGCTGCCCATTCCCTAGTTTTCCCTTAGTCGCCTTGTACGACACCCGATGGGATGAGATGGGTTGGTCCTATTCTAAGCCGGGAACCACGCGGCTTTGAATAGGACCAACCCAATAAAATTTGTGTGAACACAATAAAAAAGTGAAAATAATAATTAGCCCTGTTAAGAAACTGTCCCACCATTGGACACGGGCTTCGTCTCAAACTGAGAAAACTAAGGCCATAGTCCACCTCGCTGGCCCAGTGCGGGTTGGCAACCTCATACACTTTCGAGAAACTCTTAGGCATGCAGGTTTCCTCACGACGCTTTCCTTCACCGTTAAAGCAAGTGACAGGTAATTATTAAAACGGCGACGGAGGATTTAAGGCAGTGGTTAAGAGCTTGAGCCGCTCCGCCCACTGTGTCTAATAGTCGCGGGTTCGATTCCCGCACGGGCCAATCTTTGTGTGATCCTCAATTCTTTGTTTCGGTCAGGGTATTTGTGTATGTGCAATTTCATGTTTGTAACCCACGACACAGGAATAAATCCAAGTGCGGGGCTACGTTTTTTAAAGAAAAAAAAAGAGACAGAGGTGCGTGCCTGTGTTTGACCCCGAGACCTCTGGCTTTGCAGTCCAACGGTCTAACCACTGGGCTATCACTGATTGGGGACTGATTTCACTGAAGTGAAAATAATCACGAAACTATGATAAGTAATGTAGATCAAAAATTGGTTATACTGACTGCAATTCCTTATCACCCAGTATATTTTTACATTCATCAACGTGTTTAGATCTAAAATGAAAAAACGATTTCCACACCGATTGAAAAGAAAAGCAAAGGTAAAAAATAAAACACATAACACAGTGTTTATTTAACGTAAGTAATTTAATGGCGGACTATAAATTGTAACGAGCGATTAATCATGATATTACGGGTTTTATTTACGGAGAAAGAGAATGAAATAACAGAGGGAGATAATGAACAGGAGTTTTTGTACCGTTACGTATATAACGTGTTGTAACTGGGGGAGTGCGGAATCAAATAAAACTGTCTATGTTAAAAAGGACTGACTTGTGGACTGACTCTAGTAGCAAAGCACATCGCTTTGTGATCACGAGGGTTCAAATCTTAGGTTGACAAATGAAGTTTTTCTAACAAAAAATTTCCAGTATGAGTTTGGAGTCTGGTATTGTGCCTGGCATATGGCAATATGCTCACCCCCTATTATATGGGGCCCAGCATCATCGGCGAAAAGTGGGTGTACTCATTACACCTCTGCCACCCCCGTTTAGGGAATAAAGGCGTGACGGTGACTGTGTTAAAAAGGTAAAATTATTCCTGTATCGTGGGTGCGTTTACAAATATAAAAGTCACATACGCAAACACTTAGAACATAATACGGTAACAAATATTTGAGGGTCATACTAAGATTTGTCCCGTGCGGGAATCGAACTCGCGACTATTCGATCTAGTGGAGGGAGCAGCTTAAGTTTTTAAGCACTGGACCAAGCAGTCTGTCAAACAAGGTTATGCATACAAGGTACTAATTAATTTTTCAGTTTGACTAGAAGAAGAAAACACTTTGGCTAGATTTAAAAAAATCGTCTTGAACAGATTGCTTTGTTAGTCTAGTATCGCACAGTGTGACTGATGAGCTCCTGTGTTCAAATCCTAGGTCTAGGAACTATAATATTTCCGGTCCGGTATTCAGTTATTCACATGCCCTAACATCCTATTACATTGTGATCAAAAATCGTTGAAATTTTTTGAATGTACGTCTGTACATCTGCCACCCCTTCTTGAGGAATATAGGCGTGAAGGTATGTGATATCAGCCCCTCAGCCCCTGTAAGGAAGATTGGGGAATTTTAGGCACAAAATAAGAGTTTAATAGTATGTTATCAAAGGAATCATAACCATCAGCAGACATCCACTGCAAGACAAAACCATCCAAAGCTCCCATAGCTCGCCAAGAAGACCGGCTTTATACTGTACGCATTTAGATCTTACCTGCTACCTTAAGTAGGCTAACGGTATATATTTAAGATTTCGCCTCATAGCCGACGCAGCGCGATGGAAGCGCGACGGTGGCGCGGCTTGGGGATTTGTAATGTACTGAAATGTATGGGAGACGCCACGCAACGCAACCCGCTCGGCGCGATGGGAAACGTCACGACCCGCTGCCGCTGCGCTCGACGCGATTACAAACGAATCACGGGGGGAGCGAGACGCCAATATACGTGCGAGATGCGTGCGAGCGGGTCGCTAGTGTCGGGCGACCGCCTGGCCGGCTTGACGTCGCTTCTGTACTGTGTACATGCTTCTGCTACTGAAGAGGCCTGCCCACATCTCCTCTTACGGTACATGGTCGTCACTTTCAAAGCCCAAATCTATAGCCATAAAATATACTTAGAAAATATTTTTGAAGCAAAATGGTCAAAGAGAAATTACTCTAAGGACGTTTACAAAATGTTATTCTGTATTTTTAATTAAATAACATTTCATTAAATTTCCTCTCAAAGTTTTCTTTCATCATCTACATAGAATCTGACCGAAGTTAATGGGGACAGGTAAATTTATTAATATAATAGAATTAATGTTAATTACAGAGGTTGGAAGTAAAAACGACGCCCAATTTTTTACTGCGACAAAAAATACTGCGCAAACTAAGGAGTGATATTATTTGAAAAAAAAAAACAGACTGGATTTGTGACTTGTGACACTGGATTATGGATCATAGAAGGCAAAAGATGACATAGTGCAAAAAACTGTAAATGTGGAATAAGTACCTTATAAGAATATGAATAAATTTGTTTGCCATAATAACAACAGTTGCATACCCAAACATTTTGAGACATTAAATAAATACACACAAGTTGAGATAGGTACACAATTCAGAAATTCTTTACCTTCCGTGCCGTAACACAGTACGTGTTACGGCAAGCTAATATACATTTGTATCGATATTTGCGTGTATGCAAGTGTGTGCGTGTGTGTGAATGTGTGCGTGCGTGCTTACGTGCGTGCACGTATCTCAGAGAGCCTCTACTTGTTGGACTCATGTGTTCGTGAAAATTTCCAATGGTCATGGAAAATTCATGACTCTCTGATGAGATACACTATGTGTAAAAATAAGTTAAAGGTATCTGGTTAAGTACCAGCAACAATCTCACAATAGGATTCCAGGAACATACGATTATATTTTAGTTTCTTCCATTCCTTGCCAAAACATCCTTTTCCTCAAAAAATGATCTAAAAGGTTCAGTTTTTTCCTACGAATACACAACACGAAAAATAAAACCATCTAAATGTATTCAGATGAACACAATGAACACACCACTTGCCAAAAACGGGAATGCACTAAATTTATATCATAAATAGTGAAAGCTGTACATCTCAGTTTGAAATAAAACACAATTCATGAACGGCAGTCTGAAATAAAACTATTTACAAGAAATTTGAGCGAAAAATATTCCCAGTCTCAGCATTCTGAAGAGAATTAACAGTAAAAATGCGGAGATCCTCCTTCATAGAGACGTTGCGTTTAATTCTGTGCTCTCATTGAGAAACTTGTATCTGACATTTTAAATTACTTCTCTAGAATTTTTCGACGAGAAATGTTTATGTAATTTTTATTGATGTTGTTTATCTGATGTTGGAACTCGTATTAATGTCACCGATGTACTGTATTGTTTTGGCACAGTTTGATATATGATTTTTTTTTCTCAAAATGGATCTTTTCCTTTTAATATTATTCTCTGTACATAACAGAACCATGTAGCCATTCTCACAAATAGAATAACTTGATTAATTTAATTAAGATTCACACATATCCCACAAAAATATAAAAATACTATTTTGAAAACGTACTTCTCCACGAGAATGACATTCCGAAGTGGTGGTAAAGCCTTTGTTACTTTTCTGATGATTTATAGATACTGTAATGGTTTACATGAATAAAAAATATTCTGATTTTGATTGCAGTTGGCTAGAAAAATACGAATAAAACTATATTGTTTTATTAAAAAACACAATCTGTTGTGATTGAAATGTTTAACAAGACAGTTTCTTGATAAATTCAATGTAAACGCTCTAAGTTACTCAGTCAATATACGCAGGACTTAAAAAAGTATATGTGATTTTCATTGGAAACAAAGACAACATAAAAGAAAGATAAGAATAAGATTTGACAATCGAGGAAATCTTTAAAGACCTAAAACTGTCCGTGTTAAAACTTTTCTTTTAATATCACCTAACCAGCGAAAGAAACCTGCGTAAATCATCATTATTCTGAAAGTATAATGATGTATACCAAAGCAGAATGCCTTCAAATTAATAATACACCTACCTTGGATTTGTTACCGAATCTCTTAGAGGAGATCCCAGAGCCACCCTTACACGTCACTTCACAGAAGACTTGCCCGAGATCAACCTGGATGAGATCGAGTTGGCCCTTAAACAGCTTAAAAATGGAAAAGCCCCGGGTGAGGACGGCGTCACGACTGAGCTTCTGAGGGCAGGAGGTACCCCAGTACTTAAGGAGCTTCGGAAGTTATTTAACACTGTCCTCTACACTGGGAGAACTCCGCAGGCATGGAACAGAAGCGTGGTCGTCCTGTTTTTCAAAAAGGGTGACAAAACCCTTTTGAAAAACTATCGACCCATATCGCTTCTGAGCCATGTATACAAGCTGTTTTCAAGGGTCATCACGAACCGTCTTGCGCGAAGGCTCGACGAGTTTCAACCCCCGGAGCAGGCCGGGTTTCGAAGTGGTTACGGCACCATAGACCACATCCACACAGTGCGGCAGATTATACAGAAGACTGCAGAGTATAATCTGCCCCTATGTCTAGCCTTCGTGGACTATGAGAAGGCCTTTGACACTGTCGAGACCTGGTCAGTTCTGGACTCCTTGCAACGATGCCAAGTTGATTGGCGATACATCGAGGTGATGAGATGCCTTTTTGAAGCTGCAACAATGACCGTCCAAGTACAGAACCAGCGGACTGAACATATCCACCTGCGCCGCGGAGTGCGCCAAGGTGATGTAATATCACCAAAACTGTTCACCAATGCACTGGAGGATATGTTCAAGACGCTGGACTGGAAAGGTTGCGGCATCAATATAAATGGCACATACATCTCTCACCTGCGATTTGCAGACGACATCGTCAACATGGCTGAAACGTTGCAAGACCTACAACAGATGCTGGACAGCCTTGCTAATTCGTCTCAGCGAATCGGTCTCCGGATGAACTTAGATAAAACTAAAGTTATGATCAACAAGCATGTTGACCCAGGACCGATCGCCGTAAATGGAGCCCCCCTCGAAGTTGTTTTTGAGTACGTATACCTAGGGCAGGTGCTCCAACTAGGTAAAAACAACTTCGACAAGGAAGTTAAGAGACGGATACAGCTGGGCTGGGCAGCATTTGGAAAACTACGTCGAGTCTTCTTATCGCCCATACCCCAATGCCTAAAAACGAAAGTTTTTAATCAGTGCGTCCTACCTGTAATGACAAACGGAGCCGAAACGTGGCCACTCACTGTGCGGCTTGTCCACCAGTTCAGGATCGCTCAACGAGCTATGGAAAGAGCTATGCTCGGAGTTTCTCTTAGGGATCGAATCCGGAAGGAAGTAATTCGTCAGAGAACCAAGGTTACCGACATAGCTCAGCGAATTAGCAAGCTGAAGTGGCAGTGGGTAGGTCACATATGCCGCAGAACCGATGGCCGTTGGGGCAGACTGGTTCTTGAGTGGAGACCGCGTGTCGGCAAACGTAGTGTAGGGCGCCCTGTAGCTAGGTGGAGCGACGATATTCGTAAGGCAGCGGGCAGGGATCGGAGAAGGAGAGCTGAAGATCGAGCTCAGTGGCGTGCCATGGGAGAGGCCTACGTCCAGCAGTGGACTGACACGGGCTGATGATGATGAACAATTTATTACAACACAACTATTTTTATCAAAGCGTAAGTTACCAACTTCTGCGCAGTAAGGTCTTAGACAAGTGTTTTACAGCTGTCGGCCATTGCCGGCAGTTTAATTAAACTTGCCTCTGGGCCCGTAATTAAACGCTTATATTTTATACATTATTGAATCCTGAACCGTGCAGTTAAAGTTATAGTCGCATTTACTAAAGTGAGTCAGACTATTGCGACCCCTGTTATTTGTTGCGATCCCAGAAAGGCACTGTAAATATTGAAAGTTTAATCCGTTCGTTGTAATTAAATGGGGGTAAATACCTTAAAAGGATAAAAACAAGCATACGAAAGATAGTCAACTATCTTTTCCATGACACTAACTTATATCAGCCACAAACTACCCCATACATTGATTGTCATGCTCTTAAGAACAAATCTATCTATATCATCACGCCAGACCTCTTACAGGGTAGGCAGAGAGTACAGAGTTCCAACAGGCTCTTCCTTACATACCTCTCTGGCTTCCTCTACTCTCATAGTTCGCCTCATACACGCTCGACGGTTACGGAGACTCCTGGCATGACCTTCAGATAAGACATTCTTGTATATCAGATTTGTCATTCTTTCTTCGGACATTCTTTCTATATGCCCGAACCAACGGAGCATACCCTTTCTCATCTTTACACCGATACTCTCTTTCATAACCATTTGCTTTCTTACCACGCTGTTGCGAATACGGTCGGTCAGCTTCACTCCACACATCTTCAACAAATCTATAAAAACAAAAATATAAACACCGTCACGCCTATACTCCCCAAGTGGGAGTGGCAGAGGTGTACTGAGTACACCCACTTTTGGAGACGATGATAGGTCATGGGACCTGCCCGGCCTTACACCGGGCACAATACCAGACTCCGGACTCATTACTTGGAAGTTTTCGTTAGAAAAACTTCATTTGTCTGACCTAGGATTTGAACCCAGGACCTCGTCATCACCAAGCGATGCGCTTTGCCACTAGACCAATCAGGCAGTCAACAAATCTATCTATGTATTTATTATTATAATCATTACGCCATATCCCCTGTAGGGTAGGCAGAGTGCACAGAATTCTAACAGGTTCTTTTCTAATAGACCTCTCTCGCTTCCTCCACTTTTATTGTACACATATGTAAAGTATTATTTTTGTCATATCATATGAACTTAACTCCCTCGATTATTACTAAAACTCTTGTTACTGTTACGTGAATCATAATTACTGTCACTGTATTTTTTTTTTTTTTTTTTTTAAAAACGTTGCCCCACACTAGGATTAATTCCTGTGTCGTGGGTGCGTTTACAAACATGAAAATTCACATACACAAATACCCAGACCGGAACAAATAATTGTGGATCACACAAAGATTTGTCCCGTGCGGGACGGGCGGACTAAGCCCTTAACCACTGCGCTAAATCGTCCGTCAAAACTATACTATGCGACTGATAAATTCTTTGGTTCGAATCAGGAACGACAATAAGGTAAAGAGGATATTTCTATCAAAAAAATATTGGGAGCAGTTCAGTGACTGGTATTTTACTGGATAGGATAGGAAATGTAGGTTAACGCAAGTATAAATATAAGCAAAGACCAAGTGTTCTTTCGTCATGAAGATGTTAGTAGACGTATTACACTATTCGATCCTTAGTATATATAAAGAATATAGATATAGAAAGAATGCCAGATGAAAGAATGACAAAACAGATATACAATGTGAAAGTGGAAGGATGCTGGTATCGGGGAAGACCTAGACTATCTTACCACGACCAAATAAACCGAGTCTTATCTGAAGGAAAAGTCTGTGCACTCTGCCTACCCTACAGGGGATATGGCGTAATGATTATAATAATAAATACATAGATAGATTTGTTGACTGCCTCATTGGTCTAGTGGCAAAGCGCATCGCTTGGTGATGACGAGGTCCTGGGTTCAAATCCTAGGTCGGACAAATGAAGTTTTTCTAGCGAAAACTTCCAAGTAATGAGTCCGGCGTCTGGTATTGTGCCCGGTGTAAGGCAATAGGCTTGCCTCCTATTATACATGTAATAGGAGGCGAGCCTAATGCCATACAACGGGCAGGTCCCATGACCTATCATCGTCTCCAAAAGTGGGTGTACTCAGTACACCTCTGCCACTCCTACTTGGGGAATATAGGCGTGACGGTGTTTATATTTTTGTTTTTATAGATTTGTTGAAGATGTGTGGAGTGAAGCTAACTGACCTTATTCGCAACAGCGTAGTAAGAAAGCAAATGGTTATGAAAGAGAGTATCGGTGTAAAGATGAGAAAGGGTATGCTCCGTTGGTTCGGGCATATATAAAGAATGTCCGAAGAAAGAATGACAAAACTGATATACAAGAATGTCTTATCTGAAGGTCATGCCAGGAGTCTCCGTAACCGTCGAGCGTGTATGAGGCGAACTATGAGAGTAGAGGAAGCCAGAGAGGTATGTAAGGAAAGAACCTGTACCCCGCAAGGGATCTTTATTTATTTATTTATTTATTTATACTTAATGCACTAATGTACATAGGCGGACTTAATGCCTACGGCATTTTCTGCCAGTCTACCTTCGGGTGGTGTGAGACAAGTGTGGTAGGTGCGAGATTATACAAGTGGAAAAAAGTTACATTAATAAATATAAATAACAACTAATTTCCTATTTATAACACTTAGTAAATACATATTATATATAACGTATTTATAAAAAAATAATATATTTATATATACCACAAATATATACATACATATATAGCCATACAATACATACATGAACTAGAACTGTGCGAGATAACGAGATGGAACAACTAACATTGAGGAGAATCCGGCCTTTTATGCAAATAGTCCTGCAGCCTTTTTTTAAAAGAGGGACGATTGGTTGCCATTCGGAGTTCCAAAGGCAAAGCATTCCAAAGAAGGATAGACTGGACGAAGAAGGAAGAGTGAATGAAATCAGTAGTATGAGGGGGGCACTGAAGAAGACGATTATCAGAAGAGCGAAGATGTTTATTGTGATTAGAGCATAAATACTGAAATTGAGAAGTAAGATAAGCGGGCGAGACTGGAGAATAAAGGATAGAAAATAAAGTTGTCAGTGCCCTCAGAGTTCTACGCTTCCGAATAGGCAACCACTTTAATAGTGATCGATGCTCCGACACATGATCATATTTACGCAAATTGAAGACGAATCGAATGCAGTTATTAAGTAGGCGGTCTAGTTTATTGAGGAGATCTGCATTCAGGTCGAAGTAGCACACATCAGCATAGTCGAAGATAGGAAATATCAGGGACTGCACAAGCATTGCTTTCGTGTTGCTGGGAAGCAAGTTTTTTAATCGATACAGGTATCGTAACGTTCCGGTAACTTTTTGACCGACAGCCGTGACTTGTATTTGCCAGCTAAGTGTTGTGTCAATATGCAAACCGAGATTCTTAACGCTAGAGCCCAGGGGCATAACTACCCCGTTGAATTTAAGTGGAGGCAAAGAACCAACATCGACCCTCCTTATAAGCCTAGAGCTTCCAACTAGAATCGCTTGGCACTTTGTAGGATTCACCGTGACACCAAACCTGTCAGACCAATTCTTAATAGCCTCTAGGTCACGATTAAGTTTGACGACAATACCAGCAATGTTATCCACACTACCTTGCGAGTATAATTGCAAGTCATCAGCGTACAGATGATACGTGCACTGAAGTTCTTGAGTTATTAAATTAATGAAAATGGAAAATAAAAGAGGAGAGAGAATACCGCCTTGGGGAACGCCAGTGTCGAGGCAGCACCATGCTGATGATAATTCATCACACAAAACTGACTGCTGACGTTCTCGAAGATAAGAAGAAAACCAATCCAGCGACTCTTGAGAGCACAGAAGGTAGGAGAGAATAGAAAGAAGGATATCGTGACTAACAGTATTGAAGGCATTAGTGAAATCGACCAACACAAGGACGGTTACTTTGGTATCTTCCATGCCTGTTCGAATATCACCAGTCACTTTGAGAAGGGCAGAAACGGTACTATGGCCAGGCCTGAACCCAGATTGAAGAGGGTTAATTAAGTTGTTGGTATATATGAAATGGGAGAATTGCTTATGAACACAGGCCTCGAGCACTTTTGAAAGAAAAGGAAGAATGGATATTGGACGAAAGTGGCTGGGAAGGGAGGGATTGGGAATTTTAGGCAGTGGGCGGACAAATGCTTTTTTCCAGAGAGATGGAAATACGCCGGACTCTAAAGAAAAATTGATAAGGTGGGTGATCACCGGTAGGAGATAGTCAAGTACTGTTATGATCATGCATCTGCTTATTTTGTCACAACCCACAGCCTTGGATTTGATGGCCAAAATGATCTTCTTAACCTCATGAGAGTCGACTGGAGAAAAATAAAAAGGATTAATGTTCATACGTCTAAGACCACCCAAGAAAGAAATAGTTTGATGTACAGTTAGACGATCAAAAGGAGGAACAGTGGAGAAATAACTATTAAGATCGTCTAAACTTATTGTACTTGGTAGTTCATGACGACGAGCCTTACCAATACCTAAAGTACCAAGAAATTTCCAAATATCGGCAAGAGAAGAGGATGTAATATTATCTAGAATATAGCGGCGTTTGGCGTCACGTATCATCTTATGACACCGATTCCTAGCAATTTTAAAATAGGCCCAGTTGTCTTCCGTGCGGTCTTTTTTAAACTTTCGGAACGTACGATTTCTGCGCCTCATAGCCATCCGAATTCCCCTTGTCATCCACAGAGCAGGTGGTCGCTTCAGCCGCACCTTTTTCACAGGAGCATGGATATCATAAAGCTGAATTAGGGTTTGATTGAAGATGCAAATTTTTTCGTCGATGGTGTTGGCTCCCATGAGGGCATTCCAGTCGAGTTTGGATGCATCCTCAGTTAATTTACCGATATCCATACGGGCAAAACAACGCCTGTGCAGAACCTTAGGATGTGGCTTGGGAGGTTTCAGGATGTAGGAGAGGAATATAAGGTCATGATGGGAAAAGCCGGAAGCATCATGCTGGCCATGAGAGGAAACGAGAGAGGGATTAGAGGTAAGTATGAGGTCGAGCCAGGTG
This sequence comes from Phalera bucephala, assembly GCA_905147815.2. Lineage (NCBI taxonomy): Eukaryota > Metazoa > Arthropoda > Insecta > Lepidoptera > Notodontidae > Phalera > Phalera bucephala. The sequence goes on from LR990609.1 coordinate 31,214,263, forward strand.
TCATCGCTTATGATATTATGGTGTGTGGCGTTAAGAGGCAGAATGTGCAAACTGGCTGACCCTACGACTTGAAGGAGTTTACGGGAACGGGGGGAATTGTGGGCTAAGAGATTAGTGTTGAAATCGCCCATGATGATGTGATGCTCGTAGTCAGACCCCAAGGATTCCAAAACCGATTCGAATTCGGTGAAATAGTCAGTAGTGGGAGGGCAATACACGACTCCTATTATGGTTTTGACTCCTTTGACCCAAACCTCAAGGAAAAGAAACTCAGTGGAATTGGAGTCATCAGGAGATGTGGCTACAATTCTAAAAGGTAAGTCACTTCGGAGGTATATTGCTACGCCACCGCCACCCCTACCAACCCGGTCATTCCGAATAAGAATAAAACCAGGAAGGGCATAAGTGGTTGAAGGAAGGTGAGGTTTGAGCCAGCTCTCAGAAATCAGGATAGCGTGAACGTTGATGTTCCTGAATGTGTCATACAATTCATTATAATGACTTGGTATACTCTGTGCATTTATGTGGCATACATTCAGCAAATGGCCTGATCGTTGGTCAAATTTATCATGGAGAAAGTCCTCAAGGTTGTCGTCCATAGAACAAAAACTTAAGTTGCATGAAGAAACGGTAGAATCGTTAACAGAATAAAACGAATCATTATCTGATATCATAAAAAATTAAGTAAATATAAGTAAATAATTATATTAAAAATAATAATAACTTTAAAAAAAAACTAAATTAAACTCGCTAACAGTAGCACTAACATAGCCACATCACCCGCCAGCTAACAATCACAGTATGTCTAGTAAGGAAAAAATAATAATAAAACCAAAAAAAATAACCTAAAAGTAAAATATTTGCACAAAGGCCCACTCTGTTTTATATAAGTACCTATATATAGAAAGGAAGAAAAAAAAACACCAAAGTAAAAAACAAAACAAATTAATAATATCGATGTTTCAGCAGACAAATGGAACTAAAAATGAACGCACCTATAGGCACACACGGTACGTCAGGCTGACATATTTTGAAGCTTGACATTGACATGACAATTGTGTAACTCGTAAATTAATTTGACAAAATTAAAAGCGAAGATAATAATAACATATGATGTTATATTTATGGAAACGAGAAAATTTATGTGTTTAATACGCAAAGAAAAAGGTAAAACCGCAAAAAAGGTGTAACAAATAGTGGGCAGTAAGAAATTATCACGTATCGTACTGAAATGTTTGAGATAACAACGGGACATAAATAAATAGTAAAAAAAAACGAAACAAAGAGAATAATATGTACCGCTTTGGACTTATTGTTTACCAGTTGTACTCTTCAATAGATCTCCCGCGACTGCGCCCTTGCTTCTGCCCGAAGATGATCCATCCTGCCCCTTTGTGTACTTCGTTATCAAAGGGATCAACTCGTCAGACGAAAAGATGCGGTGACGACTTCCATCCGGGGCTTTTACTGTTACTACACCGTCCTGTGTCCAACACGATCTTATGCCAAAGTGAAGACGCGCCTTGCTGAAGATAGCTTGTCTAGACCTTGTCAGAAATTCACGAACTGAGACAGGAGATCCTTTCAGTCGCATCTTCGCCCTCCAAATTGAAAGCTTGTCGTCTACGTTAGTAAACCGCACAAGGATGGGCCTATTATGGTCTTGGCTAGAAGCCCCAAGTCTGTGGCAGTTGTTTATGGAGGAGGCAGTGAGACTTTTGAGGCCCATCTTGCTGTTAAGTAAATTTAGGATGACTGATTTACAATTCTCCTTTTCATCTTCAGCTATACCTAAGAACAGCAATGCTTTCCGTCGGTGCCTGGTTTCAATCATATCGATCTGCTTGGAGCACTCACCGATTTGTTGCCGCAGCAGCCCAAGCATGTTGAATATAAGCTCTCGAAATGTGCGAAATTCTTCTGCTACCTTGGCCACAGTGTCTTTTGCGGGGCCTGCGCTGTAAATTTGTGCCTCCAGATCTGACATCTTCTTCATAAAGCTATCCTCGAGGCTCTTCTGTGCGGATATAATTGCGTCCAATTGAGACATAGTGGTGAAGTTTCAAGTGCAAAAAAAAAAACCTTCAGTGTAGTGATGAGCTGGCAGCGGAGGTGAAAGCTGCTAGACTCACATAAATGTAAGTTCTCCTTGTAATGAATGGGAATACAAAGGGATGTGTAATAAATGTAAATATTTAAATTAATTAATTAAAATTAGAATTGAAAAGTTAAAGACACGTCTAAACTTATTCACACCTACCCCCATATAGATAGAGTTAGATAGATCCTTAGTAAACCAGACGAGGAATCATCTATCTTCTAATAAAAGTAGCGATTCCCATATATTTATTTTATAATCTCTATACCTACCTTTATCGTCGTTTTCTTCAGAGCGCAACAAAATTCGCGTAGTATTCTCAAATTTTCCGCTCCAGTGCATCCTCAAAGAGATTTCTTTTAAAAGATTTTAGAAGCAATTTCGACGAAAGAATGCACTTAAACTCGCCACGGCGAAAGTGACTTTTAAAAAGCAGCTTCTGCGATATTGGAGCGTGGCCTTTTTTTAATGCAACCGATTAATTAAAGGCATGACATTCGCGAAAGACTTCTAAGCTTCTGAAAGTAATTTTTTAGGTATGCTTATTATATGGGAAAGTTGACATGCATACATTTTAATGGTGATTTCACATAACAAACATATGGAAAACAGGACCTAGGGCGAGCAGGTTGTTAGTGGAATTGATATGTCATCCTAAAAATTGTTCGTATTCATAAGTAGTGTCATATGGTGCAAACTTTGTATGTGTATCATTAATGGATCAACATAATCACATTCTCAGAAAGAGGCATTAATTTCAGCACAGCATATAACCCATTTGATAGTACGCTACTTGTCGAATTAAAGAGTTCGACATTTTTTTGACATAAAATATCTAAATATAGATATATAAACGCATACAATCAATTGGCTGCCTTTTTGATCTAGCGCAATGCGCATCGTTTTCTAATCCCGAAGTCCTGGGTTCAAATCTTAGGTCGGAAAATGTAGTTTTTCCAACAACAACTTCCCAGTATTAGTCCCGAGTCTGGAATTGTGTGTTTTGACAGTGTATTTTTTTACAATCAATTGCAAACAAAATCTTCAAGAGACATAGCAGTAAACGTACATATAGAGTTATCCTTATAAGAATAAAAATTATTCTTCTAAAAAGGTAACTAGACGAAGGCGTCTTCTAGTCCGTTTTTAAACGGTTATGCTAATCTCATTAAGCATATTGAATTTGCAGTCAGTAATTTCGAAAGACGATTGAAATACTCTACGCTATTATCTCTACCCCGTATCAGCCGGCCTGAAAGTTTTCAACTCAACAATCCCATCTCCAAACCAAATCTAGAAAGTTTCCCGCGGAAACTACGCGAGAAATACTTCAACGTCTTTCGTCAAAACTTTATATCCTCATCTCTCCTTTACATCCCTTTAAAACATTCCCGGTAATTAGTGGTGACCCGAATAAAAGTTCCGAAACAAGGGGATGGGGGGGTGTCTCGATAAATTAAACAAAAATGGGACATTCAAACAATCTGCGTCGTAAACAAGTACAGGGGCACGCGTACGATGCTCGGCGGCTATTTATTTTGAAATTAGCTCATAGCCTGTGGTTTGGGGCGGGTGTAATCTCTTACGGGCCTTATGTATGGAGAAATGATGGTTTTTGTTTTAGATTTTTAAACCTATTAAATGGTTGTGAGAAAAAGCAGTGATAGCTTTGTGGTTAGACCGTTGGACTGCAAAGTCAGAGGTCTCGGGTTCGAACCTACGCACGCACCTCTGTCTTTTCGACCACAAGTGCGTATTAAAAATTAATTAACGCTTGCTTTAACCATAAAGGAAAAAATCGCGAGGGAGAAGTTTTTCGAAGGTGTGTGAAGTTCGCCAACCCGCACTGGGCCAGCGTGGTGGACTATGACCTTAAACCCTCTCAGTTTGAGAGGAGGCCCGTGCCCAACGGTCGTTCAGTTTCTTAACAGGGCTAATATTATATTATTTAATGGTTGAGGTTCATTTTTGTAATAAAAGGAGTTTTCTTTTAGGCGTAGTCCATTATTAGAAATTATTCCTGTTTTGTATATAGGACAAAGGTCTCTCTCTCTTCCTATCCATATAATTATATCCTTTGCATAATAATATTATATTCAATCTATATCTATATCATCACGCCAGATCCCTTACGGGGTAGGCAGAGAGTAAAGAATTCCAACAGGCTCTTTCCTTACATACATCTCTGGCTTCCTCTACTCTCATAGTTCGTCTCATACACGCTCGCCGGTTACGAAGACTCCTGACTTGTCCTTCAGATAAGACACGGTCTATTTGGTCATGGTAAGATAGTCTAGGTCTTCCCCGGTAAAGGGTAGTGGGTGCTATGCACAGACTGCTGCCCAACCTTGGGGGACCGTCGGAGGAGGTGCGCCGCCTCTACGGGGGGGTCGTGCGATCGGTGGCCCTCTATGGGGCGCCCGTGTGGTCACACCGACTGTCGGGCGTCCGGCGCAGCAGGATGAAGATTCAGAGCCTGCAGCGCAAGATGGCCATCCGTATCGCACGAGGATACCGTACCATATCCTTTGAGGCGGCAACACTTTTGGCGCGCTTTCCGCCGCTCGACATCCTGGCGGACATGGACGCGAGGGTCTACGACCAGACTCGTGGCGTCCGCCAAAGTGGCGAGGGCGTGCCTGCGCTCGAAGAAGTGAGACGGCGGGAACGACGGCGCGCTCTGGAGGAGTGGCGCGCGAGGCTTAGTCAAGAGCACATCGCGCGCAAGCGCGTCGTCCAAGCTATCCTGCCGTCCTTCGAAGCCTGGCACCAGCGGAGGAGAGGGCGAGTCACCTATAGACTTACTCAGATAATCACCGGTCACGGTTGCTTCGGTGATTATCTGAGGAAGATCGGACGCGAGGCGACGACGACCTGTCACCACTGCGGTGGGGATCAGGATTCCGCCCAGCACACGCTCGAAGAGTGCCCAGCGTGGGCCTCCGAGCGGCGGATCCTGGTCGACCGGATCGGACCGGACCTCTCCTTGCCGGCAATAGTAGCGGCTATGCTGGCAGGGGAATCGGCGTGGGGGGCCGTATCCTCCTTCTGCGAGACTGTGATGTCCCAGAAGGAGGAGGCCGAGCGGGATCGGGAGAGGGCCGATCCTGCTCGACGAAGGCGACGGCGCTGGGGCGGAGGCACAGCCCGCCCAGGCCCCCCAGCCCAATAGCCCGGGGCTTCAGAATACGGGCTAACTCGCGTCTCCCGCCGTAATATCTGGCGGGGGACCCCCCCTGCACCAACATCAGCAGGGGGGCCTTCGGGGTCGCGGACGCAAGGGGCGGGGGCCTTGAGCGTTCTTCACGAGCGACCCCGAGGAGGACGGCGGCGTGGTGTGGCCCACGTCGCCGTGAGCACCGCGTTGGTGCGGGGGGGAGCGTGTCATTAAGTCTCCCCCCGAAGGCGGGCTCTTCAGAGCGTGGCACAGGAGGGGCACCGGTGCGTTCCATACGGAGATCCCGGAGCCCCTCCAAAGTGCTGATGTCGGCCACCCTGGGGTTTTTAGTCGGTAAGATTCCGACACGCCCCGCGAGTTTCCCCCGAGGCTCGCGGAAGTCCTATGCAGGATTTTCCCCAGGTAAAAAAAAAAAAAAGGTCTTCCCCGGTACCTACATCCTTCCACTTTCGCATTGTATATCAGTTTTGTCATTCTTTCTTCGGACATTCTTTCTATATGCCCGAACCAACGGAGCATACCCTTTCTCATGTTTATATTATATGATGATTGATCCGACCGATTTCGGCCATGGCGACCACTTTGACCCCTAGTCGGAGTAATGCCGCTGATGCGCTCAAAGATGGCTTATGTAGCCTATCTTCGCGGCGAAACTCCGTGCACACTGAGGGCACGTGAGTACGCCGTTCTCATAGTTGTATGATATGGCAGCAGGTGGGCGGGCCTTTAACTGATTGCGTTTGGCATCAAGGTCAGCTTTACGCTGAGCCTCGAACTCGTGTACTTGGCTGTTCACCATCCTGCGCCATTCTGGCCGCTGTGCTGCCAAACGTTCCCAACGAGAGGGCTCTATGTTGCATCTCTTCATATGTCGGACATCCTTGTACTGGAGGAGGGGACCGCCATGATTCCGCTTGCCCTTCTCTAGTTCAGAGTAGAAGATGCGCTTCGCCACTCTTTCCTCCGCCATACGAGATACGTGACCGCACCACCGAAGCTGTCGACGCATTAAATAGGCCTCAATGCCACCAACATTGGCTCGTCGCAGAACTTCGGTATTTCGCACTCTATCGGACCATCTGATCCTCATGATCGTACGGAGGCATTTAAGGTGGAAGCGATCCAGAGTTCGAATGTGGCGGCGGTATACACACCACGTCTCAGAGGAGTATAGGAGGTTTGGCAGCACGATTGCCATATACACCGATATCTTAGTGGGCAACTTAAGGTTTTGCGAGCAGAAGACCTTGGTACATAGCTCGCCGAATGCCGCAGCAGCGGTACCCACCCTGCTATTGATCTCAGCATCAAGGTCACACTTGGATGTTACAGTGTTCCCCAGATAGCGAAATCTATCCACCTGCTTTAGCACATCCTCACCAAGTTTTATGGTCAGTGTCTCGTGACCGTGTATGTCCAGGGACATCACCTCCGTCTAATTGACACTGATCTTTAAGCCGAACTTACGGCAGGCTTGGTGGAATGCGGACATCAGCTGTTGCAGGCCGTCTAGGGATTCTGATAGGAAGCACAAGTCATCAGCATACATGATCTCCGTGATCAGTGCGTAAGAGACTTTAGTGCGAGCCTTAAGTCTAGCCAAGTTGAAAAGGCTGCCGTCTGTGCGGAAACGGATGCGGACTCCCTGAGAAACAGTGTGTAAGACCTCTCTAACTACCACCGCAAAGTATAAGGCGAACAGAGTAGGCGCTAAGACACATCCTTGCTTCACCACACAGGTAACGGGGAAGAAGTCTGTCTGTTCACCGTCTACGGCAACGCAGCATTGCATGTCGTCATGCAGGAGTCTAAGAAGTCTCACAAACTTTTCCGTGCACCCGAGCTTACCTAGCACCAACCATAGAGCTTCCCGAGGCACACTGTCGAAAGCCTTCTCCAGGTCAACAAAGCAAAGGTACAGCTGACAGCCCTGTTCCCTGCTCTTTTCTTGCAGTTGACGCACAGAGAATATAGCTTCGCATGTCCCTCGGTCCGGTCGGAAGCCAAACTGGGTTTCAGGCAGAATCTTTTCAGACAAGTTCTTTAGGCGGTTTAAGAGAACTCTAGCAAAGACCTTTCCGCGGGCTGAAAGGAGCGAAATACCGGGGTAGGAGTCGCAGTCAGATCGGTCACCCTTGTGCTTGTAAAGAGTACTTATGCGCGATACTTTAAAGGTATCCGGAACGCGCTCCTTCTCCCACATGCGAACAAATAGTTCCCACACTAACGTGTGCAACTCCTCTCCACCGTATCTTATCAGCTCTCCCGGTATAAGGTCAATGCCAGCCGCCCGTTTGTTTTGTTGCTGTCTGATGGCAGTAACAACCTCGTCACGCAATAGAGTCTCGTCCAGCTCAAAGGCGAGAGGGAGCTGAGGCATTAAGCCGATACTTTGCAGATCAGCTGATCGATCCACATTTAGCAGAATGTTGAAGTGCTCCGCCCAGCGGTTTAGTATATCCTCCTTGTTTGTCAACATGTGACTACCGTCTAGAGACCTTAAAGGCACCCGAGCTTGGTAGGATGAACCAATCAGCTTACGTACCTCACTGTAGAACTCACCCAGCTGGTTTGTGTCAATGAGCCATTGCATGTGACTAGCTTTGTTGTGCCACCACTTGTCTTTCATATGTCGAGACAGCTTGCGCAATTCGAGGTCACTAGCCTTAACAACCGCAACGCTTCCTCTCTGCCTTTTGTGCTGTCGCAGGAGATCTCAGTGTTTGTCGAATGCTGCCCGCAGGGTTTCATCATTTCCATCAAACCAGTCTTCGTTGCGACGGATTTTTTAACCAGTACAGTTGAAGCGGTATCCATGATATGAGATGACATAGTTCCCCAGGCAGCATCAACATCACCTACCTCATTAGCTGGCATCAGCTTTTCAGACAGGGCTTCAGCGTATTTCTCCCTGACCGTGATATCTTCTAGCTTATCCAAGTTCAAAGAAGCAAGTTTTTTTATAAGAGATCTACGCGGGCGACGGAGGCGGATTCGTAGCTTAGTGACAATAAGTCGGTGGTCAGACCAGCAGTGCGCACCACGCATGACGCGGGTGACCTGTACTTGGCTGAGATCTTTTTGTCTCACGATAGCATAGTCAATCAAATGCCAATGCTTAGATCTTGGGTGCATCCATGTTGTGTTGTACTTGGCGGCAAGTCTAAACATAGTGTTCGTAATTGCCAGACCGTATTGAGTACAAAGACTGAGCAGCAACTGACCATTGCTGTTCATGTTGCCAACTCCATGTCTACCCAGAACTCCAGGCCAAGCCTCGTAGTCCCGTCCAACCCTGGCATTGAAATCGCCCAGCAATAAAACCTGCTCCCTGGCGCTGAAGCTATCGAGGCAATGTGTCACTTCCTCATAGAACTTTTCCTTGATGTCATCAGACTTGTCTAACGTTGGAGCGTAGACACTGATGACATTAAGGTAGTTGTCTTTGTCCAGGTGAAGGCGCAGTGTGGGTACGCGGTCTGAGATATGTACAGGGTACTCCTCTAAATGCTTTGCTAAGTGATTCTTGATGGCAAAACCTACCCCTGATCGTCGAGTTTCGGAGGCAGCGGTACCTTTCCAGAAGAAAGTGTAGGCGCCACCTACTTCCACCAGCTCTCCTTCATCGGGGCGATGTGTTTCGCTGATAGCAGCCACATCCACGTTATAGCGATGAAGTTCCCGAGCTACTATGGCGGTCTTACGTTCAGGGCAGGCGTTGACATCTCGATCAAAAAGCGTTCTCACGTTCCACGCGCCGAATGTCATAACAGGTGTTCTTTTTAAATTTCCTTTGCGGCGTCGACCACGATTTGAATGATGCGATGATAGCCGCGGTTACTACCATCTGCCATGTCAGGACGAGCATTTTTTAGGGCACCTTTTCTAGCCCCCTCCCCAGCTGAGCGGGGAAAGCAGTGCCTCCCTAAACAGGGCTGCTTTGACATCCCAAGTGCTGCCGAGCCCGTGCTGTCGTCCCAAATGTGCAGCGCGGAAACGACCACGGCGTGTTCTCACGCCCCCGGGACCGCCTGTGTGCAGATATCAGACAAAGCCTAGTTTGCATCAGGCTAGACCTCTCTACTTTTACCCATCACCACAGGACTTTTGCGTATTCGGAGTCCAGTAACGGAAGCGGTCAGATGCGCAGGAAATATTAAGGTGCACAAGTATACGCGCGAGACACAGGTGCATATACTCATCCTTATCCTTCTGGGCCCAGTGGAACGGAGACCGTTACGACCGGAGAAGGACTCAGACAGACAGAGCGGTATCACGGTGAGAAAGATACAAGGAGTCAGTATTTTCTCACACTCCCTTAATCGCCTTTTACGATACCCACGGGAAGATATGGGGTGGTGCTATTCTGCTCTGCCGGCACAACACGGCATATTATATAATATTATATTATATAATATTATATTGTACGTGTATTTCACTATCCAAGATTTAAAGCTGTCTCTAAAACATCCAGCAATGGTATTTCGCTAGTTCCAAGCAACACTAAATTGCTTTTGAAAACGAATTTATTTGGAAATGCCAATTCGTTGAAACAATTAGCATTAGAATTAAACACTATTTAACTTTATTGAATGTCAATTTATATGTAAAAACTATTGAACTAATTTGTTTAATAGTTTTAAAACAAGATCATCTAACGGCTAGTTGCGATATTTAACTCAAGAATAGATTTGCCTACTACGGATAGAATTATATAGACATATTTTGTATAGAAAATCTGTCAAAATTCTACTGACAGTAAGCAAATGTATCCTTAAGTTGAATATTGAATCCAGCTGTAAGTCAATTTTAGAGCAATAATATGTATATTATGTTGTCTGTCTGTCAACTGTCTTGATGGACGATTTAGCGCAGAGCTTAAGCCACTTTGCCCACTGTGTCTGATAGTCGCTTGTTCGAGTCCCGCACCGGACAAATATTTGTGTGATCCACAATTATTTGTTCCGGTCTGGGTATTTGTGTATATGAATTTTCGTATTTGTAAACGCACCCACGACACAAGAATTAATCTTAGAGAGGGGAAACGTTTTTATTGAAAAAAAGACTGTCTCATTATTGAGTTGACCAATGGTGGTGATTGTTTCACGAGGGTCTGTGTGAAACCCTGGATTGGACAGTATTATTGAAGTTTTTTTATCAAGAAATGACTAGCAGCCCGAAGTTTGGATTGTTACCGATAAGATATCAAAAGGCTTACCCCTATTGCATTGGGACCTATCGTCATCGTCAAAATTTGGGTGTATATAGTGCACCTCTGCCACCTCCTCGTGAAATATATACGCTTTCCGGTGTAACAGGTAGGCCTACTGCACGAATCAGGGTTAGCGTAACTAACGCAGAGTTATTGAGTCACCAGAGGTTATAACGTTAAATTCGCCTTCAACTTAACATTATAACTTAGAGTTTGTCAATAGTTAACGCTAAACCGGGCCTTAGAATTATTTCGACGAAATAATATATTTTTCAGATTTTAAAGAGTTATTTTATAGTTATTTCCCGACGTTTCGATTGATTAACAAGAGATGAACATCCATGATAAAAGGAAGAACTAAGGAGTTCTACATTTTTATGTCACTGTTATTAGTGTAACGCTATGCCTTGCTTTGCTTTTTGCACTCAAATTTACTAAAAATACATGAGAGACCACGCTTTCGCGATAACGTTATTATATTAATATAATATTCGCGAAAATTCAGAACTCAATACCATTCCAAGCGACTGATAAACAAAAGAGAAATCAATAGACTTCCCTCACACCCTTATCACGATATTTTAATAAGAGTTTCCAAGAAATATATTATTAAATCGCCCATTATTCGTGCGAACTTTGATCTACAATGTTCCGAAGTGTGGTGAGACGCGAAAGTTAATCAAAACTATTTTGAACGGAGTAATTAAAAGTGTCTTAAAGTTATTTAGTTTCAGCGAACAATGGCGGCCGGAGCGGGCGATGTGGGCTTTGATCTCATGTAAGTAAGTTAATATGAAACGGTTTTGGGATAATTTTTGGATAGTTTTCTAAGTGGTTACTACTTCATCAATTGTAACTATCTCGCGTGTATTTTATTTCTGGTTCTAATCTGGCTACCTGGAAGGTACTCACTTATTTTAAGCATGTTCTTATGTAAACATATTGTATTTCATCAGACATTCAGAATGTTACAATTTGGAACAAAACAAATACAAATACGGTTACGCCGTCATTCCTTAAGCTAAGGTGGGGGAAATGAGTAAAAATTGGCTACTTCCCGTCCGAAAAACATTTCCTTTCGTAACCCTCATAAAATGCCTAATCAAAAGTAGTCTCTCGAAATCTTTTTATATTTCATACATTTTTTAGTGTTTAGACAACCATTATTTTAATAATAAATTTGCATGGCACAGTCAGCTCCAAAAGCTAGAGAATATAAAATAAAAATAATGTATGTTGAAAATTAACGAATGAAGATAAGTGGTTTTAAAATCAGTAAATCTGTTATTTTTTTGTAATTATGATTATATTTATCATAATCTAGTTTTGCCTTAATTAAGTCTAACAACTTGTTACTAAATTTGGTTAATACTAATAAAGCTACAATTCATAATATTCAATAATTGAATAGTGAAATATTTTCCTACCCGACTGTACTATTCAACCACAAGGTTTTCTAATAGCCACAAATTACACGTTATTATTAAAAGCTGCCCAAATACTCCAAAATTCCACTAAACGCTACATTTGTTGAGATATTTTATGAGGGTTACGAAACGAAGGGTTTACCAAACGGGAAGTAGCCAAAAAATAAACACCAAAATGCCTATATTCCTCAAATAAATTTAAAGGCTACGGATTGATACAGGATTTTTTTGTCCTTTTCTTAAAATATCGAGCGATCTAACATTATCGCTGATAAGTGGGTGTATATAATACACCAGAAAGTGGTCATTATTAATTAACTTAATAAAATGGTTATGTGATTAACCATGTTTTTAAAAAGATTTTTTTAGTTTTTTATTGTGATTGATCATTATCGTTTTTAACCCTTGTCGCATAAAAGGGATGTTATAAGTCTGCCGTCTATGGCATTGTTGCTCCTTAACGGATGAACCAATGTTCATTCAATTTTTTTTTTGAAAGGTGACTTGATCGAGATTGTTTTCAGCTATGATTCAAGAACACCTGTTCAGCCCTTTGAAGATGATATAACAACATCATCTGGAATTAGCAGTATACCCACCTCCTCACCAACTTACAGCATAGGTATTGTATTTGGGCTCATTAGAATCGTTTCCATGAAATGGTCATGGTTAGATAAATTGACATCATCAAAAAATCAGGGTTTGATGATGTCAATTTATCTATCGTGTATCGTCGTCAATTTATATATCGAGTCGGGCGTTTTTAAGTTAAGTTGAACTTGTATTATTTTTATTACTTTTTCCACGGAATAAAGAACTTACTAGTATTTTTTATTCCTTATATTTTTTAAAGCATTACCGGTTTTTTCCACACATATTTTCGCAGCAGTTTCACGATGAAACCCGGGGAAATGTGTAGAATTTCGCATGAAGCGTGTACCACATAGCTAGCTCGAACTATGCCGGGGTGGGTAGGAATTTCCAGCGTTTCCGGCGCAGGTGGCGACTCTGCGATACACGGACGGGCTAATTACACAACCAACTTGTTGCCTTTTGAATATTTTTTATCAGACGGTAAAAGTAGAAACTGTTAATATGCAGTTCTTTTAAATGAATTTGTTTGCGTTTACCCCCGAAGATGCGGAAATACACAGAGCAGCCGGAAGTGATCTAGTGGCATGATGCTACCGAGGTAAAGAAGTTCTAGGTTCAAATACTAGGTCATTTAGTGGGTGGTTTTTCTATGAAAAGATGCTCTGTAACAGTCCAAACTCTGTAATTGTGCTCGGTGTAATGGAGTTTAGTATTTCAGAGTTTCCCCATTACATTGGGACTTCAGGCAAAATTTAACTGTACAAAATATATTTCCAACCTTAGCTTGGATACTGTAGGCATGACGCATGTTTATTTATTTTTTGAGGAAAAGTTTAGAGAACCGAACATGTTGGCATGCCCTGAGGAAAGCTTAAATCTAGCACTAGACGATCGAATTTATTTATCCAATTGAGATGAGATGGCTTAATGTAGTGCTTAAAGCGAAGCCGCTCTGAATCAAGCCGTCGCGCTTTCGATCGCCGAACTGATACTTTTGTAATCTTTGTAAAACATCGTCAGGATTCAGTCTCGATAAATAAGAAAATACGTATTAGAATAGGAATTTCATTAAAATACCATCATAAAACATAAAGAGTTATCCCTATGAAGATTTTCCATCAACATTATCATTTCATCAATATTATTTTCTCCAACACGGCTCTCAAACTGACAAACTACTTGATAACTGCAAAGCACCAGCTCACTCTTCCTCCAGGCACTTCTGCAATCGCCTTATGAATAAATAAAGCATAAACATGTACAAAAAAGCAACACTTGCGAGAGATACACGTGTGATGTTGAAACATTCAATGTGGAAAAAACAATGGTAGAGTAAGTTTGAGCTAAATGTAATGGGTTCCGTAACTAAAATAATTATTATATTGCGACTCTAAATATCTGGAACTATTAAAAACACCGTCACGTTTGTATTCCCTAAAGATGTGTGGCGTAACGATACGGATAGATAGATGGAAAGATGTATGTACATTCATATTTCGCCGACGATGTTTGACCTTAGTGCAATAAGAGTGAGTCTATTGCCAGCATACTAGACTCAATTCAAAATTTTTGCTAGACATAGGATTCGCGTTCAGGACCTCGTGACTGGTGACATCAAAAGGTGCTATATTAGCTTATTGTCTCCACCCGGGATTCCCAAAATAGTCGATATGGACCCCAAGGTTTGGATGTCGGTTACCCAGGGGTCAAAATTAACGAAAACTGATTTTGGGGGTAGACTAGCTCTAAAAATCGACCCCTATTAATGTGATAATGCAAGAAGAGTTAATTACCATCAGCACAGAGCAGGAGCTTAAGCAGAAATTCAACCTAGCCTAAGCTATCAGAAGTTATGCTTACAACGCAACATTAAAACACAGTGTCCTGCATTGTGAAACATTGCTGAAAAATACCTTATAGCTTTTCCATCATTATACCTAGTCAAAAAAGGCTTCAGTGTGGTCAAAATGTTTATTTTGACGAAACAAAGAAACCGTTTATAAATCAGCGAACGCGGAGATTTAAGACTGCCAATCACCAATATTGAACCGGATTTAGTTAGATTGGTAAAAAGTCACCAGGTTCATCCATCACACTGATTTTTTATATTTAATTTGCGATATTAAAGTTATTTTCAAAAAAATATTACCCAGTTAAGTATTTTTAGGTACTTTATATCAATAACTATAAATTACACTTGATATTTACTGAATTTACTATGTTAAATTTTGATGAGAAAATGATGTCAAGTTAACTTACTTAACCAATAGTAAAGTTTTCAAATTATTAAGTATATTGTATCAATAGGAAAAAAACCTAGAGATTGGAATTTTAAAGAAATTTTGGCTACGAGTATGAGGGTCTGAGGAATCAATTCATTTTGGAAAAGGGGTCTTTTGCCCAAAATACTTTGGGAATCTCTGGTCTACACTATCCCACTGCTGGGGAGAGGCATTCAAAAATCAAATTAAGAGAGAATAGGTCATACTCCACAATGCTGACTTGCCTCGCCTTGACATTAAATGAAGAATACAGTTAAAAAATATTTTCTTTCATTTAGGTTTTCTTAATATAAAACTGTCCCCTTTTCAACAGAAAATTCTTAAATATTTTGGAGTTGAGCAAGTTTTATGACAAATCTTCAAGGGACTCTAAAACCGTTTTAGTAATACCACGCATAGGGAGATGGAAGGTGGATTTATTCGCTACCGACTACGGTTTATTGTTCCAACTCACGCGTACTCTGTGTAAGTTTCTTATAGTTGCTGTATAATAATATACTGTACTCAAATTTCGTTAATACTTAAGATTGAATAAGTTGACTATACGGTTTTGTGTAAATTTCGGGACACACATATTTACTTTAAATAAATTGATAGAATTTATCGTTTTGGAGAGCTTTGGTTACTTAGGTTAATTTTGTGGTCACTTATGATCAATACAGAATATTTTCTAGTGTGGGTTCCGAGAGAAAACAATGACAACTGAACATATATTTGGTTACTCTGAACATACGTTACGTACACACAAATTATTTCTGTGTGCTGGGTGCTTTTACAAACATGAAATAGATCAAAACAAAACTTTGTCGATCACAGAAAAATTTGTCTCATGCAAGGGTTGAACCCTTCACTACTAAATTCACTGACTGGGCAAATCAGTTTAAGCCCACTGGACAAAGCTTACTTACCTTCATGAACTATAGTTTCTTTTTATTTTATGAAACTGATATGATATAGATTTATTATAAAGGGGAGCGTTTTCTATATCCGTTGGTATTGTAAATTACTATTATAGGATAATGTAAAATATTTTCCTGAATATCCCATATCGATGGCAACACTAGCGCAAGCTGAGTGTCACTAACTTTAATGCGCGCGCCAACTTTGTGATCCCTCGAATGAAGTTATCGCATGGAAATTAACAGTCTGACAAAGATGCCAGCCAAAATACAACTCAATTATTGCTACTTTCCGAGTAATTGACATACTTTTTAGCGATTCAACAGAAAGATGCAACCTTTTTAAGATTACTTTTGTGGTTGTCAGTCTGTGATAGCTTAGACACGTATAATGTGGAATAGTGGATTTTGAGTGGAGTTTCCTATTTAAAACGAAACCCTTATAGGATCACTTCGTTGTCCGTCTGTCCGACGGTTATCACCTCTTTAGGGTTTTTTTCTCAGAAACGGCAAGAGGTATTAAGTTATAGTAAGTAAATTTATACCAAATACGAAGGTCTACAGTCCCCTACTAGTGTAAAAAATGAAGGTTCTACGTAAACCCATTCAAAAGATATGGTCATTTAAAGTCACTCATTAGAAATTATATACACTTATATGCACTTCCCATTGACCTAGAATCGTGGAAATTGGCAAGAAGCAAGGTTTTAAAGTACAAGTAAAGGAAGAAATCCGATATTTGTCAATTTATAACTATAACATGAAAAATTAATTATTTTCCCTCAAATATGATGAAAAATTAAAATATCACTGTCTAGTGATTACCGCACACACTACAAAAATACTTCTTTGTCTATGTGCTATCAGTGACATTTTGTGGAACTATTTTGAATTGTGGTGAACAAATATTTATTCAACCTCTCAGATCTCTCAGTTCTGTGGCACCATCTGTGTACGGTATAGGACGTAAATTGATCAGATTGTCGATTTATACTTTTATTCTTATGTAGTTTGATTAAAAATTAAATTTTATTAATTTAATTACGGCAAAATTTTTATAAAGAAAGAGCACTTTTTTAAAAAGTATTTTTATGGACTACCTCGTTGAACCGTATAATGCGTTTAGAGATCGCGGAGGATCTCGTACAAATTGTAGGGCGAGCAAAATGTAGTTTTTCTTTAGAAAATTTTGCAGTATATTACATTGGCACCTTACATTCTTAGCAATAAGTTGGTGTGAGCACATAGTACACCTCTTAGTCACTCCCGCTTGGTAAATGTAGGCGTCCCGGTGTGTGAATTTTTTATACGGAAATTATTGAATATCAACGTTGACCATTTAAATTGTAAAATATATAAATATAAACATCGTCACACCTGTATTCCCCAAGGTCGGATGTTAGGTCTCATGCAATGGGGGCAAGTCTAATACGATTATATCGGGCACAATGCCATTTGACACTGGAAATATTTCTATCGAAAAATTATATTTGTTCTGCCCTGGGATTCGAACTCAGGACCCCGTGATCGCTACACGCATTATTCGCCAATAGACTAACGAGGTATACATAACTTTTTAGAAGCTTTTGTGTTTATATCTGTCTTTCTGGTTCAAACCTTGTTATCCATTTTGAAGCACTTCGGGTATTTTATTTATTAGTACTGAGTTCTTAGATTTACGCGAATATTAAACATGAAATAAATTTTTCGGATTATTTAGCAGTTTATTTTTGATTTTTAAGTTCCCGACGTTTCGCGTGCTTTGCAGCGCCCATGGTCACTGGAGGGGGATTGTTGGTCCGATCTACGCAGAATGAGCTCACGTTGTCTTGAGGTCTTGCAGTGTTATGCTTGGTTTTGGATTTGATTATATTAATTACCGGATCCCAAGTCGATGGAAGCACCCAGCCATCTTCTCTATTGAAATTAGGATGTTTTTTAATTTCAATAGCCTCGCGGGCCATCCTTGGTAGGAATCGGTGTTCTTTCACGAGGATTTGCGGTCTATCAAATCTGATGTTATGGCGGGTGCGGTCAAGGACATGTTCACAGACTGCAGACTTCTTTGAGCGACGGTGTTTTAGGTCAGCAATGTGTTCTTTAACCCGAGTTTTACTGGTTTTTTTGTTTGTCCTATATAAAAGAGACCACATTCAGAATCAAGCTTGTATACTCCTGCATCTTGTAGAGGGATGTGACACTTGACAGATGGTAAAAATTTACTGGTCTTGTTCGGCGGCTTATAAAATGTTTTAATTTAAGCACGCTTCAAGATGTAGCCAATCTTGTCCGTGACTCCTCTCATGTAAGGTAGCACAGCAGGGAGACGCTTGACTGTGGCTGGTTTCACTCGGTCACTGTGACGTTGGCGTGGGACTTGAAGCTTGTCGTGCAGGACTTGCTTGACATGTTGAAGCTCGGCAGACAGATGTTTCTTGTCACATATCCCTTGTGCTCTCTGAAACAAAGATTTATCCACGGTAGCTAACAGCGTTGGATGGTGGTGAGATGCACCGTTTAAGTACCTATCAGTATGGGTCTTTTTTCTATAAACCAAAGACCAAATGAACTACCCGACTACTCAACATAATCCCACCGTGTTTGCGTTCGTTGGATTTGTCTTCACGAGTTCTCTAGATCCGACGAAACTACAATTTGGCGCTGAAACTGGCCGAAACTGAACCCGGTACGTAACCTTCAGAGCTTGAGTTCTACTTGCACTGGTCCAGTTATTTTATGGTATACGACTGGTTTCTGAGTCAAACATTTGAAGTAACACTTCACGTTGTGAACTGCTTAACAGTTATACAATGACAGTGCTTAAATAGCGCTATAGCTTTTATTCTTAAATCAGGAACCGGCTCTTAGTCCAGAAAATTATGTGAACAGATACAGGCATATTACTTTACTTTATCGGAATGTACAGGTTTTAAAAAAAAGACGGGTTTCTCACAGTGAGTTGCAACTATTCTTTCAATTGCAAGCTCTTTTAAAGTTGCTGATTTAAGAATTTCAAAAATGACATTTCAAATGTTTCGTAACGTAATTTGCGAGTACTCAAACTATATGATTAATAAAAATTGCACTTTTAATTAGTTGACAAAACATCACTTGGTAAACTCATCTTTCAAAAATCTTCATTAAAGAAATGAAAAAAAATCAATAAAACTCAGTAAAAGTTATTTGCCAAATTTCGCAGCTAAGGAAAAGCAGACACAACAAAAAACAGACAGTCAAACAAAATTGCTAACTCAATAGACTATTTCTCATTCAATATAGTCAGCTCTATTGGGCGTGCTTCCTCTATCAAGTTCGTGTACGTCTAAGCTTTAGGTAAGTTTGTCAATTACCCGGAGTATAAGGAACTACACCGCGTCAGAGTTTCCAAGTCGAGAGCGAAGTGGTGGAGAACGACTTGAAACTTTAAAATAGATGTGGAAAAAAGTTGCAAGACTTACGAATGGATTTAAGTCTAAAAAATACAATGGCATGACTAATAATGTAGAACCGTTTGAAAACTATCGTAACACGTTTGTGATATTATGGGTTCCGAAGGCTGAGCAGTGGCCCACTTCCTGACATATTGGGGGTAAATATATTTTATCAAAAAAGAGGTGCACTGCGCATTATGTTTGAACATAAGATAGTATTCCTTAAACACGGGTATAAGAGTTATTTATTTTGATTCGCCTTTACTTTCTTTAATACTTAATAGAATTTCTCAGGAATATTTTATCAGTACTTTTCATGGAAATTTAGCTCGCCGCCCCTTTCCCTCCTAAGTTATGTAATGCAGATAAATAAAAATAATACTCTCTCCTTTAGTTATAACTTTAAAAACGAAGTATAAATCAAACTGATTCCCCAAAACCTTAATGTTTGCGGCAAAATATCCAATTTTTATGATCACAGAGAGATTAAAATTTCAAACGATTTCCGTATGCACACAAAGCGCCATAAAGCAAGATTTTTATTTCAAACCTTTATTGTGAAAATAAAAATTTTATATACAACCCTGCCCAGCCCAGTGGGATGTAGGACAAAGTGATACAGTACTGCGATTTGTTAAATTTTTAATAAGATAATTTACGGCAGGAATGTATTTTTACAAGCTTTTATTTAACTTGCAAAGTTCGTATGCTTGTCTGTCTGTCTTTCCAATTTAAATCTATTGATTCCTGTTTCAAGCATTTGCGGATATCCGAATGAGCTGAAATTTGGCATACGTATGTAAAGTCGATGACAATGCAAAAATATACTATGCAGCTGGTCTGATGATGGGGTCGAAAAGTGGCCATAGACTATGACAACGTAATCACCTTATGTTTAGGGTTGTTAAATTCGTATTGACGTGTACTTTACAACCAGTGAGCATTCAGGGTCTGATGATGAAGCAGAAAGGTGGCCAATAGGATCAGCAGACTATTCCATATAACCTCACCGTGTTTGGGCGTGTTAGATTTATCTTGACGAGTACTTTAAGCCCTTATGGTGTCCAAGGTCTGATAATGGAGCCGGAAGGAAGCTATAGCTGTTTAAGCTGTTTCAAAGCTAGTTTTGAAAAGCCTTTATTGAATTTAAATTATCAAAGATTTCGTTCAGGTCTGCGTACTTTAGTTGGGAATTGATGTTTTTGGAGGAACTATATTCTGTCAAAAATAACGGGTTCCCGAAATACTTAATCTTACGAAAAACAGATATGTACTGTGTACATCGACATTTTTTTTGGCAATTTTAGGTCTCCATCTAACCTTAAATATTCGGGCCAACCATATGCCTTATGAGTTGATAAGTTCCCACAGTAGGTGGCTCCAAACCTTCGTCCAACAATTTGCACTGCATCTGCGTGATAGAGTACGATTTAATATATTTTACCTTTATCTGTATTGCCCAGCGGTGGGACAGTAGGTGTAAGCTAGAATAAAAAAGTAGTGGATAGTAGCTATCTGCGCACACAGACCTGAGCGGTTTAATAAAAGAGACTACGACATGCGACAGAACTTGTCACATTATCACGAATTTAATAAATTTGTCAAGAATAACTCGTACAAAGTTGCCTTGTTAAGGATGTCGTGACAAATGTGGCAATTATGAAATTTAGTCAAACGGGCTCTGGCAAATTACAAAAGAAGTCCCAAGTTCTAACGTCGTTTTATTTAAATTCCCAACCAATAGATATCCAAAACACAGAACTGCACACAATCCTCTTATAATATTTTTACAATATCTTGTGCGGAATGCTCGAAGCGGATTGTCTGTTTGACATGCGCCGGAATATGGACAAATTATTTTGACAGAAATTGGGGCAGAAAGATTCTAGAGTGGAGACCACGTATTGGCAAGCGCAGCGTGGGACGACCGCCTGCCAGATGGACCGACGATCTTGTGAAAATCGCAGGAAGTCGTTGGATGCAGGTGGCATCGGACCGGTTACGCTGGAAAGCGATTGGGGAGGCCTATGTTCAGCAGTGGACAAGTATAGGCTGAGATGATGATGATGATGATTTTGACAGTTTTATTTATTTATTCTCTCGCGGAAGTGATGAGCTACGCTATTGAGGCTCAAAAGTTGTCAAGTGGTCGTACTGGTTGGCGAGATGGACGGCTCAGTCCAGTTAAGAGCATAAGTCGCTTCGCCCACTGGATCGAATAGTCGCCGGCTCGATCCCCGCATGGGGCAAATCTTTGTGTGACCCACAAAGTGTGTTTCGCTTTTTTTTTTAGAAAACAGACGTGTAGAGACAGGCTGGTCACAAGGTAAACCGATGTCTTGTTGGAGGTCGTCATGACAATCGTTTAGGGAGTCTTTTTCTTGCAGCGGACATCTTTTACTGAACAAAGATAATTATTTTTGTTTCATTTGCAAAAAGTTTAGAAAATCAAGGAAATAGGAAAACCTTTGCCTAGAAAGATCTAAAGGGAGGAGAAATCTTTGTCCATCGAGATTCGAAAGTTAGTGAAATAAATTTAATGGTCTACTTAGAAAGCATTCATGGCAACATGAAGTTTTTTACAGACAATCAAATCTTTCAACTTTGGGTCATATTTTAATAAACCCTTACCTAAAAACGGTTTGTGATCATCATATTTCAAATCTTTCAAATTTGACCAATTCCTACGTTTATATGAAAATAATCAATTCCTTATTAAAAGAATGTTTAAAATAAAAATGAACCTACAATACTGACTTCTAAAAGTAATACATTTCACCAAAAACGAAAATTTCCGCCGCCGAACAAAACGGTACAACTATGCTCTGTAAAATTTCTCACTCCGCTGATTCCGGTGAGAATTCGCCAGCAAAGGAATTAGAATAACGGGTACGAGGTAGACTATTTAACAAAAAAAACTTAAAACTCTATGAAATAATGAATAAAATGTGATTAGATGAACACAAAGACCAGCTCGCAGCGGGCGGGCAAATATAAACGGACTGTTAATAAAATTATACAGGCTTTGTTCTTTCTGTTAGGACCGACGGCGTTTATCATAGAGAATTCATGAGAAAATACTGGAACATTTTAATCTATCTATCTATCTATAGCTGTGATAGCCTAGTGGTAAGACCCTTGGACTGCAAAGTCAAAGGTGTCGGGTTCAAGCCTAGGCACGCACCTCTGTATTTTTGAAAGCATGTGCGTATTAAACATTAATTATCACTTGCTTAACGGTGAAGGAAAACATCGTGAAGAAACCTATGCAGGTTTCTTTAACTTTATACATCTTGGAGAAACTCTTAGGCATGCGCCTAAGAGTTTCTCCAAGATGTATGAAGTTCGCCAACCCGCACTGGGCCAGCGTGGTGGACTATAGCCTAAGCCTTCTCAGTTTGAGAGGAGGCCCGTGCCCAACGGTGGGACAGTCTCTTAACAGGGCTAATATTATTATTTATATCTATATCATTAAACCAGATACCAGGCAGGGTGAACAGAGTTTAGAGTTACAACAGGTCCCTTCCTTACAAACCTCTCTTGCTTTCTACATTCTGATTGTTTTATATACCTATAGGTGAATGTGTCGTTGATCTAGAGGCCAATAATACAGCTGCCGATCATGAGGTCCTTAGTTCGGATTGTAGGTCGGACAAATAGTCGTATTACTATGGTTAAATTATTAGTATGAGTCTGAAGTTGGGCCCGGTTTACATGGTCGGCGATATGTATGTAATAGCGGGCGACTCTATTACAATTGTAGATAGATAGATAGAGTACTCTTTATTGTACACCAGTGATATTAACAATTAATTACATACAAGAAAAAAAAAATAGGTACAATTGGCGGTCTTATCGCTAAAAGCAATTTCTTCCAGACAACCAATGTATTGGAAGAAGCAACATACGGAATAGGGCAGTTATGGTGGCGTACACTATAAACCTCAATAATACATACTGTCATCATTTTACTTACATACATATCATAGTTATAATACAACATTATATACATACATATATACACATAAAATACTATGCAAATATATAAATATATCTTACACACAATACAGAGAGTGTGCAATGAAAAATTTATAAATGAAGAAAGTGGTGGTGAACCAATTGTACTCGGTACAATTCCAGACTCCGGCCCAGTATTCTAAATTTTCTGACAGGAAATCCGCACTTTTACCAACCCATTCGAACCCAGCACCTCGTGATCACCTCACGTATACAACACTGCAGCTAGTTCTAACATTAGATATTAAAAGAGTTCTTGAATAATATTATAATGGCTGCACTGTACTGAAACTGTTGTAACTCTGCACTCGGTACCTGTACCTATAAAATATGCAGTCAACCGGGATTGTTTTAACTATTTTAGTACTTTTCCTGATTTATTTGAGATTTGTTATCAGTAAAAACACCTTTTTATAGGATTACATGTTTACTTACACGGCAGTGAGCAGAGTTATGGATATGAAACTGGTCAGCGCGAGAATGTAAACGGTGGCGGCAAGCAGGGACATGAAAATTAGCACAGTGGTTAGCATATACTAGGTCATTTTTACAAGCTTTTATTTAACTGGAGCTGTATTTCCGGTTCAAATCTTAGGATCCATTTTTCAAGCATTTGTGGTTATCTGATTACGCTGAAATTTGGCATACGTATGTTAGTTTATTGAAAATGCAATAAGATGGTACCTTGGAGCTAGTCTGATGATGCAGCCGAAAGGTAGCTACATGAACATGTTAACAACACAACATAACCCCTTCGTGTTTAGGCTTGTTGGATTGTTAATAACAAGTACTATATGACCAAATGGTTCAAAATCTAATGATGAAGCCGAAAGGTGGCCAATAGAACCACCCAACTACTCAATATAGCCCCACCGTTTTTGTGTTCGTTAGATTTATCTTGACAAGTATTGCAGACCCGGTCCAGGGTCTGATATTGGAGCCGGAACGTGGCTAACGGAACTACCCAACTACTGAAGACAACCCCGTCGTATTTGTATTTAAGCTCATTGGATTTATCTTGACAATTACTATGGACTCGGATAGTGTCCTGATGATGTAGCCAGAAGGTGGCAATATGAAATTCTTCACTAAGCAAGTTATCTTCATACCTTCGATCTTTTTCAACTAAAATTATATCATCCAATTTCTGGCTGCAAGTTTGTGTCCACCCTGCAAATAGAATTTGTTGAACCGCCAATAAAACTACTAACTCGGCTACTACAAATACCACATTGAGTGGTTACTGAGACCAAAGTCGTAATGTGCCTCTGGAAGTACTAAGACGCTCGAATATGAAATTGACACAAACGAACTACAAACCTCAGACTGACCGAGGTGTGATTTACTTACCGATTTATTGAGGTTAAGTAGTGACTTAATCTTGATAAAACGGTAAGCAAATCACGACTTCGTATCAATCACCGCAAAGCGCCTTTATAATGGGCAAATAACAATATCATATTATTTTCAAAACACCTACAGCTATAAATCACATCGACTTGCTAACAGTATATTAATAAAACAAATAAATACCCCAAAATTTATTATTTAAATTCCTAAATGAATATGAAGTTAAAAATGAATTAATACCCAAACCCGCTTGTTGGGTTAATCGGCGCCGTCAATTTGAGAGCGCGTCACGTCACACGTCACTGGCGGGACCCGTCATTGCGCTCAATTCAGGTCATTTTGAATCATCGATGTCAAACATAACACGAGATTCGGCTGTGTTTCAATTAAAAAAATACTGGATTATTATTCTTCGTGCATTTTTCCAAAATGTTTGAAGTCTTGAAAATGTTGTTATAGGTTTTTTTCACTATAATCAAATGATAATCGCATTTATATATATTGGAAAACGCTTTACAGCTTAATGCGAGCCGGGATTTGATCCTTTGGCCACGTGATGCTAAAGCTAATCATCTACAAATAAGCTATCATAGCTGTTTACTACTTATCCTGCCTGATATAGTCATAAATGAGGATGTATGTAATACTATTTAGATCGTAACTGATTTTTATGTCTATTTATTATTTTTATTGATAGACGGCTGGACCAAGCCGTCTGTCAATAAAGGTTGGTCTGTGGTTAAGTGCGTTGGGCACTTAACCACATCATCGACCCATCTTTGTACTGGCCTTCCTCGATTGCGATATCCCTGCCTTGGCCACCATTTGGTCAAAGTTTTAGTCCCCCTGTCATCACCACATCATGCGTCGTGTCCTGCCCATCTCCACTTAAGTCCAAATATACGACGTCTTCCACTTTAGTTCTCTTGCGGAACTCCGTATTTCTGACTCGCTCGCTCAGTGTAAAGCCTAACATGGCACGCTCCAAGGCCCGTCAAGCAACTCTCATTTTGTGGACAGATTCTTTTTGAGCGTCTATGTTTCAGTACCATAAATCATAGTGGGCAAGACACATTGGTTATACAGACGGGTTTTTAGGCATTGCGGCATTTTTCGATCCCTGAGAACGTCGCCCATTTTTCTAAATGCAGCCCATCCCAGTTATATGCGTCTATTAATTTCCAGATGTCTTTGCTCTCTGCCAAAGGATAAACAATGTCCAAGATAAATATATTTATTGACCATCTCCAGCTTTTCACCACCCTCTTCAATGTAGGGTGATGATACGCCTGAGATACTAGTCTTCACTTTCGTCTTGGACATGCTCATCTCGAGGCCTACTTTGAGAGAAGCATTGAAAAGATCATGTAGCTTTATCTGGAGGTCGTGCATATTATTGCCGACGATGATTAGGTCGCTAGCAAAACGAAGGTGCGACAAGAAGTCACCATTTATAGAAATACTCTTTTTCTCCCAATCGAGCAATTTAAAGGTATCCTCTAAGACTGCTCTAAATAACTTAGGTGAAATGGTGTCGCCCTGTCTCATACCTCACTTTATTGGTATACACTTTTGAATGCCGCGTATGAAAAAGTGGCACTATTCTTCATAGCGATAACGATTCGTTTCGATAAATGCAAGGTGAATATTTTTTTATTGGATAAGTCTAACTGAGCTATTAGCCTCAAATCTTATATTAAAAATTGAAGCAGTATAATTGAATATGAATTGCCAAGCTCACCGACCCATAAAACACGAAGTTTGTGACTTATAACTTTATTATTTCTTTATATTACCTCTTAAAAACGGTGTCCAAATTCTTATTTCTAAATCGATTGCAACCAACCGTACAAACTTAAAAGAGCTGAAATCACAAAAGGGAATAGTGCAAAAACTGTATTTACCCAGTCAACCGTCCGAAATGGCCGGCATGTGACTTTGATCAGCGAGCCGGAAGTGAATAAATAAAGTTCTTTCACAGGGCCACTTCCATTATGCATGCATCACCCTTTGATATTCTGACGATGTATGCTACAAAAACTGAATCCTACTGCCGCTGTTTTGCACAACACCGGAATTTAAAAGGTTTATTTACTGGAAAATATACATGAGTTTGTTCAGTTATTAACATACCTTGTACAATATTAGCCTATACTGCCCACGGCTGGGCAAAGGCCTTCTCTCACAAATCGAGGTGAGAGAGATTAGGTCATACTTTACCACGCGGACCCAGTGCGGATTGGTGGAGGCAGGTTTGTGGCCACCTGCGGTTAGAACTTATCAAGCCGACTCGACTTAACGGGTACCACATTAAGTGGTAATGGGGACGAACGGCTTAATGTGCCTTCCAAAGCACGGAGACGCTCGAATATGAAAATGCGCCAACGGTCACCCATCTCAGGCCGACCGCGTCGAACGCTGCTTAACCTTGGTGATCGGTAAGAACACCGCGGTCGCACAGCGCTACGAGTGCTTCAATATTCCTTGTAGAAAGTTAGAATGGTCCTTCTTAATTTTTCACAGCTGCTGTGATAGATTATCAGTGGAGGTAAAAGTATTTAGCACTAAACACGAAGCGCATCAATAGTTATGAGTATTGCAATATTTTTCTATAAAGATTTCTATCTTCGCCTACGAGATAGATTTCTTTCCACTTTCTCCCAACCTTTGTTAATTTCAGAAAAAAAAGAGAGATGTAAAGAAATGTTATACAAAATACATTCATGGGATAGAAACAATACCTCCGAAAAACATGAAAAGAATGAAGATACTTTATGTATTCTAAACATTCACATTTATCAGCTAACAGTGTCAAAACTGATTTGATCAATTACTGTTAAAGGTAAATCGTCTTTAAGAAGACTGAAGAAGATTTAGATCCATCCACACGAAAAGCATTAAAAAAATAAGAACATTAATTCTATTCCCTCCACGATAGAGTCAAAGGTCAATTGAAATAA
This sequence comes from Phalera bucephala, assembly GCA_905147815.2. Lineage (NCBI taxonomy): Eukaryota > Metazoa > Arthropoda > Insecta > Lepidoptera > Notodontidae > Phalera > Phalera bucephala. The sequence continues at coordinate 31,241,711 of LR990609.1, forward strand.
GCCATAGGAGTTCACGTGACATTAATATTTTTATTAACCGTCCAAATCACGAAGGTGAAATTAATTTTGGAGTTACAAACGTTGATGTATTTTACCTGTAATTTGTTATGTGGAGTGGCCAGTTATTTTTGTAAATAAACCTAATGGACACCCTTTAACTGTTTATTGTGGATTTTTAATGCAATCTATTTGGTTGTTATTTTTAACGAGTTAGATTAATGATACGGGGATGATTCGGATACATACACCGGTGCTGCTCAATTAGTATGTTTGGCCGTTTTCTAAATCAGTGTGCAATTTATAATAAAAAATCTTGCAATCCTCGGTTTCCAAACTAATAGCAATGGTCTTAATTTAAGGAGTTATAAGTTGGTAGCCTACCTGTATTGGATGGAGAATGTTAAATGTGATTAATTATAGTAAAACCTAAGATAAATGGCTGATACTGAAGTGTATAAGTATTACCAAGCTTCAGAAAGTTTTTTGAATCATCGACTCAAACTGGTGCCGTTAGAATTTGATTATCTATAATATTATCTATATATTAATACGTGAAGCAAAAACTTTGTACACCTTTGTACGAAAATTGCGCGGACGGAGGAGTATGAAATTTCTCACACTTATAGTTTATATAGAGAAGGAGAAACGACGAAAGAGTTTTTACAAAAAACATCGCTTACAACAAAGTTTTGTATCATTAATTAAAGTATCGAAATATGTATGTCAAGTTCAATGGACGGCATTTTCTTCATCGCATGGTTTTTTGGTACATTAAAAAAATAAATAAAAATAAAGTATTCTATTTATCTATCTATCTATATCATCACGCCAGATCCCTTGCGGAGTAGGCAAAGAGTACAGAGTTCCAACAGGTTCTTTTCTTACATAAAAAAGGTTTTCTTTTTTTTAATCGTGTCTTGTTTTTTTTATTTAATTTGTTTGAAAAAAATAGGCAAATTAACAGTGTACTCTTGGCAAAATCTGTGATTATAGGAGTATAGTCTTTGACAATAGAACCTTAATAGTGTTCAAACTTATAATTTATATTAATTATGGTCGAATTTCGACCAATGGGCGACCACTAGTTTATATAGATAGCCGTTGATTATATCATATATCATGCCTTGATCAAGAAAGATACTCGATTCGTTACCTACCAAACGAAAACAAATAAAATATTTTCCGAATTTAAATTTGAATTCCGAATCATGACTTCTCAAAATTCCGTCATAAATAGAATAGAATATTCAAAATCAGGTGAACATTTCGTGTGTCGGTTGCCTTTTTATTCCAATTGCCTTCAGCTGCCATAAAAAGCATCTCTCGCTTTCGGTCTGAATGAATGAATTTTTCATTCAAATATGGCTCCAGTATGTGTGGAGAAAGTATAACTGTTTACTGTAAGGGATTTATAAATATGCGCTGAAATAACGAGAAAGAATGAGGGAGACAAGACTGACAGAAAATAATTTACCGTTGAGATTTTTTTTATTCTTAAGAGAATGTTATTGATATACTTGGGACATTTTAGGGCTATTAGAAAACTACCAAGATTTCGAAAAGCAAAGTACCAGTGTGCGGATGGAAACATTCCGCAGTTTTATAACAGTACATTAAGTGCTGCTTACTACTTGCTTATTTAACAGACAATTTAAATCACTTTCACGTTTATATAAGCTAATGTTTTCCATATGAAATAATTTCAAGCATGATACGCAATTTCCATTAAACATTATTGTTATAACCCGCTTATCGAAGAGAAGAATCGCGCAGAATCTTAATATGTGACGGAGTCTTGTTTTGGAGGCCAAGATTCACTGAGTCACTGAGCCAACGGAGTAAGTAAGTAAGTGATGGCCCGTAATGCTTTTCTTGTTTAGGGTGTTTTGAAATGATTTACAAACGACAAGATAGTACTAGTAGAAACTAGATAGTTACTGCAGAGATTATAATGTTTTCTCCCTAAACATTTTTGTTACATTTCTGGATGCCTATGATAGGCAAAACTCAACTGTCGAACATGACCCCTACACCAAAATTCGGGTATACGAACGAACGGAACGGGTATTGTACTTCTGCAGGCTTAAGCTTAATTCGAACCACCAAAATGGACTGTACAATAAACTGGGCCACACAAAGCGCTATTCCCTCATTTTTTTTTTCGGGAACGTAGTACACTGCAAAAATTCACTCTCCGTAAGTATTAACGAATGCCACGGTACGTGACTAACGCGCTGAGGAAAAAAGTACAAAACTTGGCGCCCCAGCCGAAAAACCACTACGGCCACTTGTTAACTCAACGATAATGGAGCGAAATAGACCAAAAAATTGTGATACGTCCAGTTTTCACATTCCTGAACAAGTTTTAGGGTTACTGCAAATATTGGAACTATAGGTGTGAGGAGTGAGTTTTGCGGTGCCTTTAGGTTATTTTTTCTTGGGTGAGGTTGAACGGATGTTCCGTTCAATATTACAGATGAATTTAATTCTATTTATTAAGAGTTATGGAATGTTGGTTATATTAATTAATGTAGATTGATGATCTGGAAATCTCGAATCTAATTTGGCATTTCCTAAATCAAGGACACATACATAGCTTAATTGATTGCACAGAGATCTTTTAAATATCTGCCCTTACAAATTTTGATACAATATATTTTTGAAGACTCAATAGCTATTCTTCTTCTCATCTTCTATATCTATATCATCACGCTGGATCCCTTGTGGGGTAGGCAGAGAGTACAGAGTTCCAACAGAGTCTTTCCTTACATCCCTTTTTGGCTTCCTCCACTTTCATAATTCGTCTCATACACGCTCGCTGACTTGTCCTTCAGATAAGACCCGGTCTATTTGATCTTGATAAGATATTCTAGGTCTTCCCCCGTACCTACATCCTTCCACTTTCGCATTGTATATCAGTTTTGTCATTCTTTCTTCGGAAATTCTTTCTATATGCCCGAACCAACGAAGCATATTCTTTCTCATCTTTACACCGATACTATCTTTCATACCTACTCGCTTTCTTACTACGCTGTTGCAAATACGGTCGGTCATCTTCACTCTGCACATCTTCCGCAGAGCTCGCATTTCCGCCGCATTTATCCCACTTCCATTCTCCTTCTTACATTCCCAGCTCTCGCTGCCATATAACAGCGTTGGGACAAGCACTCCGTTATGTATGGCCAGCTGCGCCTTTTGGCTTAAGTAGGAGCTCCGAAGTAGCTCTCCCATTGCACCATTCACTCTGTTCCCTGCACTCACTCTTCTCTCTATGTCAGCAGTGTATTTCCCATCCTTACTGAATGCGCATCCAAGATGTACAAACTCATTCACTTGCTCCAGCACATCGTTACCAACCACAATACTTGCATTCGTTCTAGTTCCTTCCCGTTCAAAAATAATAATCTTGGTTTTGTTTACATTCAAATGTAAAGAAAACTAACGTTTTCTCTTCTTATCTCTTTTATTTAAAACAACCAACTTTTAAAGTGCGTTTTATAAGATTATATCAGACTTAAAAGCAGCTTAATGTATTTAAAATAACTCACCAAGTCATTCCGTCGTTCATAACTTAAAAGAAATCACCAAAGTATACGGACAAATTAGGAAAAATGTAACATTAATGCGAAATAAAACAAAAAATGTAATTACTGAAAAAAGTCTAATGCAAAAGTTGAAATGGAAAAGTATTCATATCCCACTCTGAGCCGGACAGATGGAAATTACGTTTGAATTCACTTATAACTACAGTTTATTTCGAATTCGTCATGCAATATACAACTAAACATTAAGAGCACTTTTGAAAAGTTAACTCTAACTTAGACCATTACAGTTCAAATTTTAATGACACATACTTCACCGTTATTATGTTCTTTCATTTTGTCAATATATTTTTTTGTTTTCCTTACATAAAAGTTTTCAGACTGCAGAATTCGCCTGGATGATTTTTTCCTATATAAGTTCACAAGTTTTGCTCTCGTTAGTTGTATATTTCAGTCTTTAGATGGATTATTTTATCAAATAGTGCATTTCAACGTGACAATTACTTTCAAAATGAATATAGACAAGTTTATTTTAACTAGTAGGTTCGTAATTTTGGAACTGGACGCTTTGAAAAATCAAAGATTTGCACTAGGTTGTTTAGAATTCATGCAAAATTAATTCTGTGATTGCCGGCACCAGTTGTTTAAAATTGTTGGCTTGTTATGAAAAATACTAAATAAGGATACGATGCGGCTAATGATCATGAGCTCCTTGCTTAGGTAGGCCAAAAGATTTAATAATTCAAAAAAATCTTAGTTCCTAAAGCGGTGGTGGCAAAGGACCGAAAGTGTATATATCCACATTTTACTGAAAATGTTCGGGCCCCATGTAATCAATAGCAAGGCTATTGCCATTATTCCAAGCACAATTCCAGTAACCCGATTGCTACTCAGATTTTTTTACGTCTAAAACACCCTTAAACACTTTGACCGACTGAGGATTTGAATCCATGGTATATGTATATCAAGCAAACTCTCATGGTAATAAATTCACCTTAATATGCGAGCTGTATGTTATATTGCTGAAATTCAGGCAGTTCGGAATAGTACAGTGTTGGATATCTGACTATGCCTCGGGGGATTGTTTATGTCAACTACTACCTTAACCAAACAATAGCTTAGGTGTATTAATAATAAGGTATATAATTGCGAAGCGCAACTTTACATACAGGTAAGTGTATTATGTAGAGCACACACACTCAAAGTTATTACTCGACTCGCCGCAAGTAAAACAAAGAGAAGACAATAGTTTCTGCTGTGAATGAAAAAGTAGTAACTAGACGGTTTGAAGACGTTTCTGTTGACTATCGTAAACTTTTCCCCGAACGATGCATTATTCGTGTCCTTGTATTGTAAACATTGAAACAAATTATTGTAGGTCACACAAAGTTGTGGGGGGTTGTTTCGTTTGGAGTCCATCGAACCTACCGGTGGAATAAGACGCCGTGGCATCATAATTATTTTGTACTTACTAAAACACAGCACTAAACATTTCGCAAAGAGCAGTTTTGATGAGTAGTACGCAGACAGAGACGTGACAACATAAAATTTGAAAGTGGAGGAAGCCAGAAGGGTTTATGAGGAAAGAACTTCTGAACTCCTGCCTACCCCGAAAGGGACCTGGTGGGATGATATAGAAGTTATTTCTTCCTTTAGTTTGTTTAATAACTGATATAGTAAAGCGACAAAAGACGGCTATTTCGCAAAAGAATCGAATCATAATATAACAGGTTGTCATTGGTTTAGGTCTAATTGCGTATCCACATAAGATCGCTGCTTAGTATCACCGATCTACACCTATTAGTCAATGCATCTTTTCCAGTAACTGGATTTTCAAAACTCACTAGATAAATCTTTAGATTGACAGTTAGAAAAATGAAAATTTATATAGAAGCAACGATTCCAATTCAGAGTTCATTTAATTAAGATTAGTAAATGTGTTACAAAGTTTCCTAATATATAGTCGTTTCTTTACTTAAGCCACATTACGAAACATGCAAACTTAAAAAAAAAATACAATTAAAAAGTAAATAAAAAATATAGATTTTACGTGATGATACAGGTGAACAGAGTTGGCAAGAATTAATAGTGAAAAGTTGCAATTAAAATGTTTCGGATTTCGTCGCGGCTATTTGTGGTTTTGAAGTGTCCGACGTTTCGAGAGCTCTATAGCACCCATGATCACGGAAGGGACTGAGGAGTTTGATGTCCAAAATCATTGTTATTGCGAAATACCTCAGGGGGATTAATTTATCCTACAATTGAAAAATGCCCAACGCTGTAGATAGATTTTACAAGCCGTTGGGAACAAAACAGGTTATGATTTAATTCAAAATTGTTATTGTTACATATTTAACTTGAGAAAGTATTAAGCAGGGATTTATGAAACAACATTCCATAAGGAGGTTAAAAATTATCGTCATAAATCCGTTTCGGAGCTTCACTACTACTACACTATTCCACAAAAAACTAAGCATTCACTTTCCAAACATGCCTCCAACAATAATGTTGACTCGCCACACACCACGCGTCGCCTCGTCCAGCCATCGATTTTAAAATGCCCCGGTCGAGTAAACCACTTCCAATGTTTTTGTTTACTTATCGGGTTCCAATTGAGTGGCGTTTGATTTGATGGCGATTTATAGGAGATATTAAGCCCTTATTAATTAGCTTTCGATGAAACACGCGGCGCATTACGTTATCGTCAAGAAATTATTGTCTAATGGCATCGATTAAAGATATTGGAAGGAAGAGCGAGTCTCTTACCATACCGGCTCCAATTCCAAACTGCTAAATAAAATATTTCGGTAGGAACCACATTTCGCCTAACCTAGTCTTTAAATTCAGAATCTCGTGATAACCAGCCAAACTATACACCCCCAAAGAATACAGTCAAGAATAGAATTCCTGCACTTCATCATACCTATTCCAACAGTCATCTATTTTCGCCTAAATAAGAACATAGGCACTCAGTTATTGATATATTTCATATTTAATCGTTTCCTTGTTGAGGTGCGAAGGCCAAATTTCTTGACCCTTTAATACTTTACACAGCTGAACGACCAACCACACGGTCTACCTCGTTTTATGAATAATTTCCTGTTTTATGTATTGTTTTTTTTTTCTTTGTTAATCTTGGGGACACATTTCTGTAAGGAAAGATCCTATTAGAACTCTGTACTCAGGCAGAGTACAGAGTCCAGTCCAAAAAATGGCCATTGGAACTATGTTATGGTATAGTATCGTAGACCTGGTTTGATGAGGGAGCCGGAAGAAGGTTATAGGAACTTCTCAACTATACAAAACATCTCCGCTGCATTTTTGCCATAAAAACTTGTTTTTAAAAAGGTGTTTTTAGTTATCTTGCTTAGTTGAGGCCTTCCGGCTCCATCATCAGACTTAAGATACCATTCGTCGCCTTAAGTGCTCATCATGACAAATTCAACGAGCCCAAATGTGACGGGATTAGATTGAGTAGTTGGGTTGTTCCATTCCACCACCACCACCTTTCGGCTTCATCCTCACACCCTGAACACTATCTGGTTGTATAGTACTTATCAATATCAATTCAATAAGCCCAAACACGAGGGAGTTACGTTATATAGTTCACATGTTCCAATCGTAACCTTCCGATTCCATCATCAGATCAGCTCCATGGTACCATATTACAGCATTGTCATCGAATTTACATACGTATGCCAAATTTTATCTCAATCAGATTCCCGCAAGTGTTTTAAAGTTGGGTCACAAGATTGAAACCGGAAGACAGACAGACAGACATACGAAACTTGGCAAGTTAAATAAAAGCTCGTAATGAATGCGTTGTTGTCGACAGGGTGTGAAGCCGCGGGAAACCGCTAGTATTTCATAAACTTATAATTAATTCCAATTATCAAGTTAAGCTTTACTTATAATTAAAAATTCACTATTTATATGAATACATGCACGTTGCATCACCTAACCCGATTCTTACCGGCGCGGATCACGTGTGATTGAGCAGTTTGGTCCGGACCGTTACGTGACGCGGGTCGTTTGGTAACCGGTCACGGAAGTTAGGAGACTGGACATTTTTCATTAAGATTGTTAGGCGCTTTATATTGTTTTAGTATAAGTAGCTTACAGTGGTGGATTAAATTAAGCGACGGCTTGATGCAGTGGTTAAGAGCTTAAGCCACTCCACCCACTGGATTGAGTTGACGCGGGTTTGATTCCCGCATGGGGCACATCTTTGTCTCTAACCCTATCTATCTATATCATCACGCAGATTACTAACGAGGTAAATATTCGTTTCGGTCTGGGTTTTAGTGTATGTGAATTTCATATTTGGAAATGCACCTACAACATAATAATTTCTAGTGTAGAGCTAAGTTTCTTTTTTTTGAAACAGTTTTTTTTCAGGTCACATATGCCCCGGAACCGATGGCCGTTAGGGCAGACTGGTTCTTGAGTGGAGACCGTGTATGGGAAACGTAGTGTAGGGCGCCCTGTAGCTAGGTGGGGTGACGAGATTCGTAAGGCAGCAGGCAGAGATTGGAGATCAGCTGAAGATCGAGCTCAGTGGCGTGCCATGGGAGAGGCCTACGTCTAGCAGTGGACTGAAACGGGCTAACGACGACGATGAGTTTTTTTTTAAATCCAATAACCAGACTGATACTCAAATAATTTATTTTGTATAAACCCTGCGGGGGCACATACTAATATTTTTCTTTGTTAAATAGTGCTGCTGAGTTGGCCAAGTGGCACGGCTTGGCTGGTGACGACGGGGAATTCCTGTGTTCGAATTCTTAGTCGGTCGGGTACAGTGTAGTTTTTAAGCAGGTACCTAGTAGATTTCGAATTTTGAATCCAACGATAAAGCTGATCGCAAATTTTTAATAGCAGTTGAAATTTGCAATTGTGCACTTTATAATCTCAATAGGCCCGCCTCTTATTACATAGAGTCCTAATATTGTCAGCGATGTGTGGGTGTATGAAGTACTCAGTAATCCCCGCTTGAAGGATATAAGAATAATGGTATTTTTTTTATTTTACAGACCGCAAGAGTTTAATCATCAGCCGCCGCGATAATCCGCGATAATTGATTGCTCCGTCGCCTCCGCGATACAAACACTCTTTTGTTAGGATAAAGCCGCTTTTTATTTAGACTTCAAATACAAATTCAATTAAATACTTCATATTATGTTTGGAAATAAAAATGTGTGAAAATTTTAGAGTTCATGCAAACTTGAAAAAATAGGAAATATAATTTGCGCTCAGTTTTTCGTTTGTGCACTTTCGAAAATAAAACAATAAACTTAACAAAGACCAAGTTATTTCAAAGAAAAATAAAATTAAATAGCTTTTTTTTAATAGGTTTTGTGACTGGCAAGCTGCCCAAAGAACAAGGGAGGGACCGATCTTCACAAGTTCCATTCACATATTCTTTTTAATCCTATTAATCTTTTAATATTCAACCTCAATCTATATATCGGTACATATTGTTTCGCAGTTAATCGAATGTCATGCATACATTGTCATTTTAGTAACCTTTAATTTAGTCTGTAGACATATTCTATGACTTTTGAGTGTGTTTGCCTTAGTAAACTAAACCTTAGTTGAATTTTAGTTGTGACGCTAGAACAGATAACTGCTGTCAGATGACGATTGGCCGATACCAGATAGTCGATGTAAGAGGGCGGACGCTGCTTCATCATTCGATTCGCAACGGGACGAGCGGTCGGACGTATCGCGGACGTAAGTAACCTCACTGCATAACATGTGAAAAAGTTAGGATATTAAGGAAGATCAGTGTACTGGACAAAAACCTAATGTTATTTTAGGATTTTCTTCATGATTAGCCACCATGCGGACTACTATGAAGACAAAAATAAGCCCATCTTTCACAATTACCAGAATCGAAATGTGCATCCAAAAAACCTAATCGTCGACATATACATGCAATATCTATACATATAATAAAACTGTAAAGAAGTCGTGTATGTACATGGAATATTTTTAGGAAATAACAACCCAGGGCTATCCTTCTATCGACGTAGAAGCCAATTCCACAATTATCTATACATACATACATATAATAAAACTGTAAGGAATTCGTGTCTGTACATGGAATATTTTTAGGAAATAACAACCCAGGGCTATCCTTCTATCGACGTAGAATCCAATTCTACAATTTTTGGCTTTACAAAAATAAGCCCATCTTCCACCATTACCAGAATCGAAATGTGCATCCATTAAACCTAATCGTCGACATATACATGCAATATCTATACATATAATAAAACTGTAAGGAAGTCGTGTATGTACATGGAATATTTTTAGGAAATAACAAACTCAGGTCTATCCTTCTATCGACGTAGAATCCAATTCTACAATTTTTGGCTTTCATGTCTGTCTGTCGGCCTGTCGGAGGGTATGAACCGTCATCACGCAAAAACTACTGGGCGGATTATGATAAAACTTTCCATGCGGATACCTTTTAATGGTGGCTAACATATTGTATAGTATTTATCACGGAAAATCAAAAGGTTTTTCCAGAAAAGACGAAAATAAGCTAAATATAGTATTTCTAAAAAGACACTTTACTCCAAACCTGTTTGATGGATTTCAATGAAATTTTGTGTAAATGTAACCTGTACAAAAGGTGACATATCTGAGTACTTATATTTTCGAAAAACTTAAAAGTTTTTGAGGAAAGAGATAAAGGTCGATTTTGATTTATCAGTCATTGTTTCAAAGGTACTCTTCAGATTTCAGTGAAACTTAGCATCGAGATATTTTATATGACACACAACATAGTTAATATTTACGTTTTCTAACAACTTTTGTAGGGAAAAGTCAAGCATCTATATCTCTACATACTACATATAATAAAACTGTAAGGAAGTCATGTCTGTGTATATTTTTTGGAAATAACAGCCCACAGCCCATTCTATTGATGTAGAAGCCAATTCTACATTTTTTGGCTATCGTGTCTGTTTGTCTATCTGTCTATCTGTCCAAGGGTATAAACCATCATAACGCAAAAACTACCAAGCGGATTTTGATGAAACTTTGCACGCAAAATGTCCGCATCTTAAAATATTGGATAACATATTGAATTGTACTTATATCGGAAAATCAAAAGGTTTTTTTCAGAAAATATAAAAATAAGCGAAACATTGAATTTCTTAAAAGACATTTTACCCCATATCTGTTTACTAAATTTCAATAAAATTTGGGATAGTTGTAGCCTGCACTAAGGTTCACAACTCTGCATACTTATATTTTCGAGAAATGTAACAGTTTCTGAGGAAAGAAAGACATAGTCGATTTTGATAAATCATTCATTGTTCCAAAACAACTTTAGCTACTAGATTGTCGCGGGATATTCCGCAAAACTTTATTACTGTTTGTTCCGAACTAAAATGTTACAACGACGTAAACTATGTGATTTTACCTACACATGAATTCCTCCATGAATTGATATTGGACTCAGGTTCGTCTCACGAAAAACTATGCAGTAGTTAAAAGCACTCACCGGAAATTGTTCATATACGTTTGATTTAAACACTCAAACATGATTTCGTGCATAAACCGACGATGCATTCAGGATTGTTTCTTCCGGAGAGAACTTTAACGATGATTAATATCTTACCAGAAAACTTACACTTTTTGAGACGGCGTTAGTGGTGTGTGTTGAATAAGATCGCGCTATAGTTTAGTTTATATTTTAAAAAGACCACCTGTGCGGTCTAAGTGGGGCTAAGACTAAACCCGGTGATAGGGATAGTTGATACAGAAATAAGTCTGGTGGAAGTTGACAAAACATACAATATATTCACACACGGTTCTTCCGGGTTAGTCATTATTTCTTCATACTAATATGGCATAATGGATCTTATTAACCCTTTCTAGGTGTTTTAGGTCTCGAAATAATATTCGAGATACTTTTTATCCCGGAAAGAATCACGGTTCTTGCGACATAGCTGGCTAAATGAATTTAATTGAAACTGTATATGAAGGTGTCTTACACTTTAAAATGAAACAAAACAGTTTTTATTACAAAAAATATATAACATAGCAAAATATACAATAGCATGACTTCTGCGGAATATCTATTATTTCTTCATACTTAAATGGTTAAACGGATTATAAAGAAACTTAATATGAAAGAAACCAAGAGATATAAAATGAGCTAGTGGAAGAACGTTGATATTGGGGAAGACCTAGACTATCTTACTATAACCAAATAGAACGTGTATTATTAGAAGGGCAAGCCAAGAGCCTCCGTAACCGGCAAGCGTGTATAAGACGAACTATAAGAGTGAAGAACACAAGAAAGGTCTGTAAGGAAAGAAACTCTGTATACTCTGCCTACTCCGCAAGGGATCTGACATGGTGATATAGATTAGTAGATAGTATTTAAGTATCTTAAGTCGTGAAATACCAATATGAAATATGTAACTTTGTTTACACACTTAATGATGCCGATGTTATCCTGCATTATATGCATTTGGTGAGTTTTAACCGGCCTGCATGAAGGTCCAAAAATATTAATCTTATTTTGTCGAAAAAAAAGCCTGGCAATCTGTCGGTTTCCCTCTTTCTCTGCATCGGCGACTAAAAGCCTGGGGACCTGCTGAAATTGTTCTACAGCGAAAATTTACTAATATTTAAGTCGACTTTATAAATACTTTTGGAAAACAAAGACGACTTGGTTTAAGCGATAAAACGTAGACCGCCTTACTTACTTTGTCAAATAGTCGCAAGTACGAGTCCCACACAGCACACGGGAATATTGTTTAGAGATTTGTGATTTTGAAATAAAGAAGATATTTTATCCACATACAGGCACAATAAAAAAAACTTTGTCCGTGTTAATATCCAGAACGGTGGTAGAGATTTTAAATACACTATCATTGGAAAATGTAGGATTTCTCAGAGACTGTTGACTACTTTTTACCTTGGGAAATGCAAGATTTCAGGGGATATTTGTTTTTATTTCTGCATATTACCACGGCTGAACGGATTGAACAGAAACTTAATATGGAGATTTCGTTTAAATCTTGGAAAATTAATGTTCCAAAAAGTCCTACCTATCTATGTCAAATTACAAAATAAACGCGTGCGAAGCCGCGGTGAACAGCTAGTAATATAATAAAACTGTTGAATTCATGAATAATCAGTTCTTGAACAATACACGAAGATATGGAGAGTTTTCTACTTGATTCGGATGGTAAATATTGCGAAAATATTGCTATATGTAAAAGAAGAAGTTGAATTTAGAGTTTGCTATTTAAATAATACAAATTGAAAATGCTTTACGAGGCAACAGATTGGTATACAATTTTAGCATGTCTCGCTTTTCCATATCATACTATTATTTCAAACAGTTATAATACCTACATTAAATTGTATGAATATAGTCCCTCAAGGATCTTTTGGCCCGCGGCCAAAATCGGAACTAACGCTGTCATTATGTGAAATGTCACTACCCTTATGAAAACTTATACTATACTTATAAAAAATACCCGAGTTTCTTTAATTTCCTGCGGATCCTCCTTTTAAAATATTTCCCTGGAAATAGGAAAATTTTACTAAATGATTTGAATAAATTTCACACCCTATGTCAATGTTATGCACAGGCCAAAAGATCCTTGTTGCGCTATACGTATCTATATCATCACGCCAGATCCTTTGCACGGAGGGCAGAGCGTGCAACGTTCCAGGTTCTTTCCTTACAGACCTCTCTTACGCTCTCCTCTAACTTGCTCTTCAGATAAGACACTGTCTTTTGACAGGTACCTCGTTACTTTTTCTTCCGACACTAGAATATGTCCGAACCACTGATACATACCGATGTTTTCATAGTTTCAAAGGTTTATTTATTAATGAATAGTAGTATTTTACTAACCAAATAGTATATTTATATTGCATTTTGCATTCTTTTTCTTTTCAATACACCAAAATTTTTCAAACTTTCGCCTACCCAATATGTACCAAAAGACAATACCATAATCGGTCCGGGTTTGTATCAATTATGTTGAGTTTATATTTAACCTGGCCCGCAGGCCGGCGGGCTATCTTAACATGGCGACCGATTGAAGATTGTTGACTTTACAATGAACGATCCGATATCGGAGCGGATATCGGAATTATATTTGAAGAATGTTGGCACTTACCAATGTGATTGTAGAAACGTGTTCTAATCTTACTCTGCTATGGGAAAGATGTGAATGTAACTCCATGTTCTTCTCGCGATAATCAGAATCAGAATATTTCTTATTCATCAAAACCATTATAGTATTTATGTATCGACTGCGAAGTAACAGAGACTCTACCACAACTTCGGAATGTCATTCCTGTGGAAAAGGCCAAGGAACTTCACGGTCACTCTTTTAAAATAAAAAATAAACCATATTTTTTGTGGAGTATGAGAGGACAACATTATCTACTTAGGTTGGCCATCAGGTGGGTCTAAGTAAGGTAACAATGACACCGCTGAGGAGGTTATAGGGGGTTACCCCTAACCTACTATTATGTAAATTGCTGTCTTTGTTGTGAGGAAATCTACTAGATATCTCCAAGATTAACCCCATTGCTACTTAGTCATATCATTTATAATATTTTTTTAACAAATTATTCCTATTGTGATATGTATACTTACAACTGATGTATTTATGAATAATATAAAATATCTGGATAGATATTCCGAAACAAATGTTTATGGGCTTGATGACACGCTCACCGACGCGATACTCACGGCGACGTGGGCCACACTATGCCGCCGTCCTCCTCGGGGTTGCTCATGAAACTCAACACATCCAATAATGTATCCATATTTGCATAAAAAATATTTAAGTTTGAGTTTTCAAAATTTTACCTACTAAATTAAATCCCTCAAAAATTAATTAGCCCTTACATCTATCAACATCATCGGTTTCCCACTATCATCCAGATACATAGAAATAAAAAAAACCTTTGTCAACCCTCGCCCCTTGAGTCCCAGATATCGGGCAGGAGTCGCGGCATTAATTCAACTTTTAATGGATACAGCGCCGTCGCCTCCCTGAGGAACGACCTTTGTCATCGGCATCGAAGTGGGTTATCATTTGAATTTTATACTCGTATTGTATGTAAAGTGTCTATTTTTATTTATTGAAGGGTTTTTCGCTATGCAATTTCGATTACTCGTTAGTTTAGAGTAGTTTGTACTCGTATTTACTACAATTATCCCCATAATGGTGGATGAATTATGTCATTGTCTAGTATTGGAACACTAAGGTTTGAAGAAATGTTTTTAAATGCTACCTTATTTAGGAATTCTTGTTCACGTTTATAAATTTTGGCAGCAAATTATAAATTGCAGCAAGTGGAAGCAAATGTTTGTAGACAACAAATAAAGGTCATGACTACGCGATCTAGCAAAGCGACCACTGCACCACGCCGTGGTCGAATGATATTATGTGAAAATATGTCTATATAATGACGATATTGGACTAATATCTATTGGGGTTAAAGCTGTATGTAATAATCACTATATAAACACGTCGTGTATGTGTAACATGTAGATCTTAATTTATTTTGTTACTTATTAAATAAATTAAATTCAATCGATCTGAGTTATTTTTTAAAGAAATATATTGTTAATAGGTAATATATCATTCTATAAGAGCCTACTCCGGCTATCAATGGTATCCGTTTAATGGATGTTGGGCTGGATCCGCCCAGAGGACGGACCTGCGTCATCAACATCGATGTGGGTCGTAATCTTTAAATTTTATACCCAGGGCCTCTCTGCGGAGTTACTTTATCACTTATTTTGTATATGTACTGAAATAATACAGTAAAATTAAGGTGTATTTATTAATGATTTCTGAAGTATGGTCCAGATAGAGAAATTATAAGAAATATATTTTCCAAAGAGTAACTTGAACGCCTCTATAATTAGTAATAGATTCACTCCTGGCAATCAGGGATTGTTCCACGAAGTACTGAAGAGGAGGATTGTACCTATAGTAAATTTTCCCCTTTTCAGTAAAATTAATTAAAGTGTCATATTTCTATCAAAAAAATAAAAAATGCAGTCCGGAGCCTAGAATTGTGCCCGGTGTGGTAGAAATAGGCTAGGCGATGTGGTGAGTATATTGAACAATCCTGTCACCCCCGTTATAGAGGTATCGGCATGTTGGTGTTTATTTTACCAAAATTTATTATACCAACACCGAATTATTTTCGATCCTTATACAAAAGGAGCGTTTCTTTCCTTCTTTATCTTTTGACAAATCATGTTTCTAAGCTCCTTTCTACTGTATATTATCGTTAGTAAGTGAAGTTAAATTCCACTGAAAGGAAGATCTCTCCTCAAATATACCCTAATCTCGGCGGCACCAAGACGTTTTGTTCTCAAAGTAATTATGCGCCTTTGTCGCGACTCGGAAGCTGGTGCGGACGCGTGCGGGCGCCTTTGACACTCGCTATCTCTGTCACCTGCCTTACAAAGCTCTTAATATGTATAACAAGAACAGAGACGGAATATAGTAAAGGTTGTATAAATCAGTTTTATGACTTTGATACACAATGCGAAAGTAGAAGTAAGAAGTAAGTACCGGGGAAGACCTAGACTATATTACCATTACTAAATAGACTGTCTTGTCTGAAGGGCACGTAAAGTCTCCGTAACAGGCAAGAGTGTGTAAGACGAACTATGAGAGTGAAGGAAGCCAGAGAGGTCGATAAGAAAAGAACCTGTTGGAACCCAGGAAGGAAGGAAGGAGGAAGATTAACTGATGACCAGGTGAAGGTTTCAGAGCAAAGTTCGATGCGAACGGCGTAGAACTACAGTACAGTCAGGTCCAAAAGCTACATAACATAAAATAAAAATAATGTATGTTGAAAATTAACGAATGAAGATAAGTGGTATTAAAATCAGTGAAACTGTTATTTTTTGTAATTATAATTTTGTTTCTCATAATCGAGTTTTTAAATTAAGTCTAACCTCTTGTTACCAAATCTGGTAAATACTAAATAGTTCATAACATTCAATAATTGAAAAGTTTAATATTTTGCTACCCGACTGTAACATTCAATCAGAAGGTTCGCCAAAAGCCACAAATGACACGTTATTTCTAAAAGTTAAAACGCTACTTTTGTTGAGATATTTTATGAGGGTTACGAAATAAAAAGGTTGCCAAATAGGAAGTAGCCAAAAAATAAACACCGATATGCCTATATTCCTCAAATGAGTGAATCAATGAAACTTTTTTCCTTATCTTAAAATACATTGGGATCTAACATGTATGTACGTATGTATGTACAACCGATATGTAGGTGTTTATAGAACACCCCTGCTACTTAGTAAAAAAAATCCACTTTTCAACCACTTTTTCTCAGCCACTTGAGCTGGAATTCGACTCACCTGCACCTTTGGCGAGAATGCAATGATATGGTACTATATAGCTCATCTGATAACGGAGCCGGAAGTGGCAATAGGAACTGCTCACCTAAACAAGATAACGTCATCGGATTTGGGCTTATTAGATTCGTCTTGACAATTGGTGAGTGTTTTGTACATTTTAGGTGTATAACACACATAAAATGTCCAGGTTCTAATGATAAAGCCAGAAAGTGGGCATTATAATTCAATTAAATAAGATAGTTATATGTTTATAAAAAGATTTTTCTAGTTTGTGATGTCATTGTGATTGATCATTACCGTTTTCAACCACCGTCGCAAAAAAAAAGGATGTTATAAGTCTGTCGTCTGTTGCATTGTAGCTCCTAAACAGATAAACAGATTTTCATTTAGTTTTTTTTTTGAAAGGTGACTTGATCGTGAGTTTTCTGCTTTGATTCAGGTAAAACCTGTTCAGCCGTTTGAAGATAATATAACAACATTAACACTGGAATTACCAGAATACCCAACTCCTCGCCAACTTACAGCAGAGGTATTGTGTTTTGGCTCATTGGAATCGTTTCCATGAAAAGGTCATAGATATATAAATTGATAGTGATCAGGGTCTGGTGATGAGTCGGGGGTTTTCAAGTTCATTTAAACTTTTATTATTTTTATTGTTCCACGGACTAAAGAACTTACTAGTATTCTTTGTTCTCTATATTTTTAAAGAATTGCCGGTTTTTTCCACACATAATTTCGCAGTAGTTCCACGATGAAACCTGGGTAATGTGTGGAATTTCGCATGAAGCTTGTACCACATAGCTAGCTTGAACAATTCCAGGGTGGGTAGAAATTCCCAGCGGTTCAGGCGCAGGTGGTGACTTGGCGATATACGGATGGGCTAATTACACAAACAACTTGTTGGCTTTTGAATGTTTTTTATCAGATGGTAAAAGTAGAAACTGTTAATATGCTGTTTTTTTGTAATGACGTGTGAATTTTGCGTTGAGCCCCGAAGATGCGAAAATACACAGAGCAGCTAGGAGGTTAATGTTGGCTGACTCATTGATCTAGTAGCACACGATGCTACTGAGGTAAAGAAGTTCTAGGTTAAAATGCTAGGTCATTTAGTGGGTGGTTTTTCTATGAAAAGATGCCCTGGAGCACTCCAAACTCTGGAATTGTGCTCGGTGTAATGGAGTTCAGATTTTCAGAGTTTCTCCATTACATTGGGACTTTAGGCAAAATTGAGCTGAAAAAAATATATTTCCAACCTTAGCTTGGACACTGTAGGCATGACGCATGTTTATTTTTTTTTAAGGAAAAGTTTAGAGAACCGAACATGTTGGCATGCCCTGAGCTTAAATCTAGCACTAGACGATCGAATTTATTTAATTTAATGTAGTGCTTAAAGCGAAGCCGCTCTAAATCAAGTCGTCGCGCTTTCGATCGCCGAACTAAAACTTTCGTAATTTTTGTAAAACACCGTCAGGATTTAGTCTGGATAAGAAAATACGTATGAGAATTTCATCACGAGGGTCTGTGCAAGAGCGTGCTAATCGCGACCCTTGCCAGTCATTACGGCTGCAATCTTGGACCGAAGACGTACCGCAGTGCGGGCTAGGGCGTCCCCCCGAGGCGACGCGTACCGGCCCGCCCCCGTCGGTACGGATATAGGTGGAAGCGGCGATGGGGGCCGCCACCCATCACGCCGGGCCCGAACTGGCGAGTGGTGGTGGGCAGAGTGCCGAATAGGCACTTGGAATGTAAGGGGTAGTATGGAAGATAAGATGCATGAGGTGGTTGATGTGATGAAAGAGAGACGCCTGGATGCTCTGTGTGTAACAGAGACTAAGCGAAGGGGCAGTGAAACTGTGATCTTCATGATGGCACGATGGCTCTGTGGTCTGGGGTACCACAGGGCAGTCATGCCAGCATAGGAGTGGGTATCTTGCTGTCCCATCGCCTGGCGTCTGGAGTGAGAGATTATGGCCTGTACGATGCAAGACTTCTCTGGGTCCGTTAAAACCGGGTGTCACTAGAGTATTTTTGGTCGCAGCATATGCTCCCGTAAGCTCGTCGACACCCCAGGTCCTTGAGAAATTTTGGGAGAATGTCAGAGAAGTTCTGGATCTGGCTGAGGCTAATGAAAAGGGGATGTTGTGTGGTGATCTGAACGGATGGGTGGGAACCAGGTGGCAAACTTGCGACGCTGCTCTGGGTCCTTATGGTGATAAGAGAATGAATGATGCAGGATCATTGGGCAAGGTCATTGTGGATGTATGTTTGGAAAGGGGCCTCCTTGTGTCTAATACGATATTCTAACATAAGGATATACATATGTACACGTGGAGAAGGAATGAACAAAAAAGCATGATAGATTTGATCCTGGTAGATAACCGTCTCCGAAGCAAACTCCAAGATACACGTGCGTATAGAGGCCCCACTCTTGAATCAGATCACTATCTCGTAGTTGCGCGGTTTAGTAGTCTGTTCAGGAAGTGGAGGCACTGGCGAGAGCGTATACCCTTCGGAGACCTTGATAGAATAAAGGTTGAAAAGTTGCAAGATGAGAGCGTGAGAAGAATGTATGAAGACAGAGTCCGGGACAAGCTTTTGGCAGTAGGTTCTTCGGACTCAAATATAGATGAATGCTGGAACAGCCTGAAAGAGAGTTCAGTAGATTCCGCGAAAGAAGTATGTGGTTGCTCAAAGAAGCATAGTACAGCAAAAGGTGATGCAAGGTGGGATGCGGAGTTGCAAAGCTCCGTAGAAAGTAAGAAGAAAGCGTTGCAGGACTATGTATCTTCTTTGAACCTGAATGCCAGTATGACAGAGATGAGGAAAGAAATATACCGGCAATGCAAGAATGCCACCAAAACCTTAGTGAAAGAAAAGCGTGAAAGAGCCAGTGCTTTTGAGGAGGAGAGGCTGGCGAAGAACTTCGAGAACAACACTTAACTCTTTTGGAGCAAAGTGAGAAAGTCTCGAGGTGATTCGTCAGGTTCCAGAATGGAAAGGATAAAGTCTAAGGTTGGTGACATTCTAGCAGATACACAAGCTGTATTACACCGGTGGAGTGAATATTATGGAGAAATGTATGGAGATGCCCCGGATACTGGTGCCATAGACGAGCCCAGAGGCGAGATTGTGGCACCGGAATTAACAGAGGGTATCACTATGGAAGAAGTTAAATGGGCGATAGGAAGTATGAAAAATGGTAAAATATCTGCCGAGATGATCAAATATGGTGGAACTTGGGTCCGGGTCGCCTTTCGGGTCCTTGCAAACCTTTGCTAGAGGACCGGTAGGGTCCCTACAGATTGGCGCCGCGCAGTCATTGTACACTTGTACAAAGGCAAGGGTTCACAATGTGACTGCGCCAATTACAGAGCCATTAGTTTGATCAGCTTGGCAGCCAAGGTGTATGGTAAATTTATTGAAAGGAGAATGCGCGAGAAGTCCGATGGAATGTTGTGCGAGGCATAAGGGGGTTTCAGGTCCGGAAGAGGATGTTTGGGGCAAGTTTTCTCCCTTCGTAACATCGTAGAGAAGCATCTGGCAGTGGGCCGAAAGGTTTTCTGCGGTTTTGTGGATCTGGAGAAGGCGTTTGATAGAGTTGTGCGAAAGAGACTTTAGGACATTTTGCCTAAATATGGTATAAATGGCACTCAGCTGCGGGCCGTCCAGTCCACCTATGTGGACTGCAAGGCATGCAAAGGGGTGGGTGGTAACAGGTCACCCTGGTTTGACGTTGAAATCGGCGTCAAGCAGGGTTGCGTGTTGTCCGCTAGACTGTTTATAATATATTTGGATAAAAGTCTTCAAAGAATAAAAGCGATGAATGAAGGTGTACAAATGAGTGGTCAAGTGGTAAATCATCTACTATATGCAGATGACGCGGTTTTGATAGCGCCAACAGCCACTGATAGCAATCGCTAGTCACAGTTATGAAAGACGACTGCATGAAAAATGGCTTACATTTGAATGTGAAGAAAACCAAAATTATGGTTTTTGAACGGAAAGAAACCAGAACGAATGCAAGGATTGTGGTTGGGAACGATATGCTAGAGCAAGTGAATGAGTTTGTATATCTTGGAAGCGCATCCAGTAAGGATGGAAAATACACCGCTGAGATAGAGAGAAGAGTGAGTGTAGGGAACAGAGTGAATGGCGCGATGGGAAAGCTACTTGGGAGCCGGCACTTAAGCCTAATGGCGCAGCTGACCAAACATAATGGAGTGCTTGTCACAACGCTGTTATATGGCAGTGAGAGCTGGGTATGTAAGAAGGAGAATGAAAGTAGGATAAATGCGTTGAAAATGCGAGCTCTGCGGAAGATGTGCGGAGTGAATCTGACCAACCGTATTCGAAATAGTAAGAAAGCAAATAGGTATAAAAGAGAGTATCGGTGTAAAGATGAGAAAGGGTATACTCCGTTGGTTCGGGCATATAGAAAGAATGTCCGAAAAAATAATGACAAAACTGATATACAATGCAAAGGGGAAGGATGTAGGTACCGGGGAAGACCTAGACTATCTTACCATGACCAAATAGACCGGGTCTTATCTGAAGGACAAGTCAGTAGTCTCCGTAACCGGCGAGCGTGTATGAGACGAACTATGAGAGTAGAGGAAGCCAGAGAGGTATGTAAAGAAAGAGCCTGTTGGAACTCTGTACTCTCTGCCTACCCCGTAAGGGATCTGGCGTGATGATATAGATAAATATAGATAGGAAACATCATAAAATAAAAGAGTTATCCCTATTAAAATTTTCCATCAACATTATTATTCCATCAATATTATTTCCTCCAACACGGCTCTCGAGCGGATAAACCACTTGATAACTGCAAAGCACCAACTCACTCTTCCTCTAGGCACTTTTGCAATCGCCTTATGAATAAATAAAGCATAGACATGTACAAAGAAGCAACACTTGCGAGAGATACACGTGTGCTGTTGAAACAATCAATGTGGAAAAAATAATGGTAGAGTAAGTTTGATATAAATGTAAAGGGTTCTGTTTCTAAAATAATTATTATATTGCAACTCTGGATATCTGAAACTATTAAAAACACCGTCACGCTTGTATTCCCTAAAGATGTTAGGCGTAACGATACGGATAGATAGATGGAAAGATGTATGTACATTCATATTTCGCCAACGATGTTAGACCCTAGCGTAATAAGAGTGAGCCTATTGCCAAAAATTATAAAATTGTGCCCAGGACAAATTTTATAATTTTTGCTCGACCTAAGGAATTCGAATTCAGGACCTCGTGACTGGTGGCATCAAAAGGTGCTATATTATGAGAAAAAAAAATCACCGTCACGCCTATATTCCCCAAAGGGGGTAGCAAAGGTGTACTGAGTACACTCACGTTTTGCCGACGATGTTAGGTCACAATTCCGTATACCGGGCACAATTCCGGACACCGGACTCATACTGTGAATTTTTCGTTAGAAAAACTACATTTGTCCGACCTAGGATTTGAACCCAGGACCTCGTAATCACAAAGCGATGCGCTTTGCCACCAGACTAACGAAGCAGTCTAGTGCTATATTAATTTGATTAAGTGCTATATTAGTTTATTGTCTACACCCGGAATTTACAAAATAGTCGATATCGACCCCAAGCGATCGATGTCGGTTACCCAGGGGTCGACTTAAACGAAATCATCATACGTAGTCGAAATAGGCTTCGATGTGGTCAAAATTTTTATTTTGTCGAAACAATGAAACCGTTTAAAAATCAACGAACGTGGATATTTAAGACTGCCACTCATCAACATTGAACCGGATTTAGTTAGATTGGTAAAAAGTCACCAGGTTCGTCCATCACACTGATTTTTTTTTTAACTTTACTTTGCGATATAAATGTTATTTTCAAAAAATAATTACCTCTTTTAGTATTTTTGACTATTTTATATCAATAACTATATACTACTTGATATTTACTGAATTTTATGTCTATTTATTTTTTAAATTATGATGAAAAAATGATGTCAAGTTTACTCACTTAACCAACTGCAAAGTTTTTAAATTGGTATCAATAGGAAAAAAAACTAGAGATAGGATTTTTAAAGTAATTTGGCTATGGGGGTCTGAGGCATCAGTTCATTTTGGAAAACGGGTCTCTTGCCCAAAATAGTTCGGGAATCTCTGGTCTACACTAAAAAAATCAAGTTAAGAGATTATAGGAAATACTCCACAATGCTGACTTGCCTTGCCTTGACATTAAATGAAGAATACAGTAAAACAATATATTATTTTTTCTTTCTCTTAATTTATTTAGGTTTTCTTAATATAAAACTATCCCCTTTTCAACAGAAGTTTATTAAATATTTTGGAGCTAAGCAGGTTGTATGACCAATCCCCAAGGGACTCTAAAACCGTTATTACTATAACGATTTTAGAGTCCCTTTCAGAGTACCACGTATAAGGAGATGGAAGGTGGATTTATTTATTTATTTAGCGCACCAACTGTATATTAACATAACAACATTATATTAATTACATTATCATTATGAAATACAATGTAGTTATACAAATTATAGGTAGTCATAACATTTTAAGTATATTTTAAAGCGACAGTAAAAGAACAAGTGGGTAACATTTTACAATTTTTAGATAAACCAGTCAAGAAATAGTAAGCAAACTAAGTTTGGTCATATGTTATTTTTTTTCTGCTAAAGTGAAAGGAATAAATATTATATAGATTTTTAGGTATACAGAAAATTAAACATTAAATTAAAACTTAGAACATGAAATGAAATTACATTTAATTATTATTAATTATATAATTTTAGAATATTAAATTGATTTTTAAGGGTTTACCTAAGACTTTTAAATTTTTTGGGAAAAATTATCAATAGAGCTGCCTGTTGTGCTGGGTCTCTCATTATACAACCTTGCCATACGAGTAAGGGGGCTATTAAAGAACGAGTTCAGGGTTGAGGTACATACATGGAGCCATTTATAATTTTGTGAAGGACTAATAGATCATTTATATTACATCTTTGCTTCAAACTTCACTACAAATTCCGGTTTATTGTTCCAGCTCACGCGTACTGTATAAGTTTCGTATAGTTGGTGTATAATAATATACTGTACTCAAATTTCGTTCATACTCAAGATTGAATAGGTTGACAATACGGTTTTGTGTAATTTTCGGGACATACATATTTACTTTAAATAATTTGATAGAATTTATCGTTACGGAGAGTTTTGTTTACTAAGGTTAATTTATTGTTTACTTATAATAGATGCATTGCCCACGATACAGAATATTTTCTAGTATGGGTTCCGTAATAATACAATAGCAACTGAACATATATTTAGTTACCCTGAACATTCGTAACGTACACACAAATTATTCCAGTATGGTGGGTGCTTTTACAAACATGAAATTCACATAAAAAGACACCCAGGTCAAAACAAAACTTTGTCGGTCACACAAAAATATGTCTCATGCAAGGATCGAACCCTTCATTACTCAATTCACTGACTAAGGAAAAGCGGTTGAAGCCCACTGGTCCAAGCTAACTTACCTTCATGAACTATAGGTACTACCGATATTTTTTATTTTACGAAAGTACTATGATATGGATTTATTATAAAGTAGCGAGTTTCCTATGTCCGTAGATATTGTAAATTACTATTATAGAATATTGTGAAATGTTTTCCATAATATCCCATATTGATGGCAACACTAGCGCAAGCTAAGTGTTACCAACTTTAATGCGCGCGCCAACTTTGTGATACCACGAATGAAGTTATCGTATGGAAATTAACATGCTGCCAAAGATGCCAGCCAAAATACAACTCAATTATTGCTACTTTACAAGTAATTAACATACTTTATTACGATTCAAAAGAAAGATGCAACTTTTTTAAGATCACTTTTGCGGTTGTCAGTCTGTGATAGCTTACGGCAGGTTTCCCAACGCAAGGATAGATTTGCCTATTACGGATAGAATTTTGACATATATTGTATGGATCAGCTGTTTCTTCCTGTTGCTAAGATGCTTGTGAGGGTTAATAAGGATAGTGTTGTAATGTTCTAAAAGTTCCATCTCATGACTTAGCTGTTCTAGAGTTGTCATGCATTGATATAGTTTGGTTTGAAAGCATTGATTTTTCAATATGTTGAAATAAGTTTCAATGTGCCGAGTGCCTTCCCAATAAGTCGTTAAGTTATAAAACATAATTACTATCCACTCGTCATGTACTATCTGCATTCTTTCGATTGCGTCTTAGCAGGCAGGCCGCTCGGGTTCCAAGTATGATATCCGAGCTCCCGTCGGCGCGCCGTCAAAGGATGCATATGATCCTGTCATAAGTGTAAACAAGACCAACAACCTAGTTACTAGTTTGGAAATAGTCTTGTTACCAGTCTTCCGCACTCTCTCCTCCGTTTTTGGCTTTTGGTCTGTTTCTTGTTGAGTTTCGTTATCCATATTGCTGTTTTCGAATTCCGAGCCCAGCGGCAGAAGAGACAGTTTCACTACCGGGCGCTTGATAGTCCCCGTTTGAGTTTTGAGTGTAGAGACTCTAACGTATTCATCAGAACCGGGATGTATTTCCAGAACACGGCCCATATCCCACTTTACCCGGCGGCAGGTTGTTGCCTCTCACTAGTACGAGATCACATTCCTTAATGTTTGTAGTGGGTTTGTTCCATTTACAGCGCGTTTGTAATTGCGCAAGATATTCGTTCGACCATTTTTTTCCAAAATTGTTGAAACATGTGTTCAACCAGTTGCCACCTGCGTCGAATGTTTATGTTGTTGATATAGCTGTAATCCGATAAAAGTAGCGACATTGTCGGGCTTCCCGTCAAGAAGTGTCCAGGAGTCAGGAAATTGTAGAACTCCTCTAGATCTTCTGTAAGACGACACAGTGGCCTCGAGTTTAGGCATGCTTCAATCTTCACTAAAAGTGTAGTATACTCTTCGTAGGTTAGTTTCTGTTCACCCAATGTTCGTCGCAGGGGATGTTTCATGGACTTCGCGGCAGCTTCCCATAGCCCACCGGCGCTAGGCCACGCGGGGGCATTGAAGTGCCATTCGACCTCCAGTTTAGTAAGGTCATTGAAAAATTCCGGCGTCAGTATTTCCTTGAATTCCTCATATTGTTGTCGTAGTAATTTTGCAGCGCCGACAAAATTGGTGCCGCAATCCGAGTACATGTGTTTAGGGGTACCACGCCTGGCACATAGCCGCTGGAAAGCTGCGATAAATGTTTCTGTGCTGAGGTCGAACACAAGTTCAATATGTACAGCTTTAGTAGCCATACATATGAATATAGCTATGTACCCCTTGTTAGTTTTGACGCCTCTGCCCTTGTTGATTGTGACATCCACGTGACCGGAGAAGTCCACCCCCGTATGTGTTAATGGTCTACACGGGGTGACTTGTTGCTGAGGTAGATCACTCATGAGTTGATGGTTATCTGTTTGGCTGAAACGATGGCAGCGCACGCAGAGTCGTAGTTGTGTTTTGACAGCCCTATTGCCACCGACGATCCAATATCGCTGTCGGATATGAGTCAATGTCAGCCAGTACCTCCGTGTAACATGCTTGAATGTGCTTCTTCTATTGATATCGTATATCGGCCAATATGAGGCATGATGATTGGATTTTTCATCTCCTCGGGCAAGTTAGAGTTCTTGAGGCGACCTCCGACGCGTATAAGTCCGCTGGAGTCCAGATAGAGGTTTAGTTTGTAAATTACGCTCTTCCGAGATAAGGCTTCGTTATTTACAAGTCGTTGATATTCTGGTTCGAAATGTTTTCGTTGTACATAAGTTATGACGTAGTTATTTGTCGTTTTTAGTTTGCTTGTTTTAGGTACGGGGTTTCGGATTTCTTTTTGTTGCACATGTTTGTGATGCAACGTAGTATCCAGGCAGTTACCCTTGAAACCCGTATTAATGAACTGATTTTATGCAACAGTGCTGACATAAATTGTTCATTATATTTAGTTAACGTTTGTTAGTTTTTGTCTTGTTTTATGCAGCTGACTTTTGTATGGAATGTATAGGTTCCGTTATATGGGACAGCTTCTTTTTCCGTTTCTTTGGAAAATGCAGGGCCTTGCCACTAGTGTTGTAAAAACGCTCAAGTCGGTGCTTAAAACGCTTGCTCTTCTACGTGTTTCAACGCTCAGCGCTAAACGCTCGACTTCAGCGCTCATTTTTATAACACTACTTGCCACCATAAGTTGTAGTTGTTCAGTTTACTCGGCGACATACCTCTTGAAGCGCAGTCAGCGGGATTCTGCTCAAACTTTATGTAACGCCATTGAGCGGTTGGGATGATGCGCTTGATTTTTGTGACTCTGTTAGCCACGTACACCTCCCATTTTGTTTGTTCGCCTTGAATCTACGCTAACACTACCTGAAAGTCAGACCAGGCTTGTATAGTTATGTTGTATGTAAAGCTACTAAATCAAGTCAGCTAATAGTTAAGCAGCACAGAGCTCGAGCCGGGGTAACATGGTCCTTTAAATCAGAGGGGCCACCCTCGTGCGAGATGTGAGCAAAGTTATGTTGTATAATCCATGTTCGTTCTTGGCAGGACTATAGATGACGCAAGCATATGCCTTCTCGCTTGCGTCACAGAAACCCAATAGTTCGATAGATTTCTGTGTGTCGCCGATCCATCTGTTTAACGACACGTTCTTAATGAAATGTAGTTCAGTTTTGATTTTCAGCCACTCCGTTTCGATGTCGCTGGGTACGTTGTCATCCCAGTCCAGTTTACTAATCCGGAGTTTTTGAAATAGTAATTTGACTGCGACCGTCACGGGAGCGAGCCAACCCAGTGGGTCATAAAATTTAGAGATCTCGGACAGTAGTGATCTCTTTGTGGATCTTTTTGTGTCTTCATTCACCGGCCAGCGATACATTCCATTTCATCAATTGAAATGGAATGTATCGCTGCTTGGATTTCAATTGATTTCCAATGTTTTAGACGGTTCATCAGCTTTAAGATCGTAAATGTTGTTAGTAGATATCTGATCTTCTGGCAGGTCTTCCAATAAAGCTAGATGGTTGCTGGACCACTTGCGCAGGTTCATCTCTCCACCTTTTTATAAGGCAATAAGTGTGCGTTGCAAGTTCTTAGCTTCGTCGAGCGCGCTGTGACCGCTAATTTGGTCATCGACATAGTAGTCGGTTTCCAGGACCTTTGCGGAATTTGTGACCGTCGTCGATGATAAGCTATTTCAAGGTCCGTATAGCGAGCCACGGAACGCATTTTGTGCCATAGGTTACGGTACAAAGCTGGTATTCCCGTAGAGCATCGTCGGGCGAGTCCTGCCAGATGATCTTTTGTAGTTGTTGTTGTTCTTCGTTAAGCCATATACAGAGATACATCTTCTCGATGTCGGCAGTGAAGGCGTATTTGTAGGTTTTAAGTTGCAATTAAAATATTTGAGATTACGTCGCGGCTAAAGTGTCCAACGTTTCGAGTGCTCTAGAGCACCCATGACCACGGAAGAGACTGAGGAGTTTGACGTCCACACATTATTATTCCGTGTTACCTCAGGGGAATTAATTTAATTACAAATGAATTTTCAGTTGATTGATCCTACAATTGAAAAATGCCCAACGCTGTAGATAAATTTTACAAGCAACTGGTAACAAAACAGGCTATGATTTAATGCAAAAATGTTAATGTTACATATGTAATGTTTACATAATATATGTAATGTAAATTAATTTTACATAAGAATGTGGCTTAAAACGTAATAAAATGCGGCTTACGCGTACGTAGAAAAAACGGCTGAAAGTATTGGATATGCTCTGTTGCTGTACATTTAGGAAATTTAAGGAATTATAAAGTAAACTACTTACGGCAAAGGCGCATTGGGTAC
Source organism: Phalera bucephala (assembly GCA_905147815.2). Lineage (NCBI taxonomy): Eukaryota > Metazoa > Arthropoda > Insecta > Lepidoptera > Notodontidae > Phalera > Phalera bucephala. The sequence goes on from LR990609.1 coordinate 31,270,506, forward strand.
TGTTGGTGCCACTTCCACTTTGCTGCTCAAAGCCGCGCGATTGGCTTGTTCGGAAACCTTCGGGAACTGCTTTATGCGCGCACGTCACTTGGGGAACCACTGAAAATTAGCGCTGTGTTATGGTTCACGCTGCAACAGTGTTACCCCATTAGTGCTGCTAAATAGTTAAAGCATGATATTGATGTAATATCATTGTTTTGTTTGTAGCGTATTTGACTGTTAGGCTAGCTAATATATATCTTTCCTTCTTTATTCTTTCTTTCTTTCTTAAGCACTAAGCCGAGGCGTACCTGCTGTGTTCACTAACAATGTTAGATCGCAATATAATATGGGGCAAGTGCAAAGATATTGGAAGGAATAGCCAGTCTATTACCTTACGGGGGCACTTACAAATAGTCAATTTACATTTATTTTTTTAAATCTCATTAAACTACCAATCTACCACCGGATTGGAACGCGGCCTCTACTGAGAAGATCCGGCGAAGAAACTCAGCGGGCTTGTATTTTTTATTTACTTCTCTTTTAATCCTTTTTTTAATCATATTGTGTGGATACAATGCTTAGGTTACAAATAAATAGTTTATGACCTAGCTCCAGTATGATGCCTTACGATCGAGATATGAATCTAATAATATCTGTAAAGAGCGTTCCAGATGGACCAGTCCTCACAAGCAGCACCCGTTCACGACTATGACTGCTGTAACAGCCATTATTCCCCTCGACCATATTGGAGGGAAGGGAGTGACCCATGCCAGACAGCCACCGCAAGCAAAGACATTATACTGAGCATGACCAAACCAGAACCCCAAAGACGGTAGCCACATTGTGTCTACAAAGCAGCGATACCCCAAGCTCGTCCGGCAGAACACGCTACTCTTTAACATTGCTGTAATTATAAAAGATCAGTACATAGCATTACTATCAATAACATAGCACTACAATCCCACGCGGTCTTATCTTCTATGTAATCCGAGATTTTGTAATAATCTTTCTTACATAATAAAGTCTTGATTATGGTTTTAAATTTATTAATTGGTAAATCTCGAATATGGTAGGGAAGTTTGTTAAAAAAGCGTATACACTGGCCCATGAACGACTTGCTAATTCTGTGGAGACGCGTGACATGTACAGTAAGATTATTTTTACTCCGAGTATTTACAGTGTGGATATCACTCAATTTTTCAAATTTGTCAATAGTCTTTTTCGTGTATAACAAATTTTCATATACGAATTGGGAAATAACGGTTAGAATGTTTATTTCACTAAACTTATCTTTGAGAGATTCTTTAGGAGATAGATTGTAAATGGCTCTAATAGCCTATTCTGTAGTATGAATATGGTATTAAGGTCTGCAGAGCACCCCCAAAGCAAGATTCATACTATGGAAATAAATGAAATAAACGATTCTAGCCGTTTCAACATCGGTTAGGAGCGTAATTCTTTTAACCGCATAAGTTACCGAGCTTTACTTTCCAGATAGTTTTTGAATATGTTCGCCCCATTGTAATTTGGCATCTATGGTAATCCCTAAAAACGAAGTTGATTCAACAAGATCCAACTCGACTCCATATTTATATTTAATCGTTTTCTCGCTGAGTTGCGAAGGCCAAATTCCTTGACCTTAACACTTCACACAGCCGATCGACCAATCACACGGAGTACCGCGTTTTATGAATAATTCCCTCTTTTATGCAATAAATATAAAGTCTTTTTTTCTTTGTTAATCATAGGGAGTGAGGTCTGTAAGGAAAGATCCTGTTAGAAATCTGTACTCAGGCAGAGTTCAAAGTCCTTCTGCAAAGGATGACCATTGAAAGCATGGTATGGAATTGTACTGGTCTGATTAGGGGAACCGGAAGAAGACTATAGGAACTCCTTAACTATACAAAACATCGCCGCGTTTTTGCTATAAAAACTTATTTTTAAAAACGTATTTTAAGTTATCTTGCTTAGTTGAGGCCTTCCGGCTCCATCATCAGACTTTAGACACCATTCGTCGTCTAAGTGCTAGTCAAGACAAATCCGACGATCCCAAACGTGACTGCGTTATATTGAGTAGTTGGGTGGTTCCATTGGCCACCTTTTGGCTTCATCCTCAGACCCTGAACACTATCTGGTTGTATAGTACTTATCAATACCAATTCAACAAGCCTGAACTCCAGGGAGTTAAGTTATATAGTTCATACGTTCCAACCTTCCGACTCCATCATCAGATCAGCTCCATTGTACAATATTACAGCATTGTCGTCGACTTTACATACGTATGCCAAATTTCAATTCAAACGGACACGCGCAAGTTTTAAAAATTAAATCAATAGATTTAAACCGGAAAGACAGACATATGAACATTGCAAGTTAAATAAAGCTCGTAACGAAAGCGCTGTTATCGACAGGGCGTGAAGCCGCGGGAAATCGCTAGTATTTCATAAACTAATAATTAATTCCAGTTTTAATTATAAGTTAAGCTTTACTTATAAATAAAATTTAATATTTAAATGAATACATGCACGTTGCATCGCGTAACCCGGTTATTACCTGCCCGGTTCACGTGTGAGCGAGCAGTTTGGTCTGGATCGTTACGTGACGCGGGTCGTTTGGTAATACGGTAAAGGTGGTCACGGAAGTTAGGAGACTGGACATTTTTCATTGAGATTGTTAGGTGCTTTATATTGTTTTAGTTTAAGTAGCGAACACAGTGGTGGATTAAATTGACAGACGGCTTACAGTGGTAAAGAGCTTAAGCCACTTCGAGTCTCGCACGAAACACATCTTTGTCTCTAATCCTATCTATCTATATCATCACGCCAGGTCCCTAACAGAGTAATTATTCGTTTCGGTCTGGGTGTTCGTGAATGTGAATTTCATATTTGAAAATCACCCACGTCATAAAAATAATTCCTAGTGAAGAGCTAAGTTCCGTTTATTTAAAGATTTTTTTTTGAAAACAATTCAAGAAACCAAACTAAAACTCAAAAAAATTATTTTGTATTAACCCTGCGGGGCCCCTTAATTTTTTATTTTTTGTTGAATAGTACTTCTGCTTTAGCCAAGTGGCACGGCTTAGCTGGCAATGACAGGGTCCTAGGTTCGAATTCTTAGGTAGGGCATAGTGTAGTTCTTTAGCAGGTACCTAGTAGATATCGAATTTTGGATCCAACGATAAAGATGATCGCAAATTCTCAATAGCCGTTGAAATCTGCAATTGTGCACATAATAATCAGTATAGTAAAGTAGTAATATGGTCAGCGATATGTGGGTGTACGAAGTACTCAGCCAGCCCCGCTTGAACGATTTAAGAATGACGGTATTTTTTTATTTTACAGATCGCAGGAGATATTTACCATCCGTCGCGATAATCCGCGATAATTGATTGCTCCGTCGCCTCCGCGACACAAACACTCTTTTGTTAGGATAAAGCCGCTTTTTATTTAGACTTCAAATACAAATTTAATTAAATACTCCATATTATTTTTGGACATAAAAGTGTGTGAAAAGTGACATAAAAGTGTGAGTCCATGCAAACCTGAAAAAATAGAAAATATAATTTGCGCTAAGTTTTACGTTTGCGCACTTTCAACTACAACAATAAACTTAACAAAGACCAAGTTCTTAACATAGAAACATAAAATAAAGAAGCTTTTTTTGAATAGGTTTTGTGACTGGCTAGCTGCCCAAAGAACAAAGGAAGAACCAATCTTCACAAGTTCCATTCACATATTCTTTTCAGTCCTATTTTCATCTTAAATATTCAGTCTCATAATCTGTTTGTCGGTTAATTTGAAGATCCCATTTAATCGAATGTCATGCATATATTGTTACCTTTTAAAATATTTCCCCGAAATAGGATAATTTTACTAAATGATTTGAATAAACTTCACACCAACGCCCTCTTGGCAATGTTATACACAGGCCAAAAGATCCTTGTCTCGCTATATCTATCTATATCATCAAGCCAGATCCCTTGCGCGGTAAGCAGAGAGGACAACGTTCCAGGTTCTTTCCTTACAGACCTCTATTACGCTCTGCACTCATAGTTCGTCTCATACACTCTCGCCGGCTCGTGGCTTGCCCTTCAGATAAGACACTGTCTATTCACAGGTATCTAACCTCGTCACTTTTTCTTCCGGCACGAGAATATGTTCAAGCCACCGACACATACCGATGTTTTCATAGTTTCAAAGGTTTTTTATTAACGAATAGTTCTATTTTACTAAGCAAATAATATATTTATATTCCATTTCACATTATTTTTCTTTTCAATACCTAAATTTTTCAAACTTTCGCTTACCCAATATAAATATGTACCAAAAACAATACCAAAATCGGTCCGGGTTTGTATCAATTATGTTGTGTTTCAATTTAATCTGGCCCGTGGGCCGGCGGGCTGTCATAACATGGCGACCGATTGAAGATTGTTCAGTTTACAATAAACGACGCGATATCGGAGCGGATTATATTTGAAGTATGTTGGCACTTACCAAAGTGTTTGTAGAAATGTATTGTATTCGTACTCTGCTGTGGGAAAGATGTGAATGTAACTATGTTTTTCTCACGGTAATCAGTATCAGAATATTTCTTATTCATGAAAACCATTACGGTATTATGTACCGTCTCAGAAGTAACAGAGACTCTGCCACCACTTCGGAATGTCATTTCTGCGGGAAAGGCCAAGGAACTACACGGTCACTTTAAAAAAAAACATATTTTTTATGGAGTATGAGAGGACAACATTATCTATACAGATTGGCCATCAGGTGGGTCTAAGTAAGGTTACAATAACACTTCTGAGGTGGTTATAGCGGGTTACCCCTAACCTACTAGGTATGTATATATTACGTAAATTGGTGTCTGTCTTGTGAGGGAACCTACTAGATTTTTCCAAGATTAACCACTTTTGCTACTTAGTTAGTCATCTCATTGCATAATTTTTTTCAACAAATCATTCTTACTAAAGTATATATACTTATAACTGATGCATTTATAAATAATATAAAATATCTGGATAGATATGTCGAAATAAATGTTTATGGGTTATACAAAAGTTTGTCCCATGCGACTAACCACTAGACCAAGGCGTCGAAGATATTATGGTTCCACTACCGTGCTATCAGCTCACCCTTCGACACTAGCAGTACTAAAATCTAGTAATAATATCATTAGTATGATACACACATGACTAAACCTCGATTTTTAATCGTGTCGGAATATTTAAAACATAAAAACCTCGATTTAAAATAAACACCGTACCTCACATTTGGAGTTAGACATTTCCCATTGTTTCAATCAAATCAAGGCACCGGTGGATTGTGGGATTTAAAAAAACGTAGCTTATTATTTCGGCAAAGTGGTTTGTTTCAGTATTGAGTGGGTGTGAAAGCGATTTGTTTGACAGCAAGGTTTTATATTGATTTGGGAATGAAACACAAGGGCGGTATTTTATTCTGAAAGCAATGTCTGAGTGCAGTTTTAAACATATTAATATAGCCATAACAAGTGGTTATAGACATTGGAACAAAAATTATGAAATCTCATATCACAGAAGATGTATTCAGAATTATTGGGAAACATGAATATTCGGAACTTACATATTTTTGGTTACGGTTTTATAAATTCCAACAGAATATGGCCACAAACCTTTTTTTTGACCTGGGGAAAATCCTGCAATGGACTTCCGCGACCCTCGGGGGAAGTTTGCGTAGAGTGTTGGATTCCTACCGACTAAATATCCCAAGGTGGCTGACATCAGTACTTTGGAGGGGACCCGGGATCTCCGTATGAAACGCACCGGTGTCCCTCTTGTACCGCGCTCTGAAGAACCCGACATAGGGGGGAGACTTGATAACACGCTCCCTCCAGCACCAACGCGGTGCTCACGGTGACGTGGGCCACACCACGCCGCTGTCCTCCTCGGGGTTGCTCATACAGGTCGCTCAGGGCTCCCGCTCCTCGCATCCGCAACCCCGAAGACCCCTGCTGATGTTGGTACAGAGGGGGCTCCTCCGCCAGATACGAGTATTACGGCAAAAAAAACCTGCCTCAACCAATCCGCGTAGTGAAGTCTAACATATGTGAATACATATGTTAGACTTTACAAAGGACATTGTCAAAAATTCCCCCAGAACCAACAAAAATTTGACCCATGCGATCAATATTTATCTATTTTCTAAAAATAATGGCAAATATCCGTATCTAACCAACAATTAGCAATCTAAAACGATATTTCAAAGTATTGTAAGTACTTATGTCGAAGTAGCCGACATCTTAACTGAATGTCAATACACAATATTATTATAATATTGTGTGTTGACATTCAAGATTATATTGTGTCTTGACACTCATGTGTATTAATGGCTACTGAATTATAACCTTACAATCTAGTAATTTTTGTGCAATATTGCGATTCTCCCGCTTGTCCCTTAAATAATAAATGACTTTAAAGAATTTATGGGTGATTTGAAATCATACAAGTAGTTTTTCATTGCTTTTGGTTCTGGGGCAAATCGTGTATGGATGCATAACAATGTCCTTTGGGTAAGAGAGATTTGTTTTACCTCAATTTGTGAGAGAAGAGTTTGCCCAACAGTGGAATAGTATAGGCTGATTTATTATTCCATACTACTACTACTGCTCCTATATAATCACGCCAGGTCCGTTGCAGGGTAGGCATTCATTAAACCATACTAATATTTTAAATCCGGAAGTATCTCTGTCTTTCTGTTTCCCTTTCATGCCCAAACCGCTAAACAGATCAAATTTGGCAACGATATAGATTTCCAGGCGAAGGAAATAGGCTACTTTTTGTTTAAAAAAAAATCTGAATGTAAAATACACGCCTGTAAATAACGCGAATGAGGTTGCAGGTACAGCTTGTTTTGCATAAAAGAAATTAACTGCAAAAGTAGCGATTGCAATTATCATCTATCTATTTCCTTGCGGGGTAGGCCAGGTAGTACAGAGTTTGACTAGTTTGTCTCGTATGCTTTGTCAACGAAGGCAACTAGAAGCTGCCAAATTAAATTTGGTTCAAACTACGCGTTCGTATTATAATTGCTGTCGGCAGCAAGATACTGCTGGTCTCTATTAAGCCGTATGACAATAGTTTCAATCAGACATTAATCGGGTGTCCATCTGATACAATGATTGGGGTCAAGTTGTGCGTCCCTGCAATAACCTCCACGGTATTGTGATCGAACAATATTCTGTTGCTTGGCTGAGGGGTTCTGTGATTAGACAGATATGTTGTGTACACCTACTTATTGTCGACTACTTTAGGTCTCTATATGATATGGAGTAAGCCTATTTCATTATTTAAGGCACAAAACTTTGGTCTTCAGCTGCGAGTGAGGTTTTTATAGCGTCACGCCTATATTTGTCAAGCGGAGGTGGGAGAAGTATTGAGCTAGAGCGAATAATGCGCGTTGCGATCACGAGGTTCTGGATTCAATCAAAATTTATGTCGGGCAAATGTAAGCAAAATTTCAAGTATCATTCCGGAGTCTGGAATTATGCCTGGTATATGGCAGTATAGGCGTGACGGTGTTTATTGGTTTTATTTATAATTTTTTAAAAACCTATTCTTGCAAGCAGAAATTTGCACCTTGATTACATTGACTTAATATTCTTGTAATTACTAATTTACGCATACACTAGGGGTAAAATATGGTAAAAGCGACATCAATAGCAACTTACATCAAATAATGTATCCATATTTACATAAAAAAATATTTAAATTTGAATAAAAAAATTCACCTACTAATAAATGAATTCCCTCAAAAATTAATTAATCCTTATCTCCATCTACATCATTGGTTTCCCACTATCATACAGTTACATAAAAATAAAAAAAAAACCCTCGACCCTGGAGACCCAGATACCGGGCAGGAGTCGCGGCATTAATTCAACTTTTAATGGATACAGCGCCGACGCCTCTCAGAGGAGCGACCTTTTTCATTGGCATCGAAGTAGGTTATCATTTGAATATTGTATACTCGTATTGTATGTGAAGTGTCTATTTTTATTTATTCGAAGATTTTTCGCTATGCAATTTAAATTAATTGTTAGTTTAGAGTAGTTTGTATTTACTACAATTATCTAGAATCTCGCTATGTTGGAGGAATTATGTTATTATCTGGTATTGGAACACTAAGAATTGGTTTGGAGAAATGTTTTTTAAATGTTAATTATTTTAGAAAATCCTGTTCGCGTTTATAAATTTACAGCAAATGGGAGCATATGTTTGTAGGCAACATTTTTCCCGTGCGGAAATAAAGGTCATGACTACGCGATCTAGCAAAACCGCCACTGCACCATGCCGTCGTCGAATAATAGTATGTGAAAATATGTCTATAGAATGACGATATTGGACCAATATCTAGTTGGGCTAGGTCTGAATGTAATAATCACTACGTACACACGTCGTGTATGTATAACATGTGGATCTATATTTATTTTATTACTTATTAAATAACATAAATTTAATCGATCCGAGTAGTTTTTTGAAGGAATATATTGTTTATGGGTGAAATCTTACACTATAAGAGCCCACTCCGGCTTTCAACGGGTTTTCTTAATGGATGTTGGGCCGCATCCTCCCAGAGGAGGGACCTCTGTCATCAACATCGATGTGGGTCGTAATCTTTGAATTTTATACCCACGACGTGTCTGCGGGGTTGCTTTATCACTTAGTTTGTTCCACTGAAATAAAACAGTTAAATTAAGGTGTATTTATTGAAGGTTTCTGAAGTACGGTCAAGATTTAGAAATTATGAGAAATATATTTTCGAAAGAGTAACTTGAATGCCTCTATAGTAGATACATATAATAAAACTATAAGGAATTCATGTCTGCACATGGAATATTTTTAATAAATGGAATAATAACCCAAGGGTATCATACTATCGATGTAGAAGCCAATTCTACAATTTTTGGCTGTCGTGTCTGATTGTCTATTGGAGGGTATGAACCGGCATCACACAAAAACTACCGCGCGGATTTTGATGAAACTTTGCATGCGGATACCTTAAACTATTGCCTAACGTATTGTGTAGTATTTATCCCGGAATATTAAAAGGTTTTTCCAGATAAGACTAAAATAAGCCAAAATTGAATTTCTAAAACGACGCTTTATTCATAACTTGTTTGGTGGCTTTCATTAAAATGTTGTGTAATTGTAACCTTTACAAAAGGTAACAACTCTGTATACTTATATTTTCGAAAACCTAATGGTTTGATAAATAATTCATTGTTCCAAAACAACTTTAGCTACTAGATTGTCACGGGATAAACCACAAAACCTTATTACAGTTTGTCCCGAACTGCAATGTTACGATGTAACCTATGTGATTTTGCCTAGGAGACGAACCTGAGTCATTCATGAGAATGACTCAGGTTCGTCTCCTCACGAAAAACTTTTCAGTAGTTAAAAGCACTCACTGGAAATTGTACATACAGGTGTGATTTAAACACTAAAACATGATTTCATGCATGAACCGATGATGCAGGATTGTGTCTTCCGGAGAGAACTCCAACGATGAATGGGCCGGATACGAAACTTTAAAGGCGATTAATATCTTACGAGAAGACTCACACAAAATGAACTGATAAAACTTTGCTACATACTTAGCTGGCAAAGTACCCTTTTTAATATATTATTACGTTCGATTACACTCTTTATCAGGGTAGGTAAAAAAATGTTTAAATCAGAAATATAAATATTAATAAAAAAAACAAATAGATACACTAATAATCCTTCTTAAAAAGGAGGGTATTGTATGTTATTTTTGAGACGGCATTAGTCACGTGTGTTAATAAGATCGCGCTATAGTTAAGTTTATATTTTACAAATACCACCTGTGCCTGCTAAGTGGGGCTAAGATAGAGATAGAGAAAACCGGTGACAGAGATAGAGAAATAATTCTGGTGACAGTTGACCAAATATACAATATTTTCACCCAATCGAAAAATATATAGCATAGCAATATATAATAGCATGACTTCTGCGGAATATTATTTCTTCAGACTGAAACGGCTGAACGGATTATAAAGAAACTTAATATGAAAGAAACCACACAGATATAAAATGAGGAAGTGGAAGAACGTTGATATTAGGGAACACCTAGGCTATCTTGCTATAACCAAATAGAACGTGTCTTATCCGAAGGGCAAGTCAAGAGTCTCCGTAACCGGCAAGCGTGTATAAGACGGACTATGAGAGTGGAGAAAACCAGAAAGGTCTGTAGGAAAAGAACCTGTTGGAAATATGTACTCTCTGCCTACCCTGCAAGGGATCTGACGTGATGATATAGATTGATAAAGAGTATTAAAGTATCTTAAGTCGTAAAATAGTAATATAGATTAGGCGACTTTATTCACACACTATATCATGCCGATTTTATCCGTGTATATAAAATCACTCCAATATGCATTTGGTGGATTTTCACCGGCCTGCATGAAGGCTCAAAGATATTAATCATATTTAGGCTAAAAAAATGCATGACAATCCTTCAATTTCCCTCTTCCTCTTTACAGGCGACTTGAAGCCTGGAGACCTGTTGAAATTGTTCTACAACAAAAATTTACTCATTTTATAAATACTTTTGCAAAACAAAGATGACTTGCTTTAACCGATAAAATGTAGACTGCTTAACTTACTTTGTCAAATATTCGTATGTACGATCCCCGTACAACGCACAAGAATATTGATTTTGGATTTGTGATTTTGAAATAAAGAAGATATTTCAAGTGCATACCGGCACAATAAAAACACGTGTGTTTGTCCGTGGTAATATCCAGAACGGTGGAACCCATTTTAAATAGACTATCACTGGAAAATTGAAGAATTTTAGAGATTGTTTAAGACTACTTTTTAGCTCGGGAAATGCAAGATTTCTGAGGGATAGTTGATTTTATTTCTCCATATTACCAAGGCTGAACGGATTTAAAAGAAACTAAATATGGAGGTGTCTCTTATGCCTTGAAATAATGCTATCCAAAAAAGTCGTACCTACAAAAGAAACGCGTGCGAAGCCGCAAGTTACGGCTAGTTAGTAATAAATACACACCTGGCAATCAGGGATTGTTCCACGAAGTACAGAAGAAGAGGATTGTACCTATAGTAAATTTTCCCATTTCGCTAACATTAAATAAGTAGTGTCTTTAGCAGTCCGGAGCCTAGAATTGTGCCCGGTGTAGTGATAATAGACAAGCTCCTATTACAACTAATCTCGTTGGCTATATGGTGTGTATATTGTACAATTCTGTCACCCCCGTTCTAGAAGTATGCGTATATCGGTGATTATTATACCAAAATTAATGCTCATTTTCTCAGATGTAATTGGTTATAGTGTACTTAGTGCACCCACACCGAAGTATTTTCAATCCTAATACAAAAGGGCCGTTTCTTACAAACAAACATCTACAGACAAATCATTTTTCTAAGCTCCTTTCTACTGTGTTTTATCGTTAGCAACTGAAGTTAAATTCCACTAAAAGGAAGATCTCTCCTCAAATAGCCCCTAATCTCGGCCACACCAAGACGTTTTGTTCTCAAAGTAATTATGCGCCTTTGTCGCGTCTCGGAAGCTGGTACGGGCGCTTTTGACACTCGCTATCTCTGTCACCTGCCTTACAAAGCTCTTAATATGTATAACGAGAACAAGGACGGAATATAGTAAAGCTTGTATAAATCAGTTTTATGATTTTGATACACAATGCAAAAGTAGAAGTAAGTACTGGGGAAGACCTAGACTATATTACCATTACTAAATAGACAGTGTCTTGACTGAAGGGCAGGTAAAGTCTCCGTAACAGGCGACAGTGTCTAAGACGAACTATGAGAGTAAAGGAAGCCAGAGAGGTCAATAAGGAAAGAACCTGTTAGAATCCAGTACTTTCTGCCTACCCTGCAAGGGACCTGGCGTGTTGATATAAATAAATACATATAATTATGGGTCAACTAAAAATTTGTTCTGTGGAGGATTCAAACAAGATGAACTGATGACCAGGTGAAGGTTTCACAGAAAAGTCCGTTGCGAACAGCCTAAAGCTACAATACAGTCAGATCCAAAAGCTACATAATATAAAATAAAAATAATGTACTCGTATGTTGAAAATTAGCGAATGAAGATAAGTGGTATTAAAATCAGTAAAACTGTTATTTTTGTAATTATGATTATGTGTATCATAATCTAGTTTTGAGGGAAGTCTAACATCTTGTTACCAAATCTGGTAAATACTAAATAATTCATAACATTAAATAATTGAAAAGTAAAATATTTTGCTATCCGACCCGTTTTAACCCCAGTCCGAATGTTAGTTATAAGTCTGTGGCATTTTAGCTCCTAAACGGGTGAACCAATTTTCATTCAGCATTTTTTTAAAGTATTAAAAAAAAAAAAAAAAAAGAAAAAGAAAAAAAGTGTTTTCAACTATGATTAAAGAAAACCTTTTCAGTCGTTCGAAGATGATAACATCACAACATCATCTAGAATTAGCAGGATACCCAACTCATCATCAACTTACAGCAGAGGTATTGTGTTTGGACACCTTGGAATCGTTTCCATGAAAGGGTCATAGATAGATAAATTGATAGTGATGAAGGTCTGATGTATTATTTTGATTGTTTTTCCCACGGAATACAGAACTTACTAGTATTTTTTAAAGAAATACCTGTTCTTTTCACACATATTTCCCCAGCAGTTTCACGATGAAACCTGGGTAAAGTGTAGAATTTTGCATAAAGCGTGTACCACATAGCTAGCTCGAACTATGCCGAGGTGGGTAGGAATTCCCAGCGTTTTCGGCGCAGGTGGTATATAAATATTCTTTATCAGCGGGTAAAGGAAGAAACAGTTAATATGCTGTTTTTTTTAAATGAAATGTGAATTATGCGTTAACCCTCTAAATCTAGCGGCACACGATGCTACCGAGAATAAAGAAGTGCTAGGTTTAAATTCTAGTTCAATTTGGGTGTGTTTTAATATGAAATATACCATACCAGTTCAAAATCTGGAACTTTACTCATTGTAATGGCAATATTTTCTCCATTTCATTGAGATTTTAGGTAAAATTTAGCTGTACAAAATATATTACTACCACCTTAGCTTGGACGACGCATGTTGACTTATTTTTGAAGAAAACGTCCAGAGACCTGAACATGTTGGTATGCCCTGGGTAAAACTTAAGTCTAGTAATAAACTAATGACTCCACGATCGAATTTATTTAGCCAATTAAGAGATGAGATGGCTTGATGTAGTGCTTAAAGCAAAGCCGCTCTGAATCGAGTCGTCGCGCTTACGTTCGCCAAATTGAAACTTTCGTAATCTTTGTAAAACACTGTCAGGGTTCAGTCTAGATAAATAAGAAAATACGTATGAGAATTGAATTGGATGTTCGTAAACGTACCGAAGACACAAGAATAATTCCTAGGGTGCAGCAATGATTTCATAAAAAAAAACATGATTCAATGAAAAGAGTTATCCCTATTAAGATTTTCAACATTATTTCCTCCAACACGACTCTCCAGTTGACAAACTACTTGACAACTGCAAAGCATCCGCTCTTTCTCCCAGCACTTCTGCAACAGCCTTATAGATAAATAAAGAATAAACATGTACAAAGAAGCAACACTTTCGAGAGATACACGTGCGCTGTTGAAACATTCAATGTTCAAAAAATAATGGTGAAAAGTGAGTTGGAGATAAATATAATGGGTTCCGTGTCTAAAACAATAAATATATTGCGACTCTGGATTCCCTAAAGATGTGTGGCGTGACGATACAGATAAATAGATGGAAAGATGTATGTATATCCAAATTGCGCAGACAATGTTAGATCCTAACGCATAAAGAGTGAGTCTATTGCCAACATAATGTGCCCAGGCACAATTCTATAATTTTTGCTCTACCTAAGATTTGAATTCAGGACCTTGAGACTGGTAACTTCAAAAGGGTGCATCAAAAGAATAGGTCATGCTCCAAAATGCTGACTTGCCTTGCCTGACATTAAATGGAGAATAGAGTTAAATAATAATTTCTTTTAATTTATTTAGGTTTTCTTAGTATAAAATTATCCCCTTTTCAACAGAATTTTCTTTTGGAGTTGAGCAGTTTTATGACCAATCCACAAGGGACTCTAAAACCGTTATAGTGATACCATGCATAAGGAGATGGAAGGTGGATTTATTCGCTACAGACTCGGGTTTAGTGTTCCAGCTCACGCGTACTCTGTGTAAGTTTCTTATAGTTGTTGTATAATAATATACTGTACTCAAATTTCGTTTATACTTAAGATTGAATAGGTTGACTATACGGTTTTGTGCAAATTTCGGGACATACATATTTACTTTAAATAATTTGATAGAATTTTTCGTTACGGAGAGTTTTGTTTACTAAGGTTAACTTATGATCGATGCGTTGCCTACGATACAAAATATTTTCTAGTGTGGGTTCCATAAGAAAACAATAACAACTGAACATAAATTTGGACGCGCTGAACATATGTTACGTACACACAAATTATTCTTGTGTGGTGGGTGCTTTTACAAACATGAAATTCACACACACAGACACCCAGGTCAAAACAAATCTTTGGCGGTCACACAAAAATTTGTTGCATGCAAGAATCGAACCATTCACTACTCATATCACTGACGGGCAAAATGGTTTAAACCCACTGGTCTAAGCTTACTTATCTTCATGAACTATAGGTACAATTTTTTTCTTTATTTTATGGAAATGATATGATTAAGACTTATTATAAAGTGGCGAGTTTCCCATGTCCGTAGTTATTGTAAATTACTATTATAGGATATTGTGAAATGTTTTCCATAATATCCCATATTGATGGCAACACTAGCGCAAGCTGAGTGTTACCAACTTTAATGCGCGCGCCAACTTTGTGATCCCACGAATAAAGTTATCGTATGGAAATTAATATGCTGCCAAAGATGCCAGCCAAAATACAACTCAATTATTGCTACTTTACAAGTAATTAACATACTTTATAGCGATTAAAAAGAAAGATGCAACTTTTTTAAGATTACTTTTGCGGTTATCAGTCTGTGATAGCTTACGGCAGGTTTCCTAACGCAAGGATAGATTTGCCTATTACGGATAGAATTTTGACATATTTTTTATCGAAAATTGTCAAAATTTTACTGAGAGTAAGCAAATTCATCCTTGAGTTGGATATTGTAACCGGCCATTAGACACGTAAAATGTGGAATAGTTTTGGTTACGTCTTTTTTATAGTATACGACTGGTTTCTAACTCAAACATTTGAATAAACACTTCATGTAGTAAACTGTTTGACAGTTATAAAATGGCATTGCTTCATTATTATCATGCTTCTCTTATTATTAATATAGTTTTTATTCTTAAATCAGAAACCGGCTCTTAGTCCAGAAAACTGTGTGAGCAGATACAGGCATATTACTATACTTTATCGGAATGTACTGCTTTTCAAAAAAAGTAGGGTTTCTCACAATGAATTGCAATTATTATTTCAATTGCAAACTTTTTTAAGGTATCTGATTTAAGGATTTAATATTGTTTCGTAACGTATTATTTGAACGTACTCAAACCTAAACATACTAACTCTGAATTTTTGGACAGCATATTAACTCCTTAAAACTGCATGTATGTTAACTGTTAATTCGGTAAACAGTCTTTACATGATTATAAAAAATTGTAAAAAAAATATTGCACCCTTGGACAAAAATCGTTTGTCAATACATCACTTGGCTAGCTTTGAAAAATGTTGAAATCTTTATGAAAGAACGAAATTTTCCAATAAACATCACTAAAAGTTATTTACTAAATTTCATAGCTAAGGAAAAACAGACAGACAAACATCAGGCAATATATACCGTAATATAAGAAATATAACTTAATATAATATTTCTCATTCAATTTAGGAGTAGCTCTGTTGGGCGTACTTCCTCTATCACGTTCGTGTACGTCTAAGCTTTAGGTAAGTTTGTCAATTACCCAGTGTATAAGGAACTACACCACATCAGGGTTTCCAAGTAAGAGCGAAGTGTTGGAGAACGACTTGTAACTTTAAAATAGATGTGGGAAAAAGTTCTAAGACTTACGAATGGATTTAAGTCTGAAAAATACAATGGCATGTCTAATAATGTACCGTTTGAAAACTATCGTAACACGTTTGTGATATTTTGGGTTCCGAAGGCTGAGGCCATTCAGGCCAAATTCCTGACATATTGGGAGTAAATGTATTTTAGTAAAAAAGGACGTGCTCTGCGAATTAAGGTTGTACATAAGAAAGTATTCCTTAAAAACAGGTATTAGATTTATTTATTTTGATTTGCCTTTACTTTCTTCGATACTTATTAGAATTACTCAGGAATATTTTATCAGTACTTGTCATGGAAGTTTAGCTCGCCCCACCTTTCCCTCCTAAGTTATGTAATGCAGATTAATAAAAATAATACTCTCTCCTTCAGATATAATTTTGTTGTTAGTAGACTCTTTGTGACCTTTCTGGCGTTTCATAAATACTATTATGGTTTAAATGAATAAAAATATGATTGATCTGATGTTTGATTGATTCTAAGAATATCTATCCAAGATAAAATGCATCAGTAACTCGGTCGATAGCAATCTGTCTCGCTTTCATCCTATTTTGAAAGTCCTTAAACAAATCAGGCTTAGAAAGACCTCAAAACCGAAATATAAATCAAACCAATCCCCTAAAAATTTTAATGTCTGCGGCAAAATATTCGACTTTTATGATCGCAGTGAGATTAAAATTTCAAACGATTTCCGCATACACACAAAGCTCTATAAAGCAAGATTTTATTTCAAACCTTTATTGTGAAAATAAATATTTTATAAACAAACCTGCCAGCCCAGTGGGATGTAGGACAGAGCAATAAAGTACTACAATTTGTTAAATTTTTAATACAATCTTTTATTTAACTTGCAATGTTCGTATGCCTGTCCGTCTGTCTTTCCGGTTCAAATCTTGTGATTCATTTTTCAAGCATTTGCATTCGATTGAGCTGAAATTTGGCATACGTATGTAAAGTAGATGACAATGCAAAAATATACCATGAATCTGGTCTGATGATAGGGTCCGAAGCTGGCCATGGAATATGTGAACTATACGAGTACAATGTAATCCCCTCATGTTGTTAAAACAACCCTATTGTTAAATTTGTATTATCGAGTAATTTACAACCAGTGAGTATTCAGGGTCTGATGATAAAGCCGAAAGGTGGCCAATGGGACCACCAAACTACTCAATATAACCTTACCGTGTTTGGGCTCATTGGATTTGCCTTGACGAGTACTTTAGACCCTTATGGTGTCCAAGGTCTGATGATGGCGCCGGAAGGAAGCCAAAAGAACTCCTCAACTAAGCAAGATATTTTAGTTGTGTTTTTGCTATAAAACTTATTTTGAACAGCGTTTTTGAATTTAAATTATTAAAGATTCAATTCGGGTCTGCGTACTTTAGTTAGGAATTGATGTTGTTGGAGGAACTATATTCTGTCAAAAATAACGGGTTTCCTAAATACTTAATCTAACGAAAAACAGAGGTGTACTGTGTACATCCGCATTTTTTTTCTAGCAATTTTAGGTCTCAATCCTACCTAAAATATTCGGGCCAACCATATGCCTTATGGGTTGATAAGTTCCCACAGTAAGTGGCTCCAAACTTCCCTCCAACAATTCGCACTGCGTCCGCGTGATAGAGTACGATTTAATATATTTTACCTTTATCAATAAGCGAAGGCTTTTGCCCAGCGGTGGGACAGTAGGTGTAAGCTAGAATAAAAAAAGTTGTGGACGGTAGCTATCTGCGCACACAGACCTGAGCGGTTTAACAAAAGAGACAATGAAATGCGACAGGACTGGTCACAAAGGACATCGTCAAAAATCCCCCAGAACCAACAAACATGTGACCTATACAATAATTATTGATCTGTTTTATTATAATATTGCAAACATCCATATCGAACGAAAATTTTGCAGTCCAAAACGAATATTTCAAAGTACAGTAAGTACTTAAATTAAAGTCGCCAACGTCTTTTCCGAATGTTGTAATCGAATTACGGTTGGAGATGTCAATCCTATCAATCGGTTATATTCAATCGATTACATTCAATAATGATCGATTTGATTATTGCTAGTGTATTTTTACATAACGGTTTTACAAATGTATTGTTGGCTACTAAATTATAACCTCAAAATCTAACACTTTTTGTACAATGATGCGATTCCCCCGCTTGTCCGCTTAATAATAAATGCATGAAAATTACTTGCAGGTAACTTGAAATCATATACGGATTCTTTCATTGCTGTTGGTTCTAGGACAAATCATGTATAGACGCAGAACAATGGCCTTTGTCAGAACAACTCTTACAAAACTTTTTTGTCATTTTCTTGTCGTGACAAATAGAGAAATTTAGTCAGAAGGGCCCTGGCAACAATAAAAAAGTAGTCCCAAGTTCTAACTACATTTTATTTAAATCCCTAACCAATAGATTCCCAATACAGCGAACTGTACACAATCCTCTTAAAATATTGTTACAATATCTTGTGCGGGACGCCCGAAGCGGATTGTCTGTTTGACATGCGCCGAAATATGGACAAAATATTTTGACAATTTTATTTATTCATTCTCTCGCGGAAGCGATAGCCGTAGGGGCTGAAAAGTTCTCGAGTGGCAACCACGTACTGGTCGGCGAGACGGACGTCTTGGTGCAGTGGTTAAGCCGCTTTGCCCACTGGATCGAATAGTCGCCGGTTCGATCCCCGCATGGGACAAATCTTTGTGTGACCAACAAAGTGTGTTTCGCTTTGGATATTTGTCTATGTGAATTTCCTGTTTGTGAACCCATGACACCGGAATATTTCCTAATGTTGGTCTACGCTTTTTAAGAAAAAAAAGGTACTGAAAGGCGTGTGGAGGCAGGCTCTTCACAAGGTAAACCGATGACTTGTTGGAATTCTTCATGACAATCGTTGAGGAATCCTTTTTCTTGCAGTGGATGTCTTTTACTGAAGAAATATATTTTTGTTTTATTTGCAAAATGGTAAGAAGATCAAGAAAAGAGAGAAACCTTTGCCTAGGAAGATCTAAAGGGAGGAGAAACCTTTGTTCATCGAGATTCGAAAGTTGGTAAAATAAAATTAATGGGCTATTTAGAAAGCATTCATGGTAACATGAAGCTTTTTGCGGACAATCATATCTTTTAACTTTGGGTCATATTTTAATAATACCTTACCCAAAAACGGTGCGTAATCGTCATGTTTCAAATCGTTCAAATTGACCGTTTATAAAAAAATAATCAATTCCTATTTAAAAGAACGATTAAAATAAAAATTATCTTACAATACCGAGTTCTAAAAGTAATACATTTACCAAAAATGAAAATTTCTACGGGCGAACAAAACGGTACAACTATGCTCTGTAAAATTTCTCACTCCGCTGATTCCGGTGAGAATTCGCCTGCAAAGGAATTAGAATAATGGGTAACGAGGTCGACTCTTTAACAAAAAAACTTGAAACTCTATGATATAATGAATAAAATGTGATTAGATGAACACAAAGACTAGCCCGCAGCGGGCGGGCAAATGTAAACGGACTGTTAATAAAATTATACAGGCTTTGTTCTTTCTGTTAGGGCCGACGGCGTTTATCATAGAGAATTCATGAGAAAATACTGGAACATTTTAATCTATTTATCTATCTATCTATAGCTGTGATAGTCTTGTGGTTAAACCATTGGACTTTAAAGTCAAAGGTCTCGGGTTCAAGCCTAGGCACGCACCTTTGTCTTTCCAAAAGAATGTGCGTATAAAAAATTAATTATCACTTGTTTTAACGGTGAAGGAAAACATCGTGGGGGAAACCTGTATGCCTAAGAGTTTCTCGAAGATGTGTGAAGCTCGCCAACCCGCACTGAGCTAGCGTGGTGGACTATGGCCTAAGCCCTCTCAGTTTGAGAGGAAGCCCGTGTCCAACAGTGGGACAGTTTCTTAACAGGGCTTATAATAATAATTATTATTTATATCTATATCATCAAAACAGATCCCTGGCAGGGTGAACAGAGTTTAGAGTTACAGGTGCCTTCCTTACAAACCTCTCTGGCTTTCTCCATTCTGATTGTTTTATTTACCTACAGTGAATGTGGTATTTAGTTGGTCTAGAGGTCAATAGTACAGCTGCCGATCATGAAGCCCTGAGTTCGAATTGTAGATCGGATAAATAATCGTTTTTCTATGGTAAATATGTCAGTATCTGTCTAAAATTTTGCGCGGTATAATGACAATACGCTCGCCCATATTAAATTTAGACTTTACATTGTCGGCGACATGTGTGTAATAGCGGGCGAGTCTATTACTATACACGGGTACAATTCCAGACTCCGGTCCAGTAAGTACTGAAAATGTTCCGATAGGAAAACCACACTTTTTCCAACCTATTTGAACCTAGAACCAGCTAGTTCTAATATTAGACAGTAAAAGAGTTCTTGAATGAGACTATAATGGCTGCACTGTACTTAAACTGTTGTAACTCTGCACTCGGAACCTGTGCCTATAAAATATGCAGTCAGCTGGGATTGTTTTAACTATTTTAGTACTTTTCCTGATTTATTTGAGATTTGTTGTCTGTAAAAACACCTTTTACTATAGAATTACATCTTTATTTGCGCGGCAGTGAGCAGAGTGATGGATATGAAACTAAAATTAGTACAGTAGTTGTATATCAACTGGGTCATTTTTACAAGCTTTTATTTAACTTGAACTGTTTGTATAACTATCTGTCTTTCCGGTTCAAATCTTGTAATCTATTTTTCAAGCATTTGTGGTTATCTGATTGCGCTGAAATTTGGCATACGTATGTTAGTTCGATGACAATGCAATAAGATGATACCATGGCGCTGATTTGATGATGCAGTCGAAAGATGGCTATAGGAACATGACGACTACACAGCATAGCATAGACTTGTTGGATTGGTATTAACAAGTACTATACGACCAAATGGTTCAGAATTCACAAGTTCACAAGTTCACACGTCACGTCACACGTCACTGGCCGGGCCCGTCATTGCGCTCAATTCACGTCATTTTGAATCATCGATGTCAACCTTAATACAAGATTCGGACGTGTTTCAATCAAAAAATTACTGGATTTGGACGTGGTTTAGGGTAATTTATTTTTCGCTTATTTTAAAGGTAAGGCAGAGATGTAATAATATCGCCCAGATATTCTTCGTGCAGTTTTCCGAAATGTTTGAAGTCACATAGTCTTGAAAATGTTGTTATAGGTTTCTTTCACTATTATCAAATGATAATCGCATTTATATATACTGGAAAACGCTTTACAGCTTAATGCGAGCCGAAATTTGGTCCCTTGTCCACGTGGTGCTAAAGCTAGTCATCTACAAATAAGCTATCATAGCTGTTTACTTATCCTGATACAGTCATAAATGAGGATTTCTGTAATATTATTTAGATAGTAACTGATTTTTATGTCTATTTATTATTTTTATTGACAGACGGCTTGGTCCAGTGGTAAAGAGCTTGAATAGTTTCGCCTACTTGATTAAGTAGTCGCGGGTTCGATTCCCGCACAAGACAAATCTTTATGTGACCCATAAATATTTGTTTTGGTCTGGGTGTTTAGGTGTGTGAATTTCATGTTTCAAACGCACCTACGATACAGGAATAATTGCTAGTGTACGAATACGTTTCAATTTAAAAAAAATGTTGAAAGGTCATTTTTCGGCGAAGAGGCTACGGGACGCGAGACGGGAACGGCTCTGAGCGATGACAGCCATGGAAAAGTACTAAACCGTTGTCCGCCGTTTAATTAATTAAGTTTAAGTTTTAAGTAGTTTAGTATTAAGTTTAATTAATTCTAGTGAGTTCAAGTTGGAACATTGTTTCGTTACGCGTATTTTAAATTCTAATCCATTGCCATCGAGTCTTCGTTTATTTCCTACCATTACCTGTAGGATAACCCTCATCATTTCCAATATTTGTCATAAAAAATACATGCTACCGGTGAATTTAGCGCAGTAGTTAAGAGCTTTTTTTTTTTTTTTTTATTTAATATCTTTCTATAACTAAATACATATGTTAGGGTATAGCCCCACAAAACCATGTTACTAGTTTGACTGTGGGAACGTTCAACTGAGCCTCTTTATAAATTCATCACTTGAGTTGTATCAATACACATTTGTTTTTTAACAATGTATTATGATAAGTTCTAACCGATCTGACATTGTTAGCACTTACTCAGCAGAAACTTGTTTAGTTTTCTTTTAAACGTTAGTTTATCAATTTCATGTCTGATCTCATCTGGTAGACTGTTAAGTAAATAAGGCAGACGTTTTTAAGTGTTCTGTCACCGTAGTAATTGCCAACTCTGGGAACAATAAATTTGCCAGAAGTCATAGATCGTGTATTATGGTCGTTGGTCACCTGTAAAAGTTTATGCTCTTGACTGCCGTGTTGGTTTGTCGCTAGTAATAATTTATGTTTCAGACTAATTGGTAGAATCTCACATATCTGAAATAGTTTTCTATAATCACCTTTGCAACTCATTTTTGTCTTTTTGCTAACCAAAAGTTTTAAGAATCGGATTTGTAATGTTTCTAATTTATCTAAATAAGTTTTGTATGTTAACCCGTAACTGTCAAGAGCATAACATAATATAGAGTCCACCAAAGACATATATACACATCGTAGGATACTAATAGGAACTTTAAAACTCAGATGATACATTTTCCCTAATATTATTCTTAATTTACTTATTATGTAATCTATGTGGTGACACCAAGAGAAATGTTCATCTATGATTACTCCAAGATAGGTTACGCTGTTTAAACGCTCAATGTTTTTACATTTACAAGATAGACAATGATTGTGAAAGCATGAATAATCATGTGTGATTAAGGGGTTGAGTAGAACACTTTGATGTATATAAGGCGAATGTAAAAGTAATAGTTTAGTTTTATCAGCGTTTAGAATAATACCGTTATCGTGAGACCACTTAACGACTGCGTCTATGTCCTCTTGTACTAGACGGCAGGCCTCAGACACATCAGTGCCGGCGCGAAGTATGCAGAGATCGTCCGCATACATGTGTGCGGAACAATGTTTTAGAACATCACACAAACTATTGACATGTATGAGATAGCAGATTGGTCCACATCCTGATCCTTGTGTTACGCCACGCCGCACATTCATGTTGTCACTTAAAGCATCACCCACTTTTACACGGTACGATCGAGATGTGAGATAATCACGGAACCATTGGTTAAGTGGTTCGCTCACACCGCACTCGTCCATCGCGTTTAGTAGCGTTTCTGATTCTAAAGTGTCAAACGCCTTTTTAAAGTCAAAGAAAATTGCAATAACAAACTTTTTTTCTCCAAGATAATTATTGATTTCATCTGAGAACGTTGACAATAAAGTATTTGTACTTTTACCTTTTAAAAAGCCATGTTGACACTTATTTATAATATTATTTTTCTGCAGGTACTTGCTTATTTGATTAACTACACATTTTTCCAATATTTTATCTATGCTAGATAATATACCTATAGGTCGATAGTTAGATACATTTTTGAAATCCCCTTTCTTGTGAATTGGTCGAACTATAACTTCTTTTAGCTTACTGGGGAATTTACCTTGGATAATAGATAGATTAACTAGTGTTGCCAAAATTGGGCTTACCTTGTCGGCTACAAATTTTAAATCCGACATCCGCACGAGATCAGCACCCGGCAACTTGTTACGATTCATGCCTTTTATAATTTTAAACATTGAGCCGCTGTGTCTAAGAGTCGCGGGTTCGATGCCCGCACGGGACAAATCTTTGTGTGATCCACAATTATTTGTTCCGGTCTGAGTATTTGTGTATGTGAAATTTCATGTGTGTAAACGCACCCACGTTACAGGAATAAATCCTTGTGTGGAGCTACGGTATTTAAAAAAAAAGAATATCAAATCCCCGTGGCTTTATGACGCTCTACGATTGATCTGTCCCTGACGGCGATTTAGTGTTACGAGCGAGCAGTTTATTTCATGACCGAGATAGAAGTTGGTATTTCATAAACCCATCATCGTCACCATTAACCAAAACTTGTCCACTATAAAACAAAGGCCTAGGTAGGATACCTAAGAAAGATAAAAGAAATTGAGAAAATAATTACATACTTAAATCAAATTATATCACTGAACATATACATCAGAGAACTAAAATATAGTAATTCTATGCAACTATCTATTCCATCATGCTAAATCCCTTGCGATAAGCTTTACACTTTTGAATCACTCATCACTTCCAGCTTATTCCGCCCACTGCAGGGTATAAGCCTCCTCCCTTCTACGCCACATATCCCTACCCTGAGCCAATCTTAGCCAGATCTTCTTGATGTGGTTAAGGTTAAGTTCTTCTTGATATGGTTAAGGTTAAGTTCTTCTTGATGTGGTTAAGTGCGTTGGGCACTTAACCACATCATCGACCCATCTTTGTACCGGCCTTCCTCTAATGCGATATCCCTGCCGTGGCCACCATTTGGTCGAAGTTCTACTCCACCTGTCATCACCACATCATGCGACGTTTCCGTCTCCACTTGCGTCGAAATATACGGGATCCGACGTCTTCCACTTTAGTTCTTTTGCGGATCTTCGTATTTCTGACTCCGTCTCTTAGTGTAAAGCCTGACATGGCACGCTCCATAGCCCGTCAAGCAACACTCATTTTGCAGACAGATTCTTTTGTGAGAGTCTATGTTTCAGCACCACAAGTCATAGTGGGCAAGACACATTGGTTATACAGAAGGGTTTAAGGCATTGCAGCATTTTTCGATCCCTAAGAACGTCGCTCATTTTGCTAAATGCAGTCAATCCCAGTTGTATGAGTCTATTAATTTTTAGGTACCAATAGGATTGACGTAACACCAATATTGTCACAATTTGCACATTCCTATTGTTTGTCGTTAAGGAGTTCCCTGGTGTATCTTAAAATTCCAAGGTCCAATAGATTCAAGTAGGTCCAATGAAATTAAAATCGGACCACCTTGGAGCTATACTAAACTCAATGCAAAAAGAATCATCAAAATCGGTCCACGACTGGCGGAAATATCGGTGAAAAAACATAAACAAAAACAACAAAAAAAGCATACATACAACCAAACATAGAACCTCCTTCTTGAAGTCGGTTAAATATAGATTTTACGTGATGATACAGATAAACGGAGGGGCAAAAATTAATAGTGAAAATATTAAGGTGCATTTAAAATATTTCGGATTTCGTCGCGGCTAATTTGTGGTTTTAAAGTGTCGACGTTTCAAGTGCTCTACAGCACCCATGATCACGGATGAGACTGAGGAGTTTGACGTCCCAAAAAACATTGTTATTCCGTGGTACCTCAGCGAGATTAATTTAATTCAAAATAAATTTTCAATTGATTGAAACCACAATTGAAAAATGCCCAACGCTGTAGATAGATTTTACAAGCAACTGGTAACAAAACAGACTATGATTTAATCAAAAAATGTTAATGTTTACATATGCAATGTTAAATTAATGTTGCATAAGTATGTGGCGTAAAACCCATATAAAATGCGGCTTACTCGTACGTAGAAAAAACGGCTAAAAGTATTGGATATGTCCTGTTGCTGGCCATTTAGGAAATTAAAGGAAATAAAAATGTATACTACTTATGGCGCTTTGGGCACTGTTGGTGCCACTTTCACTTTGATGCTGAATGCCTGTCTGATGAAGTAGTCGGAAATAGACTATAGAAGCTCCTTAACTATACAAAACATCTCCGCCTCGTTTTTGCTTTAAAAACTTATTTTTAAAAAGGTATTTTAGTTATCTTGCTTAGTTGAGGCCTTCCAGCTCCATCATCAGACTTAGGACACTATTCGTCGTCTAAGTGCTAGTCAAGACAAATCCAACAAGCCTCAACGTGACGGGGTTATATTGAGTAGTTGAGTGGTTCCATTGGTCACCTTTCGGCTTCATCCTCAGACCCTGAACACTATCTGGTTGTATAGTACTTATCAATACCAATTAAACAAGACCAAACACGGGGGAGTTACGTTATATCATTCACATGTTCCAATCGTAACCTTCCAACTCCATCATCAGACTAGCTCCATGGTAGCATATTACAGCATTGTCATAGACTGTACATACGTATGCAAATTTCAACTCAATCGGATCCCGCAAGTGTTTTAAAGTTGGATCACAAGATTTAAATCGGAAAGACAGAGAGACAGACATATAACCATTGCAAGTTAAACAAAAGCTCGTAATGAAAGCGCTGTTTTCTACAGGTTGTGAAGCCGCGGGAAATTGCTAGTATTTTATAAACTAATAATTAATCAAGTTAAGCTTTACTTATAATTAAAATTTAATATTTAAATAAATACATGCACGTTGCATCGCGTAACCCGGTTATACCTGCCCGGTTCACGTGTGACCGAGCAGTTTAGTCCCGACCGTTACGTGACGCGGGTCGTTTGGTAATACGGTACCGGTCACGGATGTTAGGAGACTGGACATTTTTCATTAAGATTGTTAGGTGCTTTATATTGTTTTAGTTTAAGTAGCGAACACAATGGTTGATTAAATTCAGCGACGGCTTGATGCAGTGGTTAAGAGCTTAAGCCACTTCCCCCACTGGATTGAATAGACGCGGCTTCGAGTCCCGCACGGAACACATCTTTGTCTCTCATCCTATCTATCTATATCATCACGCAGATCCCTAAAGAGGTAAATATTCGTTTCAGTCTATGTCTGGGTTTGTGAATATCATATTTTTAAATGCTGAGTGCATTTAAAAATATAATTATTTCTAGTGTAGAGCTAAGTTACTTTTCTTTTGAAAGATATCTTTCAAAAAAAAAAGTAACTTAGCTCTACTGTTTGAAAGAAAATAGTAGTGATTTTTTTTTATAAATAGTACTGCTGCGTTGGCCAAGTGGGACGGTTTGGCCGGCAATGACGAAGTCCTGTGTTCGAATTCTAAGGTCGGGCACAGTGTAGTTTTAGCAGGTACCTAGTAGATTTGGAATTTTAGATCCTACGATAAAGTTGATCGTAAATTCTCAATAGCAGTTTAATTTTGCAATTGTGCACGTTATAATCTTAATATGGTCAGCGTTATGTAGGTGTATGAAGTACTCAGCCATCCCCGCTTGAAGGATATAAGCATGACGGTATTTTTTTTTTATTTTACAAACCGCAAGAGTTTAATCACCAGCCGTCGCGATAATCCGCGATAATTGATTGCTCCGTCGCCTCCGCGATACGAACACTCTTTTGTTAGGATAAAGCCGCATTTTATTTAAACTTCAAATACAAAATTCAATTAAATACTTCATATTATGTTTGGACATGAAAATGTGTGGAAATTTTATTACGCTCAGATTTACGTGTGTGCGTTTTTAAAAATAAAACAATAAACTTAACAAAAACCAAGTTCTTATAGAAAAGTAAAATAAAGAAGCTTTTTTGAATAGTTTTTGTGACTGGCAAGCTGCCCAAAGAACAAAGGAGGGACCAGTCTTCATAAGTTTCATACACATATTCTTTTCAATCCTATTAATCTTTCAATATTCAACCTCATAATCTATATGTCGGTTAATTTGAAAATCGCATTTCATCGAATGTCATGCATATATTGTCATTTTAGTAATCTTGTTTGTAGACACAATCTATGACTTTTGTGTGTGTTAAGTTGGAATGCGATAACAGATGACAGCTGTCAGATGACGATTGGCCGATACCAGATAGTCGATGTAAGAGGCCGGACGCTACTTCATCATTTGATTGGCAACGGGGCGAGCGGTTGAACGTATCGCGGACGTAGCTAACCTTACTGCATTCCATGTGACAAAGTAAGGATATCAAGGCAGATCAGTATACTGGACAAGAACCTAGTGTTATTTCAGGATTCCCTTCATGATCGGCTACCATGCGGACGACTATGAAAACAAAATAAACCCACCTTCTACCGTTATCAGAATTGAAACGTGCATGAATGCAATATAATATAATAAAAGTGTTAAATTTATTAATAATCAGTTCTTGAACAATACACGACGATATGGAAAGTTTTCTACTTGATTCGGATCGTCCCCTCGATTCAGTGTCCCCACACTACACTACGTTACCCTGAGGTTTACCAAACAATGAAATATGAACACTCGGAGATCAATAGTATTGTTATGTGGGTATTGATATTCTGATTATGATAGAAAATATTTCAAAAATTTTGCTATATGTAAAAGGAGAATTGAGTTTAGAGTTTGCTATTTAAATAATACAAATGAAAAATGCTTTAGGAGGCAACAAATTGGTATGCAATTTTAGTATGTCTCGCTCTTTTGTATCATACTATTATTAAAATCCGCTATAATACCAACAATAAATTGTATAAATACTGTCCCACAAGGATCTTTCAGCCCGCGGCCAAAATCGGAACTAACACTCTCATTATGTAGTGACATGACAGTCGCAGAGTTGCCGTTTGCTATGAAAATTACCCGAGTTATTGTTTTATTTAGTAGCCGTAGGGATCCAATTTTAAAAATATTTCCCCGGAAGTAGGAATATTTTACTAAATCATTTGAATAAATTTCACAGCAACGCTCTCTTGGAAATGTTATGCACAGGCCAAAAGATCCTTGTCGCGATATATCTATCTATATCATCAAGCCAGATCCCTTGCGCGGTAAGCAGAGAGGACAACGTTCCAGGTTCTTTCTTTAGAGACCTCTCTCACGCTCTACACTCATAGTTCGTCTCTTTTTTAAAGGTTTCGTACCAAAAACGAAACCTTTATAGGATCACGTCGTTGTCCGTCTGTTCAACGGTTATCACCTTTTTTTGGGGATTTTTTTCTCAGGAACGGCTAGAGGTATTAAGTTGTAATTTATATTCGATACGAAGGTCTACAGTCCCCTACTATTGTAAAAAAATGAAGGTTCTAAGTAAACCCAAACAAAAGATATGACCATTTAAAGTCATTCATTATTAATTATATAGCACATCCCGTTGACCTAGAATCATGGAATTTGGCAAGAAGCAAGGTTTTAGAGTTAAAGTAAAGAAATATGTCCGATATTTGTTAATTAATAACTATAACATATGAAAAAAATATTATTTTCCCTCAATACTGATAAAAAATTAAAATAGCGCTGTCTAGTGACTACCTCACACCCTACAACAATACTTCTTTGTCTATGTGCTATCAGAGACATTTTGTTGAATTATTTTGATTTGCGGTGAATAAATATTTATTTACACACAGAGAGATGGCGCCATCAGTGTACGGTGTAGGACGTAAATTGGATCAGATTGCCGATTTATCCTTTATTTTTTTATATAGTTTGAATGAAAATTTAATGTTATTAATTCAATTACGGCAAAATTTTAATAAGAAAGAGCACTTTTTTAAAAGGTACATTTATGGACTGCCTCGTTGAACAAGTAGGTACCGTATAATGTGTTTAGAGATCGCGGAGGACCAGGAGTACAAATTTTAGGGCGAGCAAAATGTAGTTTTTCTATAGAAAATTTCCCAGTATCAGTCTGGAGTCTGAAGTTGTGCCCGGTATAATAGCAACAGCCTCACCCCTATTACAATGGCACCTTACAGTCTCAGCAATAAGTTGGTGTGCGCACATATTACACCTCTTAGCTACTTCCGCTTAGGGAATGTAGGCGTCCCGGTGTGTGTGATTTGTTTTATACGGCAATAATTTAATATCAACATTGTTAATTTAAATTGTAAAATATATAAATAAACATCGTCACATCTGTATTCCTCAAGGTTGGATGTTAGGTCTCACGCAATAGGGGGTGAGCCTAATGCTATTATATCGGGCACAATGCCAGTTGACACTGGACATATTTCTATCGAAAAATAACTTTTGTCTGACCTGGGATTTGAACTCAGGACCTCGTGATCGCTACGCGAATTATTCGCCAATAGACTAACGCGGTATAGGTTACTTTTTAGAAGCTTATGTGTTTGTATGTCTATCTGTATTTGTGGTTCAAATCTTATAATCCATTTTCAAGCACTTCGGGTATTTTATTTATTAGTTTTATTTCATCATCATCATCATCATCTCAGCCTATACTTGTTCACTGCTGAACATAGGCCTCCCCAATCGCTTTCCAGCGTAACCGGTCCGATGCCACCTGCATCCAACGACTTCCTGCGATTTTCACAAGATCGTCGGTCCATCTGGCAGGTGGTCGTCCCACGCTGCGCTTGCCAATACGTGGTCTCCACTCTAGAATCTTTCTGCCCCAACGCCCGTCCGATCTTCGCGCTATGTGGCCCGCCCATTGCCACTTCAGCTTGCTAATCTAGTTTTATTTAATTTTATTATATTCAGATATCCAATAGCGTTTGACAATAGAAAGCATGTATCCGATTGAGCTGAAATTTAGCATACGTATAAAAGTTCGGTGACAATGCCATAATATATAAGTTCGGTCACAATGACTATGCAATAATATAGCACATACCATGGACCCAGCTCCAGAACAGTCTTTTGATGGGGCTTAAAGGTGGCCATGGGAACATGTCAACTACATAACATAACCACCTCGTGTTTAGGCTTGTTAGATTGGTATTGACAAGTACTAAACAACCAGATGATGTTTAGGGTCTGATGATGAAGTGGCAAGGTGACCAACGGAACAACCCAAATACTAAACATACCCCTGCCGGGTTTGAGCTCGTTGGATTTGCCTTCACGAGTTCTGTAGACCCTGATGATATTCAGGATCTGATGATGGAACCAAAGAGTGGGCAACGGAACTACCCAACTACTCAACATAATCCCACCGTGTTTGGGTTCGTTGGATTTGTCTTGACGAGTTCTGTAGACCCGGATGATGTCGAGGGTCCGATAATGGAGCTGGAGGATGGCCAAAGGAACTACCAAACTACTCAACATCACCCTGCCGTGTTTGGGCTCACTGGATTTGTATTGACGAGTTCTCTAGACCCGACGAAACTACAATTTGGCGCTGAAACTGGCCGAAACTGAACCCGGTACGAAACCCTCAGAGCGCGATTCCTAGTTGCACTTGTTCAGGTATTCTTTTCAATCCCTAAATTGTTCAAACTTTCGCCTATCCAATATAAACATGTACCAAAAAACAATACCAAAATCGGTCCGGGTTTGTATCAATTATATTGTGTTTCAATTTAATCTGCCTCGCGGACCGGCGGGCTGTCATAACATGGTGATCGATTGAAGATTGTTGAGTTTACAATGAACGACCCGATATTGGAGTGGATATCGGAATTATATTTGAAGAATGTTGGCACTTACCTTTGTGTTTGTAGAAATGTATTTTAATCTTACTCTGCTGTGAGAAAGATGTGAATGTAACTGCATGTTCGTCTCACGGTAATCAAAATTTAGAATATTTCTTAGTCGTGAAAACCATTATATTTATGTATCGACTGAGAAGTAACAGAGACTCTACCACCACTTCGGAATGTCACTCCTGCGGAAAAGGACAAGAAACTTCCCGGTCACTCTGTTTTAAAATAAAAATAAAAAACATATTTTTTTTTTGTGGAGTATGATAGGACAACATTATCTACATAGATTGGCCATGAGGTGGGTCTAAGTAAGGTAACAATAACACTGCTGAGGAGGTTATAGGGGGTTACCCCTAACCTACTATTATGTAAATTGCTGTCTTTGTTGTGAGGAAATCTACTAGATATCTCCAGGATTAACCACTTTTGCTACTGAGTTAGTCATCTCCTTTTATATTTTTTTAAACAATTTATTCTTTCTGTATTGTGTATACTTATAACTGATGCATTTATAAATAATATAAAATATCTGGATAGATATGTCGAAACAAATGTTTATGGGTTATATAAAAGTTTGTCCCATGCGAGTAACCACTAGACCAAGCCGTCGAAGATATTGTGGTTTAACTACTGTACTGGCAGCTCACCCTTCGATACTAGCAGTACTAAAATCTAGTAATAATATCACTAATATGTAACACACATCACTAAACCTCGATTTTTAAATCGTGTCGGAATATTTAAAGTATAAAACCGTCGATTTAAAATAAACACCAGACCTTACATTTGGAGTTAGACATTTCCCATTGTTTCAATCAAATCAAGGCACCGGTGGATTGAGGGATTTAAAAAACGTAGCTTATTATTTCGGGAAAGTGTTTTATTTCAGTATTGAGTGGGTGTGAAAGAGATTTGTTTGACAGCAAGGGTTTATGTGGATTTGGGAGTGAAACACAAGGGCGGTATTTTATACTGAAAGCAGTGCAGGAGTGCAGTTTTAAACATATCAATATAGCCGTCACAAGTTGCTATAGAGATTGGTACAAAAATTATTAAATTTCATATCACAGAAGATGAATTAAGAATTATTCGGAAACATGAATATTCGGAACTTGAATATTTTTTGGATGCGGTTTGATAAATTCTACCAGCATATGGCCACAAACCTTTTTTTTACCTGCGGAAATTCTGCATTGGACTTCCGCGAGCCTTGGGGGAATTTTGCGGGGCGTGTCGGATTCCTACCGACTAAACACCCCAGGGTGGCTGACATGAGCACTTTGGAGGAGCGCCGGGATCACCGTATGGTAAGCACCGGTGCCCCTCTCGTGCCAAGTTCTGAAGAGCCCTCCATCGGGGGGAGACTTGATAACATGCTCCTTCCTTCTTATTTCAATCCTCTAGTACGAATGCTTCGGTGGAAGTGAATTATGGCTCCTCTAGTACGAGGAGTATAATGGTTTGGCTAAGTCTAATCCTAACCTTGATATTTTTGAAAATCAAATCTGTAAATACAGTAAAAGTGTTAAAAATATCCTACATCGAACACATAGTTAGTATTATATGTAATAGTATCTTCTCTTATTGCAATTTCGTACGTTTTAATTTAAATTTTAGCACTCACACGATAACTTTATTATCGCCCTTTCGCTAAATACTGTTTATGCTGAATGTACATATTATGGTTTGCAATCTAGATCTTTACTATAAATTGAATTGTTTAATATCCACCGATTGTTAACTGTGTTGTATATCAATAAAAATAAATAAATAAATAAATGTTACCTTGGTTTAGAAATTCCTGTTCGCGTTTATAAATTTACAGCAAATGGAATCAAATGTTTGTAGGCAACATTTTTTCCATTCGGAAATAATATATATGTCATATATATGTGCGTAGTGCAGTGGCCGCTTTGCTAGAGCAACGCGGCCACTGCACCACGCCGTCGGCGAATAATGTTATGTGAAAATATGTCTACAGAATGACGATATTGGACCAAAATCTAATTGGGGTTAAATCTATATGTAATAATCACTACGTGGACACGTCGTGTATGTATAACATGTAGATCTTCATTTATTTTGTTACTTATTAAATAACTTAAATCCAATCGATCCGAGTAGTTTTTTAAAGAAATATATTGTTAATAGGTTATATCTCATCCTTACATCTCTCATCCATCCTCCATCCTCAGTCTCCCTAACCGGCGAACGTGTATGAGACGAACTATGAGAGTGGAGGAAGCCAGAGAGGTATGTAAGGAAAGAACCTGTTGGAACTCTGTATTCTCTGCCTACCCCGCAAGGGATCTGGCGTGATGATATAGATAGATAGACAGATCTCATCCTATAAGAGCCTACTCCGGCTGTCAACGGATTCTCTTAATGGGCCGGATCCTCCCAGAGGACGGACCTCTGTCATCAACATCGATGTGGGTCGTAATCTTTGAATTTTATACCCACGACCTGTCTGCGGGCTTGTGTTATCACTGATTTTGTTCTTCTGAAATAATACAGTAAAATTAAGGATTATTTATTGAAGATTTTTGAAGTATAGTTCAGACTTAGAAATTATTAGAAATATGTTTTTATAAGAGTATCTTAAATGCCTCTATTATTAGTAATAAATACACTCCTGGCAATCGGGGAGTGTTCCACGTAGTACTGAAGCGGAGGATTGTACCTATAGTACTTAATAATTGTGAAGTGTAATATTTCTATCGAATAAAAGATTATTATTATAATTAGCAGTGCGAAGCCTAGAACTGTGCCCGGTGGGGTAGTAATAGGCAAGCTCCTATTACAGCTAATCTCGTCGGCGGTATAGTGTGTATATTCAACAAATCTGCCACTCTCGTTCTAGAAGCATGACTGTTTTGGTGTTAATTTTACTTAATTATTGCTCATTTTTTCAGATGTAATTGGTTAAGGAGTACTAAGTGCACCCACACAATTTTCGATCCTAATACGAAAGGGACGTTTTATTTATAGATTTTTTTGAAAAACACTTTTTCCAAGCTCCTTTCTACTGTATTTTACCGTTAGCAACTGAAATTAAATTCCACTAAAAGGAAGATCTCTCCTCAAATAGCCCCTAATCTCGGCGGCACCAAGACATTTTGTTCTCAAAGTAATTATGCGCCTTTGTCGCGATTCGGAAGCCGGTGCGGACGCGTGCGGGTGCCTTTGACACTCGCTGTCTCTGTCACCTGCCTTACAAAGCTCTTAATATGTATAAAGAGAACAAGGACGGAATATAGCAAAGCTTGTATAAATCAGTTTAATGATTTATACATGATACACAATGCAAAAGTAGAAAGATGATCTAGACTATATTACCATGACCAAATAGAGCGTGTCTTATCTGACGGGCACGTCAAAGTTATGTAACTGGCGAGAATGTGTAAGACAAATTATGAGAGTGAATTCCTTCACTCTTATAGTTTGTCTTACACATTCTGGCTTCCGCCAGAGAGGTCGATAAGGAAAGAACCTGTTAGAACTTAGTACTTTCTGCCTAGCCTACAATGGATCTGGCGTGTTGATATAAATAGATACATGTAATGTTGGGTCAACTAAATATTTGTTTTGTGGAGGAGTAACCAGGTGAAGGTTTCCGGGAAAAGTCCGATGCGAGTAGCATGAAGCTGGTTGTCGAGACGATTTTTAAGATAAGGGTTTGTTCTGCAGTGGACGTTCATTGCTGGTTAAAGGCGTCCCCAAAGATCACCACTACAACCGGTTTATGCGCATCCAGCATTTATCTGAAACCGACTCCCGCAAAACTGCTGTACCAACTGGCTGGCGTAACACCCCCAGATGTTTGCAGGGCTGTGGCAACTTCTGCAGAGAGGACAAAAATGGTAAACGATATACGGCACCCGATGCATAGTCACACTCCAATAAAATAAGATTAAAGGGCCGTAAGCGCTTTATAAAGTGTGTCGATCCATTAACCCTTAAAAGCGAGGCGCAACCTTTGGAGGGAGTGTCGCTACCAAATCCCTTTGTTCCACCTACTGAGAGTCCCGCACCTAGACATGAATTACCATGGCCAGTCTCGAAGACTTTAAATAGACTTCGGACCTAGGTCGGCCGAAGCAAAGACAACATGATCAGGTGGGGATTCACAGACAGTATTAATCTGGGTTGATTGTGCGGAGTTAGCCAAACGATGTCCCACCTTATATCATGCTCTGCATACCCTAACGCAGCAGGCAAATCCTGCTACCGACAATGCAATCGGTGTGGCCACCGTCTGGGCCGCATCCATATAATTATAATAATATCATGTTTGCCGTCGAAACGCGTAGAAGAAGATTTATCCGCAACCTTCACCAAGACATTGTTTCATATTGTAGGGACCTGGCCCACTCCACAAGTCTAGCATGTCTGTCTGTAATTTAAACTTAGCTGCATACTCTCACTATTGTAACTCTTATAAGCCAGTATCAATTGTGTGTTTGTGTGTGTGTGTGAGTGATGTACGCTGTTGGCCGCGAGGCCTTTACAGCTTCACCGGACTTAAGGGCGAGCGTGCAACCACTGCGCTCGCGCCAGAAGGGCAAGGGGTGACATACTCGAGGGCGCCTGGAAGCGCCCTCGAGTATGTCTTGAGGCGCCTCGAGTATGCCTTGAGGCGCTCTCGGTTGGAACAGTCGCTGTGGGGGGACGGCGTGCACTACTAAGTTCACCGGTCAACCGCCGGCTATGGGAGGGGATCTACGACTACGTCGTCGTCGCCCGTATTCTGAGCGGAAAGAATGGATGACAAAGCATCGGGGGGATGCCAGTATTAATAATATGTATACTTACTTTTGGTTTGGCCCTGCCCCTACTGAATGTCCACGGCCTGTCACTCCCCTCCCCTCCTCCATCCCAAAGGGGCAATCGTCGAAAGTTTTTAAAAAACTTACGCAGTTATTCGGACTGTAAGTGCCTGAACCGCGGCGCTGTTTACAATAACATGATAACGACTCGTTTATTGATGAACTTCGATCGTTTTGGTGGCTGCCGGTAATGATAATCAAGTAACTATTGACTGCTTTACTTTTCTAGTTTGAAATAACTGTGAGGGCAGGAGTGACATTAATATACTAGCGTTAAGCTAAGGTCAAAAGTTTCGTTAAAACTCGGTTAAGCCCTCTAATGTTAGACAAATTCGTCGTTGTCAGTTCATACGTATATAAATTTCGTTTCAGGAAACAAAAAAAAAATGGTTATTTATTGAACGAGCCCAGGAGCGAGTTTGCGGCACCAGAATCAACAGAGAACATCAGTAGTGATGTCTGGAAGAATGTGACGGAAGACGTTGAATGAGCGACACGAAGTATAAAAAATTTTAAAGCTGCGGGTGTAGACATAATATCTGCCGAGATGATCAAATATGGTGGAACTTGCGTCCGGGTCGCCTTCCGGGTTCTTGCAAACCTTTGCTGGAGGACCGGTAGAGTCCCTTCAGATTGGCGCCATGCAGTCATGAAACCCTTGTATAAAGGCAAGGGCTCACAATATGACTGCGCCAATTACGGAGTCATTAGTTTGATCAGCTTGGCAACCAAGGTGTACAATAAAATTATTGAACGGAGAATGCGCGAAAAACATGATAGAATGTTGTGCGAGGCACAAAGGGGTTTCAGGTCCGGAAGAGGATGTTCGGATCAAGTTTTCTCCCTCCGCAGCATCGTAGAGAAGCATCTGGCAGTGGTTCGGAAGATTTTCTGTGATTTTGTGGATCTGGAGAAGGCGTTTGACAGAGTTGTGCGAAAGAGGCTTTGGGACATTTTGCCAGAGTATGGTATAGATGGCACTCTGTTGCGAGCTGTCCAGTACACCTATGTGGACTGCAAGGCATGCGAACGGGTGGGTGGTAACATGTCACCCTGGTTTGACGTTAAAATCGGCGTCAAGCAGGGTTGCGTGTTGTCCGCCAGACTGTTTATAATATATCTGGATAACATTCAATCTTTTTTAACTAAAATTATTAGATCCAATTTCTTGCACGAAGCACGAATACGTTCGATTATGAAATGACACAAACGACCTACCAAGCTCAGACTGACCAAGCCGAACACTGCTTAACCTTGATAAATCGGTAAGCAATTCATGACCTCGTATCAAGCACCTCAAAGCGCCTTTATCATTAGCAAATAACAATATCACAATTTTTTCAAAACACCTAGAGCTATTTATCCCATTGACTTGCTGACAGTAAATTAATAAAACAACTAAATACCCCAGGCATTTATTTTTTATATTCCTAAATGAATATGAATTTAAAAATTAATTAAAACACAAACCCGCTTGTTGGGGTTAATCGGCGCCGTCAATTCGAGAGCGCGTCATGTTACACGTCACTGGCCGGACCCGTCATTGCGCTCGATTCACGTCATTTTAAATCGTTGATGTCAAACTGAAAGCGTGATTCGGACGTGTTTCAATTAAAAAATTAATGGATTTGGACGTGGTTTAGGGTAATTTATTTTTCGCCTATTTTAAAGATTAGGCAGAGATGTACCAATCGACCCCAATGTCGCCAAGATATTAAATATTTGAAGTTACATAGTCTTGAAAATATTGTAATAGGTTTCTTTCACTATTATCAAATGATAATCGCATTTATATATATTGGAAAACGCTTTACAGCTTAATGCGAGCCGGGATTTGATTCCTAGTCCTCGTGAAGCTAAAGCTATCATAGCTGTTTACTTATCCTGATACATTCATAAATGAGGATATGTGTAACATTATTTAGATACTAACTGATTTTTATGTCTATTTATTATTTTTATTGGCAGACGGCTTGGTCCAGTGGTAAAAAGCTTGAGTCGTTTCGCTCACTTGCTTAAGTATTCGCGGGTTCGACTCCCGCACAAGACCAATCTTTATGTGACCTACAAATATTTGTTTCGGTCTGGGTGTTTGTGTATGTAAATTTCATATTTGTAAACGCACCTACGACACAGGAATAATTGCTAGTGTAGGCCAACGTTTTTACTTAAAAAAAATATAGGAAGATCACTATGCGGCGAAGAGGCCACGGGACACGAGACGGGCCGGCTCTAAGCAATGATAACCACGGAAGCGTACTGAACCGCTATCCGCCGTACGAAGCACAGATTTATTTAATTCTAGCGAGATCAGTTTGGAACATTGTTTTGTTACGCGCATTTTTATAACAATCCATTGCCATCGAGTCTTCGTTTATTACCTACCAGAACTTGTACGATAATCCTCATCATTTCCACTATTTGTAATAAAATATACATGCTAACGGAGATGTCAAATCCCCTTATGACGATCTATGATTGATCTCTCTCCGACAGCGATTTATTGTTACGAGCGAGCAGTTTATTTCATAACCGAGATAGAAGTTGATATTTCATAAATCCATTATCATCAGCATTAACCAAAACTTGTCCACTATAAAACAATGGCCTAGATAACAAAAATGAAAAAATAATAACATACTTTAATAAAATTATATCACTGAACATATACATTAGAGAACTAAAACATAGTGATTCTATGCAACTTAGATAAATCATAATGCAAAATCCTTTGCGATAAGCTTTACACACTTGAATGCCGCATATGAGAAAAATTGTCACTATTTACATACGCTTTTCAATAAATGTAAGGTGAATAATGTTTGATTGGATAAGTCTAACTGAGCTATTGGCCTTAAATCTTATATTAAAAATTGAAGCAGAATTAATGGTTATGAATCACGAAACTCACCGACCCATATAGCGCGAAGTTTGTGACTTATAACTTTATTATTTAACCTCTTGAAAACGGTATCCAAATTTTTATTTCCTAATTGATTACAACCAACCGTACAAACTTAAAAGAGCTGAAATCACAAAAGGGAATAGTGCAAAAACTGTATTTATCCACTCAACCGTCCGAAATGGCCGGCATGTTACTTTGATCAGCGAGCCGGAAGTGAATAAATAAAGTTCTTTCACAGGGCTACTTCCATTATGCATGCTTCGCACTTTGATATTCTGACGATGTGGGCCACAAAAAGTGAATCCTACCGCCGCTGTTTTGACCAACACTCGAATTTTGAAGGTTTATTTACTGGAAAATGTACATGAGTTTTTTCAGTTATTAACATACCTTGTATCGAGGTGAGAGAGATTAGGTCATACTCCACCACGCGGACCCAGGGATTGGTGGAGGCAGGTTCGTGACCACCTGCTGTTAGAACTTATCAAATCGCCTATAAGGCTTCCAACTCGACTTAATGAGTAAAACATTAAGTGGTAACCAGGACCAACGGCTTAACGTGCCTTCCGAAGCATGGAGACGCTCGAATATGAAAATGCCACAACGGTCAAGCTCAAGCCGACCGAGTCGAACGCTGCTTAACCTTGGTAATCGGTAAGAACACCGCGGTCGCACGGCGCTTGTTTCAGCAGGAGCTTACAGCGTCAAAACTAATTCGACTCAATTATTTTTAAAGATCTTTGACTCTTTAAATCGACTTTAAGAAGACGGTATGAATCTATATCCATCCGATAACCTACACATTCATAATAAAAGAAAATTAATTCTATTCCCTCCACAATAGATTCAAAGGTCGATTGAAACAAGCCATAGAAGTTCACGTAACATTATTATTTTATTAACCGTCCAAGTCACAAAGGTGAAGTCAATGTTGGAGTTACAAACGTTGAAGTATTAAGTTGAATTTGTCATGTGGAGTGGCCAGTTATTTTTGTAAATAAACCCTTAACTGTTTATTGTGGGGTTTTAATGTAATCTATTTGGTTGTTATTTTTGAGATAGATTAATGATACGGGGATAATTCGGATACGTAGACCGGTGCTGCTCAATTGGTATGTTTTAGCTGTTTTCTAAATCAGTGTCCAATATATAATAAAAATCATCCAAAACTCGGTTTCCAAACTAATAGCAATAGTCTTAATTTAAGGAGAACTAATTTAGGTAGCCTATTGGTAATGGATGGAGGGTGTTAAATGTAATCAATTATAGTAAAACTTTGGATAAATGGCTGATACTGAAGTGTATAAGTATTTCCAAGCTTCGGAGGGTTTTTTTAACCGTCGGCTCAAACTGATGTCGTTAGAATAAAGTAATTAAATCATGTTACATGCCTTGATCAACTAAGATACTCGATTCGTTATCCACCAAACAAAAAAAAAAAAAACCGAATTTGACCCATTTTGTAAATTAGACTCCTCAAAATTCTGACATAAATAGAGCAGCATATTCAAAATTAGGTGAACATTTCGTGTGTCGGTTGCCTTTTTATTCCAATTGCCTTCAGCTGCCATGAAAAGCATCTCTCGCTTTTGGTCTGAATGAATGAATTTTTCATTCAAATATGGCTCCAGTATGTGTGGAGAAAGTATAACTGTTTAATGTAAGGGATTTATAAATGTGCGCTGAAATAACGAAAAAGAATGGGGCAGAGAAGACTGACATAGAAAATAATTTACCGTTGAGATTTATTTTATTCCTAAGAGAATGTTATTGATATATTTGGGACATTTTAGGGCTATTAGAAATCTACCAAAATTTCGATAAGCAAAGTTACAGCGTGCGGTTGGAAACTTTCCGCAGTTTTATAACAGTATATTAAGTGTTGCTTACTGCTTGCTTATTTAACAGACAATTTGTAATTTTGATTAAACGTTATTGTTATAGCCCGCTTATCGAAGAGAAGTATCGTGCAGAATCGTAGAAGTGGCGGTGTCTCGTTTTAGACGCCAACGTTCACTGAGTCGCTGAGCCAACGGAGTAAGTGAGTAAGTAAGTAAGTTATGGCCCGTAATGCCTTTTTTGTTTTGGCTGTCTTCTTATTTCAAATGATTTACAGACGACAAAACCAACCAAACCATCAGATGGTACTGGTAGAGATTAGATAGTTACTGCAAATATTTTAATTTTCTCGAAGCCTATGATAGGCAAAACTTAAGAGTCAAACATAACCCTAATACCAAAATATAAAGTAATGACAACTAATCCGAACGGGTATTCTACTTCTGCAGGCTTACACTTAATTCAAACCATCAAAATAGGCTGTACAATAAACTGGGCTACACAAAGCGCCATTCTGAGCCGTGAAACCTCTTCTTGTTTTGGGAATGTAGTACACCGCAAAATTTCACTCTCCGTAAGTATTAACGAATGCCACGGCACGCGACTAGCGCGCTGAAGAAAAAAGTACAAAACTTGGCGCCCCAGCCGAAAAACCACTCCGGCCACTTGTTAACTCAACGCTAATAGACCAAAAAATTGTGATACGTCCAGTTTTCATATTCCTGAATACCAGTTTGAGGGTTACTGCAAATATTGGAACTCTAGGTGTGACAAGTGAGTTTTGCGGCGTGCTTGGGTTGGTCTTGGGTTAGGTTAAACGGATGTTCCGTTCAATATCATAGATGAATTTAATTCTAATTATGGAAAGTTATGGAGTATTTGGTATATTAATCAATGTAGATTGATGATCAGAAAATCTTGAATCTTATTTGGCATTTCCTAAATCAAGGACACATATATAGCTACATTGATGTGCACAGAGATCTTTCAAATCTCTGCCCTTACATATTTTGATATAATATATTTAGGAAGACTCAATAGCTATTTTATTCTTCCCAACTTATCTCTTTTTTTAAAACATAC
The DNA here is from genome assembly GCA_905147815.2 of Phalera bucephala. NCBI lineage: Eukaryota > Metazoa > Arthropoda > Insecta > Lepidoptera > Notodontidae > Phalera > Phalera bucephala. The sequence goes on from LR990609.1 coordinate 31,312,514, forward strand.
CATTTTTTAAAGTTTTATAAGATTATATCAGACTTAACAGCAACTAAATGTATTTAAAATAACGCACCACATCATTTCGTCGTTCATACCTTAACAGAAATCACCAAAGTATACGGAAAAATAAGGAAAAAAGTAACATTAATGCGAAATAAAACAACAAAAAATGTAATTATTGAAAAAACGAATGCAAAAGTTGAAATGGAAAAGTATTCATATCCCACTCTGAGCCGGACAGATGGAAATTACGTTTGAATTCACTTATAACTACAGTTTATTTCGAATTCGTCATGCAATATACAACTAAACATTAACAGCACTTTTGAAAACTGAACTCTAACTTGGACCACTACAGTTCAAATTTTAATGACACATACTTCACCGTTATTATGTTCTTTAATTTTGTCAATATATTTATATTTTCCTTACATAAAAGTTTTCAGACTGCAGAATTTGTCGGGATGATTTTTTTCTATATAAGTTCACAAGTTTTGCTCTCGTTAGTTGGATATTTCAGTCTTTAGATAGATTATTTTATCGCATAGTGAATTTGAACGTGAAAATTACTTTCAAAATGAATAAAGACAAGTTTATTTTAACGAATAGGTTCGTAATATGGGAACTGGACGCTTTAAGAATTAAAATATTTGCACTACGTTGTTTGGAATTTATGCAAAATTAATTCTGTGATTGCTGGAACCTGTTGTTTAAAAAATGTTAGCTTGTTATGAAAAGGACTAAACCAGGATACGGTGCGGCTCATGATCATGAGCCCCTGGTTTAGGTAGGCCAAAATATCTTTTTATGCGAAAAATTCTTAGTTCTGAAGGCGGCGATGGCAAAGGTGTATACACACACATTTTGCTGACAATGTTCCGTTCCAACGTAATCGAGGGCAAGGCTATTGCCATTATGGTAACACAATTCCAGAAACCTAACTGCTATTTAGTAGAATACAACATTCTTTGACCGACTTAGGATTTGAATCCATGGCATACATATGCCAAGCAAACTGTCATAGTAATAAATTCGCCTTTATATGTGAGCTGTATGATATTATAAGGCTGTATGATAAATTAAGGCAGTTCGGAATAGGAAACTGTTGGATATCTGACCATGCCTTGGGGGATTGTTTATGACGACAACTACTTAAACCAAACAATAGCTTAGGTATGTTAATAATAAGGTATAGAATTGCGAAGCACAACTTTACATACAGGTAAGTGTATTATGTAGAGTACACACACCCAAAGTTATCATTCGACACGCCGCAAGTAAAACAAAGAGAAGACAATGATTTCTGTTGTAAAGAAAAACGTAGTAGCTAGGGGGTTTGAAGATGTTTCTGTTGACTATCATCACCTTTAAACTTTTCCCCGAACGATGATTGAAACAATTGAAACGATTTAAACAAATTATTCTAGGTCACACAGATTTGTTTCGTTCGGGGTTCATCGAACCTACCGGTGGAAGAAGACGCCGTGGCATCATAATTATTTTGCACTCACCCTAAATACTGTACTAAAATTTTTGCAAAGTGCAGTTTTGATAGGTAGTACGCAAACAAAGAATTGACAAAGTAAAATTTGAAAGTGAAGGAAGCCAGAAGGGTTTATAAGAAAGGAACCTTTGTACTCCTGCCTACCCTGCAAGGGATCTGGTGAGATGATATAGAATTTATTTCTTCCTTTAGTTTGTGTAATAACTGATATAGTGAAGCGACAAAAAACGGCTATTCTGCGAACGAATCGAATCATAATATAGCCATAGAATCGAATCATAGTATCACTGATCTATACCTGTACCCAGTAACTGGATTCTAAAAACTCACTAGATAAATCTCTAGATTGACAATTAGTAAAATAAAAATTTACATAGAAGCCACGCTTTGAATTTAGATTACATTTATTTAAGACTAGCCGTAACCCGCGGCTTCGCACCCGTTTCTTTTGCAATTTGAGATAGGTAGGTAGGACTTTTTTGGATAGCATTATTCCAAGACTGAAGAGACACCTTCATATTCAGTTTTTTTTTAAATTCGTTTAGCCGTATTAATATGAAGAAATAAAATTAATCTCCCAAGAATTTTTATTTCCCGAGCTAAAAAGTATTCTCAAACAATCTCTGAAAATTCCTCCATTTTCCAGTGATAGTCTATTTAAAATCGGTTCCACCGTTCTGGATATTAACACGGACCAACAAACGTTTTTTTTATTGTGCCCATATGTGTGCACTTAAAATATCTTCTTTATTTCAAAATCTCAAATTCCAATTAAATATTCTTGTGCGCTGTGCGGGGATCGTACCTGCGACTATTTGACAAAGTGTTGACAAGTGATCTTTGTTTTGCAAAAGTATTTATAAAGTCTACTTAAAAATGAGTAACTTTTTGTTGTAGAACATTTTCAACAAGTCCCCAGGGTTCCAGTCACCTATAAAGAAGAAGAGGGAAATCGAAGGATTGCCAGGCCTGGAGTGTTTTATATACCTTACACGGATAATATCGGCATGTTAGAGTGTGTGAATAAAGTTACCTATTTCATATTACTATTTTACGACTTAAGGTACTTCAATAGTATCTATCAATCTTTATCATCACGTAAGATACCTTGCAGGGTAGGCAGAGAATACAGATTTCCAACAGGTTCTTTTTTTACAGACTTTTCTGGCTTTCTCCACTCTTATAGTCCGTCTTATACACGCTCGCCGGTTACGGAGACACTTGACTTGCCCTTCTGATAATACACGTTCTATTTGGTTATGGTAAGATAGTCTAGGTCTTCCCCAATATTAACGTTACTCATTTGATATCAGTGTTGTTTCTTTCATATTAAGTTTCTTTATAATCCGTTCAGCCATTTTAGTATGAAGAAATAATAGATATTCCGCAAAAGTCATATATGCATATGCTATTGTATATATTACTATGTTATATATTTTTCATAATGAAAAGTGTTTTGTTTTATTTTACGGTGTAAGACACCTTCATATAAAGTATCAATTAAATTGATTTAGCCAGCTATGTCGCAAGAATTGTGGTTTTTTCCGGGATAAAAAATATCTCTAATATTATTTCGAGACCTAAAACACATTGAAAGTGTTAGTAAGATCCATTCTGCCATTTTAGTATGAAGAAATAACGGCTGTCCCGAAAGAACCGTGGGTGAATATATTGTATAATTTGTCAACTTCCACCAAACTTATTTCTCTATCAACTATGTCTAACACCGGGTTCGGTTTTAGCTCCACTTAGCCCGCAAAGGCGGTCTTTGTAAAATATAAACTAAACTAAAGCGCGATCTTATTCAGCACACACCACTAACGCCGTCTCAAAAAAAAAGACACACAATACCTTCCTTTTTAAAAAGGATTATCAGCCTATCTTTTTATAGTTTTTTTATTACTATTAATATTTCTGATTTAAAACTTCTTCCCCAACCTGACAAAGAGTGTAAACTAGCGTAATAATATCTTAAAACGGTACATTGCCAGCTAAGTATGTAGCAAAGTTTTGTCAGTTCATTTTGTGTTAGTCTTCTCGTAAGATATTAATTGACGTTAAATTTTCGTATCCGGCCCTTTCATCGTTAGAGTTCTGTCCGGAAGATACAATCCTGAATGCATCATCGATTTATGCACGAAATCATGTTTGAGTATTTAAATCAAACGTGTATGAACAATTTCCAGTGAGTGCTTTTAACTACTGCATAGTTTTTAGTGAGGAGACGAACCCCAGTCCAATATCAATTCATGCAGGCATTCATGTGTAGGCAAAATCACATAGTTTACGTCGTAAAATTGCAGTTCGGGACAAAGAGTAATAAAGTTTTGCGGTTTATCCCGCGACAATCTAGTAGCTGAAGTTGTTTTAGAACAATGAATGATTTCTTTAAATCGACTTTTTTTTTCTTTCCTCAGAAACTGTTAGATTTTTCGAAAATTAGAGTATACAGAGTTATGATCCTTACTACACGCTAGAACTATCCAAAATTTAATTGAAATCCATGAAACAGGTTTGGACTAAAGTGTCTTTTTAGAAATTTAATGTTTTGCTTGTTTTTGTATTTTCTGAAAAAAAAACCTTTTGATTTTCCGGTATAAATACTGTTCAGTATATTATCCAACATTTTAAGTTTCATTAAAATCCGCCTGGTAGATTTTACGTTTTGATGGTTCATACGCTTGGACAGATAGACAGACAGATACGAAAGCCAAAAATTGTAGAATTGGGTTCTACATCAATAAAATGATATCCGTAGATTGTTATTTCCAAAAAAATATACCCTGACATGACTTCCTTACAGTTTTATTATATGTTGTATATAGAGATATATATATATATATATATATATATATGCTTTACTTCTCCCTACAAACTGTTAGATTTCCTGAAAACATAAATATTAACTATGTTGTCTGTCATATAAAATATCTCCATGCGAAGTTTCACTTACATCGGAAGAGTAGTTTTGGAACAATGAATGGTAAATCAAAATCGACCTTTATCCCTTTCGTCAAAAACTGTTAAGTTTTTAGAAAATATAAGTATACAGAGTTATGACTTTTTATACAGGTTACAATTACACAAAATTTCATTGAAATCCATCAAACAGGTTATGAATAAAGTGTCTTTTTAGAAATTGAATGTTCTGCTAACTATCGTCTTATCTGGAAAAACTTTTTCATTTTCCGGGATGAGTAGTATACAATACATTAGCCAATATTTTAAGGTATCCGCATGCAAAGTTTCAATATATCATATCATAATCATTATATCATATAATAGTTTCATCATAATCGGCGAGGTAGTTTTTCGTGATGCCGGTTCATACCCTCCGACAGACAGACGGACAAACAGACACGAAAGCCAAAAATTATAGAATTGGTTTCTACATCGATAGTATGATACCCTGGGTTTGTTATTTCCTAAAAATATTCCATGTACAGACACGACTTCCTTACAGTTTTATTTTATGTATATATCTAGGAAAGAACCTGTTAGAACTCTGTACTCTCTGCCTACCCCGCAAGGGGTCTGGCGTGATGATATAGATAGATTTAAATTAGTTAATGTGTTACAAAGGTTCTCGATATATAGTCGTTTCCTTACTTTAGCCACATTCCGTAACTTGCAAACTTAAAAAAAAATCAATTAAAGAGCAAATGAAAATATTGATTTTACGTAATGATACAGATGAACAGAGTTGGGCAAAAAGTTATAGTGAAAAAATTAAGTTGCAATTAAAATGTTTCGGATTTCGTCACGGCTAATTGTGGTTTTAAAGTGTTCGACGTTTCGAGTGCTACACATCACCCATGACCACGGAAGGGACCGAGGAGTTTAACGTCCAAAAAATCATTGTTATTTCGTGGTACCTCAGGGGGATTCATTTATTGCAAATGAATTTTCAATTCAATTCGGTAAAATTATTGAACGGAGAATGCGCGTGAAGTCCGATGGAATGTTGTGCGAGGCACAAGGGGGTTTCAGGTCTGGAAGAGGATGTTCGGATCAAGTCTTCTCACTCCGCAACGTCGTAGAGAAGCATCTGGCAGTGGGCCGGAAGGTTTTCTGCGGTTTTGTAGATCTGGAGAAGGCATTTGAATGAATGAGGCGAGTGAATGGTGCGATGGGAAAGCTACTCGGGAGCCGGCACTTAAGCCATGAGGTGCAGCTGGCCATACATAACGGAGTTCTTGTCCCAACGCTGTTATATGGTAGCGAGAGCTGGGTATGTAAGAAGGAGAATGAAAGTAGAATAAATGCGGTAGAAATGCGAGCTCTGCGGAAGATGTGCGGAGTGAAGCTGACCGACCGCATTAGCAACAGCGTAGTAAGACAGCGAGTAGGTTATGAAAGATAGTATCGGTGTAAAGATGAGAAAGGGCATGCTCCGTTGGTTCGGGCATATAGAAAGAATGCCAGAGGAAAGAATGACAAAACAGATATACAATGTGAAAGTGGAAGGATGCAGGTACCGGGGAAGACCTAGACTATCTTACCACGACCAAATAAACCGAGTCTTATCTGATGGAAAAGTCAAGAGTCTCCGTAACCGGCGAGCGTGTATGAGACGAACTATGAGAGTCGAGGAAGCCAGAGAGGTATGTAAGGAAAGAACCTGTTGGAACTCTGTACTCTCTGCCTACCCCGCCAGGGATCTGGCGTGAGGTTATAGATAGATAGATAGAATTTTCAATTGATTGATCCTACATTTGAAAAATGCCCATTCCTGTAGATAGATTTTACAAGCTATTGGAAACAAAACAGGCTATGATTTAATTCATACATGTTAATGTTACATATGTAACTTAAGAAAATACTAAGCAGACATTTATGAAATAAAATTCCATAAGGAGGTTAAAAATTATCAGCATAAATCCATTTCGGAGCTTCACTACTACATTATTCCACAAAAAACTAAGCATTCACTTTCCAAACATGCCTCCAACAATAATGTTGCCTCGCCACATAGTGCCTCTGCCTTGCCTCGCCCCACGCCTTGCCTCGTCCAGCCATCGATTTTAAAATGCCCCGGTCGAGTAAACCACTTCCAATGTTTTTGTTTACTTATCAGGTTCCAATTGAGTGGCGTTTGATTTGGTGGCGTAAAACCCTAATGAAATGCGGCTTACTCGTTCGTAGAAAAATCGGCTAAAAGTATTGGATAAATCCTGTTGCTGTCCATTTAGGAAATTAAAGAAAATATGAAGTAAATAAACTACTTACGGCAAAGGCGCTTTGGGCACTGTTGGTGTCACTTCTACTTTGCTGCTCATTGCCGCGCGACTGGCTTGTTCGAGAACCTTCGGGAACCGCTTTATGCGCGCACGTCACTTGGGGTACCACTGAAAATCATCAACCATAAGGTTCACCCTGTAACATTGTTACCCCATTAGTTCTGCTGAATAGTTAGCGCATTTTATTGTTGTAATATCATTGTTGTGTGTAGCGTATTTGACTGTTAGCCTAGCTAATAAATATCTGTCCTTCTTTCTTTCTTTCTTAAGCACTATGGCGCTTAGATTCCCCAGCAGGAGCGGCCGAGGTGTACCTGCTGTGTTCACTTACAATGTTAGATCGCAATATTATATGGGGCAAGTGCAAAGATATTGGAAGGAAGAGCGAGTCTAGTACCATAATTGCCAGAATTCCAAAATGCTTAATAGAATATTTCGGTGGAAACCACACTCCGCCTAACCTCGTCTTACTATACGTGCCTAAAGAATACAGTCTAACAGTCATCTATTTTCGCCTCAATAAAAACGTATTTTTGACATATTTCAAATTTAATCGTTTTCTCGTTGAGCGGCGAAGACCAAATACTTGACTAACCTTAACACTTCACACAGCCGGACGACCAATCACACGGAGTACCTCGTTTTATGCAATAAATATAAAGTCTTTTTTCTTTGTTAACCATAGGGAGTGAGGTCTGTAAGACAATATCCTGTTAGAAATCTGTACTCAGACAGAATATAAATTCCGTCTGCAAAGGATGGTCATTGGAACCATGGTATGGTATTGTACCGTAGACCTGGTCTGATGAAGGAGCCGGAAGAAGACTAAAGTAACTTCTTAACTATACAAAATGTCTCAACCGTCTTTTTGCTATAAAAACGAATTTTTAAAAAGGTATTTTTTTAAAAAGGTATTTAGTTATCTTGCTTAGTTGAGGCCTTCCAGCTCCATCATCAGACTTTAGACACCATTCGTCGTCTAAGTGCTAGTCAAGACATATCCAACGAGCCACAACGTGACGGGATTAAATTGAGTAGTTGAGTGATTCCATTGGCCACCTTTCGGCTGCATCCTCAGACCCTGAACACTATCTGGTTGTATAGTACATATCAATACTATTTCAACAAGCCCGAACTCGAGAGAGTTACGTTATATAGTTCACACTACCACCAGTTCCAACCTTCCGACTCCATCATCAGATCAGCTCCATATTACAGCATTGTCATCGACTTTACATACGTATGCCAAATTTCAACTCAAGGGTTTTAGAATTGGAACATAAGATTTGACACGGAAAACAGACAGAAAGACAAACAGACATACGAACATTGCAAGTTAAATAAAAGCTCGTAATGAAAGCGCTGTTGTCGACAAGGTGTGAAGCTGCGGGAAACCGCTAGTATTTCATAAACTAATAGTTAAATCCACTTATGAAGTTAAGCTTCACTTATAATTATAAATTCACTATTTAAATGAATACATGCACGTTGCATCGCGTAACCCGGTTATTACCTGCCCGGTTCACGTGTGACCGAGCAGTTTGGTCCCGACCGTTACGTGACGCGGGTCGTTTGGTAATACGGTACGGGTCACGGAAGTTAGGAGACTGGACATTTTTCATTGAGATTGTTAGGTGCTTTATATTGTTTTAGTTTTAGTAGCGAACACAGTGGTGGATTAAATTGACAGACCGCTTGATACAGTGGTTAAGAGCTTAAGCCACTCCGCTCTTTGGATTGAGTAGATGCGGGTTTGATTCCCGCACGAGACACATCTTTGTGTCTAACCCTATCTATCTATATCATCACGCAGATCCCTAACGAGGTAAATATTCGTTTCGGTCTGGGTGTCTGTGTTTGTGAATTGCATATTTGGAAATGCACCCACAACATAATTATTTCTAGAGCTAAGTTTCATTTTTTGAAAGTTAGTTTTACAAAAAAAATAGTAGTTTTTTTTGATAAATAGTACTGCTGCGTTGGCCAAGTGGGACGGTTTGGCTGGCGATGACGGGGTCCTGTGTTCGAATTCTTAGGTCCGGCACTGTGTAGTTCTTTAGCAGGTACATAGTAGATTTGGAATTTTAGATCCTACGATAAAGTTTATCATAAATTCTCAATAGCAGTTGAATTTTGCAATTGTGCACGTTATAGTCTTGATATGCCCGCCCCTTATTACATGGAGTCCTAATATAGTCAGCGTTGTGGGTGTACGAAGTACTCAGCCATCCCCGCTTAAAGGATATAACCATGACGGATTTTTTATTTATTTTACAGACCGCAAGAGTTTAATCACCAGCCGTCGCGATAATCCGCGATAATTGATCGCTCCGTCGCCTCCGCGATACGAACACTCCTTTGTAAGGATAAAGCCGCTTTTTATTTAGAATTCAAATACAAAATTCAATTAAATACTTCCTATTATGTTTAGACATAAAAATATGTAGAAAATTTAGAGTCCATGCAAACTTGAAAAAATGGGAAATATAATATGAGCTCAGATTTACGTGTGTGCGCTTTTGAAAATAAAACAATAAACCTAACAAAAACCAAGTTCTTAACATAGAATAGTAAAATAAAGAAGCTTTTTTGAATAGGTTTCGTGACTGGCAAGCTGCCCAAAAAACAAAGGAGGGAACAGTCTTCATAAGTTTCATTCACATATTATTTTCAATCCTATTAATCTTTCAATATTCAACCTCATAATCTTCATATCGGTAAATTTGAAGATCGCATTTAATCGAATGTCATGCATATATTGTCATTTTAATAACCTTTAATCTTGTTTGTAGACACAATCTATGACTTTAGTGTGTATTAAGTTGAAATGCGATAACAGATGACCGCTGTCAGATGGCAATTCGCCGGTACCAGATAGTCGATGTAAGAGGGTGGACGCTGCTTCATCATTTGATTGGTAACGGGGCGAGCGGTTGAACTTATCGCGGACGTAGCTAACCTTACTGCATTCCATGTGACAAAGTTACGATATCAAGGCAGATCAGTATACTGGACAAGAACCTAGTGTTATTTCAGGATTCCCTTCATGATCGGCTACCATGCGGATGACTATGAAAACAAAATAAACCCACCTTCTACCACTACCAGAACTGAATATAATATAGTAAAAGTGTTAAATTCATGAATCATCAGTTCTTGAACAATACACGACGATATGGAGAGTTTTCTATTTGATTCGGATCGTCCCCTCGATTCAATGTGGGGTTACGTTACCCTGAGGTTTTACCAAACAATGAAATATAAGCGCTCGGAGATCAATAATATTCTATCTATCTATCTATAACCTCACGCCAGATCCCTTGCGGGGTAGGCAGAGAGTACAGAGTTCCAACAGGTTCTTTCCTTACATACCTCTCTGGCTTCCTCGACTCTCATCAATAATATTGTTATGTGTATATTGATATTCTTATTTTGATACAAAATTTTGGGAAAATATTGCTACACGTGAAAGGAGAAGTTGAATCAGAATCAGAATATTTTTATTCATGTAAACCATTACAGTATTTATGAATCGTCAGAAAAGTAACAAAGACTCTACCGCCATTTCGGAATGTCATTCCTGAGGAGAAGAAGGGCAAGAAACTCGGTTACTCTTTTAAAATAAAAAATTACAAACTTTTTCATCTACATTCTGTTGTGGGGTATGGGAGAACAATGTAGGTTGGTCATCAGGTGAGTCTAAGTTAAAAGAGTGAATAATACTTTTTATGAGATCCATTATTTACAAAAAAAGTACACATTGTGTTTAATTAATAGAAGGAAGAGAGGGAATTTTAACTAACAACAGTTGAATAGGTTGTCATGACTCAAGTGGAGCTGGAAAAGCATCTATCCAAGCATTTTTATCTTGTGTTACAGTATATAGTTGTTTTTACAGTTTGCTATTTAGATAATACAAATGAAAAATGATTTACGAGGCAACAGATTGGTATACAATTTTAGTATGTCTCGCTCTTCCGTATCATACTATAATTAAAATCTGCTATAATACCAACGACAAATTGTATAATGTGGGACAGCTATAATGATCTTTCGGCCCGCGGCCAAAATCCGAACTAACACTGTCATTACGTAGTGACATGACAGTCGCAGACTTGCCGTTTGCTATGAAAATTACTTATTTTTATATATATTTATTTCTATTATTTATTATTTTATTTAGTAACCACATTTCATATTTCCCTAAAAGTAGGAAAATTTTACTAAATGATTTAGATAAATTTTACACCAACGCCCTCTTAGGCAATGTTATGCACAGGCCAAAAGATCCTTGTCGCGCTATATCTATCTATATTATAACGCCAGATCCCTTGCGCGGTAAGCAGAGAGTACAACGTTCCAGGTTCTTTCTTTACAGACCTCTCTTACGCTCTCCCCTCATAGTTCGTCTCTATTTTAGGGTTTCGTACCTAAAACGAAACCCTTATAGGATGACTTCGTTGTCCGTCTGTCCGACGGTTATCACCTTTTTTAGGGTTTTTACTCGCAGGAACGGCTAAAGGTATTAAGTTGAAATTTATACCAAATACGAAAATATACGGTCCCCTACTAGTGTAAAAAATGAAGGTTCTAAGTAAGCCCAAACAAAAGATATAGCCATTTAAATTCACTTATTAGAAATTATATAGCACATCCCGTTGACCTAGAATCGTGGAATTTGGCAAGAAGCAGGGTTTTAAAGTAAAAGTAAAGGAAGAAATCCGATATTTGTCAATTTATAACTATAACGTAAAAAAATATTATTTTCCCGCAAATCTGATGAATATTTAAAATAGCGCTTTCTAGTGACTACCTCACACACTACAGCAATACTTCAGTGACATTTTGGGGAACTATTTTGATTTGTGGTGAATAAATATTTATTCACACACACAGAGATGGCGCCACAGATCTCTCAGATATGTGGCGCCATCTGTATACGATATAGGACATAAATTGGATCAGATTGTCGATTAATTCTTCTAGTTTTATATAGTTTGAATTAAATGTTATCATTATATTAATACGTGAAGCAAAAACTTTGTACCCCTTTTTACGAAAATTGCGCGGACGGAGGAGTATGAAATTTTCCATACTTATAGTTTTTTATAGAGAAGGAGTGCAGAATGCTAATATTTTTTTAAATATATGCAACAAAATACAATAAATCATTAAAAAAACATTACAGACACTACTTTGTATTTGACTCAATACACTTTAAACTAAGAATAGATTAATGTTGTTTGTCTTTAATATTATTTGTTTACATGTCTGTCTATCTGTCTGAATGTCAAACATAACCAGGAAACGATGAAAGAGTTTTTACAAAAAAACATATGTATGTCAAGTTTAATCAACAGCATTTTCTTTTTGGTTCTTTGTTTCAATATCCAAAAAGAAAACAGATTTTTTGTTTTAATCATTCTTGGTTTTTGTTTTATTTAAATTTTATATAATTTGTTTGAAAAAAATAGGCAAATTAACAGTGTAGCCTTGGCGAAATATGTGATTATAGAAGTATATATAGTCTTTGACAATAGAACCTTAATAATGTTCAAACTTATAATTTAAATTAATTATGAATTTCGACCAATGGGCGACTACTAGTTATTATAGTTACGGCATTTTTTTTTAAAGAGAGAGCACTTTTTAAAAATGTATTTTTATAAAAGGTAATTTAAAAAGGTATTATTAAAGGTATTATTTATGTACCGTAAAATGCGTTTAGAGATCGCGGAGAATCTGGTACAAATTGTAGGGCGAGCGCAATCTAGTTTTTCTATAGAAAATTTCCCAGTATCAGTCCGGAACCGAAGTTGTGCCCGGTATAATAGCAATAGCCTTGCCACTATTGATGTCAAGGGTCTGATAATGGAGCTGGAGGGTAGCTAATAGCACTTCTCGATAACTGAACATAATCCTGCAGTGTTTGGGCTCGTTGGATTTGTTTTGACGACTTTTATAAATCCGGATGCTGTCAAGGGTCTGATGATGGAGCCGGGAGGTGGCCAACGGAACTACTTAACATAGCCCCGCCGTGTTTGGGCTCGTTGGATTTGCCTTGACGAGTTCTATAGACTTTGATGACATTCAGGATCTGATGATAGAACTGGAGGGTGACCAAAGGAACTACCAAACTACTCAACATGACCCCGCCGTGTTTGGGCTCATTGGATTTGTATTGACGAGTTCTCTAGACCCGACGAAACTACAATTTGGCGCTGAAACTGGGCGAAACTGAACCCGGTACAAACCCTCAGAGCGCGAGTCCTACTTGCACTTGTCCAGTTATTTGTTTCAAAACCTAAATTGTTCAAACTTTCGCGTACCCAATATAAACATGTACCAAAAAACAATACCAAAATCAGTCCGGGTTTGTATCAATTATATTGTGTTTCAATTTAATCTGGCCCGCGGGCCGGTGGGCTGTCATAACATGGCGACCGATTGAACATTGTTGAGTTTACAATGAACGACCCGATATCGGAGCGGATATCGAAATTATATTTGAAGAATGTTGGCACTTATCAATGTGTTTGTAGGTATTGTAACCTTACTCAGCTGTAAGAAAGATGTGAATGTAACTCCATGTTCTTCTCACGGTAATCAGAATCAGAATATTTATTGTTTATGAAAACCATTATAGTAATTATGTACCGACTGAGAAGTAACAGAGACTCCGCCACCACTTCGGAATGTCATTCCTGCGGAAAAAAACAAGGAACTTCACAGTCACTCTCTTTTAATATAAAAAAAAACATTTTTTTTGTGGAGTATGAGAGGACAACATTATCTACATAGTTTGCCCATCAGGTGGGTCTAAGTAAGTTAACAATAATACTGCTGAGGAGGTTATAGGGGGTTACCCGTAACCTATTATATATGTATCTATTATGTAAATTGCTGTCATTGTTGTGAGGTAACCTATCTAGATCTCCAAGATTAACCACTTTTGCTACTTAGCTAGTAATCTCCATTCATATTTTTTTTTCAACCAGTTATTCTTTCTGCAGTATGTATACTTATAACTACTATACTGATGCATTTCTAAATATTATAAAATATCTGTATAGATATGTCGAAATCAATGTTTATGGGTTATATAAAAGTTTGTCCCATGCGAGTAACCATTAGACCAAGCCGTCGACGATATTGTGGTTTCACTACCGTGCTGGCAGCTCACCCTTCGATACTAGCAGTACTTAAATATAGTAATAATATCACTAGTATGATACACACACATGACTAAACGATTTAAAATATAAAACCCTCAATTTAAAATAAACACTGGAACTCACATTTGGAGTTAGACATTTCCCATTGTTTCAATCAAATCGAGGCACCGGTGGATTGAGGAATTTAAAAAAACGTAGCAATTTCGGCAACGTGTTTTGTTTCAGTATTGAGTGGGTGTAAAAGCGATTTGTTTGACAGCAAGATTTTATATGGATTTAGGAGTGAAACACAAGGGTGGTATTTTATACTGAAAGCAGTGTTTGAATGCAGTTTTAAACATATCAATATAGCCATCAGAAGTGGCTATATAGATTGGTCAAAAATTATTAAATTTCATATCACAGAAGACGAATTCAGAATTATTCGAAAACATGAATATTCGGAACTTGCATATTATCAGATGCGGTTTGATAAATTCCAGCAGCATATGGCCACAAACCTTTTTTTTTTGACTTGAGGAAATTCTGCATTGATCTTCCGCGAGTCTCGGGGGAATCTTGCGGGGCGTGTCGGATTCCTACCAACTAAACACCCCAAGGTGGCTGACATCAGCACTTTGGAGGGGCCCGGGGATCTCCGTACGGAAAGCACCGGTACCCCTCTCGTGCCACGCTCTGAAGAGCCTTCCATCGGGGGGAAACTTGATAACACGCCCCCCCCCCGCCCCCTCACTGACACGATTCTCACGGCGATGTGGGCCAAACCATGCCGCCGTCCTCCTCGGGGTTGCTCATGAAACTCAACACATCAAAAAATGTATCCATATTTGCATAAAACAATAATTTAAGTTCAAATTTGAAAAATTTGACCAATTAATAAATTAATTCCCTCAAAAATTAATTAGCCCTTACCTCTATCTGCATCATCGGTTTTCCACTATCATCCAGCTACTTAGAAATAAAAAAAAACCTCCGTCAACCCTCGACCCTGGAGACCCAGATACCGAGCAGGAGTCGCGGCATTAATTCAACTTTTAATGGATACAGCGCCGACGCCTCCCAGAGGAACGACCTTTGTCATTGGCGTTATAATTTGAATTTTATACTCGTATTGTATGTGTCTACTTTTATTTATTGAAGGGTTGTTCGGTATGCAATTTCGATTAAGCGTTAGGTTAGAGTACTTTGTATTTACTACAATTATCTAGAATACCGGTATGGTGGAGGAATTATGTCATTGTCTTTTGGTATTGGAACACTAATAATTTGGTTTGAAGAAATGTTTTCTAAATGTTACCTTATTTTAACAATTACTGTTCACGTTTCAAATTTACAGCAAATGGAAGCAAATGTTTGTAGGCAACATTTTTCCCGTGCGGAAATAAAGGTCATGACTACGCGATCTAGCAAAGCGGCCACTGCACCACGCCGTCGTTGAATAATATTATGTGAAAATATGTCTACGGAATGACGATATTGGACCAATATCTAGGTCGGCTAAATCTGAATGTAATAATCACTACGCACACACGCCGTGTATGTATAATATGTAGATCTTTATTTATTTTATTACTTATTAAATAACCTAAATAAAATTCAATAAAATCAAGGGATCTGGCGTGTTGATGTGTTGTTGTTGTTGTTAAATTCAAATGATCCGAATAGTTTTTGAAGAAATATATTGTATATAGGTAATATCTCACCCTATAAGAGCCTACTCCGGCTATCCACGGGTTATCTTAATGGATGTCGGGCCGGATCCTCCCAGAGGACGGACCTCTGTCATCAACATCGATGTGGGTCGTAATCTTTGAATTTTATACCCACGACCTGTCTGCGGGATTGCTTTATCACTTTGTTTCACTGGAATAATACAGTAAAATAAAAGTGCATTTATTGAAGATTTCTGAAGTATGGTCCAGATTTAGAAATTATAAGAAATATATTTTCGAAAGAACAACTTGAATATCTCTCTAATTAGCAATAAATACACTCTTGGCAATCAGGGATTGTTCCACGAAGTACTGAAGAGAAGGATTGCACCTATAGTAAATTTTCCCATTTCGCTAAAATTAAATAAGTGTATAGTGTGATATTTCTATCGAAAAAAAAATTATTTTCAGTCAGGAGCCTAGAATTGTGCCCGTTGTAGTGGTAATAGGCTTGCTCCTATTACAACTAATCTCGTCGGCAATATGGTGTGTGGTTTTTGGTTGCCTGGAAGAAATTGCTATAAGCAATAAGGCCGCCAATTGTACCCTATATTGTTTTGTACCTTACATTATTGTTTATTTATAATTTGGTGTACAATAAAGAGTTTTCTATTCTATTCTATTCTATATTCTACAATTCTGCCATCCCCGTTCTAGAAGCATGGGTGTTTCCGTGTTAATTTTACTTAACTAATGCTCATTTTCTCAGATGTAATTGGTTAAGGAGTACTTAGTGCACCCACACAATTTTCGATCCTAATACGAAAGAGACGTTTTTTTTTATAGATTTTCGGAAAAAAACTTTTTCCAAGCTCCTTTCTACTGTTACCGTTAGCAAGTGAAATTAAATTCCACTAAAAGGAAGCTCTTCTCAAATAGCCCCTAATCTCGGCGGTACTAAGACATTTTGTTCTCAAAGTAATTATGCGCCTTTGTCGCGACTCGGAAGCTGGTGCGGACGCGTGCGGGCGCTTTTGACACTCGCTGTCTCTGTCACCTGACATAGAAAGCTCTTAATATGTATAAAGAGAACAAGGACGGAATATAATAAAGCTTGTATAAATCAGTTTTATGATACATGATACACAATGCGAAAGTCGAAAGATGATCTAGACTATATTACCATGACCAAATAGAGCTGGTCTTATCTGGAGGGCACGTCAAGTTTCTGTAACTGGCGAGAATGTGTAAGACACTTCACTATGAGAGTGAAGGAAGCCAGAGAGGTCGATACGGAAAGAACCTGTTAGAACTTAGTACTTTCTGCCTACCCTACAAGGGATCTGGCGTGTTGATATAAATAGATACATGTAATGTTGCGTCAACTAAATATTTGTTCTGTGGAGGAGTGACCAGGTGAAGGTTTGAGGGAAAAGTCCGATGCAAGCAGCATGAAGCTAGTTGTCGAGGCGATTTTTAAGGTAAGTGTTTGTTCTGCAGTGGACGTTCATTGCTGGTCAAAGGCGTCCCCAAAGATCACCACTACAACCGGTTTATGCGCGTCCAGCATTTATCTGAAACCGACTCCCGTAAAACTGCTGTATCCACTGGCCGGCGTAGCACCCCCAGATGTTCGCAGGGCTGTGGCGACCTCTGCTGGGAGGACAAAAATGGTATACGATATACGGCACTAGTCACACTCCAATAAAATAATATTAAAGGGCCGTACGAGCTTTATAAAGTGTGTCGATCCATTAACTCTGGAACCAAAAAAGCGAGGCGCAACCTTTGGAGGGAAGAAGTATCGCTACCAAATCCCTTTGTTCCACCTACTGAGAGTCC
Organism: Phalera bucephala; assembly: GCA_905147815.2. Lineage (NCBI taxonomy): Eukaryota > Metazoa > Arthropoda > Insecta > Lepidoptera > Notodontidae > Phalera > Phalera bucephala. Next base: position 31,329,921 of record LR990609.1, read on the forward strand.
CGCACCTAGACATGAATTACCATGGCCAGTCTGGAAGACTTTAAATAAACTTCGGACCTAGCTCGGCCGAAGCAAGGAAAACATGATCAGGTGGGGATTCACAGACAGTATTAATCTGGGTTGATTGTGCGGTGTTAGATAAACGATGTCCCACCTTATATCATGCTCTGCGTACCCTAACGCAGCAGGCAAATCCTGCTACCGACAATACAATCGGTATAGCCACCTTCTGGGCCGCATCTATATAATTATAATAAAATCATATTTGCCGTCGAAACGCGTAGAAGAAGATTTATCCGCAACCTTCACCAAGACATTGTCTCATCTTGTAGGGACCTGGCCTACTCCACAAGTCTAGTAAGTCTGTCTGTAATTTAAACTTAGCTGCATACTCCCACTATTGTAACTCTTATAAGCCAGTATCATAATATGTATACTTACTTTTGGTTGGTCCCTGCTTCTACTAAATGCCCTCAGCCTGTCACTCCCCTCCCCTCCTCCGTCCCAAAGGGGCAATCGTCGGAATTTTTTAATAAAACTTACGCAGTTATTCGGGCTGTAACTGCCTGAACCGCGGCGCTGTTTACAATAACACGATAACGACTCGTTTATTGGTGAACTTCGATCGTTTGGGTGGCTGCCGGTAATGATAATCAAGTACGTATTGACTGCTTTACTTTTCTAGTTTTTGAGATAACTGTGAGGGCAAAAGTTACTAAGTTAATATTTATTTAATAAATTGTATTATAATAAGGATGGCATATCAACTCGCTAGCGTTACACTTAGGTCTAAAGTTTCGTGGTTAAGCCCTCTAATGTTAGACAAATTTGTCGTTGTCAGTTCATACGTATATAAGTTTCCTTTCAGGAAACAAAAAAAAATGGTTATTTATTTAACGAGCCCAGAAGCGAGTTTGCGGTACCAGAATCAACAGAGGACATAACTACGGAAGAAGTTGAATGGGCGATAGGAAGTATGAAAAATTTTAAAGCTGCGGGTGCAGACATCACATCTGCCGAGATGATCAAATATGGTGGAACTTGCGTCCGGGTCGACTTCCGGGTTTTTGCAAACCTTTGCTGGAGGACCGGTAGAGTACAGACTGGCGCCGTGCAGTCATTGTACCCTTGTATAAAGGCAAGGGCTCACAATATAACTGCGCCAATTAGTTTGATCAGCTGACGAAGGTGTACGATAAAATTATTGAACGGAGAATGCGCAAAAAGTCCGATGGAATGTTGTGCGAGGCACAAGGGGGTTTCAGGTCCGGAAGAGAATATTCGGATCAAGTTTATTTCCCTCCGCAATATCATAGAGAAGCATCTGGCAGTGGGTCGGAAGATTTTCTGTGGTTTTGTGGATCTGGAGAAGGCATTTGACAGAGTTGTGCGAAAGAGACTTTGGGACATTTTGCCAGAGTATGGTATAGATGGCACTCTGTTGCGAGCCGTCCAGTACACCTACATGGACTGCAAGGCATGCGTACGGGTGGGTGGTAACATATCACCCTGGTTTGACGATGAAATCGGCGTCAAACGGGGTTGCGTGTTGTTCGCCAGACTGTTTATAATATATCTGGATAAAAGTTTTCAAAGACTGAAAGCGATGAATGAAGGTGTACAAATGGGTGGCCTAGTGGTAAACCATCTACTACATGCATATGACGCGGTTCTAATAGCGCCGACAGCCGCTAATCTGCAAACACTAGTCACAGATATGAAAGACGACTGCATGAACTATGGCTTACATTTGAATGTAAAGAAAACCAAGATTAGGTTTTTGAACGGAAAGAAACCAGAACGAATGCAAGGATTATAGTTGTTAACGATTTGCTGTATCAAGTGAAAAAGTTTGTATATCTTGGATGCGCCTTCAGTAAGGATGGGAAATACACCGCTGACATAGAGAGAAGAGTGAGTGCAGGGAACAAAGTAAATGGTGCGATGGGTAAGCTACTCGGGAGCCGGCACTTAACCTAAAAGGCACAGTTGGCCAGACATAACGGAGTTCTTGTCCCATCGCTGTTATATGATACCGAGAGCTGGGTAGGAAGGAGAATGAAAGTACGATAAATGCGGTGGAAATACGATCTCTGCGGAATATGTTCGGAGTGAAGCTGACCCACCGTATTCACAACAGCGTAGTAAGAAAGTGAGTAGGTATGAAAGATAGTATCGGTAGATATATGGTAAAGATGAGAAACGGTATACTACGTTAGTTGAATATAAGAAGAAAGAATGACAAAACAGATATAAAATGCGAAAGTGGAAGGATGTAGGTACCGGGAAAGACGTAGACTATCTTACCACGACCAAATAGACCGAGTCTTATCTGAAAGGCAAGACAAGAGTCTCCGTAACCGGCGAGCGTGTATGAGACGAACTATGAGAGCGGAGGAAGCCAGAGAGGTATGTAAGGCAAGAACCTGTTGGAACTCTGTACTCTCTGTCTACCCCGCAAGAGATCTGGCGTGATGATATAGATAGATAGATAGATAATTTATTCAATTTTGCAAGAATTTTATAATATTTAATTGGTCATGGGCTACTTGTCATTTTTTTTTATTTTTTTTAAAAAACGTAGCCCCACACTTGGATTTATTCCTGTATCGTGGGTGCGTTTACAAACATGAAAATTCACATACACAAATACCCAGACCGGAACAAATAATTGTGAATCACACAAAGATTTGTCCCGTGCGGGAATCGAACCCGCGACTGTTAGACACAGCGGGCGGAGCGGCTTAAGCTCTTAACCACTGCGCTAAATCGTCCGTCAATTAAAAAATAAATAATAGATAAAACACACTGTCACATCTTTATGCTCCAAACGGGTGCAGATTTATACACCCATATTTTGCCGATTATTTGAGAGCCCAATGAAAGGGAGCAAGTTTATCACGATAAAACCTGGGACAATAGCAGGCTCTGTAGTACTTCTATACTATCTTTCTACTTCTACCTAAATTAAATATAAATATCAATCACGCCTGTAATACTTCAAGGCATAGAGAGCAGTGATTAGGGTACATTACTACACAACCTAACGTAATTCCAACGATGTCCCACCTTATATCGTACTCCTCATGCCCTAACACCTGTACGCAGCAGGACTTGATGGCTGTTTTCGACAATGCAGACAATTTGGTCGCATTCTGGGCCGCTTCCATATAACTATAGCATGTTTACCGTCGAAACGCTAAGAAGAAGACTACATAATCCGCCTAAAAATATTTTTTCATTAGTTTTATATGTTACCTACGCTGCTGGCGGCTGCGCATGGGTTTATATTGTAAGGCTTTAATAAATAATTGTCTATGTGTTATACAAATGTATAGGTTAACCTTTGTGTAGAATAAGCAAGCAATAGTTATATAAGGACTTAGCAAAATTCAAGGATGTGACCTGTTTTTAACCTTTTGTATCAACCAACGTTGCCCTCTCCTTCCTTAAATAAAGTTAAAGCCAACTATAATCACATAAAACCACCTAACTCAAAACACCAAGTGCACACTCTTAAGTATGAAAGTACACACTCCAAGTTACCGAAGGGCTGGCAAGGGTCAAAGTTTCCTTACTTGGTTAAATTTTAGGAATCCGTTTGCGCGCTGTTTATAGAAATAATAGACTGATTTAGAGGAGAAAAGCTCTATATATACACAATATTATTACGACTTTTATCTTGGAAGGAATAGTCGGAAACCTTTGGAGTAGTCATAATCAAGATGATCTTATTTATATGTATTATAAAAGGATTTCAAATCCTATCTATCTATCTATCTATAACCTCACGCCAGATCCCTTGCGGGGTAGGCAGAGAGTACAGAGTTCCAACAGGTTCTTTCCTTACATACCTCTCTGGCTTCCTCGACTCTCATAGTTTATCTCATACACGCTCGCCGGTTACGGAGACTCTTGACTTTTCCATCAGATAAGACTCGGTTTATTTGGTCGTGGTAAGATAGTCTAGGTGTTCCCCGGTACCTGCATCCTTCCACTTTCACATTCTATATCTGTTTTGTCATTCTTTCCTCTGGCATTCTTTCTATATGCCCGAACCAACGGAGCATGCCCTTTCTCATCTTTACACCGATACTATCTTTCATACCTACTCGCTGTCTTACTATGCTGTTGCTAATGCGGTCGGTCAGCTTCACTCCGCTCATAATATTTCAAATCCTATAATGGTGATAATCTAAAAAAGTGAAGAAGAGGTCAAGAGGCCATAAAGGATGGTTACACCAGGTATCCAAGTAACTAAAGATACATCACGGCGCTATATCTGGTAAGCAATGGTAGCAGATTGAGGAATTTATTAAAATTAAAAAATTAAAATCCTGCAACGGAGGCACGATATTCAGTTAAGGGAGAACGACTGAAGAGAAAGAGACCCTATGGGGAGATTTTATCGTTAAAGCAAAAAAAAGAATACGAACCCTCCTATATTCCCCAAGCGGGGGTCGCTGAGGTGTACTGTATATACCAACTTTTCGCCAACGAATTTAGATCCCGATAGAATAGGGGGCGACACTATAGACCGAATACCGGGAACAATGCCTGACTTTAGACTGAAACTGAAAATACTTACTGGGAATTACTGAAAACCAGACATATCCTTGCATTTAAGAATTTTTAAACCCCTAAATTTGATGCCATAATAAGCCAAATTTAATCACAGAAAACAGCCAGAGCGTACTCTTAAGTGCACCCACACCACAAGCTATGGAAGGTCGGGAAAGGTCTAAAGTTTCCTTAGTTAGTTGAATTTTAGGATTCCGCTAGGGGGCTTTATTCGTTGTGACAAAAAGACGTGTTACGATAACTTAGTGAAATTAGTGTGTAATCATATTCTAGATGAAACTCAAACTCAAATTGACATAATTTATTCATCTACACTAATAATATAAACAGGAAATGTTTATTTGCAGTCGACAACTGAACTGACTTTAAGAATTCTTTCACGATTAGAAAGCTACATTATCCAGTAGTAATAGATGGTAGATGTCACTGCAGTCGATCGGGTGCAAGGCAACGAAAAACTGATGTATTTTTATAAACTCAGCGGGGGCATTTACATATCGTCAATTTACGTTTTTTTTTCTAATCTAACTACTAATCTGCCACCGAAACGGAACGCGGCCTCCACTCAGTAGATCCGGAGGGAAACTAGGCAGGCTTCAATCATATTATGTGGGTACAATGTTTAGGTGCTACTGGAGTACCATTGAACGATTATTTCACGAAGTTATCCTAACGTGCGTCCGTGTTTTTTTGGTTATAGGGAATAAGGAATCAAGGTTCTGTTTATAAATTCATATACCGGTTCAGAGCAGAAATAATTCTGTGGACTTTGGGACGGTCGGGAACTTGGTTCGGCGATAAAATGGATGTTTCGGGAACTTGTTTTATGCTTTGTTTGAGTGTGGGTTTAACTTGTGGTTTAGAATAGTTCGTTAGTTTATTTTTATTATACTTTGTTAAGCTGTATGAAGAATCTAACATATGATAATCGAGAAAATTGAAAATAAAGAAATCTAATAAATGGTTTGCACAGTTTTGCGGGGTTACGATAAAAATATGTATGTTGCCTTTTTATTAGAAACTAAAAAATAATAATTATACAATAAATCTAGAATTATAATTATTTTTTTAGGTAGCTTGCCGCTACATGCCGCGGAATATTTGTATTGAAAAAAAAATCAGCACTGTCACAAAACCCTTCCGCCAATTTCAACACTCTCACAATACAACAAAACATAACTCAGAAAAGACTGTCGATTTCCCACATACTGCTCGGAACGATGATTCGTGTCCAACAACTAAACAAAGAATGAGCTTGAAATGTGCCACGCCACTCTTATATCAATTTTATGATGGTAGTCAATTGATCAACAGTCAAAACATTAATCAATAGCACACATCTTTTAGTAAACTATTTTAATTGATTTTTTTATCTAATAATTGTATTAAATATTAACAGACGCTGTCACTAACATACGGAGATGGGCAAAATGTAATCAAATTAATGATTAACCACCCCCGCTTGGGGAATATAGGCATGATGGTGTATTAATGATTAACAAGTATATAATATCAGCCTATAATGCCCACTGCTGGTTAAAGGCCGTCTCTCACAAATCGAGGTGAGAGAGATAAGATCATACTCCACCACGCGGACCTAGTGCGGATTGGTGGAGGCAGGTTTGTGGCCACCTGCTGTTGGAACTTATTAAGCCGCCTTCAAGGCTTCCAACTCGGCTTAACGACTATCACATTAAGTGGTATCCGGGACCAACGGCTTAACGTGCCGTCCGAAGCACGGAGACGCTCGAATATGAAAATGCTACAAACGGTCACCCATCTCAGGCCGACCGAGTCGAACGCTGCTTAACCTTGGTGATCGGTACGAAGACCGCGGTCGCACAGCGCTACAAGCGCCTCAACTTTTGTTGTTGTTGTCAACGATTACGATTACACTTTTAATCTTGAATCTGATTACATTTTGCCCATCTCTGCGAACATACATATAACCAAATTTAAAAAAGAAACCACATGCTAACGCAATATAAACAGAATTCTGAAAAAAATGTTCATACAAAGTACAAGGTACCGTAACCCTCTCTCCCACTAAACAGTGAAATTATGTAACGGGTTGACAGCCGTTATCTCGTATAGATATGTCGCGGGTCGGGATTCGATTCCCGCGTGCACCTGGGCACCGCCGCCTTGTGGACGTGACTATTTCAAATTAGCAGATGTAAAGGAACGTACAGATATGCTTAAATACAAAACTTATTAAAATGTATCATACCTTTTTTTTTCATAGTGTGTTTTTTTTTTGTTTGGCCCTAACATTATCTTTGTAAATTAGGTGTACAGATTAGTTACACCTTTGCCACCCTGCATGGCAAAAATAGGCGTGTCGGTGTTCCTCTTTTTTCAATAATAAAAAAGTGATGTAAAAATCTTATTAAAAAGGGAATCCGACTTCAAAATCAAAAAATTAATGTTTGAAGTCAGTGCCGGTTAGTTCCGTGGGTATCCCTTTTTTAAAAAATTTTTTAATTTTAAGTGATAAGTGAATTAATTATGTATATATTTTTTTATTAGTTTTCATTAACCTAATGTGTCTCACTGCTGGGGAAAGGTCTCCCCCTCTTTTCTATATTATATTATTCTACTTAGTTCTACAGTAAGGTACCTACAGGATTGATATAATGCTCATAATAACTGAATTTAGACAGTCGTGCTGTTTGTCGTCAAGAAGTTGGAGATACACCAGGGGACCCTGGTGTATCTCCAAAGTCCAAGGTCCGGGTTATAAGCAAAAAAGTTATTAAAAAAACACACGAATTATGAACCTCTTCCGTCTTTAAACTCGGTTAATATTCTGCTTAGTTCTATAGTAGGGTACCTATAGGATTGACATAATACGCATAATAGCTGGCGATACATCCAAGTGCTGAGATGCCTGTATGACGCTGCAACAATGACCGTCCAAGTACAAAATCGGCGGACTAAGCATATCCCCTTGCATCGAGGAGTGAGACAAGGCGATGTTATCTCACCTAAATTGTTTACGACTGCACTGAAGGATATGTTTAAGACGCTGGACTGGAAAGGACGCAGCATTAACATTAACGGTGAGTACATCTCGCACCTAAGATTCGCGGATGATATCGTCATTATGGCAGAGACATTGCCGGAATTACAACAGATGCTGTGCGGCCTAGCTGATTCTTCCCAACGCATTGGCCTCCGGATGAACATGAATAAAACCAAGATTATGTTCAATGAGTATGTCATTCCGGAGCCAGTAAATGTAAATGGAACTACTCTCGAAGCTGTACGAGAATACATCTACCTCGGACAAATACTACAATTAGGTAGAAACAACTTTGAGAGAGAGGTCCGCAGGAGGATACAGCTGGGCTGGGCAGCGTTTGGGAAACTACGTCAAGTCTTCTCGTCGCCTATACCTTAAAGTTTGAAGACAAAAGTCTTTGATCAGTGCGTCCTACCTGTCATGACATACGGAGCCGAGACATGGACACTTACGGTGAGACTAGTCCACCAAATGAAAGTTGCTCAGCGGGCTATGGAGAGAGCTATGCTCGGAGTTTCTCTAAAAGATCGAATCCGGAATGAGGTGATCCGACAGAGAACCAAGGTCATCGACATAGCTCGCAGGATCAGCACGCTGAAGTGGCAGTGGGCTGGCCATATTTGCCGAAGGACCGATAACCGCTGGGGTAGACGTGTTCTCGAGTGGAGACCGCGGCTTGGCAAACGTAGTGTGGGACGCCCTGCAGCTAGATGGAGCGATGATATACGGAGGGTGGCGGGCAGCGGTTGGAGGAGAAGAGCCGAAGATCGGGCTCAATGGCGTGCCTTGGGAGAGACCTATGTCCAGCAGTGGACTGATACGGGCTGATGATGAAAGAGTTCTCTGGTGTATGTAGTCCTAGGTCCGATACCAATGAAATTAAAGTAGGACCACCTCAGAGCAATACTGAACTCAATGCAAAAAAAAATCATCAAAGTCGGCTTATAAGCAATCAAAGTTATAAAAAAAAACAGACGAATTAGGAACCTCCTCCTTTTTTGAAGTCGGCTAACATACTGCTTAGTTCTATACTAGGGTACCTATAGGATTGACGTAATCCCATAATATCTCTATTTACACATTCCTATTGTTTGTCGTTAAGGAGTTCCCTGGTGTATCTTCTAAGTCCAAGGTCCAATACCAATGAACTTAATATGGGACCACCTTGAAGCTATACTAAGCCCAAATTAAAAAGAATCATCAGAACTGATCCACAATTGATGGAAATATCGCTGAACATACATAAAACAAAAAAGAACACATACAGACGAACATAGAACCTCCTCCGTTTTGAAGTTGGTTAAAAATGGTTGAAATACGATATACATATAGTACTTAAAATGAGCGGCGGTATATGATAACACTTTTGATAGGTGACAATTGTAAATATTTAGGGAAGGTGCTTGCAAACGTTAAAACCGCCATCCATGGCTGCGCATTACCGATGCTTATTGTAAATTATAAAAATGCCAATAAAAATGCCATTGTATGGTCAAACCACTTGCTAAGTAGTTATCAACGAATTAAGTCCGATAGACTCAGTTATGAAGATATTTCTATTTTCAAGAAGTAAAACGAATGGTTATTTGTGCGGTTCTCTGTTCATAATAAGGGTCTACCTTGGTTTAAAAAGGGTGCATGATAAAATAAGAAAATAATACAGAGCCCCACGTATATACCCCAAACGGAGGTGGTAGAAGTGTAGTGCGTACACCCACTTTTCGCCGACGATATTATGTCACATGTAATAGGGGGCGGCCTATTGCCATCGTGCCGGGCACAATGCCTGACTTTGAACTGATATTGGAAATTTTTCAATAGAAAAGCTACATTTGTCCGACCTAGGATTTGAATTCGTGATCGCAAAGCGTACTCGCCACTAAACCAACAGAGCAACTATAATAATAGCTTTCTACATGTTTAATTATGATGCTTAGGAGGTGATATATTTCTATCTATCTTTCATCACGCCAGCTCCCTTGGAAAAATATCACATATGCGTTTTATGTGATTCATTGCAGCATGGACCCTTGCTTCAAATTAGTATTTCGCGTCATCGTTGCAAAGGATCTGGCCTTATAAGGTGCTATTGTTATAAAATAAAAAATAGTTCGAACCTTTGTTGGTCTCAATAACAAGATACATTTAGTTTTATCTCCGGCATCACACAGATCTATGAGCAAGTAGTCTTTAGAAGCTACGATTGATATAACTGTATCTGATATCGATCACATAAAAATTAATTTAACAAACAAATTAAAGCTTAAAAACAAGTATGCATTCGCTTTTATTCCTCTGTATCTATCGGCGCGTGAGATATTTCACATTTTTCACGTTTCAATTATTAATTAAGCTCTCCGCTGCTGGTGAGGGTGGGGGAGGATGAGAAAAGAATGAGAGGCAGGCGTCTACTACGGTATCATTTTCTGGCGTTTACCACACAGGGCTACCCCTAGACGGCCTAAAATAAGGACCTATTGGGTTTCTAAGTATGGAAAAAAATGTTTTAACATAAACCGAAAGATTGTAATAACGATGACGGGTTCTCCTGAGACTAAATATTTTTTTGGTTATTTGCGATTATTTGGCACATTCTTGCCATATTTTCGAGTGTATCGCCCTCCATTTATTACTATTATTCATCCCCTTGTGTTTCCAATTTTTAACTTCTACTTTTAGCTTCGACGATTTTCAGATGCTCCATAAAGCGACTATCAAGCGACTCTAGTCTTTTTCACCAGTCATGGGTACGCTGACGTTTAGAATTTGACGTTTCTAGAAATGTGGTGAGTGTAAAATAGAATCGATTGAATATCGCATCGAGAAAATTTATAACGAAGAAATAATCGATATTATTAAAAATCACTAAGGAACAAAAAGAGAACAAAATAAAATAATCTCATTATTTATTTACGAATAAAGCCGTTGTTCAGAAAAATCGTCTGACAAATAAATCTATAAAGTTTTCTGTTTTAATATGTCAAGATAGCGCATCCACTTTTTACGCATTTATTAATTTCTTTACTATGAGAATACTAAATATTACAGTCAGATACATAGAATAATATATTCATAAAAGCATATCGATTAGAACGATTTCATTGTGGAAGTCCCTAAAGCGCAAACCGTTACAATTTACATAATTTATTTACTTATTTATTCTTTATGCACTTTTATGTACATAGGCGGACTTAATGCCTGAGGCATTTTCTGCCAGTCTACCTTAGGGTGGTGTAGAGACAAGTGTGGCAGGTGCGAAATTACACGATTTGGAGAGGGTAAAAAAAACAATATAAATAACAACTAATTAACTATATATAATACTTAATGTATGTAAATTATATATAACGATAATATACATATTTATATATACCACAAATATATACATAAATAAATAATTATACAATGAATAGATAAACTAGAACTGTGCGACAGAACAACGTGAAGCTACTAACATTCAGAGGGATTCAACCTTTTGTGTAGATAGTTCAGCAGACTTTCTTTAAAAGTGGGACGCTTAGTGGCCATCCTGAGTTCCAGAGGCAAAGCATTCCAAAGAAGGATAGACTGAACAAAGAAGGAAGAATGAATGAAATCAGTACTATGAGGGGGGGGCACTGAAGAGAACGGTTATTTACAGAGCGAAGATGTTTATCGTGGTTAGAACACAAATATTGAAATTGGGAAATAAGATAAGCGGGCGAGACTGGAGAATGAAGGATGGAAAATGGCGTTGTCAGTGCCCTCAGAGTTCTACGCTGCCGAATGGCTTAACTTTTTTAAATAATTACGCAAATTTATGAACACTATATGATTTAAATGAAAACTAAAGTAGATTTTCGATGTATTTTTATATTGAAGTGAAAACTCTTTTGGCGCGTTGGGCATTTTTTGAGATGGGAAAAAACAATTGAACTCGCGACACTTACTGTTACCGACACCTCTGTATAATTATGTACATATATTGTGTATGTACGTACATAGATACACATGCACGTTAGCAATTTTTGAGATAGGAACAAACTATTGAACTCGCGACACTGTTACCGTTACCGACACCTCTGTATATAAAAAAAATCAAAAAATATTTCCTGACGATTCAAATAATGCACACGTAATTGTTCAAGTTTTCACTTGCGTCAGCACTCCCGAAGTGCCACTGTTTGTTTTTTTTTGTTTATTTTTTGGATTCTATATTTTCAATATTCTTAAATACAATATGCGTGAAATGGAACACGTTTAAACGTCACCGCGCACCCATGTATCGTGAAAAAGACTATAACGGCCGGTTTCAATATTCAGCTCAAGGATAGATTTACTTAATGTCTGTAGAATTTTGACAAGTTTTCCATACAAAATATGTCAAAATCCTATCAATTAAATAATTGCGTTAAATATTGAAACCGGCCTTAAGTCGCTAATAAGTGCGATTTTTGCCCTCCAAAGTGTTAAGACCATTTAACATGAAATTATCATGAGCGGTCACCAATCTTAGACCCGGCCAGCCGAACTCAACTAAAGCTTGTCGATTGCTAACAACGCCTCGATCCTGCAGCACTCTAAATGCGACTTTTGTACTTCCGTCGAATCAAGTAGAACTTGCCAAAACGTAATTCAGTCGTAAAGTTGCTAGTTGCTGATCTTCTTCTTAGAGTTTTGACGGCAAACATGATTATAATTATACGGATGCGGCCCAGAAGCTGGCCACACTTATTGCATTTGGAAGCAGACATCAAATCTTGCTGCGTGCAGGTGTTAGGGCACGTAGAGGATGATATAAGGTGGGACATCGTTTGGGTTGCACCGCACAAACACCCCAGATTAGTATCGTCCGTGAATCTCCACCTGATCATGTTTCCCTTGCTTCGGCCAACCTGGGTCCGAAGTATATTGAAATATTTCCAGACTGGCCAAGGTAATTTATGTCCAGATGGGGTTCTCCCAGCAGGTGGAACAAAGGGATTTGGTAGCGATACTCCTTCCCTCCAAAGGTTGCGCCTCTCTTTTATTGGCTCCAGGGTTAATGGGTCAACACACTTTATAAAGCTCTTACGGTTCTAAAGGTTCCTTACAGAACTCTTGGTTCTTTCACTCTCATAATTAGTCTTATACACGCTCGTCGGTTACGGAAACTCTTGTCTTGCCCCTCAGAAAAGATACGGTCTATGTGGTCATGGTTTCTGACGCTAAAACTATAGTATGTTTTGGCCTTCACCAAGAATCTGTTTAAATTGTACTCTATTCCAACCTCGCAAATGATCTGGCGTGATGATATAGATACATAGAGAAAATCCGACTTCCTTCTTACCTCTGACATTTTCGCGTCAACCCTCAAAGAATCTTCTCTTTTATTTCTTAGATTTAATAAAACTGCAGACGCCATGGCGCGGAAAATTAAACGTTGAATTATTTTTAATATTGTTTATTGTACCGCCATCTTTTAGTTTTCTGCTTCAATATACAACTTTTGATTTTATATATTTTTAAGGTGAACTGGTCAGAAATTGATAATATAAATTCTACATGAAATTGAATCGAAAAATGTTTTGTACTTACTAGTTTTGTGTATTCAAAATTAATTGTGATACCTGTAGTTAGGGGTTTAGGCGGAGCTTTTTAATAGGATTTGGGTTTAATTCTAGCAAGATAACCAGCAGGCTTAGCACGAATAGATTAACGTTAGCGTAACGCTATCGAGGATTTGTGCTATCTTTTTTCACACTACAAACTAAGTAAATAAAGACGAACGTAGAAGCAAATTTTTTCGAGAACGTATCTTTATAGCAACGTTATTGAGAAAGTATGTTATTGTTGTATTGTTATCTGAAAAGCAGGTTACGAAGTTTAGTTACCGGCGAGCGTGTATGAGATGAACTTTGAGTGCGGAGGAAGTTCGACAGGTATGAAGGGTAATCACCTTTTGAAAATGTTTTTTTTAAAAGTAGTCCCTCACGAGTAATTATTACTGTATCGTGAGTCCGTTTATAAACATCAAAATTCATATAGACAAACACCTAGAGTTTAACTAATCGGAGTGTGTCACACAAAGATTTGTTCCGTGCGGATAATGATCCGCGACAACTCGATCCAACTCTTTTCTGTGGACCTTATCTTAATTACAATACCAAATCGTCTATATCTTTGCCAATCTCGCAAAGGATCTAGGTGATTATATTAATTATGGTTGTTTTACTTAATGATAACGTTATCGAGAAAACATGTTTTGTTTCCAAGCCCTCAGATCTTTTATATCTTTATTACAAAATCGATTACTTTTAGGGATAAGAAGTAATCGGAAACACATCATCACGTGTCCAATATCAGCAGAGCTATACTAGCGGACGCCATGCCACCCTGATATCGTTTTAATACACCTTACGCATAAGCGCAGCCGCGCGCAAACGACTTATATACCTAATATAAGAATTATCATTTATGAAAAATTATCAATTATCAATGGCTTACACTTGAATGTGAAGAAAACCAAGATTATGGTTTTTTAAAGGGAAGAAACCAGAACGAATGTAAGGATTGTGGTTGGTAACGATGTGCTGGAGCAAGTGAATGAGTTTGTATATCTTGGATGCGCCTTCAGCAAGGATGGGAAATACACCGCTGACATAGAGAGAAGAGTGAGTGCAGGGAACAGAGTGAATGGTGCGATGGGAAAGCTACTCGGGAGCCGGCACTTAAGCCATAAGGCGCAGCTGGCCATACATAACGGAGTTCTTGTCCCAACGCTGTTATATGGTAGCGAGAGCTGGATATGTAAGAAGGAGAATGAAAGTAGGATAAATGCGGTAGAAATGCGAGCTCTGCGGAAGATGTGCGGAGTTTAGCTGACCGACCGCATTAGCAACAGCATAGTAAGACAGCGAGTAGGTATGAAAGATAGTATCGGTGTAAAGATGAGAAAGGGCATGCTCCGTTGGTTCGGGCATATAGAAAGAATGCCAGAGGAAAGAATGACAAAACAGATATACAATGTGAAAGTGGAAGGATGCAGGTACCGGGGAAGACCTAGACTATCTTACCACGACCAAATAAACCGAGTCTTATCTGATGGAAAAGTCAAGAGTCTCCGTAACCGGCGAGCGTGTATGAGACGAACTATGAGAGTCGAGGAAGCCAGAGAGGTATGTAAGGAAAGAACCTGTTGGAACTCTGTACTCTCTGCCTACCCCGCAAGGGATCTGGCGTGAGGTTATAGATAGATAGATAGATAAAAAATTATGGGATGCTTTGCCTATTTGATGGAACAATATTGCACGCTATTCCTCTGGTAAGAGTACAAAAAAACTTTACAATATTAATATTTTAACCTTTCTTTTTAGACTTTATAGACTTACACCCATAATTTCTTAAAACATAGCATTTCAAATGAAATTAATTAGCAATATGTATTTGTTGTTATTTTAATATTTTAGCAATACTCCTAAGTATTGCTAAAACTGAATTGGAATTATAGACCGAACAGAGTTTTATTAAGATTATTCTATAGAAAATAAATTCTGGTAGGAATTCAGCAATAGGATTCTCGCCTATTAAAGTGGGACCAACGACCATCAGCGAAATAAAGATGCATATAGTACACATCTGGTATCGCCGTTCGGGGAATGTGTATATTAGTGTTTTAATACGTTTGTCATGCGTCTACACCAACTGAGAAATTCCCACGAAACAGGAAAGACAGCGGTGTAGGCCCAGATGAAGATGGCGATGAAAACTTGGTCCCATTTCCAGAGACTGGCCTGGAATATCAATTACCGAATGAGATTGAAAAAAGCAGAGAGAAGCCTAAAGGCCTCCTTCTATGTTTTTCACACTCCAGGGTAAACCCTTTAGTGGGTCAACAACGGCTTGTAATAATATTAATACGTTTGTCGCTTTTATGCGCCCAGCATTATATTCTATGCGGGCCGGCCGAAGGCAATTTTAGCTCAATGGCGCTTTAAAGCGCTGCGAGTCGCTATCACATTACGCTCTATATGCGGCCTTTAAGCTTTCAAAACGATGCAGCGCTGTATTGTATATATTATGCTTTGATATCACAGTTCTGCTTCGGATTTTACATTGTAATTTTCTATAACAATGTGTAGGGGATTTTCTACCTTAGTGAACAGAGAAGTGTTCTGCTCTCGAGTCAGAATAAACAAGCGATTTTTTTTTTTGTAAAAAGAAACGTTGCCCCACACTAGGATTATTTCCTGTGTCGTGAGTGCGTTTACAAACATGAAAATTCACTTACACAAATACCTAGACCGGAACAAATAATTGTGGATCACACAAAGATTTGTCCCGTGCGGGAATCGAACCCGCGACTATTAGACACAGTGGGCGGAACGGTTTAAGCTCTTAACCACTGCGCTAAATCGTGCGTCAAATTATGCGATTATGTATATGGTCCTGACAGGTCCAGAATGACAAAACAGATATACAATGCGAATGTGGAAGGATGTAGGTACCGGGGAAGACGTAGACTAGCTTACAATGACCAAATAGAACGTGTCTTATCTGAAGAGCAAGTCAAGAGTCTCCGTAACCGGCGAGCGTGTATGAGACGAAATTTAAAAGTGGAGGAAGCCAGAGAAGCCTGTAAGGAAAGAACCTGTTGGAACTCTGTACTGTCTGCCTACCCCGCAAGGAAACTGGTGTGAAGATATAGATAGATAGATAGATATAATATGATCCTTTTTAGTATTGAAGTATTTAAAAGTAACAAAATAAAAGAAACACCGTCACACCTATATTCCCCAAGCGTCGGTGACAGAGTTATTGTGTCCACTCACTTATTGCCGGTAAGATTAGGTCCCAGTGGAGTATGGGACGAGCCTATTGCTATAATACTAGGCACAATATCAGAATGCGACATAATATTTTGATAGAGATAACCCACTTTGTTCAAGACCTTGTGATAGTTATACGCATAAAGCGCCATTTCATCAGAGTCAGTTTGAAAGTTATTTAATTCTGTTTAATCAGCTTATCTTTAGAGGTACTAAGATCATGCCCTACTCGGTAACGTGAAATTTTTAACATTATTATTTCAGTTAAATACAGATATTGAAAGATTCAGTTTCAATAAAAAACAGAAACGATATCACAAGCATTTCGGTGAAAAGTATAAATATCTATCTATCTATCTACCTAACCTCACGCCAGATCCCTTGCGGGGTAGGCAAAGAGTACAGAGTTCCAACAGGTTCTTTCCTTACATACCTCTCTGGCTTCCTCGACTCTCATAGTTCGTCTCATACACGCTCGCCGGTTAGAGAGACTCTTGACTTGCGCTTCAGATAAGACTCGGTTTATTTGGTCGTGGTAAGATAGTCTAGGTGTTTCCCGGTACCTGCATCCTTCCACTTTCGCATTGTATATCTGTTTTGTCATTCTTTCCTCTGGCATTCTTTCTATATGCCCGAACCAACGGAGCATGCCCTTTCTCATCTTTACACCGATACTATCTTTCATACCTACTCGCTGTCTTACTATGCTGTTGCTAATGCGGTCGGTCAGCTTCACTCCGCACATCTTCTGCAGAGCTCGCATTTCTACCGCATTTATCCTACTTTCATTATCCTCCTTACATACCCAGCTCTCGCTACCATATAACAGCGTTGGGACAAGAACTCTGTTATGTATGGCCAGCTGCGCCTTATGGCTTAAGTGCCGGCTCCCGAATAGCTTTTCCATCGCACCATTCACTCTGTTCCCTGCACTCACTCTTCTCTCTATGTCAGCGGTGTATTTCCCATCCTTACTGAAGGCGCATCCAAGATATACAAACTCATTCACTTGCTCCAGCACATCGTTACCAACCACAATCCTCACATATAAGTATAAATAGCGAGATCGTTTTTATAGCTGAAAGAATTTCCACTGAAATTTACAGTATAGCAAATAGGTGACAAACAGCTCTCAAAAAGTTATATTGTAGTCGATAAATTTTCTGATAAAAAAACTATTTCTTCTTTTAATTCTTAGGTTTTTGTCAACTTTATTTAGGTACAGTACAAAACCGGTCGTTGTACGTTAACCGGTAATCTTTGAAGGAGGCCTTTGTCCTGTAATAGACATATTGAGCTGATGATAATTATGATGATGTAACATTAAATTTGTAAGCACAATATGTCGCATAGAAAAACGGTCATTCTTTGAAGAAGTCAGTAAAGTTTGTATGTTTGGAACAGTGGACAGTGTTAAAGAAGACTTGAGTCTGTGGCATGCTAGTCCTTTAGACGCAACATATGGTACCTGACATAATGCAATATGACATTTGGATATGGTGGTATCCCCCGTAAGAAAAACCGTAACAACACTTTGCCTAACCTAGGTAAAAGAAATATTAAAGTAAGAAAAATGTATTGCACGAGTGGCATACCATCGTTTAGGCGGGCTTTGATAAACACTTTCTGTCTGTATTTCAATCTTAAAAGTGTTTTTGAGTTGTGTGAGCTAACTGTAATTCCCAATCATCTATATTTTATATCGGAAAACTCGCCAAGAAACTAAATATCAGGACTCTTCCGCCATACCTAATTAACCGGCACGGAGTCAAACCCGTTTCCAAACCGTCCCATGTCAACCGCCACGAGTGGGCGAGCCTTGCGAAGATTATCTGCGGTATTGACACTTGGTGAAAACAAAAGCGACAGTGGTACCCTGCTGACGAGGGTCCGGGCTTCGGGGTTTGTCCATTAAAAGTTATATTACTGACAAATTTCGAATAGATTTTGAATAATACTTGCCCCTTGAGCGTTAGTTAGTTGATTTTTTGTGACGGTTAATTTCGAAGAACCTATTCATACTTGTGTCTATGAAACATGAAAATCATATACAGAAATGCTCAAATTAAAACTAGTGTCAGCATAACATATGTTCTATTATTAAAGTTATCATTTGCTTTTCCACGAAAAGACATAGCATCACAAATCCGATATTTCCCATGAATTACATAACAATCCATATTCCTTTTCAATTTAAAAGGAAATCTCGGCTGGCACACAGACGCGATCCGCTGGCTAAAACGATTTGTATCTCCCTCGGCTTTGTTATATTTCCTCATTCCTCCGCTGACGATTCCTTTCAGAGCAGAGAAACCTGCCGTTTCGCTGTTATATGATGCGATATTGAAATACTGGGTACGTCGATAATAGATGTTTCAAAAGACGAGCTGTTTAAAAAGGAAGTATTGAAAGAGTAGGGATCCAAATAAATACATGTAATCTAAAGGCTTGAAACTCTTCAAGACAGCGGTGTTATTATCGATCAATAAGATTAGGTATCGTTGTTGGTCTTGGTTGGTTTGAGATGGGTGGTCGTTTATGGAAACTCTATTTTTGAGTATCTCTATGCTTCGATAGGCACGCTATCCCGTTGGACCCGGTTGCCGTTATGAAGCCGTTAAATGGCTTGATTTAACGGCTTGATGACTGCATAATTAAGCTGAGTTGACTGCCTTTCTAGAGGTTTGATAATTTAAAATAAGAGTTGCTCATATATACAACCTTCCTGCTTACATCAATCTGGACTAGATCCGCATAGTGGAGTCTGCTTACGTATCCGACGAGATTCAGCAGAATACCAACTCTTTATAAAATATGTAGGTTGCAATAGACAACCTTGTTGACTTGCTCTTCAGATAAGACACATCTTCTCTGATAAGCAAGTCAAGAGTCTACTTGACTGGCCAGCGCGCATGAGACGAACTATGAGAGAGGAGGAAGCCAGAAAGGTCTGTAAAGAGAGAACCTGTTGGAACTCTGTACTCTTTGCC
Organism: Phalera bucephala; assembly: GCA_905147815.2. Lineage (NCBI taxonomy): Eukaryota > Metazoa > Arthropoda > Insecta > Lepidoptera > Notodontidae > Phalera > Phalera bucephala. Next base: position 31,349,303 of record LR990609.1, read on the forward strand.
TACCGTGCAAGGAATCTAACCTGATGATATAGATAGATATGTGGGTTGCACTTCTTCAGAAATCCTCAAAACTCCCACCATCACCTCATTAGAAAACAGAGCGTACTGTAACGGCAAACAGTCAACACAAGTTCTTGCGAGTCGAGTTGGCAAAGGCACGGGTGCGGTGGGGTGTAGAACGAAACCGCGTCGAATGCGAAATGCGACCATTAAGTTGAACGATACGAACACTTGTGTTTTGTGTTTCTTGTGACGTACTTCCTGAGGTTAGGGAGAGGACTGAGTGTAAACAAGAGCGCGAGAAATGGTCCAAAGACGAACTTAAATATGCTTTTTAAAATCCTAGATAGCACGATCCTTACTTATCCTTAGTTAGTAAGAGCTGTGTGAGAGTGGAAGCGGAAAGAAATTATCAGAAGACGAGCACAGCTTGACGGACAACTTTGTCCAGTAGTAAAGAGCTCATACCGCTTCACCCACTGGATCTAGGAAGTAGTTAGTAGGATTTGATACCCCCCACACGGGACAAATCTTTGTGTGACCCACGTGACTTACAACTAATTGTTTCGAATTGCGTGTTCGTCCCACAACGAATGAATAATTTCTAGTCCGGGGAAAAAAAAAATTTATAATAAAAAAAACAGCTACAGCTTTTAATATTCCATCTCAGTTGCATAGGTGGCTTAATTAAAATCGGTTTTTACGTAAACTGCATTCTATATGACAAGTCTAATTCGGCATAGTGTTCACGAGGGCCTAAGTCCAAATTTAAAGTTTAAAAATCCTTAATAGTAGTTCGATAGACATTGGACTTTGAAAGATGCAGGACCTGATGATTGCTAGATGACTGACTACTACCTTTATTTTCTTTACGATTTTAAGACCTCACATAAATATTCACGTTAGTCTACACTCAGTCCGCAAATAAATATTTGAATTTGAATCCTCGCGCCAGCCATCACAGGGCAAATTCAACAGGTTCTGTCTTACAGACCTCACTGGCTTCCTCCATTCTCATAATCCGTCTCATACATGCTTTCCGTTCACGGAGACTCTTGTTTTATTTATCAGATAAATTTAAATCTTCTATTAAATCTAGGTACCTAAATCCTTTCACTTTTATTTTTTACTTCCGTCATTCGTTTAATCATGTCTTAAACTCCGGAGAATATCCTTTCTCATATTATTTTTCATATATCATTCATTAACTATTATTTTCACTAAAACCTCAATCTAATCCTTAGCTTCACGATGCAGCTCCTGTGACGTTCACTTTTTACTGTACACGGCATGCACAAGAGCACGTATCAGAGATGTACGTTAGATTTCAATGTAATGGAGGGCGTTCTGCAAGCAGTTATAGCCTAGTGGTTAGACCGTTGGACTGCAAAGTCAGAGGTCTCGGGTTCAAACCCAAGCACGCACCTCTGTCTTTTCGAAAGCATGTGCGTATTAAAAATTAATTATTACTTGCTTTAACGCTGAAGTAAAACATCGTGAGGAAACCTGCATGCCTAAGGTGTGTGAAGTTTGCCAACCCACACTGGGCCAGCGTGGTGGACTATGGCCTAAACCCTCTCAGTTTGAGAGGAGGCCCGGGCCCAACGGTGGGACAGTTTGTTAACAGGGCTAATATTATATATTATAGAGGACGTTCTGATTGCTATTATACTGTGTCCTTCGTTCTCGATATAAACTATATTAGCAGCTCTCTCGAGTCGCTTGGCAACCGCGCGTCATTTAGCCAATTCAAAAGTCAACGCCGCCTCTATGGTATCTGTGGACATAACCTCTGCAAGCATTCTTTTGAAAGCGCGGCAGCTGACGCTTTGTAATAAAGTTTTTGGTCGACATTTAATTTAATAACTTGTTATTGCACTGAAATTTTATAACAAAAAGGTTGTAATATACTCAAGTGACCTTGTGAAATAAATTTAAAACATCGTATAGGCAAATTTAGAAAAGTTTACGTCCTGGCAAAGAAGTACATTCTAAAAAGATCAACCAATAGTTGTTTATTTGTGGTGTTTTCAGCTTAACTTGTTTATTTATATAATATCTAATATTTGGAGACGTGAGTTTCGTCATATTAAAATTTGGGAAAGCTTCGTCGTCCGAAAAGTAAACTTATGAAGTCTACGTCCCTATTCGTGTACAAACAGTTTAACACGAAATATACCTGAAAACGATTATTAACCGTCTATAAATTGGCAATGTTATACCTCCAATAAGAGAAATTAGGGGGAAGTTCATCAATTATGATGATTGTTCAGGATCGATGGCATTTTAAGGACACGGGTGATGTACGAGATACATCGACGTGGTCCGCAAGACTTGACGATAATTCAAGGACACGAGTGGTGTACGAGATACATCGGCGTGATCCGCAAGACTTGGGGCCCATACGAGATATGTGCTGAAGGTCATACTACTCATAGGTTTCATCCATGAGGTGTTCCTGTGCAGTTCACATTTCTATAATGGTAAGAATCAAAAATGTTACCTAAAATACATACCTTAAACATGCCTAAAACAGTAAATACAAAGACTATTGCTATAAACTATAAGCAATTTGTCATATTATATCTCCAAAAGGAGACTTACTGAAAGGGTAATTAAAGTGACATTGTTTATGTATAACAATACATTATTAATAACAAAAGTCACTCCTTTGCAGAAACATAGTGTTTTTATTGATTTCATTATTAGACATACTTGTATAATAATACTGAAATAGCCCAAACTGGAGCTTATTACACAAAGAATTGTGCAAAATTATGAGTACTTGTATTAAAAAAGTTAAATCCAGCAATACTTATTCCTGAACAGGGTTTATAACCAAATAAGCCAAAGTAATATACTAATGGCAATGCCTGTTGTAACTGACAAGCAACAGGACTGTGGATACATTCCAAATATAATATCTTATCCTACCGATGCTGCGGCAGGCAGGTTGTGGGATAATTTGTGTTATGCACAAAGATACTTAAAAGATAATATAAAATACCTGGTCTATCCAGTTAACATAGAACTAATAATTATCTATCAATATTATCAACCTAGACTCCTTGCAGGGTAGCCAGAAAAGATTAATCCTAACAATACAGTCATGAAACCTTTATTGAGATAAGAACCTTTAAGGTCAGCAGTATATATTTTGCATAAAAGGAGTGTTAATATAGTGGATTATCAATATGGAATTATTAACTAGCTAGTCATAACCAGTAGTTAAAATTTCATAAATCGACCACCGTTGTAACCAATATAGAACAACAATCCTCATCCTGGGTATGGAAATATTAAGTCACAGTGTACCTATCAGTTCACCAAAAACAACATCACGTTGGACATTGGAAATCTCCTACCAAAGAAAGTGAGGTACAAAAAGCATGATAGGCATTTTACACAAGGACTTGGTTTTTAAGTTGCTGAAAAATTCAGAAAAACTATCAGGAATACAACATGGGTTTTACAAAGAAGCCATAATATTGGAGGCTAAAGGTATTCACTGACGGTGGTATGTATCTATGACACTAATAATGCCTTCAACGACAAACATAATTTTATTGGTTTTTGTGCAAGTACTTGCACTTCAGACAAGTGAATCTTGTCCTACATATGTTTAACATTATGTATAGAAACATTATTATTAGAAACACTATTGTTTAATAATTTGAAATATAATTTATAGCTATTTTTATTAAAAATAAAAACTTAATGCTAACAGGTTAGACCTTACAGTCATAATAAATATACTAATAGAAAATTTATTAGTACCTATTCAGTTTTCTATCATGTAATGAGTTCAATGGTTTTGGGTTCTTGATTATTTCCTGCATCAATTATAGTGTACTTAATAATATTAGAAATTTGAGGCACACACAATGGAAAGCTATACATCAATTCATGATTTGGAGAATTAGATGTTTTTACTGGTTTTTTGTTTGATCATATGATAATCAATAAATAATATGTAATTAAATAAGATTATTCAAGAAATTAATAACTATAAAAAATAGTTTTGTAATTAGTTTGGAATGTGTACAGTTATTTTGAACACCAGTGATGTTTTCTGGTATAGTTATGATAACACAAGTACAAACTGCTACCATTAAAGTAACAAGTTGGTTTTAGAGCATTATATATGTTGTAATTTATTTAAAGGTGTTTCAGTAAAAAATATTGGATTGAATATCATACAAAAATTTGCAATTTTGGTATTGTTATACTTAAATTATTACATCCACATGTTACATGTATCTTATAAATAGGTATCTATATATAAAAAGAAAATAAAGTCATGCAAATGACTTGATAATAATATCCATTTGAAAATTTAATGATATTATGTTGACAAGCTACGGTGGATGAAATATTGAGTTACAGTATTTGAAAGTATGGATTATCTTAAACAAGAATAATCAAAAGTATATTCTTATCACAGGTATGATAAATATTATGTAGTATCAGCAATAATCTAAGTCCTAAGGAACTTGATATTATTTATTTATTATTAATGGGGGATACATAATAATAAGTTGAGTAACACTCAATTCTCACGGTTGGACATCTAGAACTAACTAGAAAGTTACCCATTGCAATTTTTGGTTTTACTTATAAATACAGTCACATACAAAGAAGCAAAGGAAGTGTGGTATGAAATTAAAATTTCATGGTATGAAATAATTCAGTTATGAATAGGATTCCCAATATGATACAGTTGTAACCCATGGTTCGGTTTAGTCGACTGTAACTTATTCGCTTCTTAAGTTATTACTAAATTAGGAGTGTATTTTTTAGTAGTTTTAGTATCAGTCATGTAATTGGTTCAGGAGTGGTCCAATCGTATTGCCAAAACGAACGTTCGCGGGCGTTATTGCGCAGGAACGAATCGTTAAGTAATACATAAATATTTATGTAGCCAAGGATTTATTTGTCGGCGCACACTCAGAACATGGAAATGATTCCGGGATAGTTTCGAAATTTAAATTGAATTAATAATAGTGGTATAGTAATAACACTGGGGTAGGTTATGTTTGTTTACCACGCATTAGTACTGCCCTTCGTTCCAGACTCTAAAAATTGGGGGGGGGGGGGGGGGGCACGAGATTATATAGGTAAAGCACATAGCCTTATGGGAGGAATATCTCCAGATAAGGTGTGTGTGTGAGTGATATACGCTGATGGCCGCGAGGCCTTTACAGCTTCACCGGACTTAATTCCATATAAGTTCATTAGTACAAAGGCCTCTAGTACAAAAAATGTTAAATTTTGATATATGTACATCTTTAAAGATTAAAAATATAACTAACATTAAATATAGCAGAATGTTGATATTAAAAAAAAAAAAAAAAAAAATCATAAATTAAATATGTAATGATAGCAAACCCATTCTTATAATCACCAAGTTAATTCGTAGCCTTCGTTTGGTACCGTACTCAAAAGGAGATCATTTGACAAAAAACAGTTGGAAGACACATTATTGGGGAAATAGGTTTCCCTGTTATATTTGTATCATATTGTTATAGATTGGGTACTAACAGACTTTGTTTTCAGGTCTAGTACACAGTAAGGGTTTCTAGCTATCTATCTATCTCTATCCATATTATGAGGCCAGATCTCTTGCGGGGTGGGCAGAAAGTGCAAGGTTCCGACGGGTTCTTTACTTGCATGCCTGCCTGGCTTTCTTCACTCTCATAGTTCGTCTCATAATGGTTGTCAATGATACAAGAATTATTATAAAGGATTTAATTTTATATAAACAAAACTCTAGATGGGCAATTCCTCAACTCTTGTTATATAGAAGATATCTATAGAAGAAAGATCTCTATAGAAGACATAACAGATAGAGACTGCACTGATATCTGATAAGTAATTATTGATTAATATTACCCGGTATTAATGAATTTTGGACAACAGGTGTGGTATAAAGGTATATAACAGGTGCTATCAAGGTTTTGTTGGGATGGATCTACACTACATAACATAATATGTTATAGAATTTAATTATATAAATTTATTTTAAATAAGTTAGACAGACTGGTTGTAAGAAACAATATATGTGTATATATTTGTTGTTTGTGTTGTATGGCAAAACAAAGAACGGGAATGTGTTATAGTACAAATATACTAATGATATGTTATTTTTTAGAGGTCACGCTCAAAAAAAAAAAAAAAACCTTTATGTGGTATACTTCAACTTTACCCTTATAGCTCTAAACAGCTGCTAATATAGTTTATATCGAGAACGAAGGACACAGTATAATAAGTGATCAAACGAACTTACCTGAAGTGAAGTTCGATCATTATTATACGAAGTCCTTCGTTCGAAGATATAAGTACCCAACCCGCCCTGCCCGTTGGTAAAGTTGAAGTGTACTACTTCTAAAAGGAATGCTTGCAGAGGTTATGTCCACAGATACCATAGAGGCGGCGTTGACTTTTGAATTGGCTAAATGACGCGCGGTTGCCAAGCGACTCGAGAGAGCTGCTAATATAGTTTATATCTTCGAACGAAGGACTTCGTATAATAATGATCGAACTTCACTTCAGGTAAGTTCGTTTGATCACTTATTATACCGGACACAATTCCAGACTTTGGACAGTGAATTACAAATTTTCTGTTTGTAGTTAATTGGATCTAAATTCTTAAGAAAATGGTAATTAAATCTTCAAAACTGGAACGTTAATATTCGTATTGAATTTTAATACAAATCTTTTTAAAAAAGGTCGTTTTGTTTTTTGCAGTCGGTTTTTCCTTTTTTTAAAAAGATTTTTATTTTACAACATTAAGTGACGAGTGAATTATTTACTAATATTTATATACCTATATTATCTTATTTTGCTGAGTTGTACAGTAAGGTACCAACAGGATTGATATAATGACTATAATAACGAATTCTATACATTCGTGATGTTCGCCGTTATGGAGTCCCCTGGTGTATCTTCCAAGTCCAAAGTTCAATACCGATTTCATTAAAATGGGACCATCTCGAACCTATACTAAACCCAACGCAAAAAGAATCATCAGAATCAGTTCATCGATAAAGACGTTATAAAAACACAGACGAATTGTCAACCTCCTCCTTTTTTGTAGTCGGTTAATGTTCTGATTAGTTCTATGGCAGGGTACCTATAGGATTGACGTAATACCCATATATCTCAATCTACGCATTCGAATTGTTTGTCGTTAAGGAGTTCCCTTGGTGTATCTTCAAAGTCCAAGGTCCAATACCGATGAAATTAAAATGGGACCACCTTGGAGCTATACGGAACCCAATGCAAAAAAAATATATCAAAATCGGTCCACAACTGACGGAAATATCGCTGAACATACATAAAAAAAAAGCATACATACAACCGAACATAGAACCTCCCCCGTTTTGAAGTCGGTTAAAAAAGACTTAAGTTTGTAATATGCTAGTCCTTTAGACGCAACATATGGTACCTGACCTAATGCAATATGACATTTGGATGGAAAATGGGACTACCTTGGAGCTATACTGAACCCAATAAAAACAATCCTCAAAATCGATTCATAATTGGCGGAATGATCGAGTAACAGACATAAAAAAAAAACAGTCCAATTGAGAAACCCCAAATTTTTTGAAATCGGCTAGAAATTTAATTAAAGTGTCTGAGGTATTAATATAATTATTAAGTTTACATGTTGCATAGTGTGGCAGATATAAATAAATGTTATTATTTATTAATAGCAGTTTCCGCGGCTCCGCAACCGGTCGACAACAGCGCCACTTGCGCGTCTATGCTCCTTCTAGACTTAGCTTTTTAATGGTGAAAGATATATTGTAATCGGTCCAATAGTTTTCCGAGTTCAATGATTACAAACAAACAAAAAATCTTTACTCCTTGTAATATAGGGTAGACTTGTAGGTCTACAGGAATAAAAAAAAATAATTTAGAAATACCTTTCTAAAAACAAGCTCTATAGCCAAAAACACAACTATTATATCTTGCTTAGTTGAGAAGTTCCTATGGCTTCTTTCCGGCTCTATCATCAGACCCTGGACACCATCCGAGTCTAAAGTACTCGTCAAGACAAATCTAACGAGCCCAAACACAGCGGGGTTGAGTAGTTGGGTGGTTCCATTGGGCACCTTTTGGCTTCATCATCAGACCCTCAACACTATCTGGTTGTATAGGACTTCTCAATACCAATCTAACAAGCCTAAATGGGGGTTACGTCGTATAGTTCACATGTTCCTATAGCCACCTTCCGTACCATATTATTGCATTTTCGTCTTACATATCAATAGACATACTCAATCGCATACGCGCAAAAAATGGATCACACGATTTGAACCGGAAAGACAAACAAACAGACGTGCGAACATTGCAAGTTAAATAAAAGCTTATAAAAACATTTCATTTTGATAGTGTACAGGGTTCATACCTGTAGTAGGTATACAGGAGTGCTATATTTGCCTTTGCTAATCCAATCCCTGCCGGTGTTTGGACGCTATTTGCCTCGGAAATTGGTTCTGATGTTTACTCCGAAACAGAACTTAATAGGTAAACCTATTGTTTTTGATAAAAAAGTGTTGGCTCAAATGTTTGCGTGTTTGCGCAATTTGATTGGATATAAGAATTGATTTTGATGTTTAAATGCGTTGTGATTGGGTGGGAGTTGGTTGCGGTGGGAGGCAAATGTATTTTTGTTGATACTTGCCGACCCTCTTGTTTCCGAAATTGTTAGAATTTTGGAAATAGTTACTAAGTGTAATAACAATATTTTGGACAGCTTTTGCCGTTTAAATAAAGTTAGTAAATACTAGATACATGTTAAAATGGACTCCCATATAATTATGGTAATAATTCAAATGTGTAGGCCTTAATATAACAATAGGTGAGCCTATACCCATTATGCAGAATCATTCTATAGAATAACATAATTTGACCACCTTAGGAGTCGAACCAATACCTCGTGAGTGCCAGCCGCTCTAGTATTCTGAGACTAATGGATCAATACTTTACTTTAATTGCATCTCAACATACATTTTGTTATGTTTAAATTAATCCATAATGTGCAGTATTTCAATACTCAAATTTAAATGGTATTAAAATAACGTTGCATCAAAGCCACACTTTTTAATTTAATTCACAATTTCTATGACAAATTATTAAAAGTAAACCGCTCTTGAAAACCGTAGGTATTGTTTCTGTTTTCGAAATCCCGACCCAAAATTCTACATACTAAAGTCCAATTTAGGTTGCCCAAAGTATGGTTTTAAGATCGTTTACCTAATTATTTAAAACAGTGTACCAAAGTTTTATTACGAAATGCTAACATAGGTTTTTGTTTGAATAGTTTGTAAGGATATGTTTGTAATAGGTTTTGCAGCTTTTCTCTTGCATGTCACAATAATTATGACAAGGGGCATCTGGTGGGGCGCGATGGAATCAATGTTATTCTAAATGCTCTGTTATTCCTAGAAAATGGACGTTTAAGTCAAGCATACATTTTGTTGCATATTAAATTTTATCACAACCACGACTGGTTAGAGATATTCTTGAGAAAACTATGACTAAGTTTATGATAATTCTGCAACATAGTATGTTAAGTGGTTTTAGTGGTAAGAACGAACTCTGTAGTATTTGGTATTGTTTTTATTTGATGTCTGACGATTTCTCGTAATATAATATGGTGATTGTGAAAAGAAACAATAACTCTAATAAGCCTGTATGTGGTAGCTAAGTGAGCACAGTCGTTTCATAGTAAAATAAGTATGTGTTGCATTTACGCGATATAGGATGTGTATCGTAAATAACGCAAGACCTCAGACACCCAAATTCGATAATTGCTTCATAAGTTCAACACGCAGACCAAATTTCCAAATTTAAAGCTTTAACTGTGTTTTAAGCACTTTTATAACCTAATTAATAATGAAACTTGTAAGTGTGTGAATGTGTCTTAATAATAAATTTGGAATCACCGTATTGGTTTGTATCAAAAATAAATTTATTTCTTATAAGCCCGTGACAGTCCACTGCTGGACGTAGGCTTCCCCCATGGCACGCCACTGAGCTCGATCTTCAGGTCTCCTTCTCCAATCCCTGCCCGCTGCCTTACAAATATCGTCGCCCCACCTAGCTACGGGGCGCCCTACACTATGTTTTCCGACACGCGGTCTCCAATCAAGAACCAGTCTGCCCCAACGGCCATCGGTTCTGGGGCATATGTGACCTGCCCACTGCCACTTCAGCTTGCTAATTCGCTGAGCTATGTCGGTAACCTTGGTTCTCTGACGAATTACTTCCTTCCGGATTCGATCCCTAAGAGAAACTCCGAGCATAGCTCTTTCCATAGCTCGCTGAGTGACCTTGAACTGGTGGACAAGCCGCACAGTGAGTGGCCACGTTTCGGCTCCGTATGTCATTACAGGTAGGACGCAATGATTAAAAACTTTCGTTTTTAGGGATTGGGGTGTATGCGATAAGAAGACACGACTCAATGCAGTTTTTTTAGCGGATTTTAAGTTTTTTTTTTTATTTAATTAACGTAAAGTCCGTTAAAAATTGTTAGAATCAATTCAGTCACCGATTGAGAAAAAAACTTTCAGGTCTTGCGTTTATTATGTTACACCTTGTATTATTATGTAATATCTTCATAAATTATAGCCTATGTTTTATTCTGGTTTGTATAAGCTATATTAGTTTAGTTTTTCGAGTAGGTAACAAGCACACGCCTATCCTCAGACACTTTTGTGTTTATAATATTAGTTGGATCAAGGTTAACGCTGCACTGCATTACATGAACGCTTACGTTGGACTTACTTTCAAGTTAAGAGGACCTTAAAGGTATACAATAAAATATGTAAATTACTCTAAAACTGGAGCAGCAAGATTGACCTATTTATTAAAAATACAATACATTTGAAGTGCTCAACAACAAGACAGGTACAAAGAAGACCGCAGAGCCGTTGGACCCTTGTTTGTCTATCTGTCCCAACTTCACGCCTATCAACGAAACTCGAGCCTCAACAAATTATCAACAACCAACTACATGAATTATTTACAGGTTAACTTGAGGCAAAGTTTCAGTTTTGAAGGGCTGAACATGATAGAGGACGGCATTGTCCAGTGGTTAAGTGCTTAAGCCGTTCTGCCCAATGGATTGAGTAGTCGTGGGTTCAATCCAATCCATAAACATTTTTTGGTCCGGATGTTTGTGTATGCGAATTTCGTGTTTGTAAAGTTAAAAAAAAACAATATAAGAAGTAAGGATGGACTAATATACCTAAGTCTGTATTGTTAGTTACACCACTAGTTGATACACACTTCACTAGTTACCACAGACAAGACTTCCTCATTTTCAGCTCATTTTGTAACGTTTTCGTAACTGCAAACGCTCCGAGACACAGCTCGAAACAATTATTAAAAAAATAATTACAATGTAAGTCAAATGTATAATAAATACCAATTATTCAGTCAATCTTCAATTCGATTCAACCTACACCCCATAAAGTTACATGTGAGTCCCCACAATGTGTTTGTTTATTACCACAAGATCTGAAAGGAACTTGCTGAAAATCAGCAACTGAATCGATTCCAAACATTTTTAACTTAATAAAATATTAATTATCTTGCTGCTTACTCCGTTGTTAAAATATAGAATAGTCCTTTTTCTAGCTAAAACTTATCTATCTATCTATATCATCACGCCAGCTCCCTCGCAGGGTAGGCAGAGAGTACAGAGTTCCAACAGGTTCTTATCTACTGTGAAAATAATTAATTGTATTTAAATGTATGTAATGGCAGTATAAATGGAAGGCCTTTTCTCAAGATAGTCAAAGGGCTTAAAAATTAAAATATAAGAATTTAAGGTAAATCTATTTAAGAAACTAGTTTCCGCCTGCGACTTCGTCCGCGTTGGCTTTAGATGGGAACCTTACATTTTCCAACATAAAAAGTATCCTATATTTTAATACAGGTATTAAACTATATGTGTGCGAAATTTCATTCAAATTCGTTTAGCCGTTTTTGCGTGATTGAATAACAAACAAACATCCAAACATTTACATTTATAATATTAGTAGGATACGTCTATTCCATTTTCGAGAATCACTGAAAATTTCATTACACCTCACTCACACTTAGGTGAGTGTAAAGGTGCGAGATATAATTATAATATATATAATTATATATATATATATATATATATATATATATATATATATATATATATATATATATATATATATATATATATATATATATATATAATTATGATATAAATATAATTGTAGCAACACTCGCAAACCATTAATATTGGAACATGTCAGATAATTAATAGTCTTCAAATTACAGGTTTTCCTATATAATCAAATTCTGATAACTTCATGAGGTTCAAATAAATTAATTATTTAAATTTACGTTCAAATTATTACATTCGAAATTTTAAAACAGTGACAATTTCTGTCAAAGTGAAATTGTAAAATAACCTCAAATAGGCATATTGAAAGAATTTTAAACCTATCAGCAGTATAATCACCTGGGTGGTTTGCCGCTAGGTGATCACTGGACACTCACTTTATCACCCAGGTGAATAAAGTGCAATTAACGTACAGGTGGTGACCATAGTGTACTGTGTACACCCATATATTGCCGACGATAATAGGTCCAATATAATAGAAGACGAGTTATACCGACCATCATTGGAGATTCCGGACTGCCATTGGGATTTTTCGACAAAAAACACTGTCCGGTTTAGGATTTAAACGTAGTACCTCGTGATCGCCATCCTAACTAAACCAACTTGGCAGATATATATCTTAAGAAAGATAAATGGGTACGAACAAGTTAAAATAAAATCGGGTCGATTGGGCAAAAAGTGGTCGTTTTAAACCCCGGTTGCAGCGACCTCTGGCCGGAAGTGACGATGACAAATGGGAACCTGATACCCGGACGCTTCTTTGTTTGGATGCAGTCACCTTACCCTTGTTAACTTAGAACTTACAATCACAAGTAAGTACATATTATATGCTTCTTGCTGTCCTCTATTCTAGTTTCATCTCTCTAATTTTTTCTAGAAGAAATCTATTTTCAGTAAAACTCGCCTTTGTATAATACTTCCCTTTAAATTGTCGATTGTTTGTAAATGTGTACAATAAAGAATTACTAATAATAACAGCCATGTCTGTAGGTACATGAAATACTTGAAGAAACATAATCGGGACTACTATTTATAGTTCATACCAAACAACATATACCATCACGCCTTCATTCTCCAAGCCGGGTGATAGAAGTATGAACTCATTTGATGTTATTAGGCCGCTTCTATAACATTGAGACCTAGCACTGCTGGCCAAATGCTGGTCATCAAGTAGACCTCTGGCATCCTCGCTTGGGGTAAACATATATACGATAAAGTGTTTTTTTTTTTTCAAAAAATATTTTCTACTTAATCTTTAGGCACATGTCTATTTCACCCTAATGTCAAATAACTTGCTCTATATTATGTGCTAATTTTGGACTCTAAAGTTGTCAAAGTCCATAGTCCTTGCTCTTTTTTTGCCGAAGTCCGTGCTTGGTTATTAACCAATGAGATGTGATAAACTGCGTTAACCACAGTTATAAAGACCTTACGCAAAAAGTATGTACCTACGTCACTTTCTATTTTACTTTAATACAATCTCTCCTAACCTATTGAAGAACGAAATGCATGACAAATATACTTAAAATGTCGTCCCCGTTATCTTAAAATTTAATTCTAAACTCTGAAAACAAAATCTTTCATTCCATCTGAGAAACTAGAAGTATGCAAGCTGAACTGAGTAAAAAGTCCTTGGCGATCCCCGGCATCCGGCATTTCTACCAAGACAAATGGCTCCCGCTGAAACTACGAATTAATCAAATAAAAAACTAAATAATGAACTAGCAACACGATTCTTCGATTAAGCGGGTAGTTGATTCTGGATTGAAGAAATTAAAAAGATTTTGGGGATTTGAAATTATAAACTATATGGTTACTGAGTTTACAGATATGAGATACTCCTTAACCGATATACGATGCAAAAGTGAAAGTATGTAGGTATTGAAAAAGAACTAGAATAACTTACTATGACCATGTCTCATCTGAAGGGCAGGTCATGAGTCTCCGCAGCCGGCGAGCATCTGTGGGCGAACTATGATAATAGAGAAAGCTAGAGAGGTATTTAAGAAAAGAAACTGTTGGAACTCGCTACACTGTACCTATCCGGCAAGGGATCTGGCATGATGATATACCTATACAAATATTATAAAAAGAAAAGATTTGTTTGTTTGTTTGTAGTGAATAAACTCTGAAACTACTGTAATATTAGAAAGCTTTTTTTTTGGGGAAAATCCTGCATAGGACTTCCGCGAGCCTGATGATTGTATACTTAATTAATAAGTACTATATTTTAGAATAGAAAAACGGGCAATCTTCGAAAAGGTCAGTAAAGTTTGTATGTTTGGAATAGTAGACAGTGTAACAAAAAAAACTTTAAAAAAAAAGGAAAGCCGACTTCAAAAAGCAAAAAATAAATATTTGAAGTCGGTGCTGGTTGGTGCAGTCGGTTACTTTGCACCGACTTCAAATATTTATTTTTTGCTTTTTGAAGTCGCTTTCCTTTTTTTAAAAAGTTTTTTATTTTACAATTTTTAGTGATGAGTGAATTAATTATTATTATTTATATACCGCCTTTATATTATCCTACTTATTTATACAGTGAGGTACCTACAAGATTGATATAAAACTCATAATAACAGAATTTTCACATTCATGCTGTTTGCCGTATAGAAAACCCCTGGTGTATCTTCAAAGCCCATTGTCCAATATCAATAAAATTTAAATTCGTCCATCACGGAGCTATGCCGAACCTAATGCAAAAAGAATCATCAAAATCAGTTTATAAGCAAAGAAATTACATAAAAATACAGACGAATTATGAACCTCCTCCTTTTTTGAAGTCGGTTAATATTCTTCTTAGTTCTATGGTAGGGTACCTATAGGATTCACGTAATACCCATAATATCTCAATCTATGCATTCGTATTGTTTATCGTTAAGGAGTTCCCTGGTGTATCTTCAAAGTCCAAGGTCCAATACTGATGAAATTAAAATGGAATTACCTTGAAACTATATTCAGTCCAGCGGAAAAAGAATCATCCAAATCGGTTCACAAGCAAATAATTTATAAAAAAAACACAGATGAATTATGAACCTCCTCCTTTTTTGAAGTCGGTTAACATACTGCTTAGTGCTATAGTAGGGTACCTACCTATAGGATTGACGTAACAACCATATTGTCTCAATTTGCTCATTCCTATTGTTTGTCGTTAAGGAGTTCCCTGGCGTATCTTCAAAGTCCAAGGTCCAATACCAATGAAATTAAATGGAACCACCTTGGAGCTGTACGGAACCCAATGCAAAAAAAAATATCAAAATCGGTCCACAACTGACGGAAATATCGCTGAACATACATAAAAAAAAAGCATACATACAACCGCACATAGAACCTCCCCCTTTTTGAAGTCGGTAAAAAAGACTTAAGTTCGTAGTATGCTAGTCCTTTAGACGCAACATATAGTACCTGACCTAATGCAATATGACATTTGGATATGGTGTTATTCCACGTAAACACTTTGCCTAACCGAGGCGATTGCACGAGTGGCATACCGTCGTTTAGGCGGGCTTTGATAGGCACTTTCTGTCTGTATATTAACCTTAAATGTGTTACTGAGCTATGTGAGCTAACTGTTATTTCCAATCATCTATATTTTATATCGGAAAACCCGCCAAGAAACTAAATATAGAGGCCTCTTTCAACATACCTAATTAACTGGCATGGAGTCAAACCCGTTCCCGAACCGTCCCGTGTCAACCGCCACGAGTGGGCGAGCCTTGCGAAGATTATCTGCGGTATTGACACTTGGTGAAAACAATAGCGACAGTTGTACCCTGCTGACGAGGGTCCGGCCTTCGGGGTTCGTCCATTAAAAGTTATATTACTGACAAATTTCTAATAGATTTTGAATAATACTTGCCCCTTGAGCGTTAGTTAGTTGATTTTTTGTGACGGTTAATTTCGAAGAACCTAGTCACACTTGTGTCTATGAAACATGAAAATGATATTCAGAAATACTCAAATTAAAGCTAGTGTCAGCATAACCTATGTTTTTATTAATAAAGTTATCATTTGCTTTTCCACGAAAAGACAGCAATCACAAATCCAATATTTCCCATGAATTACACAACAATCCATATTCCATTTCAATTTAAAAGGAAATCTCGGCTGGCACACAGACGCGATCCGCTCGCTAAAACGATTTGTATCTCCTTCGGCTTTGTTATATTTCCTCATCCCTCCGCTGACGATTCCATTCGGAGCAGAAACCTGCCATTTCCCTGTTATATGATGCGATATTGAAATACTAGGTACGTCGATAATAGATGTTTCAAAAGACTAGCTGTTTATAAAGGAAGTATGGAAAAAAAAATTATATGAATCAAAATAAATTCATGTAATCTAAACGCTTGAAACTCTTCAGGACAGCGGTGCTGTTATCGATCAATAAGATTAGGTATCGTTGATGGTCTTGGCTGGTTTGAGATGGGTGGTCATTTATGGCAAGTCTATTTTTGAGTATCTCTATGCTTCGATAGGCACGCTATCCCGTTGGACCCGGCTGCCGTCATTAGCCCGGTAAATGTTGCAGTCATTAAGCTGAGTTGACTGCCTTTCTAGCGGTTTGATGAGTTTAAACAAGAGGTGCCCACATATACAACCTACCTTGTTGACTTGCTCTTCAGATAAGACACATTATATGATAAGCAAGCCAAGGGTCTACTTGACCGGCCAGCACGCTTGAGACGAACTATGAGAGAGGAGGAAGCCAGAGAGGTTTGTAAAGAGAGAACCTGTTGGAACTCTGTACTCTTTGCCTACCCAAGGAATCTAACCTGATGATATAGATAGATATGTGAGCTGCACTTCTTCAGAAATCCTCAAAACTCCCAACATCACCTCATTAGAAAACAAAGCGTACTGTAACGGCAAACAGTCAACACACAAGTTCTTGCGAGTCGAGTTGGCAAAGGCACGGGTGCGGTGGGGTGTACTACGAAATCGCGTCGAATGCGAAATACGGCCATTAAGTTGAACTATACGTACACTTGTGTTTCTTGCGACGTACTTCCTGCGGTAAGGGAGAGCACAGAGTGAAAACAAGAGCGGGGGATCAGAAGACAAACTCAAATATGGTTTTTAATATCCTATGTAGCACGATCCTTAGTTATCCTTAGTTAGTAAGATCTGTGTGAGAGTGGGAGCGGAAAGTAATTATCAGAAGACGAGCACAGCTTGACGGACGACTTGGTCCAGTAGTAAAGAGCTTAAACCGCTTCACCCACTGGATCTAAGAAGTAGTGGGTTTGACCCCCACACGGTACAAAACCCACGTGACTGAAAATTATTTGTTTCGGTTTGGGTGTTCGTCCCACAACATAAGAATAATTCCTAGTGTGTGGAAAAGTATTTGGTATATAAAGAAATAGTAATAGCGGCTTTGAATATTCCATCTAAGTTTTATAGGCGGCTAAATTAAATTTTCTGTTTTTTTGAGAATATCAGTTTTCACTACATTCAATCACAAGTCTAAATGGGCATAGTGTAGTGTTCATGAGGTCCTGGGTCCGAATTTTAAGTTTAGAAATCCTCAATAGTAGTCCGATAGACATTGGACTTTGAAAGATGCAGGACTTGGTGACTGCTAGCTGACTGACCACTACCTTTATTCTCGTTTTACGATTTTAAGACCTCACAATATTGTACACACGGTCCGAAAAGAAATATTTGAATTTGAATCCTCGCGCCAGACATCACAGGGCAGGTGCCATAGGTTCTTTCCTACAGACCTCACAGGCTTCTTCCATTCTCATAATCCGTCAAGTACACGCTTGCCGTTTACGGAGACTCTTGTCTTATCTATCAGATAAATTTAAATCTTCTTTAGTACCTAAATCCTTCCACTTTTATTTTTTACTTTCGTCATTCCATTAATAATATCTTATACACTGGAGAATATCCTTTCTCATATGTAATTTTCATATATCATTAATTTACTAATATTTCCACTAAAACCTCAATCTAATCCTTAGCTTCACGATACAGTTCCCGTGATGTTCACTTTTTACTGTACACGGCATGCACTTGTGTACAGAGCATGTACTTATGTACAGGTTGGGTAGTTATGCTTCTTTCTTTTTTTCAAAAAGAAAACATCAACAACGTCATACAAATATTGTCTAAGAGCAAGTATCAGAGATGTTCGTTAGATTTTAATGTAATGGAGGGCGTTCTGCAAGCAGTGAGAGCCTAGTGGTTAGACCGTTGGACTGCACAGACAGAGATATCGGGTTCAAACCCAAGCACGTACCTCTGTCTTTTCGAAAGCATGTGCGTTTAAAAAATTAATTATCACCTTCTTTAACGGCGAAGGAAAACATCGTGATAAAACCTCCATGCCTAAGAGTTTTTCGGAGGTGTGTGAAGTTTACCAACCCGCCCTGGGCCAGCGTGGTGAACTATGGCCTTAACCCTCTCAGTTTGAGAGGAGGCCCGTGCCCAACGGTAGGACAGTTTCTTAACAGGGATTTTATTATATATTATAGAGGGCGTTCTGATTGCTATTATGCCGGACACAATTCCAGACTTTGGACAATGAATTAAAAATTTTCTGTAGAAAAAGGATTGGCTGACCTAGGATTTGAACCAGGGACCTTGTAATCACCACTCACATTACGTGTCACTAGACCAATATAAGGTAGAAACTATTTTCTCTCTCTCTCTCTCTTTTATTATTTACCTAATGTTACCTGGCAAAATCATCTATTTTATACCGAGAAGCTCATGTAGACATCTAATGGACTGATTTACAATATCAAATCTAAATTAAGCGAGACCTTAAATAGGTTTGTTTTAAGTCGAGGACTGAGTTGATTTCAACTATTTTTATTTTTTATTAAAAATAGTTGCCTATATATTTTAAATCATTAAATTTGCTAAACTCATTCGAAACGTTCCTCAATCCGGTGTATGTAATACACTTAACCATGATTAAAACAATACAGCGATTTTAGTTACACTTCTTAACATTGTTCCTCAAAATGCCAGAGTTTGTAGTTAATTGGATCTAATTTCTTAAAAGAATGGTAATTAATTCTTCAAAACTAAAACTTTGATATTCATATTGAATTTCATAAATCTAATTA
The DNA here is from genome assembly GCA_905147815.2 of Phalera bucephala. Lineage (NCBI taxonomy): Eukaryota > Metazoa > Arthropoda > Insecta > Lepidoptera > Notodontidae > Phalera > Phalera bucephala. Next base: position 31,368,557 of record LR990609.1, read on the forward strand.
GAGTGTCTGAGGTCTTGCGTTATTTAAGTTGTATAGCGTGGAAGATATAAATAAATATTATTATTTATTAATAGCACTTTCCGTAGCTCCGCACACACACGCTCCGGTCGACAACAGCGCCACTTGCGACTATGCTCCTTCTGGATAACTTCTAATAGCTTTCTAATGGTGAAAGAATTATTATAATCGGTCCAATAGTTTTAGAGTATGTTTGTTTACACACGACATAAAAAAATCTTTACTCTTTATAATACTAGTATAGATTACTTGTTGGTCTACAAGAATAAAGAAAAATATTTAAAAAAAAACCTTTTTAAAAACAAGCGCTATGGACAAAAACACAACTAATATATCTCGCTTAGTTGAGAAGTTCCTATGGCTTCCTTCCGACTCTATCTTTAGACCCTGGACACCATCCAAGTCTAAAGTACTCGTCAAGACTAATCCAACGAGCCCAAACATGGCGGGATTATATTGAGAAGTTAGGTGGTTCCATTGGGCACCTTTTGGCTTCATCATCAGACTCTGAATACTATCTGGTTGTATAGTACTACTCAATACTAATAAAAAAAGGCTCAACGCGAGGTCACGTTCTATAGTTCACATGTTCCTATGGCAACCTTCCAAACCCCATCATCAGACCAACTCCATGGTACCATATTATTGCATGGTCATCGCACTTACATATAAATAGATATACTTAATCGGTTACCCGCAAAAAATGGATTACAAGATTTGAACCGGAAAGACAGACAGACAGACTTACGAACATTGCAAATTTAAAACAGTTAAACACACAAACATTTGATTTTGATAGTTTACAGATTTCGTAACTGCAGTAGATATACAGGAGTGCTATATTTGCCTCCGCTAATGGGATGCCTGCCGGCGTTTGGACGCTATTTGCCTCGGAAATTAGTTCTGATGTTTACCCCGGAGCAGAACTTAATAGCGAAAACTATTATTTTTGGATAAAAAAGTGTTGGTTCAAATGTTTACGTATTTGCGCAATTTGATTGAATATAAGAATTGCTTTTCATGTTTAAATGTGGTGTGATTGGGATTCAAATGTATTTTTGTTGATACCTGCCAACTCTTCTGTTTCTGAATTTGATAGAATTTTGGAAATAGTTACTAAGTGTAAGACAATATTTTGGACAGCTTTTGGCGTTTAAATAAAGTTAGTAAATACCTGACATATGTTAAAATGGACTCCCATAGAATTATGGTAATAATTCAAATTTGTAGGCCCTAATATAACAATAGGCGAGCGTATTCCCATTATACGGAATTATTCTATAGAAAAACATAATTTGACCAACTTAGGAGTCGAACCAATACCTCCTGAGCGCCAACCGCCTTAGTTTCCTGAGTGTAATGGATCAACATGGACATTAAAGGCGGTTAGTTAAGTAAAATTTTTAGTACCCAATTTAAATTTCATTAATTGCATCTCAACATACATTTTGCTATGTTTGAATTAGTCTATAATGTGCAGTATTTCAAAACTTAAATTTAAATCATATTAAAATAACGTTGCATCAAAGCCACACTTTTTAATTTAAATCACATTTTCTATGACAAATTATTAAAAGTAAACCGCACTTTAAAACCGTAGGCATTGTTTCTGTTTTCGAAATCACGACCCAAAATTCTACACACTAAAGTCCAATTTAGGTTGCCCAAAATACGGTATTAAGATCGTTTACCAAATTATTTAAAACATTTTACAAAAGTCTTATTACGACTGTGTTAAAATTGGTTGTTGTTTGAATAGTTTGTAAAGATACGTTTGTAATAATTATGAAAAGTGACATCTGGTGGGGCGTGATGGACTCAATTTTGTTCCAAATGCGTCTCTGTTATTCCTAGAAAATGGAAGTTTAAGTCAAGCATAAAGATTTGTTGCATATTAAATTTTATCACATCGTTTGTCGTGGTTAGAGATATCCTTGAGAAAACTATGACTAAGTTTATGATTATTCTGCAACATACTGTGTTGACTGGTTTTAGTGGTAAGAAAGAACGCTGTAGTATTTGGTATTGTTTTTATTTGATGTCTGACGATTTCCCGTAATATAATATGGTGATTTTAAATAGAAACAAAAACTCTTATTATACCTGTATGTAATAGCTAAATAATCACAGTCTGTACATAGTAAAATAAGTATGTGTTGCATTTATGCGATATACAAGGTGAATCGTAAATATCGCAAGACCTGAGACACCCCGATTAGGTAACGCTTTACAAATTCAATAAGAAAACCATCTATCTATCTATCTATATCATCACGCCAGCTCCCTCGCGGGGTAGGCAGAGAGTACAGAGTTCCAACAGGTTCTTTCCTTACATACCTCTCTGGCTTCCTCCACTCTCATAGTTCGTCTCATACACACTCGCGGGTTACGGAGACTCTTGACTTGCCCTTCAGCTAAGACACGGTCTATTTGGTCATGGTAAGATAGTCTAGGTCTTCCCCGGCACCTACATCCTTCCACTTTCGCATTGTATATCTGTTTTGTCATTCTTTCTTCTGGCATCCTTTCTATATGCCCGAACCAACGGAGCATACCCTTTCTCATCTTTACACCGATACTATCTTTCATACCAACTCGCTTTCTTACTACGCTGTTGCGAATACGGTCGGTCAGCGTGACTCCGCACATCTTTCGCAGAGATCGCATTTCGACCGCATTTATTCTGCTTTCGTTCTCCTTCTTACATACCCAACTCTCACTGCCATATAACAGCGTTGGGACAAGCACTCCGTTATGCATGGCCAGCTGCGCCTTTTGGCTTAAGTGCCGGCTTCCAAGTAGCCTTCCCATCGCACCATTCACTCTATTACCTGCATTCACTCTTCTCTCTATATCAGCGGTGTATTTCCCATCCTTACTGAAGTCGCATCCAAGATATACAAACTCATTCACTTGCTCCAGCACATCGTTACCAACCACAATCCTTGCATTCGTTCTGGTTTCTTCCCGTTCAAAAACCAACCCAAAACCAAATTTCCTAATTAAAAGTATTTTAACTTGTACGTGTATGTATGCGTATTAAAAAATACAATTTAGAAATTTATTTGAAATCTTCGTATTGGTTTATATCAAGAATAACTTTAGTTTGTTATAGCGCAGTTAAGCAAAATACTTTAATAAAAATTAAAATACATTATAAAATTTTGGAATCAATTCAGTTACCGATTAAGAACAAACTAATTTTAGGTTAATTGACTGCCTCGTTGCTCTGGTGGCAAAGCGCATCGCTTTGTGATCACGGGGTCCTGGGTTCAAATCCTAAGTCGGACAAATGTAGTTTTTCTAACGAAAAATTCCCAGTATGAGTCCGGAGTCTGGAATTGTGCCCGGTATATGGCAATAGGCTCGCCCCCTATTACATGGGTCTTAACATCGTCGGCGAAACGTGGGTGTACTCAGTACACCTCTGCCACCCCCGCTGGGGAATATAGGCGCGACGGTGTTAATTTTAGCTCTTGCGTTTATTATGTTACACCTTGTAGTATTTTGTAATATCTTCATAAATTATAGCCTATGTAGTCCCGCACCTTTTTTTGTGTAATTTATGTGTTGTTAGTATTTCCTTTATATGCACTTGTATGGTACATGCCGCTTATTTTTTATTTATTTTTTTGGTTTTGTTGTTACAGTGCTTGGTATTTGTTTGTAGCGGTACTTCAGTAGAGGTTTTTTCTTTCACTATAATTTTTTTTTTTTAGTTTATATTAATGATTTTGTAAGTAAATGAGGCTTTCTGTTTTGGCTTGCCTTTTAATTTAATTAATAATAATAATAATAATACTTTATTTCACCAAAAATAGTGTACAATGAAACACAACAGATTACATCATACAAGTAATAGTAATAGATCAAATGACATTATATTTTTGCTTTAAACTGTTTGATTGAACACAGGTGCCCAAATTAAGAATTAACTTGTGTTATGGACACCAGTGCTCGCTTCTTAGAAAGTTGAGCTAGAACTATGACATCACAGCAGAGTTTATTAGAATGTATAATGTGTTCTCGAAAAAGTGCACGGTGTGGACAAATACTTTGAGCGAGAATGCCTCAGTTGTGTAGATGTTTGGCTGCTTGTGAGGGTTTCATTTAGGCCTCCGCCGCGTTTATAATATTAGTTCGATCAAGGTTAACGCTGCCACTGCATTACATGAACGCTTACGCTGGACGTACCTTCAAGTTAAGAGGACCTTAAAGGTATACATTAAAATATGTAAATTACTCTAAAACTGGAGCAGCAAGGTTGACCTGTTTATTAAAATACAATACATTTGAAGTGCTCAACAACAAGACAGGTACAAAGAAGACCGCAGACCGTTCGACCCTTGTTTGTCTATCTGTCCCAACTTCACGCCTATCAACAAAACTGGAGCCTTAACAAATGATCAACAACCAACTACATGAATTATTTACAGGTTAACTTAAGGCGAAGTTTCAGTTTTGGAGGGCTGAACATGAAGGAGGACGGCATTATCCGGTGGTGGAATCGATTACAACTATTTTTAACTTAATAAAAAAAATATTATGTTGCTTCTTACTTCTTAACATTGTTAAAATAAATAATAGTCTTTTTTCTAGTTTATATGTATCGTATAAATATGTATAGTTAAAACTTATCTACTCTAAAAATAATGAATTGTATTTAAATGTATGTAATGGAAGTATTCCTTAATGGGCTGGAAGCGAAAGAAAAACTTAGAATGCCCCAGTAGCCTTACTTTTGCTAGGCTGGTGGTAAGAGTCCACCAACGGTAGGTAGTAACGTCATCCGATCAACGACCAGAAAAGGAAAATTTGAAACAAGCCCTATACCAACCCGTCTGGCCAGCGTGGTATAGTAGGCCAAAAACCTCTTAACATGTTAAGGCACCCAAAACAAAAGCCCCCAGTTCCCGGTAGTCCCGCTGTCCGCTGCCACTGTAGCGGTCGCGGTAACAGCGGGACAGGGGGTGCGAAGAATCTCCGGGCTACGACACAAGGCTACCAGAAACATCTGATCCTGGCTACGTACAATGGACGCTTTCTACGGCTGGGCCAACACCTCACTAAACTCGAGGTAGAACTAGGTCACGTAAACTGGCACATATAAGGGTTATCCGAAGTCCGAAGACAGGGCGAGGACACGATAACCCTTGAGTCAGGCCACCTGTTCTACTTTCGGGAAGGTGATCGGCTCTCTCAGGGTGATGTCGGTTTCCTGGTCAACAAAGCTCACACTAAGAACATTGTGGAAGTCAGCAGTGTGTACACACAGGTAGCATACCTCATAATTAAAATCACCAACAAGTACACCCTGAAGGTGGTCCAGGTATATGCGCCGACCTCGTCATACTGCGACGACATAGCCGAAGCCATGTATGAAGACATAGCCAAGGCATTATATGGCACCACCAAGGCTCACTACAACGTTGTTATGGGGGACTTCAATGCCAAAGGGGGAGTACAAGAACGCGGCGAAACGATAATCGGACCCCACGGCGTGGGGCGCCGAAACCACAGGTGGCAGATGCTGGTCAACTTTCTGGTGTCGCAGGGGCTCTTCTTGATGAATTCGTTTATTAAGAAGAAGCCTAATAGAAAGTGGACATGGCGAAGCCCCGACACTGTGACGAGGAACGAGATAGGCTTCATCATGACTGACAGAAAGTCTATATTTAGAGACGTCTCCGTGATCAACAGGTTTAATACCGGCAGCGATCACCTACTTGTCCGAGGCGCTCTAAATATAAACTTCAGGCCCGAAAGGCGTCGCATGATGAGGTCTACTCTAAGACCTACTGTGCCTCAAATAGCTTTAGGGTCCGAAAAGTTCCAACTGGAGCTTCAAAATCGTTTCATCCTGCTGGAAACCGAAGGCAATGTTGACGAGAAAACCGACACAGTGGTCAAAACGCTTCAGGATGTGTCTAGAATGGTGTTACCTGGCAAAAGCGGTAACAGAGAGTCAAAACTCTCGCTCAAGACTCTCGAACTTATGAGGCAGAGACGGGAAATGTCATCCACGCAGGCGTCTTCGCCGGATGGGAGGAACCTCAACGGGAAGGTCCAGAAGCTGCTGCAACGTGACCTCCGATGTTCCAACACCCGCGCCATCGCTGCTACGATTGAACAGAACAGAGGCACCAAAGTCTTCGCTCGCCAGTTAGGTAGATCCCATCTGACGAAACTTAATGTTGCGGATGGCAAAACTGTGACCTTCAAGTTCAAGATACTCGAGGAAATTAAGAGTTTCTACAAAGACCTCTACGCATCACGGATGACTAAACCCACGAGACCCAGCGCTGACGACCACAGAGCCCCACTCGCACGCCCACTACACGGAAGACATCCCTGATGTCAACCAGGACGAGGTCAGAGCGGCTCTCGAGCAGCTCAAAAACAACAAGTCGCCAGGCGATGACGGAATCACCACTGAGCTCCTAAAAGCAGGCGGGACTCCAATCCTTAAAAAGGTAGCGAGCCTCTTTAATTCCGTCATCCACCAGGGCTTAACACCTCAAGCGTGGAGCGTAAGTGCGGTAGTTCTATTCTTCAAAAAAGGTTACTAAACCTTGCTGAGGAACTACAGACCCATCTCACTCCTGAGCCACGTCTACAAGTTGTTCTCGAGAGTACTCACAAACCGCCTCAACAGAAGACTCGACGAGTTCCAGCCACCGGAACAAACCGGGTTTCGAAAAGGCTACAGCACCGTAGACCACATCCATACTGTTCGGCAGATTGTACAGAAGATCGAAGAGTACAATCAGCCGCTGTGTATGGCTTTCGTGGACTACGAGAAAGCCTTAAACTTCATCGAAACCTGGTCGGTTTTGGATGCTCTGTAGCGATATCGCATCGATTGGCGCTATATCAAGGTGTTGAGATGTCTGTATGATACCGCCACAATGACCGTCCAGCTCCAGGACCAAAAGACCAAGCTGATCGAGCTGCGTTGAGGGGTAAGATAGGGGGATGTAATATCCCCCAAGCTCTCCACCAATGCACTCGAAGACGTCTTCAAGACGCTGGACTGGACTGGGCGGGGCGGGGCATTAACATCAATGGCGAATACATCTCACACCTTCGGTTTGCCGATGACATCATCATCGTGGCAGAGTCACTGGAACAGTTAAGCGAAATGCTGCATAGCCTAAATGGAGCGTCTCGAAGTGTCGGTCTCGGCATGAACTTAGATAAAACCAAGATCATTTTTAATGAGAATGTCACGCCGGGCCGATCTACGTCGATGGTTCGATGCTCGAAGTTGTTCAGGAATATGTCTACCTTGGACAAGTTGTTCAATTTGGTAGAAACAACTTCGAGAAAGAAATCAACCGCAGGATCCAATTGGGTTGGGCAGCATTTGACAAACTACGTCGTGTTTTCTCTTCACCTATACCGCAATGCCTGAAGACTGAAGTCTATAATCAATGCGTCCTACCTGTTACGACTTACGGGACCGAGACGTGTCCACTCACAGTGGGACTAGTCCTTCCGGCGTCTCTTGGAATGATAAAATTCGTAACGAGGTAATCCGACATAGAACCAAAGTTACCGACATAGCTCGCAGACTCAGTAAGCTAAAGTGGCAATGGGCTGGTCACATCTGCAGAAGGACCGACGGCTGATGGAGCAAGCGTGTTCTAGAGTGGAGACCGCGACTTGGTAAGCGTAAGGTTGGACGGCCCCCAGATAGATGGACCGACGCCCTTAAAAAGGTCGCTGGGACAGACTGGATGCGGAAGGCGAAGGACCTTGTGCAATGCTGCGTGTTAGGAGAGGACTATGTCCAGCAGTGGACTGCGATAGGCTGATTGATTGATTGAATGAATGGAAGTATAAATGGTAGGCCTTTCCTCAAGATAGTCAAAAAGGCTTAAAAAATATATGAATTTAAGGTAAATTTATTTGAGAAAGTAGTTTCTGCCTGCGACTTCTTCCGCATTGACTTTAGATAGTAAGCTTACATTTTACCGGAATAAAGAGTATCCGATAATAAACTAGATGTGTGCGAAATTTCATCCAAGTCCGTTTAGCCGTTTTTGCGTGATGGAGTAACAAACAAACATCCAAACATTTACATTTATAATATTAGTAGGAGACATCTATTCCATTTTCGAAAATCACTAATAAGTTCATAGTAATTACAGCCCACTCACACTAAGATGAGTGTAAAGATGCGAGATACTCCCAACGGTAAACCTTAATTGAAATAGTAAGTAACACTCGCAAACCATTAATATTGGAACATCTCAGATAATTAATAGTCTCTAGAATACAGGTTTTCCTATTTAATCAAATTCTGATAACTTCATCATCATCATCATCATCATTTCAGCCTATACTTGTCCACTACTGAACATAGGCCTCCCCAATCGCTTTCCAGCGTAACCGGTCCGATGCTACCTGCATCCAACGACTTCCTGCGATTTTCACAAGATCGTCGGTCCATCTGGTAGGTGGTCGTCCCACGCTGCGCTTGCCAATACGTGGTCTCCACTTTAGAATCTTTCTACCCCAACGCCCGTCTGACCTTCGCGCTATGTGGCCCGCCCATTGCCACTTCAGCTTGCTAATCTTAAGGGCTATGTCGGTGACCTTGGTTCTTCTACGAATCGCCTCATTCCTGATTCGATCACGTAGAGAAACGCCGAGCATAGCTCTCTCCATAGCTCGCTGAGCAACTCTGAGCTTTTTTATGAGACCCATAGTAAGAGATCACGTCTCTGATCCATATATCATCACTGGTAACACACATTGACTAAAAACTTTAGTCTTTAGGCACTGAGGTATTTTGGATGAGAAGATGTTGCGCAGTGTCCCGAACGCTGCCCAGCCGAGTTGGATTCGTCGATTGACCTCTCTTTCAAAGTTGGACCTACCTAATCGGACTACCTGTCCCAGGTAAATGTATTCGTCAACAACTTCAAGAGTAGAGTTCCCAACGGTAAGTGCGGTGGGTACGACATGGACGTTACACATTATTTTCGTTTTGTCCATGTTTATTTTAAGACCCACTTGTTGAGATACTCTGTTGAGGTCGCCGAGCATTCGTCCTAGATCTTCCAGCGACTCCGCCATGACCACAATGTCGTCGGCAAATCGAAGGTGAGTGATGTATTCGCCATTGATGTTGATGCCAAGTCTTCGCCATTCCAAGAGCTTGAAGGCGTCCTCTGTGGTGGTCGTAAACAGATTCGGAGAAATGACGTCTCCCTGTCTTACTCCTCTTTTTATGGAGATCGCCTTCGTGCACTGCCCTTGTACTCGGACTGACATGGTGGCGTTATTATACAAGCACTTCAACACTTCGATGTACCGATAGTCAATGCGGCATCGCTGGAGAGATCTAAGAACCGCCCAAGTCTCGATCGAATCGAAGGCTTTCTCATAGTCCACAAACGCCAAGCGTAGTGGCCGATTATACTCCTCGGTCTTCTGTATAATCTGCCGCAGCGTATGTATGTGGTCTATGGTACTAAAGCCTTTCCGGAAACCGGCTTGTTCGGGAGGCTGGAAATCATAAAGCCTGCGTTCGAGACGATTCGTGATGACTCTCGAAAACAACTTGTACACATGGGTCAGCAGTGTGATGGGCCTATAGTTCTTTAATAAAGTGTTATCACCTTTCTTGAAAAACAGCACCACCACACCCCTGTTCCATGCATCCGGCGTTTTCCCTTCGAGCAAGACGGAATTAAACAGCCTCTGAAGGACTTTAAGTACCGGCGATCCGCCCGCTTTCAGAAGCTCTGCGGTAATTCCGTCTTCACCCGGCGCTTTGTTGTTTTTAAGTTGTTTGAAAGCCATTCTAATCTCGTACAGGCTGATGTCCGGGATATCTTCAGTGTAGTGTCGGGTTAGCTTGGCTCTTGGGTCTTTTACCAAGTCAACAACAGGTTTAGCTAATGAGGTATACAACTGCCCGTAGAACCTCTCTATATCCCTGAGCACCTCTGACCTATTCGCCGTTACGTTTCCGTCCTCCGTCTTCAGCTTCGTCAACTGGCTTTGCCCAATAGACGCGTCTCTTGCAAACACTTTGGAGCCCTTGTTCTGCTCTATGGTCTCCTCAATACGTCTTGTATTGAAGGACCGTAAATCGTGTCGCAAGGACTTCAATATCTGTCCATTGAGCTGCCTATAGGACTTAGCATCATCGGAGGTTTGGAGCGTCATGGTACGTCGCTCAGCCATAAGGTTTCGGGTGTAGTCAGATACCTTTTGAGGCCTATTTTTACGGTGGGGCTTAAAATGCTTGGACCCGACCGTATGGACAGTCTCTACCAACCTATTGTTGATTTCGTCCACTGATGCGCTGCTGTCTAGCAATTCGAAGCGGTTTGACAATTCGAGTTGAAAGTTCTCGGGGTTTTGGATATGTGCATTAGAAGGTCGGAGCGTAGACTTCATCAGACGCGATCTTTCCATTTTGACATTAATATTTAATGTGCCTCTGACCATTCGGTGATTACTGCCGGTTTTTTACCCTGTGAATCACGGAGACATCATTAAATATTTGTCGCTTGGTACTCATGATGAAGTCTATCTCATTTTTTGTGAAACCATTAGGTCTCATCCAGGCCCATTTCCTATGAGACGGCTTCTGGAACATAAAGAGTCCCTCCTTCTCCAGAAATTTGGCCAGCCTCTGACCCCTGGGGTTGCGCTGCCCATATCCAAATTGCCCCACTCTCAACTCATCATCGCCCCGTTTGCCCAGTCGCGCATTGAAGTCACCCATAACTACTGTAAAGTGTGCTTTGGAAGTATGTATGGCTGTACTAATGTCCTCATACATAACTTCGACCTCATCATCTGAGTATGGCGAAGTCGGTGCGTAAACCTGTATGACCTTCAGCGAATATCTTTTGGATATTCAGAGTATCAGGTGCGCTACCCTGCTCGACACACTAGTGATGGACACAACGTTGTTAATGAGTGACTTGTGGACGATAAATCCGACACCACCTTGGGACTGCTGTTCGCCCTCCCGGTAGTAAAACAAGTTGCCGGATTTTAAGGTTATCGTGTCCTCGCCCTCTCTTCGGACCTCCGATAAACCAACAATACTCCACTGCAACATGTTTAACTCTTCTTCCAACTCAACTAGCTTCTCACCTGTCCTCAATGTGCGTGCGTTGTATGTCACCAGGGCCAATTTTCGGTTTTGGTGGTAGCCGAATCTCTGCCGGAGATTCTTAGCACCACTTGTCCTGTCGTTACCATGGCTGCTACCGACGCCAGGACGAACAGGACCGCCGAGGACTAGGGGCCTGGTTTTCTTGCTTTCTTCCATAATATTGGTTGGGGGTGTTTGCCATACTCGCCACGCTTGGCAGGCGGGTTAGCGAGCGCAGTTTTTGGTCGTAGAAGTGTTAAGAGAACGCTGCTGCCCATTCCCTAGTTTTCCCTTAGTCGCCTTGTACGACACCCGATGGGATGAGATGGGTTGGTCCTATTCTAAGCCGGGAACCACGCGGCGGATAACTTCATAAGGTTCAAATTAGTTGATTTTGAAAATATAAGTCCAAATTAATACATTTGAAACTTTAAAACAGTGATAATTGCTGTAAATGAAGTTGTAAAATAACCTCAAAAAGGTATATTGAAAGGATTTTAATAATCCTTATTAGCAGATGTCTTATCTGAAACGTAATTCAAGAGTCTCCGTAACCGGCGAGCGTGTATAAGATAAACTATGAGAGTGGAGGAGGAAGCAAGAGAGGTATGTAACGAAAGAACCTGTTAAAACTCTGTGCTCTCTGCCTACCCCGCAAGGGATGTGGCATGATAATATAGATAGATTATCAGCAGAACGACATGACAATGCAGGATATAGGTCACTACCAACGATCACCACGAGACGACCGGCCGAGACCTTCCTAAGTCATCAGTCCATATTGTGGGTGCCACTTCAGGTATTCCAGTACATGGTCGCTACTCGAGAACAGTTTTTTAAAGAACAGTTCAAAAAGTGTAGATTCACGAGAAATAAAAACAAGCGCAGTATAATAAAACTCCACTGATTCACCACAAACTAGACTTTATGGCACTTTTGCACAACTTCACAATAATCATTTGTCGACCGTCCGCGCTGACGAGTCACACTAAACCAAATATTATAATAATATATAGGTGACGTATTTTCGACCGATCGCCTACCCATACCAGTGTTGCCAGCGCGGATAATATGATTTGATAATTAGTCGACTACATTTAGTAAATAAATTATAAAAAAGAGAGTAAATAAAAAAATAGAGTACAGAGTTCCAACAGGTTCTTTCCTTACAGATCTCTCTGGCTTCCTCCACTCTCATAGCGTATACACGCTCGCCAGTTATGGAGACTCTTGACTTGCCCTTCAGATAAGACACATTCTATTTGGTCATGGTAAGATACAAATAAATAAATAAATCATTACCGAATATAATATATATTTGGTAATAAGTCAAATAATCATATATAATACATTGAACCTAACAGCAATATAATCACCCGGTTGGTTTGCTGCTGGGTGATTATTGGACACTCACGTGATCACCCAGGTGAATAAAATGCAATAAATTTACAGAAGGTGGCCTTAATGTACTGCGTATACCCATACATCGCCGACGATATTAGGTCCAATATAATAGAAGACAAGTCATACCGACCATCATTGAGGACTCCGGACTGCCATTGAGAATTTTTCGAGAAAACACTGTCCGGCTTAGGATTTAAACGCAGTACCTCGTGATCGCCACCCTAACTAAACCAACTTGGCAGATATATAACTTAAGAAAGATAAATGGCTACGAACAAGTAAAAATAAAATCGGGTCGATTGGGCAAGAAGCGGTCGTTTTAAACCCCGGTCGCAGCGACCTCTGGCCGGAAGTGACGATGACAAATGGGAACCCGATACCCGGACACTTCTTTGTTTGGATACAGTAAGCTTACCCTTGTTAACTAAGAACCCACATTCACAACTATGTACATATTATATGCGTCCTGCTGTCTCCTATTCTAGTTTCATCTCTCTATCACTCTAAAATTTTCTAGAGGAAAACTATTTTTAGTCAAACTTACCTTTGTTCATGATATTTTCCCTTAAATTGTCGATTTTTTGTAAATGTGTACAATAAAGAATTACTATTTAAATCAGCCGTGTCTGTCAGTACATGGAATATACTTGAATAAATATAATCGGAACTACTTTTTATCTAACGCCAAACAATATATACCATCACGCCTTCATTCTCCTAGGGGGTGATATAAGTATGAACTGAATTGATGTTATTAGGCTGCCTCTATAACATAAGGACCTAGCACTGCTGGCTAAATGCTGGTCATCACAGTAGACCTCTGATACCCTCGCTTGGGTTGTACATATATATATATATGCGCGACAATATACTTGAGCAAACATAATCGGGACTACTCTTTATAGCTAATACCAAACAACATATACCATCACGCCTTCATTCTCTAAGCGGGGTGATAGCAGTGTGAACTCATATGATGTTATTAGGTCGCCCCTATAACATTGGGGCCTAGCACTGCTGGCCAAATGCTGGTCATCACAGTAGACCTTTGGCACCCTCGCTTGGGGTGTACATATATACATGCGCGACGAAGTTTGTTTCACAAAAAGTATTTTATGCTAATCTTTAGGCACATTTTTTATTTTTATTAAATAGTCACTCCAACAATACACATGCAAACATAGGAACAATATATCAATAGAAGATACAACTTATATTAGTATGGGCATCAGTTATAGGTGAGTACAACATACACCTAGTAGTTCAAACATCGTCTCACATATAAAATAATAATGAAAATAAAAGTATATAAATTGTCGTTGAATGAAATAATAATAACTAGTGGTCGCCCATTAGTCGAAATTCGACCTACTCTTTCATCGTTTGCTGGTTATGTTTGACATTCAGTAAGACTATAGACAAATAATATTAAAGACAAACAATATTAACCTACTCTCAATTTGACCACAGCCTTTACAATAAACAAAAGAGTATATATGCGTGTGTGATTGATTTAATGTATTTTAACAATTAAAATATAACAATACATAATTAAAAAAAATATAAGCATTCTGCACTCCTTCTCTATATAAACTTTTTTGCTTCACGTATCAATATAATGATAATAAAAGCCCGCAGGGCAGCTTGTGGCGAGCTGTTGATGAGTACCGACACCACGGACCCGATTGCTTCAGAGAGTCGGTCAGGGCCCCCAACGCGGCGTGTCTTTGAGTGCAAACCGAAGGGTGTCCGCAGGACTCTCGGCTCTGGCTAGCCTTAATTGGCCGTCCAGAGAGGAGCCGTGAGAGTTATATCGACGTAGGATGATTATGCGGTCCTACGTCGATGTACTCCAGGGCTGGAAGTGTTAAAGGGCATAACGCCGCGAGTAACTTCTGAGAAAGCGCAGCATACCTCTACCCCACTGAGCCGCTCACACCGGTGTTGCCCTCAGTTGTCATAGGACGACCGTTTGAGGGGCCATCTAGTAAGCGGCGAGTCACCGCCGGCCACGGGTAATTAGGTATCACTAATTATGGCCGGTGTCCGTCCCCTTTGAAATAGTCCAGGATTGTCCATGAAACCTCATTTATATAGCTATTGTTTTCTTTCTATAGTTTACAAGTCCCTGCACCTGCCGGGGTCAGTTCGCTGGTTTTGTTTCTTCATTTTCAGCAAGTGATCTCAGCAGGTGACTTACATAGCATTAAGTTCTCGCAAAGGGCCTCTACGTGTTGGACCCATGTCCCCATGCAAGCCTTTCAAAGGTCCGGGTAATGCCCGTGAACCATAAAAAAATAATAAGAAAAAAATGTCACACCAAAATTAAATAAAACAATTAAATAGCAAACTGAAAATTATGAAAATTTATATAAACACTACATATTTGACATTACTAAAGAACATTAATTTTTTAATGTTATTGAAACTTAGAATCAGGATTGAGTAAAATGTGTATATAAGGAATGTTTGAATGAAAAATAATTTGGGTTAAAAATGTCAATAACAGCAGGTTGGAGTTCATTAAATAGGCGGGGCATACGAGTAAGTGGGTTATTGAATACTGCGTTAAGCGTGGAACTAGGCAACTAAAAAAGTCTAGGATATCTTTGAACGCGAATATTTATTTTAAATTTATCTCATCTATCATACCGTTTACGATTTTATATAACATTAACAAATCAATAATCTTACGTCTAACTTCTGAGCTGATCATGTTGAAGTAGCACAATCTGTCAACATATCCAGAAATAACTTTTCTGAGTCCTGATCGTGAACTTAGGTATCTAACAAATCTAGATTGCACTGATTCTATCCGTCCTATATATTTGGCATAATATGGTGACGAAATGCAAGCACTATACTCCAGCAAACTCCTAACAAGAGCCAATGCTCTTTTTTAATTATACAATTATAATAATCTATTTCAATGTCTATTTCACCCTAATGTGAAATGACTTGTTCTATATTTTGTACCAATATTGGACTCTATATTTGTCAAAGTCCATAGTCCTTGCTCTTTGTTGCCAAAGTCCTTGCCTAGTGGTCAATCAATTAGATCTTTTAAGCTGCGTTAAACACAGTTATAAAAACCATACGCAAAGAGTATGTACCTGCATCACTTTCTATTTTACTTTGATGCAAGCACTTTTAAAAGACAAAATACATTTAATTTATTTATAAACAATACTTAAAATGTTCCCCCGTTATCTTAAATTCAATTCCAAACTCTTAAAACAAAGTTTTCCATTCCAGCTGAGAACCTAGGAGTATGCAAGCTGAACTGAGTAAAAGTCCTTGGCACTCCCCGGCATCCGGCATTTCCACCAAGACAAATGGCTCTCGCTGAAGCTACGAATTAATCAAATAAAAAACTAAATAATGAACTGGCAACACGATACTTCGATTAAGCGGGTAGTTAATTCTGGATTGTAGAATTTAAAAATATTTTGCGATATTGAAATATAAACGAAATGGTTGCTGAGTTTATAGATATGAGATACTCCTAAACCGATATACGATGTAAAACTGAGAGAATGTAGGTACTAGGGAAGACCAGAAGGCACCTATGGGCGCACTATGAGAATAGAGGAAGCTAGAAAAGTATTTAAGGAAAGAACCTGTTGGAACTCGGTACACTCAGCCTATCAGCCTAAAGATTTGTTGGTTTGTTTGCAGTGAATAAACTTTGGAACTACTGAACTGTTTTTAATAATTCTTTCAACATTAGAAGCTTTTTTTGGGGATAATCCTGCATAGGACTTCCGCGAGCCTCGGGGGAAGCTCGCGGGGCGTGTCGGATTCGTACCTTCTAAAAACTCCAAGGTGACTCACATCAGCACTTTGAAGGGGCTCCGGGATCTCCGTATGGAACGCACCGATGCCCCTGTGGCGAGCTCTTAAGAGCCCGCCATCGGGGATATAGTTGATGACACCCTTCCCCCCGCACCGACGCGGTGCTCACGGCGATGTGGGCCACACCACGGTGCCGTCATCCTCAGGGTCGCTCGCGTAGGACGCTCAGAGCCCCTGCCCCTTGCGTACGCGACCCCAAAGGCCCCCTTTCTGATGTTGGTGCAGAAGGGGGTGAGACATTAGAAAGCTATCTTATCCAGAAGTAACGTAGGCTATATAACAAAGACCCAGTAGGTGGGGCTGTTGTCGACGGGGTACGAAGTTGCGGGAAACTGCTAGTACTTGTTACTACTGTATCTCTGAGACGGTTAGTTTGCACACAGTATAACGGTTTTGCAATTCTTTCTTTCAACATATTTCTATATCCTCGAACCACCGAAGCGTACCCTTTTTCATCTTTACACCGATAATATTTTTCGTACCTACAAGCTTTCTTACTACGCTGTTATAATCATAGAAAATTGTAATAACACCGTCACGCCTATATTCCCCAAGCGGGGGTGGCAGAGGTGTACTGAGTACACCCACGTTTCGCCGACGATGTTAGGTCCCATGTAATAAAGGGCGAGCCTTTTGCCATACACCGGGCACAATTTCAGACTCCGGGCTCGTACTGGGAAGTTTTCGTTAGAAATACTTCTCGAAATCACAAAGCCATGCGCTTTGCCACTAGAGTAATTATAAAAGTAAGTAAAAAAATTTAATAGTATTAGAGAAGAACCTGTTGGAAGTCTGTACTCTCTGCCTACCCCGAAAGGGATCTGGCGTAATGATATAGATATAGAAACTTTTAATAAAAATACACTAAAAGTCGTAAAATTGCGTGAAATTGTCGCTACACATGTGGAAAATTTAGTGCATAATTTTTCAGTACTGCGTGGACTGTATGTGATGTAGAGTCTAAAATATGTTAGTATTTTGCACATCCAACTGCAGAAAGTCTTCCAAAAACTTGTTACTGTACTAATAAGGCATTAAAATTCATCAAAAAATATTTTCACAGCAGTGTGTGTCTTTGTGTGCGTATACGGTAAAGTGGTGACAGTGATTTCGAGCAAAATCGAGCACTATTTTATTTTTGTGGTTTTCTGTATCATCACGCCAGATCCATTCCGAGGTAGGCAGAGAGTACGGAGTTCCAACAGGTTCTGTCCTTACAGAACTCTCTGGCTTTCTCCACTCTCATAGTTGGTCTCATATGCCATCGCCGGTTATGGGGACTCTTATAGGGACTTCTGTGGTTATAATATACAAGGTGTAACTATTATTACCCCAAATTAAGTACATCAATTCGATTAGTGCTTTACGAATTCGATACGAAAATAAAAATTCCAATTTGATGGA
The DNA here is from genome assembly GCA_905147815.2 of Phalera bucephala. Lineage (NCBI taxonomy): Eukaryota > Metazoa > Arthropoda > Insecta > Lepidoptera > Notodontidae > Phalera > Phalera bucephala. The sequence goes on from LR990609.1 coordinate 31,386,363, forward strand.
GTTTTCTACCATTTTTTTGGTAACCCAAATTAGCCATAAAACTTAATAAATAATGACCTTTTGTATGCGTATTCAGGTGTGTGTAATAGAAATACATTTAAAATAGCTATAATGCTTCGAATTATTATTAAATTTTATTAAATACAGCAAACAGAATGAGAAACAGCATGTTTGAAAATTAAAAAAAAATCTAACCTTAAACTCTTTTAAAAAAATAAAACCACTTCAAAAGCAAGAAATAAATATTTGAAGTCGGTACCGGTTAGTGCAGTCGGTTACTCGGCACCGACTTTAAATATATATTTCTTGCTTTTTGAAGTCGATTAATTTTTATTTAATAACATTTTTATTTTTGATGTTCAAGTGCCAAGGGAATTATTTACAAATATTTATATACCCATATTATATTATTTTGCTGAGTTGTACTGCAAGGTACCTACAGGATTCATATAATAACCATAATAACGGAATCTATATATATACATTCGCGCTGTTCGTCGTTAAGGAAACCCCTGGTGTATCTTCAAAGTCCAAAGTTCAATACCGATTTCATTATAATAGGACCACCTCGAAACAACCCAACGCAAAAAGAATCATTAAAATCAGTTCATAAATAAAGACGTTATAAAAAAACACAGACGAATTGTCGACGTCCTCCTTTTTTGAAGTCGGGTAATATTCTAATTAGTTCTTTGGTAGGGTATCGATAGGATTGACGTAATACCCATAATATCTCAATCTACACATTCGTATTGTTTTTCGTCAAGGAGTTCCCTGGTGTATCCTCCAAGTCCAAGGTCCAATACCGATGAAATTAAAATGGGACCAACTTGGAGCTCTGAACCCAATACAAAAAGAATCATCAAAATCGATTCATAATTGGCGGAATGATGGCGTAACAACGTACAAAAAAAAAAAAACATACAATCGAATTGAAAACCTCCTCCTTTTTAGAATTCGGGTAATAATAGTTGGAATCGATTCAGCTGCCGATTTAGATCAAAATACTTTCAAGTCTTGCGTTAATTATGTTACACCTTGTATATACACTCCTGTGGTTATAATGTATCTATTCCCCAAAACATACTCAAGAGTACTCTTGTACCTAGTAACTTAGTTACCTTCATCAACACACCTAATTTCTTCCGCTAAATTGCGCACACGTTTATGACGTCATTGATAGATCGTTAGCTAAATGAGGTCATGGTGCTCCCTCAGGTCTACGATCAGAGCCTGCGCTAATGTTGGCCTAATCAGCAAGATTACACGAACACTGCAGATTTTCCTTATAGTGGTACAGAACAGGTAATTTGGGCTTAATGGACCGGGGTGTATTAGAAGGGCGGAAATTAAGAATAAAGGGATCGGGTATTTGGCAGTGCGTGTTGTGTTTGAATTACTTTATTTCATACTAGCTCCTGCCCGCGACTTCATCCTCGTTGACTTTAGACAGGAACCTAATATTTTCCGAGATAAAAAATAATCCAAGAAAAAAATCTGTTTGTACCTTATAAAGTATCTATGTGACAAATTTGCGAGTTTTTGCGTGATTGAGTAACAAACATCCAAATATCCAAACAAACAAACTGTTATTTATTAAAACCTGTTGGATCTCTTTACTTCCTACTTACTTCGCAAGGAATCTGGCGTGGTGATATAGATAGATAATTTGTATATACCCTCGCGGGATAGACAAAGAATGCAAAGTCCTCAAGCACCTAATTTGAGAAAGAGTTACGCGCTTGTATATTACAGTTGTTATAGTATGTATGTAACGTATAATGCATATAGCAATCTCGAGGTCTTGGGTTCGAATGCTACGTCAGCCAACATGTAATTTTTCGATGGAAACATTCCCATTTTTAGTCTAGAGTCTGGAATTGTGCTGAATATAATAGCAATAGGCTTGCCCCCTAAAATATATGACCTAAAAACGTCGGGGAAAAGTGGATGTACACAGTACACCTCGGCACCTTCGAGAATATAGGCTTGACGGCGTTTATAAAATTAGATTAATGAAGTTTTAATAGACTTTACATTCTTGATAATGTGTATCAAAAAATTTCGTGTTTTAAAGGAAGTTACATTATTTTGTAAGGCATTATAAGTCTTTCGCTTATACGTTTTTTTTCTTTTTTTACTGGCCTCTGCTCGCAATAAAAAGGCACTTATAAAACTGCGTATCCAAAAGTATAGTGTGGATGCGTGAATGGTATTCGGTCCACGTTCCTTTGGGTAAACTTGGGGTCCCATAGCGCACCCTTGAGTGACCTCCGTCAACTAACAAGAGCATTGCCCGAGCCTTTTGATAAAAATCCATGGTGTATATTTAAAGTTTTGCAATTGTGAAGTAGGTCGTGAAGGATGTTTTTTGTGGGTATCAATACCCAGAAAAAAACATATAGGTACGCAATATAGGTATGTTGAATACCGCTACTCGGAAGTCTTAAAAGGTGACTAAAAGAGTTACCACTATACAGTGACTTGGAATTAGTATCATTCCGGAAGTTGTAGCATTTAGCAGCCTATAGTAGTCTACTTTTCGACATAGCCCTCTCCGATAGCACGTAGCGATTAAACGTCCGTTCAAACAACTTTAATTCTACAACATCTTATTTTTCGCGAATCGTTTTTTTTGACAATATGATCAGTTGATGATGTGCGGAGTGAAGCTGAACGACCGTATTTGCAACAGCGTAGTAAGAAAGCGAGTAGGTATGAGAGATAATATCGGTGTAAAGATGAGAAAGGGTATGGTCCGTTGGTTCGGGCGTATAGAAAGAATGTCAGACGAAAGAAGGAGAAAACATATATACAATACGAAAGTGGAATGATTTAGGTACCACGAAAGACCTAACCGGCGAGCGTGTATGAGACGAACTATGAGAGTGGAGGAAGCCAGAGAGGTATGTATGGAAAGAACGTGTTGGAACTCTGTAGTCTCTGCCTACCCTGCAAGGGATCTAGCATGATGATATATTTAGTAGTTTAGTAGTAGTTGATCCCGTGAACTAGAATGGGAATCTACATGGGAAAAAACATCTGCAATTTATATGTATAAATGCTGCAACTTCCCAATTCCGAATGACACTATACGTTAGTTACAAAACTTTTTCCACCCATACAATATAAAAAATTATAATGACTGCTGCAACATTTTGCATAATAAATGTCCATATAGATCAACATTAAATCCTCCACGGATCCGGGAAATTATCCGTAATACAGTGTCCGGAATCCAGCCGGAAAAGTTGGCTCGGATCTCAAATAGAGTTGCGTTCTGTCCACGCCTCACTACCTAGGTGTAATATCCCAGGAGAATTTCATATCATATATGAGGAATACTTTATAGTAAATGGAACTTTATTATAACAGCTTTATAGTCAGATTTTGGTTAACGGATCTGCGGTTCAGAATTGTGATTTTTGCAGATAATCTCCATTTAAAATCTGTAGTTTTCCTACTACAATAAGGCTTTGTGCGGAGTTTGTAAAAACAGTTTTTTTACTTGTAATATGGTGCTTTAAATTTGTTATACTGTGTGCTATAGATGTGTTTTGTTTGGAGTATAGCGAAAAAGATTTTTGAGTTGGATGTAATTGCAGGATGATTGTGAATCGTATATTTTCAGGATGACCAATCAAAGATCTTATTGAATTTTTTAGATTTACACATATATAACATAAAACTATATTTGAATTTTATCGCGGCTTATTTTTGATTTTGAAGTCCCTTACATTTTAAGTGCCTCACAGCATCCATGGTCACGGGAGAGACTGAGGTGTTTGACGTCCAAAAGGCATACTTTTTTTCTGACATTTCCCAAATCAAGTTCTTCATCTAAATTTGGGACATGCCAAGTTTTTTTTAGTTGACCTACTTTACAAAATTGAAATAATATTAAAAACGATTAAACCAACTCGGAATTCGGCTACCGAGTTGAACAGATCGGGTCCTAGGTTGGATAAAAAATAATTACCCACCTATATTTTCTAAAGCGAGGCTGACATCAACTAACAATTTTGCGTCCCAGAATAATAAAGGACGAACAAAGTTATAACAGGCACAATTCCAGACCGCAAAATGTTCCGATAGAAAATCTCCAATATAATTTAGTCTGACCTTCATTTTTTTAAAGACGCAGCCCCACTCTAGGTTTTATTGCTGTGTTGTGGGTGCGTTTACAAACATGAAAATTCACATACACAAATACCCAGACCGAAAAAAAATAATTGTGGATCACATAAAGTTTTGTCTCGTGCGGAAATCTAACCCGTGACTATTAGACACAGTGGGCGGAACGGTTTGAGCTCTTAACCACTGCGCTAAATCGTCCGTCAAATTAGAATCTAAAACCTCGTGATCGGCAGCCACACTACGCGCAATTAGATTAACAAGGCATTGCGAATTATAGTCATTAAAAGAAGAAAGAAGATCACTTATATCAAGACCACTTTCACTTAAAAAGTATAACGAACAAGCCTCATATCTCACAAGTACATATATAAAACGCAATGTACACTACACTATAATTTAACGCAGCTCATACTGGCTGAAGGCTGATCCTTGAGCGGTAGTGTGACCATGAATTTCTGGAGTGTGCTCTTGATTTTAGAAGAACCGATTCAAGAGTCAGGATAAATATTTGGTGAAGGTTTTGGATTGGTATAAAATTAAATTTATTTATTTCTATTGCCTGAATTTAATAAATAAATAAAAAATAAAATGGTTATGTAATACGTACTAGAGAAGATACCTAAATTAATATTTTGCAGCAAAAGATGGCTTACTTTATGACAGGTGCTAATCGCAACGTAAAACGTTCGATAACTAAGTTTTATTTCAAAAGTATGCCTTTATGTGGCCTGAAGTCCTATTTACAACTCGAAAAAGATGTGATTTTATTATCTATAAAAACACAAACAACCCTGCTTACGCCGCGGTCATCAAGTTACGGGCCTTTTTATGTTGAAGTAGCGTCTATAAACTCAAAAGTAACTATCTGTTTGTCTGTTACATTTTTTACGCGTAAACCGCTGAACAAATTTTGAATAAATTCCGTAATAAAATAGATTTTATCTAGGGAAAGAACGTAGGGTACCATTTTGCCTAAAATGAAAGCTTAAGATTGTGAAATACACGCCTGAAAATACCGCATACGAAATCGCAGGTCAGCTAGTAGTACATAATAACTAAATGGTAGCAATTACAGTTGCTATACTCTAGTTCTCAAACGCTTTATATTTATTAGGGTTCAAATGTTATCTTGCATTTGCACATTTTACATTGTGCATTGATACAACGAAATGAATAGTTACAGAAAGACAGGTCGGTTTTCTGTGTCAATATACCTGTCTTTGCAGTTTCTGTCGTTTGTTAGCGACCGTTTTAAAAGTCCTGTCCTTAGAAACACCGAACATGATGTGAGCCTACTCCAGTGGTGAAGCAAATCCCTGCAACTCGTGTATGTTCACGCTTTAATCTAATGGAACTGATACACTGCGGCAGGGGACTGCGTCAAATTGAAATTAAGTGAAATAAAGGAAGGCTTGGTGCTACACTTCACTCGGTAAAATGTTTTATGAGGAGTTATGGGAGTTAGCTCGAAAATATTAACGTAAGCGTGACTCTAGTGGGTTGATGTGCTATCCTTGTCACACTACAAATCTACTGAATAAACATGAACGTGACAACACGATTACTCACTAGCGTCACGGTAACGTCAAAGTTTTTGTGATAAGTCCTCTGTTTTGAGGTGTTCGTGTCATGGTTTGCATAAATCGTGTGAGATTAGATAATATGATATAATATGTATATTAGGTAGGTGTTCGAGTATAGGATGACCTCTGAGGGATGAAGAGTGTCCGGTTTAACTTATTTAAGATGAACTTCAAGAGTAGAGAAAGGAAGATAGTAAGGAAGGTATCTATTATAACTCTCGTTGCCCTTGCGCAATAATGTAGATAGATCTATGTATATTCTACATTCTGAGTTGTGCAAATTGAACTATATAACTACTATAAAACATAATAGCTATGTGCCGTCGAATTGAGGTTCAAAATCCATAAAACTTCAGGAATTGAATTTTGTAATCTTATTCGATCGTATTTTAATTTAAATTTACCACTGTTTAATTTTATTGATTAAATATTTTGTGCCTATGTCATAAATACATATAAATTTGTTTTTCTTTTTATTGACCATAAATATTATTGTATTAATAAAGTAAAACAATTATTATCATCAAAGAAATTTCATACTGTCATAACTAATAATTATAAAATTAAAAAGAATATAATTTATCAAAAAATAATATGCCAATAATCCTATTCACCTCGTAATTAAGTATATTCCACAATGAACATAACAAACATGAATAAATTACAATCTCAAATCGCGTGATAATAAATTAAAATAGGGGAGATTTATCTAACAAATTGAATATTAAAATATATTTGATAGCGGTCCCCAGGCAATGGCGGCCATTCATTTGTTAATATAAATTTATGAGATGCTTTATATAATAACTACTAATATAATAAATGCTACTGTTTAGATGCCTGAATGTTTCTAGTATGGTATTTTACTTGTCATGCTAGATTTCTGATTAATACACCATATTTCGATATAAAAACGACCACATTAGGCTAGTTACAATACACGCACACATACACGCTCACACAAATACACACACAACACACACACACACCGTGTGTGTGTGAGTGTATGTGTGTGTATTTGAGTGCGTATGCATGTGTGTGTGTCTGTGCGTGTGTACATATTTTCGATTTCTTGTTAATTAACTGGTACAACGGTGGGCCAGTTTCTTAACAGGGCTTATGTTATTATTATTTTCACTTCCCCACACAAGTTCACTCATTCCGCTAGATTTGTACTGAAAAGTTAAGAAAAACACTTCGCAAAAAAAGAAAAGTTGTAGAGAAAGTGGGAGTTTTTTAACAGGGCTAATATTATATATATTAGCCTATATTATATTACTTACCTGATTGATTTGTAATTAATTTCAATCATTTATTTCTATGTTTGATAGAGGTATACAAGAGCGGGCAACCCTTATTAACCTGTTTGTAACACATTAAGAGATATAAACAATATTGAATTTTAAATACCTGACTCTTTAGTTGATCAGATACCGACCTCGCCGGAGAGGTCGAAGAATCCTTTGCCTGCCGGCTGGTACAGCGCAATACGGCGAGACACCTAATATACGCTCCCTCATAGCGACAGCCCAAGCCTTTTTGAGGTGTCCTCGGGGTAGTTGCCCCCTTACCCTTTCGGCTAGATCATAGTTGTTGCATGCTCCCCAATTGTCCGGGGAAGTTTTGAATGCCCCTTGACCAAAAGCGTAATTTGTTGTGTTTGTTGTGCAACACTTCTATACATGAGATCGTTTACAAAAATTCACACACACACACAAACACCCAGACCGAAACAAGTGTTTGTGGGTCACACAAAGATTTGTCCCTTGCGGGGATCGAACCCGAAACTATTCGGCCCAGTGGGCGGACAGGCTCTTAATTACTGAACCAAGTCCGTCAAGTTATTCACACAACTCACAGGAATTCCTAAATATAGGTGTAGGATTTGAATGACGGAATGGAAGTTTGTATCTGTGGTAGGAAAAGTCAAGAAAGATGAATGAACGAGCCAACAAGGAGTGACAGGATGGAATGAATGAAGACGAGCATGCAAGGTGTGAGGACGAAGGACGATGAAAAAGAAGAAATTGTTGTAATGTTGTTGTAAAGTAAATAAAAGAAGATCCAAAGTAGGAGTTTCATTCCATCCATCAAGCAATCCCTACATAGATATATTTTTTTGTGAAGAATTTTATTGAATGTTTTTTATTTCCCAATTGGGATACCAGAGAAGTACCGTGTATAGCCACTTTTCAACGATGATGTTAGGTGCATTTGTAACTCTATATTACTACTGAGATTTTTTCGATAGAAAAAACATAATATCGACTTAGGAGTGAAACGTAGGACCTCAAAAACCCTTAAAATATCCCTCACAATTTTTACAGTTAAAATAAATCTATCTATTAAGCACCGTTCATCCGAGCAAAGCCATGGATAAAAGCTACTACTTATATAAATTTATGAGACGCTCCATAAATAATACCGTAGGATTTATTTGGCAAATTGAATTACGTGTAGAAGGTCAGATTACGTGTATATATGAACCTGATCAACCGTGGTGAATGATTCTTGTATAAAATATATTGTTTTCTAGAAGCTTAGCACGAACTGAGTAGCACGAACTTATTGACGTTATGATAAATAAACGTGCTGTCAGGTTCATATTAATTTAGTAAATTTGGAGTGTGTCAAGAAATGCATATCGTTACTCTACGCAACTCGATAGCGTTACGACTACGACCATATGTTCGTGCTAACCCTTCTGATACTGAAAACGTGTTTCTTAAATTATAATTGAACTAGCAGTTTCCCGCGACTTCGTACCCGGTCGAAAACAGCGCCACCTACCGGGTCTATATTATGTAGCCTATGCTACTTCTAGATAAGGTAGCTTTCTAATGGTCAACTGCAAGAAAAGAGCAGGGAACAGGGCTGTCAGCTGTACCTTTGCTTTGTTGACCTGGAGAAGGCTTTTGTGCCTGGGGAAGCTCTATGGTTGGTGCTAGGTAAGCTCGGGTGCACGGAAAAGTTTGTGAGACTTCTTAGACTCCTGCATGACGACATGCAATGCTGCGTTGCCGTAGACGGTGAACAGACAGACTTCTTCCCCGTTACCTGTGGGGTGAAGCAAGGATGTGTCTTAGCGCCTACTCTGTTCACCTTATACTTTGTGGTGGTAGTTAGAGAGGTCTTACACACTGTTTCTCAGGGAGTCCGCATCCGTTTCCACACAGACGGCAGCCTTTTCAACTTGGCTAGACTTAAGGCTCGCACTAAAGTCTCTTACGCACTGATCACGAAGATCATGTATGCTGATGACTTGTGCTTCCTATCAGAATCCCTAGACGGCCTGCAACAGCTGATGTCCGCATTTCACCAAGCCTGCCGTAAGTTCGGCTTAAAGATCAGTGTCAATAAGACGGAGGTGATGTCCCTGGACATACACGGTCACGAGCCACTGACCATAAAACTTGGTGACGATGTGCTAAAGCAGGTGGATAAATTTCGCTATCTGGGGAACACTGTAACATCCAAGTGTGACCTTGATGCTGAGATCAATAGCAGGGTGAGTACCGCAGCTGCGGCATTCGGCAAGCTATGTACCAAGGTCTTCTGCTCGCATAACCTTAAGTTGCCCACTAAGATATCGGTGTATATGGCAATCGTGCTGCCAAACCTCCTATACTCCTTGTGTGTGAATGATGTACGCTGTTGGCCGCGAGGCCTTTACAGCTTCACCGGACTTAAAGGCGAGCGTGCAACCACTACGCTCTAGCCAGCCAGAAGAGCAAGAGGCGACATACTCGAGGGCGCCTCGAAGAGGCGCCCTCGGTTGGGACAGTCGCTGTAGGGGGACGGGTGCACTACTAAGTGCACCGGTCAACCGCCGGCTATGGGAGGGGATCTACTACTACGTCGTCGTCGTCGCCCGTATTCTGAGCGGAAAGAAGGGATGACAAAGCATCGGGGGGGTCGGTGAGAACATGTCGCGGCCGGCGGTGGCGGCAGGGGTCGGGGGGGAGATTGTAGTCGGCGGTGGCTACGATTAACGGATTCGCATGGGTAGATGCGTTCGCGAAGTGACGTGTTGACGCATTTTTAATAAAGGCGCGAATAGGTTCGAGACCTAGATCGGAGTGGACCTATACTCCTCTGAGACGTGGTGTGTATACCGCCGCCACATTCGCACTCGGATCGCTTCCACCTTAAATGCCTCCGTACCATCATGAGGATCAGATGGTCCGATAGAGTGCGAAATACCGAAGTTCTGCGACAAGCCAATGTTGGTGGCATTGAGGCCTATTTAATGCGTCGACAGCTTCGGTGGTGCGGTCACGTATCTCGTATGGCGGAGGAAAGAGTGGCGAAGCGCATCTTCTACTCTGAACTGGAGAAGGGCAAGCGGAATCATGGCGGTCCCCTCCTCCGGTACAAGGATGTCCAAAAGCGACATATGAAGAGATGCAACATAGAGCCCTCTCGTTGGGAACGTTTGGCAGCACAGCGGCCAGAATGGCGCAGGATGGTGAACAGCCAAGTACACGAGTTCGAGGCTCAGCGTAAAGCTGACCTTGACGCCAAACGCAATCAGTTAAAGGCCCGCCCACCTGCTGCCATATCATACAACTATGAGAACGGCGAACTCACGTGCCCTCAGTGTGCACGGAGTTTTGCCGCGAAGATAGGCTACATAAGCCATCTTCGAGCGCATCAGCGGCATTACTCCGACTAGGGTTCAAAGTGGTCGCCATGGCCGAAATCGGTCGGATCAATCATCATCATCAATGGTAAAGAATAATTAAAATCGGATCAGTAGTCCCGGAGATTACCCCGAACATCCAAACTCACAAAATTTATCTATTTATAATATTAAAATAAATATACACTATCCTTATATTACTACGGTATTGTTACCGATCACCAAAGTTATCTGGGTAAAATGGACTGGGAAACACTGGTAAACAAATACGAACTTAACACCGTAACGTCTATCCAAGCGGGGGTGTACTGCTTACACCCTTTTGCGGACTTTACACCACTTACGCCACTTTTTGCGGACTTTAAGACCCAACGTAAAAGGGAGCAAACCTATTGCTATCATATTGCCAGTGTCCGTACTAATACCGGGTAATTATCTTTAATTATACTTCGTTCACTGTCACATGTCACTAGGCAAACCAGGCAAATTACTAAAATTATTGTACATATTTTAACATACCAAAAATATCCATTCTCACAATACCTAGGGATAGTCTAATCCAAAACAGTCGCAAAATTTTCCTATTTCAAACTGTACACCAAAATTGTAGGCGAAACTTTGTCGTCGCTGTGCGAAATGCAATGTTGTAAGTTGTTATGACTCGTCCCGGGGCTCCAGACACGCCCTGAGACTCGGACTGTCTCACACCGGCCGAAATTATGGACAACGCTTATTTAACTTTGCTGAAGAGTTGAGTTTTCTACGGCTACATTTTAGTAATTGAAATGCAATTATTAATAGGTAAGTGTTCTATGTTAGATATCCTACTACAATATTATACATGTGAATGTTTGTATATTTAGATGTTTGTTTACTGAGTTCTTAGATTTACGCGAATATTCATAGATGTTTGTTAATCACGCAGAAACGGCTTAATGGATTTGGATGAAATTTGGCAAACAGATAGTCTATTACCTGGAATAATGCATAGGCTCTTTTATCTCTAAAAATTAAAGGTCCCTGTCTAAACCAGAAACTAGTATTAGAATAATAACATACTGTCGCCCTGCCTATTTCAGAGTGAATAAATAGGCTATTACTGAGTCAGCGAGCTGCATCTTTGTCGCCATCGGTAATTTCTATCAGATGAGATAGGGGCAGTCCCTGACAGTTCTCAATAAAAAATAGCTACTTTGAGAGTAGGTTAATAAAAATGTAATGATTAGCACTTGTTAATGAATGTTACGAAAACACACTGAAGAATCTATCAAGTTGCGTTAAAACGAAAATACCAGGGAACTGAATGGTAATTCGTACAACGCTCTACGTAGCTTGTACGTTTAAACAGTCAAAGCATTCCAATTTCTATTCCCTATATCCTCCAATTTTTCACGTAATTTCAAACTTTATGATCAAAGAATCCACTGCCGATAGAAAACACAAAGAACGTAGGCGGAAAATTGGTTTCCCTTCCCGAAACGTATTACAATCATATATATGAAAATTATGAAATATCCCCGAGACCTTTGTTTTGAATAAATACCAACGATTGTATATATATCCGAACACATTCTGATAAAAGAAGTTTTAGATTTACGCGAATATAACACACGAAATAAATATATTTGTTGTCTAGGTTTATTTTCCCACCTGCGATTTACCCAATTAAAAAATTATTTTTTTTCAAAACGTTCATTTTAACTGTTAAAGAATGTTTGTAATATGCATGAAGTATCACGTTCGGAAATGTCGAATATTGTGTTTTATTTATTTATTACAGCCAGTCAGAGAGGTCTGTAAGGAAAGAACCCGTTGGAACTCTGTAGTCTCTGCCTACCCCACAAGGGATCTGGATAGATAGATTTATTTATTCGCCAAGCGGAGGTAACAGAGGTGCACTGTCTATACCCACTTTTTGCCGTGTTAGGTTCCAATTGCAATATGGAGTGAGTCTATTGTCAGACTCCGGGCTGATACTGGGAATATTCCGATTAAAAATTACACTTTGTTCGACCTAGGATTTGACCCAAGGACCTCGTGATCGCTACATGCGTTATTCGCCACTAAACCAATAAGGCAGTTTTGATTTTTTTCTTCCTTAATATACACAAGCTACCAGCAAAGAGGATAGGCATTGCTGATTTTCTGTTTCAAATATATTACGAAAATAAAATGTAGTCATGACTCCGACGTATGACAACGACGATGACAGTGGAGGAAAGAAAGGTCTACAAGAGATGAAATCTAAAACTCTGTACACTGTGCCTACCCACCGAGGATCTGCAGTGATGATATAAATAGGTAGATATATTACAAATATATATTCTGTTGCTAGCCGTCCAGTCCACCTATGTGGACAGCAAGGCATGCGTACGGGTGGGTAATATGTCACCCTGGTTTGACGTAGAAATCGGCATCAAGCCGGGTTGCGAGTTGTCCGCTAGACTGTTTATAATAAATTTGGATTTGCCCATAAATCCTAAAAGCGATGAATGAAGGTCTAGAAATGGGTGATCTAATGGTAAATCATCTATTATACGCAGATGACGCGGTTTTAACAGTGCCAACAGCAACTGATCTGCAAACACTAATCACAGCTATGAAAGACGACTGCATGAAAAATGGCTTGCATTTGTATGTAAAGAAAACCAAGATTATGGTTTTTGAACGGGAAGAAAACAGAACAAGCGCAAGAATTGTGGTTGGGTTATGGATGGGATCGTTACCAACCACAATCGTGCAAGGCGTAGCTGGCCATACATAACGAAGTGCTTCTCCCAATGCTATTATATAGCAGCGAGAGCTGGGTATATAAGAAGAAGAGTGAAAGTAGGATAAATGCGGTAGAAATGCTAGCTCTGCGGAAGATGTGCGGAGTGAAGCTGACCGACCGTATTCGCAACAGCGTAGTAAAAAAAGAGAGTAGGTATGAAATATAGTATCGGTGTGAAGATGATAAAGGGTATTCTCCGTTGGTTCGGGCATATAGAAAGAATGTCAGAAGAAAGAATAACAAAACAGATATATAATGCGAAAGTTGAAGGATGTAGGTCCCGGGGAAGACCTAGACTATCTTCCCATAACCAAATAGACCGAGTTTTATCTAAAGGACAAGTCAAGAGACTCCGTAACCGGCAAGCGTGTATGATATGAACTATGAGAGTAGAGGACGCCAAAGAGGTATGTAAGGAAAGAACCGGTTGGAACTCTGTACTCTCTGCCTACCCCGCAAGAGATTTGGTGTGATGATATAGATAGATAGATAGAGATATTACGAATAAAAATAACCATCTTGTAGCAGTAAAAAAAAATTACTGCCGTTGATTATGACGTACAAACAATTAAACAGTTTTTCCCTTTACATAAAGTAGGTTATCTGTCCTCGGCGGGCCAGGAGGAGTTTCCGAGCCACCGAGCGCCAAAGGGACAGAACCCGGGAACAAAGACCTACGAATTGTCCCCTATAAATGTATACGTTGGATATTTTGGGGACCAAACGTTTGAGAGCCACTGGGATGGATCGGATTTTGAAATGAAAACAGTGAGTTAATGAAATGAAATGAAAAAAGTAAATACTGCAGGCTGCTTTGGTCACTGGATCAAGTAGCCAGGGGCTTGTTACCGACAAATATTTAATTCGGCCTGGGTATTTGTATATGTGAATCTCGCACCGCATCTACGATAGGAACAATTAATTCCATGTGTGGCTACGTTCCTTATTGAAAAAAAATACTACCTCGTTGGTCTGTTGGTGCATACTGCAGCTGGTAATAACAATATTTTTCAGTAGTAGTCCAATGTTTGAAATTACGCACTATTTATCGGCAATATACGCGCCTCTATTGCACTGGAATCTGAAATTACCAGCAAAATTTAAGTTTAGCAGTCCATCCATATCATCCTGTTGGGGATAATGATGTGTTTTTCTTATAATCTTGCTTCTTTTTCCTTTTCTTTATAATAATTCTTTATATTTAATAACATGTGATGAGGACATCTATCATAATACGAACGCCACGTTTATTTTTACTCAGTAAATTTTTGTATGAAAGCCTATCAAAACAATAGCGTCACGCTAACTCAATATGTTTGTGCTAAGCCCTCAGGTGTAATCAAACACTAAAAATATTTATCATTTAATTCTCTTTTTATATTCCTAAAATATGGTCACTCTACAGATATTATACAAGGATCGCTTATGTGAGCAGCCATAATTGGCCCAAATGTGATTAACGTTGAGAAAAGAACTGGGGATTGGAAATGTGTGAGATAAGTACGAAGATTAAAAGGGTGGTATAAAAATAGAGTGGGAATGGGGGCTTATTTATTTTTGTTATAATATCAGCCCTGTTAAGAAACTGTCCTACCATAGGGCACGGGCCTCCTCTCAAACTGAGAGGGTTTAGGCCATGGTCTACCACGCTGGCCCAAAAACATCCAGGCATGAAGGTTTCCTCACGAAGTTTTACTTCACTGTTAAAGCAAGTGATATTGAATTTTAATACGCCATGCTTTCGAAAAGACAGCGGTGCGTGCCTGGGTTTGAAACCGTGACCTCTGCCTTTACAGTTCAACGGTCTAACCACTAGGCTATCACTGCTTTATATTTGTTAAGTTCTGCCTAATTGTGGATTGTGAAAATAGACTAGCACAAGCCTGGAACAAATAGCGTAATATATGAGAGACCCACACTCAGCGGTGGCTAGTTGCAAGCTGATGGATGATAATGATGAAGTTAAAGTTCTGCCTGAACAATTGTAGAGACCCGTAAGGTTACTGAAAGTAGATAGGCCTTGCTCTTTTTTACTGGGAAGTTTATTTATTAACTAACGTAGAGGATAGCTTGGTCCACTGGACCAACCTGCAGTCTTATCTGAAGGACAAACTAAGAGTCTTCGTAACCGGCGAGCGTGTATGAGACGAACTGTGAGAGTGGAGTAATCCCTGTACTCTCTGCTTACCCCGCAAGGGATGGCGTGATGATATAGTAGTAGTAGTAGTGAATCACCAAGATACATGACACTCAGAATTACTAAAAAGTGGCGGAGGAAAATGGTGTGTGGCACTACTAACCACTGGGTTAAGAGCTTAAACCGCTCCGCCTACTAGATGAAGTGGTCGCGGGTTCGATCCCTGCACGACTCGATCTTTGTTGACCCACAAATATTTGTTTGGGTCTGAATGTTTGTATATGTGAATTTTATGTTTGTAAACGTACTCACGATACAGGAATAATACCTGCTTGATGTGGAGCTACGTTTTAAGAAGAGACAAACACAGTTACATATTAATGTTTTTTTCTCTTTAAAACACGTAGCTCGTAAAATGAATATTGATTCACTAAGCTAAGTTGGCAGGGAGAGTAAGCTCTAATGGAAATGGGGCCAGGCTATTACTATTCAAAAGTAACATAATCAACGAAAGACTTGAAAGTAGTTTGTTCTAAATCGTTAACTGAATTGATTCCAATTTCTAAGTTCCAATTTTTAATGTATCTTATTTTTTTTAGTTTGCCAAAACAGCTGTTACACCTACAGTGCGCTGCAAAAAACTTAATTTGTTCTTAATTCAAAGCAATATGGAGATTTCAAATGCATTTCTAAAATGTATTTTTTAATACGCACAGACATGCACATGTTTTATTGTTTATTAGGGTATAAAAGTGCATAAAAAAGGGTAAAAAAGATTAAATTTGAAAATTTATTTTTCGTACGGAATTTGTGAAACAATTATCTAATAGGGGTCTGAAGTCTTGCGTTATATACGTTACACCTTTTATACTGCACACTCTTCCGGTGTATCGTATCCTAATACCAATAGTCGTAAACAGTAGACATTATAATACTCCACGATTTTTAGTATCGTTAAAATAAACGATACGTAAAGAAAATATGTGATCAAATCATCAGATCGAAATATTGTGACGCCGAAATTAAAAAAAAATCCTTAACCATACAATTACTTTTATATTTACGCTTAAAAAATCTTTCAGTAATATATTTGGAACCCCATAAATATTTTTAGTCAAGTTTTATAAATTTTGCCTCCTATAATATTTTTCACATAAGATGGGTACTGTCAGTTCTAAGTTGCAAACGAAATTAATATTTAATTCAATGGCATTAGGGCGTAAAACTTTAAGTATAGAAACGGGTTATGCCACTTATTGCCATTGAATAAAGTATAATTTTCTTTGACACTTACAACGGTCACAACATAACATACAGAACACTGTATGTTATCTTGTGGTTAAATAGGTTAAACATTTGATAGCCAGCTAACAAATATGACCCAAAAACCATTCCGCTGCAACTAAAATAATCGTTTCAGCAATTAACAATTATAATTAGCAATAACGGGAGTCGAACCCGCTATCGGCGCGGCGCACCCACAATTAGTACGTCTGCCCCGCGCTAACTGCGAAACTCGGTGTGGCCGACTTAGCGCTCTGGAGTGTCGCCAAACGTGTTTTGTTTAAAAGTTCCACGACTATTGTAGGTTTACACTGCAGTGGGTTTTGTATAGTCTTTGATATCTATATATTAATACGTGAAGCAAAAACTTTAAACACCTTTTTACGAGAATTGCGCGGACGGAGGAGTATGAAATTTCCCACACTTATAGTTTATATAGAGAAGGAGTGCAGAATGATAATATTTTTTTAAAATTATGCATTAAACATACATTAAATCAATGAAAATAACATTACACACACTACCATGTATTTGACACAATACACGTCAAATTGATGTTTGTCTTTAATATTATTTGCCTATAGTCTTACTGAATGTCAAACATAACCAGCAAGCGATGAAAAAGTAGGTCGAATATCGATCTATGGGTGACTACTAGTAATAATAAATACGTATGTAATAGTTTGTTCTAAACCGGTAACTGAATAGATGCCAACAATTTATAATGTATTTAAAAATTTTTTACATTTGCAAAATATGTTAGTACAGTCCTTCCCGTCGGGAACTAAAATCAAAAATAAACCGCGATAAAATCCGTAAAATAGTTTTATTTCATGTGTAATATTCGCGTAAATCTAAGGACTCAGTATATGATGTTACTCCTTTTGTTCGCTATAACAAAACAAATTTATTCTTGATTGAAAGGAACACGGAGATTTCAAATACATTCCTAAAACGTATCTCTTAATACGAGTACGCACACTTACACGTACTAGGTTCATTGTTATATTGGGGTATAAAAGTGCATTAGAAAGGCGTAAAAATTTGAATAGGTAATTTGGTTTTCATTTTAAATTTGTTATCAATTATCTAATCGGGGTGTCTGAGGTCTTGCTTTATTTACGATACACCTTGTATAACTAAGAAGCTATCCTTATGAGAAAATGTTTTATCTGAAACTAATGAAAACAATATGATACACAAACTAAAAGTGACTTAACAACTAACCAACAACACACAGGTTCAAACGGTGACTGCCTCGCTGGTCTAGTGGTGAATAATGTGGTTTACGATCCCGAGGTCTTGGGTTCAAATCCTAGGTCGGACAAATGTAGTATTTCTATCGAAAAATTCCCAGTATTAGTTCGGGGTCTGGAATTAAGCCTGGTATATGGCAATAGGTCCTCCCTCTATTACATAGGACCTACCATCATTGGGGAAAAGTGGGTGTACACAGTACACCTCATGCGACGGTGTGTACTCTAGAGGAATTCTCTCTGACAAAGATCGGAAGAATATTTATTCACTTAATAAAACTCCAGTACTCTCTGACAAGCAGTGGACAGCTTATACTGATGAGTTCAAAACCATACAATTTTCGACAGTCATTCTTCAATGAAATCAAAAATTTCACACCATTGTATACAGATATGACGATATGAAGTTTTTGTTATACACAAACATATAAGGCTCTTACGTACAGCATATGTTTGTGTACAGCAATAATCTAATTGTGCTGTCTGAGGTCTTCCTCAGACACCACAATTAGATTATTGCGTTACGAATCCAATACAAAAATCAAACTTTAAATTTTAAGAAATTTTTAACTATTATTTGAAGCCCTTTGGTACCCAAATTAACCAACCGAAATATGCATACTTTTGTGTATTAGAAATGTATTTAAAATTGCCTTATTACTTTAAATAATGATTAAATTTTGTTTAGTACAGTGGACTGAATGAGAGCAATTTTTGATAGTTAAATCAAAATTATGGTTTTTGAAAGGGAAGAAACCAGAACGAATTTAAGGATTGTGGTTGGTAACGATGTGCTGGAGCAAGTGAATGAGTTTGTATATCTTGGATGTGCCTTCAGTAAGGATGGGAAATACACCGCTGACATAGAGAGAAGAGTGAGTGCAGGGAACAGAGTGAATGGTGCGATGGGAAAGCTACTCGGGAGCCGGCACTTAAGCCATAAGGCGCAGCTGGCCATACATAACGGAGTTCTTGTCCCAACGCTGTTATATGGTAGCGAGAGCTGGGTATGTAAGAAGGAGAATGAAAGTAGGATAAATGCGGTAGAAATGCGAGCTCTGCGGAAGATGTGCGGAGTGAAGCTGACCGACCGCATTAGCAACAGCATAGTAAGACAGCGAGTAGGTATGAAAGATAGTATCGGTGTAAAGATGAGAAAGGGCATGCTCCGTTGGTTCGGGCATATAGAAAGAATGCCAGAGGAAAGAATGACAAAACAGATATACAATGTGAACGTGGAAGGATGCAGGTACCGGGGAAGACCTAGACTATCTTACCACGACCAAATAAACCGAGTCTTATCTGATGGAAAAGTCAAGAGTCTCCGTAACCGGCGAGCGTGTATGAGACAAACTATGAGAGTCGAGGAAGCCAGAGAGGTATGTAAGGAAAGAACCTGTTGGAACTCTGTACTCTCTGCCTACCCCGCAAGGGATCTGGCGTGAGGTTATAGATAGATAGATAGAAATCAAAATAGAAAGTTTTTTATTCATGTAGACTAAAAGACACTTATGAATAGTAAAAAACAGAAAATTATTGATTACTTAAGACTCTACCACCCCTTCGGGACGTCATTTCTGTGGAGAAAAAAGGAAGAAACTCCACGGTTACTCTTTTTAAAAATGATAGTTTTACCCCATGAATGTATATAATATTCATGGGGTATGGGAAAACAGGGCAGAACGACCTAAGCAGATTTGCTTAAGTATAGATTAAACATAGGTGTACTTAAATTCATCGTATCAGTCCGTGTCCACATAGTCCTCTTTTTAACAAAATAGAGACTTTGTAAAGGTATATAATAAAAAATATAATAATGATAGTAAGAGAAAGGGTTACTATAAAATATGTAAAGAGTGCGTACAGAATAATTGGTTATAGGTCCAGTGTGATGCCTACCGAGACAAAATTAAACTATACTAAGATAAATATTTAATTAATGAAAGGATAGACGACGGACCAGTCCCGACAACAACACTCGTTCACGAGTATGACTTGAGGAGCAGCCATCACTCTCCTCGACCATAACAGACAGATGAGAGTGATCCGCTCCACAGAGCCACTACTAGCAAAGACATTTTAGTGAAAGTGATAATTTTAGAAAAAAGAAAGATAGTGCAAAAAAAGAAACATACTTTAAAAATAGTTCGAATCGATTCAGTTGTCGATTTAGAACTACTTTCAGGTCTTGTGTTAATTTTGTTACACGTTGTGAAGTAATTGATTTTTTTAAAAAACTTAGTTAAGTGAAAACTAAATTATCACGCCAGATCCCTTGCGGAGTAGGCACATAGTATAGAGTTTCAACAGGTCCAACTACATGACGTCGGTGCTATATATTTAATAATTCACGTTTCAATTTTGTACTAATACTAGATTATCTTCTCATCATCTGTTGCCCGATAACAGCCAAAGAAGGATAATAATTAAATGAAAGACATTCTTAAATAAGACAACAAACTATAAAAAGCAGTACTCAAAAGAAGGATGGAAGAATGTAGCAGTGTACGCTCGCCCACTGCCATTAGAAGACAGTGGACGATTATTGCGCTGCCCAGCATAGCTTCATCTCATTTGGGATATTAGCCACCACCATTGTCGTCGAGCTAGCAGCGGGGCAGCCATTTGAAGAACAAATTGCTCCATTGTCACTTATTTTTGAATACAGGTATCTTTCTTAATAGTAGCAGTTTCCCGCTACTTCACACCTGGTCGGCAACAGCGCCACCTACCAGGTACAAGAATAGCTAATAATCATCTATAAGTACACAAACAAAACATCGAAATTGATCAAACTGTTTAATATGAGAATTACGAATACACGCACACTGAAATCTTGATAGAAAGATATAACCATTTTTGATACTATACTGACTCATAACAGGTCGGTTTGGATCATGTAGGTTAAGAAATAAAATAACAATTTGACGGACGATTTGGTGCAGTTATAAAGCTTAAGCCGATCCGCCCATTGGATCGAAGAGTCGCGGGTTCGATTCCTGCGCGGGACAAATCTTTGTGTGCCCCACAAATATTTGTTTCGGTCTGGGTATTTGTGTATGAATTTCCATGATTGTAAACGCACTCACGATACAGGAATAAATGCAAAAGTGGGGCTATTTAAAAAAATGTAGATTTGTTCTATCTAGTAGCATAACACCGGCCGTCATGATAATATTTGAAGAAGGGCATTATAATTTATTTAAGCGTTTACGATGGAAAATATGGACAAATACAATACAATAATGCCTAATTTTCCAATCAGGGGTGGCGAAAACACATTGTATACATCGATATTTTGTTGTGAAGTGACGATGTAATACGGAGTAGCCAGTATACCGGGCACAATTCTAAAGTCGGGAATGCTATTGAGGCTTTTTGTATGAAATAATCTTAATACAACTTTGCTAAGAGCTAAGATTAAAACTTAGAACCCCAAGATTTAATCGTAGATCCTTGTAACCTCTGTCTAATCATTAGAACATAAGCCATATCGAGTCATCGTGGGTTCGATCTCTGCACGGGACAAATTTTTGTGCGGCACAACTGTTTGGGTATGTGATTTTCATATTTGAAAATGCATTATCGGCACAGGAATTCAATTCCAAGCTCGTGTCTACTTTTTTAAAGGAAAATAAAAAGTTCTACTGCTTATCATTTTTGATTCATTTATCCAGTGGACTCCAAAACCCATATAAACAGTACTCCGGTAGCTTTCATATCTACAATCGTACAAATTCACCGCTATCCCAACGGTGGAGCTAAATCATATGCGTGACAGCACAAAATTAATTATTCGCAGAACGGGTTGGCTATCCTTGTATTGTGCGCTCCTGTCTACTGATGCTAGCCTGGTACTTTAACTGACAATACAATATGATAAAACCTTCATGCCTATCTAAGGTGGTTAGGAATTGAAACCCTGTATATCTATCTTTGTCATTACGCCAGATCCCTTGCGGAGTAGCCATGTTTAAGTAATAAATATATGTTATATATAAAACACTCATCACCAATCCAATATAAATGGAATAAACTTGAAATTTAGTATGTTATTTGTAGCTTCTAAGTGCTTACTAAACAAGGATTTTTTGAAATTGAACCGTAATTCGGAACAGGAGCGAATATATATTTCGTGGTATATTATATTTCAAATGTTTGAATTTTACCAAAATTATAGTATTATTCAAGTAAGATGGGTACTGTGAGTAAGTGTTAAAGAAAATTATACTTTATTCAATGTTAATAAGAGGCATGACCCGTTTCTATACTTATAGTTTATGCCTTAACACCATTGAATTAAATATTAATTTCGTTTGGCACTTAGAACTGTCACTACCCATCTTATGTGAAAAATAGTCTACCTTACATAATCTACATATGACTTAGTAACGCTAATGCCGTAAAACCTTACTTAGCAGATATTTGATTTCCAAATCCCAAATCAATTTCCAGGTATACTCAAATATGGCTTTACTATAACTAAATGATCAAATAACAAATCTTTTCGATAATTATTATTTAACTACTAAAGGCGCTCACACTTCTCTAGGCTACAGTGTTCTCGATCACCAAGGTTAAGGCGTTTGGCTCGGTCAGACTGAGATGGGTGACCGTTTATGAAAATTCTATTTTTGAGTCCAATTTAAGGTGACTTGATCCCGACTGCTATAATTCGAAAGTTGTTAAGCCGAATTTAAGGCTTTATATCCAACAGTAAGTGGTCACAAACCTGCCATCAATTATCCGCACTGGGTCCATATGTGATGAGTGTAATCTAATCGGTTCCATTTCAATGTGAGAGAAAAGGTCTTTGCCCATATGTAGTGTCTTATAGATGAGCAAAGCTACGAAAATATTGTACTGTCATACAGGCAGGTTGGACTAGAAGCTGAAGTGGCAATGGGCCGGTCACATTAGCCGAACAACCGATGACCGCTGGGACGAACGAGTTCTTGAGTGGAGACTACGGACTGGAAAACATAATGCATGACGCCCTCAGGCTAGGTGGAGTGATGAGCGTAGCCGAGGGTCGTACCCAGTGGCGTGCACTTGGAGAGGCCTATGTCCAGCAGTGGACTGCTATATGATTATGATGATGATACAGGCTGACTTATAGTAGCAATTTTTTTACTAAATTGTAAGTTGAAGGATGACGTGGTAACTAAAATTTAAAGAAGCATATTAAATTAGTATGATCATGTGGCGAGATGTGGCGAAAGGTATAAATCGAGCAAACGTGAGTGGAAGCGTTGGAAGAGACCGTCCAAATGGAATTCAGCACGAGCAAATTAACGATCTCTTTGTGTAAGTGAAAGCATTGGCAGAGATCGTCCATGGAGAACTCGGTACCAGCAAATTAATGATCTCTTTGTGTGAGTGGAAGCATTGGGAGAGATTGTCCAAGGAGAACTGAGCACGAGAAAATAATGATCTCTTTATGTGAGTGGAAGCATTGGTAGTGATCGTCCAAGGAAAACTCAGCAAGAGAAAATTAATGATCTCTTTATGTAAGTGGAAGCATTGGAAGAGATCGTCCAAGGAAAACTCATCACGAGCAAATTAATGATCACTTTATGTCAGTGGAATCATTGGAATAGATCGTCCATGGATAACTTAGTACCAGCAAATTAATGATGTCTTTGTGTTAGTGGAAGCATTGGAAGAGATCGTCCAAGGAGAACTCAGTACGAACAAATTGATGATTTCTTTGTGTGAGTGGAAGCATTGGGAGAAATTGTCCAAGGAGAACTCAGCATGGACAAATTAATATTTTTTTAGAAAAAAATCGAGTGCGTAGCACTCAATCGACAGAAATGCATGAGGGATGTATGATCGTAGATGAAGCGAAAGCGGTGTGTCAGAGTCTTAGTATATGGCAAACTGTAGTCTCTGTCTACCCCAATAAAAGGGGTGAGTGTATGTATTTTAGTAACTTTATACGCTGAAGTTATGTTACTGAAATACCTATTACTACACATAGTTTTAATACAAGAGCAACAAGGAATTTTAGGCCCAAGGTTTAGGCATGTAGGTCTCGAAGGGTTTAATTAAGACAATCTGACGCGCACCCTTATCGCGCGGGCTGGTGATCCGCGGGTATAACCGGCTTCAGTGTAGTGGAAACACGGATTTATGTATAAATATTAATATTATGTTGTGTATTTTATAAGGATGAGGTTATAGAGATTTAGGTTCTTGTATCTTCTATATATCTACATCATCACGTCTGATCCCTCGGGGGTAGGCAGAGAGTACAGAGTTCCAGGTATTTTCTTCTCCTGCTTGTATGTTAATATCTTGAAAACTACGATCCATTTTGTATCTTAGCACCAGTATTACAACTGAGATGTATTTGATTTGCTACCCAGCTCTGCTGAGATGTAATCATTATGACGGACATCAAGATCTGTTAACGAAGTGTTCCTTTAGCACTAGTACAAACAGATAATGGACATTTTATTGAGGCATGGATTTTATAGAACAATAGGATCAAACCGAAGTGTATACTCGTATATTGTGAACCTCAAAGGGGTTGGCGTTTGAGTCGAATTCGAGCGAGCGCACCTGCATGTGTCCGAGCGCAAAATTGAAAAAGCCTTTGTTCATTGTTACTCCGTACATTCCACATCCTAAATACACTTGTTTTTCTACCTTTTTACAATGTTTCAAAGGCTTAAACTTTACAATCTATTTTTCAAGCATTGTCTAGTATCGGATTGAGCTGTAATTGAACATACCTTACTATGTAATTTTTGGAGCAATCCGTAGAGCTGGCCTGAATTGAAAGGTAGGCATAGAAATTCCTCTTCTAAAAAAATAGCGTCGTGTTTTAGCTTGATATATTTATTTATCATAGTCTTGGTGGAAAGTCTGATGATAGAGCTGAAAGGCCCCACATGTTTAAATATGGAAACTTGTCCTCAAAAAATAAGTTTGTAATTGTTCTCCCATGTCAAGAAACCAGATTACCCACATTTACCAAAACAATAAATGATTTGAGTTTCATACCAATAGGGTATATCCTCGGACAATCCAAAAAATAACCTCAATCTGTAACAATGTCCCCGCCCGGACCAATAACGATCATGCCATAAGCTATAACCGGGCAAGGACAAAGTAAATCGCCATTAAACACAATGTTACTGCCGTCCATGCCGCTCTTCAATCCGAAACGATCCGATTTAATATAAGTTGCATTGCCTACCGCCATGTACCCAACGCCATATTGAAATTACGACTGGAGATTGAAGTTGGGAGATCATATAGGTACCTAGTTCATAATTGGTAATGGGAAAATACTATTTTTCTATCTATATTTCTATTTATAATAACGCCCGATCTCATGCGGGGAAGAAAATACTACACTATATAATAGGTGTTTTTCAAATGAAGATGGCGCCATATTTTCAGAAGATATTGTCAATGTTATGGGAGTGAACCCATTGCCAAAATACTGCACACAATTCCAGATGGCTTATCACAGATCGATTTGGAAAGTTATGATGGAAACCATTTCCCAGCAGTGTAACAATATACCTAGATTTTTTTTACTAAGGACTCGTAGCGCTGCGTGATGGCGGTGTTCTTACTGATCACCAAAGTAAAGCAGCGTTCAACAGGGTCGGTCTGAGATGGGTGACCGTTTGTGGCGTTTTCATATTTGATCGTCTCCGTGCTTCGAAAGGCACGTTATGCTGTTGGTTTTGGGTACCACTTAATGTGGTAGACGTTAAACGACGTTGAAAGCTTTATAGCCTTGATAAGTTTCAACAGCAGGTAGCCAGAAACCTGCCTCCACCAATCCACACTGGGTCCGCGTGGTGAAGTATGACCTAAACTCTCTCACGAAGGCTTTAGCCCAGCAGCGGCACGGTATAGGCTCATAGCATTATTATTAAGGAGTGGTCAGTGATTAATCCCTATCTTGTCTGAGGAAAAGTGTCGATTCGGCCGAAGATGTGGTTCGCCCAGTACTAGCCTTTTCACACTGAAATAGGCTGAGGAGATGGAAGTTAGACCGAGTTCCGAATCGGTATGATCCACGTATGATCGGGTTAAACCCGATCCTCGTAAGGCAATTAATGGCAACGTAAGTTATGATAAAAGCAATATTTAAATATGTTACTAATATTGGATTTTCACAACTCACCATACATACCATATTTGTAAAATGAAGACTATTACACATTTTAAAATTTAAGTATCTTTAGAATCTTACGTTGCTTGCACGAAAAGGGTCCAAATGGGTCGCCGGGTAATATTGCCGCCCGGGACACAGTTTATGGGGCCCAATAAGACGGACAGCGCGTCTATTCCCCGGGGAACCGGGAACAATACAAATTACAATCTGTTATTTGCTGGAATACGGACACGGTAGTTTTAATTTGTACGCGACAAATGACTGATTAGACTCACTTTGTATACAAAAAAAAAGTTTTTTAATAAAAATATGTACCATACCAAAGGCGCTCGTAGCGCTGTACGACCGCGATGTTCTTAACGATCACTTAGGGTGAACTGCGCTTGGCTCGGTTAGCCTTAGATATGGTGTCTGTTTGTGGCAGTTTTTTCGAGCGTCTTCGTGATTAGAAGAGTCTTCGCGCTAAGCAATTGGTCACGGATACCACTAAATGTGGTAGTGGTTGAGCCAAGTTGAAAGCCTTAAGCTTAATAGATTTCCACAGCAGATGGCCATAAACGTGCCCCTACTAATGCGCACTGGGTCAGCGTGGTCATGACCTAATCTCTCTCACTTCGATTCGTGAGTAAAGCTCTTTGGCCCGCAGTAACACAGTAAAGACTGATTTATTTATAATATGTACCATACATAACAGCCGTAAACCCATAACCCAATGAAGGAAATTGGGGATGAGTAGAGAGTGACAGGTTGCTCAATCGATGTCATGTATACTGCACCCTTTTACGACATTCATAAAAACTCACGGGAGTTTTCGTGTTTGCCGTATGAATGTCAATAGGACGGCATAGTCTGGTTGTCATCATCGGCCAAATTATGTCCAGTTCAGGACTAAGGCCTCCCCAAAGATCATGACTACGATCGGCTTTATTCTGTACGCATCCAGTTTTCACCCACAACCTTTAACAAGACATCAGTTTACCTTCACTAGTATAGCCTGATTTATTATCATTAAAAAATTAAAGAAGGATGTAGGTACCGGGGAAGACCTAGACTATCTTACCATGACCAAATAGACCGTGTCTTATCTCAAAGGGCAGAAGGGCAAGTCAAGAGTCTCCGTAACCGGTGAGTGTGTATGAGACGAAATATGAGAATGGAGGAAGCCAGAGAGGTATGTAAGGAAAGAACCTGTTGGAACTCTGTACTCTTTGCCTACCCCGCGAGGGAGCTGGCGTGATGATATAGATAGATAGATAGAAAAAATTAAAATGGAAAGATGTAAGCACTAAGAAACATCTTGGTTTGCCATGAACAAATAGACCGTGTCTTATCTGATCGGCAAATTAAGTCTCCAAGCGTGAGTTAGACGAACTATGAAAGTCAAGAAAGCGGGAAAGATCTGTAAGGTAAGTGGCTACCGGGACTCTGTATCTCTACCTACACCACAAGAGATCTGGCATGATAATTTAGGTAGGTAGAAAAATCAAATATTTTTTATTTAACTTGGAATGTTCGTATGTCTATCTGTCTGTCTTTCCGATTCAAATATTGTAATCCATTTTAACCACTTGTGAGTATCCAATTGAGCTGAAAGGACATTGTCGAAAATTGCCCCACACCAAACAAATATTTGACCATGCCATCATTATTTATTTATTTTATTAAAATAATGGCATATTTCCATATCTAACGGACAATTTTCAATTTAAAATGAATATTTCAAAGTATTCTAAGTACTTATATCAAAGTCGCCGACATCTTTACTGAATGGCAACACACACAATATAACCTCATATGTATTAATGACTACTGAATAATTACCTCAAAATCTAATACTTTTTGTATAATATTGCGATTCCCCCGCTTGTCCATTTAATAATAAATGCCTTAAGAAAATTTATGGGTGATTTGAAATCATACAAGCATTTTTTCATTGCTGTTGGTTCTAAGGCAAATTATGTATGGGCGCAGAGCAATATCCTTTGGCATACGTTTGTAAGATTGGTGGTAATGCAATAATATGGTACCATGGAGCTGATCGGATAATGAAGCTGAACGGTGGTCAGTGGAAATACCCAACTACTCATTATAACTCCGTCGCGTATGGGCTCGTTAGTTTTGTTTTTACGAGTACTTTATACCTGGATGGTATCCAAGATCTGATGATGGATCCGGAAGGAACCATAGGAACTCCGCAACTAAGCAAGATATCTCCGTGTGTTTTTGTTATAAAAGCTTGTTTTAAAAAGGGCGTTTTAAAATAAAATTATTCACTTAACCCCCTAATATTTGTATCAGCTTCCAAACACAGCAAACTTCATCCAAACTATTACAATCGCATAAATCCAAAGCTACTTACGTAGAATACATTACAGCAACCCGACCCAACAAGTTGAATATTAAATAAATTACTTGTGTTTACACCAGTTGAGCTGTGTGTAATTTAATTACACATTTTGTTATTAACGAAACAGGGTTTAGAAGGCATTGCTGTTGGCAGGAATATGTTTATGTTAGTGATTCGTGAATATGTAATGTTGTTAAGGGCTGATTTTTGAACCAACTGATATATATTATCCATCATCTAAATTGTAATCTGACTGAATATTAAAGGTGTTTTAGTTAAGATATTCGAATTTGATTCAAGTTTTAAGTCATATTAAATATTAGTCAATGCGCAAGATTGGAGAAAACAAAGCAGGTTAAGTTGTAGCTCCTACTTAATATCATAAATGTTAAAGTTTGTTTGTTAAGATGTTTGGATGTTTGTTACTCAATCACACAAAAACGGCTGAACGGATTTAGATTAAATTTGGTACACAGATTTTAGTATGTTACCTAGATTAACATATAGAGTATTTTATATCTTAAAAAACTGTAAGGTTCCTGTCTAAAATCATTTTACAAAAGGTCCTTCTTACCAAAATAAAAGTTGGTACTCAAACCTAGGGCGTATAATATTAAAATAACAAAAAAAAAGATCCAAATAAATAGGCCAGCTAACGTCCCCGCCGCCGTCTCCCCGTCTGGCGGTACCGTCAGAATAACAGGAAATAATGTCGTTACGCACGTTTTTATTGACTTTTTATTTCTGTCTGTACCGCGAACTTCAACCCTGGGCCCTTATTTGCTATGACCAAACGCGGCGCGTCACGAAAACTTCGAGAAATGATCGTGTAATGGTATCGATATATCATAACAAGTAACACAGTCCCATTCAAAATTACACTGACTCAACGTCCTCAAGTTCACGTGAGTATAGTTATATATAAACATGAATTAGGGGAAACAGAAGGATTGTGGTTGGTAATGATGTGCTGGAGCAAGTGAAAGAGTTTGTAAATCTTGGATGCGCCTTCAGTAAGGATGGGAAATACACCGCTGACATAGAAAGAAGAGTGAGTGCAGGGAACAAAGTAAAAGATGGGAATGCTACTTGGGAGCCGGCACTTAAAGTCCCAACGCTGTTATATGGCAGCGAAAGCTGGGTATGTAAGAAGGAGAATGAAAGTAGGATAAATGCGGTGGAAATGCGAGCTCTGCGGATGATGTGCGGATTGAAGCTGACTGACCGTATTCGCAACAGCGTAGTAAGAAAGCGAGTAGGTATGAAAGATAGTATCGGTGTAAAGATGAGAAAGCGTATCCTCCGTTGGTTTGGGCATATAGAAAAATGTCAGAAAAAAGAATGACAAAACGGATATACAATGCCAAAGTGAAAGGATGTAGGTACCGGGAAAGACCTAGACTGTCTTACCATGACCAAAAAGACCGAGTCTTATCTGAAGGACAAGTCAAGAGTCTCCGTAACCGGCGAGCGTGTATTAGACGAACTATGAGAGTGGAGAAAGCCAGAGAGGTATGTAAGGAAAGAACCGGTTGGAACTCTGTACTCTCTGCCTACCCTGCAAGAGATCTGGTGTGATAATATAGATAGATATAGATACACCGTTTGCGTTCAAAAGTTACACTAAATAAACGTCCTCAAATGCAAGTGGGTATAGTTATATGTTATCATAAATCAGGGAATATTGTACCTTAGTAATATCACTTAAAGTTGTATTTGCTTGAAAGCGGAAGCCTGTTAATTTTTTAGTACCGTCCACTTTTGCCTGCCCTTTGGTGGTGCTATTTTTCGTGCTGCGAGCGTGTATCCACCTATATTTGATAGACGTGTAATGGTATTCTGTACGGCACTAGACTGCCATTAAACGATAATTACACGAACTTGTCGTAACGCACAACGTTAAAGTTTCAGTTGGTTATGCGAATAAGGGCCCTGGATCGATGGGTTGCCACAGCAAGGACACGTTGATAAAATCAAAGACCAGATACCTATAGACAAATAACTCTTCTTTATGTACCAAGACGGACTTAGCACAGTGGTTAAGAGCTTACGCCGCTCCGCCCACTGTGTCTAATAGTCGCAGGTTCGATACCCGCACGGGACAAATCTTTGTGTGATCCACAATTATTTGTTTCGGTCCGGGTATTTGTGTATGTGAATTTTCATGTTTGTAAACCCACCCACGTCACAGGAATAATTCCTAGAGTGAGGCTATATTTGAAATTAACAAAAAAATATGGCGGCTTGGTCTACAGTAAGAGCAAAAGCCGTTTAAATAAGCTTAGTAGAAATAAATTAACGTTAGCATAACGTTTTCGAGTTGGGTTTTGCGATCACGAGATCCTGGGTTCAAATCCCAGGTCGAACGGATGTAGATTTTCTGTCAACAAATAGAATCTCAACATCAGTTCGCAGTAAGTAAGCAGTAATAGCCTTGTGGCTAGACCGTTGGACTGCAAAGTCAGAGGTCTCGGATACAAACCCAGGCACGCACCTGTCTTTTTGAAAGCATGTGCTTATTAAAAATTAATAATCACTTGCTTTAACGGTGAAGGAAAACATCGTGAGGAAACCTGCATACCTAAGGGTTTCTCGAAGGTGTGCGAAGTTCGCCAAACTGCACTGGGCCAGCGTGATGAACTATGGCCTAAAAACCCTCTCAGTTTAAGAGAAAGTTCGTGCCCAACGATGGGACAGTTTCTTAACAAGGCTAATATTATGTTATCATCAGTTCGGAGTCGGAAATTGGATCGCTTTCACACATGGGACCTAACATTGTCGGAAAAAGTGGGTTTATATAGTACATCCTTTCCACCTTTGGGGTATATGTGTAATGTTAGTATAATTTATGTATGCAGAGACTTCGATTTGTGTTTTCCTTTTCATGTTTGTTTTGTATGTTTTTTTTTCTCTTACAATTTACTGAATAGTTTGTTGTACAATCGCCTTCGCTTATACGCTAAATATTCTCTTTGCGCTCCAAGGTTAACTGGTAGACAACTCCAATTGAGTTAAGTTTGCCTTTGTATATCATATCTGTAAATGTACTTACAACTAATTGATGTTATTTTGTACAAATAATTAAATTAAATTAAATTAGTAAAGCTTTATTTCAAACACAGTCCATAGTGGTAACATTAAATATAAATAAATTAATCATCATCATCATCTCAGCCTATACTTGTCCACTGCTGAACATAGGCCTCCCCAATCGCTTTCCAGCGTAACCGGTCCGATGCCACCTGCATCCAACGACTTCCTGCGATTTTCACAAGATCGTCGGTCCATCTGGCAGGTGGTCGTCCCACGCTGCGCTTGCCAATACGTGGTCTCCACTCTAGAATCTTTCTGCCCCAACGCCCGTCCGATCTTCGCGCTATGTGGCCCGCCCATTGCCACTTCAGCTTGCTAATCTGAAGGGCTATGACGGTGACCTTGGTTCTTCTACGAATCTCCTCATTCCTGATTCGATCACGTAGAGAAACGCCGAGCATAGCTCTCTCCATAGCTCGCTGAGCAACTCTGAGCTTTTTTATAAGACCTATAGTAAGAGACCACGTCTCTGATCCATATATCATCACTGGTAACACACTTTGACTAAAAACTTTAGTCTTTAGGCACTGAGGTATTTTGAATGAGAAGATGTTGCGCAGTTTCCCGAACGCTGCCCAGCCGAGTTGGATTCGTCGATTGACCTCTCTCTCAAAGTTGGACCTACCTAACCGGACTACCTGTCCCAGGTAAATGTATTCGTTGACAACTTCAAGAGTAGAGTTCCCAACGGTGAGTGCGGTGGGTACGACATAGACGTTAAACATTATTTTTGTTTTGTCCATGTTCATTTTAAGACCCACTTGTTGAGATACTCTGTTGAGGTCGCCGAGCATTCGTCCTAGATCTTCCAGCGACTCCGCCATGACCACAATGTCGTCGGCAAATCGAAGGTGAGTGATGTATTCGCCATTGATGTTGATGCCAAGTCCTCGCCATTCCAAGAGCTTGAAGGCGTCCTCTATGGTGGTCGTAAACAGTTTCGGAGAAATGACGTCTCCCTGTCTTACTCCTCTTTTTATGGAGATCGCCTTCGTGCACTGCCCTTGTACTCGAACTGACATGGTGGCGTTATTATTTGCCCAATAGACGCGTCTCTTGCAAACACTTTGGAGCCCTTGTTCTGCTCTATGGTCTCCTCAATACGTCTTGTATAGAAGGACCGTAAATCGTGTCGCAAGGACTTCAATATCTGTCCATTGAGCTGCCTATAGGACTTAGCATCATCGGAGGTTTGGAGTGTCATGGTACGTCGCTCAGCCATAAGGTTTCGGGTGTAGTCAGATAGCTTTTGAGGCCTATTTTTACGGTGGGGCTTAAAATGCTTGGACCCGGCCGTATGGACAGGCTCGACCAACCTATTGTTGATGTCGTCCACTGATGCGATGCTCTATAGCAATTCGAAGCGGTTTGACAATTCGAGTTGAAAGTTCTCGGGGTTTTGGATATGTGCATTAGAAGGTCGGAGCGTAGACTTCATCAGACGCGATCTTTCCATTTTGCCATTAATATTTAATGTGCCTCTGACCATTCGGTGATCACTGCCGGTTTATACCCTGTGAATCACGGAGACATCATTAAATATTTGTCGCTTGGTGCTCATGATGAAGTCTATCTCATTTTTTGTGAAACCATCAGGGCTCATCCAGGTCCATTTCCTATGAGACGGCTTCTGGAAGAAAGAGTTCATCATAAAGAGTCCCTCCTTCTCCAGAAATTCGGCCAGCCTCTGACCCCTGGGGTTGCGCTGCCCATATCCAAATTGCCCCACTCTCAACTCATCATCGCCCCGTTTGCCCAGTCGCGCATTGAAGTCACCCATAACTACTGTAAAGTGTGCTTTGGAAGTATGTATGGCTCTACTAATGTCCTCATACATAACTTCGACCTCATCATCTGAGTATGCCGAGGTCGGTGCGTAGACCTGTATGACCTTCAGCGAATATCTTTTGGATATTCTGAATATCAGGTACGCTACCCTGCTCGACACACTAGTGATGGACACAGCAGGACACAACGTTGTTTATGAGTGACTTGTGGACGATAAATCCGACACCACCTTGGGACTGCTGTTCGCCCCCCCGGTAGTAAAACACGTTGCCGGATTTTAAGGTTATCGTGTCCTCGCCCTCTCTTCGGACCTCAGATAAACCAACAATACTCCACCGCAACTTGTTTACCTCTTCTTCCAGCTCAACTAGCTTCTCATCTGTCCTCAATGAGCGAGAGTTGTATGTCACCAGAGCCAATTTTCGGTTTTGGTGGTAGCCGAATCTCTGCCGGAGATTCTTAGCACCCCTTGTCCTGTCGTTACCATGGCTGCTACCGTGGCCAGGACGAACAGGACCGCCGGGGACTAGGGGCCTGGTTTTCTTGCTTTCTTCCATAATATTGGTTGGGGGTGTTTGCCATACTCGCCACGCTTGGCAGGCGGGTTGGCGAGCGCAGTTTTTGGTCGTAGAAGTGTTAAGGGAACGCTGCTGCCCATTCCCTAGTTTTCCCTTAGTCGCCTTGTACGACACCCGATGGGATGAGATGGGTTGGTCCTATTCTAAGCCGGGAACCACGCGGCTGTAAAATTAATAAAAGTACAATTAAAATATAATATTAGCCCTGTTAAGAAACTGTCCCACTGTTGGGCCCGGGCCTCCTCTCAAACTGAGAGGGCTTAGGCCATAGTCCACCACGCCGGCCCAGTGCGGATTGGCGAACTTTACACACCTTCGAGAAACTCTTAGGCATGCAGGTTTCCTCACGATGTTTTCCTTCACCGTTAAAGCAAGTGATAATTAATTTTTAATACCCACATGCTTTCAAAAAGACAGACGTGCGTACCTAGGTTTGAACCCAAAACCTTTGACTTTGCAGTCCAACGGTCTAACCACTAGGCTATCACTGCTTATTCAACTATCTCACAATTAAAATACGAACATAGAAATAAAAATAAATGTATCTAAATCTAAAGGGATATGCATAAAAATAACAAATAAATAAAAAATAATAAAACAAACAAAACACACACACACCGTCACACCTATATTCCTCAAGCGGTGGTAGCAGAGGTGTACTGAGTACACCCACGTTTTGCCGACGATGTTAGGTCCCATGTAATAGCTAGCCCCCAGCTTATTGTCATATACCGGGTACAGTTCCAGACTCCGGAATTATACAGGGAAGTTTTCGTCAGAAAAACCACACTTGTCCGACCCAGGATCCGAACCCAGGACCTAGCGATCACAAAGCAATGCGCTTTGCCACTGGCCAATAAGGCAGTCATAATAATAATAATAAAACAATAAAAATAAAATATCTAATTTAGAGGACTCGACTGTCTCACATGCACTTTTGTCCAGTGCTTCATAATAGTACAGCCCACCCGTCCTGCTATCAGCTGCAGGTAGGTGTTGGATTTGTCATGCACCCAGCGCTGCAGCGATGCTATTCTCTTGCGCCTTATCGCTGCAAACCCGTCCACGTATGCTTCAGCAAACATACCTGATATAATATCAATAATATCAGCCTATACTGCCCACTGCTGGGCAAAGGCC
This sequence comes from Phalera bucephala, assembly GCA_905147815.2. Taxonomy (NCBI): domain Eukaryota; kingdom Metazoa; phylum Arthropoda; class Insecta; order Lepidoptera; family Notodontidae; genus Phalera; species Phalera bucephala. The sequence goes on from LR990609.1 coordinate 31,421,264, forward strand.
TTCTCTCACAAATCGAGGTGAGAGAAATTAGGTCATACTCCACCGCGCGGACCCAGTGCAGATTAGTGGAGGCAGGTTTGTGTCCACCTGCTGTTGGAACTCATCAAGCCGCCTTTAAGGCTTCCAACTCGGCTTAACGACTACCACATTAAGTGGTTTCCGGGACCAACGGCTTAACGCGCCTTCCGAAGCACGGAGACGCTCGAATATGAAAATGCCACAAACGACCACCCATCTCAGGCCGACCGAGTCGAACGCTGCTTAACCTTGGTGATCGGTAAGAACACCGCGGTCGCACTGCGCTACGAGCGCCTCTCATTATGATAGAGATCTGGAGATACCATACCTGGTGCGCTTCAGAAACGCGGCAACCCCATCAGCGCCCTGTACGCATTGTTATATTGGACGCAAAAGGCATTGTATGTATCATGCGTATGCATGACCCATAGACTGCACGTAAACATTGACTGACAGTACGCCCTAAACAGTGTCAATTTTACATGTTCTGTACAACGTAAAAATCTGCTTGCTAGCATATTGGCTGACTGAAAATGCTCGCGCTCCCGTTCCATGTCCAGGTCGTCCGTGAGTTCCTCGGTGACCCAATGAGCCAGATATTGAAAATGTTTGACTTTTACCAAAACGCTGCCATTTAGAGTGACTGGGGGGATGGTGTTACTGCTTTTTTGATCCCGCTTGAAATAAAGAATAAAAAATATACACACCGTCAATATATAATAGGCGGGGAGCCTATTGCCATGTACCGGGCCCAATTCCAGACTTCAGATGAACACTGGGAATTTTTTGGTAGAAAACTAAATTTTGCCCGACCTAGGATTTGAACCTAGAACCTCGAGATTACTACGCGCATTATTTGCTACTACGCCAATGAGGCAGAGTAATTTTTTTAAGACTAATTTTTTTAAAAGTATGCTTCGAGAATTGCATCAGGTTAACTTCTTGTCCTCATCGGTATCTCCCTAAAGACGTCAGCAGGACAAAATCATCTCCTAAAGATCGCCACAACGATTGGTACTATTATTGGTACTATCCAGATTTTACTCCAGATCTCTATTATAATGACACAAATATCCTTTCTATACCCAACAGTGAGTGTACTTAGTACACCTCTGCCACCCCCGCTTGGGCAATAAAAGCGTGACGGTTATACTCGGTTATACCCCTCATTATCCCATGCTATGTCATTTCACAAATTTTTATAGGCCATTACCGACATCCAGAGACAAAACAGTCCTCAAGTATTTTGAGGACTGTTTTGTCACTGGATGTCGGTAATGGTACATCCATTAGTTTAATCTATTGTCACATAGTTCACAAAAGCAAAAAAAACCGTAGGAAGAATGCTTACAAGGTTTAAGTTAGCAAATTTAAGTCTAAAAGAAACTTTTTTTAAGTCAATCTCTAGTTTTGTTACCTTTGCCCGTCGGGAATGGCGAGGGCTTCAAACAAATTTTAGATCTTTCTTATTTACAGAAAAAATCCAATGATTGTACGTTTGTCTGTTTTGGGATATATTTTTGCTTGTGGTGCTAAGACATTTATAAAGAACTAGAGACTCGCCCCAGCTTCGCACGGATGAATTATAAACCTTTCTCTTAAATCACTCCGTTGGTGAAACCCGTATGAAAATTCATTTGGTAGGTTTTAAGTTTATCTCGTTCATCAGTATCGTATAAAATAAGTAGTCTATCTATCTATCTATAACCTCACGTCAGATCCCTTGCGGGGTAGGCAGAGAGTACAGAGTTCCAACAGGTTCTTTCCTTACATACCTCTCTGGCTTCCTCGACTCTCATAGTTCGTCTCATACACGCTCGCCGGTTACGGAGACTCTTGACTTTTCCATCTGACAAGACTCGGTTTATTTGGTCGTGGTAAGATAGTCTAGGTCTTCCCCGGTACCTGCATCCTTCCACTTTCACATTGTATATCTGTTTTGTCATTCTTTCCTCTGGCATTCTTTCTATATGCCCGAACCAACGGAGCATGCCCTTTCTCATCTTTACACCGATACTATCTTTCATACCTACTCGCTGTCTTACTATGCTGTTGCTAATGCGGTCGGTCAGCTTCACTCCGCACATCTTCCGCAGAGCTCGCATTTCTACCGCATTTATCCTACTTTCATTCTCCTTCTTACATACCCAGCTCTCGCTACCATATAACAGCGTTGGGACAAGAACTCCGTTATGTAATATAAGTAGTATATAAGTAGTATACAATAAGTAGTAGTACTACTTATTTTATAATATGTAGAAATACTACATATTTCTTCAAATGATGAGGGTTGGTGATAGTCTGTGTATAGGCCACTTGGCTCATTGGTTTAAATAGCTGCGGGTTTGGTCCACGTATAGGACAAATGAAAAAAGGGTGCTGCTTGTGGAGACTGGTCCACCCAGTATCCTCTAGCTTTTTATTAAAACATATATTTAAAAATAGTCTTATATCGCAGTCGTAAGGCATCACACTGGAACTGGATCGCATTAATGATTTTGTATAATATAAAAATGTATGTACCTATACAAAAAAGACAAGCCCGCTGAGTTTCTCGCCGGATCTTCTCAGTGGAGGTTACGTACGAATCCGGTGGTAGATTAGTAAGTTAAAAAAAATGTAAATATGACACTTTGTAAACACAACTGCAAGGGCTATGCAAATTAAACGATTTGAGTTTGAATGATAGATAGATATTTTTTTATATTTTTTTTGCTAAACAAAGGTGAACTCTTTTTTACAGCACGAATAAATAGGCATTAGGGTAACGCCATCGAGTTGATATGCTATTATTTTATACTTCAAGATTACTAGATAAAGACCAACGTAACAACAGACTTTCTCGATAACGTTACGCTTACGTCAATCTGTTCGTGCTAAGCCCTCAGGTAAAGTCTCGGGTACTTATTAGTCTTTCAAAAAATGCTCTAAGAAACAATTTTAGTTAAATTTTAAATCTTGATTTACGCGAAGCCTGACGTTTGATTATTTTTTTCTGAAATAAAAATGCTTTCTTGGCTGAATCGGAAATTAAAACTTCGTTTTAACGTAGATTTGAGATTACAATTTTAGTAAGTATTTTATTTACAGTTGGGTTTTGCTGATAAAATACATTTTAAAAGCTCACGGAATATTGTTGATATAGTATAAAGTGAGGACTTTTCATCGATATGTAAATAATGGCTTAAATTAAGATTTTTAGAGGTGTTGTATGGACTTTGTCAAGATAGAACGACTAACGATTGAAGACTGAAGACTGGAAGACGTTATGATTACACGATTTAATTATGGACCTGTTGGAACTCTGTACTCTCTGCCTACCCCGCAAGGGATCTGGCGTGAGGTTATAGATAGATAGATTGATAGATAGATTTAATTATTATATACTTATAGAAAAAAGAACAAGCACGTTGCTTGTTTTCCTCAATGCCACGATCCTTCAACTTATAAAAACAACTAACAACTAAGAGGAATGCTCAGAAAAAATTTAAGACATAAAAACTAGCATTATTCCATGGTTCTGCCTGCATGTATCATAATTTTTAAACTAAACTCTGCTTAAAAATTGCGCACATGCCGTCAAAATCAATTCATTAGTTTCTTGTGATTCATAAACTGTTGTTAAATCATCACGCCTGTTCCTTGCGGGGTAAACAGGACGCATTAGGTTGAAATACCATTAAATAGTTATTCTAAGTTTTTGATATCTCCACTGTACTCTCCGCTTATCTATTTTTAAATAAAAGATCTCTAATTTGAGAAAAGACCGTTACCTATTTATGACCTCGTTGGTCTGGTGCATGCAAAGGTGATGGATACAAAAAACGGTAGGCAATCATGAGGTTTTGGATACGAATCAGACAAAGTAGCTTTTCTACCATCAAAATTATATTAGGATCCAAATTTGTCTTAATATAACTGAATACCTTTGTGTCTCTAATTATTATTAGCAAACTGGTTCGTAGAAGTCTCTGGCTGAGTTAATTGGCGTGGGTTCATATAATTGGCAGGCCACAGACGATTGATTAACGCCACTCTGATATATCGACCTACAGATTGGTTGAGCGATACAAGGGCAAGGTGTCGTGAAGGGCAATTATGTCAAGGGCAATAGCAAGGGCTATTGAAATGATAATTGAGCTCTAATAAGCTGTACAATTTTAACTACATTCAATTTGACATTTGATTTAGAATATTAAACCATCTTGCAAGATCTCTTGAGAGGTAGGTAGAGAGTACAGAGGTCTAACGGGTTATTTCTTTATAGACCTTCCCCGCTTCCTTACCAAATAGACCGTGTCTTATTTGAAGGGCTAATGAAGAGCTACCGTAACCGGCAAGCAAGTATGAGGCAAATGAAGTATGGAGGAAACGAGAGAATAACTATATGAAATTGACCAACACCTAGACCGTAACCAGTAGTTCTGGACCGCACAACACTATTTGATTCAGTGGGTTAGTATTATTGAGATGTTGATTGCTATGCTTACTTAAGGATAGCACCAGAACGAATGGCGTGATAGAGGAGAGGCTTTTACTCAGCAGTGTCTACCCGTATATACATACGGGCTGAATGATGAGGCTGATTATTTTATAGGAAAATTCACAGTCCGAAGTTTGGAATTATGCTCAGTATAATAACCATGTAAACAACTATACTACCTAGTACCTCGCTAGTACCTAGTGATCGCCACTTGCTTTATAGGCCATCATATGCAGAATGAGAGGTATTTCACTAATTACACAAAGTTGGTCTCAAACTTACGACCAGTCTCCACGACACTAACAAGGCAATAATCGGATGCCGGATGCCGCAGCAAATTGATCAATCGTCTGCGCCCGGCCTATAATTACGACCACTTGTGGAATTAACTGGCGTAGAGAGCTATTGTTGTCTAATCAAGAGGCTTGTGTATTTAGTCCCACTATTGTGGTATAGACATTGCAATGGGAGTAAAAACTTAGTCCAATATTGGTATTGTAGTATTACTTATGTGTATGTATGTTTCTTATATAATGATACACTCCTTCACGCGTATATTTCCTAAGCCGAGGGGGCAGGTGTGCTATGTACAGCGACTTATCGCATTTATTGTTAGATCCCAATGTAATAGGGGGCAAGGCTATTGTTTTTACACCGGCGACTATTCCAGGCCCCAAACTGATATTGAGAAAAATTCGCAGTCCGTAGTCTAAAAATGTGTGCAGTTTAATAACTATTGAAAGACTATTACCGAGTCAACGAGCCAAATCTTCGGTTGCATCAACACTTTCCATCAGATGAGAAAGGGATCAAACGCCGACCAGTCTCCAATAAAAAAACACACATTCCGACCTAGGACTTCGTGATCGTCACTCGCAACTATTCCAATAACATGGAATTTAAAAAAAAAAACAATCTAACTAGGAATTATTCCTGTATCGTGGGTTGTTAACAAACATGAAATTCTTTAACACGAACACACAGACCGAAACATCTATTTGTGACCAGGAATAAATCTTTGTGTGATTACATAGAGATTTGTCCCGTGTGGAGATCAAAACCATGACTACTGGAGTGGAGCGGTTTAAGCACCTCACCACTAGACCAAGGCGTTCTACCGACTAAGACAGCCATTTCACAAATAACACAAATTTGGTCTCAATCTTACGCCTAGTCGCCACAACACTAGCAAGTCAATAATCGGATGCCGAATGCTGCGGCAAATTGATCGACTGTCTGCTACCGGCCTATAATTACAACTGGCGTTGAGAACTATCATTGTCTAATCAAGGGGTTTGTGTATTTAATCCCACTATTGTGCTATAGACTGGAAAACTTAGTCAAATATTGGGATTACTATTTGTTTTCGACTGTTTTCGATTTTTGCGACTACCTCGTTAGTCTAATGGCAAAGCGCATCGCTTTGTTCACAAGCTCCAGAGTTCAAATCCTAGGTCGGACAAATGTAGTTTTTCTAACGAAAACAGTGTGAGTCCGGAGTTTGGATTGTGCCGGCAATAGGCTTGTCCCCTATTACATGAGACCTAACAGTGCAACCCTCGCTTGGGGTACATAGGCGTGCCAGTGTTTTAAACGACTTCTAAAAAGGAGGAGGTTCTCAATTCGACTGTATGTTTTTTTTATGTATGTTACGCGAGCATTCCGCCAATTATGAACCGATTTTGATGATTCTTTTTGCATTGGGTTCAGTATAGCTCCAAAGTGGTCCCATTTTAATTTCATCAGTATTGGACTTGGAAGATACACCAGGGAACTCCTTAACGACCAACAATACGAATGCATAGATTGAAATATTGTGGGTATTACGTCAATCCTATAGGTACCCTGCCATAGAACTAATCAGAATATTAACTGACTTCAAAAAAGGAAGAGGTTGACAATTCGTCTATGTTTTTTTATAACGTCCTTATTTATAAACTGGTTTTGATGATTCTTTTTGCGTTGGGTTAAGTATAGTTTCGAGGTGGTCCCATTTTAATGAAATCGGTATTGAACTTTGGGCTTTAAAGAACTCCTTAACGGCGAACATCACGAATGTATAGAATCCGTTATTATGGTTATTACATCAATCCTGTATAATATAGGTAAGCAAAATAATATAATATAGGTATATAAATATTAGTGAATAATTCACTTGTCACTTAAAATTGTAAAATAAAAATCTTTTTTTAAAAAATAAACGACTGCACTAACCGTTACCGACTTCAAATATTTACTTTTTGCTTTTTGAAGTCGGTTTTTTTAAAAATATCTTTTACTACTCATATCCTTGAATTACTAAATAAATACGTGAAATAATGTATACCAAAAATATTCTTTGAACTTACTACTTCCCATATTGGAACCAGAAATAATATTACCAAAATATGGGCGTACTAGGTCTGCCTACTCCAGTATCAAATCAGCCTATACTGTCCAACTACTGGGCAAATGCCTTCTCACACAAATCGAGGTGAGATACTTCACCAGACAAACCTAGTGTGGACTGGTGCAGGCAACTTTTTAACCATGCAGTTGGAACTTATTAAACCGCCTTAAGGCTTGACCTTGTCTATTGCTAAGAACACTGCAGAACGGACACAGCCCGCAGAGCTGCAAGCACATTTTTCATTTCAAAATATCTAAGCAGGTATCTTTCCTGTTTTACGAGTGTTAAATGCTCATTAAAAATAACAGAGACAATTTGACGTTATCGTCACGTCATCGAGAAAGAGTTGTGTCACTTTCATCTATATTTAGCAAATTTGCAATGTGAAAAGGATAGCATATACTCCTAGCGTTACGTTAAAGTCAGTCTATTCATGCTAATCTCTTAGCTGCAATCCTTACGTAATCCTTTTTCGTCTCCAGAAAAACATTAACAAAATATACAGGGGATCAGATTAACACTGAAAAATACGCATCCTGTGTATTAAACTCGCAACGACGCGGAGATCTCACGATACAGAATCCGTTTAGGGCGCAAACTGTTTTCCATTTAGCCGAAATAATCGCCTACAGCCACCTTACGTTCACTTATCGACTGGTGGTGTTAAGGTCTAGTGTGATACTAAAAGAGTTAGACACTACGCATTGGTTTTACATATTGCTGGTTTGATAAACGGATATTAAAAATATTAATACAGAGGTTATTAATATTTTTGTACATTATTACATATGTAATCTTGAAGTACGTAAAGGTTTAGGTTGCCAATGCCAATTTATCTCGATCTGAATTAACATGATGACTTTTTCTTTTTTAGTTCTTGGTCTATAATAATATTAGCCTTGTTAAGAAACTGTCCTACCGTTGGGCATGGACCTCCTCTCAAACTGAGAGGGTTTAGGCTATAGTCCACCACGCTGGCCCCGAGCGGGTTGGCGAACTTCACACACCTTCGAGAATTTTTTAGGCATGCAGGTTTTCTCACATTTTTTTCCTCCACCGTTAAAGCAAGTGATAGTTAATTTTTAATACGCGCCTGCTTTGGAAAACACATATGTCGCGCCTGGGTACCCGAGACTTCTGCCTTTGCAGTTCATAGGTCTAACCATTAGGCTATCATTGCTCGGTTTGATCAACACGAACAAAAATGTTGAGATTTTGAGAACACTTCGCAGTGTTCACATTTGTTTATAGAGTCATGATGCTGTTACTGATCGAAAGACCTTAACGGTAACCATACTGAAAATTCAACAGCAACGACCTACACACTTCGACACCGGAGACTCAACTGTCAAGCGTCTAAGGTTATCTAGACTTTAAGCTTATTATCACCAAAGGAATATACTTATAATATGGGTTTATTGTATACGCTGGTACTTAGTACCAGATATCATGTTTAAGCTAATTTCTAACTTTAGCCAGAAATATTGTGAGGACCTCTAAAATATTATGGTTTCCTTAAGATGTGTTTTTAATAAGCAAGCCAAAATTTAGGCTCTAGAGCCTATATTCAAAAGGCAAGTGGTCGCCCTTTAAATTGACCAGTCGTTTACCTCTGGTAGAAAGAAAGAAGATGGAGGCACTTGGAGTGCTGTGTGACAGCGGTAGCTTACCGATCCAAATGCTGCATCAATATAATGCAGCATTTGGATCGGTTGGCCTGAGATTCTCATGCTTCGGAAAGCACGCTAAGCCATTGGGTCCGCCTACCATTTAATGTGGTACTCGTTAAGCCAAATTCAAATAAGAGGTGGTCTTACTACGTCTGCGTGACCCAATCTCACTCACCTCGATTTGTGAGAGAAGGCCTTTGATCAGAAGTGGGACTGAATTGGCCGATTATAACGACAAAAAAAAAACAGCTTAATATTCGCCTTAAACAAGCTCGTATGTTCAAAGCGACGTAGCCTTTTTTCCGCTCCCAAAAGCGCTCTTTATCATGGTAAACACCTTTGTCTATACTCTATTAACTGACAAGCATGTCTCGTCTGTTAAAAAGGGTTCGCCTCTCGATTCACGCAATCTTCCTTCGCCTTTGTTATGTAAAATACGTTTTTTCTTAACTTTCTTTCTGCGCCTTTCGGTTTTCTCTGTTAAGTGGGGCGTTTTTGCCTCTTTAAGAATAGTTAAGTTTTGGAAATTACCTATTAACTTGTGTATATATGCCTTACATTATGTCAGATCTCTTGATGAATGGTTATCTATCTGTGTATATAACTAGGAGAGATCCCTTGCGGAGAAAGTACGTAATGTACCTTTTCAAGAATTTTTTATAGTTCCATTTTTATGTGCTTAGTTTTGGAAAATAATTCGTCTCTTCATACATTGCAAAAATCTCGCCATGTACTTAGGTTAAGTGCAAAAACTGTTAGGTTTCATCCTGTACCATATATTTTATAAATAAAGTTTTAACCCCAAAAGTTGCAACAGAAGTCTTTGCCCATAGATTTACGTTATTAAATATTGCTGTGGTGTTACTTTTGGCCTGTTGAAAGATCCGCGTTTAGAGATTTAATTTAGTCTTTAGTTATATCTTTTTCTGTGTATGTTTCATTACGGCTTACCGATTCAATCAAAATAAAAGCTTATTAATCTTTATTTTATTTTCTTTATTATCATAATTCATCTTAAATATTTGACCAGTAGAAGTAACAAATAAATATTACTAACTATTGAGGAGTGTTAGTCTCCGACAGCTCCAAATTATAACACACGCCTTACAAAAAACTTGTCAAAAACTTCTCAACTGCGTTCAAAGACTCCTGAAATTCTGGACATCTAAAATACGAAGTACGTCATTCGTCATAAGAAGCAGCAGTAGTTTATTTGTCTTTCTTCGTTTTTATTTTCTTTTGTTACCTTTCATATATTCTCTGTGTGCTGTGCTGAATACATATTTTTTCTTTTTCTTTTCTTTCTTCTTTCAAATAAAAACTAATTTTCTTCTCCCCTAAATTAGACCAAATTAGACTCTCGACACAAACAGAGCGATAAAATTATCAAAAACCCCAGTGTTTTGTTAACAACAACAAGTACAAATAATTAAAACAAGTGAACAACAGTAGTAAAATCATGCGCCCGAGTGAATGGGTCACCTTTACGACCTCAGGTCTGTCTAGACACCCACGGTTCAGCCTGGCAAGATTACTAAGAACTTGCTACCCTAAAATCAGTCTGTTTTCTGTTTCTAAGGCATTTGTGACAAAGGAATGCAATGACATTTCAAGGTAGTTAATAGCTTTATGATTGGCTATTATATACAATGTGTAAAATAATAAACGCAAGACCTGAAAGTATATGGTTCTAAATAGGCAACCGGATCAATTCCAACTATATTTGAAGTATGTTATTATTTTTAATTTTCAAAAAATGCCGCTACTCATTAATTTTGCTGAATTCAACAAAATTTAAACATTATTCAAAGCAGTATAGCTATTTTAAATGCAATTCTGTTAGACACACCTCAACATGCATACAAAAGTTAATTAATCATCCAATTGCATTTTAAATTGGGTACCAAAGAACTTAAAAAATGGCAGAATATTCCTTAAAATTGAAAATTTGAATGTCATATTGAATTCGTAAAGCAATAAATTAATTTATGCGTTATTTATAATTGTATACAGGCTGTAACATAATAAACGCCAGACCTGAAAGTAGTTTGTACTAAATCGGCAACTAAATTCATTCCAACTATTTTTGATGTACTTTATATTTTTTTCAAAATTTGCTAAAAGTGCTCTGTAACTCGTTCAGTGTGCTATAACAAACAAGTTTATTATTGATTCAAAGCAATATGGAGATTTCAAATGTATTTCTCAGTATGCACACATACACTTACAAGTTTTATTGTTTTATGGGGTATAAAAGTGCTTAAACAGGGAATAAAGAACTTTAAAAATGCAAATTTGGTCTTCGTATTGAATTTGTAAAGCAATTAGCTAATCATGGTGTGTAAGGTCTTACGTTAATTACGATACATCTTGTATAATTAACAGCCTTATGATTAACTTGCAGTTTTCAGCGATTCCGGACAGCAGCGCCACCTCCCGGGTTTACGTTACTTCTGGTTAATGTAGCTCTCTAATGGCGAATTATTGAAATCGGTTCAGTAGTTTCAGCGTTTATCGATTACGAACAAAACATTCTTCTTCTTTATAATATTAGTATATGCTAGCTGTAACCCGCGAGTTCGCCCGCGTATAATTTAATGATATATATTTTTCTAAAATAAAAGTAGCCTTAGTTACTCCATATAACATCCGTTATCTACCAGTGAAAGTTAGACTGGTCTAAATCGGTCCAGCTGTTTTGGATATTAGCCGGAACAAACAAACAGGCAGAGAATTTTTTTTTCTTTTTGTTATAAGTGCCGTTTGTATTCATTTAGTAAAAAGCTGTTATTTTGACATTCAAAACAGACACTTCAATTTTATTTACTTATATAGGAGAGGAAAATATCATTTCGACTTACGGCCGATTTCATTATTAAATTCAAGGATAAATTTGCCTACTACGGATAGAATGACATATTTTGTATGGAAATGCTGTCAGAATTCTACTGACAGTAAGCGAATCTATCCTGGGTTAGAATATTAAAACCGCCCGTTAGTGAGAATACCTCGCTGGTCTCGCGACGCTTCCAAGAAGAATCCTTGGTAGGATAAAGTGTATGTTTTTCCATCAAAAAAATTATATCAAGTCTAGTCTATTGTGCCCGTTACGAGAACAACAGGATTCTCTCTTTTTTCTTGAAAAAAAAACTTGGCCTTACTATAATGGATGGACTATTACAGCATAATGGATGCATTTGCAAATATGAAAGTGACATACACAAACACTCAAGAAAGGTCACAGAAAGATTTTCCCTGTATAGAGATCGGAACCGCAACTTCTCAAGCGGCGGCTTACACTTAACAACAGGACCAAGCTATCTTCATTTTAATTTCACTGTCGATACATTTGGACCTTTATCTAACTGTCGGTGAAATGTAAGTGTACACAGCACACCTTTGCCACACCCACTTGGAGAAAGTAGACATCTATCTGTATCATCACGCCAGATCCCTTGCGGGGTAGGCAGAGAGTATAGAGTTCCAACAGGTTCTTTCCTTACACACCTCTTTGGCTTCCTCCAGTCTCATAGTTCGTCTCATACACGCTCGCCGGTTACGGAGACTCTTGACTTGTCCTTCAGATAAGACTCGGTCTATTTGGTCATGGTAAAATAATGTAGGTCTTTGAAGTAGACATGACTGACTTTATTATATTTTTATAGGAACTTGCAGCTTGAGTGGAGATACAATATTGTCTTCTTTATATTTAATAGCAAAATAATTGTTCTTAGACCTTTGGTAATATTTATTCAACCAACTAATATTTATACAGTTTCAGCCCAATTTGCCTGCCTCGTTGGTCTAGTGGCAAAGCGCATCGCTTTGTGATCACGAGGTCCTGGACTCAAATCCTAGGTCGAAAAATGTAGATTTCCTAACGAAAAATTCCCAGTATGTCCGGAGTCTGGAATTGTGCCCGGTATATGGCAATAGGCTTGCTTACATGGGACCTAACATCGTCGTCGAAAAGTGGGTGTACTCAGTACACCTATGCCACCCACGCTTGAGGAATATAGGCGTGACGGTGTTTATTATTTTCAGCCCAATAAAAAAATTAATATAGTTCCTAGCCGACTAAGTACATCAATTTGGTCAATTTACGGATTTATTTGATGAAAAAACTTTGCAATACTTACTGAGGGGTGAGATTCAATTAATTTAAAAAAGGAAAAACATAAAAGGGTTGAAAACACGGATGTTTTAGTGGAAATACAAGTTTACCTTCAGTAATATTATGATCAGTCTTTTAAAAGGCAGTCAGAAATATTTGGTACAGCAAGATCTCAAATTAAGATCATTTAAAAGTTTCCCTGGGAAAGATCACTTATAATAATAAGGCCGTCCATTGTTATATTACCAGTTAATTTGTAATTTTGTTTCTTTTTATTTCTATTTGTGTCTGTGGTGGAAAAATAAAGTTTTATTTTTCTATAATTTAATAAAGTTTTGTTTTATTGTTCTATAAAAATGGTTGTTTTGAGGTCTACAATACTGCCTTAACTATATTTCATCTGTGAGAAACTGATGCCTGATGCAGGTTTTGTTTTATTAAAAAAACGTAGCCCCACACTAGCATTTACTCCTGTGTCGTGGGTGCGTTTACAAACATGTAAATATACATACACAAATACCCAGACCGAAAAAAATAAATGTGGATTACACAAAGATTTGTCCCATGCGGGAATCGAACTTGCGACTATTAGAGACAGTGGGCCGAGCGGGTTAACTTAACTCTTAACCACTGCGCTTAATCGTCCGTCCATCGTTTTGAAAGAAAACCTATGTTCCAGGTCACCAGGGCTTCACTTGCGGATATAATTATTTGTATTGACAGACTATGTGAGAAAATAATGAACTAATAATGTAATAAAACTAAGAAATTAAAGTTATGAATAGGTTTTTAGTATATAACTATATGTGTTTGGTGTGTGGTGCATAGTGTGTGGGTGTGGGTATTTAAGAGCGTAAATGAGTGAAAATTTATTTATTTTATTTTATTTGGGAGGCTTACAGCTAATATAACAAAGTAGGTATAGATATATAAAGTCAGAGAGCCATTAACAAGCCTCCACATCTAGAAATGAGGTATATAAACATGATGCTTAAGTAGGTAAGTTGACAATATTTGTAAATAGCAAAACACTGTTAGAGAGATGAGAAGTATTTGATTAGCACAGTGCTCAGGGTTGACAAATTACTTGTCAATAAATTTATTCTAGAGTTATCTATATATCCTTCATTTTACACAAGCCGTGTCGAGGTATTGAAAAATAGTCAATTTTACATATTTAACTTATCGTACCAGGGAAGACCTGGACTATCGTGTCTTATCTGATGGGTAAGTCTCCGTAACTGGCGAGCGTGTATGAAATGAACTATGAGAGTGGAGGAAAGACCCTGTTGGAATTCCGTAATGTATGATAATTTCTCCCTCTGATGTAAGATTCCTAGATTACGACTAGTTTTAAATTAGTTTATGCTCTTTATTACCGCTAGTTAAATGCAAGGCGAAAGTCATTAAACTTATTATCCTTTCGTGAAGTTTACGAGATAGGTCATAATTTTGATTGAGCAATTAATTTAAGGTGCAGGAACTTAATAACTTAGTCAACGCTTATTATAATCGCTTGGGATCAGGGGGCTTAGCATAAAGAGATTAAAGTAGCATGGCGCTAGCGAGTTGATATTCCATTCTTGTCAAACTACAAATTTACTAAATGAACGTGATAGTACGCTTATTCGCTAGCGTCACGGCACTGTCAGTATTTTCGTACTAAACTCTGTGTATAAAAATTAGAGATTGACTTTTTAAATGCCTCTTCAGGGTTTATACACAAAAACAAAACATTAAGTATTTTCAAATGGCATAGTAATTCAGCGATCAAGAGATCTTGGACGAATCTAAGGTGGAACGGTATATAGTTTTCAACAATGTCCATAGGCCTGTCCATAAATTGGGACCTGTGTGTGTGTGTGCGTGTGCGTGTGCCACATTTGTCAAATTGTCCGCTCATCTCATCCCTATTGAAGTTCTTAGGTTCCGTCAGCCCGTCCACATAAGGCCTTAAATATTTATATAAGTACCTAACTACATACAATAAATATAATTTAGCATCAAAGTTAGTGAAATACGTTATCGAGTTAGCGTTTATCCCGATACACCCTCCGCAACAAGTTCTAACGATCGTTATTCAAGATACCGTTTGAAATTAATGGTAACGGAACTTTTGGGGACTAATGTCTTGATAATAGAGGGGATAAGTACCTATTTATAATATATCTATACACCTCGTGTGGAGTTAGTGAATCATGGCATGGCTATCGTATCTGTTTTAGTTAATTTAATCCCTGATTTAAGAAAATAAAAAAGCTTTTTATCTCTACATCAAAGCGCTTGACGTAAGCGAAAATTGGGTTCAGCATTTTAACTATTTTTTTTTTAATTTATAAAAACTGGAGGTGTTTTGGTTTAGGGGTTAATCAATGTAAAACTCGTGTTACTAAAACGCAATGCAACACAATGAGAGACCGCCTTCCAGTCTAGTGGTTGTAACATGAAAAGCTAAGGTCGCCTTTGAGGGCTCACCACATATGAATAATACCTAGAGCAAAGCTTTGCTCATTTTTCATTGCTTTATTATTTAAGCTTTGCTATTGAAATCTTTGCGTTGGACCCAACTATGAAATCTTTGTATGAAAAATAACACCGTCTCGCATATAGTACCTCTGCGACATCAAAATGGGTGCATATAGTACCTCAGCGACATTAAAATGGGTGCGTATAGTATCTCTGTGACATCAAAATGGGTGCATAAATACCTCTACGAAATCAAAAAAGGTGCGTATAGTACCTCTGTGATATCAAAATGGGTGCATATAGTAACCTCTGTGCCATCAAAATGGGTGCATATATTACCTCTGTGACTTCAAAATGGATGCATATAGTACCTCTGCGACATCAAAATGGGTGCATATAGTACCTCTGGGACCCCGCTTATGTTATTACAGAGTCGCAGAGGTTCTATAGGCACCCACTTCTCCCCGACGGTATTAGGTCCCAATATAATAGGACGCAAACCCATTGCCATTATACTGGATTCGATACCAGACTCCAAACTAAGAATTTTTCTATCAAAAAATTATTTTTATCTGATCTAGGGTTCAATCTCAGGACCTCGTGAAAACCCCGCGAATTATTCGCCAATAGGACAACAGTCACCTTTGTCTATCTATTTATCTTTATCATCATGCCAGATCCCTTGCTCGGTAGGCAGAAAGTACAGAGTTTCAACAGGTTCTTTCCTTACATACCTCTCTGGCTTCCTACATCATAGTTCGTCTCATACACGGTCGCCGTTTGCGGAGAATCTTGACTTGCCCTTCAGATAAGACACGGTCTATTAGGTCATGGTAAGATAGTCTAGGTCTTCCCCGGTACCTGCATCCATCCACTTTCGCATTGTATATCTGTTTCGTCATTCTTTCTTCTGACATTGTTTCTTTATGCCTGAACCATCGGATACTGCCTTTGTCTTCTGTAGAAATCTAAATAAAAAAATATTACATTACGATTTAGCGCAGTGGTTAAGAGCTTAAGCCGCTCCGCCCACTGTGTCTAATAGTCGCGGGTTCGATTCCCGCACAGGACAAATCTTTGTGTGACTCACAATTATTTGTCTCGATCTGGGTATTTGTGTATGTGAATTTTCATGTTTGTAAATGCACCCACGACACAGGAATAAATCCTAGTGGGGCTATTTTATAAAAAAAAAAAAAATATCCTGTCCTTCCATTCTGCTAGTAAGTAAGCATTATGTATATAAACAAAGAGTCTATAACACGTTAACTAATGTTATTTATAGCAATGTAAACGGCTACAGCCAGAGTATTTGTCCAGCCATATTTGTGTTCGTGCAGTTGCTTAGTTGGTGTTGTTTCGGCAAACACTGGAATTATTTCATATTTGTGTTTTGGTTAAGTTGGCAACAATTTTTGGTGCCGTACATATAAAGAAAGTATTTGAGAAGGGTTGGGCGAACATGTTAAAAGAGGGTCATAAAATGAGTTAGTTATTTTGATTTTTTTTCTATCTATCTATAACATCACGCCAAATCCCTTACGGGGTAGGCAGAGAGTACAGAGTTCCAACAGGTTCTTTCCGTACATACCTCTCTGGCTTCCGCGACTCTCATAGTTCGTCTCATACACGCTCGCCGGTGACGGAGACTCTTGACTTTTCCTTCAGATAAGACTCGGTTTATTTGGTCGTGGTAAGATAGTCTGATTTTTTTTTATTTCCTTAAAATAGTAACCCCATCCAAGGAATTATTCTAATGTTGTGAGCGCGTTTAATGTCTAATTATATAAAAATCAACAACGTCACCCCTATGTTCCCCAAGCGGGGGACTCAGAGGTGAATGCGTATACTCTTTTTCGAAGATGATTTTATGTTCATGTAATAGGGGGCGAGCCTATTACCATATACCGGGCACAATTGCAGACTCTGGTCTGACACTAGGAATTTTTCGTTAGAAAAGCTACATTTGTCCGACCTAGAATTTTAACCCGTCCTGGGTTAAAATTCTAGGTCGGATAAATCGCAATCGTGATCGCAAAGCACATCATTCGCCACTAGAACAACGAGGCAGACAAATAAATCACGGTTATAAAATTACACACGCTGTTTTCTAGAATATAGCATTTTTTATGAATATAGATCAAAGTCAACGTCAAAAATCAGTATTGGAACTAACGCTGTCGTCAAGAGAAATATCACTTCATGACAATCGCAGAGTTGCCATTTGCTATGGAATCTTCCCAAGTTCTTTTTTTAAATTAGTAACCGTGTGGACCCGCCTGTTGAAATATTTCCCTGAAAGTAGGAAAATTTTACTAAATGGTAAACCTAATTTTACATAGGGGGGGCGCCCCTGTTAACGTCATTTACGGGCCAAAATATCCTTGAAGCACTATAATTGTATAGGCCAAGAAGAAAGCACTAAAAACTTTCGAAATTATTACTTTTTTATATCTACCGCTCGATCAAAATGAAAACTTCACAGCAAAGATCCGGCGAGAAACTCGGCGGTCTAGTCTTTAATCATTTTTTTATTTGACTCTTCTAACTGTTATTCTAATTAGGTATTTCTTTTTTAAAATTGTGTTTTCATCTGACTGCCTCGTTGGTCGAGTGGCAAAGCGCATAGCTTTGTGATCACGAGGTCCAGGGTTCAAATCCTAGGTCGGACAAGTGTAGATTTTCTAACGAAAACTTCCCAGTACGAGGCCGGAGTCTGGAATTGTGCGCGGTATTTTGCAATAGTTTTGACCCCTATTTACATGGGACCTAACATCGTCGGCGAAACTTGGGTATACTCAGTACACCTCTGCCACCCCCGCTTGGGGAATATAGGCGTAACGGTGTTTTCAACTATAGATATATAATTCATATAAGATTACAATCACGAACAAAATGTCAGCCAAAAATCGGCCGCGTTCGGACATAGGTACTTAAGGTTTTGCCACATAACCGACGCGACGGCAGCGTGACGGTAGCGTGACGGTAGCGTGACCTGGGGTGTTGTAATGTACAGAGACGTCATACAGCGCAGCCGCGCTCGGCACGACGGCAAACGTCATGATCCGCCGCCGTTGCCCTCGACGCGCTTACAAACGAAGCACGGCAGGAGCGAGACGTGAATACGCGTGCGAGCGGGACGCTAGTATAGAGCGGACAATTGATCGCCGTGAGGTTACGCCTGCAGTGTGACGTGCGTGCCGCACTGCCGACCGCCGGCTAAGCGTCAGCCGCACGCCTCCGTCGCGCTCCGTCGGCTATTTGACCAAACCTTTATTATCTACACCTGCTCGTAGCTTAAATTATAAATGACCAAAGATGTTTTTGATATGGTAGTTTTAGCAAACTGTGAATATTAACGCGCCCTCAAGTTAGCAATGCTTAGATTGAATTATTTAAAAAGAAAATCACACCCATAGTTGTGACTTTATTTCTGGGACCATTTCTCGAACTGTCACGTTAAGGGTGATTCTAAAAATATATATCGATACAACGTATTTCATCAACACCACTTAATATTCAACCAGCATACAATGTTAATAATAATGTATTAATACAATCTATCTGTCTAACATTCGCTTTGTGTAATCAGATCCTATTCATCGACAAATTATCTTGATATATTAAACGGATTAGTTGACATTTGCTTTGTTTGAAACACTCTCATGCCTAAATTCCTTAAGCAGGGATGGTAGAAGTGCAATATGTTGCAGCAGTGATAGCCTAGTGGTTAAACGTTGGTCTGCAAAGTCCGAGGTCTCGGGTTTAAACCCAGGCACGCACCTCTTGTCTTTTTGAAAGCGTGTTAAAAATTAACTATCATATGTTTTTACGGTGAAGGAAAACATGAGGAAACCTGAATGCCTAAGAGTTTCTTCAAGGTGTGTGAAGTTCGCCAACCCGCACTGGGCTAGCGTGGTGGACTTCGACCTAAACCCTCTTAGTTTGAGAGGATGCTCATGCCACACGATGGGACAGTTTGTGAACAGGACTAATATTATTATTATATTATAACATAAATAAAACATATCACGAATGACAACGGAAATTCGGCTGGCAAATTGTGGAATAGACTAACACTGGACCGGAACGAATGGCGTGATACAGGAGACGCGTACACTCAGCAGTAGATAATTTGATGATAAAAAATATCTGTCGCTCCAGTCATTAAATTAAATATTACTTAACGTCTGTCAATAGTGCGTCCCTGCTGTATAATTGAATGACAACAGATAATCTGGTTAATTAACGCCTAACCAGCCAATTAATATGCATTCGGCGCATTGATTTGAATTGAGTAATGGTATTATTGTTTTGTATGGGCTGAGTCTGTACATTCAGAATGATAATGAGAATGTGTGTTATTCATGTAGAACATTATAGTATTTAATAATTACTCTACCACCACTTCGGAATGTTTTTTCTGTAGAAAAAAGATCAAGCTATTCCTCGGTTACTCTTTTAAAATTGTGCGTATGGCAGAACTATGTGGGGTAGTCTTTTAGTTGAGTCTAAGTTAAATGAAACAAATTATAGTTTCTGATTGGCGTACTCACTTTCGCATTTCAACCTTCCAAAAAAATAACGCCAAAATAGCAATAAAATCCTAACACAACTCCATTCTGTGGTTAAAGAATTTCTCATAAGAATTTACATTCACTTACTGAGAAACATAATTTAAAATTAAACTAAATTAAATTGCCAGTAGTACACAATAATACCAAGCTAGTATGTAGGAACATTGATATACTCACTTATGTAAACACAACAACAGTGGAATCTTGAATATATAGTCATCATTACCACTATTTGTACTTACATGAGTTTGTTTGTAAACTAAAATCTAACAAAATTAATTACAACAGTACAAAATAGAACAGAAAATAAAATTGAATAACTAAAATACTGTGGGTAATTGTTTAAATAGGATGGGTTGCGTTTGCATTGAGCCCGGTTGCAGGTAGCTAGTTCATTAAGGCCTATACCATATTGTGGAAAACACAATAAAACGAAAACGAAAAAATAATAATAAAAATTTTGTATTTGGAAAGTGATTAATTTATGTATTGGTTATTAATGAAAAATCGCCTAAAATGTGTTTCTTTAGCAGATTTTTAAAACTACTTAGCGAACTTATTTCTTTAATGTCTTTCGGGAGCTTATTGTACAGTTTTGCTCCTTCAAACATTATGTTATTCTTTCCATAATTCGTTCTAGGCAGATATTGTTAGCCTACATTCATATATCATTATATTCAACATATTGCAAGACAAAATCTCAGCTAAGTACAACTATCGACACAAGTGCCGCACTAAAAAAACAAGCTTCACGCGAGCGTGGAAGAAAAACACAGGCTTAGAGGCGCGCGCTGCACTCAGCGGTGTACGTACTCGGGCGCCGCGAAGAATTTCATTAAAGTTGGCTCGTTGGCCGAGATCGAGAATTACTGGCTGCCGGTGAAACTGCCGCTTGTTACACCGAAGCGAACGCACTGGCTTCTAAACAATTTCAAAATGTCGATGACGTGTAATCGATCTGTAAGGTCACTTTTTCATTGGTGCTTCCAGAATACCAGCGGTACACCATAGGTTTCCATGGTGCACCAACATGCTGAGGCATAGCCTGTTTAACCCCATACAATCTCTGACATACATCTACAACACTATATTCTGTCATAGTTACTTTTTTCATGTAAGTGTGTGTGTGTGTGGTTAAATAAATGGTGTTTTCTTTTATTCTTTCTTCTAAAGCCGTTTATAGGAACCGACTTACGACGACGTAGATATAGAATAATCATACCATCTTCTCAGGCTATTACATAGTGAATACTATTAATGAGTCAGCAAGCTACATCATCGGCTCTATTGTCACTTTCACTCAGGTAAGATAGGTGTCAATTGTTGACTAGTCCTCAATAAAGAATACCTCTTACGTTTACTTTACACTGAAGTGTAGCAATGTGGAAGGTAGAGGTCTACATTCCTATGTACACCACTACCTGATATTTTGCCAAGGTATTTTTAGTCATAATATGACAGCAGTTAGGTCAATCGCCGTTTTTCGGATACAGCATCGTTGTACATAAGTTAATATAATGATCTCAAAAACATTACTTAGGTACTAAATGGTGAGAAATGTATTGCTATAAATAAAGAATGATAAAAGATAAATAAAAAAAATATAAGTTACTGCTGTTAGAGTGCCTAATAGAACCTCTAAGGTACCGTGCCGGGTCGAGTAACATTTTGTACGGTGTGAATGTTAAAATCCCACTCGCTTTTGGGCAAAGTCCTTTTCTCACAAACCGAGGTGAGACAGATTAGGTCATAATAATATTATCCTATACTGCACACTACTGGGCAAAGGCCTTCTTTCACAAATCAAGGTGAGGGAGATTAGGTTATACTCCACCACGCGGACCCAATGTGGATTGGCGGAGGCAGGTTTGTGGCCACCTGCTTTTCGAACGTATTCCCTCAAGCTCCCTTTACAGCTCCCAACTCGGCTTAACGACTACCACATTAAGTGATAGCCGGACCAACGGCTTAACATGCCTTCGGCAGCACGGAGGATTGGATGGATGGATTAGGTAATATCCAATGCGGATATTTGAAGAGGTTTGTGACTACTTGCCGTTGGAACTTATCAAGCCGCCTATAAGGTTTTCAACTTGGCTTAACGACTACCACATTAAGTGGTCACCAGAATCAACGGCTTGACGTGCTCTCCGAAGCACAGAGATGTATATAAATATATGTATATGAAATAGGTATATATATGTCCATATATATTAATTCAAATATCTGTGTTTACAGCTTTGTGTACTTGTTCATACGAAACTTTTCTAACACAGCGCATAATTTATCAAATATACAATCGGATTCTATTTTCCTTCCTAATATGTAGGTCATTCTTAAACACAAGGCCAACTCCTGTTTTAATAATTTATTCCTTATACCTGAAACCGAACCAAATATAATAAAATTATTCTTATATCCATATAAATATACAATAATATTATGTTATTAGAATACAAATGCTGAGTTTTCAGCATCTGAAGGAATCTTTTTGCATTATTTGTCGTTTTGAATAAACGTTTATGGGGTTCAACTGCTTTACTTTAAGGGGAGGTTTTAGGGAATGGAACTGTAAGGAACAGATATTGAATTGTAAGACCCATTATATTTTCTAACTCTATCTACGTCAAATCCCTTGCAGGGTAGATGGAAAGTCCAGAGTTCTAAGAGGTTCGTCCTTACAGACCTCTCTCGCTTGCTTCACTCTCATACTTTGTCTCATAGACACTGGCCGATGGTATAGGGTGTTGAAAACTACGAATAGTGACGTTGCCCCGTTGGTTTAGTGGCGCATGA
Source organism: Phalera bucephala (assembly GCA_905147815.2). NCBI lineage: Eukaryota > Metazoa > Arthropoda > Insecta > Lepidoptera > Notodontidae > Phalera > Phalera bucephala. The sequence continues at coordinate 31,443,777 of LR990609.1, forward strand.
TGTGGCTGGAGATTACGAGGTAATTGCTTAGACTCTTGGGTCGGGCCAAGCATTAATTGTTTTTTTTTTCTGTATGGAACATTCTTCGTAGCCGTCTAAAGTGTGACATACACTGAAATGTGCTATTTTCCCTTCAATCAATCAGCCTATCGCAGTCCACTGCTGGACATAGGCCTCTCCTAACACGCGCTATTGCACACGGTCCTCCGCCTTCCGCATCCAGTCTGTCCCAGCGACCTTTTTGAGGTCGTCGGTCCATCTAGCTGGGGGCCGTCCTACCTTACGCTTACCAAGTCGGGGTCTCCGCTCTAGGACACGCTTGCTCCATCGGCCGTTGGTCCTTCTGCAGATGTGACCAGCCCATTACCACTTTAGCTTACTGAGTCTACGAGCTATGTCGGTAACTTTGGATTATTGTTGGATTACCTCGTTACGAATTTAATCCTTCAAAGAGACGCCGAGCATAGCTCGCTCCATAGCCCGCTGTGCGATTTTGAATTTGTGGACTAGTCCCACTGTGAGTAGCCACGTCTCGGCCCCGTAAGTCATAACAGGTAGGACGCATCCCCTTACTTTATTAATTAAAAAATATATCATAAAATAACAAGATGATCACCAAAATTTATCCAGAAATAACCGACTTCACAGTATCTTTGTTCAGAATTATTGATTACACTTCGGTATAACAGGCGCTCCTCTCACAGCGGCTTTTTGATTTTATAGCGGGCACTAATTTTACGTGTAAAAGCTACGGCACTTTGTCATAGCGTCTTACAACGTGTAGTCGGGGAAGTTTTCAGCTGTAGCGATTGGCGCGGCCAGTCGCGACGCTGTTTTGTTCCAAGCGTTACACTCAGCGTGGGATATTAGTATGAGATCTAATTTGAAGTGAGACCTATTTTTTTTTAGAGAAACCGTGTCTCCATTCTAAAAAAGTATTTTAAACAAAAGACGTGACTACTTAATCCTGTAGGTAGAACGGCTTAAGCTATCGACCACAACTAAACCGTCATCAAAATTAATGAATTGAATATGCCTTTGGGGCTGAAAGGTTCTTGAGTAACATCCTCGTTCTCCAGCTACGCATCTTTCGAGGCATGGAGTGGGTAGGCCCTCCACAAGGTGAACCGATGAACTAGGCAATGTTTCAGGTAAAGGCTGTTAGCGTACAGCACAAAGCCGGTCGGCGTAGCGATCTGAGCTTTTCTGCAGAGGGCCTCTTTAGGCTCTTAATTACACTTCGGTATAATAGGCGGTTCTCTCACAACGGCTCTTTGATTTTATAGCGGGCACTAATTTTTCCATGAAAACGCTGTAGCACTTTGTCATTAGGCCTTACATCGTGTGCCCGAGGAAGTTTCCACTTGTCGCGGCTGGCGCGCCCAGTCCCGCCGCTGTATTGTTGTACGCATTGCCTACACTCAGCGTGGGATATTCGTGTAAGATTAGGTAGATTACCAACTATAGCTAACAATATATGATGATATGTAAGTCACAAAACCATTTTTAATTGAAATAAAGATTTCAGTAGCCGCCTCCCTCACTGGTTACTGACTACTACCGTTACTCCATAATCAATTTTCATTGCACAATGTAATGTTTACGAAGATGTAACTTAAAATTAGTCTATTTATGAACCCTGTAAAATAGGAAAAATTGATAGAGGGTAGGTTTTAATATTACTACTTTGTTACTTATGCTACAATTATATTTATGTATACTTTATGTGAAAATTAATTAATGGTTTTTTAAGTAGAGTTTTTTTTAATTAAAAATATATTATAATTTCTAGAAGGATTCCTTGTATCGTATTTACTGAGACATCATGTCCACAGTCCTTAAATGTTAGTATACTTTTATTTATGATTTTCTCAGTATTTTTAGAGTCCATTACCTGGACCCTCGGAAAGTCTAAAATATTATATTAGATAACTTTAATTTTTCAATTTATACGGCAAACAAATGTAGTCAGAGAATAGGTTCATTATTTGAAGTAATCTAATAATAAATAGGCAAATATTGAATACTTGAAAGTTTGTTTGTAAAAGGAAAATATACAGTATTTTGAAAATTGAAGAACATGAAAATACTGTTGTCATATTTATAAATGATGCTGACCGTACCGAACCATTTCATACTTTATTTGTTGATACCTTCGGGAAACTTTCTAATTTATTTTACAGTGTTAGTCTGGGGTTCTTCTGTTATTATTTGGAACATGAATTGGAAACTATTATAAGTTCTCGCCTTGTTTGTAAATATTAAAAATATAATAAAACTGTAAGGAAGTCGTGTCTGAACATGGAATATTTTTAGAAAATAAACAACCAGGGGTACCATACTATCGATGTAGAAGTCAATTCTACAATTTTTGGCTTTCATGTTAGTTTGTCTGTCTATTTGTCTGTCGAAGGGTATGAACCATTATCACGCAAAAACTACCAAGCGAATTTTGATGAAACCTTGCATACGGATACCTTAAAATGGTGGCTAACATATTGTATAGTACTATTGCCGGAGAATCAAAAGGATTATCCAGAAAAGATGAAAATAAGCGTAAAGTTGAATTTCTTAAAAGACACTTTACTTCGAACCTGTTTAATGAATTAAAATGAAGTATTGTGTAATTATAGCCTGTACAAAAGATCACAACCCTGTATACTTATATTTTCGAAATACTTAACAGTTTCTGAGGAAAGAAAAAAATTATTTTGATTAATCATTCATTAACCCAAAACTACTCCTTAGATGTCAGTGAAACTTAGCACGGAGATATTTCATTTGACATACAATATAGTTATTATTTATGTTTTCAGGAAATCAAACAGTTTGTAGGGAAAAGTGAAGCATCTATATCCCTTCATACTACACATAATAAAACTGTAAGGAAGTCATGTCTGTACATGGAATTTTTTTAGGAAATAACAACCTACGGATATCATTCTATTGATGTAGAAGTCAATTCTACTACCAGACGGATTTTGATGAAACTTAGCATGCGGATCGGATCGGATGTTTTTCCCGAAATTTCCAGAAACATTAAATTTTTAAGATGACACTTTACTACAAACATGTTTTATGAATTTCAATAAAATTTTGGACAGTTGTAGCCTGTATCACAACTCTGTATACTTATATTTTCGTAAAATCTAATAGTTCATGAGAAAAGAAAGAAAAAGTCGATTTTGATAAATCATTCATTGTTCCAGAACAACTTAGCTACTAGATTGTCGCGGGATAAACCATAAAACTTAATTACCGTTTTTATCGAACTGCAATGTTACGACGTAAAATATGTGATTTTGTCTAAACATGAATTCATACATGGACACAGGTTCGTCTCTTTACGAAAAACTTTTCAGTGGTTAATAGCACTCATTCGAAATTGTTCATACACGTTTGATTTAAATACTCAAATATGGTTACGTGCATGAACTGATGATGCAGTCAGGTCTTTCTTTCTGGAGAGAATTCTAATGATGATAGGGCCTGATACGAAACTGTAACGACTATTAATATGTTACGAGAAGATGAACACAAAATGTACTGACAAAACTTTGCTACATGCTTAGCTGGCAATGTACCGTTTTTAGATATTATTACGCTAGATTATAATACATGGCAGGGTAGGTAAAGAAGATTTAAATGAGAAATATTTTACCGATAATTTTAAAATAAATAGATAAACTGATAATCCTTCTAGAAAAGGAAGGTATTGTATATGTTTTTATGAGACGGCGTTAGTTTTTTGTGTTGAATAAGATCACGCTATAGTTTAGTTTATATTTTACAAAGACCACCTGTGCGGGCTAAGTGGGGATAAGACTGAACCCGGTGAAAGAGATGGTTGATAGAGAAATAAGTCTGGTGAAAGTTGACAAAATATACAATATATTCACTACAAGATTCTCTCGGGATATCTAGCTGTTATTTCTTCATATTAAAATGACATAATATATCTTACTAACACTTTTAAGGTGTTTTACGTCTCGAAATAATATTCGAGATACTTTTTATCCTGGAAAAAATCACGGTTCTTGCGTCATACCTAGTTTTAATGCATATTAAAATGGCTAAACGGATTTAACTGAAACTTTATATGAAGGTGTCTTACATAGTAAATTAAAATAGAACACTTTATTTCGAAAAATAGCATTACTTTTGCAGAATATCAACTTTTTGTTCATGCTGAACGGATTATAAAGAAACTTGATATGAAAGAAACCACACAGAAATACAATGTAAAAGTGAAAAGACGTAGAACAACAACCATTTATAGTTTTTACAATATATATACAATATGCACAATTATATAAAAAAACAATTGAATGTGAAGAAAACCAAGATTATAGTTTTTGAAATGGAAGAAACCAGAACGAATGTAAGGATTGTGGTTGGTAACGATGTGCTGGAGCAAGTGAATGAGTTTGTATATGTTGGATGCGCCTTCAGTAAGGATGGGAAATACACCGCTGACATAGAGAGAAGAGTGAGTGCAGGGAACAGAGTGAATGGTGCGATGGGAAAGGTACTCGGGAGCCGGCACTTAAGCCATAAGGCGCAGCTGGCCATACATAACGGGGTTCTTGTCCCAACGCTGTTATATGGTAGCGAGAGCTGGGTATGTAAGAAGGAGAATGAAAGTAGGATAAATGCGGTAGAAATGCGAGCTCTGCGGAAGATGTGCGGAGTGAAGCTGACCGACCGCATTAGCAACAGCATAGTAAGACAGCGAGTAGGTATGAAAGATAGTATCGGTGTAAAGATGAGAAAGGGCATGCTCCGTTGGTTCGGGCATATAGAAAGAATGCCAGAGGAAAGAATGACAAAACAGATATACAATGTGAAAGTGGAAGGATGCAGGTACCGGGGAAGACCTAGACTATCTTACCACGACCAAATAAACCGAGTCTTATCTGATGGAAAAGTCAAGAGTCTCCGTAACCGGAGAGCGTGTATGAGACGAACTATGAGAGTCGAGGAAGCCAGAGAGGTATGTAAGGAAAGAACCTGTTGGAACTCTGTACTCTCTGCCTACCCCGCAAGGGATCTGGCGTGGGGTTATAGATAGATATAAAAAAACTAAATGGAATTATTAACAAAAAAAAACGGTTGTAAAAAAAAGAAATACACATATTTACAAAGGGTCAAATGGCTCCACGCCGCACCATGACCAAATAGACCATGTCTAATACGAAGAACAAGTCAAGAGTCTCCGTATCCGGCGAGCGTATATAAGACGAACTATTAGAGTTGACAAAGCCAAAAGGTCTGTAAGGAAAGAACCTGTTGGATCTCTGTACTCTCAGCCTACTCCGCAAGGGATCTGACGTGATGATATTGATCGATAGATAGTATGAAAGTCTTTTCAGATCATGCCGATATTATTCGTCTTAGTGGTATATAAAATCACACTAATATGCATTTGTTGGGTTTTTACCGCCCTGCATGAAGGCCCAAAGATATTAATCATATTTTGGCTAAAGAAAAGCCTGGCAATCTTTCGATTCCCCTCTTCCGCTTTACTGGAAGCCTGGGGACCTGCTGAAATTGTTCTACAGCGAAAATTTACTCATATTTATGTTGACTTTATGAATACTTTTGTAAAACAAAGACGACTTGGTTTAAGCGTTAAAACGTAAACTGATTAACTTAATGTGTCAAACAGTCGCAGGTACGATCCCCGCACAGCGCACGGGAATATTTAATAATATAATAATAATAAAATCATCTATTAAAACCAGAAATACTAACATTAAAATTTAGATTAGATTAACAAATAGGCTTACAATTGGATATCACTGTAAAATATAGTTTCTTTCCTCCAAACTAGGATTTAAAATCCTGTATCTTAGAGGGAATTGATTCCACGTGATACAATAATGCGAAGTCTTATAATATAGCAAATTCATGTTTTTCTATTTAAGATCTTTTAAAATATTGGAAAGGTAACAACAGAAAAAAATATATTAAAGTACTAGTACTAGCTGTTTCCCGCGGCTTCGCACGCGTTTATTTTGTAATTTGACATAGGTAGGTAGAACTTTTTGGAATAATAATTTTCCAAGACTTAAGAGACACCTCAATACTAAGTTTCTTTTCAATCCGTGCAGCCGTGTCAATATGGATAAAAAAAACAACTATCCCCTGAAATCTTACATTCCCCAAGGCAAAAAGTAGTCAACAGTCTCTGAGAAATCCTACATTTTGCAATGATAGTGTATTCAAAATAGGTTCAACCGTTCTGGATATTAGCACGGACAAACTTTTTTTTATTCTGCCTGTATGTGCATAAAATATCTTCTTTATTTCAAAATCACAAATCCCAAATCAATATTCCCGTGTGCTGTACGGGGCTTGTACCTGCAACTATTTGACAAAGTAAGGCGGTCTACGTTTTATCGCTTAAACCAAGTCGTCTGTTTTTTCCAAAAATATTTATAAAGTCGACTTAAATATGAGTAAATTTTCGCTGTAGAACAATTTCAGCAGGCCCTCAGGCTTCCAGTCACCGATAAAGAGAAAAAGGGAAATCGACGGATTGCCAGGCTTTTCTTCCGACAAAATAAGATTTATATCTTTGGACCTTCATGCAGGCTGGTTAAATCCCACCATATGCATATAATGCAGGATAATATCGGCATGATCTAGTGTGTACAAAGTAACATATTTCATATTATTATTACACGGCTTAAGATACTTTATTACTATCTACCAATCTATATCAGATCCCTTGCGGAGTAGGCAGAGTGTACAGAGTTCCAACAGGTTCTTTCCTTACAGACCTTTCAGGTTTTCTCCACTCTCATAGTTCGTCTTATACACGCTCGCCGGTTACGGAGGCTCTTGACTTGCCCTTCGGATAAGACACGTTCTATTTGGTTATGGTAAGATAGTCGAGGTCTTCCCCAATATCAACGTTCTTTCACTTGCTCATTTTATATCTCTGGGTTTCTTTCATATTAAGTTTCTTTATAATCCGTTTAGCCATTTTAGTATGAAGAAATAATAGATATTCCGCAGAAGTCATGCTATTGTATATTTTGCTATGTTATATATTTTTCGTAATAAAAAGTGTTATGTTTCATTTTACGGTATAAGACACCTTCATATAAAGTTTCAATTAAATTCATTTAGCCAGCTATATCGTAAGAACCGTGATTCTTTCCGGGATAAAAAGTATCTCGAATATTATTTCGAGACCTAAAACACCTCGAAAGGGTTAATAAGATCCATTCGGCCATATTAGTATAAAGAACCGTGTGTGAATATATTGTATGTTTTGTCAACTTTCACCAGACTTATTTCTCTATCAATTATCTCTATCACCGGGTTCAATCTTAGCCCCACTTAGCCCGCACAAATGTTCTTTGTAAAATATAAACTAAACTAAAGTGCGATCTTATTCGACACACAATATTTACGTCGTCCCATAAAAAAAAAACATATACAGTACCTTCCTTTTCAAGAAGGATTATCAGTTTATCTATTTATTTTTAAATTATCGGTAAAATATTTCTGATTTAAATCTTCTCTACCTACTCTGCCGAAGATAATAATCCAGCGTAATAATATCGAAAAACAGTACATTGCCAGCTAAGTATGTAGCAAAGTTTTGTAAGTACATTTTGTGTTAGTCCTCTCTTAAGATATTAATCGTCGTTAAAGTTTCGTATCCGACCCCTTCATAGTTAGAGTTCTCTCCTGAAGAAACAATACTGAATGCATCATCGGGTCATGCACGAAACCATGTTTGAGTATTTAAATCAAACGTGTATGAACAATTTCGAGTAAGTGCTTTTCAAAAAACTTTTCAGTGGTTACACTGAAATGTTTTTATGAGGAGCCGAACCTGAGTCCAATATCAATTCATGGATGAATTCATGTGTAGGCAAAATCACATATTTTATGTCGTAACATTTCAGTTCGGTACAAACGGTAATAAAGTTGTACAATCTAGTAACTAAGTTGTTCTGGAACAATTATTGATTATTGATTTATTAAAATTGACTTTATTTCATTCCTCAGAAACTGTTACACTTCTCGAAAATATAAGTATACAGAGTTATGATTCTTAGTACAGGCTATAACTATCCACAATTTCATTGAAATCCATTAAACAGGTTTGGAATAAAGTGTCTTTTTAGAAATCCAATGTTCGCTTATTTCCGTATTTTCTGGAGCAACCTTTTAATTTTTCGTGATAAATACCTACATAACGTGTTAGCCAACATTTTAAGGTATTATAAGGTATTTTAAGGTACATGCAAAGTTTCATCATAATCCACCTGGTAAATTTTGTGTAAATATGGTACATACCCTTGGACAAACAGACAAATAGACACGAAAGCCACAAATTGTAGAATTGGCTTATACATTGATAGAGTGATATCCCTGGGTTGTTATTTCCTAAAAATATGCTATGTACAGACACAACTTCCTTACAGTTTTATTATATGTATAGATTTAAAACAAAATAAGAGAGTGCGCTAGTGTGAGTGTGTATGTGTGAGTGTTTGTGCGTGGGTATGTGTGAACAGATGAAGTGTTATATGTATTGTAGCGGTGGAACAAAACTATTTGATTTTATGTACGTAAGGAGGTTCTCAGTTTCATTATAGTCCAGGTTTTGCAACCAGTTTTGAATTTTCGTTTTAACTTCATATTTTGTGAGATGTGCAATATCAAGTAATTTATTGACCGTATTATAAAGGCATGAGCTTAGCGTCGTATATTGACGATCGTAGAATACGGTATTATACCGATCTATTTGGAATATGTTTATGTTGCTTCGTCTACGGGAGTGTTTACGCAGAATGGAACGAAGAATGTAGAGCTGCCTAACCATAAGTACGCTTGAAAGAACATATAACTGCTCAGTAGGAAATCGAAAGAGCTTGGAATGCATCACTTTAAGGATGGCTCTTTGAACTCGATCTAATATTAAAAATTCTAATTTTGATGCGCCTCCCCAAATTGGTATGCAATATCCAATTATTGATTGGCATAGAGCTTTATAGACTGATGTCAGGGTTTTTTTCTCAGTAACATGTCTCATTTGTTTGAAAATATGTATCGGCTTTCTGACTTTAGAACAGACAGAGTCGAGGTGTCTGTGCGATGTTAGGCGTTCATCGATTTCTACTTCTAAGTAGCGTATATAAGAGGCTCGGCACATTGTGGGACAGGGGCAATTTAGAAATGTGCAATCATCAGGATGTATTTTGATGCACATATTTTGAGGGGTAAATTTGTGGATAGGCAAATATTTGGTTTTACTCGGATTTAAGGTAAGGACATTATGCGTTAGCCAATCTATAACAACTTTTAATGAGTATTCGGAGGTTTTAAAAATTTCGTTTTTAACTATTTCCATGTATAAGCAAGGCAGTATCATCTGCATAGGTCAGATGGAAAAGTCAAGAGTCTCCGTAACCGGCGAGCGTGTATGAGACGAACTATGAGAGTCGAGGAAGCCAGAGAGGTATGTAAGGAAAGAACCTGTTGGAACTCTGTACTCTCTGCCTACCCCGCAGGGGGTCTGGCGTGAGGTTATAGATAGGTATAAATTTTACAGTTGGGGATCTGAAGTTTGCACAGGTTATTCAAGTAAATCACAAAAAGTGTCGATCCCAGTAAACTGCCCTGTGGGATACAAATCTTTTAATTTTAACGCATTGAGAACGGTTGGTTAAGTAGTCCTTAAAGATGTCATAGGCTATGCCTCGAATTCCATTAGATTCAAGTTGTGCCAAAAGGATGGGAATAGATACCGAATCAAATGCTTTTGAGATGTCTAAGAAAATACCTAGACATTTCTCTTATTTATCCATATTTCTAGCTGTAAACTCAACAAGGTCCCCTATTGCATCCTCCGTTGACAATACACAATAAAAAAATATATTTTCCGTGTTCCGAGAACTGCGGAACCGGCTTTAAATACACTCTTACTGGAAAATGGAGGATTTTTCAGAGATTGTTTAAGACTACTTTTTAGCTCGGGAAATGCAAGGTTCCCGGAGGATAGCTATTTTTATTTCTCCATATTAACACGGCTGAACAGATTGAAAAGAAAGGAATACGAAGGTGTCTTAAGTCTTGGAATAATACTATCCCAAAAAGCGTTACTTACCTATGTCAAAATACAAAATAAACGCGTGCGAAGCCGCGGGAAATAGCAAGTATTGAAAATATGTTTCTAACTCCGGCTACCGTCGAGTGCTACTTTAATATAAAATAAATACAGGTGTTTAGTATTTTTTATTTTTAGATTATTTCTTATGTACAAGACAAACATGACGCGAAAAAAAAATACCATCACGTTTATCCCAAGCAGGGTTGACTGGCAGGGGTGTCAGTGCTGCACTGTTTACACACATATTTCATTACTGACGTTAGATTCCAATGTAATTGGGGGCGGCTATTGGTATTTTTCCTAACGAAATCAGACTTCAGATGAAGAATGAATGACCTAAACTCGAAGATGAAATAAAATTCTCGTCGTAACTGGTTATGAAAATCCTTGAGTTCTTGAGCTTTAGTCTCATCAGGCTATAAAGGAGCATCCCCAAACACACTTTATTCTTTTTTTTAATATAACCAGACACTAGAAACTATTCCTGTATCATGGGTGCATTTACAAACCTGAAATTACATAAACACCCAGACCGAAACAAATATTTGTGGGTCATACAAAGATTTGTCACGTGTGCGAATCGAACCCGCGACTACTCGATCCAGTAGGCGAAGCGGCTTAAGCTCTTAACCACTAGAACGAACCGTCCGTCAACGACATCAAGACGAAGTCATACCTTTGCTACCTCCACTTGTAAAATATAGTCGTGACAGATTTTTTATTTTTACATTTCACGCATAAAGCAGTGATAGCCTAGTAATTATACCATTGGACTGCAAAGTCAGAGGTCTCGAATTCAAACCCAGGCACGCACCTCTGTCTGTTCGAAAACATGTGCGTATTGAAAATTAACTATCACTTGCTGTAACGGTAAAGGAAAACATCGTAATGAAATCTGCATGCCTAAGAGTTTCTCGAAGGTGTGTGAAGTTCGCCAACTCGCACTGGGCCAGTGTGGTGGTTCTATTGCCTAAAACCCTCTCAGTTTGAGAGGATCTCCGTGCCCAACGGTGGGACAGCTTCTTAACAAGGCTAATATTATTATATTTTTACACATAAAACACAACAATTAATAAATATCTGAAATAAAAGTATTTTTCTTAACATAAAATTATCTTCCAATCGCAACTCAAGTTTCACCGAACAAAAAAAAATGTATGTTTTAATGATCTTATCTGAAATTATCTTATGATTCTTATCTAAAGGACAAGTCAAGAGTCTCCGTAACCGGCGATCGTTTATGACACAAACTATGAGAGTGGAGGAAGCTAAAGAGGTCCTTCCCTCTAATATGGTCGAGGGATGTGATGGCTGCTCAAGTAGTCGTACTCGTGAACGGGTGCTGCTTGTGGAGACTGGTCCACCCAGTATCCTCTAGCTTTTTATTATAACATATTTTTAGAACCATTATTATTAGTCTCATATCCCAGTCGTAAGGCATTGCATTGGAGCTGGATCGCATAAATGATTTTGTATAATATAAAAATGAATGTGTATACAAAACATGATAAAAAAATTAATGGAGAATTAGACAAAAAAGAGAGTAATTAAAATACACTACTTATTATATTAATACGTGAAGCAAAAACTTTGTACGCCTTTTTACGAAAAATGCGCGGACGGACGAGTATGAAATTTCCCACACTCATAGTTTATATAGAGAAGGAGTGCAGAATGCTAATATTTTTTTAAAATTATGAATAAAAAGTACATTCAATCAATAAAAAATTGTGGTCGAATTTCGACCAATGGGCGACCACTAGTACGAGTAAATAAATATCCGAAATAAAAATATTTTTCTTAACATAAAGTTCTCTTCCAATCGAAACTCTAGTTTCCCCGAACAAAAACCACGTCTGCAAACTTGTTCATAATTGGCAAGAAACAAGCGGGAACGTGTTATGTTCGGGTGTTGTTCGGACGTGCTCGTTAGCTTAATTTAGCTTTCTATGTTGTAGCATGTTTAGGGTTCCGTAGGATTACCTTTAACCCCTTATTTTGTGGCTATACTTCTCAATGTGACAAAAAAAACTACATTACTGTATTTAAAAATATATTTCTAAATTAATGTTTAATATAGAAATATATTTTTAAATACAAGCTTTTACAGCAAAAATAAAACAAAATGTCTTGCTTAGTTGAGGAGTTCCGTTGGCTCCTTCCCGGCTCCATCATCAGACCCTGGACGCTACCCGGGTCTAAAGTACTCGTCGAGACAAACCTAATGAGGCCAAATACGGCAGATTAAATTGAGTAGTTGGGTGGTTCTATTGGCCACCTTTCGGCTTCATCATCCCATACTATAGATACTTCTGGTCTAAGCGGCGAGTTATGCAGGCTTAATGCTCCCAACAGTTACCGACGGGGCAGACATCACAGGCTCGTTGCTGTTCCGTCAAGCCGCACATGGGCTCGATCTAAGTCACCTGTACCACGTACACTCGCTACGCTCAATGCCCTCCTGGACGCTACGCCACATTGCGATCTGCTCGCAGATGAATGGAATGTGGTACTGACAGTCTGCCTGTGGTAATATGAGATAATGCAGTGACGTATGCTCAATTTTTTCTTTTTTTTATATTTTATGATATTATTTTATTTTAAGATATTCTTGCCTGCCTCGTTGGTCTGGTGGCAAAGCGCATCGCTATATGGCAATAGGCTCGCCCCCTATTACATGGGACCTAACATCGTCGGCGAAACATGGGTGTACTCAGTACACCTCTGCCACCCCCTCTGGGGAATATAGGCGTGACGGTGTAAGATATTCTTTGTGACTTATTTGTTTATTTTGTAGATAAGTTTGTATTCAATTAATTTTAACAGTATAAATTTTTATGACTGTAATTGGTTAATCTGTACTACGAGGAGGGATCAAAAAGTAGTGAGAATGAGATAGAATATAATGACTATTGATAATTTAATAATTTATTTTTCTATATAGTTTTCGAGTCTCTCTACACACTGAGTCCAGCGCTTTTCCAAGGCTTTAATCCCTTTCACAAAAAAAGTGTTGTCTTGGTCCTGCAAAAAGCTCTCCACGGCATCCATCACCTCGTTATCGTCTTCGTACCTGTTTCCCCTTAAGTATTTTTTCAATTTGGGGAACAGATAAAAATCGCTAGCCGCCAGATCTGGTGAATAAGGGGGGTGGTAAACCAATTCGAAGCCAGCTTGCTGAATTGCAGCCATCGCAACTGCCGACCTGTGCGCGGGTGCGTTGTCGTGGTGAAACAGCACGCCCCTTCGAAGTTTCCCTCTCCTTTTCTCTTTGATGGCATTCCTCAACTTGGGAATTAAAGCTGCATAATATTGGCCTGTAATAGTGGTTCCACGCTCCAGGTAATCAATCAACAATATTCCTTCTGAGCCCCAAAATATTGAGGCCATAACCTTGCCAGCCGATGCCACGACACGAAACTTCTTCGGGGTCGGTGATGATGGCCGTTTCCATTGCGAAGATTGCTGTTTTGTCTCGGGATCAAAATGATGGGCCCATGTTTCGTCCATTGTTACGAAACGAGACAAAAAGTTTTCAGAATCTTCTTGAAACTTGTCCAACAATATGTTCGAAATGTCAAGTCGATTTTGTTTCTGACTGTCGGTTAACATTCTCGGCACCCATCTTGCGGAGACTTTTCTCATATTCAAAGATTGTTTCAATATGGATTGAATACTTCCATATGAAATGCCCGTTTCTTGAATTAAGTATCGGATGGTAACTCTTCGATCGCTCAATACAATTTTCTCGACTTTCGCAACATTTTCTTGGGTGACTGACGTCGATGGACGGCCGCAAAGATGTTCGTCTTCCGTGCTCGTTCTCCCAACTCGAAATTGAGAAGCCCACCTTGCGACAGTGGAATACGGCGGAGCAGACTTTCCTAATGTTGCCTCCAAATCGCAATTAATCTCTTGCGTCGTTAACTTTTTTAAACAGAGGTATTTAAGAACGGCTCGCACTTCGTTTTTCTCCATTTTTGAGAACACGTTCTGACACGAAGCAAGCAAATGACTACATTCAGAAAAAAACAAAAGAGAATCGAAGATTTTTTTTTTATTAATATTACAAATATGTATCTGAGCTATGCCTGCCAGTATTCTTTTTTTTTACCTAGGAGTATGTCGTTCTCCCTACTTTTTGATCCCTCCTAGTAATAAAATGAATAAATTAATAAATAAAAAATACTATAGTACTTATTAATAAGTCTAAACGCGAGGGAGTTAAATTGTGTAGTTCACATTATGTTCCTATGACCATCTTCCGACTCCATTATCAGACCATGGTACCATAGTATTGCATTGACACTAGCCTTACATACGTATGGCAAATTTCAGCTGGATCGGATAGCCGCAAGTGCATAAAAAATAGAAATAGGCTGAGGAAGCGAAGTTAGATTAGATACTGTTACGACCCGAACATTCCCCGATATCTCGAAAATTGTTTATCGGGGGATTTCGATTCGAAAGCATATTAGTCACCCTTAGGTGACCCTATCGATCCGTCAAGAAAGATCTAGAATCCGCGTTTAAGTGCTAAAACGTCTGGAAGGTTCCTCCTCTTTAATTATCGCCGGCGCGTGGTCGCGGTAGACAAGTACCTACATGATCACGTAAAAATCGGTATGTAATAATAATACCGCTTCATAGAGCGCGCCGGCTATTGTTTCGCGTCCGTTCTAGAACTTTCAGACGAGTATACATGCGATCTAAGTGGCATATACCGGCGACCTTAGCAACGATATATGGATACTACGAGTGATTCAGCGAATTGGAAGCAGTATTTGGGTACTAGCGAGAGTAGTATTCGTGTGTGTTTAATACTTGTGTGTACTTGCATTCGAAGTACAGTAAGCAAGTAAAGTACTACTTATTATGATCAAGCTAAACCCGTCTCCTCGTAAGGCAACTCCGGGCAACATAACGGAACACATCTGGGTTATTTAGTATTTACTATTTCAATAAATCGGTAGGATAATTTTATGTCACATACTTTTTTATTGATAAGACTTACCAATTTGCAAATGTTGATGAAAATCGTCAAAACTAAAGAGTAAAAAAAATACCTAGTTCTTAAATTCACGCGAAGATTACACATGAAATAAAACTATATTATGGATTTTATCGGGGTTTATTTTGGCTGTTTATGTTCCTGACGTTTCGAGTGCTTTGCAGCACCCATGGTCACGGGAAGGACTGAGGTGATAGAAGTCCAAAAGGCATAGTTGTTCCGGGGGGGTAAACTTCTTAATTATATTTGTTGGTCCGATCTACGCAGAATGAGCTCACGGTATCTTAAGAATTTTCAGTGTTATGGTTGGTTTTGAATTAGATTATATTAATTACCGGATCCCAAGTCGATGGAAGCACCCAGCTATCTTCTGTATTAAAATTAGGATGTTTTTTAATTTCAATAGCCTCGCAATTACAAATCTAAACCTGTTAGAAAGATTCAATACGAAGCATTGAATTATGTTACCCTTTACAAAACTTTAGAAGACCTGGACTTGACGTACATTGAAGAAGATTACACTAAATTACATGAAAGGATACAGTTGGCTATTAATCCAAAATTTTAAATCCCGCAAGTCAGACTGGATTAGAAAGGATATTATAGACAGAATAAATAGAAGAAATGAATTATGGAAAGAGTATACACAAAACGCTAATGATACAGAGGTAGAAGAGAAATTTAAGAAAGAGAGAAAGTGTGTTTTTAAGTATATACAAGGTACCAAAAGAAACTATTATTACAAATCCTTTAAAGAATGTGAAGGTAAGCCTTTCAAAATGTGGAAATTAATAAATAATATATCTAATAATAACGTTAAACAAACTTATACTCCTTTAAAATTGGATACTCCTACGGGGGTTATTTCAAATACGAAAGATATATTTGAGACTGTTAATGATTACTTTTCCAATATTGGCATAATACTGGCAAGCCAAATACCCGCTATATGTACCATTACCCAACATACTTACAATCGTACCTACACACACAGAGACTCACGCACATAATACCTACTACGGTAGCCGAAGTAGTAAAAATAATAGATGGCCTTAGGACAATCACAACTGCAGGGATAGACGGCATCAGCGCAAGGGTTATGAAGTCATGCAAGAACCAAATTATACCTACTTTAACGAGATGCATCAATGAAGGTATTTTCCCGGACATGCTTAAGATCGCAAAAGTAACCCCAATTTACAAATCTGGATCCAAGGCAGATCCGGGTAATTATAGGCCTATTTCGGTTCTCCCCGGGACTTTAAAAATATTTGATAAGATTCTTCATAATAGACTGTCACAGTAACTCAATTCCTTTGACTTCTTATTTGACCGTCAGTATGGTTTTAGGCAAAAGTGCAATACTCTGTCACCTGCAATAGACCTAATAACAAAAAATAAAACCAATATACACCAAAAACAAATAGCTCTCGGCGTGTTCATTGACTTGAAAAAGGCTTTTGATACTGTTAGCCATAACCTGCTTCTCTATAAACTAGCATCAATTGGTATCACTGAAAATGCATATAAAATTTACGAATCTTATCTGAATAATCGATATCAGGTGGTCAAGATAGGGGATTACGTTAGCGTACCTGAATTAATAAAATGCGGCGTCCCCCAAGGATCCATCATGGGACCATTATTATTTCTGGTCTACATAAATAGCATACACGAAATAGGACTTAAAGGGCATATTTCCTTATATGCAGACTATACCTGCCTTTTTTATTTTGGTCACACCGTAGAAACTATAATACATGACGCTCAGGATAATCTTAACGTTCTAGAAAAATAGTTCTTGAAAAACCTACTAACTGTAAATGCATCAAAAACAAACTACATAATTTTCTCCGCTAAAAATAAAAAAATACATGATCACAGACCCTTAACTATTTACGGAACTATACTAACCAAAGTAAATAAAGAAAAATACCTTGGGCTCACGCTAGATAGCCAACTACAATGGAAACCACACACTGAAAACATACGATCCAAAATAAGCAGTCATACGGGTGCCCTACGAAATATAAAAAGATGTCTTCCGCTGAAGGTACGCTATACTATCTACAACTCTTTAATAAAACATCACATTGACTACTTGATAGAGGTATGGGAATCAGCTGCAAAAACACATCTCGACACCTTGCAAAGGACCCAAAATAATTTAATAAAAGTCCTTTTTTATTACAACTACTTAACACCAACTTACAAAATTTATAATGAGACAAAATTATTTAATATAACACAAACCTATCAATATAATATATCCATTTTAATAAGAAAAATCTTAAATAAAAATATACACACAAGAATAAAATTAACAAAAAATGTACACACACGCAACCCAAGACGGGCACATAACATTCAACTCAATTCAATTCATATAAACCCAGAACCAATTACGGAAAAAAGTATTTTGTACCAAGGAGCACAGATTTACAACTCGTAATGAGTTGTAAATCTGTGCTGTGTGTCTAACACAAAAAAGATGCCAAATCAATAGCAATCTACAAAAAACTATTAAAACAACACATTTTCAAAAGCTCTATAAAATAAATAACTTAATAATATCATGAAATGAACCTAGCGTGATGTAAACCGTCCCTTGTATCGACAACATTACTACATAACCCGTAATTACCGAAGACAAGATAAGTTATTATGAACTACTTGCATAGCTGGAAATATTTTCAAGAATACCGTCTACTACACGCATCTATGAACTTATATTTTAGTGTTATAATTTATTCCTCTTCGTAAGTGATTTGTAATCATTGAGAAATAAAGAAATTTTTAAACCGTAAACATTGTGGTGGTAATCGGTGTTCTTACACGAGGATTTGTGGTCTATCAAATCTGATGTTGAGGCAGGTGCGGTCAAGGACATGTTCACAGACTGCAGATTTTTTTGAGTGACGGTGTTTTAGGTCAGCTATGTGTTTTTTAATCAGAGTTTTTACCGGTATTTTTGTTTGTCCTATATTTATTATAAAATAAAAAAACACCATCAAAAAACTTTAGAATAAAAAATAAAACGCGATAAAATTCGTAAAATAGTTTGATATCATGAGTAAAAATAAAATATTTTTAGTTCAAGAATAAAAGTGGATATGATAAAAAAATAAATTGATATATTTGAACATAATTCCAAGGATGTGCAGTTATTTATGTCGTTAATCACACTTGCAAAGTTTACACATGACCCTTATATTTGTAGCTGTATGATGCAGTTAAAAATGTGGTCTAGTTTGCCCTACTTGCGTATGATACTGCTGGCGATCACAAGCTCAAACTCAAATAATTTATTTTGCTTTTGCTATTTGCGCTTACAAATAGTAAATTATTTTTTTTTTAATCTAATGTTACTACTAATCTGCCACCGCATTGGAACATGGCCTCTACTGAGAAGATCCGGTGAAGAAACTCAGCAGGCTTGTCTTTTTTTTATTTTATTCTCTTTCCCTTTTTTTACTTTCTATTTTTTAATGATATTGTGTGGATACAATGTTTAAGTTACTAATAAATTGTTTACGATCTAGCTCCAGTGTGATGCCTTACGACGAAGATATGAGATAATGATGTTATCTATAAAGAGTGTCTAAAGGATTCCAGATAGACCAGTCCCCACAAGCAGCATCCGTTCACGAGTATAACTACCGGAACAGCCAACACTCACCTCGACCATATTGGAGGGAAGGGAATGACCCGCACCAGACAGCCACCGCAAGCAAAGACATTATAGTGAGCATGACCAAACCAGAATCCCAAAGACGGTGGTCAGATTGTGTCTACAAAGCAGCAATACCCCAAGCGCGTCAGGCACAACACGCTACGCTTTAACATTGATGTAATTCCAACAGAAAAATAAATAGTAACACTAAACAATATGGCACTTCAATCCCACGCGGTTTTGTCATCTATGTAATCCGAGATTTTGTAATATGATTTATTACAAGATCTAGGTTATAATCCTAAGTTAGAATATATGCTGTGTTACGAAACACCCTAAAAATTCTCTATAACATTATGGGGTCTGGATTGTGCCCCGTGTAATAGCTAATAGGCTCGCTTCCCTATTGATACTAAGACCCAATATCGTCCGCAAAATTTGGATCTACACAGTAGTTGGAATACCTACCAAATAACAAGGCAGTCAAATATTGTTAGAATTAGAACTATATACAATGCGAAAGTGGAAGGATGTAGGTGCCGGGGAAGACCTAGACTATCTTACCATGACCAAATAGACCGTGTCTTAGCTGAAGGGCAAGTCAAGAGTCTCCGTAACCGGCGAGTGTATATGAGACGAACTATGAGAGTAGAGGAAGCCAGAGAGGTATGTAAGGAAAGAACCTGTTGGAACTCTGTACTCTCTGCCTACCGCGCGAGGGAGCTGGCGTGATGATATAGATAGATAGATAGAACTATATGAATAAACTGCCTCACCTTGTAGCCAAATATGCTCGTAGCGATCATGAGGTCCTGATGAACATTTCCAAAATCAGTTCGGAGTCTGGTACTATGTCCGATATAATGATAATATGCTCAATCCATATTTCATTAAAATTTAAAAATACTGGAAAAATATGGGTGTATCAAATACGCCTTACCCCCCTTGGAAAGAATATGCATGACGAAATACGTCCTAATTAGCAAAAAAGCCCAATTCTGTTATAATTCGATATATACGTAGTATAGCATTTAAAAACTATTTTCCATTGCGAAATAGTTGTGGAACACCTGCGTCAACGGCTCTCCTGCAAATAGGCGGTGGAATGAAATGACGCCTATTCCCACGAGCAAGTAATTGAGTTAGCAACACATAGGCGGAACTCTGTAATAGATGGCGCCGTGTAATGGCGGACGTTTTAACTTTATTAATGTGTGGTCTCGTCGATGCGACAGACGACTATAATAATCGTATTTTTTTAAATTTTATTTTATTTATATAGTCACAACAATAATATACATTAAATTTTTAGATACAATACATAAAGAGTGGCAATCAAATTATACTAGTACGGGCATCAATTACGAGTGAATATAAACCTAGTTGAGAGTAACGTCATGCACTTTTTTGTAGTGTAATACTAATACTAACAGCGTCCCACTGCTAGGCAAAGGTCTTCCTACCTCTCCCATAAGGTTCTATCCCTGGCCAATGATAGGCATTCAGATCTTTGTTATTGCGCCACCGCTTTTTACGCCTGCTACGACGACGATGTCCAAGTTCGGAGACCCGTCTTTTTCATTATTGCTATATTATTATTCGCATATATTGATCGTGGGTATCGGAACCTGACTTTAACCCAGGGATAAAAATAGCAAACTTTACTGTTCCATTACTCACGTATAGAAAGCTGTAGCTGAGGTTACATTCTAGGCTAGACGAAGTTGGGAATTTTTTCTCGAATGATTGTTAGTAAGCTGGTTTGCTATGATCAAACGCAACATGTTACAATAGTTTCGTGTAATGGTATTCTATATGCCATTGTCGCGTTACGTGTTTATTGATCATAGCGAAAAAGGTTACTGCAATCCAAATCATTAATTGCGGTGTAATAGTAATAAGCTCGTCCTATGCTCGCCCCCTATTACATTGGGACTCAAATTATTTGCGAAGTTTAGTTATATATTGTACACCTGACACCCCCTACTTAGAAAATTTAAGTCCTTACATTATTTATTTTTATTAAATACAGTACATCATTAATTCACTTATTTTCTACGACTATTCGCATATGAAGAAACAAATAAAACACCTTTAATATATCGTTATCAAAATACCTATATTACACACCGTCACGCCTATATTCCCCAGAGGGGGTGGCAGAGGTGTACTGAGTACACCCACGTTTCGCCGACGATGTTGGGTCCCATGTAATAGGGGGCGAGCCTATTACCATATACCGGGCACAATTTCATACTCCGGACTTCTACTGGGAAGTTTTCGTTAGAAACACCCAGGACCTCGTGATCACAAAGCGATGCGCTTTGCCACCAGACCAACCTTTATTCTCGAACATTAATTCCGTGTGGGTACACTATACACTTTTTAACAAATCCTGGACACTCGATTATCTCTGTCTGCTCGAATCCAACTAACTTAACAATGGCCGGTCTCATCAAATTATATTCGTATTTGAGTCAAATCAGATACCGTTTAAAATCAGCGTTTACGTTAAAGCAACAAATCAAATGAAGTACTATTTATTTTCTTTAACAATTCAAAGTCAGATAGAATACTCTTAAAATTCAAAATAAATTATTTGTAACCGGAAATCGTGACACGCATTTCACAAACGCTTGCATTGGAACGTTAACTTAACTCAGCGGTAAATAGAACAACTTTAATGGCGTGTTGCAGACGATATACAACTGATTAAGCCGAAACTTCAACGTTTTACGACGTGCGTTCCCGTTCGGTTTGTTTAACTGTTATTTTAGAACTCGGTGTAACTATACTGTTTAGTCAAGTATTGTTACAATTAAATGTTGAGCGTCTTATTAAAAGCCTTTAACGTGTAGTTTGGCAGAATAATGTCGATTTCTCCAGAAAGTATGTACAAAGGAGGCGACAAAATATACCTGTATCTATGTCGCTTAAAAAAATTCACATACATAAATCAATACCCAGATAAAAAAAATAAAGGCTTAATGTTAAAATTTAATACCTTTGACAAACTATACGAGTATTTGAGCGACTACAAATTTCAGTTTCAGCTATTTGTAAAATCTGGTATTAAGAAAAAGGCGTCCAAACAGACGTTACCGGACAGAAATGGAACCACTTTTACTTATGTGAAGATATAACAAAGATCAAAACCATAAGCTTAGCTATATACTTATGAAACTGTCTTTAAACGTTGCCTTTAGATACACAAATTACAAACACCTCTATTCTTCCCTGCGGGCTTTGTCGTACTGTTATAAAAGAAAATGGAAAAAGGGTGTCGAAAAATAGACAACACAAAAAAAAATGTGACAACGTTGCAGATTCTATTTAACGGTGAATACTTGCGGCGCTAAGCGCTTTACAACATGGCGCCGTTCTACCCGACCATTGTGCGAAAATGTACAATTTTATTTCATTTTTAACTTTTCTGTATTGCAGTTTTGTTAAACTGTTTAAAAAGAAATACTACATTGAATGTAGTGTATAGAATTCAATTGAGGGCATTATTCAGTTGTTGAACTGTTAATACCTTGAACTGCAGCAGATGTCCCTACCATCGAATTACATCGCGGTATGTTTTCGTAACACACACCATGTTATATGAAATCAGTTCAGTGAATTATAGATGCCGTCAGAAATGTTGTGTTTTATTCAGGCTTAATTAAGATAAACAGCTGATGTTCCGGCGAGGGATCTGGCGTGTATCCTCTTAGATATATGGATACTAATGTTATAGCAAGGTTGTCAAAATGGGTTGCTATCACCTTAATTTATAAGAGTAATTAGTAAATTTGTAGTGTGAAAAGAATAGCATGTGGAAATGGAAGGACGTAGGTACCGGGGAAGAACTGTACTGTCTTATAGAGGTATAAAAGTAACGTAAAATCGCGTACCCGTATGTATTCGTTACTATAACAATCAGTACTCGTTACTATCGTATCGTTACGTTACTCGTTACTATTGATACCTTATAATATAGAGCATCGCATCGAGTCGTGTTGCGTATTGTGTACAGTATGACGTTAACGCCGCGTCGTTCGTACTTTGTAGAAAACATATTTATACGTTACATACCTAAATGCGTAAGGTGCATTTTTTAACTTTACCGTATATTAAACCCGACTTGTTATGGATTCAAATTACGCGCTGGAAATATGCCCAATGATATAATACCAATCAGATTGCGTTTCACCTCAAATGACTTTTACACAATTTTAGACCCATCTTATTTATTTAAAAATCATTTGTTTAAATTGATTTTAAATTTTATATATATCAAAAAATTGTTTTATTTTATTTTTAGAGTTATATCGTTTTCATGCAAATACCAAATTCACGCATCAACGGTACTTGCGCGAACTGAAACAGTTGTAGCTGTTTGCATAAAGAATCGATCAAACTAACATCAGTACAAAAATGCAAAAAATGCGAGTAACAAAATGCATTCGTGAGTAACGTTTCGGTACTCGGTACTAGATGGCGTAACCGTTACTCGGTACCGAATACATACGGTTTGCTACAGCTCTACTGTCTTATAGACGTGGTAAAAATATCTCTTTAGCCGGATTGGAACAATTGTATCTGGAACAGTACTAAGTTCCGGATCAGTGATATGTTTTATTTGGAACATCATTTCAGAGGGAGAAAGTAACACTTAACGATTTAGGTTTATATGGACTCAAACAGCTATAATGGAACGTAAATGAAACGTAATAAAAATTAATAAACATTTTTTATACGAATATACCTATTTACATTGTTGATGTAATAGAAAATCGATTTCCCTTTATACTTTAGCAGACTTAGGACTGACAGCTAAGTGAATGTACGTATAATACGAGGCATGCCTTTTAAGTTTTATCGTTTGAAGAAAAAAAACAACTAGAACCTTATAGTACTTTTTATTGTTTTTCAAAGTATTCACCACGTAGCTTAATACACTTTTCCATTCGCTCAAACCAGTTATTATAATATTTATTCCACTCTAAAGTGGGGCTGTTCAAAATGGCTGACTTGAAAGCGTCGAATGCTTCTTCACCGGAATGGAACCTTTGACCACGAAGACTTTTCTTAATTTTAGGAAATGTAAAGAAATCGTTAGGGCTTAGGTCAGGACTGTATGGAGGACGGTCAAGAATTCCTACTTTTTCCTGCTTCAAATACTCAATCGTTTGACGAGCGCTGTGTGAGCTTGCGTTGTCGTGGTGCAGGATGATGCGTCGCTTTGAGTTAGATTTTCGAAGTTCGGCGATGACTTGTGGTAAACAAACTGTGGTATACCACTCTGCGTTAACCGTTCTACGATCTTCAAGTACAATAGTCGCAACATGGCCGGTTTTTCAAACGAACGTGGCCACCGTCTTCTTTGAAGTGCTTCGAGAACGAACAACTTTAGTCGACTTTGGCTCTTCTTGAAAGACTCAGATTGTAGATTGTTGTTTGGAATCAGGATTGTAGGCATAGACCCAAGATTCGTCACCACTGATGATGTCGTAGACATGATTTGACTTTCCTCGGTTGAACCTTTGCAGAGTTTTCTTACACCATCTGACGCGGGCCGCCTTGTGATCGTCGGAAAGCAGATGCGGTATCCAACGGCAAACTAGCTAGCTCACACCAAGCGCTACATGCAAGATCTTCTGAATGGTTGTCCCTGAGATGCCTAATAGAGCCTCTATCTCTCGATACGTCACATGACGATCTTCGAGAATTAGTTGTCTCACAGCAATGATGTTATCTTCAGTGAAGGCGGATTTTGGGCGTCCTTCGCGAGATTTGTCACTAACACTAGTATGTCCACGCTGGAATTCTAAATACCAGCGTTCGAACACTGATGTGCCATCACTGAACACAGATGTTAGCTCTTCAAAACACTGAAGCCGTGTCAGGCCTCTTCTAAAGTTGTAGAAAATTATATCACGAACATTTTCCTTAGAAAGATTCATTTTCGTACGTAACCTGACAGATTCCAATCGACGCTGTGACTAAACAATAGCATTAATACTAATACTTTCAACTGTTTTGAGATTCAAAATTTAAACATTTCGAATATAGAACTGTTCCAAATTCAAAATTGCCGGAAAATATGGAAACGACAGAACTTAAAAGGCATGCCTAGTAATGTGGGTTCAATCTAGTTGGTGTATTTAAAAATCCAAAAAAATCCAAATAGTTTGTATATGTACAAGTTATATGTAAAAAATCGATGTCCATATTACTATTCAAAAACAGCATTTTGGACAGCTTATCATCCTCTAAAGCTGTTCGGCTGATCGGTATAAAATAACCAATTCTTTTTGGTGTGGAGTGCACACCAAAAAGAATCGGTCTAAGCGAAGATTTGCGTTTCGCTCTCACGAAGTCTCCTAGACATTGCTCTAGTTATCTCTTTCATTTACGTTACATACTCAAGTATGCAACGATAATGAAAGAGAATTCTTCATATCGCTCGTGTTCGGCGAGTGATTCGTTGCGCGTCGCGACCACCCGACCGGCGACCGCCGACCAGAGCGAGTGAAGTCATGAATTAAGTGCTCGATTTTCAAATGATACATTGATTTCTATACAACTGTTCCAATCTTTCAGCTCCCATTAATGTTTCGGAACACTGAGTAGGTTCTCTAAAGAGTTACACACGTCTACTATCTTACCTTAAGTATAGATTAAACATAAGTTACACAGTCAACATCGTCGGCGATAGTGGGTGTACACATTACACTCTTGCCACTCCCGCTTGACTAAATATTCATTTGAACATTGAATCATTTGGTGAAAGTTATAGCCTCTTCGCATGATTACGATTTCACTCGCTGTCACCGCGCGTTTCGTGTAAATATCAACGATCTTCTCACGCGCGTTTTAATCGCGTTCGCTGGGCGTGTGAATCGATACACCCGTAAACAAACTTCTTTTCACAACCTGTTATTGAAGTTGCAATGTTTGTTAGTTTGCTTAGGTCAAATCTGGCATACTAAAGCAACACTTACTCTTAACCTGCAGAGTGTAAATTTGACACGTTGGTTCAATTCCACTGACAATTTACAGATTCTACACCCAGGACTGACTCCAGGACTGACTATAAAACTGTTCCAATCTTTCGGCTTCCATTAATGTTCCGGAACACTGAGTTACACACGTCTACTATCTTACCATGACCAAATAGACCGTGTCTTATCTGAAGGGCAAGTCAAGATCCGCCGTAACAAGCGAGCGAGTATGAGACAAAATATGAAAGTTCGTCTCATACACGCTCGCTGCTTCGATGAACGGCTTTATCCAGTGGATAAAAGCTTAAGTCGCTCCGCCCACTGGATCGAGAAGTCGCGGATTCGATTCCCGCACGCAATCTTTGTGTGATCCACAAATATTTGTTTCGGCCTGGGTGCTTGAGCATTTGAATTTCATATTAGTAAATTCACCCACGATACAATCCTTAGTGTGGGGCTAGAAGAGAAGGGGTGAGGGAGAATTATAAAGAGGAATGTAAGGAAATAACACGTTGGAACTCTCTACTCTCTGATACAAATAATTGCATATCAATTCGGTAGCAGTACATAGTGTTAATCTGTCCGTGCTGGGGCCTTTGTTCATCTATTTCGGTGTATATTGTCCATGAAGAGGCTAAAATACGATACCGCAGCAATCCGAAGATATTAAATCTATACAAATAAATAAAACAGAAGTGTCTGTCTGTAATATCAAAATAACAGCTTTTTAATAAATACATATGAAAGTATATACGTTATTATTATAATAAATAAGAATTCCAATTTTTAAAATTTTTGTCTGTCTGTTTGTTCCGGTTAATCTTCAAAACGGCTCGATCGATTTTGGTAGTACTTTCACTGACTAATAGTTGATGTTATAAGTAGTAATTTAGGTTACATTATAGTCGTTACATTATAGTCGCGGGTAGCAGTCAGTTGAAATATAAAACTGTGTTCATGGTACTACAATACACAAAAAGACGTAAAGATATACCACCTCATGCACAGCAATTGTACCTTATATTATACACCATCGCACTTATATTCCCAAGTGAGGGTGCCCGAGGCGTACTGGGCACACCCAAGTTTCACCGATGATTGCAGGTACTAACAGAGGCCGAGCCTAAAAACTCTTCATACTACGTGGCCACAAAAAGTGTCTCTATGAAATAAATAATAAACTCTAACTCAAATCGTTTATTTTGCATAAACCCTCCGGGGGTGTTTACAAATTGTCATATTTACATTTTTTTTTCGACCACTGAGAAGATCCGGCAAGAAATTCTGCAGGCTTATCTTTTTTGTCTAATTCTCCATTCTTTTTTTATAACTTTTTGTATAGATATATACATTTTTATATTATACAAAATCATTTATGCGATCCAGATCCAGCGTGATGCCTTACGAGAGAGAAATAAGACTAATAATTATATTTTTTTAAATATTGTATAATGAAAAGTGTTTATGAGTACGACTACTTGAGCAGCCATCAACTCCCTCGACCATCGAATATTGTAATAATACTATTTTAGCAAAATACAATTTTTCGAATCATTATCTTATTATTTTTTCTCCCCAATATAAAGCGATCACAATTCCTCGTATAGACTATTCGTAAGCATTATTTCACTACTTAGCAAAAGGAAAGATGATTCACAGAAGTTTCATTCAATAGAAACAAAATATAACGATACCTATCATGATCATTCAAAGAATTAGAGACTTTCTTAGCACTACAGCTATTTTGGAATTATCAAATTCTATCAAGCTTCAAAATAAAAAAATCCTTGGTTGGGGAATCCCCTTCAGGAGCGAAGTTCTAATCATACGATGTAACTCACTGTTAATAAAATTGTTAGTTATTGAAAAACTATTTTATTTAACGGGAGTATATTCTGACTTTCGAGCACATTTAACTAACAAATATGGCGGCCATCGCTTACGATAACATCTGAACTACGCCGGCCGGAACCGAACATCTCGTAACGTTTTTTCATTATAATTTTAGAACTTTGTTCCAAAATCATGGAAAAATATATAGCCTACTGTAGAGATATTCAATGGTTGGTAGTTTGAACGTGTATTTATACAAATTAATTCATTGTTACTCCTTTTACTAAATAGTTTTTCATCAGCTTATAGCAGTCCACTGCTAGATATAGGCATAAATAACTTTTGCGTTTATTTAAATGAAAAAGCAACATTAATGTTGGCTGCGGTTGGTGAAGGTAGGTTTGTGGCCACCTGCTGTTAAAACATATCGACTCACCCATAAGGCTTCCAACTTGTCTTAAGGACTGCCACATTTAGTGATAACCAAGATCAACGGCTTAACGTGCCTCGAATATGAAATGCCACAAACGGTTACCCATCTCAGGCTAACCGAACCGATCGCTGCCTAACCTTCGTAATAACTAACAATACCGTGGTTGCACAGCGATAGCGCTGTTTAGCGATAGCGCTTCATAGAAACGCCTCAGATTTATTATACTAAAAATACGGTCTTTAACTTCTGTCTCCAAACTATATATTTTAAAATCCCGGAGCCCAATAAAAATCATTCACATTCATCGAACTCAAACGATTTATCGAATAAACAAACTTTACAGTTCCACAGCTTCACCGGAAAATTTGCTACTTGAAATTCTCCCCGCTTCAAGTCTCCCGGGAGATTTGCCATGGGAAACCATTTGTTAACTTACGGAGGCTATCTCTGTTTTTTTTAACCATAAATTCTTTAACAGCGGAAAGGAAGCAAGCAGATTCTGGGCTTGGCGAGTGCAATAATGGTAGGACGTGTGTGTGTGCGTGTTTCTTTTTCTTGACATTGGCTTAAGTTTTTAGTAAGCTGGTCAATAAAAACGAAATATTATTTTCTATTTAAATCATCACACCATTCCTTGTCGGTTAGTAATATAATATAATTTCATTAAAATTTAGCTGTGTTATTTTTACAGTAATTTTATAATTATTAGTCCTATTTCTTTTCATGAATAGGTGTTTTTTATCCTTAATATTTTAATAACACATATATTGATGATTGATTTACCCAACATGGTCCTCGATATATGGGTATACACAGCGTTTCGTTTGGTCCTAGTATGATACTAGCGTTCATCGAGCATGCGCGATACTTTAACGCTTGAAGCGCACGCATTACTAACGCTAGTTTGTTAAAGGTCTCCATCGATATATTATAAGAAAATACACAGTCCTGTTTAACACTAAAAACGTCATGTGAGTAGATATAGTTATGATATATACATAAATTAGGGCATATTGTACCTTACTGGTATCACTTAAGGTTGTATTTGCAAAAAAAGCGAAAGCCTGTTAATTTTTTTAGTACCGTCTACTTTGGCTTGCTTTTATGTAGTGCAATTTAGCGTGCGGTGACTTACCTATGAGGTCTCATATGAGCGTGAAAGCTATTTTTTATCATAATTTTCTTAAAATACTTCTGCTCAAAACAATCACATTGTTTAAATCTTTTCACCCCAAAGATGACAATAATAACGTATAAGTGAGAAACTCTAAAACCGATACGCTCCCTTCAACACGTAATCCATTAGATATGTATCAGCAGAAGTGCAATAAAAGTGTCCCACTGAAGTCAACATTCTATTTTGAAGCTTGAGAACGATCTAATCTGAATAGAAATGTGCTGTTGCAAGTTATATTGCGTTTTATCTTACTGCGAGTACGTGCTGAGAGTGTTGGGAGATGTGTGGTGGCAGTGCAAGCGAGAGTAGAAATTGTTGTGGTGTAACTTTTGATAAAGTGAACCAAAAATTTAGTAACACTTCTTGTGTATCTATAATCTTACGCCAGATTCCTACGGGGTAGAAAGAGAGTAGAAAGTTCTAACAGGATCTGTCCTTGCAGATTTCTCTGTCATAAACTCATCATATATTTCAAGGAGGATTTTAGCCTCTACGATATAGTGGCGAATATGGCTAGCGACTACAATTTTTCATTTCGTATTTTCGGTCAAAAAAGTTCAGGTTATCTTTGAAACAAAAATTTAACAATTCTTAATCTGGAACTTAAAAAAGTTCAGGTTATTCTTTGAAACAAAAATTTATAAATCCTTCATCTTTGAACCTGATCGGGGACGATGTGGGTGTACACAGCACACTTTTGCTTCTACTTGAGAAAAACACAGCGTTAAATCATGAAGAAAACAACCAGTTTTTTAATTCAGTAAGTTTTTATCTATGTCCCTCCCGATTTAAAAAGTAAAATAGCACAAATATAGGTATCTAAAAACAGAAGGAAACTCGATAGGAAACAGGTAGGTACGGTTTTCGGTACTTATTAAAACTCTGAAACTGGCGGTCCCCATAATCAAAAACTTACCAAGGAATTTGTTACAGGAACTCTCCTAGCTCTCCGTCTCCTGGGGGATATCCATGGAAAAAAATATATTAGCTCTTACGCACAACTTTAACTCTTCTCATAAAAACGCTTACACTGTAGTGTAGCTCTATCTCCACCCAACTTTAAAATATATAGACAGTCTCGCAGAGATAACGCGGGACAAGACGATTTATAGCCGCCGACTTCACTCGCATGACGTCCTCAAAACTGAATAATACCCACAAACAGTGTACTGATTTTGCTTGTACCATGGTAATTTATTTGGATCTTTTTTATTTTGGTTTAAGTTAGTTTTTGGAATATTAGCAACCCACCCTGACTTCAAATGGAGCAATACTTTCGACAATACATTCGGCAGTTACACAAAATATTCATAAATTAGATACTTAAATTTTCCTCGCTTGGAGAAAACAAGCGTGAAAAAAAGGAGAAAAAAGAGAGAAGTAGTTTTTAATATTAACCCCATTGCAATTTTTATTGATGATACAGATTTCGATTGAATATAGAAATATAATACATGATTTTAGTCACCAAAGTAATAATAAGCCTGCAGGGCAGCTAGTGGCCAGCTGTTGGTGGAAAGTCGGTCAGGGCCCTCAACTCAGCGTGTCTTCGTCGGTCGAGTGGAAACCGAAGGGTGCCCGCAGGACTCTCGGCTCTGGCTACCCTTAATTGGCCGTCCTGAGAGGAGCCGTGAGAGCTATATCGACGTAGAAAGGTAATACGTCGACGTACCCCAGGGGTGGAAGTGTTAAAGGGCATAACGCCGCAAGTAACTCCTGAGCCACTCACCACGGTGTTGCCCTCAGTTGTACTAGAACGACCGTTGGAGGGCCCATCTAGTAAGCGGCGAGTCACCGCCGGCCACGGGTAATTAGGTATTACTAATTATGGCCGGTGTCCGTCCCCTTTGAAATAGTCCAGTTTTTGTCCATCAAGCCTCATTTATGTAGCCCTTGTTTTCTTTTTATAGCTTACAATAGTCCTTGCACCTGCCGGGGTCAGTTCACTGGGTTTGTTTCTTCATTTTCAGCAAGTGATCTCAACAAGTGACTTACATATATATATATAAAAGCATGGGGCGTCGATTGCATACTCGTTACTAAATTTACGCGCGCGCGGTAAACGCTAAGCAACAATCTAACAATCGACCAACAATCGAAGAATTATGATTGTCATTCGATTGCATTCGAATAAAAGGAACAATCGAATGATTCGATTGTTTTTAGTAAAAATCGTCCATCGTTACCCTATATGCGACATATATATATGTATATATGTATATATGTTATTGTTAGATTGTTGCTTAGCGTTTACCGCGCGCGCGTAAATTTAGTAACGAGTATGCAATCGACGCACGAATCGAACGCGCCATCGATTATATTGGCACCGTTCGATAAATTTGAATCGGGACTTGTTTTTTAATTTTTTATAAAATAATTGATGTTCATAAATATAAGTACTTATACACATAAATTATTATATAGAAAATTAATTTTTAAGTATTTTTAAGAATTGCACTTATTTACTTTTAGTAAATATGTATACTACTATTAGTAAATAGGTATAATTCATAATGTGTGTTACCAGTGATAATATATGGATCAGAGACGTGGTCTCTTACAATAGGTCTCATAAAAAATCTCAGAGTTGCTCAGCGAGCTATGGAGAGAGCTATGCTCGGCGTTTCTCTATGCGATCGAATCAGGAATGAGGAGATTTGTAGAAGAACCAAGGTCACCGACATAGCCCTTAAGATTAGCAAGCTGAAGTGGCAATGGGCGGACTACATAGCGCGTAGATCGGACGGGCGTTGGGGCAGAAAGATTCTAGAGTGGAGACCACGTATTGGCAAGCGCAGCTTGGGACGACCACCTGCCAGATGGACCGACGATCTTGTGAAAATCGCAGGAAGTCGTTGGATGCAGGTGGCATCAGACCGGT
Organism: Phalera bucephala; assembly: GCA_905147815.2. Lineage (NCBI taxonomy): Eukaryota > Metazoa > Arthropoda > Insecta > Lepidoptera > Notodontidae > Phalera > Phalera bucephala. Next base: position 31,475,912 of record LR990609.1, read on the forward strand.
TACGCTGGAAAGCGATTGGGGAGGCCTATGTTCAGCAGTGGACAAGTATAGGCTGAGATGATGATGATGATAATTCATAAAAAAAAACTTTGGAATTTATCATTATGCCAGATATCCTGCGGGGTAGGTATAGTGATAATAACTACGTTAGATTTATTTTAATTTATCTATAATTCAAACGATATTTCCAACTTACTTTGCCTAAGCCCTTTACCGACAGTAATTACTGATTAACTAAAAGTAATTGCTAACAATCGGAACATGCTCCCCGTATCGAATGTGACCTGCGCATTGGCGATGCGCCGTCGATTTTCATTCGTTGGTCGATTGTTATTCGAATTCCTTTTTGTGAGGACGAATGAATTGACAATCGAATGTGTGTACTACAATTGTCGATTCGTTCGATAGTTTTTATCGTAACAATCGCCCATCGCTAATATAGGGTAGACTGATATTTAAAAAAAAAAGGGCAGAACCGCTGACCTCACTATGGTTGTCGGTTCCGCACCAACTAATACTTGTCCTTTAGACACAAATAAGAATACGTTAACAATGAATCATGTAATAATTAGCCATCACATTTAAGCAAATATTAGAATTAAATAAATTACAGGTTCTCTACATTATAAGGTGGCTAGATATTTAAATTTAACATTATTTAAATTAAAACCAACATAGGTTCCACTTACAATGTACCTCGGTCAAGCGCTGATTGTCAACTGCCCGGGCGCACGCCGGCTCACATAACTAAACTTGACTTATCCCTCCCTCAATCACAACGTTCTCACAGTTGTCAACAGATGGCGTTACGATATTAGCAACAAGTTATTAAAATAAGCTTCAATAGATGATTTTAGAAAGACATAAAATTAAAGAAGCAATGATTATTAAATAATCGTGATACATTTTGTTTACAGCGTCGGAATTAAATTGACTCGCAGAAATAAACTTTAAATAATCAAATTCATGAAAAATACAATTTAAACGTAGTTATATTTAGTTTAGGATACTCCACTCTTATAAATAAAGTTAAGATTCATTGATAAAAATCCTTACGGTGACATATATATATATATATATTGTAAAAAAAAATTGTGCGCCACTGACAGCGAGGTCTACGACCCAAGGCTATCGGTGGTCAGGGCTCCAAGGAGAGGAACCTCCTCACAATGCGCGCCGCGTCCAATACTATCGCCTTCTGTATCAGACCCTTCACCGAACTGCCAAGCGAGAGCTTCTCGAGGTGTTTATCGAAGCTCTTCGCTATTAGGCCGTTGACTGATAGGACTATCGGAATAATGATAGTTGAATCAACGTTCCACATGGCGGTAATCTCATGGGCCAGCTCCAAATATTATTATTATTATTATAACGCTAATAGACTTGCTCCCTGTTTTGTAAAAAAATAACATGATTAGTGACATATACGTGTACACAGTACACTCCCACTTGGAGAATAGAGACTGTCAATATATATTTTATTTATATTACCTTTTTCATACATAAATACAATTCTCCCGGTACAATAAATAAATTAACAACCATTACTTCAACATCAACGTTGAATAAAGGAAACTAGACAAACGGTGCAAAACAAAGTCACATATCAGCCATTTCCGGTTCCGCCGGAAACGGACGTCGCGTCCCTCCTCCCCGCGCCGCCCGCCCCTGCAACCATTGTCCGCGCGATAGGGCGGCGATAAACGCTTTATGGGCAAATAGATACTTGATACCGTCATATAACTCACTTGCATGAGATTGGTTTTGTGATGGTAGGCGTATGCCTAATGTATAATGTGTTTAGGATTTAAGGGATCTTGTTTACCTGAATAAAAGCTATTTTTATTGCTTTAAGAGGCGCTCATAGCGCGACGGAGGTGTTCTTAGCGATCAAGGTAAATTCAAATTCTTTATTTTGCGAATACGGGTATACCAATATGGTGTTAATTTAAAATATTATGGTAGCATTTCCCATATTTTGCCAAAAGGCATGCAAAAGATTATACATAACATTGACATGCAGTTCGATTTAAAATATCTCACTCCAATAGCATTATAATAAATTAAATATCACATAAATTTGTAAAATGTCACAATATTCAAAATGTCAACCTTGTCACTATAATTATTAAACTTTATTAGGTCAAATATTTATTATTATATTCATAATTTATAAACACACCGACACGCCTATATTCCCCAAGTGGGGGTGGCAGAGGTGTACTGAGTACACCCACGTTTCGCCGACGATGTTAGGTCCCATGTAATAAAATAGGGGGCGAGCCTATTGCCATATACCGGGCACAATTCCGGACTCCGGATTCGTACTGGGATGTTTTCGTTAGAAAAACTACACTTGTAGACCTAGGATTTGAACTTAGGACCTCGTGATCACAAAGCGGTGCGCTTTGCCACTAGACCAACGAGGCAGTCAGTTCATAATTTATCATTAACATATTCACTTATGGTGTAGTACGTCTTATGTGTCAATTATTCTTTAACCTTCGTCTTAAATCTAGAAATGCTTTCAATGCCTATTGAGGATTTGGGTAATTTATTGTACAGATTGGGAGCCATGCAAAAGACACTAAACAATAAAGCAAAGTTTGTCTCGGTTGGTCTAATATGGGTGATCTTTTGTGGCATTTTCATATTCGAGCGTCTCCATGCTTCAAAGTCAAAGTAAAAAAAAATTGTATAGGCCAATACATTATTTTTTTTTATTGTATAGGCCAATTCAAGCACACTTACAGACGTCAAGATTATTATTTTTTTAACATCTACTGCCAGATCGGAACGCTGCCTCCGCTGAGAGGAACCAGCGAGAAACTTGGTGATCTAGTCTTTTAACTTGATTGGCCTTTCTGAAAGTAGTGTTTAGTTAGAATAGAGTAGAATAGAAAACTCTCTGTTGTACACCAAATTCATCACAAAGTACTGATAGTAAAACAATATAAGGTACAATTGGCGGTCTTATCGTTCATAGCAATTTCTTCGAGACGACTAAGTCGAAAAAAATACTACAAAAGTAGAGGGCAGTTAGTGGCGTATATTTATTAAGATTAAAGTATCTATATTAAATATATTACATACATACAAATATACATAGTGAAATAAACATAATGCACTTAAGTAAGCATAGGTAAATTGGGGTAAATACAAAAGGTTGGAAGTTATTTATGACAGCGTCTCACTAATGACAGCAGAGAGGAAGTGGTTCTTAACCATCGTTTTAAAACTACATCGGTTACATATTTACGTGGTAGCTATTAAACCAAGTTATTAGCCTTGGGCAGCTGGGTAAATTCCTACAGCAGAACACAAAATCATTAGGTTTAAATAATGTAAATATTACTAATGTAAATATTTTAATAATTCCACAACAAAGCAACCAATATTTACTTTTACCTTCAATTTACATAGATCATATACCCATTTTAGATTCACATTTCACTCTGACTAAAACGGTCAGTAAACCTAGCTGTATGTACCAGTATCCACTACACACAACCAATGCAGTTATTTCGGGTGACGCACTGGGCTTCGAACGCGTACTTTGTCCGGCGTCCAATTAAAATAGCCGCCTAAACTGTTACGAGTAACGAACAGGCATCTTTTATTGTAATTTGTGCAATTTAAATTCCTTTTTTTGTAACTATTTATTGTCTGTGTATATGTGTAAGGTAAATTTACTGTTATAAATAGTGTAGGCACAGTTCTATTGTGTACATCCATGTATGCTTGATAATTTTAGGTCCCAAACTACTGTACTAGGAGGCTAGCCTATTGTCATGCCGAGCATAATTCAAGACCCTAGACTGTTTTTAGGAGTTATCGATAATAAAACCACACTTCTCTGGCTTGGGATTCGAAACCAGAACAGCATGATTACCACTAGTTTTATGCGCCTCTAAAACAATGAGAACTGCTTCCAATTATCGATTATTTACTCAAATATAAAAGAAACTAGCTTCTACCCGCAACTTAGTCCGCGTTGATTTTAGACAGGAACCTAACATTTTCCTGGATAAAAGGTATCCTATGTGTTTTTCCGTCAGCCGTCTTTGCATGATTGAGTAACAAACAACCAAACATACAAACTTTCACATTTATAATATTAGTTGGTTTGAAGTGTTCAAGACAAACTATGAGAAAAGAGGAAATGAGAGAGTTCTGTAAAGAGCCTGTTAGAACTCTGAACTCTGTGCCTACTCCGTAAGGGATCTGGCGTGATGATATAGATAAACAAGTAAAGATAAAATATACCTATCTATTTGTATGTACGCTAGATCCTTTGCAGGCTGGGCAGGTACAGATTTCAACATTTAAAGATAATTTAACAAACATTCCATCTCCGTTCCAGACAACTGTGATCAAAATAGTATGACATGAGAACGAAATAGGCTGACAGCTAAGCCTGACAAAGACAGACGAATAGGACAGTCTCGCATGTCCTACGTATGTCTCGTTGGGTGATAAATGTACCGTGGTATGCTTCCTACTCTGACACAATATCATTAGGATATACGTGGGAAGGAAACAAGTAATGGGAACAAAGTATTTTGTAAGCATTTGCAAAAATATGGTAATTTTTAAGATAATACATTAAAATACCAAATCTCACAACTCGAGGAGAGATTAGGATTATTAGATTTATTAGAACTCCACCACGCGGATCCAGTGCGAGCTGGTGGGCGCAGTTTTATGGTTTGCATTTTACAAATTTTCAGTGATGAGTGAATTAATTATTCATATTTATATACCTATATTATATGATTTCGATTAATTCTACAGTAAGGTACCTACAGGATTGATATAATTCCCATAAGAAGGGAATCTATACATTCGTGCTCTTTGTCGTTAAGGAGTCCCCTAGTGTATCTTCAAAGTGCAAGGTCCAATCTCAATAAAATTAAAATTAGACCACCTTGGAGATATACCAAACCCAACGGCAAAAAGAATCATCAAAACCGTTCCACATTTGATAATCGATGCACAGACGTAAAACAAATACATACAAACGAACATAGAACCTCTTATTTTAAGTCGGTTAAAAATAGACAAAATAGAGCTATCATCAGCTCGAAATTCAAAAATTCCCACTGCTTCAATATCGGGAACGAATGATATTAGCATGTTTCAGTACAAAGGCGGGGCTGCAATCCACGATCGGAATGCCTCAAAGGACGACACAGTACGTGACGACACGGAATGCATTGGGAAATATTACATGGCAGGTTTTTCTGGACGTTGGAATGAAATGTCTGGTCAAAGTCTGTGACAATGTTGCTGGTGTTGGGTAGTTTGATTATTATACTTCCTAGATTCTTTACTTTACTCGTAGTGCATTCGTTAAATGCGCTTAACCTCAATTATCAAGGTTATTTAGCGGTCGGGTTGGTCAGTCAGAATGGTGATCGTTTGCTGCAATTATTTTTTTGAGCGTCGCCTTTTTTACGAAGATACGTTACTAGATGACACGTAACTTTCTGACCTAGATTTATCAGAGAAGGCCTTTTCCTAGCATTGATACAGTAAAGTGTGATTATTATATATCTAGTAGACACTTATATTCAAAATCAAAGTAAAATAAGCAAAACACAAGCTAGCACGAGCTAGAAGTTCAACAATTGCTCACAATTCCTATCTCAGGGACGAATGGTATTAGCATGTTGCGGTACAACGGCGGGCTGCAATCCACGATCGGAATGCCTCAAAGGACGGCACAGAACGTGACGCGACGAGACACAGAATGCATTGAGAAATATTACATGGGAGGTATTTTTGGACATTGGGACGAAATGTTTGGCCAATTTTTTGTTTCCTAGAAAACTTGCTTTTATAATAGCATCTATATATTAATACGTGAAGCACAAACTTTGTACACCTTTTTACGAAAATTGCGCGGACGGAGAGGTATGAATTTTCCCACACTTATAGTTTATATAGAGAAGGAGTGTACAATACTAATATCTTTTTTTTAAATTATGCATAAAACATACATAGAATCAATGAAATAAACATTACACACACTACCATGTATTTGACACAATACACGTCAAATTGATGTTTGTCTTTAATATTATTTGTCTATAGTCCTACTGAATGTCAAACATAACCAGCAAGCGATGAAAGAGTAGGTCGAATATCGACCTATGGGCGACCACTAGTAGTAGTAAAAGGCACTTATAGTTTTAAGGGATCGAAGTGTTCTTAGCGGTTTTCAAAGTTAAGCAGCCGCTTGGCACGGTTAGTCTGAGACAACAAGCGACTTCATGCTTTTGAACATTCCTAGTCGTTAGTCCAAGTCAGATACCTTACGGGTGGCTTCAGAAATTCAAACAGTAGAAAGCTACATTTCTGCCTCCAAGTAGCCGCATCAGATCCGCGTGGTGGAGCATGACCTAATCTTTCTCAACTAGACTTGTGAGAGTAGGATTTGGCTTAGCTGTGGGACTAAACAGGCAAATTTATTACTTTAGTAGTAATAATTATACCACCCGCACACGTGCATGATAAAGAAAGACGTAAGTGTTCTACAGCGACTCAACTCGCTAAAAGATTTTGTGGCAAAATCCAAAAGTCATTCAATTAACCTACTTCTATAGGCTCTAAACTCAATGTTGAAAAACCCAAAATCTCAACAATCAAATGAAAACCCATAAAAAAATTAAAACATGTGAAGATGTCGCCACTTGCAACTATCGAAATTTCATTCCCGAGGAAAATCAACTCAAAGCAATTTCGAATAGAAAACTACATGCTACGCGGGGTCTCGTAACGGGACTACGCGGCTACGTGCATCGTAGCTCGTAGCTCGTAGCTTTCGGAGCGCTACGCCGTACCCGCGCTCACTACATGCTACGAAATATCGAGTTGCTTTCAAATGGGCCCTTATTCGCTATGACCAAATGAGGTGCGTTACAATAACTTCGTGAGATGAAACTTAATGGTATTCTGTATTCCACTGGAGTACCTTTAAACGATGATTTCACGAATTTATATTTTAGTTTTAAGGCATAACACTGGACCTGGATTGATTACATACTTAATTTTGTATAGTATGGACGCTTACTAGATTGAGTAGTGACGTAATCGATTCCAGCACAGGACAAATCTTTGTGTGACCCACAAACATGTGTTTTGATGTTTGTTTGTGTGAATTTTATGTATGCAAACACACCCACGACATATAAATAATTCTTAGTATGGAACCACGTTTTGAAAAAAAACTGTAATATGAAAATATAAAAATGTAGCTATACGGAATATGATGAAAAAATATGAATAAGCCAAAAAATTCAAGCCCACTGAGTTTCTCGCCGAATTTTCGCAGTGGAGGACATGTTCGATTAGGTAGTAGATTAGTAAATTAAAAAAAAAAATTAGACACGCCAATGTGTAAGGAACACCTGAGGGTTTATTCTAAATAAATGGTTTTAAGTTAAGTTTAAGTTTTATCGAATAAGGACCCTGAGTCTGTTTATGCTCTGAAACACGTTTCTCTAATGAGTTGTAAAGCATTTCCTAGTAAAGATGTTTTAGTTAATAATTTAATGTTTATAATTTTATAGCCCTGAATAGAGTAGAATGGAGGAGATAGATGGAGGCCTTTGCCCAGCAGTGGGACAATGTAGGCTAACTAATAATAATAATTTTACTTGCATCTTAATTAAAATACCTGTATGTTACTTCGCTGTTATTAAGTCGTGCTTGAAAGGTACTGTAAATGTTTTCAGATTAAGTTCAAATTCATTCTCAGATAACAGATTACAAATAAACAAACGGATTTTAGTTAACTGTTTATAAGTGAGAACAAACTTTTCTTGAAGAAATCGTTGATTTATAAACGTTCTTCTTACAAGTTCTTAACATTAAAATAAAATGAATTCCTGGTAATGTCTGGTTTGAAAATATTATAAGTATAAATAATTTTATATATAAAAGACATGTTTGAAAACTGTATAATCGGTCGTTGCTGATTTTAAGTTAAATCTGCGTTTTAATCCGATTGTAGATGTAAAAATATTTTAAATGCCATGGTAATCAAATTTCTAACAGGACTTATACACAATTCAATTTTAATTCAAAACCTACACAGCCGCAACCAACGCAGAAAATGTAGTAACTCGAAAAATCCCAATTTTCCTTACCAACAAACTATAAAGACCTTCTCACGGACCTTTAAAATGCAAAGCTGACTCAGCCCGTTTAGGCCCAATAGCCGAACTGGGAAAGTATAAATCGACGTTTTTTCTTCCCCCAAATACAAGTAAATCATTCGCCAAATTAAACGGGTCTTCGGAACGGGCGGAGGGAAAAATAGATGGTTTTAAGGTTCCGTTTATTGAGGTAACCGAAGAAAAATATGGATTCCGCTTACTCAGGTATGCGATTGAATGAAAATCTTTTACTTACTGCCTTAAATGTTGCCCGAATTTTGCAAGGATTCTGGAAATATTTCTGGCATGTTTTAAAAAAAAATGATTAAAAAGTTATACCTATTGGAACTCTGTACTCACTGTCTTTCCCCGCAAGGGATTTGGCGTGATGATATCGATAGGAAAAGTTATATCAATAATTTGTATTGACCAATAAATTAAATACTGTGAGTTTTTTAGTCAATATTAACATATATGAACATTTAAAATAGCAGTTAACACTAAATTAAAAAATACGTGCAATCAATTTAGACCGTGTCTAACCTGAAGGGCAATTCAAGAGTCTCCGTAACCCGGCGGGCGTGTATGAGACGAACTATGAGAGTGGAGGAAGCCAGAGAGATATGTAAGGAAAGAATCTGTTGGAACTCTGTACTCTCTGCCTACCCCGAAAGGCAACTGGCGTGATGGTATAGATAGATAGAGATAATTTACAAATTAGTTACTACAAATTAACATTAATTTTGGAATTATGGACGTATGTTTAATTACTTCGAGGCTGTTGATAATTATTTAATAGAGGAAACAAAGACCTTGGTGTCTAGTGATTATAGTTTAGACTATTTTGCTTACGGGATAGTAATTTTAGATTCGATTTCCACATGAGACAATTTACTGCGGCCATTAAAAAATTGTTTCTGTCTAGGTGTTAATGCATGTGAAACTTATATTATACTTTAAGCGCACCTTTGTTACAGGAGATATTTCTAAAGTAGAGCAGTTTTTATAGTAAGCAAAATTATTTTTTTCATCTCTTAGCTAAACAAATTCTGGCACAGCTGCCTAATCAGACATTTTGACCAATAGTGAATTTACAGTCTATCTACAGTCAATATCTTAGACAGACTCAGTACAAAATGTTTTGTATGGGTCTGATTACGTGCGTTCACATATCGCCAGGCACAACAAGCTATAAGACAGTTGATAGTACAGGGATAGTGATAACTTGGAATGTGTTGGCCGTCACCCACCTAAACCACTCAACTCAAAATATGCAATTTATATCGAGTCACGTACGGCGTAAAGAAAATATTAATGTGTTGAATAATTTTAATAATGTGGGATCTGGCGAGATGATAAAGATAGATAGAAAATAATAATATAAACATAGTAGAACGTATAATTATGGACGGCGTGATAATGCCTGCGATATTTAATTTCTGATTTTTTTACCATGCACACACGCACCAAACTGAAGTAGAAGAGATGTTTTCTATAAATTTACGCATCGCCCACGATGTTAAATCTTAATCATAAAGAGAACAAGCCTTTGGTCCTTATACCAGGCATAAACACAGGCTACGAAATGTGACAGATAGTGTTGTTAAAAAAAACAAAAATTTTTTCAACCTAAGATTTGAACCCACTACCTCACAAGGTAATTAGGTCAACAAGGCAGTCACTGCGTAATGCTATAAATGCTCATATTTCAATGACGTTCCTTTTAATCAAGCTGGTGTGAAATTCTGAAGGAGAAATAAACATTTTCCTACTTTTCTTGTTAATCTCTTCTAATTTAATTTGTTGCAATTTCGAAGACAGTTGAAGCAATGCCCGAGGCTCATAACCTTGGAGCTATTCTTAGACCCAAAAATATGCCCTCACTCTGTTACCATATTAACAACATAATATCTGTCACCATATTTCCAATATCATCTTTACATTCTTACCATTTTCTTGACTATAGAACCTATTCATCTATATCATAATGCCAGATCCCTATAAAATCCGAAAAAGGAGAAAAGCAGAGAGGTCTGTAAGGAAAGAAACTGTTGGAACTCTGTACTCTCTACCTACCCTGCAAGGGAGGTGGCGTAATGAAATAGATAGAGAACCCTTACAACTCTAAGCTGGTTCGTACTTATCTACCCCTCATTCCGCCGAGTCACGGTCGTCCCCAGCCGCTAACTCAAGACGAGGAGTCAGATGTTATCGGCTAAAAGAATAGCACCACTGTTTGATATCGCGATTGAAAAGGGTGCCGACAAGGCTGTTGGCACGTCACGTTTTGTTACTAGGATAAAATGAGCTTGAGAAAGTAGATACTGGATTATTCGATATTAATATTTTGTTGGATTGTTAAAAGGTGTTAAAATTATGTAACTTTCTTGGTAGTTTAACGGGTGATTAATGTATTACCTTGTAGTGGAACCGCGACGGTAGGTACTTCAATCTTGATGGTATTATGGTGTTCGTAACGGTCGTAAGGTTAAGCAGCGTGGTCGATCAGGCTGAGGTGTGTGACCATTTGTGGTATGAAATAAAACTATTTTTCGGATTTTATCGCGGTTTATTTTTTGTTTTTAAGTTCCTGTCGTTTCAAGTGCTTTGCAGCACCCATGGTCACGGGAGGGACTGGGGTCTTAAACGTCCAAAAGGCATAGTTGTTCCGGGGTACCCTCAAACTTCTTAATTATTTTTGTTGGTCCAATCTACGCAGAATAAGCTCTCGGTGTCTTCAGGTATTGCAGTGTTATGCTTGGTTTTGGATTTGATTATATTAATTACCGGATCCCAAGTCGATGGAAGCTCCCAACCATCTTCTCTATTGAAAATACGATGTTTTAATTTCAATAGCCTCGCGAACCATCCTTGGTAGTAATCGGTGTTCTTTCACGAAGATTTGTGGTCTATCAAATCTAATATTATGGCGAGTGCGGTCAAGGACATGTTCACAGACTGCAGACTTCTTTTAGCGACGGTGTTTTAGGTCAGCTATGTGTTCTTTAACCCGAGTTTTTACCGGTCTTTTTGTTTGTCCTATATAAGAGAGACCACATTCACAATCAAGCTTGAATACTCTTGCATCTTGTAGAGGGATATGACACTCGACAGATGGTAAAAATTGAAAGAAATAAAGAAATTGGAGCATGCTTCAAGATGTAGCCAATCTTGTCCGTGACTCCTCTCATGTAAGGTAGTACAGCAGGGAGACGCTCGACTGTGGCTGGTTTCACTCGGTCATTGTGACGTTGGCGTGGGACTCGAAGCTTAGTGTCGTGTAGGATTTGCTTGACATGTTCCTTTGTGCTCTCTGAAACAAATATTTACCCACGGTAGCTAACTGTGATGGATGGTGGTGAGATTCACCGTTTAAGTACCTATAACCGTATGGCTTAAGGTGTTGTTGGCTTACGGATTACTAAGACATCTAGGAAAGCTAAGGAATTGTTTGCCTCCAACTCCATTGTAAACTGAATTTTAGGGTTAATGGAGTTTAGATGATTTAGGAATACATCGATTTTGTCAGATGGTAATATTGTTAACGTATCATCTACGTACCGCTAGTAGAAATTTGGCTTTACAGTTAAGGTACGAAGGGCTGTCTTCTCAAAGTCTTCTATGCATATATCGGCAATAATGAGAGATACAGGGGAGCCCATCGCCACACCATCTACTTGCTTGTAGAACTGCTCCTTCTACAATAAGTAGCCAGATGTATGGCAGTGTCTCAATAGTTTTGAGTATTCCGCTGGCATGTAGTTCTCCGCTTGTTTCTTTTCTACAATTTCGACACAGTCTTGTACAGGTAGGCATGTGAATAGTAACTGGACATCAAAACTGACCACAGTTTCATTGTCAGTAAGATGTAGATTTTTGATCTCACTAAAACAATTGTATGAATCCTTAACATGTGCTCTTGTGTGTCCTCTGAGTGGCGAGAGCACTTTCGCTACGTGCTGAGCCAATCTAGGTTGGTGTGTCAATTTGACTAACGATTGAACGGGGGGGAGCATTCGGTTTATGTATTTTGGGAGCCCATACAACTGTGGTGATTTTGCGCACGTAGGTACTCTTGTTAGCGGTTTGACGTCCAGATTTAATGTTACGCAGTACTTATTTATTAAATCACTCGTTTGTTTTAATATATTGGTGGTTGGGTCTGTCTTGAACTTTTTGTATGTACTTACATCCGATAAAAGTTCTTGTATTTTGACACTGTAATCTGACGTATCCATAATGCTCGTAGCATTTCCTTTATCTGCGCGGAGAATAGTAGTATCCTTTCTATTGCGTAAGGTTTTCAACGCTAAATATTGATTTTTAGGAATATTTAGTTTGGGCACTGAATTTCAACGTAACATGGATGAGACATCCTGATGATTGCCTCCGAATCTTCCCTCTCTATTCTATTTTTGAATAGAACTTCTTCAACTGCGCTGATAATTTCCTCATACGGTATCCTTTGACGTGTTACAGCAAAATTTAAACCTTTAGATAGGACCTTTACGATGTTTTCATCCAATGTTTGTTTTGACAAATTGATGTCTGCGCGTGATTCGTTGTCTATGGTACATGGTACATACATACACATTACACCGTAATGATTTGTTTTTGACATTTGATTTAGTTGCTAATTTATTATATTTTATTACTTGTTTATTTTTGCATTCATTATATTTAGGTGTTTCACGCTTATTTAAGGTATCAATGCATTTATTAAAATCAAATGTAGTTAACACTGTCTTTAATTCAAATGATGAAATTTCTATATTTCTGCTGAGGTGGTGTACCGGAACAACTATGCGTTTTGGACGTCTAACATCTCAGTCCCTCCCGTGACCATGGGTGCTGCAAAGCACTTGAAACGTCGGGAACGTAAAAATCAAAAATAAACAGCGATATAATCCGTCAAATAGTTTTATTTCATGTGTAATATTTGCGTAAATCTAAGAACTCAGCATTTGTGGTATTTCCATTTCTGAGTGATTCTGTACTTCGGAAAGCACATTCACGTAACCATATAAATGTAGTGTTCGATAAACTATGTTAGAAGCTGGGCGATTTGATTATTATCAGAACACAAATCTGCCTCTACCAATCCGCACTGAGTCCGCATGATGGAGATATCTAGGTTCATATCAATATGTCTTATTTACACCGTGTTAATTAGAATATCTTTTATCTTTAAAAATTTCATTCTCTTTCATTCTCCAATAAAAAAATTACTCAATCACTCGACTCCATTTCCAAAAAATACCCGTAAAAGACGACTAAACACCATTCAACTTAAATTAAATAGTTTATGATCACGATTGATGTTACAAACACGTAACACAAAATGTCCATTCTCCAGTTATCCCTTCCAATAACAAATGCCTCCAATAACAGGGAAATAAACGAATTCTCGCACGCCAGCCCTACGCAGGTGTTTCAATTCTATTGTCCCGAATACGGCAGTTAAATCGAATGTGTATGTTGCTATCGGGACGAAATCACACGTTGATACTCGCTTAGATGCTGTGGATGTTCCAAATTGAATGTTTACAATTGCTTCAGTGAGAAATTCACATAATATATAATTTACCCAGGTTACCAGGACTAAATAGAGGTTAAGAGTCTCCGTAACTAGCAAGCGAGAATGAGACGACCTGTCAGGGTGGTGGAGGAAGAACATATTGGGGCTCTGTACTCTCTACCTACTCCGCAAGGAATCTGGCATGACAATGTAGATAGATAGACTAATAATTAAGCCTGTACAGTCCCACTGCTGGGCAAAGCACTTATTGGCTTATCGAGGTGAAAGAAATTTAGTTAAGCGGACCCAACACGGATTGGTAGAGACAGATTTGTAGCCACCTGCTGTTAGTACTTAGGAATAAGCCCCCCATAAGACTTCCGATTCAGCTTAACGACTACCATATGAAGAGCTGACAAGGGCCAAAGGCTAAAGGTACCGTTTAAAGCACGGAGATTCAAAAAATGTACATATTACAAATTGTGACCCTTCTTAAATTAACCAAGCCAACTGTCGTTTCACGATGGTGATCAATACGGACACCGCGGTATATAATCGACTTATGATAGATTAGCTTTACGTATTTTAATTTCCATCTATATATCTACATCATCACGCCAGACGCCATCCCCTGCAGGGTAGGCAAAGAGTAAAAAGTTCCAACAGTTCTTTCCTTACAGACCATTTTGACTTCTTACACTCTCATAGGTCGTCTCATTCACGCTCACTAGTTACGGAGACTCTTGACTTGGCCATATTAAGATATGGTCTATTTGTTCATAGTAAGATAGTTTAGGTATTCCATGGTACCTATACTCTTTTGCTTTCACATCTCTGTTTTGTCATTAATCAATCAACTTTAAGTACACAACTTAATAACTTCATTATAATCAAATTCTGCTGTGATATGAATAACCGCAATCATATAAATAAATATATCGACAAAGTTTTCCGTCATAAACGATGATTTAATTTCTAGTCAGTATTGACATACACATTACATACACACACATACACATTACGTACATTGCCTACACATGGTTTTAGTTCATTTTATGCTTCATTAAATAGAATTAATTATATTCCATGGAATGTTGTGCGAGGCACAAGGGGGTTTCAGGTCTGGAAGAGGATGTTCGGATCAAGTCTTCTCACTCCGCAACATCGTAGAGAAGCATCTGGCAGTGGGGCGGAAGGTTTTCTGCGGTTTTGTAGATCTGGAGAAGGCATTTGACAGAGTTGTGCGAAAGAGACTTTGGGACATTTTGCCAGAGTATGGTATAGATGGCACTCTGTTGCGAGTCGTCCAGTCCACTTATGTGGACTGCAAGGCATGCGTACGGGTGGGTGGTAACAGGTCACCCTGGTTTGACGTTAAAATCGGCGTCAAGCAGGGTTGCGTGCTGTCCGCTAGACTGTTTATAATATATCTGGACAAAAGTCTTCAAAGACTGAAAGCGATGAATGAAGGTGTACAAATGGGTGACTTAGTGGTAAACCATCTACTTTATGCAGATGACGCGGTTTTAATAGCGCCAACAGCCACTGATCTGCAAACACTAGTCACAGTTATGAAAGACGACTGCATGATCAATGGCTTACACTTGAATGTGAAGAAAACCAAGATTATGGTTTTTGAAAGGGAAGAAACCAGAACGAATGTAAGGATTGTGGTTGGTAACGATGTGCTGGAGCAAGTGAATGAGTTTGTATAACTTGGATGCGCCTTCAGTAAGGATGGGAAATACACCGCTGACATAGAGAGAAGAGTGAGTGCAGGGAACAGAGTGAATGGTGCGATGGGAAAGCTACTCGGGAGCCGGCACTTAAGCCATAAGGCGCAGCTGGCCATACATAACGGAGTTCTTGTCCCAACGCTGTTATATGGTAGCGAGAGCTGGGTATGTAAGAAGGAGAATGAAAGTAGGATAAATGCGGTAGAAATGCGTGCTCTGCGGAAGATGTGCGGAGTGAAGCTGACCGACCGCATTAGCAACAGCATAGTAAGACAGCGAGTAGGTATGAAAGATAGTATCGGTGTAAAGATGAGAAAGGGCATGCTCCGTTGGTTCGGGCATATAGAAAGAATGCCAGAGGAAAGAATGACAAAACAGATATATAATGTGAAAGTGGAAGGATGCAGGTACCGGGGAAGACCTAGACTATCTTACCACGACCAAATAAACCGAGTCTTATCTGATGGAAAAGTCAAGAGTCTCCGTAACCGGCGAGCGTGTATGAGACGAACTATGAGAGTCGAGGAAGCCAGAGAGGTATGTAAGGAAAGAACCTGTTGGAACTCTGTACTCTCTGCCTACCCCGCAAGGGATCTGGCGTGAGGTTATAGATAGATAGATAGATAGATATTCCATTTAGTGAAATCAAATGCTTTATACATTGGTACGAGTATATACTTACTATGTACCAATTAAGTATACAAATATATACCATACTACTCGTATTAGTTTGAATGACTGCCTCGTTGGTCAACTAGTACATAGTACGACTAGCCATCACAACGTCCTAACTTCGAATCCTAGGTCAAACGGAGTGTGGTTAATCTATCAAAGAAATCCTAAATAGCATTGGGGAGGCAGGATTGTCCTCAGTAAGGGCGTAAGAAGTAATGAACCCGATATAAAAAACAAGATCTCTTATAACTACGCAAATTCAAATCCAAAAGATTTTTATTCATGTATACATGTTTGTTATACATCTATTTTATCTATACATATAATAAAACTGTAACCGAGCTGAATCTGTATATTGAAAATTTTAGAAAATATTCTCGATATACTCATTCATACGATTACATTTCCTTATCGACATAGAGGGCCGGAACCGGAAAGACAATATTTTTTTTGGAATTATTGTCTTTCTGTCTGTCTGTCTCAAAAACTGCCAAACGAATTTCAATAAAATTAAGTATGGTAATAACCCTAATTTTAAATAATAAATACTTTTCTAACCCGGAAACAGAATCTAATCCGAAATAATAGCGAGATAAACAATAAAACTGTATTATTTTTATTATTATTAGTTTCGATTTACAATGTTACATTAAATTGTGTGATTTTGCCTACAAATGAATTTTTATTGGACTCAGGTCGTCTCCTCACAAGAAACTCTGCGGTGGTTAAAAGCACGAACTCAAAATTGTACATACACGTTTGATTTTAACACTCAAACATGATTTCGTTGCCGTCTTTAACGATGAATGGCCTGACCACGAATCTTTGTATATTCATAGATCAAAATCATATTTAAATATACTAAATATTTAAACATAATTTTTTGATTGATATGCCATCTTTTTATACTACAACTTTACTGTATAAAGATGAACGTAACAACACGCTATTTCGACGTCGTTACGATATCGTCAAATGGTTTGTGCTTACCCGTGTGTATTTTAACAAGTAAAGTTAAATTAAAGCTCGTAAATACATTGAATTTAACAATACGCAAACATATTCATAAGTTTTGAACTAAAATAAACTAGTATCTACTAAATTATGTCCAACATATATTACTACATCCATTCACAATATACATTTGACGCCTTTGTTCGCCAACTGACATACTTGTGATTAATATATAATAATCATACACAAATAATACCCTTATAACAGTCCTAAATAACGTTCACAATCCCACGTAACCAACAAACAAATAACCGTACGAATAATTCGTGCTATTTCAATATCTATGTGTAGCGAAATAAAGGTTGTAATCGCGTGTAATGATGTAACGCCACGTAAATAGTGTCTGGGCGTCAGTAAGACCCAAAGGTTTGATTTATTTCTAAGGTATTGGGCCATTGTTACCGATGACTTGTCATGTGGGGACTATTTTCATATTACTCGACATGAATTTACTGATAAGAAAGCGTAGCGTGCAGTAGATAATCTATTGTGTATTGGAATTGAGGGCATCTCAATGTCACTGATAGTATTGAGTAAGATTAAAGAATAAGTTTGAATTTATTGAAGTTGATAATCAAGTTAAATAATGTTGTGCCTCCTGGCACTACCACGGTCTGTTATTTTATTTATAAAAGATGAATATAATGTAAAGCTCATTACCAACAATGAGGCGCTAGTAGTGCTGTGGTATCGTGGTGTTTGAAGCGATCCCCGAGGACAAGCAGTCCTCGGGGATCGCTCAACTCGGTCAGTTTGACGTAGGTAGGTTACTTTTTGGGACAGAGGCTTCGTGCTTTGGAGAACACGCTAAGTCGTTGGTCCCGGTTACTAATTCATAGGCTAGTCGTTAAGATGGGTTATAAGACTTAAGGTCAGCTTGATTAATTCCAACAGCAGGTGACCACAAACCTGACTACATGTCTGCGTAGTGGAATATAGACTAACTCTCTCACCTCATTTATGAGAGGCCTTTACCCCGTAGCCTTTGCACACTTTAACTGAGGGAAAAATAGCTTGATTTATAAAAAAAAAAAAACACCGTCACGCGTATATTCCCCAAACACTTTTCGCCGACGATGTTAAGTCCCACGTAATAAGGTAGAGCTTACTGCCATATACAGGGCCCAATTCCAGACTCCGGACTGATACTGGGAATTTTTTATTGAAAAACTACATTTGTCCGAACTAGGATTTGTAACATACCTAGGAACTCAAGGTCGCAGCTTTATTATTATTTTTATATGCAGATCTAAAGAAATTGGGCCATAGATATTGAGCGTAAATCGAAAATTACGAGTGCTGCCAGAATAGCACCATCCAACTCGTTGCAGGTGAACTCGCCCGCCATATATCAACGGTGACACGTGTAAAAACGTTATTATTTCGTTTCGTAACCTCCACGCTCTGTTTGTCCGAACGGATTTATGTGTATGTTATACAAATAAATATTTTGCTTATTGATTTACGTGCGGGGTGACAGGAAATATTGTATTGCGGTAGAACTGACAAGTTTAGAGAGACTTTGGAATTATTTCGCTATGTTTGGATTTTGCGATCATTACTTTAGATCCAGCTAATTATATTTTATTTATATATAATATAATATTAGCCCTGTCAAGAAACTGTCCCACTGTTGGGCACGGGCCTCCTCTCAAACTGAGAGGGTTTAGGCCATAGTCCACCACGCTGGCCCAGTGCGGGTTGGCTAACTTTACACACCTTTGAGAAACTCTTAGGCATGCAGGTTTCCTCATGATGTTTTCCTTCACCGTTAAAGCAAGTGGCACCTTAAACGTCATGGGACTATGTATAATAATATTAATACAAGTTTTAACAACAACACTATAAACGTAAGAACTGAAAGTAGTCTGTTCTAAATTGATAACTGAATTGATTACATCTATTTTTAATGTATATTCCATTTTTTTTAATTTGAAAATATGATGTTACTACCTTAATGCGCTATAATAAACTAAATTTATTTTTGATTCAAAGCAATACGGAGATTTCAAATGTATTTCTAAAACGTGTTGATCAATTCGCACACATACACGTACAAGTTTCATTGTTAATTGGGGAATAAAAATGCGTAAAAAGGGTTTAAAAATTTTAAATTTCGCAAATTAGTTTACGTATAGAATTTGTGAAGTAAATATCTAAACGGGGTGTCTGAGGTCTTGCGTTATTAATGATACACCTTGTATAAGTACCTTTCACGACTATGCTCTTTGAAGGGTAACTAAAGGTGTAAACTAAAGGTGTTAACCGTGGTATTTTGGTCCCGACTGTGACAGATGACACTTATTCAGGAAATCTGGGCTATTCAAAGTCAAAAATCATTTATTTGTATAAGCCAGTAAAAAAGCACTTAGAAACGTCGAATTTATTATATTTTATCATCTGCCACCGAAACGAAATGCGGCCTCCACTAAGAAGATCCCGCGAGAAACTCAGCGAGCTTGTTTTAAACCTAATTTGTTTTGTTCGAATGGCCTTTCGGACAATCATTCCTTGTTTTTTTATTATTGGCCTTTCAAAATAAGCCACTTATGAAATAAAACTATTTTTCGGATTTTGGATATCATCAGATTTGATAGACCACAAATCCTCGTGAAAGAACACCGATTCCTACCAAGGATGGTTAGTGAGCCTATTGAAATTAAAAAACATCCTAATTTCAATAGAGAAGATGGCTGGGTGCTTCCATCGACTTGGAATCCGGTAATTAATATAATCGAATCCAAAACCGAGCATAACACTGCAAGGCCTCCAGACAACGTGAGCTCATTGTGCGTAGATCGGATCAAAACAATAATTAAAAAGTTTGAGGGTACAGGTCTAACACCTCACGACGTGCTTTGCAGTCCCGTGACCCATGGTCACAGGAATGCAAAGCACTCGAAACGTCGGGAACTTAAAAATCAAAAATAAACCGCGATAAAATCCGATAAAGTCAGGAGTCTCCGTAACCGGCGAGCGTGTATGTGACGAACTATGAGAGTAGAGAAAGCCAGAGAGGTATGTAAGGAAAGAGCCTGTTGGAACTCTGTACTCTCTGCCTAACCCATTAGGGATCTGGCGTGATGATATAGATAGATAGATAAAATCCAAAAAAAATGTGTTATTTTATGTGTAATATTCGCGTAAAACTAAGAACTCAGTATAAGTCACTTATCTTGGGGAAAATTTTAAACTTATAAAGTTAAAAGGAAACAGTGTTACCCAAAAATACATTCACCAATCTGTCTGCAATTTTTCAAAGAACTAAATTAAACCCGTAACCCGATATTAACATCATAATACTTCATACCCATTCCATCACCTGCCTTTTATTTCTCCAAGCCTACAATAGCACATAAAAAAGGTCTTAAAGTAACCCATCGATCTTTCTAATACTCTGGAAACTGGCCTTTAACGCGCTGACCAGCTAAAAGAAATATTTTAGGGGCATGCCCACCTATTTTCAATTTATCATTCCTTGGACCTCTGAGAAAAGGTCCAGCAGCCATTATTATCTGGGCAGTTACATCATTACCTCGGAATTATTTTCCTTGGCCGACCAACGTGGCCGCCGGATCACGTCCACAGAGGTAGTTTACGCTAGTGAGGGGATGACGATTTGTGGTTATAACTGAAATGATCGACTAAAAATTTGACGTTTGTAAGTGATTTTTTATTGACCTAAACAAGCATAAATCATTGTAAATAAGTAAATGATTTTTAACATTGACTTTGAAAAAAGAAGTAGATAGTAGATAAGGAGTGACTAAATAAGTAGATAAGGATTAGAAAAAGAAATTGGTTGTACAATAGTTTGGTATCAATGTGCAGAAAGCTAAAGACGAAGGAAGATACTTTTTAATACTGATTTTTAGGAGCTATAGCAGTAAGAACATTTATGTGACTGTGTTATTTATTTGTACTTAATAAAGTAAAAAACTATTTATACTGATATACGGACAAATATGATTGTTTTCGAATAGTTTGTGCACTCCAAACTTTCGCCCTGATTATTAATTTTACATTGCAGATTTTAGTAGGTATAATATAATAATTTTGTATTTTTATATCTTCACTAACCTAGCCACCGACAAAAATACACACTAAAAATTTTCAACAAAAATATATTTATTGAAAATATATTTTTCGAGCAAACTCAAATGTAATCGAATCGATTCTTTTGTTTTGAATAGTCGATTTACATACAAATCCGGAGCATCCCATCACTATTTCTGTCTAACTAGAAATCTATTTGAAGGACGTCCAAATGAAATTACTCCATCTAGCAAGCGTCGTGGGACCCAGACGAACATCTTCGGATGTTAGTCTTTTTGATCCATTGGAAATAAGTAAAACAAATTGTCTATTGTTTTTTTTTCCTTTGACCTATAAGAATGTCCAAATTAATTACTATTATCAGGCTTATAAAAGCGCTTAATATACTAAAAACGTTTCTTATTAAATTGTTGTTATTTAACCCAGTGTTGTGCCCCACCTTTTTTTACTTTTATGTTCGAACAGAAAAGGCTGATCTTTTTTGTATTTATTTATTGACACTTTTCTTGAGTCTTTTTCAAATTTAAACCCAAATAATTTATTTTGTATAAGCCCTGCGGGGGCGCTTAAAAATAGTCAATTTACATTTTATTAGTCTAATTCAACTACTAATCTACCTCACAACCTCATCGCTCACTAACACGACGCTCGATCACAACGCGGCCTCCACTGAAAAGATCCGGCGAAGAAACTCAGGCTTGCCTTTTTTATTTACTTCTCTTATTTTATTTTCTTTTTTTTTCAATTTTATTTTGTGGATACAATGTTTAGGTGAGAATTAAATAGTTTAAAATCTAGCTCCAGTATGACTTACGACCTATGTATGAATCTAATGATATTATCTGTAAAGAGTGTCTAAAGGATTCCATATGGACCAGTCCCCACAAACAGCACCTGTTTACGTGTATGATAACTGGAACAGCTATCACTCCTCTCGACCATATCGGAGGGAAGGGTGTGACCCGCGCTAGACAGCTACCGCAAGCAAAGATATTATAATAAGCTTTCGACTGATATATACATAGTTCCCATTTGTAATTACATGTTCACATTTTATAGTCGCTTATAGATAGCAAAAAATTTTACGGATACGATATTGTTCACCGAAAGACTATACAAGTCGCTACAAAATTTGTAATTTAATTATAGAAAGAGAATAGAAAAAAATGCTTCCAACTTGACTAGGCTCTGAATTTGTAAATAAATTAAACTCTCGGCCGCTTTATTACGGCGTTTTAAGGCAACTTCGCGATATTCCGCAACCTACGGGTTAAGATCAAAACATCTTAATAAATAATGCACGATGGATACCACTGCCATTTTTATCAATTGGTGTCCTGCATGGAGGCGCTCGAATATGAAAATGTCACAAAAGGTCCCATCTCAGACCAACCGAACCGAACGCCGAACGCAAGCGCCTTAAAAGTGTGCAAGCGATTGCAAAAACTGAAAAGATACTATGCATATAAAAATGCATTTCTAAATCATTTACGACACATAATTGTAATTAATATAATTAGACGGACGATTTAGCGCAGTGGTTAAGAGCTTGAGCCGCTCCGCCCACTGTGTCTAATAGTCGCGGGTTCGATTCCCGCACGGGACAAATATTTGTGTGATTATTTGTTCCGATCTGAATATTTGTGTATGTCCATTTTTATGTTGCACCCACAACACAGTAATAAATCCTAGTGGGGGCTACTTTTGTTTAAAAAAATAAGAGGTAAATAAAAAAATAACAATATGAGAGTAATAGTAATAATAGCCCTGTTAAGAAACTCTCCCACCGTTGGGCACGAGCCTTCTCTCAATCTGAAAGGATTTAGGTCATAGTCCATGAGAGTAGAGTCGTATAAAATATGAAAGTATAAAACGTAAAAATCCAAAATAGCTATTTCAATTTCAAGCGCTCCTCGTAAGGACCGTACACGTATCGAATTCAATAAAGGCTAAATTGTATTTTTTCGTGCGTCTAGATGTAATAACTGGGCCCATATTTGCACACAAGTGACGTGGCAAGTTACGATAACTTCATAAAATGGTTTTTGAATCTATCTATCTATCTATAACCTCACGCCAGATCCCTTGCGGGGTAGGCAGAGAGTACAGAGTTCCAACAGATTCTTTCCTTACATACCTCTCTGGCTTCCTCGACTCTCATAGTTCGTCTCATACACGCTCGCCGGTTACGGAGACTCTACTCCAATGTCATACAGAGTTCTTTTACACGATCATCTCACGAAGTTATCGTAACGTACCGCGTTTGGTCATAGCAAATAATGGTTCTGGATCAATTTTGTTTTACAAGCTTATAAGGTGAGTTGAGTGACTGCATAATATTAAATTACAATGTGTTTTCTTCGTACTGGATTGAATAAGCTTTGCGATTTGGTTTCAAACGACTACATATAGTAAAGCCGACATACAAATACAAAGAAAAACTAAACAAGTTTCTGCTGAGTAAATACTAACAATGTCAGATCGCTTAGAACTAATCACTTTGCTATTCAGCGCGGCAAAGCTGCCAGCGTTCTAGGTACACTACCAACTGGCAGTGGCGTGGGACCATTTGGCCCTATGTAAAAATGTATATTTCTTTTTTTACACCCGTTTTTTTGTTAATAATTCACTGCTGTTTTTTTATATAATTATACACACTGTATATAATATTCTTTATAATAATAAATTCCTTAGATGTGCCAAAATAAAAACTAATCACAAGATATTGCTATAAAACAAATGTATATTGATACAACTCAAGTGATTATTTTTTTAAAGAGGCTCAGTTGAACGATCCCACAGTCAAACCAGTAACATGGTTTGGGGCAATATCCTAACATATGTATTTAGTAACCTAACCTAACATAGAAAGATATTAAATAAAAATAAAAAATAGTAAAGCCTGAGATGGGTGACGGTTTATGACATTTTCATATTCGAGAGTCTCCGTGGCTCGGAAGGCACGTTAAGCAGTTGGTCCCGGTTACCACTAAATGTGGTAGTCGTTAAGTTGAGATGGAAGCCTTACTGCGGCTTGAAAATAGCAGGTCACAAACCTACCTCCACCAACTCGCACTGGGTCCGCGTGGTGCAGTATGACCTAAAATCTCTTTCCTCGATTTCTGGGAGAAGGCCTTTGCCCAGCAGTGGGTAGTATAGTTATTATTATGATTATTATAAGTAACAGTCACTTACATTACTGCACATTATTGTACTATTTTAAACTGGTTTATTAAAAGAAGGATAATGTTTTTATCCTATGTGATTAACCCGGTGATAAAACCGGTATTTACCAATATGCTCTGATGATTTATGAACTAAGGTTGGGAATTATTTTATTTTATTTCATTTTGCTTATCTGAAATAATTATTCTAAATAGAAAGAAAAAATCATCGCTTTGAGTGGGAATCGGACCCACGTAATTCGCCATGTTGAGGTGACCTCTCTAACTACTACCAAATTCTCACCCGAAACGATGATTTTTTCTTTCTCTTTAGTATCACTGTTCTTACTTCATACAGATGATTCATTATTTATCATAAAACTTATATCAGCGATAACTTATTGAATTTACACTAAGGGTTACAAATTAAAATACTGAAAAAAGAGAAATTTACGTCATGCGGTATTCTTTTCGCCGACGGTGCTAAGTCTCATGTTATGTTAGGGCAGTGGTTAAGAGCTTAAGCCGCTCCGCCCACTGTATCTAATAGTCGCGGGTTCGATTCCCGCACGGAACAAATCTTTGTGTGATCCACAATTATTTGTTCTGGTCTGGGTATTTGTGTATGTGTATTTACATGTTTGTAAACGCACCCACGATACAGGAATCAATCCTAGTGTGGGGCTACGTTTTTAAAAAAAAGAAAAGATAATGGTTCAGCCTATTGCCATTATACTACGCACAATGCTAGACTCTGGACAGATATTAGATATTTTTGTATCTAGAAATACTGTTTTATGAAACATCGTTTTACCAAGTGGTGGACCAGTAAAGACTGATTTGTTATCTATAAAAAAAGCTAAATATGTGATAATTTTCAGAGTTCCAACAGGTTATTTCCTTACATACCTCTCTGGATTCCTCCACACTCATAGTTTGTCTCATACACGCTCGCCGGTTACGGCGTCTATATGTATCATCACGTCAGCTCTCTTGCGGGGTAGGCAGAGAGTACAGAGTTCCAACAGGTTCATTCCTTACATACCTCTCTGGCTTCCTCCACTCTCATAGTTCGTCTCCTACACGCTCGCCGGTTACGGCGTCTATATATATCATCACGCCATCTATCTCGCGGTGTAGGCAGAGAGTACTGAGTTCCAACAGGTTCTTTCCTTACATACCTCTCTGGCTTCCTCCACTCTCATAGTTTGTCTTCTACACGGTCGCTGGTTACGGAGACTCTTGACTGTTAGAACTCTGTACTCTCTGCCTGCCGCAAGATATCTGGCGTGTTGATATATATAAATAGCGCTATTCTAACTACCAAAGAGTTTTTATTAGTACATTCGCAGCAAAAACGCAGCGTTTTTTCTACTCAGTAAGTATCGCAGTATGTGTTGGGCGCTTGATTATGCTAATGCATGTTTGCACGCCGACGGCTGTCGAACTGAACACGCTGCTGACGAGCTGACTCCAATTTATGACGCCTCGGTTACATGCTACTTGAGGCTTGATTAAGATTAATCAAAAATGGAGAGTGGTTGAAAAATATTGAAAATAAGTCACTTTATTATTTAAAGTCTTATAATATCGTTTTTCAAGACTAAAAAATATTTTTTTAATGAAACTAAGATTGGTTCATATTCCTTTCACTATAACTCGTCAGCGAGCTATGGAGAGAGCTATTCTCTGCGTTTCTCTACGCGATTGAATCAGGAATGAGGAGATTCGTAGAAGAACCAAGGTCACCGACATAGCCCTTAAGATTAGCAAGCTGAAGTGACAATGGGCGGGCCACATAGCGCATAGATCGGACGGGCGTTGGGGCTGAAAGATTCTAGAGTGGAGACCAGGTATTGGCAAGCGCAGCGTGGGATGACCACCTGCCAGATGGACCGATTAACTTGTGAAAATCGCAGGAAGTCATTGGATGCAGGTGGCATCGGCCCGCTGGCAAGCGATTGGGGAGGTCTATGTTCAGCAGTGGACAAGTATAGGTTAAGATGATGATAACTCGTGTCGGCTAATGTCTACGATGGTCTCCTTAGATAACACCAAAGTATGAGACGCTTTGTCATGGAAGCAGCAAAAAAAATATTAGGATAGAGAGTGAGGAGGAAAACACACACATACGCCATCTATCTATCTATTACATCACGCCATTTCCCTTGCGGGGAAGGCAGAGAGTACAAAGTTCTAACAGGATTTTCCTTTCCACACACACCATCATACTGATATTCCACAAACAGAGGTGGCAAAGGTATACTGAATGCAATCACTTTTCGCCGTTAATGGTAAGTCCCAATAGGGGGAGATTCTATTGTCATTTTACCGAGCAAAATTCTAGACTTCGGACACCTACTAAGAGATTACAGCCACCGATTCGAGCGAGGTCATACTGAACACCGGCCGTAGAATGCGGGGTAGGAACAAATTAAAATTTCACTTCCTTGTTGCAAAACGGGGAACAGAAAACGTAAATACTTTACTAATGGAATCTTGCAAAGGAAATCCGGCCCCAAATTTACCACAAACAATAACGAAAAAATCCCGAAACAAAACTTTCATTCCCATACAACATTGATGAGGAAACATAAACAAATTTGAATATTTCCAGATACTTGAGCGCGGCTTAAAATTTTCGGCGATTTCCCTCAAATGTTCCAAAAGAAACATTATTTTTGCAAGCAAGAAAAAATATTCGACAATAATTTCCGATATTTCGTAAGCCTCTTAAAATGTCGCTTTGAGTGTATGGAATATTATAATGTCGCCATATATTTTTCTTTTGATAGTAATGAAATTCCGGAGTTCCGGAATAATAAGCAGTAAAGTTATGGCAGACATTTTATTGTAAGCTCTCTTTTTATAAGCCAGCTTCGTTCGTTCGTCTGTCTTTCCGGTTCTAAATTTGTAACCCATTTTACAGACTAGACTAACTAGTGCTTGTAAAATGGACTACAAATTTTTATCAAAGTATTCAATCAAAATTTGACACATCTATCTATCTATCTATAACCTCACGCCAGATCCCTTGCGGGGTAGGCAGAGAGTACAGAGTTCCAACAGGTTCTTTCCTTACATACCTCTCTGGCTTCCTCGACTCTCATAGTTCGTCTCATACACGCTCGCCGGTTACGGAGACTCTTGACTTTTCCATCAGATAAGACTCGGTTTATTTGGTCGTGGTAAGATATTCTAGGTCTTCCCCGGTACCTGCATCCTTCCACTTTCACATTGTATATCTGTTTTGTCATTCTTTCCTCTGGCATTCTTTCTATATGCCCGAACCAACGGAGCATGCCCTTTCTCATCTTTACACCGATACTATCTTTCATACCTACTCGCTGTCTTACTATGCTGTTGCTAATGCGGTCGGTCAGCTTCACTCCGCACATCTTCCGCAGAGGTCGCATTTCTACCGCATTTATCCTACTTTCATTCTCCTTCTTACATACCCAGCTCTCGCTACCATATAACAGCGTTGGAACAAGAACTCCGTTATGTATGGCCAGCTGCGCCTTATGGCTTAAGTGCCGGCTCTCGAGTAGCTTTCCCATCGCACCATTCACTCTGTTCCCTGCACTCACTCTTCTCTCTATGTCAGCGGTGTATTTCCCATCCTTACTGAAGGCGCATCCAAGATATACAAACTCATTCACTTGCTCCAGCACATCGTTACCAACCACAATCCTTACATTCGTTCTGGTTTCTTCCCTTTCAAAAACCATAATCTTGGTTTTCTTCACATTTAAGTGTAAGCCATTGATCATGCAGTCGTCTTTCATAACTGTGACTAGTGTTTGCAGATCAGTGGCTGTTGACACATCTATTTACTATGAAACTATTTTGATGATGGAGCTAGAAGGTGACCGTAAAAACTCTTCAACTAAACAAGATAGCGTCATCGCGTTTGTTGTCGTTATATTCGTCTTAACAAGTATAGGCATACGTGGTGTCCAAGGTCTCATGGTGAAACCGAAACGTTTTCATAGGAACTCAAGTGAACGTAACGTCGTTCTTCGTGTATGGGCTATAAAAGCTTGTCTTAGAAAGAAATTTTAGTTTCAATTTATAAATACTTTTAAGTATGGCAATTAGGTAGGAAATTCAACCACTTCTATCAATATCTAGTTCAATAATAAAACATCACCTCTCAATGAATATGATGGCGATGATAATACAATTAATGAAACATCCAAATAATAAAGTTCCCACTACAACACAGACCAATTATGAGAGCCATATTGGGGGGATTCCACAGCAGTTAAATGAATTCAAATAATTTTAGTATTGATTCAATTGTACGTGGGTTTTTGATAATGAATATTGGACCTTTCCTTTTGGGATTATGGCCGTAATGCTGCATAAGTAAATGTTTAAGTAGTTTTTAAGATTGTTTATGAATATTGAGACGTATAGAAAATTTTCGTTTAATAAATGCTTAACCTACAAAGGGGCTTTAACGCCTTTTACCAAGTTATTATTACATTCATATAATATATCACAGACAAATATAGACAACTCTTAAGATAGCACCATATAATAGAAGAGGTAATTGTAGAAACTTGCTTCCAACTTTTGCGTTGTTTGTTCGTAAATATTACATTCGAACGACTTTTTTCTTGCCATATTATCAAAACTTACTTTACTCAATAAACTTTATTAACAACGCAAAAAATATACGCTGATACAGAAAACTCTGGCCTCATTCGAAAGCTTTTAAATAGCGAAAAATCTTTCAGTCAATCGGCAATTCCACCGACGTTTCTAGAGTAAAAATTCTTGGCCCAATTTACTGGGTCCAAAAAGCGATGGACTCCGGCCATTGGGCCCGAAGTAACCACTTAACCCAAATGTTTTCAGTACATTTGTTGATCGAGAATTTTCACTAAAACCTTGACGATGTGGAATCAATATCCCGAGTCGGAAATGATTGGGCGCTGCCGTGTCGTGGCTTGGGTGGCAAAGTACTCCTGTTGCATCGTGCCCTTTAGCTATGAACTTTTGTTTAAGTTATGGACTTAAAGCGATTATAGATTTTCCCTACTAAGTAGGTTTATTTTTACTTACTTCAATATAGTTTTGATATTTTGGGACTAAGCGCGTCACACATTCGCACCTTTATTATTTTTGTAAGCCAGGATCCACAATTACCTCTATCTATGATGCCGAGGTTTAAAGCTCATCGTGTCCCGGGGTGTGCTTTAATTATTATTTTAGAAACCACTGCAAATTTAATTGAATAAATGAGATAATCATCATCATCATATTAGCCTATATTTGTCCACTGCTGAACATAAAGAGATAATAGAAAAAACTAAATCGTCTCCTCAAAGTGGGACAAAATAGAAAATATGAAACACGAAAATTGGCCAATAGCAATTTTGGTCTTCATATACGGTACCTTATCTTAGAACTATTAAGGAAATTGTCCTAATTAATATAAATAATATAGCTAAATGGCATAGCCTTTCTTCCTACGACAAAGTTACGACTCTCGCACATCCACTGATTTTAACTCTAAAACGACAATTTACAAAATTATCTTCACCAATCTCGAACCCATCCTCTTATGCTTTGTACTGGCCCAACGGCAATTTGATTACGGCCAGGTTCCGCCATGTCCGTTGGCCTGGCCAATCTAATTTTTCACTCACCTCCAGTGTAGACCGGGTTATGGGTTAGGAGAGCACCGATATTAAGTTAGTTCTGCTCCGCGATGCGACCGCCTAAGGTTCGGTCGCTATATGAAGTTTGTAAGTGATTGATTCTCGTTTGATGTTGATGGAATTGGAGTACATTATAATTTGTGAATTCGTAACATTAAAATGAAGTATCTTGGCAAGGCATCAAAGGCAATTTTTAAATGTACTTTTCTTGTGTCGACACAATTTTGTGCAGTCAGCCTTTTTATAAAAAAAAGACTTAGCCTGACACCCCACAGACTCAGGAATTAATATGGTTGCAACTTGCTAAAACAACTATTTGTGGGCTACACAAATATTAACGCTTATCTACTGAACCCTTGTCATCGTTATCGTCGCTTTAATATTATTCTTAAGGTGTCAACGTAATAATATTAGCCCTGTTAACAAACTGTCCCACCATTGAGCACGGGCCTCCTCTCAAAGTGAGAGGGTTTAGGCCATAGTCCACCACGCTGGCCCAGTGCGGGTTGGCTAACTTTACACACCTTCGAGAAACTCTTAGGCATGCAGGTTTCATCACGATGTTTTCCGTCACCGTTAAAGCAAGTGATAATTAATTTTTAATACGCATATGCTTTCGAAAAGACAGAGGTGCGTGCCTGGGTTTGAACCCGAGACCTCTAAAGTTGCAGTCCAACGGTCTAACCACCAGGCTATCACTGCTATGCTATGCTAGGTGTCAAGGTGCCGTAGTGACATGAACGTGGCCTAAATCGAGGTCATTTCTCATTGACTCCATTGGTGGAGGCAGCTATTGAGTCCTTCTGCGCGCAGATGTTAAGGCACGCAGAGCTCGATATAAGGTGGTCGTCTTCGTACCTCATCATCATCATCATTCAACGAAAAGTCAATGAATTTATCCCCATTTCAATTGATGTGGCTGGCAATCTCGAAATCCTGGATTCGAATCTTAATTTGCATAGTGTTATAATGAACTTTTACCGAAACATCCCCACTGGCAGTCTGAAGACTGAAATTACTGAATAGTCATATGCTTACTCCCTATTCCGTTAGGTCCTACCCTAATCGGCGAATTGTGGGTGTCAAACGTACACTTCTACTTCTATATTCCTCCTTTGGGGAATAATAAACATGACGGTATTTATTTTTTCTATTAACCAAACCACAAAAAAAATGAAAACTAATGCTCGCCCGTCACAGCTTTCTATTACAAAGAAAATAACATCCCCTCACCCGCATCTCATTATTTCTCCCCGAAGTTCGTAATGGAATCATAACCAATGACAAAATTCTCATTCGACCAATATGAAGAGAAAAAAAATCGAGTAAATGCCTCGTATATATCGCACAGTAGATTAAATGACTGTGATTTATTACGTGATCAGAATACATCCTATTCCACTAGTGTGAGAAATGTAAGATTGTTGATACGTTTATCGCTCAAATACGTAAAATTTGCTAAGTGGGTTGGGATAAAATTTGCCATACATTTAAGTTGTGGCAAAGCTTGAAATAGGGCATAAAGAATAATTAATCATTAAAATAATATCCTTTAAAAAAAAAAAATGATGTGAATTATTTGGTTTTCATAACATATAAAATAAATACTGACATGTCTATATTCCTTAAGTGAGGTAGGCAAAGGTGTGTGTACATTCACTCTTCGCCGACAATATAAGGTCTCATGTTAAAGGGGGCGAACCTGCTTCCATATATCGCTCACGGTTTCACGCCGGACTGATACCGGGAATTTTCCTATACAAAACTACATTTTGTCCGACCCAAGATTTGAACCTCATGATTGCTACGCGCATTATTCGCCACTAGACCGACGAAGCAGTCTCCCAAGACTAAAGTAGTAAAAATATCTGACAGCCCCGCGTAAAGTTTGTTAGTATGTTTGTCACTCAACAACAACAACTGATGGACAAATTGAGATACATTTGGTCGAAAATATTGGTTTAAATATATTAAATGATTTTATGAACGTATCGCGAAAATTAGAAATACGACTGTAACAAAAAACAACCACACTACGCATGTTGGTTTTAAGTAAAGAAAAAATTGTCACGCTATTTTTTAACTATTACGATTTTTTAGTTTATATTATGTTGACGAGCCCTTTGATAAATTAACTATCTGATTTAAATATTAACTCCCAAGTGATAACAGTGATATAAGCCTTCAATGTATGATCCTAATGTTAATATGGAGTAAGCCTATTGTTATTGTATACTCTGATAGACGAATTAGCGCAACAAAGTCTAGCACAAGGGCTTAATCTACAAGCTTTACCAAATGGGTGTGCTGGACAGACTTGTGCTCTTTTTACGAGACTACCTGTTCGAGTAAGGTGCATGTCTCACATAGTAATAAGGGTTTCATTACCAGAAACCTTCAGGCAGCCGCCCACACCCTAAGGGATTGATTCAAGAAGGGGCGTATTGAGGTAACATGGACACGGGAGCTACGGTATTCTTTTCCAGAGGTGCCACCCCGCGCCCCTCCCTGCACCACCACAGAAGTAATCTCGGTCAAGTAACCATGTTCGACCTACCTATTCCATGGGTCAAACAGGTCAAATATCTAGGGGTTACCCTAAACAATACCATGACCTTCGGACCGCACATCAAGCAAGTCCGTAACCGAGCAGCCTTTGTGCTCGGTCGTCTTTACCCGATAATATACAAGCAGAGTAAAATATCCCTTAGGAATAAGTTGACACTTTACAAAACTTGTATACGGCCCATCTTGACATCCCACCCGCTCTCACATCGATAGACTCCAAACGGTTCAATCCCGTTTCCTCCGCATAGCCGTCGGAGCGCCGTGGTTTATACGGAATGTCGATATCCATTCCGATCTCGGTCTCGAACCTATTCGCGCCGTTATTAAAAAGGCGTCAACCCGATACTTCGTGAACCGCAACCGAAATCCGCTAATCGTAGCCGCCGCCGACTACGAACTTAACTGTCGTCCTATCTGCCACTACCGCCGTCCGCGGCATGTTCTCACCGACCCTGCCGATGCCCTAACATCCCTTCTTTCGGATACAGATACCGCACATGCATGAAAGGAGCGTTCCCGTGTGACGTATCTTATATTCCCCTGTACTTCCGGCGCACCCTGGTAACAATTGGGAAGTTTTCTCTGCTAATTGGCCAATCCTTTCACCACAATGGCAAACTTCACCAGTCCAGTCCTAAAGCCAGCCCTGTATGTAGTCTCTATTAACATCGAGGGTTTCTCATAGGACAATTCAGAACTACTTTCTGAGTTATGCCGCACGACGCATTGCGACGTTCTGTGTGTGCAAGAAACCCATAGAGATGAAACCCAGGGCCGGCCACACATTCCTGGACTCTTACTTATCGCCGAGACTTGCCACCCAAAGCACGGTAACGCAGTGTTTGTTGCTCCCGGCGTAAGCACAAAATCGATTAAATGTTCGACACAGAATGGGATCAAGATTATAGCAATAAATCTTGATCATTGCGCCGTCACTTCCATATACGAGCCCCCTCCTTAAAATTTTAATGACCAGCCCGCAAATTTATAATCGGTGACTTCAAGAGTCACAGCACATACTTGGGCTACAATGATCCTAACACAAGTGGGCAAGCTGTTGAGGAGTGGTCTGAAACAAATGATCTTGTACTAATCCACAATCCAAAGCAACCGGTCTCCTTTAAGGTTAGCAGATGGAAGCGCGGCTATAACCCAGATCTTGTGATTATCAGCAAATGCATCGGCTCGCAGAGCACCAAGGCCGTGTGCCCGCCAATACCTCGCACTTAGCACAGGCCATTCTTGTGCACAATGCAGCCCATTGTACAACCCCTAAAAATTCCTCTATAGCGCCGATTCAACTATTCTAAGGCCAACTGGGAACAGTTCTCACAGCAGATATATGAAGCCCTAATGAATATTCCGCCAACCTCATATAACTACGACCGATTTGTCGACATTGTGTTAGCAACATCATGCCGATGTATCCCTAGAGCTTGTCGAACATCCTACATCCCGGGGCTCTCGAAGGAAACTGCAGAACTCTTTAAGGAGTATGAGGGCCTTTACAGTCGCGACCCCTTCTCCGAGAAAACTACCTTAGTTGGCGAGGAGTTGCGATCGCAGATTAATGCAACTCGACAGGAGAGGTGGATCAATACTGTTACTAACATAGATTTAACACACAACAGTAATAAGGCATGGAACACAATCCGGAAACTGACCGGTGATCCTCCTTCCCCACCCGCACACAGCCGAATTACCGCAAACCAAATAACCTATCAGCTCCTTCTGAATGGAAAGTCATCAGGTTGCCTTGCGAAGGTCCCAAATTTAAATAGTTGGGCAAGCACGAGTGACCAGATAAGTAAGCCATTTGGCCTGTCTGACCTAGTTTAGGCTATTAATCAACTTAAAAGTGGTAAAGCGCAGGGGTGGATAACATATATGTGGAGCAATTAAAGCACCTCGGCCCAGCTGCTGTATCATGGTTGCTGCTCCTATTCAACGGCTGCTTTGAATTCGCTTCCATTCCTCGACTCTGGAGAAAGTCTAAAGTTATAGCTATTCCAAAACCGGGCAAATCAGCAGACAATCCCAAAAACTTTCGGCTAATATCACTCCTGTGCCGTACCTTTAAATTATTCGAAAGATTGCTGCTAACCAGGCTCACGACCTATATTGACCCGGTTTTGATTCCGGAGCAAGCGGGTTTCAGACCAGCAAAGTCATGCTGCAATCAGACACTGAAACTCACGCAGCACATAGAGGATGGTTTTGAGTTGGGGAAAATTACTGGTGCTATATTCGTTGACCTCTCGGCGGCCTATGATACAGTGAACCTAAGGCGATAGTTGTGGAAGGTGAAAATTATGATCTTAAATTCGTTATGATACTTCAAGAGCTCCTCCACAACCGTCATTTTCAGGTTTATCTCCTCTTAAACCAAAGTCGTTGGGGATCCCAAAAAAACGGCTTGCCGCAAGGCAGCCCCAACACGTCCCGCTTCATTATGCAGACGATCTAGCTCTAACTTCTCAAGCTTACAACTTTGAGGAAGTAAAGGCTAACCTCACTACTGCTCTTGGTGCTTTGAGTCAATGAGAAGAATTCACTCAAGCCTAACCTCACTAAAACTGAGTCTTACGCGTTTCACCTCCGTAACATTAAGCCGATCATAGGCTTAACATTCTGTGGCGGGGTGTACCCATAATTCACAACCACCATCCTAGGTACCTGGGAATCATTCTAGATAGGTCTCTCACGTACGGCAAAAACTGTGAAGCTATAAAAAAAGGTGCACGCCCGCAACAACCTACTCCAGCGTCTCACTACCACTAAGTGGGAAGCCTCGCCGCAAGTAATGCGGACATCGGGCCTGGCGCTAGCATTTTCCGCAGGTGAATATGCGTGTCCTGTATGGAATCGGTCCGCCCATACAAGGCTGGTGGATACATCACTAAACGAAACTTGTCGTATCATCACGGGATGTCTGAAACCGACTCCCGCAAAGCTGCTGTATCCACTGGCTGGTATAGCGCTCCCCGATTTTTGCAGGGCTGTGGCGAACTCTGTAGAAAGGACAAAATTGGATAATGACATACGGCACCCGATGCATGGACACTCTCCAGTAAAGCAAAGACTAAAGAGCCGTAAGAGCTTTATAAAGTGTGTCGACCCATTAACCCTGGAGCCAAAAAAAGCGAGTCGCAACCTTTGAAGGGAAAGAGTATCGCTACCAAATCCCTTTGTTCCACCTATTGAGAGTCCCGCACCTGGACATGTATTACCATGGCCAGTCTGGAAGTGTATAAATAGACTTTGGACCCAGGTCGGCCAAAGCAAGGAAAAATATATGCTCTAGAATGTTTTTGAGATTTTTCGAAACTCAAACTCAAGTTGTTTATTTTGCATTAACAATTGTATTTACAAATGGTTATATTAACATATATATTTTAACTTATTCATCTACCACCGGATCGGAATGCGGCCTCCTCTGATAAGATCCGGCAAAAAACTCAGTGGGCTTGTCTTTTCGATTTAAAGCTCGCAACAACACTTCTTTAGATTTATTTACTGCCATACAGTGCGCCACGAGACCAACGCAGTGCTAATTGATTTCTCTGTAACTTCATAATTCCCACGTACAGATATCTTGCAAAGTCAGAGTCTACAATTATTTATTGATAAGGCAAGTATAAGGGCAAACGTTGTAATCAAGAGTCTCCGTAACCGACGACTGATTTTGAGACGAACTATGATAGTGGTGGAAGCTAGAGAGGTCTATAGGGAAAGAACATGTTTTTTCTCCCGTAAGAGATATGTTGAGAGAATGATATTAGTCCTTACTGTCCCATTGCTGAGCAAAGGTCTTATCTCACAAATCGAGGTGGGAGAGATTAGGTTATACTCCACCACGCGGACCCAGTGCTGTGCAGTGGAGATAAGTTTGTGGCCTCCTGCTTTTGGAACTTATGAAGTTGCCTATAAGGATTCCCACGACTACCACATTACGTGGTAACTGGGACCAACGGCTTAAAGTGCCCTCCAAAGGGCCGAGACCTTCGTATATAAAAATGCCACTAACGGTCACTCATCTCTGGCTGACCAAACCCAACGTTGCTTAACCTTGATGATCGCTAAGATTACTGCGGTTGTACAGCACTACGAACGCCTCTGCCGAGATTATATAGATTATTAAATAAATCTATCTCTATCATCACGCCAGATCCCTTTCGGGGTAGGTAGAGAGTACAGAGTTCCAACAGGTTCTTTCCTTACATACCTCTCTGGCTTCCTCCACTCTCATAGTTCATCTCATACACGTCGCCGGTTACGGAAGCTCTTGACTTAAATATTAAAAACAGGCAAAGCTGCGAGTAAACACGTGTATCAAATAAACAGTTGGGCGCGGGTCCCGAATTCCAAATAACTTACTCCTGAAAGTAAAGAAAAATTAAATTAACAAGGCTGATCCTAAAGCGCCTAGGCGGGTTGTTTAGTTTTCTTTACTAACTTAAAAATACAGCCTTCAGATTGAAAACCTTGTGATATTTTTGAGGTTACGACTTTAGAATACTGATTAAGGAGGCTAGACTTTAATAATTTAAGGCGACGTTTTTGTGTTTAGTGAAAAAAGTTTTATAGTTTGATTGGAATAGACTTAACATCGTTGGTATAATAGGGATTAGTGAACAGCGGTCATGAGGTGAACTATACTCGGTATTATGTTTGTTCACTCCCTAATACATTCGAATCTATATATGACGGTGAAATGAGAGTGAACACGGTCACCTCTGCCTTTCCCCACCAGACCTCGGTGGAGCATACATTTTACAAGATTTTGATTTTATTTAACTTGCAATGTTCGTATGTCTGTCTGTCTTTGCGGTACAAATCTTTTGTACTGCAAAGTCAGACACACACACCCACAGAGAGGTACACATACGCTTTCTTTATTCTAGTATCTATATTTCAAACGATACGATAAAACGTCGATGTTTTATCGGTTAACTAATTTTGTCAAATAGTATCCCCGCACAGCGCACAAGAATATTGATTTGGGATTTGTGATTTTAAAATAAATAAGATATTTTAAATGCTAATTTGCACAAAAAAAAATTGTTTGTCCGTGTTAATATCCAGAACGGTGGAACCGATTTTAAATAAACTATCACTGGAAAATAGAGGAATTTTCAGAGATTGTTTAAGACTACTTTTTATCTCGGGAAATGCAAAATGTCTGGGGGATAGTTGATTTTATTTCTCCTTATTAACACGGCTGAACGGATTTAAAAGAAACTGTTTATGGAGGTGTCTCTTCAGTCTTGGAAAATTGCTATCCAAAAAAGTCCTACCTACTTATGTCAAATTACAAAAGAAACGCGTGTGAAGCTTCGGGTTACGGCTAGTACAAAATAAATTGTTTGAGTTGAGATAATAATCTAATTACAAGTCCCAGTGTTTTGGAAGCTTTTTGACATATCAGTAATGTGTAGATCCAATACAAGTTTAGAGTCGAATGTTACCCTCAGATCTTTAATTCAGTTTACTCTTGTTACAGCAGTCTGTAAGGTGTGTATGTGTGTAAATATTATGGGTTTAAATTTAGACACATTTAAGCCAATTTTGTTAACGATGAAATAGAAATATATGAAAATGAACTGCCCTGGTACCATAAAGTAGAAGTAGGCTTGCTTCCAATCCCATTAGGAATTTAATTTGGCTGCAAAATGTGCTGTCACCACATGATATTTTCGATTTGAAGCACTTTTTATCCTATAATAAAACGCTCAAAAGATTGGTACATGGTTCGCACGGAGAGCAGGTGATTGTGACACTAAACATTTTTACGGCGCGCTCGAGCCGTAAATCATTGGCAAGTTTACAGTTCACACAGCTTTACGATCCGGCCCTGGACAACGAGTGATACTGGAAGAGATTAATTATGGTATTATCATACATCTATAATAATAATGTCACAAGGAGATTCCTCACTTTGGAAACCTGACCACGGGTAGCTATAGGCCTGTCTCTGTGGGTGTAGAAGTCTTTTTAATTAAATAAACATAATAATTATATATATATATATATAGTTTTTAATTGTATGAAAATAAATTGTACATAGTCTAATGACCTCGTCAGCGAAATATCAGTGTACCTAAACACTGCCATCCCCAGGGCAACATATGTGTCACTATCTTACCCTATTATCCCATTACAAAACGCGAAAAATCATGTCCCTGCAGTGAGCAGGTGATTACGTCACTAAACATATTTACGGTGCACTTCAGCCGTAAATTATTCGCGAGTTTACAGTGCACACATCTTTTCTTCGACCCTGGACAACGAGCCATTCTAGAAGCGATAACAAAATAAATACCTCCTGTTTACGCCTACATATTGGCGACGATGTTACGTCCCCAATGTAATAGGGGGCAAACCTATTGCCATACGTGGCACAAAGCCAGACTTCGCACTGCCATTGAGAATTTCCGATAGAAAATCAACACTTTTCTCCGCCTAGTATTCAAATCCAGGACCTCCCTATTGGAACCCGCACGATAGGACACTAGATTTACGAAGTGGTTGAGTATGTTACTACATATTACACTTGACCGTATGGATGGGTGACCGTTTTTGGCGTCTCAATTTTTGAATATATCTGAGTTTCAAAATTCACCTTAATCCATTAATCCCAGTTACCAATTTATGTAGAAGTTAATATGTTCCAAAAGCAGGTGGCCACAAACCTGCCTTCACCGCACCGCACTTAATCTACGTGGCATAGTATGTCCTATTCTATCTCACCTCGCGGTTTCGATTCCCGCACGGGACAAATCTTTGTGTGATCCACAATTCTTTGTTCCAGTCTGGATACTTGTGTATGTGAATTTAAATGTTTGTAAACACACCCACGACACAAGAATAGACCTAAGGTGTAAAAAAATTCAGAAATAGCCCGTTCTAGTTTCACCAGATCCGCGTTTGATGCCCGAGTCTGACCACTCGCGCAGTTAATCACCACTCAGTGCTAACTGCGTCAACAGCGTGTTGTTGGACGACACGCCGTGTACGTTGTCCACTAATTGATTGATCAGTTCATTTTACGATCGTTATTAGTACGATCGTTGTTAGTACTTGTATTAAAATCACGGTCACGCCTTTGGTCCTCAAATGCAAGCAGAGGTGTACTGTGTACACTAATATATCGCCAACAATGTTAGTTGCCAATGTAATATCCTAAAATTCGGACTGCTAATAAAAAAAATCGAAACAGAAAACTCCGTACTGCTAATAACGGGTATAACTTTTCGGCGGAAAAACTGTACTTCGTCCAATATAGGATTCAAATCCAGAATCTAGTAATCCTTACTCTCACTACGCCACTAGCCCAACGAGACATCCGACAGACCACATAAAGATAAGATATGCCGCAGTGTCAAGCTAGATTCAATTTTCTATGCAGTGGTAGTATCACGGGAAAGTATCCTATAGCACGATTGATTATGTCAAACAGGTCGAGGTCGAGGTTTCGAGGTTTAAATGGTTGTTACTCAATCACACATAGATGAACGGAATTGGAGGAAGTGGATTGGCACACAGATAGTTTTTTGCCTGGATTAACACATAGGTTACTTTTTATCCCGGTAAAATGTTAGGTTTCTGTTCAAAGTCAATGCAGACGTAGTCGCGGGCAGAAACTTATGTGAAATAAAACTATTTTACGAATTAATCGAAGTGAATTTTTGGATTTTAAGTTCCCGCATTTCGAGTGTAGTATCATAGCACTCGAAATGTCGAGAACTTAAAATCCAAAAATATCCCCTAATAAAATTTGTAAAAATAGTTCTATTTTATGTGTAATATTTACGTAAAACCAAGAACCTAACACACAAATATACTAAAACAAAATTTATTTTATAAAATCTCTGTTCTCAACGTACTGTGTTTGTCAACCCGCACCTGCGGAACATTACAACGATCCATCGCGACAAATTACGCGATTACCCGAATAAATTACGGACTCCACTCGCTCCGAAGTAATAGTTTACGGAGGGGGAGAACGATACATGGCCGTCTTAAAATCATGACGTACTGTTGTTGAGTTTATTTTTCTTACGAAGGGATAATCTAATGCGATTATGGCACTTGTTTGATGTAATGGCATTATTAGGACCAATGTGATATGATTTTCCCTTCCGAATAATCAATCCTGCTCCACCTCGAATTAATGCGTTAATTACAATGTTAACTAAGACTATTGTCTTAGTATAACGGCATATACTCGTAGCACACCGATGTAGTCAATATTAATTGACAATTCATAATTGCGTTGAGATGATGCGACGTGTTATTTTTCGCCTTAAAGTATATGTAACGTAGGTGAAACAAGAGGATCATATTATATTAAGTGTGTATCAAGACATACAAATTCTGTGTCCATTTTGCGCCGAATGAATTTTTCTTACGAATTAGCCACCTATTACAATATTTTCATGTAGAACAAGTGATTTTATGCTATTCTCAGTAATCACGCGTATTTATATATAATTATTTATTTCATTTTATTAGGGGACTTTACGGCTATTTTTACAAAGAAATCAATCTACTTAATTAGCTAGGTGCCTTATACAAGCTTCCAAATATGAAAGGAAAACTTGGTAGACTTAGGACAAAATCACGATACAGTACAATTAAAAACAAATACCTAATGCGGAAATACAATATTTTAGTTATGTGGAAAACTAAACTATATGTGAATATACTTACGTTTCTAATTAGTATTCAGAGTACCCCCAGTGCTTGCAGGATTAAGTAGTCACAGGATCGGTCCGTAAAAGGTTATAAAAAGGTTAAATCTTTGTTTCGATGCATTTTGTTTCGATTTGCCTATAACCTAATATGAACTGATTGACTTTATTGAAACGCTAAACGTCAAATGAATGCCGTAATAATTTATATCTGGAGCAACGCAATTCTAAAACCAATTAAAACCTCTACAAAGAAATCATACGTGCATTTTATTACAGATATATACGAGAATAAAGAACAAACGCTCACATAGCAAAAATAACGCATTGCAAGGAATAAATATCAGACCATACAGCGGATTATTCAGGTGCTAATATTTAGAACCACTGGCTTTTATATATGGTTGCAGAAGCTCTTATTACAATGGGGATAAGGTGCAAATTTTGAATTATCGGTCATGTGGGGTTGATAGATATTTTTATGGGAAACATTTATCGGTCGACGGAATCGCTCAGAGATATTGGCTTTGAATATTGTATTTTACAGGTGCGAGCGAGATCTGTGGAAATATTCTTATTTTTATGCTTATTTCGGAGCTGTGAGAACAAATTGTGGGGGGTTTTGGGAACATTAAGTTGTTACCTTGGTAAAGATGATTGGCTACTTCGTTGATTGAGTGGTGCATAGTAAGGCTGGTGATCATGAGGTCTTCGGTTCAAATCCTCGGTCGAACAAAGTTTGATTTTTGTATAGAAAAATCTCAGCAGTAGTGCGAAGTCTAGAATTGTGCCTGGTATAATGGGTCGCCACCTTTTACTTTGACGTTTTTTCGCAGGGAAACATCTTCAGAAGATTCTGTCTTTTGTTAGCAGGACCTATACTGCTTTAAAAAACCTTCGTAATAACTTCCTTTGATACGGTAGGTGGTTTTGTGATCTCCAATCTCTCTTTTATATCTTGCTCGATTAAACATGTCTTGGGGACTCAAAATCGCTTCTTACCCACACACTTACGATATTTAAAGCGTTATGGAGACTCGGCACCGTAATCTTCCATCATTACTTTGGGACCTAACATCGTGTGGGTGTACACAGTACACCTTTATCATGCCCACTTTGGAAATACAGGCCTCTCTGACTTATTTCACACTCATAGTTCGTCTCATACACGCTTGCCAGTTTAATATTTTTATTTTATTTAGAATAAATATGAGAAGTGGACCAGGCAATAATGCCCAATCAATCTACAGAACAATTAATGCGTCACGACTATTATAAACGTCGGCAAATGGCGACATTTCAGGCAAACAGTTTATTCTCATTAACGCAAAAACAGATTGGCCAGAGCGATCCATCAGCAGGGATTTATTTGAGGGCATAGCACGAACAGATTGCCGTCAGCTTAATGTTATCGAGTTGATGTGCCATCCTTTTCACACCACAAATTTACCAAATAAACATGAACATGACAGCATGCCTCTCGAAAACGTCATGGTAATGTCACTCTATTAATGCAAAGCCCTCTGGTCATCTCGGTTGCTCGGCGACAGGCCCGGATTCGGTCAGCTTATATGTTTGCAAACGCTCTAATTGGGTACCAAACCGTTACTATTTATTTTTGGAATATCCATAGGTTCTTCGATTAAACATCTATTCATGATAATATTTGAGGTTTATGTTTGAAACAGAGAGTATGTTTTGAAATGTGTGTCCAGATTTGGTTAATAGATTATATTAATTTTGAACGTGGTCGAAATAGTTGAAAAGTTTTTAACAAGGATTTGAGGTCGTTTTGTAATGGATGTCTCGTTCTATAAGCTTCTCGTTAGATAGTATTCTAGTAATATTCTTCTTATTCTAATAATATTAATCATAGTTATTGCTAATTATGAGGGACAGACCTGGTGTAGGTTATGGGTGTTTGTCGTGGTGATCATTGGGAGGCGTTTGTGTCAAAAGTGGATGTGTTTTGACTGAGCATGATGCTCAATTTAACTTTTTCCGCATCAAAAAGGTGAAGTGAGTTTTTGATAGTTAATCAAATAGATTAACACATAAATTGTTTAATTGAAATACCGCCACTCGTATAGCGCCCCGCCACTGGTTCAAATATTCGATATTTTCACGTGAAAAATGTTGCGTGTACGGATACTTAAACGGATATTTTGGTCATTTATGTTCGTACATGCACCTGCCACCCAAGAATAATTCCAAATGTGTGGCTTTTTGGTTTTTGTGAAAACTGTACGTAGAATGCACCCAAATACACCATGCACCCACACATAAAATGCACCCAAGACTATCGCATTCGTGCCCGCGTCTGCTTCCCACAGGGCTCTTTTTGTAACGAATGTCTTCTTCTCAAATAACGTGTCGTGATCATTTTAAGATTGCGTCTCACATCAAGCTTGAATTTTATACGCCGTTTTAATTGTTTTTGTTTGTTCTTTTTTTGGAAGGACGTGTGGGGCTACCCACACTAAGATTTATTCCCGTGTCATGGGTGCGTTCACAAACATGAAATTTCACATACACAAATACCTAAGAAATTTAATCTTAATTGCTTTTTTAACAATACTAGTGGTCGCCCATAGGTCGATATTCGACCTACTCTTTCATCGTTTGCTGGTTATGTTTGAAATTCAGTAAGACTATAGACAAATAATATTAAAG
This sequence comes from Phalera bucephala, assembly GCA_905147815.2. Classification (NCBI taxonomy): domain Eukaryota; kingdom Metazoa; phylum Arthropoda; class Insecta; order Lepidoptera; family Notodontidae; genus Phalera; species Phalera bucephala. Next base: position 31,519,843 of record LR990609.1, read on the forward strand.
ACAAACATCAATTTTATGTGTATTGTGTCAAATACATGGTAGTAGTGTGTAATGTTTTTTCATTGATTTAATGTATGTTTTATGCACAATATTAAAAAAATATTAGCGTTCTGCACTCCTTCTCTATATAAACTATAAGTGTGGGAAATTTTATACTCCTCCGTCCGCGCAATTTTCGTTAAAACGTGTACAAAGTTTTTGCTTCACGTATTAATATATAGATGCCAGTATGTAGATAATAATTATATAGGATAAAAATACGTCACTTAACTACACAAAATGTTTGATGTACCGTTAACTTATGGTCATGCTGATAAATACATGAGAATAAAAAATGCAAACCGATCTTGAAATGCAACCTACTACATTACCGAATCAAGCAATTGTCAATTTTACCAAATCTTATCAAAACAAAGATTATAAAGTGTTTAATTAAGGAATTCATTTTAGTCTTTATAGGTAGCTGTTAGACAAGACAGGGTACTTATATTGAAAAATAATTACTAATTTCTTTTTTAATTTTTAGTTTTTAAATCTAAATATACTGCTTTTTGCTTTTGTTAAATTTTAATAACAGAGATACAAAAATAATAATGACAAAGATTTAACTTTTCATCCCTAATCTCATTTGAAGGAACTCGAGCGAAATTATAATAAGCGACAAACTCAATAGCTTATAAGCGATCTCATAATCCCGGTCTGAATTCGCTTGCCGCGTAATACGGTTCCCGTGATTACATTGTAACCGCGTCTGTAATATAGTAACGCCGAATTCAACTTGAAGCGAACTTGATCTAACTTGACTTAACTTGAGCAATAAAATTGATGGGGAAGAGTTTGTTTTAAACTGTGTTATTGTCTAAAGCATTTTGTGGTATGGCGTAAATTATGAGCTCTGGCTATTTAAATTCCTGTTTTTGTTTGTTAAGTTTGTCCCATTTCATTACAAAAGCCACTTCTTTTGATTATAAATCGTCCACCCAAGCTCCAGCAATATTTTGGTTTTCATGTGAACCAGTTTCCTTTTTTTTTAAATAATATACGTCTTATATATTCGCAAATTAACTCTCTAAGCCGAGTTGTTTCACTTCACTTCATTAAATTTACATTAAATAACTAAGAGGTGTTAGCCAAAGTTTGAAAGCGAGCCATTTGAATTTAGTTATCACCGCTTTCTTTGTAAGTCAAACATTTTTATTCAAAAAAGTCTGACAAATAACAACTCACATCTTTTATTTAGACTGTGTCATAAGCTTACGATTTCATAAATATGTATTTGAAATACGTTGAAAGTGGTGTAGTGGCGAATAATGTGCTTTGCGATCACGAAGTCCTGGATTCAAATCTTAGGTCGGACAAATGTAATTTTTCTATCGAAAAATTCCCAGTATCAGTCCGGAGTTTGGAATTGCGCGCGGTATAAAGCAATAAGCTCGCCCCCTATTACATGGAACCTAACACTATCAAAAAGTCAATGTACACAATAAAGCTCTGCCATCCTTGCTTAAGGAATATAGGTGTGACGGTATTTATTTTATTTATTGTTGCTTCTCGCTTATAACTTGGAATGTCATTTAAAAAACCCGGTTTCGCCAGTATAGAATTAGAATGGTTTTATTGGTTGTCATAAGCCTATTATGATTTCAGACGTGACGCCATCAAGAGGTGATTGTTTGATGGTACACTGGGTTATTTGTTGACTTACTAACTTCTATCAGCAATCATCTCTCCATTTATCAAAACTTAGGTTTCATAATTAATTTTAAAGCTTAAAGTTATAGTTACGTCTTTAGTTATAATACTGCTATGTCATACTCATGCGGCCCCAGTGACACAAAAAAGAAACGAGCCTTACAGTAGTCGCATATGATGTGTAACATCTGACATGTTATCCTACTATGAAATTGAGATGAAATATATGTGAACTCAATTTATTCGTCATATTTTTAATCAAGGAAACTTTTATAATCACAATGAAAAATATTATATTGACAGTGACAGAAATTAACCTAAAAGTATGAAAAACATCCGCACTAAAATATTTATTCGAATAATTCCATATTACTTATTCGTATTTTTTTGAAAATGATGAACTTTGTCAGACGCTGAATAGTAAAGATAATTATTATTATAGTTTACACATATAATTATAACCTCAGATTTAGTAGATGAGTGCACAGCCGATACGTTCTCCTTCCCTTTTTCCCTTTCTCTTTCTCGTCACACACACGCATACACTATGGTGGATGACAGTACGTCGTGGCACCAACCTCATGCAAAATGGGTTGGTACTATCACATTCCCACCGCGGGCGCACATTGGTCAAATCAAATAGCGCGCGCTCATTGGTCAAATCAAATAGCGCGCGCTTCCCTGGTTCCACCGCGCGCTCTCATTGGTCAAATCAAATAGTGCGAGCTTCCCCGGTTTCCTGTAACGGATGATGTCCGTTGGACGGATATGTCGTCCCTTTTCCAAAATCTATCCCACAAAAAATATGCAGCAACCTAGAGGAAAGATGTTACACATCAACAAGTTTTTAAACATTTAAGTTTTTTTTTCGGGCTGACTTTAAGGCTGACACCAGTCAATATTTTGATTTTTGTTGCGTTTGGATTAGTTACGTTAGGCTTTTATTTTGAAAATTATAATGACTTCTCTCTCCCATTCTTCCTTTTTACTTTATTACCACGTTTTTATGACTAATATACCGTGTCTAATGTGAAGGCCAAGTCAAGAGTCTCAGTAACCGGCGAGCGGGTATGAGACGAAATATTATCATTGTAGAGAAAGTCAGCGAGGTCTGATAGGAAATAACCTATTGGAACTCTGTATTCTCGGTCTACCCAGCAAGGAATCTATCGTATTGATATAGATATCGATCTATATTAATACGCTAGATTCCTTTCTATCTATCGAGATAGGCAACGTTTTTATTTACTTGCTAAATTGTGTGTTATAAGTCTTCTTTCTTTATACTCTAAAGTAATATCCCGTTAAGGTAAAACTTTAAACATAGATCAGTGCTTGATTACAATGCACCAGTCAAAACAAACACGAGAGGGACCTCTTTTTATTTCATAACTTTTAATTAGAAGAAAGATTTTTAATATTGTGTAACCTCCCATCTATACTAATATTATGAAGTGGTAAAGTTTGTGCGTTTGAATATTCGGGATAATCTCCGGTACTACTGATCCGATTTTAATGATTCTTTCACCATTCGAAAGCTATCTTATCCAGAAATAAAGTAAAATAGGTTATATAAAATATACCCGGTAGGTGGCGCTGTTGTCGACCGGGTACAAAGTCCCGGGAAACTGCTAGTTGCCTTTACAAAGATAAGCATACAATATCCATCACGGATTAAAATTCCGAACTAAACTGAAATGGCTTCTTATCCGTCAGCGATGGGACTTGCACATTCTCTCCCTACTGTACTCCATTCTACATAATCCTAAAGCCCCTAATAAAAAAAAAGCCTCTACTGAAGTACCGCAACAAACAAATACCAATCAATGTAAAAACAAAACCAAAAAAAAAAAATAAGCGACATGTATCATACGAGTGCATATGTGCAAAAGCAACTACTAACAAAACATAAATTAAACAAAAAAAGGTGCAGAACAAACCGGGCCCGCAGTGTCTAATTATAAAATAAAAAAAAATAAAAAAGCCCCTGTTTAAATCTGAGAGCGTTTTGACTACCTGATTCTAAGGGACAAGCCCTGACGTACATCTCTCCTTCTTTATACTCCTCTTCATTCTTCCAGTCGTTACGACGGGTCTTTCACTGTACGTGCTGTGCGCCTGTGGAACTTACTTTCACACTTCATTCATGCAAGCTCTTCTCTGGATATTCTTAGGAAAATCGGAGAAAATTTTGTATCTTGATTTTATTAAGAGTTTATGTATGTATTAATATTTGTATCGTAAGTGCAAATACAGTATTTATTTCATATTATTGTTATTTTCTCTAGACATTATATTGTATATCCTATCCTATTTATCTCTTCATCTCTGAAAACTCAAAGGTTCGCTGGAAGATAACTTATATTTGAGTTAAACTCGCCTTGTTGTATACTTGTTAATTGTAAACTTTTATGTTTTCTTCCCACTGTATACAATAAAGAATAAAGAATATCCACATTTTCCTAAAATATTATACGCTATTTTGTTCCAGCGTAATTACTTATCAGAATCCTAATTCGCTATGATCAAACGCGGCACGTTACGATAACTTTGTGTAATAGTATTTTATATGCCACAAGATTACAGTCAGCTCAAAAGTATAATATACAACGCATACGTAAGTGACTGAACAAGACTAGCGCCAGAATTGGAGGAACATCCCTAAAGCTCAAAATTAGCTAACCACCAGATCATTACATATATTGGACTGCCTCGTTTAGTGGCAAACAATGCGCTTTGCGATCACGAGCTCCTGGATTCAAATTTTGGACCGGGGTCCGGGTTCTGGAATTGTGCCCGGTATAAGTCAAAGTCATTAAATATTTATTTGTATTTGTTAGCCCTCTATTACATGAGACCTAAACCCGTCGAGGAAAAGTGGGGGTTTACAATATACTCCTGTCACCCCAGCTTGAGGAATATGGGCGTGATAGTGTTTATTTTGTTTCTTATACACAAAGTTCTCCTAACGAGTGGCGTTACGTGTTCAATGCGAATACGGCCCCTGGTAACAGTACCTACTAGGAACGTGCCGGTAATATTTCACAAGTGTAGATATCCTATCTTCTGTATTAAGATTGATTATTCTCACTTCTCATTCGGGAGACACGTCCAGACTGCTTCTGAATTATAAAATGTGGTTTTATCAGAGGGCTGAGTGTTGTAGAGATGGTAGATATTGAAGAAAACGGCGCATTTGGTCATTTTTTGTCATTAGCATAATAATACCAAAAGGGATGGTCCAATCATTATAATATGTTGTACGAAACCAGTCAAAATTACGCTAATTAAAGCATACTGTCGGTCCTCTACATGTATAGCCTGCGGGTCAATTACATGCAAGAAGCATACAGTGATCTGGGTATTCGATACAATAATGCGCTCAGGGCGTTGATGGTTTTGCCGTCATCATGAGGAAAGGATGTGCATCCCTACTTAAACATATTTGTGGAAACTCCAAAACTATCCTGAGCGTGTTTGTAGACAGGTGGGAATCTCTAGCGATTGACCGTCTCAAAATAAAAAAGGCTCCAGGACCTGACAACATCACCTCTGAACTCCTGAAGGCCTAGGGTGACAAGGGCGTCAATACGCTGCACAAGATCTGTAACTACGTATGGCAAAACGGAGAGTGGCCGAAAACATGGACACAATCTGTCATTATCCCATTGCACAAGAAAGGATCAACAAAAAAATGCGATAACTACTGCACACTTGCCCTCATCTCTCACGACAGCAAAATTCTTCTTTACGTGATAAACAGCAGGATTCGTTATTACCTCGATTGGCAAATCCCTCAAGAACAAGCGGGTTTTGTGAGGGGCAAAGGCACCAGGGAGCAAATTCTAAACGTCAGGCAAATTGTGGAGAAATGTTACGAGTTCGACACACCAGTTATTATGTGTTTCGTTGACTATAGTAAGGCTTTTGACTATGTCGACTGGAACTGCTTGTGGAATATTTTAGTGGAATTGGGTGTACCTCAACATCTCACCGCACTGCTACAATCCCTGTATTACAACAGCCAGGGATTTTTGAGAGTTGATAGGACTGCATCCGATCTGTTCAGTTTCCAGAAGGGTGTCCGACAAGGGTGTATTCTGTCACCCATCCTGTTCAACATATACGGCGAATACATCGTGAGGAAAACATGCGACGGCTGGAATGGTGGCATCACTATTGGAGGACGCATGATTTCGAATCTGCGATACGCTGACGCCACCACCCTTCTTGCAGCAAGCGAAGCCTTTTGTTGGACAGGATGGAGCGCACTGGTGGGAAACTCGGACTCGCAATTAACAGATCTAAGACAAAGCTTATGATCGTTGATCGCTCAGGCAAGCTGGAGCTCAGTGGGACACTCAATTTGGAATTTACAAACAACTTTCTATACCTGGGCTCAAACATAAGCAACAATGGCTTTTGTGAGATGGAAATTCGCAGAAGGATCGGGATGGCAAAAGGCGCCATGTCACAGCTGGATAAGATATGGGAAGACAGAAGCATCTCTACCAACACCAAGAGCAACTTAGTCCGAGCATTGGTGTTCTCCATATTTATGTACGGTGCCGAGACATGGACCCTCAAGAAGGCTGACCGCGACCGCATTGATGCCTTTGAGATGTGGTGCTGGAGAAGGATGCTAGGTATACCATGGACAGCACACCGCACTAATGTGTCAATCCTAGCTGAACTCAGGATCAAAACTTGACTGTCCACTACTTGCCTTCGCAGGGTTCTAGAGTATTTTGGTCACATTGCTAGGAAAGACAGTGATAACCTCGAAAAACTGATGGTCACCGGTAAAATTGAAGGCAAGCGACCACGAGGAAGGAGCCCAACACGCTGGACGGATCAAATTCGCACAGCTCTTGATACCACGTTTCACGATGCTCTGCACTCGGCTGCAGATAGGAGTGGATGGCGACTCATCATCCGCAGAAAACTGCTCTCTAACATATGACCACGACCCTCAGTAATGAGGAAACCGATGCAAGGAGGGAGGGAATCTCTAACGATGCGAAGATGGATGCAGGTCCACGCTCAAATATAATGTTTTTAAATACTAATCTTGATAATAATCGTGCTGTCACGTTCATATATATATATATATAGTAAAATTGTAGTTGACAGAATTTGGAAAACTTCGTCGACATTTCCCGTAGCCTATACCTCAATGCCTAAAAACAAAAGTTTTTAATAAGTGCGTCATGCGCGGGCATGTTTCGGCTTCGTATGTCATTATAGGTATAATGACATACGAAGCCGAAACATGCCCACCCACCGTGCGGCTTGTCCACCAGTTTAAGGTCGCTCAGCGAGCTATGGAGAGAGCTCTGCTCGGAGTTTCTCTTAGGGATCAAATCCAGAACGAAGTTATTCGTCAGAGAACCAAGGTTACCGATATAGCTCAGCGAATTATCAAGCTGAAGTGGCAGTGAGCAGGTTACGTATGTCGCAGAACCGATGGCCGTTGGGGCAGACTGGTTGTTGAGTGGAGACCACGTATCGGTACACGTAGTGTAGGAGGAGTGTATATTGGAGGAGAGCAGAAGGTCGAGCTCACTGGCATGACATAGAAAAGACCTACATCTAACAGTGGACTGACATGGGCTGATGATGATGATGATGATGATGATGATTTAGTTTGACAAGGATAGTATATCAACTCGCTAGCGTCATCTTAACATCATTTTTTTCATGCTAATCTTTCGGGGGCGAATAGTCGTAACCGAACGTGACACATGTCAACGCACTCTTACAAATACGAAAAACATCTACAGACGCCACATCAAGAATTTTACTTATCAAAGGAAATTTCCGCGAGGCTCTTACTATTTATGTCCCGGCATTTTGCTTATCCGCCGATGACAGATGGCAGTCAGGTGTCGTTTCGCGATGATACATCATTCTGATACCGACGTAACCTGATTGAGTACGTGGCTCTTGAGGAGACATGGCGGCAGAATTTTCTTTGTATTATACAATGTATATTATGTTAAGGCAAGACTTCAAAGTATTTTGTTGTAAATAGGCCACAGAATCGATTCTATTTATAACTGGCTGTTCATCGCGACGTCGCCCGCGTGTAATTTAATAAAAAAAAGGTTATAACAAAAGTAACCTAAGTTATTTCTTATAACATCAGCTATCTGCCACTAAAAGTCCTGTCAAAATCGGTCCAGCCGTTTCAGAGGTTAGCCAGAATAAATAGACTGACAGACAAATATTTTAAAATTGTATTTTCGTTATAAGTACCCTATATACATTCATATTCATTTACTAAGAAGCTGTTATTGTGATATTACAGACATACACTTCTATTTTATTTATCTGTATGGATGATTTTTTTTCTAACCGATAATTGCTGTTGTTCATTCAGACCAGCTCACAATTAACCAACCAACAAATTTGACGGACGATTTGGCGCAGTGGTTGAGAGCTTAAGCCGCTTCGCCCACTGTAGTACCACCCAAGCCGTATTTACATAAATACGGCTAGTTTAGGTTTTTTTAGCAATCACCAAGATTAAGCAGCGTTTAGCTCGCTCGGTCTGAGATGGGTGACCGTTTGTGGCATTTTAATACTCAAACGTCTCCGTGCCTTGTAGGATACGTTAAGCTATGGTACCGGTTACCACTTAATCTGGTAGTCGTTGAGCCGAATTGGTAGTCTTATAAGCGGCATGATAAGTTCCAAAAACAGCCAAAATCAGTCTTCGCCAATCAGCACTGGGTCCTTTGGATTATGTCCGAAATTCGAATAGTAAGAGAAGGCCTTTGTCTAGCAGAGGACCAATACAGGTTGATTTATGATTATACGCGGTGTAATTTTAGTCGTCCTAAAGTAAATAACATCTAACTAATGACCTGTCCGAATATCATGATAATAATAGCCCTGTGCAAAACACCGCGAGTAACTTCGGAGAAAGCGCAGCACACCTCTCTACACCCCTGAACTGCTCACACCGGTGTTGCCCTCAGTTGTCCTAGGACGACCGTTTGAGGGCCCATCTAGTAAGCGGCAAATCACCGCTGACCACGGGTAATTAGGTATTCCTAATTATGGCCGGTGTCCGTCCCCTTTGAAATAGTCCAGTTTTTGTCCATCAAACCTCATTTACATAGCCCCTGTTTTCTTTCCATAATTTACAATAGTCCTTGCACCTGCCGGGATCAGTTCGCTGGTTATGTTTCTTCTTTTTTAGCAAGTGATCTCAGCAGGTGGCTTACATAACATTAACTTCTCGCAAAGGGCCTCTACTTGTTGGACCCATGTCCCCATGCAAGCCTTTGAAAGGTCCGCGTAACGCCCGTAAATCTCAGCGAAATACATAATAATAGCCCTGTTAAGAAACTGTCCCACTGTTAGGCACGGGCCTCCTCTCAAAATGAGTGGATTTAGGCCATAGTCCACCACGCTGGCCCAGTGCGAGTTGGCGAACTTCTCACACTTTCGTCAAACTCTTAGACATGCAGGTTGCCTCATGATGTATTCTTTCACCGTTAAAGCAAGTGATAGTTAATTTTTAATACGCACGTGCTTTCGATAAGACAGAGGTGCGTGCCTCGGTTTGAACCCGAGACCTCTGACTTTGCAGTCCAACGGTCTAACCACTAGGCTATTACTGCTTACTGCGAATATCATAGCTAGGTGAAAATGCGGAACACCGAAAGTATTAACCACCCAGCTGACGAGCCGCGCCGCCTATCAGTGCCATTTTGCGCTTGGTGATTTTGAATGCATAAAATTGGTATTGTTAAGATGATATATACAGAGTGTTCTTTTTCTCTATCTATCTATATCATCACGCCGGATCCTTTGCAAAGAGTACAGAATTCCAACAGGTTCTTTCCTTACATACCTCTCTGGCTTCCTCCACTCATGTTCTTTTTTTATTTCCTTTAGTACCAGTGAACAGTAGGCACTGGATACATCACCTGGGCTTTCGCTCATGAACGACTAAAATTATACCCTGTATTAGTAACTGCATTTTAGTATTTTCCGAACTTACTAAATCAAATGCAATGAAGTTGGCATTGATTATGCTAATCTCCTCATAGCTAGCAGCTACTTGAGCGTGGCTAGTAGCTGGCGCCTGTGAATGGCGCTCGAGGCTCGATGCAGCGCGGTAATGCGCGCGTCGTGTCGCCGCACCGGACTAGTGTTTGCTCCGTGGATGCCAGTATTCTGATAATACCTGATTCCAAGTATTTTCGATCTATGTTACTTTTTTTTTAATTAGGACAAATAGCTCATTGAGTCAGCCTTATTAATTAAAATCAAATCACAATTCAATGCAAAACGGTGAATCCAAATGCGTTTCTAAAATAAAATCTACAAAGCGCTAAGCAAATTGGTATACCAAAGTGCTTCAAAAAATGGTAGATAACTGGAAGTTTGAGTTTCGTATTGAATTTATAATAGGCAAATATTAAATTACAAATAAAATAAACATTTTTTTTTTCCAGATTATCGTTTTTTTTTTTATTTATTTTTGAGTTCCCGAAGTTTCGGGTGCTTTGCAGCACCCATTATTATGAGAAGGACTGACGTGTTAGACGTCCAAAAGGCATAGTTGGTGGTACCCTTGAGGGGTACCCTCAAACTTATTAATAATTTTATTGGTCGGACCAAACAAAATAAAATTAAGAAGTTTACTTCGACTTTTATTATAGACAGACGGTGCAGAAACGATATCGTCAATACGCCATCAGAATCACACTTCTAGTGGACAATCGACAAGTGGAATCCATTTGCGCACTCCAACCTGCGGATGTGTGGGCTCGGATATTAGGCAGAGCACTTGAACAGTGCAGGTTAGCTCAGCTGTTGAGCCTGCCCTGTGTAGTACTGTGTCATGAATATTCAGTAGACCAATTGGTGGATGGTTTACACCCTTGAGATAAAAGATCACGCCTCTTTAGGCAGAGTTGTTTAATTACGAGCAATAATATTGCAATAGTGATAGCCTATAGATAGTGGTTAGACCGTTGGACAGCAAAGTCAGAAGACAGAGGTGCGTGCCTGGGTTCAAACCCAGGCACGCACCTCTGTCTTTTCTAAACCATATGCGTATTAAAAATTAACTATCACTTTCTTTAACGGTGAAGGAAAACATCGTGATGAAACCTGCATGCCTAAGAGTTTCTCGAAGTCTGTGAAGTTCGCCAACCCGCACTGGGCCAACGTGGTGGACTATGGCCTAAACCCTCTCAGTTTGAGAGAAGGCTCGTGCCCCACGGCGAAACAGTTTCTTTGCCCCATGTATTGCAACCCATGTCTTTGGTAACTGTAAAGTGAATGTAAGTTGGCAACACGTCCAGACCGCAGACAAGGTAAGTAAGCTTTATTCATATTCACATCTTTAAATAATAAAATAAGAGTATTTACAAGCTTAATCCACAAGAGATACGGCTTGATGATATAAACAGATAGAATTACAAGTCATATGATTATGTGTTTCAATTTATTAAAGTCTGCTGCTGCCTTTAAAGGGATTACGTATAACATAGATCATCATAATATAAGATAACTTATAATATATCTATCTATATCATCACGCCAGATCCCTTGCGAGGTATGTAGAGAGTACAGAGTTCTAATAGGATTTCTCATTACAGACCTCTCTGGCTTACTCTACTTTTATAGCTTATTACATCTCGTTATAAAGACGTAAGTTTGAATACTAACTAGAATTTTAGTAAACATCAACTTTAAAAAACCTTTTTAGAAACAAGCTTTTATAGCCTCAACACGACGTACCTATTCGTTTAGTCGAGAAGTTCATAAGGCTACCTTTTGGCCCCAACATCAATCAAATATAGGTAGATACACGCACGCCGCTCGAAAAATGGCACCACTTGCAAATCCCCTTGTAAACAGAATTTTGCTTCATCTCAAAACACCCATCACACAACATACACACACGCACACGCGCGCGCACACACACACACGCGCACACACACACACACACACACTTTAACGCGAACACATTGTACTGTTTGTACATTGTGTTTTTATTTTTGTTTTCTGTTTTTCCTTATAACTACATTAGTTACGTAATGTGAAATTGTGTAATCCAGAATAGGGAAGACACTGTCTCCTGTAACACAGTTTATACTAGCATAGGAGGCAGAGTATTACTAACCTGAACACACTGTATTACGTTAGCAATAAATTGATTTTGATTTGACTTGAAGGGAGATAAAAGTGGGCGGTAATAAAAACTAACCTTGTTCCGCTTTTAGTCGCTTGTTTACCGCACGACGAACATGCCGAGCTGTGCAATAAACAACTTTAAAAAATATACAAATAAAGTAACAAAAAAGGATGGAATGCCTTATTTTTAACCGACTTCTAAAATGGAGGAGGTTTTCAATTCGACTGTATGTTTTTTTGTATGTATGTTTCGCGATCATTTCGCCAATTATGAATAGATTTCGATGATTCTTTTTGCATTGGGTTCAGTATAGCTCCAAGGTGGTCCCATTTTAATTTCATCGGTATTGGACCTTGGACTTGGAAGATACACCAGGGAACTCCTTAACGACACAATACGAATGCGTAGATTGTGATATTATTGGTATTACATCAATCCTATAGGTAGCCTGCCATAGAACTAATCAGAATATTAATCGACTTCAAAAAAGGAAGAGGTCGACAATTCGCCTGTGTTTTTTTATAACGTCTTTATTTATGAACTGATTTTGATGATTCTTTTTGCATTGGGTTTAGTATAATTTCGAGGTGGTCCCATTTTAATGAAATCGGTATTGAACTTTAGACTTCGAAGATACATCAGGGGACTCCTAAAAGGCGAACAGCACGAATGTATAGATTCCGTTATTATGATATGGTGATCTGGTACCAAAGCATTTGAAATTATGTAAGCGAAGATATTTCCGCTGAACAGATTCCAATTGATCGCAATATTTGTTGTAATCTGGATTCCATACCTGAGTGGCGTACTCAAGTTGAGGTCTAATAAGTGATTTGAATAGTAGTAAGTAGGTGTTTGGTTTTTTGAAAGATTTGCAGGTTCTCATAACAAATCCATATAATTGAAAAGACTATCTTCTATACTTTGTTGTCTTTATTCGCGTTAAAATGATGTTTTTTTTTCAATTATTTTGTTAGTTGATTAAATCGTATGCAGTCTGCAACTGTTTCTTTCTCACTTGAGGATCGCTAGAACAAAAACATGGAGTCATCATTCATTTGTTTAATTTAATTGTTCCATAAAATGAGATCCAAAGAGAACAATGGAGGACTATTGTAGCACAAACGGGGACAAATATTATAAACTTAGCGCGTTTACTGTGGTTTGTTCAAATTACTTTTGTAAGATGGAAATGTATATAACAAGATATTTAGCGTGTGGTTAAGCAAGAGCTTAAGCCGCTGCGCCCAATGTGTATAATGGTCACGGATTCGATTCCCGCATGGGACAAATCTCCACATTATTTGTTTCGGTCTGTGAATTTTCATGTTTGTAAACGCACCCACGACTCAGGAATAAGTCCGAGTGTGGTCCTACATTTCTTTAATAAAAACAAACATTTACAATACCATTAAAGTACCTATATTGTGTTACAACACATATAACAAAGTTTAAAAAATATTTGAGTGTACTGTACTTATAAAAAATATTGTACTAATGTTATGTTAATAATGACTGCACTCATTTTATGTTCTACCGGCGAACGTCGGTTGTAAAATTTTATTGCTTTTTGAGTAAGGTACAATATGCCCTAATTTATATTTATTCCATAACTATAACTACTCACGTGGAATCGTGGACTCATGGGGACGTTTTTTAGTGTAACGTTTGAACGGGAGTGTGTATCTTATTATTGTATATCGATGGGCTCCAACATCAGACTAACACCATGGTAAAATTTTACCCTAATCCGATACCAGCAAATGCTTGAGAAACTATTCACAAATTTTGAATTGAAAAGACAAAAACATACTTAGTTCCTACAAGGAAAATAAAAAAAACAGTGGCACTCCGGAAGTGCCGATATAAGTGAAAACTTAAACAATTACGTGTGTATTTTTTGAATCGTCAGGAAATATTTTTTGATTTTTTTATATACAGAGGTAACAGTAACAGTGTCGCGAGGTCAATGGTTATTTCGCATCTCAAACAATGCCCAACGCGCCTAAAGAAGTTTTCACCTTAAAAACGACGATGGCTTGGTTCAGTTATAAGGAGCTTAAGCTTCACCCTCTAGATCGAGTAGTCGTAGGTCCGATCCCCTGTGTGACCTGAAAACATCTAATTCGGTCTGGGTGTTTGCGTATTTAAGTTTTATGTTTGTAAACGCATCCACGGCATAGAAGTAGTATTGTGTTCCAAAGTGGGCAAATGTATTGCATTGTATTGTGATTGATGAAGAATGGAGTATAAATGGTTTCTATGTGGAACATTTGTATTTTATGGTGTTGATAGAAGTTTGAGAAACTTGACATTTGCCATTTTAATAATTAGCTATTTCACGCCTAAACCAGGGTTTTTCAACATGTGGGCCGCGACCCCACGGGGGTTGCAAAGCCTCTATGAGGGGGTCGCGGAGGGTTGCGAAGCCACAGTAAAAAAGAAACCTTAAAAAATATTTGTATGAGAAAAATATAATTAAAGGATATATTTTGTAGGTAAATACAAGTCAACAAGTTTTCCATGTAGGCGTTTGGCGATGTAATTGATGTAAAAATATGTCTGTTACAGGTCCTTATCACGTATTTAGCCCAAACCTAATTCTAAATATGGTGCAGATTTAATATTTGTAACATACGAGTAATAAAATATAGGTTAGAAACAGCGGAGGGTAAATGGTCGCGAAATTTTTTTTTTACTAATGGGAGCCCCTTAGTAATGCGTCATAAAAATGTTGAGAAACACTGGCCTACACCACAATGTCTAGTGTTGTATTAAGTTTTATTAAAAAATCGCTTGTAAAAAGTACATATTCTAGAACATATAGCAGTTTTACCCGCTGTACCTTACCTCGCATAGTTGTACAAATATGCGCTGGAGTTCCTCGCGACGTTGAAATAGTTCGCCAACTTTAACAATTTCCACACGTGCTCTGCGTTCTGTTCAATATGTGATAGCCATAATTTCATATACCTTTACCCTGTGTCAAGATGCTCGTAGTACTGTGCGGTCGTGGTGTTTTAGCGATCACTAAGGTTGAGCTGAATTTAACTCGGTCAGTATGAGATGGGTGACCGTTTATGGTATTATCATATATAAGCAAGTCTTTTATTTTAAGGCATATCTTATCATTGTGTGTCTCATGGTCACACACAAGTCAAGAATCTCCGTAACCGGCGAGCTTGCATGAGACGAACTGTGAGAGTAAGAGAAACCAAAGATGTATATAAGGGAAGAACCTGTTGGTACTCTGTACCCTCTACCTACCCCGCAAGGGATCTGGCGTGATAATATATATAGATTTAGCCTTTCCAGAATTAGGCATTAAGCGAATCGGTCCTTTTACAAACAGGCATTGATCAAATTAAGCATTTATCAACAAAGCCCTCGCAAATTCACAGCAAAACTAACGAGATCCAATATCAAACAGCTACGTTCTCCAGCAGTAATTATTACGAGTAGCTGCAAATTAGTCCACCCTCCATCCCAGCGAGCCCTGATCCCCGTCTTATGAAGGTATTAATTCCTAATCACCGGCCGACGTGTACAAAGGGCTGGTGATTTGAGGGATTTCGACCCTTGGCAAGGGAGGCAACCTTGGAGATGGCAATCACAGTTATATTGGTGTTTCGTTGTAAGAAACTTTAGACGGGTTACTTTTGAACTTATCTTAAACGGCTGTCTTTAAAATTAAGATTTTCTGTAGTGAACATAGTGCTGGGTATAGATTGTACACCTCAGCATAAATAATTTTGATCCTAAGGTAGTTAATAGACTAATCTATCTCCATTCACAAAACACTGTAATAAATGTGGCTTCCACGAGACAGGCTTTGGCTAGTGTGGTAGACACAAGTAACTCTTATATTTTACAGAATTACCTTTCGTTATTTTTTTAGTTAAGAAGCGTCACGTTCTGTTAATTTATTTTTTGTATTTAATATTGAAGACTATTTTTTGTTAATTTCCTAGTTAAGTATTGTATTCTATATTTAGTTTTAAAATTGTCTGTAATTTATTTTCTCAGCAAATAAACACTATTATTATTCTTCAAATATACAATCTTATACACGGTGTTATATATAGTCATCCTGGAGCGAAAGCCTTGGTTATGTATCTAATACCTACTATTGACTGAAGAGTAACATTAACCTACTGACTTATCCAAATATCTACGGCAAAAACGGAACACTGAAGGTCTCTACCATCTAGCTGTCGAGCCGCGCCAGCACTCAATGTTATTTTGTGCTTGGTATTGGTGTTTTTAATGCACTAAATTAGGATTGTTTTGGAGATGTTGCTTATTAGTGTCATTTTTTTAGTAGTAGTGAACAGTAGGCATTGGAATCATCACCTTGGCTTTCGCTCCAGAGCGACTAAAATTACATCGTGTATAACTTTGGATTTTTATCTTCTATTTAGAAAATATTAAAAAGGTATAATGACAATAACCTCAACCCTATTTCATTGGATCTTTATATACACAATACACGTTACAACTCCCGCTTGAGGAGTATAAGCGCGACAGAGTTTCACTTTCAGTTAAAAAGGCTTAAAATATATTATTCGTATCAGTGGCAAAGTGTTCAAATACGCTTATTATATGATGTAATTCAACATATCATTGATAAATGTTTAAGATAGGTCCTTTTGAAATAAATTAAAACAAGAAGTACCGTAGTAATAAGTTAACTGCCTCGGTAGTCTAGTGGCGAATAATGTGCTTTGCGATCTCGAGGTCCTGGGTTCAAATCCTAGGTCGGAAAAATGTAGTTTCAAAACCTCCCAGACTGAAATTGTGTCCGGTATATGTCTACAGACACGCCCTCTATTACATAGGACCTAACATCGTCGACAAAAAGTGGGTGTTCCCAGTATACCTCTGCCACCCTTGCTTGGGGAATATAGGCGTGACGGTGAGTGTAACAAGAAGTAAAAATTATGTAAGTAGGTACTATTTTACATTGCTAAAACTTTGACAAAGTAAACTGTCTTCTGCTGTCCGGAACCGCACAAAGACAAAATTAAGAGATAAAGCGAGAACAAACGAAAGAACACATTTTATTCGCAGTCCTTTAATTACGAGTGAGCGGAACACGAATGTAAAACGCAACACAGTCCCGTTCCCCAACTATGGGCTTGTACGTAAACATAGAAACTATTTGTAAGAACTCGCTAGCGAGTAACGTATTCCTTGTTCAACTGTCCTGTAAATGGACTTTCTCGACGTAAATGTTTGACGCGGCTTAATTTTTGCCTGTTCTCTTCATCGCAGGACTAAAGTATGTAATGAATTTCAGTAAACTGTAAATGAGTTTAAGCTATGCTTCATCTGTTAATGGAGTTTACACTGATTTACAGCCAAAGCACAGACTGAAAACCAATAGTAAGGGTTATAAAAAATATTCTCTCACTACGCAAAAGTAGAGAAAAGTAAAAAATACCCGCTCAAAAGTTAAGCAACGGAAATGGCGCGCAGTGTAAAAGCCTTCACTCTATTAAATTATTCCGTTCGGACGATTCAAAATGGCGGATCGTAATGTTTCCAGCATTCAAAAGAGTCTGCCCGACTGTGCGGGGATTTTTTCAATCTTTTTCCGGTTGTGGTCAAGTGTTCAGCTGACAAATTGTTGGGTTAGCGGTGAGTTTTGTTCACAATTGGGCTTTTGGAGTGGGTTCTTTGATATCTGCCAGTTTTAGTATTTTTGTGGAAAAATGTTTCAGTTTCAGTTTAGAAAACTTTATTACTCAAAAATAACCTTACAGTTTACTTAGAATATGAGCAATACACATTACAATGAAGATTATTGTAATGTTCATTGCTCATATGCATTAATTGATCTTCATCATCTCAGCCCATACTTGTCCACTGCTGAACATATGCCTCCCCAATCGCTTTCTAGCGTAACCGGTCAGATGCCACCTGCATCCAACGACTTCCTCCGATTTTCACAAGATCGTCGATCCATCTGGCAGGCGGTCGTCCTACTCTACGCTTGCCAATATGTGATCTCCACTCTAGAATCTTTCTGCCCCAGCGCCCGTCCGATCTTCGCGCTATGTGGCCCGCCCATTACCACTTTAGCTTGCTAATCCTGAGGTCTATCTCGGAGATCTTGATTGATCTTATAATAAAAAAATAATCAATAACTCCTAGAAGAAATTTATAAATGTTACAATATTATTAAGAGTGGCAGCTACTTCCAAAGTCAGTTTTATGTTTAAGTAATAACCATGTTTTTAAACATACCGTTAAAAAATTATTAGCTGAAAAGACGTACTATTCGGTGGACGACTACTTAAATGATAAGTTACAGAAGAGTTGTATAATTAGTATTGACATATGACGTCATTGTTATTACCAATTTATCAAACAATATTATTTATGATTAATCGTATTCGTATATTGACAATAATTATAACCGTAATTACAAATAACTGTTTAAAAAAATTCAATCAATCAATCAATCAGCCTATCGTAGTCCACTGCTGGACATAGGCCTCTCCTAACACGCGCCATTGCACACGGTCCCCCGCCTTCCGCATCCAGTCCGTCCCAGCGACCTTCTTGAGGTCGTCGGTCCATCTAGCTGGGGGCCGTCCTACCTTACGCTTACCAAGTCGCGGTCTCCACTCTAGGACACGCTTGCTCCATCGGCCGTCGGTCCTTCTGCAGATGTGACCAGCCCATTGCCACTTTAGCTTACTGAGTCTGCGAGCTATGTCGGTAACTTTGGTTATTTGTCGGATTACCTCGTTACGAATTTTATCCTTCAAAGAGACGCCGATCATAGCTCGCTCCATAGCCCGCTGTGCGACTTTGAGTTTGTGGACTAGTCCCACTGTGAGTGTCCACGTCTCGGCCCCGTAAGTCATAACAGGTAGAACGCATTGGTTAAAGACTTTAGTCTTCAGGCATTGCGGTATAGGCGAAGCGAAAACGTGACGTAGTTTGCCAAATGCTGCCCAACCCAATTGGATCCTGCGGTTGATTTCTTTCTCGAAGTTGTTCCTACCAAATTGGACAACTTGTCCAAGGTAGACATACTCCCGAACAACTTCGAGCATCGAACCATCGACGTAGATCGGTCCCGGCGTGACATGCTCATTAAACATGATCTTGGTTTTATCCAAGTTCATGCCGAGACCGACACCTCGAGAGGCTCCATTTAGGCTATGCAGCATTCCGCTCAACTGTTCCAGTGACTCTGCCACGATGACGATATCATCGGCAAACCGAAGGTGTGAGATGTATTCGCCATTGATGTTAATGCCCCGCCCAGTCCAGTCCAGCGTCTTGAAGACGTCTTCGAGTGCATTGGTGAAGAGCTTGGGGGATATTACATCCCCCTGTCTTACCCCTCGATGCAGCTCGATCGGGTTGGTCTTTTGGCCCTGGAGCTGGACGGTCATTGTGGCGGTATCATACAGACATCTCAACACCTCAATATAGCGCCAATCGATGCCACATCGCTGCAGAGCATCCAAAACCGCCCAGGTTTCGATGGAGTCAAAGGCTTTCTCGTAGTCCACGAAAGCCATACACAGCGGCTGATTGTACTCTTCGGTCTTCTGTACAATCTGCCGAACAGTATGGATGTGGTCTACGGTGCTGTAGCCTTTTCGAAACCCGGCTTGTTCCGGTGGCTGGAACTCGTCAAGTCTTCTGGCGAGGCGGTTTGTGAGTACTCTCGAGAACAACTTGTAGACGTGGCTCAGGAGTGAGATGGGTCTGTAGTTCTTCAGCAAGGTTTTGTCACCTTTTTTGAAGAACAGAACCACCGCACTCCCGCTCCACGCTTGAGGTGTTAAGCCCTGGTGGATGACGGAATTAAAGAGACTCGCTAGCTTTTTCAGGATTGGAGTCCCGCCTGCTTTTAGGAGCTCAGTGGTGATTCCGTCATCGCCTGGCGACTTGTTGTTTTTGAGCTGCTCGAGAGCCACTCTGACCTCGTCCTGGTTGACATCAGGGATGTCTTCCGTATCGTGGCGTGCTAGTGGGGCTCTGTGGTCGTCAGCGCTGGGTCTCGAGGGTTTAGCCATCCGTGATGCGTACAGGTCTTTGTAGAAACTCTCAATTTCCTCGAGTATCTCGAACTTGGAGGTCACGGTTTTGCCATCCGCTGTATTAAGTTTCGTCAGATGGGATCTACCTAGCTGGCGAGCGAAGACTTTGGTGCCTCTGTTCTGTTCAATCGCAGCCGCGATGGCGCGGGTGTTGGAACATCGGAGGTCACGTCGCACCCGCTTCCGGATCTTCCGGTTGAGGTTCCTCCCATCCGGCGAAGACGCCTGCGTGGATGACATTTCCCGTCTCTGCCTCATAAGTTCGAGAGTCTCGAGCGAGAGTTTAGACTCTCTGTTACCGCTTTTGTCGGGAAACACCCTTCGAGACACATCCTGTAGCGTTTTGACCACTGTGTCGGTTTTCTCGTCAACATTGCCTTCGGTTTCCAGCAGGTCGAAACGATTTTGAAGCTCCAGTTGGAACTTTTCGGACCCTAAAGCTATTTGAGGCGCAGTAGGTCTGAGAGTAGACCTCATCATGCGACGTCTTTCGGCCTTGAAGTCTATATTTAGAGCGCCTCGGACAAGTCGGTGATCGCTGCCGGTATTAAACCTGTTGATCACGGAGACGTCTCTAAATATAGACTTCCTGTCAGTCATGATGAAGTCTATCTCGTTCCTCGTCACAGTGTCGGGGCTTCGCCATGTCCACTTTCTATGAGGCTTCTTCTTAAAGAACGAATTCATCAAGAAGAGCCCCTGCGACTCCAGAAAGTTGACCAGCATCTGCCCCCTGTGGTTTCGGCGCCCGACGCCGTGGGGTCCGATTATCGTTTCGCCGCGTTCTTGTACTCCCACTTTGGCATTGAAGTCCCCCATAACAACGTTGTAGTGAGCCTTGGTGGTGCCATGTAATGCCTTGGCTATGTCTTCATACATGGCTTCGGCTATGTCGTCGCAGTATGTCGAGGTCGGCGCATATACCTGTACCACCTTCAGGGTGTACCTGTTGGTGATTTTAATTATGAGGTACGCTACCCGTGTCGACACACTGCTGACTTCCACAACGTTGTTAGTGAGAGCTTTGTTGACCAGGAAACCGACACCGCCCTGAGAGGGCCGATCACCTTCCCGAAAGTAAAACAGGTGGCCTGACTCAAGGGTTATCGTGTCCTCGCCCTGTCTTCGGACTTCGGATAACCCCAATATGTGCCAGTTTATGCGACCTAGTTCTACCTCGAGTTCAGCGAGGTGTTGGTCCAGCCGTAGAGAGCGTCCATTGTACGTAGCCAGGGTCAGGTGTTTTTGGTAGCCTTGTGTCGTAGCCCGGAGATTCTTCGCACCCCCTGCCCCGCTGTTACCGCGACCGCTACCGTGGCAGCGGACAGCGGGACTACCGGGAACTGGGGGCCTTTGCGTTTGGTGTCTTAACATATTAAGAGGTTTTTGGCCTACTATACCACGCTGGCCAGACGGGTTGGTATAGGGTTTGTTTCAAATTTTCCTTTTCTGGTCGTTGATCGGATGACGTTACTACCTTTGGTGGACTCTTACCACCAGCCAAGCAAAAGTATGGCTACTGGGGCATTCTAAGTTTTTCTTTCGCTTCCAGCCCAGTAAGGAAGAAAAAATTAAATAAATAATATTTTAAATAATACTATGTAATGAAAATACTATGTGAATATTATATATAAAAAATGTTATATGATTATTAATTTTAGCCTGTAAGATACTAAATATTTGCATGTCATGAAGCTGGATATGGTGAAACACCTCAAACACTGAAGATCTTATGTAATACGTACCCATATTCGCAAATAAAGATATGATTATGATTATGACTTTATTGTATTATTGTAACTATTTAATATATCATTAAATGTTTTATAACCGTTCCATATTTTGCATTTTTTGAGTTTATCAAAAATAAATAAGTAATGATCTATATATCTATATCATCACGCTAGATCCCTTGCAGGGTAGGCAGAGAATACAAAGTTTCAACAGGTTATTTCCTTACATACCTCTCTGGCTTCCTCCACTCTCATAATTCGTCTCATATTACGCCTCGGTTACGGAGACTCTTGACTTGTCCTTCAGATAAGACTTAGTCTATTTGGTCGTGGTAAGATAGTAATGATGTATTAAAAATATTTTTATAATATATTAGCTATTTAAATAAATGTTTTTAGTTTAGATTTAAAAAGGGAGAAACTTTTACAATCCTTCAGTTTTTTTGATAAATTATTAAACAATTTCGTACCGTCATATGAAATGTTCCTTTTTAACCGACTTCAAAAAGGAGGAGGTTCTATGTTCGGTTGTATGTATGCTTTTTTTTTTTTTATGTATGTTCTGCGATATTTCCGTCAATTGTGGACCGATTTTGATATTTTTTTTTGCATTGGGTTCACTATATCTCCAAGGTGGTCCCATATTAATTTTATTGACATTGGACCTTGGACTTAGAAGATACACCAGGGAACTCCTTAACGACAAACAATAGGCATGTGTAAATTGCGATATTATGGGAAATCCTATAGGTACCCTACTATAGAATTCACTGGTCACTTAAAATTGTAAAATAAAAATCTTTTATAAAAAAAGGTAAACCAACTTCAAAAAGCAAAAAAATAAATATTTGAAGTCGGTGCCAAGTAACCGACTGCACCAACCAGCAACGACTTCAAATATTTATTTTTTTGCTTTTTGAAGTCGGTTTACCTTTTTTTATAAAAGATTTTTTCCATATTCAGTTCTCGGAGAATATTGTTTTATTTTGTTAGTGCTGCGTAGTAACCAAATAAGTTTTTTTTAAATCTTAGTGCATATATTATACGTGTATGTTTGCTTTAAGTTGAATATTTTGGTTGTTTATACATAAATATTATTTAAATAATTTACGTGAAGTCTATCGAAATGAAAGAATATTTTAAATCCTTTATTTTGTGCGATCTGTAGTGGTTTTTAATTTGTTTTTGATGCACAGTCCCACACTTCTATTAAGTAATCTATATTTGATTTAACGAGAATTCTATATCATTAATCGTGTTTTATGCGGGATACAAGAAACCATTCTACGTAATGCACTAATAAAGGATATTGCTTTATTTTTTACTTGTATTATATACGGCTTCCACGTGAGTTTAACATCAGACAACAAAGGTAATTACTTTTCCTGATTGGATTTATAAAGAACGTCATTATTAATGGTTAAAGGTGCCAACTATCCAGCAATAACCTATTTTTATGCACTGATATCATGTAGGAAGTTTTTATAGTATTAATTGTTAATAAGTTTCATTGACACCAGGTGTAATATTTAACCAAGTCATTTTGTGTGCATTGTATTACAGATTGTATATCTTTTCCAAACTAAAATATGCATGTGTCATTCGCATATAAAGTAATATACCCTGATAAACCAATTTTATTTTAGTTAAAGTTAGATGGTTTTTTGTGTGAGTAGATATGTCAGTTTACTTATATTTAAAGCTTTTAGACAAGTCGAAAGTATCCGTAACTGGTGAGCGTGTATGAAACGAACTATGAGAGTGGAGAAAGCCAGAGAGGTATGTAAGGAAAGAACCTGTTGGAATACTCTGCCTACATACAGGAATATGGCGTGATGCTATAGATAGATAGTTAGACGCTTATTTATAGACATACGCAGGAAATAACATTATAAAGAACATTTATTTTTCATATCCTTATGTTTTATATTATCTATCTATATCATCACGCCAGCTCACTCGCGGGGCAGACGGAGAGTACAGAGTTCCAACCGGTTCTTTCCTTACAGACCTCTCTGGCATCCTCCACTCTCATAGTTCGTCTCATGTTTATGTTTTGTAGTTTTATGTTATCTCATCAATTATTGACAATTGCTCAAAATTATTAGATAGATAATACTTTATCATTCCACCAGACATACCAAAAGGAAATAAAAAGATACAATATTTCAATTGAAAGGTAGTGTAACAATGGGCGGCCTTATCACTAATAGTGAGTTCTTCGAGGCAACCTTTGGATCTAAAGAAAACGCAAGATTCAGGGGTGTACTTAGCAAACAGAGCATAACAATACACAAATAAGCCTATCATAAACTACTTAAATAATATACCTCGTGTATACATATAATACACAAGTAAAAATAGTAAATACGCGCCCAAGATAAGTCTATAACATAAATCAACTAGCAACAGGATATAGAAAACACCCAGCAAATGTAATTTAGTTAATTGGTGATGTAGAACATTAGATTATTATATATTTAGGTGAAATTTAGTTTATTATTTAATTTATTTTGTGTATTTTTTTCAAATATTTTTATTATCAATGTAATTAAACTACTAAATTGGGAGTTCCTGTAATGATAGCTGTAACAATGTGTGTGAAATAAATAAATAATTTCTTTGCAAAGCTGGAGACAAAAGAATAAACTACGGACACAATATTCTGTGATAATATTAGCCCTGTTAAGAAACTGTCCCACCGCAGGGCACGGGCCTCCTCTCAAACTGAGAGGGCTTAGGCCATAGTCCACCACGCTGGCCCAGTGCGGGTTGGCGAACTTCACACACCTTCGAAAAACTCTTAGGCATGCAGGTTTCCTCACGATGTTTTCCTTCACCGTTAAAGCAAGTGATAATTAATTTTTAATACTCACATGCTTTTGAAAAGACAGAGGTGCGTGCCTGGGTTTGAACCCGAGACCACTGACATTGCAGTCCAACGGTTTAACTACTAGGCTATCACTGCTCTATCATAATCTGTGATATAGTACAATAATTAATCAAAGATCAATTAAGAAGACTTCACATTAAAAATACAATAACTGTATACGACTTGGGTTAAAATTCAATTCGCACCGAAGCAATAATCGGATAACACTTAATTATTTTATTGAATTTCCCAATGAAAATGGGAGCCGGCGTTTAGTTGTGGTCTTGTTGGAGGCCGCGGATGGAATAATTGATTCGTGATTGGTGCGGTCTAACGCCGCAAAGCAATTATTTAGACTATGGTTCTCTTCAGCGTCTATTGATTTTGAATTTGAAAACAAATTGAAATTTGATATCGTTACGGTACTGGGAGGGCGAGTGGGTAAGGCCCATTTCCGGTAAAAAATATTCGTAGTGTGAGAAGGAAGGTGTAATATGGTAATACTTGTTTCCGGTAAATAAAATTTGCTTTAATTACTTTATTCGTTTTTCATACTTAGATTGTAACACGTTAATATTTATTTTTAAGTTTTTGTTTTGTCTGATGCTATATTTAATTAGAAGGACCTTCTTAATAAATAAAATATTAAACATTACAACGAAAAAAAAAGAAGATACACACTGTCATATATCTACTGAATATTGTGTATCTTCTGTTAAGACAAACAAAAATTATTTCTTTCTATCATGTCTACATTTCCATATCGTGGTGAGGTGGTGTACAGCCATACTTTGCAGGCAATTTCATGTGCCAATGTCATAATGAGCGAGTCTATTACCATTATACCGGACATTATTCCAGATTCTTGCTATTAAGAATATTTTAATAGATTTACTAGGAAAAAGTCAAAATCTAGGAAAACTTTTGCCTTTTAATCATCTGTCTTTCTATGTCATCACGTTAGATCACCTGCGGGATATGCCGAGATGATAGAGTTTCAAGAAGTTATTTTTAACAGACTTATCTAGCTTCCTCCACTCTCATAGTTCGTCTCAAGACTCTTTGCTTGCCGTTCGGATAAGACACGGACGCGGACATACTTTTATTAATAAGATTAAATTTTAAGGCTTCGCTGATATCATTAATCACTTACTGCTCATACATTTTAAGTCCAGATTCAAATTAATGAAAATACATGCCCAAGAGAAACATTTTCTATTTAGTTAACCATATTTTTCGAGTCTCCATTAAATACAGCAAACCTCATTCCCATAACTCATAACAAACTCCATCATTACCGCATTACGTCATCCTCGTACAATACAGTTCGCACGGCAACGCATTGGAAAAACATAGCATTTGCAACAATTTACGTCTGCGTACGCGATTTACTGCGATGAGATATGTACGTATCCGCGTGAAATACGAGCCTCGATACGGGCCCGATGTATTACGTGACGGTTTTGTTGTGCAGTTTTTGTTTGGTATTTGGGGTTATTTGATATCGCCCTGCAGGGGACTGATTGTAGGAAATATAATCATCTGCAATTTTACTACCAAAGCTCGATTTAATAAAATGCGACTTAGTCAAAAAATTGAAAATTTACCGCACTGTTACGACAGGTGGTGTTGGAAAACTTTGCCTTTTAATCATAAGATTCAAAAATCAAAACCCTGCTCAGTGCTCAGCAAATTAAATCTATCGAAGATCATGTACGGCTCAAATATTTTAAGCAAAATTTCATATTAAGGAAGCTAACATAAATCGCAAGAAAACAATAAGCAAGACCAGTCTTTGCATTATAATTTTGACTGTATTTCCGAGTCTCCATTAAATATAGCAAACGCCATCCTCATAACTCATGACAAACTGCATCTTTACCGCATTACGTCATTCCCGTACAATACAGTTCTTACGGCAACGCATTGGAAAAATATAGCATTTGCAACAATTTACGTCTGCGTACGCGATTTACTGCGATGAGATATGTACGTATTCGCATGAAATATGAGCCTCGATACGGACCCGATGTATTACGTGACGGTTGCGGTGTGCAGTTTTTGTTTGGTATTTGGGGTTATTTGATTTTGCCCTGCAGGGACTGATTGTAGGAAAGGAGATCATCCCCTCTCTTCCCTCCTGAGAAGGAAAGGAAATCATTACCTCTCTTCCCATCTTCTTACCAGTGTTCTATTTAATAAATCAGACAATGCGGCTTATGATATGTCAAGAAATGACAAAATATTCGCATTGTCATGTTACAGCTGGTATTCAATAAAGCGGATTGTATCGCTTCATCATTAGTCGAACGACGTCCATTGCAGGACAAAGGCCTTCCCACGGCCAGCTCTCTGCTGCACGCATCCACGCCGTTTTTACCTGCGATACTCACCAGGTCATCGGCCTACCTTACGAGATATCCACGTCTTCGCCTTTTTTTTTGGATATTGCGGGGAAACTCCTAACATAGCTTATTCCATCGCCGTTTGGGTGACTTTAAGTTTACTTACGAGGCCTATCGTGAGCATAGATATAGCATTACTTAGCTATAGATATGATATGTGAGCGAGCATATCATGACATGCTCGCTCACAGGTATGTGAGCGAACATGTCATGTGTTGTATGGCTTATTAATCTCTTTTTTAATCTCTTATCACTTTAGCTAGCTAGATTAAATTATTGTTATTAGCTCATGATAAGTGCTGCGAGACTTTGGCGTTTTAGCAATTATGAAGGTTAAGCAGCGTTCCGCTTGGTTAGTCTGAGGTGGGTGACCGTTTATGGCGTTTACATATTTCAGCGTCTTGGTCTTTGTAAGGCACGTTAAGCCGTGAATTCTTTAAGCCAAATTGTAAGCTTATTAGGCGGCTTGATAAGTTTCAACATCAAGTAGCCACAAACCTGGCCTCCACCAACCCGAACTGGGTCTAGTGGGACAGTAACGGCTGATTTATTGTTTATTATTAGTTTAAGAATATCTATTGCCATGATACGTGATAGAAGCACCTCGTCAGGGTACGATACGCCGCGTATGTCATCCAAATTATACTAGCTGTGACTCGAGTGAGCGATCGCTGCGACTGTATCGGGACAAAACTTTTATTGTATTACATTATTTTAGTGGAATAACGTACTTTTATATATTTGCGACCCCTACCGTCTCTTGGGGTAATTTCAATACTTTTTTTGGAGTAATTCCACTAAGAAATTATATTTAAAGCCCAAAAGACGTGTATAAGTACAATTTGTAAATTGAGACAAGCAGCTGTAAACCATATTTATTAAAATTAAATATCCTATATATAAGTGCCGTGTATATACATCAATGAAATCATAAAATTTGTTAAAAGCAACTTAAGTTTTTATTTAGAAAATTTAAAAATGAATGGTTTAAGAAAAAAGTGTATCCCATCAATTAAAACATCACTCTTAAACAATAATATATTCTCCATTGCTCCTAGACTGTACAACCATCTACTAAATGACAACAAAGACAACGACACACGACAGACAGAAAGCGTCTTACAGAGTAAATGAATATCTAAATGAGAAATGTGGTTGAATATGTGTCATAGAGATCGGTTGTACTGTAATGTATTTAGTTATTTTGTTTTACTTGACATTCGCTTCACATCAACAATATATCTTAATGTATACTAGATTTTAGATGAGTGTACTGTTAGGTCCGGGCACTTAGTTGTAATAAAAAAAAACAACTAGAGTACTAGACACTCTTTTATTTTTGTTCCACAATTATTATAACCGACTACACTTGTAACGCAGTACTTTTGTCGCTCACACGCGAGACCTCCTGAAGGTTTTTGCCGAATTCAGACCCCTTTGGTAGCTTAGCTTTCACTACTGAGCCAACCGGCAGGCAGAAACCAGGTCCGTAGTTGGGCAGTAATTAGAATAATTACCAAATGAATAATGACTGACTTTTGTTGAAAACCAGGGGTTTATAAAGAAACAGAAATGGCAGAATGTGGGAACTGCAATTCAGCAATATAGCCGTGGGTCAGCAATATAGCCGTGGGAGTTAGGGATGTAACACCTCCCCCCTTTAAGACGAAGCATCTAAGTATAAAAGATGCGAGTTAGAAAAGAAACAGAGATGAAATAGAAACGAGATAGAGACGAGACGTGAGCGACATAAGTATTACAATGATTTAGTAATAGGAAATTAAATAAACACTCACATGAAATAGAGAAATAGCGAAATAGAATAATTGTTGACATTTATTAAACCTTAAGAATAGTATCTGTAATTAAAACAATGTAAATAACAATAGAAAATGTATATAAAACAAGCCTAAGTATAGAATCTTGTTTGATATAGAAATAGGAATTAGTATAAAATCAACTTACATGGAATCAGTCGAAATAGTAATTACAACGATATAGTAGAACTAGTATTAAACATAAGTCGATATAGTAGAATTAGCAGAACTAGAAAATTAGCAATAGTACATTAGAAATAGTAACTGGATATAGCAGAACTAGTATCGTATAATTCATTATTAATTTAAGTAAAACATTATTAGTAACAAAGGTAAACATTAAAAGTAACATAACACAATAGTTACATAGTAAATGAAATAGAAAGTATATTTGTTATAATTAATATTCTAAGTTTCTCCTTAGGCTAGTAGGAGAATTTTCAGAGCTACTAATAGATACATCAAATGATCTATTACGAGTTTCAAAATTAGTAGCTGCTCGAACATTATGAGTTGGCTTAGTATAGCAACTATTAAATATTTTAACACAACAGCCTGATTCAGAGACAGTTCTACTATTACGTCTAGATCGTTTACAACACATTTGATACAATTTATAAGAAATAAAAGATAGGATAGCTAAAGATATGACTGTTGTAAGGATATTGAAATAGCTTCCATATTTAATATGATAGGGTTGATTTTTAATCCTTTCTATATCATCATTAAATTGATTTAATCTATGAGTAACATACTGTAAATAGTCTAAGTTAATATTAGATAGTTTAATAGGATTTAAATATGGAATCGTGTTATTAAGCTTTATTTTGGAACAGAAATCGTCATTAATAATATTAAAATTAGGAGTTGGCAAATATAGTTAAGACTCGTAGTCCATAGATGGAATAAATTGTAAGAGTTTATGAAAAGCTCTGCATCCTTTTGGGAGCTTGAGAATTCCTGTTCCAATAATATCATAATCAGTGTTGTTACACTTAACAGATAACTTAGCTATATGAGATTGAACATATATCCATTTATTATTATTAAGTTTCTGCCATACATCGACATCGCTTAACATTATTTTATAATCATAAGAATCTGGTATTTTATTAATATAATTAGTTAAAATAGACACTTCACAAATTGGGTTTGTCACAGAAGATAGAATATTACCTAGTTTACACAAATAATAGTCTTTTGAAACGATTTTGCAATCACTCACTGAGTCCATAGTAGAATAGACTAACTTATCATCTGTTATAGCAAGAAATAATTTCGCTGTAGAGTTGATCATAGAAAATGAATTAAGGTTTTTAATATCACGTGGAGTAGGAAAAGCATAAACGTGATAGACATTGTATTCTTGTATAAGAGTTAGAGGTATTTTTATAACAAATATCAACCTAGCACCTGTGACGAAACTAGACACTTGAGATAAATCTAATAGAGTATGCATGTTTTCAATATTAATAGAAATAGGAAAATTTTGAGCTATGTTATTTTTATTTGAGCTTAGCTCATAGTATAATTGCATAGGAGATAGAAAAGATGGATGAACTATGTTTTATTTACCGAATAGAATTGAATATACGATATCTTTAAGATTGAAGTTAAGTGTCATTAGTGAACTTTCTAATGCACTGCAAATGGCATTGGAGACAATTTTTAAAATAACTTTCTATATCTTTCTTCATGCTTTTCCAATAGTATGTATCTTTGAGTTTGTTGTACATACGGTTGGAACCAATATGACCACCAATAGGAGAGTCATGATTATCTTTAAGGACTGTTGGGATTTCGCTAGGAGTAGGATAAGTAATTTTATTATGATAGATATTTATTTTAATTTTAGTATTGTGGAATAGGAATCCTATAATTTCATAGATTAATAGGAACCTGAATTTATCATAGGGATTATCAAAATCGGAAATAGAGATTTCGTTGACCTGGGGATAGAATATGATTAAGTTACTTCGTAATACCTTTAAAACTTGAAAGACATCTCTGTACGTTGCAGATTCATAATGATAAACTTTAGTAAATAAGTGAAAATAAGTCTTATTAATAGATTCAGAGGTTTTAATATTACATAATTCTCTTTCTGAATTTTCGAATTCGGTTCTATTCTCTAAAGTGTTTAGAATAGTATCGCAATAAGTATTGGAATCGTCTAAGTCGATAGATGTAAGATATGCTATAAAAGAGCATGTTGTTTCAAGTTGATTTTGATTAGATTCAGTGATTTGAGTATCATATAAAGTAGGACTGGAACGAGATTTTAAAAAGGATTCACAAGTTAAGTTATCATTGAGATCAATACCATCAATATTATGAATAGGAGACCTAGATAAAGCGTCAGGCGTTACTATTTAATTTATCTGCTTTATAAACAATTTCATAATCATAGTCGTCGAGTTTTAATCGCCATCGTAATAGTTTACTGCTAGGGTCTTTGCAATTCATTAAGCAGACAAGAGGGCGATGATCAGTAAAGATCTTGAATTTTCTACCATACAGATAGGGTCTAAAAGTTTTAGTACCAAATAGAATACCTGTTAGTTCTTTTTCGGTAGTACTATAATTACCTTTGGCTCTGTTTAGAGTTCGAGAGGCATATGCTATAGGTAAGTCATTACCTATTTCTCCTTGAGATAGAATTGCACCTAATGCATAATTGGATGCATCGGTAGTAAGAATAAAAGGCTTAGAAAAATCGGGATATTGAAGGATAGGGGAATTAGTAAGCATAGATTTAAGAGTATTAAAAGATTCATCTTGTTTAGTAGACCATACAAATTCTGCGTCTTTTCCTAATAAAGATGTCAGAGGCTTAGTAATTTTAGAGAAATCTTTGATGAATTTCCTGTAATAACCTACAAGACCTAGGAAACTTCTTAAGTGTTTCACGGATTTAGGAATAGAATAAGAGACTACGGCTTTGACTTTATCGGGATTAGGAGATACTCCTTTATCTGTTATAGTATGACCGAGACAAGCGACTTCTTTTCTCAGAAATTCGCATTTATCTGGTTGTAATTTTAAATTATGTTCTCTGAGAGCATCAAATACAATTTTAAGTTTATCGATATGGGACTGGAGATCATGCGAATATATGATTACGTCATCAAGATATATGAAGCAGTGCAAGCCTTGGAGACCAGATAAAACAGTGTTCATAAGACGTTGAAATGTGGCGCGAGCATTTTTCAAGCCAAATGGCATTCTTGTGTATTCGAAATGACTGTTGGGGACTGAGAATGCGGTCTTCGCGGAGTCTTCTTCATTCATTAAAATCTGATGAAAACCAGAAGCAAGATCTAGAGTGGAGAAGTATTTACTGTGCCCTAGTTGATCTAGGATTTCGGTAATGTTAGGAATGGGATAGGCATCGCCTATAGTGATGTCGTTAAGTTTACGGTAATCGACAACGATACGCCATTTCTTTTGCCTAGAAGCGTCTTGCTTCTTTGGGACAATCCAAATTGGAAAGCACCAGGGAGAATTTGAAGGCTTAATAATCTTTTGGTCAAGCATCTTCTGAATTTGTTTATTAACTTCTTCTTTATGACATTCCGGATATCGATAGCTTTTAACGTGAATGGGTTGAGAACTAGTAGTCTTGATTACGTGCTTCATGGTGCTGGTATATGAAAGAAAATCACCATCAAGGAAAAAGAGATCTGAGTATTTTTGGCATAGATTTAGAAGGGATTTAGATTCTTCTGAATTAAGATGAGAAATTCTAATTTGTTTCTGGAGTTCAGTAGTACGAATAATTTCTTTACTTTACGTGAGGGCAATTGTTTGAACGTCATCAGAGCTAGAAGTAGACTGGTTTAGAATATTGCATGGATGAAGTTCTACGTAAAGAGCTTGAATGATAACATCTCTATTAGTCGTATTAAGGAGAGAGACATTAACATGTTTATTAGGTTTCAGAGCTAGATTCATATACGCCTTTCTGAATTTCAGATTTTTCCACAAATCCAGATTTAATTTCAGGATTATCATTACATTCAATTATCATTTCTGAACGAGCTGGAATAATATATTGAGGCTTAGTAAAGTGAATTTTTAGGTGACCTTTATCAAGATATAGAACATTATTACCGTATTGAATACTACAATTATTAAGTTTAAGAAAATCATTGCCTAGGATACCGTCAAAATGGAATCCTAGTGATTCTTCCTAGTGAGTTATTTAATTTAATGTCTAACTGAAAATGACCGTAACTTTCAGAGTACGAGGAATTTGCATCAATACCTTTGAATTTAATTTTTTCAGGTATGAGGTCTGGTTGCCTATCTAGTGATGTTTTCTTGAGAATAGAAATGCTAGAACCTGAGTCTATTAAAAGAATTAAAGGTTTGTTAGAATATTGAGATTTAATATAAATATGAGGCAAATGGACTTTATCATTATAAAGTATTTTATAAACTGTTAAATAATTAATAAGACTTATTGCATTATCGCAATTTCTAATAAAAAATGTGAGCCTAGACCGGTCGCCGTCGAAGGGCTTTATGAACCGGGTTAGGTCACTAAAATTCATCTTAATTGAATCCGAACTAGTAGAAATAGCAGAAGAGTTTGAGTTTGCCATGATAATCCTACTGTATACCCTCTCTAACGATAACAGACAATAATAATTATAATTTAAATTCACTTAAAACACTCACAGTTGAAGCGCGAACAATAGCATGAAGAATGTGCTGATGCGGCGTGATTGAGTCGGCGGCGGCGCAACGCGATCGGGTGACTCGAATCGCTTGTTGCTGGGTGAGTCACTGGGGCTGAACGGCGCGTATGACGGGGATGAGCGGCAACGGGAACCAGGACTGCGTGGCTGCACCTCTCGGCTGTGCAGATAACCCTCGGGCACGATGGGCAACGGCTGAGTGTGGTCTTCCGCAGTGCCAACTGGAACCGCGCTGTGACCAGTCAGATAAACCGGGCACACGGTAGGCAGCTTGGCTTGGAGAATTGTGGCACACGGGACGTCGTCGTCTTCGTCAGGAGTGAGCGTCCCACGGGAAAATAAATCCCGCTTTCTTCTGACACCAATTTGTTAGGTCCGGGCACTTATTTGTAATAAAAAAAAACAACTAGAGTACTAGACATTTATTTATTTTTGTTCCACAATTATTATAACCGACTACACTTGAAACGCGGTACTTTTGTCGCTCACATGCGAGACCTTCTAAAGGTCTTTGCCGAATTCAGACCCCTTTGGTAGCTTAGCTTTCACTACTGAGCCAACCGGCAGGCAGAAACCAGGTCCGTAGTTGGGCAGTAATTAGACTAATTACCAAATGAATAATGACTGACTTTTGCTGAAAACCAGGGGTTTATAAAGGCATATATTGCTGATTTGCCTTAACAGAAATGGCAGAATGTGGGATCTGCAATTCAGCAATATAGCCGTGGGTTAGCAATATAGCCGTGAGAGTTAGGGATGTAACAGTACGCCAAGCGGCCGATTTTTAAGATACCACACAATTGTAACATCCTCAATACTATTGAATAAATGAATTTGAATTGGAATAAGAGATGAATATAATGTTTAAGGATTGTAGTAATAAATTACCAAATAAGATTTAAGATAATTACGCAATGAGAAAAAAAAAATATTTATAGGTAGAAGATTTCTCGATATAAGTTCCTTGCTGGAGATTGTATGATGAAATCCCTTTATTAAAGCAACAAGTAACTGAGGTTTTTGAGCGTAACGCAATGGATTAAATCTATGATACCATATGCTGAATAACAAAACATATTTATTTATTAGTAAACAGAAGAAGAAAGTAGAAGAAACATAGACTGCTTCGTTGGTCTAGTAGCAAAGCGCATCGCTTTGTGATCACGAGGTCCTGGGTTCATATCCTAGGTCGGATAAATTTAGTTTTTCTAACGAAAAATTTCCAGTATGAGTCCGGAGACTGGAATTGTGCCCGGTATATGGTAATAGGCTCGCCCCCTATTACCTAACATCATCGGCGAAAAGTGGGAGTACTCAGTATACTTCTGCCACCTCCGCTTGGGGAAGAGTGACAGTGTATGTATAAACAGAAGAAAATAGGAAAAAGAATAAATTCAGGTATCTTTTTTAGATATAATATCCATCGCATTATTTTTATTCGTATAAAATGTAGCGTATGCTCCCCTGACTTCAATAACGTATCGTTATACATCTCATTCATAATCAGATGAATAGATTAGGCACAACGTTGAAAGATATGTATGTACTTCTAAAAATGTAACCCTTTCTGTTGCTTGGCTTTCCCTTAATCAGATGAAAAAGAACTCATGTATTCTTTTTTCTCACATTATTCCAAATATTCTGATATCATTTTCTTCTTCCCCAAAAAAATCGCAACCATGGCTTGTTGCGGGACACGTTCAATTTCGGTGATATGGCGATAAAAAGCATACTATATCTTCTGAATAGTCTGCGGGCCGCCATTAAGAGCGATACTAATAAAACTACACTAAAAGATACCGAAGTAAATTTATGGTGAAGTGTGAATAAAAACATTAATAATTATATTAAGTTTCCATATGTAGTACAAGACTCAAATGACACCACAGTCAAACGGGTATTTCTTTTGGGGACTAGTCCTTCTGGAATCCTTTAGACACTCGTTACAGATTACATCCTTAGATTCATATCTCGATCGTAAGATATCACACTGGAGCTAGGTCTTAAACTATTTAATTAACCTAAATATTGTATCCACACCATATGACCAAAAAAAAGAAAAGCAAAAAGAGAAAGAGAAGTAAATAAAAAGACAAGCCCGCTTATTTTTTTTGCCGGGTCTTCTTAGTGGACGCCGCGGTCCGATCCGGTGGTAGATCAGTAGTTAATTAGATTATAAAAAAATGTAAATTGAGTATTTGCAAGCAGGGCTTATAAAAAATAAATAATTTGAATTTGTGTTTCTGATTGCACTGTTTGTTTCTTTGAATAAAATCAATAAAAAATGCAACCGGAATACGTGACATCGGAGATTCAGCTATTGTAGTAAAAACGCTCGAGTTGGCGCTTAAAACGCTCGCATCTTCTACGTGTTTCAACGCTCGTGAGCGTCGACTCAGCACTAAACGCTCAACTTCAGCGCTCATTTTTACAAAACTAGATTCAGCGCACGATACCGTTAACTTTTTACCAATGAAAGATGATAGAAGTCGAAAATCGTAGTTTTTCGAAAATCGACTTTAAAGTTTTAAAAATTCCTCTGCCTTTTTCTACTGCACTTAATTGAATCATGCTTACGGTTATTGATAGATATTAACTTAAAGATTATTTTACTCTAAAATCCAAGAAATTATTTTAATTAGTATCCTAATTTTATCTAAAATGTACACTTATATTGTTTGACACGATGATGTTTTTTCATACTTATTTGTGTAAATTAATGTTAATTTACATGAATTATTACACACCTAGTTTTGGTTTAGTGCCGAAGTGGTGCCGAATGATGTAAGTATTTGACATGAATAAAGCTATTTGAAAATGGGTTCATCTATTGAATAACATTGGTATACACTGATAAATAAGTAATTATATCAATTTGCACCATTTTAATCTGTTCCTGCTGAATGTGTAAA
Organism: Phalera bucephala; assembly: GCA_905147815.2. NCBI lineage: Eukaryota > Metazoa > Arthropoda > Insecta > Lepidoptera > Notodontidae > Phalera > Phalera bucephala. The sequence goes on from LR990609.1 coordinate 31,556,205, forward strand.
AAGGGGGTTAATTTAAGTTGAATCAGTAATGGAAAAAAAAAATTGTAGCAATCAGTTGAGTTTGCGACAGTTGGAAATATATCATTTTACACTCAAAATGCTTATAACCAAGCAATAAAAATAAAATTTCATTTTAAGCCTTAGGAACATGGAGATCAGATTGAAAAATGGCGGATTTTTTTATGATGCATAATATATAAAAATATCTGCCTCGTTGGTCTAGTGCAAGGCGCATCGCTTAGTGATCACGAGGTCCAGGGTTCAAATCCTAGGTCGGACAAGTGTAGTTTTTCTAACGAAAACTTCCCAGTACGAGTCCGGAGTATGGAATTGTGCCCGGTATATGGCAATAGGCTCGCCCCCTATTACATGGGACTTAACATCGTCGGCGAAACTTAGGTGTACTCAGTACACCTCTGCCACCCCCGCTTGGGGAATATAGGCGTGACGGTGTATAATATATAAAAATATCAATAGTGCTATAACTCAATTGTGTCACCTTTCACTGAAGGTTGGACCTTCTACTATGTCCTACTCCATCTTTTACTATTAATCCTATGCGAAGAACTATGTATTCTTCTTGCAACACTCACTCTAAACCTATATACATATTTAAAAACGTACCAAAAATTTCCACGTCTTTTAAATAACACTCGCCCAAAAAACTTAACATTTATCAAAAAAGCGTGTTCTCGGCGTGCGTCGGCGACGAATCTGTTTTTTGGCGGGCGCGTAATAATCCGACGCTGTCAGTGGAGCCGCGCATCCATCAACGCGCATTAGCGCGTCAGGGTAAGGTGCGGTACCATTTACAGCGGGCGTGAGAAATAATACGATTTTTGTGAAGGTTATACGCCTTTTATTTAAAGTAGTGGTCGCCCATAGGTCGATATTCGACCTACTCTTTCATCGTTTGCTGGTTATGTTTGACATTTAGTAAGACTATAGACAAATAATATTAAAGACAAACATCAATTTGACGTGTATTGTGTCAAATACATGGTAGTATGTGTCATGTTTTTTTCATTGCTTTAATGTATGTTTTACGAGTATGCATAATTTTAAAAAATATTACCAGTCTGCACTCCTTCTCTATATAAACTTTATAGTTTATATAGTGTGGGAAATTTCATACTTCTCCGTCCGCGCAATGTTCGTAAAAATGTGTACAAAGATTTTGCTTCACGTATTAATATACTTTAAGTAAAAATTTAATTTTTAAGTAAAAAACGGACTAAACAGTTAGACTATATTTCCATTTCAAGTATTAAAAAGGTATGAAATAAATCTATTATTTTGGATTTTATCGCGGTTTAGTTTTTTGATTTTAAGTGCCCGACGTTTCGAGTATTTTGCAGCACCCATGGTCACGGGAAGGACTGAAGTGTTAGACGTCCAAAAGGCATAGTTTTTGCGGGGTACCCTCAAACTTCTTAATTATTTTTGTTGGTCCGACCTACGCAGAATGAGCTCACGGTGTCTTGAGGTCTTGCAGTGTTACGCTTGGTTTTGGATTTGATTATTTTAATTACCGGATCCCAAGTCGATGGAAGCACCCAGCCATCTTTTCTATTGATATATGGATCTTTTTTTAATTTCAATAGCCTCGCAAACCATCCTTGGTAGGAATCAGTATTCTTTCACGAGGATTTGTGGTCTATCAAATCTGATGTTATGGCGGGTGCGGTCAAGGACATGTTCACAGACTGCAGACTTTTTTGAGTGACGGTGTTTTAGGTCAGCTATGTGTTCTTTAACCCGAGTTTTTACTGGTCTTCTTGTTTGTCCTATCCTAAGAGACACCACATTCACAATCAAGCTTGTATACTCCTGCATCTTTAAGAGGGATGTGACACTTAACAGATGGTAAAAACTGACTGATCTTCTTCGGCGGATTATAAATTGTTTTAATTGAAGCACGCTTCAAGATGTAGCCAATTTTGTCTGTGACTACTCTTAAGTAAGGTAGTACAGCAGGGAGACGCTCGACTGTGGCTGGTTTCACTCGGTCACTGTGACGTTGGCGTGGGACTCGAAGCTTATTGTCGTGCAGGACTTGCTTTACATGTTGAAGCTCGGCGGCCAGATATTTCTTGTCACAGATCCCTTGTGCTCTCTGAAACTAAGATTTACCTACGGTAGTTAACTGTGATGGATAGTGGTGAGATTCACCGTTTTAGTACCTATCAGTATGGGTCTTTTTCTATTGGTTCGTAATAGTATGACTGGTGTGAGGCAACATTTTATTAAAAAGAGTAATTTGAAGGTGTGTGTGTGTGTGAATGATCTACGCTGTTGGCCGCCGGGCCTTTACAGCTTCACCGGACAAGACGGCGAGCGTGCAACCACGTCGCTCGAGCCAGAAATTATTTTGACTATCTCGTTGGTTTTAGTATTGCAATTAAATTGGTACCAAACACCTTCGGCAGTTTGTGAATATGCACATTACACCTTTGCTACCCCTGCTTTGTTAATATAGGCCTAATAATATTTACACGAATAAAATGATATAAGCAGTGATAGCCTAGTGGTTAGACCCTTGGACTGCAAAGTCAGAGGTCTTGGGTTCAAGCCCAGGCACGCGCACCTCTGTCTTTTCAAAAGCTTGTGGGTATTAAAAATTAACTATCACGTGCTTTAACGTTGAAGGAAAACATCGCGAGGAAATCTGCTCGCCTAAAAGTTTCTCGAAGGTGTGTGAATTTCGCTAACCCGCACTGGGCCAGCGTGGTAGACTATGGCCTAAAATCCTCTCAGTTTAAGAGGAGGCCCGTACCCAACAATGGGACAGTTTTATATTACTATTATATCAGTTAGTAACTGATATAACAATTTATTCCCGCTGTCAGTAAAACCACGTCTTACCACAGAAAACTTTTTTTACATCAATATTTCGCCTCGTGTCGGGACACTCGCAGCTTTTACTTGGAATTTAGGATTTCAAGCGTCACGCAAACACACAACTTTTAAACTTTTTCATATGATAAATCGCTTACGTACGTAATGAGATCTTGCTTGTAAATCTCGCGGTAAAAATGGGAATTTTCGCATTAAAAGTACGTACGTTGTGTGTAGAGACAACTCGTTAATTAGGGTTATAAAAAAAACTTGCCCTATATTAAGAATTCTTTGTGTCTTGGGTACGTTAACCCAAACATAAAGTTGTGGGTAACATAAAAATTGGTACCATGCAGGGATTGAATCTATGACTACTCAGTATAGTAACTGAGCGGTTTACGGTCAAACCAATAGACCCATAAATTATATTTAAAGAAAAACAAACATGGTACCTGTAATTAAAATACAACCAAATAAATATTTTCAATTCTCATATTTGTAATTCATCACATCGAAATAAATATTCAAACTGAAAAATACGTTTCAGTATATTTTCAGCGAAAAATTGTACACTGCCGAATTCATTTATAACCACATCCGATTTATGCAGTTTATGCTCAAATATATCAATATTTTCATTTACAAATCCGTTTGTATCAATAAATTAAATAAATATTTTCACACCGACACACCGTCTCTTAATTCAAATATCATTAATATTTGCAATTATTTAACACTGTGATGTCTATATTGCCCAGGTAAGGATGGCAGAGGTGTACTCTAAACACTCACATTTTGCGGACGATGTTAAGTCTCAATGTAATAGGGAACAAACAATCCGATTAAACCAGGCACTGTTAGAGACTTCAGACTGCTACTGATAATTTTGAGATAGAGAAAACTACAACCACGGTCCAACATAGGTTTTAAACGTATAACCTCGTAATTCTAATTCCTCCATTCAATTTTCTAAGCGTGAACAATGCAACATAGAAGCCATAAGTTTTGTAAGAATCTTGGTTGGCATTTGTTATATCATGTAGTTATACTCGTAATCGGGTGCTGCTTGTGGAAAATGGAACACCCAAAATCCTTCAGCATATCTTAGTCGTAAGGCATCACACTGGAGCTGGATCGCATAATTGTTTTTGTATAATATAAAAATAATTAATGGAGGATTGGACAAAAAAAGACAATCCCGCTGAGTTTCTCGCCGGCTCTTCTCAGTGGAGGCCACGTTCCGAGCCAATGGTAGATAAGTAAGTTAAAAAAAAATTTGACCATTTGTAAGTACCCCTAAGGTTTATACGAAATAAATCATTTGAGTTTGAGTTAATAAAAAACGCAACATGACCTATAATAACAAAACATTATTGACTGAAATATCAACCAATAAGTTGGCCGCACTATAATACTGATGAATTATCCACACACAAAATTACTTAGTCAAGCTCTTAAAAACTTAATCGCAACCTAAATATGAATCAAAAATTAAGTCGTACTATAATATTGATAAAGTGTTATTAACATACGAGAAAACATTATCAAGCTCTTAACAACTCAAGAATAAGAATAATGTATTTTCAAAAATAAGACAAATTCTTGTACACTAACTATTACATAAAAGAAACATGTGAAGCTAGAAGTACTGATGCCTTCTACACTAGGCAAAGCCTGTCTCGTGGAAGCGTAGGTATATTATAATATTGCTATACATAATGAAAAAACACACAGCCCTTGTAAGTCAATCTCTATTCGCCAAACCTTACAAGCGGAAACCACAGATAATACAATACCTTAAATAAAAAAACTTCGAAATCACTCCCAAGGAAAGAAAACAATAGTTTAGCTGCGATAGGATAAATAAAAAGAGATTTATTTCGTGAGAGGAATAAAGGCAGGGTAAACATGCTCGGGGTAGAATGTAAAGTAGTCTGTGCGTCCTCGCCTTTGTTTCGCCCGACGACTGCGTTTTTTCCAGGAGTTTAATCTAATAATTCGTTATTTGTAAAAAGCCCTGTTTTGTCAAGGTAAACGTTGGAGGTTTGCTTAGCAAGGGTTTCGAAAGTCGGCCATATTGAATTTTTTTTTTACTTACGGACTGACTGATAATGTGTCATAAATGGCTTTATTTAGAGTGAGAGCGTAAGCCGCTTCCTTCCGTCAAAGGATCAAATAGTTGCGGGTTAGATCAGCGGACATTAAATCTTTGTGTGGCATATTAATAAAATTAATTTAAAAACGCATATTTTACACCACCAACTAATTCCTTAGCTGTTATCTTCTGAGTCGTGTTCCCAATTCTTCGTCATATCGACTTAACTCTGTTATTCTCACTATTCAAGTAAAATGCAATATAAGTATTCACAGCTACCATCTGCATTTACCTAACGCCCAGTAACTAGCTCACGTGACACTCTGAGTTGCCTCAGTATTATGCTGAGTGTATACCATTTCAGTGCCACGTTTAATTTTTCACTTTTTTTAGTATTTATTATACTAATTTCTGCCCACGACTTCGTCCGCGTCGACTTTAGACAGTAACCTAAAATTTTATCCGGGGTAAAAAGTATATTAAGTAGACACATATTATATGTGTTATTCCAAATAGTAAACTGTTTGCCAAATTTCATCCAACTCCGTTCAGCCGATTTTGCATGATTGAGTAACAAACCAAACACAAATTTTTCTATCTATATCATCACGCCAGCTCCCTCGCGGGGTAGGCAGAGAGTACAGAGTTCCAACAGGTTCTTTCCTTACATACCTCTCTGGCTTCCTCCACTCTCATAGTTCGTCTCATACACACTCGCCGGTTACGGAGACTCTTGAAATTTAATTTTTTTTTTTTTATAATATTAGTAGGATTATTTGTTTTGTATTTTATGTGGCTGAATAAAAGTCTATACAACATTTGTTTCTGTTTGGGCGGTTGCGTATGTAATTTTTGCATTTGTGATGAAACACCCTACGTGGCACTACATTTTTTAAAATATTTTTATGTGTCACCGGAGATTTGCGATAAACTTAGATTGTGCATAATGTTTTAAGGGTTCAACACAGGTTTAGATGTTTCAACACAGGTTTGTAATGAGATCATGTTTAGGGAAATAAAATTAGTTGTTGACAAAAATAAATATAACAAATAAAAATATTATATTTTCTTTATAATATCAGCCTATACAGCCCACTGCTGGGCAAAGGCCTTCCCTCACAAGTCGAGGTGAGAGAGAGTAGGTCATACTCCACAGCGCGGACCCAATGCGGATTGGTGGAGGCAGGTTTGTGGCCACTCGCTGTTGGACTTATCTAGCCGCCTTTAAGGCTTCCAACTCGGCTTAACGACTACCACATTAAGTGGGAACCGGGACCAACAGCTTAACATGCCTTCTGAAGCACGGAGACGCTCAAATATGAAAATGCCACAAACGGTCACCCATCTCAGGCCGACCGAATCGAACGCTCCGAACATCGCAGTCGCACAGCGCTACGAGCGCCTCTTCATCTGAACTTAATCCACTTAAATAAGTAGCCTGCTGATTAGGATTAATAACTACAGTATGATTAAAAAAGCTGTTTCTGATGGAATTACTCGGTTTCAAACACACTGGAAGGAAATACTTAAAATCGATCCTGTCCATCCAAAGAATCCCAAAACCCACCCATCTACAAGAAGTACCTAATTATCAAACAGCCAAATCTTTATTTTGAATAGATGCCTACTATAACGACTAAAAGTGATACCCTATACAAAACTGACAACTAAAACGACAACATTATTGAGATAGATTTGTTGAAAAGTCAATTAAGATCTGCAAATAGAGAAATTGAAAATCTCAGTATAAATATAATTTCGCTAAGAAATTAAATAGAGAAATGCCACAAGGTAATAGATACGTAAATATATATAACAAATACTTGTATTTACAGATATTAACATGACCCCAATAATTATGAGGAAACGAAAGAGAGCAAATACATGCATGGATGATGACTGGAATGAAAATAAAGGAATGGAATTTAAAATTATTGAATCTGACAGCTCACGTGATCATAATAATTCATACACTGATACTTTTACACAAACAATAACTGCAGAACTGGGAATAACATCCTCTCTAGAAACTCTCCCTATGCATATAAATAACCTAAGTAATAATATACTCAGCTTCACGAACATTAAAAACACTCTACAAAATCTTACAAGAAAAGCTACCAAGAATTTTATCACATCAGCTCAGCAAGGATCTCAAAATAAACTGAACTTCATAAGCGCGAAGGAATATTTAGAACCCAAAACTAAAATAAACATAAAATAACTATTTGACGCAGTGAAGTTAAGAATGATATACATGCTGCAAGTAACGGAACATACCTTGACAAATATCAGCCATGTCATTATAGAAAGCCGAAATGTTGAATAAAGCACATACTAGATGAAATAGAAGGACATATACAAGACCTCACAAAACTAGACTATTGCATAATTCTAGTAGGAGAGCAAGACTTCAGAACAACAAATAACTACGTTGAATTAATCCTATACATGAGAAAAAAGCTAACAAATATTAAGAACACATGTTATACAATTCTACAATCGAAACATTTAATAATCTTTTGTATTTAGATATAGAGACACACCAATATGCTTACATTCTAGATTCAAACATCAATCTCTCATATGACTATGAAATGTTTACTAAAAAATATAATCTTTAAATTATAAAGGACTTAGTACTATATAAGAATAACCTGACGAATTTAATCATAGAGTTTGTCATGTATAATTATAGTTATCTAAATAATAGCGATAACTGTGACAGTAACAATGAAAATGACGTACATTTTTTTCTCCAATAACTATTTTCATATGCTACACCAAAAAATAGCGGATTTGTTATTAATAAAAAAGATTTGCTTACAGTTCACCAGGAAGAACTTAGATGTTAAGGATTAGATATAAATGTAATATGTATAATGGAACATTTCATACAATCAAAATACAAGATTTTAATATCAATATATTAAAAAATAACAATATATCATTAGAATTTTAACATTAACTCCTTAGTTATAAAATGAAGCTTGCACTAAAACAACTGACTAGACTTGCCAGTAATACTTGCATAGACAACTTTGCACACAATGTCTCACACAAATGTAAAGCTGAAGTTATTGATCTTGCATTATCGGATCATACATCTCAAATAATAAAAGTGCCTGCAAGGAAAGAATGCAAACTAAAATCATGGAAAAATATAAAGACAGATTATTCAATAGAAAATATGAAAAATTGAAAGTAGTTCTTATAAATAGCCTATCCTTTGTAGATGTTTATAATCATAGAAATCCAAATGAAGCATACAATACATTTATTTAGTCATTTTCATTGCTGTATAAGTTATGCTTTCCCTATAAAATAATGATGATTAACACTATAAAAAAAGTGAAATGGATTTCACGAGGCTTAAAAACTGCAGTAAAAATCAAAGACAGTTACTATGGTTATACAAGTTAAATCGTAATACAAATAAAAAATCAATCTCCTTAAAGTATAGTAATATCTACAAAAAAGTTATACGATTAACTCAGAGAGCTCAAAATAACTACTACATACAACTTCCAGACCATACTTCAAGAATTAATGCAAAGCTATATTTATATAAATAAGCGAAATCATATTTATATAGAATAGATATAAATATAATTTACCAAAGGAAAATATTATGAAAATTAAAACAGATACAAAAGACGATGACGTGTCCGTATGACAAAGCAAATGCCTTTAATGACTATTTTAATAACGAGACCGCAAAAACTTAACCAAATAATAGTAAATTAAATATTGACAATCATAATGACATTCCTAATAATAATGGTAGCTTACATAAAGAGAAACCTGCTAGATATTGTAAATCAATGTTCATGTCGCCCGTTATAAATAGTGATATAAGTTCTGTAATTACGAACTTACGGAACACAAATAGTGTAGGATATGACGATATAACAACAGAAGTCATAAACTATGTTGAGGATTTAATAACTCCTGCATTAACATACATAATAAACAGAAGTATATCAGAAGGAATATATCCTGAGGCATTGAAAATCTCAATTTTCAAACCCCTACACCAACGGGAAAGTAAAGAGGATTACCGTCATTATATATTTTAGAGGTTGCGAGAAAAAACCGAAATTGTTTACACAAATGTCGGAATTACGTAGATGTCCATTAAGAGCGCAATACCGAAATGTTTTATGCAATAAAATGTAAGACTGCGCTAGTAACAATAAGTGTTCTGGGAATGGCGCCAAAAATATACAATAAAGTATTAAATTATATAAAAGATATGCAAATTGACCAATTTAGAAAAACAACTGTGCTCAATATTGATTGAAAAAGGTGGTTATTCTGTCGAGGCATTTCTTAATGACAATTTAGTGAAAATTAATAGGACATAATTTAGTATCAATTACAATTATAATTTAATATTCAAGTTTACAATGTTATTTTATATTTAATGTTATTGCATGATATTTGACAAAATAATGTAAATCATGACAATTTAATTTGTACGCCTTTGGCAAAACATGGTGAAACTTATTTTTAATTTATTGTCAACTTTTTACTACCCGGGCTTAACAAATAAAGGATTCTGATTCTGTGTCTGAAAGGAAAGATAAAAACCTCACAAAACTTTCTGACCATAAAAATCGCAATCGGGTGAGCACAGTCCAATTATAATGAAAACTTGAGACGTAATTCAAATCTGTGGCGGAATTAATCTAGAAAGTGATAAAAGATGAAGCAGACGAGTAACAAAATTGTCGGTGTATACTTTTGTACAAAAGTATGTTAGTCTTTTGAGATTCTTAAAAAAGTTGGTGTGGTAATTTTTTTCCTTAAAAAGCGTTTTAAAACGGTTTTTTTTTAATCTTTAAAGAAAAGTAGCCCCACTCTAGAATTTATTCCTGTGTCGTGGATGCGTTTACTAACATTAAAATTCACATACACAAATACCCAGACCGAAACAAATAATTGTGGATCACACAAATATTTGTCCCGTGCGGGAGTCGAACCCGTGACTATTAGGCACTTTGGGCGTAGCGGCTTAAGCTAAATCGTCCATCGAAATAAATGAAATCTCTCATAAAAGTTTACAATATTTAATTTTATGTACAAAAATCGCTAGTCGCAGGTGCTCTTATCCGCAAGATGATTTAAAGCGATACTAGTATACATATCTTCTAATAAAAAATACTTAATAGCTCTAGATCACATTTTTTAACTTTCTCTATATAATCACGACAAATCTCTTGCACGCCTAAGCCCTATAGTTTCTTCCTCCAAATTATTTTCTTGAAGGTAATATCCACCAAGTAAATAATTTACATGTTAAATAAAATGAAGACAAATTCCGAAGAGGTCAAACACAATGATATTTTATAGTTGAAGAGTTCATAAAGCTCCCCTTCGTATCTGTCATCAGACTAAATTATAGTTATCGACCAAAATCTAGCATTAAAAACGCCAAATTTCTGCTTAATCGAATACCAGCGCGTACAGAAATGTAATAACAAATTTTGATCCAAACCGACAGATATAGGAATAAAGGAAGTTTCATAAAAGCTTTTAAAAAGTATCACAAAGTAGTTGTCGACAAAGTGGCTCATCTGCAACGATACGTACAAGGGGTGTTCAAACGACTCTTGTTTTCATAAACTTCCATGTTCCGACTTGTTGAGTTTTTCTTTCGATTCAAGTATCTAAACGCATTTGCGAACTTCTTGATGTATAGCAGTAATATTATTGTGTACTTTCCAGTAGACAATAAAATTACTGGTACTTTTTTCATTGATGTAGTTGGACGTGCGATCGAGGGCCTCGGGTTCGAATCCTAGGCCGAACCAAATGTGTTTTTCTATAGAAAAAATCTCAGTAGCAGTTCGACAACTAGAATCGTGCCCAGTCTAGTCCAGTTGACTTGCCCCTTATTATCAAAAATGATGCAAAATTGAAAGGAGGCTACATTACCGTCACTTAATAGACTATTTCTTATCTGATGGGCAAGTTTAAAGTATTACTAACCGACGACCGTGTATAAGATGCACTTTGAGTGTGGAAAAAATAAGAGAGGTCGGTAAAGAAAGAACTGGTTTGGATCTCCATTTAAGAAGAGGTAATAGAGTTTTGTGCTCTCTTCCTACCCTGTAAAGGATGTAGAGTAATGATCGCAATGTACAAGCCGGAATTTAATCCCTAACCTAAAACGAATAGTTACCGCATAACTTAACAGCATTAGTTGGCTTGTATAAATGGAAATCTCCCAAAACATGTGCATTGCGCATTGATAGGGGGCGGTTATCTGCGGCGCCACGCCGTACATAAACTGAGCGCTAATAGATTATGTTAAACCAGGGACCTATTACTAGGTACGACTTCTACACGGTAATCATGACCATGACCAAATTGACCGTGTCTTATCTGAAAGGCAAGTCAATAGTCTTTGTAACCGGCGAGCGTGTGTGAGACGAACTATGACAGTGGTGGAAGCCAGATACGTATCTAAGGAAAGAACCTGTTGGAACTCTGTACTCTTTGTCTACCCCGAAAGGGATATGGCGTGATGATATAAACGGATGATCACATCATAAGCCGAAAGATGTCTACTTGAGAACAAAGGCCTTGCCCAAATAATATCACAACAACGGGTATTTTCCTGAACGCATCCAGCTTTTACCGGCGACCTGCACCAGGTCATCGCTCCACCTTGTTGAGGGCCTGAGAGCTCCACATCTACCAGTACAAACTCATTACTCGCGAACTTTTTGCTGTAACAAGTTTTAAGTGATAGATAGACTTTATACGGACTCTTCTCGAATAATGAAACGACGATTAGTTAAAATGGAAGATGAAGGACGGAAACGCTTAAAAATACGATAAATTAATTTATGAATAACGAAATTTATTTATTAAGGTTCAAATACTGATATCTGACATAAAAACACTTTAAAGTAAAATAAAAAAGAATAATCTTATTAACAAAAACCGCGGACGCGTGGAATGCTGGCAAGAACGATGGCTGCGTTTCCTCACTGAATAGACAAACTTATTTATTGTGCGGAGGATGAGCCAGCTCTCATTAATGAATATTTGTAAGACTAATTTTTTTTTGATTTGTTTTTAATTTTTTTTTATGTCTCTATCTCTTTATCTTTTCATATTTGTTTATATAGCCCTCTAGCTTAAGTTTAACATATACGTATATCACTAAAGTAATTTGTGGACATTGTAGTGGGTAGTATATTTAAGTTATCTATTAGTTCTCATACTATTAAGTAACACCCAATGTTTATGTTCCCAATAAAGTAATATATAAAATAAAGCCTACTTATATTGATTACTCTGCTTCGTTCTATACTAAGGTACATATAGAATTGACCCAATACTCTCAATAAACTAATTTACACTTTGGTTATGTTTGCCGTTATAGAGTAAAATAGAAAGTAGAATAGGCAGTTTGGTAAATAGGAACTATATCGTTTCAATAACATTTCATTATCGTTAGTCCGATATCCTATGCAATCTATCCATTGCGTGCATCGGCTAACGTAATTAGTATGCTATTGTGCGTTATGGCCGCCGAGCTGTCAAAATATACGACATTACGCGACCGAAATTAACAATGTGTTACTACTGAAAATCCATAGTTACTACCTACGCTGTATAAAAACAATAGCTTATTTAATAGTTTGTTAAATAGCCAGTTATGACTAATTAGGAGGCAAAACAATAGAAACTGATAGATCAGGCGTAGAAAAGTAGTATACAATTAGAAAAAGCCAATATGCGTAAGTAAAATCCATCTATATCATCACGCCAGATCTCTTACGGGGTAGGCAGAGAGTACAGAGTTCCAACAGGCTCTTTCCTTACATACCTCTCTGGCTTCCTTTACTCTCATAGTTCGTTTCATACACGCTCGCCGGTTACGGAGACTCCTGACTTGTCCTTCAGATAAGACCCGGTCTATTTGGTCATGCTAAGATAGTCTAGGTCTTCCCCGGTACCTACGTCCTTCCACTTTCGCATTGTATATCAGTTCGGACATTCTTTCTATATGCCCGAATCAACGGAGCATACCCTTTCTCATCTTTACACCGATGTGTTGACTGTTGCGAATACGGTCGGTCAGCTTCACTCCGCACATAAAATCTATTAAAATTAATATTCGATTTTAGTATATCTCAGATTTAGTTGGCGTAGCTTCAGTCTCTTCATTGAATACAGATCTATCTATCTATCTATCTATAACCTCACGCCAGATCCCTTGCGGGGTAGGCAGAGAGTACAGAGTTCCAACAGGTTCTTTCCTTACATACCTCTCTGGCTTCCTCGACTCTCATAGTTCGTCTCATACACGCTCGCCGGTTACGGAGACTCTTGACTTTTCCATCAGATAAGACTCGGTTACAGTGAATACAGATTAGACCCGTAAATGCATCAGAACGCTACGAAATAGCACTTTCATTGTTGTATAGATAAATACGTATGTAGGAAAACATCGGTTTATCGTCTCGGTAACGTTTAGACCGTGGCTGTCCGGCTTAGGAGGGTTCGCGCACAGTGTTTGAGAGAGCGTTTTAGGCCCTTTTATCAGAACCCTCATAACTGTATATTATGCTACATGAGGTCTATACTGTCCCGTAGATGGTAAAGTCATACCTCACCAATTGAGGTATGAGTGACTTACACTTCTCCACGCAGATCCAATGTGAATTATTAGAGGCGGGTTTGTGGCCACCTACTGTTGATATTTATTAAGCCATAATGAAATCGTTTAACTTGGCTTAACGATTTCCACATTAAATAGTATACAGGACCAACGGCTTAACATGCTTTCCAAAGCACAAAGCCGCTACGAAAATCTCAGACTAACCGATTAACCCTTGTGATCACAGCGCTACTATCGCGCTATTATTATCACGCAAGATCACTTCCGGGTAGGCAATTGCGAAAGAGTTTTAACAGATTCTTTTCAAAAATAAATTCCAAAATATCCAAACCGCTGTTCTTCATATCCTAAATCTTACCCTAACCCCCAGAATTTACGAGGATACAAGACAGCGCGGTAATAACACCAAATTGCCGTCAAATTGTCGCAGCTCCGAACCAATTTAGTGGTCTGTTGTACGAGGGTGCGTTGGGCTTTGTGCCTCGCCAGGGTGCGGAGACTAGAAGTAGCTAGATAGGGGCGGGTTACTGGTACATGTTGGTATTATTGGGATTGCTTGAACGACTCTCATAGTTCGTCTCATGCACGCGATTACGATGACTTTTGACTTATCACAGTTTATATGGTCATGGTAGGATAGTCTTGTGTCTTCCCCGGTGCTTACATACTTCCTCTTTAGCATTGTGGGTACCGACAAGAAGCAACCAAAGGGAGCGGGTTATTGGTTCATATTGATATTATTTGAGATTGGCATTATTATAACACGAGACATAGATATAAATTAGATTAACCGCAATTTTGCTTGTCAAAAATTCACACGACTTTCATGGGGCACTGTGTTAGATTTTAAAATAAAATTCTAATTGACGTCACTAAACTTACGGAAAATAAGTTCAAAGTTTGTGTTAAAAGAACACTTTCTAAGCAACTTTATTATTCAATAGAAGATTATTTAATCACTATCACCTTTATATTTTCCAAGGGAGTGGCATAGATGTACTGTTTATCCTGTTTATGTATTGTACATCATGCCGGGCACAGTTTTAAACTCCGAAATGCTATTGTGGACTTTTTGATAGATAAACAACAGTGTTTCCGACCTAGGATTCAAACTCCGGACCTCGCGATCGCTACGCGCACTTTGCGCCACGATTAGATCAACAAGGCAGCATTGAATTCAATATTATAATTACGAGCTTTTGTTGTTCCACGGCTGAGCAAAGGCTGTCCTCAACTTTTAATTTATTAACAAAAAACTTCGAAAACTATCCATGTATTACTGATTGCCCCCTTGACCTAATGGCGCATAGACCAACTGTGGACCAACTGGTGATTATATGGTCCTGACTTCGAAACCTAGAACATACGAAGAATGGTTCTCTACTGTAAAAAAAAATTGTCCGGCGTCTGGACTTGTGCCCCGGTATAACGGCAATAGTCTCATCTAGAGGACACGTAACCTATTGGACTGAGTAGTTCCAGATTCGATCGAGATTTCCACACGACAATAAACATTGCGACCCACAAATATATTTCGGTCTGGGTTTTGTGATCACACACATTACAGAAATAGCTCCTAGGACCACGTATTAAAAAATATTTATTTTCAACATGGAAGATCTACAAGATATAAAAGGATTACCATCACCATCTGTCCCAAATCCGGAAATCTGGAGAGTCCGTATCAGATAAGATCAGCAGCGGATGACGGTCACTGGAAATAGCGAACATCCGAGATACTATCTCACCCGATGAGTTTTGAAGTCCAATCTTGGGTATACTGGATAAGTAAGGAATAAGATAGAATTTTCATTGCTATCCTTTTAGCTATGACCTTCAAGGACACAAACATTTTTTTTATTGAAGACTGCTCAGCAATACACTCCGTATCTCGTAAAGTGACGATGGGGCCGAAGATGTGGCTCGCTGACTCAGTAATAGCCTATTCACTCTGGAATAGGTTGAGGAGACGGAAGATAGAGTTCTGAATCGGTGTGATCAGGCAAGACCTGGAAGGGTGGTGATTAGATACAGCCGTGGCCTGCCACCGCTGAAGTCTATTAGCAATCGTGCAGGTCTAACAATCCACTCATAATCCAGAGTGGTGGTCAATGGTTCTGGCTACACCCTATTACATTGAGCCCATTTTAAATACCCCACATTATTATGTAGGTTCTATATTATTACCTTCTCTTTATTACTACACTAGCAGTTTGCCGTACCAGATAGACAACAGCGCCACCTACCAGTCTATGATATTTCTGAATAATGTAGCTTTCTTATGGTGAAATAATTATTATTAAGCCAGAGAGGTATACAAGGAAAGAACCTGTTGGAACTCTGTACTCTCTGCCTACTCCTCAAGGGATCTGGCGTGATAATACAAAAATAATTGTTGAAATCAATTCAGTAGTTTAGAGTTCATTGATTACAAATGAATCTTTCCTCTTTTTAATATTAAAATAAATTCTAATCTACACTGTATTGAATTTGATCATCCATAATTACATCTATCGATTTATATCATCACGCCAGATCCCTTGTAGGGTAGACAGAGAGTACAGAGTTGCAACAGGTTCTTTCCCTTGACCGTTCTGGCTTCCTCCACTCTCATAGTTCGTCTCATACAAGCTCGCCGGTTACGGAAAGTCTTGACTCACCTTCAGATTAAACTATGAGCTTTTTGGTCATGGTAAGATAGTCCAGGTCTTTTCGGTACCTACGTCTTTCTTTTCCTACTTTCTTCTTTCTTTACTTTCCCACGATTCCTTGCATGTAGGTAGAAATAACAGACTGATTTTGAAACATTTTTAGACTGCGTCATTAGTCTAGTGAAGCATACCGCACATGCCGATCATAAGGTCCTAGATTAAAATACTAAGTCGAATGTATAGTATTTATATCGAAGATAAAAATTACCGCAGGTAGATTCCTAGACAAAGAAAAATTTCTAGCCTGTTTTACTGCCCCAATCCTGAGCCTCAGCTTTATACTCCCACGAAGTACCCGCAATGTTGTACAAATCGTTGTGCCACCTTTTCTCAGGTCACCCTCGTCAAGTACAACCATCTTGGTATCCAGTTGTTGACAGCATTTGGCCCACACAAGATAATATTGTGTAATCCCACCCGATACAGGAATATTTTCTAGTTTGAGTCAACGTTTATTTAAGTAACGTTCTTAGAAGCAGCCCAAAATCTGGAATTGTGCCCAGTACAATGTTAATAAGAGTAACTGTGTAGTTTCTCGCCCTTCTTCTCCACAGAAGACATTCCAAAGGATGGTAGAGTCTTTGTTACTTATCGACGATTCAGAAATACTATAATGATTTACCTATACGAGGCATGCCTTTTAAGTTTTGTCGTTTGAAGAAAAAAACACAACTAGAACCTTATAGTACTTTTTATTGTTTTTCAAAGTATTCACCACGTAGCTTAATACACTTTTCCATTCGCTCAAACCAGTTATTATAACATTTATTCCACTCTAAAGTGGGGGTGTTCAAAATGGCTGACTTGACAGCGTCGACTGCTTCTTCACCGGAATGGAACCTTTGACCACGAAGACTTTTCTTAATTTTAGGAAATTTAAATAAATCGTTAGGGCTTAGGTCAGGACTGTATGGAGGATGGTCAAGAATTTCTACTTTTTCCTGCTTCAAATACTCAAACGTTTGACGAGCGCTGTGTGAGCTTGCGTTGTCGTGGTGCAGGATGATGCATCGCTTTGAGTTAGATTTTCGAAGTTCGGCGATGACTTGTGGTAAACAAACCATGGTATACCACTGTGCGTTAACCGTTCTACGATCTTCAAGTGCAATAGTCGCAACATGGCCGGTTTTTCCAACGAACGTAGCCACCATCTTCTTTAAAGTGCTTCGAGAACGAACAACTTTAGTCGGCTTTGGCTCGTCTTGAAAGACCCAGATTGTAGATTGTTATTTGGAATCAGGATCGTAGTCATAGATCCAAGATTCGTCACCACTGATGATGTCAAAGACGTGATTTGACTCTCCTCGGTTGAACCTTTGCAGAATTTTATTACACCATCCGACGCGGGCCGCCTTGTGATCGTCGGAAAGCAGATGCGGTATCCAACGGCAAACTAGCTTTCTCACACCAAGCGCTTCATGCAAGATCTTCTGAATGGTTGTCCCTGAGATGCCTAATAGAGCCTCTTTCTCTCGATACGTCACATGACGATCTTCGAGAATTAGTTGTCTCACAGCAATGATGTTATCTTCAGTGAAGGCGGATTTTGGGCATCCTTCGCGAGATTTGTCACTAACACTAGAATGTCCACGCTGGAATTCTAAATACCAGCGTTCGACTGATGTGTCATCACTGAACACAGATGTTAGCTCTTCAAAACACTGAAGCCGTGTCAGGCCTCTTCTAAAGTTGTAGAAAATTATTGCACGAACATTTTCCTTAGAAAGATTCATTTTCGTACGTAACCTGACAGATTCCAATCGACGCTGTGACTAAACAATAGCATTAATCCTAATACTTTCAACTGTTTTGAGATTCAAAATTTAAACACATTCGAATATAGAACAGTTCTAAATTCAAAATTGCCGGAAAATATGGAAACGACAGAACTTAAAAGGCATGCCTCGTGTCCTTATGCCAGATCATTTGCAGGGTAGGCAGAGCGTACAGAGTATAATGGTTTAGTAAAAAAATATTCTGTTTCTCATAGGCTCGCTTCCTATTACATTGAGACCTAACATCGCCATCGAAAAGTGGGTATGCACAATATATCTTTACAACCTCCGATTGCGGTGTATAGGTGTAAATATGTTTATTTTTAACCCCCGACGCAAAAAGGGGGGCTTTATAAGTTTTAAGTGTGAATCTGTTTGTGAAATTGTAGCTCTCAAACGGATGAACCGATTTAGATTTAGATTTGTTTTTGTTTTAAAGTTCGATCGAAAGTATTCTTAGCTGCAGTTCGTTTGAATGGAGGATTATTTAAATTGTTAATTTAATGTTAACTTGTTTATTTTTAGAAGGTTCTTTTACTGTAAAAGGTGAATTTGCATGTCGGAAAAAATTGTTCTACGTAAGTAAATTACATCCAATTCTAATCCATCTTTATCAGTTCCGAGACGACCGTTATCAGAGCCTCGATTTAGGCGCTTACCTGCAAGCACGGTCCCCATTTATTTCCTGTTTTCCCAAGGCACGTTTTACGATTTTCTTACTAAAGCACCTGCCTTTTTTATTTTCAGCCTTAGGGTAATAAAGGGATTAGTCACTGGGAGCTTTTTGTAAAGTATCTAATTCTAGAATTATGTAAGGGAAGAACCTATTACAGAACAGTCTCTTCTTACTCGGCAAGGGATCTGGTGTGTTAATATAGTAAATAGAGATGAATTTCAAATATACAATATGAAAGTGAATGGATGTAAGTACCAGGGCAAATACAGATTATATTTGTATGACCAAATTGACCGTGTATTATCTGAAGGGCAAGTTAAAAGTCTCTGGACCCCGCGAGCGTATAAGAGATGAACTATGTAAGTGGAGGAAGCTGGAGAAGTGGAGGAGGCGAGGTAAGGAAATTACTTGTTGGAATTATGCACGCCTGCCTGTCTGCCTCGTTGTCTAGTGGCAAGGCGCATCGCTTGTTGATCACGAGGTCCTGGGTTCAAATCCTATGTCGGACAAATGATGTTTTTCTAACGAAAACTTCCCAGTATGAGTCCGTAGTCTCGAATTGTGTTCGATTTATGGCAAAAGGCTCGCCCCTTATTACATGGGACCTAAGATCGTCGGCGAAAAGTGGGTATACTCAGTACACCTCTGCCAGCCCCACTTATAAATATAGAATATAGCCATGACGGTGTGAATTCCGCACTCTCAGCCTATCCGATCAGATGTGAGAAAAACCTAAAAGAGGTCATTGTAATCATCAATACGAACAACATTTACTATGGTGATATTTCTTTGGTAAGGCTGTAGTATAAAACTATGGCATCTCAACTCGATGGCGTTACGCTAACGGTAATAATTTTGTGGTTACTCCCTCAGATTAACTGACGTTACGTTTTGTCGAGAAAACGTGGTGTCACCTTCAACTTTGTCAAAGGGCTAAGCACAATCTGACGTTATCGAAATGTTGTTGAGAAATCGTGCTCTTACGCTCATCTTTAATTATATATTTAAAAAAAAGATCACCAGTTTCAGATGTTTTGGTTGTGTTTTCAATCTATAAGAAGTGTTATATGAAGGCGACAGTATTTCCGAAGAAATCGAAACAAATATTCTGTTAGCATTTGCTATCGATCGATCGTTTTCAAGTATAGTGAAATTTTTTTCAAGTTTGATTGGAATAGACAATGCATTTAAACTTGTTGGCGTCACGCTTACGTCAATCTGATCTTGCTGAACCTTCTGTATAATACATTTAGGTGTTATCGGTATCAATATTTTGTATGTATACGCTTTTCGAGATATTTGTGTATGTGAAAAATACCATTACACATGTTGACTTGAGGGTAAATCGTGTGAGAAGTAAGCGACCGCTCTAAATCTTCATATATGCATAGCTATCTCTTTCTTCCGTATATTGAGGAAATACAAAACGCGTCAGTGTTTAGATATTTTGTACAGGGCTACAGGACAGGATTGCGACGTAAATATACTATAAAATACACGGATTTATGTGTGTGCAGATTTAGAGGCGGGATCGAACGGAGATTACGGCCTTTTGGAAACATGACGAATTTAATTGTTGTTGTTTTTTATTATTATGTTCAGCTCGTATGTTTGTGTTAATAATATTGAGGGAGAAAGTAATGCAGCAAGGTATCTCAGGTGTATTATATACACTCAAATATCGCCAACGATATGAAGTCCTAATGTAATAAAGAGCAAATCCGTTGCCATTATACCGCGCATAATATCATACTCTTGATTGCAAGAAAGTGATTTTAGGTAGAAAAACCCCGAAAGTTATTTTTTCGAATTGAGATTCAAACTCAGGATCTCGTAATTACCACCCGAACTATGCGCCACTAGACCAACGAGGCAATTAAATAATATTATTAGAACTCTTTTACTTCTAATAGGAATCAAACTCACGTCTTCGCCAATGCGAGCTTAGCGCTTGCAATTTAATAACTTAGAATATTTGCCAAGGCTTGATAATACTTCAAAAAAAAAAAAAAACCTCATTTTCGATTGCAACTATCACTAGGTGCTCAGACCGAAACAAATAATTGTGGATCACACAAAGATTTGTCCCATGCGGGAATCGAACCCGCGACTATTCGACACAGTGGGCGGAGCAGCTCAAGCTCTTAACCACTGCGCTAAATCATCCGTCGTTATTGCACGCAGCATGTAAATAAAAACTACAAAAATTCTAAAAAACTGTGAAAAACCCTAAAAACTATATGCAGCCCTGGCAGGAAGGATAGGACTGGGCTCCCATCTCAAATTAACAACCCTGTTCTCATTAACACCCACTTTCTCAATGTTCCTGGTAATGAGTCTGTAACAATCTCCCAGTTAACTTACTTAGAATTTCATAGGCACAGCTCAGCCACATTCTCTCTTAGTACGGTGTCTACTGAAACAATTAGCAAGGTCATATATAGTCTAAAGTCGAATGCGCTGGGCACTGATGGTATTTCACTGGGCATGATACATTTGATTTTACCAAAATCATTGGAGGCTATTACACAAATGGTCAATGCCTCTATAGAATCAGGTACCTTCCCTGACAACTGGAAGGTAGCCGTTGTCAAACCGATACCAAAAAGCAACAACCCTGCCTCTTTACAAGATTTGCGGCCGATCAGTATTCTTCCCTGTCTATCAAAGGTACTTGAGAGAGTAGTATGTATGCAGCTCACTGCTTTCCTTGAGGGAAATAACATCCTCCCCAAAGCACAGTCAGGTTTCCGCAAAAGGCATAGCACCACCACTGCGTTATTGGATGTCATTGACAATCTTCTGCTAGCCCAAGACCAAGGTAAGAGCAGCATACTTGTGCTCCTTGATTTTTCACGTGCCTTTGATTCTATAAATGTGTCCTTGCTACTTTCTAAACTTGCATTTTATGGTTTTGACTCAAAAACAATAAACTGGTTCCATAGTTACCTATGTGGTCGGAGACAATATGTTGAAATTGTAAAAGATAATGGGTCTAAGGCATTTTCTGCTCAACGGCCTGTCTCTCGGGGTGTTCCTCAGGGCTCTATACTTGGACCAATACTGTTTATCCTGTACAGTGCTGATATTATAAACGAAATTGCACATTGCCGCTATCACCTATATGCAGATGATCTTCAGCTTTACTATTCATTTCCCTCTGCAAACTATCTGGATGCTGTAAATAAAATAAATCACGACTTATTAAGAATATCAAACTGGACAAAATCTAATTCACTCATTCTTAACCCTAAAAAATCTAAGTACTTGCTGATGGGTTCTAAGAAAGATATTCTTAAACTCAGTAGTATGTCCCTTAGCATCGTGGTTGATGGTCAGTCCGTTGAGTGTGTATCTGAAGCCAAAAATTTAGGCCTCATTTTTGATAGCGGCTTGCATTTCGAGAAACATATTGTTGAAGGCGCACGCAACTGTTTTTATCGGTAACCAGATACCTACTACTAATTTCTCAATTGGAAACATATTTGTACTCCTTTAAACTAAGTACAAATTTAATAGAAAATTCGCATAAAATCACAAGTTACGTGGCATCCCTACCGCAGCCGCTGTAATCCGAGCGAGACGGTCTATTGCTGAGATTGTGTATTCAATTTCCTTTCTGCACTGAAGCGCAGACATATATTTGTATTGCGCCATTGATGTACAAGTGGCGTAAGAGGTGTGACCTCATACGGTAATTTTGTAGGTGCATATAAATG
Organism: Phalera bucephala; assembly: GCA_905147815.2. NCBI lineage: Eukaryota > Metazoa > Arthropoda > Insecta > Lepidoptera > Notodontidae > Phalera > Phalera bucephala. Next base: position 31,578,660 of record LR990609.1, read on the forward strand.
TAAGGGAGAAAAAAAGTCAGCCCGTAGCTCATTAGCTCAGTGCGAACTGTCATAGAAGGACTAAACAACATTTGCAATGAAAACAACACAGAATGTCATTACTATTTTAGTGTATTATACAAAGTGTAACATAATCAACGCAAGAACTGAAAGTAGTTTGTTCTAAGCCGATAACTGAATTGATTCCAACAACTTTTAATGTATTTTACATTGTTTTTTTAATTAGCAAAATATGCTGTTACTCCATCTATGCCCTATAACATTTTTTTTTTCTTGATTCGAAGCAATGGATAGATAAAACGTATTTCTCAATACGCGCTCATACACATTTCACTGTTGTTTGGGGTATAAAAAAAATATGCTTAAAAAATAAACTTTAGTAGTTTTCGTTTTAAATTTGAGTAGTAATTATCTAATCGGGATGGCTGAGGTCTTGCGTTATTTATGATACACCTTGTATATTTAGGTTCCCCCATCCCTCTCCTCTTTTACGTGGGCTGCGTATGATCATTCTAATGGAATGTAGAAATAAGGGATTTTAAAGCGCCCTGCACAGTAAGGGTGGTCAGAGTTGTGTGACTTTAATCAACTTCGTTAGATTTATGATTGTGACATACTATGACATATAGATACCTATGCACAGGTGAATAAACTACTAGAATGAAGTTCATTGTCACTATCATATTGTATTGTTAATTGTTCATTGTCTAGTGGTTAAGAGCTTAACACGTTAGCTGCCAATGAAAATATTGCCCCTTCTCATTCGGGCCATGGCGGACAATGTTGGGCGACACTGAAACTTTCCGTTCAGGCCGTGTCGGACAACGTTGACCGCGCGGCAGACCCCTGTTCGAAACTGTCTGCTGCGCCGACGGACACCGACACCGAGATAATTCACTTATAAGCTGACCCGCGCGGCCCTCTAGTTTACCCCATATAGCTTGCTTGGTTCTTACAAGAGAATATCACTTAGAAAAAAAAAAAATTATTTTTGAGACGCTACTGTAAAATGTAAATCACTGTTCGGTTTTTTGGAATCATAATAAATTAAACCAACTTTTAAAAGAAGAAATAGCTATTTAATTATTTTAAAAATATATATACTCATATCATTAAGGCTCCTCTAGAGCAAATAAAAACTGAAATTAAACATAATGTTATAAAAAAATTAAAAACTTCTCCAAAAACTTATTGTAAGGTAAACTGACTAATCTCCGCTTTGCCGATGATATCGTGCTGTTTTCATCCACACCATCAAAACAACAACAAATGCTCCAAGACTGAGTACAGCAAGCCTCTAGGCTAGATTATCCATGAAAAGATCAAAAACTCAACTTATGACCAACAGCACGAAATCTAGGGTAGAGATAGATGGACAGATTACTACTATGCGTAGTGCATAGTGTCAACGAACATACGTATTTGGGCCAGACTGTCTCATTTCATAACCGGCATGATTCAATAGACAGAAAGAGAACACCTGGAAGAGTATGGATCCTTGAGGGATATGATGAAGGACGACTTTACCTTGTCCCTCAAGCCAGACTGATGGATATCTGTGTTTGACCCGTCGTAACCTATGCCACCATAGGGCCACCATACAGTGGATGAAATCAACAACAGGCTGGTAGAGACTGTCCATTCGGTCGGTCCAAGAATTTGAAGCTTTACCGTAAAAATAGGCCTCAAAAACTATCTAACTACACCCGGAACTTCATGGCTGAGCGACGTTCCATGACGCTCCAAACCTCCGATGATGCTAAGTCCTATAGGCAGCTCAATGGACAAATATTGAAGTCCTTGCGACGCGATTTACGGTCTTTCAATACAGGGCGTATTGAGGAGACTATAGAGTAGAAAAAGAGCTCCAAAGTGACGCGTCTTTTGGGCAAAGCCAGTTGACAAAGATGAAGACGGAGGATGGAAAAATAACGTCGAAGGGAGATAAAGAGGTTATATAGGCAGCTATATACCTCAGTAGCTGAACATGTTGTTGACTTGATAAAAGACCCAAGAGCCAAGCTAACTCGACACCACACTGAAGATATCCTGGACATCAGCCTGTACGAGATTAGGATGGCTCTCAAACAACTCAAAAACAACAAAGCGCCGGGCGCAGACGGAATTACCGCAGAGCTTCTGAAAGCGGGCGGATCGCCGGTACTTAAAGTCCTTCAGAGGCTGTTAAATTACATCTTGCTCGAAGGGAAAACGCCGGAAGCATGGAACAGGGACACTCCTGTGTGGTGCTGTTTTTCAAGAAAATTTATAACACTTTATTAAAGAACTATAGGCCTATCGCACTGCTTGATGACTGCCAGCCTCCCGAACAAGCCGGTTTTTGCAAAGGCTTTAGCGCCATAGATCTTCTCGTCCAAAATACCTCAGTGCCTCAAGACTAAAGTTTTTAGTCAATGTGTGTTGCCAGTGATGATATAAAAAAGCTTAGAATTGCTCAGCGAACTATGGAAAGAGCTATGCTCGGCGTTTCTCTACGCGTTCGAATCAGGAATGAGGAGATTCGTAGAAGAACCAAGGTCACCGATATAGCCCTCTGGATTCGCAAGCTGAAGTGGCAATGGGCGGGCCACATAGCGCGAACATCGGACGGGCGTTGGGGCAGAAAGGTTCTAGACGGGAGACCACGTATTGGCAAGCGCAGGGTAGGACGACCGCCTGCCAAATAGACCGACGATCTTGTGAAAATCGCAGGAAGTCGTTGGATGCAGGTGGCATCGGACCAGTTACGCTGAAAAGCGATTGGGGAGGTCCTTGTTCAGCAGTGGACAAGTATAGGCTGAGATGATGAACCTGCGGTGCTTAAACTTGGTCGCTACCTGAAGAGGAGAAATTCATACTTATGGTTTACCAAAGAGCACTAAACGGATGGATTGCATCAGAAATACCAGGCTGCCTTACACACTTAGATTATGGATGTAGGCTTAAAGACGGCAAAGCTGTAGTGGGATTCGACGGGGCATGTCTTGCGTATGAACCTGCAAAGTTGGTCAAATATCGTCACGGCATGGGTCCCTGAAGACAGTCATACGTGCCGTGGTCGACCGAGATGAAAATGGAGTGTCAATTTGGATACTTTTTCGAGAAAGACATAAATAGATACTACTGGTCCAGAATTGATTTATGTTGAGACATCAAGTAGAGGCTTTTGCCCAGCCGTGGGACATAGGATAGGCCACTAAAATAAGCACGAGAGTCTCGGGTGGGGGTGGGTGACAATGTAACCGCGCGGCCCTATGGAACGGATTTTCGATTTTTCGTTCGCTGAGGCCATGGCGGTCAATGTTGTCCGACGCTTAATAATTCATAAAAGAGGATCCAAAATTATTTTGTGTTAATTAAATACATTAATTATGCATATAATCTAACTAAATAGTAAAAAAAAACAGGCCATTAAAATTAAGAGAATCTGGGATTTTTGCTTGGCTTGGTAGGATAATCAAGTGTCGCCCAACATTGACCGCGATGGCGGTTAACGTGTTAAGTCGCTCCGCACACTGAATTAAGTAGCCGCGGGTTCGATTCCCGCACGGGACAAATCTTTGAGTGACCCACAATTTGTTTTGGTCTTGGTGTTTGTGCATACAAATTCCATGTTTGTAAACGCACCCTAGACACAGTAATAATTCCTAGTGAACTACGTTTTTTTTAAAAAAAAAAACTGCTGGTGAGGTTGCAAGGCACTTACATAGATAAATCAATATTATCTATGTACATTCTATTCCGAAATTTTCAAAATCTACAATTGGACTAGGTATAGACTGTCTATTCAAATGTCTCAAATCCAATTTCAACCACTAAATCTTCTATTTTACATTATATGATGTCCGACGTGAATGGGCACAGCAATTTAACTCCAGATTTGTTCTGAAAACGCCCATTTTGCTATAAATCCGAAACGTATCGGTGGCCAAACAAGCGGCTTAATTACATAGAGACGCGCCGCGGTTCTCTCGCTACAACGTGACAGAAGTACCTGTATTACAATGTGCTTGTACACGGTGTTAGTAAACATGCGAAATACATTCGCGAACTACTGGTACCGGTAATTCATGCAGGCAACACTGCGTTACATGCATCAGCACTCATTTCGCACACACTAATATTACACACACTTTTTATAGGCCCTTCTTGCTCAGTTCGCCTGAGTAGAGTACGAGCACTTTTTTGCCTGTGGTCTTCTTTAGAAAAGTACCTGTGGGCTCTCACCCAGCAAGCTCTTGCCCTAAGGAATGTGATGGAACTTTTACTGTACCAAAGGATGTTTAGTGGTGATGGTATGTTTAGCGATCATTATCCCCTGTGTTCGAATTCTCGGTCAAACACTGCTATAGGAGGTTTTCCATCCAGGAAAAATTTTCAGTTACCTTACAGAAGCCTTACAGAAGGAATCATGATTCACTGGACATGCTTACCCAAAACTCATCAAAATCAGAAGTTTTTTACACATGTTGTCCAAGCAGTACTTATGAATAGTCAAGAAAAAAAAATAATGAATTAAGACTCTACCACCCGTTTGAAATGTTACTCCTGTGGAGAAGGAGGACAAGAAACTCCACGGTATTTTTTTTTAAATAAGTGTTTTACAATTCTTTTTGTATAGATTACGTTCATAGGGTATAAAAGAACAATGCAGAACGAGTTACGTAGGTGGGCTTAAGTATAGACTAAACGTAAATGTACTTACACTCATGGTATCAATCAGTGTCTACACCGGCCTCTCATTTATTAAATAAAGACTATGTAAAAGGTATATATTAAAAAAATATATAAACCAATAAAAATAAGAAAAATAAAACTGCTTAATATAAAATATATAATGAGTGCGAACAAAACACTTGGTTATAGCTCCAGTGTGATGCCGAACGAGCCAAAGTTCAACAGAACTACAGGTTTAATCAGTCTAAGGATAGAAGACGGACCAGTCCTTACCAGCAGCACTCGTTTACGAGTATGACCTGAGAAGCAGCCATCACTCTCATCGACCATTTCGGAGGGCTTGACAACCCTGCTACTATAGTAAATCTAATCGTTACTATTTCATTAAAATTTCATCTCTGTTTACTATCTAACTGATGAAAGTTGAAAGATACATGACAGAGCAATCAAACGGTTTAATTACACATACCCGGCGGCGTCTCTTGCTAAACAATCGTTTGATGAGTTCTCTTCTAAGAAGCTGTATTATGGCTCCAATATTATACTGGTAACGCATTAATATCTGATGAGCATTATGCATATTTAACATCACGACCATCTCTGGAAGGTTATCATAGACGTTAGAAACCTTATGAAACCCATTTTAAATACCATATTGATTCATAGTTGCGCATCAAAAAAGCATGCCAGATGGTAAATCATCAGCAAAGAAATCTTGGTTTAACAGTCTTCCAAATCCCGTTTTAGTCCACATCGTTCATAATTTTATACACCGTTTTGATGATAGATACACTGTTTATATTAAGCTCAACTTTACACCGACATAAAGCAAATAATACTCAGGAAAAAAGTCATCAAAGCTGGTGGATCAGTGAGTACTATCACCTATTTCACTTTTCCTTACACCTTGTATATCGCCTTTAACATACAACACACTAACGTCTGCTTTTCATATTTAACTCAAGAATTGATTTGTCTACTACAGATAGAATTTTGACATATTTTATATGGAAAATCTGTCAAAATTCTACTGACTGTAAGCAAATCTATCGTTGAGTTTAATATTAAAACCGACCATAAGTCATCGCGAACCATTCCCAAAGGATACCAATCATTCAAATAACCCGATCAAATTTAAAAACGGCTTCTCTCGCATTATCCGGCAACTTGTCAACATGCTTTATTTTCTGTTTGCATAGCAATATGCCCGGATCCGCCGAGATGACGGCGAGGCGCCACTGAGCGGAAAATCCGACACGTAGCGGTTTCCGTCGTTTTTCATCCTTTCTTTTTTTTGCCTAGAGTTTGTTTAAAACTGGGTTATAGAATAGAATTATACGTGGAAAAGCTGAGTGGTGCTTAAAAATGCAGAATGTTTTAAAGGTGTTAAAAAAGGATGAGAAAGTAAAATGAACGATTATTAACTAAGGTTTGGTCTAGGGGTTTAAATAAATAATTGCGGGGTAGATCCCCATACGAAACAAATCATTGTTGCACAATTATTTGTTTCCGTCTGAATTTTTGTACATAAAAAGTATATGCACCCACAGATATAACTCCAAGTACGGGATAATGTTAATTAAGTAATAAATAATGTTAATTAAGAAGCTTTTACAGGAAAAATACAACGAAAATATCATGGTTAGTTGAGGAGTTCCTATGGCTTTATCCCGGCTCATCATCAGACCTTGGACACCATTCAGTTCTAAAGTACTCGTCAAGATAAATCAAACGAGCCTTGAGTAACGTTGTACATTTCACATGTTCCTATGGCACCCTTCCGACTCCATCATCAGATCAACTCCATGGTACCATATTATGGCAATGTCACTAAACTTACGTATGCCAAATTAAACTAAATCGGATGCTTGAAAAATGGGTAGCAAGATCTGGACCGGAAAGACAGGCATACAGACAGACATACCAAAATTTTAATTCAAATAAAATCTTTTAAAACTGCAGCGCTAGGCATACAAAATACGTATTATAACTGATTGGTTAAATTTTAGAGCAAAATAGGTGGTTGGTTGTGGTTAGGAACACAGACGCGCTCAAAACACTAAAAATCTTGCATCTTACAAAGAAACTTTTATCTATCTATCTTTATTATCACGCCAAATCCTTTACGGGGTAGGCAAAATTCAGAGTTCAAAACAGATTCTTTCCTTACATACCTCTCTGGCGTCCTCCACCCTCATAGTTCATCTCATACACGCTTGCCGGTTACGCCGGCCTTTTGGATTACGTACCGGCTCCCAAGTAGCTTTCCCTGCACTCACTATTTCCTCTATGTCAGCAGTGTATTTCTCATCCTTACTGAAGGCGCATCCAAGATATTCAAACACAATCACTTGCTCCAGCACATCGTTACCAACCACATTCCTTGCATTCGTTCTGGTTTCTTCCTATTCAAAAACCATAATATTGGTTTTCTTTACATTTAATCATAAACCATTGTTCATGCTCTCGTCTTTCATAACTGTAATTAGTGTAAGCAGATAATTTTCTGCTGGCGCTATTAAAACCGCGTCATCTGCATATAGGAGATGGTTTATCTCTAGGTCATCCATTTGTACACAAGACTTTTATCCAAATATATTATAAGCAATCTAGCGAGCAACACGCAACACTGCTTGACGCCGCTTTTAAAATCTAACCAGGGTGGCATGTTATCACCCACCCGTACGCATTCCTTGCTGTCCATATAGGTGGAATACATGGCTCGCAACTGAGTGCCATTTATACGAGTACCATACTCTGTTAAAATGTCCCAAAGTCTCTCTCTTTCACACCACTCCATTAAACGCCTTCTCTAGATCCACAAAACCGCAGAAAACCTTCCGGCCCACTTCCAGGTGCTTCTCTACGATGTTGCGAAGAGAGAAAAAAATCATCCAAACATCCTCTTCCAAACCTGAAACCCCCTTATGCTTTGCACAACATACCATCGGACTTCTCGCGCAATCTCCGTTCAATAATTTTACCGTACACCTTGGCTGCTAACTGATCAAACTGATGGTTCTATAATTGGCGCAGTAAAATTTTGAGCCCTTACCTTTATACAAGGGTAATATGACTGCGCGGCGCCAATCTGTAGGGACTGTACCGGTCCACCAGCAAAGGTTAGCAAGGACCCGAAAACCGCCCTGGACCTAAATTCCGCCATATTTGGTCATCTCAGCAGTCGTGTTGTGCAGTCATGAATATAATCCTGTAACACTCCTTAATTTCACTCTTTATGCAAATAATTTCCAGCAGCAAAACTATTAGTCGACAAGCTTACAACACTTACAACTCCATACTTACAACAATTTTCTACGCAACTTAGTGTCAATCTTCTACGAACTCATAAAGCCAACAAGAAATAAAATGTTTCATGAAGCCTTACATAAATCATACAAACGCAAGATGTTGCGATGCACCGCTACAAAACCATAAAATGGAATTTGATCGTCGTTGCTTGCGACACGCGATGAGACGCGTGTCCACGAGGGAAGGATAAATTCTATGTTTGCGGATCTAGGTTTATGTTTTGTGTGTACATGTGTATTTGTATGTGTGTGTGTCTGTAGGTGTATGTTTGTGCGCGCATATGTAGGCATTTAAAGCTCTTATACAACACTGGCACATAGCGAAAATCTACAACGACATACAAGGCATCACAGAAATGGTGTTATCAAGTCGTTTTTGCGATTTTTCGACCTTCGTAGTGTTTAACTCTTTGATAACCACTATTCTATATTTAAAGTCACCAAGCCAAACAGGTCTAGTAGGAAGGAACTTGTTGGAACTCTGCAATATCTGCAAGATTTTTTTTAAGTAATATGGCATACTAACTGCGTTTAGGTGCATACATTATGAAAGTTATTTAATCTCAACTTATGCTAGCCTATTCGCCAATAATAGGCGTGAAACAACATGCATAACATTTATTCAAAGTTAAACTAAATCTTTACTACATATAATAAAACTGTAACCGAGCCGAATCTGTACATTGGATATTTTTCGAAAATTTGAATTGGGGTACATTTTACTATACTATACTTTTGGTGTTTCTATCACGCAAAAACCATCGAACGGATTTCAATGAAATTTGGTAGTGTAATAACTTATACCCTAACTTAAAATAATACTTTTTATCCCGGAAACAACAATCAATCCGGGACAATCGCGGCTTAAACCACAAAAACACTCTCGAGCTGCAATGTTATGTTAAAATGCGTGATTTGGCCTACACATGAATTCCTCCATGAACTGATATTGGACTCAGGTTCATCTCCTCACAAAAAACTCATCGGTGGTTAAAAGCACTCACCTAAAATTGTACATACACGTTTGATTTAAACACTTAAACATGGTTTCGTGCATGAACCGACGATTTATTCAGGATTATCTCTACTGGAGAAAAATCTTTAACGATGAATGGCCCAGCCCGTACACGACTTTTTGTAATAAGACTCTATCTATCTATCTATATCATCACGCCAGATCCCTTACGGGGTAGGTAGAGAGTACAGAGTTCCAACAGGCTCTTTCCTTACATACCTCTCTGGCTTCCTCTACTCTCATAGTTCGTCTTATACACGCTTGCCGGTTACGAAGACTCCTGACTTGTCCTTCAGATAAGACTAGGTCTATTTGGTCATAGTAAGATAGTCTAGGTCTGCCCCGGTACCTAAATCCTTCCACTTTTGCATTGTATATCAGTTTTGTCATTCTTTCTTCGGACATTCTTTCTATATGCCCGAACCAACGGAGCATACCCTTTCTCATCTTCACACCGATATTCTCTTTCATACCTATTTGCTTTCTTACTACGCTGTTGCGAATACGGTCGGTCAGCTTCACACCGCACATCTTTCGCAGAGCTCGCATTTCCTCCGCATTTATCCTACTTTCATTCTCCTTCTTACTTACCCAGCTCTCGCTGCCATATAACAGCGTTGAGACAAGCACTCCATTATGTATGGCCAGCTGCGCCTCTCGGCTTAAGTGCCGGCTCCCAAGTAGCTTTCCCATCGCGCCATTCACTCTGTTCCCTGCACTCACTCTTCTCTCTATGTCAGCGGTGTATTTTCCATCCTTACTGAATGCGCATCCAAGATATACAAACTCATTCACTTGCCGTCCAATTCCAGCACATCGTTCCCAACCACAATCCTTGCATTCGTTCTGGTTTCTTCCCGTTCAAAAACCATCCAAACCAATAAGACAACTTTGTATAATCATTTATATAAGATATTTAAACATAATTTTGATCATGAACATGAAATGTATATTCTTACGAAAAGGCTGACACGACATGTACTGACAAAACTTAGTTACATACGCAATTAGCTCGCAATGTACATAATATTTAAAAAATATATTATTTCGCCATATAACGATATTTGGCAGGGTAGGTAGGAAAGGTTCAAAAGTACCCAAGTATTGTATATGTATGTTTTTTTTTGAGACGGCGTTAGCGTTAAATAAGATTTCGCTTTAGTGACCTATGTCAAATTACAAAATAAACCATTTATTCAGAGTGATTGTTGGTGATACAATATGATCTTGGTTTAACATTTAAGTTTCTCAAAAATCTACCCATTGGGCGTACACTGTTTAGGTAGTTAAAAATACATGCAATTACATTATCACTATTATCAACATTATATAATATTATTAATTCTTGAGTGATTTGTCAAAAAGGAATTCGTCAACTGTATAATAGCATTTGTCCAATAAAATTATATTTAATTTTTGTTTAAATTGTGTCAAGTTTAAGTCTTTGATGTCATTCGGGATTTCATTGAAAATTTTTGAAGCCATGCGTAGTATGCTTTTGTGTAGAAGTGCAGTTTTGGACGGTCTCGAATATAATTCATGCCGATATATCTGTCCCACTATTCTAGATCGCTTTTCGGCTATATTTATAAAAAGATCATTATTTTTTTTCGCAAACACTGCGGTCTCCTATATGTAAAGACATGGCAATGGTAATATTTTAAGTAAAATAAAATAAGGTTTACAACTATAAATTGGTTTCAAGTTACACATTGATCTAATGCATCTTTTCTGCGCTTTGAAAATGGAGGATTTTTCGGAGGAATATCCCCAAAATACAACTCCGTATCGCAAAATGGACTCGACTTTTTTTAAGTTTGTACAGAGCAAACGAGAACTTACTCAGTTTTTTAATTAGGATAGATGCATCTTCTTTCATGTTCTTTAAACCTAAAAATTTGATATAATGTACTTCTTTAATTCTTTCGTTATTGATAATTAGATTAATGTCCGGTGTAATAGTTCTTTGTCGAAAAGTCATAATTTTAGTTTTATTTATATTTATGATTAAATTATTTTGTTCCAGCCATTCAATAGACTGGCATAAAGCATTATTTATATTAAAGTTACTTTCTTTATCTTGCCTTATTATTATTGTGCTATCATTGGCAAATAGCACCATAGGGAAACTTACATGTTTTGGAAAGTCATTAATATAAGCTTAAAATAAGAGTGGTCCCAATACGCTGCCCTGTAGGACTCCACAAGCTATTTCATGTTCTTCTGAAACATATTTGAGTTCTCTTTTAGCTTTTATACATATTCGACTAATTTCCGTCTCCTGCGTTCTGTTAGTAAGGTAGGATTTTATAAGAGAAAGTACGTTCCCTCTTATACGCGGGCCAAATTTCATCATTCTAGGTCAACTATAGGAAATTAATTACCTGTAGCTTTAGCTTTGATAAAAAAAAAATAAGCACCGTCACGCCTATATTCCCCAAGCGGAGGTGGCAGAGGCGTACTGAGTACACCCACAATTCGCCGACGATGTTAGATTCCATGTAATACGGGGCAAGCCTATTGCCATACACCGGGCACAATACTAGACTCCGGACTTTACTGAAAATAGTTTGTCAGAAAAACTACATTTGTCCGACCCATTTGAACCCAGGACCTTGTTTACAAAGCGATGCCTTATGCCACTAGACCAACGAGGCAGTCTTGATGATTTGTTTGATGACTAAGGTTAAATAACCATATTTTTTTAATGGAATTACTTACAAGCTTCATTTTCATACCACTTAATGACCGTACACATTATTCAGCATTCTTGAAAAAAGGGTCCTAAACATAAGACCGACAGACAGACAAAAAAGTAATACTATAAGGGTTCCGTTTTAACCGAAGTGCTGAACTGCTGAACTATAAAAACTAATAAAATCATAAAGATAGGACTTAAAAGCAATAAAATTTTATGTTTAATCGCCCATCAGTACACAAGTTTAAAAAAAATGTCAAAAGCGAATGAGGTTTTTCAATGTTCACCACAATCCTACCCACCGGCATCCAACGTTCCTAACTACGCATTTCACAATAAAATAAAAATAGATTGCTTTGCCGATTTGTCCGGATTGTTCAGCCGGTATTTTAATTGTTACGCGAAAATAACATAAAGGACGTTCTTTTTTTATTTTGTTTGTAACGAAATTGCATAGAAATGTACGCTAAATTTAAAATGCATCGGGAATGTTTTTGTGTTGTTTATGAAAATACTTTTGTATTGCTCTTTTTTGATACAAGAGATTTTTTTTGGTAATTTAATATTGTTTTTAGAACATAGATTTTTAAAATTTATTTGGATAGGATTATATACGCTTTAGACATCGCAACGAGCAGTTAGAGTGATGTTAAAGTATACTTTATAATTTTGGCGTCCAGCAAAGTTTCTGCTAGTAGTTTGGCCACACTTCATAAATTATTAAGAACAAATTTACGAATATTATTATTATTTACGAATTTTTGAATACTTTATCAAGTGGTCAGACTACGCAGTCTGTGGAGTTGCAAACAATTATTTTGTAGAGAATTTAAATCGTAATCTTTCGACGTACACGTATGGCGTTAAAGGCAATAAAGACATTCATAGTAAAAACGAGCTGATATCCTGTATCGGTGGCTATTTGACAATCATCCCAGATTATAGCAGTCAATAAGTTAACAAAAACAGAAAAAATATCGAATAAGAATTAGAGGATTTTCTAACTGGACGTTTTGCTATATAAACGTTTCAATAGTTGGGCAATTTTTATAAACCTCACACTATAATTTATTCCTGTGTCGTGGGTGCGTCTACAAACATAAAGATTTACATACACAAATACCCAGACCGAAACAAATAATTGTGAGTTACACAGATTTGTCCCGTGCGGGAATCGAATCCGCGACTAATCGACTTAGTGGGCCGAGCGGTGTAAGCTCTTTACCACTGCACCAAATCGTCGCGCCGTACGTTACCGTTCGTCGTATCCTACATTCCGTTTTATTGTGTAGATGAATTGCTAATATACGTATTACTAATTATGCGTTTTGTATAGTTGGATGTCTTGCTATTTAGGTTTAGTTATCGTAAAGCTTCGTATAGACACCCTTAAATCCCTTGCAGGGTAGGTAGAGATGTGCAGAGTGTACAGAACCTACCACCTAGATTTTCCCAAAAATCTAGCTCAAAAAGTTTCGTTGATGTAAATAATCACGTTCAGCGTTCAGAAGAGCGATGTGACCGATAATTGTCGTGTGTGTCGCACAAGGCCGTTTATTTAAGCTTCGGCGCGGCCATCCATCTTCATCGGCGCGACGCGCGCGATTGACAGCAAGAGCGCGCAATGAATACAAATGAACTTACCCTTAAATTTGAGGTGCAAGTTACAAGCTGTTGCATGACATTGATATCATTAAACGCAATAATTGGTATTACCATCTGCTGGGTCTGTCCATTTTTAAAGTGGGTATCTAGCTCATTACATTTAAATCAATGTATTAAACGCAAAAACATGAAGTACACAGTTTAAAGAAAGAACCTGTTGAAACTCTGTTCTTTCTACCTATCCCGCAAGGGGTCCGTGTTCTGAACGGGTGGTAGAGTCTTAAGTAATTAATAATTTTCTTTTTTTGATTATTCATAAGTGCCTTTTGGTCTACACGAATAAAAAACTTTTGGATTGATTTTATAGATAGATAAATTAATAAACATCATTTTTAGGATTATATTTAGAAAAGCCCTATTTTTTCATTCTTATTTTGTGCTATTTTGACTTTTTTGCCTTATTACTAAATGTGTTTCAGTCAGATTACTTTTTAACTACAATGTGTGAAATAATATATGATAATTTGGGTACACGCAGTGCACCATAGCTTAGGTAATATAGAAGTGATGGTGTTCTTACTTTTTATTTTATATGAAACCTTATATTAAAATTGGTAGGCAGTATAAATATAAGTTCGGCTCAGTAACAATATTTTGTTATTGATATAACGTTGCTATCATAAACACAATATCTGATCCGAACCGTAGGTACCTTAGTTTTACTACTTATTCTGTTTATATCCTCGTTTCCTAGGGGCTTAAAATCATCAAACTTACAATTGCAATTCTTAATGGTATACAAAAAATGACTCCATTCGCTTATGACTTGTACCACACACAACCGTGCCGACGGCAGCTAGCTCGCAGAAATCAGTCTTGGATGGAAATTACAGGGAATTTTCATTAGAATGGGCCCCTAACAGATAACACCCATTTATTCAGGGAAAGTATTGCCCTATACATTATTGATATTATTGTTAATAGCTCCGCATTTAGCTGACTTATTATAGTTATATCTTTGACAATGTAAGTTACTTACGGAGTGAGCAAAGTTAAATACAAAAATTATAAGTAAGTTGCATCTCTCTGTAATTTTATCTTTTTCTTCTTCTTTAAATTATGGCTTTACACTAATTTTAATGATGATGAACTTCTGTTCCACATATAAGACTTTTAAAAGCAGTGATAGAGATATACTTTTCCATCAATTAAAAAAATGGTTACCTAATAGTTTACACGAATAAAACAATATTTTATCATTCATTAGACTCATAGAAATTTTAAATCCATTTGTATTTAAAAATATTTGGGCCAAGCTAAAAATTATATCGTGTGTCAAGGATACGTTTACAAACTGAAAATTTAAAATCTACAGTATTATTTAGTGGCTACTGAAATCAAGAGTCAAAATTAATATTATATCTATAACTGCTTTTAGTTTTATAAGCTGACAAGTAAAGATTTTTACCTCTCAAATGTATGGATAATTTCCCATACCTATGATCTGTATTGAATCGAATGCACCAAAAATAAATCACAATTTATTTATTCATTGATTCATTTATCATGCATTCATTCGTTCCTGACAAATCGTTCGATGGAAATACAGATTGTTTTTCATTTTGTTTATTTTTGTAGCAAAACAAAACCGGTTCTGCACTCTTTAGGTCGGTCTCACTAGGTAGTTTTGATGCATATATTTAGTTAGAGTCATACAAGGATCTTTAGACCCGCGGCCAAAATTTAATTAATGGAATTAACGCTATCATCAAGTGAAATGTCACTTCATGACAGTCACAGAATTGCCATTTGTTATGTAATTTACCCAAGTTCTTCTTTTAATTAGTAACTATGCTCTTGAAATATTTATCTGGAACTAATAAAAAAAACTAAAATTTTGCTAAATAATAACCCTAATTTCACACCAATGCCGCCCTTTTAATGTCATCCGCGGGCCAAGAGATCCTTGTCGCACTATACTTGTGAGGCACTCGTAGCGCTGTGTAATCGTGGTGTTTCTAGTGATCACCATAGTTCAGCAGCGTTCAGCTCGGTCAGTCTGTGATGGGTATTAACATTTTTAAGCGTTAGTGTGCTTTTAAAGATACGTCAAGTTGTTGGTCCCAGCGTTTATTTAATGTAATGATCGTTTAACCATGTCAGAAGCTTATTAGGCGGCTTGACAAATTTCAAAACCAGGTGGCCACAAATTCAATTCATTGGGTCCGGGTAGTGGAGTGTAACATGAGTATAACTTTAATCTTCTCTCCTGAAATTGTCAAAGAAGGCCTTTACATAGCAATAACGCATTACAGGCTAGTTTTTATTTCATAAGCTCCACACTCAAAGTCAATACATCTCAATATCTCCAACATTAAGAATCCCATAAAATAACATCAACATAATCCACAGTTTTCCACCATGCACTCAAGCCAATGTAGGGGCGTCGTCTCAACTCGCCCCAAGTACAAATAAAGTTCTCAGGGGCAAGTTAAGTCAGGGCAAAGACGTACGTGTCAAGCGCCCGGATTACGGAGTTAAGTGAGAAAACTATCTGTGGTATAAGTTAGGAGCTGTAGTGGGGCTCACTGCAACTTAATTGGGTGTTGAGATAACGGAATCATGTTTTTTTTTATTTTGCAGTGTTTTAATAGTTGTGTATGTGAATTTTCATGTATGTAAATCACCTACGACACATTTTATTAAGAAAAATATTCTATTATTTTAAACAAATCTATGACTATAGTATTGGGTATTCGAGTTTTTTTTATTAATCTAATGTATCTCACTGCTGGGCAAAGGTCCTCTTTCCTCCAACGATCTCTAACCCCCATCAATAACATTGTCATCGCGCCACCGTTTTCCAGGCCTGCCTCGGTAACGATAGCCTTGTTGTGGGACCCATTCAGTATACAGTTGGAACCACAGAGATTTTATAGGACGCTAAAAAAAAACGAAACGAGAATTTCAGAAAAATTATTTATTATCGATAATGTTTCAGAAAATCTTCTTAAAAGTAATTTTTTTGTGACCCCAACAAGTCACTTACGAATGAAGTCTTAAGTTTTTTTTAGATCGACAGTAAAAGTGCTGTTTCTGAAAAATTTAATTACTTGGGTAATAGTATACACACTTGTTGCATATTATATCAATATATTTCAGCATGCTAGATCCCTTGCCTTGAGTATACTAGTTTCATATTGATAGATATCTTATAAAACCAAAATAAGTTTACAAACGAAAATAGAGACGTATTAATACCACGATTACACATAATGCGAGATTGTATCTGTGATTAAATAAGTAATAATCCAGTTTCAACACAATATTAGGAATTCGAAAGTCAAGGGTAATATCATTGATGCGTTTTTGCTCATCCATGACCCGGTCTTGCTACCTCCTATCACTTATTCCACCACTAATACAGACAGAGGATTACAAACGCGCCTTCCACTGGCTCACACGTGTACCACCCGGTGAGCGACAAAATGCTCATTGAATTTCATAAGGCCAGGATTGTGGGGGCGAACGAGGACGTGACGTCATACTTTGACATTTTCCCTGCGTGTTGTTTAAAAATGGGGTGAA
Organism: Phalera bucephala; assembly: GCA_905147815.2. Lineage (NCBI taxonomy): Eukaryota > Metazoa > Arthropoda > Insecta > Lepidoptera > Notodontidae > Phalera > Phalera bucephala. The sequence continues at coordinate 31,595,554 of LR990609.1, forward strand.
TATTTGTACAATTTAGACAAATCCTCAACCCATATTTACAGCTTCCTGTTTTTTGGTTTTAGATTTAATCATGTAGAATATAAACTATACCATAATACTTCCTGTAAAATGCGTGGTCTGTTAAGACAAAAGAAAACGGCAAAGAACGAAGAACTTATGTGATATATTGTTAAAAGCACGGAAACGAACCTTTAAACAATCAAACAGTGGTAAGACTGTGACTATTATAAAACGTAGTCTTTAAGTATTATAAAAAGAATGGATATCCATACAAAACAGAAACGGTACCGCCAATTGAAAAAAAATAACTAGACGACGGCATCACACTGCAAAAAGACAAATCGATTACTTGAATATCGATAATTGTGCATCGAAGGACAATATAAATAAAATACAATAGAAATATTGAAAACATAGTGACGGACGATTTGGCGCAGTGGTTAGCTAGTAGAGCTTAAGCCGCTCCGCCTACTGGGACGGATAGTCGCGGGTTCGATTCCCGCACGGGACAAATTATTGTGTGACCCACAAATATTTGTTTTGGTTTGTAAAAGCACCCACGACACAGGAATAAATCCAAGTGTGGGGCTACGCTTTTAAATAGTAAGTATATTTGGAACGTGTCGCTAACACTTTCATCGCAATTCCCTTTTCTCTAATATGAGGCCACTTTCATATGTTCAAGCCAATATCTTTGGGGTTGGCAGAGATGTATTATACACACGGGCGAGGTTATTTGCCATATACTGTATACTACGGACTCTATTACTGAGGATTTTAATGGAAATAACACACTTTGTCTGACCCGGGATTTAGGACCAAGGACTCCGTGATCACCAATTGCATTATGTCACTAGACTAACGAGTCAAACTAAAATCTATCTATACAAGGTGTAATATAATAAACGCAAGACCCGAAAGTAGTTTGTTCTAAATCGGTAACTGAATTGATTCCAACAATTTTTAACGTAACCTAATTTTTTTTTTAAATTTGCAAAAAATGCTTTTGCTCCTTCAGTGCCCTATAAAATACTAAATTTATTCTTGATTTATAGCAGTAAGGAGATTTCAAATACATTCCTAAAACGTATTTCTCAAAACGCACACATACACGTTCAAGTTCTTTGTTAATTGGGGTATAAAAGTGCTTAATAAAAGGGTAAAACCGCTAAATTTAGAAATTTGGTTTTCGTTTTGAATTTATGAAGCAATTCTTCTAATCGGGGTGTCTGAGGTCTTGCGTTTATTATGTTACACCTTGTATAGAGTATAGTAGGGTAGACTACAGATTACAACGGGATCTTTCCTTATAGACCTCTCTGGCTTCTTCCACTCTCATAATTCGTCTCATTCACGCTCGCTGGTTACGGAGACTCTTGACTTGCCCTTCAGATAAGGCACGGTGGAGCGTTTTCACAATGTTTTATGAATTTACGCTCCCCTTGGGACAGGCTGAAGGAGGAGGTCAGCGGCGTGGTGTGTCCCACGTCGCCATGAGCACCGCGTTGGAGCGGGGGGGAGCGTGTCATCAAGTCTCCCCCCGATGGCGGGGTCTTCAGAGCGCGGCATTAGAGGGGCACCGGTGCGTTCCATACGGAGTTCCTAGAGCCCCTCCAAAGTGCTGATGTCGGCCACTCTGGTGTTTTTAGTCGGTAGGTATCCGACACGTCCCGCGCGCTTTCCCCGAGGCTAGTGGAAGTCCTATGCAGGATTTGCACCAGGAAAAAAAAGGCTGAAGATCTGGACGACGGAACGATAATTACAATTTACGTTTCTAGAAGTAGGCTACGGCGAATATGATATGAGGACAAGTACCTGCCTTTCACGCCTTAGATCACTTCCGCCTTTTTGTACCCGATGCCCCGTTTTGGGTTGCAGATGTCCACCGGTGGAGTCGAGTACAGCTCCGATACACACGCGGAGAGGCCGATTTTAAAAGGAAAACACGTTTTGGGCGGAATCCCTATTGCTGGACCGCTCGTATCAACAGTTTGAGCGTCCTGTCATTACCACGGACAAAACCACAGACGCGAGTATTTCGAATCGTTCTGAAATATGATAACGAAACACACGGACACAATTTGGATAGTGACATGAGTTTTCTAACTTACCTTTAAACTACTGTAATGATACATAACGTAAAAAAGAGCTTATTTACAACAAAAAAGAAAACTTCGTTTCTTAAAATATTATACCTTAGTAAGAGAGTTTTTCCTTCAATATAACCCACGTCGCCCGGCGGGTAAACATTGTACAATCATAATTTGTACAGATTACGTACAGCAGGTGCTCGGAACGAGTCGCCGTGTATTTGCCGTGTACCTGCGTGCCCTTGCACATAGATTACGCTAACTTACAGACAGGAGTGTACAATCACAACCTTTCGGTCTGAGTGTATGTGAATTTTATATATAGTTTAGAACTATGTTTAAAAAACATATGAATAACATAACCTTTTTTTTTACGTGAAGGAAATCTTTTAAAGACTGGCGACGGGGGGCCGTCGCCTTCGGGTGGACGGACGGGGGAGTGTCGGACTCTCTGCTGTGGTCCTCGCCCCGCTGTTTAGCGGCGCGGGGACCGCAGCAGCATACCGACTAAAACCTCCACGGTGTTTCCTACTCGCCACCATAGTGGAGGGCCACGGGTCCAATATGTCATCCGCTGGAAACTTTTTTTTTTTTTTTTTTTGTCCCGCGGAGGAAATCTTTTAAAGACTAGCCCCCCGCCTGCCTCGGGTAGGCAGGCGGGGGAGTGTCGGACTCTCTGCCGCAGTCCCCGCCCCGCATACGCGACGCGGAGACCGCGGCAGCATACCGACTAAAACCTCCACGTGTTCCGCTTTCCGCTTTAAGGAGAGGCTACAGGTACGGGGACTTCATCCGCAGCCTCTCTGGCGGTTGTCCATAGTTTGGACCCACTTAGTTGTGGCCGCGACGCCACACAATTCGCTCCTATGTAGGGGACGTGCTGGAACATAGGCACGCCCCTTCACTTCGAGGGCGCCAGTGTCGAGCAGGCGACGGCCCCCTATGCCGTCACCCGCGCGCCCTCTTTACGGCGGCATGAGGTCGGCATGTCGTCGCCTCCTGCGCCCGCGTCTCCGTCGGCGGTTTGGGTCAGCCAGGGGATCGTCCTCTCTGGCTCGCTCCGCCGCCTCCTTGCGTGCCATGACCACCTCAGCAAAGGTGGCCACCGCGTCCCATGACCTCTCGCTGCCGATCATAGAGCGAACGATCGCCGGCAGCGAGAGATCTGTCCCCACAACCGCAGCTAGCGAGCCACGCTGTTCAGCCCAAGCAGGGCAAACCTCGAGCGTGTGCTGCGCCGTATCCTCGGCGCAACCACACTCATGGCATCTCTGGTCCGCCTCCCTCCCAGCCACACGGTGCAGGTACCTTCCAAAGCAACCGTGATTCGTCAGGACCTGCACAAGCCGGAAGGTGAGCGTGCCTGCCTTTCGGCACACCCACTCCTTCAGCACGGGATGCACCGCCCGAATGGTCCAGTGACCCGCGCTTGGTTCCTCGAGCCGGCTCCGCCATTCACAGAAGGCACGCCTCTGTGCCCGCCGCCGCCACCTCGCTACCTCATCAGGTGGGGCTCCTCCCAGCCCTCCGATTTCGGCCCTTTGGCGAAACACTGAGGCCAACACGACCGCCTCCAGATCCCAGGGTGGGGTCCCCGCCAACGCGCATGCGGCCTCGCATGACACGGTGCGGTAGCCGCGTATGACCCTGATCGCCATGACCCTCTGCGGCCTTCGCAGGAGGCTCCGGGTCCGGGCGTTAAGGGCGCTCGCCCACACCGGTGCGCAGCTCGCACTTGCACCCCCAACGTTGCGCAGGAGCCAACTCAGAGCCCCGGCCACCGCCACCAATTTTGGAGCTAGTTGACGGAAGTGCTCTTCAAACCTCCAGCGGCTGTCGAGGACTAGACCCAAGTACTTCATGTGGACCCTAATCTCGACAACCGCACCACCGACCTGGATCCGCGCTCCCGAGGGCGGGCGTCGTCGAGGCCCATGAAAACAAATGGCCTCGGATTTTTCTAGAGCAACCTAACCTAACCTAACCTATAGTATTTTTCTCATAGGATGGGTAGTGACAGTTAGTTAGAACTGTCACTACCCATGATTGCTTGAATCGGGATAAAAGAGATCGGGTCTTCCTCCACGCGAACCCAGCGCAAATTAGTAAAAGCAAGTTGCGGATCCATGCTATTGGAACATCTCGAGCCGCCTATATGGCCTCCGAATTCGCCTAACGACAACTGTATTAAGTGGCATCAAGGACTAACGGCTTAACGTGCCTTCTGTCTGGCGCGGGTCAAATATGGTCGAGGAGTGTGATGGTTGTTCTAGCAGTCATACTCGTGAACGGAACTGGTCCATCTGGAATCCTTTAGATACTGTTTACAGATAACATCATTAGATTCATATCTCGATCGTAAGGCATCACACTGGAGCTAGATCGTAAACTATTTAATTGTAACCTAAACAGCGTAACGTAAATGAAAAGAAAAAACTTAATAAAAAAGACAAGCCCACTGAGTTTCTTCGCTAGATCTTCTCAGCGGAGGCCGCATTCCGATCCGGTGGTAGATTAGTAGTTAAATTAGATTAAAAAAAAATGTTAATTGACTATTTGTGAGCGCCCCCGCAGGGATTATGTAAAATAAATTAATTGAGTTTGAGCTTCCGAAGCACGGTTTGTATATGAAAATGCCACCAAATTACCCATCTTTGACCGACCGAGCCGAAAATTGCTTAATTTTGGTGGCCGCTAAGAACATCGCGGTCGCACACCACTACCCCTGATATCAATCATAATTTGTACAGGTTACGTACAGCAGGTACTCGAACGAGTCGCCTTGTATTTGCTGTACATGGTCAGGAACATAAGTCATTTAAAACGCTTACACACTTTCGTTTTATATCAAATACATTATTTTTGTTGATCAAAATGTATTTAAATATGTTGCTACTAACAATTTGATTTAGATAATGTTCATATACGTATGTAAGAAAAAGATTATTAAAGATTTCTAAAACTGAAAATGCCTTAATAGCCTTACATCACCGACTGTACGTGCCTGTCCGTGCGCATAGATAACACTAACTTACAGACAGGAATGTACAATCATGATAAATCGGCCTATACTATCTCACTGGTGGGCAAACGCCGTCGCTCATATAAGTCCCACTAGGGGGATAACTGGTAGGGCTAGTATAACAGGCGTAGAAATCAAAATGAGAGAGTTCATACTCCACGCATACAATTTTTGATTGGCGGAGGGAGCTTTGTGGCCAACTGCTGCTGGAATTAATCATGTTACCTATCAGGCTTTTAAGTTGGCTTAACGACGGGACCAACGGGACCTAATTCACGTGGTCATATAAATACATTATTTTGATTAAATAAATGCTAATTGGCTAAAATTCTCTCGAAGGTAGTGGCCTACTGTCAATAGGCAATCATCGTGATGTTGGTTCAAAGGCTTCGGTCGGTGACATTTTGGTGGTGACTGTGCTCGAATATAGTTGTACGGTTGTAATCAAATGAAGAATATAATATAGCAAATATACTTCCAAGAAGTTTTAACCTATGTCTAAGTGTTGCGGACATTTATCGATAAAGGTACCTCATAGTAGTTAGTTCAGTTAGTTGACTGCCTCGTTGGTCTAGTAGCAAAGCGCATCGCTTTATGATCATGACGTCCTAGATTCCAATCCTTGGTCGGACAAATGTAGTTTTTCGAACGAAAACTACCCAGTTTAAGTCCGGAGTCTGAATTGTGCCCGGTATATGACAATAGGCTCGCTCCCTTTTAATGGGACGTAACAACGTCGGCGAAAAGTAGATGCACTCAGTACACCTCTGCTATCCCCGCTTGGAGAATGTAGGCGTGACGTTGTGTTTAGTCATCTAAGAAAATTTTAATTGGTACATCTACAAAATAACATGATCTTCATATAATTCGAAACGCGTTGATAATTGCGCACGTACTCATTAAAGCGATAATTATCCATGGAAAATTTATATTCTTAGATAATGGTTTGAAATATTTTGGTATTAAGGGTGGTTATAACTTGAAAGTAAAAGTTTTAAACCTATTGAGTGTTTAGATTTATGCGAATATTACACATTAATTAAAACTTTTTGGATGTTACGCGGTTAATTTTTGATTTTTAACTTCCCAACGTTTCGAGTGCTTCGCAGCACGAACGGTCACGGGAGGGGACTCGTTAAAACATTATAAATACGTTATATTTTTTTAATAAAATCGGCTTAGCATTAACAATTTGACGCTATAGTGACGACAACGTTTCTATAACGTCAGCATTGTCTCTTTCATCTTTTTTTATTGAAAAATGTTCGGCGATTGCCCCCTATCCCACCTGATGGAAAGTGATCATGGGGTCAAAGATCTGACTCGTTGACTCAGTAGTAGCCTATTTACTCTGAAATAGGCTGAGAAGGCAAAAGTTAGACTGAGTTCCGAATCGGTATGATCGTGATAAACCTGCCTACACGTAAGCATGTCTGGGCAACATGAAACTTGTCTGGATCTTTGACAGCATTACTTTGCTGAGAGGGTGGTGACTATCCACGGACGGGCTACCTGTCACCGGTAGAGATATTGCTCGTTTAGCCCAGGGACCACGTGTAGGCAATCAAGCATAAATCCTACGGAGGCGCGCAACTTCGGCCCCCTAAATTAAAAATCTTTACTTAGTATGTTTTAGTGTCAAGAGGATGACATATCAACTCGATAGTGTTACAATACCGACAATCAGTTTGTGCTAAACACTAAGATCGCTTGCAACTGCGTAGTAAGAAAGCCTGTAGGTATGAAAGAAAGTTTCATTCCCGTGTTTCGAAAAATGTTGGGAGGACAAATGTTTAAACAGATTTACAATACTGGGGAAGACTTAGGCTATATTACTAATAACCATAACCAGATAGTCCCTGTCTCATCTAATGAGTAAGTCAAGGGTCTCCGTTTCCGTCGAGCTTGTGTGAGAAGAAGTATGTAAGTGGGGGAGGGGAGGCAAGAGAGGTTTTTAGGGAAAGAACCTATTGGAACTCTGGAACTCTATACTTTATGCCTACCTAGACAGTCTAACGGGTAAATTTTTCATAAAATAGTTCAATCAATCAGCCTATCGTAGTCCACTGCTGGACATAGGCCTCTCCTAACACGCGCCATTGCACACGGTCCCCCGCCTTCCGCATCCAGTCCGTCCCAGCGACCTTCTTGAGGTCGTCGGTCCATCTAGCTGGAGGCCGTCCTACCTTACGCTTACCAAGTCGCGGTCTCCACTCTAGGACACGCGTGCTCCATCGGCCGTCGGTCCTTCTGCAGATGTGACCAGCCCATTGCCACTTTAGCTTACTGAGTCTGCGAGCTATGTCGGTAACTTTGGTTCTTTGTCGGATTACCTCGTTACGAATTTTATCCTTCAAAGAGACGCCGATCATAGCTCGCTCCATAGCCCGCTGTGCGACTTTGAGTTTGTGGACTAGTCCCACTGTGAGTGTCCACGTCTCGGCCCCGTAAGTCATAACAGGTAGAACGCATTGGTTAAAGACTTTAGTCTTCAGGCATTGCGGTATAGGCGAAGCGAAAACGTGACGTAGTTTGCCAAATGCTGCCCAACCCAATTGGATCCTGCGGTTGATTTCTTTCTCGAAGTTGTTCCTACCAAATTGGACAACTTGTCCAAGGTAGACATACTCCCGAACAACTTCGAGCATCGAACCATCGACGTAGATCGGTCCCGGCGTGACATGCTCATTAAACATGATCTTGGTTTTATCCAAGTTCATGCCGAGACCGACACCTCGAGAGGCTCCATTTAGGCTATGCAGCATTCCGCTCAACTGTTCCAGTGACTCTGCCACGATGACGATATCATCGGCAAACCGAAGGTGTGAGATGTATTCGCCATTGATGTTAATGCCCCGCCCAGTCCAGTCCAGCGTCTTGAAGACGTCTTCGAGTGCATTGGTGAAGAGCTTGGGGGATATTACATCCCCCTGTCTTACCCCTCGATGCAGCTCGATCGGGTTGGTCTTTTGGCCCTGGAGCTGGACGGTCATTGTGGCGGTATCATACAGACATCTCAACACCTCGATATAGCGCCAATCGATGCCACATCGCTGCAGAGCATCCAAAACCGCCCAGGTTTCGATGGAGTCGAAGGCTTTCTCGTAGTCCACGAAAGCCATACACAGCGGCTGATTGTACTCTTCGGTCTTCTGTACAATCTGCCGAACAGTATGGATGTGGTCTACGGTGCTGTAGCCTTTTCGAAACCCGGCTTGTTCCGGTGGCTGGAACTCGTCAAGTCTTCTGGCGAGGCGGTTTGTGAGTACTCTCGAGAACAACTTGTAGACGTGGCTCAGGAGTGAGATGGGTCTGTAGTTCTTCAGCAAGGTTTTGTCACCTTTTTTGAAGAACAGAACCACCGCACTCCCGCTCCACGCTTGAGGTGTTAAGCCCTGGTGGATGACGGAATTAAAGAGACTCGCTAGCTTTTTCAGGATTGGAGTCCCGCCTGCTTTTAGGAGCTCAGTGGTGATTCCGTCATCGCCTGGCGACTTGTTGTTTTTGAGCTGCTCGAGAGCCACTCTGACCTCGTCCTGGTTGACATCAGGGATGTCTTCCGTATCGTGGCGTGCTAGTGGGGCTCTGTGGTCGTTAGCGCTGGGTCTCGAGGGTTTAGCCATCCGTGATGCGTACAGGTCTTTGTAGAAACTCTCAATTTCCTCGAGTATCTCGAACTTGGAGGTCACGGTTTTGCCATCCGCTGTATTAAGTTTCGTCAGATGGGATCTACCTAGCTGGCGAGCGAAGACTTTGGTGCCTCTGTTCTGTTCAATCGCAGCCGCGATGGCGCGGGTGTTGGAACATCGGAGGTCACGTCGCACCCGCTTCCGGATCTTCCGGTTGAGGTTCCTCCCATCCGGCGAAGACGCCTGCGTGGATGACATTTCCCGTCTCTGCCTCATAAGTTCGAGAGTCTCGAGCGAGAGTTTAGACTCTCTGTTACCGCTTTTGCCGGGAAACACCCTTCGAGACACATCCTGTAGCGTTTTGACCACTGTGTCGGTTTTCTCGTCAACATTGCCTTCGGTTTCCAGCAGGTCGAAACGATTTTGAAGCTCCAGTTGGAACTTTTCGGACCCTAAAGCTATTTGAGGCGCAGTAGGTCTGAGAGTAGACCTCATCATGCGACGTCTTTCGGCCTTGAAGTCTATATTTAGAGCGCCTCGGACAAGTCGGTGATCGCTGCCGGTATTAAACCTGTTGATCACGGAGACGTCTCTAAATATAGACTTCCTGTCAGTCATGATGAAGTCTATCTCGTTCCTCGTCACAGTGTCGGGGCTTCGCCATGTCCACTTTCTATGAGGCTTCTTCTTAAAGAACGAATTCATCAAGAAGAGCCCCTGCGACTCCAGAAAGTTGACCAGCATCTGCCCCCTGTGGTTTCGGCGCCCGACGCCGTGGGGTCCGATTATCGTTTCGCCGCGTTCTTGTACTCCCACTTTGGCATTGAAGTCCCCCATAACAACGCTGTAGTGAGCCTTGGTGGTGCCATGTAATGCCTTGGCTATGTCTTCATACATGGCTTCGGCTATGTCGTCGCAGTATGTCGAGGTCGGCGCATATACCTGTACCACCTTCAGGGTGTACCTGTTGGTGATTTTAATTATGAGGTACGCTACCCGTGTCGACACACTGCTGACTTCCACAACGTTGTTAGTGGGAGCTTTGTTGACCAGGAAACCGACACCGCCCTGAGAGGGCCGATCACCTTCCCGAAAGTAAAACAGGTGGCCTGACTCAAGGGTTATCGTGTCCTCGCCCTGTCTTCGGACTTCGGATAACCCCAATATGTGCCAGTTTATGCGACCTAGTTCTACCTCGAGTTCAGCGAGGTGTTGGTCCAGCCGTAGAGAGCGTCCATTGTACGTAGCCAGGGTCAGGTGTTTTTGGTAGCCTTGTGTCGTAGCCCGGAGATTCTTCGCACCCCCTGCCCCGCTGTTACCGCGACCGCTACCGTGGCAGCGGACAGCGGGACTACCGGGAACTGGGGGCCTTTGCGTTTGGTGTCTTAACATATTAAGAGGTTTTTGGCCTACTATACCACGCTGGCCAGACGGGTTGGTATAGGGTTTGTTTCAAATTTTCCTTTTCTGGTCGTTGATCGGATGACGTTACTACCTTTGGTGGACTCTTACCACCAGCCAAGCAAAAGTATGGCTACTGGGGCATTCTAAGTTTTTCTTTCGCTTCCAGCCCAGTACGGAAGATATACTTTTATAAGAAAATAGTTATATGTATATAATATAAGGCGCTCGTATTGGTGTGCGACCGCGGTGTTCTTACCGATTGCCAAGGTTAAGCAACGTTCGACTCGGTCGGCCCAAGCTTGTTGACCGTTTGTGGCATTTACATATTCAAGCGTCTCCGCGCTTCGGAAGGCACGTTAAGACGTTGGTCCCGGCTACCACTTAATGTGGTAGTCCTTAAGCTGAGTTGGAAGAATTAAAGGCAGCTTGATAAGTTCCAACAGCAAGTGGCCACAAACCTGCCTCCATCAATCCGTACTGGGTCCGCGTGGTGGAGTATGACCTAATCTCTCTCACCCGATTTGTGAGAGAAGTCCTTTATCCAGCAGTGGGCAGTATAGGCTGATATTATTATTATATAATATAATAAAAGCTAAAAGCGATACGTACGAAAAACTTCAATGTTTTCATATTTATATATTTAGCAGTGTTATAATTTTACATAAATTTTATCTGATGGTTGAAAAATCGATCCTTAATCTAACAAATATGACAAAAATTAGTTATCGTAACATAAATAATGTTATACATAAATTTAATACAAGAATGCAGCGCTCGTATGCTTCATAGTGAAGGGGTAGAGTTTGGCTCCCTTCCAAATCCAATCAACCATACTACACTAACTTTGAGTATCATAAATAATGAATAAACACCGTCAAGTATTGTACTGGACACAATTCCAGACTCTAGACTGCTGCCAAGTAATTTTGAGTAGTGTAGTAAACAATTAAATCTTAGTTTTAAAAAACTAAAAAGCCACCCTTTTATAGCAACCGGAACTAAATCGGAGAAAATATTTTTCAATATGAAGAGTTCGTTAGATATGTACGAAAGTACGTAGATAAATTACACTGCTTCATTATAGATAGTAACTGTAAAATAAGAATTAAGTTATTAGTCTCCGAACAACATCTAGCATCGTGTGTAGCATCTGTTCTATAGATGGTATATTTAACCATAAAGATTTCTTTTAATCCTTGTGATTCAGGACATAAGATCAAACTTATAAAATTATTTTCTTGTTTAGTTAATCGGACGCCTTGGATTTGGTGAAAATCTTGTTGAAAGATTCCGTTACATAGATACAGGTCAAGTAAATAGTAAAAACAGTTATAACAGTAATAGTAAAAAGTTATAGAATGCCCAAACTCACTATACGCTTAAGGATTTTATATATAAGCAGGTTTCCGAAAAAAGTGCAAGACGAGTTTTCCGAACTAAAATGAACTGAGGAACTCGTTATCAACAGTTTCACAACCCACTACAAAATCGTGGAGTTCACAATTATTCAAATATCAATTGCAAGAATAATGTGCTTCGCGGTCACGAGCTCCTGAGTTGGACAAATATAGTTTTTCTACCGAAATATTCCCAGTATCAGCCCGGAGTCTGGCATTGTGCACAGTGTATGGCAACAAGCGTCCCGTATACATGGGACCAAACATCGTCGCTGAAAAGCGGGTATACATAGTACATCTCTGACACCCCAACTTGAGGAATATAGGCTTGATGGTGTTTTTATATATCTATCTAATCAATACACCATATCCCTTGCTTTGCAATTACTAAAAACTGTCATATTGATTACAGGTGCACTCAATAGCTTAGTGCATTTGCACTGAACGTCATACAGGGTCTGCATATTTTATAAGCATGTTCGCAGCGTATTTCCGTCGCTATTGATTTTGCATGGTGCAACAGAATGTTTAAATTATGCGGCATTTACAGTTCAGTGGGTTGCAGAAACCTGTTTTACATATTGTATCCTCCATGTCTAATACAGTACAAAGCCTGTTGTCGAGGCAATCTTAAAGCTGGGCTTCCACTGCGAGCGGAACGGACTCCGTACGGAGTCGGTTTAGCTCGCAACAGCAAATTTAATAGAAGTGCTTTAGCAAGAAAGAGTAAAGCAGAAAGTGCTGAGCGAATAAAACTAGTTAAAAATGGACTCGTTCGCTTAAGCAAATTGCGAGCGGACGGAGTGGACTCGGTACGGACTTCGCTTTACTCACCACGGTAAATTTCAAGAAGGCGCTTTAATCGAGAATAAGGTAAGCGGAACGGACTAAACGAGTAAAAATATGTAAAAACGAGTTCGCTGCGAAGCGGTGTCGCCGGTGAGTCGGTAACGGATTCCGCTGCACGACCACCCGCCTGTGCCCCTCCTGCACCTCCCGTCGCCTACCACGGCCTTTGCAACTCGTTTGCAACGGAAGCCAGATCTACCTATCTAAAAATCTATATCATAACGCCAGTTCCCTTGCGGATTAGGCAGAGAGTACAGAGTTCCAACACGTTCTTTCCTTACTGACCTCTCTGGCTGAAGTCAGACCTATTCGTCATTTTCCGTGTAGAGCCCTTCGCTCGCTGTCATTTTTCTTTTGCGGTGGAAGGCTAGTTATTATAAAAATCTTTTAACAAAAAAGGTAAACCGACTTCAAAAAGCAAAAAATAAATATTTGAAGTCGGTGCTGGTTGGTGCAGTCGGTTACTTGGCACCGACTTCAAATATTTATTTTTTGCTTTTTGAAGTCGGTTTACCTTTTTTGTTAAAAGATTTTTATTTTACAATTTTAAGTGACGAGTGAATTATTTAGTAATATTTATATACCGATATTATATTATTTTGCTAAGTTGTAAAGAAAGGTACCTACAGGATTAATATAATGACTATAATAACGGAATCTATACATTCGTGTTGTTCGCCGTTAAGGAGTTCCCTCTTGTATCTTCAAAGTCCAAGGTCCAATACCAATAACAATAAAATAGGACCACCTCAAAACTATACTGAACCAAATGCAAAAAGAATCATCAAAATCGGTTCATAAGCAAAGGAGTTATAAAAAAAGGACGAATTATGAACCTCCTTTTTTGAAGTTGGCTAATATACTGCTTGGTTCTATAGTAGGGTACCTATAGGATTGACGTAATACCCATAATATCTCAATTTACACATGCCTATTGTTTGTCGTTAAAGAGTTCCCTGGTGTATCTTCTAAGTCCAAGGTCCAATGCCAATGAAATTAATATGGGACCACCGCGGAGCTATACTGAACCCAATGCAAAAAAAAACATCAAAATCGGTTTACAATTGACGGAAATATCGCTGAACATACATAAAAAAAAAAAGCATACATACAACCGAAGATAGAACCTCCTCCTTTTTGAAGTCGGTTAAAAATACTAAAAAATATTATTATAGCTATTTTAACTAGTACTCCGTTCCGCTTGACTATTTCGCACTCATTACTCTTTTGCAGTGGAAGCCCGGCTTCAGCCTGTCCTACGGTGAACGTCTATCGGCTGATAATGAAGTCTCATCAGCTAAAAGACGTCCACAGCAAGAGAAATACCTCTGTCAAAGATCGCCACGATGACGCGATGTGCTGTACGTATCCAGTTTTTATCTGCAACCTTCACTCCCACTCAACGTCTTTCAGGACCAGGTCGGCCCTCGAGAACCTTCGTTAAGTCGTATACCGAATTTATATTATACCTCATTGGTCTAGTGGTATACGCTCGCCGGTTACGGTATATAGTCACATCCTTCGATATTAGGTAGAGGTAGGCAGAGGTGTGCATACTACACCCACATTTCACCGATGTATTGAAGAAGGATTAAACTGCTCTATGTTTTATATGGGTCAGTGTGTGTGTGTCTGTGTGTCTGTGTGTGTGTCTGTGTGTCTGTGTGTGTGTGTGCGTGCGTGCGTGCGTGCGTGCGTGCGTGCGTGCGTGCGTGCGTGCGTGGGTGCGTGCGTGCGTGCGTGCGTGCGTGCGTGCGTGCGTGCGTGCGTGCGTGCGTGCGTGCGTGCGTGCGTGCGTACGTGCGTGCGTGCGTGCTTGCGTGCGTGCGTGCGTGCGTGCGTGCGTGCGTGCGTGCGTGCGTGCGTGCGTGCGTGCGTGCGTGCGTGCGTGCGTGCGTGCGTGCGTGCGTGCGTGCGTGCGTGCGTGCGTGCGTTCGTGCGTGCGTGCGTGCGTGCGTGCGTGCGTGCGTGCGTGCGTGCGTGCGTGCGTGCGTGCGTGCGTGCGTGCGTTCGTGCGTGCGAGCGTGCGTGCGTGCGTGCGAGCGTGCGTGCGTGTGTGTGTGTGTGTGTGAATGATCTATGCTGTGGGCCGCGGGGCCTTTACAGCTTCACTGAATAAGAAGGCGAGCGTGCAACCACTACGTTTGGGCCAGAAGGGCAAAAGAGCAACGAGCTTAAGGGCGCTTCAAGGAGGAACGGCCTCGGCTTGGGCAGTCGCTATGGGGGAGGGCCGTAGTGCTCTGCACCGGCCGGCGGGCAAGGGATTCTTCGACCTCGCCGGCGAGATTGGTGTCTGATCCTGTGTACGATATCTGTATCCGAAAGAAGGGATGTAAGGGCACCGGGAAGGTCTTTTTTATATGGGAAGTGAAGGTGTAGTGTGTAGTATGGGGCGAAGATTTTGATATATTACCGACCTCCATTTCACAATTCCGATTTGTACTGATAATTTTGCGATAGGAAAATCACACTTTGCTCGAACAGGATTAGACTTACACGGCAGTATACATCATCACACCAGATCCCTTGCGGAATAGGCCGAAAATACAATGTTCCAACAGGCCTTTCTCTCTTCCGATTTCTAACAGGCCTCCTAACAGCCTTCCTAACTCTTAAAGCATACAGTAACCCTAACACAAATCCAACTGAACTATTGAACTCAACTTCAATATAAACGGTTTTACTATTGTTGCTCCGAGATATTTAGGCAGGACAACCACAAACGGTCGGCCTAGCATTTCACAGCTGTGGCCCTAACCTGACCAACTTACCATTACCATCTAAATCAAGGAAACTGGACTTTACAACTATATAAATAGGGTTATTGGTAACGGCATGGAAGTCTCAAATTATGTTATGGGTATAGAACCGCCTAAAGGCTTATAAGTGTGTGTAGGTTTATAAATGGGCTTTAGTTTTGTCAAAAAGTTTTGGCGGTTTTTGGATTACGTTTGTTTGTAAGGATTTGTGTTTTATTTGTTTTATGTGTTTCTTCCGAGTGGTTATATTAAGACAGTTATGAGGTGTCTTGATTTTATAAAGACAGACGGGCAAATGCTTAGCTACAAGTTAAAATATTCCGATAACGAGTTTAACTTCAGTTAAACTTTTTTATCAATAAATTAAATATAATACAAGGATTTCGTTAAGCGAAAGGCGTGAATTCAATTGTAACAAAATAATATTTACTCTGTTTTTATTTGTCATCGTAGAGTCCCGAGCTAAGTAAACTGCTTTGTATAGAAAATAAGAACATTAGCACCGTCCTACCTGTATACTCTAAGTAAGGGTGCAAGGGGTGTACTGTCTATATCTTAGGTTCAAATGCAATAGAGAGCACTTTCGATATAATAGTCACACTTTTTGTAAACTACAATTCAAACCCAGGACCTCCTTGCCGTCACCCGTACTAGACCAACGAGTAAAGTTCCTTGACATCTAAAAATGCGCTGTCTCACCAACACCCGCGACAGTCGCACACAAAATCTCCAGTTGCGAGAATATTTGTTACCTAAGTTCTACAATAAATCGACGAACGGGGCTGTGACGAATCAAACGACGTGTAGATTAGGGTTGCCTACCGTATTCTAAAATACAGTTCGGTAGGTTATCAGGTGTACTATCTAATCTCTTAACACTTAAGCATGCTCCGCACTCTGGCAATTAGATGCATGAAAATTTATGCACGTGATTGTTTAGAGATCCATATTTAATAAATTGCAATTGAGGTGTAAACTAGGCTATATTACATTCACTGCCCCGAATGGCGTGATTAAGATGGTCACTATTTGGCGAGAAAAAAATGAACTATTAATCAGAAAAAAAAATACTCGTTTAATAAAATATACAAGTGCATCAAAATAAATCAGTCTTATTTACTTTTAGTGCATTAAATAAAAATAATAAATACTTTTGTATAAGTGTGTAATTAATATATTTAATAATAATATTATCCCTATTAAGAAACTATCCCACCGTTGGGCACGGGCCTCCTCTCAAACTGAGAGGGTTTAGGCCATAGTCCACCACACTGGTCCAGTGTGGGTTGACGAACTTCACACACCTTCAAGAATCTCTTAGGTATGCAGGTTTCCTCACGATGTTTTCCGTCACCTTTAAAGCATGTGATAGTTAATTTTTAACACACACATGCTTTCGAACAAACAGAGGAGCGTGCCTGGGTTTGAACCCGATACCTCTGAACTTGCAGTCCAACGGTTTAATCGTAGTTAGACTATCACTGCTTTTTAAATAAATATATTTACTTACTATGAAATCAGTAAAGTTTAATTATTCTACATAAAATTGACAACCCTAGTGTGGGTATCAGTGATCACAAAAATGTTATCGCTAGCGACAACTTATTTTTTTTAAAATTTCATATTTTAAACTATTATTTTCAATTTCAAACGTATATTTAAATAGCTTTTATGGAACAGCTAATATTCTCAGCTCGTAAACACTCATTACAAGCCAATAATAATTGTATTCAAATTGGTTTCAATTTTACGACGCCGAAACAGCATTAAAAATAGTAGCTTCTAGTTTAAAACATCGTAAAAATATATCATAGTTTATGTAGTACAAACTTTTTGAAAAATAAAGGTTTAAAACAAAATTGGATAGGTTCAAATTAATATTAGGCGATGTCAAAATGTATTAGTGGAACGCCACACCAACGTAGACAAAAAAGCGATACCTTTAATTTAATTAATTAAGTACAGCTACTTTAAAGCTGTATATTATTGTCTACAAACATTTTTTTCTAAATAGACCTCGTTGGTGTAGTGGCATAGCTCATTGCTTTGTGCTCACGAGGTCCTGGGCTCGAATCCTAGGTCGGACATATGTTTTTCTAACGAAAATTTCTCAGTATGAGTCCGGAGTCTGGAATCGTGCCAAGTATATGGCAATAGGCTCACCCACTATTAAATGGGACCTAACATTGTCGGCGAAAAATTGGTTAACCGAGTACACCTCTGCTACTCCGCTAAAATAGGCCATTACGTTGATTTGTGAACAAAAGAAACGACATTAAAGTATATTTCTTAGGTCTTTATTTTTGTCCTTTATTGCACAAATTTCCACATGCCATTTCTTGACATTCGTTTTTCTTTTTCAACAGACATACCATAAATTATAACATAAAGTTCCTCTTCAATGACTGTAAAATATAAAACCTTCCCTGAGCTCAACAGATAGAAAATACATTTTCTTAACATATATTTATTCGTTTCTAAATAAATAAAAAAATATATCAAATGAGATTCCAACATACGTAATGCGTCATAAAAAAATCTCTGCTTCAACTACCTGTTTTGGTAGCTCAGTGGCTAATAGAGCGGTGGCCCGCATGGTTGATTACATGGGTTCCATATTTCTTTTTTCTATTTAAAACCTGTCTGTATGTAGGTTCCACGACCTGATCTCTCTCACCTCGATTTCTGAGAAAAGGCCATTGCCCAATAATAGGATCGTGTAGACCAATTTATTGTATTATTAGTTTCTGCCCGCGGCCTCGTTCGCGACGACTGTAAACAAAACCTTACATTTTCCCGGGACAAAAAGTATCCTACGTGTTAATTCAAGTAATAAACTATCTGTGTGCCAAATTTCATCCAAATCCATTCATCCGTTTTTTGCTTGATTGAGTAACAAACATCCAAACATCGAAATATTTAAACATACAAATATTAGTAGGGTAAAATTACTAGTAATTTTCCGCAGCTTCGCACCCAGTCGACAACTGTGACCCCGCTAGTACAAAAAAACCCCATCAAAATCGCTCAAACCGTTTAGGAGTAGAAGAATTATAATATTCCGAGGTAAGTCATTGAAATTTTATATATAAAAATTAAAGCATCTTTCTCCACTCTAGAATAGAATTATACGAATTTCACTATCTCTGAGTGGCTCTATCCGACGGTTAAACTACCCACTTGATGGCCAAGTAACACTAATCAATAAGAAACTAACCAGCACTTTATTCGTGGGTGGTGGAAGAGGTCATAAATATTGTGGGATCAATTAATTGAAATTTCTTTTGAAATTAAATTAATCCCTGACGTACTCCGGAATAACAATGACTTTTGTAAGTCAACCCCCTCAGTCCTTTCCGCGATCATGGATGCTGTAGAACACTTGAAACATCGGGCACGAAATCCGAAATATTTTAATTGCAAATTAATTTATTCAACATTAATATTTGCCCAACACTGTCCTAAATCTTTATGTATAGAATTCCCATGTGACTGTTTTTGCAATTCTCTTCCTTAATGGCTTGACCTAATTAGTGTTGCGGTGATAGTGA
The DNA here is from genome assembly GCA_905147815.2 of Phalera bucephala. NCBI lineage: Eukaryota > Metazoa > Arthropoda > Insecta > Lepidoptera > Notodontidae > Phalera > Phalera bucephala. The sequence goes on from LR990609.1 coordinate 31,614,255, forward strand.
TAGTCTATCGATAGTATTGTAATAGTATCGTGTCCTCGAAAACTATTCATACTATCGATAGCACTACCGATTATATTAACACGTGACAATTAAATTGATATTATCGATGGCCCAAATTGAGCAATACTATTAATAACCGGCAATATAATCGCTAGTATCAATAATACTATGTACAATACTATCGACAGTATTGACGACATTAGATACTATCATACTATCGATATTATGTAATTCTTCAATATTATTTCTCTTTATTTTAAAGCTATGTAGATCAGTTTATCTTTCAAATTCTGCCTTTAAGGATTACAAAATTATGCGTACTTTTTCTAATTTTTAAGAATCGATACTTTCGATAGTTTTACGTCATCCGCTACTAGTTTTAGCAATACTATTGATAGTATTGATAATTTCGGACAAAATGGTATCGATAATATTGCCTTTAACAATAGTATTGCTCAATTTGTGCAATCGATAGTATTGATCTAATTGACACGTGTAATCGATAGTCCTATCTGACTGATTTACGAGGTCAGCTATCGATAGTCAAAATATCGATGGTTCCGCAACACTAGACCTAATTAATATATTTTTGTACTTATGGGGTCACCTTGATGGTGCTTATCTAGAATATCACACTTTATGTGGCGGCTACTCTGATACTGTCTCTGGTACTCAACACATTATGTGACGTTCTGTCGCTTTCGTCGCTGTTAGTCTGTGCGACAGGGAAGACGCTCTACGAAGCCGAAAGTAGCCGATTATCCCCCTCTTCAGCCGATGTGCATTATTTACCGACTTTAACCGTATCTTAGAATAACAATTCTTGTTTTTCTTAGCGTTTAAACGGCCAACATGATTATATTTAAAGGGATGAAGGTGGCACCCAGAAGGTGGCCACACTAATTGCATTGTCCGAAACAGACACCAAATCTTGTTGCGTGCAAGTTTTTGGGCACGCAAAGCATGATATAAGGTGGGACATCGTTAGGGTTGCCCCGCACAAATACCCCAAATTAGTATTGTCTGTGAATCTCCACCTTTTTTCCTTGCTTCGGCCGACCTGGGTCCGAAGTCAATTTAAAGAATTCCAGGTTTGACAATTTTATAATTTAAAAGCATAGGTATAAAATCTGTACCTGAGTGTACGTTCTACTTGCCTGACATCGATTTATTCGTTGCACTCCAGAGCTTAATCCTTTCCTTCAGCCCCCCAATAGGAGGTGAAGGGGTGCACTTTTGCCAGCGTCTTACCTCTCTCTATTTATGATGTGGGATGCGGTTTACATATATTCTTAAGTCTAGATTAAATTCAGCGCACTTCCTGACAGCCTCGGTAGATTAGCGACAAACAATGCGCTTAGTAATCACGGGAAGGGTTCGAGTCCTTGGTTAGGTTAGACAGTGTAATTTTTCGAAAGAAAAATGCCCAGTATCAGTTTGGAGTCTGGAATTGTATCCGATACGATGGCAATAAACTCTCCCCATATTACATTCGGACCTGAATCGTCGGAGAAAAGTGAGCGTACACAGTACACCTCTGTAACTTCGTTTGAAGAATAAAGGCAAACCAGTACCTTTTTATTATTTTCTGGGCAGTCAGAACGAGGTAAAGATGAAAAATAGTCCATGGTGCAATAAACTCGAATCCGGACAAAATTGCTAATGGGATTTTTTGTAAAATAATTATAAGTAGCATTTAAAAGCCTGAAATTGTGCCCGGTATAACCATGATTTTTTTAACGATTCATTTATTTCCAACTTATTACTGCCATTACAAGTTAATTCCTAATGCAATAGAGTAACTTCAGCTTATAATATATACAAATCGCGCTTTTCTTGTGAATTCACTTAGAATCAAACAAAATATGTCGCCTGCGTTCGCCACAAGGTTGAAGGTGCGGAATGCGCGCTCGGCACCTGCGGCACCACGCCGGTATACGTACCTGTCTGGGACACATAGACCTATCCATATCTGGATTGTACACATTCCCTCTGAATACTTTGAGTAGGTACGTAGGCGGGTGCGAGTGCCCTCCGAGCCCTCAATTCAGTATAGCTAACCATTCCTAAAATAAACGAAGTTGGATACATCAACGAGTATAGTGGACAGAACCCATAGTACTTCATATAGACGTATCTAACAAATTTATTTTGGACTCGCTCCAACATGAGACGTACGTCTTCCACCAACTAATCACTCTATATATATTAAATAAGAACTACTAATAAGTACCATCCAAAACCAACAATACCTTTTATATCTACTTTCAAAGATGTTTTATCTAATTCCCAACTCCCTTTACCCTTAAAAGTCTTCAAGCAAAACAAAACCTATAAATAAAATGTCCTGCCAGTAGAACAAACATTCCTTTGAACTTTCTAAAGACCTGTCAAATCCATTTCAAAAGACATCCGTATAAAAAAAAACCCCCAGTAAAAATCTAACTTCATTCATATCGTAGACGTGTGGAATTAATACAAACAAATTGGGACCACATATGAGGGTAAGCAAAAAATCTTAAAGGAAAATCGTTTCGATAGAATACGAGACGGGAAATCGTTTTGCTGCAACCCATTCAAGTTTAAAAACATACGGGTGTAAAGAGTAGAATAGGACGCTATTTTCTATTTACATATAAAAATAATCTATATTTTATTTACCTATATATTATCTGTTGGAACTCTGTACTCTCTGCGTACCCCGCAAGGGATCTGGCGTGATGTTATAGATTTACGAAAATTGCGCGGACGGAGGAGTATGAAATTTCCCACACTTATAGTTTATATAGCAAAAGGAGTGCAGAATGCTAATATTTTTTTTAAATTATGCATAAAACATACATTAAATCAATGAAAAAAACATTACACACACTACCATGTATTTGACACAATACACGTCAAATTGATGTTAGTCTTTAATATTATTTGTCTACAGTCTTGCTGAATGTCAAACAAAACCAGCAAACGATGAAAGAGTAGGTCGAATATCGACCTATGGGCGACCACTAGTAATGGTAAAACTCTCTATAAACGAAATTCAAATTGAATAACCAACCGTATATACCAGGTGTTAAAGCCAAATTCTCAACTTTTACGAGTTATTTACCTTTATTTCACCACTTTGGCATCCAAATTGACACAAAGACTCTCAGTTCTCAGCTATATATATGATTTATGCCGTAAAAGACTGCACTTTTATTATTAATAAACTCTGCTTTAAAGATTCTACTAGATTGTATTGTCTTAACCCGTGTCACCTTTTCGCAACAATCAAACGTCGCTATGCTGGCAAGCGATCGCCTTTGTGTCGCTTAGTTCAATCTTATAATGAATATTATAATATTTACCCTATATATTTACTATATAATAATTATACATTTACCTTATTTGTCTCTTAAAATTCATCTTTACGTGCTGCCATTTATTATACGCTCGTTTTTACAAATTTCTTATATAATAAGTGATCAAACGAACTTACCTGAAGTGAAGTTCGATCATTATTATACGAAGTCCTTCGTTCGAAGATATAAACATGCAGCTCTCTCTACTCGCTTGGCAAGCCGCTAAATTTTTTTTAGAAACGTCGACGCCTCCTCTATGGTATCTGTGGACATAACCTCTGCGACCATTCCTTTTAGAAGTAGTACATTTCAACTTTACCAACGGGCAGGGCGGGTTGGGTACTTATATCTTCGAACGAAGGACTTCGTATAATAATGATCGAACTTCACTTCAGGTAAGTTCGTTTGATCACTTATTATACTGTGTCCTTCGTTCTCGATATAAACATGCAGCTGTTTAGAGCTATAAGGGTAAAGTTGAAGTATACCACATGAATGTCATTTTTAAGCGTGAGCTCTAAAACATAATATGTCATGAGTACATTTGTATAACACATTCCCGTTGTTTGCATTGCTATACAACACAAATACAACATATATATATATATATATATATATATATATATATATATATATATATATATATATATATATATATATATATATATATATATATATATATATATATATATATACAGACGAGTATATATACACCTATATTGTTTCTTACAACCAGTCTGTCTAACTTATTCAAAATAAATTTATTTAATCAAATTCTATAACATGTTATGTTATATAGCGTAGATCCATCCCAACAAAATTCTTTAAAGCACCTGTTATAGCACACCTGTTGTCCTTAACTCATTACTACCGGGTAATAATAATCAATCATTACTTATCAAGATATCAGTGCATTCTCCATCTGTTATGTCTTCTATATAAAGATTTTTTTTTTTTTTTTTATAGATGTCCCTTTATATAACGAGAGTTGAGGAATTACCGATCCAGAACTTTGTTTATATGAAATTAATCCCTTTATAATAATTCTTGTATCATAGAAAACCCTTCCGAAACGAACTATGAGAGTGGAGGAAGCCAGTAAGTAAAGAACCTGTTGGAACCCCGCACCCCCCCGCCTACCCCGCAAGGGGTCTGGCGTGACGATATAGATAGAGATCGATAGAAAACTCTTACTGTGTTCTAGATCTAGAAACAAACTATATTAGTACCCAATCTATAACAATATAAGACAAATAAGACAGGGAAACCTGTTTCCCCACTAACGTGTCTTCCAAGTGGCATGTGGGGCTTTATGTGTTTTTTTTTTTTTTTTTTTTTTTTTTTTTTTTTTTTTTTTTTTTTTTTTTTTTTTTGTCAAATGTTCTCTTTTGTGAGTACAGTACCAGACAAAGGCTACCAATTCTATTGGTGATTATAAGGATGCTTTGCTATAATTACTTATTTAATTTATGATAAAGTATTTTCCTTTATGTCAAAGTTCGGTTATATTTAATGTTAGTTATATTTATAATCTTTAAAGATGCACATATACCAAAATTTAACATTTTTGTACTAGAGGCCTTTGTACTAATGTCCTTATCTAGAGCTATTCCTCACATAAGGCTATGTACCTTAACTATATGATCTCGCCCCCCCCCCCTCCCCCATTTTTGGGTTTGGAACGAAGGGCAGTGCTGATGTGTGGTAACCTAATTTAACCTGCCCCACTGTTAAACTATACTACTATTATTATTATATATTCCGAAACTATCCCGGATATCATTTTTATGTCCACCTAAATATTTATGTATCACTTAACAATTCGTTCTTGCGCAATAACGCCCGCGAACATTCATTTTTGGCAATACGATCGGGCCACCCCTGACCCGTTATATTGCTGATGAAAATTACACTCAAATTTACTAATTTAGTAATGACTTAAGTAGCGAATAAGTCACAGGCAACTAGACCAAACCACGGACTATAACTTTATGATATTGGGAATCCTATTCATAACTTAACTTTTTCATACCCTTAAATGCCACACTTCCTCTGCTTCTTTGTATGTGGTTGTTTTTTATAAGTAGCAACTGTAGTGAGTAACTTTTTAGTTAGTTCTAGATTTCCAACCGTGAGGATTGAGTGTCACTTAACTTATACATGTAGTACCTACGTATCATTCATATTTCATTTAATATCATAATAATATGTTTTGCGCCCTCGCCTACCCACTTGGGATCTGGCGTGGTCTTATAATTATTAATAAATAAATAATATCAAGTTCCCTAAGACTAAGGTTATTGCTGATACTACCTAATATTTATCATACCTGTGATAAAAATATACTTTTGATTATTCTTGTTTAAGATAATCTATACTTTTAAATATTGTAACTCAATATTTCATCAACTTCATCAACAATTTTTAAATAGGTATTATTATTAAGTCATTTGCATGACTTTATTTTCTTTTTATATATAGATACATTAATAAGATACATGTAACATGTGGATGTAATAATTTAAATGTAACAATATTAAAAATGCAAATTTTTTGTATGACATTTCCAATTCAATACTTTTACACTGAACCACCTTTAAATAAATTACAGCATGTATAGTGCTCTAAAACCACCTGTTTCCATAATAGTAGCAGGTTGTGTTTGTGTCATATCTCCGATATCCTAACTGTACCAGAAACATCACTGGTGCTCAATATAAATGTGCACATTCAAAACTAAACACAAACCTATTTTTTATAGTTATTAATTACTTGAATAATTTTATTTGATTATATATTATTAATTGATTAAAATATTATCAAACAAAAGTACAATAAAAACATCTAATTCTTCAATTCATGAATTGATGTATAATCTTTCCTCTGTGTGTCTCAAATTTCTAATGTATTAATTACACTATAAATGATGCAGGACGCAACCAAAAACCAAAACTATTGGACTCATTACCCAATAGAAAGCTGAATAGCTCCTAATAAATTTTTTATTAGTATATTTAATATGACTCTAATGTCTATTATTAGCATTGAGTTTCTTTGTGGGATAAGGATTATAGCACAGTTGTGATCATCCATCTTTAATTAAATTCTAATGAGAATGGCTATAAATTGTATATCAATTATTAAAAATTATGTTTCTAATAATAATGTTTCTATACATAATGTTAAATATATGTAGGACCAGATTTATTTAACCTTCACTTGTCTGGATTACTTGCAGTATTTGCACAAAACCCATAAAGTTATGTTTGCCGTTGAAGGCAGACAGACACACATTTTTATTAGTGTCATAGATACATTGTTACATACCAAAGTCAGTGAATACCTTTAGCCTCCAATATTATGGTTTATTTGTAACAGCCATGTTGTATTCCTGAATGTTTAACTGATTTTTTCAGTAACATAAAAAAAACAAAACAAGCCTTTATGTAAAAAGCCTAGCAAGCTTTTCTTACCTCACATTCTCTGGTAGGAGACTTCCAATGTCCATTGTGATTTGTTTTTGGTGGGCTGATAGGTACACTGTAGGTACATTTATACATACATTTGTGGATAGATGTACATTTTTACACACCGGATGAGGATTGTTGTTCCATATTGGTTACAACACTGGTGGTTTCTTGAAATTTAAACTACTGCTTATGAATAGCTAGTTATAATTCCATCTTGGTACTCCACTATATTAACCTTATTTAATACAAAATATATACTGCTGACCACAAAGGTTCTTATCCCAATCAATGTTTCATGACTGTATTGTTAGGACTCATCTTCCCTGGCTACCCTGCAAGGGGTCTGGGCTGATAATATTGATAATTATTAGTTTTATGTTAACTGGATAGACCAGGTATTTTATATTATATTTTAAGGATGTATGTGTGTAACACAAATTATTGTACAACTTGCCTGTCTCAGCATCGGTAGACTGTGATATTATATTTGGAATATTTCCACAATTCTGTTGCTTGTCAGTTATAACAGGCATTGTTATAAGTAGAGACTACTTTGGCTCATCTGTTTATAAACCCTGTTCAGGGATAAATATTGCAAGGTTTACCTTTTTAATACAAGTGCTCATAATATTGCACAATTCTTTGTGTAATAAGCTCCACTTTGGGCTATTTTTGGATTATTATACAAGTATGTCTAATAATGAAATCGATGCAAAACATTATGTTTCTGCAAAGGGGTGGCTTATGTTATTAATAATGTATTGTTATTCATAAATTCATAAACAATGTCCCTTTAGTTACCCTTTCAGAAAGTCTCCTTTAGGAGATATAATATCACAAATTGCTTATAGTTTATAGCAATAGTCTTTGTATTTACTGTTTAAGGTATGTATGTTGGGTAACATTTTAGTTTCTTACCATTGTAGAAATGTGAACTGCACAGGAGCACCTCATGGGTGAAACCTATGAGTAGTATGACCTTCAGCACATATCTCGTATGGGCCCCAAGTCTTGCGGATCACGCCGATGCATCTCGTACACCGCTCGTGTCCTTGAATTACCGTTAAGTCTTGCGGACCACGTCGATGCATCTCGTACATCGCCCGTGTCCTTAAATTGGCATCGATCCTTAACAATCATTATTGATTAATGTCCCCGCTAATTTCTCTCATTAGAGGTTTTACCTTGCCAATTTATAGACGGTTAATAATTGTTTGCAGGTATATTGCGTGTTAAACTGTTTTTACACGAAGAGGGACATGAGACTTCGTAAGTTTACTTTTCGAGTGAAGACTTTACTTTATAATAAAACTCACGTCTCCAAATATTCGATATTATTATACATAAACATGTTAAGCTGAAAACGCCACAATTAAACAACTATCAGTTGATCTTTTTGGAATGTACTTTTTTGTCAAGACGTAAATTATTTCTGAATTTGCCTATACGATGTTTTAAATTTATTTCACAACATCACTTGAGTATATAAAAACCTTTTGTTATATAATTTCACTGCTACGATTATTTGATTAAATTAAATGTCGACCAAAACTTTATTACAAGGCATCGGCTGCCACGCTAAAAGAAAGAATGGTCGCAGAGGTTATGTCCACAGATACCATAGAGGAGGCGTCGACGTTTCTAAAAAAAATTTAGCGGCTTGCCAAGCGAGTAGAGAGAGCTGCATGTTTATATCGAGAACGAAGGACACAGTATAATAGAATTATGAGAGTATTAAGATAATTTTAATTTTAATCTTGGTTTAGAAGTTTTATGTGTGTTTTTTTTCTTAGTTTTAAATTAGTTTAGTCGATGAAATAAAACTATTTTTCGGATTTTATCGCGGTTTATTTTTTATTTTAAAAATCAAAAATAAACCGCTATAAAATCCGAAAAATACTTTTATTTCATGTGTAATATACGCGTAAATCGAAGAACTCAGTTAGTTTAGTCTAGTTAGTTCCAAATTCTTAGACTTCGATATATTGTTAAAATGATGTTATTTCGTAATTAATAAGTTCCTATTTACTTTTCACTCTAATGATTAATTAAGGTAGCACCCAGAAGGTGGCCGCACTGCTTGCATTGTCCGAACAAAGACACCAAATCTTGCTGTGTTTATGTGTTTGCCCACCAAATCTTGCTGTGTGTATGTGTTTGCCCTTGCTTATATCTTTATATAAGGTGGGACCTCGTTTGTAACGAACCCTAAAGGGTTCATTATAAGATTGAACTCAATTGGCATGATGGCAACGTGATCAAGTACATTTAAAATTTAAATATTGAAACTTCTAGGATATATATAGGATGGAAGCAAAATTATAGCACATATATTAACGTATATATATTTTATGTAATTTGTATAAAAATCATGTACTTAATATTTCAATTTGTCATGTTATCCCAAATAAATAAAAAAGAAAACAAATTAGCCACAAAACTTGTCTAAATTGAGAAATATATTTTAGAAATGAATTTTATATGGTAATATAGAATCATAATTCATAGCAGTATGGTGGTACTGCCATAAATTATGATTTGAGTTTGATAACGTAATCAGTGAACTGAATGAGAGACAGCATTTTTGCTAGTATATAAGATCTAGCTACAGATGCATCAGTACCTTTATTCGCTCTGGCAAAACGCGGAGCGTTAAGATAACTTTGTGAAATTATGGAGAAATGATATACCGTTTGTTACCAGAGTAACATTAAACGATAATTTCTCGTAGTTATCGTAACTCACTGCGTTACGTGTTTAATTGGATATAGTGAATTAGAGGCCTGGCCTAGACAGTCTAACTCATGCTGATCTTGACCTATTTGGCGCAACAGTCCATTTGGCGAAACCCTGAGACACTATTGTAATCTTCGTTTATTATTATGTCGAGTCACAGGCAAAATGTACATAAGCATTTTGTACTCCGTCATACTAACATCTGTATTAATAAATATTGAATAAAAAAACTTTTTAATACACCACGCTATTAACACGGACTATAAAATATGAAATAAATTATGTATAAAACACAAAACGTGGAGCGCATAGTAAGGAGTGTAAGTAGCTGTTTTAATAGTTTTTTGTTTTATAGAAAATTCATTTCATACTTTTTAATCCATTTTAAAAACGTGGTATATTAAGGAGTTTACTATTTAATAATTATTTCCTTCTTTTTAATCTCTCGATCTGTTATGATAACAATCATAAAAGTAAAAAAATTACGAGGCTATTTTGTTTAAGAAAAGAAGTCATCAGACCCTGAATATCACCTACACAGACCTGTAGTTTATGTTAAGACAAATTCAATGAGTCCAAATATGATGGTGCTACTTTATTTAGTTTATAAGCTGTTATGGTCACCTTCCGGCTTCACCATCAAACTCTGGGCGCCACTTAGGGGTATAGTACTTGTCATGACATTTCCAACAAGCTCAAACTCGACGGGATTGAGTTATGTAATTAAGGTGTTCCTATAGCCACCTTCCAGCTCCATCATCAGACCAGTTCCATAGTACCATATTATTACGTTGTCATCCAGTTTTGGCCTATGTTTAAAATTTAATATTTCTAGCTTATCGGGAAGTTAGTTTAAATCGTTTGTAAAATTTGTACCGTACAGACATACAAACACCAAAGCGAGTTGATAAAAACATGTTAACATGGTAAAAACGCAAGTCTTTATATTCATAACGCTACTGTGATAATGAACTAAGATGCTTGCTTACTTTTTCATGGTTCATGATCGTAAGTGTCAAACTTGTAATGCGGCGGATATATAGGACTTCAAATTTTCACATACAAATGTTTATCATCTTCCTTAAAAAGCTTATTAGTCCTTGGATTTTTTTAATTTTGATGGATCTTGCATTTTGCTTATAAAGTAGAAAGACTAAATAATGTTTCAAATGGGAATCTAACCCAGAGATGCGTTGCCATGGGAGAGTGATTCGATTCCCACTCGAAGAGATAATTTTTTTCGCACAATATTTTCTCAATCCCGTCTCCAGTATACACGAGCGGTCTACCTGCGTCATTTTCAATGATACTCGTATTTCGGTCGGTTTACTCCACTTTAATCACTTAAATGATATATCCTAAATTAGAAAACGAACGATTTAGCGTAGTGGTTAAGAGCTCAAGCTGCTCCGCCCACTGTGTTAGTCACGGGTTCGATTCCCGCACGGGACAAATCTTTGAGTGATCCACAATTATTTGTTCTGGTCTGGATATTTGCGTATGTGAATTATCATGTTTGTAAACGCACTCACGACACAGGAATAATCCTAGAGTGGGGCTAAGGTTTTTTTGAAAAATCACCCAGTTGATTATAACTAAACTCATTTGTGTTAGTTTATTTCATAATCTATAACAAGCCAGCAGAAAATCTGTTCATTCTACTTTATATAAAACACCGTTTTACTTTCAATGTAAAAAACAATTTTGTGTAGTTGTTAAAAAATTGTTTTGCTCTTCGAGCCAGGGCTAATTACACAGGCTAATGATAACTTCGTGAAATTATCGTTTGATGATACTCCAGTGGTATGTGAATACCATTACTCCATAGTATCACGAAGTTATCGTAACGCACCTTGTATCGTATCTTGACATTTTTCTGTCAAAAACGCCAAAATACTTTCGTTCTTATTCGCGGTACCCTCCCGTATGTCCCCAGTATATACGAGCGTTCTGCCTGCGACATTTTCAATGATATTTCGATCGGCCGATATGAAAACACGGCTTGATTGAACCGTGATTGGGTGGAACAATCGGAGATGGGCCTTTACAATTATTCCTCCGCGGCTCCTATCTACAAATCGATTGGTTGGGTATGCGAGTGTAATCTAATTGAATAGATTCTATTACTCAGTAATATATGATAGTGTATAGATACAAATAGTTTGGAAGAGACACTTGTATTTAGCACGGGGCAAAAATTAGTTAAATCGATATAAATGATTTATGAATTAAAAAAATACCGCTCATTTAGAAAATTCCAGTGTCTGAATGAATAAGTGAGTTCATGATGGTATGTTTTTCTCAATATAAATCCGGACTCATACTGGAAAGAACATACCATCATTAACCGGGCACAATTCCAGACTCCGAAGTCTGGAATTGTGCCGGTATATGGCAATAGGCTTACCTCCTATTACATGGGTCATAACATCGATGGCGAAAAAAGGGTGTACTCAGTACACCTCTGTCACCCCCGCTTGGGGAATATAGGTATGACGGTGTATGATGGCATGTTTTTCTCTTTTATGCATTTTATTAACGGTTACTCCCCAGTACTAAATTTAGGTATTTAGGTTTTATTACTATTATTCGTTGGAATCTGCTTAAGTACCTATTCAATAAATAAATAATGTATCGGTACGTACGTCTCCTGCTACATTTTCTCCGTTTTGATTTGAATTACTTAAGAATCGTAATAGTCTAGGTACAACCGTCTTAAACATCTTATCTTCTATACCACCTCTTACATTCCAAGTGCCTATTCGGCACTCTGCAAATAACTTGCGAGCATGTATAAGACGAACTACGAGCGTGGAGAGAGCCAGAAAGGTTTGTACTGTTTGAACTTTGTACTTTCTGCATACCCCACAAGAAATCTGCATAGAGAGAGAAAGAGAGAGAGAGAAGTAGTACTATATTATACATTAATTTTGAATACGATTTTTTTTATATAATATTAGCCCTGTTAAGAAACTGTCCCACTGCTGGGCACGGGCCTCCTCTCCAACTGAGAGGGTTTAGGCCATAGTCCACCACGCTGGCTCAGTGCGGGTTGGCGAACTTCACACACCTTCGAGAAACTCTTAGGCATGCAGGTTTCCTCACGATGTTTTCCTTCACCGTTAAAGCAAGTGATAATTAATTTTAAATACGCACATGCTTTCGAAAAGACAGAGGTGCGTGCCTGGGTTTGAACCCGAGACCTCTGACTTTGCAGTCCAACGGTCTAACCACTAGGCTATCACTGCTGATTTTTTTTTAATTTCTTTTTTAATAGTAATACGTCGATGTTGACTGCTAGCTTCGAATTCTAGATAAGATAAAAGTGTTCTTAGGATTTCCGAAACTTGCTGATCTAAGCAGCCTGGAGTGTGGAGTAACGATATAGATAGATAGATGGAAGATATTACATTTTTTTTAAAGGAACCGTAGGCCCACTCTTAAATTTATTCCTGTATCGTGGGTACATTTATAAACATGAAAATTCATATACACAAATACCCAGACCGAAACAAATGTGGACAGACCCATTTGGCGGAATGGCTTAAGCTCTCAAGCAGTGCGCCAAATCGTCCACGTCCTCACGTTGGGTATGGTTGAGTCCGAAATCCGAAAAAACGCCACAGCCGTACTTGTGCTTACTTTTAATTTTCGGGCCGCTTTTTGGACTATCATCTTTTTTCTAGTAGAAGTAATATATCGATGCTCGTCCCCTATAAGTCACATTGAGATCTGAAATAATCGGCAAAATGTAAATCCCTAGTAAGCCATTTTTCACCAATTTTACCGAAAGATGGCGCTGCCAGAAGATCAAGGCTGCAGCATAATACAGCTGCTGAATTTTGTTATTGTTTTTTTTTAAAAAAAATGTCTCCCCACACTAGTATTTATTCCTGTATCGTGGGTGCGTTCACAAACATGAAATTACACATACACAAATACCCAGATTAGCTGAGGCAGGACCCATTTTTGATTCCCACACAATCACTGCTTTTCATTTCTGCTTCATTTTTATTAATAATTTTTGTCATGTGGATTGACATTAGTTACTGATTTCTTTCTTTTATGTTTAGTTGTGTGAGCCCAAAATAAATTATTCATCTTTCTTTAAATTTTTGCAGCCGCTTTGGGAATAAAGACGTAATTTTATGATTTTACAAAGCAACATGTTAGTTTGTATGTAACATGTATCACCTATTTATCGGTACTTACCGGGGGTCACAACCTGCGCCCTTTGTCCGGCCATTACACTCGGAGAAATAAAATTTAACGACCCGAGACGGCAATAAAACGATTTTTTTAAAGTATTTTACTGCCATACTAGAAGAGCGAGGTAAAAGTATTGCTATTATAATATTGTTTTGTTTGAAGCTACTCTGTAACATTTAGGATTTATCACACATTTGTACAAGTCCATTTCGTAGTATAAGTTTTTAACTAGGACACTAGTGCTTTCGAAACAGTTTACTGATCAAAATCGGAGATAATTTTAAGCAAATTGCCATATGTTGCTTTTTTTTTCTTTTTCTTTTTTTTTAGAAATAAATTCTAGGTGGGCCTAAGTTTTTAACGTAGAATTTATTTCTGTGTCGTGGGTGCATTTACAAACATGAAAATTCACATACACAAATACCCGGACCGAGACAAATAATTGTGAGTAACAGTTTAGCTAGACTAAAGCATAATATTATTTTCAACTTTGTGTTACCAGATTTTTGATGATGCCTTTAATATAAAAATTGCCATCGATTTTTTTTCATAATTTTTTTTTATAGTGTCGGTTGTATTTGGAGATTCATCAGGTTAAATTATACAATGTTGCTTGAAATAACCCTAAGAAATATTATGAGCATAAATGATCACCTTTTATAGTGCGAAAAGGATCTTTTGGCCCATGGATGACATGGACTGGTTGGTGTGGAATTGGGTGTAACATTTAGTAAAATTTTCCTAATTCCAAGGATATTTTCTAACAGGTGAGCACGATTTCAAATTAAAAAACAACTTGGGTAAATTACATATGAAAGGGCAACTCTGCAACTGTCATGTCATGAAGTAACATTTCACTTGATGATAGCAATAGTTCCAATTTTAACCGCGAGCTAAAAGAGCCTTTTACGACTAAAGAAAGTTGAATTGAACGTAGTTTTTCATATTTTATTATTCCCAACTCAAAATCACATAAAAAATTCAACTGACCCTTTACAAAGTCACACATTTCACGTCAGAATAATCAGCAAACATTGCGTCATACAATCTATGTTCCCTCAAAAACTTCTCATGCCAAATATAACTTTTCCATTGGACCAATCGAAATGAAACAAAAGGCAAAGTTTCACTTAAAAACAGGAAACGACGCCGAGCCAAGATCCGAACAAACAATCGGAGAAAGAATCAAGGATCCTTAATGGATAGAAAATGGATAGTATGGTGGAGAGTGCGGGGATAACATTCGAGGGGAATTTTGCATAGTCAGTGCACTGGATGTAGGAAGAATAGATGTGACTTTGAACACTTTAATTATCCTCAGCCCACATCACTCTACTGCTGACATTAGCCTTTTCTAAGGTACGCTACTGAACTTGGTCTTCGGATTCTTGATTCTATGCATCTTTCTTTCTTCATAAATCTGTAGGCTCTGACTGTAATTGTCAAAAGACTACAATCATGAAGCTAAGAAGGAAGCTTTAGGGTAACTCCAATATTTCTGAAAGTAGGTTGGCCACTGACCTTAGGAAAAAAAACACTAATTGTATGATAACTACAACTTACAACTCGTTCCTAAGTTTTTTCTCAATGTTCCATTTTGTTCATTAACACTAGTCTTTACTTCTCTCTTCTTCTTTTCATCCTAATCTGCCTCACGTCTACTACCTTGCATTCTCCCCTATTCCTCTTTTTAGCATCAAGTCATTTCTCTTCTCTGCCATATGTCTTTGCTTTATTTACGTCTTCTATTTTCTCAATCCATTCTGCTCAATTTTATCTTACTATCAGCCAAAACGCATCTAGTATCCCTACTATATTCACCTCCATGCGAGGCATCGGCGGCCTCTGGAAGCCTGCCAGCCACCACACAGTGAGATGAAATTTAATACGGAGCTCCACTGAATATTTATTTATGATAATACATAATGATTTATGCTCGGATTGCTTACCGTTAATAAATTTTCCGTGTATTCCATAAGAAAGTTGTAACGAAACTTGGGCGGATGAGAGAAGTAAATAAATAGACAGGGTAGTATGATACATGAAGACCGGGATGAAAATATTACGCTTATACAAGGTGTAACATAATTAACGCAAAACCTCAGACACCCCGATTAGAGAATTGCTTCATAAAGTCAAAACGAAAACCAAATTTTCAAATTTAAAGGTTTTTACCCTTTTTTAAAGCATTTTATACCCCAAATAAGAATGAAACTTGTAAGTGCATGTGTGCGTTTTGAGAAATACGTTTTAGGAATGCGTTTGGAATCTTCTTCTTGCTATGAATCAAGAATAAACTTAATTTTTTATAGCGCACTAAAGGAGTAAAAGCATTATTTGCAAATTTAAAAAAAATGTAAAATACATTTAAAATTGTTGGAATCGATTCAGTTACCGATTAAGAACAAACTACTTTCAGGTCTTGCGTTTATTATGTTACAGCTTGTATATCTTAAGGTAATTAGAGATTCTTGAATCATTAGAAGTAGCAAAGATTCTTGACCATTTATTATTCCAGATAGTTATGATGCTCTTATTTCATTCTATAGGATTAACAGTGATAACACAGTAAGGAGTTCGTTAGCTCCAGCATCCAAACCCAGTTCCCACTTTTGGATAATCGTCTAGAACTAGAAAATCTTCATAACCAGAAATCCTCGATATTTTTCCAAAAGATATATGAAGTATGCTTTAAGACGACGGGCCTTTCTGTGACACCGAGGCCTTTTGATACCTATACTGTTTTTATAGGGGGTCAAAAGGCCTCGGTGAAATTTGGATGAATTAAGAATACATCCACATTTTGTTAACAACAGAGCGAATAGTAGTCCTTTTCTAAAATCCTAACTCAAAACAGATATTCTAAGGTAGACTAAAACTTAGCTGTTAGGATTAAGGGAAAAGTATCGAAGTTTGAAGGATAAAAGTACCTGGGACGTGGCGTTTATTAAATTTAACAAGGGTCGGGCATACAGTTTGGTCGTGTTATAAAAGCAGACATAAACCAACTTTTTCATTTTATTAGATCAAGTAGTTCGAAATCTGAATAAAGTTTTGAATGTCTAATGATATTTTTCATACAATAGAGGATTTCATACAAAATGAATGAAAATTGGATACTAATAACCAGGCAGGGGTAGCAGAGGTGTGATATGCACTACCCAAATTTTGCCGACATTTTGTATAGAAGACGAGCTTCTCCGGCAGCAGACTCCGGAAAACTACTGATTTTTTTTTTGACAGCAAACCTCAGTGACTGTCATCCACTAAATCAACAAGGTAGTCAACTTCTAAACGTAAGTCACCTTTTATTTCCACCTCGAAAATCACCTGTATTTTTCTAAAGCGGCCATTTCAGGCCTAGACCAATTCCTTCAAAGTGGCTTACTTTGTAACTTCATTACTCCACTTAGAGCAGGCTGTGTTACGTGTATTGCCGATAACCCTCAGCGGGATGGAGTCGTAATATGAAAGTTTTCTAGTTAAGAGCCGGTATTCTGGACCTACTTTGCAAGGCTCTGGAGGATTATAATAAATTATGTTCTGGAACGATATAACACTTTTCATGATTGAAGGTGAGCCTATGAAAAGAAAAGGGATCAATGTTGAATAGTACATTTGTGGTCGATTACTAAGTAGGTATACGAAAAACATCAAGCCGTTATTCTATTTTTATACATCTTAAAAATAAAAAAAGACACTTCTAACTGTTTCTGAAAAATCCTCTGTTTCGGATACGATTGGTTGTCTGTCTTTATGAAAACAGGGTTTATTATTAGATAGAATGACCAAAAACGGCGACGAAATGTGGGTCTACTATGTACACCTACTGATACCTCTGCGGAGGAAATCGTCCATTCCAACTAAACAAAAACTGCGTCATTCGTTATTACATAAGTGCTTATGAATGTTCCAAAACGATCCAAAAACCTAAATAATACGTGAACTTAAAACATTATTTATCTATATTATCACGCCAGATCCCTTGCGGGGTAGGCAGAGAGTACAGAGTTCCAATATGTCCTTTCCGTACATACCTCTCTGGCTTCTTCTACTCTCGCAGTTCGTTTCATACACGCTCGCCGGTTACGGAGACTCTTGACATTATTTAATTCAGCATAATTATCAAAAACACCGTCACGCCTATAATCCCCTTCGCTGAGATGGCAGAATTGTACTGTGTCACGAAATACGGTACTTCGTGTACTGTGTATACCTACGTATTGTCAAAAACGTCAAGTCCAACATTATAGAGGATGAGCCTATCGCTATTATATAAAGCATCTTTCGAGACTAATACTGAGAATTTCACGATAGAAAAACGCTAATAGCACTTTTGCCCGCACCCAAGACCTCATGATCGCCGGTCGCACCGTTTACAAACCGAATACTTTTTTTCACCTTGAAGAAGAAAATAATCGCAGAAACGTATAAAAATCTCTCATTAACAAACGCCGGGTGAGGGCGCTCATAACGACGCAGAAATAATTCCAGCCGAGTGAAGTAAAGTGTGGCTAAGCCGTATTTAACGCGGGAGAGGCACCGGGGCCTAATTCCTGGGGCGCTGGTACTGGCTCTTTTATTTTATATTTCTACGGCCAGGGGGAAGGAAGCGTGTAAGTTGAACTTTGTTTGTTTCACGGAACTGACTATGATACTGATGAGAACAGGTTGAGTGCTTCGTTGGTCTATGGTGTGTTGCAGCTACCAATCCTGACCAAATATTATTGAGGTCTTTCTATTAAAAATTGCCAATATCAATCCGGAGTCAATATATATATATATATATATATATATATATATATATATATATATATATATATATATATATATATATATATATATAATTAAACAGGTTACCTATACGATTCTTATCAAACATATACAAAAGACGATAACAAGTAATATACTCATTTTCTAGATACAGCAACAAAATTATAATTTCTAATGGTGAAAGAATTATTAAAATCAGATCAGTAGTACCGGAGATTACCCCGAACTTCCAAACTCGCATATATTAGTATAGATATAAAGTATTTAATAACCTGTAAAAAACATTTCTCCTATTTAAATTTAACTTGCAGTCGATTATACAGTGCTTCATCATTTTTTTTTCAATATCACTGACCCAAGAATGCTTACGTAAGTCTTTACCACATTTACCAAAATCTGCAGTTGTCCTATTTCTCCTGGCGGCGGCAGATTTTAATATTATTCCGCAACGCTATTTGAGCGGCGGCTCTCACGAGTTTTTTGTTCGACAGCAATCAAAGGCACTCGACAAGTGTAAATATGAATTACCTTTGTAGTGATCGAATCATGTTTATTTTACTTTTGTATTTTTTTATATTTGAAGATTGAAATTACTCTCGTTTCAAAAAGAGGCTTAATGTATTGTGTTTGTATAACGTATTGGTGGTAAGTTTTATGTTGCGAACGAATTTCAATCCACACGCACGTATTTTAACGTGTACAAGATAGGTTCTCGCAGTGTCTGTCTGTCCGTGGGGCTTACCTCGGAATACCTAACTGATTTTAATATATTTACCAATGGATATACTGATTCCTTCCTTCCTTCGTAATATATTTTTGTTAATACTGATGGAAGGTTCTCCTTATGCGTTGTCATAGTTAGCCTAGTATACTAACCATATTTTTATCTGGAAAATTTGATTGATCTTAAATTTCTTTAAAATAGGTTTGCTTAAGCAACCTAAAATTTGTATGTTTTTTTTTTGAAAAAATATTCAAATATATTCCTTTTTAAAGAAAATCTAGCCCCACACTAGGAATTATATTTTGAATCAAAGCTGCATTTACAAACATGTAATTTACATACAGAAGTACCCAGAAAAACAAACATTTGTGAGTGAGTGACTAATATCTGTCCCGAAAGGGAATCGAACCCGCGACTCCTCGATCCAGTGAGTGGAGCTTACGCTCTTTACCACTAGACCGTCGTCTTTTAGCTGTCATATTTCGTAGATACTTTTTTTTTTATTTCCGGATAAATTTTACCATAATAAAAGTAATAATACTACTTAATACTGAAGTACTTTCACATATTTCAGATTTTAGTCATCTACTTAATACCCTGTATTATTATAATCGTAAGCCACTGTCTCACGATCCAATTTCAAAATTATTACACACTTAAGGGCCCTTATTCCCTATGAACGATAGCTTCGTGAAATGATCGATTAACAATACTCCATTCGCATACTAAATACCATAACACGATTATATCACGAAATTTTTGGTAACGCCCCGCGTTTGGTCATACCGAATATGGCTGGACCCATCGGGCACAAACAGAATATTACCGGACAAAGCTTCAAGACAAATTAAAGGCACTGTGAGCGCGGTCATTACTTTTGATTTACGGGTACAATGCCCTACTTACTGTGCCCCAAGACTACAACTGGGGCACTGTGACTAAGGAGTATTAGGTATTGTTCGAGGTACCTATTTGAAAACCACTTCATATTACTTGTCTATCTGAATTGTTGATAATATTTATATTAGCCCTGTTATGAAACTGTCCTACTGTTAGGCACGGGCCTCCTCTCAAATTGAGAGGGTTTAGCCCTTGTCCACCACGCTGGCCCAGTGCGGGTTGGCGAACTTCACACACCTTCGAGAAACTCTTAGGCATGCAGGTTTCTTCACCGTTAAAGCATTAATTTTTAATACGCACATGTTTACGAAAAGACAGAGGTGCTTAGGTTTGAACCCGAGACCTCTGACTTTGCAGTCCAACGGTAAACCCACTAGACTATCACTGCTTAATAAATTTTTGATATGTATGTGTTATATTAGCTAAATATTATGTTTCTCGTACTATGACAAATAAAATTTCTTTCGTTCTATGATGGACAAATTAATGAGTCTCTGTAACCAGCAAGCGTACCTACATGATACGAATTATGAAGATGGTGTTTACCTGTAATAATTTGTCACACTTGCATAATAAGCTTATAAATATAGCTTTTGTGGCGAAAAATTTTCAATATGAGTCCGGGGTCTGGAATCGTGCCCGTTGTTTGGCAATTATATGGGATTATTACATGGGACCGAACATCGTCGGCAAAAAGTGGATGTACTCGGTACGCCTCTGCAGTCCCCGCTTGGGGAATATAGGCGTGACGGGGGTTTATTTTTATTTTATTTATAAAATATAGTTTGCCATAACACTGTCACACCTAGTTATAAGTTTTAGTTTCTGTACGTGTAAACCATTAAAATAAATAAACATTAGCGTCGTTTATAATGATTCAGGGCTTATTTAACGGATGTAACGTTAAACTAAAAAGTAATGATCCCCATCATGGGTGCGCGTAATATTAGCAAACTAGCGAAAGGTAAATGAATTTGTATTTACATTTAAATTAACTAGTGGTCGCCCATAGGTCGATATTCGACCTACTCTTTCATCGTTTACTGGTTATGTTTGACATTCAGTAAGACTATAGACAAATAATATTAAAGACAAACATCAATTTGACGTGCATTGTGTCAAATACATGGTAGTGTGTGTAATGTTTTTTTCATTGATTTAATGTATGTTTTACGCATAATTTTAAATAAATATTAGCTTTCGTCACTCCTTCTCTATATAAACTATAAGTGTGGGAAATTTCATACTCCTCCGTCCGCGCAATTTTCGTAAAAAGGTGTACAAAGTTTTTGCTTCACGTATTAATATATAGATAGATATAGATAAGAAACATAGTGGAATGGAAAGTGTGGAGGGAGGCCTTTGCCCAGCAGTGGGACACCAACGGCTAGATAATAATAATAATTAAATTAATAGTCCATTTAAGTTATCCAAAGGACAGTTCCCGCTTTCAAATCCTTTCAAGGCTACCGCCTGCACAAGATAGCATTAGGGTCCGTTAATATGGACTGACTCAAACAGCATCAAAGAGCGCTTGCTTTTTTTTTAATACAGTCCACTCAAACAGGGCCCGTCTGCTACTCAAGAGTGAAGGATGCGCTTAGCTAGTGGTTAAAGCATAAGTCACTTGTTATTTTATTATACGTAGTTTCGAGTTCGATCCCCACACGTGATAAATTTTTGTATGACCACTCACTTTATAAGCGCACTCATGACACAGGGATACTAAAAACTGAGGTTTGTCTGAAAAATGGCTTGTGAAAAGGAAGATCCTGTCAGCTGCTTTTTAGATTTTACATTGAGCAAATTGGGACGACTCTCAAATTTATAAAAAAGATATCACATGCAAAAATACATCCCAAAACTCTATTAAAATACGTTCTGCTGTCTAAGCCAGTCCTTGTGAACTTACCCTGAGTCCAAGACTGACTTACCGAGAGTCCCGTGACCGTAAATCCTTCTAAGTCGTCTCCAATGTACAGCATTGGACGGACGACTTAGCGCAGTGGTTAAGAGCTTAAGCCGCTCTGCCCACTGCGTCTAATAGTCGCGGGTTCGAGTCCCGCACGGGACAAATCTTTGTGTGATCCACAATTATTTGTTTCGGTCTGGGTATTTGTGTATGTGAATTTTCATGTTTGTAAACGCACCCACGACACAGGAATAAATCCTAGTGTGGGGCTACGTTTTAAAAAAAAAAAAAAAAAAAAAAGCATTACCTGATAACTTAGCACGACCATACTGACGTTCCATTAACGCTATCGAGTTGATATGCTATCCCTTTCACACTACAGATTAATTAAATAAAGATAAACGTGACAGCACGGTTTGTCGACGAAGTTACTATCAACGTTCAATGGATTTGCTAGCCCTCTGGAATTGCTCATTACCATATAGAATTGCATCGGAACTAAGACCACTGCAACGTTTTAATGCCATATTAGATTGTTGAATGCAAGATGCGCCACATACCTTCTTCTAACTTACAATGCAACTGTGGAATGTTCTCCTAGAGTTTTAGTTCTAACCATAGAAATCTTAAAAGGTTCTGACGTTGCACATCGTTATATATAATATTAGCTCAGTTAAGAAACTGTCCCATCGTTGGGCGCGGGCCTCGTCTCAAACTGAGAGGGTTTAGGCCATAGCCCACCACGCTGGCCCAGTGCAGATTGGCGAACTTCACACAACATCGAGAAGCTCTTAGGCATGCAGGTTTCCTCACGATGTTTTCCTTCACCGTTAAAGGAAGTGATCATTTATTTTTAATACGCACATTCTTTTGAAAAGACAAAGGTGCGTCCTGGGTTTGAACCCGAGACCTCTGACTTTGCAGTCCAACGGTCTAACCACTAACGAGGCTATGACTGCTTGGTAAACTTATTATCGTTATACTTATTATATATATTTTAATATGCGTATAAGGATAGATAGTCTTTAAATAATAGTAAAAGTGTATTTCAAATTGAATAAATGAAACTCTGAAAGGATAAGGTCGCCCGGTGTAGGTCGCTGTGTGTCACCACACAGAATAAAATCAGTATCGATATGCTCAATTTATGGTGGAAAAAGGAAACACGCAAACACATGTAGATAGATTTTAAAAACATGCCAATTTTTGACTGTCTTCTAAAACGGCGGTAATAAAATCAGTCTCCTCTTGTAGATAACCTTTCTCTCACAAATTGAGGTGAGAGAGAACTCTACTGCACAAAGGGATGTTGTCAATTTGTTTTAATTTTCAAAACTTGTGTTATTTCGAATTATAATGAATTTGGTGGAATATGAATCATTATGTATTCTTATATGTGCATGGGTGAAGGTAATTGTAACAAAGGGATAAAACGTGCCTTTTCGATTTCCCTCAAAAACAGCCGTCGCAATTGGTATGTACAGTATCCATCGCTTTACTATCCAGGGTGGGGCACTCCACCAATTTCATAATCGTCTTTGTCATCAAGTTCATCGGGGAGTTGAATTAATTTAGAAATGAATATTCGTAATACTTGACATTGGCAAAATAGGCGTCGTGGTGATGCCATAAACATAAAAAACTCTACTACACAGACCCGTATGGATTGGTTCAGGTAGATTTGTGGCTATCGGCTTTTCAAACTTATCAAGCCGTTCATAAGATTTCCAGCTTAGCTAACGACTACCAGAAGACATTGTTAACTGGACCAACAGTTCATAGGAATTCCTGAAACGATCACCGTCTTACACTAACCGAGCCGTACGCTACTTAACCTTGGTAATCGTTAGCAACAACGCGGTAGGTACCACAGCTTCACGAACGCCTTTAGCAGGAAAGTAACTCAAATAAATCCCCAAATTCATTTCAACTCGAATATACTAAATCACGAGCAAGTTTTCAGTTAATTAGAATAAGTAAATTTGATTCATCATCTTAATGGAATGGCCTTACATCAAAGATATTTCTTCTGGATTAACTCAATTTTGTACGCGAAACTGGGATTTTTCGTATTTAACCTGGTTGGTAAAATGTGAATGGCTTTGCTGATTTTTTGTAAGGCTCGTTTAATAAAATGGTAATTTCACAGTTTTTAATACAGATTCGCTAAGACTACAAACAAATTGCCTTTGTCACATCCGCGGTGCTTAGTGCTTCCGTATGTCGGATCTGTATTTTTTTTGGTCTATCTCCCACTTTGCCAAGGAAATATAAAATTTACAGTGCGACAAGGACCTTTTGGCCCCAGGAGGAGTATTGGGGTAAAATGAGGGTTATCATTAAAAAAAAATCTACTTCGTAGGGAGATCTTTGAACAGCAGGAGCCTCACGATTACTGATCAAAAAACAACTTATGTAAATTCGAGGTAAGTTTTATAACAAACGGTAACTCTGAGACTGGCATAAAGTGACATTTCGCTTGATGATAGCGTTAGTTCCGTTTTGGCCGCGTGCCAAAAGAATCTTGGGGGCAGTATTTACTCCTGCTTCTTGTTTCTTTTTCCTAATGATTGTTTACCATTTCCAAAACAATAAAAACGCTTCCCGTGATACCTAGAAATTCAATTCAATTTTTGGTATCATCAATGGAATCTATGATGGATCCTGGCTTTGAGAGTGACAGTAGTGTGAATATGTGATGAGCTTCGTCCCTATAAAATAATAGAATATAAAATAATCAAAATAACCACCGTCACGCCTACATTCCCCAAGTGGGAGTGGCACAGGTGTGCTGTGTACACCCCCCTTTTACCGACGATGCCAGGTCCCATGTAAGGGGTGAGCCTATTGCTTGCAAATACCAGGTACATTTTCAGACTCCGTAATGGTACTAGGAACGATAGAAAAACTTCATTTGTCCGACCTAAGGACCTCGTGATCCTAGGAATTCTTTCTGTATCGTGGGTGCGTTTATAAGCATGGTAGCCCGCTAACTACTAGACTAAGCTGTTCGTTGACTTTACAAATAATATGACAGGATATAATAATATGACCAGTGCCAAATCTGTAGGCCAAATCACTTACATTTTCACATCATACGAACCACGGAGTAAATACAAACAGTTTAATTAAATTAACCGTAACTAGCAACTAATTACTCGTCAGTGCCAAACGCAGGATTATAGGAAATTGAACGCCTATCACTTTGCTTCTTCATGTAGACGCTTCCGTTAATTACATGGAAATTAAAATTTAATCAATTTTTATGGTATATCTATAGA
Organism: Phalera bucephala; assembly: GCA_905147815.2. Taxonomy (NCBI): domain Eukaryota; kingdom Metazoa; phylum Arthropoda; class Insecta; order Lepidoptera; family Notodontidae; genus Phalera; species Phalera bucephala. Next base: position 31,639,601 of record LR990609.1, read on the forward strand.
TTCTGCAACTTAGTGGTTAAACCGTTCTGGGTTCAAACCCAGACACGTACCTCTGTCTTTTAGAAAGCATGTGCGTATTATAAATTAACTATCACTCGCTTTAACGGTGAAGGAAAACATCGTGAGGAAACCTGTATGCCTGAGAGTTTCTCAAAGGTGTGTGAAGTTCGCGAACCCGCACTGGGCCAGCGTGGTGGACTGTGGCCCAAACCCTCTCAGTTTGAGACGTGCTCAACAGTAGGACAGTTTCTTAACAAGGCTAATATATTTTTCTATATGCATCTATAGTTTCATCAGGTCAACCCGTAGTCACCCACTGTTGAGGGTAGCACGCCATTAATGTCGGTTGGGTGCCTTTCCGTATAAGGTGTTTTCCTATCGCTCTGACGATATTATCGAACCATTTGGCATCCTGTCCTCAGTCTCCAATCTAGAACCTTTCTACTCCTTATTTGCCGTCCTTCGACTGGCTTGTCCCGCCCATTGCCATTTCTTTTGTGTGCGAAAACGTTAACGATATCGGTCATATTTGTAGATTAATTAAAACAATGTATTGAAATCGTATTGGTAGCCGGGGAGTAAGCAGGTGGTATGTATGTAAATACATACCTTTACGGTGTCGGATAAGACTGACACGAGGAGATTCCTTGCCATTCCCGATTGTCGGCGTTTCCTACCACGCCCCCGGATGCCCCAAATTATGGCGATATAAATAAACCATCTATTATATTACCCTCGAGTAATACCGAGATGGATGGTGAGAGGTCTCAGCTCTTGGTCTCAGGATCCTGAGGAGTGGGCGAAGACGAGGGAGGATAAAGAGGACTGTGATGTAAATATTCTCCCCGAAATCAGTGAGGAGGACGAACGGCAGCCGATGGTGCAACAGCAAAACAATTCACTACCTAGCGAGACTGAAATAGATCTTCGACTGCCGACCGGACCGACCTAAGAAGACCTAGAACTAAAAGAATTATGAAAAATATCATTAAACAAGGTCAGGTAGTCACCAGGTTTACAAATTGGTGGGGAAGGATTGGTATGTAGGTATGTATACATATCTATAGATGCACCCGGTCGCTTCCATACGACAGCGTGCTGTTCTATGTTAGTAATAATCAAGGCACACTATACTAGGCGGCTGTTTAATTACATTCCCAAACATAACAGCAGGCCACCTACAAAGTGGAGCGATGACGTGTCGGAAGTCGCAGGTAGCCCCCGTTATATTAGAACCTGCAATAGTTACGATATGTGGATGCATAGTACATATCCGCCACCCTTACATGTGGAATATAGGCGTGATGGTTATATCAAAGGTTAGCAAAAATTACAGTTCACCAAACAACACTACTCAGGTTTTCTGACCAAGTATGTAGCCGTTAAGGGCAATTAGGAAGATGTATGGACTGCTCAAAAAGAGATATCTCTACTGTAAGTGGTGCGATTAAGTCATTTTTAATCTTACTATTTACTACTACTAATAAATGAATATATAGTATATAGGGAACTACACATTACAGATTATTTTATTTTAATTTAAGAGTTCTCTATTCAATTCTTTTCAAAACCTTCACTTCGAGTTTCTTACTTATGTAGCTTATCCTCTTCCTTCTTCTTTGTCCCTTTTTATAAACAGTCAAAAGTCGTCTTCTACAGGACAAAGGCCTCCCCCAAATATTACCATGACAACCGGCTATGTGTTGTACGCATCCAGCTTTCACCTGCGGCCTCCACCAGGTCATCAGTCTCTCTTGCAGGACACTTAATCCTTCAAAAAATCGAAAATGGCCGTCAAGCGATAAATGTACAAGACAATATATCACAATCGCTCACAAGATCGGGGTAGTTAATAAAAAATTCCCCGGAACACCCATAGAGGGCGCTATTACCAAGAATTATTACAAACTCGTTCCCAACTCCTGGGCACGAAAGGCGTCATAAATTAGTCGTGAGCTCACAAAGACTTGTAGTGAATGGGAGCCGGCACATTGTTCTGTCAGTTGAGACAAAGCTTCACGGCCGCGATTAGTCGCTCACGGCTCATTATAATTAACTTGCGAAAGGAGTAAAGCGGGATATGCATTACCCATAATTAGTAAAATACTATAATTGTACGTAAAGGAATAAAAATAAATATTAGTTATGGCTAATTCGTGTCCCGGTTTTGTTGCGATCTTGTTCCGATCTAGGTATTGTGTTTGTGCTGGAAAATTAATATTATTAAACGAATCTACGATTCAACAATAATTCCTAATGTTAAATAACGTCTAAATACAGAAAAAAGTGTAACGTGCTACATACTACCTAATAGTGTAGTGAAATGTAAACTGCTGCTGAAATGTGGACGATATAAACAACGATGCCTACCGTTAAAGATAAAAGCCGTCACGATATTACCATGACTTAATTTTTATGAATTAAAAGAAAACTTGAAAAAGGAAATGAAAAACATTTAGTCAGCACAGCCGACTTAAAGAGCAACAAATAAACACAATGACAAACAATAACAGAACAGAATAAGAAACTATAATAAAGAAGTAACGATTTTATCGAAATGGATACTTGATTAGCCATAAGTTCATCAAACCAAATCAAAACTTCAAAATTTTTCATATTTTCACATATTTCTATATTTTTACGTCCTCGTTAAGCAAACATCTCTGTTTATAAAACACGCCAAACGTCCAAACACTCGACTTGCACTAAGCTAGTGCAAATCCAGCTAACATTTTGTTGAGTCGACGCGTCCGCGACAGTAGCGTCGCTAATGCGATTAGTCGCAGCGCTAATGGCCAGCATTGCTGCCACACCGGTAAATCAGCAGCGCGCAGGTGCCAACTTTATCATATCGTTAGGGCTTGGCCACATAGAAGTACTAAAATGGATTACAGTCAAAGTCAAAACTCGTTTATTTGTATAGGCCAAAAAAAGACCTCTAAAGACGACAAAAAAATTAACTAATACCATTTACTTGTAAAAATAGAAAAGCAGTTTTTAACATCTACATTTTTACGTTTTATTATTATTTTAAAGCATTTGCTCAAGCAATTTCCCTCATTCTAGTAGTACAGCTGATGTTTATGACGTCTTCAGTTCTATACCTAATTCGGGCAAAATGTTTGCTTTCTCAAGAAAAACTCAGTATCAGGTCTAAGTTTGGAATTGTTCTCGGAAAATAGCAATAGGCTCACCCATAATGAGGTTTAGCATCGTCTCACCCCAGTAAAGAGTCCAGCGCTCTAACTACTAGCTCAAATCGTCGAAGCCCCACACTGGGTTTTATTCTTGTGTCGTGGGTGCGTTTACAAACATAAAATTATCATACACAAACAGTCAGACCGAAAACAAACATTTACGGGGCACTCAAAGAATTGTAACTTTCGGGAATTGTTCTCGCGACTAATCAATTCAGTGGCGAGAGAAACTTACGCTCACTAGACCAATCCGCCCTGAAATTAGAAGAATGATTTCCAATTTCATAATCCGCCAGATCTGTCCCAGTCATTTCTGCCCACTGACTCCGTTCGGCTTAGGCGATCTGTTTCAAGTTAATGAAGTCGAAAAACAAATGTAAATACGCTTCGTTGGGCTTTATATGCGTGACGTGTTTCACAAGATTTATGTTCGCATGAAAAATTGTATTGCTACGCGGCCTTAAAGTGTAGGCTTTGATTGATAGTTCGCTGATTTTGTATTATTTACGATGAGTTTGCATGAATATTTAAAGGAAAATAAAATGAATATGTCACACCTATAGTCCCTAAGCGTGGTGGTAGAGGTACTTTGTACATCGTTATATTGCTGGCGAACTTAAGTCCCGATTTAATATGGGGCAAGCCTACTGCTATTATACTGGGTATTGTTCCAGACTCTGGAATGTTTCAAAGAATTTTTGGATACAAAAACCACACTTGGTCCGATCTAGGAATCGAACCCAGTGCATTATGAGCCAATAGACCAACAAAGCTGTATGTGAATGAATGCAAACTGATAAGATTTTCTTTATACAAGGTGTATCGTTTAAGGAATTAGAAGATAAAAACTTGCATACGGCCCATCATAACGTACGCTTGTGACGTGTTCGGGCACGCCGCCCGCTCTCACATCGATAGACTCCAAGCGGTTCAATCCCGTTTCCTCTGCAAAGCCATCGGAGCCCCGTGGTTCATACAGAATGTAGATCTCCATTCCGATCTCGGTCTCGAACCAATTCACAGAAATCCGTTAGTCGTAGCCGCCGCCGACTTTGAATCTAACTGGGGAGTTAGGTTCGGGGCCGCGAACAGCGGTAGCAGCTGATAGGAGGGGTCCTATCAGACGCTACCGTCGTCCTCAGCATGTTCTCACCGACCCTTCCAATGCCTATACATCCCTTCTTGCGGATACAGATACCGCACACAGGATCAGACACCGACCTCGCCGACGAGGTCGAAGAATCCCTTGCCCGCCGGCCGATGCTGAGCACCACGACGAGACACCTAGTATACGCCCTACCCCATAGCGACTGCCCAAGCCGAGACCGTTCCTCCTTGAGGCGCCCTTGAGCTAGTTACCCCCTTGCCTTTCTGGCTCGAGCGTAGTGGTTGCACGCTCGCCCTCTTGTCCGGTGAAGCTGTAAAGGCCCCGCGGCCAACCACGTAGATCATTCACACACTCACAACAACACTTACGAACTTTGAAATTATCACATATTCCGTACAAAAGGGTTTTTATAGAAGAAGGGGGAGATCTTTGTCGTGAAATAGATCAAGATAATAAACGAATTTGTCATCACTTTTATTAGTTCTGCTGCTTTTGTCAATTCTGCAAAGACTCAAATTAATTGTATGTTATAAGTAAGGATACGTACTTTTCTACCAACTCAGAACTTCACAAAAAAAGCAAATACGTAATTCCTTACGTAACAATTATCCAAACACAAATAACTACAAACAACTTGGTCCATTAATCTCCCGCTAATAAAGAGGCCTATTGCCATCGCATTGGGCTGAATAATACATCGCTGCCGGGACCCTGTGTTTAATGTACCATGAACATCGACTGCCTATTTGTTATCTGTCTGTTTGTTTCGTAATGTTCAATATTTCTAGTGGCATTTTATGAGTGGAGGGATGTGATGAAGTGGTTATGGTGTAGTTAATGCATTTATGGCACGTAAAATCTGTCGTGATCCTTAGTTTTATTTTGTAATATATACGGGTCTACTCAAATGAAACTGCCTCGTTAGTATAGTGTTCACGAGGTCTTGAATTCGAAATTTAGACCAGACAAAATGTTGTTGGATTTTTCTGCCCAAAAATTCTCAGTTGTAGTAGTAGAGTCTAGAATAGTGCCCGGTAGAATCGTAATAGGCTTTCCCCCTAAAACATTGTATTTTCAACCAATTGTGGGTGTATTCTTGACTTCGACTGGTTACATTTACTTTCCCTAAGTTTCAAATAAAACTTACTCTCACATTGCAATAATATGTTACCATGAGCTGGTCTGAGTAGTTCCTATGCTCAAAGGTGATAATAGGAGTTCCTTAATTTAACATTCAATTTTGTTTCATCAAAATTTCAAAACAACAAAATATCGCTCCGTCGTGTACCCGAACATGACGTTTGTTTAAAAGCTCATTTTCAAAAATATGTATTTAAGGTTACTAGTGGTCGCCCATAGGTCGATATTCGACCTACTCTTTCATCGTTTGCTGGTTATGTTTGACATTCAGTAAGACTATAGACAAATAATATTAAAGACTGCCTCGTTGGTCTGGTGGCAGGGCGCATTGCTTTGTGATCACGAAATCCTAGGTCGGACAAATGTAGTTTTTCTAACGAAATATTCCCAGTATGAGTCCGGAGTCTGGAATTGTGCCCGGTATATGGAAATAGGCTCGCCCCCTATTACATGGGACCTAACATCGTTGGCGAAACGTGGGTGTACTCAGTACACCTCTGCCACCCCCTCTGGGGAATATAGGCGTGACGGTGTATATAATATTAAAGCCAAACATTAATTTGACGTGTATTGTGTTAAATAAATGGTAGTGTGTGTAATGTTTATTTCTATCTATCTATCTATCTATAACCTCACGCCAGATCCCTTGCGGGGTAGGCAGAGAGTACAGAGTTCCAACAGGTTCTTTCCTTACATACCTCTCTGGCTTCCTCGACTCTCATAGTTCGTCTCATACACGCTCGCCGGTTACGGAGACTCTTGACTTTTCCATCAGATAAGACTCGGTTTATTTGGTCGTGGTAAGATAGTCTAGGTCTTCCCCGGTACCTGCATCCTTCCACTTTCACATTGTATATCTGTTTTGTCATTCTTTCCTCTGGCATTCTTTCTATATGCCCGAACCAACGGAGCATGCCCTTTCTCATCTTTACACCGATACTATCTTTCATACCTACTCGCTGTCTTACTATGCTGTTGCTAATGCGGTCGGTCAGCTTCACTCCGCACATCTTCCGCAGAGCTCGCATTTCTACCGCATTTATCCTACTTTCATTCTCCTTCTTACATACCCAGCTCTCGCTACCATATAACAGCGTTGGGACAAGAACTCCGTTATGTATGGCCAGCTGCGCCTTATGGCTTAAGTGCCGGCTCCCGAGTAGCTTTCCCATCGCACCATTCACTCTGTTCCCTGCACTCACTCTTCTCTCTATGTCAGCGGTGTATTTCCCATCCTTACTGAAGGCGCATCCAAGATATACAAACTCATTCACTTGCTCCAGCACATCGTTACCAACCACAATCCTTACATTTAATGTATGTCTTTATTTCATTAATTTAATGTATGTTTTATACATAATTTTAAAAAAATATTAGCATACTGCACTCCTTCTCTATATAAACTATAAATGTGGGAAATTTCATACTCCTCCATCCGCGCAATTTTCGTAAAAATGTGTACAAAGTTTTTCCTTCACGTATTAATATATGGGTTCTTATTTAGGGAACTGACATGATGACACAGATAAATACTAAATGTTAGAATACAATAACGTAAACCAAATCTAGCGATATTTAATTCAACAGAAACGCTGAATTGTTCAATTTGTGTTGTGTAAGCAAAATTTAGGGCACACGGATCACTGGTAATTAATCCAATGCGTCAGCCGCTCATCCGCAGAGATTGATTGCTAATACAAGCTGCAAAATGACCGCTGTTGATGTGGTTTTGTTATACTTCCGTGTGATTTCTATGCGCCTAGTACTTTAGAATTCAGTAAAAACACAGTCACGTATATATTAGGTGGCGAGTAAGTACTGAGGACATTCACACGCCGCCTACTATATTAATAGATATCAGTGTAATAGAGGGCAAGCTATTTTCCATTATGCCCATAGAGGTAGGATAGTACCTCTATGATTATGCCAAGAATTATCCAATGCGTCACCCGCTCATCCACAGGGATTGATTGCTAATACAAGCTGCAAAATGACCGCTGTTGATATGGTTTTGTTATGCTTCCGTGTGCTTTCTGTGCGCCTAGTACTTTACAATTCAGTATAAACACGGTCACGTATATATTAGGTGGCGAGTAATACTGTGGACATTCACACGCCACCTACTATGTTAATAGATATCAGTGTAATAGAGGGCCAGCTTTTTTCCATTATGCCCATAGAGGTAACATAGTACCTCTATGATTATACCAAGAATTATCTAATGCGTCACCCGCTCATCCGCAGGGATTGATTGCTAATAGAAGCTGCAATATGACCGCAGTTATTGTGATTTTGTTATACTTCCGTTTGATTTTTGTACGCCTTGTACCTTATAATTCAGTAAATACACGTCAAAAATGCACTTGCACTTATCCGCAAGGATTTATTGATTATTGGTAACAAGCACCGCTGTTGTTGAAGTTTTGCTGTACTTTCATGTAATGTCTGTGGGCCTAGTACTTTACAATACAGTTAGAACACGTCAAAAATGCATCTATACTTATCCGTCAGGATTGATGATTGCTAACAAGCACCGTTGTTGTTGAGGTGTTGTTGTACTTCCATGTGATTTCTGTGCGCCGAGTACTTTACAATTGAGAGTCCTTATTCGGTATGACCAATTAAACACATAACGCGGCGCGTTAGGATAACTTCATTTGAAGTTTGGTCAAATAGCCGAAGAAGCAAGACTGGAGCGTGACAAAAGCGCTCGTCTACGTTCGGTCAGTTCGGTCGTGACGGTTGCCGTCGCGCCAAGCGGGGCTGCGCTATGTGACGTCTTCCGAACATTTCAGTACCTTAAAACTCCCTAAGGTCCAGTTAATAAAAACAGCGTCATGCTTATATTGCGCAAGAGTTGAAAAGGGTGTACTGTCTACGCCCACATATCACCGACTATGTTAGGTTCCACTGTAATAGCAAGCGAACATATTACCGTTATCACAGGCGTATTCAATGCATCTGTCGCTCATCCATATGGATTGATTACTAATACAAGCTGCAATATGACCACCGTTGTGATTTTGTTATACGAGTACTTCCATGCGATTTCTGCTCGCCTAGTACTTACTTTATAATTCAGAAGCGAGGTGTATTATGAACACCCACGTATTGCCGACAATGTTAGATACCAGAGTATTAAGAGACTAAGCCTATAGCTATTATACTAGGCAGGGGATAAGGAAAGTACATTTTTGTTCTGTGATGTATGCAAGCATATTCATTAAATCCTGAGGACGTAAAAATTGTGGATTTAAAAAAAAAATGATAATCTGCAGCTCAACTTTGCAGGGATTGATTAATAAAAGGCTAACAAGTTACAATATGACCGCTGTTGTTGCGATTTTATTAGACTTCCATATGATTTCTGCGCGCCTAGTACTTTGGAATTCAGTTTTCAGAAACACCGTCAATTAAATAAACCTGGGGTGTATAGGGTGTATAGGCTCACTGTGTTAGATGCCAATCTAATAGTGGAAGAGCCTATTACCATTATACTAGTTAATTCAATTCACCTGCCGCTCATCCGCAGCAAATGATTGTTAAATCAAGCTGCAAGATGACCGCTGTGTTATGGTGTTATTATACTTCCACGCGATTTCTGTACGCCTAGTACTTATAATTCAGTTAGTTAAAACCCTTACTTTGTGCTAACCCCTAGCTTGTTACTCCCCTAGCGAGAGTCACAAAGGTATGTTGTGAGCACCACCCACATATCGACGACAATATTAGGGTCCCAGTATAAGGGCAACCTTATTTATTGCCATTATACTGGGTATAATTTCAGACTCCGGACTATGACTGCGAATTTCCGTTGTTTGTTTTGCATATGATTTAAAACGTATTACTTGCAGGCTTCGCCCCCTATAAGGTTGGGCCCAAACACGATGAAATATAGGTGTGCAATGTAGACCTCTTAAGAAAAAAAGGGCGATAAAGATATGTTATGACTTACCGGAGTTACATAGGTGGAAATGTGTAGCTTAGTCCCATATAATAAATATTATATCTAACTTTGGATGTTTCTTAATTCGTCTTATTTACTCACATACTTCCATCAAGATATGCAAAATAAGCTGTAGCCCCGTTCTTTAACCCTCCATTACAACTTCACAATTTGAATTTCAAACTAAGCCTCGAAGATTAAACTTCCTTCGGCCCATTATTCCGTTACCAAATTTGTTTTTTGCACGAACCCAACACGGCAGACTTTCGCATTCTTTCCGACGTGTAACACAGATTGTGACAGATAATTTATCTACTCTTCTATCATCGGCGCTAAATTGTGTAACCGGGTTTCGGTCTGGATGTTTGCGTATGTGCACGTTTGTAAACGCACCGATGACACAGGAATAATTTCCAATCTGGGGCTACGTTTTAACAAAGAAAGAAGAAAGAAACTTCCAGACTGAACTAGTGGTAGCATGAATTTTGGGATCTCAAATGTGATATTTGTTTCTTCCCAAAGGGACTCAGACATGGTAGTGAACGTGTATTTTTTTATTAAGCGAAATTAGCTTTGACACAATCTGCGTCATTTATTTTTTGATGTGGATCTACTTAAATATATACTTGAAAGTTAGCATTTTTGCACAATGCGAGTTACTGGTGCAAGTTAAGGATTCTACATGGGTTATTTGCATCGCGTAAACAACCTTGTAAATAAATAAGCTAGTCTAGTACTCTTGCAAGTACTATGCCACCTACGCGAGTAGTTTGATAGATAGATAAAAAAGTTTATTTGTAACAAAAGGACACACAAAATATTTTCCTAAAATACAAAAATAAAGAAACATGCAGTACAATTAAAATTATATTATTGTAGTTAGTGTCTCACAGTGCTACAAAAGGGCCACAGCTCAGCGCTGGATTTGCTCGAGAAGCAAAACGCTGATTTTCAGCTGCTATCACGATATTACGCGAGAAACTCGTGCAGCGTTATAGACATGAACCCAAAAACTGTTAATAAAATATATACATAAAAAGAAGAAGAATACATATAATATCATCTATTCGTGGCACAAGAAAATATATATTGAGTTTAGGTTAGGACTATACTAGGACCGACGACAACTGAAGAACGCGATCCAGGACGATCAAAGCGTAAACCTAGCTGATATTAAGTGAACAAGCTCGAAAGTTTCCAGAATCTATGTATCCGCTATCTACCTACGTGAGCGTTTTGATGTTTTTGTCCCTAAAGATAGGCCCTGTCGTAGTGCTACTTCTCTCCTTCTTCGTACTCCTCTTCATTCTTCCAGTCGATATGATAAGTCTTTTACTGTTCATGGTGTGCGTCTTTGAAGCTCATTGTCACACGCCCTACGTGCGAGCTCATCTCTGGATGTTTTTAAGAGAAGAGTCAAGAAACGTTTCCTCTCTGTGTGCTGATTGATATTTATTATATGTAATAATAATAATAAATTTAATTCAATGGTTCAGAGGCATTTTTTACATCACAGTTATTATATGTACTTAAAGTATAGGAAACAAGAGCAACAACTTTGTGGTGCTGTGGTATCTGTACTAGTTATAGAAAAACTGTATGACAGATACCTTCGCCTTCCTATAAGTACAGAGAATAATATTATTGGGTGCAATTGTTACATTAGAATTAACAAAATATTATTATTATATTAAATACAACATAAAACTTGTCCTAAAGAAAATTCAAAATCAAAGTAAATTACAATTTAAAATCAGAATAAAATAATGATTACAAATTTCACATGCGGATATATTTACCTGAGAGTACGAGTGAGTGAGTAGTGTGTGTGAGTAATTTTTCAGTGTCATCGTAAGATAGTTTCTTCAACCAGGCCATGATCGTATATTTACACTGCGAAAGCGGTAAACAAAATAAATATTATTGCTTTTGTTGGCAAGATTATAAAGTTTAGGACCCAACACCATATAATTTCGGGAGGCTAGAGCAGTTTTAGACAATTTACTCCCACAAACAAGATCTCTGCGCCTTTTGCAGTGGTAAGCACTATAGTTAAAGGGAAGGGACTTATGTACACGTAAAACTACGTGAAAGACAAAGAGCTGTCTCACCGTAAGTACGTCGCTTTGTAAGTAAAGGCTAGATTTAGGATAAGGAATATGTTTTTTTAACATTACTTTTAAGACAGCTCTCTGTGCTCTTTCTAGTTTGATAAGAGATGTTTTATATGTTCCTCCCCAGGCTGCAATACAGTACGATAACACAAACTCAGCCAAAACAAGGTATACTGTTCTAAGAGTCATAGGGTCAGCTGATGATCTTAACTTTTTAAATGTGAACATTAACTTTCTGATTCGAGAAGTAAGTGAGTCGATATGCTTGTGCATGCTAAGAGTGCTGTCAATCTGAACACCTAGATACTTAATATCATTAGATCTCTTGATGGGAGGACAGCGGCAACTTTCTCTTTGATTGGAACTGCAGTGGTGGGCTTTCATTACGTAAGAGTCATATGAGGGCTGGGAAGCTAGATTCAAAGAAAAAGTGACATAGTGCGTTTTGTTCAAATTGAGTGTTAGTAAGTTAGAGGGTAACCATTTTACCACTGCTGTCAGCGCTTGTTCTGCCAGTCGTCGAGTCTCGCTCCATGTGTCCCCATGTATAAGAAGAGCAGTATCATCCGCATAAGCAACTACCTTACAATGCGGTAGTTGAAGTTGACACATGTCGGTGATATATATAAGGAATAGCTTCGGTCCGAGAATACTCCCCTGGGGCACACCATAATCAATTTGTTCTTCTTTACTCACAAAATCATCAATTTTTACACTCTGCGTACGTTTCATTAAGATATATATAATAATATATTCAAGTTTCATTAAGAGGATGGGTATAGAGACCGTGTCAAATGCTTTAGAAAGATCTAGAAATATACCAATAGTTTCTTTTGTGCTTATCTAAGTTCTTCACTATCGTATCTGTTAATTCAACAACTGCATCTTCTGTTGATTTCCCTTTAGTAAATCCAAATTGGTTAGAAGATATGATTCTATATTTTTGCAGATATTTAAGTAATCTAGAGTGAAGAATTTTTTCAATAATTTTTAATAATCTGGTAAGGATTGAAATTGGCCTATAATTACTGACACTGTCTCCAAGTCCACCCTTATATATTGGTTGAATAAGAGCCTTTTTAAAAGCAACCGGGAAACATCCTACTGAAAAACAGAGATTTATTAAGTAAGACTTACTAAGGATTTACTAAGTATTGGGAGGCATTCTTTAAAATATTAGTTGATATATTGTCTCAGCCAACAGCACAGTTATTTTTTAGACTTTTGATAACTAGTTCAACTTCAGAGTTATCAACGTGAAGCAAAGCGAACGAATTACATTGACGCTGCAGATTACGAGCAGGAGAAGTTTTGGGTAAATCAGACACCTTTTTTTCAATATCGGCTGCTAAGCTGTTTCCTATGTTTACAAAATAATGGTTCACAGCATCAATAGAGGAGAGCGGATTGTCTGATATAGATAACAACTCCTTAATTGGTGTGCTTGCTTGTCCCATATTAGCAACAGACTTTATTATTTTCCAAGCTTCTTTTGGATTACCTTTGGCCTTCTAAAACTCATTTTGTTCATATTTTTGCTTGATTCTCTTTAATAAATTATTACAAAAATTACGATAACGTATGTATGTTACTCTTAAAATTGTATTGTCTGGTTGTTTTTTTGAATTAATGTGTAGCCTATCACGATTACGGATGCATCTCAAAAGACCAGGGGTAATCCAAGGTTTAATAATTCTCCTTCTGTTAGGGATTTGAAGCACTATTGTGTGCATATTTATTGCCTTAGTTATAACATTGACTAAAAAATTGGCAGCTTTGATAGTATCTGACATTGAGAACCAAATTTGAGAAATCAGTGGACTTCAATTCTTGAGTGACTTTAGGTATATTTATTCTCTTGATAACAGTGCTAGTCCTGAGCAGTTTGTTCATATTCTGTAAACATAAAATAACTGGAGCATGGTCCGTAATGAAACTATCCAACAAAACATGGTCAAGGCAGCTATTTTCTCTCGTCAGAAACAAGTGCGCTGGAAGGAGTCCATGAAAAGCAATAGAGTTTAAATAGTCATAGGCATGACGGTATTTATTATTGGGCAAGATATTAATATTAATGTCACCCAAAACTATGTACAATATGTATTTAGTAATTGTATAGTGTATGTATATTATTTATAGTTATGTTTAGGTATTTTATATATTTTTCTTTTGTTTGATTATGTGATTGTATAACTGCCCTCTTATATACTGTCTCAACACTCAAAGGTTCGCTGGAAAAGCAGTCACATTTTCAGTTAAGCGCGCCTTTGTATATGACGTGAAAATTACAATTACCTCTGTACTGTATTATAACTGGTGGGTTTACACGGTAACCAAATAAAAAAAAGAATTTTGATAAATTTAATAGCAAACGGCAAGTCTGCTACGGAACTAACGCTGCCATGAAGTGAAATTTCACTTCATGACAGCGTTAGTTCCGAGTTTGGGCGCGGGCCAAAAGATCCTTGTCGAACTGTAATGTAATGGCTGTTACTACGGAGTAAAGTATCTATTCTTATCTGTGCCATTGTTTCGCGAAACGATTACCTGAATGGTACTTTTCCGTTTCGTAATAGATCTTAATAAGCACTTTAGACGTCTATTCCAAATCGGAATGGTCTGATTTTGAATATGAAATTGTTTGTCTTTATTCCTATCCTTGGTTCAGTTTAATCCAATATTTGAATAAGGTGCTTTTTGTGGTTTTAAATGTGGTGGTTCTTATAGAGTTGACTTTTCGGTGAAATATTCTGGTTTAATAACTTATTTACTAAATAATATAAGCTAAGATAGATAAGACTCCCTCGTTGGTCACTTTGCGATCTCGAGGTCCTGAGTTCAAATCCTAGTTTGGACAAATGTAGTTTTTCTATCGAAGAAGACTCCCAATATCAGTCCAGAGTTTGGAATTATGCCCGGTATATGGCAAAAAGGTCGCCCCCTATTACATGGGTGTAAACATCGTCGGCGAAAAGTGGGTGTACACAGTACACCTCTGCCACCCCCACTTATAGGCGTGACGGTGTATGTTAATATAAGCCACAAGTACTACTATTTCTATAATATTTTCAAAGTGCTTAGCAAAATATTTGATGACGGCTTGTTTTAGTAGTAAGAGCGTGGGTCGCACCTTCCACTGAATCTAGTTGTTGCGGGTTAGATCCCAGCTCGAGACAAATGTGTTGGTGACCCACAAAGGCTATTTTTAGACTGGGTTTTTGTGTATATGAATTTCGTATTTACAAAATGCACCTACGACATGGGAATAAATCCTAGTATTTTATTAAAAAGGAAGAAGGGAATACAAGATAAATATTAATTTAAAAAGACCTATTTAAATTCAAGCTTTTATAGCAAAAATACGACTATATCTAGACACTCTAACTATATCTTTTTTACGGAACATAGATACGGTGACGTTGGAATTCGACATTTCTAGAAATGCGGTGATGATAAAATTGAATGAAATAGAATTGATTGAAAATCGATATTAATAACAATAATTTGGGAACAAAAGGAAAACAACCCACAATAATTTCATTATTTATTTACGAATCAAGCGATTGATCTGAAAAGTAGTCTTATTTCGTCGCTTTCGTAAATTGTTATATAAAAAAATAAGAAACTGACTATTTTAATATGTCAAAATGAAGCATCCAAGTTTTTTTTATTAATTTCTTCACCATGCCTATATTTTTCTCATTTGGATACGTAGAACAGTATGTTTGTAATGAAATCGGCAATTGATTTTTTACATTTTAAAAATTCTATCTGTCTATCTATATCATCACGCCAGCTCCCTCGCGGGGTAGGCAGAGAGTACAGAGTTCCAACAGGTTCTTTCCTTACATACCTCTCTGGATTCCTCCACTCTCATAGTTCGTGTCATACACACTAGACTCTTGACTTGCCCTTCAGCTAAAAAAATTTAAAAATTAATGTAACTAAAACCCGACCCGTTCCAATTTACGTAATTAAGTCATAAAATTTTATTATTATCTTTAATAGTATATGATCTAAACGAAAATCGAAGTAGATTCTTGATATTTTTTTTATATTGTTTTTAATTTTTTGGATTACCTATTTTAAATATAGTTAAATACAAAATGCATGAAATGGAATATGTTCAAACGTCACCATACCCATGTCTCGTGAAAAAGGCTATAAGACATATTGCTTACTTAAGAAGTCTTATGCCTTCTTTCCGGCTCCATCATCAGACTCAGGATACCATCCAGGTCTTAGCTACAAGTCGATACCAATACAACCCTAAACACGAGGGGCCAAATTTCTACTCAATCGGATACCCGCAAGTGCTTGATCGCAAGATTTAAACCGACAAGACAGACAGACATACGAACAGTGCAAGTTAAATAAAAGCTTGTTAAAATAGCTGTTCGTCAAGTTTGTAACCGCCCTGTGAAAGAAGGTCTTTATATTGGCAAAGTAGACTTATGGTTTCAAGTGTCAAGTTCTTGAGTGGAGACCCATGGATTGGCAAACGTAATGCAGAACGCCTTCAGGTTAGGTGGAGCGACGATACTCGGCGGCTGGCAGAAATTGGATGAAAGTATCCGAGAAACGTACTCAACGGCGTAAAATTAAAGGTCCGCTTATCCAGCAGTGAAGAGAGATTTTTGGAACACTTGACACGGAATATCGAATCGACTCGTCGAGTACTCGATACTTAGCACCGAAATATTGACGTTAACGTAACGCTAGCGAGTTGATATGGTATCCCTGTTACACTACAAATTTATTTTATAAACATAAACGTGACAAAAGGTTTACTTGCTAGTGTCACCCAAACATTTTTTTTTGTGCTAAGCCCCCTAATAAATGATTGAAAAATATTGTAACGTCATTTAATTCCGCAAAAAATTGGAAAATCCTACAAAGTTAAATTAAAATACTAACAAATACTGTTTTTGGTAACAATTCACAAAATAAATTGACCACGGCACAACTCGAAAAGAATTTTAATGCGGTCGTAATTCAGTTGATTTTACCACGTCCGTGGCTTGTTGGCCTTTTATTTAATTGCAAAAGGATTGTAAACGGATTACGCATTTTGTTCGTGGTATTCTTTTCATGTATTATCAATTGTAAAAATAAAAATAAATGCTGTAAAATAAAAATTCACCAAGCAGAGGTGGCAGAGGTGTACTATATACACTCACTTTTCGCCGACGATGGTAGATCCCATGTAATAAGGCACGAGCCTATTGCCATATACCGGGCACAATGCCAGACCTCGGACTCATACTAGTTTTTTTTTCGATAGAAAAGCTACATTGTCAGTCCTAGGATTTGAACCCAGGACCTCGTGATTAGCATATTTTTCGACTATACCAACGAGGCAGCATTTGTGTTGCCTTTACATTGACGAAAGCGTCAGGAATACGCTAAGTATAAGAAAAAAATGTTTTACGAAATGTATTGTTCTGCGATAACTCTCTGCCTAGCCCGCAAGGGATCTGGCGTGATGATATTGACCTAGAGATATAGATAGATTATTATGCGATTTTTACTTGCTATAAGAATTGATATAATACTAAAAGTGACTGAAACCATCGCAAGCAAACAAATGCCCGATGAATGGCGTAAAGCCTGCCTATTGCCAGATTGGAATCCAAAGTATTTCAGCGAAATGTGGGGAAACACGGAGTAAAGAGGTACTTTTATAAAGCTTTTCATCAACCTTTGAAAAAAAGCAACACCCCGCACCTTATGAGAAAAGAATTTAAAATCCATTGACTTACTAGCCGAATCTTTACCATTTTGATCACATTTTAGTCCGGTAGCAAATAATTAAGCAAGATATATGATTAGACTTTAAATGTTTTCTAGCCATCACGCCAGATTCCCACGAGGTTCGCAGAGAGATCAGTGTCACAACTGCCCTAATTAGCAAAACAAAAAGGATCCCCGGCGTTCCCTCGAGAAAACGGCTGACTAATGCGCTGTGCAAAGAAATTAAACTTGTAAACGGTGCCCGGAACATTTTGCGAACAATTTGTTGCCTCGTTTAGTCTTAAATCACCGTAAATAAGGCTTAGGCGTTTAATCTAAAGTTTGAAGAATTTGAAAGCGTGCAGGAAATGTTTGTCATTTGAATGGACTGAAATGATTACCCGAACGATAGGGATTCACCCGCGACTTTTGCCAGGCAATCGGTGGCATAAATTGTGAGGGGCCGGCTCAGTTTACGTCTTACGGTATGTATGTGGTATTTGACCTTTTGATCCAACAACCGTAAGTTCTTTAAGGCATATACAGCGCCCAATACCACTCATATAAATATTTATCAGTTCTGACAGCTGCATCAATGATTTCAGAATGTAGACCTTTACTGAATTCATAATTTGTGTAAGGCAGCGATTATAATAGGACAAATTCGTAGATTTTTTCTCCCTAAATTTAGGAGAAAAAACGGGGTGTGGCTGTGTCATGGACCCGGCCGTGTGTTTTACGTGAATACGTTTACGTAACGGGTAATATTTTCTATATAAAATATTATTATTTATGTATATCATAATTATGTTTGAACACTAAGAAGTCCTCCGAGCGTCTCGTCGGGTGTTTTGTCTGTGATGGAAACTATTTCCTTTTTACATCCAATTGCATAATTTCAACCGCCCCAGCTGCAGATGTACTGGCACTGTCGTTGATTCGCTCGGCCGCATTAATTCTTTTACGTTTATGCTGCTTGACTCGGTCATATGGTGTTTTATTGGTACCATTTGATTGCTCTTGAGAAGCCCTTTCCAACCGTATACGACCTCTGTATTTGGATTTGGCTTTTTGACGCGTATAGGCTGACATTACATATTTTTGATATTATTTTTTTTTATTTTAACGCCTTATTATATTCGGTGTCACAATTTTACAGTAAACAATCGATAGATTTTGACGAGAACTGACGATTGAAACTTAAACGAATGTCGTAGCTGTTCTGAGTCAAAAGTTATACTAAGTGTAAATCTGGATATGCAGCAAAATGACCTCAAAATGGCGGCGCTTCCCCCTCCACCGCGCGCGAGCCGTCACAGTCCTCACTTGGCGTAATGAATTATTTGATCCTTTATCGTTGTATTTAGAGTTGATAGATATGAAGCTGCAACACCAAACTGTATCCCCTGATTTTGTTATCATTCGTTTTTTTTGACTTGCCTCCTACTATGTAAGCAATTTTAATGACGTATTCACGTCAAAAACCGCTATAATGATTATCATAGCAAAACATGCTAACAAAGCACGAACGCATAGTTAATACTTGTACCATACGTTTTTTTTTGTGTATAGACGCACATTTTTTTACTATAGAAACCAAATAAATCAGTCAATTACGGTACAGATTTGTACAAATTTATACATTTGCCTTTATACCGGTCACAACTCTAGACTACTGCTGATATTTTTTCAATAGAATAAGTTTCAATTAAACTAAAAGATTATCTGATCAAGGATTCTAACCAAACATCTCGCCATTAGACCAGCCAGTTTAAATATTATACACATAATTCAAAATTATATAATACTTACTCGCTGATAAGAGTTACTATGACACAATAGAGCTACTAAAAGTCGTACCAACACGCCCTTTATGTTACACATTCGCTCTGTAATGGAACTCCTGAACTTTTCAATTCCGTCTGTTTTACAAATTAAATTTATTTCCCCATCCAAATGTTCTGTGTCCATGTTGAACTGTTTTTCAGAGTCAGTTCGTATGGAGTTTCGAAAAAAACGTAGCAGCGAGGAAATTTCTGCTTAAAATTAGTGAATATTTATTGTGACTTTGTTGAAGAATTTCAGCTGAATGAAATGAATGAAATATGAAACTTATCAGTTTTGACGACGGATGTAACCATTCGTTAAAAGCCTAACCCACTTCACCTACTGTATTGAGTTGTCGCGAGTTCCTCGGGTATTTGTTCCGGTCGGGGTGTTTGTGAATGTAAATGTCATGTTTGTAAGGGATCTGGCGTGATGATATAGATAGATAGAATGTCATGTGTGTAAACTCACTCATAACACATGAATATATTAAAGTGCGAGGTGACTTTTTTACAATATAGGAGTTAACTGCCATTAACGTCTCTCCACCAATCCGTACCGGGCCCACATAGAGGGGTACTGCGTCGTTTCGGCCCACAAGTGTACGTCGTTTCTTTCTACGGCGCGAATCACGGTAAACCATGGGGCTAAGATTAGGATATAACCTACTTCCAGTTTCCTCGCTGCATGAAAGAAGGCCTTCGCTTAGAGTGGAATATTATGCACCATTTTTTACCGTATAATGTAAAGGCAAGTGTGACATACTATAACGTTCACGGTATCGTCCACATGAAGTGTTTTTCATATCAGCAGAGGTTTGAATTGTTGTAGGTCTACACATGTGTATTATATGTGTTCATAATTACACGTGCTTGGTTTAATTTCCTCGTTCGATGCTGTTTTCTCCTTAAGGAAATGGCTGGGTTATAAAGCAACTTAATAACTCGCAAAATAATTCTAAACAGGGAATGAGTTCTGATATTAATGTGATAGGTATACTGGGAGATTTTTCATTTATTGTCAAAGTCACAATTTACTTATTTGTAAAGATCAACAAATACAAAATATTACATTTTAGAAGCTTTTATTGAACTTGCGTTGTTCGTATATCTGTCTGTCTGTCTTTTCGGTTCAAATCTTGTGATCCATTTTTCAAGCACTTTCACCCGCAATCAGATAACACACACACACTGTCACGCCTATATTCCCCAGAGGGGGTGGCAGAGGTGTTTTATTTTTTTTTTTGTACTGATGTGTACTGAGTACACCCACGTTTCGCCGATGATGTTAGGTCCCATGTAACAGGGGGCGAGCCTATTGCCATATTCCGGGCACAGTTCCAGACTCGGGACTCATAATGGGAATTTTTTGTTAGAAAAACTATATTTGTCCGACCTAGGATTTGAACCCAGGACCTCGTGATCACAAAGTGATGCCCTTTGCCACCAGACCAACGAGGCAGTCAGATAGCCATCTTATTACCCATCGGATCCGATTACAAATCGAATACAGTAAATTCGATGATAATGCAATAATATTGAGCTGCTCTGATGATGGAGTCGGAAGGTGGCCATGGAAACACTCAACTTCACACACGGGGTTACATTTAGTATGACCCCGCCGTGTTTTGACTCGTTGCATTTGTCTTGAAGAGTACTTTAGACCCGGATGGTGTCCAGGGCCTGATAATGGTGCCGGAGTGAAGCCATAGGAACTCCTCAGTTAAGCAAGATATCTTCGATGTGGTTTTGTTATAAAAGCTTGTTTTTAAAAAGGTATGTTTAAAATACAATTATTTAAAATTTATACGCCTATAATATAGTCTATGAAGGATAAGTCCACAAAACCTGAAACAATCACCAAAAATAAGAAAGTAATTTTATACAAAATGTTGATATATATTTTACCAAAACATATGAAACTGTTTTTTTTTCGCTTCCGGTATGTACTGTTGTAGTTAAGTTTCCAACTTTTACACTAAAAAACCTTTAGCTTGACGGACTGGCCAGAGAATTGGGCCCCATTGTGACCACGACCACTCCGTCTAGAGCAAAGCTTTGCCAAAACAGATAAAGATTTAATTTTATTTCATTTCAATGCTAAAGTAAGTAAGTACCAAGGAAGACCTAGACTATTTTACCATGACCAAATAGACAGTGAGTTATCTGACAGGCAATTCAAGAGTCCCGTGTATGACACGAACTATGAGAGTGGAGGAAGCCAGAGAGGTCTTAAGGAAAGAACCTGTTAGAATTCTGTACTCTGTGCCCACTCCGCAAGGGATCTGGGGTGATGATATACATAGAAAGATAAATTATAGAATGCAAGATACCTCAAATTCTTCTCAAACAATGTTCTCAGTGCATACTCAACTCGTTTCTGTCGTTCTGTTTATCTGCGGTATGATTATTATTCACTTCCGTTGCTTTCATGTGTTTTAATGAAACAGCTCCTTTGTTCATTAACTATTTATGTACTAATTTAGCACATGGCTTCGCCCACACTGTCACGCCTGTATTCCCAAGCGACAGTAGGAATGTATTCTGACCACCCACCCACATTTTCCGGCCATAGGTCTTATACATATAATAAACGACCAATCTATAGACATGATCTGAAATACACAAAATTCTTTCTAAAAAAACATAACAGGATTTGAAACAGTGACTAATGTGCTCAAAATAAGATGACTGTTTTTTTTAAATTAAGTAAAGTAAGTGTAGTTGCCAACTGTATCTTTGTCTACTCTATTAGAGAGGAAAGACGTAAGAGAGGCTTTCCCGAAGTCCGCACCTCACAAGCCTGAGCAACATTTTATTAGACCCAAAACAAAAATCAAACACACCCATAAAATATTTTACGGCGGAAAGTTTTCAGGTTTTTTTCATCCCATTCCCGGAAATAAGGAATAAAACACAGCTGACGTCACGGCCTACGTCAGTTCCGCACACTTACCTCTGTAGGGCTGTAACTTTTTAATTACAATCCCCTCCCTTAACGTTTCTGCCCGGTACTCTAGGGAATATCTTGGTTATACTTTAAGTTGGGTCCATAAAATTGTTGATATTTTATGAAAGGTCATCGTTAAACGTGAATTTTATCTTATTTACCTTTTATGCTTATTTTTCTAGGCGATGTTCAAAGTAAATCCATAATGTTTTTATATGTTTGTTTTTTGGTCTTAACTGTCATTCTGACTAACTTAGCTTCCAAGAGAGGAGGGTGTCAAAAGTGGAAAGAGAATTTTGCCCCGCAATGGAAAAGACATCATATAATAATAACACAATTTTGAGGAGATTCTCTTATCTCTTAAATTATTTCAAAATTATTAAACTTTTTACGTCTACCACCGGATCGCAATGCGGCCTCCACTGAGAAACTCAGCGGGCTAGTCTTTGAACTGAATTTGTATGGCTTTTCTGATAGCAATTTTTCTTCTTCTAAATTACGTATACAGCATTATTTAATGTTGCTGATTAAGGAGTAGCTCAAACCCAAACTATTTTATCGTCAAGATAATCCACAATTTTGATCATTCTTTCAAGTGGACGTCCACTGCGTAGAGGATCAAGGATCCCCAAAGATGGCAACAATAACTGGCTTTATGCTGTACTAACCTTTTAAGGATATGTTAGTAAAAAAGAATAGGGAAAAGACCTCTAACAAATAAGACGTGTAATACTGATAGACGGCTTATTCCAGTGGTTACGAGATTAAGCCCCTCCGCCCACTGGATCAAGTAGTCACGGGTTTGATACCATAAAGGAACAATCCTTGTGACCCACTTTTTTTTTAAACTTTGCCCCACACTAGGATTTATTCCAGTGTCGTGGGTGCGTTTACAAACATGAAAATTCACATAAACAAATACCCAGACCGAAACAAATAATTGTGGGCTACACAAAGATTTGTCCCGTGCGGGAATCGAACCCGCGACTATTAGACACAGTTGATGGAGCGGCTGGAGCTCTTAACCACTGCGCTAAATCGTCTGTCGTAGTAGTATATTAATTTCATGGTTGTAAACGCACCCACAACCCATGAACAAGCCCAAGTGTGTAACGTTTTTTTAAACAAAAAATCAGATACCAATATCTAGGAAGCTGCAGTGGGCGGGCCAAGAGGGGGATGTTGAGAAATGAAGGACATATTTCAAAAAGTGGGTCAAGGGTCAAGCGTGACCTAGTGAATTCGATGGTAGTAGTTACACTCTGAAAACACTTTAGGATTAAGAGGATCATCATAATCTTGTTTCAGGGCAATGGTCAGATGTTTGAAATGAATAAATCATGTCTGTGTTTTTCTGGAGTAGACAGGAGTGTGAAGTGGACTATATGGATAATACAGCGTATGTTTCATTTCAGAATACAATCATGGTAATGGGGTAGGCAGAGGTGTATATAGTGCACTATTTCGCCGCGGTTTTTTTGGTTCCAATGTAATAGGGGCAAGCCTATCACCACCCTTCGGGCACGTCAATTTTAAATTCATTCAATATTTTTAATATAATATGAAGATTTCCCCACGATATGTTGATTCACCATAAATAATTGACAATTGTACATCTTCTTCTGATTTAAGATTAATACTCTTGTCGGCGCATCAGATGTGTACATCTTGCTGCATTCATCTTTTTTCAGTACTCTCGAGTTCCTTCTACAAAGACAGCAACTTTCTTTTCTGTCCTCTTTTTTAATATATAATGTATAAAACCGTACATAGGTTTAAAAAATGAGGATGTTTAGTTCAAAGCTATTTTTTCTTTCTCAAACATTTCTCGTGAAGATCTACATTTTTCTCGTGTTTCACATCAATCTGCGAGCGAGTGACGGCAACGTGCTTACTTTACATTTTTTTATCAGAAATGTTATCATATAATATTTAAACTATGTTAAGAATCCCATAAGAGTACTGATAATTATCAATTAACGTTCTAGTCATTGAATGTATTAAAAAAGTTGCTCCTGATTAGGCTTCTACCTCGAATCCTGTTAGCGTACAGTCGAACGAGCGACCTCTTTATCCATTGAGTCAACCGTAAATTCAGAGCCCTAGATCAAACCGGTCACGAAGTAGTTCAAATTTCATACATTTAAATATATAATTAAATAATCAACACCTTTATCAAAAATTGAAATAAATAATTTGTGTCTCTACGAAAAATTAACATCAAAGGCCTCATTTTCACTTTATCACGTTTTGTAATCAAAACTTTACGGGAGCTCATTCGGAATTTTCCGGTGTCAAAAAAAGAACGTAAAATAAAAACAACATGGCCGCTCAAAAGTTGTCGGGAGTGTCACATGTGCAACCGAGGGCACGCTGAGTTATGGCGCATAGTTTTATATTAAATTTCGCGTAATTCCCACTGGATTTCTTCTTTAAATTGCAATTGCAACTGGTTGCTAGATAGTTTAATCAAAGTCTAGATAGATGACTGTTAGATATTATGTTTTATGTTATTTCAGAGATTCTCAGATAAGAGTTCTAATAATAGTTTACGGAGGAATTAAAATACTCGTATACTTCTTTAGACTCCACATGAATGCGCCAGTAGTTGTGTGAAACCGCGGTGCTCATAACGATCACTAAGGTTAAACGTCGTCCAGTTTTGTTGGTCAAATACGAATGACCGTTTTTGGCCGTTCTATTTTCAATGTGGAATGTGGCTAGATTCGTCCTGATTAAGCTCTGCTTAAGAAATGACAATTTGATTTTTTTTTTAATAATTATCCATACAGAGTTGCCTATTAAATAACGCCTATCGTGACAATGTGACAATTTTGTAATATTCTGACAGAAAATCGCATTGTTAGTTTCATTTAACAGGACACAGGTAGTCATTAACCTACCTCAATCAATCCAAACTGAACCCGCATAGTGAAGTATTAACTTATCTTTCTCAGCTATATATATGAGAGAAGAGCTTTACCCATTTATAAGACAGTAGGTATAGGATGATGTAATCTTCATAAATAATAACTGCAACACAACCCAGCAACCAATCGCCAGTTACACAATAGCTCTCCATCACCGGATGCGCACTCCTCATTTTCTGATTGTAAATTCAGCTGAATATGTGCTGAATGCGAAGCTCGCTGGAACATCTCGTGGTCTCAAGCCGGAACTTTTAGCTAGGAAAGTAACACAAAAATATGCTTGCCAAGTTTATGTTCTTGAGATTCCGCGCGTTATTTCCTTTCTCATGTTTTTGAGGGTTGGAATATTTTAAGTTAAGTTTAGACTTTAAATGTGGTTGGACAGGTTATTTGGTTAGTGCTTGAGTTGTATGTTTGGGGTTCACGCTTAAAACAATTAAAGAGTTACTGCAGAAAATACTTGTTTTTTTTTAACTTTATATCCCATTGCTGAACAAGGGTCTCCCCCTCCTACTTCCATGCAGTTGTAGAAGAAAAATAATTAATACCATTCCATTATTTGTCTTATCTTATTTAAGGACTGTTGTGGCTTAGTTTTCATTGAAAATCGACATTTTAATGTCAATTTGCTTTGCCTTACAAAACGACTTATTCAACTATACACGTCCGTATAAATACTGTAATTGATTGGGATTTTTGCATTTTCCGAAAACTGTTAGAGATCTTAGCACGTATATGATATGCCATCCTTGTCATACCAAAAATTTACTAAACAAACATGAACGTTACAGCACGAATACTCACTAGTGTCACGCTAACGATAAAGTTTTCGTACTGAGCCCTCTGCTATTTTGAAAAGTCGTATATATTTTTCTAAAACTTGTTAGATTGTCTGTCATAAAGTTTTTCATCATGAGTCGGTGATAACCTCCAAACAATTATGATAAATAAATACCACAAATTAAATAACCTTTTGATTATATCGGCTTGTTTTACGTTCGTCAAATAAACCACGTTATTATTACGTTTTTATACGAAACATTTTTACGTTTCCTTTAGATATTTACTCAAATCAGCCAGGAAATATATATTTTTACTGCGGTGCGTAAAATCGTGGCAATATTTTGCGAACAGTCGTAAATAAACGGAAGGAAGTAAAGTAATACTTTATAAGATACTACACTTAGGAGAAAAGATTGGTGAAATAAAAAAATAGGAATCTTACATAGCAAGCAAAGGAGTGTATTGTGTACCTCTTAATTTAACTGATGATATAGAACTTATTGTTATCATCCCATAAATTATTCTGTACTGTCGCCCTATCACAAATCGGGGCAAGAGAGATTAGGTCATACTCCATCACGTGGACCCAGCGTGGATTATAGTATTTTTCACATAAGATGGGTAGAGACAGTTCTAAGTACCAAACGAAATTAATATTTATTTCAATGATATTAAGGCATACAAGCATAAGTATAAAAACAGGTTATGCCTCTTATTGCCATTGAATAAAGTATAATTTTCTTTGACACTTACAACTGTCATAGTACCCATTTTTCATGAAAAATACTATAGTGGATATTGCCATTACACTGTCCATAATTCCAGCCACACACTTAACTGCCACTATTTTTTCGATAAAAAAACAACTTATAACTTTATCTAAAATACTACTGACACTGCGGCGGATTTGGCGCAGTAGTTAAGAGATTAAGCCGGTATGTCCACTGGATCGAACAGTCGCGGGTTAGATGCCCGTCTGGGAGTATTTGGATTTTCAAGTTTGTTAATACACCCACGACACAGGACTAAATCCTAGTGAGGGGAGACGTTTAAAGAAAAACTGAAAAGATAAGACATTAGAACGTAACTAACACACTATAGTCCTTTTCAGCGCCATGGGTACGATGACGTTTAGATTTGTGGTAGTTTTTAGAAATGTGGTAAGTGTGAAACTGAATCGATTGAATATCGTATCGAGAAAATTTATAACAAAAAATGGATCGATATTAATAAAAATAATTTAGGAACAAAAGAAGAACAAAATAAAATAATCTCATTATTCGTTTACAAATCGCTTGATTCTTTGCTTACGTGTATTATTATTAAAATATCTAGAAAACTCTGTTAAACTGTCCGTGTAAACTGTTTTAATTTGTCAAGATAGCGAATCTACGTTCATTTATTAATTTATTGACCATAAGAATACTTAATATTTCAGTCACATACACAGGGATAATATATTCGTAAAAAAATCAGCAATCGTTTCTGTACATTTTAAAAAACAACAAACCGATTATTACGATTTCATTACGTCGGTCCCTAAAACGTAAACCGTTACAACTAAATAAATGAGTAATAGAGTTTTATTAAGTTTTGTTGATAATTACACAAATATATGAACAGTATATGGCAGGAACGTTGTGGCAGGATTTGCCAAAGGCAAGATCTTTCAGCCAGACGGGTGTTGTGTCTGACGGGGCCTGCCACTCTCCCCAAGAGTTATTGTTGGCTTGTATATAGGTTACACGTCGTGCGTACTCTAATATCGCGTTCTAGACATGGCATATCGTCAGCACCATCTATTGGTAGGTAGTCGCAACTATGTAGCGATGTATAGGGGTCGCTACAAGTATATGATATGAATGAAAAGTAAAGTAGAATGTGGATGTATTTTTATATTTCTGTTTATTTTTTGGATTCTATATTTTGAATATTCTTAATTACAAAACGCACGAAATGGAATTTGATCAAACGTCACCGTA
Source organism: Phalera bucephala (assembly GCA_905147815.2). NCBI lineage: Eukaryota > Metazoa > Arthropoda > Insecta > Lepidoptera > Notodontidae > Phalera > Phalera bucephala. The sequence continues at coordinate 31,667,310 of LR990609.1, forward strand.
GTCATGTCTCGTGAAAAAGGCTATAACACAACATTCGATTCTTTTAGTTTAAACAAATCAATTTATAATGTACTGTGTGTAAATCAGCATGTACTGCTGGACAAAGTCCTTGTCTGACAAATCGAGGTGAGTAGTCATATTCCTCCGCGCGGATCCGATATGTTTTTTTTTTGTTTTATATAAAACGTAGCCCCACAATAGAATTTATTCCTGTGCCGTGGGTGCGTTTACAAATATGAAAATGCACATACACAAACACCCAGGTCAGGTGGATCACCCAAAGATTTGTCCCATGTGGGAATCGAACCCGCGACTATTAGACCCAGTGGGGGGATTGGTTTGAGGCTATTATTTTAAAAACCACTACAATAAATTACGGGATCAAGGGCTTTTTAATTTTACAGAGACGCTCGAAAATAGAAATGCCACAAACGATGACCTATCTCAGACCAACCAACCTAAACTGCGAAACCTTAGTGATCGCTAATAACACCCCTTATACCTATCTTATTCCGGCTGTTGAGTATCCAACAATTTCAGGCGTGTATCGCCGTGCATTCGAGTGCAGCAATCGAGTTATATTGAAAATATATTGGATTGAATTCACTTGAAATTGAAAATTTTGCAATGATGCGATACCCTGAAGGCTCCGTGTGCATGCTCGCTGAATATTTGATTTTTAGAGTTCCTTACTTACATCAGTAAAAATGGAAAATATATAGGGTCACTCTGTTGTCTGTGTGTCTGCCTGTCTGTCCAACGGTTATGATCCTTTTTTCTCAGAGTAAAGGTATCTATTTCAAATTCATGCCAAATACTAAGCTTTCCAGTTCGATTCCTTGGCGGAGTAAAAAATTGAAGCTTCAGTCATTGTAATCTAAAGATATGGTCATTTAAAATCATTCATCAAAATACATAGGTACACCCACATATTACTGACTATATTGGATCTCAATTCAATAGGGAGCAAGCCTATTACAATTGTGCTGGGCACTATTCCAGATGATTATTTTCTCCAGTTTCATCAATTGTGTTTTAATCATGGGCAAAATTTATTCCTCAGTCTGATATTTGAATTTTTTTAATAGAGAAACAAACTTTGTCCTACAAATTATTCTAAACTAGAACCTTGCAATCGCCAGCCGTACTGCTTCCCACTAGACCAAAGAGACAGTTCCTCACTAAGCCCGTTCATATGGACTGGTAATATCAAAATTGCCATCACAGACAACAATCTGATCTATATTAAATGGTTTTCACCTTTCACTTCCATCTATAATAGCTATAGGAGTAATGAGTATCAGTATTTTACTATCGAATAGCGTAATATAACGTTGTCCCACACAATAAAGAAATCCTATACCGTGGCCACACAAATATTTGTCCCATGCAGGGGTCAAACTCATAACCACTCTATCCAGTGAGCGAAACAGCCCTTATCACCAGACCAAGCCATCAACTAATGGGTAACATTTATTTATTAAAGAATAAGACATGTTAAACCAGTCGTTACATCTCTGAAAATAAAATAGCATTCGGAAATAAACAAGAAGAGCCACATAAACCCTCCATTCGTAAGTGCCCACTGCATCCCGGGAATCTCTTAAGAAACACACATCCATACGTGTCCGGGGGAATCCTTTAACTGATGTCCGACAGCCTTCACTGGGCTTTGTATGGGCGGTTGAGAAAGAACTGAATATTATTTGAAATTACGATATTGAGATGGTATTATAGCGATATTGAACCGATAATAAAACGTTAGATTCATCATAACCTACATCGATGGATCAATGGCATCTCTGGTAAAGATGACTGGTAAAAGCTAGATATCTAGGACAGCTTCAAATATTATATGATTAGTGAAATTCCAATCCTAACATTATTTGTAAAACACTCTCACACTTACATTCCCCGAAAAGAAGTGTATTTTGTACACCTAGACATTGCCGATATAAGGTTTCAATGCAGTAGGCGGTAAGCATATGGCCGATATTTATGATTTTTTTTCTTAAACTGGTTTTAAAGACAAGGTTTGGTTTGGTTTTTATTCACATGATAGTGATATACGTTTTTGCAGTGAATGTATACATTCCGCGAAAAACTAATATCAATTCGAACAAGTCATCATTACGACAATCTGCATACTACTAAATGATTACTAAAGAGTTTTAGAAAGTGCTCAATGTACATGGTAGTCTACCACATAAGTCAGTAAAGCTATCACAGTCATAAAATAAACATAATGCTTCTCAAAAATGTCACTACGCTTTTAAATAGCCACAGCTACACACGTATGACGTAACCGTTGACAGATTTCTTTTAAAACCATATCTTCTTATTCTCGTCTGTTAGCATAGAGTTACAGTCTCAATGTCAAACGATCTGTGGGTACAGAGCCCGGCGATATTTGTCTGCGGAGCACTATTTATCTCTGGACTAACCATATTTGGCTTAGCCAGTCCTATTCTGAGCCAATACAGTACTTACTTGGAGAGAGTTTTTTTCCTTTAACCAAAAGATGGGTGTTAAACTTATTTTTTACAAAAAAAAATACTGTAACGCTTATATTGTCCAAGCAGGGGTAGTAAAGGTGTAAACAGAACGCGCTAATTTCCGCCGTCGATGTTGTCACAACGTAACAGGGCGTACTAAACGAGTAGAAGCAAGCATATTATTGCATGCAATCTCAGTCTAGTCTTTTTTGACGCAAAACCATTCTGGAATGATGCCCGGTGTGCTCTATTATTCATGCATACTACCGAAAATTTCTCAATAGGAGAGTACGCTTCATTTGCCCGAGGATCCAAACCTACAACTTAATGATCACTTGCTACACTGCGCCACTAGGCCAACAAGGCTCTAAATAAAAATATGTAGGTAATATAGAGAAAAGCATTGCTGAACTATTTCTCCGACCTATTTTCGGTAGAAGGCGAAAATAAAAAACTACCCCATCTACAACTCTCGACTGAGATAAATAAACGCGAGAAGTCATCGGACCAATACACTAAAGGGCTTCGGAATGAACTGCCCGATAGGTTGGACACACACCCAATGTTTTGATAGCGGATGAAACGCCGATAGAAATATTACATATAGAAACAGTCTTTTTACGATATTTGCGCGACTATTATATTTTGGTTAATAAACCTTATAAGTAGATTTGCCCCACTTACCCTAATCATTCTTGTATCGCTATTGAGTATCGTTTTTAAGTGCTATAAATGACCTACATCAGTCTTCTTTATTAATCACTGTGACTTGTTTTTCACAGCAGTATCGTTTTAAAATAATGACTAACAATCTAGTCAATAAAACTAAAACGCTTCTTTCTACACCACCCTAAGGTAGAGTGGCTGAAAATTCCCCAGGCATAAAGTCCGCCTATGTACATAAGTGCATAAAGAAACAATAAATAAAAAAATTACTGATGCACAACTGAAACTTATAGCAAGCTTATGCATGAAATATTTCACAGAAGTTTCTTATACTATTATGTAAATGAGCACTCAGAAAATATTATTAAAAATCCATCCCTCATATTAACATAAACACAACTTACAGCTTAAATAATATTGCCAATGGGTAATTCTATCGAGCGCACGACTAGTCTTGACCGATTTTAGAGATTATTTTTTGCACATATGGCGCACGTAGCGCTATGCGACTGTTCTCTCCGATCCCCCCGATGCTTTGTCATCCATTCTTTCCGCTCAGAATACGGGCGACGACGACGTAGTCCTAGATCGCCTCCCATAGCCGGCGGTTGACCGGTGCACTTAGTAGTGCACCCCGTCCCCCCACAGCGACTGTCCCAACCGAAGGCGCCTCGGCCAGCCTGAGATGGGTGACCGATTATAGGATATTCATATTCGAGCATCTCCGTGCTTTGGAAGCACATTAAGTCGTTGGCCTTGGTTACCACTTAATGTGGTAGTCGTTAAGCTGCGTTGGAAGCCCTAATAGGCGGCTTGAGAAGTTCTTACAGCAGGTGGCTACAAACCTGCCTCCGCCAATCCGCACTGGGTCCGCGTGGTGGAGTATGACCTAATCTCTCTCACCTCGATTTGAAAGAGAAGGCCTATGCCCCGCAGTGGGCCGTATAGGCTCATATTATTATATAGGGCTGAAGAGGAAGGTCGCGGGTAGAAAGTACATATATCCGTACAGTATAAAGCCGGTCGTTGTGATGGTCTTTGGGGAGACCTATATTCTGTGGACGTCTTTTAGATAAAGATAGATAGATATGTAGTCATCTGGATGGTTTCTAATTACAGATGTCCTGTTGTCAATCGGGTACAAAGCCGCAGAAACTGCTGAAACACCGACACGCCTATACTCCCCAAGCGGGGGCGGGGACGGGACGATATTAGGTGCCATGTAAAAGGGGCGAGCCTATTGCCATATACCGGGCTCAATTCCAAACTCCGGACTTATACTGGGAAGTTTTTCGTAGGAAAAGCTACCTTTGTCCGAACTAGGATCTGAAACCAGGACCTCGTGATTACAAACCGATGCGCTTTGCAGCTAGACGAACGAGGCATTCAGTCTTTCGTCACAAAATCACCGTTTTATTAAATGATATGTGTGTAGCCATCCTAAACGGGCCCGAAATAAACCGTGGCCTTTAACCCGCTTCAAGAAAACATTTCTATTGTTTGGCGATACATTAATCTTCGCGGAGGTACAAAGTATCCTCAGTTTCACACATACATGCACATATTTACGACTTTACTACTAAAGGGATAATCAGAGATGTTAAAATTAGTAAGTATTGCGAGTGTCTTTTAGATACAAAAGTGTTTTAAACGTTATACGTAATTTTTGGCGAGTTAATTGCCGAAATTATTGCTTGAACAATGTATTGGCGATAATGTTAAAAATATACCATCACACCTTCATTCTCCCAGCAGGTGGAGATGTGCAATGTGAGCTTATTGCCAGTATACTGAGCACAATTCCAAGCCCAAAATTGCTACTAAGAATTTTTGGAAAGATACTAAGAATTTTCTACACAAGTTTGTATAGAAAATTCGATTCTAACTATTTTTAAAGTATGTTGCTTTTGTCTATAATTATCAAAAATTGCTGTTAAGTATTCAGTTCGCTATATTAAACAAAATTTTATCATTATTCAAAGCAATGCGGCTATTTTAAATGAATTTCTAATACATACACTTCGATACGCACGAAAAAGTACAGATTTCATAGTTTATTTGGGTATCACAGAGCTTAAAAAATGGTAGAAAACTCCTCGACATTGGAAATTTGATTTTCGTATTGAATTCTCAAGGCAATAATCTAACTGGGGTGTCTAAAGTCTTGTGTTATATATGTTACACCTTGTATATACATACATACATATTTGTAAAATCTCCAGAATCTCAGATACCCATTCAAAGGAGTTTGCGTAAAGATAAATTTCTTCAAACGTTTACCTTCCGGACTCCAGCTTTCAAATGAAAATGAGCGTAAAATACACAATATTGTATACAGTACATATACTCGTATACTGACGTATTTTGTAACAGCATCGAATAAGCAAAAACCTGTCATCTATATTTAACAAGACACTTGAGATTAAACTTTATTGTGTTAAGATAGAAACGCATTTTCAGTACAATATTTCGAATGATTGACATGTTTTTGTTTACACCGATGTTGAAGTGTGTGTGAATCATTCGGTACCGTCAGACGCAATTTGGATCAGTGGAATACTATGCAGGGTTGTCTACTTGTAAACTTTAAAATAAAAAATGTGTTAGGAATACACACTTTATAATTAAATGAATAAAAAATACAGTTTTTTCATAGTCTAGTAGCTATCACGAGCTCCTGACTTTAAAAGGGTCAACATGTTCGTTTTTTATCGTAAAAATCCTACTCGCAATCCGGAGTCTGGGATTGTACCCGGTATAATAGCAATGGGCTCGCCTCCTATTTTATTACGACCTAATATCGGCTATTTGTACGCTTTTGGCCGCGGCGCCTTTATAGTTTCACCGGTGAAGAGATCGAGCGTGCAACCACTACGCTCGAGCCAGAAGGGCAAGGGAGCAACTAGTTTAAGGGCGCCTCAAGGAGAAACGGCCTCGGCTTGGGCAGTCGCTATGCAGGAGGGCGTATGCTAGGTGTCTCGCCGTGGTGCTCTTCACCGACCGGCGGGCAAGAGATTCTTAGACCTCGCCGGCGAAGTCAGTGTCTGATCCTGTGCGCGGTATCTGTATCCGAAAGAAGGTAAGTAAGGGCATCAGGAGGGTATAGACACTACACCTCTGCCACCTTTATTTGGATAACATAAGGGTGACTTTACTAATTTTTTTTAATTTTAAATTACTCCTTTACTTCCTACTTTATAATTATTGTAACCCATATCGCTACCGAGACTAAGTTCAAAGTTATTCGTATTGATTTTCATGTCCATAGCTGAGCTCCTACCTACCCCGCAAGGGATCCAGCGTGATGATATAGACAGATATCACATATACCTTACATTCTGTACTATTATAGAAGTTGCTAACCCTATTATAACTATAAGACCAGTCGGTCGGTTGTTATTTCAAGCGGTCAATCGTAGTTTTAACGAGTGACTGGTTCTAGAATGTCGGCAGATAATGATGTTCTTTGATCCAGGATCTACGTCTTCATATTATACTGTTCACTCCTAGGTTTTACGGCAAAGCGACTAAAATGATCGGTAATCTTTTATAGGATGAGATTTTTTGGGTAACGACACTTTATTTGTAGCAATTATTTATGTAGTACAGAGTAATATAGTCCCAACAGATTTTTTTCTTACAGACCTCTGTGGCTTCTTCCACTGTCATAGTTTGTCTTATACACGCTGGCCGGTTACGTAATGTTTTTAAGTCACATAAACTAGGAATGATATCAAGTCCGTTTTGAAAGACACAAGAGCGGAGGATCAGATGTTAGTTCTAAGGTCTTAGGTAATTCAACTGTTGCCTGCAAAAAATCTTCGATTTGAGAGTTTAGCACAACCATATAAACATGAGCGTAGCTATCAATTTATACGATATCCTTTTCAAACTACAAGTTTACTTAATGGTTTGTACTTAGCCTTCAAAGGGCTAAGCACGAAAAGCTTGATGTAAGTGTGACGCTAGTGAGTAAGCGTGCTGTCACCTTCATGCTTTTTTAGGAAAAAATTGGAGTGTGCCGAAGATGGCACATAAACTCGCGTCATGCTAACATCCATATTTTCGTGCTAAGCCCTTAGTCGAAGCAACTTGCTTGTAATGATACAAAATTAGATTACTTCAATAGATTTTAAACCTATTTAGTATCTGAAAAATAATCTAGCTATTCCGCATTAAGATAGATCAGACAAATTGAGAACAACGAAAGTATTTTCAACCTTAACATTCTTCCTAAAATAATCACAATCCGCTTAAAGAACAACTGAATATCTATCTCACTTCTATTTACAAAACAAGCACCAACAAAACGTCATTCATGCCATCAAAGAATTCGTCACGAAAAAAAAATAAACCGCCAAAGAAATCTTGAAAAAAATGCTGCGTACTTCGTTTGTACAAATTCGTTGGTACAAAAACGGGAAAGGAGAGGTTCTTTTTTGACGAAACCGTATTAAGCATTTCAAGTGTTGAGGGAGGGAAGAGAAATGTTAGACTGGCGTAATCTTTAAGCAATTTGTTAGGGAAGCGCGAAAAGTTTCCGCGCAACGTTCCCGGGCCTTACTGTAACTCGCCTTTATCTGATTACGGAGACAAAAGAATGGGTTATTATTTTTGTACTTTTTCTCTCTTGCGTTCTCGCTTTATGGACATGGTTTCTTTGATACTCAACGAGGTGTAAAACTGTGTTATTTTTTGGTATTGAAATAAATTGGAGATCCGTAAGGTGTTGTCGATTTGTTCTAGAGTGGAGGCTGCGTTCGCTGGATCAAATAGTCGGAGTTTCGATGCCTCATATATGTTCGTGAAATGATCGTTGAATGATACTACAGTGACATACAGAATATATTACACGATCAAAGGACGAAATTATCGTAACGCGCACGCCACGTTCGGTCATAGAGAATAAGGGCCCTCTTTACGGAATGCATTCAATGGAAATCAGGGACTGCATCATCGATATATTATTTGTACCAGATCAATCAATCAATCATTTATTTTGTAAACATAGGTAGTATGTACAGACAGATGTTAATATTCTAATGTAGCCTATTTGTTTTTGTACATTTCCCCACACTAAGATTTATTCCTATGTCGTAGGTGCGTTTACAAACATGAAAAATCACATACAATACCCAGACCGTAACAAATAATTGTGAATCAAAGTTTGTCCCGTGCGGGAATCGAACCCGCGAGTATTAGTAGTTACACAGTGGGCTCAATCGTCCGTTAAAGAACGTGCCGATAGTTGGCGTACAAAATTTGGTGTTGAATAATTATTATAAATATAGGCATCATATTAATTAAATCAGTAATTTAACATGGAGTATATATTATATAGAAAATTAAATCAAGTAATTCTCAAAAGTGAATACACAGTGCTAATAGAAATTATACAGTATGTCGTTATAGTTCTGTTTAAATACAGTCATTTAATAAATAAGCACAATTATTATTAAAGGAGACAGTCCGAAAAACGGCCCGAAATATAGGACACCAATTACCAAAAATGGTGGACGATGCTATTCAAATTAAAAAAAACATCCTAATTTTAATAAAGATGACTGGGTGCTTCCATTGACTTAGGATCCGGTCATTAATATAATTAAATTCAAAACCAAGCATAACACTGTAAGGCCTCAAGACACCGTAAACTCATTATGCGTAAATCGGACCAATAAAATAAATGAAGAAGTTTGAGGGTTCCCCTAAATTATTATCTATGCCTTTTGAACGTCTAACATTTCAGTTGTTCCCGTAATCATGGGGCTGCAAAGCACTCAAAAGGTTGGACACCAAACCAAAAATAAACTGCGATAAAACCGAAAATTGGTTTTATTTCATGCTACAGTTTGCTAATAATTTAAAACTAACATGCTCCAGTTATGACTAGTATATATCTATCTATCTATCTACATTATTACACCAGACCCTTTGTGGGGTAGGCAGAGAGTACAGAGTTCCAACAGGTTGTTTCCTTACATACCTTTCTGGCTTCCTCCACTCTCATAGTTCGTCTCATACATGCTCGCCGCTTACGGAGACTATTCACTTGTTCTTCAGATAAGACACGGTCTATTTGGTCATAAAATAGTTTAGGTCTTCCCCGGTACCTTCATCCTCCCATTAGTATAGATGCGTAATTATATTTAACACGACCATTATTTAGCTTTGGACCGCATCATTAATATATCCCAAAAATGAGAGCTCATTATTATGAAAAAGACAAAAGCAATCCCCAAATCGGCCGTCACTTAAGGAATCAATTGTTTCCTATTATTCCCGTACCTCCCTCGTTTCCCAGGACTTGTTGTTTTGAACGCCACTCACAGATTTGAATATTTCAGTCAAATTTAATAAATACTTGAGGTTTGTACCTCTAATTATCACTGTCTTCTTAAACTAGTAGTAAATAGTATGTTTGGCACAGGCTTCGATGCAATCTTCGGACGAAGTAGTTTTACTGTAAAAAAATCCTATCATCAGTGCGGAGTCTATTATGGCGATAGTCTCTCCCCCTCGCCCCCTGTTACATTGTAACCTAACATCTTGAGTGATAAATGGATGTTTACATACAAAACACATCAACCATTTTGGATATATAGACGCGATGGTGTTTGGTGAGACAAAACTACGAGTATCAAAGTAGATGATAAGGACAGGAATATGAAAATTTACGTCCCTAGTTTTCAATCAAATAAAATATTCACTTAATGTCTAAAGGGGTTCAGTGTTGTACTGGTTATATTACATTTCGCCGATAAACGGAACGTTTTACCCATTTTACCGGACATGATTCTAGATCCCAGGTTGCTACTGAGAATGTTTCTAAACATCGTCACGCCTATATTACCCCAGTGGAGGTGGCAAAGGTGTATGCTATTATATCGGACGCAATTCCAGACTCAGGCATAATACTGGTTTTTTTTTTCAACTAAAAATTATACTTCGTCGAAACTACGATTCGAACGAAGGACTTCGTGATGGCTGGCCTCAATGAGGAAGTCGATAATTATTTCTACACCAATAATTTCTTATAAATCAACCCGCTCCGTACAACAACACAAAACAAACCTTTATTATTTATAAGGCAGAAATAATACATAAAGAGTGCGTGACGCGATGAGGGTCGGCAGAAGAGTTCGTAATTAATTACACATACCTACTAAGGAGTACATGACCTTCGGTGTGGGGCCAGGAGAATCGCGAATAGGAACTATTATATCGTCATTTGAAGAAAAACACTTAGATCCAGACTAGAAATTAATTTAGGAATTATTTCTGTGTCGTACCCAGACTGAAACTAATATTTATAGGTGACACACAGGTTTGTCTGGCTCGGAGATTGAATGATTACTCGATTCAGCTCTTTACCACTGGATGAAGGGGTCTGTCAAAGGGGTTAACACTGTATACCATTTGTATGGCACTGTACGGTACCCAAATATAGGTGAAATATACAACAATTGAGCTCTTAAATTTACGCGAATATTACAAGTGATATAAAATTAATTTTCGTATTCTATGCCGTGACCATGGATGCTCCAAAGCACTCAAAACGTCGGGAACTTAAAAATGAAATATAAACCGCGATATAAAATCGGAAACATAGTTTTATTTCTTACACCAAATTGTAAAGAAAATTCCTACTAATAAATGCAAATGTTTGTATGTTTACTCAATCACACAAAAACGGTTAATTGATTTGAATAAAATTTCGCGCATACTCTTTTTATCCTGGAAAAAAACTAGGTTCCTGTCTAAAGTCAACGCAGATGAAGTCGGGGGTAGAAAGCAGTTATTAATAATTCCTGGTGTGTCCTTACTCTAGGTTAATGTCGAGTCCCTTATATAAGATAGAATGTAATTCATCATTGAGCTTCTATTAAAATGTTTACACTCTTGTCACACGCATAAGACTCTCCCAGCTATTTATATTGAATCTACATAACGGAGTTCTTATCCCAACGCTAATATATGGTAGCGAGAGCTGGGTATGTGAGAAGAACAATGAAAGTAGGATAAATGCGGTGAAGATGCGAGCTCTGTGGAAGATTGAGTGAAGCTGCCCGACATCGAGTTAGTATGAGAGATAGTATCGGTGTAAAGATGAGAAAGTGTTGCTCCGTTGGTTCGGGCATATAGAGAGAATGTCAGAAGAAAGAATAACAAAACAGATATACAATGTGAAAGTTGAAAGCTGTAGGTACCGGGGAAGACCTAGACTATCTTACTATAACCAAATAGAACGTGCCTTATCCGAAAAGGCAGTTTAAGGGTCTCGGTAACCGCCGACCGTGTATAAGACGGACTATGAGAGTGGAGAAAGCCAGAAAGGTATGTATGAAAAAAAACCTGTTGGAAATCTGTACTCTCGGCCTACCCTGCAAGGGATCTGATATGATGATATAGATTGATAGATAGTGTCAAAGTATCTTCACTTGTAAAGTAGTAATATGAAATAGACAACTTTGTTCACACACTATATCATGCCGATATTATCCGTGTAACCGGTATACAAAATTACTGTAATATGCATTTGGTAGATTACCGACCTGCATGAAGGCTCAAAGATATCAATCATATTTAGGCTGGCAATCCTTCGATTTCCCTCTTCCTCTTCAAAGGTGACAAAAATTTACTATTTTTTAAGTTAATTTTATAAATACTTTTGCAAAGCAAAGATGACTTGGCTTGACCGATAAAACGTAGACTGCTTAACTTACTTTATTAAATATTCGCAGGTACGATCCCACAAGAGCACAAGAATATTGATCTGGGATTTTGAAATAAAGAAGATATTTTAAGTATATTGTCTTTTTATATCGAGCTTTGTATTTAGGCAACCATTGAGTTCATCATCCTAAGTCTCTCTGCGTTCGCCGATTCAACTATACAACTGTGCTACAATAACTCTTCTAAAATTTCCCTCATAAGTTCCCCTAGCATTTTGGGCCCATAACCTTAACGGAAACTAATGCCCATATGGCCGCCATTCGTTCTTAAGTGTTATACCTCCAACCCCATGGCCTAACCTTAATAAATAGTTCACGTAACACATTCCCCCTCTTAATTCCCCCTAGATTGAATAGCGTAGGATTTGAAACGTGATAAGGTTACATGAGTATTATCTTCTTACCTGTTCACTTGATTTTTCTACTTGGTTGGTTTGTTAAGATTTATTGGATCCGATACTTGTTGACGCTATTTCGATTGATTACGACAATTCGGTTGCTGCTGCTGTAATTACAGCAAGTTATGTAAATAATTAAATTCAAAATTGAAGATTTATAAGGTTGCGTCATGCGTTGCCTATATTATTTATTTTGAAAAAGTAAGAAATCTTATTGTCCTGTCAGAAATATATACTTTGTACTATATTTGACACCATGTTTGGTTTTGTTGTCACTGGCATCTGCTTTTAATTATCATTATTTTAAATGTAAAGATACATAATATCAACATACAACAACAATGCTCTCAACACCAAGGCACTATCTCTCTATGTATATCATCATGTCAGATTCCTTGTGGGGTAGGCAAAAATACAGAGTTCTAACAGGTTCTTTCTTTACAGACTAAGGCACTAAAACTGAATCCAGATACAATTCTCATTAACCGTGTCTATTGACAGAAACGGGAAATAATTTAAATGAGAATACCCAGGTATTCACCTCCCTACAACCAAATTACAAAACACAGAAAACAAAATAAAATCGCAATCTTATACAAACGTACCCCAAAACCACACCTACATATTTGCAGAAAACTTTCCGAAACATACCTATTACAAGTTGGCTGGATTGGACCGCACCAAAATCGAGTGTAAGGTTTTATTCGAAAAGTTTCCAACGGGAAAATTGCCCAAGTGTCGAAGTGGACGACAACGCCGGTGGAGGCTACTTTGCAAGCTCCGTGCGATTTCTGCCTTGTTTACAATTGGAGTTCTAGTTTTGTCGCAAACGGAGTGAATACGTTGAAGTCATGCTAAAAATACTTTTGCATGCTTCTGACATTCAAATCAGGTGGATGTTTTGAAATTACGGCTTTTCTTGGTATTCTTAGAGTATTTTATTCAATTTGTCGCAGAATTTATAGTATCTATATCCTACTGACAAGTTTTGGAAAGAAAATAGTCGTTGAATCAATCGTTTGTGAAATGAATTGTTCTAGACAAGTTAAATAAATCCAATTTCATTATGTCTATTACATGGGCTTTATCCGGGCCATTAGCAGTTTTGTGGTGAATCATATACCATACCAGACCTTTAAAAGCTTGAGGTACACTCACATCAGGTGGATGTTTTCAAATTACGGCTTTTCTTGATTTTCCCGGAGTATTTTATTCAATTTGTCGCACAATTCACAGTATCTATAACCCTGCTGACGAGTTTTGGTAAGAAAAAAAAAGCGTGAGACGAAGTATTTATGAAATCACTAGGTCTAAAATGTGTACTAGCAATAAGTTAAATAGATCCGATTCATTATAGGGCTTTAACAGTCTTTTGGTGGGGCATAGGGCATACTGGAGGCTTATAAAAGATTTCAATGTTATGTAGTAAAATCAATTACGGGAAGTGTAAAAACATAGACAGAAAAGTGTATTTTACGAGTGAAAGAGCATGCATGAAGCAACAATAGTTGGTTTATATAATATCAGCCTACACTGCCTACTGCTGGGCAAAGAGCTTCTCTTTCAGATCGAGGTACGCGAGATTAGGTCATACTCAACCACGCGGACCCAGTGCGTATTGGTGAAGGCAGGTTTGTGGCCACCTGCTGTTGGAACTTATCAAACCGCCTTCCAACTCGGCTTAACGACTACCACATTAAGTGGTAGCCGGGACCAACGGCTTAGCACAAACGGTAACCCATCTTGGGCCAACCGAGTCGAACGTTGCTTAACCTTGGTAATCGGTAAGAACCTCGCGGTCGCACAGCGCTACGAGCGCCTCTAGCACCGCAAAATAGTTGGTGTATAAACTGCTTAATGCCTACATGTTGACAATTTGACTAAATAGTGAAGATCTAGCTTTAAAATAGCCCTAATTTGAGACTATCTAAATATGGACTAGCGCGTGAGCTGAACACAAAAATACAAAAATTTTGATCACTACACTATTATGCCTATATTTCCCAAACGGAGGTGCCAAAGGCTTACTATGTACACCCAATTCCCGCCAACGATGTTAAGTCCCAAAGAGGGCGAGCCATGCCATTATACCGGGCACAGTTCTAAATTTCAGATTGGGAATTTATCGATAAAATAACTACGCTTCGGATTCGGATTTCGGACCTAGGATTCGGACTCCGGAGCTCGTGATTATTAAACGCATCATACGCTACTAGATCATCGAGGCATTTAATCTCTATCTATCTATTAATATACATCATCACGTCAAGAGTCTCCGTAACCGGCGAGTGTGTATGAGACGAACTATGAGAGTGGAGGAAGCCAGAGAGGTATGTAAGGAAAGAACCTGTTGGAACTCTGTACTCTCTGCCTACCCCGCGAGGGAGCTGGCGTGATTATATAGATAGATAGATCACGTCAGAGACGGAGACTCTTGACTGGCCCTTCAGATAAGTCACAGTCTATTTGGTCATGGTAAGATAGTGTAGGTCTTCCGCGGTATCTACATCCTTTCACTTTCGTATTGTATATCTCTTTTGTATATTTTTCTTCTGACTTTCGTTTTATATGCCCGAGCCAAAGCAGCATAACTTTTCTCATCTTTTATAATAATCTCTATTTTTTTTGTATAATGTAAAATAGATAGAGTTATTTTATTGTCCATTTATTATGTAGCTACGAAATCAAAAACAACAGAAGATAATATTTTCCCAAGATTTCAATTTGTGTCACTCGTACGCAAATTCTGAAGATTATAAAATGTTCACCTCTGCCACCCCCTCTGGGGAATATAGGCGTGACGGTGTTTATTTTTTTTACTCAAAACAGTCTCCGTTCACACCCGAAGTATTACTTCCAATAAACATAAGAATAAACAGCTGTCTCGTTTCTTATACCAACGTTATTTTAGCGGAAATAAAAAATCTTGAAAGCCACCAAAATACTTAAAACGATCTCGCTGTATTATTGCGCACAATATTTTTCTCCACATGGTTCTGTTATGATTATTACTATCGTAAAATAAACCCGGCTAGTAAGGCTTCCCAGTACGGTATTTCACGGTAGAAAATGCCGAAACACCAACTCTTTATAAAAGGCATAACCTAGCAGACTGAAAGCAAGCTTGGTAATCGCGAAGTCAAGAATAAAACCCCTAACACTATTGAATTTTCTTTTTAAATCTACGTGTAATTGTCAACAACGTAAAAAAATCTGCATGTCCTAGAAAACTTAATACAGAATCCTTCCTTCACTATCCTCCCGTTTTTTTCTCTTATTTGACTAGTTAAAGTTAACGGTTTGGAGTCTTTTTGCAATCTCGAGGAAGAAAATATTTAAAAACAGAAACTTAAACCTACTTCATACTCCTGCTGCTCCTTGCATCGGTTTCCTCATTACTGAGGGCCGTGGTCATATCTTGGGAACATTTATCTACGGATCATGAGTCGCCATCTATTCCTATCTGCAGCCGAGTGAAGAGTATCGTGAACTGTGTTATCAAGAGCTGTCTGTGCTGAGCTGTGAATCTGATCCGTCCAGCATGTTGGGCTCCTTCCTCATGGTACTAATATTATAAATTTGAAAGTTTGTATGTTTGTTACTCAATCACGCAAAAACGCCTGAACGGATTTGGATGATGATAATTTCGCTCATTTTTATAGTATTATGTCTTATGGCATACTGCTATAGGGATGCTCTGCAGAACTAAACAGCATCTTCATTCTGCAGAAAAGGGCTGTTCGAGCAATTTACAATTTGGCCCCGAGAGACTCCCTTAAGAAAAAATTTAGAGAAATAAATATTCTAACTGTTACGTAAGGTATATATACATATAGAATATATGTATATATACCTTATATATAGGTATATGTACAGATAGAAGATTTTCATATATAAATATATATGAAAATCTTCTATATGTTAAAAAGAATATAGCTGCAGTAGCTTTGAAAAACATAGCGACTTTCATCATGTTAATACACGGAACAAAGATGATCTTATTGTACATTCTACTCGTCTCCACAGAATTAGTAATTCTTTCATGGGGCAATGTATACGCTTCTACAACAAATTACTCATAGATATCCGAAACATGCCTATCAATAAATTTAAAAAGGTAATCAATACTAGACTGTGTAATAAAGTGTATTAAAAAATTTCGGCTTATCTTGACGATAAAACAGATTGGGTTTGAGCAGCTTCTCAATCAGCAAAATTAAACAATGCTGTATAATACAATTTTGAAAAAAAAAATGCTTATCAGAAAGGCCAAACAAGTTAAGTTATAAGACTAGCCCGCGGAACTCAGCGGGATCTTCTCAGTGGAGGCCGCGTTCTCATCCGGTGGTAGATGTAAAAATGTAACAATTTTGACGTTTGTAAGTGCTTATGTATTGGCGTAAACAAATAAATGATTTTTGACTTTGACTTTGAAACTTGACACACTGATATTGTATTATCTGTATTAACACATAAGATATTTATAATTCCGAAAAAAAAATAGCTCCCTGTCTAAAGTCAACACGGACGAAGTTGCGGGCAGAAATTAGTAATATTATAAATGTGAAAGTTTGTGTGTTTAGTTGTTTGTTATTCAATCACTACAAGAGGCTGAACATATTTGAATGGAGTTTGGCTAGGAATAGTTTATTACCTGAATTAACACATAAAATACTATTTATCGCAGAAAAAATTTAGATTCTTGTCTAAAGTTAGCACGAACGAAGTCGCGGACAGAAGCTACGGATCAATAAATATACGCAATACAAAAAATAACTTATTATTACATTGGTATCTAACATGGTTGGTAAAGAGTGGGTGTTTTTCTAAACGTAGCCCCTCACTAGGAAGTGTTCCTGCATATGTATTTCATTTACAAACATGAAATACACATGCACAAACACCCTGACCAAAACAATTTTTTGTGGGTTACACAAAGATATGTCCCGTGCGGGAATCGAACCCGCGACTCCTGAATCCAGTGGGCGCAGCGCCTCAAGCTCTTACCCACTAGAACAAGCCGTCTGTCAATGTGTTTACATTATACTTCTGCCACCTGCTGTTTACGTTATTTTTTATAAATGAAGAAGTAAAATACAGATAAAATACTGACGTGGTGAAAGCCGGGGTAAAAGTTAGGTGCTTACACTAAAAATCCGGTCGTAATGGCGACTTTTGAGGAAGACTTGTAGTAGACGACTCTCGGTTGATGATGCAAAATAAACACTTTAATGTGGATGTACTATGTCGACGTCAGACGTAAAATCCTTGATAAGAATTTCATTTCAGTGTGCTAGCTCAAAAGGCCTGGCATCCACAACGTCCTTGAGCGACGAGTTTGCGTCCGTACGCTGTTTACAAATTAGCTTCCTGTTTTGTTTCAGCGCTGGCTTATTTTTTACGTGTCCCTATTCATACTGCTCATCTAGAATGCGGATGCTATCTCACGTTTACAAAAAAATATGACAAAAACCTTCCTTTACTTTTGATATAAAGCGGTGATTGGATGATGAAATTTTTGGTTTAAATTTATGCTAGTGCTGTAGTTTATACCTAGTAGATTGCTTTGCATTCTGTTTTATTCCTTTACTTTTTTAGCGAAAGACTTTATGTTATGATATAAGTACAGTGAGTAATTAATTGGCATTTTTTTCATTTTCATTTCATTTGGAGCGAGTTATGCTCGGCGTCTCTTTGAAGGATAAAATTCGTAACGAGGTAATCCGACAAAGAACCAAAGTTACCGACATAGCTCGCAGACTCAGTAAGCTGAAGAGGCAATGGGCTGGTCACATATGCAGAAGGACCGATGGCCGATGGAGCAAGCGTGCCCTAGAGTGGAGACCGCGACTTGGTAAGCGTAAGGTAAGACGGCCCCCAGCTAGATGGACCGACGACTTCAAAAAGGTCGCTGGGATAGACTGGATGCGGAAGGCGGAGGACCGTGTGCAATGTCGCGTGTTAGGAGAGGCCTATGTCCAGCAGTGGACTGCGATAGGCTGATTGATTGATTGATTTCATTTTATTTTCAAATCGTTTATGGATCATTTTATTTCGCTAATTATAAAGTTGTAAATTAGTATAAAGTAAGGAAATAAAACAAAGTTACGCTAGTATCCCCCAGACGGGAGCAGAAAAGGTGTACTGCATAGGTTCAAATCTTGCCAACGATATTAGATCGCAATGTAATAGCGAGCCTATTGTACGGGCATAATTCGAGAGTGCCAGTGAGATATGCTCGGTAGAAAAAAAAAAATTAGGTTTCGAAAGAAGAAATTAGTTTCAACAAAATACTGTTACAAATAACAGCTAATCACACAAATATCTTGTTTAGTAATATATTTCTATGATTAGTAGCTGTTATCAGAGATCTATCGCTCGCCATAACATAATTAACAAAAGTATAGGTATCTAACTATTCCACGCTTAATAATGATCAAAACGAGAAAAGCCTGTGAAGATTTTACAAGAATCTAATAAAAAAATATTTCAGCTAAATAACTTCAAACATTATTAATCAAATATTACGAAATATTCACGAGTTTTGACCAGCCATCGCGAAAAGGAATTCCTTATAAAAATATATATTCCTATTCACATAAGAGCGGTTTCAGCAAATAGTGACCATGACAATAAAAGTTTCGGTCGATCCCTCGTTTCGGGGTCGAAGAATTAGTATGATGCCGATGTTGGCACGTGAAACATCTTTTGTGACCTTTCATTGTGTTGCAAGTAAGGGGGCTTGGGTTTGAAGCTTCGGCATTCAATTTATTGGTCACGATTTTAGAAATGGAGTAAATCTTGAAAACATTTTTTCAATGTTGATCTTTTATTAGTTTTTGTTTATTTTTTATGGTTGCTGGCTAGATAGTGAGTGCAAATCTGATCAGAAAAAAGGATGTATGTACCTATGTCACCTCTTTTACAGCTCATTATGGGTGTTTTTTATCGATAATGATTTCTTTTTGTTCCGATATTTTATTTATCTATATCATCACGCCAGATTCGTTACAGGGTAAGCACATAGTACAGAGTTCCAGCAGGTTCTTTACTTAAATCCACTCCCTGGCTTCCTCTACTCTCATAGTACATCGCATACATGCTCGGTAGTTACGGAAACTCTTGACTTGTCCTTCAGATAAGACTCGGTCTATTTGGTCATGGTAAGATAGTCGAGGTCTTCCCCGGTACCTATATCCTTACACTATCGCATTGTATGTCGCATTGAATGACAAAACAGTCATTCTTGCTTCTGATATTAATTATATATTCGAGATTTTAGTTTTTTTTAAATCTATTTCTACCTGTATTTTTCATTCATTTCTAATTTCTGGAAACCAGCGCCCATGTTCTATTTTCTCTCAGAGATTTGGATCAACTTAGCTACTACTACGGTTATTGCTAAATAAATATAATACTTAATGAAAATGATTCCACTCTATAGTCTATAATTGCCAATCTAACTTGGCTATGAGTGCATATAATGTCCGTAGATGAGACTGTGCCAAATGACTAACCAAATAACTGTCACAAAACACTATGGCACAAAGCCATATCTGTGTTTAAACCACTTAGCCGTCGTGGTGTTTATAAACTAAGCATCCCATTTTCTAATGCTATCACATTTTCGCACAATAATCATTAGGAACAATTAATACATTAATGACAAACATATATAATTATCATGTCCGTATATCTAAAAGAGTAGTCAGAGCTATTCTGAACGTCCACATTTCATTAAAGTACTCTTTACAACAAGAACAACTTAATTAACTTATCATCATGCGCCTAGCATGCGGCTATTCACTTCAACATAGATTATTTCCTCTCTCGTATCATTTACTCTCAAGATTCCAAATAACATTATTTTTTGATAACCTATTCAAGTATAAGCTTATTAGTAAGCTACGCTTTAAACATCTATAAAATTTTCAGTCTTGGGTTGGTTCTGGCCTTGTTTCTCACGATTCTCAACTGAAGTGAAATGTTTATCTATTTCTTGTCACTGCATAGAATCCTATTATATGAAAATGCATTAAATAAATTAGAGTAAATTAAATTAAAAACCATCTAGGTATATCAATAACTACAGATTAAAATCTTAAATCGAGAACTGTGCCCGACACAATTTCAATACTTTCATTCCCTATTCCCACTGAAACCTAACATCATATGGGATGAGGATATATGGGCGTAACCAGTACACCTTTGCCATTTCCGCTTGTGGAATGTGTATGCTACAGATTGTAATGTTAGGTACTCCACTACCCCGTGGAGGTCGTGTAGGTACGTATATCATTAAGTCGTCAATATAGAACAAACATTTAGGACGAAGTTCATGAGGTCAATCGAAAATTGTCTGGAGATTTCCATCCGCCGATCCCTTCGGTTGGGCATCCATATCCATTAAAACTTAGATTAGCGGTGCCCCAGCCCTGAGACCTTTATTAGAATACATTACTGTTCCAGGGACTGAATTATTTTGACTCGATGATAGTTTTAATGTAAATACAAAGACTCAGTTATAAAAACGAATATTTAAAATTGAACTTCATTCGGTCTTTCATGTAACTGTGAATTTATTGAAAGTATTGAGTAATTCCCGAACCACAAGGCTTCGTACTGTACAAATTGGGAGTACAAGTATCCCAATTTATTTTTCAATAAAAACCATAACTGTTTCATGATCTATCTATAACCTCACGCCAGATCCCTTGCGGGGTAGGCAGAGAGTACAGAGTTCCAACAGGTTCTTTCCTTACATACCTCTCTGGCTTCCTCGACTCTCATAGTTCGTCTCATACACGCTCGCCGGTTACGGTGACTCTTGACTTTTCCATCAGATAAGACTCGGTTTATTTGGTCGTGGTAAGATAGTCTAGGTCTTCCCCGGTACCTGCATCCTTCCACTTTCACATTGTATATCTGTTTTGTCATTCTTTCCTCTGGCATTCTTTCTATATGCCCGAACCAACGGAGCAGTAACTGTTTCATGATATTGAATAATATTATGAATTTAAATAACTTTTACGTTTATTTTGTTGCATTATCTTTATTATTTACGTACAACGATATCCTCATCATGATTGTTTCTCCATATAGGTAACTAAACACTGCCTCACTGGTTTATTAGAGCATGATATGGATTGGAGAATGTATAAGAGGTGGACGATTTAGCGCAGTGGTTAAGAGCTTAAGCCACTCCGCCCATTGTGTCTGAGTCGCAGGTTCGATTCCCGCAAGGGGCAAATCTTTGTGTGATCCACAATTATTTGTTCCGGTATGGGTATTTGTGTATGTGAATTTTCATGTTTGTAGACGCACCCACGATACAGGATTTAATCCTTTTGTGGGGAGACGTATAAAAAAGAGGCAATTATATAATTTCGTTTCCTAGATTGGACAAGATTTTATTGGAATTTCCGTTTAAAAGTTCTTAATAGCAGTCGGAACTCCGGCATTATGTCCAATAAAATGTTTATAGGCTCGCCCTTATAACATCGGGACATAAAATCCTCCATACACCTCTGCTCCTCACGCTTGGAGACTATTGACGTGAAGTTGATATGGGTAGCCAAAGATTTTCATTATAGTAATTCCCCTCATCTAGATTTCACCAAAATAAATTGCTTGATTCCACGTGGTGAATCTATTACAATGAATGGTTGCTCGATCAATATCAAATGGTTTTTATCGCTCTTTTACGACAATCCCAATGAGTATAACGAGTATTTATTTGGTAATTATTTTACCTCCTAACATAATATCCATCCATTCACCAGAACCCAATCTCTATTGGCTAGCTTCGAATCTTCAATAGATTCAGATCAGAACAAAGCTTACAATATCTCTGGAGACTAATACATCATAATTAACAAAAACCACAAAACAGTCGCTCCCCTAAGCATGCTGCTATTTAATGTTATCACAAGTCTTCAGGGAGCTATCACAAGTACCAGAGCAGCATGAAAAACTGGAGCACAAGGTCACTTTGTATCGCACCCTCGGAGGAGCGCTGCCAATCACAACGCGTTCCCAATTTAAGTTTTAATGAAACCACACCCTTGTGGCGACGCCGCGCTGACATTGTTCCGGTCCGGCCTTTTGTGCTGATTTGAATTTAATTGTATATGGATAAGGCGACCGTTCGATTTATTTACGGTACACTGTTGTTCTCTAATAGTTTGATTAGGGAGACATTTGTTTGATTAATTCATTAGTCTATTAAATTTTGAATTAGATTTACGCGTAAATTACACATAAATATAACTATGCCTTATCGGACTTTATTGTTAACTAGCATTTTCCCGCGACTTCGTACCCGGTCGACAATAGTGCCACCTGCCGGGTCTATGTTATATAGCCTTTGTAACTTCTGGATAAGGTAGCTTTCTAATGGTCAATCAAACCATTAAAATCGGATCAGTAGTACCGGAGATTACCCCGAACATCCAAACTCACAAACTTTACCTCTTTATAATATTAGTATAGATTTTAAGTTTCCGATGTTTCAAGTGCTTTACAGCATCCATGGTTACGAATAAGGCTGAGGAGTTGAACTAACCTGTAAAGGCCCCGCAGCCAACAGCGTAGATCATTTACACACACGGAATCTTCAAATTTGTTAATAATTTTTCTTAGTTTGAAATACGCAAAAAGCTTATGATGTTATAATTCTACTCTGTAATATTATATAATGTTTGGTTTTGGATTCAATTATATTTCCCACAGACCCTTAACTCGAGTCCGTTGGATGAGATGACATGTTTTTGATAAGGGTTTATTGATTTTTACTCCTTTATTAATCCTTTAAAAAGAAAATGGTCTATTATACACCCCCCATTTTATTTCTGAAACATCCATACTAATGACATATTCTATATCCAACGAGAAGCAATCGATAAACCAAAATTTAACCGCACTAACAATTACGGCCAAATAGACACAGAGGAAATTACGTACTTCCACCACCCCTAACATGGCAACTTATGTAGTGATAACATCAAGACTATTAGCAGAACCTGAACTATCAGGATCAGCTGTTAACCGCAACGCTTTGTCCCGGAGCCCCGATCTCAGACGTAGATAATAATACCAGTTATCACATCTATAATATTTTGATGTATAATTTACGTACATTATTGTGATGTTTGATATTGCTCTTTGGTATAATAATATGATAGTAAAGCAACCTATAAGGTCCCTTTGGTGGTTAAAGTCCTAAAAAGATTACGGCTGATTTAGTATAGAAGCGATAATCGCGCACACCACAAATGTACTTTCTATCGATATTCTCAGTAGGCGCCCGGAATCTGATATTATAAGAACAATAAAATAAAAATTTGCTTGATAAGCTTGCCTTTAACAGCATCCGCGGTAATCTGTGGCGATGGTTCAAGTCGTATATCTCAAATCGCACTCAAAAAGTTGTTTTGAATGGTCATGAGTCAGATTTTGTACCTATGAGCTCCGGAGTCCCACAGGGCTGAATTTTTGGGTCCGTTGCAATTTGTGATGTTTTTTATTTATTTATTTATTTATTTCCAACTTACTGCTATCATTACAGGGTAATCCCTAATGCAATAGAGTACATTTTCACTTCAGCTTATAACATATAACAAATAGCGCTAATCTTGTGAATTCACTCAGAACCAAACAAAATATGTCTCCTTCGTTCGCCACAAGGTTGAGGGTGCGGAGTGCGCGCGTCAGGGGCGCCTCTTTCAGTAGGTTGGTGCGCGCGCTCGGCACCTGCAGCAGCTGCGGCCGCCGGCGCCGGTATACGTACCTGTCTGGGACGCATAGACCTATCCGTGCTAGCATATTTGGATTGTGCACTTTCCCTCTGAGTATTTTGAATAGGTACAATGCGAGTGCGAGTGCCCTCCTAACCCTCAATTCAGTAAAGCCTACCATGCCTAAGACAAATAAAGTTGGATACATCAACGGGTACAGTGGATAGACCCCATAGTACTTCATATACAAGTACCGAACAAATTTATTCTGAACTCGCTCCAACATGAGATTATATTTAATTTCATGTGGGCTCCAGATGATTGCGTTGCATTCTAATTGACTACGAACCAGTGCATTGTATAATGTTATAATTGCCTTAATGTTTGTAAAGCCTCGAACCGTACGGAGTAAAAAGCCTAAATTCCTGTATGCTTTTTTACAGATCTTGATTATATGATTACGAAACGTTAGCCCAGAATTAAAACAGACTCCTAAATCCCTAACTTCTGTAACTTGGACCAATGGAGTGCCCTCAATGTTGTAATTGTGGACAACTGGTGTGCGTGCGCGAGAGAAGGTGATTGTTGCACATTTTGAAGTGTTAAACTGTAAATGGTTTTTTTTTACTCCAGGCTACCACCCTATCTATATCCTTTTGTAGCTTTTCACAGTCATTTGTATTTCTTATCACTCTGTATAACTTCAAGTCGTCCGCAAATAACAAACATTTTGCGTCCTTTACCACTTTGGGGAGATCATTTACCATGATGATAAACTCCATTGGTCCGAGATTACTGCCTTGACTTACCCCAGACCGAGTATCATACGGCCCAGAGACGCATCCCGCGTATTCTACATACTGATGCCTATCTTTCATGTAGCTTGCGAAAAACTTTAGTAAATGTGGAGTGAAACCGATACCGGCCAACTTGCTAAGCAGTATGTCGTTATCGACTAAGTCGAACGCTTTTTTAAAGTCAAAGTAAGCGGCATCGGTTTGTACTCCACTGTCCACTGTCCACTGCTGGGATTACATCAGCCATATAGCTTAAAAGGTTAGTGGCGGTGCTTCTCGCGGGGCGAAAACCGTGCTGAGCGTCTGTGATCTGTGTACTGACCTGCCCAAATATAGATTTTTGAATCGCGGATTCTAACACTTTCGCCGGAGTTGACAATACGGCTACCGGCCTATATTCCTCCACTTTCATAGCCGATCGTCCTTTAGGGACTGGAACGACGCGGGTTAATTTCCACCTGTTCGGAAATACACCTGTTTTTAAGCACATGTTATAGATATAATGTAGCGGCTCAGCAAGAACTGATCGACAATCCCTAAATATATAAGGTGGGATGCCATCCGGCCCCGTGGATCTCTTTGGTTTTTACTGCTGAAACGCGCGCTGTACATCCTTTAGTTCTAGTCGATCTAGATGAACCCGCGCCGCTTCGTTCCCGTCGCCCGAACCCGTCATCGCCGCTCTCACATTCAACTCAGCGCGCCTTTCACTATACACTGAATGAAAGTATTCCGCAAATTCTTTAGCACATTCCTCACTAGTTAAAACTTCCCCGTTCTTTAAAATTTTCTGTGACATTCTACTTTCCCTTTTAGAATTAATGTAATTCCAGAATGACTTAGGGTCTTTTAACAATTGATTTTGAACGCGATTCCGATATTGTGCTTGCGTTATCATATTTTTTACCTTGGTTCTACACTGGGCGAACGCTTCGTAATCAACCCTCGAGCCCCTCTCTTTGTATTTCTTATGAAGAGATGCCTTCAATTTTATGTCGCGAATTATTTCAATAGTGTACCATTCGGGGTAACAGTACCTCGAACTGACACTACTTCGCTTTTTTCTCGGAACACAGTCATCCAATATCGAATTAATAGTGTCATAAAAAAAATCTAAACTCCCTTCCAAACCTAATTTATACATTGGAGACTAATCCACTACGCTAATTAATGTATATAATAGTGAAAAATTTGCTTTATAAAAATTCCAACCTGAGTAGGTGTCCTCGCTTGCAGTAGCTTTAGCCGAGCTGGTCGGGCGGCGCAGGCCACGGCTTGGCGGCTTCACCGACACCTCTAGAGGCGGATGGTGCGCGTCCACCGGCACGAGCGGCGCCTCCGCCGCGCGCACACACACTTCCCCTCCCTCCGCAAACGTACTCAATACGAGATCTAACTGTCGATCGTTTTTATTACTTATTTTGTTACTCTGAGTGAATCCACAATATGTCTGAAAGTATTCATAGTAATTAATAATATCTGACGAGCAAGAATACAAGTTAAAGTCTCCTATTACTACGATCTCTTTGTAACGATTGCAATATTCTTCTATTATTTTAAATAACAACATGTATTCATTGTCATTACTGTGTGGTGGAATATAAACTACACACAATAAAAACAAAAACCGATTTCTTTGATAGACGGTAGCACTAACTATTTCGAATGCATGCGCATCTATGTTTATGTCCCTCGGCCCAGCTGGTCGTCGAAACTCGAAAGGCGGTGTGGCCACGAGACACGCACCGCCTTGTTTACGCCCATCGGCTCGGTCACAACGTATGATAGTGTACCCAGGTGGAATCATTTCTGCATCATGGATGGAGTCGTTGCAGCCTGTTTCCGTGATGGCAATTAAATCAGCATTTGTAGACGATACTCCAATGAAGAAGTCCTCTAATTTTGTCCGAAGTCCTCTAACGTTTTGATAATATATTAGAATTGATTTATTCGTGGTTTTTTGTTTTACTGGGTGGTCTACGAAACCACACCCACTCACAAAACTCTATATTTACTGGCCAACTTTCTGTCCGACATAATATTTCATAGTGACTTTCTGGTACGCCTATGATAAATGAAGCATAATCCCTCTCCGTTTAATGTTTAATTTTTTCAATTTTAACATGCACATCTTTATCATGTAATAACACCTCTTTAACATATCTTTCTAAACTATCTTCTGTAGTTCCCTTTTGTAGACGCCAGACATGTAGATCTTTCTTTCTTTCAATTCCCTGTATATCGAGAACTTTTGTGCTTCCACCTCGTCTAACTTCATCATTATGATATTTGTTTTTTTTTTCCTGTTAACAACTGTCCAATTTTCTTCTTTTTCCGGTTCTTTCTTCTCGATGGAAGCACCCAGCCTTCCCAGAAGATGGCTGGGTGCTTCCATCGACTTGGGATCCGGTAATTAATATAATCAAATCCTAAACCAAGCATAACACTGCAAGACCTCAAGACACCGTGAGCTCATTCTGCGTAGATCGGACCAACAAAAATAATTAAGAAGTTTGAGGGTACCCCGGAACAACTATGCCTTTTGGACGTCTAACACCTCAGTCCCTCCCGTGACCATGGGTGCTACAAAGCACTCGAAACGTCGGGAACTTAAAATCATAAAATAAACCGCGATAAAATCCGTAAAATAGTTTTATCTATCTATCTATAACCTCACGCCAGATCCCTTGCGGGGTAGGCAGAGAGTACAGAGTTCCAACAGGTTCTTTCCTTACATACCACTCTGGCTTCCTCGACTCTCATAGTCCGTCTCATACACGCTCGCCGGTTACGGAGGCTCTTGACTTTTCCATCAGATAAGACTCGGTTTATTTGGTCGTGGTAAGATAGTCTAGGTCTTCCCCGGTACCTGCATCCTTCCACTTTCACATTGTATATCTGTTTTGTCATTCTTTCCTCTGGCATTCTTTCTATATGCCCGAACCAACGGAGCATGCCCTTTCTCATCTTTACACCGATACTATCTTTCATATCTACTCGCTGTCTTACTATGCTGTTGCTAATGCGGTCGGTCAGCTTCACTCCGCACATCTTCCGCAGAGCTCGCATTTCTACCGCATTTATCCTACTTTCATTCTCCTTCTTACATACCCAGCTCTCGCTACCATATAACAGCGTTGGGACAAGAACTCCGTTATGTATGGCCAGCTGCGCCTTATGGCTGAAGTGCCGGCTCCCGAGTAGCTTTCCCATCGCACCATTCACTCTGTTCCCTGCACTCACTCTTCTCTCTATGTCAGCGGTGTATTTCCCATCCTTACTGAAGGCGCATCCAAGATATACAAACTCATTCACTTGCTCCAGCACATCGTTACCAACCACAATCCTTACATTCGTTCTGGTTTCTTCCCTTTCAAAAACCATAATCTTGGTTTTCTTCACATTCAAGTGTAAGCCATTGATCATGCAGTCGTCTTTCATAACTGTGACTAGTGTTTGCAGATCAGTGGCTGTTGGCGCTATTAAAACCGCGTCATCTGCATAAAGTAGATGGTTTACCACTAAGTCACCCATTTGTACACCTTCATTCATCGCTTTCAGTCTTTGAAGACTTTTGTCCAGATATATTATAAACAGTCTAGCGGACAACACGCAACCCTGCTTGACGCCGATTTTAACGTCAAACCAGGGTGATCTGTTATCACCCACCCGTACGCCTGCGTTGCAGTCCACATAAGTGTGGACTGGACGGCTCGCAACAGAGTGCCATCTGTACCATACTCTGGCAAAATGTCCCAAAGTCTCTTTCGCACAACTCTGTCAAATGCCTTCTCAAGATCTACAAAACCGCAGAAAACCTTCCGCCCTACTGCCAGATGCTTCTCTACGATGTTGCGGAGTGAGAAGACTTGATCCGAACATCCTTTTCCAGACCTAAAACCCCCTTGTGCCTCGCACAACATTCCATCGGACTTATTACTTACTTACTTATCGAAATAGTTTTATTTCATGTGTAATATTCGCATAAATCTAAGAACTCAGTATGTATTAGCCTAATCAATAAGATTAGTTATAGAATACCCACTAGAACGCATTGCCGTATTCCCTGCCAACTATTTGCAACGGCCCTTTGTCGTACCAACGCTGGCACACGTTCGCCGCTATACCGCTTAGTTCATAATTATAATACTTATTTTAATTTAATTGATATAGCGGCAACACGAGCTGGTGCTTTTAAAACTAATGTTAAGGAACTTCTTCGAAAAAAAAAAAAATTTGCAAAAGTGTTAATTATCAGTTGGTTTGCTGCTTTCTTTGCATTGTACTAATATTTAAAATATGTTTAGTAATCTGTGGTGAACGGTGTGGGTGCCACAATTATTAACGCATTGTCTTTTAGTTTTTGTTATGTGTTTGAACAAGTTATTATGTATTGTGTCACTGTTTGTTTACCCAAATAAAAATAAAATAAAAAAGAAAATTGATTATTTTACCGCAATAGTTTAAAAATAAAACAGCTTACAGCGGTTCCAGCACTAAGAACAGCTTTATCGCGGAATATCAAAATATGTTTTGTATCACATTTCGGTGTCTAAACTACTAGGTACATTCAAGACACAGTAAGAAGGAAGGAAGTATTTTCGGCCGGTTCTAAGAGTGTATGTTGTGTCGTGTGGGTGGGTGAATGTGAGATGTGTGAAGTGAGTGAAATGGATCTTTAGTGCTTTATCGATAATATGCTGCAAAAGTGGAAGGATGTAGGTACCAGGGAAGACCTAGACTATCAGAATCAGAATATTTTTTATTCATGTAAGCCATTACAGTATTTATGAATCGTCAGAAAAGTAACAAAGACTCTACCACCACTTCGGAATGTCATTCCTTTGGAGAAGAAGGGCAAGAAACTCCACGGTTACTCTTTTAAAATAGTATTTTTACATTACTTTTTTTCATCTACATTTTGTTGTGGGATATGGGAGAACGATGTAGGCTGGTCTATCAGATAGGTTTATGTTAAAATATACAAATTATACTATTCATGTGAATAGCTACATGGTTCCCTCATTTACAGAAAAAGAAATGAGAAATAAAAGAAACATTTTACTAAATTAATAGAAGATTATTTTTTAATATTCCCTATATTAAATAATAATAGCTAAACAAGTTGTCCATATTCAATCAAGTGGAGCTGGAACAGCCCCTATCCAAGTTTTTTTGCCTTTTAAATAATCATCTAGCATATAATAAGCTTGTTTACTAAGCGTACGTTTAATACAAGCTTTGAATTTATTGTCACTAAGTTTAGTGACGTCAAGAGGAATTTTATTATAAAATCTAACACAGTACCCCATGAAAGAAGTGTGAATTTTTGACAGACGAAATTGTGGTTGATCTAATATATTTCTATGTCTCGTATTATAGCAATGCCTATCGCCTAGCTGATTAAACAGATCTATATTTTTTCGTGTATACATTATGTTTTCATAAATATACTGACATGGGACCGTAATAATATTGGCTTCTTTAAACAATTCTCTGAGAGATTCGCGACTACCTAAGCTATAGATGGCTCTAATAGCCCTTTTTTGCAAGATAAAAATAGATTCAATGTTAGCTGCCCTACCCCACAATAATATACGGTAAGACATGACACTATGAAAGTAACTGAAATAGACCGACCGCGCTGTGTCCACATCAGTAAGTTGTCTGATCTTTCTTACGGCATAGGCGGCGGCACCGAGCCGCTTACCTAAAGTCTTAATGTGAGGACCCCATTGTAACTTAGAATCAAGCGTAATCCCTAAGAAAGATGTATTATTGATAAACTCAAGTTTCTCGTTATTTAACATAATATCACATGCAGTACTTTTCACATTTGGTAAAGAAAACCTTACACATTTAGTTTTTTTGTTATTAAGCACTAAGTTATTGGTTGTGAAACAATGATGTACTTGAAGGATAACGTGATCTTACCATGACCAAATAGACCGTGTCTTATCTGAAGGACAAGTCAAGAGTCTCTGTAACCGGCGAGCGTGTATAAGACGAACTATAAGAGTGGAGGAAGCCAGAGAGGTATATAAGGAAAGAACCTGTTGGAACTCTGTACTCTGTGTCTACCCTGCAAGGGTTCAGGCGTGATGATACAGATAGATAGACAGATTCTTTCCGTCTGAGCGTCCCAATTTCACGGAGACTTAACCTCTTCAACGATACCTATATCGGCCGTCTCCAGAAATAGAGGCATGACAATGTTCACCTTAGTTTATCGATCTATATCATTCAGAAATCCAGGTTCTTTCCTTACAGACCTCTCTGGCTTTCTTCACTTCCATAGTTTGGCTCTTAGTTTACATTTCACGATAAAAAACAACAACAATTCCGCAAGCGTCGCCACAAAGCATGCCTATCTTAACACTATACATTTCAGCTAGTTCCAGTTCTATCCGGTCATTACCGGCTCCCATAAACATACACGGAGCGAATAGTCGGTCCACGTGACCGGACTGGCGATCCGCAAACCTTGTTTATGGCTGCGCCACACATTTCATGTTAGTTTACTGGCGTATATACTTAAATATTGTACGTGTTTAGTTTTATGGCAGTTGTGTGGGCATTCGGGAAATGATGGTGCGTAGTTACGGAGGTTGGAATGACGCCGATAAGTCTGAAAGTAGGGTGGGGTCAAAATTATTTGGTATAAAATATTCATGACTACATCGTTGGTCTAGTAGCGAGCAATGTGCTTTGTAATCACGAGATCGTAGGTTCAATCCTAGGTCGGAAAAATGTGGTTTTTGTTCCCAGTGTGAGTCCAGAGTATAGAATTTTGCCCGGTATTACATAAGACCTAGCATCGTCGGCGAAATGTGGGTATACTCAATACACCTCTGCCACCCCCGATTGGGGAATATAGGCGTGACGGTATGTTAAAATATTCTATTTTTGTTAAAAGGATGATTCAAAATGATTGGACATTACACAAAAATAAATCAATATTTACTATCTTACTGTAGGGTATAGGTATTCTCTTACAAATCAAGATGAGAGATTATACCTCACCATGGTGTATGTACATTGGTAGAAGTTCTTTGGGTCTATACACGAATACATGTAGTTTGGATATACCTATATTAAAATATAGCTCTTAAAACTGTCACTACTATATTTCCCAAGCAGAGGTGATAAAGGTGTATTCTGTTCACCTTTTGCAGTAACACCAGCTCCAATTCCAGATTCTAGACTGCTTTGGGACATTTATCGACGGAAAAACCATACATTTTCCCTTCGAATCCAGGAACTCGTGATCGTCAGCCGCACTACACCAAAGAAGTGCTCAAAATATTTTGATTCTCGAATACCGCAATAAATTGTTTCCATTTGTCCGCCGTAAAAAAGTGTACAGCCTACTCTATAATTACATTTCCATCCCTAATCACCCACAAATATCCCCGAAATTACACCAATTAAAACTTCACTCACTAGAAAAAAATATTAGCTACATTTATCATAATTCTAGGGCAATATTTTTACAAAATTTCAAAGTAATTTCGTTAAAGGAACTTTGTCACATTAGAGTATCAACGTTCTATTTTGATTTTTGTTTACTCGAATAATATAAAAACAAACATCATTAGGGAAACGGAAGCAAGCAATAGCTTTTTCCTGTCGCCCGCTGCGTAAATATGTATGTTGGCAGGCTTTCCGACGCGGTTTAATAGCTACTGAAATATACCGATGCTACGAATAAGCGTCATTCGTTTCTGTTAAGTAGAGATATACGTATATACACTACCGTATCTCGCTGAAGATAAGGTATATTTGGGATATTAGGCAATTTCATCGATTTGGGCATTTAGAATGTTGGAAGAAAGAATGACAAAATAGATAATACAATGCGAAAGTGGAAGGATGTAGATACGTAAAATATCTTACCATAACCAAATATACCGTTTCTAACCTAAAGAGCACGATGAGTCTCCATAACCTTTGAGTATGTATGAAAGACTATTATAATGTTTTGGTGTTACCTTCATATCACACGTGCGTTTTTGTTAATTTATCAAAGGACAATTTCGGCATAACGAGTGTTTCTTATTTTTGATTTGACATTTGTTATTTACGGCATTGCTGAGGCCTGTTTGACCCCACACAATTGTGCCTTACTTTGCATAACTTACTATTTACTCTGTTTTGTAGTGTGTTGGTCAAATAAATGTTTTTTCTTTCTTTCTTTTAAACGAACTATGAGAGAGGACAAAACCAGAGAGGTCGGTAACTTTGTACTCTGCGCCTATCTCGCAACGGATCTGGATTAATGAAATAGACTGATAATTTGAACACCCATACTTTATCCAATAACTTTTCATATTGCTGTGACTATTTTAATCGGTTATAAAAACGTTTTCGCTCCTTCTAAAGAAAAGTACTACTCTTCTTGTACCTGTTATTAAATCTCTCTCGTTTCTATATATATATATATATATATATTGCACGTCTCGGCTCCTTCCTACAAACTATTCTAGATTCCTCCAATGCTCATCTCATAGACGTTCGCAGATTATTGTGACTCATGATTTAGTTATATTTTTTTTAAACGTAGCTTAACATTTTATTTATTGCGTTTACAAACGTGTAAATTTAGATACACAAATTTATAATCTAATGTAAGATATTCTACGCTCCAAAACACAAATCACTGACGTTGGTCTCTCAGCTGCAAGACTGAAATGGAACTGGGCCGGACATATCTGCCGCATGTCCGATGCGTTTTGGGCTAAAACAACCACACGATGGATGCCACCAGGCGGAAACGACGACGAGCTGGATTCCTACGACAAGGACTGGCATCAGCTTGCACTGGACCGGGACTAGTGGAATAGGGGAGGGGAGGCCTTCGCCCTGCAGTAGGACAGTGTAGGCTTATAATAATGTAAGATATTTGGTCATGGTAAGATAATACAAAAAGAATCAACGAAACATAGGTTTTACACTGCAGTATACCGACTCAGCCACCGTTTCCAATTTAATATTTTATCATAGAGTTTAAGGCTTAAAAAAATTAATGTTAAAGTGTTGCTCATAAAATTACCTTAGACCCCCACGAACAGAGACGGTAATCAAAAAAATAAAGAATAACATAAAAAACGGACAAGTGCGAACAAGACTTGCATACTAAGTTCTGTGCGATTACCACTAGAAGTGGCTATTTTGATTTTTCATCGCATTTAAGGACATTTTC
Organism: Phalera bucephala; assembly: GCA_905147815.2. NCBI lineage: Eukaryota > Metazoa > Arthropoda > Insecta > Lepidoptera > Notodontidae > Phalera > Phalera bucephala. The sequence continues at coordinate 31,701,338 of LR990609.1, forward strand.
CGTGTTTCTTCCGTTATTTGTACTGTTAAAGTTTGCTTCTTACCAAATTTCATGATTCCAGATCAAAGGAACATGGAATCCAATGAGTGACTTTAAATGGCTAGGTCATTCGATTAAATTGGCTTAGAAGCTTCTTTTCACATCGGAACCAAACTTGGACTTTCGTATATAATAATAATATCAGCTTATGCTGCCCCACTGCAGGGTAAAGGCCTTCTCTCACAAATCGAGGTTAGAGAGATTTAGTCATACTCCACCCCGCGGACCCAGTGCGAATTAGTAGAGCCAGGTTTTTGGCCACCTGCTGTTGGGACTTATCAAACCATCTATAAGGCTTTTAACTTGGCTTAACGACTACCACATTACAGTTACATTGTAACCGGGCCCAACGGCTTAACGTGCCTTCCGAAGCACGGAGATGCTTCATCCCAGGCCAACCGAGTCGAACGTTGCTTAGCCTTGGAGATCGCTAAGAACACCGCGGTCGTACAGCGCTACGAGCGCCCCATAGATTTAAATACTTTATCGTTATTTTACCTTGATATCTGTATTCGTTCTTGGAAAAAAGTTTTAGCCGTTGGACAGACAAACAGACGGGCAACAAAGTGATCCTATAAGAATTCTGTTTTTTCCGCTCGAGGTACGGAACCATAAAAACAACTTAATTCACACAACTTTTACTGAAAATCATAAATTACGCAGGTGTTAGGATACGTTGACCTGCAAACAAGTGAGCTTTAAACCCGAGGTCATCGCCCTTATGGTAATGACCTTTATCGGACGTATTTAGGGGAGGTTGACGTATGAATTTAAATATCCTTTTATCCTTTGGGGTAGAGATAGGCAAATTTGTGGTTAGGGATTTAATACATGAACTTATTTTTGAGGTTGATGGACTAAAATGAAAAAATATACTTATATCTGCTGTGATTTGACAGTCTAAAGGTGGTATTATAACCTGTAATATTTAGGTCAACACCAAATTCGCTATGTATACATTTTAGGTCTGGAAGTAATAGGGGTTAACCTTTTGGTACATTACCGATCATAATTGTAGACTTCAAACTGCGAATGGGAATTTTTCCATATTCGTGTTATTCATATCTAGGACCATGTGAACGCTAACTGTACTATGCGCCACTAGACTAGCGAGCAGTCAAAACGAACGAGTTGTTCATCAGTACCATCATCATATGGCGATGTACTGTTAATAATGAGACATACGATTCAAATTTTATGTCAAAGTGAAGAATCCATTGGTTAGCCTCTGGTGTCAACTGGTGCAGCCCCTAGAATCCGCCACTGAATTTCCTAAAAGGGCAGTCCTCCAGTATGTATTGTATAGTCGATACTGAGTCTCCACAGTCACAGTAAGCACCTCTGCAGATGATAATTGCACTTTGCGACTCCGGTTCTGATTCGGTTGATGGAGGTCCACACCAGCCGTTGCTCTTTGAAGCCCTGCTCTACAGTCGAGAAGGCTATGGTGATGTTAACTTGAGAGACTTCCGAATTCTTACACTGCTTTTTCTTCTCTGACCGGATGTTGGGGTGGTTCTGGATTTTGTTGTCGCTCCAGATCGGTTTCCGGGAAGGAAGTCTTCGAGCGCGGTCGATGTTGTTAACGATAAGGTCAAGGCTAACCGGAGCTCAGGAGGGAACAGGCCGTAGCCAGTGAGTGGCGAAAGTCGTTTAGGACGGCCGCCCATGAGATGCCAATCCAAATGAGTTCATTATTAAATAATAATCATCATCATTTTTAAGTCATCTTAAACATCAGACAAGAGTCGCCGTAACGAGCGTGTATGAGACGAACTTTGAGAGTAGAAGAAGCCAGAGAGGTATGTAAGGAAAGAAACTGTTGAAACTCAGTATTATCTATCTACCCCGCAAGGGATCTGGCGTGATGATATAGATAGAGATAGACAGATCAGGTTTAAGACATCCCCTGCAGGACAGATCACTCCAAAGATCGCCACAATAACTGGCTTGGTTAGGAACACATCCGCGAACTTCAGGTAATGGGTCCATTTTGTAAATGTGGGAGAACATCCAGCTTTGAAGAACTATTATTATAACATAGTTTGAAAGTCAAATACGTGTTCTCAATATTTTCATTTAGTTATAGCGTACGGGTTGGTCCATTGGGTTAAGAAATTACGTCCCTCGCCCCCTGAATCGAGTTGTCGCGAACTCGATCCCTACATCGGACAAATCTTTGTTAGGTTCTCAAATATTATTTGGGTTTGGACATTTGCTTGCGTGAATTTAGATGCACCCGTCATGGGTACATTTAAATTCACGCACAAGAATAATTCCTAGTGGAGGGCTACGTTACTTTTATAGGTATAAGGGTTTCTTTCACCACGCTCTACTACTACGTCGACATATCAACAATCAAAGTTGCAAATACGAATTTCACCATCTTTGAGTAGCCCTTTCCGACGGTTGAAATCTCCGCTTATATTTGCCAAGTAATGATAATCAAGAAGTAATAAATCAGTAATTTACTCGTGGGTGGTAAAAGAGGCCTTAAGTATTCAACCGCAAGAATTTAATTCAAAACGCACCGAAACCCACAAAGGCCCCGTTCAAATCCTTAATAGACAGGATCAATGAAGTAAACGTTATGAAAGATGGCGTCTGTCCGGCCAGGCGGTGGACAAAGCCGACCATAAGCAAGGAAATCACATCAGCGGAACATAGACGTTGAGGGAGGGTGCGCATCCATCATGTGGCCGGACACTTGGCCGTAAAGATCTATGTCCATATAGAAGCTAACATAAAGCGAATCTAACTTTTTTTCTACTCGTTATGAATCACTCACTCTCCATTCTATTAGGATCTAACCTCGTAGCGAAATGTGGATTGTTGATGTGATGGTGTAAAGTAACTTCAGATCATACAAAAAACCATCATCAAATGTAAACATGACATTCCAAAACACACATATAGAAACCGTAGACACATTTAACTTACTCGGAATTCACATTGATACACATCTTAACTGGAAATCGCACATCGACCAAACAATATCAAAATTATCAAAATTCACGTACGCTCTCTTCCAAATTAAACAAAGCACCAACGCCAGCACAGCACTGTCTGCTTATGCGTATGCATACTCTTGGCTGAGATATGGCATTATGCTCTGGGGAACCAGTGTAAACGCAAATCAGCTGTTTGTTATGCAAAAAAAGTGCATAAGAATCCTAGCCGAAATAGATGTTGCCAAAGTTGCAAACCTTATTTTATAAAATACAAATTATTAACACTCCCCTCAATATATATTCACGACATTTGCCGTTTCGATTTTAAAAATATTTCTAACTTTTCCAAAATTTCTGATACCTATAATAGAAATACGCGTCACAAAAATAGGTTATATATTCCACAATCACGTATCAAAATGCTTAACGAAAGTCCACACTATATGGATGTAAAAATATACAATAAACTACCACATTATATCAAAACCGAAACTAAATTAACATCATTCAATAAACGACTAAAATCTTACTTAATTCAAAACTGTTTCTATTCACTATCAGACTATTTAGAATTGCCACAATAACATAATATCAAACATTGGAACAGAGTACAATTACATACAACTACCTAATTATATTAATATTGACATGACGATTGCAATATACTATGAAACTTTATTGAAATTGTAGTCTATTATAATAACTAAATTATATTAATAACTTACTTATATTATTTTATTAATTTATGTCATACCTACTTAACATTTTTATTACAACTGTATTTGCAATGCCCGTAAACGGCCACTAAGTCATAAGTACTTTATAATATTAAGATCTCATATTATTGTACACTTAGTCCGTAAATAAATATTTGAATTTGAACTTTTAAATAGCCAGACATAGCCGTGTTTTAATAATTTTAGTTCATAAAACCATTTTAAAAACAAGCTATTATAGCAAATACACAACGAAGATATCTTGTTAAGTTGAGGAGTTCCTTTGACTTCCTTCCGGCTCCAACATCAGATCTTGGACACCATCCAGGTCTAAAGTACTCGTCCAGACAAATGTAACAAGCCTAAACAAGGCGAGTTTTCTTTGAGGAGTGGGGTGGTTTCATTGGCCGCCTTTCGCCTTCATTATCGGACAATTAGAAGTCAAAAGTCATTATCAGCTAAATGACATTCACTGGTAGACAAAGACTTCCCCAAAGATCTTCACGATGACCAACCTTTGTAATTGACGTCTTCTGTTACGTGATAGCCAGACCTTTTTACTAAAAAAGCTTTAATAAAGGAAAATAGATCCATGTAATAGCTATCGTTCCGCTTTGGTTGGACGACGGTCCTATCATGATTTAGCGTCAGTGAGAATGTAAAAGCAAAATGATGTATTTACTAAATCTCGTAAATGATAGTGTGACTAAAGTCTAGATTTTTCTTAGACAACCTTTTTTATAAAATAATATGATTACTTATACAGTAAGGAATAAGGTTATCCTAATCGGTAAATTTTTCAAACCTTTTTTTAAAAATAAATCTTTTATAGAATTTTAAAATGGAAAGATGTAGTTACTAGGGAAGACTTAAACTATCCAAACTTATAGGACAGTCAGGAGTATCTGTAACGTGTGAGTGTGAATGAGACAAATTATAAGAGTGGAGAAGGCGAGAAAAGTTTGTGTTTGTAGGTATACCTAGTTACATATACCAGACGGTATACATATACCAGACCAGTACACAGCTCAGTGCAAGTACTTTAAAAGATGATGCAATAATAACAAACTAGTGCTCATGCAAATTAATTTCAAGTACTGTTTTGCTGATTCGGCTCAACTTGCCTCAGCTGCGTATTTATCATGTAAACAGATATCAGGTTACATGTTTACTCTCAGTTCAATTCTAATCAATGTTTTGATTAATAAGCAGATATGAATTAATACGGCGCACTCTGCGTGGGCGCCTTCTAGAAAGATGTGTTTACTTGGCGATGCCTATAAATAGCCATCACCAAGCAAAGTACCTCAATATCGACTTAGCTCTCTTACCGTTCGCACGAACTTTAAGCAATGCTATTGACTGCATAGTATTTTGTATATTCATTATAAATTAATATTGTAAAATAAATATATTTTTATAAAGTCACGCCGGTCTTTATATTTGACTACCTAGATCCTGTTGAAACTCAGTACTGTTTGTATACACCGTAAGCGGTCCAGCGTGATTATAATAGATAGGTAGTCCTTTTTAATGAAAACCATACTAAGTAACAGAGAGAGAGGTATAACATAGAGTAACAGAGATAGAAGTATATAATATAAGGATACAACCTGTTGGAACTCTTTACTCCCTGCCTACCCCGCAAGGGATCTGGCGTGATGATATAGATAGATATTAAGTAACATTGTAAAGACGGTAATCCTGCTTGGTTAAATTTGTACAAAACGGCAACAGATTCTTCTTTTTTTATGTTAACTATTCCAGAGAGCTTAAAACGAAAAGATTCGTGTTAGCGTTACGCTAGCGAGTAATCATGCTGTTACATTCATGTTAATTAAGTAAATTTCTTGTGTGACAAGGATAGTGTCGAATCACCAGCGTCACGCCAACGACACATTTTTCGTCCTAAGCGCTTTGATCATTTAAATAAAGCGTGGACATTAAAATACGAATAGCGTTCCGAGTATAACTACCAAACCTATTACAATTATTGCGTTCATGCTATTTATGAGCAAAACTAACAAGAAATTTGGAGTATTGTTATTAAAAAAACTTTTTAAGATTCTAGACTGGAATATTAGTCTGGCCCTTTATGACATTGGAACCTTAGAAAGCAGCCTCCAGTAGTAATTGCACGCAACGCGCGGTGAGGCCAAAATTCCGCAACGCGCGGTGAGACCAAAATTCAACAATCGTCCCGCACTCACCGCACTTCCCACCCGCGTAATGTTTGCAGCCCAGAAAGATTACCACTTTTTAGGGTAAAGGTTGATAGAATTAGAGTAGATGATAATATAGTATTTTAATGCAAACTCAAGAAAAAGATATACTTGAACTATTCAAGATCGTAGTAATTTAATGTAGGGAAAATATCTATGTATCTATCTATATATATCATCACACCAGAAAATACGAAAAATAATTTCATCATTATAACTTAAAATTAAAACCATGATCTACTAGTTAACTAAATTAATACCATTTAATACTAGAACTAAAAAGTCTTTAGTAAATAAGAGTAGCGAAAAATAAAATTGTTATAATATCAACTCTAACAAAATGGACGCGTCTTTTACTATGCCAATTACAGACAGAATAATTAATTCGATATTAAAATAATACGGCACCTGAACGCGCTAGTTAGGTATGAAATGTAATCCCATCATGTTTCTTTTGAGCTTAACTAATTGCTGCTTCAACTTGATGCGCACCCGCGGCTTCTGTATTTTATTTATTCTAAGTTTAGAACGTAATATTACCGGTGAAATGTGAGCAAAGTAGGTATTTTCAGCTTCCCTTACTTGGGAGGGAATTATTTTTTAACAGTTTATTAAACAACTATATCTAAATTTCGTATATGAGACGAACTATGAGAGCGGAGGAAGCCAAAAAGGTCTACAAGGAAAGAACCTATTAAAACACTGTACTCTCTACTCCGCAAGCGATCTGGGGTGATGATATAGGTAGATAGAATTATTTCGAAATGTAATATATCCATTGACAACAATCCGGAAAAGTCCGGATTCTAGTATTGAGCCCGGTACCGGCAAAAGTCTCGCCCTCTGTTGATTAATAGACCCAACATCGTCGGCGAAAAACAAGTGTACAAAGTACTCCCCTGCCACCCCTGCCACTCCTAATATAGGCGTGGATGATTTTTCTTACTATTATTTTAAAATAATTATCTGACGGATCAGTCAAGAGTCTTCGTAATCGGCGAGCGTGTAAGAGCTAAACTATAAGAATGGAGGAAGCAAGAGAGGTCTATAAATAAGGGACCTGTTGAAACTCTGCACTCTCTGTCTACTCCACAAGGGGCCTGGCGTAACAATATCGATAGATATAGATTTTTTAAACAGTTGTTTGGACGGATAAAATAGCGCCAAGTTTCCAATTTAAAACCTCCTACAAAATGTTTCCTTTAAATAAAAGCATCCAGTAAAACTTTATCAAGTGTAAACTTATAAAATAATTCGCCGGGGAGCTAACAAAAGAATGTTATAGAAGTTAGAGCAAAGTTCCGGTTGCAATCCGGAGCAGCTGAAGCCCGTCATTACTTGCTTATACTTTGCTTTAAGTACTTAAAGTTATTTGAAAATTTTCTTCTACTATCCATACTGAATAATACTGATATTATAAATTCGAAAGTACCTTGATAATAAATAAATAAATATTTGAAGTCGGTGCCGTTTAGTGCAGTGGATAACTTGGGAGCGACTTCAAATATTTATTTTTAGCGTTTGGAAGTTGGTTTCGCTTTTTTTTATTTTACAATTTTTAGTGATGAGTGAATTAAATATTTATATTTATGTACTATATTATATTATTTTGCTTACTTCTACAGTAAAGTACCTACAGGATTGATATAATTCCCATAAGAACGGAATCTACACATTCGTATTATTTGTCGTTAACTTTGAAGATACACTAGGGGACTCGCGTAGTGTTGCTTCAAAGTCCAAGGTTTCATACTGATTTCATTGATATGGGAGCATCTCGAAGCTAAAGTAAACCCAATGCAAAAATAATAATTAAAAGTACTTCATAAATAAAGATGTTATAAAAGAGACAGACGAATTTTAAACCTCCTCCTTTTTTAAAGTCGGTTATTATTTTGATTAGTTCTATGGTAGGCTACCTAAAGGATTAACACACCCCTTATAATTACGATTCGAACAAAGATTCATATTATTTGTCACTAAGAAGTTCCTTGGTGTATCTTCAAAGTCCAAGGTCCCATACCGATGAAATTAAAATGAGACCACCTTAGAGCTATCCTAAACCCAATGCAAAAGGAATCATTAAAATCGGTTTACAATTGACGGAAATATCGGTGAACATATATAAAAAAGCATAAATAGAGACAAACTTAAAAAAATCCTTCTCTTTAATGTCGGTTATAAAAAAAATAACGCACGCGTCTAACTGCATCGTTGGTCTAGTGGCGGTCTAACCTGGTTAACTGTAGTCGTTAAGCTGAGTTGGAAGCCTTATAGGTGGCTTGATAAGTTCCAACAGCAGGTGGCCACAAACCTGCCTCAACCAATCCGCACTGGGTTCGCGTGGTGGAATATAATCCAATCTTTTTCACCTCGATTTGTGATAAAAGGCCTTTAGTCAGTAGTGGACAGTACAGGTTGCTTTACTAACTCCAGCGGGGTTCAATAGACGGCAAGTGTTTTTATCATCTATTATTTAGGAAATGTATCGTTATTTTTTTGATATTTTCAAAATAATGCCTTTAATAATAAAATAATAATATTAGCCCTGTGAAGAAACTCTCCCACAGTGGGGCACGGGCCTCTTCTCAAACTGAGAGGGCTTAGGCCATAGTCCAGCACGCTGGCCCAGTATATTTCAATGTTTGAACCTTCGATGAAACTTCGAGTAAAACACACTTAATCGATCACTAAGTTTTTATGAATGTTTTCTATCTCTATCTATATCATCACGTCCGATCCCTTGCAGGGTAGGTAAAGAGTACAAAGTTCCAACAGGTTCTTTCCTCACATAACTCTTTGGCTTTCTTCACTCTCATAGTTCTTCTCATACATGCTCGCCGGTTACGGAGACTCTTGACTTATCAATTAAATAAATCTCGGTCTATTTGGTAATGGTAAGACAGTCTAGGTCTTCCCCGGTACCTTCATCCTTCCACTTTCGCATTGCATATCTCTTTTGTCATTCTTTCTATATGCCCGAACCAACGAAGAAATTACATTATAATTAATTATTGATTTTTGTAAGTAATTAATTACTAATGTCCTTATCACAAGACGATATATAATTTTAAATTGGTCTAAACAAAATGCAATATCACCCATTGTCCTGAGTAAATTAAAATTACTCCAACGGCACCCACACTAACAAACCAACAACACCAGTCCACTGAAAACCCTGCCATCCGAAATCAAAGTTGCAGACAAGAAAGAATTCCAATAGGTAAATTGCAACGCTTCCTGATTTTTGCTTCAAGCGCAATCAAGCGACGTTACTCTCCAACTGTTTTAAAGTCAATCAGCTAAGCGCTTTCGCTAATAGACGGTACAAGTACTTAGACTCTGGTTATTTTTGCATAAGTGCCTCCGCCGTTTATTCCGGGACATCGCGGGACATAATTTCACATTGAAAATGTAAATTCCCTGAAAGTTGGAGTACTTAAAGTTTGAGATGTTCCGCAAAATCACAGACCAGTAATAGTAAACAGACTGAGTTACAGTTCCAATCATATTTGTTGGTCACGGAGAATATTTGTATAGATATACTCATCGTTTAACAATGATTCTGCCGGGCCTTTAGACCGCCAACTGGGCCGCTCCAAACTGGAACCGTGAATAAGCTTTCTTGTTCTTTTAAAAAAAAAACGTAGTCCCACACTACGATTTATTCCTGTGTCGTGGGTGCGTTTACAAACATGAAAATGCGCATACACAAATACCCAGACCGACAAAAATAAATGTGGATCACACAAAGATTTGTCCCGTACGGGAATCGAACCCGCGTCTATTCGCCGCAGTGGGCGGAGCGGCTTAAGCTTTTAACCACTGCGCCAAATCGTCCATTGACTAATTGTTGACTAATTCATTAGTCGATTATTTTTAATAATTTAATTTGGTTGAATGCCGTACTTTCCCAATTGTATTACCCTTATAAGCATAGTTTTAACGTTTGAAAGGCTTTTTGCAGTTGAATGTGCTGCAAAATACTAGTTATAACCACTGTATCACACAATAATATTTATAATATTTATATCATATCATCATGGTAGTTCCCTTTCGGGGTGGGCAGAGAGTACAGAGTTCCAACAGGTTCTTTCATTACAGACCTCTCTGGCTTCCTCCAATCTCATAGTCACAAGTTCTTCTGTCTTAATATTATAATTTTTGTAACTGCTACGAAAGTTTACAAATCAGCGCCATCTATGTAATACAGAAATGACTGGTAACGATTTGTCAGAATAGCAATTGATGGTTTATTAATTTAAACTGATCTGTGGCGGGATATAGGAAAGGAGAGCGGCCAAATAATTTTAGTAATTGTTGGGTATTCGAGTGAGAAATGTTTAATTAAAGTTTGTAAGCGGGCTGGAAAGTTGGTGACTGGGTCTAGGGTTAACAAACTCTTACTTCAATTACTTTCAAAATGTGTGTGTAATTTGGCCGTGATTGGCCGTGACGTGGGCCTTTATTACATGTGACCAAACGTGACGCGTTGCGATAAATTCGTTAAATAATCGTTTAATACTATTCTGTATGCAACTGGAGTTCTATTATATAATAATATTAGCTCTGGTAAAAAACTGTCCCACCGTTGGGCACGGGCCTCCTCTCAAACTGAGAGGGTTTAGGCCATAGTCCGCCACGCTGGCCCAGTGCGGGTTGGCGAACTTTACACACCTTTGAGAAACTCTTAGGCATGCAGGTTTCCTCACGATTATTTTTTTCACCGTTAAAGCAAATTTTAATTATTTATAATATGCATTTGCTTTCGAAAAGACAAAGGTGCGTGCCTGGGTTTGAACCCGAAACCTGTGACTCTCCAGTCCAACGGTCTAACCACTAGGCTATCACTGCTTTTATCAGTACTATTCATACTATATAGATAGTCCTATTAATAATACTATCAATGCTATTAATCGAACGATTTAGCGCAGTGGTTAAGAGCTTAAGTCTCTCCGTCCACTGTGTCTGATAGTCGCGGGTTCGATTCCCGCACGGGGAAAATCTTTATGTGATCTACAATAATTAAGTACGGTTTGGGTATTTGTGCATGCAAATTTTTATGTTTGTGAACGCACCCACGACACAGGAATAAATCCTAGTGAGGGGCGACGTTCAAAAAAAATATATCGTAACGTGTCGCGTTACGTCTATAATTGGACTTGGCGAATATGTGCCCTGGCGGTACAAGGAAACGTGTATGAAGTCAATTATAAATGTGTCATAGAATAAATTTTCAAAAGACACCGTCGTGTCTGTAAGTATTTGTTGAAAACAACTTATCATTCAATAGAAGATTATTTAAACGATAAAAATACTTATATATATGATATTCCGGCTCCATTTAAATAATGATAACATATTCAACTATTATAAGTTAACATTCCCTCTCTTCCTTCTATTAATTAAGCATAATGACGTTTTTCTTATTTCCTTTTTTGTGAGGGAGAGAACCATGTAGCTATTCTAATGAACAGTATAATTTGCTCAATTTACCTTAGACCCTCCTGATGACCAATCTACATTATTCTCCCATACCCCACCATAAAAAGTAGATGGAAAAATTGTAATTTTTTTACTTTTTCATTATAACCTTGTCGTTCTTCTCCACAGGAATGACATTCCGAAGTGGTGGTCTGAGTCTGAGTATTTGATACTGTTCTGACGATTATAGTATAATGATTTACATAAGTAAAAAATATTCTGATTCTGATATATTCTTCAAGCAATTGGTGGCAGAGGTGTTCTTTGTACGCCCAGGCGAATGGTTCGATTATATACTGTTATTAGAGTATTTCCATCGAAAAATTCTCAGTAGCTGTCTGGGGTTTGGAATGAAGCCCGGTGTGAAGCTGATAAAGACTCGCCTCCTATTGCATTGGGACAGCATTATCGGCAAAAGGTGGGTGTACACAGAACACCTTTCATTATAATATTTTTCACATAAGGCGGGTAGTGACAGTTCTCAGTGCCAAACGAAAGTAATATTTAATTCAATGGTGTTAAGGCATAAAACCATAAGTATAGAAACAGGTCATACCTCTTATTGCCATTGAATAAAGTATAATTTTCTTTGACACAACTCTCACAGTACCCTTCCTTCATGAAAAATACTATAATCACCCACTTGGTAACTGTAGGCGTCTGTGTCCTAGATGATTAAAATGGAATAAACCATTTTTTTTCCAGTTGGCATTTGAATATTTCTGACCGCTGTTTAAAGAATATTTATAATAATATAATATAATAATATCAGCCTATACTGCCCACAGCTGGACAAAGGCTATCTCTCGCAAATCGAGGTGAGAGAGATTAGGTCATACTCCACCACGCGGACCCAGTGCGGATTGATGGCGGCAGGTTTGTGGCCACCTGCTGTTGGAACTTATCAAGCAGACTTTTTAGGCGTCTAACTCGGCTTAACGACTACCACATTAAGTGGTAGCCGGGACCAACGGCTTTACGTGCCTTCCGAAGCACGGAGACGCTCGAATATGAAAATGCCACAGTCACTCATCTCGGGCCTACCGAGTCAAACCCTGCTTAACCTTGGTAATCGGTAAGAACACCGCGGTCGCACAGCGCTACGAGCGCCTTCCATTTATAATACTATATTATTATGCCAGAAGAAAGAATGACAAAACAGATATACAATGCGAAAGTGGAAGGATGTAGGTGCCGGGGAAGACCTAGACTATCTTACCATGACCAAATAGACCGTGTCTTAGCTGAAGGGCAAGTCAAGAGTCTCCGTAACCGGCGAGTGTGTATGAGACGAACTATGAGAGTGGAGGAAGCCAGAGAGGTATGTAAGGAAAGAACCTGTTGGAACTCTGTACTCTCTGCCTACCCCGCGAGGGAGCTGGCGTGATGATATAGATAGATAGATAGATATTATTAAAATTCATTTCCTTACTCCTAGTACTACGAAGAATAGGCGTAAAGCAAAATTTAATATTTACTTCATATTTCCCGAAACTTATTACGAATATAACCTAATTTGTATTGAATATCTTTGACAAACATTATTAAAATTAAACATCTAAGAGAGGAAGTATGAATTTCAGTTTATTAAATACGAGAGGAGAAAGACCGATGACCTTTTAAAGGTTTCGGTTGAAAACAAAATTTGGACAGCACAAAACTGGTCGTAAGGCGATCTTTAAGAAAGGCCTTTGTCTGCTGTAGATCATTTCAGCTAAGGATTCAATTAAAAAATACGAGTACTTATATTAACTTGCATATACTGTTATTGTTGAACAAAAGCCATTTACATAAATTATAGAGAGATGTGAGAGTGGAGGAAGCAAGAGTGTAGGACAAGAACATTTTGGAACTCTTTACTCTCTGCCTTCCCCGCAAGGAATCTGGCGTGATGATATAGATAGAGGGATAATACGTTGTACATAACCGCGCAGACCGGGTTCAGACTGGTGACGGGAAATTGGTGGCCACTTGTTTTTGGAACTTTTTACAATTTCTAAAAAAGAGCTTTAGGTTAAACCTTTTGAAATCGATCCAGCTTGCCACCCCTGCAATATACTCATCACTTTTACCCCCAAATAATGGAACCAATACTTTTCGGCAAAATTTGGATGTACAATGAAAGACATACCATAAGTTATCAGTTAATAGTCTGTTTCGGGTACCACTGCAATAGTAGTCGTTAAGCCAATTTGGAAGCCTAATGGGTGGCTTATTAAGACTCAACAGCAGATAGCCACAAACCTACCTCTGAAGACAAGTTGGAACCTATAGGCCTTATAAGTAGCATAATTAGAACCAACCTTTTTGTTCCATCCTGCGGGGAAAAGGATACTCTCGCAGACATGAGAAAATACTTCCTCACATCTATATGTGAGAAAAGACTGCTATCTAGCAATGGGAAGTACAAGCCGATTCACTATTAGTAGATATCCCATAGAAATTACACAATCAGTACGCGCCGGGGGTCGACTAACAAATGACTTTGTTTACCGAAATAACGAGTGATGCGGGACAAGGAGGTGTTGAGATCGATAGCCTATTAACTGGCGGTGGGGGGAGATGTATTGTCCCAGCGAGGTGTGATTCGAGAGGGTGCGAAATTGGCGGGAAGGAATTATACTGTGGAACAAGCGTAGTGACGTGATATATTATGTTTGTTGTAGTTTTAATTATAGTTACCAAATGACTAAGCCAATAATTGTGACGTACATATATATGTTATATCATTTTGTTATAGGAATGTTTAATAATAAAGAGTAAATGTATTGACTGCGCGGAGAGTTCGGATTGCGAGCATTAACGTTACGACATTCATTTGTTGGCTGCCGCAGCGAGTGGATATCTGTGCATTCCCTATATTTACGGTGGTAACCAAAGCAGTGTATCATTTAAGGACGTCACCATAATGATTGATCTTAACACTAACGACTGCGTGGCCTAGTGGAGCGATTTGACCCCCGCACAGGACAAATCTTTGTGTGACCACTGAATACCGCACTTTGGGATAAGTAGGCCAACCATCGCTAGGATTTTAGGTTGACATAACGGCATTAAAACTGTCAACCAAACCTGTGTTCTAGATCCAGTAATCCCAATACGCGCTGACCAATAGACTAAACCGTCGTCCTTAAAAGAGAAGATCTTACGAAAATCCCAACACTCGTACTAACAAGGTTTTTAAACCGCGGCCGTCTTAAAGTAATCTCGCCATATACAGGCTGTTTATATATAACATGTATGTGTTCTTTTATTCTCGCAGAATTTATGAAATCCCACAACCTACTTATATAATAAATCTGCAAGTTTGTATGCTTAGATGTTTGGTTGTTTGTGACGCAAAAACGATCGAACGGATTTGTATGAAATGTGGCACAAAGATAGTTTAATATCTAGATTAACACTAAAATTTAGAAGCTAGTAAATTATAAATGCAAAAGTTTGTATGTTTAGATGTTTGTTACTCATTTACGCAAAAACGGCTGAACGTATTTGGATGAAATGTAGACAAATAGTTTAATACCTGGATTACCACATAGGATTAACACTTTTTGTACCGAAAAAAATGTTAGGATCCTTTCTAACGTCAAACAATCACAATGAATCTACATTAAATAACATTTTTTAACTATTTACATAAACTCACGCTTGCCACAGAGGTTGGCAGGAACTACGATTCACGATTTGCTTCTGATACACCTTTTTCGTTTCATCTACATTCATAGATGTCATCACGCATTTACGTCCACCTGGTGCTACGCAATGGATCTGCCGTGATACTATAGATGGGCCGCCCTTGACTCTTTTCAAAGAGGCCATTAATTTCGTGATTGTAGTTTCTTGGGCGATCTCTTCCGACGCTTCCACTCATATTTGCTACATATATTACTTTCGATTATCTTCTGTAATATTTAAAACACGGCCGAGTGCTTAAACAGTTGATCAGATGAACCTTAGTGGAAATAAGCAATATCCATGCGTTAGGTATGAAAACGGTATGAAAATGTCCTCCCACGCGGGCGGATCATCACAGACGCGGGCACATCAACAGCTAAAATGGTTCCTTCTCTATATAAAATATAATAAAATATAACAGTTCATGCATGAGACCGACTATAAGAGTAAAACACGCTGGAGAGGTCTATAAGGAAAGAATCTGTTGCAACTCTATTCTCTATCCACCCGGTCAGGGACCTGGAGTGATAATATAGATTGAGAGCGATAATTTCTTTTTTTTTATTACTATTGGCAGGGTAGTAGTCCTATAAATTCCACGAATATAGAAAACATCAGTCTGTATATAAACTGTGACCTATTTGACCGACCAAACATGCGGCCTTCCTTTTACCTGTAAAGAATTTCCCTTTCTGTCCTTTTATTTTAATTTAAAAGAGCCCGCCGGGGAAGTAATCCCCGCGGTGGGGAAATTGATTTTTATACCTACGAGTAAAATATCGCAATATTAAACAAGGAAAAATATCGCCAAGAAAAATGGTGTGGGTAGGTAGTGGCTAGGGTTACCAACCGAAATCTAAGAGTAATATAATATTATATCTTTATCTATCTATATTATAGAATATTTTTTTATTTATTTAAACCATTAAAGTATTTATGAATCGTCAGAAAAGTAAAAAGGACCAGCACTTCGGAATATCATTTATGCGGAGGAGAATGGCAAGAAATTCTTTTAATATATTTCTTGTACAATTTTTTACATCTCCATTTTGTTAAGAATATGAGAGAAAAATGCAGACTGGTCTATCGGGTTGGTCTAAGCGTTTTACTCGTATAATCTACTAGCGGACGCCTGCGACTTTGTTTGCGTTACAGACGCATATTATTTATAGTATACTAGTTTCGTCCGCGTTGACTATAGACAGGAACCTAACATTTTTCTATCTATCTATATCATCACGCTAGATCCCTTGCGCGGTAGGTACAGAGCTCCAACAGGTTAAAAAGTAGTAGATGTGTTAATCCAGGTAATAAACTATGTGTGTACCAAATTTCAATTAAATCCGTTCATCTGTTTTTGCGCAATTGAGTATCAAACATACAAACTTTGACATTTATAATATAAGTAAGACTAGCGGACACCTGCGACTTCGTTTGCATATGTATCCAATTTATAATAGGTATATGTGTTATTCTGATATATTAGTTATATTACTGTAAAATTTCGTCAAATTCCTTTCAGTGATTTTTGCGTGAAATCTACACAAGAACATTATGCGATCGAATCAAAGATCATAATAATTGATTTGATTGCAAACAATCTGCGTGATGGTATAAATATAAACTGACAAACACTCGCATTTGTAATAATAGAAGGATAACTTAGAGAAAAATATGAACACCGTGATCAGCTTTAGCGTGGCAGGAGTGTGCTGTGTGTTTCGCCGACAATTTTAAATCTCAATAAAATAGAGAACGAGCCTATTGCTACCATACTGGGCACGATTCTAGACCCCGAACGGCTACTGCGAATTTTTGATAGGAAAATCCCCATAACACTAATCAATTTCGGACCAATTTAAGATCGATCTTAAGACTTTGTAATTACCAGTCACATGGGCTACTGGATATACGATGCATAAATAACATTAATAATACCTATGGAAAGAACCTGTTGGAATTCTGTACTCCCTGCCTACCCCGCAAGGAATTTGGCGTGATGATATAGATAGATAAAATAATACCTATACTTTATTTTAATTAAATCTCATGCTCTCATATTTTGCATTGGTCAACAGGGTCCATAAGTGTATTATTCCTATATTACCAATCTTGACGATTTCATACCTAAACGTTCTATTAGCAAATCTTCCTATAAGCAACTTGCCCTAGTAGCAAATGGTACCTAATATCAAAAAGACATACTGTCAAAATAGCCTTAATAGACTACAGAATATAAAATATTTATGACTAAACTAAAAATGACACATTAGTTAAAACTTTATGTAAAAATTGTGGATTGCTATAAATGATCGCGTATTCTTATAATAATAATAATAATAGCCCTGTTAAGAAACTATCTCACTGTTAGGCATGGGCCTCTTTTCAAACTGAGAGGGTTTAGGCCATAGTCCACCACGCTGGCCCAGTGCGGGTTGGCGAACTATACACACCTTCAAGAAACTCTTAGGCATGCAGGTTTCCTCACGATGTTTTACTTCACCGTTAAAGCAAGTGATAGTTAATTTTTAATACGCACATGCTTTCGAAGAGACAGAGGTGCGTATGTATTCTAAAACTCTTTATTTATCCCCTCTTACATAGGATACACCTCCTTTATTTCTTATAAATAAAGTTGGCAGCCCTAGTAGTGGTGGATAAGTTAGTCGAACTTCCGTTTTGTAACAAGATTGAGTTTCTCTTGCCGTATTTCTATGTTTTCCCGAAATCCGTGTAGGTAAAGTTTACAACTCATGACAAATAACCTCAACTGTCTTTTTTACCTTAATAAAAACGGAACCTCACACAAAGAATTATTAGAAAATATTCCTGTGTCTTGGGTATTAAAAACATGAAATTTACAAACACTCAGAACAAACATATTTATTTTATTTGGAAAACTTACTACTTAACTACTATTTAAATGTTTTTGCATACATATTGGTTAGTTACTTATCTATTCTAATTAATAATTTGGATAAAGAAAAGGAGCAGAAACACTAAGAAATTAAGGAGTAAAAAATACATATAATAAAAAAACTTTGCTTGCGGTGCTGGTTGGTGCAGTCGGTTACTTGGCACCGACTTCAAATATTTATTTTTTGCTTGTTGAAGTCAGTTACCCTTATTTCTTTAAAAAAACATTTTTTATTTTTCATGTTTAAGTGATGAGGAGTGGATTTACATAATTAATTCCTCATCATATTCATATACCTATATTATATTTTTACACAGTAAGGTATATTACTTAATTAATTACAGGATTGATATAATGCTCATAGTAACTGATTTTACACATTCGTGCTGTTTGCGGTCAAGGAGTCCCGTGGTGTATCTTTAAAGTCCAAGGTCCAATACCTACACAATTAAAATGGGACTACCGCGGAGCTATGCCCGAGCCCGAGCTAAACTCAATGCAAAAAGAATCATCACAATCGGTTTTAGTAAAGAAGTTATAAAAAGCATAAACGAATGATGAAACTCCTCTTTTTTTGAAGTCGGTTAATATTCTGCTTAGTTCTTTAGTGGGGTACTTATAGGATTGACGTTATACCCATAATATCTCAATCTACACATCTGTATTGCTGGTCGTTAAGGAGTTCTCCTTTAAAGTCCAAGGTCTAATACTGCTATAATTAAAATGGGACCACCTTGAACGTATACTGAATTAATTTCAAAAAGAATCATCAAAATCGATTCATAATTGGCGGAATGATCGCGTAACATACATACAAAAAATACATACAGTCGAATTGAGAACGTTCTTCTTATTAGAAGTCGGTTAAAAATAAGAAAAATAGCAAGTACTTTCACATAGGATGGGTAGTGACAGTTCTAATTGCCAAACAAAATTATACTTTATTCGATGGCAATAAGAGGCACATGACCCATTTCTATACTTATGATTTTATACCTTAACACCACTGAATTAAATATTAATTTTGTTTGGCAATTAGAACTGCTACTACCTATCCTATGTGCAAAAAACTATAGTGTAAAATTAATAAGTTAAAACAAAAAAAAACAAAATGAATATGAATAAGTCAGAGAACCGACTTAAACCAATGTTTGGATTGAGTACATCTGGTCATTAATGGATTTGAATTAAATAATTCTAAAATAAGTAATAAATGTAAATAAGTCTAAAATATCGGTGGCAAAATTTAAAATAACCTAATTTAAAATTAAAGTTACTTACATTATCTCTCATTTTAACATAAGAAAGTTTGATTTCTCCTGTACTTTTTTTAGTTGTGTAAATATTCCATCGTACCAACGATATGTGGGGAACACAAAAATTCGTCGCCTGCAGGGTTCGAGCTTGAGGAGACTCGTAGAAGAACTAAGGTCACCAACATAGCACTTAAGATTAGCAAGCTGAAGTGGCAATGGGCCGGCCACATAGCGCGAAGATCGGCGTTGGGGCAGAAAGCTTCTAGAGTGGAGACCACGTATTGGCAAGCGCAGCGTGGGACGACCACCTCCCAGATGAACCGACGATCTTGTGAAAATCGCAGGAAGTCGTTGGATGCAGGTGGCATCGGACCGATTACGCTGGAAAGCGATTGGGGAGGCCTATGTTCAGCAGTAGACAAGTATAGGCTGAGATGATGATGATGATGATGAGGGTTCGAGCTTTTGCCTGATCAATACAGTGGGCGCACCGGCTTAAACTCTTGGCATTTATAAATGATTTCTCCCAGAACCAACAGTAATGAAAAAATGCGTGTATGATTTCAAGTTACCTGCAAATTATCTTCATGTATATATTATTAAACGGACAAGCGGGGGCAATTTGCATAATTGCAAAAAAAGTATTTGTTTTTGAGGTTATAATTTAATAGCCAACAATACATTCGTAAAATCTTTATATAAAATTACACTAGCAATCATAAATTCCGTGCTTCGGAAGGCACGTTAAGCCGTTGGTCCCGGTTGACACTTAATGTGGTAGTCGTTAAGCCGACTTGGAAGCCTTAAAGGCGGCTTGATAAGTTCCGACAGCTGGTGGCCACAAACCTGCCTACACCAATCCGCACTGGGTCCGCGTGGTGGAGTATGACCTAATCTCTCTCACCTCGATTTGTGAGAGAAGGCCTTTGCCCAGCAGTGGGCAGTATAGACTGATATATTATATAATCATAAATTCGATCATTATCGAATGTAATCGATTGAATACAACCGATTAATAGGATTGACATCTCCAACTGTAATTCGTTTACGCCGTTGACATTCGGAAAAGACGTTGCCGACTTACTTACAGTACTTTGAAATATTCATTTTGGATTGCAAATTGTCCGTTAGATATAGATGTTTGCAATTAGTATAATAAAACAGATAAATAATTATGGTATAGGTCACATGTTTGTTGGTTCTGGGGTCATTTTCGACGATGTCCTTTATCGAACATTAGGCAAACGAGAAATAATAGTTTTGTCCAATGGCAACTGAAGGTAGCGAACGAAACTGGAGCCACTACAAGCCACAAACCTATCTCCACCAATCGGCACTGGATCCCAATGGTGGAGTATGAGTGAGATAGTTGTCCCTCCAGCAGTATAAATAATAATAAATCATTTATTCATTCAAAATCAGTACGCGTAAGAATATTATTGGAACTTATTTAAGTAGGTATAATTAACGGCTTGCCTGAACTAGGTTGAGACCTGTGTTTCAGGCAGGATTAGTGCTGTAGCATTGTAAAATCCAATGGTTTATTTACAATAACATAACTTATTTGATTGATAAGCGACTTAACTAATAACATATGTTTTAATCTACTTTTATAATAAAATTAAAATTACGATATGCTATAACATAATACGTTATCTACAAATTGCAAGTAATTGTTCCGTCTGTTCGTAAGACATATTTTGTAAATAATTAAAAAGCGTTTGTTTACAGCTAAGATTATTTAATTTGTATATATTTAGTTCTCTATGACTACCTCCTTGGTCTGGTGGCAAAGCGCATCGCTTTGTGATCACGAGGTCCTGGGTTCAAATCCTAAGTCGGACAAATGTAGTTTTTCTAACGAAAAATTCCCGGTATGAGTCCGGAGTCTGGAATTGTGCCCGGTATATGGCAATAGGCTCGCCCCCTATTACATGGGACCTAACATCGTCGGCGAAACGTGGGTGTACTCAGTACATCTCTGCCACCCCCGCTGGGGAATATAGGCGTGACGGTGTTTTTTTTTAGTTCTCTGTTTACTTTATTGTACAAAAAAGGACCTTAAAAGTGAAAAATCTATTAGTATATATATGTTTTGAGGTTGAGTTTCTTAAGGCAGGCTATATCTTTCCGTCTCTTATTAATGGTAATGTCAGCAGCATAAGCGAGTGTTTTGTGCTGTTTAAGTAATACGTACATAATGAAAAGTTAAGTTGAATACATATATTAGTTTACGGACTCTTCTGACCAAACATTCAATGTGTTGGTTAAAGGAGAGTCTATAGTCGATTATAACTCGAGGTATTTTATCTGGATGGTGTCGTGGATAGTGGGACAGTTACAGGTGTTCATTGTAGGGTTTTTACATTGGTGCGCATATAAGTGAGGGTTAGTTACATAGTGGTGTGGCTTGCGCATGACGAAGTGAACATATTTTGTTTTGTCAGCATTTAATGTTAGTAAGTTGTGGTAAAGCCAATTATTTCTATCTATCTATCTATCTATAACCTCACGCCAGATCCCTTGCGGGGTAGGCAGAGAGTACAGAGTTCCAACAGGTTCTTTCCTTACACACCTCTCTGGCTTCCTCGACTCTCATAGTTCGTCTAATACACGCTCGCCGGTTACGGAGACTCTTGACTTTTCCATCAGATAAGACTTGGTTTATGTAGTCGTGGTAAGATAGTCTAGGTCTTCCCCGGTACCTGCATCCTTCCACTTTCACATTGTATATCTGTTTTGTCATTCTTTCCTCTGGCATTCTTTCTATATGCCCGAACCAACGGAGCATGCCCTTTCTCATCTTTACACCGATACTATCTTTCATACCTACTCGCTGTCTTAAGCCAATTATTTACTAAATTAAATCCAAGTTGTGCATATTCGTACAGTTTGTTGATGGTTTTAGCGCTAAAATTCAATGCCGTGTCATCGGCGTAGGATATTATTTTGCCGTGTCCAATGTTCAGATTACATAGGTCATTGATGTAAATCAGGAACATGGTACATCTTCAAGAAAGCCTACTCAGGTCTTTCATCTTCATTGGACTGATCGCCCAGCCCCGGGCGCTTACCCAAAGTATAAAATATGAATTAACTAACAGGTCTCGCACCGTACCGTGTGTCCGGTACTATATACATATATAATGACACATAGCCAGTTCGCTGCCGCAGTTTCGTTGAATAGCAACTAAAGGCAGTGAATAAAGCTGGAGCTCCTAAATAAAGTGTAAAAGACTCGGAATCACCTATAAATCACACTCGTGTATCGCGCACTCCCATATATTTGAATCACCTTTTACAAAACGCTACTGACTATTATATGGAATAGTGTGGTAACTAAAACTAAATTTGTACTGCAATTTCGACTTTAAATGCAACTACATAAAGTTGAAAATGAATTGAATAAGTTTTATGAATTTGGATAGTTCTGTACAAAACTCTACACTTGCTAAGGATATGCAATACTGTGCTATCCCCAAACAAACGAAATATCGTATTAAGTACTTTAAAATGTATGCAATAGAATCAATTTCCCGGGATCCTTTTTACGGATGTTGATATACTATTGCGTAATTTCACGGCATATTTTAAAAGACTTTTCCAATGAAATATTTTTGCATTTAAGTTATTGTTGTAACTATTTTAAATACTGCCTAGTATAGTGCGGCTGAATATTATGAGGTTCTGGGTTCGAATCCAAGGTCAAACAAAATGATAATGAGGTTTTTCTACCAAAAGTATCTCGGTAGAAATCCGGAGTCTTGAAGTCTCAGTTTAATGGATTACCATTGGTGCCTATTGTTGGTTGGTCCTTTGAAGATTAATCTCGGATCTAACATCGTCGGCTAAATGTGAACGTGCACAGCACTGTCAGCCTCGGTTCTGGAATATAGGTGTGACAGATTGTTTTCGTGCACCGTCACGCCTATATTCCCCAAGCGGCGGTGGCAGAAGTGTACTTAGTACACCCACTTTTCGCCGGCGATGTTAGGTCCCATGTAATAGGAGGCGAGCCTATTGCGATATACCGGGCACAATTCCAGACTCCGGACTCATACTGGGAAATTTTCGTTAGAAACACTACATTTGTCCGACCTAGGTTTTGAATCCAGGACCTCGTCATTACAAACATATAGATATTTGTGATCTTAATTTCATGTTTGTAAACGCACCAGCAACACTGTAATAATTCCAAGTCGGGGCTTCGTTTTGAAAATCTCATCTCTCATTTACTTTTTTTTTATTAAAAACGTAGCCCGTAGTAGCGTAAAATTAGGATTTATTCCTGTATTGTGGATACGTTTACAAAAATGAAAATCCACATACACAAATACCCAGACCGAAACAAATAATTGTGGGTCACACAAAGATTTGTCACGTGCGGGAGTCTAACCCGCGACTATTAGACACAGTGGGCGGAGCCGCTTAAGCTCTCAACCACTGCGCTAAATCGTCCGTCGTACTTACAACACGCGAAAAGAATTTCACTCATATTATAGCTCTTTTATGAACTCGCTACGAGCTACTTATAAGACCACACTCCATCTTAAGAAAAAAATACTTAGGAAGGTAGAAAACAGACAAGATATCCTGTACCAAATATTACTAAGTTAAGCGCCACTCAGACCGTTATTAACAATTTCTTTGCTTTCCTGTACATGACCAAGTAGGCATTTCGGAATGAAGACACGCTCCATTTTATTTCTTACTCCATATTAAGCTTTATATGAAAATTGGGAAAATAATGTGTTTCTTCTTCTTCTTCTTTAAGTTATGGCTTCACACTAATTTTAAGTGTATTTTGCCAGTGTCCAGTGAGATATATAATCGTGTTTGTTTAAATTAATTCAACTCCCCGATGAACTTGATGATAGCGATGATAATGAAATTAATGAAGTACCCCACCCTGGATAGTAAAGCGGTGGATACTTTACATACCAATTGCGACGGCCGTTTTGAGGGAAGTCAAAAAGGCATGTTTTATCACTTTGTTACAATTACCTTCATTTATGCACATATAAGAACACATAATGGTTAATATTCCACCAACATTACACATAATTAGTCGAAATAACACAAGTTTTGGAAATTAAAACAATTTGACAACATCACTCTTCGACTTCCCGCCAAAAAAAAAAACTTAAGTTATTTGTTTGTCATTAAGTGAAGCGGTGGCCAGAGACAATCAGTACTCAATCATATTTTAATAGCTCCACAGGTTTTTCTATCGACAAATTCTCAATAGCAGTTACGAGTCTTAAATTGTGCTAGGTATAGAGCCAATAGGGTCACTTTCTATTAGAATAGAAACTTACACCTTCGACGAAATGTGTGTCTCTTTGCCAGTCCCGCTTAAGAAATGTATGTATGACTTTAATTTTCTGAGCCCTCTGTACCAAATAATTCCAAGTTAAACCCCACTCGGACCTTTATTAACAGTTTTTAGCTTTCCTGTACGTCACCAAGTTGGCGTTCCGGAATAAAGACACACTTCAGTTTTTCTTACTCCATATTAAGCATTTCATGATAATTGGGGAAATAAAATGTGTTTATAAATTTACGTTATTTGTTTGTCTAACGAAACAACAACTGTCGTTAAAACACTAGTAATGTAGTTTTACTAACGAAAAATTTCCAGTATGAGTCCGGAGTCTGGAATTGTGGCAATAGGCTCACCCCTTATTACATGGGACCGATCGTCGGCGGAAAGAGCGTGTACTCAGTACACCTCTGCCATCCCCGCTTGGGGAATATAGGTATGGCGGTGTTTATTTTCATTTATTTTTAATCTTCAATAGCAATTACGAGTCTTAAATCGTGCCAAGTAGAGTGTCAACGTCGTGCTTTCTGTTAGATTAGAAACTTTCATCTTCGACAAAATGTGGGTGCACATAGTGACTATTTACCAGTCCCGCTTGAGGAATGTTTTAAATAAATCCAAGTTAAGCACCGTTTAGACTTTTATTAACAATTTTTTTGGTTTTCCTGTACGTGACCAAGTCAGCGTTCCGAAATGAACACACACTTTTTTTTACTCTATATTTAAGCTTTTCAAGTAAATTGGGGAAGTAATGTGCGTCTATAACTTGTTTTACGTTATTTGTTTGTCATTAAAAGATTGGTCAGGAGTCATCGTACCCGGCGAGCGTGTATGAAACGAACTATGAGAGTGGAGGAAGCCAGATAGGTATGTCAGGAAAGAACCTGTTGGCACTCTGTACTTTCTGCCTACCCCGCAAAAAATCTGGCGTGATGATATAGATAGATTAAAATATTGTTGTAATGTGGTATGTACGGCATTATTTTTATCATCAGACCTTTATCTTGCAAGCGGTGACAAGAGGCGATCGATACTCATTTATATTTTGATAGGTCACTTTATCATCAATGACATTAATAAAATGCATTATGAGCCATGAATAAAGTACATATCTCTATCTTTATCAGCGCCAGATCCCTATTCAATTATTAGCTACAAGTATAGTTTATCTGAAGGTCAAGTCAAGAGTCTCCGTAACCGGCGAGCGCGTATGAGACGAACTATGAGAGTGGAGGAAGCCAGAGAGGTATGTTAGGAAAGAACCTGTTGGAACTCTGTACTCTCTGCCTACCCCACAAGGGATCTGGCATGATGATATAGATATAATTTAATCCAATGAACTTCAAAACTGAACAAACCATAACCATTATTTTAGTTGTGATTGCATTCTATAACAAGTGTAATATGAAGGCGACGATATTTCCGACGACATCCAAATGAAAATGCTTTTAACAAAAAAATTACGTTTTTATGTTGTTTGAAAATGTTTTAAAGTTTAATCAAAAAAGTCTATACTTAAACGACTTTTAAATATTTTCAATAACTATACACGCCCTAACTCCTTTAAATCTTAATCCGGGTGTTGACTGGACACCAGGCGTTAAAAAACATTTTCATCATACGAATAATTATTAAGAGCGCATAATACCCCCAATTAAAGATCGCTTACATTAACGCCTCGGCGAGCACAAAGGATAATATTGTGAATTAAAATCGCCGCTCCCATGCATTATCGAGTTATTAAAGCATAAATTCACGGTAATTGTACAATAATGCGGAATTCCTAGCGAATTATCCACAGAGGCCGCACATTTATCGTAACAAATGATGAATACATTTTGTTGCAACAGCTCTTTATATTTACGTAAGTAATGTTTTATTGGGTATGTAAATTGTTCGTCATGAAATTTATCTAATTAAATTTAATTATTTATTTTAAGTTATTATAATTCGTAACAGAAAGAAGAAACTAGTTGATCTAATTGTTTTTCCGTTACGTTTATAGATATTAATAATGTGTCTTATTATTTTAAGTTCATTGATCTTTCTGGTAATTATGACTAATTTATTCTAAATGACTGTCACCATTTCCTTTATAAAATCATAACAAGTGATGTTATGCAAATAACCATATTATATTTCGTTAGGTCAAGAGTCTCCGTAACCGGCAAGCGTGTATGAGACGAACTATGAGAGTGGAGAAAGCCAGAGAGTTATGTAAGGAAATAACCTATTGGAACTCTGTACTCTCTGCCTACCCCGCAAGGGAATTGGCGTGATGATATACATAGATTTTTCATTAGTTTCGACGAAAACCTGTAAGACATTTTTTTTGCATAATTTAATACATAAAATAATATGAATAATTGACCTCAACATAGCGCTTTGGCTACTAAACAACCATAATTGAATGAACATCAAACTCATCTACTTAGAAAACTAAATTATCACCAACGGCTAACGACGCAGACGCCAACAAAAAATACTAAAAGAAACTTCAAAAGAGTTGAAATTATGAAATGTCGTTACCTACGGCGGGAGCAGTGTATAAAAAAATAATTTTGTCTAAAAATCCTTTGAAAGGTCGGAAAATTTATTGAATATTCATTTCGGTATAATATACCCGGGAGGCACAACTGCGGGTTAAAAAAAAAAAAATACCGAGTCTATTTACATTTTGACTACTGTGAGGTACTGTCCTATTTTTGAGATTTGAGAACGAAGTAAGTTCGTCAATGTTTGCTTCTATGGGAGTTATCAATATAGCCATCAATTATTCGATAAATGAGATCCTATAGAAATATTCAACGCGAAACTAATATCTAGTACCTATAAATAATCGACTATGGTGATGTGTGCTATTTTGACCTGAATGCAGATCACCTCAACAAACTAAACCGGCTTCTTAATAACTGCATTCGATTTGTCATTAACTTGCGTAAATTTGACCATGTTTCGAGGCATAGATCTCTCTTAAAATGGTTAAACATTCGACAACGCAGAGCTCTGAGGGCTCGGGCTCGGCTCGACATTCGGCAATGATATTTTCCATTCTTTACTCTCCCGTTTCACCTGATTATCTTTCCTCCCATTTTCAGTATCTATGTTCTAACAATAATAAAAATCTTCGCTTCTTAAATAATCGTCTTCTAAAATGCCCTTCTCACCAAACAGACTCATTCACTCTTCTTTCTTTATTCAATTTATCATACTGTGGAATGCATTACCCCAGGATCTCAGGATGGCAAATGATCGCTCTTGTTTCAAAGTAAAAGTCCAGGATTATCTGCACAAAATGTTGGCAGGAATCATCTCAACGTTAATTTTGTATATGTGTACGTATTGTATATATTTATACCTTATGTATGATTCGTATACATTTATTTATTCATAGGTTTGCTTTATATGATTTATGTTATCATGATTATGTATATGTGCGTAGTTATTGATTTGCTTATATTTATTTTTCGCAACTTCCCTTTTTTCCCCTCCACCTTATGGATTTTGCACCTACTTCAGTTGTTATTGCATATCCCTAAGGTAGACTGGTAGAAAATGTCTCAGGCATTAAATCCGCCCATGTACCCACAGTGCATTAAGTATTGAGATTTGGAACATTGAAATAAGATTTATTAAAAGAGCGGCTACTTATAAATGTATTACCACTATGTTCTAGTGGTATCACTTTTGACAATTTATAATAGTTACATAGCATATTTATAGTATAGTTAGATCATCTACTTGTTGGTTTGTAATCGATAAACTCCTTAACTACTAAACCAATTTTAATAATTCTCTTACTACTAAACATTTACCGTATCCAGATGTAAGCGCTGTTGTCGACCAGGTGTGAAACTGTTAGTAGTCAATATTTAGAAGACTTTATAAATATGTATAAGTCATAAGTACCATGCATTGTTGTGCATTGATAACGTATATAGAGGGTATTATGATAAGGAATATAATTGAATGGTACAAATTTAATTACCAACACTGTACTTTATATACCTATATCTTAACGGCACGGCATTATAGCTTCTAATCCATTAAAATAACAGCGTTAGTTGTGCAGCTGTATTAAAATGCAGTTTGCACACAGTAATAAAGCACACACGGCGCGCACTAGGCGATTCATTCATTTAGCTGTTTGCTTTACGAGTCGGGCTGAGCGCTGCTTTGTGCCATACAAGTTATAAACTTCAGGCGTTGTAATAGAGTTGTTTTTGTAACAAACGAAAAGTACGTTCTTACATTAATTTCGTCTGTATACCGAGTTTAATAATCTAGGTGTCTTAGTGTCAAAGTCCCCCTTTTTGATTAAATATCTGCCAAACGGTCATCAACTAGCACATGACTAGAACTTATATATCAGAGGGTCAAGTAAAACCTATTTGACACGTGCTGTCACATTCATCCATGGATTTCCATTTTATCTTCATGTGATAAGTTCGAGTGTGGTGGCATATCAACTCGAGATCGTAACGCTAACGTCAAAAGATTAATGCTAAGCCCTCTGTTGGCCACAGTAGTAACCAAGTACGATGCCCAGTTTTCCAAATTCACAGCGAATTAATGAAATATGTAAAAGACGAACTACTTAATTCCACACTGTTTGTTGTTATAGACCTAATTTTCACTGATACCTTACCTTATATTCATGGCACTAAAAGTTTACTCGACTACTATTCACATAAGGCAGTATAATAACACAAGATTTTTTTATATCATGTAATAGACTAAAATATATTATTGATCTTGTAAATTCTTCGATGATACAAATCGATTGTCAGTGAGAAGATTTCTTTCATGTACAAATTTAGTCAGACCCCGCTGACGCTTATGAATTGAGCTATAAATAAAATAACTAACGCTTTAACGTAATTTAAAGCTTTACATTATTTATTTAGAGTACAATGGATGGGTGTAACTATATGTATTATTTAGATACTCTCACGGTTAGTTTACAGGAGATGAACGAATAGAAACAAAGATTCGTTGTTGTGATATTTTTATAAATGTTTGCTTTTTGTTGACTAATATTCAACATTGTACTTAAGGTGATGAGCCTTTGAGTATATTGTCTAAAGAAAAAAAAATGTTAATATACTCCTATAAACTAAAAAATAAATATTCTGTTATACGCATACTTTTTTTAAACAAACACTACAACAAAAACAAAAACGGTTCGTTTTTATTCTGCGACCATTAATACGGTAGCATATTACATTGCATACCAAACTTCTATCGCAGCGCATCTAGCGCTAGTTTGGTATACAATGTAATCCCATCATGTTTCTTTTTGAGCTCAACAGTATTTTTACAGGCAGTAACGACACAAGACTTCATAATTCAATTTATTTGACACGCGCAGAGCACGTTTTATTGCACGACGGCCAGTGGCCATTCGCGTGGACATGTGACTACTTACATTGCAGGTAGTAATTGATTATATAGAATTATGGTTACTTAGTTTAAGGATCAAATATAACGCAGGTTAAGGATGAGAGCTTGGTCTAATGGCTAAAGAATAGAATACTCGTGTATTTTATGTAAACATACTTACGAAACACGGTCCTCATTCGGCGACCAATAAAACTCGTAACGCGTTGCGCCATGATAACTCTGTGAAATTATCGTTTGCCACTCCAGTGGCATACAAAACGATCATTTCAGGAAAATAACGTAATTTGACGCGTTTCTTCACAGCGAATAAGGGCACAGAAATAATGTCTAGTGTGGATCGACGTTTTATACAGACCACGCTGATCAATGAATTCGAAAACGACTAAACTAAGTTAATCGACGGCAGTTGACATTCGGTTTTAACCAAGTTCTTACATTGACCGCTTCTTACGTTTTTAATAATATCACGGTCTTCTTTCTCCACTGCAGAAACCTTGCATAGGTGTCTGCCGCTACACTTAATATAAAGAATTAAACCCCTCACGTTAACCCCATAAGGTCTACATTCACCCACCTACGGGAATAATTAAACGAATCCAGGTTACTTATCCAATAAAAACAGGAAGATACAAATTATACGAAGGTCCGATGTGGAATCGAATTAGACCCACCGAGGAGACCGGTTCCGGGCTCGGAGGGGGTGAAGAGGCGAAGGGAGGGATGAAATTATTCAATTTCCGTGCAAACCAAATCCAATCGGTGCAGGCTTAAAATGGAGCTTCGGTTTCCCTGAGCTGTTCGTGTTTTGCGTCGTTTGGGTGCAAATGTTTGGTGGAATACGTCTTTATTTTTACAGTTGACAAGACTTGGTCGGCGTTTCTTTACGTGACCGAATCAGGAATGAGAACATTCGTATAAGAACCAAGGTCACCCACATAGCCGACATAGCGGGCCACATAGCACGAAGATCGGACAGGCATAGGGGCACAAAGATTCTAGAGTGGAGACCACGTATTGGCAAGTGCAGTGGAGGACGGCCGCCTGCCAGATGGACCGACGATCTTATGAAGATCGCAGGAAGTCGTTGGATACAGGTGGCATCGGACCGGTTGCGCTGGAGAGCGATTTGGGAGGCCTATGTTCAGCAGTGGGAAAGTACAGGCTAAAGACTTGGACTATAATGATAAATACATGGTTAAAACCATAAATTACTTAAGAATAGTCAGTAGTATATCTATAATATCACGCCAGATCTCTTGTGGGATTCGCAGATGCTACAGAGTTGCAACAGGAACTCTCCGTACAGACCTTTCTCGATCTTTCTACTCTTATAGTCTCATACACGGTCTCATACGGAGAAACACGGCCTATTTAGTCATTATAAAATATGAAATTAAACAATTTTTGGAGTTCGTCGCGGTTTATTCTCAATTTTTAAATTTTGACGTTTCGAGTGCATTTCGTCAGGAACTTAAAAATCAAATAAAAAATAGTTGATAAAAAATAGGTAATCAAATAAAATGAAAAATAGTTTTATTCCATGTGTGTTTTGATAGGGATATGTGTAAAATTTTAATTAAACGGTACTATTGAATAAAAGGGCGGATGATTCTCATCAGCTGGGACAAGCGATGCGGATGCAAGCGAGGCTGTACTATTATTTATATTTGTAATAAATAAATCTAATATTCTGCCTCCACAATTCTTAAATCTATTTATTTGTGAGGTGTTGAAAAAACTCATAAAATTATTTAAACTCATGTTCGATGGACAGTAATGACTGCAATTAATAGGTTCCAAGTGCGTATAACAGTCTCTCCACTCAATTGTGGGAAGATTATAATCTCCCACTATAATATATTCTTTAGCATCTGTAGATTGCAGCAAAAAAGTCAAGTTGTCCAAATGTAAGGCGTATATACCCGAACTCATATTTGGCGGAATATAAACGCAGCTCAATAATTACATGATCAATCAGCGGGGAGGGCAAGGCGTGCGTCGGCGCATAAGCAGTGCTGGTACAGCCGCGGGCAGCACGGGCGGCGCACACATGGCGCACCGTCGCACCGGTTCCGCGGCGCACGGCCACCAGCACACCTCCACCATCGCGACGCCCGCTGCATACACGGTCACGATCACACCTAAATACCTGATAACGGGGATCCACAAACTCACTATCGGATATATTGTCATGCAACCAAATCTTTGTCAGAATAATTATATCATAATTTTGTGATAGAATATTCATGTAAACACTTATGATGAATCGGTCGAAAACTCAACTCATGACCAATATCACCAAATGTAAAGTAGAGGTTAATGGGCAAATCCTACACTATGTTGATGAGTATATATACCTAAGCCAGCTAGTCTCCTTCGAAAACAGGCAAAGCCAAGAAATTGATCGCCGTATCGAAAATGCCTGGAAGAGCTACTGGTCCATGGGGCACTATACGAAGGGCGACCTTCCCTTGACATTGAAGAGCCAACTCATCGACTCATCGACATGTGTATTTTGCCTGTTCTCACCTACGATGCGCAGACATGGTAACTCACCCAGGCTCACAAGTCCAAACTCAAGGTTCGCCAACGGGCAATGGAGCGCAGCATCTTGGGTATTAAACATATGGATAGAGTGCGGAGCTCGATGCTGCGTTCCACGACCCGTGTAAACCCGTGTTAATTGGGATTGGGCCGGTCACCTGATCCGAATGAACGCCGACAAGTGGGCTAAAATAGTACCGAATGAGTCCCAGAACACGGACATCCTCGTCGTGGTATGCCTAAGAAGCGGTGGCGCGATGATCTCGATGTATATCGGCCTGAGTGGCCATTATTGGCCAAGGATAGGACTGTTTGGAAGAAGGAGGAGACCTTTGCCCACACAACACAATAGTTTAGTTAAATAAAAAAAACCTCAACATTTTAAGATAGTCAAAGTCTTCCAGATACCGGAATCCTATTACTTTCACATAGTTTTTTCATTCTTTCTTCGGACTTTCTTTCTATATGCCCAACCACTGAAGCATACCCTTTCTTAAACTTACACCGATACTTCACCTCCACTTTCGAAGGATAGTGCTTACTTAGGACCTACCACTCCATTAAAATGTCATTCCAACGGGAAAAAGCGACCCTAAGCGCAATAGAGGCTCGCTATAAGCACAGCTATAAGTTCCATTAACAACTGCAATAAAATGAACGCACTTTAAAATATCTGTCTGAAGTCAATTACCCGTCCTTCATCTCCTTTATTTATCGCAAGCTATTAATTAAGAAATATTCCTTAAAAAAACTCCCTTTCTCGGTACAACAATGTTAATTATTTAATTAAGAGGGGCCGTTTCTGAAAATTCCTTTGCTTTACTTAAGGCAAAAAATTAAAAGGTCAGCTCCTTAAGTTTCTAAGAAAAAAAATGCCTTACATATTGCAATAATGTATTAATCTTCAACAATACTCTAATTAAATTAAACTCTATTTATTTACAGTGATAGTCTAAATTTCCTTGTGTTATCTATTTTGGTTGAAATCTACTTGGTAGTTTTGATCGTTCGGATTGTGTGTAGACGTTTTTTTACAAAGTATCTAATTTAAATTGTGAAATCTGATAAAGGTATCTTAGTTAAACTGTAGAGTACATACATAGCTTTACGACCCTGCTTAGTAAGGGGTAGTTAAGACCTTTCAAATCACTATACATTTATAAATCTATAAGCTACACACTTTAGGTAAATGTATAGTGTTTTGACCCCTTATGGGGTAACAACGGTGCTTTGAATAATCTTTTGACGATGGCTTGACCGAGTGGTTAAGAGCTGAAGCTACATCTACTGAATCGAGTTATGCCTATTTCGGTCTGGGTCACGTCTCTGTGTTTATGTATGTGAATATCATATTTGTAAACGTACCCACGACACAGGAATAATTCTGAGTATGGCTACGTTTCTATATTGCATACTTTTTTCTTGGTTACTGCCTCATTGGTCTAGTGGCAAAGCACATTGCTTGGATCTTGCTTGCATCACGAAGTCCTGGGTTCAAATCCTAGGTCGGACAAATAAAGTTTTTCTAACGGGAACTTCTGAATATGAGTCCGGAGTCTGGAATTATGCCCGGCATGTGGCAATTGGCTCGCCCCCTATTACATGGGACCTAACATCGTGGGCGAAAAGTGGATGTACTCAGTACACCTCTGCCAGCCCCGCTTGGGGAATATAGGCGAAAAGGTGATTTACTTGTTTCTTAATAAAATATTGCCTCACACTAGGAATTATTCCTGTGTTGTGGGTGCGTTTACAAATATGAATTTTACATGCTCAAACAACACCTACACTGCATCAAATATTTATGGGTTACACATTTATTTATTACATGCAAGATAGAATCTGCGACTAATCGATCTAGGGGATGAGTGATTCAAACTCTTTACTTGAACCAAGCCGTCCGTCTATACAGAATTGTAGTCAAAAACTTAACAGAATACCTAATAATATAATTGTCCTATCTAACTTTTTTTTCACCACTACTAGGCTATTATAATAATAGAGGATGTTCCTAAATCGGTGCATACCGCGCGAGTACGGGACGAGGGTTAATAATTTGTTATTGAATAGTGCGCTGGCAGCGACCCAGCTGGCGAGAGGCGAGTGCGTTCATCGAGATCACCGGCCAGATAACGACTTACTCGTTATCTGTATAAAGACTTGTACAGATGACGCGATCCATGCGAATAAAAGGATAAAATATAAAGCCGGATAAATATATAGTAATAAAAAAGACATTTTAAAACTAAACTTTTGCTGTTTTTTTTACGGCCAATTAAAACTGAATGTATATGCAACATTTCGTGTATATTCTGTTTTAATAAGTTCCTTCGCCTGTAGCTAATCCTGAGCATAGAGACAGGTCATGCTGGCCATAAAATAGCATTCTCTACAGAACTAAACTAACACGTCAATTTCATCTCCGTAGGATAAAAGGAAGTTCAATTTAAATGAAATCTTGTAGTAAATTAAACTGCATTTTATAACTGACCTAGTGACACGGGTTAATTTGTTATTAGTTCCGATCACGGACCCCAGAGTTCGAATAATATACTTGCCAGTGTCAGTCTGCAGTCTAGCATTTTTCCCGGTATAATGCTATTAAGCAATAGACTCGTCCCCTACTATATGGGTATCTCATTGTGGGTAGTTTCTGATACTCTAAGAGCGAAAACAAATACATATGTAGCAGGTCCCACCAAGCGGGAAACGACCGCGCGGCAGATCCAGAAAGAGGTGACGAGGAGAGCTGAACTGCTATCAAGGACTGGCTTCAGCTTGCACTAGGATAAATGGAATAAGAGGAGAAGCCTTCGCTTTGCAGTGACAGAAGTGTACTGTGTACAACCACACGTCGCTGACGATGTTAATTACCAATGTGATTGGGGGCGAGCATATTGCAATCACACCGGACACAATTCCAGACTATAGATTGTGACTGAGAATTTGATCGATAGAATTTGAACCCAGGACCTTGTGTCCCCCCAAAGAAAGTGTATGTAAATCAGGCATAAAATAATACAACCACTACACGTTGGTCTCATAAGGAATAGCGTGCTTTGCGAAAAAATCCCGGTATCAGTTCGGAGTCTGTAATTGTACCCGGTTTATGGCAATAAACTCGCCTCCTATTTCATGGGACCTAACCTTGTCGGCGAAACGTGAGTATACACAGTACACTTCTGCCACCTTCGATTGGGGCATATAGGCAGCAAAATAATAAGATCACGAAAATTTCTAGCAATCCATACTCTTTTCGAATCGTTTCATGCCTTTACCACAAGTCAGTCAATCAAACGGTAGCGTGGCGTTGTGGCATGTCTGGGCATGCCGGAACATGCCGGAAAATGCCGACAGGCACCTAGCACTAAGCGGTCTGTAGGCGCGAACTGGCACGCTCTATTCAATTACCCTTTACCGCAGGGAGATAGGCAGGTCATGAAATGTGGAAACATACATGACGTAAGTCGGCCTTAAAATAAAAAATTATTACCCAAAACTTTTTGACTTTAAGACCGATTTAGTAGACCTACAATCTAGAATAAGTATCAGCCTGAAAGATGTCACATTTTTACGAGTACTTCAGTGTAAACAACTTTTATTCTACAACTTTTTTATTTTTCGCAAATCAAGTTTTTGTTTTCAATACAAATTGATTATTTAACTAAGAAAACTTGTATTGAAAAGTAAAAACAGTTACTTAAAAAATAAAATGTTATATTTTTAGACCAACTTTTAGGCATTTAGACTGACATGTAAATGTTACAACTTGCTGGATGATACCCACAATCTCAAATCACTCTGTCTAGTATGAGACCCATTTTGCAATTGCAAACAACCTACATAGGTAAAAGCGTTTAGGTACGATATGCCCAGTCCTTATTTCTTTCAATTTACTTTGTAGCAACCCTATACATCGCTACAAAGTTGTAATTATCTACCCACAGATAGCGCCGAAAATAAAACTAACAACGATTCTTCATACATGTGTAGAACGCGATATGAGAGTTCGCGCCACCCCCGACAACAACTCTCGGGGTAGTGGCAGACCCCGCCAGACACAACACCCGTCCGGCTGGAACATCTTTCCTTTGACAAACCCTGCCACAACGTTCCTACACACTTACTCACAGATAAAGGAGCAATTAAAGTTACGTCTAAGCGGTTACCGGAAACATTTTCTGTATGTTTCCAATTCACACTTTACTATTAACAACTGAAATAGATTTTTGGGTTTTCAGATCATACCGATTGTTTTCTGTTGGATTGATGCCGACACGAATCAGTTACAGACCAGAAATGAACTAAACCGTTAATTGAACAAAGTGAAACACTCAGTTATTAGATCAAAATTGTAATTACTTACAGTTTTCTACATTTATTAGAAATGTGTTTTATTATGGACAGGAAGCAATTATTAGTCGAGACTCTTAATCGCAAGATTCAAACGATAAACGTCAAAAATTTCGTACGGTCAAAAACCAAGCACACCGAATCTAATGTTAGAAATAGTTTTATTCGAATTTATCGAAAACTTTATCATTGTTATATTTTTATTATTGAAAAAGTTTACCACTTAAATCTACCTACATATGGTTTAAGGAGTAGGAAGCACACAGAAGTTCAAGAATAATTACAAAGATCGACTTGAACCCTCCCGAGTCAGAAACCGTATCGCGCCCGGAAGAACCCCATTTATGAAGTATACTTTTTGGAGCACACTGATTGAGGAGCTGCTCCAGCCTAATTGATACGAGTATTTAGGAAATTGATATGAAAACGTATTCATTCCCTCACAAAAGAATTACCAATTCTGTGAAGACGAGTGGATGGAGAGAGAATCAGAGCTTAACATTTGAACTTCAAACAATATTTGTTTTCATATAAGTCTATCTATCTATCTATAACCTCACGCCACATCCCTTGCGGGGTAGGCAGAGAGTACAGAGTTCCAACAGGTTCTTTCCTTGCATACCTCTCTGGCTTCCTCGACTCTCATAGTTCGTCTCATACACGCTCGCCGGTTACGGAGACTCTTGACTTTTCCATCAGATAAGACTCGGTTTATTTGGTCGTGGTAAGATAGTCTAGGTCTTCCCCGGTACCTGCATCCTTCCACTTTCACATTGTATATCTGTTTTGTCATTCTTTCCTCTGGCATTCTTTCTATATGCCCGAACCAACGGAGCATGCCCTTTCTCATCTTTACACCGATACTATCTTTCATACCTACTCGCTGTCTTACTATGCTGTTGCTAATGCGGTCGGTCAGCTTCACTCCGCACATCTTCCGCAGAGCTCGCATTTCTACCGCATTTATCCTACTTTCATTCTCCTTCTTACATACCCAGCTCTCGCTACCATATAACAGCGTTGGGACAAGAACTCTTTATGTATGGCCAGCTGCGCCTTATGGCTTAAGTGCCGGCTCCCGAGTAGCTTTCCCATCGCACCATTCACTCTGTTCCCTGCACTCACTCTTCTCTCTATGTCAGCGGTGTATTTCCCATCCTTACTGAAGGCGCATCCAAGATATACAAACTCATTCACTTGCTCCAGCACATCGTTACCAACCACAATCCTTACATTCGTTCTGGTTTCTTCCCTTTCAAAAACCATAATCTTGGTTTTCTTCACATTCAAGTGTAAGCCATTGATCATGCAGTCGTCTTTCATAACTGTGACTAGTGTTTGCAGATGGCTGTTGGCGCTATTAAAACCGCGTCATCTGCATAAAGTAGATGGTTTACCACTAAGTCACCCATTTGTACACCTTCATTCATCGCTTTCAGTCTTTGGAGAATTTTGTCCAGATATATTATAAACAGTCTAGCGGACAACACGCAACCCTGCTTGACGCCGATTTTAACGTCAAACCAGGGTTACCTGTTACCACCCACCCGTACGCATGCCTTGCAGTCCACATAAGTGGACTGGACGGCTCGCAACAGAGTGCCATCTATACCATACTCTGGCAAAATGTCCCAAAGTCTCTTTCGCACAACTCTGTCAAATGCCTTCTCCAGATGTACAAAACCGCAGAAAACCTTCCGGCCCACTGCCAGATGCATCTCTACGATGTTGCGGAGTGAGAAGACTTGATCCGAACATCCTCTTCCAGACCTAAAACCCCCTTGTGCCTCGCACAACATTCCATCGGACTTCACGCGCATATAAGTGGTAAAGAAAATAGATCGATCATCTAACAACATAAAACCAGTCGTTGCGGCAATCTTTGAAAGAGTACTCTCCTGCAGTGGTCTTCAATCGGCTAATGATGGTGATGTTGTTCCTTAAGCTTGTTTAGGTGGATATATTTTACTAAGCTAGATTCCTATCGAAGTAGGCAAAGAGTACAGAGTTCTATTTTATTTTATTTGGGAGGCTTACAGCTAATATAACAAAGTAGTTATAGATAAATAAACTGAGAGAGCCATTTACAAGCCTCCCCATCGAGAAATATTTGTAAATAGCAAAAAAACTGTTAGAGAGATGAGAAGAATATTTGATTAACACAGTGCTCAGGGTTGACAAATTACTTGTGAATAAATCTATTCTAGAGTTAGGATGCTCAGACCGCATAATTGAATTAAACATAATACTCGTATGTAAGAGATAGCAATTACAACGAAACATAGTGCGTGAGAATGGAGTTCTAACAGGATCTCACCTTACAGATAGATCTGTTTTGTTACCTTTTGGGTACTTAGTTTATTATTAAGCCAGGGAGTTCTGTAAGGAAAGAGCCTGTTGGAACTCTGTACTCTCTGCCTACCCCGAAAGGGATCTAGTGTGATAATAAAAATAGTATATTATATCCCAATCCGGTACTATAGCTACTTAAAACATTTAAATATCAATTATCAATTTACGGGTTAAGGCCAGAAACAAGGGCAATGTAAATGAATAAAATATTTCTAACGAAACAACCGCCATTAATTATTGGCGCGACAGTTTGACAGTTAAAATATAACAGCGGGAATCCTGTCCCAATAGAACGAATTGTGTAAAGCTGGCTGTGATCGCGGATTTATAAGGTTTTGCCGGATTTAAAAACACTTTTTACGTTTCCCACTAGCAATTATTTTTCGTTTACTAGTTTTCAAATCGCTTGCACTCTCTCTCTCTTGTTTTGAATAAAATCCATCATTTTTGTTTAAATGTAGGATTTTTGCTCTAAGGGTCCCTAAAAATGCCACTAGATGTCGCTATCTTAATTTTTTTCATTGTATTTGAAGATTTTTTTTTTCGAATTTCTTCCTTCACTTGTAGTGAAGTGATGATAACTGTTAAATCTTCCTTTTTTGGTTAATTTCATGATTCGCGATCGCGATTTGCGTTGATTTAGATTTTTTCGCACCGCCAAGGGACTCTAGGTAGTACTTATTTGACATAAATTTCAACTTGATTCCTGTGCTGGCCTTAACTAACAGACAACCAAGTAATCTCATAAAAACATAGTTTTTATTGATTAAGGCACGAAACTATATAAAAAAATTATCC
The DNA here is from genome assembly GCA_905147815.2 of Phalera bucephala. Lineage (NCBI taxonomy): Eukaryota > Metazoa > Arthropoda > Insecta > Lepidoptera > Notodontidae > Phalera > Phalera bucephala. Next base: position 31,741,371 of record LR990609.1, read on the forward strand.
CCTAAGCGCTCTGTTTGCAGCCCGAGATGGAGGATTAAGGATGCCATGGACCAACATACTACAACTATAGAGGTCTTTAAAAAAAAATTCCCAATGAAATAAAAATTGATATCTCATAAATACATTGTAGTACAAAATCCGTGAACTAAAAATATCTAAATTGTAAAACTGCAGCTCTGCACCGTTGCTCGAGTTGGTCTCATTGAATTTCATGAGTGTTAGTGTACGGATAGGAACATTTTATGTAAAGCCTTGGACCCAAATATGTGTTGTTCGGACTCGTGGCCTTGTAGATCTATTGATTTCGTTGCCTTTAAACTGAGGGAGCTTTCGATCTTGTGTCATATAGTTTTTTGTAAGTTTGTTCGACGGAGTTTCCTCCAATATTTGTTGGAGACCTTTCTGAGCTATTATGGTGCTGCGATTCATATATTTTTTTATTTAAGTTAGTTTTGGCGATTTTACCTATTATTTGTACCTATTTTTTTATATATTGTCGAAATTATTTATTGGTGTATTTTAATCTGTGTGTATGTCGTATTTTTCTTATAAGTTTTCGAAATTATTTATTGGTGTATTTTATTCTATATGTATTTGTGGTAATTTAATGTGTTCTTGTATTTGTAGTAGTTTTGTTAATATATATAAATTTTATTTTGGTTTTAATTATATTTTCTCCTTCTAGTTTCTTTTCTGGGTACTGAGGTATTCGTGGCAACTGTTTAGTTTATTGCCTGGAGTTTGGACATCTCAGTATCTCATTCCGTCAAGCACGGCGTCGAGTCCCACTTTTAGCTAACATCTTATAAGATGCGGCTTTGTCAACTTCATGTTGGCTAGCGACTCGAGGTCGTGCCTGATTTAGCCTGCTTTTTAGGTCGGCACCCCCTTCCCTTTAATTTTGCTATGATTTGCTGATTTTTATTCAGCATAATAATAAGTGGTGCAGCTCTGTGCTCTCTGCCTTCCGCGCAAGCGATCTGGCGTGATGATATCCTACCGAGCATAAATCCAGACTCCAGATTTCTATTGAGATTTTTTGACAGAAAATCTCTAGTTGACTCCATTAACACTTGAGTTCTGGAATTCAAACCTAGGAACTCATAGACAGTAAAAAACCGACACAGTTTCAAAACTTTGGTGTCTTTTAACTGTCTAAAATTGATCCCAAAAATATCTTTAGTATACAGAATGGAACTCTTTCTTAAAATCTGTACTAAAGATAGAAATATAACACGTCCTGTAAAATGAGAGCTTAGCTTCCCGCACTGTAAAAATATTTGTATGATCTACAAATATTTGTTTTGGTCTGGATGTGTATGCATATGAATTATATAAAGGCGCCTACGATACAGGAATAATTTCTAGTGGGGCTATGTTTTGGGGGCCTATGCTGCTTGCTGTATCCTACGGATGTAGGATTTACCTACTAGCTTCCCTATACGTGGTCCCTGAGCAGTAATAAAAGAGCAAGGCCTTTATTCGCTATGCAACATGAGATTCCCCGCAAGTAACGTGTGACGTTATAACAAGTAGTAAACATAAACACGCTTCCTTGACGGCGTTGAATAACAAAATGGTATTCTGTATGCCGTAAGGAACATTAACTACTCCATTATTTTTTTTAATTTGAGATTTTGCTAGGTTTCATAATCTTACATCTGTTTATTTCGGTAAAGTATCGGTTTTTCGAATATTCGGTTAAACTTATTCAATTTTGGTAAAAATATATTTATGTGTTTATAACATGATTTTAAGTATGGCTCTATTGAAAACTAAGTAAATAAATAGGACCTGGTATAAAAAGGAAACTTTAAATAACATGAAACAAAGAACCAAGTTTTAGAACGTACAGATGTCAAATACAATAATAACCTACTATACCACCTATACCCACCCCACACCACACCCACACCTAAACGAAGACTTATCCCACACATGTGTATCTATTTTTTTCTTAAGTTTTATCATAAATTACTGTGTGATAACTAAAGGCAATAAAATTGATACGGTTAAAAATTAATTTCTTTCATTCATTTTTTGATTCCCCAATACTTGTTCTTTGTCCCACCCGACCATTTTAGTGTCTTTAGTTGTCACACCATGTTTGTTCATAAATTGGACCACTTAAGAAAAAACCGACTTTACTTACTTAGCACCATTCCGATCTCAGCCTTGAACCTATTTGCACCTACATAAAAGCCGACAACCCGCTTTTAGCTGCTGCCGCCCACGCACCTGACTGGCCTGCTATCAACCGTTATCGCCACCCACGCCATATTCTCAGCGACCCTCCCAATGCTTTTTTCCCTCCTAACGGATACAGATACCACACACAGGATCAGACACCGACTTCGTCAGCGAGGTGGAAGAATCCCTTATCCGCTGGCTGGTGCAAAGAAACACGGCGAGACATCTAATATATGCCTTCCTCCATAACGACAGTCCAAACCAAGGCCGTTTCTCCTTGAACCACCCTTAAGCTAGGTGCCCGTTTGTCCCTCTGTCTCCACTTGAGGAATACCGGCGTGACGGTGTTTATTTTTTATTTTAAAGTTTTTGTTTTGATGGATAGAGCTATGCTCGTCGTTTCTCTACGTGATCGAATCAGGAATGAGGAGATAAGAGAGAAAGAAAGTCACCAACATAGCCCTTAGGATTAGCAAGCTAAAGTGACCACGGGCGGGCCACATAGCACGAAGATCGGACAGGCATAGGGGCAAAAAGATCCTAGCGTGGAGACCACGTATTGTCAAGCGCAGCGTAGGACGGCCGCCTGCCAGATGGATGATCTTGTAAAAATCGCAGGAAGTCGTTGGATGCAGGTAGCATCGGACCGTTTACGCTGAAAAGCGATTGGGGAGGCCTATGTTCATCAGTGGACAAGTATAGCTTGTGATGATGATGATAATGATGAAATATACATACAATTAATTAAAAGGTATGCTGTTTTATTTAGTTTGGATTACTTTTTGTAACTAGCTATCTATCTACATCATCATTATCTATGTATCTATCTAAATCATAAGATCCCGTGCGGGATAGGTATGTAGTCAAATCCAACAAAGGTACTTAATAGGTAAATCAACAATTTTTATTTATGAATAACAAGTCAATAATCCCATGCAAGTCATTTGGCATTGTTAAAATTAAACTAAGCCTCATGAGAACAACGAGCATTCATCATTAAACAGTGTGGTATACCACTCGGATAATGGTTCTAATATGATAGGTTACCATGCGTTATAATAACCCTACATTTCACTTATAATGAAAAATGATTAGGAAAACTAGCCTATTATGTGATTTTGGGTCATCATCATCTACCTATGCCCTATAATTAAATCAATGATACAAATATTTGATTCACTACAAAATCAATAATGTAGCACACCACAGATTATTTGGCCTTATAAAATAACAAAAGTTTCATTTATTTTAGTAGATACATACCTGTTTTCTATGATCACTGTTTTAATTGGGCCTTGGTTGGGTTAGATCTTCCCACATTTCTCGACGACCAGGAAGGTCGTCGAGAATGAGGAGAAGAATTATGTACCCAGATTCCATCTGTGGGTAAGTAAATATGCTAGTTGGGCTGTAGACGCTTTAGTCCGGTTCACAGTGACAATCTATCTATCTATATCATCACGCCAGATCCCTTGCGGGGTAGGCAGAGAGTACAGAGTTCCAACAGGTATTTGCCTTACATAGCTCTCTGGCTTCCTCCACTCTCATAGTTCGTCTCGGCTCGCCGGTTACGGAGTCTCTTGACCTGTCCTTCAGATAAGACTAAGTCTATTTGGCCATGGTAAGATAGCCTAGGTCTTCCCCGGTATCTACATTCTTCCACTTTTGCATTGACAGAACCTACAAAATAAATGTGTACACTATTGTTGAAATTGATAGCCACAAGGAGATGAGCCACTATACTTATCCAATGTCACCGGTTATGAGTAATAATTTACTATTACGACGACTACGCGATAATTATAACATACCATTTAAATTGCAATAAAACTATTTAAAAATGTTTATTTACATTGAATTACCTTAGACCGTTTTTAACATGTTTTCAATAACACGCAAGCGCGGAGCGTGTTATTTTAATAGTTTGAAACATGGCGGTGACGAGTCTTGTCATGTTTTCAAATCGGTTACAGTGGCATACAGAATACCATTCCAGGTCAATAACGCGTATGTTTGATACCACGTCTTATTTCGTGTTTAAGTGGTCATAGCGAATAAGGGCCCAGCACCTTTACCGGTTGTAAACTATGGCTGTAGCTGGTCGCCACCCTCACAGCAAAACTGCCAAGTAACCTATTTGTGTTCCGACATGTTGCGCGGAGTTGCTTCACGAGGAGACGTGTCTAGCCTAATTATATCAATTCGGAAATCTGTCTAACTTCCGACTCTTCCTGTTTCAGAGTGAGTAGGCTATTACTGAGTCAGCGAGCCATATCTTCGGTCTCATCGTCACTATCTATCAGGTTAGATAAGGTTCAACCGCTGACCTAGCGCTAATAAAAATACAAACCATTTTTTTTTTTAAAAGTCAAATCTTGTCACATAAATACTGTCTCCAATCACACAGTTTAAAAAAGTAAAATTCGAGGAGACGCATGACTAGCAGCGACCGTGCTATTATAAAGCCGACCCTAACAAAAACCGGTCTATTCTAACTTTTATTGGCACACAGAGACGGATTTGCTAATCTAATATTTAGCAGCACAACATTTATTAAACCACAACTTTACAAATAAAAATTACAAAAATTAAAAACGGCCTCGTTGATCTAGTATAATGCGGCTGGTGATCACGAAGTCCTAGATTCGAATCCAAGGTCGGAGAAAGTGTGATTTTTCTATCGAAAAATTCTCAGTCGAGAAACTTAAGTAGTGCTCGGAATAATAGTAATAGACTAGCCTTCTATTACATTAGGCCTCACCTCCGAATGCCTAAAATTATAGGAAATATGTAAGTGTGCACTTCTCAAATCAATCTGCAGAAAATGTAACTCAAAGAAATTTAATATTGAAATATAAGGCAAATTAAATATACAAGCATATATTAAAAATTATGTACTAAAACATTATCAAATAAGTAGGTACTTAGAGTAAAAAGGTTATCGAGGTAAGAATATAAATACTTATTCGACACAGTTTCTCGCGAAAAGCTTTTACGTCGAAGATTCCACTTATATTACTACTCATTCTTCACAGTAAATCATTTTTAAATACATGAATAGAGGTTTTCTTTTGAAAAGGTTTTCAGTGAATCATTAAAAATACCTAAGTGAGATTGTGGTGTACAATGTGCATTTCTGTCTCCTCGGGGAGAAATAGACGTGTTAGGTTAGGTTAGTTACCATCCAGACGTTTAGTTTCATATCGTCATTAGCCAAGTTTGAGCTGATAAAGTCAAGCGTTTAAAAGTTTCTTTGTAAGAAGCTTTAAAAGTTAAGAGGAAGTTTTCCGAAATCAGCTTCTAATATTTTGACAAAACGTGCCGGCGTAAAAATGATAACAATTCATTGCATCTATACATATACTCCTTGTACATTACTTACGCTTCAAGGCAAGTATGATTTCATAGTAATATTATTATTATTCATCATTTATAGCCTATTTTAACTATAATCAAAAACAAATTAATGTTTAAATAATGCCATAAATTTATCAATCATTCTTAAAAATTTAAGCGGTCTGAGTTCGTCTCTGCTTATACATTAATTACGCCTGGACTTTTCAGGATTAAACACTCGCGAAAGTCTATTGGCTTTAAATTTATGGGCTAATTAGGTTTTATTAAAGTTTCTTTAGTAGAATTTTCGTCTTAAGCCACGCTACTGAGTCGAACGCGGCTCATTAAGCAACTGTGGCTCACTAGCGTATTATTATATTGAGTATATAAAAATTAGGTCGCTCACAATGGGCCTCATAAGGCTTAAAGTTATTTGAAGGGCTATAGCGAAGTTTAACGTGTCCGAATGATCTAAGTTGTTAGCCGGGACGCCTTTACAGCTTCACCGGACAAGAGGGCAAGGGTGTATCATATACATTTACCCTTCAGTGGGATGACATCCTATAAAATATAAAACATTTGAAATATCAAGGTAAAGATCATTCAGCCTCTAAGCTTCACAAAACATACAAGGAAGCGACAGCAAAAAATAAAACTTTCACTCTCTCCCCAATGAAAAACCGACAAAGTTTTTGTTGGAAAACACGACAAAACACGGTATTTTAATAAAGGGGGGCTCGAACAAAAAGTGTATATGCAAATGAAACAATAAATCATTGGCATGGCCGTGTATCGGCCAGCCGGGCACGTAACGTCGCCGCCATAAGAACGTTAATTTATTTTCTGACTGTACCGACGCTGGGAATATGAAAATTTTCTCCTTTGGGACTTTGAGTGAACGGGCGGTTTAGATGCCGCGATTTTACTTGACCGCATTAAACTATTCACTGTAGAATAAAAAAGTAAAAAGGAATTATTTTCTGCCAGCAGTATCACGCATATTTACACCTTTGTTGTAACATATTATTCAATACATTTATTCAAACTCCAGAATATATATTAAGCATAATGAGGTTTTGATCTTCCCACACTTCACTTCACAAATTCCCCGCGACTCAGGGATTAAACTGGAAATTCAGATCTGACTCAAAACAAAGTAAAATTAGATAATCAAATCGTTTTTATTGAGCATACTGAAAACTTCATAAATACTAATTAGAGAAATTATAATAAATTACTAAATATAAACTCACAGTAAAACCAGTAGACGACTATAACATCATACTTTTTTTTAAAAAGGCGCTTCCTTGGAGCGTCTTAAAACAGATCCGCCACAAAATCGCCCGAGTGCTCCGCCCATTACCCTCTCTGGGCCAGTTTAATTGGAACAGTAATTTATCGTCGGATCTCCGTTATCCGATTACGGACAATCGAAATTGTATTTGAACGGCGAAATTAATTTAACTATGCACGACGTATTGTCGAACCAATCGGCGTACCAATCTTGATTGTAGAGTAATTTGTACTTCCTAAAGGACAATGAACCTTGCCTAACCCTTTCTAATATCCTATAGGTTGGTCTCTAGTCTATGATTTGACCTTAGATGAAATTTGACGGACAACCGTTATTTGCACTCAATAGAACTAAATCGGATAAATGCGGTCGAAATGCAAGCTCTGCGGAAGATGTGCGGAGTGAAGCTAACCGACCGTATTTGCAACAGCGTAGTAAGAAAGCGAGTATGTATGAAAGATAGTATCGGTGTAAAGATGAGAAAGGGAATGCTCCGTTGGTTCGGGCATATAGAAAGAATGTCAGAGGTTTGAAAGATAAGTCAAAGAGTCTCCGTAACCGGCGAGCATGTATGAGATGGACTATGAGGGTGAAGGAAGCCAGAGAGGTATGTAAGGAATGAACCTGTTGGAACTCTATACTCTCTGCCTACCCTGCAAAAGATCTAGCGTGATGATATAGATAGATACATAGAACTCTGTTCATTTCAACAACATGTCATCAAACTAGATTTTTTATAAGTTTAATAAAAAACAATAATAAGACCTTAGATGAATTACTCGTTAACTAATTTTAGTCAGAGGGTATTGAAATTGACTTCGTAATAAAAAAAAAATTATAACTGATATCTATCTACATAATTTATTATATATATCTTTATAATATATATATCTACATAATTTATCACAAATACGAACAGAATAAGAAGTGTAAGTAAGAACGTATATTGCCGGGACACGATTAAAATTATTTTATTCAGAAAAAAAATGAAATTGCTTACCTAATTCCGCCATTTCATTTTCGCCGACGCGAACATTTTATTACGACACAAACTTCGACACTATCACAAAAACAAGAGTAATTGTTTACCTTATTCATGTGTTACACAAATTCTTTCACACCAATACATTAAAATTGGTAAACATTTATTGAGTCCTTTGATTTACGCAAATATTACACATGTAGTAAAACTATATTTTTTTCGTATTTCATCGCGGTTTATTTTTGATTTTCAAGTGCCCGGCATTTCGAGTGTTTTACAGCACCCAAGGTCACGGAAGGGGCTGAGGTATTAGACGTCCAAAAGGCATAGTTATTCCGGAGAACCCTCAAAATTCTTAATAAAATAGGATAACATTACGTCTTACCGCGTCATTTTTTTCTTAAATAATCATGACCATGAATTCACGGTCCTTCGGCCGTATGCATAGAATAATATTTTCCACTAGTTCTAAATTAATTAAACTTCCCAATGTATTTGATGCTAACTATGATAATGATATTAATGAGATACAAGTTAGTGAGATATTAGTAGGCATGTAAACACCAATTGCGACGGGCGTTTTGAGGATAGTTGAAAAAGCATGTTTTATCACTTTGTTAAAATTACCTTTACTTGTGCTCGTATAATAATACATACTCTTTAATATTTTTCCAACATTACACGTTACATAAAAACATAAACACCTTCACGCTTATATTCCCCAAACGGGGGTGGCAGAGGTATACTGTATAACTATTCGCCCCCTTGTCGCCGATGATGTTAGGTCCCATGCTATAGGGAGCGAGCTTATTGCCATATGCCGGACACAAATCCAGGTGCGGGACAAGTTCTAAATATCACTGGGAATGATTTGATAGAAAAGCTATATTTGTCCCAACTACGATTATGGCAAAGCTTATTCGCCAATAGACCAACGAAGAAGTCTCATTTATACATTACAACACATGAACTTATCTGAAGAGCAATTTAAAAGTATCCGTAACGGGCGAACTTGTATGAGACGAACTATAAGAGTGGAGTAAGCCGTAAACTCAGCATTCTCTGCCTTCATCGCAGGGGATCTGGCGTGATGATATAGATAGATAAATTATACAAAATAAGACAAGTTCTGAGAGTAGAAAAAAATTAATTCACTCTTCAACTTGGCGCTAAAACATCATAGCGCATCTAGGGCAATTTGAGGGCGATAGACAAAAATTGCGGCTGCACAGACCCAGATGGATTATGTTCGATTTATTATAAATGTCTTCTACGTTAAAACGTTCTTCGTTTTGACAATGTTGATGTAGTAGTGGTACAAGCATATTTTGGCCCATGGATGACATTAACAGGGAGCATTGGGGTGAAATTAGGATCATCATCATAATCATCAATTTTATAGCAAACGGAAACTCTGCGACTGTCATGAAGTGACATTTCATCTGATGACAGCGTTAGTTCCGATTTTGGCCGCAGGTCGAAACATCCTTGTACGACTCCTAATGATGTTTTTATAAGTCTTTTTTGAAGTAGAACCAAAGTAGAACGTATTGAAATGTCAAAAATCTTCGACATTGAAAAGCGCATTTCATGATACACCCGTATGTAAACTCGACATTTAAGAACTTCGGGCCGTCAAACAGCTTATGCTTTAATTATGCTTCCATCTAATCATCACGCCACGCGTTGTCGGGTAGGCAAATAGTACAGAGTTCCAATTTACCTCATCCTTCCACTCTCATAGTTTGTCTTGTATACGCTCACCGGTTATGGAAAATGCGCTTGACATAAGACAAGGTCTATTTCGTAAATACGCGGTTGTTTATCTTTCATAATAAAAAATCAGATAATACTGTCCCATTTTTGGGCAAAGGCCTACTCTCACAAATTGAGGTGAGAGAGATTAGTTCAAATCCTACCACGCGTACATAACCAACACAAGTGGGTGGGGGCTGGTTTGTGGTCACTTGCTGTTGGGCCTCATGAAGCCGATTATAAAGCTTCAAAATGACTTAACGACTACCACATTAAATGATAACCGGGGAACCAACGGCTTAATGTGCCTTTCGAACCACAGAGACGTTCCAATATGAAATGCCACAAACAGTAATCCATCTCAGACCGACCGAGTTGAACGCTGTTTAAACTTGATGTTTGCTAAGAACACCGCGATTCCACAGCGCTACGAGCTCCTCCCAAGATACCAAACAATGATTGGAGCTCTAATAAGTAATCCGTTTAACTTTTCTCACAAACAGTTAAGACAAGAACAAGTAGAGTCAGATGTTATACTTTCTGTTTAACTTTGACAGCGAGTTCTGAAGACAAAGCTGATCCCGATGGTATATCGATAAAACCAATTTGTTTTGGGACAGAAATAATAAAATTATATGTCTTTAATACGATTGGTTGAAGTGGTATAAGATTCAATACTCGCATGGGAAAAATCTTTATATAACCCACAGTTATTAGTTTTCGATATCAATCAGTGAAATGGTGGACACCTACATAACGCTGATGACGTTAAGCCCCTAGGCAATAGAGAACAGTCCAAAAATTCGAATCCCAATCTGTCAGCTTAATTCAAACACAGTCGATCCACTGACCAACATCGCGTCGTGATTCGTTCGTTCTGTGAGATGGCAAGTTTAGTGAATGTAAGATCGAGTTTTAATTCCAAATTGGAATGAACTATGAAGTCTTTTTTGGTTCTGTAAGATTAGCGCCAAGCGCCTTTGTGTACTGACGGGTGAATGTAAGATCCAGATTCAGATACAAATTAGGCATTTTTTTTTCTATTCAACTGTTTCGGATCTTGTAGTTCACGATCATGTTTCATATCAGTAAAGATCGACACATGTTTACTTAAACAACTAAACAAATGTGGACGACATTGGTCGCGGGACATTTAAGGTTTCGCCACATAGCCGACGCATCGCGACGGGAGCGCGACGGTGTGACGTGTGCACCGCCGAGCGTAGCCGAGCGCTTATGTCGCGCTCCCGTCGCGCTCCGTTTGCTATATATAGGATACTTTGCGCGACATGCCTAGCGACATATATCGCGGGACCTGTGTCCGCGTGAATATGTGGCTTAAATCATTTGAAACGTCTGATTCAAAACCTAACAAATACTAACTAAACCAATACCAATTTCCAACAACGAAGTTGTACTCAACGAATCAACAGTCCAAACGGATTCAACTTGCCGACACGCCACGCCAAGTTAAATGAACTCCCAAAATTTATTAGTCCAAATATTAAGACAATGTCAATCGCATCTACGCAGATTTGCGGAACGGCAAAAGTTGTGTGATCCATGGCATTGAGGGGGAGGTTCCGGATCCCCGGATCCCAAAGAGAGTCCGGAACAAAGGCTTGGGCCTTTTGTGTTCGGATAATTAAGTTCGTTGAAGTTAAATTGATTTGCATGCCCTCTGCCGGCTGACAGATGGGCGCTATCAATTTGAAGGGTGCCGGTTATCGTCGGTTTACGATCTCCGTTTGTGTAGTTTTCAAGTGTCGTAAAATATCGGTTTTTGAGATGGAATATCAAAGGTTTAGTGCCGTTAAACTGTGTTGCGGATCTATGTGACATCTTGGTTGGAGAGTAGTCCTGTCAGTTGGTTGGATGGTCATCTATCTCTGACTGAGCGAGCTGAATGCTGCTTACTCTTGGTGAGCGAATAAATTACTGTGGTCATGAACCGCTACAAGTGCCTCCGATATGACGATTTATATACATTTATCTTCATTATATTCAAAATCTTCATTTAGTTTGGATCCGTAGTTTTATTGGAAAGTAGAAAAACGCCACCATTTTCTTGTATCTGCTCCGTTTATTAATGCTAAGAAGTATCCATAGACCTGTGACCGTACCTACTACCGTACATGAAAAATGAAATTATATGAAATTATTTATTTAGCACAGTAAAACAAATTTACAGGGATAAAAAAAGAATAAACTACAATGACCTACAGCCATAACTTTTGCTTCGTCGTCTTAATACGCAACTATTTATAATATACGCGTACGTACGCGTCGGTAGAGGTACATTTATTTTTTGCTCCGTGTGTTTATTCCATTAATGAGGTAATAAGTTAACTGTTCGTATATCAAAACATATCAATACAAAGTTTATAAAGTGAGCAATCGTTTAGTGTTTGTGTCTTATCTAGTTACATTCTGTGCTTTTCGTAATTTACGAGATTCAACATTATAATTTTCACATTGTTTACGGCTGGAGTTGTGACTCGTGCAGCGGCGTCGCGTGACCACCGCGCATGCGTAGTTTGCCGTGCGGAACTAAGGAAGGGACACTGCCTAGCGACGTTGCGTTATCACACGAGCTTCGCTTGCCGCCTGGCTTTTCTTACTCAGTGCTGCAGTTGAATTTAAGTGTTTCCTGATTGCTTGCCGTTTAACGCAATATACTAACCCTATTTGTTATTACCTATATATTAATACGGTAATTTGCTCAGTATAAAAATGGCTTCTTCCAATAACAAGACTAAATCAGTTACTACTCGTGCCGCTATGTCTTTAAGTAGAACGCAAAGCGATTGTAGTGATAATTCTGGCGAGAGTAAGAAGCTTTCCGATTATCCATACAGTACAAACTTTGTGACTGAAGAAAACCTCCGTAATATTTTGCAACAAGAGATAACCGCCGCTATAAAAAAATTCTATTAAGGAGCTCGTTAAGGCTGAATTACAGAATATTACTCAGAAAATTGCTGATTTTCACGATTCAGTAAAATGGTTCAATAGTAAGTTTGAGGAGACTAAGAGCGTTCTCACTGAAAATACCCAAAAACTAAAGCTATTACATACTGGAAACGGGAGTCTCAAAACCGAATGCGCAGAGCTCAAAAAGCAATTAAACGGTTTGACCGAAGAAAATCATAACAAAGACCAGTGGGCTTGTCGCTCTAATATTGAAATAATAGGCGTGCCCGAAAAAAAGGATGAAAATTTAATAAGCATCGTTAATGTGTTAGCTAAGAAGTGTGGATATAATTTAAATCCTACAACGGACATCGACTTCGTCACTAGGGTAGCAGTTAATTCAAATAACGAACAAAAGAAGCCCAAGCCGATTATTATTAAGTTTCAAGCCCGATACAGAAAAGATGACTTCTTATGCTAAATTCGAAAAATAAAAAATATTAATTCTACTGATATCGGTTTTTCGGAAAATAGCAAGATATATGTGAACGATCACTTATCTAGAAGAAATACATCTTACTCCGACGGGCCAAGGCTCTAGTAAATGAAAATAATTACGCTATGTGTTGGGTTCGCAACTGCACAATTATGGTGCGCTGCACACCTGATTCTCCTATTATTTATATTAATTCAGAAGCAGACCTAAAAAAAATAAAGTAGAAGGTGTCATTAATTTACTCATTTATTTTCATTTACATTCATTTTTGTTCACTTGTTTTGTTATTCATACAGCTATGGTGTATTTGGTTATAAATGTAAGATGTATTATGTTGTTAAAAATTTTATATTTTTATTTTAAATGTCAATTTAGTTTACTTATACACTCCTCAATTTTGCGTAATTTTTGCCATGTGTATTATTTAATTTTAATTTTTTTTTTTATTCTTACTTATTATACATCTTCAAATTGCAATATGTACACATAATGTATAACGGAAACTCAGCCTTTGTTCAACTTCGTAATAATAATACTAGCACTCTAATAATTTCACCCCGTAAGCGGTCAATTTTGAAGAACTTATATTTTATTAACTACTCTTATTATATAAGAATTTTTACAATTTTACTTATTATTTACCAGTATCGATCACATCTCTTTATTGTTTAGTATGTCCTTAACATTTTTCTTTTTACAAGTATTTTTAATTTACTTCTATTATTTATATTATGGATTTTAAAGTTTATTATCAAAATGTTCGTGGTTTACGAACCAAAACACATAAGTTTTCAAGTCAGATTTTAAATAATAATTATGATATAATTTGTTTATCTGAGACGTGGTTGTTACCTGGTATTTTTGATTTAGAATTATTTGATTCTAGGTATGTAGTTTACCGACAAGACCGAGATTACATGTCTAGGGGAATTAATCGAGGCGGAGGGGTTTTGATAGCTGTTAAACGTTCACTACAAGTTGACGAATAAGATAATATAGCTACCTCACCACATTTGACAAATGCTGAGATAATTAACGTTACCATTACTCTTTCAAATACCCCAATTGAAAAAAAAACTAAGGGTATATTGTGCTTATTTTCCTCATGGTCCTGAACAGACCAATTTAGAATTAATTTTTTTTGAACACCTATCCAATCTCTCAATGAGTAACTCTTACGATAAATATTTAATTACAGGCGATTTCAATGTGACTGATGCGTATTGGAATAATACACCAGATAACTCGGGTTCTCTATATGTTACTAATCCATCCAATGGTAATGTACAACATAATTTAGCAGCATTCTTATGCCTCACGGGGTTATTTCAATATAATACCATATTTAATGAAAATAAAAGACTTTTGGATTTAGTTATATCCACTTGCTTGTGTTTGGTTTCTCATTGTCCGCATCCATTAGTAAGTGAGGATAAGCAACACCATCCCGCTTTATGTATTAACCTGACTGTCGAATACGATATGTTGTGTTTACCTCCAGTTCCACGAGTAGTGCGTCAGTATCAATCTGCTGACTATGAACTTATCAATTTTGCTTTAACTGAAATAGATTGGTTTTCTGAACTGGACACGCTAAATATTGATCATGCTGTCGAAAGATTCTATCAAATTACGAATGATATCATTGATCAATTTGTTCCTTCCAAAGTTGTAGCTTGCTCTGAAAAATATCCCAATTGGTTTTCTAAAGGTTTGATAAAGATTATAAAGCAAAAATTAAAATACCATTTAAAAATGGAAAATATACGGCAGACTGGCGGATTACAACCGTTTTTCTGAATTAAGGACTATGCAAAAAGAAGCACAAACATCTTGTTATAATTTATATTTAGAAAGGGTTGAGTCACGCATAATACACAACTCAAAACACTTTTGGTCATATATCAAATCCAAAATGAACAGTACTGATTTTCCTGACACCGTATATTTTTCAAATAAATCGGCAACTGAAGGATCTGCGATAGCCACATTGTTCAATAAATATTTTCATACCGTTTTCGAGCCAATTAGATACAATCAGACAGTTTCTCATCAACGTGTAATTCCAACTAATAATTTAATTAACATTAACACAGTTTCCATAGATGTACTCATAGTAGAAAAATATTTAAAAAATTTGAATCTCTCTAAAGGTGCTGGTCCAGACTATATTCATCCCATTTTCTTACGTAATTGCTACAAGACAATAGCTCTTCCATTATCAATTCTCTTTAATTGCTCTTTGAAACAGGGGATAATGCCAAGTTGCTGGAAAAAGTCATTTGTTGTTCCGATTTTTAAAAGTGGTGATAGACATAATGTTACGAATTATAGAGGGATTTCAAAACTCTCAGTTATTCCAAAATTGTTTGAAAAAATAATTTATGATTCACTTTATCCGCAAGTAAGACCTGTCTTAAGTAAATTTCAACACGGTTTTGTTGATAAAAGATCAACTGAAACCAATCTTTGTGAGTTGGTTGACGTGATTACCTCAGCTTTAGATGAAGGACAGCAGGTGGATGTTGTGTATACCGATTACTACAAGCATTTGATAAAATTTCACACCATATTTTAGTCACGAAATTGGCAAGAGGTTTTACTTACAGGTTCCATTTGCCAGGACCGTCCATAAAAAGAATAAATTTATAATACGCAGTGCCAGCTGCTACAACAGCAAATTTAATGATATCGATATCTTTCATTTCTCACTTTCTAGGTTTAAGAAAGAACTTAGAATAAGGCAACAAATTTGTTAAAAAACATTTTTATAAGTTTTATTTTCAATTTTTCAATTCTACCGGCCGTACATAGTTGTTTATTTTCATTATTGGAAACTTTATTGGTAAATGTGTTATAATTTATGTGTACCTTTTTAACTTCTGCATTTTTTGTACTGTGTATTTCCTTTACCTTAATAAATAAATAAATAAATAAAGACTTAGTTACACCACGACTTACTCTGTGGTTACAGTAAAATATATCTAGAACTAAACAAGACCCTGATTATTTACCACACTATTCCGTATGCAAAACTAATCGTAGATTTCGAACAAATCTACCCAACTGTTGTTTTATTCAGTACTAGCAACACCGACCGGCTTTGCTCTCAAGATATCGATGATTCATAAAAATATAGGTCTGAAGATTTATACATATGTCGTATGTGAAATCGGCATTTATAATACAAAATCCAATAACTGTGTATCAATATCATGCAAATCATTCAGAAAGAATCTCGTATACAATGATTGAGACTACGGACATAATACTGCCTATTTAGATCTTTGTATGGTATCAAAAATGTATGTATACGTATGTATCTCCCTATGAAATTTTATCACATGGCGCCATTTTTATTATAAGAAAGAAACATCCAAACTAGCAAAATAATTTTATTTTAGTAGAATAACGGTAATTCGCTATTTGTACAGTGCATTCGTTTTGTCCAACCATGAATAGAATTACCCTTCCACTAGCGGGTGTCCCCTCATTTCAATGGCAAATGTCCGGCGGTCCGGACTCCCTTACTTGGCCGTATTTGCACTTAAATCGACTGAGCCGGTCGCCATGTTAGACGCTTCCAAATTTGAATTTTAAACTAAGCGTTCCGTTTTATGCAGAAGGTAAATTCTGGTTGGCCGGTTTTTACACACTATGAGGTAATATAATTTGTGAATAATTTATAGATATTAGAATAAATTTTCGTGTCGGTTCGTTTTTGTTTACGCGAAATGGAACGTGGTTGTGATGTTTTGTATTTATTGTCTGTGGATATCAGTTCAGTTGTGAAATTGTGAACGGTTTGTCCTCGTACTTTAAAAAGTAACTGTTTATTAACATAACAAGGTAGACTTTTTTTAAGGTCTCTGAGTACGAACTAATATAACAATAATAACTTTGTTATATTAGTAATAAGCCTCACCCAAAAATCATAAAATCGGTATCTTTACATTTGGAACGTTTATAATTTGGTTTAAACAGTGTGACACCTAATAAGATGTGTATTTATATGTCAATCTCTACAATTAAACCAAGTTCAGGCTTAAACGGACTCACACCCGGATAAAGCCACGGGCAGTTTTCACTCACAAAAACGAAGATTTCCCTTTTTCCCCCATCTATTGGACAGATAACTTAAAAGATATTCCTAAACATTGTCCAGTAATGTAGGAGCGGGTGGGGCTATATATCACGCGCGCTATCGACGGCGAGTGAAATGAAATATGCGCGGGACCCGGACGCGACTATACGCGTTTGAATTTAATGAAAGAGGTCAAGCTGAATCGAGAGATAGTCGCGGGTTCTGTATTATTAAGTATGTATTAGGTGCTCACTGCGCTTTGCCACCGCAGTGTTATTACCGATCACCAAGGTTAAGAATATTCGTCTTGGTCGGTGTGCTAATGCACAATAATTAGGTGGCTTTTCTGTTTTTTGGTGGCGTTCGGTGACTGTTTGTGGCATTTTCGAGCATCCCCATTTGAAATACACGTTAAGCTATTGGCCTTGGTTACCACTTAATATGGTAGTTGTATAGCCAAGTTGGAAGCCTTATAGGTGGCTTCATAAGTTCTAACAGCAGGTAGCCACAAATCTGCCTACACCAATCCATGTAGTGAAATATCACCTAATTTCTCTGACCTCAATTTGTGAGAGAAGCCTTATTCATAGTAGTGTGAGTATGTATGCCCACAAGCTTCATCAAGTCATCTTTGGAGGCCTTTGTGATGCAGTGGAAATCTATCGGCTGACAATTCTAATACACTTCCACGTAGTCCTAGGTTCAAAGAGTAGTTTGCAATTAAAAGATTCGCCACCAATAAGGCACATGCCTTATAGGTGGCTTGATTGGTGATGAATCTTTTCGGAACGGAAACGGTGAAGATTACATAATCTTCATTACATGGGGACCTAACGGGGGGCGACTTTGGGGAATAAAACGTGACTATTGCTTCGGAGTGGGCAAGGCTCTCACACCTCGATTTGTGATAAAATCTCTTTGTTTACCGATAGGACAGTATAAGCTGATTTATTAACTCTATGTTGCGACCCCCCCCCCCCCCCCCCCAACACAGCCGCATATGCGGATGGTGACGCGCGTGAGCAGTCCCACTACATCATCAAGCACGGTGAAAGGATCGCACGCCACAGGAAGAGAATCCTTTACACCTTTGCCGGCAACGGATACCTTTAATATTTATTTGGAATTTTATTTTATTCAACAATCCAATTTAATGGAGAATAAAGCAGTAGAAAACAGTCCGCATATTGTTTACGTCCCTAGGACCCTAACGCTATATGTTACCCTATTCACACTTCGTTACATTACAGAACTAATAGTAGGTATAATTTTTCAACAAACCAATGGATCTCCAAAAATATATCAGGCTACAACACCGATTTATGTCCGTCTAGGATATGGCGGCGGGAATCGATTCCTTTCGATTCAGCTCGGCTTTGCTCGGGTTTTTATTCCAGTTTAGACCGGTCGGTTATAGAGTGGTAATTTTAGGATTTTATTATTTAGATAACTGTATTTTCTATAATAATGTATTAAAAAAGTAAGCATTTGACTAAAGCCTAAGACATTGCCCCAACCCAAAGCAGCTGATTAAAAAAAATATTCATATATAAAAATTACAAGCACAATCACATTTTAAAATTAAAGGTAATTTTATGTATGAGAAGTGTACTGAGTATGCCCACATTTTACCAATAATTTCGGATCTAATAGAAAGGTATAAAGTTTATACCTCTTATTAATACTATAAACCTTCTACTAATCAATAGTGTCATTACATTATATGCCATTCCAGACTCCAGATTGTTAGTAAGGATTTTTTGATAAAAAATCCGCCGTTCTTGGACTCAAAAAACAGGACTTTGTAACAGCCAACCATGCAATACTATACCAACGAGGCACTCAGTATAATATATATACGTACTTACACGTTTATTACATCGCCTTACTACGATTAAGTTGAGTTACAAAAGTTTTTATGAAAATCGCCACTTACTGAGTCGAACCCGAAACTCGAAGCTGCCATAATCCCATAAGCAATAACAGTTTTCGCAAATCTGGACCTACTATATTATAGCGTATGGTACAATTTATGAAATCTTAGCGATTCGGGAAAAAATTGTTTTTCTAAAGGTCTATTCTTCCCTTTAGAAAAATAAATATTTTTCGAATCGCTAAAAATTATTTTCTCTACCACTTAAAAAACCAGAAACGATGTTATTCATATATTTTCATAATATGTGTGTTAGCACCTATGTTATGTGGGTGAAACACATTCTGCCTATACAAGGCCAGTGGAAATCTATCAGCTGACAATTCTAATACACTTCCACGTAGTCCTAGGTTCAAAGAGTAGTTTGCAATTAAAAGATTCGCCACCAATAAGGCACATGCCTTATAGGTGGCTTGATTGGTGATGAATCTTTTCGGAACGGAAACGGTGAAGATTACATAATCTTCATTACATGGGGACCTAACGGGGGGCGACTTTGGGGAATAAAACGTGACTATTGCTTCGGAGTGGGCAAGGCTCTCACACCTCGATTTGTGATAAAATCTCTTTGCTTACCGATAGGACAGTATAAGCTGATTTATTAACTCTATGTTGCGACCCCCCCCCCCCCCCCAACACAGCCGCATATGCGGATGGTGACGCGCGTGAGCAGTCCCACTACATCATCAAGCACGGTGAAAGGATCGCACGCCACAGGAAGAGAATCCTTTACACCTTTGCCGGCAACGGATACCTTTAATATTTATTTGGTAATAATAGAAAGGTATAAAGTTTATACCTCTTATTAATACTATAAACCTTCTACTAATCAATAGTGTCATTACATTATATGCCATTCCAGACTCCAGATTGTTAGTAAGGATTTTTTGATAAAAAATCCGCCGTTCTTGGACTCAAAAAACAGGACTTTGTAACAGCCAACCATGCAATACTATACCAACGAGGCACTCAGTATAATATATATACGTACTTACACGTTTATTACATCGCCTTACTACGATTAAGTTGAGTTACAAAAGTTTTTATGAAAATCGCCACTTACTGAGTCGAACCCGAAACTCGAAGCTGCCATAATCCCATAAGCAATAACAGTTTTCGCAAATCTGGACCTACTATATTATAGCGTATGGTACAATTTATGAAATCTTAGCGATTCGGGAAAAAATTGTTTTTCTAAAGGTCTATTCTTCCCTTTAGAAAAATAAATATTTTTCGAATCGCTAAAAATTATTTTCTCTACCACTTAAAAAACCAGAAACGATGTTATTCATATATTTTCATAATATGTGTGTTAGCACCTATGTTATGTGGGTGAAACACATTCTGCCTATACTAGGCCGCGGAATATCCTTTTATAACTTCAAAATAAACCTAGTATGAAAGATAGTATCGGTGTAAAGATTAGAAAACCCTTTCATTAGCATACCCATGCTGCGTTGGTTCAGGCATATAGAAAGAATATCAGAAGAAAGAATAACAAAACATATACAATCCGAAAGTGGAAGGATGTAGGTACCGGGGAAGACCTAGACTATATTACTATGACAAAATAGACCGTGTCTTATTTAAATGACAGGTCAAAAGGCTCCGTAACCGGCGAGCGTATATCAGACGAACTATCAGAAGAGAGAGTAGAGGAAGCTAGAAAGGTGTATAAGGAAAGAACCTGTTGGTACTCTCTACTCTCTGCCTACCCCGCAAGGGATCTGGCCTAATGATACAGATAGATAAATAAACCTAATACAGACACACCGTCACGCTTATATTCCCCAAGCGGGGGTTGCAGAGGTGTACTGTGTACACCTACTTTTCGCCGTCGATGTTAGGTCGCAAACGTAATAATATAATATAATAATAATTATTGCTATTTACGGTGTATGTCAAAATTTACAATTGCTTATTTCAATTTTCAACCAACTCTCATTTCCATAAACCAATAGCTCTTTTCTCATAGCTTTATAGGTACAATATTTTTATTGATTATATTTGTACAAAAAGTATGCACGTTTCATCGTTGAGGGCATAGCCAAGTGGCAAGCATTTTATTTCTATTCACTGGCTACTTGATTCGGCAATTATTCTTCTCATTGTAAAATATTTTATCCTACGTTTTCTATAAGCATTAATAATTGTGGAAAGTCTATATGGATAAAAGCTATTACGCGATTTATTCGCTACAGGCCCTGAAAACTACCAAGTGGTATTCCGTCGGATACTTGTATAAATTGTCGCTGCTATAACGGATCTATACAATATTTCTAGCTACCCACAGCGGTAACAAATATCGCTTAGGTGTATTTTTTTTACGCCACACTACATAAAACCGCCAGGCAGTTAATTACCCAAGAAGTTTGTGAAAGTTGAAAAAATGTTCTTACTCAACCCTAATGAACGTCTTTACAAGAAATGTACTGCTACAGTTACTACCAACCCGCCATGTCTACTTATTTTCAAAATCCAAATATATTTTCTCGTTAAACTAAACCAAACATCGTGTAAAAACCTCCATGTTTCAGTAAACCTAAACATTTTTGAAGGACAATGTTTTTATGGGAAATGTGATCAGCGACAAACTGCTATCTCACCTGATGGAAAATGAAAATAAGGCCGAAAATGTTGCTGGCTAACTCAATAACAACCCATTTACTCTGGACTTTCAGAGTAAACAGATCGTGGAGGGGAAAGTTACCGAGTTCTGAATAGTTATCGAGATCGGTCTGATCACGGTAAACCGCCTCCACGTATGGCAACTCCGCCAACGTGCCGGAACTAGACTGGGTCGCTTGGCAGCATGACTTTGCTAGGAAGACGGTGACCAGCCACAGACGTAACTTACCACCGGTGAAGGTCGTTTAGTTTGCCCCCTGTTGTTGAGATTTAACACCGCGTTGGCACAGACTGGTGTTTTATATCCTCAAAGAATTTACAGGTTCTACTAACTTAACATAATGCCATTATTTGTTTTCTTTTTTTGTAAATGAGTGAACTATGTAGCCATTCTCATACAATTTGCTTTATTTAACTTAGGCTCACCTGATGACCCACCTACATTCTATATCTATTTATCATATCATCACGCCAGCTTCCTCGCGGGGTAGGCAGAGAGTACAGAGTTCAACAGGTTCTTTCCTTACAGACCAACCTATATTGTTATCCCATAACCCATAACAAAACGTAGATGAAAAAGTTTGTAAACAAAATATTTTAAAAGAGTAACCTTGGAGTATCTTTCCCTTTTCTCCACAGGAATGACATTCCAAAGTGTGGTAGAGTCTTTTTTATATTTTTGGAGGTCCATAAATACTACAATGATTTACATAAATAAAAATATTCTGATGCTGAATTCTGTAAACTTAAGCTTTACTTGTACTAGTGAACCCACAAACAACTAGAATTAGATTATTATTGTATTATTTTATTCGTATCTTGTAGCCCCCACGTGTGTTAGGATTTAAGGGTTAGTCTGATTTACTGTCAAATGAGTTTTAGTAAAAACAAAAAACTCCTAAACCTATTCTCCAAACGGGAGTGGTAGAGCGATATGCGCATATACATAATACTGCTTGGGAAATGTTACCGTATGATAATTATAATGTGTTTTGTGATAATTATAATGTCTTTACAAAAATTTTTATCAAAACGAAAATGTAGGCCATTGATGATCCCCAAATAACATTGAGTCTTAATTATGCAAAATGAAAGTAGAAGTTTACTTGACAGCTGGTGTCCCCTGACAGTTATTCGGGAAAGTCGACAGGACCGGGCATGATTGCCAATTAGTCATGTAATCCTTGGAGATCTGCTTAACAAATCTCCCCGGACAAACTGAGGTATTTGTAACGGTTACACCGCTAAAACCAGCGGCCCTTGTGATTATTGGATACTCGGTACAATTTCTTATGTGTAAAAGATTATAACCTTTAGCAGAAGGGTAGAGTAGAGTAGGAGAGGCGCTAGTAGCGCTGTGCGACCGCGGTGTTCTTACCGATTACCAAGGTTAAGCAGCGTTCGACTCGGTCGGCCCGAGATGGGTGACCGTTTGTGGCATTTTCATATTCGAGCGTCTCCGTGCTTCGGAAGGCACGTGAAGCCGTTGGTCCCGGCTACTACTTAATGTGGTAGTCGTTAAGCCGAGTTGGAAGCCTTAAAAGGCGGCTTGATAAGTTCCAAAAGCAGGTGGCCACAAACCTGCCTCCGCCAATCCGCACTGAGTCCACGTGGTGGAGTATGACCTAATCTCTCTCACCTCGATTTGTGAGAGAAGGCCTTTGTCCAGTAGTGGCCAGTATAGGCTGATATTATTATTAGATTATAAGCTAGAATAATAATTTATGGATATATAAATTGTGTGCTTTAACGGTGAAGGAAAAACATCGTGAGTAAACCTGCATGCCTAAGAGTTTATCGAAGGTGTGTGAAGTTCGCCAACCCGCACTGGGTCAGCGTGGTGGACTATGTCCTAATTTACCTCAGTTTGAGAGGAAGCCCGTACCCAACAGTAGGACAGTTTCTTAACAGGGCTGATATTTTTATTTTATTATATAAATTAGGACAAATAAAAAATTGCACGTGTGCTGGGAAAAATCTACCACATACATGCAATGCTGGTATAACTGACGCAATTGGGGTAGAAAGGTTCTCGAGGGGCGGCTTCGAACCGAAAGACGTGGAGTGAGCAGGCCCCCCACAAGAGGGACCTATGACAGTACAGAGTGTAAACAAATTGCATAGGTTGCAATTCGTGTGTTCGGTTACTGACCCAACAAGATTAATCTTTTAAAAATCCTCTTCGTATTTCGTTATATAAAAGGTCTTCCACAATTTCGTAATAAAACAAAAACAGTAACAGTGTGAAAAAAAAGCATTTAAAGAGAACGAAATAAGTATCAAAGAAACAAATGAAAATAATACCTATAAATAACTGTTATCTAAAGTCAGTGCCAACACTATCGTTAATGAGATACGTCTGGGGCGACATCTATACCCGTATTGATATATCAACTCATTGGGGATGGTAATCCATCCTGCTGGGTGAATAGGGTGGGCGAGTTCGCTGTTTGGTTTTTAGGTGGTTTCAACGATATTGATATTAAATTTCAATTTATGTGTATAGTCACCTGCATTAAGACATATACGTGTCATAACTTGGACTAGTCTAATAAAACTTAGTTTGTATAACGCCTGAATGGAAAAAAGTCATTTCATATACATAAAGTTTAGATCTAACATCGTCGGCGAAACGTGGGTGTACTCAGTATACCTCTGCCACCCCCTCTGGGCAATATAGGCGTGACGGTGTGTTAAAGTTTAGATCGTAAAATGAATGCACTGACCTACCTATGAACTTTTGCCGTAATTAAATTAAACATTTTCACTAAAAATATTTCAGGCAAAGCGACATCTATACTTGTAATGATATATCAACTCATCTGGGGTGTTAATCCATCCCGAGGGGTGAAAAGGGTGGGTGGGGATCATGACGTAGGTAGAACTGAGATAAAACGGAAAGTTTTCTTTGGGAAGGGTTCGCTGTTTAGTTTTTAGGTCGCTTAAATGATATTGATATTAAGTGTTGGTTTATAAACGAAAATTCGTTTTTAAAATGTACTTAAAATGATGTTACTATATGATCTTTATCAGCAGAGGTGTTCTGTGTAGAGTAAATTTACCTGAAGATATTAGGTCCCAATTTAAAAGGGGGCAACCCCATTGCCGTCATACTGAGCTAATTTCAAACTTCGGACTGTTATGGAGAATTTCTTGAACCAAAAACCCACTTCTTCCGATCCTAGGACTGTAATCTCCAGCCGCACATATAAACAAAGATTCTGTCTATCCTTATCATCGCGCCCTTGTGGGGTAGGCAGAGGGTACAGAATTCAATTACGTTATTTTCTTACAGATCCCTCTAGCGTCCTCCGCTCTCATAGTTCATCTCATACACACTCTAATTAACTAATAATTAAGAAATACAATAAAACCAACAAGTTCAACCAAACAAATTTATTCTAAAATTAACATTTATATACACTTTTGTAATAATATAAAGTAGTAAATACTATTATAAAATACTTTAATACACTTAATCTAGACACCTACAACATAATAGTGCAATAATGTTTTTTGCACAAATAAAATATCAATCATCGAGACGGTATAATAGTTTTCTAAGAACAACATTTCTGATCAATATTCAGCTGTAGGCGCTCGTAGCGCTGTGCGACCCAAGTGGTTATTACCGATCACCAAGGTTAATCAGTATTGGATTCTGTTGGCCTGGGATGGGTGTCCGTTTGTGCCATTTTCATATGCGGGCGTCTCCGTGCTTCGGAAGGCACGCTAAGCCGTTGGTCCAGGGTACTATGGTACAACACTTATGATACAACAGTAATATGATAGTTATTAACCTGAGTTGGAAGCCTTATAGGCGACTTGATAAGTTTCGACAGCAGGTGGCCACAAACCCGCGTCCACCAATCCGCACTGGGTCCACGTGGTGGATTATGACCTAATCTCTCTCACTTCGTTATGTGAGAGAAGGATTTTGCCCAGTAGTTGGGCAGTATAGGCTGATATTATTATTCAGTACGTCTAAATAATAATAGCAGCTTAAAACGCAAGCAAAAATGTAGGCTTTGAATCTAGACTGTAGTGATTCAAGAAGAAGCCCTATTTGTTTTCAACCTGTTTCCGATACGAAAAACGCTAATAAAATCATCATCTATCGCACATAACTGTGTACGTTTTTGATATATGAGAATACAGGCTCAATTGTATGTGGCTTATATATTCTCCAATCGGACATGGCAAAGGTAGAGCTTACAGCCACCCATTGTCGACGATTTTAGGTCCAAATTAAATAGGAGGCAAGCTTTTTGCCATAATACTGGGCACAATTCCAGATAACGGCTAAGAATTTTTTGATGGAAAAAGCAGACACATGGTAATTAATTTATAGTTCTCGGGACGAATTCCACAAACATTTTGCTAACAGGCATTAGGAACATTCCGTTCTTCTCCACTTCACACTCGTCTGGCCTTAAAGATCCTGGTATACTCCGGAGTTCGTAGTTCAAGAATATCGCGGCGAGGCCGTAACGAAGAGTTTGGTAGGCGAAGCGTTTGCCTGCAACATGTTCAATAATTTAGCCTTACAGTCCCACTGCTGTGCAAAGGCACTCCCACAAATAGGCGCAAAAGAAAGTCCATATAGTTGCTGATATTAGTATATTCATAAAACTCCACAAAAACGGTAGTCTCCGTAACCGGCGAGCTTGTATGAGAGGAACCATGAGGGCGGAGGAAGTCAGATAAGTCTGTAGTGAAAGAACCTTTGGCATTATAATATAGATATGTAAAGAGGACACAACGGGTGACTTATATTTATAATATATAGCATTGATATAGAATATCGAGTGGTTTGGCATAGGACGAAGAAGAATGGCTTAAAAGGAAGGACGACCAACAACCATATATAACGATGGTGATGATGATGATAGTAGTTTTGGTGATGATAAAATTTGTGATGAAGAAGATGATGATAGGACAAGATATTCACCAATACAGTTCCTCGGGCCTTCTCCAAACGGCATAAATGTATACGGCGTACTGTTTCTCTCGTTTTCAGGCAAGAATCTCTCCGGGTTAAACACTTCAGGATCTGGGAAGTAATTGGAGTCCATGTGCATGCCCATAGCATTGACGTAGACTGCTGTACCTGCGGGGATCGTGAGGTGCTCATCGACTTGGTAATCTTTGGATGCCACCCGATCCAGCCAACCCATTGGTGGGTATTTTCTGAGGGCCTCTGAAATTGTGAAGAATATTTTTTGAAATTGTAGAATGTCATTTGAAATAGAAAAAAGTCTAAAAGAGCTGGAGCATACAAGATATGCAATGAGGTTGGGTAAGGTTTGGATTATACTTATTCTTAAAAACTTTTCTTATCGCTAAATTGGTAAAACCTGTCCTTATTTTTGACCACAGCTACAGAATTCATAATTTTATGACCCATTAACTGGAAATCTCTTCGTACCGTTTATAACAGAGTTCAGGTAAGGAAGTTGAGCAAGCATTGTTGTATGACAGGTTTGTTCGCCGTTCTGCTGCTTTGCTTCCAAGAGTTCCTTGTAAAGCCGCTCCTGAAAGTCAAGATGATTTTAAATCCTCATTTGTCTATATCAAGCAGAGCTGGTAGAGGTATTCTAAGACGCACATTGCCGACGATGTGAGTTCTCAATAGGGGGTGGGTCTATTGCCATTATAGTAGGTACATTTCCGGACTCCGGACAACTATTGAGAATAAATGCCGTCAGTATCATTTTCAGCTGAAAGACTTTCACCGCAAGACAAAGGCCTCTCAAAAGATCGCCATGACGACAGGCTTTGTGCTGTTCATCCAGCTTCTAAATGTCTACCTGTGACAGTTACCTAGTCATTGGTCTACCTTGTGGACAGTATTACTTTTAGTATTATGAAGACCTGTCCATTACCTGATGTTCTGGATGCCAAGCGAGCTCGTACACAGTCCAAGTCATCGCAGATCCTGTGGTGTCAAATCCTCCTAATAAGAATATAGCTGCTTGTGCTAGTAGTAAGTCTTCACCCATTTCTGGAAAAAAGACAATCAGTAGAATAAGACTAAGGAGACCCTTAATGAAGAATGCCTGGTAAATGTATCAGTATGCTATTATTTCGATCACGAAGCAACCACATTATTTAGCTAATGTTATGTAACTGTTTGTTATGTTAAAAATATCTTGGGAATATTATACGTCCCTCCTTACCTTCATTTTCTGCTTGTGCCTCCTGCCTTATCTTTAGCAAGGCATCGAGAAGATCTCTGCAATCTTTTACCTCTCTCTGGTAACCACCTCTCTGTTCAATAATAGAGCGGAATATGTGCCGTAAATATTCCAATGTTTCTTTGGGAAATAGAGAAAACCTGATAAAAAATATTATAGGTTAGTGTTGAATACTGTTAAGAAGCGGCTATTCAGTAATAGATATTTATGTACATACATGTAAGGAATGCGAAAGTGAAAGGATGTAGGTACCGGGGAAGACCTGAACTATCTTACCACGACTAAATAGACCGAGTTTTATCTGCAGGACAAGTCAAGAGTCTCTGTAACCGGCGAGTGTGTATGAGACGAACTATGAGAGTGGAGGAAGCCAGGGAGGTATGTAAGGAAAGAACCTGTTGGAAACCTGTACTCTCTGCCCACCCCACAAGGAATCTGGCGTGGTGATATAGATAGATAGATAGACATAAAAAAGTGATAGCTATTCAATAATAAAAAATCGAAATCTGTTCACGACACATTGGATCCCTAGTAAAGTCGCCGCTTAGGTAAAAAGTGCATTACCACAAAAATTACTGTTCAAAAGGACATCTAATCTGACAGGTACTCCAGTTATATGGCTGATTAAATATATATATATATATACAAGGTGTAACATAATAAACGCAAGACCTCAGACACCCCGATTAGAGAATTGCTTCATAAATTCAAAACGAAAACCAAATTTCCAAATTTAAAGGTTTTTACACTTTTTAAGCACTTTTATACCCCAATTAATAATAAAACTTGGACGTGTATGTGTGCGTTTTGAGAAATACGTTTAAGGAATGCATTTGAAATCTTCTTATTGCTATGAATCAAGAATAAATTTAGTTTTTTATAGCGCACTGAAGGAGTAAAATCATTTTTTGCAAATTTAATAAAATATTCGAATACATTAAAAATTATTGGAATCAATTCAGTGACCGATTTAGAACGAACTACTTTCAGGTCTTGCGTTTATTATGTTACAGCTTGTATATTATAAGGCCTTCTCCCTTAGTGGAATTCTTTAATAATGATACTGTCTCAATGCTAGGGAAAGGTTATCTCTAACAAATCGAGTTCGGATTCTGGTAAATTTTTGGAATAGATAACGAATACATACCTGAAAACATCAACCATCTCTGGAAAAAAAAATATGCTAGACCATGACAGTCCCCTGAGGAGGTCGAACTTCATGAAGTCATTGACTACCCTTTTTATGGCGCTGTCACCAGTTTTGAGGGTTTTACAGACCACGCCAATGGCAGACTCTCCAATCACGTCAGTCGTGTAGGCTGTACACACTGACTGAGGGCAGAAAAAGGGTATTTTAAGCAAATCCTGTATACAAATATTTATATCATCACTTGCTCTAGAAGAAACTGCGGATAAAGGGGTCTTACTTAGAAATTTTTCAAGGAGCTGTAATTTTATATTGATTAGACGCAACAAGAAGTTGGAGGTTTACTATTGAAAAATGCTCAGTAGCAGTCCGAACTCCAGTACTTGCCCGTATTAAATCGGAGCCTAAAATCATTTGCGAAATTTTATTTCTTTATTTACAGTTTAGTTAACACTATTATGGACAAACACAACACGCGCTATGAAAGGCTTTAACAAAAAAAAAGAGTAATTAATTCTCTATAAAATGAACCTTAGAAGGTAATCATTAGTGACAGCTTTGCGTACTTTGAAGATAGAATCAGTAACATCCATATTACTACTGAAGCTGTTGTAAAGGTTGCAAAAACGTGGCACTGGGGAATTACGGCCATGATTATCCTACGTGGAGTGGGCGAAAAGAAGTTTTTGATTCTTTTGCAAGGCAATGGTAAGGAATCCGAAAGCGTAGGAATCCGAAAACCCCCACTGTGTATGTGCACTGTGGACAGTACATGTCTGCCACCAAGCTTGGGGAAAATAAGCATGCCAGTGTTTATACAGAGAATGTTCACATAACCAAACGGCTTACAATTAGACACTTATCAAAAATTGTAATACGTACTCTAAGGTCAACAAGTTCTCCCTTCTTTATTGCATCTTTGAGCCGCAAAACTAAATCGTTGGCCTTGTCTTGCGTAATACTCTGCAGGTTCCTTAATTTAGCTGCCGTGAATATTGTTGTAAGTCGTCTTCTTATTGAAGTCCAAAGAGGATCCTAAAATGCCGTGTAAAAATAAGCTTTCGAAAATGACATCATAGTTTAATGTATATTCCTATCATCATATATTCGATTGCCAGACGTCCAGTACAGGAAGTTGAACACTCTAAAAAATTCCCCGACTACTGGTTTGGTACTGTCCACGTTCAGTTTTTCCCGCAACCTTTATCAGGGCCAACTTATAATGAATTCACTTTTACATTTTGTACTTTCAATAATAGAGAGAAAAAGAGCGAGAGAAAGAGAGAGAGAGAAATATCAGAAGATAATAAAAAACAGGCATCTACATATTTTTACATAATATTTTACGTACGGAGTGGCGCAGTAGCGCAGTGGTTAAGAGCTTAATCCGCTCCGCCCACTGTGTCTAATAGTCGCGGGTTCGATTCCCGCACGGGACAAATCTTTGTGTGACCCACAATTATTTGTTTCGGTCTGGCTGTTTGTGTATGTGAATTTTCATGTTTCTAAACGCACTCACAACACAGGAATCATTCCAAGTGAGGGGCTACGTTTAAAAAAAAATTCTGATAATAATGTTAAACGACCATGGCGGTCTTCCTATAAAATATTTAGAAGAAATCAATCCTTAAGACTGTCCCTTATGATCGTCAAATCGACCACCAAAACGCTACATCGATTTATATGACTTCGGTACCTTTACAGCAAATAGGGTGAGGGCTCCAACAGGATCACTCTTCCCTGATCGGGCGAATCTATTCCTGAACAGGTCGTTATCTTTAACCAGGATCTTTCTGGCTAGTTCAGGGCAGTTGATGACTAGGGCTGGTCGCCAGAACAGCCACATGCCGACGTATGGCGAATTGAACTCGTTGTAGACTTTACGCATCCATATTGCCTGTTAAGGAGATAAAAATTCTTAGTAAATTATATACGCGAAAGTTTGTGAGGATGGATGGTTTGATGATTGTTACTCTTTCACGTAAAAACTACTGAACGGAGTTTAATTAAACATATTAGTTATATAGCTAATATATCAGAATTACACATAGGTTATGACTTATATAGACACATACGCAGACAAAGTCGCGGGCAGCCGCTAGGATATGTATATAAAATCATTTGCTGCGCTTTAATCTCACAAAAACTCGAAAATGGCTCGACAGTTTGATTTTTTTTTGTGTCGTTTGCCTCAATGCTGGGGTGCCTTAGGACAAAAATAAGGCTATACGAAGTTCATCGGGTTAACTAGTGATTTATAACAGAGCTTATGTTTTTCCTATATTGGTTATAAGCCTTTTCTTAGAAATAGAATCGAGGGCAAGCTTAACTGAAACTGAAATTTTGGATTAGACATATACATCGTTTATTTAATTTTAGCCTGAGGCATATTTCAAGATAGTAAGATTTTTTGGTAACCAACAAGGTTAAGCGATGGATAACTGTTTGTGGCAATTCCATTTTAAACGTCTTGGTTTTACGGTAGGCACGTTAAGTTGTTGGTCCTAGTTACCACTTCATGTGTTGGCAGTCGTTAAGCTAAGTTGGAAGCCTGCGACCTGATAAGTTCCGACGGCAGGTGGCCAGTTTCTCGTAGTTCAGAAACTAGTTGTTTTAATAAAATACAATCCAAACCCAGCGTATAGGTTTTCCAGAACACGTAAAGATTGGCACTCAAAATTATGCTACTATTTAAAAGCAACCTAGAACATGTATGAAATATTAGTAGGGTCAACTAATTATGTCTACAGATAACACAAAGATTGTCCAAATCAGTCCAAATGCGAACACTATCATTGAAATATGGCTGCGGAAGTAGGAATACGGGATCCAACAACTCACAATAACATCATCCTACTAATATTATTAATGTGAAAGTTTGTATGTCTAGATGTTTGAATGTTTGAATGCTTAGATGAGAGAAGGGCTGAAAGGATTTGGAAAAAAATTAGTCGCACAGATCGCTTATTATCTGCATTAATACAAGATACTTTTTATCCCGCAAAAATTTTAGGTTCCTGTCTAAAGTCGCAGGCAGAAACTAGTATTTTATATTTTAATAAAATATTTTAGGTAGGTTCTACCATCATCATCACCAGTTACCACCAATACACCATAACCAATTTTGAAACGATATTTTATTGTTATTGAAAGAGTTATTGCACTGTTAATTCGGCCCTGTGTTATAAGTTTCAAATATTTAGCTCATCGGGCAAATAATTTAAAATGAATTGTACACTTTGTGCAGTACATTCAAATAGAAAAAGAAAACGAGTTAATAAAAGCGTGGGTAAAAAAAAATTAAACAATAAATATAAATACATAATAAAAAAAAATTATAATCGGTTGTCCCCTAATTCCGTTGAGACCTAATATCGTCTGCGATTCGTGGATGCAAGTACAGTTCTGCCACTTCCATGTAAAGGTGGTAATCTCTTCAAAATCCCGTGTTCAAATGGTAATTTTTCTATAAAAAAAAATCCAGTATTGGTCCAGACTCTGGAACTATACATGGTAAAATGGCTATACGCTCGCCCCCCTATTATCCAAATAGTTCTCCACGATACATCTCTACCACCCCCACTTGGGGAATATAGGCGTGTTTTTTATTTATTAAATGATTGTTTTTTTTATTTAATTGCGCAGAGAAAGAATTACTTATCATAAGTCACACATCTCGTATGTTTCGATACGATATTGCATAAAAAATACTAATACTAGAAAAGTATTGAGTAAATGTACCAAGTAGAAAAGTATCTGTTTCGAAAGGAAAAGTACTCGATACCAAAAAGTATCGATATTTTTTCCGTGTCCCTAGCGGCGGCGTTGTTAGAGAGTACAGCGTCAAAAAAATTGGCACCGACTTCAAATATTTATTTTTTGCTTTATGAAGTCGGTTTTTTTTTTAAAGAAAGGTTTCTTATGTAGACCTATATTTTATATTTTTCTGAGTTGTACAACAAGGTACCTACAGAATTGATATAATAACCATAATAACGGTATCTATACATTCGTCCTGTTAGCCGTTAAGGAGTCCCCTGATGTATTTTCAAAGTCCAAAGTTCAATAACGATTTCATCAAAATGGGACCACCTCGAAACTATACTAAACTTAACGCAAAAAGAATCATCAAAATCAGTTGATAAACAAAGACGTTATAAAAAAACACAAAGGCATTGTTGACCTCCTCCATTTTTAAAATCGGTTAATATTCTGATTAGTTTTATTGCAGGGTACCTATAGGATTGACGTAATACCCATAATATCTCAATCTACGCATTCGTATTGTTTGTCGTTAAGGAGTTCCCTGGTGTATCTTCCAAGTCCAAGGTCCAATACCGATGAAATTAAAATGGGACCACCTTGGAGCTATACTGAACCGAATGCAAAAAGAATTATCAAAAGCGATTCATAATTGGGAGAATGATGGCGTAACATACATACAAAAAAAATATAGAATTGAGAACCTCCTCCTTTTTAGAAGTCGTTTAAAAAAAAAGAAACACCATCGTGATATTCCCCAAGCGGGGGTGGCTAATATACCCTCTTTACAGCGACTATGTTACGTCCCACCTTAATAGATAACGAGTACATATTATTACTTCTCTTATTTAAAATAAATACTCACAGGATTCTCCCTTTGCAGAAACGTAAGGCTGCCCATGATTGGGTGTGGATCGTAGTGAGGTACGCCTTTCTTCGCCCAAAAATTCTTCACCTTTACCCATATTATCCTGAGCCATATCACTAGGAATATGAACACAAAAACCAGAAGTGTCCAAAACATTGTATGACATGAACTGCGCGCGATCCTTTACTGACTGATTGGAAACAGTTTCGTATCTAGCTTTGTTTAATCATACTTGTAGCTAATCTACTTTTATGTTCTTAAGTGCAGTAATTAACAAACGAGCATGAGTTAAGGGTAGGAAAGTCGGAACAGAAAAGCAAACATGTCGTGTCGTCCCACTAACTTTTGAGCTACCAAAAGCGAGATGCAACCTTTGGAGGGATGGAGTAGCTCTTTCTAATCCTTTTATACCACCTGAGAGTATTTCACCCGTCTGGTAGTCTTTAAATAGACATCGGACTCGGGTAAGCCGGAGCAAGAAAAAAGTGTTCAGGTGTGATAGCCCACTTTACATTGTGCTCTGCATGCCCCAATACCATGCAGCAGGACTTAATGACTGACACCGATAATGCAGTCGAAGTTGCTGCGTTCTAGGCCTCTTTTATATAAATTCAACATCTGCCATCGAAACGATAAGAAGAACCGCAAACATGTCATCAGCGGACACTATGACCCATTGATATAAAGAGATAAAAAGACACTGTTACCCTTTTATTTCTAAAGTTGGAGGGATCCAAAAGTGCTGTGTACACCCTCCTATCACCAAAGATGGTCAATCTCAATGCATCTTATGCCATTATACCGGGCATTATTCCAGACTCTGGAGTGCGACTGAGAATTATTGGATAGAAAAAGCACACTGTATGATTTGAACCATGAAGAACTTCATGATTGCCACGTGCCCTATGCATCATTAGACCAAGGCAGTTACAAAAAAACGTGTATGCGTACCCTACTAATGTTATAAGTGTGAAAATTTAAATGTGAAGATGATAGAATGTTTATTAAGCACTCACGTCAAACGTCCGGCTCAGGATAGGGATATGTGAGGTAATAGGGAGGTTTATGGCTCGCAGTAAGTGAAGTGAGTCGGTCGGACGAACCGGTGAGACGCCAGAAGATCCAGCAGGCGGCTGAAGAGCCGCAGGCCGGGGAGTCGGTCCCTGAGGAGCCGGAGGTTGTGAACTCTGTGGCTCAAGCCGGCGTCCGCCAACCTGCGGGTTTGCCCCTCGGAGGAGTTTGACCTCCTCCGTCAGGCTCCGCTTTTCTGCCGTCAGGCCGGCCAGCTGCGAACGCAGCTCCGCATTTTAGCGCTCCAGCTTGTCCACGTGTGGGTCTATTGGAGCGCAACGGGACAGCTCGTCAACGGCCGCGTGTGTGTGTGTGTGAATGATGTACGCTGTTGGCCGCGAGGCCTTTACAGCTTCACCGGACTTAAAGGCGAGCGTGCAACCACTACGCTCTAGCCAGCCAGAAGGGCAAGAGGCGACATACTCGAGGGCGCCTCTTCGAGGCGCCCTCGGTTGGGACAGACGCTGTAGGGGGACGGGTG
This sequence comes from Phalera bucephala, assembly GCA_905147815.2. NCBI lineage: Eukaryota > Metazoa > Arthropoda > Insecta > Lepidoptera > Notodontidae > Phalera > Phalera bucephala. Next base: position 31,776,508 of record LR990609.1, read on the forward strand.
CACTACTAAGTGCACCGGTCAACCGCCGGCTATGGGAGGGGATCTACTACTGCGTTGTCGTCGTCGCCCGTATTCTGAGCGGAAAGAAGGGATGACAAAGCATCGGGGGGGTCGGTGAGAACATGTCGCGGCCGGCGGTGGCGGCAGGGGTCGGGGAGGAGATCGTAGTCGGCGGTGGCTACGATTAACGGATTCGCATGGGTAGATGCGTTCGGGAAGTGACGTGTTGATGCCTTTTAATAAAGGCTCGAATAGGTTCGATACCTAGATCGGAGTGGAGGTCGACATTCCGTACGAACCAGGGGGCTCCTACGGCTTTACGGAGGAAGCGGTTTTGAACCACTTGGAGTTTATCGATGTGAGAGGGGGCCGAATGCCCGAACACAACACACGCATAAGTCATGATGGATCGAACGCAAGTTTTGTAAAGTGTCACCTTATTTCTTAGGGACATTTTACTCCGCTTGCAGATTAACGAATGGAGACGACCGAGCACAAAGGATGCTCGGTGACGGACCCGCTTGATGTGCGGGCCGAAGGACATGGTACTGTTCAGGGTGACCCCTAGATATTTGACCTCTTTGACCCAGGGAATGGGTCGGTCGAACATGGTCACTTGGCCGAGATTACTTCTAGGGCGGCGCAGGGAGTGGCGCGGGGTGGCACCTCTGGAGAAGAACACCGCAGCGCTCTTGTCCGGGTTCACCTCAATACGCCACTTCCTGAAGCAATTCCCTAGGGAATTGGCGGATGCCTGAAGGTTTCTGGTAATGAAACCCTTATTCCTATGCGAGACGTAGAGAGCGGTATCATCCGCGAATAGGGCTAGATGCGCCTTACTCGAACGAGGAATGTCGTTCGCGTAAAGGCTAAACAGGAGCGGAGAGAGAACTGAGCCCTGTGGGACTCCAGCAATGATGGAGTGGGAAGTGGAGCGCGTCATTTCGACGCGATAACGGAAGGCGCGATTCGACAAGAAGTCTCGTAAGATGAGCACGAGTCTGTCCGGCACACCCAATTGGTAGAGCTTGTAGATCAAGCCGTTGTGCCAGACTTTGTCGAATGCCTTCGCGACATCTAGCAAGAGGGCGCCCGTGTAGATGGGTTTGGGTCTATTGAGACCGGAGAGGATGTGCTCCGTGATGTGGTGCACTTGGTGGACGCAAAAGTGTTTGGCTCGAAAGCCGAACTACTCGTCGATAAGGATACCCCTGGACGTTACGAAGTCTTTGAGCCTCGCCAGAAGTAGGCGCTCGTATATCTTGGCCAGGGAGTTGAGGAGACTGATAGGGCGGTAGCTCGCGGGGAGATTGCGAGGTTTGCCGGGCTTGGGAATGCCTATGACGTCCGCCTCCTTACACCTAGCGGGGAAGGTGCAGTTCGTCATATCGGCGTTCAATATGGCCACTAAGAGGCAGATGAGTTGGGCAGGCAGGCATTTCAGAACGCGATTCAAAATGCCGTCAGAGCCGGGGGCTTTTTTGGTTTTGAGACCCCTAATGAGATCTTCGACCTCCGTTTGGGTGATAGGAGGTAAGGAATCGACGGGGGGGAGGGATGCCCTGCGCTCGACTTCCCTGTCGACCCCATCGACGTGGGACTGGTCGACGGACTGAGAGCTGGGGGTGCACTGGCTCTCGAGGGAGTCGGCGAGAAGCTCGGCCTTTTCGTCGTCGTCGAAGGCTGGGGGTGCGCCTGAAGGGCGGGACAGCGGGGGCATGCCAGTCGTGGAGTCGGTTTTGAGGCTTCGCGCCAGCTGCCAGTAGGCCAGGTGCTATGGCGCGATGCCCTCTAGGAGGTCACCCCACCGTTCCTCCCGGACCTCCGCGACACGACGCTTTACCTCTCGTTGTAAAGCGCGCATCCGGGCCCGATTGGCTTCGGTGGGGTAAGAGTCGTACGCTTGGATAGAGGTATTCTTGGAACGAATGAGATCCCTAACATCGTCCGGCAGTCGAAAGCGGTTGAGGCAGAGATCTTCCGCCTCGACTTGCTTGGACGATCGACTGACAGCCGATTGGATGTGTTCGGTGAAGGCATCAACGGCCTGATCGGTGTCCTGAGGGGACGGGATGGAGTCCAAGCTGAGAGGGAGGGGGGGAGGGTCGGCATCCGCCAAGGCCGTGCTTAGCGCATGCCAATCCACCACCGTCTTTTTAGGTCGCTGAGGGCGGAAGGGGGGGGAACCGAGTCTCATGACTACAGGTCTATGGTCAGAGTCGAGTTCCTGGACTACTTCCAAGGAGTGCAGCCGTAAGGTGACACCCTTAAGAAGCGCCATGTCCAGGACGTCGGGTCGGTGGTTGGGATTGTTGGGATAGGGGGTACGGTGCATAGGTGCGATGACGTCAAAGTCGAGAACGTCGACCAGGGCGTCAAGGCTCCTACCGTTAGGGGAAGTGGTGAGACCATTCCAGGCCACGTGCTTACTGTTGAAGTCCCGCCCGCCAGAATGACGGCGCTTCCCAGATTAAGGAGTGCTTCAAAGTCACTCCTGAGAACGAATTTAGTGGGGGAAAGGTATACGGAGGCGATCACGATGGGCTGGTGCCCCGTGAGAGAGATGCGACAGACCGAGGCTTCGAGGTTGGTGAGCGCAGGGGGATCGAGAGGGACGCAGTGAAGGGACCTCCTGTAGTAAATGAGAGTACCGCCCCCACGGGAGCCGATTCTGTCATTACGCACGAGGTTATAGTTCGCGATCCTAGGATCGCGTTGTGCGGGCTTGAGGAAGGTTTCCTGCACTAGGAGGATATCAAGCTGGTGATCTCGGAGGAAATCAGCAACCTGATCTCGCTGGGAGCGAAGGCCATCGGCGTTAAAAAACGCCAGGGATAGGTTGTGGGGCTTATGGCGGGGAGGTCGTAAATCCATTATTGGGTGCGGGGAGGTTGGGTTCTAAGGGACGCCAGGACGTCCCTGTATTCCGCGGCCAGGAGATTCTGGTCCGCCAAGTTGGTGGCGGCGCGGAGTTGGAGGGCGAGTTCACGGACTCTGGGGATTAGCGCGGGGCTTATCGCCGCCGAGACGTTCATAATCAGGTTGACGTCCTGACTGACGTTAGTGGGCGGAGGGGGACAAGCCGCCGCCGCCTCCGCGCGGTTGCCCCCCCCCCTCAGTGCCCTCGCAACCCCCCCCGCGCCCTCAGCGCACCCTCGGCTGGTGCCTTCAGCGCCAGTGACCTCAGCTCCTCGCACTCCCGCGCCGCAGAAGCTGACCCCCCCCTCCCCCGCCGCTCAGGCCGTCTCTTGGCGCCAACGCGTGGGTGAAGCCGCTGCCCTAGACCGCGGCCTCCCACCCGTCAGTGGGCCCTGCCCGCCCCCCAAAGCCCGGTACTCCTAAATTCCTCAACTTCCAGGAGCTATGCGATTCCTCGCTTTCACATGCCGCTTAGGACTGTACGGGCGTGTCAGCACGCATGGCAAACCGCCCGTTCTTCATGCGGGCCGGTCCCCTCAGTGAGGAGCAGGTACGGCCCCGCCTTGCAGTCGTCACCTTTGGTGGCGGTAGGCTTTCGTCGCTCGCAGACGAGGAACACCGTTCTCTACAGAGGCGCTTGTGCCCCTCCACTGCGTCTTTTATTAAAACGCAGCATGTACGGGTGTCCGGTTTGGGTAAGCCATGGTCGATCGTTTTGTTGTGGGTTCGGGTGTCCGTTATGGATGCGCCTTGGTCCTTGGATTGATGTAACAATTTGCTCCCCATCAGAAGACGAGGTGCAATTGGAGCCCAAGGACTCCGGGGAGAATTCTCCGGGCCTTCCGGTACCTCTCTGGGGTAATTTATCTTTACTATGCGACATCATTTGTTTTTTTTGCTTGGATGCTGATCCACAGCTTTGGCTTTGAATGGGTGTGCTCCCTTAGAGCCGGTGGACCTCTCATCCCGGCTGGTTGTGCAGTGTAGGTGAATGTGTGTGAGTTGATGTGCATGTACGTAAGTGTGTGTTTGTGTGTGGGTATTTAGTGCGTGTGCAGTGTGCCTGGGCCTTGCGCCCTCTCCCCCCAGTTCGTCACCTGAAGGGTCTCACTAGTCCTCTCTGGTATACAGAGAGATACCTTTGTTTTTTTTTACCTGGAGAAAATCTGCAAATCTGCCTTGGGCTTCCGCGAGCCTCGGGGGAAGCTCGCGGGGCGTGTCGGATTCCTACTGACTAAAAACCCCAGGGTGGCCGTCATCAGCACTTTGGAGAGGCTCCGGGATCTCCGTATGGAACTCACCGGTGCCCCTCTTGTGCCACGCTCTGAAGAGCCCGCCTTCGGGGGGAGACTTAATGACACGCTCCCCCCCGCACCAACGGGGTATGCATCCCTATCATCTCCTCTGCGCCCCACCCTTTCCAAAAGCTGGAGAGTGCGAGGGGCAGCGAGACGTCTTCCACCACGCGTCAGACTATTCGCCGCGCTCAGCAGTCCCTCCGGAAAACGAGGGGCCTGCTGACGACGCCTAGGGTGCACCACGGGGAGGTTGTCTGACCGAGCACCCCGACTGCATGGTCTACTCTATGCCATCATCCCATTTGGGGACACGCGTAAAGGACACAGGGCCAGGCCCTCATATTCCGCAGCCCCTTAATTCCTCCTAACATGTTGATACAAGAGGCGGTCCCATCACTCGGGCCTGAACTGGACTTCCACTTCAGTGCCATTGCCTCCACTAAACGTGTCAGCCTTTCCTTCTAAATCATCATAGTCTCGCGGAAAGTTACAGTTCTCTACTACGATTCTTCTGCCTTCTGACAAACACAGCTTCTGGAAGGGGAAGTCTGATCCAGTTCATCAATATCTGCTGCTCCAAGATCCGCGTTGAGCAGTCTTCGATAATTTTACACACACCGACACGCCTATATTCCTCAAGCGGGGGTGACAGAGGTGTACTGAGTACACCCACTTTTCGGTGACGATGTTAGGTTCCATGTAATTGGGAGCGAGTTTATTGCCATTTGCATGAGTTGAAATATTTCGTTAGAAAAACTACATTTGTCTGACCTAGGATTTGAACCCAGGACCTCATGATCACAAAGCGATGCACTTTGCCACTTGATCAACGAGGACGTCATCATTGTGTGGGCGAAATTCCAAACCTTACTACAATGGTTACAAGCCAGCATTGCCTCGCATCGAATTCTGTTCAGATAATCACCAAAATAGCCGTAGATAGCCACTAAATATTTTTGCCTGTAGAAGACTTGCCCTGCATATTTTAAAACTAACCCATCGCAATGAGTCAACTGTCAAGAACAGACACTGACCTCGCCGACGAGTTTAAAGAATCCCTTGCCCGCCGGCCGGTGCAGAGTAACATGGCGAGAAACTTAGTATACCCCCTTCCCTATAGCGCCAGCCCAATCCGAGGCCATTCCTCCATGAGACGCCCTTAAGCTAGTTGCCGCCGTACCCTTTTGGCTGGTGCGTAGTGGCTCTTGTCTGGTGAAGCTGTATAGGTCCCGCGGCCAACAGCGTAGATCATTCTCACACACACACACAAACACACACACACAAACAAGAATCAACCTGTATACTACCAAAACGTATAAATAAACGTATTCCCGAAGATAACCTTTTGTGTCGTTTTGTCAAGATAGTTGCATAAATCCTTTTTAATTGAGTCTAATAATAAACCAGTAATAACAATAAAATTATGAACACAATCGCAAGGCTCAACGCATACTAGTGTCGAATCGATATGTGGGGATTCGTTTAAAATATTATCTATCTATACAGGGAAAAACAATACGGAGATCTATATATAACTAGTGGTCGCCCATAGGTCGATATTCGACCTACTCTTTCATCGTTTGCTGGTTATGTTTGACATTCAGTAAGACTATAGACAAATAATATTAAAGACAAAGTATATTAATCTATTCTCAATTTGACGTGTATTGTGTCAAATACGTGGTAGTGTGTAATGTTTTTTTATCGATTTAATGTATTTTTATGCATAATTTTAAAAAATATTAGCATTCCCCACCCCTTCTCTATATAAACTTTAAGCGTGGGAAATTTCATACTCCTCCGTCCGCGCAATTTTCGTAAAAAGCGGTACAAAGGTTTTGCTTCACGTATTGATATAATGATATTAGGTTCTTTCCTTGTCTCTCCATTCTCAAAGTTTGTCTCATACACGCTCGCCGATTACCGAGACTCTTGACTTGTCAATCAAATAAAACCCGGTCTATTTGGTCATGGTAAGATAGACTAGGTTTTCTTGGCAGCTACGGTCAATAGTGTTAGGTCATGGGAGGCAGCGGTGACCTTCTGACTGGTGGTCATAGCACTGAGAGAGGCAGCAGAGCGAGGAGGGAGGCCCTCTGGCTGATCCGCTCTGTCGACGTAGAAAAAAAAAGCGACGGCATGCCTACAATGAAGGTTTGCGGCTAATGGGAAGCCTATCGCCTGCATACAATAACTGACCCTTGGGATGGAAGTGCGTGCTCTCGGCACGCTCCTAAGTAATGTGTGCGAAAAGCATTTCCGCCATGAGTTCCACAAAAGTGGAAGGATGCTGGCGGGGTGCAAATGGTTGCTCACGCGTTCCCGTAACCTGCCCCAGCCACAGCGACTAATTGGAGCACTGTGGGGGGCTTTAAACAGTAGGAGTCTCGGCATAACCCGTCGCTTCCCCCAATGGCGAGCGGGTATCCTATGAAGAATATCTCTCATAAAAAAGGTCTTTCTTGGCACCTACATCTTTCTACTTTCGCAATTAATATCTTTTCTGTCATTCAAACACACATAAACCGATATTTTCTTTTACGGGGAAACTATTTGGTTTGTTTGTCCCCACCAGTGGAAGCAGACCGACGCCTCCTTCCACTGAGTGGGGAAGATGCAGTTCGTCATGGCGGCATTAAGGATGGCCACTAAGAGGCAGATGAGTTGGGCGGGTAAGCATTTGAGTACGCGATTAGAAATGCCGTCAGAGCCGGGGGCCTTTTTCGGTTTAAGGAATCGGTGGGGGGGAGGGACGGGCGCTCGACTTCCCTGTCGATCGAATCGACATGAGCCGAGTCAACGGGAAGAGAGCTGGAAGTGCACTGGCTCTCGAGGGCGTCGGATAGAAGCTCGGCTTTTTCCTCATCATCGAAGGCTGGGGTTGCGCCTGAGGGGCGGGTCAGCGGGGGCATGTCAGACATAGAGTCAGATTTAAGGGTACGCGCCAGCTTCCAGTAAGCCAGATGCGATAGCGTGAGCCCCTTTAAGAAGTCACTCCAACGATCATCACGGACCTCCGCGATACGACGCTTTACATCACATTCTAAGGCCGGAGCCCGGTTGGCTTCGGTGGAGCAGGAGTCGTACGCTCGGACTGAAGCATTTTTAGCCCGAATAAGTTCCCTGACATCGTCTGGCAGTCTAAAACGGTTGAGATCCTCTGCCTCGACTTGCTTTGACGACCGACTGACAGCTGATTGGATATGGGCGATGAAGGCATTTACGGCCTGAACACGAAAGACCACCCTGAACTCTCTCTCCTCCTCAAGGGATTTTCTCGGTGCGGAGGAAATGGGACAGATGCCCTGGTCGTCCGAAGACGCCACCTTTACAGTATGTTCTTGCGCGGTGGATCGCGTATAGGTATAATTGATGTGGCGATTATAGATCGCCTTGGAGACACGCTCCCAGGCACTCTTGTCATAGATGACAAGGGGCGGGGGAGGGATGGATGGACGCGCGGGGCGTGGAGAGGGGGTATTCCTCGGGGCCGCGTTGGAAGAAGGCTGGGGCACAGGGGTGCCAGGGCCGGGGGAAGCGACGTCGCTTCCGCCTCTCAGGATTTTTGGGGATAGCGAGTCGCGCGGCTTGCGCGAGCGCTTTTTCCCGTTTAATACGGGAATAAAGTCGTCATCCGATGAAGATGACAAGGGGGAGCTGCAGGGCAGGCCGATGCTAGCACGACCTCCATATCGGAGTCCGAGTAAGGCTCGGACCTGCATGCAGAGATGGGGCGGTTGACGGGTGTCGGGGGACGCGCGGCGTGCGGCGTCGCACATAGCGGCGTGTGATCGCCGCTTGCGGGGTACGCGAGGGGAAAGGGGGGCCACGTAGTAGTTGGCTCGGGACACCCGCGTCCAGCGGAGCAGGGGAGTACGTCGCCTGGAATTGCCGGATGATCTCCGAGGACTTCGAGGCGATGAACTCGACCAGGTTCCATAGGAACTCTGGTGAGTAGTGTTAACTGCCATATCCAGGGATATGGCAGGGCGGGTGAAGGGAGTAGAAACCCTAAGTCCCGGGGGCTGGACCTTGCCCCGGGGAGGAGTAATGCCTGGCCCCCTCCACCGGATGTAGTCGGGGGGGGGGGCTACCGTGAGCCCTAGCGTGCGTCCTTTCGCCAAACTTGTGTGCGAAAGGGTATCACTAACTGCTCCGGGCTGAAGAGAACCGCAATGGTCAAGCTATAAATACGAAACCATTATTAATTACAATTCATTAGCGTTTATTCGAAGGAAGTAATCAACTTAAAAGTACCAGCAATTGCGTATTTATATTGTTTTAGTAGTGCTATTGATTAAATTTTGCCATCAGGTATGGTCAGCTGTTGTAAGATCTTTTTATATATCCCCAAACTATGAATTAATATTTTCTGTCCGCGACTTCGTCCGCGATGACTTTAGACAGGAAACTAATATTTTTCCGGGATAAAAAGTATCCTATATGTCCAGGTAATAAGCAATATGTTTGCCAATTGCCAGGATTGAGGCGCTCGTAGCGCTGTGCGACCGCTGTGTTCTTACCGATCACCAAGGTTAAGCAACGCTTGACTCGGTCGGCCTGAGATGGGTGACCGTTTGTGGCATTTTCATATCCGAGCGTATCCGTGCTTCGGAAGGCACGTTAAGCCGTTGGTCCCGGTTACCACTTAATGTGGTAGTCGTTAAGCCGAGTTGGAAGCCTTAAAAGGCGGCTTGATAAGTCCAACAGCGGGTGGCCACAAACCTGCCTCCACCAATCCGGACTGGGTCCGCGTGGTGCAGTATGACCTAATCTCTCTCACCTCGATTTATGAGAAAAGGCCTTTGCCCAGCAGTGGGCAGTATAGGCTGATATTATTATTTATTATTGCCAAATTTTATCTAAATCCATTCAGTCGTTCTTCAAGATCCAAACATACAAACTTTCTCATTAATCGTCGATGCGTTTACAAACATGAAATTCACACGCACAAACACCCAGACCGAAACAAATATTTGTGGGTCACATAAAGATTTGTTCTGGATCGATTAGTCACGGGTTCGAACCCGCAACTGATCGATCCAGAGGGTGAAGTAGCTTAAGTTCTTAACCACTGCGCTAAATGTTGTGTCAAAACGTTATATTGAGAATTTTCCAGTAGAAATACTATCTTTGTCCCACCTAGGATTCGAACTTAGGACTTCGTAATCGCCAGCCGCGCTATGGGCTATTAGACAACTGCTTCGTTGGTTTTTTAATTATTTTTCTTAATTTAGAAACTCAAATAATTTATTTTGCATAAAGCTTGCCTTATCTAATCTAATTACTGAGCTTCCACCGGATCGGTACCCAGCGGGCTAGTTTTTTAAATTAAATTTTACTTCGTTTATCATATTATGTGAGTACTAGGCATGACCAAATCAGAACCTCAAAGACGGTGGTCAGCATAAATATCTATATTTATCATGATGCCAGATCCCTTAACTTCATTTGTAAAGACATAATCATAATGTTTGTTTATTTCTTTATTTATTCTTTATTGTACAATAGAACACAGAAACAACATTTACACACCTATCTATCTATCTATCTATAACCTCACGCCAGATCCCTTGCGGGGTAGGCAGAGAGTACAGAGTTCCAACAGGTTCTTTCCTTACATACCTCTCTGGCTTCCTCGACTCTCATAGTTCGTCTCATACACGCTCCCCGGTTACGGAGACTCTTGACTTTTCCATCAGATAAGACTCGGTTTATTTGGTCGTGGTAAGATAGTCTAGGTCTTCCCCGGTACCTGGATCCATCCACTTTCACATTGTATATCTGTTTTGTCAATCTTTCCTCTGGCATTCTTTCTATATGCCCGAACCAACGGAGCATGCCCTTTCTCATCTTTACACCGATACTATCTTTCATACCTACTCGCTGTCTTACTATGCTGTTGCTAATGCGGTCGGTCAGCTTCACTCTGCACATCTTCCGCAGAGCTCGCATGTCTACCGCATTTATCCTACTTTCATTCTCCTTCTTACATACCCAGCTCTCGCTACCATATAACAGCGTTGGGACAAGAACTCCGTTATGTATGGCCGGCTGCGCCTTATGGCTTAAGTGCCGGCTCCCGAGTAGCTTTCCCATCGCACCATTCACTCTGTTTCCTGCACTCACTCTTCTCTCTATGTCAGCGGTGTATTCCCCATCCTTACTGAAGGCGCATCCAAGATAAACAAACTCATTCACTTGCTCCAGCACATCGTTACCAACCACAATCCTTACATTCGTTCTGGTTTCTTCCCTTTCAAAAACCATAATCTTGGTTAATCAAATGATTAAATAATCATTTTAATCATTTACAAACAAGATGTACAAAGGCGAACTTAACTCAATTTGAGTTATCTTCCAGTTAACCTTTGAGGGAAGAGAAACTATGTGGAAGTGAGGGCAATTGTACAATCACGGAACTAATATGTATAATTTATAACATGTGTATTTACAACAATGTAAATAAACAAAATTATGACTCTATACACCACGTGTAGTGAGTTAATTAGGTATTTACGCTAAGTATAATGAGATTTTACAATGTATGTAACATTAGGTTATCGGTAATGGCTACTTTAGTATTATATCTGTACCTTTCCCGACTAAACCAATAAGAATAAAAATACATAATATGTGTATTTATATTTTAATCTTCGGGGGGCACTGGAACATCATTGCGTCCCCCTATACCTGCAAGCCTTGTTCAGGGACTACTTGCGCGACAGATATGTCCAGTACATGGGACAGGATGGTACATTGCATCGGAGGGAAGTGTCTTGCGGGGTTGTACAGGGGTCCGTGTTGGGCCCCTTCTTATGAAACCTAGCCTAAAATGCGGTCCTGCGTGTCGTTCTACCCCCGGCGTCAGCGTATTATGTTACGCTGACGAGACACTGGTATTGACCGAGGGTGACTCATTTGAGGGGACCATCGGGCTTGCCGAGTTTGGAACAGAAGTCGTCGTCGTCAAGATGGAGGGCCTGGAGATTGCACGTCATAAGACTGAGGTGCTATGATTTCACAAACTACCGAGGAGCAGGGAATCGCCCGACTCGTGGGTTCGCGTTGAAGTCTCGCCAGTCCGGGTGGGGTGGTACCTAAAGTACCTAGGCCTCATCCAGGACAATCGCTCGGGCTTCGAAGTACACTTCGAGCGCCTAGTCCCCCGGGTCAACTCCGACTGTCGAGCGTCCGGCGCAGCAGGATGAAAATCCAAAGCTTGCAACGCAAGATGGCCATGCGCATCGCACGAGGATACTGTACCTATCCTTTGAGGCGGCAACGCTCCTGGCGGACGGCTTGCCTGCGCTCGGAGAAGTGAGACGGCGGAACCACCACTGCGGTGGAGACCAGGATTCCGCCCAGCATACGCTCGAAGAGTGCTCAGCGTGGGCCTCCGAGGGGCGAATCCTGGTCGACCTGATCAGACCGGATTTTGCCCTGCTGGCAGTAGGCTATGCTAGCAGGGAAATCGACGTGGGCGGCCTTATTCTCCTTCTGCGAGACTGGGATGTCCTAGAAACAGGGAGCTGAGTGGGACCGGGAGAGGGCCGATCCTGCTTAACGAAGGTGATGGCGCCGGAGCGGAGGCACAGCTCTCCCAGGCCCCCTAGCCCAATAGCCCGGGGCTTAAGAATACGGGGCCTTCGAGGTCGCGGACGCGAGGGGCTGGGGCCCTGAGCGTACTTCACGAGCGACCCCGAGGCAGACGGCGGCGTGGTGCGGCCCATGTCACCGTGAGCACCGCGTCGGTGCGGGGAGACGCGTGTTATTAAGTTTCCCCCCGATGGTGGGCAGTGCATAGCAAGGCACAAGAGGGGCACCGTACGGAGATTCCGGAGTGCCTCCAAAGAGCTGATACCGGCCTCCCTGGGATTTTTAGTTCGTAGGAATCCGACACGCGAGCTTCCCCCAAGGCTCGCGGAAGTCCTATATAGAATTTTCCCCAGGTAAAAAAAAAGTTGTAAGAACTTAACCGCTCCGCCTACTGGATTAAGCAGACGCGGGTTCGTTTCCCGCGCGAAAAATATTTGTTTCGATGCAGATTGTGCATGTGAATTTCATGTTTTTAAACGCAGCCATGACACGGGAACTATCCCTAGAGTGGGACAACGTGATTTTCTTAAATATCGGGTTCTCCAAAGTTTAATATAAATATCGCAAGACCTCAGACTCCCTAATTAGATTATTGCTTGAGAAATTCAATACAAAAATTATGGCTCCAGTATTGAGAAGTTTACTTACTTAAGAACTTTGAAATCCAAATTAACTACAAAACTTGGCATATTGAGGAATAACGTTAAAGTAGTGTAATTCAAATCGCTTATTCAGTATAGTCGGCCGAGGCACAATTGGAATTAGTTACAGAAATGTTAGCTATTTAAAGTATAATTAATATATTTAAAACAATAACTGGACAAGTGCTAGTAGGACTCGCGTTCTGAGTTCCATACCGGGTTCGGTTTCGGCCAGTTTCAGCACAAATTGTGGTTTCGGTTCCGCAGAAATCCAGCCTAAACTAGGGCCGAAACCGACACTACGTTCGTGAGCTTTGGGTGGCCTTTGGGCGCTATAGACGAGAGTCGAAACGACTGAACTATGGTCTATGTATATCGATTTATTTTAATAAAATCTATCTTTGAATGAATTCTAATCGATTGCACTGGAATCGATTTTCGTGTTTGAGCCTGTTGGAATTGTCTTGATTAGTACTATAGTTTTAAGCGGCACCAAAAACCTTTCAATTAACAAGATAGCCCCATCATGTTTGGGCTTGTTGGATTTGTTGTGATTAGTTCTATAGACTACAGTTGCCAGAGTCTGGCGGTGGAAAGAGAAAGTACTCATAGGAATTCGCCTAATATATTTGTTTGTTCTAAATCGGTAACTGAATTGATTCCAACAATTGTTAATGTACCTTAATTATTTTTTTAATTTGTAAAATAATCTGTTACTCCTTAAGTGCGCTATAATCTATGAAAAACTAAATTTTATTCTTGATTCAAAGCAATATGGAGATTTCAAAAGCATTTCTAAAAAGTTTTTCTCAATACATAAACGTACAAGTTATTAATATATTTCCTTGGAAGTAGGATAATTTTACTAAATGTTAACCCTAATTTCTCACCAACGCTTCCCTGTCTATGTCCTCCATGGGCCAAAATATTGTTTTCAGTCAGCAAACCTGCTGATTTTAGATCCTTTTTTGTGATACACGTTTTTAACCGTTTTATATCTTGTTAATTTTCCATGTATTTATTTTTGCGTTCCAAAATAAACTTTTATTATTATTATTCTATATATATCGGCGCTTCGGTTTTCTGGATGGCCGCCTCAATGCCGGTAGCGGTAAAAGGTGGATTTATCTTCCCTTTCATAGTCCGCATGGTGACTGAACATAAAGGAAACCTTGAAATAACACTGGGCTCTCGTCCGGTGATTAAGTCACATGGAATGCAGTAAAGTTAACTGCTCCACGATACGTCCGAGCGCTTGCCCCGTTGCTAATAGACTAACAACACAGCACCGTCCGCCATCTTACATCGACTATCTGTCAGATGTCATCTGTCATCGCTTCACAACTAAACACACTCGAGCAATAATAGAGTATGTCGATGATAAGATTAGAAGGTTACTAAAATGAAAATAACTGAAATAAAACTATTTTTTCGAATTTCTTCGCGTTTTATTTTGATTTTTAAGTTCCCGACGTTTCGAGTGCTTTGCAGCACCCATGGTCACGGGAAGGACTGAGGTGTTAGACGTCCAAAAGGCATAGTTGTTCCGGGTTTTTAAATAATTTTATTTCATGTGTAATATTCGCGTAAATCTAAGAACTCAGTATGTGAACCAGTACGGACTGGAAATCGCAAATAAAATACGCCGGTTAGAAGATCTCAAGACTAAGCGCGCAAGATTTACAATATCCCTAAATTTCTTGAAGAGATACTGAGACCACAATCTCATTCCTACGTGTGTCAAGATATCCACCAAGAAAGGCATACGAGGAAGCGCTAAGATCCTAAACCAGGCAAGTAAAAAGTTGTTACGAACGGTGATTCATCAGACGCGTTCCGATCTACACCACCTCAGCAGAAATATAGAAATTTCATCCAATGAATTAAAGACAGTGTTAACTACATTTGATTTTAATAAATGCATTGATATCTTAAATAAGCGTGAAACATCTAAATATAATGAATGCAAAAATAAACACATAATAAAATATAATAAATTAACAACTAAATCAAATGTCAAGATCAAATCATTTGGGTGTAACGAAACGCAACCGTGCATCATAGACAACGAATCACGCGCAGTCATCAATCTGTAAAAAAAAACATTGGATGAAAACATCGTAAAGGTCCTATCTAAAGGTTTGAATTATGCTGTAAAACCTCGAAGGATACCGCATAAGGAAATTATGAGCGCCGTTGAAGACTTCCTGTCCAAAGATAGTATAGGGAGGAAAGATTCGGAGGCAATACGTCAGGATGTCTCATCCATGTTACGTCGAAGTTCAGTGCCCAAACTACATCTTCCTAAAAACAATATTTAGCGTTGAAAACCTTACGCAATAGAAAGGATATCTCTATTCTCCGCGCGGATAAAGGAAATGCTACGGTCATTATGGATACGTCAGATTACCATGTCAAAATAAAAAAAACTTTTATCGGATGCAAACACATACAAAAAGGTCAAGAGAGACATAACCACCAGTATATTAAAACAAACTACTGATTTAATAAAGAAATACTCCGAAACATTGAATCTGGACGTAAATCACTAATACCTTCGTGCGCAAAACCGAATGCTCCACTACGTCCAATCGTTAGCCAAATCGACACACCAACCTACAGATTGGCTCAGCACGTAGCGAAAGTGCTCTGTGTGCAAAGGACACACAAGAGCACATGTTAAGGATTCATACCATTTTGTTAGTGAGATCAAAAATCTACATCTTACTGACAATGAAACTATGGTCAGTTTCGATGTCCAGTCACTATTTACATGCCTACCTGTACAAGACTGTGTCGAAATTGTAGAAAGGAAACTAGCGGAGAACAACATGTAAGCGGAATACTCAGAACTATTGAGATACTGCCTTACATGTGGCTACTTATTGTCGAAGGAGCAGTTCTACAAGCAAGTAGATGGCGTGGCGATGGGCTCCCCTGTATCTCCCATTGTTGCCGATATATTCATGGAAGACTTTGAGAAGACAGCCCTTCGTACCTCACCTGTAAAGCCAAGTTTCTACAAGCGGTACGTAGATGATACTTTCACAATATTACCATCTGACAAAATTAATGTATTCCTTAATCATCTTAACTCCATTAACCCTAAAATTCAATTTACAGTGGAGTTGGAGGCAAACAATTCCCTAGCTTTCCTAGATGTCTCAGTAATCCTTAACCCCAACAACACCTTAAGCCATACGGTTTATAGAAAAAAAAACCCATACTGATAGGTACTTAAACGGTGAATCTCACCACCACCCATCACAGTTAGCTACCGTGGGTAAATCTTTGTTTCAGAGAGTACAAGGGATCTGTGACAAGAAACATCTGGCTGCCGAGCTTCAACATATCAAGCAAGTTCTGCACGACAATAAGCTTCGAGTCCCACGCCAACGTCACAGTGACCGAGTGAAACCACCCACAGTCGAGACTTACTTAAGAGGAGTCACAGACAAGATTGCCTACATCTTGAAGCGTGCTTCAATTAAAACATTTTATAAGCCGCCGAAGAAGATCAGTCAGTTTTTACCATCTGTCATGTGTCACATCCCTCTACAAGATGCAGGAGTATACAAGCTTGATTGTGAATGTGGTCTCTCTTACATAGAACAAACAAAAAGACCAGTAAAAACTCGGGTTAAAGAACACATAATAAATAATAAATAAAATAAAAATAAAATAAAAATAATAAATAAAAAAGCCTTTTATTCCTAAACTAAAAAAAAGAAATCTTTACAAAATTTTTACAAATCATATTTATAATTTTAAACAGGAAATCATTAAAAAAAATTAATCTCGGTTCGTTTATTAGTTTAATTCAGGACCCCTTCTGGGTGAAGGCCTCTTCCAGCTTTTTCCATTTTTTTCTGTCTTGTGCTGTTTCTAACCAATTTGGTGCTGTTCGCAGAAATTCATCGGACCACCTAGTTTTTGGTCTCCCTTTTTTTCTTTTGCCCTTTGGGCCTTTCCATGAAGACACTGATTTGGTCCATTTGTTATTTGACGTTCTAGCTACATGGCCAGCCCAACGCCATTTTGACTTTAGAGCGTAGTCTAATGCGTCAATTACTTTTGTTGTTTTTCGTATGTCTGTACTTCTTATTTTTTCCATTAGTTTTATTCTTAGTAAGTTTCTTTCCATAGAGCGTTGACAAGTGGTAATCTTTTGCCTGGCTGATTTTGAAAAGACCCATGTTTGGCTAGCATAAGTAAGGCATGGTAATAAGCAAGAGTCCATAACTTTTTTCTTTAAATTAATAGGTAAAGTACTTTTGAAAATTTCTTTCAGGCTCCAGTATTTGTTCCATGTTTTTGCTATTCTTCTGTCTATCTCTTCTTCATTATTCGTTTGTCTAAATGAGATCTGTTTGCCTAAATATATGTATTTTTTCACATATTCGAGAGCATTATTTTCAATGTAGATATTGTGCATATCTCTATTTGTCATAATTTTTGTTTTCATAAGATTCATTTCCAGTCCTATTTCTGTACTCTTTTCCTGAAGCATACTGAGCATATGTTGGATACCAGTTGCCGTTTCAGACATTAATACTATGTCGTCCGCAAAGCATAGATGAGTTATAATCTTTTCATTAATTTGTAGACCATAGCTCGTCCAGTCTACTTTTTTTAAGACGTACTGTAGGACTGTTATGAATAGTGTCGGCGATATAGGATCGCCCTGCCTTACTCCACGGTCAATACTGATTTCGGGGCCGATTTTTTCTAGTTTTACTCGGCTTTTGCACCTTAAATATATATTTTGGAGTATTTTGATATATATATAGGATTTATTCCTGCTTCTGTAAGTGCTATCCATAAAGAACACATAGCTGACCTAAAACACCGTCGCTCAAAGAAGTCTGCAGTCTGTGAACATGTCCTTGACCGCACCCGCCATAACATCAGATTTGATAGACCACAAATCCTCGTGAAAGAACACCGATTCCTACCAAGGATGGTTCGCGAGGCTATTGAAATTAAAAAACATCCTAATTTCAATAGAGAAGATGGCTGGGTGCTTCCATCGACTTGGGATCCAGTAATTAATATAATTAAATCCAAAACCAAGCATAACACTGCAAGACCTCAAGACACCGTGAGCTCATTCTGCGTAGATCGGACCAACAAAAACAAAAATAATTGAGAAGTTTGAGGGTACCCCGCAACAAAAACAAACAACCTATGCCTTTTGGAAGTCTAACACCTCAGTCCTTCCCGTGACCATGGGTGCTGCAAAGCACTCGAAACGTCGGGAACTTAAACATCAAAATAAACCGCGATAAAATCCGAAATAATAGTTTTAAGTCATGTGTAATATTCGCGTAAATCTAAGAACTCAGTATATGAAAATAACTGCTCGCCATTCCATTACCTGATTTTCAAATAATAGGATACGACATATTATTATAAATATTTTTGGTATGTGGGCCGAAAAAGTGAGACCAATCTCTGAACATACCCAGTTTTAGAAAACACCTTAAAAGCTGCCTAGTGCCTAGTCAGTCTGTATCCCAATACAAAACAGACCAAATAAAAATAATCGCACGTGACGAATCAGTCGCGCGTGTTATTTTATTTATTTTCCAGTTAACTGGGATATTAACAATGTATGCATCATAAAATAGCGTAGGCATCAACTATAATTTGAACCTTACCCCTTTATGGAGGTTATAGGGGCATAATGTTATCATTGTGTTTTATTTCCAGTCAAGTAAATATCTGCCGTAAAATTGAGGTTTTAATTAGATTTCACGTGATCAATCAGGCAGACGAGATGAGATAGGGTTGTCTTTTTCAACACTATAAATATAAATATATATCAAACACCGTCACGCCTACATCCCTAAGTGTCATCACTTATGCTCTGCCATCAGGGGCATACTATTTACATTTACAGTTGCTAAGAATTCTAGATCTTAATTTTATAAAACACCTATTGCCATCATACCGGGCACGATTCCGACTTTGAATTGTACTGACAAATTTTTGCAAACTACGTCCTACTTAGGATTCGGACTCAGGGCCTTGTGATCGCCAACTGCATCTTGTGTCACTAGACCCACAAACCAATGTTATTCGATTAACTAGGAATTTGACTGCAAATGGGTAAAAAAACATAAAATAATGTTCATTCAACATCTTTATTTTAGGTAGGTTCTAGGTATAAATTTCACACAGAGCGGGCCGTCAGGGGAAAGGAAGATTGATTTTTTGTCCATATTTACGAGTTGTGGACTTCGCGCGCCCTTCAGCGGTCGAACCTCGTAGTTAATGAGGATGGCGGACAATGCTTGACGCATTGAGTTGAAGGCGAAGCGTTTACCTGGAATACATAGAAACATTGACAGTGTTATCACATCTACCAATGTGTTGGTAGTTCTACCTGCTGTGTCTTCAAAATGAGACGATTCTTTAGTTACTACCATAAATATACTGATTGCACAGACGTCCGCTCACGTTGTTCCACATTTATATCACAGAATGACATAATATAATTACCAATCTATCATAATCTCTGATTCTGAATCGTTTTTTGCTAAGATTGAGATTATTGAATCTGACCTTGGAGTTTAACCGAGCGCTTACAGTGATAATGATAGCTCTCAACTAAGTACCTACGTTTCCGCGGTATCTGCTTTATTTTTCCATTCATGTTTTCGATGGTTAGAGGTCAACACAATAAAAACCTATTCCCGACCAAATGGAAGGTCGTTTAAAAAAGTACCAGTGCGTGACTCTAAAGCGATATAAAATCGAAAGGCATGCGGAGATGTACATATAAATGTAGATGAAGCAATGTGTGTCAGAATCTGCACCCCCCTGTGGTAAACAGGCGTGAATGGTTGTGTATGATAAAGAACATTTTTAGCAGTGACTTTTAGTGCATAAGCTCGTCTTGTACATTTCATACAAATATTCCACAGGTTTGGATTCGTTTGTCACTTCAACTATCATAAAAATTAGTTAAATAAAAAAATTTTCCACTGTTAAGAAACTGTCCCACCGTTGGGCCCGGGCCTCCTCTCAACCTGAAAGGGTTTAGACCATAGTCTACCACGCTGGCCCAGTGCGGGTTGGCGAACTTCACACACCTTCGAGAAACTCTTAGGCATGCAGGTTTCCTTACGATGTTTTCCTTTACCGTTAAAGCAAGTGATACTTAATTTTTAAATCGCACATGGTTTCGAACAGACAGAGACCCGAGACCTCTAACTTTGCAGTCCAACGGTCTAACACTGCTGTTTTTAGAGGTAATTAATTGGTAAAAAAAAGAACTTTTTTAGAAATAAGCTTTTAGCACAGGTAATGGTACAATTTAAAACAGCCAATCATAATTGAATGTGCACACAAAATTCCGATGTCTATGTTGTTGGCCGTTACGGAATTATTTCGTCTGGAGCCAACCCTGGGTCTAGAAACAGATTATGCCTATAAAAACACATTGTCATGAAAACTGAACCAACATGTGAAATGTCAACTTCGTAGTTTAAAAGGAAGTGGTTTCTTATTAAGTTTGAAACACTTGACCTAACCAAACAAACATTGTACGAGGCATGCTTTTTAAGTTCTGTCGTTTCCATATTTCCCGGCAATTTTGAATTTGGAACTGTTCTATATTCGAATGTGTTTAAATGTTGAATCTCAAAACAGTTGAAAGTATTAGGATTAATGCTATTGTTTAGTCACAGCGTCGATTGGGATCTGTCCGGTTACGTACGAAAATGAATCTTTCTAAGGAAAATGTTCGTGCAATAATTTTCTACAACTTTAGAAGAGACCTGACACGGCTTCAGTGTTTTGAAGAGCTAACATCTGTGTTCAGTGATGAAGCCCCATGTCTGCGGACTGTCGAATGCTGGTATTTAGAATTCCAGCGTGGACATACTAGTGTTAGTGACAAATCTCGCGAAGGACGCCCAAAATCCACCTTCACTCAAGATAACATCATTGCAGTGAGACAACTAATTCTCGAAGATCGTCATGTGACGTATCAAGAGATAGAGGCTCTATTAGGCATCTCAGGGACAACCATTCAGAAGATCTTGCATGAAGCGCTTGGTGTGAGAAAGCTAGTTTGCCGTTGGATACCGCATCTGCTTTCCGACGATCACAAGGCGGCCCGCGTCAGATGGTGTAAGAAAACTCTGCAAAGGTTCAACCGAGGAGAGTCAAATCACGTCTACGACATCATCAGTGGTGACGAATCTTGGATCTACGCCTACAATCCTGAATCCAAATAACAATCTACAATTTGGGTCTTTCAAGACGAGCCAAAGCCGACTAAAGTTGTTCGTTCTCGAAGCACTTCAAAGGAGATGGTGACCACGTTCGTTGGAAAAACCGGCCATGTTGCGACTATTGCATTTGAAGATCATATAACGGTTAACTCAGAGTGGTATACCACAGTTTGTTTACCATAAGTCATCGCCGAACTTCGAAAATCTAACTCAACGCGACGCATCATCATCGCAACGCAAGCTCACACAGCGCTCGTCAAACGATTGAGTATTTGAAGCAGGAAAAAGTAGAAATTCTTGACCATCCTCCATACAGTTCTGACCTAAGCCCTAACGATTTCTTTACATTTCCTAAAATTAAGAAAAGTCTTCGTGGTCAAAGGTTCCAGTCCGGTGAAGAAGCAGTCGACGCTTTCAAGTCAGCCATTTTGAACACCCCTACTTTAGAGTGGAATAAATGTTATAATAACTGGTTTGAGCGAATGGAAAAGTGTATTAAGCTACGTAGTGAATACTTTGAAAAACAATAAAAAGTACTATAAGGTTCTAGTTGTGTTTTTTTGTTCAAACGACAAAACTTAAAAGGCATACTCGTATGTTAAATAAAAGCTTGTAAGAATCTCGAAAAAGAATTACAGTTGACAAACATACCAATACAACCTCTTGGTCCTTCGCCAAACGGCATATACGTATACGGAGTGATATTTTTTTCATTCTCCGGCAAGAATCTTTCTGGTAGAAAGGAGTTAGGTTCCGGGAAGTATTCTGGACTCCGCTGCATACCCCGAACGTTGACGTAGACCGCTGTACCGGCGGGGATCGTCAGATTATCGTTTATTTCATAGCTGCTCAATGCCACGCGGTCCAACCAGCCCATTGGTGGATATAATCTTAGTATTTCTGTAGAAAGAGAAATAATCACAACAGATGTTTTTATAAGCATTACGACGGCTTTATTTTGTGATTTTAGTCTAAAGAGAATTAAAACAAAAAGGTATCTATTAAGCTTATCGCCAGATCTTTCCAGTGGAGACTTTCCAGCGTTCCGATCCCGTGGTAGTTAGGTAAATAGGTTAGTTACATGGATGACAAAAAGGCCAAATTGACATTTAGTGCCTCGCAGAAGCTATACATACAGTCGAACAAGGGTATTTTGGCCTGCGGGCAAAATCGGAACTAACGCTGTCATCAAGTGAAGTGTTACTACATGATAGTCGCAGAGTTGCCGTTTGCTATGAAATTTACCCAAGTTTTATTTTTAATTAGTAACTGTGCGGACCCACTTATTAAAATATGTCCTTGGAAGTATGAAAATCTTACTAAATGATAACCCTAATTTCACACCAACACCCCCTTGTCAATGTCATCCATGGCCAAAAGATCCTTGTCGAACTATAATAAATGATCGACCGATTATTTGGTCCACTTTGATCCAGTGAGTCGATGGTCTGCTTATCTGTCAGCTCACTGCATCAAGAAGTAGCGATCTACGTAAAAGACAAATCTTTGTATGACACGCACACATTATTTTCTTTTGGTCCTAATGCTCATAGGGATTTGTGTTTGGCAATGCTCCCATGATAGGAGAATAATTCCTATTGAGTGTGTAGCTACCTATATTCTTTGACAATTGAGATCTGTGGGAAAAACGGGCGTGAGATATTTCCAAAGACTACTAAAATTGAAAGCTCACCTTTAATGCAACAGTTCAAGTACGTCAAGTTTTTCAGAACATCTGAGTCTAAATATTCTCCGCCGGATTGTTCTTTTGCTTCTTTTAATTCTTGATACAATTTTTCCTTTAAAGAAAAGATACATATTAATATAGGCTATTGTTTTTTATCCACACAAAATTCACAGGAATATCTGCACTGAACACGAAGTTATTAAAAATATTCCTACTTAAAAAAAATACGGGGTCCGATCAGTCGGACTATGTAGTCGGACCACGCGGTCACAGAGACTCAGTTTCTGTCTCACAACATAGTAAAATTACAAAAATACTGCGTAAAAGTTGTAGTAGTCCCCATGGAAGACATTACGAAGTTTCCAGCAACGTAGCCATCCATTTGAATCGTTTTAATATCCTGCGCGTCGTTTTAAGTCGTCGTAAACACCGTGTGATCGTCGTGAAGAGGCTCCAACAAAATAGAGTTAGTTAGGCACCTGTCGCTGAGGGTCGAAGGCGAGCTCGTATATAGTATACGAGAGGGTCACTGCCGTGGTGTCAAAGCCTCCCTGTAGTAAGATCGCCGCCTGTGCTATCAGCACATCCTCACTGATCTCTGCAAATAAAGACATAATTAGCTTAATATCCCACTGCAGCAGTGCTAGTATAAGTGGCGTGACATGACGTATGTCACGGATTTATTCGCCCTACGCGTGAGATAATCATTTTGTCTTACGTTAAAGCAGGGTTTGCCGTGACAAAAGTTTGACATAAGAAAACTCGTTTCAAGTATTGCATTGACTTATAGACAAGACTATTTTGACTTGCGTACAAGACTCGAATCACGGGCCTAGAAAAGTCTTGCTGCCTTACTAGTTAAAGGCCTTATCACATAAATCGGAAAAAGAGAAAATGCATATCACTCTTCCAATGCGGTGCGGTAAAAGCAGGTTTGTGGCTACTTAGAATTTATCACGGCGTCCATAAGGCCAACTTGGTTTAAGAGCTACCACATTATGTAGCAACTATGACCAATGTCTAAGCATGCCTTTTGCAGCACGGAGACGCTCAAAAATGATACCATACAAACCCCTTATAATTACTACCTGAACGACCAACCAGACCGACGAGATAGACGTTTGGTATATAGTATTTCATTCAAATAGCCTTCGTAATGAGGAACAATCGGATTAACCACCCGTGTCCAGAGATATTAGGCTAATTGGGCTTATTGTCAAACTGTTGAAACGTTTTGCAGGTCATCATTTGCCCCGAATTTACTTTTCGGGGCAAATGATGACCTGCAAAACGTGTATTAAAAGCGCGCGATTTATTCGCGAACCTTATCGTATGTCTGTCTGTCTTTATCCTATATCAAAGTTTGTGATGCATGCTTCAAACACCTGCGGGTACCCAATTCACCTGAAATTTGGCATACGTATGTAAGTTTAGCGA
Organism: Phalera bucephala; assembly: GCA_905147815.2. Classification (NCBI taxonomy): domain Eukaryota; kingdom Metazoa; phylum Arthropoda; class Insecta; order Lepidoptera; family Notodontidae; genus Phalera; species Phalera bucephala. The sequence continues at coordinate 31,800,332 of LR990609.1, forward strand.
CAATGCAAGAATATGGTAACATTAAGCTGGTCTGATGATGGAATCGGAAGTTACATGTCAACTACACAACATAACTCCTTTGTGTTTGGATTATTGGATTGTTATGGACAAGTATTATACCAACCAGATTGTGCTCAGGTCCTGATAGTGAAGGCGGAATGTGGCCAATAGTACTACCCAACTACTCAACATAACATTGTTGTGTTTAGGCTCGTTAGATTTGTCTTAACGAGTACTTTAGACTAGGCAGATGAGCCGAAAGGTGGCCAACGAAACTGCCCAAGTAACCAAACATCTCCGTTGTTTTTTGCTATAAAGTTTGTTATTAACAAGATATTTTTGAATTAAAATTATTAATTACGGTTTGTGGTTGTGGGAACACATTGTTGATTAATACTATATTTGCATTTATCTCAATGTCACCTCAGTCGTGCCTCGTCATTTGTACATACCGGTTAGCTTGCCCGCAATAAAACGGTACCATATAGATTAATTATTTCATATCATTCTACCCTATACCACCTACTACATTTTAGTAATTAATTTATTTGGTGCATGAAGCAGGAGTTGCAGTAGATTCAACCTCCCAGTAAAATAGCTAGCCACGAGGATCAAAAATTACAAATACAATTTTTATACCGTTGTTTTCCATAGAATCTTCTGTCTTCATCCTCAGCAGCATATCAAGCATGTCTTTATTGCCATATGTCTTCTGATCGTAACCACCACGTTGAGCGACGATAGTTTTAAAAATAGTACGTATTTTATGTACAGCTGTCTTCGGAAACAAGGAAAATCTGAAAACCAAAACCATCGAGAAATATTAATTTCTTAATTAATATAAGAATTCCATTATCGCTAAAGGTGTCATAATGCTTTTTGATGTCAATTTGTTTTCCATACATTATCTTACGTGACTTTTGAATAATCAAACTTAGCTACTTTTTTACAGTAATGTTTGTGCTAGAAATCACTTTTATCCGTTATCACTTAAGGTTACATCAGGTATTTATCTTGGTTGCGCTTCTAATATTATTGGGGTATATACCACTGCTAAAGACAGGAGACTGAATGCAGGGAATAAAGTGAATGATGCGATGGGCTAACTACTCAGGAACCGGCGCTGAAGCGAAAAGGCACAGCTGGCCATACTTACATAACGGGATGCTGGTCCTAAAACTGTTTTATGGCAGTAAGAGTTAGTTATACAAGAAAAAAATAAAAGCAGGATAAATGCAGCCTAATGCGAGCTCTGCAGAAGATTTTCAGAGTCAAGCTGACTGACGGCGGTCGCAACAGCGTAGTAAGAAAGCCTGTAGGTATAAAAGATTACGATATAAAGCCGCCGGCCCATGGAATGTTTCGATTAATTTCAAAACGGCTGGTGAAGGCTTCTGGCGATGGGAACGCTGGCAACTATTTTGGTTGACTCATAAGCATTGCAGGCACCCTACCAACTGAGAAAGGTGCGGAACCATTAGGCCTTTTTAAATCCCCTTTTGTTGTGTAGAAAAAGAAATATTACCTGAACAAATCAACCATATAAGGATTGAAGAAGATGCATGTCCACGCTATAGTTCTCCAGAAGCTGAACTGCATGAAATCGTTTGTCACCGATCTAAGAGCACTGCTACCGGTGACAGTGGCTCTACACTCCACACCGAAAGCTACTTCTCCTATCAAATCAGTCGTGAAATCTGAAAACAAATGCTGCAAACACCAGGACCATTATTGGCTATGACCAAACTCGGAATGATAATATATATGATGAGATGTATTTTGTATACCATTATTGTACCATGTACCATTAAATAAACAATCCAAGATGTTACCGTAACGCGCCGCGTTACCTATTTAATTAATTACAGCGAATAAGGACCCTGAAAATTTCATTACTTTAGAAAAGTTACAAATTCTATCAAATTGGAAGAATACAGATAATAGGGATTGACTTAGAGAATGATTAGGTTTATAACCGACTTCAAAACAACCATTAAGATTGGAATAGAGTACTCTTTATTGTACACAAACAAATTTATAAGACACTGATTCAACATGTGGTGTTATTGCTAAAAGCAATATCTTTTAGACGACCTGGTTAAACACAAAACACCAGAAAGAAAACTAAATAGGGCAGTTGCTGGCGTACACTATTATTAGTAAATATTCATTGCAACCTCTGAAAAAGTTACACTAATCCATAACTAAAATTCGGTTGCTAGTAGTTACAATTTTATATAGGAGTCATCTTATCGTAACTACCTCCGTCGAAAATTTGATGTACAGATCTTTGCCATTGACTATCTCTTCACTTGTAAAGAGTTTGTATAAAAGTACCTTTATCTAAATTTATACTCTATTTCAAAAATAGGGGGATCCTTCAGCCGTATTTATAGATTGCTCTTGTCGGATGCATACAAGCAGGAACTTTTGCATCTCTGTTTAAAATTGTAGCTCTAACGCACGTTTATCCAGCACTCCACAAAAAGTAGAAAAAAATTATAACATGTCTCTTTATTTATAAACACTAAAACTATTATAATATTATTACTATCTTTAAGTATCCATACTTCATCACTCAATCGAAACACGTTAAGTGCAGGGCTAACGATATGACGACCGACTTTGCAGTGTACTCCTAGAACGTGGTTGTTACTCAAAGAACGTTACATAACGCTTTTGCTGTTGTTCTGCACGTATTATCTATATCATCACGTCAGACCCCTTGCTGGTTAGACAAAAAATTACAAAGTACCAACAGGTACCTTACAGGTTTTTTCTGGCTTCAGTATTTTCCGTACATAAAATATTCCGCTATACATAAAATATGTATAATTTACCCTCAAATTAGCCGTGACGCCCTCCTCATTATCATTTTTGATACGATGAACCAAATCTTTTGTCTTGCTTAACAGGATATGGTGGATTACTCTTAGCTTTGACGAGGTGAATATAGGTGACAAACGCCGCCGCACAAGGCTCCATAGAGGATCCTGAAAAAATTAAAGGGTATACAGGCTTATTAGTTAGTGAGGTTAGTGGAGGTTTGATTTGCACCAGAAGCCATGTCTTACTTTATTCATACATACACAAACCTCCAGACCGAAACAAACATTTGTGGGTCTCACGAAGGTCCGTCGCGCGACGACTCAATCTAGTGGGCGACGTGGCTTAAGCTCTTAAACCACTGGACCAAGCTGTTGTCTTACTTACATCAGCAGTAAATATATTAGTGGCTCCAATAGCGTCCGATTTCCCCGATGATATCAGCCTGTTTCTGAAAACATCAAAGTCTTTGATAATGATGCGCCGAGCGATTTCCGGGCAGGTGACGATAAGTCCAGGCCGCCAGAACACCCAGATGCCGATTAGAGGAGCCTTCAACTCTTCGTACATATGCTGCATCCAGAGGCTCTATGGACATATGATAATTTTCATTAACTACTTATAATAAAAAACTAAAATGTGCGGTCGGGGGATCCCCGTCAGGAACGAAGTTCTAATCGGACAATATACTTACTGTTAATAAAATTGTTAGTTGTTACAAAACCTCTCTATCTATCTATATTATCACGCCAGATCCCTTGCGGGGTAGGCAGAGAGTACAGAGTTCCAACAGGTTCTTTCCTTACATACCTCTCTGGCTTAATCCACTCTCATAGTTCGTCTCATACACGCTCGTCGGTAACGAAGACTCTTGACTTGTCCTTCAGATAAGACTCGGTCTATTTGGTCGTGGTAAGATAGTCTAGGCGTTATTGAAAAACGATGTCGATTAACGGGAATGTACTCTGACCATCGAGCATATTTAATTAACATGCGAGGTAAACAAGTATGGCGGCCAGCGCTTACGATAATATCCAAACTACGCTGGACGGGACCAAGCGTCTCATAACGATTTTCTCCTTTTGTTACGATTTCTACTTGTCAACTCCTACCGCAAGGCGCGTTAAGGAACTTCGTTGCAAAAATAGGAAGATACCAACATTGAAAAAAACATATTATTGACTGCCTCGTTCGTCTAGTGGCGAGTAATACGGTGATATTTTATTTCTGCATTATTGAAAATTTATGAGTACAGGCCGCATAGCTTTTACAAAATAATGATTAGGATAACAAAAAAAATATTGAGCGCTAATATTTTTAAAACGGACTAAACAGTATGAATAAAATAAAATAAACACCTATATTCCCCAAGCAGGGTTGGCAAAGATGTCCTGAGTATACCCACTTCTTGCCAACGATGTAAGGTCCCATGTAATAGGGGGCGATCCCATTGCCATCATCATCATCATCATCATCAGCCTATAGCAATCCACTGCTGGATATAGGCCTCTACAACCAACTGCACACCACTGACCCTCGGCTACTCTCATCCAGTTTCTGCCAGCCGCCCCACGAAGGTCATTGCTCCACCTAGCCTGAGGGCGCCCTGCATTACCTTGCATACTACTAAGAAGTACAAACAAGGAAAAATCCGGTAAAAATGCAAGCTCTGCGAAATATGTGCGGAGCTTAGCTTTTTTATTCTAAAGTGCGAAGTCAAGCTGACCTACCGCGTGTAGGTATGAAAGATAGTATCGGTGTAAAGATGAGAAAATGTATGTAAGAATGTCGGAAGAAGGAAAAACAAAACAGATATACAATGCGAAAATGGAAGGACTACATCTTTTGTCATCCATCCACCTATTGGAGAAGACAGAAAATTGTTTCATGCCCAAATAGACCGTGTCTTATTTGAAAGGCAAATCAAGATTCTCCGTAACCGGCATACGTTTATGAGACGAACTATAATAGTGGAGGAAGCTAAAGAAGTCTGTAAGGAAGAAGCCTGTTGGAACTCTAGCTGTGTAGCTGTATTCTAGCTGTGTACTCTGTATTCTGATTCCTTGCGATATACACCGTAAAAGATAATATGATGAAATAGATAAATAAAAAGTATGAAATAATTGAAAATGAGAAACGTGGGATACATTCAATGGTAAAGAATGTCGGGAGTAACTGTCGTTGAAAAAACTCACTGTTTCGATTCAATCTACCTATTTATATCATCGCACTAGATCTGTTGCAAGAGAACAGAGTTCCAACAATAAAATGGCTAGCCATTTATACATTAATCTATTGTATCATTCCACGTTAATAATAATAAACAATAATATTAGCCCTATTAAGAAACTGTCCCACCGTCGTGCGCGTGCCTCCTCTTAAACTGAGAGGGTTTAGGCCACAGTCCACCACGCTGGTCCAGTGCGGGTTAGCAAACTTCACACACCATCGAAGAACTCTTAGGCATGCATTTCCTCACGATGTTTTCCTTCACCGTTAAAGCAAGTGATAGTTAATTTTTAATACGCACATGATTTCGGAAAGATAGATATGCCTGGGTTTGAATTTGAGATCTCTGACTTTGCAGTCGAAATTATTTTATCCCTACTTAAGGGGCGATAAGCACGTGTTTTTGTACTCCATGAACTTAAAGATATATTTGAATTGGAGACTTAATATATAACATATTAGGCTCTGGTAAATAAAAATACACGATTAAACGAAATTTATGACTTTACATTTTCTGATTCTAACGCGAAACGTTAAAGAACTAGTTAATAGAATTTACTTAAACATATAGGGAATAATCGTGTCAAAGTTCTTGTAAAGCAGTTTTCTTATTCCATAGTGTATTTTTTTTAGAAACTGTTTTTTTTTTTGCAGAGCCGTCGTTTATTTCCAAGCGCGCTCTTAATATATCCGTCCCTTATTATTCATTGGTAAAGTAATTGCATCACTGTCTCTTTCCTGGTCGAAAAATGGGAAATCGCGATAGGGCCGTTTTAAAAATTTTTGCTTGATAACAACTTATTTAACACAATACAGTCCGTATATTGTTGTGTTCAGAATATTGCGAGCATGCGATCATAGAAAACAGACAAAAAAGAGAGTTAAGAAAAACGTCCCGCCTACATTCCTCAAGCGGAGGTAGCAGAGGTGTACTGTGTACAACCAATTTTGTCCCTTGATGATCCCATATAATAGGGGGTGAACCTATTGCCATTATTTATTTATTTTAAGGAACCCAAAAGCTACGTACCAAATATTAAGCAACATAAATACTGGATAAGATGAGAAAGGGTATGCTCCGTTGGTTCGGGCATATTTCTATATGCCCGAACCAACCAGAATGTTAGAAGAAAGAATATCGAAACAGATATACAATGCGAAAGTGGAAGGATGTAGGTACCGGGGAAGACCTAGACTATCTTACCATGACCAAATAGACCGAGTCTTATCGGAAGGACAAGTCAAGAGTCTCCGTAACCGGCGAGCGTGTATGAGACGAACTATGAGAGTGGAGGAAGCCAGAGAGGTATGTAAGGAAAGAACCTGTTGGAACTTTGTACTCTTTGCCCACCCCGCAAGGGATCTGGCGTGATAATAATATAGATAAATACTGAACACAGTGCCAAACTTCGGTCTGATACTGTATTTTCTTATCGAAAAAATGTATTTTTATTCGATCTACGATTTCAACCCAGCAAAATGTGATAAGTTATTTTGATTAAGATTAATTAAGGTTATGTAATAGTGTTATAATGTATGAAATCAGCAAACGATTACAAATATCGCAATAAAATGAAAGTCGCTATATAAGGTCATTTAATTATATATAATCACGTGTCGTGTATTATCAATCTTGCCGATAAACTATACTAATCTGAAAGAAAAAACATAACAAAATAATTACGCGCAGATCACATAGACAAATATAGTAACTTTGTATACAATAAAATTAACAAGCATTGCAAAATTTACTCCCTAACTATACGAGGAGGGATCAAAAAGTAGTGAGAATGAGATAGAATATAATGACTATTGATAACTTAATAATTTATTTTTCTACATAGTTTCCGAGTCTCTACACACCGAGTCCAGCGCTTTTCCAAGGCTTCAACCCGTTTCACAAAAAAAGTTTTGTCTTGGTCCTGCAAAAAGCTCTCCACGGCATCCATCACCTCGTTATCGTATCGTCTTCGTACCTGTTTCCCCTTAAGTATTTTTTCAATTTGGGGAACAGATAAAAATCGCTAGCCGCCAGATCTGGTGAATAAGGGGGGTGGTTAACCAATTCGAAGCCAGCTTGCTGAATGGCAGCCATCGCAACTGCCGACCTGTGCGCGGGTGCGTTGTCGTGATGAAACAGCACGCCCCTTCGAAGTTTCCCTCTCCTTTTCTCTTTTATGGCATTCCTCAACTTGGGAATTAAAGCTGCATAATATTGGCTTGTAATAGTGGTTCAACGCTCCAGGTAATCAATCAACAATATTCCTTCTGAGTCCCAAAATATTGAGGCCACAACTTGCCAGCCGATGCCACAACACGAAACTTCTTCGGGGTCGGTGATGATGGCCGTTTCCATTGCGAAGATTACTCTTTGTCTCAGGATCGAAATGATGGACCCATGTTTCGTCCATTGTTACAAAACGAGACAAAAAGTTCTCAGAATCTTCTTGAAACTTGTCCAACTATATCTTCGAAATGTCAAGTCGAATTTGTTTCTGACTGTCGGTTAACATTCTCGGCACCCATCTTGCGGAGACTATTCTCATATTCAAAGATCGTTTCAATATGGATTGAATACTTCCATATGAAATGCCCGTTTCTTGAATTAAGTATCGGATGGTAATTCTTCGATCGCTCAATACAATTTTCTCAACTTTTGCAACATTTTCTTGGGTGACTGACGTCGATGGACGGCCGCAACGATGTTAGTCTTCCGTGCTCGTTCTCCCTACTCGAAATTGAGAAGCCCACCTTGCGACAGTGGAATACGACAGAGCAGACTCTCCTAATGTTGCCTCCAAATCGCATTGAATCTCTTGCGTCGTTAACTTTTTTAAACAGAGGTATTTAATAACGGCTTGCACTTCGTTTTTCTCCGTTTTTGAGAACACCTTCCGACACGAAGCAAACAAAAGACTACATTCAGAAAAAAAAACAAAAAAGAATCGAAGATTTTTTTTTATTAATCTGTATTAAATATGTATCTGAGCTATGCCTGCCAGTATTTTTTTTTACCATGGAGTATGTCGTTCTCACTACTTTTTGATCCCTCCTAGTACATGAATCCAAAAACAAGATAAAGAAATAGTAATGCACCTTAAGCTATGTTAAAACTGAAAACCTCTTGGAAACTAGCTTTGTTTTACCTACTTATTTATATTAGTTTTTTTTAAAAAGATCGTATTGGTGTAAAGATGAGAAAGGGCATATAGAAATAATGTCAGAAGAAAGAATAACAAAACAGATATACAATGCGAAAGTGGAAGGATGTAGGTACCGGGGAAGACCTAGACTATCTTACTATGACCAAATAGACCGAGTCTTATCTGAAGGACAAGTCCAGGGTCTCCGTAACCGGCGAGCGTGTGTGAGATGAACTATGAGATTGGTGGAAGCCAGAGAGGTATGTAAGGAAAGAAACTGTTGGAACTCTGTACTCTCTGCTTGAAAATGAATTTATATACATATATAAATTGATATATGTATATAAAATATATTTATATCAATTGCAAAGGAAATGCTCTTTCCCTAAAAACATCCAGAGAACAGCTAACGCATATTTTTAACGTTTTATTTTATTTTTCAAAAATATTACCTATAGTCTTATCATCTCAGTCCTTAGGCATCAAACTAAACTGGATTGTAAAATGATTTTGTTATAAAATATTGTATATATCCAGGCACGCAACTCTCTCTTGTACGCATGTGCGTATTAAAAATTAACTATCACTTGCTTTAACGGTGAAGGAAAACGTCGTGAGGAAGGCGTGTGAGGGTCACCAAGCCACACTGGGCCATCGTGGTGGACTATGGCCTGAACCCTCTTAGTTTGAGAGGAGGCCCGTGCCCAACAGTAGAACAGTTTTTTAACAGGACCAATATTATTATATTATTTAGTATTGTATATATAAGCAACATGATGCAAAAAAAAATAAAGAGAAAATATTTAGGTAAAATAGAAGCCCATTGACTTCTTCTCCGGATCTTCTCAGTGAAGGCCGTGTTCCAATCCGGTTGTAAATCAGTAAAATAAAAAAAGTATACCTGATTATATGCAACTGGATTTACATGGGACCTAAATCGTCAGCGAAAAGTGGGTGTACTCAGTACACCTCTGCCACCCCCGCTTGGGGACTATAGGCGTGACGTTGTAAATAATATGAGTTTGTATTTGATCAGTCTAAACGGCGCTTAAGGCTGAAGTATGGCTGAATAAATGAATTATTCGCCACCAGACTAACAAAACAGTCACCACGCAGACCTAGTGAAAAGTGGTGAATAAAGCAAGTAATGAAAAAATACATACCGGATTTTTTTTCCCGATAAACGTGAAACTTCCTACGAAGGGATTGGGGAGTTTATGTGGCACCCCCCGTATTGCCCAGAAGGCCTTCAGCTCCCTCCATCGCAACCACAACCACACCAGCAGAAATAGAGGTACAAAAACAAATGCTATAGAGATTTTAAATAAATGAATGACTGAAGACATCTTGACGCCCCAATAATTCGAACGACACTGAAAATTAATTTAAACTCATTATCATTAGTACACAGTGTATCGTGAAAAACGCTTAATTCAATTATTGTCAGCGAATGTAATATTACGTTCATATATAAGTGTTATAGGTAATTAATAATAAAGATTATTTCAAATTGTTCTATAAATAAATACAGATTTACATATATGCCCGCACGCACACACACTCACACAGGAATTAAATTTTTAGGGTTCCGTACACTAATCGGTAAAAACGGAACCCTTAAAGTATCACTTTGTTCTCCGTCCCTCAAAATTATGAAATAGTATATGGGTCAAAATATAAGGTCTTGCGGTCTATTTTATTAGAATCTTTTATTTAACTTGCTGTGTTCGTATGCCAGTTCGTCTCTTTCCGGTTCAAATCTTGTGGTCCACTTGCGGGTATCCGATTGGTCTGAAATTTAGCATACGTATATAAGTTCGATGACATTGCAATAATATGGCACCATGGAGCTGGTCTGATGGAATCAGAAGGATAGGAACATGTGTAATATACAATGTAACCCCCACGTGTTTAAACTTGTTAGATTAATATTGACAAGATAGTGTTCAAGGTCTGATGATGAAGCCGAAAGGTGGCCAATGGAACCACCCAATTACGCAATATAACCCCGCCGTGTTTGGGCTCGTTAGATTTGTCTTGACAAGTACTTTACCCGACCCGGATCGTGTCCACGTTGACAAGATGGTGCCGGAAAGAAGCCATAACAACACTTCAATTAAGTAAGATATCTTCATCGTGTTTTTGCTATAAAAGCTATCTATCTATCTATAACCTCACGCCAGATCCCTTGCGCGGTAGGCAGAGAGTACAGAGTTCCAACAGGTTCTTTCTTTACATACCTCTCTGGCTTCCTCTACTCTCATAGTTCGTCTCATACACGCTCGCCGGTTACGGAGACTCTTGACTTTTCCATCAGATAAGACTCGGTTTATTTGATCGTGGTAAGATAGTCTAGGTCTTCCCCGGTACCTGCATCCTTCCACTTTCACATTGTATATCTGTTTTGTCATTCTTTCCTCTGGCATTCTTTCTATATGCCCGAACCAACGGAGCATGCCCTTTCTCATCTTTACACCGATATTATCTTTCATACCTACTCGCTGTCTTACTATGCTGTTGCTAATGCGGTCGGTCAGCTTCACTCCGCACATCTTCCGCAGAGCTCGCATTTCTACCGCATTTATCCTACTTTCATTCTCCTTCTTACATACCCAGCTCTCGCTACCATATAACAGCGTTGGGACAAGAACTCCGTTATGTATGACCAGCTGCGCCTTATGGCTTAAGTGCCGGCTCCCGAGTAGCTTTCCCATCGCACCATTCACTCTGTTCCCTGCACTCACTCTTCTCTCTATGTCAAATCTATCTATAAAAGCTTGTCTTTAAAAAGGTCTTTTTAAATTAAAATTATAATCTTAAGCCAAATTCTACTAGTCCGTCATGCAAATAATGTTCGTTATTTGGATGAATGTTGAAAATTTATCCATGTCATCATCAGAAATAAATGATGACTTTGACTGGCTTATTCCCCGCTTAGAAAATTATCATAGTTATTAAGCGAGGGAATGCAACTAGCGGTTTGCCGCCATACCGCAAGGATACGGAAAGACTTAGATTTATAGCTATTTTAAATGATTTGAGCTGCCTTTTTAATTATAAAATTATATTATAAATATATGTTCGCAGTTCACATATCTTTTAATAATAATAATAATGTCAACCTATACTGCCCACTGCTGGGCAAAAGCCTTCTCTAACAAATCGAGGTAAGAGAGATGAGGTCATACTCCACTACGCGGACCCAGTGCGGATTGGTGGAGGCAGGTTTGTGGCCACCTGCTGTTGGAACTTATCAAGCCGCCTTTAAGGCTTCCAACTCGGCTTAACGACTACCACATTAAGTGGTAACTGGGACCAACGGCTTAACGTGCCTTCCGAAGCACGGAGACGCTCGAATATGAAAATGCCACAAACGGTCACCCATCTCAGGCCGACCGAGTCGAACGCTGCTTAACCTTGGTGATCGGTACGAACACCGCGGTCGCACAGCGCTACGAGCGCCTCTTTACATATATTTTACTCTAAATTAATTAAATAGCGATATAAATTGTATTTACATAGAATATTGTAAGTCGCATCAAAAGACACCGCCATTTATTATTCTCTAGCTTTACTTTCACCTCTATTGTTAGAAATATCATAAGTTTTCTCCACCGAGGTGGCTATTTATATTCGCAACACAGTTATGATATACAGATCTTATCATATCTGCAAATAATAATGTGAGTTTATTTCTGCGCCTCCGCATATTTGAATAGCAAGCAATTTTAAATAGTACACTAGGCTTTTAAAGAGTAGTTTTCTGTTTTCTCTAACAAAGACAAATGTTGTTTTCGAGCATAACGCAAAAACCACAAAATAGATTTTAAAAAATATCTTTTAAATTTGTTACATTGTCTGACTTTTGATAAAACATAACGGACTATTTAAAAATAGTCCTGTACATTGTGAAAAAAATAATTATTATTGTTATTATATTATAACTAGCTGTGCCCCGCTGTTTCGCCGGTCGTTTACCACGAAGCTAACACGGCCGCAAAGCATCGCCCGCTCGCGCTATTACTTTTTCGCTCAGCGTTCTTGAGAACTTTTTGTTATTGCTTTGCTCTTAAGAGTTGAAGCATTTTTAGCCTATAACTTCCTCAAGAATTAAGCAACTAAATACAAAAATAATTTTACAAATCCGACTGAGTTCCAGAGATTAGCGCGTTCATGCAAAAAAACAAGCTTTAGCTTTATTATATTAGTATAGATATCCATAATAATTCAATCAATACATTCGTGTTTTTGTCGCTAAAAAGTGTGTTCTGTATATTACAAGTCCATGCTCCACTACCAATGAAATGAATGAAAAATGGATACATTTATACAGATCCCAACGAAAAAAAATAATCAAAATCGGTCTTCAAAACTTTATTTGTGTAGAAATATATATTGTACATAATATATATTTTAAGTGTATGTATGTTCGGGCAAAAATTCTATTTAATAAGTTATCTGGGGGTTAAGATTTATCAGGATATTGATGACTTCTGTCATAGCCCTAAGAGCAAATTTCAACTGCAATCAGCAATATATGTCCTTATAATAATAATATTTATACATATATGCCATCTATACATATATTATATATATCACTGCCTCGTTGGTCTAGTGGCAAAGCTCATCGCTTTGTGATCATAAGGTTCTCCAGGATCATAAGGATCCAGAAGGATTCAAATCCTATGCCGGACAAATGTAGTTTTTATAACGAAAAATTCCAAGTATGAATCCGGAGTCTGGAATTGTGCCCGGTTTATGGCAATGGGTTCACCCCCTAATTACATGGGGCCTAACATCGTCGGCGAAAAGTGGGTGTACTCAGTACACCTATAACTAGCTGTACTCGCAACTTCCTTCGTTTTATTTTCAGGCCTGTATTTCACAGATTTTTGAGACTAAAGGTAGTCTATGTTCTTACCCTCTATAAAATCTATTCCCTCGCCGAATTCGGTCAAAATTTGTTCAGCGGTTTGGGTGTGAAAAGAAAACATACAAACAGATTCGAAAGTAACTCTGTCTGTCAGTCTGACAGGCAGAGTTACTTTCAAATTTATAATATTAGTATGGATTACGCAGAGTTCGCATATCCCACATGTATGTATATTTCTTTGGTGCGCCCTGAAATCTAAACAGATAGATGGATGGCATGTTTAAAAATATATAAGGTGTCGTTAGATTTGTTTGATTTCTTTGGTATCATTTGTTTTATATAGCGCTTGTACACGATGTGAGTAACTGGTGCGAGCTGAGACACTCACGCGAGTTAATCACCGATGTATGCTAAATAGAAAACAAACTGTAAACGAACAACATTGTAACTGTTGATGTATACTATGGCCTCATGTAAGTCTGTATGTATGTATTTTTTAAGAATAAATATATTCAAACCAGTGATGGGCAAAATGTGATCAGATTTATGATTAACCGGTCCCGCTTAGGGAATATAAGGGTGAAGGTGTATTAATGATTAACGATTATAATCACGATTTGTAATCTTCAACGATTACAGTTACACTTGTAATCTTAAATCATGATTAAATAATAGAAAATGCAATTGTAATCATTAATCTCATGACATTTTCCCCGTCTCTAATTTTAACAGCGAGCTATGGAAAAAAGCTATGCTCGGCGTTTCTCTACGTGATCGAATCAGGAATGAGGAGATACGTAGAAGAACCAAAGTCACCGATATAGCCCTCAGGATTAGCAATCTGAAGTGGCAATGGGCGGGCCACATAGCGCGAAGATCGGACGGGCGTTGGGGCATAAAGATTCTAGAGTCCGCCTGCCAGATAGACCGACGATCTTGTGAAAATCTCAGGAAGTCGTTGGATGCAGGTGGCATCGGATCGGTTACGTTGGCAAGCGATTGGGGAGGCCAGCAGTGGACAAGTATAGGCTGAAATGATGATGATGAATTTAAACTGATATATTAATTAGCGTTGGGGTTAACCTACGTCTTAGTTGCGGAAACGCGAAATGGCCCCAAAACGTCGTATCAAAGCAGCACAGAGGTTAATGCCGTTATGTGTATAAAATTTATCATTTTCACGCTTATTTCTCCTAGCGGAAAGTTGTGTTTTGTACACCTACATTTTCTAGACAACTTTCTCAATGTAATAAAGGACGAGTCTATTACCAACGAACCAAAAAATAATTGCAAATTCAGAACTTGTACTGTGATATATTTTCGATAGAAAACCCCCAATTAAGTAGTACAATTTGTACGACCTAGGATTCGTAGCCTGGACCTCGTTATCGCCAGTCGCAAAATACACTAGGTAGTCGCAATTAATAAGCTATGTAGTTGATGTAGTGAACGAGTTCAATAGTCACAAATGGGGTTGTTCCCAGACATCCAAATCCCACAGTTTTCGAAAATTAATCTTCCATATATTAGTTCACCAGATTACCACGATAGCATATATATAATATGTATAATTTAAAATCCCTGCTCATGGTGACCGTCATCGTCAGCCCGTATCAGTCCACGGCGGGACATAGGCCACTGCCAAAGTATGCCATTGAGCCCGGTCTTCGGCTCTTCTCCTCCAACCGCTGCCAACCACCCTGCGTACATCGTCGCTTCACCTAGCTGCAGGGTATCCCACATTACGTTGAGCGAGCCGCGGTATCAACTCAAGAACACGTCTCCCCTACGGTTATCGGTCCTTCGGCAAATATGGCCAGCCCACTGCCACCTTAGCGAGCTGATCCTGTGAGCCATGCCAATGACCTCGGTTCTCTGTCGGATCACCTCATACCAGTCATGTTGACCGTACCTACTGTATATTTCTTGGTTTTCGTAAGAACTAAATAGTATACCGAAATAGAAGTCATGGAAATGGTGGCACTAAAATTATAGGGTTGTTCCTAGACTTCCCAAATCCATTTTTCTCAAGAAATAATCTTTCATATCTTAGTTTAATTTTTTTTTATTTTGGGCTTCCCATGACATTCATGAATACGTTTTAAAGTATGGTAAGCTAGAAAAAATATTTTTATGAAGTAGCGATGTTGTAGAAGATATATTTTATTTTATTTACTAATAACCAATTTATTTGTTTATCTATTAAAACAACGAAGTAAAAACAATACAAAATTTTAACGATAGTAAAAAGAAAACAAAATTTTGACGATAATATATTTTATGTAAAAATTCACGTACTACTGACGATTATTATAAAGAGATGACTACGAAAGTACGAAAAGTATTTAAAATGCCCATGTAGTCCAATAACACCCTAATTTTCATCTTGTTATCGACAATACACCTTCTCTCCCTGTTCATGTTGACTGTAATGTATATATCTTGGACGTCCTGAAATAGAAAATGTAAGTCATGGAACTGGTGGGAATGACATTTTTGAAGGTCTGGGAACAACCCAATTTACCAAATTATAATTTCTAGATCCCTGCTCATGTTGATTATAATAATAATAATAATACATATTAATAAATTAATTAATAATAATCCATCCCCTTTGAAATAGTCCAGTTTTTGTCCATCAAACCTCATTTACATAGCCCTTGTTTTCTTTCCATAATTTTAAATAGTCCTTGCACCTGCCGGGATCAGTTCGCTGGTTATGTTTCTTCATTTTCAGCAGGTGATCTCAGCAGGTGATTTACATAACATTAACTTCTCGCAAAGGTCCTCAACCCATTTTTTTTTTTGTTGGGCCCATGTCCCCGTGCAAGCCTTTCAAAGGCCCAGGCAAAGCCCGTGAATCTCAGCGATACTAATTAAATTTTAATATACATATGCTTTCGAAAAGACAGAGGTGTGTGCCTGATTTTGATCCCGAGACCTCTGACTTTGTTATCTAACGGTCTAACCACTAGGCTATCAAATTGATTATACTTACTGCATATTTCTTGATTGCCGTAAGATTTTTTTTTACATTTACCGAAATGGACGTCATGGAAATAGAGGTAATAAAATTATGGAAGCCTGGAAAAAAAGCCCACACATCTACCTCCTTATTTCTCAACCAAGTAGACGTCTTTCTCGTCTACTCGCACGGAGTACAAACAGCTTTTTTGCTCAGACTTAATAAGATCATAAAAATCAAACCTTTTATAATCATCAGTTATTTTTTTTGTTTATAAAACGTAGCCCCACACTAGGATTTATTCCTGTGTCGTGGGTGCGTTTACAAACATCAAATTTACATACACAAATACCCAGACCGAAACTAATAATTGTGGGTCACACAAAGATTTGTCCCGTGCGGGAATAGAACCCGCAACTATTAGACACAGTGGGCGGAGCTGCTTAAACTCTTAACTACTGCGCTAAATCGTCCGTCATTAGAATAACAACGCAGAAAACTAGCCCAAATCTCAGACTAAATTAATAATTTAGACGTAACACTGAGAACAAATACTTGCTAAATGATTATAGTAGGAGTTTTATTATCTAATTTTTTTTTCTCTTTTTTATCTTATTGGTTGACCACGTTGTGATAGTTCCGATATTGTACGGTACTCCATAACTTGTTAATTCTTCATAAAACCAACCACAGGACAGGCTTCGTCTAGTGTGTGGAGTCATGTATTTTTGTACTGCGATGATGTTTTGAAAATAAATTTTATTAATATTAGACACTCTCAAGTTAAAATGTATATATTTTAGAAACACAACCCTCATTATTTTCTTTTTGAAAAATGTTTTTCTAACACTTAAGTATTCCTGTGTTCCGAATGCGTTTACAAACATGTAATTCACTTACACAAATACTCAGCCCTAGACAAATAATTAAGGGACACACAAATATTTGTTTTGTACCCATGACATGTATCGAACCCATGACAATTCACTCGATCCGGTGTTGCTTGAGGTTCATGTACAAAATAGACCAAGCCGTCATCAATATAGCAATTAAAAATATAAACCTTATCATACTGATGGGTAGTAATTGGGATATTTTGAAGACACGTACACAATTTCGCTAATCTTAAAAGTAAATACTTATTTAAAAGAGATTTTTCATTTTATGCAGCGTTGTAAGTTTGAAGGGTAAATCGACTCTCCGTAAATAGAGAGCATGCATGAGAAGAACTATGATAGTGGAAGAAGCCAGTAATTTCTGTTAGGAAAAAACTTCTAGGACGGACGATTTAGCGCAGTGGTTAAGAGCTTAAGCCGCTCCGCCCACTGTGTCTAATAGTCGCGAGTTCGATTCCCGCACGGGACAAATCTTTGTGTGATCCACAATTATTTGTTTCGGTCTAGGTATTTTTGTATGTGAATATTCATGTTTGTAAACGCATCCACGACACAGGCATAAATCTCAGCATGGGCCTACGTTTAAAAAAAACGCTGTCCTCTCTGCCTGCGCCGCAAGGGAGCTGGCGTGTTGATATAAACAGATAGTAATACTTATTTTTAAAGAATAAAATGAGTAACAATCTTTTTAATAGCTCTCCGTCTATAGTTTTATTTACGTATAAGTTTAAAATTGTATATTACACTGATTCGTAGTACAAATTATATCAATACACTCAGAAACTGAACGACGAGCACACGCAATGTACCAGTTGTTGGTTTTGGTGATTTGCCTCCTATTTGTGTGGGCTTACTCCCGGTGGAGATGGATGAAGAAGTACTGGGAGAGAAGAGGAATACCGTTCACACCACTCCATCCAATATTCGGAAGTCTCACGTTCCTACAGAGAAAAAACCCTGTAAGTCAAACTCATAATATTTATGCAATAAACAAAGTGTACCGTTAATTTCTTCCATTTCCCCTGACACATATCACCTAAGTGATTTAATTTTATGATCAAGGAAGGTAATTTATAATTCCAATTTGTTCATCTGAGCGATATCACCCAGCTGAACGAAGTGGAAATAACTAAAAAATAGTTGATCTAACGGCAGAGCGTATCGATTTGTGATCACGAGGTTCTGGGTTTAAATCCTAGGTCGGACTAATGTAGGTTTTCAAACAAAAAAAGTCCCAGTATAAATCCCGAGTCTGGAATTGTTACATGAGACCTAACAACGTTTGTAAAAAGTTGGTTTACTCAGTATAACCCCGCTTGGAGAATATAGGAGTAACGGTGTTTTTTTTTTATTTGTTTAGGCCAGATTTGCAAGTTGAATTAGAACCACTTTCCGTTCCCTACGGAGTTGAAATTTGAGATATTGGTTAATTACCAACAACAATGCATTTTAGATATAGATAGGATCCAAACGAAGAAAATCCTCAACGGTCAATCACATTGATACTAAATCTTATATAAACATTTAATTTTGATAGGCCGTTTATTGCTTATAATTTATTCTGTTATAATTCTGACTTACTGCACTCATGGTCACAGTAAGGACCGCGGTTATTTACGTCCATAAGATGTCATTGTTATTCTGGAGTACCTTCAAACTTTTCCATTGTTTTCGTTAGATCTTTTTTTATTAAGAACTAGTCGGCGATTGATCCCTGTCTCACCTGCTGTAAAGTGTCGATGGGGCAGCAGATATGGCTTATTGACTCTGAAATAGCCTGAGGAGACGGAAGTTAGACCGAGTTCCGAATCAATATGATCGGGCTAGACCCGCCACCTCGTATTACAACTTCCAGCAAGAACACGACTGGGTCTTTTGGCGGAATGACTTTGCTGAGAGTATGGGGACTAGCCACGGCTGTGGCCTACCACCAGTGAAGGTGCAGCTCATTTAGCACTGCCCAGAGACTAGGTGTAGGGTATCGAGAGTAAATTCTGTGAATACAAGCAGTTTCAGCGCCAAGTTCTACATAGAATAAATCACAACGAAATGTTAAATTAAATAGTACTCACTATACCGCTAACCCCGGCGTGACTTTATAGTTTCATTTTATGCGTTATATTCGCGTAAATATGAGAAGGCAATATTATGTTTAGTTCTTAACAATCGTGATTTTCGGGTCGTGTAATTATCGTTTGAAACAAAGTGTCTAGGATGCGTTACAAAAATGAAATTTACACAGACAAACATCCTGACCGAAACTAACTCGTGTAGGCCTCACCAAGATTTGTTCCTTGACGAGATCAAACCAACCCAAAACCCCAACTACTCGGTCCAGTCTGCCCAGACCGACTTAAGACCACTAAACCATGACGTCGTGAGTGTGAAAAATTGCTGGCTTCTGAGAGATTTTATGCCAGTGTGTTGTTGCCAGTGATGACATACGGATCAGAGACGTGGTCTATTGGAATAGGTCTAATAAAACATCTCAGAGTTGCTCAGCCAGCTATGGAAACAGCCATGCTTGGCATTTCGCTACGTGATCGAATCAGGAATGAGGAGATTGATAGAAAAAACAAGGTCACCGACATAGCCCAAAGAGTAGTAAGCTAAAGTGGCAATTGGCAGGCTACATAGCGCGAAGATCCGACCATGTATTGGCAAGCGCAGCGTGGGACGACTGCCTACCAGATGGACCGACGATCTTGTGTGAAGTATCTGTGAAATCTTGGGAACCAGTTGCACTAGACAGCGATTGGGGAGGCCTATGTTCATCAGTGGACAAGTATAGGGTGAGACGATGATGAGAGCTTCTATTGAGGGCACTGCGTTCAAACTCAAACAATTAGTTTGTATAAGCCCTGTGAGGGCACTTACAAATTGTCAATTTACTAATTTTTTTACCACCGGGTCGGGACGCGGCCTCCACTGAGAAGAACCGACAAGCAATTTTATTTCTATTTTTTCTTTCTTTCTTTCAATCTTCTATACTTAAAATAAAACTGTAACCGAGCCGAATTTGTATACAACATATTTTTAAAAATTTATTTGGTACATTTCCTTATCGATATATAGGCCTAAAACATTTTTTTTGGAATTACTGTCTGTCCATCTTTTTGTGTTTCAATCACACAAAAACTACCAAACGGTTTTCAATAAAATTTGGTGTGACAATAACTTATATCTTAACTTAAAATAATAAATACTTTTTATCCCGGAAACAAGAATCTAACCTGGTGTTATAATGAATAATGAAAATAATAAAGTTGGATGGTTTATTCCACCACTATGGTGGAATAAACCATCCAACTTTATTATTTTCATTATTGCTGTATCGAGCTGCAATTTTACGTTAAAATGTGTGATTTTGCCTACACGTAAATTCCTCCAAGAACTTATATTGCACTCAGGTTGGTCTCCTCACAAGAAATTTTCGGTGGTTAAATGCACTCACTTGAATACACTTTGTATACACGTTTGATTTTAACACTCAAACATGATTTCGTGCATTAACCGATGATGCATTTAGGATTGTCTTTTCTGGAGAGAACTCTATAACGATGAATCACCCGGTCAAGAAACTGTTTTCATTTACTTAGGATATCTAAACTTGATTTTGATCATGAATATGAACTGTATATTCTTACGAGATGACTGACACAAAACGTACTGTCAAAATTTAATTACATACTTAGCTCTGAAAGTACGCTTTTTAAATACTTTTACGTCAGATAAGGATTTTTGGCAGGGTAGGTAGTTTTAAATCAGCCATTTTGGCAACTGGTAATCCTTTTCAAAAGGAAAGTACCCAAGAAACTTAGTATGGAGGTGTCTTAGTTCTTGGAATTATGCTATCTTGGAAAGACCGACCTACGTATGTCAAATAACAAAAAAAACCGCGTGCGCAGGCGCTTTTCAATTAACTTTTGGTCTCTATAGAGCTCTGCGAAGAGAAAGTGTCAAGAAAATTCAAATTCAAATCTAATCTGGGAGCATTACGCAGCAAGTCGGTAAATAAACTTTTTTTTTATGTATGTTCAGCGATATTTCCGTCAATTGTGGACCGACTTTGATATTTTTTTTTTTGCATTGGGTTCAGTATATCTCCAAGGTGGTCCCATATTAATTTTATTGACATTGGACCTTGGACTTAGAAGATACACCAGGGAACTCCTTAACGACAAACAATTATGGGTATTACGTCAATCCTATAGGTACCCTACTATAGAATAATTCACTGGTCACTTAAAATTGTAAAATAAAAATCTTTTATAAAAAAAGGTAAACCGACTTAAAAAAGCAAAAAAATAAATATTTGAAGTCGGTGCCAAGTAACCGACTGCACCATGGTTGGTGCAGTCGGCACCGACTTCAAATATTATTTTTTTTTGCTTTTTGAAGTCGGTTTACCTATTTTTATAAAATTTTATTTTATTCTGGTTGTTAAGCCGATCCTTTCGATTCAAATATCGGTGTAACTTCCTTCTCCTCAGCGCATGTTTTTTTTAAACGTAGACATACCCAAACCGAAACAAGTCCTTCGTGCGGGAATCGAACCAGCGACTACTGGATCCAGTGAACAGAGCGATTTAAGCTCTTAACCACTGGGCGAAGCCGTCCGTCAGAGTAAATACGTCATTACTAAGTCAGCAAACCACATCATCGAGCATATCTTAACTTTCCACAAGTGAGATAGGGATCAATCTAAGTCAAATCAAAAATTATTTATTTGTAAAATTATGTCAAATGTTATAAATAATTTATTGGTAGCTCTTTATAAAATAGAGTTATTATAAATGTCTTGTAAAAAGCACCCCATGCCTTTTCACAATAAAATTAATTATTTTCTTATCATTTTCTCCTTTTAGTTCGGCTTGCCATTAAAGCGTGTTTTTATACTTTAGTTATATCAAAAGTAATTAAGTACATATGTGGATTATACTTAACCTGTATAATTAATCATTCCGTATCCTGGTGATCCTGGTCAGGATATTAAGCCAAAGTTATAAAATCATTGCATTTTCATTGGTCCTTGGTACGTGTACCAATTTTCAAGTTAATTGGACGACTCCATGTTAATGAAAATTTCGTCGAAAGATTCCGTTATATAGATATATATCAAGCTAATAAACGTGTTAAAGACCGTTGCTACCCATGCGAAGCTGGATCGGGTCTCTAGTTTAGAAGAATGTAAAATTGTGACCAAAGTTTTTGTTTCGAAACCCGGATCTCACAAGACTTATTAGGTGGTATCTAAACCAAACAAATATTTTCGACTATCTTTAATATTGTTTACTTTAACAGTGTTCGTTAATTAAGACCCTCAATTTTATCATATTGTTTATAACTGCGTCATTTTAAACTAGGTTAATTTATCACGTTTGTAAATCTTCGTTACTTTGTGGCGAGTTGAAAATAACCCTTTTATTTATATTATACATGTCTTCACATAAAAATTATACATAATAATAATTTCAGAAATAACTCTTTTATAAACTTTTTACCTACCTATTGACACTAACAAACGAATCCAACAAGAAGAAACTTGTAATGTTTAGGTCAAATCTTGCAAGCTGGAATAACAACACTTTATCTTATCCTACAGAGTTCAAATTCGACAAATTGGTTCAGTTCCGATGATTATACAGTTTTATAGCAAGATTGTCTTGGTTATACATCGGGGTGTAATGTGTTAGTATCAAATAAACCTCTTTGGACAAAATAGTATGACTGAGAAGTATGAACATTGTGGTTTTTCAGGGCATATGGATGCGCGAGTTGTACGAGGAATTTAAGACTCCTTATGTGGGCATCTGGGTGTTTTGGCGGCCCGGGCTGGTCGTCAACTGCCCCAAGATCGCTCGCAACATCCTCGTCAAAGACTCCGATAACTTCAGAAACAGATTTCTAAGCTCTGGGAAGAAGGACCCCATCGGTGGACTTAATTTGTTCACCATGAATGTAAGTTAGAAGTCAGTATGATGCTTTAAATTGCAACGTTTTAATATATCACGTTTATTTCGTATCCGTAGTAGTTTACAGCAGGTGGACATCCCATAGCTCTTTTCAATTCCATTGACCAAATTCCATTTAATTCATACTGTAATATTTAAAACAAGGAATTAAGAAAATAAACATAGACCTTCATAGATGATACCATATAAGATAACTCAACAGTGATGAGAATTCAAAACTACGGCGATTTTTAAACGGACTTAAAAATATAGACTAATTTACGAAAAACACGAGGTGCATGCAATGTTTAATAGGAAAAATCTGTCATTGTGAAATCATACACAAAAAATTCATATAATTTGTTTGTACAGATCACACACACATCAGACACAGGATTGTTATCTTAAAATGACAATCAGGGTTTACCAAAACCTTCTCAAAGAGAGGACGTAATAGATTGCAACACAATTTCTCGATCATTCAAATAGGCCAGCTAGTATACATAAACTGTTAATTTTTCAGGATCCTCTGTGGACATCTGTTCGTAAACGCCTGACTACAGTTTTTACGGCTGCTAAGCTGAGGAGTCTGCACGAGCTGCAAAACAGGAAGATTACAGAACTTCTACAGCGTATTCGAGCTGACATAGAGAAAGATGTCACCATAGATTTGAGGGTAAGAAAATGTACAGATATAAGTTGCGAAGTTCTTAATGAGCACCAAAATTAAGCAGTCTAATAGCTCGATCGGCCTGAGATGGGTGACGATACTGACAAGGTAGCAATTCTATTTCCAAGCGTCTTTAGAATTCACGCTACGCTCCTCCCGAATATTTCACCTCCTGTTTCCTGAGGTGGACCCTAAGCTAAGTTGGTAGCATTATTGGCGGTTTGATGTGTAAATTCCAACACCAGGACAAGATTTGGCCGAATATTCGTGGGTTTTTCGAGCACGACTAAGATCTGTACATTGTTCGCTATTATTCGAGCATATCACAAATTTTAGCCTGATCAAGTTTTTGCAGATAACGAGGATTTTTTAGTAGTGGAAATAAATATTGCCACGAGGCCACGAGTTGATCCGTTCGTAAATTAGCAGTAATTTAGAAAGAAAAAATAAAAATATAATTGACAATTTATAAGTACCCACGTAGGTTTGAGGAACTCCTCCATCGAAATGGCCTATTCTCTAACCACTAGACCAAACCGTTCGTTTACTATAACAAATTATGAACAATAATCCACCTTCACCACAACTCTGTTGAACAGACCACGTTTTCTGACTACACGACTGACATCATCGGAGAAGCAGCATTTGGGCTGGTGTGCAACGCGACCCTTACCGGAACCAGCCCGCTGCGGGTCACCACCAAAGAGTTCATGAAGTACAGCGTGTGGAGAGGCCTGGCGTGGTCTTCCATATTCTTCTTCCCTGAACTGGTCGACATTTTTGGGTAAGATGTTCAAAAAATATGATTTCTAAAGCGACTTATGAAAGTGGGAAAAGTTTAGAACCGATTGGACTACTAAGGGTAAATCAGAGTGTAGAGACTACTCTTCACTCTGTTTAACCCACTAGAGATGTGATTCTGATGATTTCGTACATACTAATTTTAGTAGCTCCGCTTCAGATCATATTATATGATCCCGCACCTGCCCGCACCCGCACTGGCTCCATATGGTTTATGACTTCTCTCATCTTGATTTTGTGAGAATAGCCATTTACCCAATAGTAGGATAGCATCGTCACGCCTATATTTCCTAAGCGGGGGTGGCAGAGGTGTACTGAGTACACCCACGTTTCACCGACGATATTAGGTCCCATGTAAAAGGGGGCGAGCCTTTTGCCATATAGCGGGCACAATTCCAGACTCCGGACCCGTTCTGGGAAGTTTTCATTAGTAGGATAGCATATAATATAACTGCAACTTAATGGTGCAACTATCGACCTATAATTGCAACTACTGAGTAACAATTATAGGCCAGTTGAGTCTGTATCAGGAGACAGCTTAGGTGACCGCAATAGAATTTCTACTTCCACTCTTCAAATCACTCTATTCCCAGGCTAAGTTCGGAATTAAAAACTTAACCACGGATTCATCCAAATTTTATCTACCGCTTCATATCGTCTCTAAATTCAATCAATTTATTTATCAACTCATTGAAATAAGTGTACTCCTTACGATGAATTTATTGTATTTTCTAGATTTTCCTTATTCCCCAAAGAGAGTGTGAATTACTTCAGAAAGGTTTTCAAAATGATCGTTGAGAAGCGCGGCGGTTACGACAATAAAAACATTAAAGGCAAAGATCTTCTTGATGCCCTGGTGAAAATGAAACAAGACGCTGCCAAAGACAATGAAGGTATGCACAATATTATTATTAAAAGTCTTAGGTGGACTCATCTCGTAAAGTTTTGAGTCAGTTTACAAAGGAATTAAAGATACGATTGTGCGAGATCGCACTAAGCATATATTAACAAACTTGGTTGTCGGTTATTTCTTTTATTGCTTTCTCTTTCCAGATTTTAGTGAGGATCTCTTGGTAGCACAGGCGACAGTTTTTCTTCAAGCTGGTTATGACTCCAGTTCCTTGGCACTCGCTTACGCGATATATGAACTGGCATTCTATCCGGATTTCCAGGTAAATTAATATCCTGTTAATACGTGACAATTCCACCACGAGCGGTATGGCTTTTGTTCTTAGAGGTGTATAGTAATCGATCACATAGCTACAGTTAATATCTTAGCATGTAAATGTGTGAAACAAATCCACTATAGGATTAACGATCAACACAACGACCTGTCTTTGTAGTCCTTCACATAAATTACTGTTCTTTTTTCAGTGTTTGTGATTCTTCTTTGTAAATCTGGTCTCTCTGGTGGTGAAATCACGTATCTTGCAGATACGTGATTTCTTTTATTTATAGTTACGTTATAGGTATAGTTATTATATTAGCATTACACTACTAGTAACATCTGCATAATTATAATTCAGTATATTCAGCCTATTGTCGGTGTAGAGGCTCTTTCTTAGTTTGTGAGAGAGCAGTTTTAGTAGTTTTAGAAAAATAAGGATGAAATTCCTTCTAAATTTGTTTTGTACAGGAAAAGTTGTTCAAAGAATTGTCAGCAGCAAAACAGAAGCTCGGAGACAAAGAGTTTGATTGCGTTAATCTGGCGCAGCTGACGTATCTCAACTGTTGCATTAATGGTAAGTGGATATACAAGCTACATATCATCACAGTATCAGGATAAGACGAACGAAGTATACCCAAATGTAAGCAAAATATTTTTAGTCTCTTATGTAGTGCTAGAGACCCTGACTTTTTCTATCAGAACCAGTAGTATAATAATAATAATATAATTTCTTTATTCGAGTGACCAGGACTCATCATGCTAGTAAAACTTAACTTATGTTAGTATTCCGTCTTACAAAATATTCGATTCAATACTGCGCCATCCCGTGCGAGATGGCGCAGCAGTGATTTACATAAAGAGAGTCGAGCCTGCTGGAAATCATATTCAGCAAGCTGTTTGAGCTGCTCCACACCCTGTGCACCAGAGATGCACACCTCTTCCGCATTGTGGTGTAGAAGCAATCTACATTGTCGTCTGCGAACATCCCTAATGCGCTGCAGAATCGGGACAGTCCCACTAGTATTCTGAACGCATTACTGTACTGAACTCTGAGGATGCTGTATGATTTTCGAGTAAATCTAGCCCACAGACTGCAAGTGTAGAAGTTTGTACAGTACGATCGGAAGAGTGTAATTTTAACCTTAAGTGAGCAACGTGCGATCCTGCGTGCCAGCATATTAGCTCTTATTGACAGCGCACTCCGTTCTGGTTCCATGTCGTCATCGTCTTTTAGTCCGGGAGTCAGCAGATGACCTAGATATTTGGACTTATACACCCTTCTCAATGGAGTCCCATTGAGTATTATAGGCGGAATCTTTTCAGGACTCTTACCCACGGCCTCAAAGACCATGACTTCTGATTTATTACTATTGTAGATTTTACCATGTGTAGCAGCATACCGCTCGCACTGTGTAACCAGCCTTCTGAGACCGCAAACCGACGCGCTCAGCAACACCATGTCGTCTGCGTAGCCAATGTTATTCATGCATATACTGTCCACAAAACAGCCAACTCTGGTGCTGCTGAGCCCGATAAGTTCGTTCACGTACAGGTTGAAGAGCATTAGCGAACTTAGCCCCCTCCCCTGCCTCACACCGCACTCCAATTCATACGGAAGAGACAAGGTCCCAGCCCATCGTACATTGTTGACCTGGTTTCCATAATAGTATTTAAAAATGTTGAAGAGTTCAGTTGATAATCGTACCTTTTCTAACTTTTTCCATAACAAATCGTACGAAACCAGATCTAAAGCTTTCGAGAGATCCAGGAAATAAGCATAAACAGGCGTGTCGCGTGTAGTATAGTATGTGCCAGCATGCTTAAGACACAGATCTGCGGCTTCTGTTAACAATCCAGGACGGAACCCGAAGTGACTGTCGTTAAGTGTTATGTCCTTATTTAATTGTGTAGCAAGCATTCTATCAAACACCTTCGAGATTACAGTTGCTAGTGAAATAGGTCTATAATTGCTTTTCTCCGCGAGGTATAGAGCTTCTATTTATTCTTATGGGTAAGGTTAAAGAGTGTGTCTGTCGAATACTTCGCACGCGTGACGTAACAAATATTTTTCGCGATAATAACCTTAATCTATCGTATGCGATTTAGATATAGCAATATTTTTCTTATGTATCATGTGTAAAAATATGAAAATGCTGTAATCAAATTATGGGCACGCTGACAAGTAAATAGGTACATGATAAGATAGGCCAATTTACATATTTTAATATAGTATTCAGTTAATTATATACACACAAGATTAGGTTATCACTAAATATTGATAGTTAAGTTCACTCTTGTATTCCTGGGTCATTCCGATAAAAACACGGATAATGCTTTGTCTTATTATCTCATGTTTATGGTAAAGGCAACCTTCGTGAAAAATGCAAGTAGGACTTGCGCTCTGAAGGTTTCGTACCGCGTTCAGTTTCAGCCAGTTAAAGCGCCAAATTGTAGTTTGGTCGTATCTAGAGAATTCGTCAAGACAACTCCAATGAGCCCAAACACGGCGGGGTATGTTAAGTAGTTGGGTAGTTCCTTTGGCCACCCTTCGGTTCCATCATCAGATCCTGAATATCATCAGAGTCTATAGAACTCGTCCAAGCAAATCCAACGAGCCCAAACACAGCGAGGCTATGTTAAGTAGTTGGGTAGTTCCGTTGGCCGTCTCCCGGCTCCATCATCAGACCCTGGACAGCGTCTGGATTTATAAAACTCGTCAAGACAAATCCAATCCAAAAGTAATTGAGAAGTTCTATTGGCTACCATCCAGCTCCATTGTAAGACCATCGACATCATCCTGGTCTACAGAACTCGTGAAGACAAATCCAACGAGTGCATACCCGGCGGGGGTATGTTTAGTATTTGGGTAGTTCCGTTGGTCACCTTGCTACTTCATCATCAGACCCTAAACATCATCTGGTTGTATAGTACTTGTCAATACCAATCTAACAAGCCTAAACACGAGGTGGTTATGTTGTGTAGTTGACATGTTCCCATGGCCACCTTTCGACCCCATCAAAAGACTGTTCTGGAGCTGGGTCCATGGTATGTACTATATTATTGCATTGTCATGACACCGAACTTACATACGTATGCTAAATTTCAGCTCAGTCAGATACATGATTTCTATTGTCAAACGCTATTGGATATCTTAATAAAATAAAACTAATAAATAAAATACCCGAAGTGCTTGAAAATGAATTACAAGGTTTGAACCAGAAAGACAAATAGACATAAGAACACAAAAGCTTCTGTAAAGTTACCTATACCTCGTAAGTCTATTGGATAATAATTCGCGTAGCGATCACGAGGTCCTGAGTTCGAATCCCAGGTCAGAACAAAAGTAATTTTTCGATAGAAATATTTCCAGTGTCAACTGGCATTGCGCCCGATATAATGGAATTAGGCTTGCCCCCTATTCCATGAGACCTAACATCCGACCTTGGGGAATACAGTTGTGATGATGTTTATTTTAATATATTTTACAATTTAAATGAACAACGTTGTTATTCAATTATTTCCATATAAAAAATTCACACACACCGGGATGCCTACATTCCCCAAGCGAGAGTGGCTAAGAGGTGTACTATGTCCGCACACCAACTTATTGCTGAGAATGTAATAGGGGCGAGGATATTGCTATTATACCAGGCACAACTTCGGACTCCGGGCTGATACTGGGACATTTTCTATAGAAAAACTACATTTTGCTTTCCCTATGATGTGTACGAGATGCTCCGTGATCTCTAAACGCATTATACGGTTTAACGAGGCAGTCCATAAAAAAGTGCTCTTTTTATATAAAAATCTGTCGTAATTAAATTAATAACATTTAATTCTCATTCAAACTATATAAAAATAAAAGAATAAATCGACAATATGATCCAATTTACGACCAATACCGTACACAGATGGCGCCACAGATCTAAGAGACGATGTGGCGACAACTCTGTGTTTGTGAATAAATATTTGTTCACCACAAATCAAAATAGTCCCACAAAATGTCACTGATAGGACATAGACGCAGAAGTATTGTTGTAGTGTATAAAGTAGTCACTAGACAGCGCTATTTTTCATCAGATTTGAGAGAAAAATAATTATTTTTTATATGTTATAGTTATAAATTGACAAATATGGGATTTCTTCCTTTACTTGTACTTTAAAACCTTGCTTTGTGCCAAATTCCACGATTCTAGGTCAACGGAAAGTGCTATATAATTTCTAATGAGTGGCTTTAAATGGCCATATCTTTTGTTTGGGTTTAGTTAGAACCTTCATTTTTTTACACTAGTAGAGGACCATAGACGTAGACCTTCGTATTTGGTATAAATTTCAACTTAATACCTCTAGCCGTTCCTAAGAAAAAAGAAACCTACAAAAAATTGATAACCGTCGGACAGACGGACAACGAAGTGATCCTATAAGGGTTTCGTTTTATGTACGAAACCCTAAAAATTACCATTTTTACATAAAACATTTAAGAAAATGTGCCCAAAGACCTATAAAATTGGGATTGATATAAATTATATTTCAAAACGTAGGCCTAACCTAAGAATTATTCATTTGACACGAGTGCGCCTACTAACATGAAGTTCATTTTTACCCAGACCGAAGGAAATGTTTGTGGATTCCATATAGATTTGTCTCGTGCCAGAATCGACTGCCACGAATGCTCGATCTAATGTGCTTCGTGACCTAAGCTCCAACCACTAGACTAAGCTGTTGAAAGTCATATTTGTCAGCGCCATCTATCGATGTGTAGACGCAACTTTGTAGCGACGGATAGAAATCCAAGCTAGATAAATGGCCTTACTGATGTGTAACTCTAATACGGTGGATGTGTATGAGCCAAATTAAGATAAGATACATTTTCCAGAGGCGCTCCGCAAATACCCAGTCATGGGTTGGTTGGACCGCTTGGCGGAAAATGACTACATGGTGGACGACCAACTGACCATCGCTGCGGGCACCGTGGTTTACGTCAACGCCAACGGCATGCACATGGACCCACAGTTCTTCCCGGAACCAGAGGCTTTCAACCCTGATAGGTTTCTGCCGGAGAACGAGAAGCATATACCGCCGTACACTTTCATGCCTTTTGGCGAAGGTCCGAGGCATTGCCTCGGTGAGAACTTTTTGGGATTTTTCTCTTTCGTTTTCTATTGCTAGTGTTTCCGTCTCATTAGTCCACGTAAAGATTCTCCTCGTAATCATCAGTTTTACTATGCGGTACTCAGGACCCGAATCCTAGATCCAGTGCCAGTTCGCATTCTCTCAAATTCGACTCCTAGCGACTACCAAAGTTAAGCAGCGTTCGACTTGTTCGATCTGAGATGGGTGATCGTTTGTGGCATTTTCATATTTAAGCATCTCCATGCTTCGGAAAATACGTTAAACCGTTAGACTCGCTTACCACTTAATGATAGTCACATGTGGTACCCGTTAAGTCAAGTTCGAAGCTTAATAGGCGGCTTGATAAGTTCCAACAGCAGGTGGCCACAAATCTGCCTCCACCAATTCATACTTGATCCGCGTGGTTGAATATGACCTAATCTTTTTTATTTTAATTTATGTGGGAAGGCCTTTGCCTAGCAACGGTACAAAAAAAGGTGGAGATTGTCCAACTGTTGGACTATATAGGCTGATATTATTAATTAGAATTTTCAGTACCAATTCGGTGCTTTGTAATGATAATAGGCCCCCATTATTACATTGGGAAAATTATAAAATCATACCATAAAATGTGGGTGTACACTGCACACTTCCGTCACTCTCGCTTGACGGATGGGTTTATAGGATTTATTTGTAATTACCAGCTGTCATTTTCAGGAATGCGCTTCGGACTCAACACCGTACGCTATGCTCTATGCCACATTATCCTGAACTATGAAGTCCGATCTCTTCCCAACTCTTCAAAGCCAAACGACTGCAAAGTGGAGAAAAGAGGACTTTTCTTCATGCCCCATGGCCCGTTATCAGTAAAATTCGTACCCAGGACATAACTAATTGTATTATTATCTAACAATTAAAAATATTTTCTGTGTCTCATGTGCTTAGATTGGTCTTCGCATTTTGTGAACAAGAAATGAAAATATTAAGTGTTATTTTCTAGGAGATGATTTTTAAAAACGACTGTAGAAATTTTATAAAGTACTTCCCCACAAACTAAACAGTTACTCGTATATCAGATTGATGCTGGATTTATTCCTGTCCAGCATTAAATCAGCGTCATTCCAGAATGATATGCGGTATATGGTTTATGTTTCGTGATCTGCGAAACTGACTAAATTGCACGAAATCAG
Source organism: Phalera bucephala (assembly GCA_905147815.2). NCBI lineage: Eukaryota > Metazoa > Arthropoda > Insecta > Lepidoptera > Notodontidae > Phalera > Phalera bucephala. The sequence goes on from LR990609.1 coordinate 31,832,159, forward strand.
TTGAACATATCATTTGTGACTACTTAATAGCTTAGTGTCTAGTAAAAACAAGTTATTGGGATTTAGTACATAATTATTTTTAAACTTGTAAATTAAATTAAATATACCATCCGAACCTTGCGAAAATAAAATATTTGCTTCGAAATGTAAGATTTTTTTCAGATTCCTGTCTCGTGGGTGCGTTAACAAACACAAAATTTACACACACAAACACTCAGACTGAAACAAATATTTGTAGGTCACACAAAGATTTATCCCGAGCAGGACTAATCGACCCAGTGGGCGGAGCGGTTTAAGCTCTTAACCACTACGCCAATTCGTCCGTCCGAGATTCCCCCATCGATCTCTTTTTCGAAGTTGGACTAACTTAATTGAATCGTTCCTATCATTAGCCGAAAAATGGCCACTGCAATACAATGGCCTCCCCATCAAAGACTGCCAGGATAAACGGCTATGTTCTTTACCACCAATTCACTTTAACTTTTTCCAAGTTTTGATTTAACTTTCTAACTGGCGATTTAACGCAGTGATTAAGAGCTTAAGCCGCTCCGCCCACTGTGTCTAATAGTCGCGGATTCGAATCCCGCACGGGACACATCTTTGTGTGATCCACAATTATTTGTTCCGGTCTGGGTATTTGTGTTTGTTAATGTCCATGTGTGCAAACGATTCGTAAATAATAATGAGATAATTTTATTTTGTTCTCTTATTGTTCCTGGGTCCCAGGTACTGGGTTCAAATCCTAGGTCGGACATGTGTAGTTTGTCTAATAAAAACTTTTCAGTACGAGTCCGGAGTCTGGAATTATGTCGGGTATATGGCAATAGGCTCTCCCCCTATGACATGGGACCTAACATCGTCGGCAAAACGTGGGTGTACTCAGTACACCTCTGCCACCCCCGCTTGGGGAATATAGGCGTGACGATGTTATTAATATGGATTTATTCTTCGTTACAAATTTTCTCAACATCATATTCAATCGATTCCATTTCACACCTATCACATTTATAAAAACGTCAAATTCTATACTTCAACGTACCCATGACTGGTGAAAAAGACTATAATACAAGTATCTACTAGACAGAGGATCGAGATATAATTATGTAAGTTCTAAGTATTACGCAAAGCCGTATCTAGAAAGTGAACCACTTTTTTTATAAAAAAAAATCGCCTCTCATTTGGAAATATTCCTGTGTTGTGGGCTAAGGTTGTGGATGCGTTTACGTACACATGACATCAACCGCGCTTCCACTAGAACCATTACGTCACCATAATGATAAAGCTATAAAGAAAATATTATCATGAGTAGGTACCTAACCTACTTATGATTATAATTTCTCTGTAACTACTCTGTAACTTGGTGATGTGCGCACCTTTTCGACAATCCAAAATTTACGAAAGCCTTTTTAAAGGAGAAATTCGAAATTTACTTTTTACGAAGTAATTACCAATGATATTTCTATAACTCGCCGTCCCAAGTTTTATTTGAAATATAATTTCAACATCCTTTAATACCAATGACTTAAAAAAAAATCTATAAGTGCGAGAACGGGATGGAACAATAAGCTATGGTTTTTGAACGGGAAGAAACCAGAACGAATGAAAGGATTGTGGTTGGTAGCGATGTCCTGTAGCAACTGAATCAGTTTGTATTTCGTGGATGCGTCTTCAGTAAGGATGGGTAATATTGGAAGCCGGTACTTCAGTCAAAAGGCGCAGCTGGCCATGCATAACGGAGTGCTTGTCCCAACGCTGTTATATGGTAGTGAGAGTTGGGTACGTAAGAAGGAGATTAAAAGCAGGGTATTAATAACAATAATGTCTAACGTCCATGTCGTACCCATCGCACTCACCGTTGGGAACTCTACTCTTGAAGTTGTCGACGAATACATTTACCTGGGACAGGTAGTCCGGTTAGGTAGGTCCAACTTTGAGAGAGAGGTCAATCGACGAATCCAACTCGGCTGGGCAGCGTTCGGGAAACTGCGCAATATCTTCTCATCCAAAATACCTCAGTGCCTTAAGACTAAAGTTTTCAGTCAATGTGTGTTACCAGTGATGATATATGGATCAGAGACGTGGTCCCTTACAATAGGTCTCATAAAAAAGCTCAGAGTTGCTCAGCGAGCTATGGAGAGAGCTATGCTCGGCGTTTCTCTACGCGATCGAATCAGGAATGAGGAGATTCGTAGAAGAACCAAAGTTACCGACATAGCCCTTAAGATTAGCAAGCTGAAGTGGCAATGGGCGGGCCACATAGCGCGTAGATCGGACGGGCGTTGGGGCAGAAAGATTCTAGAGTGGCGACCACGTATTGGCAAGCGCAGCGTGGGACGACCGCCTGCCAGATGGACCGACGATCTTGTGAAGGTCGCAGGAAGTCGTTGGATGCAGGTGGCATCGGACCGGTTACGCTGGAAAGCGATTGGGGAGGCCTATGTTCAGCAGTGGACAAGTATGGGCTGAGATGATGATTAATAACAATAGCCTTTATAACAACCTTTCTTATGTTACATAATCTCTTAAACTATTATAAATATGAAATGTAAAAAAGTAACTATTCTTCGTTAGACACCGGTTCTCAAAGATTGTCTTGCTTTTCAGCATAGGCAGGACAGCAGAGTAAATGGGGTCGATATGTGAGCTCTGTGGAAGATGTACGGAGTCAAACTGAACGACCGTATTCGCAACACCGTAGTATTTCTTACTAGATGCGTATAGATATGAAAGATAATATTGGTGTAAAGATGAGAAAGGGTATGTTCCGTTAGTTTAGGCATATTAAAATAATGTCGAAAGAAAGAATGACCAAATAGATATACAATGCAAAAGTGGAAGGATGTAGTTACCAGAGAGGACCCAGACTATCTTACTATGACCAAATAGACCATGTTTTATCCGAAGGGCAAGTCAAAGATCTCAGTAACCGGCGAGCGTGTATAAGACCAACTACGAGAATAGAGAAAGCCAAAAAAGGGAATTATGCAAATAAAGAACCTGTTAGATTCTAGATAGATAGATGAGCAATGAGAACTCATAATTTCACTTGTGCACCTGAGCGATTTCCAAAGCAACTTGTTTATAGGATTTACTCTCGATTCTTGACATGGTCGTTGGGCAATGCTAAACGAATAGCACCTTCACCGGTGCTGTGGTCACGCCCCCAAGTAACCTAGTTGTGTTTAAGCTATTCCAAAGTGAAATGGACTAGGTCCGAAGTAAATAGGCCACTATTTAGTTAGCGAGCCAAATCTTTGGCCCTACCGCCACTTTCCAGCAGGTCCAGGAGGAATCAGCCGTTTACAAGTGGTTTAGCTTAAGATTTTCAGTAATAGTTCGGAGTCTGGAATAATAGCACCCGGCATAATAGCATAAGACTCACTGGCGATACTTGGGTGTACACAGTACACTTGAGCCACCCCCGCTCCGGGATTGCAAGCGTGATGACGATAAGAATTATTTTATCAATAAGTAACTACGTATCAGTTAACAAACTCGTCAAGTTACACGCACTGTGTTTATAATAAAAAACATTCATAATATTCCGAAAACCTTGACTCCGGGATAAGGAGTTCGATTCTTATTATTTTTTTTTTATCATTTTTAACTAAAATTACGCATTAAACCAAACATTACCGAAAACCAATGGTTGCTTTATATATGAAACAACACTTTTAACTTAAGTTTTCTCGTATTAGGTTTTTGGTACCGCTCCAGGCACAACACCTCTTTGGGCCAATTCTATTAATCAAAATTATTAAATGTACCGGTAAAAGCCATATGAGGACCAATCATCATGACCACCCGAAACACGTCCATTACAGGATAAGGGTTCTCCAGAGATCGTCACGACGACTAGCTGTGGGCTGTACCCAACTAGCTTTTAACCGTGACCTTTACCAAATTATCAGTTTACATAGATAGGGGCTCCTCTTTTTCCGATACGTGGTCGTCGCTAATAGATTGGAACAGATACTCCCTTAAAATGTAGGTATACTAAGCATACTATCTCTCTCTACCCTTTCAGAGGAAATAGGAGTTAGAGGTATTATATACATAAGGACCCAGAGCAGCAATGCAAGTTTCCCACCCATCCGTTCAGTCGCTACCCAAAATAACCTTTTCTTTGGCATCAGCCGAATCCAGAACTTCCCTGACATTATTACAAAACTTCTCAAGGTCCTGGGGTGTCAACAAGCTTACGGAAGTACATGCCGCAACCAAAATTACTCTATTGACACCCAGTTACAAACGAAGCCAGAGGAGTCTCGCATCATACTTTCTCAATCCAAGATTGCAGCTATAGTAGGTGACACGAGCACGTTCTTGGACATGACTCAAAATATTTCAAACCTAAAACTAAAAAAACAAACCACGATTAAATCAGACAAATAGGTTTTTATTTCATGTAGTAATCATAAAAGTGTGCTAGTGCTAGTGCTGCTAGTAGTAATCATAAAATGGATCCTCCTCCTCCAGGATCCCCTGCGGACATCTGTTCGTAAACGGCTGATCAGAGTGTTCACAAAAAATTCACATGAGTTGCAACACAGGAAATTCATGCAACTGTGACAACGCATAGAAACGGAGAGCGGGGTATTAGAACCTCATTCGGCCTACTGCCTTTGTACTAACAGGCCATTAGAATTAGAAAAATCAGAATGAGATTCTTTGGTAATTTGTAATGTATAAAAAAACGGACGGACGATTTAGCGCAGTGGTTAAGGGCTTAGCCCGCCCCGCCCACTGTGTCTAATAGTCGCGGGTTCGATTCCCGCACGGGACAAATCTTTGTGTGATCCACAATTATTTGTTCCGGTCTGGGTATTTGTGTATGTGAATTTTCATGTTTGTAAACGCACCCACGACACAGGAATTAATCCTAGTGTGGGGCAATGTTTTTTAAATAAAAAAAAAAAAAAAAAAAAAAAAAAAAATTGTCAGCAGCAAAGCAGGAGCTCGGATACAAAGAGTTTGATAGTACTGATCTAGCATAGCTCACATATCTGAACTGTAGCGTTAATGGTAAGTGGAGATACTACTGAAGTGTAGATAAACTAGGTTCTTCCACCCACACGCTCGAAGAGTGCCCAGCGTGGGCCTCCGAGCGGCGGATCCTGGTAGACCGGATCGGACCGGACCTCTCCCTGTGGCAGTAGTAGCTGCTATGCTGGCAGGGGAAACGGCGTGGGGGGCCATATCGGAGGATACGAGACTGCGAGACTGTGATGTCCCAGAAGGAGAAGGCCGAGCAGGATCGGGAGAGGGCCGATCCTACTCGACGAAGGCGACGGCGCCGAGGCGGCCCGCCCTGGCCCCCCAGCCCAATAGCCCGGGGCTTAAGAATACGGGGCCTTCGGAGTCGCGGACGAAAGGGCCGGGGGTCCTGAGCGTCCTTCACGAGCAACCCCGAGGAGGACGACGGCGTGGTGTGGCGCACGTCACCGTGAACACCGCATCGGTGCGGGGGGGGGGGACGTGTTACCAAATCTCCCTCCGATGGCGGGCTTGTCAGAGCGTGGCACAAGAGGGGCACCGGTGCGTTCCATACGGAGATCCCGGAGCCTCTTCAAAGTGCTAAGTTCGGCCCACCTGGGGTTTTTAGTCGGTAGGGATCCGACACGTCCCGCGAACTTCCCCCGAGGCTCGCGGAAGTCCTATGACTTTCCCCTGGAAAAAAAAGTATCATCCACCGATTTTCACCAAAATATTTATTCATTCATTCTCCATGTAGTGGAAAACATATTTGTCAGGAAGTAGTAAACGCTACAATTCTGCGCTTCTAACAGCAAATGCAGCACCAGCAAACTGGCGGCTTCAAGAAAGTCATTTGTTTGCCCAGCAGTGGGAAAATATAGGTTATTATTATTTGGTTTTGGATTGATGGTGTATCCAATAATTTGTTTAATGATAATTAAACAAAGAAAAATTATCTTTAAACACGATTCTCTCAATTTTTTTTTTAATTTGCATATGGTGTTGTATCACCTGACTATTGACTGAAGGTACGGTAGTTAGCGACCTTCAAATTAGTACAGGTTGGATTAATTAATTATTGACTCACTTTAACTAAACGTATTTATCCTTAAGTTACCTAAGGTGTATTTTCCAGAGGCTCTCCGCGAATACGCGCCTCTGGGTTGGCTGAGCCGCTTGATAGACAAGGACTACGTGGTTGCCAAACACTTAACCATAACCGCGCACCGTGGTCTAGGTTAACGCAACAGGCATGCAAATGGACTCGCTGTACTTCCTGGAGCCAGCGGCTGTCAAACCTGACATATTTCTGCAGGAGAACGAGAAGAATATTCCACCGTACCACATTCCTGTTGGTCAGGGTTCGAGACATTGCAATTGTGAGAACTGATAGGATGGGACTGATGGGAGGATGTCTATTTTTTCATTTTTCATTGCTGTGTGTCTGCTTCGTTAGTCTAATGATGCAAGTCCACCTCGAGGACCTCCTGGTAATTGCCTGCCATACCATGCTTCACTTAAAAGGGTCCAAATTCTAGGTAGGACATAGTGTTATTGAGGTTTTTCTATCAAAAAATCGTAACAGCCGTCTAGTATTTGGGATTGCGTTCATAGTAATGATTTAGGCTCCCCCATTAGATTGGGACGTAATATCTGCTGCAAAACGGATGTATACAGCAAGAGAGAAGATTCTAGAGAAATTTACGGGTAACTGTTCATTTTTTAAAGAAATGCGTTTAGGTTCAACAACTATGCTCTGTGCCACATTATCCTGAATTATGAAGTCCGATCGCTCCCCAAATCTTCAAATCCAAACGCCTGCGCAATTTTCTTTATGCCCGGTAGTCCGTTACCAGTGGAATTCGTACCTAGGACATGATTGATTTTAAGGAACTTATTATCTAAGGACCACAAATATTTTTTTTGATGTCTGGGTTTAGGATTGTTTAAGTTACAGGATATTTTGGGTGCAATTAACACGTAATAAAAATATTAAAGTTGTAATTTCTTATTATTAATCATCAAAATACTGTCACTGTAATTTTTAATTCATCTATGTTGTATTAAAAAATACCTTCCTTATAACCTTTCTCCCATAGAACTTGGCCTTGAGGCATATGGTTCAACTTTACTAAAAAAAAATGCGTAAAAATACGAGCCAAAAAACAGCGTCTAACTGCTATCGTATTTAAATAGATAGAATAACCAAACAATGAACTTCTGAGACCATCATGCCTATCAATTTTAAATGGATTCTAACCATCTATATCATCACACTAGATCCCTTGCGGGGTAGGCAGAGAATACAGAGTTCCAACAAGTTCTTTTGTTACAGATCTCCCTGGCTTGCTCCACTCCAATAGTTCACCTTATATGCGTCCGCTGGTTACGGAGATTTGACTTACCTTCAAATAAAATACGGTCTATTTGGTCATAGTATTGTTTTGTCAAATAGATTCTCAAAAGTGCACTGCTGTCGTATTAACCCGCGTGATTGCAAGATTTCATAAAATGTTTGTTATTGCGTTACACAAATATTATCTTTATCCGTACGAAAGGGGATAAATGAGTGTTATAAAAATGAGCGCCATGAGCGCTTAATGTCGAGCATTTAGCGCTGAGTCGACGATTACAAGCGTTAAAGTACATTCGAGCGTTTAAGCGCCGACTCGAAGGTTATTACAACAGTGGTACAAATACATAATGTTAATTAAACGAATTTACCACTAAACCATTAAGAACACACCACAAAAGGGGTCCGCATCGATACCCGTCACGCTATTGTCTCCCAGATAATTGGTGGCGGGAATGGAACTCGGCACCCTGGTATTGATTTGAATAACAATAACATTATTATTTATCGGAATCAATGAGTTTCCGGTGACAAAGTACTCGATGGCGACCAATCTAGCGTAAAATTATACTTTTTTAGACCCAACAAGGATCATCAAGGTTAAGCAGCGTGCTGCAAGGTTGATATGAGATGACGCAAGGTGCAGGGGCCCTGAGCGTCCTTCATGAGCGATCCCGAGGAGGACAGCGGCGTGGAGTGGTCCACATGGCCATGAGTACCACGTTGGTGCAGGGGGGAGCGTGTTGTCATGTCTCCCCCCGATGGTGGGCTCTTCGGAGCGCGACACAAGAGCGTGCAGACACCGGTGCGTTCGATACGGAAATCCCTTAGCTCCCCTAAAGTGCTTTTTTCGGCCACCCTGGGGTTATAAGTCTATAGGAATCCGTGGGAACGTGTCTTCGGTAAGGATGTGTGTAATCCTTATTTTCTATGAATAAATTATAATACCTATACAAACTGCAATATCACATTTACGTGTTCATCTACTTTGTATTCGTTATCTTTGCTATATTTAAATTGCAAGTTACCTCTCTGAGTTTGGTACTTGTTTGCTCACCATCACTAAATAGTATCGTCAAGCAAAGACTTGTTAATCGCTCTCAGTCTTTTGTTCTGTCTATAGGAAGGTAAAAATTTGCATAATTTAGTGTCGGGGGACTCCGGACAACGTCAACGTTTCTTGTCACCGCGTCGCTTTTAATCAGGAATAAAATTCACAGAGTCTAGACCTGTGTTGCACAACAAAATTCCGATACCTCTTCGGGCGAAATGTTGCAACCGACGCAATAAATGTGGAAAATATAGGTTGTAGGACAAGACCGCGCGTGTCTTTGTATGAAGTCACCAGCCTCCTAATGAATAAGAAGCTGACTCCTTGCAAATGTTATATCATAATAATCCGCGGATCACTGCACAGGTGAAAGATTTCCCCCTTTTTTATTTCGTGTCAATGGTTCATATCTGCCTCACTAAGTATGTGGCTAGCTCAATCCAGCCATTTGTAGCTGTACTCAGCTCTTCTATTGTACAGGTAGTAGCATAAGTGGCAGACCAGCAGGTGTGAAATTGTCTGTGAAGTCGCACCACAATCGCAGGCTGCTATGTTAGGATCTCTGAACCCCCATGTGCACAAATTGTGCCTGTATCTACCTAGTCTTCTTCCAAAGATCGCCACAACAACTAGTTTTGTGGCGTACGCAATGCATCTAACACCCGTAACAGTACAGGTTAAAACAAGTAAATTTAAGATAACAACACAGCTTTAATTCAATAATTTTACATATCATTATCATCATCTCAGCATATACTTGCCCACTGCTGAACATAGGCCTCCTGTATCGCTCCAGTCCGTTACCACCTGCATCCAATGACTTCTTACGATTACAAGATCGTCGATCGATCTGATAGGCGGCCGTCCTATTCTGCGCTTGCCAATACATGTTCTCCACTCTACAATCTTTCTGCCCTAATGCCCTTCCGACTTGCATATCATACAGAAGGTAAATTGTAACACAGTGTTCTCGCTTCTCGTTGAGCGGATTCAAAATAGAATTTCAAAACCCGGATACTAATCAGAATATCAAGTGCACTGCCCAGAAATCTGAAATTAGCTAAAATTGTCATATGCGCGATATCTACCAATGCCAGTTACGTAGTATTTCATTATCAACTATATCTTAAACTAGTCGTCAGATACGATTCATTTCCTTGGAACAAAGTCCACTGCTAACGGGACATCGGGCATGAAGATAAGTCCTCTCTTCTCCACTTTGACGTCGTTTGGCGTCAAAGAGTTGGGGATCCACCGAGCTTCGTAGTTCAGAATAATATGGCACAGTCCATACCGCACGGTGTTGAGTCCGAAGCGCTTTCCTGAAAATTTCAGTAACCACAAATTAAAAACCACTTCGTTGGTCTAGTGGCGAGTGATATGTTTTGCGATCACGAGGTTCTGGGTTTAAATCCTAGGTCGGACAAATGGAGATTCTCTAATGAAAATTTCCAGAATCAGTCCGGAGTCTGGAATTATGCCTAGTATATTGCAATGGGCACGCTCCCATACATGGGACATATTACATGGGACCTAACATCATCGACGAAAAGTGGGTGTACACAGTACATCTCTGAATATACACGTGAGGTTGTGTGAAAAAAAAAACAATTTTATGGATTTTATCGCAGTTTATTTTTTATTTTTAAGTTTCCCACGTTTTCAGTGCTTTGCAGCACCCATCGTCACGGGAAAAGTCTTTCTTTCCAGATGTATCATCAGACCTTGAGCACTATATAGGTTTAAAGCTCTCGTAAAGACAAATCCTATAAGCCCAAATACGGTGAGGTTATATTGTGTAGTGGGGTGGTACCATTGGCCACCTTTCGTCATCAGACCCTGAAGACTATCTGATTGTAAATACTCGTCAATACCAATGTAACGAGCTTAAACACGAGGGGGTTACTTTGTATAGTTTACATGTTCCAATAGCCACATTCCGACTCCATCATCAAACCAGCCCCATGGTATATTATTGCATTGTCATCGTTTACACAAGTATGCAAAATTTCAGCTCAATCGGATACTAATAAGTGCTAGAAAAATTAATTATCAGATTTAAACCAGAAAGACAGACAGACAGACATACGAACATTGCCAGTTAAATAAAAGCGTGTAAAATAGAAATTCTAATAGTCCTTACCAATGCAATGCCTCAGACCTTCGCCGAAAGGCATGTAAGTGTACGGCGGGATATTCTTCTCGTTCTCCGGCAGAAATCTGTCAGGGTTGAAAGCCGCCGGCTCCGGGAAGTACTGCGGGTCCATCTGCATGCCGATGACGTTAACGTAAACCACGGTGCCCGCGGCTATGGTCAGATGTTCGTCAACCACGTAGTCCTTGTCTACCAAGCGGTCCAGCCAACCCAAGACTGGGTATTTGCGGAGAGCCTCTGGAAAATCTGGAAAATTGCATTTCTGGTCCCACGTAAATGGGATTGTAAAAAAAGCAGCTCAGATGATTGGGCTCATTAAAAGAAACACAAAAGAATTTCGTCAGCCGCAAACGAAAATTTTGCTTTATAACGCTTTGGCACGCAGTCATGTTGAATATGCTAGCATCATCTGGAACCCCTCTTACGCAATACAGTCGCAAAGAATAGAAACTATCCAGTGCGCATTCACAAGACATTTAGCTTATCTGTCTTCAGGCATTTCTCATAGGGCTCCATATGAAGAGAGACTAAATTTTTTTAAATTAGTATCCCTCCATGATCGCCGTATAAAACACGATTTGTTGTTCCTACACAAAATCATACATGGCAGCGTGGATGGTCAGTTACAACAATATATAAAACTTGCGGTACCGAGCAGAATTCCTAGATATCCCATCACAAAAATATTCCATATTCCTGCCCATAGAACCAACATAGGCCGACGATCCCCCTTAACAAGAATATGTTGTCAGTATAACACTATTGGCGGCGGCTCAGAAAAAAAAATCTCTTGACATTTTCCATGACTCCATTGACAATTTTAAAAACAAATTATCGAAATATTTTAATCCTTTATAAACTCTAAAACTCTAAACTCTATAACCTTTTTTCCTGCTCAATAAGTTACATTGCTAATTATAATTTAATTAAATCCATGTAATACTCATAAATAATTATTAATTTCCTATTCGTAAATATAAAATTATAAATATGTAATCATCATTAATTTAAAATGTTCCTTCTCACCTGTATCAATCTACTTACCTACATACTATTCTTATAAATGATGTGTACGTCTGTTATTGATATGCATATAAGACTATATTATTACCATATATATGACAAAAGTGTTGTAATATGTATATTGTTGATGTACCAAATAAATAAATAAATAAATAGTTCAATTTTATTTATTTGTAAAGATGTATAGATTACATTGCATTTAACAGCGTACAAAGGAGGTATTTTATACAAAATCCTGAAATCTTTTTACTGTCACTTTATTCAGTCACTTCCATGTCCCTATGTGATATTTAGCTCGTACCCATGAATTTATTTCCTCAAAACGGATTGAGTACTGTCGAAATTTTGCCAGAGAAAATTAAACTCTTACTCAAAGACACAACACTGAATGTTCTATGATTTAAACAACTCTATAGACCATGAACCTGGAGTCCGGTGTCTCGCTCATACCCATTACGATGCATTATGGTGACCATAAAGTAGAACTAATACGGACTATACCTATTTATGATATAGTTTAAATACGTTTTAAACGATTTATAACCGAGTTCAAAACTAACAAGATTCTCAATTCATCTGTATATACCGGATTGATTTATAAGATAGAACAGTAAACAGCAGCAGGCAACTATCTAAAACGGCCTTAAGAGACTACCATAAAATCCAATTTGACGTCACTCAACTTGGTGAAAATACATTCAAATCTTGTATTAAACGTACGCTCTGTAAGCAAGCTTATTATACTCGTGATGATTATTTAAAAGAAAGAAATGTATAGCTGCTGTTTCCGCTCCACCTGATTGTATATAACATGTCCAGCTATTATTATTCATTATTTTCTCTCTTCCTTTTAGTAGTTTAATAAAATTAATCATTTTTCTTTCTCTGTAAATGAGAAACGTTATACGAGGTTACTTTAATTTAGACTCATCTGATACTATACTGTTCTCCCATACCTCACTGCAAAATATAGATGTAAAAAGTTGTAAAAATACTTGTTGTAAGTTGTAAAGGAAACTCCAGGGGTAACCCTGGAGTTTCTTTCCCTTCTTCTCCACAGAAATGACATTCCGAGGTGTGGTAGAGTCTTTATGAATTTTCTGACGACTCATAAATACTATAATGGTTTACATAAATAAAGAGAGCTGAATGAAAAAAATGTACTCCATTATTACTATATTTATCATCATAACAGTGGCAGAAACAATAAAATGTTTCAGTAAAGAAATAACATTAAGTCATTGAAGATGTGGCATATGCGTGGAAAGAAAGAATTACGGTATGAAACAGTGCCCGAGAATCGTACGTTAGTTAGATGTCAACAAGCCCAGTAGTAAAGTTTGGTCACCCTACTTAGAAAAAGACGTAGGGTTTTAGTAAGTAACCTCGTCACGTTTTTTGGCTCAATCCGTTTTGGGTGATAAATCCATGCACGTACCTACACTTACCGTTAATGCAACAGTTGAGATACCTTAGTTGCGCCAGATCAGCCGATACAAACTTTTCGTCTCCCAGCTTTTGTTCCGCTTCGGATAATTCTTTGAACAACTTTTCCTGGTGAAAACAAATAAACCTGGTCAAAAAAATCCTTTACGCTTATATTCCCCAACAAATGGGTGTTGCAGTCGTGCACTATGTACGCCCACATTTTGCTGAAAATTTGAGGGCCCAGTGCTTTAGGGGACGAACCTATTGTCATTAGCATACAACTACCAGCATCCAGAACAAAAAGACATCTCATCCCAAGAACCAAAACGTCTTAGTGTAAAGCACATGAACACTATCTCTTCAGTTTTATTTCCATTTCAGCATTCAGTCATTAGCTAAGCTAGTTACATTTGTTATAGATGCGCAAAGACTATTATCAACCCAGAGAGTGACAGTGATGCAATTACTTTACAAAAGAATAATAAGGGATGGATATATAGTGCGCGCGCTCGAGAATAAACGACGTACGAGGCATGCCTTTTACGTTCTGTCGTTTCCATATTTCCCGGCAATTTTGAATTTGGAACTGTTCTATATTCGAATGTGTTTAAATGTTGAATCTCAAAACAGTTGAAAGTATTAGGATTAATGCTATTGTTTAGTCACAGCGTCGATTGGGATCTGTCAGGTTACGTACGAAAATGAATCTTTCTAAGGAAAATGTTCGTGCAATAATTTTCTTCAACTTTAGAAGAGGCCTGACACGGCTTCAGTGTTTTGAAGAGCTAACATCTATGTTCAGTGATGAAGCCCCATGTCTGCGGACTGTCGAACGCTGGTATTTAGAATTCTAGCGTAGACATACTAGTGTTAGTGACAAATCTCGCGAAGGACGCCCAAAATCCGCCTTCACTGAAGATAACATCATTGCTGTGAGACAACTAATTCTCAAAGATCGTCATGTGACATATCAAGAGATAGAGGCTATTAGGCATCTCAGGGACAACCATTCAGAAGATCTTGCATGAAGCGCTTGGTGTGAGAAAGCTAGTTTGCCGTTGGATACCGCATCTGCTTTCCGACGATCACAAGGCGGCCCGCGTCAGATGGCGTAACAAAACTCTGCATAGGTTCAACCGAGGAGAGTCAAATCACGTCTACGACATCATCAGTGGTGACGAATCTTGGATCTATGCCTACGATCCTGATTCCAAACAACAATCTACAATCTGGGTCTTTCAAGACGAGCCAAAGCCGACTAAAGTTGTTCGTTCTCGAAGCACTTCAAAGAAGATGGTGGCCACGTTCGTTGGAAAAACGGGCGATGTTGCGACTATTGCACTTGAAGATCGTAGAACGGTTAACGCAGAGTGGTATACCACAGTTTGTTTACCACAAGTCATCGCCGAACTTCGAAAATCTAACTCAAAGCGACGCATCATCCTGCACCACGACAACGCAAGCTCACACAGCGCTCGTCAAACGATTGAGTATTTGAAGCAGGAAAAAGTAGAAATTCTTGACCATCCTCCATACAGTCCTGACCTTAGCCCTAACGATTTCTTTAATAATAATAATAATATTAGCCCTGTTAAGAAACTGTCCCACTGTTGGGCACGGGCCTCCTCTCAAACTGAAAGGGTTTAGGCCATAGTCCACCACGCTGGCCCAGTGCGGATTGGCGAACTTCACACACCTTCGAGAAACTCTTAGGCATGCAGGTTTCCTCACGATGTTTTCCTTCACCGTTAAAGCAAGTGATAATTTTTTTTTTTTTTTAATACGCACGTGTTTTCGAAAAGACAGAGGTGCGTGCCTGGGTTTGAACCCGAGACCTTTGACTTTGCAGTCCAACGGTCTAACCACTAGGCTATCACTGCTACAAGATACGCTACGATTTCTTTACATTTCCTAAAATTAAGAAAAGTCTTCGTGGTCAAAGGTTCCAGTCCGGTGAAGAAGCAGTCGACGCTTTCATGTAAGCCATTTTTAACACCCCCACTTTGGAGTGGAATAAATGTTATAATAACTGATTTGAGCGTATGGAAAAGTGTATTAAGCTACGTGGTGAATACTTTAAAAAACAATAAAAAGTACTATAAGGTTCTAGTTGTGTTTTTTTCTTCAAACGACAAAACTTAAAAGGCATGCCTCGTATGGCAGAAACAAATTTTATCATTTTGTAAAAAAACTACACTTTGAAATAAAAGCTGCTTTATAAGTACTTTGTTACAATTATGTGCTGTTTTTAAGTAAATTCTATTAATTAGTTCATAAGCATAAGCATGATTTTAGATTTTGTGTTATTAAGAAAATTTCGGTAAATCATATATTTTTTTTTACCAGATTCTAAAATATACAGTCAAAAATCATATTTTGAAATATGAAGTCTTTAGTCTATATAGTAGACCCTATAAATCGCTACATACCTGCGACTACCTACCAATAGATGGCGTTGACGATACGCCATACATGTCTAAGACGCGATATTAGAGTGCGCACGACGTGTAAAATATATATAAGCCCCCGACAACAACTCTTGGGAAGACTGGCAGACCCCGCCAGACACAACACCCGTCTGGAGGATCTTCCCTTTGACAAATCCTGCCACATTTCCAATAACGAAAGGCATACTGCTAACGTTTTAAGGTTTTAAAAGAGCCTATCTCGGCACACGAATTTACCTGGCAATCTTCCAACATGTACTACGATTAAACACTTTTGCGTCTCAAACAGCTACTTACCCAAAAATAGTAACCAATTCAGGTAAAAAAAATATGGAAGACCACGCCAGCCTTCTCCACACGCTGTACTTCGTGAACTCCTGGGTGACAACCCGCAGGGGGCTGGTGCCAGTGAGGGTCGCACTGCCTACTAGCCCAAATGCTGCTTCTCCGTCGTGTAGCCAGAAAACGTGGTCTGTTGGACAGAGTTATGGCGGTAGGTTATTGTTCATAATTTGTTATCATTACCTGTTGTATTTGTTCGTCTGCATTACTTAGATCATAGTTTAAGAAATAGCATAATTCTTAGTCTTCTTAGTATTATGCGGTTATTTACATGTTTAGGTTTTTTCTGACCTCGAAGAAAGCTCCATATCTGTGAGAAATAAGCAAGCTTTTCAAAATTTCATATAAACGATATTCTCAAATAATAGCAACCAGTAGTATTGGGACCAATACTAAGTATAAATGGTCAAATCCACGAAGTCACAGCCCACTATTTTTAGCTTTGTGCTGCTTTTGGTGCTTGTGTATACACATGGCTATAGCCACCAATAAAGCCTCCAACTTGGATTAGCAACTACTACATGAAATAGTGACCGAGATAAGTGGCTTAACGTGCCTTTCGAAGCTCGAACAGGATCGAAAATGGAAATACTATAGTCATCGTCCATCTCAGACGGACCGAGGACTGCCTAACCTTGGTAATTACTAAAAACACTGCGGCAATATAGCGCTACAAATGCCTCTACATTGCCTTCTGTGGTCTACCTTCGTAACATCTTTCGTAGGGGGCGCCTAACTCCTAAATAGCTACGAAAGGAATTCCTTACTCTCAGATCTATGGTAACACCTTTCTCTACGTCAGCTCCAATCCGCTGTATTAGCTCCATGGCTTTCCTGTGGTGTAACTCGTGCAAACATTTCAGCTTTGCAGTTGTGAACACCGTACTCAGCCGTTTACGAAGTGATGTCCACAGAGGATCCTGGAATATAGAGACTAATACAGAACTTTTTGTATTACATCATTTGTGACTGGTATGTGCATTAGGATAGGGCTGATACCCTGACAGATTAACAGGCTTCCGACACAAAAGATGTAAGTACAGTTGTTTCATGTAGGTTAGTTGAGTGAGTCCATGTGTGTGTGTGTATGTGCGTGTGTGTGTATTTGTATTAATCAAAAGGGTATTTCCGATTTCATCGCGATCTTAAGTTTCCAACGTTTCGAGTTCCTTCAGTATCCATTATCTCAGGAATGTATGAACCGGACTGACCTGATTCTCTAATAGTGATTAGACAGAGCAAGCTACTAAAGTACATCTACGATATCTTTGGCTAAGGGCATCTTTCACCACCCTCAACTCAAGTCTGAAGTAGATCAAGAATTAAAGTTGCAAGTAATATTTAAACTAGCCAGATTTAATTTTCGAGTAACGCTAATCGAGAAGTAACTAGCCAGCAATTTACACGAGGGTGGTGTAAGAAGCTCTAAATATAATAGAAACCCAAAAGTCAGCACAACACAAAACATCGTTGGAGTCTTAACTCATATAATCATATTATTTGATTTAAGACTCTAATGTTACTGCTATAAAGCTTTTAAAGTCAAAGTCACAAATTATTTATTTGTTATGGCCAATACAAGAGTACTTACAAGCGTCAAAATGATTACATTTTTTACATCTACCACCGGACGGAACGCAGCCTCCACTAAAAAATCCGGCGGGAATCTCAGCGGGCTAGTCTTTTAACTTAATTTTTTTGACGTTTCTGATTACCATTTGTTTTTTTTTCAATATTATATTATACAGCATTATTTAATTTTGCTGATTGAGGAGCTGCTAAAACGGAGACTCTTGACTTGCCTTTCAGATAAGACACGGTCTATTTGGTCATGGTAAGATACTCTAGGTCTTCCCCGGTACCTACATTCTTCCACTTTCGCATTGTATATCTGTTTTGTCATTCTTTCTTCTGATATTCTTTCGAAATGCCCGAACCAACGGAGCATATCCTTTCACATCTTTACCCCGATACTATCTTTCATACCTACTCGCTTTCTTACTACGCTGTTGCGAATACAGTCGGTCATCGTGACTCCGCTCATCTTCCGCAGAGCTCGCATTTCGACCGCATTTATCCTGCTATCGTTATCCTTCTTACATACCCAACTCTCACTGCCATATAACAGCGTTGGGACAAGCACTCCGTTATGTATGGCCAGCTGCGCCTTTTGGCTAAAGTGCCGGCTCTCATGTAGCTTTCCTATCGCACCATTCACTCTATTCCCTGTATTCACTCTTCTCTCTATTTGATTTTGTAAAGTGATGTTTAACAGGAGATTCGAGTAATTTGGTAAATAAATCTGACAAGCAAATGGATCGATCACCCAAAAGCGACGCATATTTCTTTTAGACCAAAAAATTCATTTTGGGAATGTAAAGCTAAAATGTATGTAAAGTTGTGGTATTATGTGAGAAAACTGTATTATTTATAGGTAGGTACGAGGTACACAAGTAAATATATAACCCTTACTTGTACCTTACAAGTACAAAACATCCATTTATCTAAACATCTATACATACAAACTTTCACATTTATAATATTAGTAAAAAGTAGGATGAATTTTCGTTGGATGTACACCTCTGTCTAACAAACACTACAGGTATTGTGAGCGTGATAGTATAGTACTAAATATGATTAGTGTTGTCATTGTAATAATTTTATAGTGTCATTGTACTCGTATGTCATGATATGCAGATTTATTTTTTGCTAATACCCATATAAAATGAGACCTATTTATGATCATGCTTTAAAACGACACATACCTATTGCTAGCAGTGCGTATAAAGTTAATAATGACTGTTATTTTCTTTCATTATTTGTCTATCTATCTATATCATCACGTCAGATCCCTTGCGGGGTAGTAGAGCAGAGAGTACAGGGTTCATTATTTGTAATAACATAAAATTATCATTATCTTTAATACTTTTCAAACAAAATATATTTTTATAATATATACCAAAGGTTCGTGTGAACTTTTTTGCTTGTATTTGGATGAGATATGGATGTATAGTCGTATTCGAATTATAGAAATTGATACTAAAACATTTCTTTTTTCTAAAAAACGGGTAAGGTCTAGTGTGTGACGCACCGCCCTAATATACAAGGTGTATCATATGTAACGCAAGACTTCAGACACCCCAATTAGATTATTGCTTTGCAAATTCAATACGAAAAGCAAACTACCACTTCAAGGAGTTTTCTACAATTTTTTTTAGCTCTTTGGTACCCAAATTAACCATAAAATTTAATAATTAATTCACTTTTGTATGCATATTGAGGTGTGTGTAATAGAAATACATTGAATATAGCCGTAAAGCTTTGAATTATTATTAAATTTAGTTTTATACAGCGAACGGAACGAGTAACAGCAAGTTTTTTTTGGCGGGAAGTTGAAGAGTAATGTCGCCAATATGTTATAATTTCCAAAATTTGTGTTACTTGGAGTAATAATGTGTAATGTTATCCAACCAGGAATATTATCCATTATGTATTCTTATATGTGCATGAGTGAAGGTAATTGTAACAAAGTGATAATACGTGCCTCTTCGATTTCCCTCAAAACGGCCGTCGCAATTGATATGTAAAGTATCCATCGCTTTACTATCCAGGGTGGGGTACTTCATCAATTTCAGTGTCATCGTTGTCATCAAGTTCATCGGGGAGTTGAATTAATTTAAACAAACACGATTATGCATCTCACTAGACACTGGCAAAATACACTTGAAATTATTGTAAAGCCATAGCTTAAAGGAGAAGAAAGAGTAACAGCAATTTATGAAAATAAAAAATTAACTAGCTTTAAAAGGGGTGGAATCGATTCAGTTGCCGATTTAGCACAAACTACTTTAAGGTCTTGCGTAATTATATTACACCTTGTATATAAGGTAACGCGAAAGGCTTATAGAGTATAATAAAAGCACTGCACCAACAAGACATTGCATACGCCCAGTCGCTCTTAAACATACACCATTGCACACGCCCAGTCGCCCCTAAACACACATTATTGCACGTGATCGCTACGCGCATTATTCGCCAATAGACCAACGAGGTACTCTCAAATGTACAAAATGCTTTGATCGATGATTATTTAGGACTAGCCAACTCCTAAATCGTTACCCAATTAAGTCTTAATGAAAAATTATAGCAAACTGCGTGAAAAAGTCACTTTGAAGAGTAAAAACGCGTACCTCCAGACAACTACGGAGTCTTGGGAACCCTGAACGATGCCTCTAAATTTATTTTTTGCCGATCCTCACGATGTCCTGGGGTGATTTACAGAAAATGTTGAGTCATTTGTTTGTTTAGATATTTTACCAATCATAAAAGTGTGTTAAAGGTGGTTCTTGCAATGAAAGGCCAAGATATTTGTGGCACTAAACCTAGCTCTCTACTAGAGCGGATAGGAGGGAATCGTTCGGAGCTAGAAAAATAATCAAAATAAATCAATAAATCTTGTGCCAACCTAAGGCAAAACATAAGGCATTCCTCCCTACTCTGCCATACCTGTATGATATTTTTCTAATTTTGCTTATTGCCTTAAGTAGATAACCTAAAGGTGCTGCTTGTGGAAACTGCTCCACCCAAAACCCTCTAACTTTTCCATATATTCAAAAATATTATTATTAGTCTTAGTCGTAAGGCATCACACTAGAGGTGGACCGCGTACATGATGTTGTATAATAAAAAAATGTATGTATCTATACAGAAAATGATAAAAAAATAATTGTGAATTCGAATCTTCTCAGTGGAGGCCGCGTTCCCTACTGGTGATAGATTAGTAAGTTAAAAAAATGTATATATGACAATTTGTAAATACCCCCGCCGGGTTGTAGAGTTTGAGTGAGAACAAAATTAGGGAAATAGTAATCAATGAAATTTATATTTACGCTCACAAAATACTGAATAAAAGGTTACTTCACTATTTACAGAGGTATTACAGTCCTTATATAATAGTTATCAGGATTTTCCTTCAAAAATCACCATGAGATGCCCCTGGCAGTCAATTCTACGAGCAATGTACTCCACCCATTGCCACTTTTGTCACTAGATTGGCAATTCTAATGACTAATTGCCATTTTATTTTTTTCTCTATATTTTAAGGGGTTTAATCACTAACGGCCGTTTCAATATTTAAATCGAGGATAATTTTTCCTACTGCGGTTAGAATTTTGACATTTGATATTGTATGGAAAAACTATCAAAATTGTACTGACAGCAGGCAAATCTGTCATTGATTATGTCATCTTAATCATTACAGACAGATAACTTAAACAACAAAATTAAACTCTAGAACAATGGCTTATATTTGAATGTGAAGAAAACCAAAATTATGGTTTTTGAACGGGAAGAAACCAGAACGAATGCAAGAATTGTGGTTGGTAACGATGTGCTGGAGCAAGTGAATGAGTTTGTATATCTTGGATGCGCCTTCAGTAAGGATGGGAAATACACCGCTGATATAGAGAGAAGAGTGAATGCAGGTAATAGAGTGAATGGTGCGATGGGAAGGCAGCTTGGGAGCCGGCACTTAAGCCAAAAGGCGCAGCTGGGGCATGCATAACGGAGTGCTTGTCCCAACGCTGTTATATGGCAGTGAGAGTTGAGTATGTAAGAAGGAGAACGAAAGCAGGATAAATGCGGTCGAAATGCGATCTCTGCGGAAGATGTGCGGAGTCACGCTGACCGACCGTATTCGCAACAGCGTAGTAAGAAAGCGAGTAGGTATGAAAGATAGTATCGGTGTAAAGATGAGAAAGGGTATGCTCCATTGGTTCGGGCATATAGAAAGGTTGCCAGAAGAAAGAATGACAAAACAGATATACAATGCGAAAGTGGAAGGATGTAGGTGCCGGGGAAGACCTAGACTATCTTACCATGACCAAATAGACCGTGTCTTAGCTGAAGGGCAAGTCAAGAGTCTCCGTAACCGGCGAGTGTGTATGAGAACTATGAGAGTGGAGGAAGCCAGAGAGGTATGTTAGGAAAGAACCTGTTGGAACTCTGTACTCTCTGCCTACCCCGCGAGGGAGCTGGCGTGATGATATAGATAGATAGATAAAAACTCTAGGTAGTGCCCTCGGAATCATTTTTCAAATTCGCCGTTTCCGTCACCGTACGAAGCCATGTTATTTGTGCCAAGGACACAGTAGCAAGTTGTTCGGGTGTCCAAAGTTAACGGTCCCCGGCGTAGTTAAACCAACTTGTCCCTACGGTTCAATAGTACTAAAAGAAAAAAAGAGAACACTTCAATAAGTACCATCTCCGTATCAATACTAATTTAGGGCAATAAAAAATACCCATACCAAGCGTGAAATGACATTGAAGGACGGCGCGACTCGTCACCTTCAGTGTTCCGGATTTTCACCCTAGCTGTGATATTCGAATAGGGTAATAGGCAAATGTTACTTAATGAAGTGTTCTTTTTATTTTGACTGCCTCGTTGGTCATCGCGCATCGCTTGGTGATTACGCAAATCCCATCGCTTGGTGATCACGAGGTCCTGGCTACAAATCCTAGGTCAGACAAATAAAGTTTTTCTAACAATAAATTTCCCAGTATGAGTCCGGAGTCTAGAATATACCCGGTATATAGCTATAGGCTCGCTCCTATTACATGGGACGTAACATCGTCGGCGAAAAGTGGGTGTACTCAGTACACCTCGCCACCCCCGCTTGGGGAATATAGGCGTGACGGTGATTTTTTTTATTATTTTTTTGTATTACCAGTGAACAGTAGGCGTTGGATATATCACCTGGGTTTTCGCTCCAGGACGATTAGAATTACATCATGTATCACGAGTGCAATCGCAATATTTTGTGAAACGTTCGTTGTTGCGTTACACCAATCATAATTACCTACCTTTATACGAAAGGGTACAAACTACTATCCTTTACTACATAGTCTAGCTTCGTTAGCTTTTTTTAACTTAATAATACGCTTTTTGCGTATATCTATGGGTAATTTGTTATAGAAGCGTATATATTGCTCCATAAAACAGTTACTAATTCTATGAAGATGAGTAGAATGTACGATAAGATAATCGTTTATCCGTGTATCTTTTTAACATATAATTATTTCATATACAAATTGCGAGACGCCTATTAGAATATTTATTTCTTTGATTTTTTCTGTAATGTTGTTGCCTCTGGAGGCCACATTGAAAATTGGCCTTTTTGGAGAACGAAAATCACTTCAAAATAAACAATTATATCAGTCAATAGCCTAATTAACTGTACGGCATATGCCGCTGAGTTTAGCGTATTAGACAGTTGTTCAATATGTGGCCCCATTGTAGGCTGACATCAATAGTGACACCTAGAAATACGGTTGAATCTACAAGGTCTATTTCCACAGCATTTATTTGTGCATTGGTCCCTACCCGTCATACATTTGGCGTAGTAAATTTAATACCTTTCGCCTTCTTCTCCTTTAGGAGAATATTATTCGTATTGAACAACCTTTTAATAAATAAATAAATAAATAAACCTTAGACAGTTCATTGTTCACATCTTCATCATTAAGTAGCCGTCTTTTAAGACGCGGGACGTCGAACGACGTCGCGCGACTTTATTTGACGTTACTAGCGACACGTGTCATAAATGCTTAAAATGCTGAAAACTCGTGCTCTGAAACGTTATATATCATCATAATCGACCGATCACTTCACAGGACAGGACAGGAAAACATTGAATAAAACAAAACAGCTTAAGTTAATGATTTTATTTGACGTGAAACACATAGTAGGTATATCGGTGGAGATGGTGCAAAACCACGTAACTAGCAGTAGTAAATGTTCCTCATCATCATTATCTATATTAATAAAAATCATAGCTTTTTATAAGTTTTGTACAGTTTTTCGCAGTGGTTACAATATGTAAATCATCATCATTATCACAGCCTATACTCGTCCACTACTGAAAATAGACCTCCCTAATCGCTCTCCAGCGCAACCGATCCGATGCCACCTCCATCCAACGACTTTCTGCGATCTTCACAAGATCGTCGGTCCATCTGGCAGTCCGCTGCGCTTGCCAATGCGTAGCCTCCACTCTAGAATGTTTCTGCCACAAGGCCTGTCCGATTTACATACATTTACATATATATAATAGACACATTATAACACAGTGTTCTCGCTCGTCGTTGTTCAGATCTTAATGGGAATTTTATAAAACAGATACTTATCAGAATATCGGGTGCACTGATGGGAAGTCTAGAAGTTGCTACAATTGTTAGGCACGCGATATATACCAATGCTAATTACGTAGTATTGCACTATCATCTATATCTCTAACTAGTCGTAAGATACGATTCATTTCCTTGGTACGAACTCCACTGCTAACGGGATTTCGGGCATGAAGAAAAATCCTCTCTTCTCTACTTTGATGTCGTTCGGCTTCGCAGAGCAGGGTATCCACCGAGCTTCATAGTTCAAAATAATATGGCAGAGTGCATACCGCACGCTATTGAGTCCAAAGCGCATTCCTGGAAATGATATTATTTACAAATAAAAAACCACCGTCACACTATTTGCTAAATAGGTGTACTATGTTAATTTGGCAGACAATGTTAGGCCAAATAGTATGTAGTAGTATAATACGGCGAGTACAATTACGGAATTCGGATTGTTACAGAGAACTTTTCCATATTAAGACCCCAATATCACTTGTGCAGAAAGGTTCAAATTCTCCTAGACTCTTATTTGCCATAACATTAAAATGCGGTGCGTTAAGATGAATTCGTGTAAAGATTATTTTCTTAATGGAATATCAGTGGCACACAGAATCACAAGCGATCACATCATGAAGTTATCCTAGCAAACAGCGTTTAGACATAGCGAATAATTACGCTTACGTCTGACAAAATGCTATTGGGGTCTTTCTATCAAACAATGCTGGCTACACTGTTAGCGATTATCAAGAGGACCTCAGAAGGAGCCATTGTCAGCTACACAATGCGCTACTCGATGAGGCAGGACAACTCACAATGGAAGAAACAGAAAAAATCCAAAATAGTTCTCACCAATGCAATGTCTCGGACCTTCACCGAAAGGCATGAAAGAGTACGGTGGGATATTCTTCTCGTTCTCCGGCAGAAACCTGTCAGGGTTGAAAGCCTCTGGCTCCGGGAAGTACTGCGGATCCATGTGCATACCGTTGGCGTTAACGTAGACCACGGTGCCCGCGGCGATGGTCAGTTCGTCGTCAACCATGTAGTCCTTGTCTGCCAAGCGGTCCAGCCAACCCATGACTGGGTATTTGCGGAGAGCCTCTTAAAAATCCATCTTATGTCAATTTGACTGAACAAATCATATTACAGTAACAGTTGGACCGGCTAGGGATCTGGCGTGATAATATAGATAGAAAGATGGAGAACATTTTTAGTTTATGGATACAGGCTCTAGATTTTGATAATTATTTATAAAAAAAACCTACTCATGCTTTTTCTTCCTTCCTGTACAGCATGAATAAAACATTGGAATCGGATGGTAACATTTAAAAAATCTATCTGCTTCATACACTTTTTGAAATACACATAACCATGATGTGTGGAGCCGTGAGTATTCATGAACATGTTACACGTCTTATTTTGAAATATATTCATTTAACGGTGCCCTGTAAATTTTAATTGTTGATTCATTTCTTCCACTCTCCTCCTGTCTCTTCGCATCGCAACATTTTTTTTCATATTATTTTTAGACACTATTTGCTCCACAGCTCCATATTCGAAAAATGAGTCTTAGTGATGTTATATATGTATTTATCAAGTAAAGCCCTGATTTTTTCAATTCCAATTAAATCATATAACAAACAATATCATTGATTACTAGCTGTTACCCTTGGCTTTGCCCGCGTGGAATTTAACAAAAACTCTATCTATCTATCTATCTATCTATAACCTCACGCCAGATCCCTCGCGGGGTAGGCAGAGAGTACAGAGTTCCAACAGGTTCTTTCCTTACATACCTCTCTGGCTTCCTCGACTCTCATAGTTCGTCTCATACACGCTCCCCGGTTACGGAGACTCTTGACTTTTCCATCAGATAAGACTCGGTTTATTTGGTCGTGGTAAGATAGTCTAGGTCTTCCCCGGTACCTGCATCCTTCCACTTTCACATTGTATATCTGTTTTGTCATTCTTTCCTCTGGCATTCTTTCTATATGCTCGAACCAACGGAGCATGCCCTTTCTCATCTTTACACCGATACTATCTTTCATACCTACTCGCTGTCTTACTATGCTGTTGCTAATGCGGTCGGTCAGCTTCACTCCGCACATCTTCCGCAGAGCTCGCATTTCTACCGCATTTATCTTACTTTCATTCTCCTTCTTACATACCCAGCTCTCGCTACCATATAACAGCGTTGAGACAAGAACTCCGTTATGTATGGCCAGCTGTGCCTTATGGCTTAAGTGCCGGCTCCCGAGTAGCTTTCCCATCGCACCATTCACTCTGTTCCCTGCACTCACTCTTCTCTCTATGTCAGCGGTGTATTTACCATCCTTACTGAAGGCGCATCCAAGATATACAAACTCATTCACTTGCTCCAGCACATCGTTACCAACCACAATCCTTACATTCGTTCTGGTTTCTTCCCTTTCAAAAACCATAATCTTGGTTTTCTTCACATTCAAGTGTAAGCCATTGATCATGCAGTCGTCTTTCATAACTGTGACTAGTGTTTGCAGATCAGTGGCTGTTGGCGCTATTAAAACCGCGTCATCTGCATTAAGTAGATGGTTTACCACTAAGTCACCCATTTGTACACCTTCATTCATCGCTTTCAGTCTTTGAAGACTTTTATCCAGATATATTATAAACAGTCTAGCGGACAACACGCAACCCTGCTTGACGCCGATTTTAACGTCAAACCAGGGTGACCTGTTACCACCCACCCGTACGCATGCCTTGCAGTCCACATAAGTGGACTGGACGGCTCGCAACAGAGTGCCATCTATACCATACTCTGGCAAAATGTCCCAAAGTCTCTTTCGCACAACTCTGTCAAATGCCTTCTCCAGATCTACAAAACCGCAGAAAACCTTTCGCCCCACTGCCAGATGCTTCTCTACGATGTTGCGGAGTAAGAAGACTTGATCTGAACATCCTCTTCCAGACCTGAAACCCCCTTGTGCCTCGCACAACATTCCATCGGACTTCACGCGCATTCTCCGTTCAATAATTCTAACAAAAACTTTATTTCTATAATAAAAGTACCCGAAATTACACCTTATAACATCAGCTATCTGCTTGTGAAAATCGGTCAAGCCGTTTCGGGGATTAGCCAGAACAAAGAGATGGACAGATTTTTTTGTTTTTGTTATAAGTATATACGTATATAATTCAATATGCATTTAATAAAAATCTGTTATTTTGAAATTAGAAACAAACAATTCAATTTTATTTATTTACTAGTTACCCGGCGAACTTCGTACCGCCAATAAATAAAATGGTTGTTTCTATTACTTTCGGTGCAATTACTTTATATTTTCTCACCTTTTAAACCTTCCTTGGACTTCTACAAATATTTCAAAACCAAAATTAGCCAAATCAGTCTAGCTGTTCTCGAGTTATTGTGAGATTAACAAACGTCAATTCATTTTTATATATATAGATGTATAGATAAGATCATTGCATACAACAGCGTACAAAAGTGGTTATGTATACAAAATCCTGACAATCTTTTCACTGTCACTTTATTTAGTCACTTCTATGTCTCTTCGGTGAAAACTAGCTCGAACCTCCACTTACCGTTAATGCAACCGTTGAAATACGTTAGTTCCGCCAGATCAACCGAATCAAACTCTTTGTCTCCAAGCTTATGTTTCGCTTCGGATAATTCTTTGAACAACTTTTCCTGGTCATGACAAATTAAATATTAATTTCTTTAATTTTTTTTTAAAACTGAACAGAACAAACAGACATCTCATCCCACGAACTCAAATGTCTCAGTATAGAGTAGAAATGAACATTATCTGTTCATGATTTTTTCACTTACATCATCATTCAGTCAGTATTTAAACTAGTTACATTTGTTAAAGACGCGCAAAGACTGATAAGCGCTTACCGCGATCAACCATTTATCAAAGAGTAACAGTAATGCAATTAATTTACAAAATAATAATAAGAGATGGATATATTGTGCGTGCGGTCGAAAATAAAGGACGTATGTGCAATAATAAAATTGTTATCATTTTCAAAAAAAAAACTACACTTTGAAATAAAATATAAGGCTTTACAAGGTAATTAACTACTGATTAGTTCTTAATCATTTCGGGTTCGAATCAGGAAAGGTAAAGCAATAGAGACGATTTTAGTTTTTTTTTCTATCGAGAATATTTCGTTAATTCGTGTATTCAGAAAAACCAGATGAGAAAATCATATTTCGAAATATTAAGTCTCTAATCCATGTACTTCTTGCAGTGCATTTAGTACAAAACAGGTTATTCATGCGGTAGCCCTTTAACAGTTGTTTATTATCGATTATTGCTATATCGATATACTGCTAACGTTTCCAGGGTTTAAAAAGCCTGTCCTGGCATACGAATTTACCTGGCAATCTGGTTGGAAGGCCAACTCGTAAATTGCATAAGCGAGTGTCAATGAACTGGAGTCGAAACCACCTTGAAGAAAAATTACTGCCTGTGCTACCAAGATATCCTCACTAAAATCTGAAAAGAGAAAATCGCATATAATTGTCGAGGGCAACTGAGTACTGCAACTGTTTGCATGACTAGGCTGCGGCAAACAACTTAAAACTGACTCCTTAAACATTTGCCAGATTGCCTACTGCCGTCAGAGATTCTAAGATTTTTTATATTATCCGTACCTTCATTGTCCTTGGCACCGTCTTGTTTCATCTTTACTAGGGCATCAAAAAGGTCTCTAACCTTAAGGGTTTTATTGTCGTAACCTCCACGCTCCTTAACGATCATCTTGAAAACCTTTCTGAAGTAATTTACGCTCTCTTTGGGGAAGAAAGAAAATCTAGAAAAACGTAATTATTTTATTAAAAATTCGATAACCTTTTAATTAGAAAAAATAATTGAAAAATATTTACACCCATATGTATTATTTACTTTTTCATTAATAAACAAAACTTAAGACTTAATTATGTCAGTTCCATAAAATTCTGAAGCAAAAGAAAGTATGACTCAGTAGTCATACTTTCTTTTGCTCGAGCAAGTAAAGGCTTGACTAACTTGACTAAAGAAAATGATTTCGGCCGACAGAATACTTAGCATATAACTTTATATGGCTAGATACAGGTGTAAGAAAGAGAACTGGGAATGTATTAAAAACTAATTGTTATCATAATGTAGGGAGTGTTAAGATGCGTAAGTAGAAGTTATGTAAGCCGTCTTCTGTATTACCCTCACCCGACCTTACCTGTATCAGGCTATTTGGATCTGTTTGCTAGAATTAACATCTCCTTACATTTCTCGCGAGGTAATCAGACAAAAGAGAATTCCAACATGTTCTATGCCTAAAAACTCTCTTGTGTTTTCCACCTTTATAGTTTGGTCTTAAAATCGTCTTCCTCTTCCTCTTTAAAAACAACAGCTACTTACCCAAAAATATTAACCAATTCAGGTAAGAAGAATATGGACGACCACGCCAGGCCTCTCCACACGCTGTACTTCATGAACTCCTTGGTGACAACCCGCAGCGGGCTGGTGCCAGTGAGGGTCGCACTGCCCACTAGTCCAAATGCTGCTTCTCCGATGATGTCAGTCGAGTAGTCAGAAAACATGGTCTGTTGAACAGGGTTATGGTGGTAGGTTATTGTTAATAGTATGTTTTAATTAACTGTTGTATATGTTTGTCTACATGACTTAGATCATGGTTCTAGAAATAGCATAGTTCTTAGTCTTATAGTAACGTGGTTATTCACACGTAACCTTCAAGAAAGCTCCATATCTGTGAGAAATTGCCAAGTTTTCCAAAATTTCATATAAAAGATTCTCAAATAATAGGAACAAGTAATATTGGGACCAAAATAAAGTATAAGTCGTTAAATCAACGAAGACCCAGCTCACTATTTTTAGCTTTGTGCTGCTTTTGGTGCTTGCGTGTCAAGCCACCAATAAGTGCCACCTTAACGTACCTTCCGAAGCACGAACGGGCTCCAGGAAATGCTACAGTCATCTTTCATCTTAGACGGACCGAGATAGACACTGCCTAACCTTAGTGATTACTAAAAATACTGCGGCTATATAGCGCTACGAATGCCTCTACATTTCCTCCTACCTTCGTAACATCGTTCAAAGGTGGTACTTAACTCCTAACTAGCTACTCCTAACTACGAAAGGAATTCCTTACCCTCAGATCTATGGTGACACCTTTCTCTACGTCAGCTCCAATACGCTGTATTAGTTCCATGGCTTTCCTGTGGTGCAACTCGTGCAGACATTTCAGCTTTGCGCTCGTGAACACCGTATTCAGCCGTTTGCGAAGTGATGTCCACAGAGGATCCTGGATTTTAGAAACTAATACAGTACTTTTTGTAGTACACCATTTGTGACTGGTATACAGATACCAGTCACAAATGGTAATGGTGTATTACAAAAAGTACTAGGATAGAGCTACCCTGACAGATTAGTGTGAGCGTGTGTATGCGTGTGTGTGTGTATGTGTATTTGTGTGTATGAGCAATTAATGACTACTACTAGCGACATTACTTGCTACTATGCCATCCCTGTAGATTCCTTAGACCTACGCAAATGTTACACATTAATCAAAACGGGATTTTCGATTTCATCGCGTTTCCGACGTTTCGAGTGGTTTACAGTATCCACTATCTCGGGAAGGTATAAGCAGGACTGACCTGATTCTCTAATCACTAGACCAAGTTACTAAAATAAATTCACGATATCTTTTTGGCTAGGGGCATCTTTCACCATCCTCAACTAAAGACTGAAATAGACAAGAATTTAAGTTCCAAGTAAGTCGATGTACGAATTTCATTATCTCTGAGTAACCCTATCTTACGCATACACTTGCCAGATTTAATTTTTTGAGTAACGCTAATCGGGAAGTAACTAGCCAGCACTTGACTCGAGGGTGGTGAAAGCTCTAAATATAATAGAAACCCAAAAATCAGCACAACTCAAAGCATTGTTAGAGTCTTTAATCAAATAATCATATTATCTAATGAGCGCACCTCAATACATGTTTATGTATATGTGAATTAGAGTACAATAGGTTCCAAATAATTAACTCTCTGAACCTTGAAATTTGGGTGAGAAGAACTCGTCTTAAACTAAGTTATTTTGGCAAGGAAAGAATATAACAAATCCACTTTTTCTTGTCACGTTATAAATAATTGGCTTTACTAATTTGTCTATCCGTTTTTTAAAAAATTGTAATATATTTAGACTTACCAATGACCTCTATTAAACATCTGGGATTAGCAAAAGATTTAAAATTAAGTAGAACCAAAAATACAACACGTGATTAATTATATATTTTTGTTATAATAACCCAATAACAGTGATTTGCAAGTCATGTGTACTCGTAATAATTATTACTAGTGGTCGCCCATAGGTCGATATTCGACCTACTCTTTCATCGTTTGCTGGTTATGTTTGACATTCAGTAAGACTATAGACAAATAATATTAAAGACAAACATCAATTTGACGTGTATTGTGTCAAATACATGGTAGTATGTGTAATGTTTTTTTCATTAATTTAATGTATGTTTTATGCATAATTTTAAAATATATTAGCATTCTGCACTCCTTCTCTATATAAACTATAAGTGTGGGAAATTTCATACTCCTCCGTCCGCGCAATTTTCGTAAAAATGTGTACAAAGTTTTTGCTTCACGTATTAATATATAGATAATCGATTGCTTATTTTTCAGACGAAATTCTATATCCATCATACAAGATCCATAATAAACAAAGTCCATATTATCGCCCTCTACTTTGCATCTGCATTTAATGGCTGTATTGTTCGTCGTGATGATATGCAACTTAGTAGAATGATTCCTTTGTTCAAATTGTGTGGCACATCGGATCCAAATAATTTCCGGCCTATTTTTGTGCTACTTACGTTAAATACGATATTTGAAAAGGTTGTCTTGATTAGATAGAAGAAGATAGAAGTGGCTTTACACTTTAGTAGTCATAATTCACTTCGTAAAGACCAGTTTGACTTCACTAAGAATCGCTCCACTTTTTGATGCCTAGAAGAACTCGTAGGATGCTTTAGGTATATTTTACGATTTGTTTAAGGCTTTTGACTGTGTACATCATGAAATGAAACACCACTACGGTATTAGGGGCATTATTTCTACCTCTTGTCTTGTTATTTGTCTAATAGAATACAAAAAACATCGATGTTAATAGGAAAACTGCCGTGACGTGCCCCAGGGTTCGATTTTCGGTCTATTTTTATTCCTGATATATTTTAATGACTTACCCTATGTAAGGGGACTATCTAAATATTGTGTTGCTCGCAAATGATACATGCTTGTTATTCAAGATTTAAAACATCTACTTAATTATGATCACGTGAACAAAGCACTGTCTAAATTTGTTCATTGGCTCAATACTAATAATCTTCTCCCCAAATGAGAAGAAGTCAAAATGTAGTAAATTTAGTAGGAACCAATGTATAAATTAATGGTTTAGAATTGGACCTTATAGAATCAAATGTATTTCTAGGTATCACTATTGATGCCAGATTACAATGGGGCCCACATATTAAACAACTGTCCAATAAGCCAAGCTCAGCGGCTATGCCATAAAGAAAATTAGGTTATTGACTGATATTGAAACAGCTAGAATAGTTTACGTAGCTTATTTTCATAGCATTATGACAAACTGCTTTGGGGATGTTCTGCAGAATTAAATACCATCATCGTTCTTAAAAAAAGGGATATTCGTGTAATTTACAATTTGTCCCCGTGAACTTTCCTTAGAGAAGAATTCAAAGAAAGGAATATTCTAACTTTGTCTCGCAATTTATATATGAAAATTTATTATATATTAAAAATCAGTAATTTTGAAAAATATACCGTTTTTCATCATGTTAATACACGGAACAAAGATAATCTTATTGTCAACAGGAATACGGACTACGTTTTTATTAAAATAAAAAACACTTTTAAAAAAGGATAAAAGTAATTCATTTTACAATTTTAAGTAATGAGTTAAATAACTATTAATATTTATCACTTATATTATGCTATTCTGCTTAGTTCTATAGTAAAGTACCTATAGGATTGAATTAATAGCCATAAATACTCAACCTACACATTCGTATTGTTTGTTGTTAAGTTCCCTCGGATATCTTAAAAGTCCAAGGCCCAATCTCAATGAAATTAAAATCGGGTCACCTCGGCCACGTCAAACCCAACGCATAAATAACAATTAAATCGGTCCACATATATCGGTATAGTAAAACATGCAGACGAACATAAAACCACGACCTTTCTGAAGTCGGTAAACTAAAAATAAGACATTATTTGATGTAGGCCTCATATTGACTTGCAACTTACATTCACAGTAAACAAATTTAGTCCACCGATGGGGTCCTTCTTCCCAGCGCTTAGAAATCTGTTTCTGAAGTTATCGGAGTCTTTAACGAGGATGTTCCGAGCGATCTTGGGACAGTTGACGACCAGCCCGGGCCGCCAGAACACCCAGATGCCC
The DNA here is from genome assembly GCA_905147815.2 of Phalera bucephala. NCBI lineage: Eukaryota > Metazoa > Arthropoda > Insecta > Lepidoptera > Notodontidae > Phalera > Phalera bucephala. The sequence goes on from LR990609.1 coordinate 31,865,598, forward strand.
ACGTAAGGAGTCTTGAACTCCTCGTATAACTCACGCATCCAAATACCCTGAAAACAATACAATATGTATCTCTCATTCCCATTCTTCCTGGAGGAGGAGAACGAGAGGTTTATGTAAACACATATTTTAATAATATCATCACATAAGCCTATACTCTTCCACTGCTGAACATATACCTTACCAATCGCACTCCAGCGCAACCGGTCTGATACCACCAGCATCCAACGACTTCCTACGATCTTCACAAGATCTTCGGTCCATCTGGCAGGCGGCCGTCCCACGTTGCGCTTGCCATTGCCCTAACGCCCGTTTGCTAATATATCAGCCGCAATTTTAAAACAGTGAACAATTGTAAAATATACTGAAGCATTTCAGTGAAATGTAGCAGCATCCAACGACTTCCTACGAACTTCACAAGATCTTCGGTCCATCTGGCAGGCGGCCGTCCTACGTTGCGCTTGCCATTACCCTAACGCCCGTTTGCTAATATATCAGCCGCAATTTTTAAACAGTGAATCATTGTAAAATATACCGAAGCATTTCAGTGAAATGTAGGCGTACTAAATACACCTATTAGGTGATAGGCATGTCGGATTAAAGATTGGAGTGAACTGGTAAATCATTACGACATGAAAAGAAAACCACAATTGCACAGCGATCAGACGCTCATTTCACACACCAGTCACACACCGATCTATTACCAGAAACCTTCAGGCAGCCGCCCATGCCCTAGAGGATTGGTTCAGGAAGTGGCGTATTGAGGTGAACCCGGACAAGAGCGCTGGGGTGTTCTTCTCCAGAAGTGCCACCTCGCGCCCCTCCCTGCGCCACTCCAGAAGTAATCTCAGTCAAGTGACCATGTTCGACCTACCTATTCCCTGGGTCAAACAGGTCAAATATCTATGGGTCACCCTAAACAATACCATGACCTTCGGACCGCACATTAAGCGTGTCTGTAACCTAGCAGCCTTTGTGCTCGGTCATCTTTACCCGATGATCTGCAAGTGGAGTAAAATGTCCCTTAGGAATAAGGTGACACTTTACAAAACTTATATACGGCCCATCATGACGTACGCTTGTAAGGTGTTCGGGCACGCCGCCCGCTCTCACATCGAAAGACTCCAATCGGTTCAATCCCGTTTACTCCGCAAAGCAGTCGAAGCCCTGCGGTTCACACGGAATGTAGATCTTCATTCCGATCTCGGTCTCGAATCTATTCGCGCCTTTATTAAAAAGGCGACAACCCGATATTTCGCGAACGCGTCCAATCATAGAAATACGCTAATCGTAGCCGCCGCCAACTACGAACCTAACTCCCCTCGTATTAGCCGCTACCGCCGTCCGCGGCACATTCTCACCGACCCTCCCGATGCCCTTACATCCCCTCTTTCGGATACAGATACCGCATCCCTTGCACGCCGGCCGGTGCAGAACACCACGGCGAGACACCTACTTTACACCCTCCCCCTTAGCGACTGCCCGGCCGTTCCTCCCTGAGGCGCCCTTGAGCTAGTTACTCCCTTGCCCTTCTGGCTGGCTCGAGCGTAGTGGTTGCACGCTCGCCCTCTTGTCCGGTGAACTATAAAGGCCTCGCGGCCAACAGCGTAGATCATTCACACACACACACAAAAACTATGGCTGGTTACATTGCAGCTGTTGGTTGACTATTTATAAATAAAATTAAAAACCGTTACGCCTATATTGCCCAAGCGGGGGCGGCAGAGGTGTACTCTGTGTACACCCACTTTTCGCCGACGATGTTAAGTTCGACGTAATAGCCGGCAAGCCTATTGCAATTGTGTACGGTATGCACAATTCCAGACCCCAGACTGATACTGGGCATTTTTCAATAGAAAAACTACATTTGTCCGAACCCAGTATTGGAAAATATAGGCGATATGGTGGTTATTTTTTTTCATACTACTAAATATCTTCTGATTTGAACTTACAGGATTTTTTCTCTGTAGAAATGTGAGACTTCCGTATATTGGATGGGGGGGTGTGTACGGTATTCCCCTCTTCTCCCAGTATTTCTTCATCCATTTCCACCGGGCGTAAACCCAAACCACACATAGGAAACACAGCACTAACACGATCGACTGGTACATGGCGTGCTCTCGTCGTTCTGTTCCCCAGCGTAATGATATAATATGACCACGAGTCAGCCATTAATATACGATGATAAGCTTAAACTTAAAAAAAAACTTTAGACGGAGGAGAACTTTAAAAAGGTGAATTAACACATTTTTTTATAAAAAAAATGTGTTAATTCACCTTTTTACGCAGTTAAATAAGAAAAAAGAAATGTTTTCTTTATAAAATATCGTCACAGCAATATTCTCCAAACATTCTCATAAAGTGCACTTTGTAAATTCACATTTTTAACTGACTTCAAAAAGGAGGAGGTTCTATGTTCGGTTGTAGGTATCCTTTTTTTTCTTGTATGTTCAGCGATATTTCCGTCAATTGTGGACCAATTTTGATAATTTTTTTTGGATTGGGTTCAGTATAGCTCCAAGGTGGTCTCATTTTAATTTCATTGGCATTGGACCTTGGACTTAGAAGATACACCAGGGAACTCGTTAACGATTATGGGTACGTATGACATTATACGATATTATGGGTATTACGTCAATCCTTTAGGTGCCCTACTATAGAACTAAGTATATTAGCCGACTTCAAAAAAGGAAGAGGTTCATAATTCGTCCTTTTTTTATTATAACTCCTCTGTTTATGAACCGATTTTGATGATACTTTTTGCAATGGATTCAGTATAGTTTTGAGGTGGTCCTATTTTAATGTTATTGGTATTGGACCTTGGACTTTGAAGATACACGAGGGAACTCCTTAACGGCGAACAGCACGAATGTATAGATTCCGTTATTATAGTTAATTTATTAATCTTGTAGGTACCTTACTGTACAACTCAGCAAAATAATTTAATATCGGTATTTAAATATTAGTAAATACTTCAATCGTCACTTAAAATTGTAAAATAAAAATCTTTAAAAAAAAAAGGTAAGCCGACTTCAAAAAGCAAAAAATTAATATTTGAAGTTGGTGCCAAATGGCCGACTGCACCAACCAGCACCGACTTCAAATATTTATTTTTTGCTTTTTGAAGTCGGTTTACCTTTTTTTAAAGATTTTTTTCGACGATTTTACTTCCCAATATACCCACTAGTTATAGAATCCGGGATGCTACTGATATATTCAGCCTCGTTAGTCTAGTGGCAAAGCGCATCGGACAAATGTAGTTTTTCTAACAAAAAATTCCCTGTATAAGTTCGGCGTCAGGAATTCTGCTCGATGTATATATATAGTGGCGATAGGCTCGTCCCCGATTACATGGGACCTAACATCGTTGCGAAAAGTGGGTGTACTCAATACACCTCTGCCACCCCCGCTTGGGAAATATAGGCGTTACGGTGTTTATAAAAAGTCTCGAAAAAAAGCATTGACCGAATCGGATACAAAAAAAAATTTAGGATTATTGAAATGGTGTCATCGAGTAGCCATTACTAAAATGACTTCGTTCGTATGTCTGTCAGTTTTTCTCTCCAGTCGGTTTGATATCCATTTTTAAGCACCTGCTGGCATCCGATTGAGCTGAAATTTAGCATACGTATGTAACTTTAAATGACAATGCAATAAAATGGTAACATGGAACTGCTCTGATGATGGAGCCGGAGGGTGGATGAAGGAACATGACAACCACTCAATATTCTATTCCTACAACACAAAGAACCGGGTAGATAAAATAAACAACAAAAACTGAACGTGTTGTGTAATTTTCCTCGACTCCGCAGAAGTTTCCCAAATAATGCCTGACGGACCCAGTGCGAATTGGTGGATGCAGGTTTGTGTGGCCACTGCTGTTGAACTTATCAAGCATACTATAAGACTTCCCACCCGATTTAATAACACGTGAAGGTAGAAGAAGGTACCTGGGTGAACGGCTTTGCGTGCCTTCCAAAGCACAGAGACACCTAAACTGGAAATTCAATTGAAATGTAGAAAGTAAACACCGTCACGCCTATATTCACCAGAGGGGGTGGCAGAGGTGTACTGAGTACACCCACGTTTCGCCGACGATGTTAGGTCCCATGTAATAGGGGGCGAGCCTATTGCCATATACCGGGCACAATTCCAGACTCCGGACTCATACTGGGAATTGCTCGTTTAGAAAAACTACATTTTTCCGACCTAGGATTTGAACCCAGAACCTCGTGATTACAAAGGACATAATGAGAAGTTACCGTACAATAAATATGATATCTGCTTCTAGAGCTGCAGGTTATTTCATTGAGATTAGCACTTGTTCGAGTTCTGTATAAGTATCATTAGATATCGTTATATTATTTTACAGTTTAATAATTTTCAGTCTTTACTGAAAAACCGTGCCTCTTGCCAATTAATTGAGGGAATTGTGAAATTCTAGATCAACGGAAAGTACCCTATAATTAATATAAGTGTCTTTGATAGCGTTGACTTACATATAAGCTTAAATTTACACCGCTAGGGATCGTAGATAGTATTTGACATAAATTCCAACTTAACATCTTTACTTTGTCCAGAAGTAGGGTCTTACCTGTTGGACAGACAGATAGTGGCAGACAACAAAGCTATTCTACAGGTTGACTAAGAATCGGGGTGCCATGTAACAACTTTTGTTTAATTTTTTTTTATATTTTGTGCATTTACATGTTTACCATACAAGTACCCATACAAGTTTACTCAACAGCCGAATTATTTCTAAGGAAAACATAAAAAATCTATTCCTGAATAATACCAAGTTGTCATCATCATCATCATTTCAGCCTATACTTGTCCACTGCTGATCATAGGCCTCCCCAATCGCTTTCCAGCGTAACCGGTCCGATGCCACCTGCATCCAACGATTTCCTGCGATTTTCACAAGATCGTCGGTCCATCTGGCAGGCGGTCGTCCTACGCTGCGCTTGCCAATACGTGGTCTCCACTCTAGAATCTTTCTGCCCCAACGCCCGTCCGATCTTCGCGCTATGTGGCCAGCCCATTGCCACTTCAGCATGCTAATCCTGAGGGCTATGTCGGTGACCTTGGTTCTTCTACGAATCTCCTCATTCCTGATTCGATCACCTAGAGAAACGCCGAGCATAGCTCTTTCCATAGCTCGCTGAGCAACTTTGAGCTTTTTTATGAGACCTATTGTAAGAGACCACGTCTCTAATCCATATGTCATCACTGGTAACACACATTGACTAAAAACTTTAGTCTTTAGGCACTGAGGTAAAGTTGTAAATACCACATTTCCAGGTCACCGTGTACAATAATCTTTTTAGCGACGGAGATAAGGAAACCAAAAAACGAGATGATACCTTCGTAAACATGAATGTGATACTCGTGATCAATTACATAATGTTTTTAATATAACTTGAGGACATCGACGATCTATCTACACGTGCCTTTTTTGCGATAACTTTAAATTTTCGTACAGTGCTGCAAAGATCTTTTGACCCCTGGATGACATTGACATTTGGCGTTGGTGTGAAATGATGGTAACCATAAAAAAGGTTTTCTACTCCAAAAGAGATATTTGAACAGATGGGTTTGCACGGTTGGGTACTTATTAAAAAAAACAACTTGGTTCATTTTTATAGCAAACGGCAATTCTGAGACTGTCATGAAGTGCCATTTCACTCGATAACAGCGTTAGTTCCGATTTTGGCCACAGGCCAAAAGATCCTTGTGGGACTGTAGAATTACTAATGAAACTAAAAAAACCTGACTGTCTCGTTGGTCTAGTGGCAAGGCGTATCGCTTTGTGATAACGAGGTCCTGGGTTCAAATCCTAGGTCGGATGAGTATAGTTTTTCTAACGAAAACTTCCTAGTACGAGTCCGGAGTCTGGAATTGTGCCCGGTATATGGCAATAGGCTCACCCCCTATTACATGGGACCTAACATCGTCGGCGAAACGTGGGTGTACTCAGTATACCTCTGCCACCCCCGCTTGGGGAATATAGGCGTGACGGTGTACTAAAAAAACATTTGCTCGAAATTTAAGACTAATACGTAATATTCTTGAATGTAACCTAAAAGTGTCTTTTGAGCCTGATCTTTTAGAGCAATTAAGAACCCCCTAGCTTCCTTAGAATATGAGTAATAAGTGTTTTTTCATTTTTCTTGTTTTTGGGTATTAGCAAAACTTACAAATTTGAAAATTATGAGCACACTTTTCCAAATAAACTTTAAAAAAATGGCATCCTAATCTGATGAAATTTAGTCAGGGTTGTCGACTTTAAAAAAAATATTTGTAGGATGTTTCCTAACTTTTGTGATGGACCAGACATGTGTTACTTTATTTTGCCTAATTTACGTAATGCTATCGGCACGGCACGTAATGTTGCTATATATGCGGGCAGACTTGGGCAAAATGCAATCTGATTAATAATTATAATTGCATATGTAATGTTTACGTTTACAGAGTAACGAAATTATTCAAAAAATGTAATCATATCCCACCGGGTACTAATAACTACAAACTAATAATCGTTTATCACCATAAACGATTACTCGTAATCGTGACTCTATATTGTATTCATAATCATGACTGCTTTTTATAATTATAAATATGAATTTACTTTAGATTCAAAAATATATATTATAAGAAGTGCAAAATTTTTTTCTTGGACTTCCTGAAAATACCTACTTTTTTATTAATAAAGTTTAACCAATATAGTGTTACAGGCGGTTCGGGGTTCTTAAGGGCGTCAAAATTGTTATTGCTTTTGCGATAGAACGCGCCATGTCCAAGATAAAAGCGAATTTAACATCGACTTTTATTTGACCTTAAAGCAGGAACCCTGGGGGTGTAGTGTGCACTCGAATATCACGGAACACTACCAAGGTCCCTGACCTGAGCCTTAAGGTTAATGAAATGTCACCTTCAATAAAAGTTAGTGCCGTGTCTTAACACTGGTTTTGCGGGTCTTTGTGTCCCGTGGGTTTTTCGCACTACTTCCATATTCCACTGAATCCTAAAGTCTTGATTAGGCGATATCTTTTTATAAAAATAAATAATTGTGTTTTCATAGTACCCTGTCAAGTATTTACATACCGGGAGTTATCTTTTATAGAATAGAATACCAAAAAAAACTATCATACATACAATATTGATTACTTGACTACTGTAATTAACTCTTACCACTAGCTGGCAATAGGTGTTCGAGCACAAAACGTAGGCCTAAACTGTATGCGTGCAACTATTGAAGTATGTTGTTTACAAAATATTCACGGAGAGGTAATAAACGAAATATTTAACCACGCCCAAATTTTGCATTCCAATCTCAAAAAGCCATATTATATAAGATGGGTATTGACGCTTAGAGAAATAAACATAATGTGTGATTACATATTATAATATAATAATTACATATTTCAGAATTTCAGGTCTGGAAGATGATGTTCGGATCAAGTCTTCTCACTCCGCAACATCGTAGAGAAGCATCTGGCAGTGGGCCGGAAGGTTTTCTGCGGTTTTGTAGATCTGGAGAAGGCATTTGACAGAGTTGTGCGAAAGAGACTTTGGGACATTTTGCCAGAGTATGGTATAGATGGCACTCTGTTGCGAGCCGTCCATTCCACTTATGTGGACTGCAAGGCATGCGTACGGGTAGGTGGTAACAGGTCACCCTGGTTTGACGTTAAAATCGGCGTCAAGCAGGGTTGCGTGTTGTGCGCTAGACTGTTTATAATATATCTGGACAAAAGTCTTCAAAGACTGAAAGCGATGAATGAAGGTGTACAAATGGGTGACTTAGTGGTAAACCATCTACTTAATGCAGATGACGCGGTTTTAATAGCGCCAACAGCCACTGATCTGCAAACACTAGTCACAGTTATGAAAGACGACTGCATGATCAATGGCTTACACTTGAATGTGAAGAAAACCAAGATTATGGTTTTTGAAAGGGAAGAAACCAGAACGAATGTAAGGATTGTGGTTGGTAACGATGTGCTAGAGCAAGTGAATGAGTTTGTATATCTTGGATGCGTCTTCAGTAAGGATAGGAAATACACCGACATAGAGAGAAGAGTGAGTGCAGGGAACAGAGTGAATGGTGCGATGGGAAAGCTACTCGGGAGCCGGCACTTAAGCCATAAGGCGCAGCTAGCCATACATAACGGAGTTCTTGTCCCAACGCTGTTATATGGTAGCGAGGGCTGGGTATGTAAGAAGGAGAATGAAAGTAGGATAAATGCGGTAGAAATGAGAGCTCTGCGGAAGATGTGCGGAGTGAAGCTGACCGACCGCATTAGCAACAGCATAGTAAGACAGCGAGTAGGTATGAAAGATAGTATCGGTGTAAAGATGAGAAAGGGCATGCTCCGTTGGTTCGGGCATATAGAAAGAATGCCAGAGGAAAGAACGACAAAACAGATATACAATGTGAAAGTGGAAGGATGCAGGTACCGGGGAAGACCTAGACTATCTTACCACGACCAAATAAACCGAGTCTTATCTGATGGAAAAGTCAAGAGTCTCCGTAACCGGCGAGCGTGTATGAGACGAACTATGAGAGTCGAGGAAGCCAGAGAGGTATGTAAGGAAAGAACCTGTTGGAACTCTGTACTCTCTGCCTACCCCGCAAGGGATCTGGCGTGAGGTTATTGATAGATAGATAGATAGAATTACATATTAACATATTACAGAAAAAAAATATCCGGGTTTTATTACTTTTCAATATTGACAACACTAGCGACAAAATATCCGGATAAATCTTTAAGGGACTATAACTTTTACATTCCATGCGATTTGGATGTAGTTTTTCTGTTTAATAAGGAATATAAGCGCATAATTTTAAAGTGGAATATTTAAGAAGAAAAAAACTAAAAATAAAAAATATTTACTTCGATTGATCTAAGAATGCTACAAGGTTCGTGAATACCCTAAAAGGCGACTTCGCAAGTTCGCTTTTAAGCTATGTACCATAAAATTATTGATTAGGCTTAGTTTTAGAGTAGTAATATTTTTCAAGTTATCAGCACAAATTTCATTCAGATTTCAACATTCTTTTTCTCTCAAAAACCAGGTATAATTATCACACGAGAGTTCTACTCATGCATTTTAAATGATTTTATCTTTAAGATTCCGTATTCAAAGGGGATGTCCTGATTCACACCAACTTCCCGCCGACGTTGTTATAACAATAATAATATCACTTAATTCAAAAACTAGGCGTACCTGTATCGCGAGACACCTCGAGAGATTATATAAAGCAGAATTTTCTTAAAGAAGATTAAGCAATTTAATATGGTATGTCCCATGTAATAGAAGGCAAGCCAGACCCCGGACTAATACTGAAATTTTTCTAACGAATCTATCGAAAAAATTTATTCGACCTATGATTTCAACCCAACCCAATTCGCCACTAGACAAACGAGGCGTTCTAAAATGTACAAAATACTTCCTAATCTACTTCTAAACCATTGCCCTGTTAAGTCAAAATGAAAAATGACCGCAAACAGCGTGAAAAAAGTCACTTTGAAGAGTAAAAACGCGTACCTCCTGACAACTTGGAAAGTCTTGGGAAGCCTGAACGATGCCTCTCAATTTATTTTTTGCCGATCCCCACAAAACTCGTGGGGTGATTTACAGTAAATGTTGAGTCATTTGTTTGTTTATATATTTTTACCAATCATGAAAGTGTTTTATGGAGTACCGCGAAATAAACATGTTTTCTACTCCATGCACTCCCAGAAGTATATGAACTAGAGACTTAATATTTTGAAATATGATTTTTGACTGTATATTTCAGAATCTGGTAAAATGAATACATTCGATAGAAAAAATCTAAACTCATCTATATTGCTTTACATTTACTGATTCCAACGCGAAGAACTAATTAATTAAATTTTACTTAAAAACATAGCAAATAATTGTAGGAAAGTTATTGTAAAGCAGTTTTTTATATCATAGTGTAGATTTTTTAGAGAATGATAAAATTGGTTTTTCAGATGCGTCGTTTATTTCCGAGCGCACGCTCAATATATTCGTCCCTTATTATTCTTTTGTAAAGTAATTTCTTAAGTTGGCAACATTATTGTTTTGACATTTGCATGTTGCCAACTTAAGACTAGTGTGCAACTAACAACTAAAAATAAATCGATGTAAATTATCGACGAATTTAAAAATATTTATTGTACTAATTAAATTAAGGTTGAATTGGAGTTTTTTAGCGGGAAGTCGAAGAGTGATGTTGTCAATTTGTTTTAATTTCCAAAACTTGTGTTATTTCGACTAATAATGTATAATGTTGGTGAAATATTAACCATTATGTGTTCTTATATGTGCATGAGTGAAGGTAATTGTAACAAAGTGATAAAACGTGCCTTTTTGTCTTCCCTGAAAACGGCCGTCGCAATTAGTATGTAAAGTATCCACCGCTTTACTATCCAGGGTGGGGTACTTCATTAATTTCATCATCATCGTTGTCATCAAGTTCATCGGGGAGTTGAATTAATTTAAACAAACACGATTATATATCTCACTGGACAAATGACAAATATTTCAAGTGGTTCGCCTACAGAAAACCATAAGGACACCATAGAAATAATAGATTTATCCAAACTGAGGCGCTCGTAGCGCTGTGCGACCGCGGTGTTCTTACCGATCACCAAGGTTAAGCAGCGTTCGACTCGGTCGGTCCGAGATGGGTGACCGTTTGTGGCATTTTCATATTCGAGCGTCTCCGTGCTTCGGAAGGCACGTTAAGCCGTTGGTCCCGGCTACCACTTAATGTGGTAGTCGTTAAAGTTGGAAGCCTTAAAGGCGGCTTGATAAGTTCCAACAGCAGGTGGCCACAAACCTGCCTCCACCAATCCGCACTGGGTCCGCGTGGTGGAGTATGACCTAATCCCTCTCACCTCGATTTGTGAGAGAAGGCCTTTGTCCAGCAGTGGGCAGTATAGGCTGATATTATTTATTTTTAAAGTAATTTCATCACTGTCACTCTCCCGGTCGATAAAAGGTCAATCGCTGTAGGTCCTTAAGGGTAGTTCTTGCAATGAAAAGCTAAGATATTTGTGGACAAAAGTTAGCCTGGCTCTCTACTAGAGCGGACAGGAGGGAACCTTGCGCCTATAGAAAAATAAAAATCAATAAATTCTGTTCCTACCTAAGGCAAATGCCTTGCCCGCTATATCTTGCGTGGAGTGGTGACCTGGTTGGCTCCTATACGTGTATACGTACGCATATACGGGCTTGCGACGGTACTTCTCCGCGTCTGGCTCGCGCGTAGCAACAAGGCGAGCCGTTAGGCAGACTCGCCGTTCTGACGGCGGTCGGCCTTCCCGCGTTTTTGTAACGGTCGTTTTCCGCGACCTACGTGGTTCGTCGCGGCTGTGCTTGCGTGTGTTGTGCTTGCGTGTTTACGTGTTTGCATACGCTGTGCGTATGCTTGTGCGTCCCGTGTAGGTACGGTTCGCGTATCGCCCGGCGTGACCAATCACGTGGGTTGCTAGGCAGCCGCGTCGGCTAACGGCGCGGCCGGCCCTCCCGCGGTTTCTTTTCTAGGGTGAGTTTTTAATTCGATTTATCTATTCTCTTTATATCTATTTCTATTCTATTCTCCGTGCGGCGGTTCTCTTCGCCCCGGAGCAGCTAGGGTTTGGTGCCGCCCGTTCGCCCTTAAGGCGAAGGGGCACGCCGCGTCTCCCCGGTAGTGCCACCCCCCCGCCGCTGCCCGGTGGGGGGATCAGGGCATCGTTCACGCCCGGGTCTTAGGGCCCCTTTTGTTGTTAGTTCACTCGCCCTGCCATTTCCCCTCTGGAAATGGCGGAAGACTTCCCTCCGGAGTTCGTCCGGGAGCTCGCGAAGTACATCGTCCTACGCTGCCCGGACATAGTCCGGGAATTCAGGGCGACGTACTTGCCCGCCTCGCCCGACGCGTCGCCCGCGCGCGCGTTGGCCCCCGGCCCCGCGCACCCCGCGCCTTCTGCGCGCCCCGCGACTCCGTTCGCCGCGCCGCGAACTGATGTAGGGGCTCAGCCCCAGCCCCCCGCCGACCGCCCCGTCTCACCATGCGGGTCCGAGCCTCTCTCGGACTCGGATATGGAGGTCGAGCGCGCGTCCGCGCGACGCGCCGCCCCCGCCCGGTCCCCGTCCCCGTCGCTCTCGTCGGAGGACGACTTCGTTCCCATCGCGAATGGGAAGCGGGCGCGCAAACCGCGCGACTCGCCGCCACCCAAAATCCAGAGGGCCGGAAACGTTTCTGTTTCTCCCGGCCCCACCGGCCCCCGGCCGTCTCCGTCTCCCGACGCGGCCGCGAGGGCCTCCCCCCTCGCGCGCCCCGCATGTCCGAACATCACTCCCCCGCCGCTTGTCATTCAGGACAAGAGCGCCTGGGAGCGCATCTCCAAGGCGATCTATAATCGCCAAATAAATTACACGCACGCGCGTTCCACCGCGCAAGGCATAGCCGTCAAGGTGGCGTCTTCGGACGACCACCGACGGCTATCCGCGTTCCTGCGATCAAATAAGATCGCTTACCACACATACACCCTGGAGGAGGAAAGGGAGCTCAGGGTGGTAATCCGCGGTGTCCCGAGGGAGCTGGACACCGCCGTCATCAAGGCCGACCTCCAGTCCCAGGACCTTCCTGTGCGCCAGGTGCACAGAATGGCCAATGGGCGCTCCAAGGAGGCGTACGACATGGTGCTGGTCGTCCTCGACCGCACTGAGTCCGGCCGCAGGGTCTTCGATCTGAAGGCCGTGTGCCATATATCTGGCCTCTCCGTGGAGGCCCCCCACAAACGTGGCACGCCCGGGCAGTGCCACAATTGCCAACTGTACGGGCACTCTGCCCGAAACTGTCACGCGCGCCCTCGATGCGTTAAGTGCATCGGGGACCACGCGACGTCCCAGTGCGCCCGCTCGAAGGAGACGGCGGCCGAGCCCCCCAGCTGCGTCCTCTGCGGCACCAAGGGGCACACCGCGAACTATCGCGGTTGCCCCAAGGCCCCGAAGGGGAAGCGCGGCCGGGCGAGGCGCGGCGGCCGCCGCCGCCCCCGCGCGGTTGCCCCCCCCTCTGCGCCCTCAGCGCAACACCCCCCCGCGCCCTCAGCGCACCCTCGTCCGGTGCCTTCTGCGCCAGCGACCACGGCTCCCCGCGCTCCCGCGACACTGAAGCTGGCCCCCCCTCCCCCGCCGCTCAGGCCGTCCCTCGGCGCCAACGCGTGGGTGAAGCCGCTGCCCTACACCGCGGCCTCCCACCCTGCGTCAGTGGGCCCCGCCCGCCCCCCGAAGCGCGCGCCGGCGATCCCGCCGGTGGCGGCTTGTCCCCCTCCGGTCACTAACGTCAGTCAGGACGTCGACCTAATTATGAGCGTCTCGGCGGTTATAAGCCCCGCGCTGTTCCCCAGAGTCCGCGAACTCGCCCTTCGTCTCCGCGCCGCCACCAACTTGGCGGACCAGGTTCTCCTGGCCGCGGAATACAGGGACGTCTATGACGTCCTGGCGTCCCTCAAAACCCAACCCCCCCGCACCCAATAATGGATCTACGATCTCCCCGCCAAAAGCCCCACAACATATCCCTGGCGTTCTTTAACGCCGATGGCCTTCGCTCCCAGCGAGATCAGGTTGCTGATTTCCTCCGAGATCACCAACTTGATATCCTCCTCGTGCAGGAAACCTTCCTGAAGCCCGCACAACGCGATCCTAGGATCGCAAACTACAACCTCGTGCGCAATGACAGAATCGGCTCCCGCGGAGGCGGTACTCTCATTTACTACAGGAGGTCCCTGCACTGCATCCCTCTCGATCCCCCCGCGCTCACCAACATCGAAGCCTCGGTCTGTCGCGTCTCTCTCACGGGGCACCAGCCCATCGTGATCGCCTCCGTTTACCTTTCCCCCACTAAATCCGTTCTCAGGAGTGACTTTGAAGCACTCCTCAATCTGGGAAGCGCCGTCATTCTGGCGGGCGACTTCAACAGCAAACACGTGGCCTGGAACGGTCTCACCACTTCCCCTAACGGTAGGAGCCTTGACGCCCTGGTCGACGTTCTCGACTTTGACGTCATCGCACCCATGCACCCTACCCACTACCCTAACAATCCCAATCACCGACCCGACGTCCTGGACATGGCGCTTCTGAAGGGTGTCACCCTACGGCTGCACTCCTTGGAAGTAGTCCAGGAACTCGACTCTGACCATCGACCTGTAGTCATGAGACTCGGTTCCCCCCCTTCCGCCCCTCAGCGACCCAAAAAGACGGTGGTGGATTGGCATGCGCTAAGCACGGCCTTGGCGGATGCCGACCCTCCCCCCCTGCCTCTCAGCTCGGACTCCATCCCGTCCCCTCAGGACACCGATCAGGCCGTAGATGCCTTCACCGACATCCGATCGGCTGTCAGTCGATCGTCCAAGCAAGTCGAGGCGGAAGATCTCTACCTCAACCGCTTTCGACTGCCGGACGATGTTAGGGATCTCATTCGTTCCAAGAATGCTTCCATCCGAGCGTACGACTCCTACCCCACCGAAGCCAATCGGGCCCGGATGCGCGCTTTACAACGAGAGGTAAAGCGTCGTGTCGCGGAGGTCCGGGAGGAACGGTGGGGTGTCCTCCTAGAGGGCATCGCGCCGTCGCATCTGGCCTACTGGCAGCTGGCGCGTAGCCTCAAATCCGACTCCTCGACTGACATGCCCCCGCTGTCCCGCCCTTCAGGCAGCGCAGCACCCCCAGCCTTCGACGACGACGAAAAGGCCGAGCTTCTCGCCGACTCCCTCGAGAGCCAGTGCGCCCCCAGCTCTCAGTCCGTCGACCAGTCCCACGTCGACGCGGTAGATAGGGAAGTCGAGCGCAGGGCATCCCTCCCCCCCGTCGATTCCTTGCCTCCTATCACGCAAACGGAGGTCGAAGATCTGATAATGGGTCTTAAATCTAAAAAAGCCCCCGGCCCTGACGGCATTTCGAATCGCGTTCTGAAATGCCTGCCCGCCCAACTCATCTGCCTCTTGGTGGCCATCTTGAACGCCGCCATGACGAACTGCACCTTCCCCGCTAAGTGGAAGGAGGCGGACGTCATTGGCATCCCCAAGCCCGGCAAACCTCGCAATCTCCCCGCGAGCTACCGCCCTATCAGTCTCCTCAACTCCCTGGCCAAGATATACGAGCGCCTCCTTCTGGCGAGGCTCAAGGACTTCATAACGTCCAGGGGTATCCTTATCGACGAGCAGTTCGGCTTTCGTGCCAAACACTCTTGTGTCCATCAGGTGCACCGCATCACGGAGCACATTCTCTCCGGTCTCAATGGGCCCGGAAGACCCGTCTACACGGGCGCCCTCTTCCTGGATGTCGCGAAGGCATTCGACAAAGTCTGGCACAACGGCTTGATCTACAAGCTCTACCGATTGGGTGTGCCGGACAGACTCGTGCTCATCTTACGAGACTTCTTGTCGAATCGCGCCTTTCGTTATCGCGTCGAAATGACGCGCTCCGCTTCCCACTCCATCAGTGCTGGAGTCCCACAGGGCTCAGTGCTCTCTCCGCTCCTGTTTAGCCTCTACACGAACGACATTCCTCGTTCGAGTGATGTTAAACTAGCTTTATTCGCGGATGACACCGCTCTTTATTATTCCAATAGGAACAAGGCCCTCATCACGAAGAAACTCCAGACCGCCGCCAATACCCTAGGGGATTGGTTCAGGAAGTGGCGAATCGAGGTGAACCCGGACAAGAGCGCGGCGGTGCTCTTCTCCAGAGGTGCACCTTCGCACCACTCTCTGCGCCACCCCGGAAGGAACCGAGGTCAAGTGACCATGTTCGACCGACCCATTCCCTGGGTCAAAGAGGTCAAATATTTAGGGGTCACCCTGAACAGTACCATGACCTTCGGCCCGCACATCAAGCGGGTCCGTCACCGAGCATCCTTCGTGCTCGGTCGTCTCCATTCGTTAATCTGCAAGCGGAGTAAAATGTCCCTTAGAAATAAGGTGACGCTTTACAAAACTTGCGTTCGTCCCATCATGACTTATGCGTGTGCTGTGTTCGGGCATTCGGCCCCCTCTCACATCGGCAGACTTCAAGCGGTTCAAAACCGCTTCCTCCGTAAAGCCGTAGGAGCCCCCTGGTTCGTACGGAACGTCGACCTCCACTCCGATCTAGGTCTCGAACCTATTCGCGCCTTTATTAAAAAGGCGTCAACACGTCACTTCGCGAACGCATCTACCCATGCGAATCCGTTAATCGTAGCCACCGCCGACTACGACCTCCCTCATGACCCCTGCCGCTACCGCCGGCCGAGACATGTTCTCACCGACCCCCCCGATGCTTTGTCATCCCTTCTTTCCGCTCAGAATACGAGCGACGCCGTAGACGCAGACGCAGTAGTAGATCCCCTCCCATAGCCGGCGGTCGACCGGTGCGCTTAGTAGTGCACCCGTCCCCCTACAGCGACTGTCCCAACCGAGGGCGCCTCTCCGAGGCGCCCTCGAGTATGTCGCCTCTTGCCCTTCTGGCTGGCTGGAGCGTAGTGGTTGCACGCTCGCCTTTAAAATCCGGTGAAGCTGTAGAGGCCTCGAGGCCAACAGCGTAGATCATTCACACACACACACACACACACACACACACACGCCCGCTATATCTACTCTGCCATATCTGTATGATATTTTTTCTAATTTTGATTATTGCCTTAAAAAGTAACCTTGTGGAAAACAAAATTAAGGAAATATTAATCAATAAAATTTATAGTTACGCCCACGAAGTGCCAGAAGGTTAAACCAAAGTTTTAGAGAGGTATTTCCATCCTAATAATTTTTCTTCAAAAATCGCCACGAACGATCGGCGACATGCTGCACGCATCCAGCTTTTCACTACAACCTTCTGGCGAAGTGAACCAGTTCATTGGTTCATCTTGTGGGGGAGCTGCCACGTCTTCTGGTAGAAAGTCGCCAAGTCTCCTGGCAGTCCATTCTACAAGCGATGAGCTCCACCTATTGCCACTTTTGGCACTAGTTGGCAATTCTGATGGCTGTTTCAGTGACTTTGGCTATCTTGCGGATCTCCATGTGTCTTATTCGATTTCGCAGGACAACTCCGAGCATAGCTATCTCCATTGCTGTTTGGGTAACCGTGAGCCAGGATGTAATTTATGAGAAGTTAATGTTATGTAAGTTACATGCAGAACTCTATAGCTGGAAATGGTTAAGCAGTTTTTTTCTGTTTATCTATCTATCTATAGCATCACGCCTGATCCCTTGCGGGGTAGGCAGAGGGTGCGGAGTTTCAATAGGCTTTTTTCCTTATAGACCTCTCTGGCTCTCTCTACTTAATCAAAACAGTGAATCTACATTTCAATCTAATTTTACATTACTTACTCTATTTTTTTCTTCAAAATTACATCCTCAGTCCCCATATAACTGGGTTATTTTAACAAGGAAAACACACAATTTGTCAAGGGCGTCCCACCCTTCAGATAATTAATAATTATCCGCCGCCAGGGGATGGCGAAAGAATACTAATTCGATGGATCCTCCCGTATTTATTTTATTTAAATGTTATTTGGGGCGGAAGACAGAGTATAGGTATGTCAATTTGACACAATTAACAAGAATAACAGTACACGTCCTTTGTTTTGCAGTGCACGATTTTTCACTGATGATCTATCCGTCTATATCATCACGCTAGGTCCCTTGCTGGGTAGGGAGAGAGTACAGACTTCCAACAGGTTCTTTCCTTACAAACCTCTCTGGCTAATGATGATGATGATGATGGTATGACAGTGACAGTTGGTTAAACATCCTCAATTCTCACGGCTATATTGCTAAATTGCAGTTCTGAATGAATGTGGATTCAATTCAATTCTGTTAATTCTGGTTGGCCCAGCAGTGAAAACTAACCTACCAAAGGGGTCTGAATTTGGCAAAGACTTTCAGGAGGAGTCGCGTGTGAGCGACACAGGTACTGTGTTACCAGTGTAGTTTAATTCTGATAATTGTGAAACAATCTATACATATCTATTCTATACATACATATAATATAATAATAAAACTGTAAGAAAGTCGTGTCTGTACATGGAATATTTTTAGGAAATAACAACCCAGGGGTATCATTCTATCGATGTAGAAGTCAATTCTACAAGATAAGACGAAAATAAGAAAAACATTAATTTTCTAAAAAGACATTTTTCATAGCCTGTTTGATGGATTTTAATGAAATTTTGTGTAATTGTAACTTGTACAAAAGGTCACAACTCTGTGTACTTATATTTTCGAAAAATCTAACTGTTTTTGAGGAAAGAGAAAAAAGTCGATTTCGATTTATCATTTATTGTTCCAAAACTACTCATTAGATGTCAGTGAAACTTAGCATGCAGATATTTCATATGACAGACAATATAGTTAATATTTATGTTTTCAGGAATTTGAACAGTTTGTAGGGAAAAGTAAAGCATCTATATCTCTACATACTACATATAATAAAACTGTAAGGAAGTAATGTATGTGTATTTTTTTTGGAAATAACAACCGATGAATATCATTCTATTGATGTAGAAGCCAATTCTACAATTTTTGGCTATCGTGTCTATTTTTCTGTCTGTCTATCTGTCCAAGGATATGAACCATCATAACGCAAAAGGTACCACGTGGATTTTGATGAAACTTTGCACGCGGATATCTTAAAATGTTGGATAACATATTGAATAGTATTTATCCCGGAAAACCAAAAGGTTTTTTTCACAAAATACAAAAATAATCGAAACATTGCATTTTTAAAAAGAAAGGTGTAAATCAAAAATATAAATATTAATAAAAAAATATAAACTAATAATCCTTCTTGAAAAGGCAGGTTTTGTATGTTTTGAGACAGCGTTAGTGGTGTGTTTTGAATAAGATCGCGCTACAGTTTAGTTTATATTTCACAAATACCATCTGTGCGGGCTAAGTGGGGCTAAGACTGAACCCGGTGATAGAGATAGAGAAATAAGTCTGGTGGAAGTTGACTAAATATACAATATTTAGTCAACTTCCACCAGAATACACACGGTTCTTCCGGGATAGCCGTTATTTCTTCATATTAAAATAGCAGAATGGATCTTACTAACACTTTCAAAGTGTTTTAGGTCTCGAAATAATATTTGAGATATTTTTTATCTCCGGTAGAATCACGGTTCTTGCGACATAGCTGGCTAAACGAATTTAATTGAAACTTTATATGAAGGTGCCTTACATCGTCAAATAAAACGAAACACTTTTTATCTCGAAAAATATATAGCATAGCAATATATGCAATAGCATGACTTCTGCGGAATATCTATTATTTCGTCATACTAAAACGGCTGAACGGATTATAAAGAAACTTTATACGAAAGAAACCACACGGACATAAAATTAGTAAGTGGAAGAACGTTGATATTGGGCTAGGTCTTAACCTAGACTATCTACTATAACCAAATAGAACGTGTCTTATCCGAAGGGCAAGTCCAGAGTTTACGACGGGCGTGTATAAGACGGTCTATGAGAGTGGAGAAAGCCAGAAAAGTCTGTAAGAACTGAACCTGTTGGAAATCTGTACTCTCTGCCTATCCTGCAAGGGACCTGACGTGATGATATAGATTGATAGATAGTTTTGAAGTATTTGAAATCGTAACTTTGTTCAAACACTATATCATGCCGATACTATACACATATAGTGGTATATAAAATCACTCCAACATGCAGTTAGCGGATTTTTACCGGACTGCATGAAGGCTCAAAGATATTAATTATATTTAGGCTAAAAAAGCCTTGCAATCCTTCGATTTCCCTCTTCTTCTTCACAGGCGACTGGGAGCCTGGGGACCTGTTAAAATTGTTCTACAACAAAAATTTACTCATTTTTAAGTTGAGTTTTAAATACTTTTGCAAAACAAAGATGACTTGGTTTAACCGATAAAGCGGTCTACGTTTTATCGGTTAAACCAAGTTACGCTTCGTGACCCGCCAGGGGTCGCAACTTACACTTTGAAAAATACTGTTCTAAAGCACCACGACAGAAAAGAGAAAGGAGAGAGTGAGCCTCAAAGCTTTGAACACCTAGAAAAATGCAGACATCAAACGCTTACCTAATACTTCTTTCATTAAAACAGCCAAATATTATTTTTCCTCAAAGTCACATCTAAACCTGATCATCCAAAAACTGTGCGATTTGTTACACTAAGGACTAAACGAGACAAAACAATCCCGAAATATGTGTTGGCCAGATTTGGTTGGCAATTAATCAGTATTAACGCCCCTCCATCTGTCTGTGAGGATTACCGCCGACGGAGGCGCCTCGTCTTGTACTTAGGCTAGCTGCCCATAAGAGACACGGCCTGGAGCGAGAAGTGATGATAATCAAACTGAAATTCATTTTATGACTCGGTATCTTAAAGAAATATTGATGAAGCCGTAGTAAACTTCCACAAGGATCTTTTCACCCGCGGCCAAAATCAGAACTAACGCTGTCATCAAATGAAATGTAACTTCAGGACTGTCGCAGAGTTGCCGTTTGCCATAAAATTTACCCAAGTTCTTTTTTACAAGCTTTTATTTAACTTGCAATGTTCGTTTATCTGTGAGCCTGTCTGTCTGTCTGTCCATCTTTCCGGTTCAAATCTTGAGATACATCGTTCAAGCACTTGCAGGTATTCGATTAAGCTGAAAATTTGGCATCCGTATCTAATCTCAGACTACAATGGAATAATATGGTACCATAGAGCGTGGCCATAGAAACATGTAAATTGTACAACGTAGCCTCCTCGTGTTTAGGTTCGTTGGATTGGTATTGAGAAGTACTATACAACCAGATAGTGTTCAGGGTCTGATGATGAAGCCAAAAGGTAGCCAATGAAACCACACAAGTTCTTCAACGGAACCACCCAATTACTCAACGTAACCCCGCCGTATTTGGGCTCATTGGATTTGTCTTGACGAGTTCTATAGATCCAGATGGTGTCCAGGGTCCCGTGTTTGAGCTTTTTTAATTTTGACGAGTTTTGAAGACACCGTTGAAGTCCAGGGTCTGGAGGCGGAGGCTAGCCAACAAAGTACTAAACATTAACCCGCCATGTTTAGTCTCGTCAGATTTGTAGTGACGAAGTCTGTAAACCCGGATTATTTCTAAGGTCTGATGATGGAGCCGCCGGGTGGCCAACGGAACTACCCAACTACTTAACATAACCCTGATGTGTTGGGGCTCATTACATTTATCTTGAAATAAATAAAATCATATTTATCTTGACACGTACCGCAGTATCTTACGGTCCCCGTAGTTTTAAAAATATACTTTTTAAATTAAAATTATTAATAGCCAAGCCTGTCAAGTGGATGTACTCTACTTTGATTTCAGAAAAGCGTTCGCTAGAGTCAATAATGATATACTGCTGACGAAGCTTAATATAATTGGGTTCGCCCCGCGACTTATCCGATTAATCGCTGACTATCTGCGCTATCGCCAGCAATATGTCAGAGTCGGAATATACGAATCACGACCCTATCACACGCGTTCCGGAATAAGTCAGGGATCGATTTTAGGACCTTTATTATTTTTAATAATGGTCAATGATCTTCCTCATGTTCTTAATACGGCAAAGTGCCTCCCTGTGTTTGGAACCCTTATGAAAGCAAATACGTACTTGTGTTAGAAAAGGTCCAAAAGTCTTTTCTAAGATATCTGTATAAACGACGCTACATATATTATCCATACCTTTACCTTACAAAGTTTCTATTGGGATGTTCCTCGGTTACAACTTGCTCGAAGTTCGTAGGAACAACGATCAGATCATCGCTATCTGCAAGATTCTTCGCATGCTATCTGATGCGCCCGACCTGCACAATGAGGTGGCTCGGTTTTTCGCCCCGAACAATTACAGTCGCGCCACGGGGCACAGGTTGTTCGCGGCGCCCGCGAGCCGCACCGTCGCCCGCGCCAGAGCCCCGATACCTCGTGTGCTCGCCGCGCTCAACCGTCTTCTGGATTTTATTCCTGAGATGTGCTTGCTGATGGATGGTCGAAAATTTTGTACAAATGTCAAGGGTTTTCTGAGAAGGATTAATAAATGTTGATACTTTTGTGTTTAATAAATTAATGTTTAATTGTAATATATATATAGTAATAATGTTTGATATTAAAAAATCTGGACTCGTGTGGGATTCATAATATTTTAAAGAGTTGCTATTAGGTATTGAACATTAAAAAATATACAGTATAAAAAAGAAAAAAGCACCGTGTACACAAAATTGACCTTTACTTTTTTAAATTGTTCAGAAAAGTGAAAAAATTTTAAAGTTTCTTATTCTTAGTGTAAAAATTATTTTTTCAAGTAAATAATAAGTACAGATTATTTTTTCCGTTACAAGAACGTTTTTAGTTGTAAATATATACATTTTAAGTGTTTAAATTTATAGTTATATTTTCATTAATAATTGGTATTGTAAGGTCTTCAAATAATAAAACATTTTAAGTTACCTTTATTCCTGCACAAACATAAAAATTTATGTACAAAAATAGAAAAAAAATATTCGATATGCCTTACTAGATACACTAGTACATAATGAGAGATATCGTATGTGGATATTAAATTTTCACTTAACCTCTCCGTTTTCTCAGAGTGCCGATGGATTACAACCCTAGGTAATATGTGCTTGGTTTTGCCGGCCTGGTCTGTCTACGAACTAGGACACACGAGGATTTAAATAATTTAGATCACTCGAATACTTACGTCTAAACTCATGTAATTGCATTCAAATCCTAGGTTAATCTGTGTATCTATTTTAAAGGTCGTAAGTAATTCACATTTTTTTGTTACATATAAATTAACAGTTGATTAAATCGTGCACAAGTGTTCATCGAATATGATACCGCTGACGTGACTGCATACGCTGCGCATTCTTTTGAGCTTATGTTACATAGAGCTACGTAAATAAAGTATATGGCAATTACTTAAAATATTAGTTCATCAAATAATTATATTATTTTTTAAAATGACTAGAGAATATTTGGTTAAAAAAGGGGCAACTTAATCAAAAACAAACGTATCCCTAAGGTAATATATAGTGGTTTTAATTAAATAAGAAAACAAATATAGGATTCTAAATAGTTGTCCACATTTAAATGTTTTATTATTTTATTAAGGTCCAGAAGATGTTAGAGAAGTTTATATTAATTACCTGTAAAACTCTGTTAAATATTTTTTTTTTGTTCTAATTTTTATGAGTATCATTAATACCTAAATAATGTTTTCAATTAGAAAGATATATGCGACCCTGTGATTGACGACATAAGTACCTATTTAAAATTTTGAGAGTTGTCTTATACATACTATCTTATACTGAGTTCTTAGATTTACGTGAATATTACACATGAAATAAAACTATGGTCACGGGAAGGTCCTTCCCGTGACCATGGATGCTGCAAAGCACTCGAAACGTCGGGAACTTAAATGTCAAAATAAACCACGATAAAATCCGAAAAAATAGTTTTATGTCACATACTATCTTATTTTATTTAATAGGTATTTTTACTTTGTTTATATTTTAAATTGTTGCAACCGATTGCCAATTTGTCATTGATTTTCTAGAATTATCATTTTTTTTCACTTTGTTCATTTTATTGATTCATTTGTTGTAACATGGACAAACACGGCACGATATAAAATCTTACGTAAATTGTTTACTGTGTTTGAATTAGTTATTAAATAAATTATTTTATGTTATGTTGTATTAATAATGACAGACGATTTAGCGCAGTGGTTAAGAGCTTGAGCTGCTCCGTCCACTGTGTCTAATAGTCGCGGGTTCGATTCCCGCACGGGACAAATCTTTGTGTAATCCACAATTATTTGTTCCGGTCTGGGTATTTGTGAAAAATACTTACATTTGAATTATGACTAGTCAAAGTTTATCAAGGATTATAACACTCGTAAGTGGGGATATAGACGTATATACCTACATAGAAATGGACATGGAACATAGTAATAAGGTATTTACTTTTCTACATTTATTATTTAAATGAATTTCTTATTAATTTTTATCACTCTTTTTTATGATTTTACTGGTTTTTTTACCTAAATATTAATATATTGGATACTGGGTTGTATAATTAATGAATTGGGTATTATTAGGACTTATAAAATAAATAATATAATTCGACGTATGACATGAGAATGTGTTGCTCGGATTTTTGTTGTGAAGTAAGTAATCCAAATTAATACCAAGTGTAATGAAAAGTATCAATTTAAATTAAAGATTGCCGGGGACCGACGAATATGCCCAGATAGAGATAGAGAGTACGTACATAATCAAATCGAATACAAATCCATAACTCGCAGCTACGTGTGGTGGGCTGGTATCGATAACGTGGTAGAGCGGGAATGCCGCACGTGTGTGACGTGTGCGGCGTATGGGGACGCACCGCCGCGGTCTACCCCACGCCCTTGGCCCTGGCCGGGCAGGCCGTGGACCAGACTCCACTTGGATTTTATGGGTCCGGTGGAAGGAAAAAAAATCTTGCTTGTAGTGGACGCTATGTCCAAGTGGCTGGAGGTTTTGCCAGTACCCAATACGTCGGCCCGTAGAACTAGGTTATTATAGGTTCTTGCTCCACTATCGTAACACTGAACTTTATTCGACGGGTGAAATTCCTTCATTATTACTTATGGGTAGGTGCTTACGGACGCGTTTCGGGCGCGATTAAGCCGGATAGGGAAGCTAAGGTGCGGGAGATGCAAAAGACCCAAGTAAACGTCGCGGTAGGAGTGGATAGGGTAGTGGGAGTTGGTAACGATGTCTGGTATCGCCAGTTTTCAAAGAATGAGAAATGGCTACCATATACAGTGGCTAATACCTCAGGGGCAAGGATTTTCAGGTTTCGGATGGAAAAGATAACCACGTATTGATCAGTTAAGGCGTAAGGTTACGAGTTTACTTGTGATCCCCACAATTTGTAATCGATCGCGCGGTGTCGTGCCGAGCGTGGATCCTGTGGCGGCTACAAAGGCCCAACCAGGGCAGGCGAAGTTAACGACGCCACCTGCCACACCTGTGCCGCCCCAGCTGCGACCCATTCGGAAGTGTAGACTAAATAAGTTAGCGAAATAGAGTTGATTCCTGCTGGTATAGACCAGCACTCTCCACTAAAATGGGAGTTGTTCCTATTTTAGTGGGGAGGGCTGTAGTATAGCGACCTTTATGGTCACGGCGCAATTGATGGAACGGTGTGATATTCGTGACGGATGTCATTCCGCTAATAAAGTATGCTACTAAATACTGGGGTTTTATTTCTCTCCTGAGGGAACATTGCAGTCCCAACGCTCTTGCAGAGGCGTTCCGACGCTTTTGTAATGGCGTTCCGACGTTCCTGTTGTGGTTTCCCGACACTATTGTAGAAGCATCCCGACGCTCTTGTAGAGCCGTCTCAACACTCTCGCAGAGGCGTCGCGATGCTCTAGTAGTACCATTCCGACGCTCTTAGAGTACCGTCGCGACGCTGTTGCAGTGGCGTCACGACGTTCTTGTAGTGGAGTCTCGACGTTCTTGTAGTGGCGTCCCGACGCTCTTGAAGTGGCGTCCCGACATTATTGTATAAGCATCCTGACACTCTTGTAGAGGTATCCCGACGCTCTTATAGAGTCGTCCAGACGCTCTTGTACAGGCGTTCCGCCCTTATTGTTGTACCGTGTCGACGCCCTTGTGGAGCCGTCGTGACGCTTTTGTAGTGGCGTCTCTTACGCTTTTGTAGAGGCGTTCCGGCGCTCTTGTAGAGGCGTCCTGACGCTCTTGTAGAGGTGTCCCGACGCTCTTGAAGAGGCATCCCGACGCTCTTGTAGAGGCGTCCCGGCGGTCTTGTAGTGCCGTCTCGAAGCTCTTGTATTCGCGTCCCGATGCTCTTGTAGCGGGATCCCGACGTTCTTGTAGTGGCGTCCCGACGCTGTTGTAGTGGCTTCCCGACGGTCTTGTAGTGCTGTCTCGACGCTCTTGTAGAGGCCTCCCGACGCTGATGTAATGGCATCCCGTCGGTCTTGTAGTGCCGTCTCGACGCTCTTGTAGTGGCGTTCCATGTCTATTGTAGAAGCATCCTGACGCTCTTGTTGCAGAGTCCCGACGCTCTTGTAGCGTCCTGACACTATTTTAGAAGCTTGCCGACGCTCTTGTAGAGCCATCTCGACGCTCTTGTAGAGGCATCCTGACACTTTTGTAGTGGCATTGGAAGTATTGGTTGCTGTTGGGGGAATTGAGGGGATGTTTGAATGTTTCTAGGGGTCAAAACTTTAAGCTGAAATACCTTTTAAACTCTTTAAGGAGTTTAAAAGGTATTTCATGAAGATGTAAAAGTGAAATAACTATTTGTTACAACAATTACCTATCAAAGCTTGATTCAACCTCTTACATCAAATGCTAAATTATTCTAATATTTTATCAAACAACAAAGAAAAAATTCGGGATCGGATTATCCTATGTATTATAATGAACAATGTTGTGCTGACTCAATGTTTATGTTTAATTCAATAACTCCCTCCAAAATGGTTTCTTTCCCACAGTATGGAAACAATATCTTGTTGTTCCCATACCGAAATCTGTACTGTACCTGTATTTGCTAAGCTATTCGTTGGTCTGGTGGCAAAGCGCATCGCTTTGTGATCACGAGGTCCTGGGTTCAAATCCTAGGTCGGACTAATGTAGTTTTTCTAACGAAAAATTCCCAGTATGAGTCCGGAGTCTGGAATTGTGCCCGGTATATGGCAATAGGCTCGCCACCTATTACATGGGACCTAACATCGTCGGCGAAACGTGGGTGTACTCAGTACACCTCTGCCACCCCCTCTGGGGAATATAGGCGTGACGGTGCATTATTCGATGCTTTAATATTTTCGTTAATATCATGGCGTATCAAACAGTTAATAACTAATAAATAACATGGTTTTATAGCTACTAGATCTACAGTAACTAACCTCATACTTTTTCACGATAAGTTAGTTACAGAAGTTGATTCCAAAATCCCTGTAGATGTTATTTATACAGATTTCTCCAAATAGTTTGACAATGTTAATCACGACCTTTTAATACAACAACGATCTATATAATATATATAATATCACTCATAACCATATTGATTTGTTGCATCCTATTGAAAAGGCCGTTTCTCAACCAAACCGTTGTAACAAACGAATTCACATTCCAACCATTTCTTAGGTTTAGGTTCTTTAGGTTCCCATTTAGGACATTTCGGACTGTTCCAGAAATTCAGATAACTATCTTTTTGCTGATGATTTGAAAATACTCCGACCTATTTATTCCTTAGATATTAAATTTAGTCTTTGGCAAGAATATTTAAGCCGACTCACTTATTGGTGCAGTAATAATCCTGTAACTCTTAACGTCAGTCAATGTTATTTTATCAAATTCTCTCGCAATAAATCCAATATAACCAGCCAGTATAGAACAAATAATGTATCCAAGAATTTCAGAAAATCAAAGACCTGGGCATAATATTTGATAAAAAAAAACTAAAATTTCACGATCACATTAATTAACGAACTAAATCATTCAACATTTTAGGCTTTGTTTTAAGCAACATTCGACAGTTTAACATTCCACGTACTAAAACAACATTGTTTGACGCACTCGTCAGAAGTAATTTAGAATATGCTTGTGCCGTTTGGAGTCCACATCACGATATTTATGAAAAAAATATTGAACGTATTAAAAAAAGGTGCCTATAGCACCTCGTGTACAGTTGTAACTTAACCTAAGAACTTCCCAGTTATCTTCTCGCCTTAAATATTTTAAATTACATTCTCTATCTGATCGTAGGATTCAACCGGAAATGTTATTCATGTACAAAGTTATGAATGCTAAAATGATTGTGTTGATTTACTGTCTAAATTTATGTTTAATATACCTCACAATTTACCAAGACCTAATTGATTTGTTTCGTTTCGTACTTACAGTTCAAAACCCAATTTAGGGCTATACTCCGCAATTAATAGATTATCTAGGCAATATAATATTTTACATAAAACAATTGATGTTGATATTAAATTCCAACAGTCTTGTAAAATTTAAAGGAAAGATTTTAAAAACATCACACGTCCTGTTTTCCTTAGCGTCTAGATAAATAACTATCTGTACCTACATTTATATTTACATGCAACCCATTGAGAATTTTTATATTTTGTTATTTGTCATTTTATTTGAATGTAAGGAATGTAAGGATTGTGGTTGGTAACGATGTGCTGGAACAAGTGAATGAGTTTGTATATCTTGGATGCGCCTTCAGTAAGGATGGGAAATACACCGCTGACATAGAGAGAAGAGTGAGTGCAGGGAACAGAGTGAATGGTGCGATGGGAAAGCTACTCGGGAGCCGGCACTTAAGCCATAAGGCGCAGCTGGCCATACATAACGGAGTTCTTGTCCCAACGCTGTTATATGGTAGCGAGAGCTGGGTATGTAAGAAGGAGAATGAAAGTAGGATAAATGCGGTAGAAATGCGAGCTCTGCGGAAGATGTGCGGAGTGAAGCTGACCGACCGCATTAGCAACAGCATAGTAAGACAGCGAGTAGGTATGAAAGATAGTATCGGTGTAAAGATGAGAAAGGGCATGCTCCGTTGGTTCGGGCATATAGAAAGAATGCCAGAGGAAAGAATGACAAAACAGATATACAATGTGAAAGTGGAAGGATGCAGGTACCGGGGAAGACCTAGACTATCTTACCACGACCAAATAAACCGAGTCTTATCTGATGGAAAAGTCAAGAGTCTCCGTAACCGGCGAGCGTGTATGAGACGAACTATGAGAGTCGAGGAAGCCAGAGAGGTATGTAAGGAAAGAACCTGTTGGAACTCTGTACTCTCTGCCTACCCCGCAAGGGATCTGGCGTGAGGTTATAGATAGATAGATAGATAGTCATTTTCACTTTTTGTTTATTCTCTTTCTGTACACAACAATATTTTAAATAATCCTTTAAGTTCTCACTATTTGCATGCCGTGGTTGCCTATAAATATGACACAACTAGTTTAAGCTTTCGAGTATTATTATTATTGTATGATATGTTGGTGATCCTAAATAAATAAAATTAAAACACATAGTATCTGTGTAAAGATGAGAAATAGCATGCTCCGTTGGTTTGGGCATAAAGAAATAATGTCGGAAGAAAGAATGAGAAAAAAGATATACAATGGGACAGTGGTCCCTCCTCCATAGGTACCGAAAAAGTCCAAGACTATCGTACCATGACCAAATCGACCGTGTTTTATCTGAAGGGCAAGACAAGAGCCTATGTAACCGGCAAGCGTGTATAAGACCAACTATGAGAATGAAGGAAGCCAAAGAGGTATGCAAAGAAAGAACCTGTTGGAACTCTGTACTTTCTGCCTACCCTGCAAGGGATATAGCGTGATGATATAGACAGATGATACACGTAAATAATTGCATAATTTTGTTATTATAACCCGATGATAACGACATGTATTGCAATTTTTTACGATAATTTTAATCGTATATGGTGGTATCTACAACTTGTTATTATTCGCGAATAGTATTTTCATTACAAATAAATGATTGAGTGAACTAGTATGGGAAAATGCAAAAATATAAAAAAATGAACAAAAGTTTACATGACACTCAAATTCTGAGTCACCTGTAGAATAGCTTTATTGCTCGCCATGTCTGTCTGACAGATACCCTAATTCTGAGAACAAGTTAAAATTTATGTAAAAACGTACTTTGCGTTGATCTAAAATTTTACAATTCTCTCAATTAATTGAAAAAAACAGCTTTCAGTAATGTCCGAAAATTGTTAATTTTTAATTTCATCACCTAATATTTTGTCCTCGAATAATAAAATAAAATAACGACATCTAATGACACTTACACAGAACTCGAACTAGTGCTAATCTCAAAGAAAGATAGTACAACTCTTGGAGCAGACAATATTAATAGTACAGTAACTTCTTATTAAATCAACCATTATTGTGTCTAATGTTCTTGCTCTACCTGAATTAACGATAATAATACCGTTTTCCTTAAAAATTACTATAAATAAGGCGTTTTTCAATAAGGTTGCTACATCTCAATTGAATGTCCATTTTAATGCGTCTCCGTGCTTTAAAAGACACGCCAAGGCGTTGGGCCCGGGTATGTTCTTCTATCTTCACGTGGTATTAAGCTGGGTGGCACACAGCAGATGGCCACAAACCTGCATTCACCAATTCGTACTGGGTTCACCAGGATTTGTTGTTTTGACCACCATTGTTTGGAAATTATCTGAGGAGCCGAGGAAAATTACACAACACGTTCAGTTTTTGTTGTTTATTCTATCGACCCAGTTCTTTGTGTTATATTTTATTTAAAAGGTCTTGCATAATTGAACAGTTCCTATAGCTACTTTCTGGCTTCATCATCAGTCCCTGAGAGTGCGACCAAATACCATATACGTATACCAAATTTCATCTCAATCAGATGCCAGCAAGTGCTTAAAAATGGATCATAAACAGACCGGAGAGAGACTGACAGACATACAAACTAAGTAAGATAAATAAAAGCTAATATTAAATGTATATTATTAGCTTGTATGTAAGGAAAGAACCTGTTGGAACTCTGTACTCTCTGCCTACCCCGCAAGGGATCTGGCGTGATGATATAGATAGATATTATTATAGTAATGACTACTGGATGACAAGATTTCTATAAACCTACATTTTGGAAAATCCTTGTTGAGAATTTTAATAATAAAAGCCTTGTTCAAAGGCTTTTTTGCGAGGTTTTTTTATTAAAATTCTCAACAGCACCCCGGATTCTATAACTAGGGATATCGGGAACTAAAATCGTCGACAAAATGTGCATTTACACAGTCTCTTCTGGCGCCCCCGCTTGGAGAATATCGTTGTGACGGTATTTTATAAAGAAAAATACTGTTTTTTTATTTTCATATAAAACTACTTGTTTCATTTTTCAAAAATTCGATTTGACACTGACTTTTTAATATCTCTTCGTCTAAAGTTTATTTGAAGCTAATTATCGTATATTATGACTGACTCGTGATTAAATTATATCATTACCAACGGTAACTGAACGACGATAGCACGCAATGTACCAGTTGTTCGTGTTAGTGCTGTGTCTCCTATGTGTGTGGGCTTACTTACGGTGGACATGGATGAAGAAATACTGGGAGAAGAGGGGAATACCGTACACACCTCCCCATCCAATATACGGAAGTCTCACATTTCTGCAGAGAAAAAATCCTGTAAGTTCAAATCAGAATCTATTTTTTTGTATAAAAAAAGTCCTAACAACTATATTTTTCAAGGGGGGCTAGCAGGGGCGATGTGTGTACACCCTCATTTCATCGACGATGAAAAGTCTTAACATTATACCAGACACAATGCGACACCGGATTGATACTGGGATTTTTTCTTTAGAAAAAATACTTTGTACACCTTAATATTCAAACCCAGGACCTCATTATTCGCTACTAGACCAATAAGGCAGGTTTTTTGCAGTTTTTATCGCGCAATAATACGCATGGTGATCACGAGTTCCTGGGTTCGAATCCTAGGTCGGGCAAATTTTTTCCATCAAAAAATTCCTAGAATCAGTCCGGAGCTAAATGTATCAATTCCATTTTTTTTGACGGTTCGATACCAATCTTAATTCATATGTAACAAACGCCATATCACAATTATTTTTAATCGATCGAGTGGTCTCAAATTCGATGTCCGCACGTGACAGATCCCTGTGTGAAACCAAATATTTCCTTCCTTCTGGGTGTTCATCTGAATTTCATGTTTGTAAATGCCCCAACGACACCCATTATTCCTATGGGCCAACTTTATTTTGAAATCTTACACTGTACTGAAACGGTGTAGCTACATTCCTAGCCGTATGATAAAAGTTTTCACTGTGTCAGCCTGGTCGCGCGTCGGGAACTTTTAGTAAAACATATATTTTCATATTTTTTACGTATTTGTATTATAAATAGTGAAATCCTAGGTCGGGCGAATGTAGTTTTCTTATCGAAAATTCCCAATATCAGTCCGGGGTCTGGAATTGTACATACCGGACACAATTGCAATAGACTTGCCCGCAATTACTTGGGACCTAACATTGTCGGCGAAAGGTTTACACAGAATACTGCCGCTCGCGCCCGCTGGAGCAATATGGACGTGACCGTTTTTAATTTCTTTAATTTAAGCTGCAATTAAACCAGCTATAGATCGATGTGTAAAATGTATCTTTCTTTACATTTCGTAAATTTACCAGTTCACTCCAACTTTCAGTCCGTCACGCCTATCTTGTGAAGATTGCAGGAAGTCCTTGGACGCAGGTGGCATCGGACCGTCTGTGCTGGAGTGCGATTAGGGAGGCCTATGTTCGGTAGTGGACGAGTATAGGCTAATGTGATGATATTATCAAAATGTGGGTTTACATAAAACCGGTGTTCCACTCCTTCAGAAAGAATGGGAGTGAGAGATACATATTATATTGTTTTTCAGGGAATTTGGATGCGTGAAATATACGAGGAGTTCAAGAGTCCTTACGTGGGCATATGGGTGTTCTGGCGGCCCGGGCTGGTCGTCAACTGCCCCAAGATCGCTCGCAATATCCTCGTTAAAGACTCCGACAACTTCAGAAATAGACTTGCAAGCTCTGGAAAGAGAGACCCCATTGGTGCACTTAATTTGTTCACTGTAAATGTAAGTTGAAAGTCAATATTAGGCCTACATCAAATGTAGGTAAATAGAAACCTATTCCGATGTCGTGGGTCAAAGTCGGTACAAAATCTTTATTTGTATAGGCCAAAAAAAAAGCACTTTAAAATGTGAAAATTTTACCATTTGTACAAGATTAACTTGCAATGTTTGTAAATTAGGTCAAATTTTGCAAGCTGAATTAGAACCGTAGAACCGTTTATCATGCGGAGTTGAAATTTGACAAGTTGGTTCAGTCCCGATGATAAT
The DNA here is from genome assembly GCA_905147815.2 of Phalera bucephala. NCBI lineage: Eukaryota > Metazoa > Arthropoda > Insecta > Lepidoptera > Notodontidae > Phalera > Phalera bucephala. The sequence continues at coordinate 31,898,560 of LR990609.1, forward strand.
TCACCTTTCCAGACGAAGGAAGTCCTCAACGGCCAACAGACACGAATGTTTGATACACATTTAATTTTGGTTGGCCGTTTCAAATAGTACCATTAACTATCCTATTATAAAAGTTTTCTTTTTTACCATTTATTTATATATCGAATAAATTCATAGTCACCCAGTTCTCAGTTAGTGTACAAGTAAAACTTAAATTAAAAACCTTCGATTCAAATGAAACGTAGCTAACCACACTCTCGATCAAGACAAACAAAAAAAAACTAAATCAAGAGCTACATTGTAAACATGTACTTCTTTATTGGTATGTTACAGTGACATGAACCACGAACGAGAACTTCAAGATTTGAAACAGTTGTACATAAATAAATGCTTTATTTATATCTGAATCTCGACCATACATACACCAAACCTTCATAGTTCATTCCAATCTGTAACTGAATCTCGATCTTACATGTACTAAACTTCTCTTCTCATAGAAGGAACGAATACGCGACGCGATGTTGGTCGGTGGGCCAACTGTGTTTGAATTTCGCTGATTCAAATGTTCCAAATGAGACATATTGAGATTCGAATCTTTGCACTGTTTCAGTTACAAATGATCGAATCTGAACTGTGAGACACTTTTGCCATCTCTACCACGATGCCACAGACACTTATAACACCCCTGTTTTTGCATCAGGGGTTAAAATTTGATTATAAAATTTATCAAACAGAGGAATGCGTATTTAATCAATACGTAATAATAAAAATACATGTTTAAGTTTGAGACTGAACTTGGTTACCGGAGTGTATATGAAGGGTATTTTGTTTAAGACAGACGGACGTGGGCCAGTGGTTAAGAGATTAAACTGCTCCGCCAACTCGACCGAGTAGTCGCGGGTCCGATCCCCGCCCGGGACTAATATTTGTAAACACCGTCACGCCTATATACCCCGATCTGAGGTGGCAGTGGCACACATATTTGTGTGACCCACAAATATTTGTCTGGGTGTTCGTGTATGTGAATTTAATTTCAATGTGCTACGTTTAGTTTTCTTTTTAAGTGTATGCTTTAAAGCATTTAAGAGTGTATCTATGTCTATTTCATTGGCACGGTCTGTAGCAGTGGTCGTCACATTTTCTGGTCAAGAGCCACATAGGATAATGTGAAGTATCACTGCGGTCCGCACATTTGTGCTTGGAAAGTTGACACCACCAATCAATTGACATACATACAGTCTAACAAGGATGTTTAGGCCCGAGGCTAAATCGGAACAAACACTGAAATGTCACTTCATGACACTACATGACAGAGTTGCTGTTTGGTATGAAATATACCCAAGTTCTTTTTTAATTGGAACCGTGCAGATCCATCTGACTGGCCAAAAGGTCCTTGTCGCTCTATATATTTTATGAGCTGTCAAAACGGGACTGCCCCTTAGATATGATATCAGCCTATACTGCCCACTGCTGGGCAAAGGCCTTCTCTCACAAATCGAGGTGAGAGAGATTACGTCATACTCCACCAGGCGGACCCAGTACGAATTGGTGGAGGCAGGTTTGTAGCCACCTGCTTGGAACTTATCAAGCCGCCTTTAAGGCTTCCAACTCGTCTTAGCGGCTACCACATTAAGTGGCAACCGGGACCAACGGCTTAACGAGCATTCCGAAGCACGGAGATGCTCGAATATGAAAATGCCACAGAGTCACCCATCTCAGGCCGACCGAATCGAACGTTGCTTAATCGGTGATCGGTAAGAACACCGGGGTCGCACACCGCTACGAGCGCCCCTTACATATTCTATGGCAATAGCAAACGGTGAAGTTATTTATTTGCCAACTGAGTTGACTAAGTATTAATTGATTTCAATGTAACTAAAAATTGAATTTGCAGTTAATTGAGAATAATTAGGTTTTCATGGCTAAAATAAAGTTATTCTTAGAGAAGTGGTGTCAACTACCCAATTGAATAACATTATATTAGTAACGTAGGTAGCAATATGGGGTGTGAATACATTATGTATATTGAATAAAGGTAATATATTGAGATTCTAGATATCTATTCTCATAAGAATAACAGTTATTCACTTAAAAGAGAATTCCATAACAATTAATGTAGGTATCACATTTTGTGTAGGTCTGGCGCACAGTTGATAATTACATCATTGACATTGGCACACAAAATTGCTATTAACTACTTGAAACTAACGATTACTTATAACATTATTTATAATAAAATGGTGATAAGTTTTACTAAAAAATACTAACAAACAAAACAAACAAGTTCACAAAAACGTTACATTAATACTATTATAATAATTTAACCCATCAAAATAAAAAATTAGAATTAATGAAGATAGATTTAAAACACTACTTTGAATGTTGTTAAAATTAACATACATAAGCTCAACTAGATGTGTCATGGTGTTCAGTTAAATTTTTATATCGGATTGTTTTGAAACATATACTTTTAATTGCTTTTTAAATATAGCCATTGATTTTATTGCCTTAATATTATTTGGCAATTTATTATAGTGTTTAGCACCTTCATAAGTCACACTACTTTTGCTGTAATTAGTGCGTGGTCTAGGCAAATGAATGTCATTTGCACATCTTAACCTAATATTATATACTTGATATATTTTTGTGAAAGTAATTTGTGTACGTATATCTCTCTTTAATATTTTACGTATCATTATGCAAGTTTTATATGAGTATAATTGAATAATATTCAATAATTTAGTATCCCTATATATTTTCTTTGTTTGTGTGTTGTAATCATAATGAAATAATGTTTTTGTCAGCTTATTTAGAGCTCTTTGTAATTGTTCTAGATTAGATTTAGCGGTTGTGATATGAGATAATGTAAATGTTAATTTACAAGTGAATGATATATATTATAACGTATTTTCCTCGGAAAACAGCTAACAATACACCACAACCCACCTGAGAGAGATATTATCTTTGATTTGATCTTCAGAATATGTAGTTTCCATGTAAGGTAATTGTACTAAAACAATCAACAATCTACTACTAATCTTAATTAGTCCGAGATATTTTTCTTTGTCCACCTTGTTAATTATCTAGTTGTTTATTGCTTAGGGGCGAATAATGTGATATTTTCCTGTGTTTTGGAGTGAATACTATATAATTGGTTTTTGATATATTTATAGTGAGAAGATTGCTCAGAAACTACTTATTCAAAAGATTTCAGTCCGTTTGAGCATCTAATATTACAGTTTATATTGAGTGCCCAAAGTAAAATAAGGCTGTGTTATCTGCATGTAAAGATATATCTCCTTTTAATCTAGTTTGATGAATGTTATTAATATAAATTAGACACAGTAATGGACCTAAGATTGACCCTTGGAGTACTCCAAACTTATTGTTCTAGATTTACTTTCAATTTCATTTATTTCTACCACTTGGCGTCGATTTCTAAGATAAGACTTGAAGATACAATGTGTTTTGTCAGTAATGCATGGGTCATAGAGTTTATTTAATAAAAGGTCATGACTGATGGTGTCGAATGCTTTCTTTAGATATATAGCGATGCCTGGGACATTTTTTTAACAATGCTTAGTTTTATCTTTGTTACAAAGTATGCAGTAGCTGAGAGGGTATTAGACATTAGTCTGAAGCCATATTGGTTTTCGAAAAGAAAATGTTGTCTGTAAAGATTTTTCTCAAGACGATTGTATAGCACTCTTTCGAAGAATTTCGACATTGCAGAGAGAATAGAGATTGGGCGATAATTGCCTGTTTCAAATTTACTTTTGGACTTGTAAAGAGGAGCGACTGGAGCAATTTTGAGTCTGTTGGGAAATATTCCTTCTTTCAGACATTTTTTATACAGTTTGTAAGTTCCTCAAGTATTACATGTTTATACACATTTGACCGATTTCGTATTAATACCATCTAAGCCTGAACTAATATTAACTTATAAGTTTTTATAATATTAGCGATTTCATCTATTGTACATGGTTTCAATTTTGTGAGAGTATGTGTATTTTCAGTTACGTGTGTTCGTTTTATGTAAGTCAGGTTATTATGAAATTTTTTTGGTACTTGACTAGCAAGGTTTGAACCAATGGTAGAGAAGAATTCATTGAAATATTTACATATATCAACTAAGTTTGTGATGGATCTCGATAATGTCAGTAGCGTACTCTGACCTCATGGTGTTGTTATTTTATTACTGGAAAGGTTATTAATGAGATTCCACATCTTTTTAAGGTTCTTAGGTTCTTCATCCAGTCGTTAAAAGTTTCGATATTTTCGGAATCATCCTAGTTACTTCATTTGTTTTCTTTTTATAAGTTTCTTCTATTAATTTGTCTTTCGGTCTTTTCTTGTATCGATTCCATAATATGTTACTTTTGTTAATTTCTTCTATAATTATTTTATTAATCCTAAGATTTTAGGTTTTGTGATTACAGATTTTCTTACACTGGATGCCAACTTCCTTCTAATATTTCGTACATGTGTCACGACTATACAATGAAAGAACATATGAGCGCAAATGAAAAAGCTAATACGTTATAGGATAGTGAATCACTTACTGTTGAGTGAATGAGCCAAAAAATATCACCTGTTTCTTTTCCCCAAGGGGGTGATGAGCGGTCACATTGTTAGTCTTGATATGTAAGATCGAAAGCCCACTACGCCTTCAATTGACTTTAGCTCGAGTAATTTGCGTATATATTTGTAATTTATAAGTGTAATTGTAAGTTGTTATAATTTTGATTTTTAATAAATTCACTGCGACACTGCCACACTGTACGCCGTTCTAGAGAGTAGTGTGTTTATTCTATTTAGTTAACTTCATATGCAAAATCAGTTTTGATAGTCTTTGTCTACTAAAATTGTTTGCTATGTCCCGAGCCGCACGAATATCTACCTATAATCTTAACGGCTTGACGGATCCTAACATGTTAGATGTCATTAGATTCGTCCTAAGTGTAGAAGTGATAAATTTGGCATCAGTAAATCAATAAAGAGCAGGAATTTTAAAAAAAATGGGTATTGAACAAAAAGCTGGTAAATATCCAATTCCAAATATATTAATAGGGAAGTTTGTGACAAAATCACAAACTTACTTAAATGTTCCCTTTCATTTATCTACCTAATTTTTTAATGCCTGAGGCAGTCCTACTTTACCGAGATGTATGAACAAGTATAGGATATGCCTATGAGGAGCAAACGTAAACAAATAAATCTTGTACGCAGTCGCTTTTTATGGCCATTTCAAATCATTAATCTTGTATTACGGGTACAGAATTTCATCTAAAAAATAAGCAATCAATTATAATTATCACACATGACTTGCAATTCACTATCAGTGGGTTATAATAACAAAATTATAAAACTTATCACGTGCAGTATTTATGTTTCTTATTTTTTATTCTTGTATTAATCTCAGATAATTAATAATTAATATAGTTACAGTGTAAGAACATACCATATAAGGTTCTGCTCGGGAGAGAAATAGAACACGTCGTGATGGTGTCCAGTATGATTTATAACTCTCTTCTCTCGCATAGATTAAAATTTTAAAATATGCAATGCATTTTGTTTAAAAAATACTTTTTGAATAACATCAAAATCGCTTAACCGTAATGTACTTGAGCCGTTACCGCACTTTACATGCCCTTCGCGCCCTTCGCAGCTCGTACTCATTGATTATTCTCTGCACCCATTTTCCATTAACTTTTCTATAGTAACGCAACAGCACTAATATTCCTCCAGTCAATAATCAGTACGACGTAAATTGCTACCGGTACATAGCTGGTCGTGCTCACATGCTGTAGCAGTTGGTTAGCTGCCGCCGAATTTCCAGCACCGTTTTGCGCAATAATTACTTCTTGTTCTCTCGACTGTTGTTTTCCCATGGTAACGACTTTCTCGCGAAACACGGCAACGAAAAGAAATAATTTGTTTCATACACGCTCGTCGGTTACAGAGACTCTTGTCTTGCCCTTCAGATATGACACATTTTTGGTTATAGTAAGATAACCTAAGTCTTCCCCGATACCTACATTCTTGCACTTTTGCATTGTATATCTGGTTTTTCATTCTTTCTTACGAAATTCTTTCTATATGCTTGAACCACCAAGGCATACCCTTTACACCGATATTATCTTTCATATTTACACTTTTTCTTACTACGCTGTTGCGAATACGGTTTATTACACACAATTATATAGGACCATCTGTGCCCGCAACTTCGTTTGCGATATTTATAGGCGTGTATTTCACACCCTTACGTTTTATTTTTGGGGACAAAAGGTAGTAGCGGTTTGAGCGTGAAAAAATAACAGACAAACAAACGGACAGATAGATAGACAGACAGACTGGTAGACAGACAGACAGAACGACCGGTAGACAGATATACAGACAGACTGGTAGACAAACAGACAAACAGACTGGTAGGCTAATAGACAGAGTTACTTTAAAATATATTTTTTGGTAGTATAGATAACGCGAGATACAATTTACCATATTCTCTACCTTTTTGTTTGCCTCGTTGGTCTCGTGGCGAATAATGTGCTTCGCGATCACGAGATCCTGGGTTCAAATCCTAGGTGAAACAAATGTAGTTTTTCTATTGAAAAACCCCCAGTATCAGTCCGGAGTCTGGAAATGTGCGCGACATATGGCAATAGGCTTGCCCCTTATTACATATTATTAACATCATTAATAAAATGTGGGTGAACATAGTACACCTCTGCCACTCCCGCTTGTGAAATATAGGCGCGTCGGTGTTTTTTTTCTATACCTTTCTACGTTGATCTAAGATATCAGATTATAATTAAATGCAAAATTCAATAGTTTATTGTTGTATAACGTTTACTTTATACATCGCTGGTCGAATGCAATAGGAAGATAATTAAAAAGCAATAATAGGGGAAATAAAGTTATATAGAAGTATCATTAGAGTCTTAACTCGAATAATACCATTATTTGAGTTGACTCCAACGATGCTTTGAGATGTACTGATTATTGATACTATTATAGTCAGACCTTGTGATGCAGGGCAATGCAGGGAATGCACCCTGGAGTAAAGTGCTGGCTAGTTACTTCTTGATTATCGTTACTCGAAAATTAAATCTGACTAGTTTAAGCATTGAATAGGAGCATAGATATAGTGGAATTCATACATAGACTTACTTGCCACTTTAATTCTTGATTAGTCTACTTCTCACTTTAGTTGAGGATGGTGATAAGATATCGTGGAAGCTTGGTCTAGTGATTAGAAAATTAGGTCATACCTTCCCGAGATAATGGATACTGAAAACTTCTTGAAACGTCGGAAATTTACGGACGCGATGAAATCGGAAATCGCGTTTTGAATAATGTGTAATATTTGCGTAAGTCTAAGGAATCTACAGATCCCTGTACAACACTGCCTAAAATACTATTATACCATCCGGCATAATAGTATTTTAGGCAGTGTTGTAAGTAATGCCGCTAGTAGTAGTAATTAATTGTTAGTCATTAATTATTAATATACACAAGTACACACACACACTCACGCACATACACACACGCGCGTGAGCCTGCGCTCTCCCACACACACCACACGCAAATAACCTACATGTAACAACTTTACCTACATCTTTTGTGTCGGGAGCCTGGTACTTTGTCAGGGTTGCTCTATCCTAGTACAAATGCCAGTCACAAATGGTGTGCTAGAAAAGTACTGTATTGGTCTCTATATTCCAGGATCCTCTGTGGACATCACTTCGTAAACGGCTGAATACGGTGTTCACGACTGCAAAGCTGAAAGGTTTGCACGAGTTGCACCACAGGAAAGCCATGGAACTAATACGGCGTATTGGGGCTGACGTAGAGAAAGGTGTCACCATAGACCTGAGGGTAAGGAATTCCTTTCGTAGCTGGTTAGGGTTTAGGAACCACCTACAAAAGATGTTACGAAGGTAGACCACCGAAGGAAATGAAGAGGCATTTGTACCGCTATATGTCCGCAGTGTTTTAGTAATCACCAGTGCAGTGAATAGCTCGGTCTTTCTAAGATGGATGATGACTATAGTATTTCCATTTTCGATCCTTTCCGAGCGTACGTTAAGCCACTTATCTCGGTCATTATCTCATGCAGTAGTTACTAATCCAAGTTAGGAGCCTTATTATGACTTGATACGCAAGCACCAAAAGCAGCACAAAGCTAAAAAAAATAGTGGGCCGGGTCTTTATATATTATTATTTTTTGTTCTCTATTTTAAAAAGTTTAATCACTAAGTGATCATGCTACCCTAATCATTATATATAGGAACTAAGTTCTACCTTAAATAGGAACTAAGTTTTACGTTTCACCGCTACGAATAATTTCAATTAGTGTTCTGGCTTCTCCCGAATTGGTATAAACCAAAACACTATTGCAATAGCCAACTCCTAAAACATTTAAACTTCGATTGAATATTAAAAATATGTTATGTTCAACCTCATAACGGGAATACTCCATGAATATATGTCTTCCACTACGCCACATTCTGTCCAAATTGGAAAATTAGTTTTGCGCATTAAAAACGCAAAGCTATTTAGTGGGATATGGCCAGAACAAAGCCTTAATGCCTTCACAATATCAGACCTGCTCATATAGACCGTGTTAATCCAAGGATGATTAGCTAGATTCGGCTGGACCGTCCTTTACCAGATACCTTTACTAGCAGATCTTTCGTCATAATATTTTTACAACGTTTTCTAATCCGATATAAATTATCTGTGAGATAAGGTACACAATAAAATTCAATTCCATCACTGGATAAATCTTTAGCTAATATATCCACAGTTTCGTTCCCTTCTAGACCAATATGAGCAGGTATCCACCGAAGTGCAACATTTTTGTTTTTACGAGATAGGTCACAAATAGAATGTGTACTGCTGTAAGCTATCGGACTGCCTCGAGAAGTCGAGAAGCACCGAGCCAAATCTTGGAGTGCACTCCTTGAATCCGTAAGTATTACATATTTCTCATGATGTACCGAATATACATATGACATAGCTTCTAAAATAGCTATGAATTCTATGTAAATAATTGAGATACTAGGATCAATTTTCAATTGACAGATGTCTTTTTTTGCGGATCGATGAGAGCTGCTCCAGCACTAATACTGTCTTTTGACAGTATTAGTGCTGGAGCAGAAAAAAATTAGAAAGTTTAGAAATTAAAAGCTGTTCACAATATTACTTTAATTTATGGGGTAAATAAGATCGTTTTGAATCCAGTAAAATGTCAATGTCTGTGTTTATATTGTTGGAAAGGTCTACATTGTTAGCACAAGTATCAAAAAAGAAAATCTCAATTTTATCAATAGTATAGGTAGGAATAGGTTTTAGCTGATTGTGTACAGTAACTAGTAAAGGTTTCTCCTTCTGTTTCCAATAAGGAAATGAACATGAAATACTAAGCTGCTCTAGCAAAGGGATCAGATTGTTATCTTTATATGATTCAGACGTAAGCCAGAATTTTCCTGCTAAATAAGATCTGGGGGAGATGAAACTTACTCTCTACAACTGGTATGCTTGTACTTTTAATAAAACCACCGATGTCTCCTAAACACTAATTTTGAATTTCGTCAAGTTTACTTAAATGAGTCTTGCAACTATTATCATAGATAAAACTAGCATAGATAATCCACTCCTGATTATTGAAATGTTCAATAATCAGGAGTCAGTTCATTCCTATCGCGAACCTGGCAATATTTTAAAAATATTAATGTACCCATTCACCTTTTCCCTAACTTCATTTACATGTTTTGACCATAAAAATGAACGATGGAACCATAGGGTAAAAGCCGGATAGTTACCCTACTTTTCAAAAAAGCTCTATTACTAAAAAATATGTACTTAATAGGAATAATGCAACATGTATATCAAAACATAGGTCTTTGATCTTTTATGGAAGCCCATTTTTGTAAACATAAGTAATATTGTTTTTGAGTAAATCCTGTTTTATTTGACCTCTCAAAAAAGGGATAGTTGCCTACTGTAGCGGATAGTAGCCCAACGTTAAAAAATCTTCGGGGGATACTTACCTCGTGCGGGGATAGACGCCTCACTATGAGTTTTTTAGATGGAAACAAATGCATATCAATTTAAGTAATCGGTTTTTATTATTAACCAAGATCCTATATTCATACTAATCAAAATTTTAAGCAACATTATTAAATAGTATTAAGTTTTAACGTCTTAACCATAAAAATAAACAAATAGCCTCTTAAGTTAGGTAAGTTATTAATAAAATATTTTATTATCTATCTTGGCACTAGCATTAATTATCACGAGAAGCCAGGGTTATCAACTTTCCACATCTCATGCAATGGTTTTTGAATGTTGTATAAGTTTAATGCAACCACATTCGACACATCCCACATTGAATCCAATCTGATTTAGATTTAGTAAAATTGTTATACTCAAAACATTCTGCGCAATAATCAACTGAATTTTTTATTCGTATTTTCTATTTTGAATTAGCGTTTTTCACTTTTAATATATTTTCAGTGACTTATCGATTTTTTCGTCCTTTTTCCTTTTTATTGGTGGTAGTCCTTCGGTGGCTTTACCTTTAGATGGATTTGAACTTATAACATTTTCTTTATTTTCATTGTCGAAACTGTAACTATGTCCTTTTTTCATTCAATAAAATCTTTGTTATTACATTCAGTTTCACTGCTGGTAATATTCTCTGATGGTCTTTTTCATTTTTTGCGGTTGCCCTCTTTTCTTCACAATGCAAGGTTTTGGTTCTATGTTTCATAAGATATCAGCGATGGCAACGATAGCTCAGTACCATAAAAAATGTAATTTACAATGTCGCTATCTCCTAGGGCTAAAAAATCTTGAGAAAGACTCAAGAGGTTTAAAGACGGCCTAGGTGGCGAATGATTTTGGTTCACGCTATTCTGCTCTGGCATTTTGCTCACCTGGATTGAACGCATGAAACAGTTAAGTATTTATTTTATTTAAAACAAGTTATAGTCACAATAAGCTGGAAAAATCACCAAAAGAACAAAAAATGTCTTTACTCATTAAATAATTTATAGATGCGGATAGTTGCCCCTAGAGCAACTATCCGCAAAAGTAAATAGGGCGACTATCCTTTTTGATACGGATACTTGCCCTTTTGATTTAAAAAATAAATAAAACTATTTAACAATAAAACGTTATAAACAGTGTAACTTAAACTCTAATGCAAGCAATGAAACAAAAAGTTGACTAAAATCACAATCAGTAATAAAAATATTCAACAGAAACTACCTAGCAATATAATATCGACGCCCGTCAAAGTTTCGCCGCGGAGTATTTTTGCTCACACGGACAAAACGCATACGCCTACTCCGACGGCTCACATGACTCTGAGGCCTACGAGAGGGGCACTTCGTATTATACTCAAGCGCTAATGCCACCAACATCCCTAACATAGTCTTTTTAAAACCGGGGCATGTATCCCACTGAGGCAACTATCCGGCTTTTACCCTATGCATGAGTATTAGACTTGAAACAACCACCTGTAAAGGTTGTGTGTTGATTATGAGATTAATTTCTGTATTCAAAAATCCGGTCTTAAATACACATACTTTGCTTTTGGTGCTAGAAACTTCTAAGCTAATCTCAAAGATTAATCTGGTTAAATAATCTTAAGCAGATTGTAAGTTTATTACTATTTCTGAGAGATTAGAAGAATTAGCGTATAACACAAAATCATCCGCGTATTGTGAAATATATATGTTATTGAAAGCTTTTACATATGGGCGCAGTGAGTATATTAAATAATAGAAGAGGCGTAGAGTCATCTCGGGCCGCAGCCTGTGGTGCGACGTATAAGTGAGCCATCTACAAGAATATTTGGATATCTATATACAATGTCTACCGTACTTTAAGGAAATTCGGGGCGGGCGAAGGTAGTGTTGTTACCTCTTTGATCTTTAAAGTAGGTAGACATGTAAATAACTTAGACGAGGTAAATGACGCTATTATTCAAGTACATAATTCGTTCACATGCAACAATTTAGTGCTTAATAACAAGAAAACTAAATGTATACGGTTTTCTTTACCGAATGTGAAAAGTACTGCATGTGATATTATACTTAATAACGAGAAACTTGAGTTTATAAATGATACAGCTTTCTTAGGGATTACGCTCGACTCTAAGTTGCAATGGGGCCCTCATATTAAGACTTTAGGTAAACGACTCAGTTCCGCTGCCTATGCCGTAAGAAAAATCAGACATCTGACTGATGTGGGCACCGCGCGATTGGTCTACTGCAGTTACTTTCATAGTGTCATGTTTTATGGTATATTATTGTGGGGTAGGGCAGCTGACATTGACTCTATTTTTATCTTACAAAAAAGGGCTATTAGGGCCATCTATAACTTAGGTAGTCGCGACTCTTTGAGAGAATTGTTTAAAGAAGCCAATATTATGACGGTCCCATGTCAGTATATTTATGAAAACATAATGTACACACGGAAAAATTTAGATCTATTTAATCAGCTAGGTGATAGGCATTGCTATAACACGCGACATAGAAATAAATTGACGGATGATTTAGCGCAGTGGTTAAGAGCTTAAGCCGTTCCGCCCACTGCGTCAAATAGTCGCGGGTTCGAGACCCGCACGGGACATATCTTTGTGTGATCCACAATTATTTGTTCCGGTCTGGGTATTTGTGTATGTGAATTTTCATGTTTGTAAACGCACCCACGACACAGGAATAAATCCTAGTGTGGGGCTACGTTTTTAAAAAAAAAACTTGACGTCACTCAACTTAGTGAAAATAAATTCAAATCCTGTATTAAACGTACGCTCTGCAAGCGAGCTTACTATACTCTTGATGATTATTTAAAAGATAAAAATGCTTGGATAGGAGATGTTCCACCTCCACAAGAATCTGGACAACATGTTCAGCTATTATTATTTATTATTCCCTCTCTTCCTTCTAGTAGTTAAATAAAATTTATCATTTTTCTTCCTCATTTCTTTATCTGTAAATGAGAGAACCATGTAGCCATTCACATGAGTAGTTTAACTTGGTTAATTTAATTTAGACTCACCTGATACTACATTGTTCTCCCATACCCCACAACAAATGTAGAAGGAAAAATTGTACAAAATTATTTTAAAAGAGTAACCGTGGAGTTTTTTGCCCTTCTTCTCCACAGGAATGACATTCCGAAGTGGTGGTAGAGTCTTTGTTACTATTTTGACGATTCATAAATACTGTAATGGTTTACATGAATAAAAAATATTCTGATTCTGATTCCATAAATAGTTATAGATTCTTGAGTCAACACTTAAATTATCCATGGATTGCTTATATTATTGTATGCGTTATCAATATCGATAAAGCATCCAACTGTAGTTTATTTTTGAGGGAAACCTAATTGAAATTTGTAAACAAATGTATAAAGATTATCACGAGTAGACCCGCATCCCCGAAAACCTGTAGTATTTGGGGAAAAGATATCCAACCATCCGAGTTTATTTAACAAAACGCCATGAAACACTTTACAAACACAAGAAATCATAGCAATTCGTCGAGGACACAAGACAGCGTGTGGATCACTAAAATGCTCTTACCAGAATTTGGAATTTGTTTAAGCATAGCATATGATATGTCATTGCCCGGAGCAGTACCTTTAGGTCGTATACATTTTTCTACTTCATGAGTTAAATTTTAAGTTTCTAATTTAGGATTATTTTTTGAAAAGTCTAGGGTTTGCGGGGTTCAAAATCTGGTGCTAGGGTTTTGAAGAAGTTCTATAGCTTTGTTTGTTCAACATGTTGCTTAACTGTTTCGACTTCTTTGAGCCATTACATTTTACGCCACACTTCTGTATGCGTTGACATTTTACCTAGGGATGAACAACATTTTTGTCATCCTTCACTTTTTGCCTCTCCTGTCTTTTTGGGGGCTAGGGTAACGACTAAATTTTGAGAATGCCTAACGGGGATTTGCAACAGATCTAGATAAAATTTCATTCCAATAAAGTTTTGATGTAAAATTGTTATCAGAGTATGTATTAATTTTTATGTAAGGTATTTATATTTCTGCGGCGATATTAATGCAGTCAGTGAAGAGATTATATGCGGTTGTGAATCTTCAGGCAAAGATAATTGAGAAAATAGTTTACTAGGTAGATTTTTATAGCAAGGGATTTTAAACTGGTGGCCCTGGGTCATTAATATTAGTCATGATTTTAATTATGCAACGGTCACTACCTAACGTTTCATTCATGACTGACCAGTTAAATTAGATAGCTATATCTGACGAACTATAGATATATCGGGTGAGGATTGCTGTAGTCTGCCGTTAACTAACTTTAGACGAGTATGGTGACCTTGATTTAATGTAATGTATTGTGAGTTCATCAAAGCCTCAGCCAAGCCAAACCTCTGTAATTTGTTTTATGTGACCAGCTGCTGTGGTGGCCATTAAAATCACCTAAAATAAGAGTTTTTTCATGTGTCAGCGAAAAAATATCTTCCCAGTCTTTTTGAGTAGTACGAATCGAGAGTGGACAATAAGGAGAGATGAAAGTAATAACTTCATTACGGTTGTAAATTGGAATACTCACTATTTAAATTCCTAAATTTGAGACTGCTATATTACATAGTTGACATTTGATAGATTTATGTGTGTATATAGGCACACTGGAAATCTAGGCCTCTGTAGGCATCAATCTATCACTACAAAATATATTATAACTACTTATATTTAAACGGCTGTCAGATTCTAACCACGTCCCACTTACCGCTGCAATATGAACCTTTTCTTGTAATAATAAATGTCCAAAGGTCATCAATTTAGGTCTAAGACTTCGGAGATTCCATTGGATAATGTTTAATCTAGGCTTTTTTAAGAAGCCATTATGTACTAAAATAATACAGTAACACTTTGAGAATAGTCCATTCCGCAATATTATCTACAACCAACAAATACATTACAATATTTTAAAATATTTTGCACTTTACCCAGAAAAATAAGTTTCTAAAAATTAAAATCCCTTAAGCCTAATTAATAATTCATTGGTAGCCCCTTCTCTGTTTGGGTTGGATTTTGGACTACCACTTGTTGGAGTTGTAATATTGAGGGATTTCTTGTTGATTCTGCGGTTTTTGTAGTTTCTTCTCAAGATAGTTTTTCGATGGGTTTCCGTGGGAGTCTTCGGCGAGATCTATTATCAAATTCGTCTGTGTTGTGAATCTCCAAGTTGATTGCCTAAAAAACATGTTTGGACTTTTCAGATACTGTAGTTGGCAGAATGGGACCTCTTCGGTTTTTAAGAAATAACAGCCATTCCATTGGTCCCAGGAAAAATATACATTGAAAGCATACATTAATTAAAAAAATATACGTGCAATTAGATTCGGATATGATCTCTCTTAGTTTCTTCTCTTAAATAAATGAAGGACAAGTCCTTGCGTAAAGCCATGTGATTTCCCGATCAATTTACACATTTATATTGTTGAGATTCACAGTTATTGTAGTTAAGACTACATTTAAAGCATATAATTTTAGACGAAGGGCATCGTTTAGCGGTGTGACCAAATTTCCAACATTTGGAGCATTGCGACACTGGAAATACGTATCGTTCAACTTGTATTCTGAGTTTATCGAAATATACATAAAGAGGTAAATATGGCCCGTTAAAACACAGACGAATGGACCGGGGCCCAACAAGTATCTCCAGTGCTACGTCGCATTAAACGATGAATTGATACTTACTCTGCGGGTACCCACCCGCAGAGTAAGTATCATATAGATATAAGTCATATCATTTAAAATGTCTTTATCAGACAAGTCGAGGTCTATTTCTTTTATGACTCCATATGTAAAATTATTTTCTATCGGGCGCTGGAATCTCTATCCTCGTTTGATGAGATTATTGCATGATTCTAATTTTTGAGCACTAGTTCCATCAGATATATCAAGACGTACTTTGTAAGGGTTCAAATATTTCACTTCAGAAACGTGGGTTATATTATTCTGCCTTAATAATTTCGCTAGATCAAAGTGCTTAGGTAAGGCTTCGTTACAAGATATGAATATTTCTATACATTCGTTTTCTTTATGCTCTTTTAATTTTTTAACCTTATTTTTTACTTGAACTCACTCGTTTTCAGCTGAAGATTAACCGTCTTTTATGCGTGATCTTTTTGTAGCTTTGCCATTTGTTACAGTATCTTCCTGATTTACCTCTAACTGTACATCAAAACCCATTGCGTCCTCCTCACTCAATGTATTACTACTCATAACTTCTGTTGGGTCGGCATCAAGTATATCTCTAACGTTCATAACTGCTATTTTACGTAAACCACGATGATATACCAGTTGAAGCGCCCGCTCACCTCGTTCTCGCGCCTATCCGATAAGACATACAATAAGCCTTTACGTCTAACTCGCACGGATACCGACACGCGACTGAATTTATACTTTTTATTAGTCCCCATATTACTTGTTGCTATTATTTGAACATATAGTTTATATGTAATTTTAGAAAACGTGCCAATTTCTCACAGACATGGTTTGATGGAGATATATAACATTATAAATTATGAACGATAACCTATCACCATAACTCTGTCCAACAGACCACGTTTTCTGACTACACGACTGACATCATCGGAGAAGCAGCATTTGGGCTAGTGGGCAATGCGACACTCACTGGCACCAGCCCGCTACGGGTTGTCACTAAGGAGTTCATGAAGTACAGCGTGTGGAGAGGCCTCGCGTGGTGTTCCATATTCTTCTTTCCTAAATTAGTTGATATTTTTGGGTAAGTAGCTGTTATTTTCAAAGAGGACGATTTTAAGACCGAACTATAGAGATGGAAGGCACAAGAGAATGTTTAAGCATAGAACATGTTGGAAGTGTCTTCTCTCTGTGTAACTAGTGAGGAAAGTGGGGAGATGTTCATTTCAGAAAACAGACTCCTGAAACGGCCTGTTGAAGGTCCCGACCCGACCTTCAACAAACGGCTTACGGAACTTCTACTTTCGCATCTTAACATTCCCTATACTAGGATAACAACTATTTCTAAATCTATTCCCAGTTCTCTTTCTTACACCCGTATCTATAAACAAGTACTTAGTTTTAAAAACTTACTCAGCCGTATAATGTGATATGCTTAGAATTACGTCAGTCGAAATCATGTAAAGGCTTTTATTTACTTGAACAAAAGGAGCATACCTCCTTTAGCTCAGTACTTCAGAATTTTATTGAACTGGCAATATAACATCTCACGTTTTGTTTAAACATGAAAAAGTACATAATACATACGGGTGTTAATGTTTTTCAATTATTTTTGTCTTTATTTAAAAGTTGTCATAGTTATAATAAAATAATAATGGTTTTCTAGATTTTCCTTCTTCCCCAAAGAGAGCGTGAATTACTTCAGAAAGGTTTTCAATATGATGGTTAAGGAGCGTGGCGGTTACGACAGTAAAAACCTTAAAGTTAGAGACCTTCTCGATGCCCTAATCAAGATGAAACAAGACGGTGCCAAGGACAATGAAGGTACGGATAATATTAAAAATCTTAGAATCTCCAACGTCATCCGGGCAGTAGACAACCTGGCAAATGTTTAAGCAGTCATTTTTAAGTTGGCTACCGCAGCCTAATGATGCAACTGTAAGCAGTTACCATTTATCTTTCTCTTTTCAGATTTTAGTGAAGATATCTTGGTAGCACAGGCGGCAGTTTTTCTTCAAGGTGGTTACGATACCAGTTCATTGACACTCACTTACACAATTTACGAGTTGGCCTTCCAACCGGATTGCCAGGTAATTTCGAATGCCAAGACAGGCTTTTTTAAACCTGAAAACGTTAGCACTATGCCCTTCGTTATTGGAACTGCGTGATAATTGATAATATGCAACTGTTAAGGGGCTACCGCAAGAATAACGTGTTTTTGTACTCTATGCTTTCCGAGAAGTATATGGACCAGAGACTTAATATTTCGAAGTATTTTAGAATCTGATAAAATAAATACACGATTAAACGAAATTTTCTCGATAGGAAAAAAATCTAAAATCATCTTATTGCTTAACATTTTCTAATTCCAATGCGAGATGCTTACAAACTTATCAATAAAATTTACTTAAAAACTGCAAATAATTGTAATGAAGTCCTTATAAAGCAGTTTTTTACTTAAGTGTAGATTTTTCTAGAAAATGATTTTTTTTTTGTCTGCGCATACGTCGTTTAATTTCGACTGCGCGCACAATATATCCATCCCTTATTATTATTTTGTAAAATAATTGCATCACTGACACTCTCCCGATTGATAAATAGTCTATCACGGTACTGATTGAATAATGAAATGAAAAAAAATAACAGGTAGTGTTCATTTCTGCTCTATACTAAGACGTTTGAGTTCGTGGGATGAGATGCCTGTTTGTTTCGGATGCTGGTAATTGTATGCTTTATGGCAATAAGCTCGCCCCCTATTGCACTGGGACTTACAATTGTCAGCAAAATGGGGGCGTAAACGCTGCACGACTGCTACACCCATTTGTTGGGGAATATAAGCGTGAAAGATTTCTTGTGACTAAATTTATTTGTTTCGACCAGGAAAAGTTGTTCAAAGAATTATCCGAAGCGAAACAGATGCTCGGAGACAAAAAGTTTGATTCAGCTGATCTGGCGCAACTAATGTATCTCGACTGTTGCATTAAAGGTAAGTGGAGGTACGAGCATAAATTTAATACCCAAAACGGATAGAGCGAAAAAAAAGGTGACGACAAGGATACTTAGTTAGAGCCTTACGTCCCTTTCTAAGTAGGGTGACCAAACATTGGTACTAGACTTGTTAACATCAATAATATAAACATAACGTATAATTCTCGGGCACTGTTTATCGCCGAAATTCTTTTTTTTCACGCATTTTCAACATTTTCAATGACCTTATGTTATTTTTTACAAAATTTATTTATTGTTTCTGCCACTGTTATCATGATAAATATAGTAATAGTGGAGGCTTGTAAACATCAATTTGTTTCTAATTCCCATTACCTTTTTTACGGTAACTGTACGGATACAATTGGAAAATCCAAGCTCACTTGATCCAGTAGATGTTTTTGATCCTTGAAAGATATATATAGGTTTTTAAGTAAATTACCCATTTTCTTGCTGTCTGTACATATTTTTCAAAATCTGTAAATCATCTCCAAATAACGCAAAAATTAATGATAAAATCAGAATCAGAATATTTTTTATTTATGTAAACCATTACAGTATTTATAAATCGTCAGTAAAAGAAACAAAGACTCTACCACCACTTCGGAATGTCGTTCCTGTGGAGAAAAAGGGCAAGAAACTCTACGGTTACACTTTTAAAATAGTGTCTTTACAATTTATTTCATCTACATTTTGTTGTGGGGTATGGGAGAACCGTGTAGTGTCAGGTGAGACTAAATTAAATTTTCCAAGTTATACTCTTTGCGAGAATGGTTACATTGTTCTCTCATTTACAGAGAAAGAAATGTGAAAGAAAAATTATCAATTTTCTGAAATTATTAAAAGGAAAAGAGTAAATAATAAATAATAATAGCTGAACATGTTATCCACATTCAGGTGGAGCAGGAACAACACCTATCCAAGCATTTTATCTTTTAAATAATCATCTAGAGTACAATAAGGTCGCTTACAGAGCGTACGTTTAATACAAGATTTGAATTTATTTTCACTAAGTTGAGTCGTCAGGTGGGATTTTATGATAATCTCCTATGGCTGTTTTCTGTACACTCGCTACAACGGTTGAGAGAGCTGTCCTTACTGTCCCATCTTAAAAATCTATCCTGTATATACAGACGAATTAAGAACCTTGTTCGTTTTGCACTCTGTTGTAAATCGTTTACAGCGTTAGCTATACAAAACTCCATGCAAAAAGAATCATCAAAATCGGTTCATAAATTAAGAAGTTATGTCTGAACATAAGATATACAGGATAGAATTTTGAAAGGGGGCAGTAAGGGCAGCTACCTCAACCGTTGTAGCTATAGGAGATCGGTCTTAGAAAACTGTCCTATCTCTGGGAAACGCTTTTTTCGATTTCTGATTTTTCCAGTTCTCCAATCGCGGTAGACCCAGTAGAAGCTTTTGATCCTTGTAAGAAACAGGATCGATTGGCAACATAAACGTACTTACTGCCCCATCTAAAAATCCATACTGTATATACAGCAAATTACGAACCGTGTCCGTGTAGAACTCGGTTATAAATGGTTTACAGCGCATTTAAACTATATCAAAAATAGGTATAGTCCGTATCAGTTCTACCTTATGGTCACCGTAGTGCATCGTAATGGGTCTGAGCGAGACACCGGGCTCCAGGCTATAGCCCTCACTCATAATGGTTTCTTAAGTTGTTTAAATCTTAGAAAATTCAGTGTTTGATATAACAGTAGGTCATTGAAGATGTGGCACATGCGTGGAAAGAAAGAAATACGGCAATAAACAGTGTCCGAGAATTATACGTTACTTAGAAATCAACAAGTCCATAATAGTACCAATGTTTGATCTCCATACTTAGAAAGAGACGTAGGGCACTAAGTGAGTATCCTTATCTTCACGTTTTTTTCACAGAGTGCTCCATTCATTTTGGTTAATATATCCATGCCGTAGTGACATGGAAGTGACTGAATAAAGTAACAGTAAAAAGATTGTCGGGATTTTGTATAAATAACTCTTTTTATGCTTTTCTATGCAATGATGTTTTAAATGTTATCTATACATCAGTATAAATCATGCATGTATTACACATTTTTTCAGAATCTGTAAATTCAGTTCCGAATATCGCAAAAATTAAGGTTAGTCTCCTAGGGCCGTTTTTCTGTATCTACAACGGTTGAGCTAGCTGCACTTACTGCCCCATCTTAATCCATTCTGTATATAAAGACGAATTGAGAACCTTGTTCATTTTCAACTCGGTAATAAATGGTTTATAGCGTATTTAAACCATATCATAAATAGATAAAGTCCGTATTAGTTTTACCTTATGGTCACCGCACTGCACATTAATGGGTGCGAATATGACACCGGGCTCAACGTTATTGCTCTAACTCATCATGGTTCCACGAGTTGTTTAAATAATAGAAAATTCAATGTTGTGTATGCGAGTAAGAGTTTAATTTTCTTTGCCAATATTTTAACAGCACTCAATCCATATTATATCCATGGTATAAATAAATAAAATTGAACCTTCGTCTGCTTGAAATGTCAAAATAACAGCTTTTTACTAAATGCATATGTTAGTATATACGGTACTTGAAACAAAAAACATTTTATTTTATTTTTTTGTCTCTGTCTGTTGGTTCCGGCTAATCTCCGACTGACCGATTTTACCGGCACTTTCACTGGCTGATGCTGCTGATGATGCTGAGCTGATGTTAAAAGGAGTAATTTAGGCTACTTACATTGTAGAAAAAGAATTTTTGTTCAATTCCACGCAAAGTCGCGAATAACAGCTAGTAATTAATAATATTGTTGGTTAATAGTTTAATCGGAATTGAAAAATCAGGCTTTTACTTGATATACACATACATACATTATAGCATCATTAAAGAGTTATTTTTCGAATATGGAGCTGCGGAGCAAATAAAAGTCCAAAAAAATAATGTAAAAAGAATATTGCGATGCAAACAGACAGGAGGAGAGTCGAGGAAATGAAACGAGAATTAAAATTTATAGGGCAACAGATAGTATTCTCCAGCAAAAACATGAATTGTAACTATAATGAAGCCACTGTGCACCGTTCCAAGAATGTAATTTAAAATAAGACTACATTCAGAAATACTCACGGTTCCATACATCATGGTTATGCATATTTCAAAAAGTGTATAAACCAGATTTATTCATGCTGTATAAGAAGGAAGAAATGCATGAAAAGGATTTTTTCTTTATAAATAATCATCAAGATCTAGAGCCTGTGTCCATTAACTAAACATTTTCTTCGTCTTTCTATCTATATTATCACGCCAGATCCCTTGCCGGTCCAACTGTTTTTCCAACATGATTTATTCAGTAAAATTAATCTTAGATGGATTTTCCAGAGGCTCTCCGCAAAAACCCACTGTTGGGTTGGCTGGACCGCTT
The DNA here is from genome assembly GCA_905147815.2 of Phalera bucephala. NCBI lineage: Eukaryota > Metazoa > Arthropoda > Insecta > Lepidoptera > Notodontidae > Phalera > Phalera bucephala. The sequence goes on from LR990609.1 coordinate 31,920,654, forward strand.
GGTAGACGAGGACTACGTGGTTGACGAACACCTGACCATCGCCGCAGGCACCGTGGTCTACGTTAACGCATGCGGCATGCAGATGGACCCGCAGTACTTCCCGGAGCCAGCGGCTTTCAACCCTGACAGATTTCTGAAGGAGAACGAGAAGAATATCCCGCCGTATACTTACATGCCTTTCGGTGAAGGTCCGAGGCATTGCATTGGTAAAAACTATTAGGATTTATTTTTTACAAGCTTTTATTTAACGTCTCGTATGTCTGTTTGTCTTTCCGGTTTAAATCTTGTAATTCATTTTTCTAGCACTTGCGAGTATCTGATTGTGCTGAAATTTTGCATACTTATGTAACGTCAATGACTATGCAATAATATGGTACCATGAAGCGGGTTTGATGATGGAGTCGGAATGTGGCTATAGAAACATGTAAACTATGCAAAGTAAGCATGTGTTTAAGCTAGTTACATTGGTATTGACGAGTATTTTACAACCAGATAGTTCAGGGTCTGATTATAAAGCCGAAAGGTTGCCAATGGTACCACCCGACTACTCAATATAACCTTACCGAATTTGGGCTTGAAGAATTTGTCTTGACGAGTACTTTAGACCATGTTTCTGCCCATATAGTGCCTAAGCTTTGGTGATAGAGCCGGAAGGTAGCCGTAGGAACTCTTCAACAGAGCAAGATATTTTCGTTGCGTTTTTTGTGTTAGAAGCTTATTTTTAAAAAGGCTTTTTAAATTGTAATTATTTTGCTTTTTCATTGCGAGTTTGCCTGCCTCATCAATCTAGTGGTGCATGATGCAGCTGGCAATGACAAGATCCTCTTGATCACTGCTAACTGCAATGGTACAGTCAATATTTATCGATAAAGAAACGGAAATAACACTTTGTTAGAATGTAAGATTCGAGCCTTTAAGGTTTCTCCACATAGCCGACGCAGCGCGACGGTGGCGCGACTTGGGGAGTTGTAATGTGGTGCAATGAATGGGTGACTTTTTTTTTAAAGATATGTTGACTGCATTAACTTAACGAGATGGTTAAAGTTACCTACAACTGGCTAAAAATAATAGCACTAAAATAATATAATATATTATATTTATTTACTTAAAAGCATTCGTAAATCGTAATAGATCGTTCAATTTCGGTGCTTGCTTGAAACATGCTTGAAACCTTCCGGATCCAGGCTTCCGAAGCCGAAGGATTGGCAGAAGGTGGTATTTTTGGCCGAAGGTAGCCGAAATTGAAGCCGAAGCTTCAGTCGGACACTATGTCCTTCGTACTAATACCCATATTTATAGACAAGTAATTACTCAGTCTTTAGAATTAACGTAGCCGACTAAAGTCATGCGTTTAAAATTTTATCAGTCGAAACCCTATTCCATAATCAAGTAATGGCCATAACTTACTACAGCAAAAGGAAGTATTACTCATACTTCAGAATCTTTGGGAGAAGGCAATATTACATCTAACGTTTTGTTTATTATTGACATTTCTTCCTTTTGACAGTTTGTCAACTATAGAATAAAAATAATATACTAAGTAAATACTTGTAAAAGTAATTTTTTAGACGTCTCTATAGATATGGGTGTATGTGTTATTTGGTATTCTATCGATAATGGTCAGTAGTGTTATTTGGTATTCTATCGATAATCCCAATTTTGTACTTATGTTCGATGTAATGATAAAAGGCTCTACTTATTATATAAAGACCTTACGTCGTCTGCGAAATGTGGGTGTACACAGCACACCTCAGTCCTTCCCGTGACGATGGGTGCTGCAAAGCACTCGAAACCGCGGGAACTTAAAAATTGAAAATAAACCGCGATAAAATCCAAAAAATAGTTTTATTCCACACACCGTCACGCCTTTATTCCCCAAGCGGGGTGGCAGAGATGTACTGTGTACACCCATTTTTCGCCAAAGCTGTTGAGTTTCATGTAATAGGGAGCGTGCCCATTGCTATATACCGGGCACAATTCCAGAATCTAGCCTGATAACTAATTTTCATTAAAAAAACGCTATTTGTCCGACCTAAGATTTAAACACAGGACCTCGTGATCGCAAAACACATCTTTTTTAATATGTGCAGTTTTTAATATGTGGGTACTTAAATTTCCAGGAAAGCGCTTGGGACTCAACAGCGTGCGGTATGCGCTGTGCCATATTATTCTGAACTATGAAGCTCGGTGGATCCCCAACTCTTTGACGCCAAACGACGTCAAAGTAGAGAAGAGAGGACTTCTCTTCATGCCCGATGGCTCGTTAGCAGTGGACTTTGTTCCAAGGAAATGAATTGTATCTTACGACTAGTTTAAGATATAGTTGATAATGAAATTATTATTATTATTAAATACTACGTAACTAGCATTGGTATCGCTATCTGACAATTGTAGCAACTTTCATATTTTCGGGCACCTGTTATTCTGATTAGCATCCGTCTTTTGAAATTCCCAATTAAATCCACACAGCGAGAAGCGAGAACACTATGTTACAATTTGCCTTCTGTATGATATGGAAATAGGACGGGCGTTAGGGCAGAAAGATTGTAGAGTAGAGACCACGTATTAGCAAGCGCAGAATGGGACGGCCGCCCGCCAGATGGATCAACGATTATGTGAAGATCGTAAGAAGTCGTTGGATGCAGTTGACATCGAACCGGTTGCGCTGGAGAGCGATTGGCGCGACCTATGTTCAGCAGTGGAGAAGTATAGGCTGAGATGATGATGATGATAAGTAAAATATTAACACTTTATTTAAAATTTCACAAAAGTTTAAAAAATTATGATTTTATTAAACTGTCATCATAAACAACAATTAATGACAACTGTCACAAATTGCGACACATGCAGACTTTTCATATGAATATAGCGTTTTTTTTATTCTCCTTTAAAATTTGGATAAACGGTAATATGGGGGATACCGTGTGGGGCACCGTTTATCCCCCACGGTATCTGGGGAGCTACCACCACATCTTTAGCAAGACTATTTCGTTGGAAGCAGGTGGCATCGAACCGGCTACGCTGGAGATTTGATTGGAGAGGCCTATGTTTAGCAGTGGACAGGTATAGGCTAAGATGATGATGATGATGAATATTTACTAATGCTATTTACGTTGTTGTGCACCATCATTTACGATATACATGGTATGTTTTTCTCGTCAAATAAAATCTTTAAATTAAATCTTTTTTTACTTAAATTTATTTGTACAAAACATTACCGGGTATTAGATGGATTGCATACGGCACAAAGCTAGTTGTGGTGGCGATCTTTGGAAGAAGTCTAGGTAGATTAGGCACGCTCAATTTGTGCACGTGGGGATTCAAAGATCCAAATTTAACAGCGTATGTTGTGGTGCGACTTCACAGACTATGCCACACCTGCTGGTCTGCCACTTATGCCTATATACCTGTACAATAGAAGAGCTGAGTACAGCCACAAATGGCGCGATTAAGCTAGCCACTCACTTAGCGAGAGAGATATGAACCATTGACACGAAAAGAAAAAGGAAGAAACCTTTGACCTCTGCAGTAATCAGCGGATTATGATGATCTAACATTTGCGAGGAGTCAGCCTCGTATTCATTAGAAGGCAAGACAGACAAGAGCCTGCCATCGGGGGAGACTTGACAACCCCTGCACCGATGTGGTACTGGTACGGGGATGTGGAAAACCCCACGACGCTGTCCTCCTCGGGATCGATTCTGAGAGACGCTCAGGGCCCCTGCCCCTCGTGTCATGTCAGGTCAACCTAGAAGCCTAACCTTAGTGATCACTAAACTTGGACTACGAACACCCCCAGCCTTTCGGTCTAAAAGAGATATAATTTCACGCTAGATTGGTCGCCAGTTAGTCCTTTGTCAGCGGAACTCATTGATTCCGACGAATAATAATGTTATTGTAATTCAATTACCAGGGTGCCGAATTCCATTCCTGCCACCAATTATCTGGTAGACAATAGCGTGACGGGTATCGATGCGGACCCCTTTTGTGGTGTGTTTTTAACGGTTCAGTAGTAAATTCGTTTAATTAACGTTATGTATTTGTACCAGTGTTGTAAAAACGTTCGAGTCGGCGCTTAAACGCTCGATTGTACTTTAACGCTCGTAATTGTCGACTCAGCGCTAAATGCTCGACTTTAAGCGTTTATTTTTACAACACTAATTTCTACCCTTTCTTACCGATATAGATAATATTTATGTAACGGAATAACATTTAATTTCACGAAATGTTGCAATCACGCGCGTTAATACGACAGAAATGCAATTTTGAGAGATCTTGGAATCTATTTGACAAAATATTAATATGACCAAATAGACCGTATTTTATCTAAAGGTAAGTCAAAGCCGTAGCCGCGTGTAGCCGCGTGGTTCCCGGCTTAGAATAGGACCAACCCATCTCATCCCATCGGGTGTCGTACAAGGCGACTAAGGGAAAACTAGGGAATGGGCAGCAGCGTTCCCTTAACACTTCGACGACCAATAACTGCGCTCGCCAACCCGCCTGCCAAGCGTGGCGAGTATGGCAAACACCCCCAATTATGGAAGAAAGTAGGAAAACCAGGTCCCTAGTCCCCGGCGGTCCTGTTCGTCCTGGCCACGATAGCAGCCATGGTAACGACAGGACAAGGGGTGCTAAGAATCTCCGGCAGAGATTCGGCTACCACCAAAACCGAAAATTGGCCCTGGTGACATACAACGCACGCACATTAAGGACAGATGAGAAGCTAGTTGAGCTGGAAGAAGAGTTAAACAAGTTGCGGTGGAGTATTGTTGGTTTATCGGAGGTCCGAAGAGAGGGCGAGGACACGATAACCTTAAAATCCGGCAACTTGTTTTACTACCGGGAGGGCGATCAGCAGTCCCAAGGTGGTGTCGGATTTATCGTCCACAAGTCACTCATAAACAACGTTGTGTCCATCACTAGTTTGTCGAGCAGGGTAGCGTACCTGATACTCAGAATATCCAAAAGATATTCGCTGAAGGTCATACAGGTCTACGCACCGACCTCGGCATACTCAGATGATGAGGTCGAAGTTATGTATGAGGACATTAGTAGAGCCATACATACTTCCAAAGCACATTTTACAGTAGTTATGGGTGACTTCAATGCGCGGCTGGGCCAACGGGGCGATGATGAGCTGAGAGTGGGGCAATTTGGATATGGGCAGCGCAACCCCAGGGATCAGAGGCTGGCCGAATTTCTGGAGAAAGAGGGACTCTTTATGATGAACTCTTTCTTCCAGAAGCCGCCTCATAGGAAATGGACCTGGATGAGCCCTGATGGTTCCACAAAAAATGAGATAGACTTCATCATGAGCACCAAGCGACAAATATTTAATTATGTCTCCGTGATTCATAGGGTAAAAACCGGCAGTGATCACCGAATGGTCGGAGGCACATTAAATATTAATGTCAAAATGGAAAGATCGCGTCTAATGAAGTCTACGCTCCGACCCACTCATGCATATATCCAAAACCCCGAGAACTTTCAACTCGAATTGTCAAACCGCTTCGAATTGCTAGACAGCAGCGCATCAGTGGACGAAATCAACAACAGGCTGGTAGAGACTGTTCATACGGTCGGGTCCAAGTATTTTAAGACCCACCGTAAAAATAGGCCTCAAAAACTATCTGACTACACCCGAAACCTCATGGCTGAGCGACGTTCCATGACGCTCCAAACCTCCGATGATGCTAAGTCCTATAGGCAGCTAAATGGACAGATATTAAAGTCCTTGCGACACGACTTACGGTCCTTCAATGCAAGGCGTATTGAGGAGACCATAGAGCAGAACAAGGGCTCTAAAGTGTTCGCAAGAGACGCGTCTATTGGGCAGAGCCAGTTGACGAAACTGAAGACGGAGGAAGGAAACGTAACGTCAAATAGGTCAGAGGTGCTCAGGGAGATAGAGAGGTTCTATGGACAGTTATATACCTCAGTAGCTAAACCTGTTGTTGACTTGGTAAAAGACCCAAGAGCCAAGCTAACCCGACACTGCACTGAATTAGCCTGTGCGAGATTAGGATGGCTCTCAAACAACTAAAAAACAACAAAGCGCCGGGTGAAGACGGAATTACTGCAGAACTTCTGAAGGCAGGCGGATCGCCGGTACTTAAAGTCCTTCAGAGGCTATTTAATTCCGTCTTGCTTGAAGGGAAAACGCCGGAAGCATGGAACAGGGGTGTGGTGGTGCTGTTTTTCAAGAAAGGTGATAACACCTTATTGAAGAACTATAGGCCCATCACACTGCTGAGCCATGTTTATAAGTTGTTTTCGAGAGTCATTACGAATCGTCTCGAACGAAGGCTTGATGACTTCCAGCCTCCCGAACAAGCCGGTTTCCGGAAAGGTTTTAGTACCATAGACCACATACATACGCTGCGGCAGGTTATATAGAAGACTGAGGAGTATAATCGGCCACTATGCTTGGCGTTTGTGGACTATGAGAAAGCCTTTGATTCGATCGAGACTTGGACGGTTCTTAGATCTCTCCAGCGATGCCGTATTGACTATAGGTACATCGAAGTGTTGAAGTGCTTATATAATAACGCCACCATGTCAGTCCGAGTACAGGGGCAGTGCACGAAGGTGATCCCCATAAAAAGAGGAGTAAGACAGGGAGACGTCATTTCTCCGAAACTGTTTACGGCCACCTTAGAGGACGCCTTCAAGCTCTTGGAATGGCAAGGACTTGGCATCAACATCAATGGCGAATACATCACTCACCTTCGATTTACCGACGACATTGTGGTCATGGCGGAGTCGCTGGAAGATCTAGGACGAATGCTCGGTGACCTCAATAGAGTATCCCAACAAGTGGGTCTTAAAATGAATATGGACAAAACAAAAATAATGTTTAATGTCCATGTCGTACCCACCGCACTCACCGTTGGGAACTCTACTCTTGAAGTTGTCGACGAATACATTTACCTGGGACAGGCAGTCCGGTTAGGTAGGTCCAACTTTGAGAGAGAGGTCAATCGACGAATCCAACTCGGCTGGGCAGCGTTCGGGAAACTGCGCAACATCTTCTCATCCAAAATACCTCAGTGCCTAAAGACTAAAGTTTTTAGTCAATGTGTGTTACCAGTGATGACATATGGATCAGAGACGTGGTCTCTTACAATAGGTCTCATAAAAAAGCTCAAAGTTGCTCAGCGAGCTATGGAAAGAGCTATGCTCGGCGTTTCTCTACGTGATCGAATCAGGAATGAGGAGATTCGTAGAAGAACCAAGGTCACCGACATAGCCCTCAGGATTAGCATGCTGAAGTGGCAATGGGCTGGCCACATAGCGCGAAGATCGGACGGGCGTTGGGGCAGAAAGATTCTAGAGTGGAGACCACGTATTGGCAAGCGCAGCGTAGGACGACCGCCTGCCAGATGGACCGACGATCTTGTGAAAATCGCAGGAAATCGTTGGATGCAGGTGGCATCGGACCGGTTACGCTGGAAAGCGATTGGGGAGGCCTATGTTCAGCAGTGGACAAATATAGGCTGAAATGATGAAGTCAAATCTCCGTTACCGGCGGGCGTGTACAAGACGAACTATGAGAGTGCAGCAAGTCAGGGAGATCTGTAAGAAAAAAAAATGTTGGAACTCTGTATTCTCTGCCTACCCCGCAGGGGATTTGAAATTGATAGGCATGATGGTCTCAGAAGTTCATTGTTTGGTTATTTTATCTATTTATTAAACGCTGTTTATCGGCTCAAGTTTTTAACTGAATTTTATTAGTAAAATTGAACCACAGGCCTCAAGCTCTTTGGGAGTAAGGTTATAAGTAAGGAAAGGAGAACGGAAATACATCTATGTTGTGTTGAAATATTTTTCAGTACGGCGGGATATTCTTCTCGTCAACCTGTCAGAACTGAAAACCTTCGGCTCCGAGAAGTATTGCGGGTTCATCTGCATGCCGATGGTGTTGACGTAGAACTACGGTGCCCGCAGCGATAGTCAGTTTGTCGTCAACCATGTAGACCTTGTCCATCAAGTGGTCCAGCCCACCGATGGGCGGATATTTGCGGAGAGGTAACCTAAGAGGAGGTTAGGTAACCTAAAGTTTATCAATAATTAATTAATCCAGCCCTTACGAATTAAAAGGTCACCCACTGTACCTTCAGTCAAAGGAGATAGAACACCAAAATCATGTTAAATGTTAAAAATTTGAGAGAATCGTGCTCCAAAATAAAGTAAAATATATATTGAATACATCATCAATCCAAAACCAACAAAAAAATAACCTATACTATCCCACTGCTGGGCGAAGGCTTTCTATTACAAATCGAGGTGAAAGAGATTAGGTCATACTCCACCACGCGGACTCAATGCGGGTTGATGAAGGCAGGTTTGTGGCCTGCTGTTTAAACTTATCGTGCCGTCTATGAGGCTTCCAATATGGCTTAACGACTACCTTATTAAACTAAATGATAATTTATGTTATTATATTTTTTTCGGTAACAAATCATTTGTTTGTTGTTATTGAGAATGACTTTTTTGAAGACGCCATGGTCCGCTGGTCCTGCATTTGCTGTTACAAGGGCAGAATTGTGGCGTTTACTACTTCCTAACAAATATATGTCCCACTACATAGTGAATAAAAATAATTTGGTGCAAACTAGTTGAAGGAACCTAATTTATCCACACTTCAGTGGTAACTAGCTTGTCCACTTACCATTAATGAAACATTTCAGATATGTCAGCTGAGCCAGATCAGTACAATCAAACTCTTTTTCTCCGAGCTCCCGCTTTGCTGCTGAGGACTCTTTTTCTGTACATAACAAATACCCAATGAATCCCATTCTGATTTTTCTAAAACAAGCCTGTTAGTACCTAGGCAGTTGGTCGAATCAGATTCTGATGCCTCGCTCTCCGCTTCTATGTGTTGTAACAGTTCCAAGACTTTCTAGATGTCCACAGAGGATTCTAGAGGAGGAAGATCCATTTTGTGATTACTACTAGCTACATGAAATAAATCTATTTTTCGGATTTAATCGTGGTTTGTTTTATAAATTAAGGTTTGAAATATTTTGAAGTCATGTCCAAGAGCGTGCTCGTCGCGACCCCTGCCAGCCATACTGGCTGCAATCTTGGATCGAGAAAGTACGATGCGAGACTTCTCTGGGTCCGAGAGTATTTTTGGTTGATTGTTGTATTTTTGGTTAGTTTGGTATCTCGTTGACGCCCCAGGACCTTGAGAAGTTTTGTGATAATGTCAGGGAAGTTCTGGATCTAGCTGATGCGAATGAAAAGGTTATACTGTGTAGCGACCTGAACAGATGGGTAGGAACCAGGCGGCAAACTTACAACGTTGCTCTGGGCTCTTATGGATATAATATCTCTAACTCCTATTTGCTCCGAAGGGGTAGAGAGAGATAGTGTACTTAGTATACCTACATTTTACCGGAGTATCTCTTCCGATGCATTAGCGATGACCACGTGTCGGAAAATGTGGAGTAGATAAGCTCCTCGAAACGATGAGACGAACTATGAGAGTCGAGGAAGCCAGAGAGGTATGTAAGGAAAGAACCTGTTGGAACTCTGTACTCTCTGCCTACCCCGCAAGGGATCTGGCGTGAGGTTATAGATAGATAGATAGATAAGCTCCTCGAAATATTAACTGATAATCTCGTGAAGGACACGGTTAACAGCTAGTTGTGTACGGCACACAGCTGGTCGCCGTGACGATCTATGGGGGAACCTTTATCCTGAAATGGACTTCTTTCAATTGATGATGATGATTGGTCCTCATAGGGCCTGTACCTGTACATATATTATTGTTAATTGTGTATAGTAATTGTAGTGGTACCAAAACCCGAATGCAAGTAAATTTAATTAAAAAGTATTGTTCCATATACCAAGCAGCCGTTGGTTTCCGGTAATTTGGGTTAAATGAGTAATTTTAGTCAAAAATGTTAAAATACTACTAATAAGCATGCCAGCGTCACGGTTTCCAGCATTTTTTGATAAATACAGCGCATGTAACCTAACGAGTGTGTCGACTGATATATATTGATAGAAGAATTCGTATCGTGGTCACGCTTACATTCCCGCTTCGGGGGTGCTCAAGTGTACTGTGTACACCCATGAATCGCCAGAGAGCATTATGATATTATACTATTCCAGACTCTGGACTATTACCAAGAATCTTTCGATATCTCCCATCCTCACTGAAGGCGCATCCAAGATATATTAACTAATTTACTTCCTCGAGCACATCGTAACCAACCACAATAGCTCCATACATTCTGGTTTCTTCCCGTTCAAAAACCCTAATTTTAAGTTCCACTTCCCGTTCCCGAATGTATTGTTATAACTTTATACGAGTGAATATAATTAAAAGATGTTGAAATTATATTTCAATAAAACTTTGAACGGTGAGTTGTAGAAATATTGTCGTTAAATAGTTTTTTTTTTAAATAAACTTCGAATTTCTCCCTAAAAAGGATTTCGTAAATTTTGGATTGTCAGAAAGGTGCGCACATCACCAAGTTAAGTGTAACTACTTAGTGAATATAATCATAAGTAGGTACGTATGTAGCTATAATCATGGCGACGTAATTGCTGACTCTAGTGGTAGCATGGTTACTGTGATGTGTACGTAAACACTAAAAGGCACCCACAACACAGGAATATTTCCTAGAGTGAGGCGAAGTTTTTAAAAAAAGTGGTTCGTTTTCTATATACGGCGTTGCATAACACTTGGAACATACATAATTAACCATGATTGTGTCTAGAAGATAATCGTATAAGTGCAAAATTCTACGTCTACAATGTTATATTAATCTAAAATTCAGCGGGCTTTTGCGCGCTGTTATAATTATTAAAAAAAACGCATGTTTCTCGGAAGTCTGCTTTTTGCAAACCTGTAGAGTTTGAATAGTAAACGTGCGAGTCATACGCGCAATCTGCTCGCGCAAGTTCCACGGGAGAAATCTTTGTGTAACCCACATATATTGGTTTCGATCTGCGTTTTTGTCTATGAGATTTTTCATGTTTGTAAACGCTTTTGTTACAAAAAAAAGCTTGAACCTTATTATAAGTCCAATCATAAGCGACCATGTCTCTGTACCGTTTGACATCATAGGTCGAACTTTAGTCGTGAGAACGTATGGTATTTGAAAAATTTGTTGCGTGGTTGCCCGAACGCACCCTAGCGGAGGTGGATGGTTTTTGGATTTATTCCTGAGTCGTGGGTGCGTTTACAAACATGAAAATTCGCATACACGAATGCCTAGACCGAAAAAAAAAAAAAAAAAAAAATATTGTGGGTTGTCCCGCAAGGGGCAAATCTTGGTGTCCCAAGATTTGTCCCGTGCGGGAATCGAACCCACCACAAATCGACCCGGTACGGACGGGCGATTCCGTCCGAGCTTCCCCGATCGATCTCTTTTTCGAAGTTGGACCAACCTAATTGATCCGTTTCTATCATCAGCCGAAAAATGTCCTTTGCAGTACTAAGGCTCCCTCTCAAAGACCATCAAGACAACCGGCTATGTACGCGTCCAGCTGTTACCCGCAACCACTTCACTTTAACTTTTTACAAGCTTTTATATAACTTGCACTATTCGTCTATCTTTTCGGTTCAAATTTGGGGTTTATTTTTCAAGCATCTACTTATGGTATTCGTTGAGCTGAAATTTGGCATACATGTAAAGTTAGGTGATAATGCAATAATATAGTAATTATGGAGGTGGTCTGATGATGGAGTCGAGAGGTGGCTGTAGGAACATGTCAACAGCACAAAATTACCCCCTCATGTTGTTGTATTAGTATTAACAAGTACTAACAATCAGGAGGTGTTCATAGTGTAATAACGAAGCCGAAAGGTGGCCAATAGAACCACCCAAGCACTCGACATAACCCCGTCGTGTGTAGGTTCGTCGGATTTGACTTGACAAGTACTATAGCTCGAGATGATGTCCAGGGTCTGATGGTGGAGCTGAAAAGAGGCTATAGGACCTTCTCGACTAAGCAAGATATCTCCGTTTCTTTTTTGCTATGACAGCTTGTTTTAAAAAGACCTTTTTAAATTGAAATTATTCAATAAAGCTCATAAAGAAGAATTCAGTCCTAAGATTAACAGCGCGGTTATACACAAGAAACTGGCATCATATAAAATGAAGTATGACGAAACATACCAGCGATATTTCCTCACTATGAAAGAATTAGCATTACATGGCAAAATTGAGGATGCTGCAGTCATAGAATATGTTATTGTCGGTATTCCTGACAAGAAGTCCAATACGAATATTTTATATGTATATTAAAGATTACCGCCAAATGTTATAATTGACTGCCTCGTTGGTCTGGTGGCAAAGCGCATCGCTTTGTGATCACTAGGTCCTGGGTTCAAATCCGAGGTCGGACTAATGTAGTTTTTCTAACGAAAAATTACCTGTATGAGTCCGGAGTCTGGAATTGTGCCCGGTATATGGCAATAGGCTCGCCCCCTATTACATGGGACCTAACATCGTCGGCGAAACGTGGGTGTACTCAGTACACCTCTGCCACCCCCGCTGGGGAATATAGGCGTGACCGCAAAAAGTTAGATATTTACAGAGACTTTAGAAAGAAGCTATCAACAGAACCTACCACTGGGCACACCTGAATTAGATTGAAAGCCTATCACCACAAAAAGATACTATAATTGCGGAGATACTGATCATCAGTGACCAGCATGCACAATTGGAATAAAATACTTCAAATGCAACGATCTCAGTCATAAATCTACTGAATGCACTACTATAAAATTTAAGAAGAGTCTGAATATACAGTATAAAAATGCAGAAGTTCCTTTTAAGAAAAATAACCATTGGTGGCATGAAGATGATGGCACTTGTAGACACAGGAAGTGTTGTGAACCTAACAACGGAGAAAGAAGCCCTCTCAGTTTGAGAGAAGGCCCGTACCCAACGGTGGGACAGTTTCTTAACAGGGCTAATATTATAAAAACAAAATTTCAAACTATATTACGGAAGCAAAAACTTACCTTAGCGGTCTAGCTAAAAATCAAGTACATATACACTGAATGAGAATTTACTACTAAATTACAGATTGACGAATACTACATTGATGTTACACTCCACGTTATTAAGGATAATCAAATACCTGTAAACTTGATTATCGGACCCGCTCTTGAAATAATTTGAAATTATTTTCACTCCTAATGGTGTTTTCCTGGAAAGATGATGATTTGGAGACTGCATCTATGCAGTCTCGAAATCATCATCTTGTTCAAGCGTCAGTAATCTATTACTGACGCTTGAACAAGAACGTATTAAAAGAACGATTTCCACTACCTGTTATAGAAGATTAAATCGATAATCTGCAAGAAGTTAAAGTATTTACATCACTTGATTCGAAAAATAGTTTTTTACATGTACACAAGGATAGCCAGAATTACACTTCGTTTGTACACTCTCAGGGCCAATACGAGTTCTTAAAAATGTCATTCGGCTTGTGCACAGCTCTATCTGTATTCCAAAAAATTTATCAATGACATTCTTCATAACTTAATAGCTGATGGTACTGTACTTATTTATCTTTCATCAAGAACAAAAAAAGAAGTACAAATACAATAAGAAAAGGTACTACAAAGATCCGGAGAGTTTGGCCCACAGTTAAAGTAGCACAAATGTCATTTTTTAAAAAGAAAAATTTAATATCTATATGTTTACATCATCCGTGATAATGAACTACGCCCATCTAAAGAAAAGATTGATGCTGTAGCAAAATTTAACTAACCGAATAATGTGAAGGCTGTACAATCATTCCTTGGATTGACTAGATATTTTCGAAAGTTTATCAAGAACTATCCATTGATCGCGAAACCAATGGCAGACATATTAAAGAAAGACACTGATTTTCATTTTGACGAAAGATGCGAAGGTTTTCACAGCATTGAAACAAATATTATGTGACTCACCTGTTCTTCGAATTTACAACCCCGAACTTGAGACAGAATTGCATACAGATGCTGATGCAGATGGATACGGAGCAGTTTTACTTCAACGAAGTCCTACAGACAATGACCTACACCCAGTGCACTACATGAGCGTGAAGACAACACCCTCTAAAAGATAGTATCATAGTTATTATTTATATATTTTAGCTGTTGTTGCTGCTATTAAGAAGTTCCGAGTGTGCCTGTTGGCAATACATTTTAAGATTATATCTGATTGCTCTGCTCTGACAATGGCGGTCCCAAAAAGGATTTAATCCCTAGAGTTGCACGTCGGGCTCTACTTCTAGAAAAGTTCGAGTATGAAATAGACCAGGAACAAGAATGAAGCACGCTATTACTTTAAGCAGATACCCCACCTGTTTAATACATCCTGGAACGACCTCACAAATAAAAAGACCACAAGATAACGACGACCATTTTAAACTGTTGTTCGCTTACAGTTTGCTTTCCTTTTACCATACATCGGTTGTTAACTCGTGCGAGTGTCTCAGCTCGCACCAGTTACTTACATCGTGTACAAGCGCCATATAAAACAGTGTGCCAAAGAATCCGAAAAAAATTAACGACACCTCACATAATTTTTTATCCGTTTAAGCTTCAGGGGGTGCCAAAGATATATACATACAAGTGGATTATGCGTAATCTATACTTATATTATTAATTTAAAACTTACTCTGTCTGTCAGTCTGTCTGTTTGTCTGTTACCTTTTCACGTCCAAACCACTCAATAGATTTTGACCAAATTCGGCAAGAAACATCTTAAGAAAAAATGTAAAATAAATATACCTTAGACAGAGAGAGAGGGTGAGACAGTGTGATAGAGAGGGAGAGGAAGGGAAAGTAAGAGAATGAAATAGTGAGAGTTAGAGTGAGATAGTGAGTGAGTTAGTCAGTGATTCAGTCGGTCAGTGAGTCAGTGAGTAAGTAAGCCAGTGAGCGATTGAATCAGAGATAGTTAGTGTGTCAGTCAGTGAATCAGTCAGTGAGTCAGTGAGTGAATCAGTCACTGAGTGAGTGAGTCAGTGACTGAGCAAGACACAGATAGGAAGAGTGTGCGAGAGAGAGAGAAAGAGCGTGACAAAAATACACCAATATAATGAACTAGCAGTTTCAGTTCATTCGGTGCAGAAGGTATTGAGTTTAATTGTTACAAACATACAAAAACACAAATCTTTATAATATCCATTTGATAGAAATCTACATATTCAATCACGTTTACGGTTGAAAAAATTACGTAAGGAACTTCGTTCCTGACAGGTGTCCCCCGACCGCACAATTTTCTTTTTCTATTGCGTCAATCGCAATTTTTCAATGAATACTTCAGGTTTATATCCTGCCAAGAACAAATTTACAGCTTTCATCCTACATTTTATATTCCCAACCCACATAGACATCTAATATTTCTCGCATCAAAATCCAAAGTAATAAAACCTAACCTTGCGTACTTAAGCTTGGTAAACGTCAAGCTGGCAATTTTCGGGCAATTCTAAATGCATAAAACTTTACATCCCACCGCAAAATCAGCCACCAATTTCGCAAGACCTCCGGGAACTTCGGTACACGTCGACAAATTAAATATGACAAGGCTGGATGAGGGGTCGCGCTGTTCTGGACCACCGTAACGTTGTAACTGTTAATTCCCAAGAACAGCCAAAACCTTTCGTCTTAACGAGCCCCAGTAATTAAGAAGTGTTCAAAGCTCTCGAAGCGCGCCCTCGAAGATTTACGCCAAGCTATGGGGAATTGATAAGTTTTAGCGCGGAGGCGAATTTTAAGTTATTGAGGATCATTTGACATGAGTGCACTTAAAAAATATGATATAATAAGAACAAATTCATTATAAAAACGCCTTTATAAGAATATCATAACCTCATGAGTAGAATTGCCAATTACTAGTTTTACTGCCCAAAATTAGACCACAAAATCGCCGTTAACAAAGGAACAATGCTAATTACGAAGCCATGTTATTTGGCCCAAAGTACACAGTAGCAAGTTGTTCGGGAGTCCAAAGTTAACGGTCCCCGGCGTAGTTAAGCCAACTCGCCCTTAGTTTTATGGGAACTGCCCCTACCTGCCCTTTGGCCCAAATTGCTTGGATTCCATGCTATTCTTAATTAAGTGGCAATTTAAGTTTTGATTTGTGTTTGGAGTTACATTTAAAATGTGGGACAGGACGGTGGAAAACCTGTCCCGTTTTTATTGTATATACCTGTATATTCACGCTAGATCCCTTGCGAGATAGGCACATAGTTCGAAAAGGTTTTTATTGCTGAGTTTATATTTTGCCTAGTAAAAAATATTTATATAACGTAATGAAAATGAGAAGGTACATAATAGGAATAAACCATAGTTCCCGAGAAGGAAAAGATGTTTTAGTTTTCATGTTTTTCTTTACCTACTCTGTCATGAAATTAGCAAAATAAAGTATATTTATGTCAGAATTTTTATAATCTTTCGCAACGTTTAGATCGAACGAATAGACCCACCATTGAATAAAACAGAAAGATTTTTCGCTTTAGATTTTCTTAAATACATTATATTCTGCTTTTAGCAAACTCTTTAGCAAAATTTTACCTAGATTATCGTCGGTTGACAAGAAAATAATACGCCGTTTCACATTCCCTGGTCAAGCAAATTGAAAACCCTCTTTCTTTCAAATTTCAATTGAAAATGCTGTGGCAGTGAACGCGAGCGAACAACCGCTGTTGGGTTGAAGGGTGAATATTTAGAAGTGATAATCCCGTACTTCATATCCGTGGAGGGATATAAACTGCAAGGTCGGGGGATCTGTCGGAGTCCGGTCGTTTGGACCGCTGACCCGTGATCTCGTGCGAAAGGAAATTAGACCGCGAACGAGTGAGGGTTAAACTGGGGATGTAAGTGGGAAGACGACGGAAAACAATATTAAGTATTTGTGAGTGTATGTGTATTTGTAAACCTTTGAGCGGTTAATATGTTATTTTTTTCATTACCTTTCTGTATACGGACTGGAAGAAATCAATAAACGGTTTTTCATTTCCGGTAAGCGTTAGGTTCAATCAATCAATCAATCATCCTATCGCAGTCCACTGCTGGACATAGGCCTCTCCTAACACGCGCCATTGCACACGGTCCTCCGCCTTCCGCATCCAGTCTGTCCCAGCGACCTTTTTGAGGTCGTCGGTCCATCTAGCTGGGGGCCGTCCTACCTTACGCTTACCAAGTCGCGGTCTCCACTCTAGGACACGCTTGCTCCATCGGCCGTCGGTCCTTCTGCAGATGTGACCAGCCCATTGCCACTTTAGCTTACTGAGTCTGTGAGCTATGTCGGTAACTTTGGTTCTTTGTCGGATTACCTCGTTACGAATTTTATCCTTCAAAGAGACGCCGAGCATAGCTCGCTCCATAGCCCGCTGTGCGACTTTGAATTTGTGGACTAGTCCCACTGTGTGTGGCCACGTCTCAGCCCCGTAAGTCATAACAGGTAGGACGCATTGGTTATAGACTTTAGTCTTCAGGCATTGCGGTATAGGCGAAGAGAAAACGTGACGTACTTTGCCAAATGCTGCCCAACCTAATTGGATCCTGCGGTTGATTTCTTTCTCGAAGATGTTTCTACCAAATTGGACAACTTGTCCAAGGTAGGCATATTCCCGAACAACTTCGAGCATCGAACCATCGACGTAGATCGGTCCCGGCGTGACATGTTCATTAAACATGATCTTTGTTTTATCCAAGTTTCCAAGCGTTAGGTTAAGTTACTTAAAAACCTTTTGATAAGTAGGCACCTACTATGGCGTTCGTCAGCTTTCAACTGAAGCAACTCCTATACCTAATGAAGTCACTCCTAACTTCCTTTTTTGCAAATAAGAGGATCAAACCCGCAGTTACTCCAGTAAGCGGAACGACTTTAGCTCCGTCCGCTACATGGTAATTAAACATATAATAAATTTGAAATCTAGCGCGCATGTAAATCGAATTCACAACAAAAGTTCTGAAACTACAAAAGGCAGTAAAACTTAACTCAATCAAACGAAAACAAAACCTTCTATCAATCATTATGACGAGCAGAACAATAGAAATGTCCCGGTGAAGCCGGCCAGTGCTCTGTGAAGCGCGACGCCGAGATAACACCGATCTCTTTGAGCCAAACTTGAGCAGCTGTTTGTATTGAATAATCGAGGATATATTTCTCTGTAGAAAGAGTTTTATTTTGTATGTAAATAAATTAAGTCGAAGGAGATTCGGGAATGTGGTTGGCAAACTTCAGTCAGCTCCTTTACCATTTAGGTATGTTTTTAATTTTGTTGTTTTATCAGAACTCACACACAAACTAACGAGCATAATCATTATGTTTTAACAACAACTAGCCAGGTGTATCCCTAATTCATTCATAAATCACGTTTATCTTCAATTGTAAAAGCACTGTCACGCACAGTTCTCCAAGCTGGTACAAAGGTGTACTGACTACATGTACTTTTCGCCAAAGATGTTATGTACCAATCTTAGGTCCCAATAAATTTGGAACCGAGCGTACTTCGCGGGGTGAGCCTATTGCTATACACGGACTGATAAACGGATTTTTTCTGTCGATAAATTATAAGTACATTGTCCGACCCAGGATTAGAACCCTCGTGATCGCGAAGCATTATTCGCTACTAAACCAATAAGGCAGTTCTAATATAAAAATGTTACTTAAAAGTTCTGTATAGAATAATTAAATCACAATTTGGTTCCTCCTCTCAAAATTGTTCAGTGCCATTTCTAAAATATACAAATGTATCCTTGTTTAACGTAGGGAGGAAAGACTATATTCACTCCCCCATAACTAAATAAGGGGTCAGTCCTTAGCCAATAAATCTGGCGACACAGAATGAGTGTATTGTATAAAGTCCGGGAATAAATACCACTGGCATAAATAATTCGATAAATAAAAGTTTCCTGCATTCATGATCTTTCTTATACGTAAAATATCTATTTAATTAAATAATTATTATCACAGCAATATGACTTCGAGAAATAAAATTAATAGCTTTGTATACTTTTTTTTTTAATTATCATTTCGGATTCTGTATTATCTAAGCTACGAATAATATAAGCTCAAACTCACAACAAAGATCATTAAGTAACGAACACTTCTGTGTTATCGCTTTTATTGTTTTTCGGGTAAAGACTGCATATCTGACCGTTATCGCTCCAATAGCGATCGTGTGTGTGTGTGTGTGTGTGTGTGTGAATGATGTACGCTGTTGGCCGCGAGGCCTTTACAGCTTCACCGGACTTAAAGGCGAGCGTGCAACCACTACGCTCTAGCCAGCCAGAAGGGCAAGAGGCGACATACTCGAGGGCGCCCTCGGACAGTCGCTGTAGGGGGACGGGTGCACTACTAAGTGCACCGGTCAACCGCCGGCTATGGGAGGGGATCTACTGCTACGTCGTCGTCGTCGCCCGTATTCTGAGCGGAAAGAAGGGATGACAAAGCATCGGGGGGGTCGGTGAGAACATGTCGCGGCTGGCGGTGGCGGCAGGGGTCGGGGGGGAGATCGTAGACGGCGGTGGCTACGATTAACGGATTCGCATGGGTAGATGCGTTCGCGAAGTGACGTGTTGACGCCTTTTTAATAAAGGCGTGAATAGGTTCGAGACCTAGATCGGAGTGGAGGTCGACGTTCCGTACGAACCAGGGGGCTCCTACGGCTTTACGGAGGAAGCGGTTTTGAACCACTTGGAGTTTATCGATGACTTGGAGTTTATCGATGAATAGCGATCGTATATAGTGATATTAAATTATAAATAAACAAATCCATTTTACTAAACTCAAAGGAAAGGCTAAACAGGAACATTTTATTCGTAAACTCTAATGATATATTATTGCTAAAAGACATAATTAAGTAAACAAAAAAATCTTTAAAAACCAGGCTGATCATTAATACATGTCAATGAAACTCCGATTCAGTAATTAAGTCCAGTGTAAAACAAAAAATGTTTAACATCGACAGCCCGCGACCTAAATATCAAGGGTGGGCTGAGGCCACGACGACAGCGACGCGAGTAGCGGGAATAACATATAATAATTAATGTTTTATACCTAAAACACGTGGCAGATATCTAGCATATTTGGGGGAGTTCCTATTGCCACTTTATTAGCTCACCAGCTCTATGATAATTTATCGCAATTTCAGCTCTATCAAATGCCTGCAAGTGCTAGGAAAATGGCTAACCGGAAAGACAGATATCTTACGAACAAAGCAAGTAAAATAAAACCTTGTAAAAATATTTGAGATTGATTTGATTTAAAAGGGGCTATTTACCACACTAAGCAATATATGTATATTACAAGACTGTGTTGTCCCTCTGCAAGAGGATGGTCCACACTCTCTTTTACCCTAGTCAAATGCAAGCTAATGTCAATCCTTTTGATAAGAGGGCATCAACCCACTGTGATCGCCTCCGTCTACCTTCCTCCCACTAAACTTGTCCTCAGGAGGGATTTCGAAGCACTCTTTAATCTAGGAAGCGCCGTCATTCTGGCGAGCGACTACAATTGCAAGCACGTGGCTTGGAATTGCCTCACCACTTTCCCTACCGGTAGGAGCCTTGGCACCCTGGTCGACCAACTCGACTTTGACGTCATCGCACCTATGCACCCCACTCACTACCCGGACAACATCGACCGCCGTCCTGATGTCTTGGACATGGCGCTTCTGAATGGTGTAACCTTACGGTTGCGCTTTTTGGAGATAGTCCATGAGCTGGACTCTGACCACCGACCTGTAGTCATAAGACTCGGTCCTCCGTCCACCTCTCAGCCGCTCAAGAAGACGGTGGTGGATTGGCATGCGCTGAGTACAGCCTTAGCGGATGCTTTCGACTGCCAGACGATGTTTGGGACCTTATTCGGGCTAAAAATGCCTCCGACTGAGCGTACGACTCCTATCCCATCGAAGCCAACCGGGCCCGGATGCGCGCCTTACAACGTGATGTAAAGCGTCGTGTCGTGGAGGTCCAGGATGATCGCTGGAGTGATTTCTTAGAGGACCTCACGCCATCGCATCTGGCCTACTGAAAGCTGGCGCGTACCCTTAAATCCGACTCCATGTCTGACATAGCAGTTTGGTTTTCGAGTCAAATCCATCCGTCCATCAAGTGCACCGCATCACGGAGCACATCCTCACTGGCCTCAACAAACCCAAACCCGTCTACACGGGTGCCCTTTTCTTCGATGTCGCAAACGCGTTCGACAAAGTCTGGCACAACGGCTTGATCTAAAAGCTTTACCAAATGGGTGTGCCGGACAGACTCGTGCTCATCTTACGAGACTTCCTGTCTAATCGCGCGTTTCGGTATCCCGTCTAAATGACGCGCTCTACCCCCTACTCCATACAAGCTGATGTCCCACAAGGCTCAGCTCTCTCCCCTCCCTCCTCCTATTCAGCCTTTACACGAACGATACTCCTCGTTCGAGTAAGGTGCATCTAGCCCTATTCGCGGATAATACCGCTCTCTATGTCTCGCATAGGAATAAGGGTTTCATTACCAGAAACCTTCAGGCAGCCGCCGACACCCTAGGGGATTGGTTAAGCGTTGGCGTATTAAGGTGAACCCGGACAAGAACGATGCGGTGTTAATCTTCAGAGGTGCCACCCCGCGCCCCTTCCAGAAATAATCCCAGAAGTAATTCAGGTCAAGTGACCATGTTTGACCTACCTATTCCCTGGGTCAAACAGGTCAAATATCTAGGGGTTACCCTAAACAATACCAGGACCTTCGGACCGCACATCAAGCGAGTCCGTAACCGACCAGCCTTTGTGCTTGGTCGTCTTTACCCGATGATCTGCAAGCGGAGTAAAATGTACCTTAGGAATAAGGTGACACTTTACAAAACTTGTATACGGCTCATCATGAGGTACGCTTGTGAGGTGTTCGGGCACGCCGTCTGCTCTCACATCGATAGACTCCAAACGTTTCAATCCCATTTCCTCCGCAAAGCCGTCGGAGACCCGTTGTTCATACGGAATGTAGATCTCTATTCCGATCTCGGTCTCGAACCTATTCGCGCCTTTATTAAAAAGGCGACAACCCGATATTTCGCGAACGCGTCCAATCATAGAAATCCGCTAATCATAGCGGCCGCCGACTACAAACCTAGCTCCCCTTCTATCAGCCGCTACTGCCGTCCGCGGCATGTTCTCACCGACCCTCCCGATGCCATTACATCCCTTCTTTCAAATACAGATACCGCACACAGGATCAGACACCGACCTCGCCGGCGAGGTCGAAGAATCCCATGCCCGCCGGCTGGTGCAGAGCACCACGGCGAGACACCTAGTATACGCCCTCCCCCATAGCGACTGCCCAAGCCGAGGCCGTTCCTCCTTGAAGCGCCCTTGAGCTAGTTGCCCCCTTGCCCTTCTGGCTCGAGCGTAGTGGTTGCACGCTCGCCCTCTTGTCCGGTGAAGCTGTAAAGGCCCTGCGGCCAACAGCGTAGATCATTCACACACACACACACACACTCACAAAAATCTTTTGATAAGAATCCAGCTCGTATCACTTTCTTTTTCCGGGCATGTTGCGCTGTCGTTTTCCGTTTGAAGGGAAAGGCACGCCGATTTGTTAATACTATATATGATAATAATAATCATATTATAAGTATTTGTTTAGGTACGCAAATACACCATCATTCTTGCCACCATTCCAAACACATGCGGTCTTTGTGATTAAGGTTCTTTGATTTTTAATTTTAGTTCTATGTGTTTATTTTAAATAGCCTTCTTATTGAACTTTATTAAATATTTGAACTGAATCTTCAAATAATGTAGGCGAATTAATATATTTTTTTCTGACTCATAATGCAAGTAATTAGCTAACCTTAAGTACACGCGCCTACCCGCTAGCAGTGGAACCTCAGCTCGCATCTAATGCTATTTTAATTCGTATACTTCAGTTTTGATGAACAACGCCTCCTCCCCTTTTTTACCATAAAACATTAAGATAACAATAACTCAAATATTTTATTTAACGCTTTTAATTTGAACCTAAAAACCCAAAAACAAAAATAATAAAAGATTTAACGTCTTTTTATGATATTAATATCAAATTATACCAGGCATTATACAGGCTCCCGACTTATACTGGATTTTTTTTTGTATGGTAAAATTATATATTATTCGACCTAGGATTAACTAGCGTTCGACTCGGTCGGCATGAGATGGATGACCGTTCGTGGCAATTTCATATTCGAGCGCTTCCGTACTTCGGATGGCACGTTAAACCGTTGATTCCGGTTACCACTTAATGTGGTATTCGTTAAGCCGAGTTAAAGCTTAATAAGTTCCAACAGCAGATGGCCACAAACCTCCCTACACCAATCCGCACTGGGTCCGCGTGGTAGAGTATGACCTAATCTCTCTCACTTCGATTCGTGAGAGAATGCCGTTGCCCAACAGTGGGCATTATAGGCTGATTTTATCATTAGACCAACGAGGCAGTCATGGCATGGAATGAGAGGCATGTTATTTGTAAAGGTTTGAAGTCGACAGATTGAGTTTAACGAAAATTCAATTACACCTGCTTATAGTTCGCGTCAAACATTATGCTTGGTCAGAATGTAGGCGCGAGTGCGAACTAGCGCAGGTAAAGTCGAGTGCACTCGAATTAAATAGATATCTAAATAAATATATTATATAGGTATATTTATAAAAATGCGCTATTTTTTTAATTTATAATCATTTTAAAATGATGTTTCGCCTTCCATTACAACTTCTTCGTCCGAAGAACTGTCCCTTTCTTCCGATTTAGTTTCTTTCTCGGATGCACCATCGGATTCAGTTTCACCTACTTTAATTAATAATTAGTAAGTGAATCGATCACACAGTCATTTTTTCTATAGTTCCATACTTTTCGGCATAACGCACCCCATTCTTCTTTACCCTTGGAATCTACTTTTTCTTTTGTTAAGTCCATGTCAATGTATATTTGACCATGAAAACTCACAGCAGCATATGAATGCATCCTTATCTTATAATAATTGGTTACAAGGAAATACCATCGATACTTTATTGCAAAGTGAATTCAATAGTAAAATTACATTCTGAAAAGATGTATTGCATCGTATAATTAATGTTACTAGTGGTCGCCCATTGGTCGAAATTCGACCTACTCTTTCATCGTTTGCTGGTTATGTTTGACATTCAGAAAGACTATAGACAAATAATATTAAAGACAAACAAAATTAATCTATTCCCAATTTGACCACAGACTTTAACAATAAACAAAAGTCAAATGTGTGTCAAATACTAGGAGGGATCAAAAAGTAGTGAGAACGACATACTACTTGGTAAAAGAAAAAAAAAATTTGTAATATTAATAAAAAAAAAATTTCGATTCTCTTGTTTTTTTCTGAATGTAGTCATTTGTTTGCTTTGTGTCAGAACGTGTTCTCGAAAATGGAGAAAAACGAAGTGCGAGCTGTTATTAAATACCTCTGTTTAAAAAAGTTAACGACGCAATAGATTCATTGCGATTTGGAGGCAACATTAGGAGAGTCTGCTCCGCCGTATTCCACTGTCGCAAGGTGGGCTTCTCAATTTCGAGTAGGGAGAACGAGCACGGAAGACAAACATCGTTGCGGCCGTCCATCGACGTCAGTCACCCAAGAAAATGTTGCGAAAGTCGAGAAAATTGTATTGAGCGATCGAAGAATTACAATCCGATACTTAATTCAAGAAACGGGCATTTCATATGGAAGTATTCAATCCATATTGAAACAATCTTTGAATATGAGAAAAGTCTCTGCAAGATGGGTGCCGAGAATGTTACACGACAGTCAGAAACAAAATCGACTTGACATTTCGAAGATATTGTTGGACAAGTTTCAAGAAGATTCTGAAAACTTTTTGTCTCGTTTCGTAACAATGGACGAAACATGGGTCCATCATTTTGATCCCGAGACAAAACAGCAATCTTCGCAATGGAAACGGCCATCATCACCGACCCCGAAGAAATTTCGTGTCGTGGCATCGGCTGGCAAGGTTATGGCCTCAATATTTTGGGACTCAGAAGGAATATTGTTGATTGATTACCTGGAGCGTGGAACCACTATTACAGGCCAATATTATGCAGCTTTAATTTCCAAGTTGAGGAATGCCATCAAAGAGAAAAGGAGAGGGAAACTTCGAAGGGCACCCGCGCACAGGTCGGCAGTTGCGATGGCTGCCATTCAGCAAGCTGGCTTCGAATTGGTTGACCACCCCCCTTATTCACCAGATCTGGCGGCTAGCAATTTTTATCTATTCCCCAAATTAAAAAAACTTAAGGGGAAACAGTTACGAAGACGATAACAAGGTGATGGATGCCGTGGAGAGCTTTTTGCAGGATCAAGACAAAACTTTTTTTGTGAAAGGGATTTAAGACTTGGAAAAGCGCTGGACTCGGTGTGTAGAGAGACTCGGAAACTATGTAGAAAAATAAATTATTAAGTTATTAATAGTCATTATATTCTATCTCGTTTTCACTACTTTTTGATCCCTCCTCGTACATGGTAGTGTGTGTAATGTTTTTTATGGATTTAATGTATTTAATATGCATAATTTTAAAAAATATTAGCATTCTGCACTCTTTCTCTAAATAAACTATAAGTGTGGGAAATTTCATACTCCTCCGTCTGCGCAATTTTCGTAAAAAGGGGTATAAAGTTTTTGCTTCACGTATTATTATAATGATAATTACTTTAGCATCATGTAATCTACCTTTTAGAGGCCATGATTCTGATTCTGGAAATTTTATGTCAATTTTACGTTTACTATCTAATTATGATGCTATTTTAAAAGAACTTCTTTTAAAACCGATAGGCGAAATAAATTATTTAAGCCCTACGATCTAAAATGAAATTATTAATTTACTTGGTTCCGCAGTTAGGAATAATATTATTTTAGAAATTAAAAAAGCTCCATTTCTGGCAATTATTTTGGATACAACACACTTGTCAAAAATTGACCAACTTTCTATAGTTTTTCGATAAATCTCGATAACAGAAAATGATAATGATGTAGGTACATTATTACAGGTACATTATAAGAATTAAAAATCTGTGAATCCTTTTTGGGGTTTATAGCAGTATCCGATTGCAGTGCAGAAGGACTTAAAACTGAAATTTTAAATACGATTAAAGAATATGGAATTGATTTGTCTAAATGTAGAGGACAGGGTTACGATGGAGCAAATGTTATGTCGGGTGTACTCGTATATGGAGGATTACAAGCCCTTATAAAAGAGCATGCCCCGAAAGCTGATTATGTTCATTGTGCTGCACACGTATTCAATTTAATTTTAAACGATGCTGCGAAACATGTTCTTGAAGTGTCGACTTTTTTCGATAATTTAGAAAAAATATATACCTTTTTTAGCAATAGTAGAAAACGCTGGGCAATGTTGAGTAACGATTCATCTGAAAAATATAAAATTACCCTTAAAAAGGTATGTACTACTAGATGGTCTTCAAAGAACGACGCTTTATTAGCGATAAAGAAAATTTATTTATTAATCATGAAAACTTTGTACCAACTAAATGTAATTTCCACTAAAAAAGATGAACGTGAAGAATGTAAAAATATAATTCACATTTTAGAGTTATGATTTTTTAGTGCTTGTCACATTTTTTTCTTCACTATTTGAAATCAATAATCCTGTTTCTAAAGCTCTACAGCATGAAAATAATGACTTACAGAAAGCTAGTATATTATTTAGAAATCTTTTGAATAGACTCAGCGAAATAAGAAATCAAAATTCATTCAATGGTTTGCTAAATGAGTCCAGAGATTTAGCGAAAGAGTGGGTGGTAACAACTGTTTTTAAAAATAAAAGGCGAAAGATAACGAAGCGTTTTTTTGATGAGTTATCACAAGATGAGAGAATTTCAGACCCGGAATCATATTTTAAGGTCAATTTATACTATTGCTGTTTAGATATATTAATTTCTCAAATTAAACAAAATGAGAACAAAGATTTCAGAGCCTTTGTGACCTGAGTTATGTTTGAAGTATTAGAACCGGAGACACACCTATCTTCTTCAAACGAAGTGACAAAAAAACGCTTCCGGGAAACTGTCGGCTAAATACAGTCAAGACATCTTAGTTAATCTTTATGAACAATTAATTGCTCTGAAAACATGCTTAAAATCTGAAATTCTAAAAATTCATTCCATTAAGGAACTCATGGAATTATTGCTGATAAAATTCAATAGCCTTGCATCCAGTTTTCCGGAGGTAATAACAGCATGCTTTCTATTCTTGACCCTTCCAGTTACAACCGCAATAGCTGAAAGAAGTTTTTCAAAATTAAAACTGATAAAAAATTACCTAAGGACTTCGATGGGACAGGAACGGCTATCAGACTTGTCACTATTGTCTATAGAGGCAGATATTTTAGAAAATCTGAAGTCGTCTTTAGCTATAGATGATTTAATAAATCAATTTGCGGAAAAAAGGCAAGAAAAGTGTATATTTTATTTGAATTGTTTGGCTAGCTCAGTTTCTAGGAGGAAGTGATAACTTATAATCAATTTATTAATTTAAAATATTAATTTATATTAATGCAAGCATTTTTGTTTCTTTTGTGAGGAATCTTTACCCTTCATTTGGGCCCCCAACAAATTTTTTGATACAGGGTCAGGATACAGGATCCAACGCACGCTACGCCACTGGGGCCTAGACAAGTTGCAAGCGTTTTATTTCTATTCTCTTGTCGCAATCGATACCGCATTGTTTGGACCACGTGACTTTTCGTTGCAAAATGACATTCCCATACATTTTTCCGCTTTCTATTAGCGTTAAGGACTGTAGATTGTCAACTTGGCTATAGGCGCTGTTCCTCGAGCACCTAATGGCCTATACATTGACTAATGCGCAGCGATTCGCGCCTACATTCAGCCCGAGCATAAAGTTTGATGCGACCTATACCTCTTGGACTTCTTTTATATGATTACACTAGACACGCAGATCACATGATTACACTGTTCCAATAGTCATACTTGTGAACGGGTGCTGCTTGTGGGGACTGGTCCATCTGGAATCCTTTAGACACTCATATCTTGGTCGTACTGCATCACAATGGAGCTAAATCGTAAACTAATTAATTGTAACTTAACATTGTATCCACACAATATAAATAAACGAAATAGAAAGGAAAAAAATCTTTTAAAAAAAGGTGCTGGTTTGTGCAGTCGTTTACTTGGCACTGACTTCAAATATTTATTTATCGGTTTACCTTTTTTAAAAAAGATTTTAATTTTACAATTTTAAGTGACGAGTGAGTTATTTAGTAATATTTATACACCGATATTATATTATTTTGCTGAGTTGTACAGTAAGGTACAGGATTAATATAATAACAGAATCTATACATTCGTGCTGTTCGCTGTTAAGGAGTTCCCTCTTGTATCTTCAAAGTCCAAGGTCCAATACCAATAACATTAAAATAGGACCAACTCAAAACTATACTGAACCCAATGCAAAAAGAATCATCAAAATCGGTTCATAAGCAAAGGAGTTATAAAAAAAGACGAATTATGAACCTCCTTTTTTGAAGTTGGCTAATATACTGCTTAGTTCTATAGTAGGGCACCTATACGATTGACGTAATACCCATAATATCTCAATTTACACATGCTTATTGTTTGTCGTTAAGGAGTTCCCTGGTGTCTCTTCTAAGTCCAAGATCCAATGCCAATGAAATTAAAATGGGACCACCTTGGACCTATACTGAAATCAATGCAAAAAAGATCATCAAAATCGGTCCACGATTGACGAAAATATCGCTGAACATACATAAAAAAAGCATACATACAACCGAACATAGAACCTCCTCCTTATTGAAGTCGGTTAAAAAAAAGAGAATTAAGTAAAAAAGACAAGCCCGCTAAGTTTCTTCGCCGGATCTTCTCAGTGGAGGCCGCGTTCCAATCCGGTGGTAGACCAACTACTAATAGTTATATTAAGATTTAAAAAAAATGTAATTGACTATTTGTAAGCGCCCCCGAGGGCTTATATAAAATAAATTATTTGAGTTTGATATCTTTCAGGACACTTAATTTCAATACCTCTGTTCCTACCTCTTCTACTCGCATAGTTCGTCTCGTACAAGCTTGCCGCTTTTTTGCCTTAATTGTATTTTTATTTCTCTAAAAAACGTAGTCCCACACTACAAACAATTCCTGCGTCGCATTCATTTGCAAACACGAAATTCACATACACAAACACTCAGGCTGAAACAAACATTTGTGGGTCTCACAAAGATTTGTCGTTTGATCGAACCCGCGACTCGATCCAGTGAGCCGTCCGCAAATTATAGAATAACAATGAAAACTGGAACGATGACGAATTACGAATGCCCCGTTGGTGCAGTGAATTGTGCGGCTGGCGATCAATCGTAACATCTTGGGTTCGAATTTTATTTATTTATTTATTTTATTTTATTTTATTTGGGAGGCTTACAGCTAATATAACAAAGTAGGTAAAGATAAATAAAGTCAGAGAGCCATTAACAAGCCTCCGCATCTAGAAATGAGGTATATATATATATGATGCTGAAGTAGTTAAGTTGACAGTATTTCTAAATGGCAAAAGAACTGTTAGAGAGATGTGAAGTATTTGATTAACACAGTGCCCAGAGTTGACAAATTACTTGTAAATAAATCAATTCTAGAGTTAGGATACTCAGACCGCATAATTGAATTAAACATAATACTCGTACGCACGAGATAAGAATTACGACGAAACATAGTGCGTGAGAATGGAGTGTGGAGTAAGTCTCTAGCCCTAGAGTGTCTTGGTGGCACGTTTAAGCATATTTTGGAGGCTAGTTCGGGGCAGTCGACCCTCGATTGTGCAACCTTGAACAAATAGCGCATGTCAGAAATTTTCCTGCGGACATGTAATGGAAGTAAATGGAAGCGAGTACAACGGTTATTGTAATTAAGTAAAGGAATTTTGTATTTATAATTTAAAAATCTTGTAAATTTCTTTTGTATCCTTTCCAATCTATCCGAGTGCACTGCATACTGAGGATTCCATATTGGACTAGCGTATTCTAAGTGACTTCGGACATAGGCACAATAAAGTAGTTTAATAGTTTTCATATTGACGAAGGAGCTGCTATTGCGAATGACAAAACCTAGAGCGGATGATGCTTTGTTGGCTATATAATCTACATGGTTATCAAAGGATAATTTTGCATCAATAAGAACACCAAGGTCTTTGACGACCTGTACACGAGATAAAGTCTGGCTACCTATAGAATAATTAAAGTCCATTGTATGGCGTTTCCTAGAGAAGCTTATCACTTGACATTTAGCAATGTTCAGATCCAGATTGTTAGCACTACAGTAACCAACTACTCTCTGGAGGTCCTCTTGTAAGAGTGAAGCGTCAGAGTTGGACTTAATGGACCTGTAGATTTTCATATCATCCGCAAAGAGTTGATAATGCGAATGCTTGAAACAGGTCCCAATGTCGTTGATAAAGACCACAAATAATAATGGACCTAGTAGCGATCCTTGAGGGACTCCCGATGGAATGGTTATCCAGGAAGACTTGTATCCACCAAGGACCACCGCTTGCGATCTGTTGTGTACATAGGATGAAAACCACCTATGTAGGTCACCTCTGATTCCCAGAGCAAGGAGCTTATGGAGTAGAATTTGGTGGTCAATCCGATCGAACGCTTTACAATAATCAGTATAGATTGCATCTACTTGACATCCATCATCCATGTTCCTTGACGTATAATCGGTAAAAAAGAGAAGATTGGATATTGTCGACCTACCTTTTATAAAGCCATGTTGTTGTGGGCTTAAGCGTGTAACTAAACAGGAATACAATTGATTATACACAATGCGCTCCAGTACTTTAGCCAATAGGCATAATTTGGATATTGGACGATAGTTCTCCACTCTATCCTTTGCACCATTCTTGTGGATGGGTGACACAAAAGCAGACTTCCAAAGTGAAGGAACGGTTCCTTCAGTCAGTGATCGTTTAAAAAGCATGACAATTGGCTCAGTAAGTTCGTCAGCACAGTTCACCAAAAAAATGGCTGGTAGGGTATCGGGTCCAGCAGATTTACTTAGATCGAGAGATTTAAGACACGTACGCACTAAATCTGACCTTATGTCAATTGTGTCTATGTCAGCGGCGGAGATCACGTGTTCACCATTGAAGTCGTGAAGTGAATCTGAATCAAGAAAATTTGAACTAAAGTAATTAGAGAATAGTTCACAAATTCCTTGCCCAGAGTCACTATATTCACCACCGCGAGACATCTGAGATGGAAAGTTATCATTTGATCGTTTACTTTTAATATACGACCAAAATGTTTTTGGGTTTTTTAGTATTGAAGACTCGATTTTGGACATAAACATCGTGTAACAAGCCTGCTCAGCCAATTTAGCCCTATCACGAAGAATTTGAAAGGACAAAAGATCAGAGGTGTTACCATATAATTTATATTTTGTATGGTGTTTATGCTTCTCTTTTAATATTTTAATAAGGGCGGAACTATACCACGGAGGGTAGTTAGTATTCCTTGTTACGCATTGAGGAATATGCACGTCTCTAATTGCAAATAAGATAGAGTAGAACCTATTGAGTGCAGCATCAACATTTACCTCCGACAATAGAATATTCCAGTTTGAATTCGACAAGTCAGAACGAATGCGGTCATAATTGGCTTTGTTATATTGATAGGTGACCCGTGATGGACGTTTAAGCGCATGAAATGGAACGGACGAAACTTGCACACACAAGGCTGGATGGTGAGAGTCTTCCACAGTTAGTGGATCAGGGCAGACCGAGACAAAAAGAGGTTCGCGTGATAATACCAGATCCAAGATATTACCAAGCTTATTTTTATTTGAATTGAACTGACGGAGACCACACGAGCTTAGAGTGTCAACAAGGTTAGTAAACAAATTCGTGGGTGGGGCAATGGGCTTGAAACCATCATCTGCGGGTGACCATTCAATATAACTCATATTGAAATCACCGAGGATAATAAATTTATCGGACGGGTGTGCGCTGACTATGTTAAAAACATTATCTAAGAATGCGTTCACTTGGCTTGGGAAGCTATTGCCATGATGTTGTTCACAGAGGTATACAGTGCAAATGTGCAATTGATATGTTTCATGACTAGATTTAATGGAGATAGACACCCAGATATCCTCAGCGCTCGAATTCCAAGTTATCCTCTCAAAGACGGGCAGATCCCGACGAATTGCCACTAATACGCCTACACCTCGCGTTTGCGTCGTTAATCGATAGTCACGATCACGCCTGAATACCAGGTACCTATCATCAAACAATTCGCTATCCCGGATATCATCAATCAGCCAGGTTTCCGTCAATGATATAATGTCAAAGTTGTTACTATAAACATTCCTAGAAAAGGATTCAGTTTTGGTTCGCAATCCTCGTACATTCTGATGATAAATAGTTAAGCAAGCCATATTAATACTGTAATATTACTACCAAATAGCGTTAAATTACTAGGAAAAAAATATAAATGATCTAGGGCAGTGCCCCGAATGTGCATTTTTGAAAGAAAATTATATAGCCATAAGAAGTGTGGAAAAGATAAATTCGTGTTATTCGGTAAACAATAAAAGGGCGTCGCCCGAATACGTAACTCCAAACTCCATTCCCAAGATTTGCAGCATGCAACCCTTTGCAGCCGACTAGAAATCAAGAACAGTAGAAAAATAGTTCTAGTGGAACTCCTATCAAAAAATAGTGCGAGGAAGTACATTTTGTATAATAACAAATAGTGTTTTGTTGTGAGCATTAGAAATAATAAAACTAAAAAAGGGTATACAACAAAAACAATTATACGACACCTTAAATGAATAAAGATCCGAGCAAAACCAACAATAGACACCTCATTAGGCAAACAAAAGGAAGCGATAAGCAAAGGAATCCGGTCTGAGTTTCTCAAAGTTTTTCTAACAAAAAATAAATTGAATAAAGTTTGCATACTGGATACTACCAAACATCCCAAATAGTCTTTACGCAAAAATATACAGCATTTACTATAACAGGTAATATTAATCAGCGTATTTTCTCCAAATCTTGGTCCGACTTGACAATGAAAACCTTTGAGGTAGGGTCCCGCCTTGCGAAAATCTTCATATGCTTCACCCAAATGAACTGAAAATTGTGTTCTTTTGCCAAAGCTTTGGCCTGGGAAAGTCGCATTTTGGTTTTGGCAGTCAGATGGTCATTAATGAAAATCTTGCCAGCTCCCGTGAAATTAATATCCGTAGGAGATAATGGCTTCCGCATAGAGCGGGCAGCGGCTATGAAGTTCTCCTTTGTATACTTGCATAAGAACGACACAATAATGTTCTTATTACCCGGTACACTGGTTGGCACTCTGTGAATAAAGTTAATGCAGCTTTTAGTGACCGGAAAAGAGACTTTTTCGCCTATCTTGGCAACTATATCAAAGAGATTTTCCCTATCTTTTAATGGGACACCTTTAATCTCAACTTTGTTACTGCGCAGCCACTGTTCATTGTCATGCAATTTGTCTTCGAGGTTATTGAGGACTGTCTTCAGGTTTGCAACCTCTAGCTGGGCTTTTTCCACATTGGTTACCTTCTCCTCTAAAACTTGAATTTTAGCTGGTAGTTCAGCTGTCGCAGCCTTGAGATCTCTGAGCTCTTGGCGAATCAGTTGCACCTCAGAGATTAAGCCCGAAAGAGGAGCAAGCTTAAGGTTGATGTTCGATAACTCCCGCATTATGGACTCGAGCGATACTGATGGAGTTGAAACTGGAGAAGACGGGCTTGAGTGTAGCTGAATATTCTGAGTTCCTGAACTTTTGCAGCTAATACATCTCCATGTAGCCTGTCGCTTACCGAGATTACGGTACCCCTTCTCCGTTATCCCTGAGCACGGGAAATCAAAGTACTTCTGACATGCTGAGCATTGGATGGCTTCAGGAATTACTTCGCCACATCCACCACAAGTGAACATAGTGACAAAAGCACACTACTATTTCGAAGCACAAACTTTGAGAATCACAGGTTGGGGCAGCTGTCGGACGTGCAGTTGAACCGAGGTAGTAAACACGACTGAAACAATTTTACGTCATGCAGTGTAATTATGTGCTGCCAGAATACCAGCACCGCACCATAAGTTTTATGGTGCAGCAACATGCTGAGGCAGCAGCCTGTTTAGCCCCACAATTTCTGACGTACAGGTATGTGGTTAAATGTTTCTTCTTTCTAATTGTTAGAAAATTTAATTCTGCTTGGCATAATGGCAGTACGATTCCTCCCTATTACATTTGGATCTAACAACATTAGGAATAAATGGGTATATTTATTACACCACTGCCACCCCCGCCTAAGATAGAATATGGGCGTGAAACCTAAAGAATATTTCTTAAAACTTCTAAAATAAGATTGTTACTGTATATTAAGAAAAAAATCATCATAAGAATTCTACTAATTTACTTTTCGCTTACAACATTTTAAATTATGCCCAGACAATTAAGCTTTGTACACATCTGTATGTTTATAGTTGATCTTCTTATCGATTCCCATCAGCTGACGAATGATGAACTTTGGGAGGCGTTTGTGTTTCCAACGCGTGGGCAGTGGGGTGAAGTTTGCTTTTTGCAGTTTCCTGGCTACGTAGACCTCTGCTTGAAACTCGTTGGCTCTCTTGATCATGCCGAGGAGAGAGGTCTGGAACTTTTTCTCTTTCGTGAGACGCCGATGTTGCTTTATCTGTAAATATTATTTGAGAGTTAAAAAAACCATTGTTATATCTTTATATTTATCTATATCTTCTCGCCAGATCCCTTGCAGGATAGACAGAGCAGAGAGTACAGAGTTTCAACAGGATATTTGCTTACAGACCTCTCTGGCTTTCTCCTATATCATAGTTCATCTCATAAATCCTAGCCGGTTACAGAGGCTCTTGACTTGTCCTTCAGATGAGACCCTGTCTATTTGGGCATGTTGGTCTAGATAGTCTAGGTCTTCTCCGGTACCTACATCTTTCCATTTTCACACTGTATATCTGTTCTGTAATTTTTTCTTCCAAAATTCTTTCTATACAATACTATCTTTCATTTCTAACGATACTATCTTTCATACCAGCATGACCCATCTCCGGCCGACCGAGTTCAACGTTGCTTAACCTAGATGAACTCTAAGAACACTGCATTTTGTGTGCATGTGTGAATGATCTACGCTGTTGGCTGCGGGGACTTCACAGCTTCACTGGACAAGAGGGTGGCAGGAGCCAGAAGGGCAAGGGGGCAACTAGCTCAAGGGTACCTCAAGGAGGAAGGGCCTCGGCTTGGACAGTCGTTATGGGATAAGTTTAAGAACACTGCAGTCACACAGCTCTATGAGAGAGTAGTAGATAATTGCTGCTATTAATAAGTTTAATTTGGTAAACACAACAGGCTTTTTCATTTTATGGTTTAAGCTTCTAAAAACCCTGCAAAATGTACAGTGCTTTGGTTTTCTTAGGTTATGTTTAAAAGAGCTTCAGAGGCAGTAAATAGCTTGAAAGATGAAATGGTTGAGTTAGAACCGTCGCCAGCTTAGGTTATAGGTATAAATTACTAAATGCCACAAGAGTCCCCAAAACAATAAGTGTTCTATTTTTGGGGTATCAGAGTTATATTCAATCCAGAAATAAAATGTTATCCTACTAATATTATAAATATGAAAGTTTGTATGTTTGGATGTTTGTTACTCAATCACGCAAAACCAGCGGAATGGATTTGGGTGAAATTTGGCACACAGTGTTTTATCTGGATTAACACTTAGGATACTTTGTATCCAGGAAAAATGTAAGTTTCATGTCTTAACTCAACGCGGACGAAGTCACGGGCAGAAGCTAGCTGTATGATAAAAGATCAACTGTCCAAAAACAGCATATGACAGCAACTCTGGCGAACTAAAATCCACTAAGCAAACACCCACCCTGGCCCAGCGATGTCTCATCCTCTTCCACAGCTTCCTTCTTTGATGCTTCTTCATCTTTTTCCGTCTAATGACGATCAGCCTAGCAGCCTGGATCTCCTCACGACTCGTTGCTGGTAGCCCCACTTCCTCCTGCCGCCATTCCTTATCCAACAGCGGGAGAATCGAACGAGGATTGACTATAGGTATGTAAGGAATAGGATCCTGTTTTATCCCATGCCCCTTAGGCTTATCTGATATTTCGACACCAATACTTCGCGGTGAAAATGATAGGATTCTTGAATGACAAATCACGTCGCTTTTTGGTTTTGGAACCTTGGTTATGTTCGGTGTGCATTCTGATAAAGTTTTTAAGGCTAATTTGATGTTTAGCAGGCGAAACTCTGTAAGTTACAAAGCGAAAATCAGTAATAATTAATAGAAAGGTGTAGGACATAACCTTAAAATGAAATACGTACGTTTGATGGTTTGGTGAAGAGAGTTCATGGTTGTAGAAACTTTCTTCCTTTTTATATCTTTATCACATACTTTCTTTCATAAAAATGTGGCATTTATATAGAAAATTCCATAAAGAAAATACTATTTTAGGTTGCAAATAAATTGGCGTTTCTTTGGCAATGTTGCCACAACCAGGCTGGCGAAATTCCTCTAGAAATAGATATGGGTAAATATTACTATTCTCTTTGGGTAACACTGCGCTGCGCCGCGCAATTGTCCAACTCAGTTCACTGCGCCGGATGTGTTAACTCACGTCATCAAAATGAGTGTGAGTTTTGCGCCCAGCGCACGACCGGGAAATTTGAAAAGTGTTAAGGTGTTGAGTTGCCCGCAGAATCAATTGAAATGTATTGAACACTTGTGGTATTACACAAAGGAATGGTAGATAATAGTTTATTTTCTAATTTTACTTAAGGTACTTACTGGCCAGAAGGTTTTATTTTGACAAATGGCTGAGTTGACACCTGCCCGTAAAATAAATGACGAAATACGTTTACGTTTGTATAGTCGATTCTGTGAAGAGTGGTTGAAAAAAAGCATGGTTGATCTATTTTTATGTTTTTAATTTGTTATTATTAAATGTGTTTTAATTTACAAAAGTGTTGTTATTTTGTATTCCAAAGTGTAGTGAAGTGGCAAAGATAAAAATTCATTGTAACATATCATTTTTAGACGTGCATTGAGTGCCAAGCGACTTGTCCCACTAACAACTTACTTTAAACCCACTGGCGTATGCAAACCTGTTTCTTTGGATAAGTAGTTTCCGCAGGAACAAAGAAAACCATGAAATACCCATCACCCGTGTTTTTGCTTAGAGGCTCGATTGCCATTACATAATTACAGATTAAATAATAGTTACTATATACCTAGCAGATTGGAAAGGTGTTGTTGCCAGGCGTCACTTTTAAAAATATGCATAATATAAATATTACAATTTATTAATAATATATTACCTACTTTTTTAAAGCAATGTTTTTTTAATTTTACTGAATAATTGGTTATTACTAATCACGGTCGTAACATGGACTATAGTATTTTCATGTGAGATGAGTACTATGACAGTTCTAAGTGCCAAAGGAAATTATACTTTATTCAATGGCAATAAGAGCCATGACCCGTATCTATAATTAACTATGGTTTTATGCCTTAACTCAATTGTATTAAAGATTGTTTTTGTTTGACACTTAGAACTGTCACTCAGCAAAATAGCACTCAGCTTTTTAACTCGCATACGTATTAGTTATTAATATGTCTTATGTCTACATGTAGATTTATTGGCAACTGATAATTGTTCATCACAATATAAATATTTAACCTTTTTACTTCATTTACAGCAGTGAGCTATAACCATATTTGGCTTTTTAGTCTTGATGAGGACATTCCTCATCATTCAGAATCACCTAACCAAGATACGTCGTTATTTAAAATTTTATTGATGACAGAAGCTCTGCTGACTCCGGTACTCGATCTTATCTGTAACATAGACAAGTTTAATTCAATCTCAATAACCATACCAAAGGCCATGTCTGTAGGCCATACCTACAAATCTTGAAATAAAACTATTTTACGGATTTTATCGCGGTTTATTTTTATTTTTAGTTCCCGACGTTTCGAGTGCTTTGCAGCACCCATGGTCACGGGAGGGACTGAGATGTTAGACGTCCAAAAGGCATAGTTGTTCCGGGGTACCCTCAAACTTCTTAATTATTTTTGTTGTTGTTGGTCCGATCTACGCAGAATGAGCTCACGGTGTCTTGAGGTCTTGCAGTGTCCGTATAATAGTTTTATTTCATGTGTAATATTCGCGTAAATCTAAGAACCTACAAATCTTGTTCGCAAAATCCAGTACCTATTATGCATAGACGGCCCCGACTCATAGACTGCCAACTTTGGTAACAGGCATTAAAACCAAGACTTCTAGTACCCAGTTGATACTACGTTAAGTCAAATCCCAAAAAAAAATTACCACCTTTGTGTTTATGAAGAGGTGTCGTTATGAAAACAAGTTACGATATTTTGTAGGGCATTCTATTATAAAATAAAAAAACAGATTACACATAATTTATTACATTTATTTATAATATCACATTTAGTTTTTACAACATACAGTGTAACACAAGACACAGATATATATACGTAAATATAATTACTTAAATGCCTCTTTGGTCTAGTGGCGAATAATCCTCGAAGCTATCACAAAATTCTGCGTTCGAATCCCAGATCATGCAATAATGTTAATTTCTTTCAATACAAAAATGCCCAGGATATGTTGGCAGCCCGGCTTTATGCTCATTAAAATAGCAATAGACTCACCCCCTATTACATGGGCCATAACGTCGTCCGGGAAAAGTGGGTGTACACAGTACACCTCTGCCGCCTCCGCTTTGGAAATATAGGCATAACATTGTTTTTATTATTTTTGAAGTGAAAACTTCTTTAGGCGCTTTGGGCATTTTTGAGATGAGAAAAAATAATTGAACTCGCGACCCTGTTACCGACGCCTCTTTGAAGTGAAAACTTCTATTGGCGCGTTGGGCATTTTTGAGATGGGAAAAAATAATTGAACTCGCGACCCTGTTACCGACACCTCTTTGAAGTGAAAACTTCTATAGGCGCGTTGGGCATTTTTGAGATGGGAAAAAACCATTGAACTCGCGACACTGTTACCGTTACCGACACCTCTGTATATAAGTATGTACATATATTGTGTTTGTACGTACATAGATACACATGCACGTTATTCAAGTTTTCACTTCTGTCGGCACTTCCAGAGTACCACCACTGTTGTTTTTTAAATTTAATTACAAGTTTCCGTAACCAGAGAGCGTGTATGAGACGAACTATAAGAGTGAACTCCTCGACACTCCAAGCAGGTCTGTAAGGAAAGAGCTTGTTGGAACTCTGTACTCTCTGACCTCGTACTCGCACCTCGTCTCTCTCTCGTACGCTTACGATGGGCCTCATAAGAAGGCTCAAGGTCACCCAACGGGCGGAGTTACCCTGCGGGATCGAATCAGAAACGAGGAGATCCGCAGGAGGACGAAGGTCACTGACATAGCACTCAGAATTGCTAAACTTAAGTGGCAGTGGGCGGGGCACATCGCTCGTATAACTGACGGTCGTTGGGGCAGAAAGGTTCTCGAATGGCGACCACGTACCGGAAGACGTGGAGTGGGTAGGCCCCCTACAAGATGGACCGATGACCTGGTGAAGGTCGCGGGTAGAAATTGGATGCGTACAACACAAAGCCGGTCGTTGTGGCGGTCTTTAGGGGAGGCCTTTGTCCTGCAGTGGACGTCTTTCGGCTGAAGAAGAAGAAGACTCTCTGACCACCCCGCTAGGAAATTGGCGGGATAATATAGATAGATAACTGAAATAACTTTTTAGTTTATGGATGCAGGATCTTGATTAAAGAACGTTTTCATGCATAAACTTCCTCGATACCATGATGGATGACTTTTGCGGTCTGTCCAGTTTTTCGGTGCAGAGCAGTGGCCTCAAGTGTACATGTTTCACGTGTTGTGAAAGACAAGCGCCTCGGAAAAACTCCTTCCCGCAATATCGACAGCGGAACGGGCAAATCGATGTGTGACACTGAGGAAAAAACATCCAATCAAAATAAATACTTCTTCGCCCTCCTTATTAAGCGCTGGATATAAAAAACTCCTAACAGCGCTTTAAAAACATGCGTTGAAAAAGCGTTCGTGCGAATGCAGACATACACGTTTTTACCAAATGTGTACGCTTAACATTTTGACGTTATATGTTATACATTCGTATTTAATAAAAGTAATTTTAGCTTTAACTTCAAATGACTACTACTACAGTTTTAATTAATTATACTGAACTACTGTTTCTGTAATGGCATTATAAGAAATCTCTTTTGAGATATTTATGTATATAGAATAAGTATATTTATCACGGGAACATAAAGTTCAAAGATTTAACTCCTTTCGTGATGAAGGTATTTTGTGTTTTTTCATTATTTTATATATAAAAGTATTTCAAATTAATTTGAATGATGTGAAATTTATGTCATAATAATGTTTTCCCTAGATTCCAACTACAGTCGTACATGAATCTTTTGACCCGCAGTCAAACTTCGGAACTAACGCTGTCATCAAGTGCAATGTCACTTAATGACAGCCGCAGACTTGGCATTTGGTATAGTGCGACAAAGATATTTTAGCCCGTGGATGATTGCCATTGAAATGGGGGGGGGGGGGGGGGGGTCGTTAGTTTGAAATGAGGGTTATCGCTTAGAAATATTTCAACAGGTGGGTCCGCACGTTAACTAATTACAAAAAGAATTTAGGTAAATTCCATAGCAAACGAGAACTCT
Organism: Phalera bucephala; assembly: GCA_905147815.2. NCBI lineage: Eukaryota > Metazoa > Arthropoda > Insecta > Lepidoptera > Notodontidae > Phalera > Phalera bucephala. Next base: position 31,961,433 of record LR990609.1, read on the forward strand.
GCGCCTGTCATGAAGTGACATTTCACTTGATGACGACGTTAGGTCCGATTTTGGCCGCGGACTACAAGATCCTTGTATAACTGTATGAAATTTCTCCTTGGAAGTAGAAAGTAACAATCATTTCACACCAACGCCCCCTGCCAATGTCATCCGCGGGACAAAATGTCTTGTTACAAGTACTGTATATTCTTTTATCAAATGACATATTGAAAAAATTACAAATCAGATATACAATGTGATAGTGGAAGGATGCAGGTACCGGGGAAGACTTAGACTATCTTACCACGACCAAATACACCGAGACTTATCTGAAGGAAAAGTCAAGAGTCTCCGTAACCGGCGAGCGTGTATGAGACGAACTATGAGAGTGGAGGAAGCCAGAGAGGTATGTAAGGAAAGAACCTGTAAGAACTCTGTATTTGTTGCCTATCCTACCCTATTGATAGACATATTTATTTGCCTATTTCATCCGTCAAAAGGGACTTTTTATAATGTAGTGAACAATTACGTAGTTAATAATGCAATGTTACACTGAAATGCTGCTGCAAGCCGGTCTTGCTGTTGAAGGTGTTGAAGCAGATGGTGCAGGCGTGCGCGCGGCGCTCTGCGTAAGGGTGGGCGAGCGGCAGACGATTATGCGCACTCGGAAACGCGCACGAATATGCGCGCTCGACCGCGTGCGTGCGCGCGTGGTACAGCAGGATTGCGTTCGACTACAACCAAGAAACAATTATTAAAAAACTAGTTACTGCCCGCGACTTAGTCCGCGTTGACTTAAAACCTACATTTTTCCATACAAACCTCCAAATTTCCTACATACAAAGTATCCTTTGTTTTAATCCAGGTAATAAACTGTGTGCCAAATTTCATCCAAATCCATTCGGCCGTGTTTGCGTGATTGCACATTTATAATTCAATTATAAATCTCGTAAAAATAGCAGACTTGGGGCGCTGTTCAGTTTACACTCAAAGGTTACTCGTAGATAAATCAAATTGAGAGATACTGATGTAGTGTTGTTAATATGAGCACTGAAGTCGAGCGATTAGCGCTGAGTCGACGCTTACGAGCGTTGAAACGTAGAAGACGCAAGCGTTTTAGGCGCTGACTCGAGCGTTTTTACAACACTATACTGGTGCCGCTTTCGACGCCAGTTTGTTAGCATTACCCCGTCTCGACAAGTCTTAGTCTATGACTGTATGACTGAAATACAAAGTGAATTTTTAACAATCATGGGTATATTTTGTGGTGTTGCTCACCCGGAATCCTTTGCCGCATTCCTCGCATATGTATTTGTTTTCGGCGAGGTGGTACTTCTTGTCTTTGTGGTGTCGCTGGTAGTGCCTCCAGTATTGATTCCAGTTCGGAATCATTTCTTTACACTAAAAGGCATATTATCTACGCATAATATAAAACACCATTAGAACATATTATACATAAAGGACATCGTCGAAAATGGACCCAGAACTAACAAACATGTGACCTATAATATTATATATTATATACCATAATGATTTATCTGTTTTATTATAGTAGCTGTAAACATCTATATCTAACGGACAATTTGCAATACAAAACGAATATTTCAAAGTACTGTAAGTGCTTAAATCAAAGTCGCTAACGTCCTTTCCGAATGTGAACGTTGTTATTGAATTACGGTTAGAGATGTCAATCATATCAATCGATTTCATTCAATAATGATCGATTCAAGTATGGCTAGTGCTTTTTAAATAACGATTTTACAAATGTATTGTTGGTTACTAAATTATAACCTCAAAATCTAATAATACTTTTTTTGCAATAATGCAATTCCCCCGCTTATCCGTTTAATAATAAATGCATGAAGATAATTTGCAGGTAACTTGAAATCATACACGCATTTTTTCATTGCTGTCGGTTCTGGGGAAAAGCATGTATGGATGCAGAACAATGTCCTTTATTGAATGAATATGGTTACAATATTTGCAGATTTTTTTTCGCTAAGATAAGATTTGTAATTCAAAAGGAAAAGTTTAAAGGCATCCACACACGGCCGTATTTTAACCTGGAGAGGTTGCCTGGATGAGATCACTAATAGTGACAAGGTCGCCCATTGCTACACTACCTCGTTAATTTATTAATTGTATTTCCATTTGTGTATCAAATATACACAAATGTGGAACAATAAAATGTTATCTATCTATGACAACCAAACTGTTAACTTGGATCATTGTGATTCGATCATTTTTGTGATGAACATTGTGTAACTAAACGATTGGTTACTGACGTAATTAAAATGGAGATGAAAAAAGAAAACGTAAAAATCTATCTATCTATTTATCTATATCATCACGCCGGCTCCCTCGCAGGGTAGGCAGAGAGTACAGAGTTCCAACAGGTTCTTTCCTTACATACCTCTCTCGCTTCCTCCACTCTCATAGTTCGTCTCATACACACTCGCCGGTTACGGAGACTCTTGACTTGCCCTTCAGCTAAGACACGGTCTATTTGGTCATGGTAAGATAGTCTAGGTCTTCCCCGGCACCTACATCCTTCCATGAAAAAAGAAAATGTAATAATACTATTTTTAAAGAGTAACCGTGGAGTTTCTTGCCCTTCTTCACAGGAATGACATTCCGAAGTGATGGACGAGTCTTTGTTACTTTTCTGACGATTCATAAATACTGTAATGGTTTATCTACTGTAATATTATGATTCTGGCATGGGTGTACCCTGCGAGGGAGCCGGCGTGATGATATAGATAAATAGATAGATAGATTTTTACGTTTTCTTTTTTCATCTCCATTTTAATTACGTCAGTAACCAATCGTTTAGTTACACAATGTTCATCACAAAAATGATCGAATCACAATGATCCAAGTTAACAGTTTGGTTGTCATAGATAGATAACATTTTATTGTTCCACATTTGTGTATATTTGATACACAAATGGAAATACAATTAATAAATTAACGAGGTAGTGTAGCAATGGGCGACCTTGTCACTATTAGTGATCTCATCCAGGCAACCTCTCCAGGTTAAAATACGGCCGTGTGTGGATGCCTTTAAACTTTTCCTTTTGAATTACAAATCTTATCTTAGCGAAAAAAAATCTGCAAATATTGTAACCATATTCATTCAATAAAGGACATTGTTCTGCATCCATACATGCTTTTCCCCAGAACCGACAGCAATGAAAAAATGCGTGTATGATTTCAAGTTACCTGCAAATTATCTTCATGCATTTATTATTAAACGGATAAGCGGGGGAATTGCATTATTGCAAAAAAAGTATTATTAGATTTTGAGGTTATAATTTAGTAACCAACAATACATTTGTAAAATCGTTATTTAAAAAGCACTAGCCATACTTGAATCGATCATTATTGAATGAAATCGATTGATATGATTGACATCTCTAACCGTAATTCAATAACAACGTTCACATTCGGAAAGGACGTTAGCGACTTTGATTTAAGCACTTACAGTACTTTGAAATATTCGTTTTGTATTGCAAATTGTCCGTTAGATATAGATGTTTACAGCTACTATAATAAAACAGATAAATCATTATGGTATATAATATATAATATTATAGGTCACATGTTTGTTAGTTCTACTCTGGATCACAACTTCTAAACTAATGTGCATATACAGTGTAGTCCGTTTAGTACGACTTCGCATATAACAACCAACCGTTTTTAGCGACGTAAGTATAGGTACATGTTTTGTTTCAATATGAGCCTCTATGATCTACATCCGTTTATTACGACTCCGCTTACAATGACCGACCGCTTTTAACAACGGAATTTCACACAAAATCGTCCGGTTACAACGACGACGAGCGTTGACGTGCCAAGATAGCGACGATAATAATGACGAGGGCCTAGAAGAAAATTGTACCACTCCGAGTGTATCTGAAGCTCTAAAAGCTGCAGAAGTGCTGAATGTGTTGTGCATTTTAATTTTGAAGATGAAAATATGAAAAGTTTTATGTCTCATTTGCATAATGCAATCCGTACTTCTTACTATAGAAATGAAAACCAAGAACAATAAAAAATTACAGACTTTTTGCACTAGATATTTCGTTGTTAGTTAGTATAGATTATGTAGAGAGTTGCATTATGTACGTGCACAGGTATTTTGTTATTCTACATTATATACATTTTAATAAAAAAACAAAAATTGTCAGTTCGTTAATACGACTTCCGTTTAGTACGACGTAATATTACCGCTCCCTTGGCCGTCATTATAACCGGATTCTACTGTAGTTTATTTAGTAAATTATCAGTCGTATGAGGGTGCTCTTAAACTCGGCAAATAGAGACAATGATAAGTATATAATATGATAATGTTACTTTAAAAAAATATATAATAAAATTAAATATACTACCTCGTTGGTCTAGTGATAATGAGGCACCGCATTGTTATTACGAGGTCCTAGGTGCAAATCCTAGGTCTGACAAGGTTTTTCAATGAAAAATTCCCATTATGAGTCTGGAATTGTACCCGGTATATGAAAATATGCTCGCCCCCTATTACATAGGACCTAACATTGTCGACTAAAAGTGGATGTACCCAGTACACCTTTGACGGACGATTTAGCGCAGTGGTTAAGAGCTTAGGTCGCTCCACCTACTGTGTTTAATAGTCGCGGGTTCGATTCCCGCACGGGACAAATCTTTGTGTGATCCACAATTATTTGTTCCGGTCTGGGTATTTGTGTGTGAATTTTCATGTTTGTAAACGCACCCACGACACAGTATTAAATCCTAGTGTGGGGCTACGTTTTTTAAAAAAAAAAAAGAAAAAAAAAAAGAACCTTTGCCCCCTGCTTGAGGAATATAGGCGGGACGGTGTTTATTCATTTATTTTTTAACATATACGTACGTGCACGCATTTAGTGGGGTACCGCACGGGTAACGCCGCGGGCGCGCTGCGGGTGCGCTCACGCACACGCCGACTGACCGCGCGCCGCGCAGGCGCTCTCCCCACGGCCACCACTCCCCCCACCACATCACACTGACGATATGAGGACCTACGCAGTGAAATTCTATACCTAATAATTCTATACCAAAAGCACTGAGCAGCACCGCGGCAGCGTCGACTGTACACATACTTCCTTCGCACCTCAACCCCAAACGATTGTATCCACGCACTTCGATCCCCGAAACGAGATTGTTTTCATAAAAATATCCCCGTGACAATTGTACAAAGCTTAAGCTAATCCAAACCGATTACGCTCAAGCGGCAAAAATCCTAGGTGATTACCAGTGTGGGTTTCGACCAAACCGCAGTACCATTGACCAGATCTTTCTCCTCAAACAGCTGTTTGTGGATTTTACCAAAGCCTATGATAGCATTAATCGTGGTGCCCTATATGCCATCCTAAGAAAACTCAACATCCCCAACAAACTAGTAAACATGATCGCAATCGCCACAAGAGAAAGCAGAATGAAAATACGAGTCGAAAACGAGCTAATGGACGAATTTGCGGTTATCACGAGACTGAAGCAAGGAGATGCCCTGACCTATGCTTTTTAAACTTGTTCTAGTATATGTCCTTAAAAGCGTGCTCGCACTAGATGTTGGACTGGAGCTCAATGGAAAACATAAGGTCATAGAATACGCCGACGCTCTGGCCTAGCTAGGGGAAACCAGCGATCAAGTTCAAGACTTCGCAAAAGCAATCAAATCAAAAGCTCTGAAAGTGGGGCTGAGGGTCGGTCATGAGAAGTCTAAGTATCTCCATATTAAGCGCTACAAAAATACGCGCGCCCCTCACAAAGATCTGCAGGTTGGAGATACCAAGTACAGTGGGGTGGCAAAGTTTAAATATCTAGGCTGTAGTACATATACACAGGTATGGAAGACACCAAAGTGACTGACCTTGTGTTAGTCGATTTTTCTAATGCCTTCAATACTATTAGTCACGATATCCTTTTTGTCCATTCTTTCTGTTCGTTTTTGCTTTCAAGAGTAGCTGGATTGGTTTTCCTCTTATCTTCGGGGACACCAGCAGTCAGTTTTAAGTGACGAGTCAGCTTGGCGTTGCCTAGACACTGGCGTTCCCCAAGGCGGTATACTTTCTCCTCTTTTGTTTTCCATCTTTATTGATTTGATAACCTCCGAACTTCGGTCTGCGTATCATCTGTATGCCGATGACTTGCAATTATACTCGCAGGATAGTGCTGATCGAATTTGTGATATCATCAGCAAATTAAATCGGGATCTTGAGGCAATTAAAAATTGGTCCGACAGATTTGGTGTCGCGGTAAATCCAAAGAAGTGTCAAGCAATCCTCGTGGGGAGCTCTAGACTTATTAGCAAAATTAACATTAGTACGCTGCCTGCACTGGAGTTCAATGGATCAGTCAGACCCCTAAGTTGTAGCGTAAAAGATCTTGGGTTACATATCGACACCACGCTTAGTTGGCAGACCCAAGTCACATCCGTTAGTCAACGTGTTACTGGAACGTTGCGATACGTATATCGATTAAAAAAATTACTTCCACCCAATACAAAAGCAATGCTTGTGCAGTATTTAAACTTTTCTATTTTCGACTATGGTGATTTGTGTTACTTCGACCTGAATGCAGATCAACTCAATAAATTAGACCGGTTACTCAATAACTGCATTCGATTCGTCTTCAATATGCGTAAATACTATCATGTGTCAGAGCACCGTTCATTTTTAAAGTGGTACCTATTCGGCAACGCAGAGCTCTGAGGGCTTTGGCAACATTATTCTCTATCCTTCATTCTTCTGTCTCGCCTGCTTATATTACTTCCCAATTTCAGTACCTATGCTCTACTCATGATAAACCTCTCTACGTTCCTCAAATAATCGTCTTCTTCAGTGTCCCTCTCATCGTACCGATTTCATTCACTTTTGCTTCTTTATCCAATGTATCCATCTATGGAATGAATTACCTCTGGACCTCAGGATTGTTAACAATAGTCTCACTTTAAAAAAAAACTGCAGGTCTATCTACTACATAACATGTTATGTTGGCGGAATCTTCTAAACGTTAGAAGTTCATGTCGTTATGTCACACTAGCTGGTTCATATATAGGTATGTATATATTATATTTCAATCAATCAATCAATCAGCCTATCGCAGTCCACTGCTGGACATAGGCCTCTCCTAACACGTGCCATTGCACACGGTCCTCCGCCTTCCGCATCCAGTCTGTCCCAGCGACCTTTTTGAGGTCGTCGGTCCATCTAGCTGGGGGCCGTCCTACCTTACGCTTACCAAGTCGCGGTCTCCACTCTAGGACACGCTTGCTCCATCGGCCGTCGCTTGCTCCATATTATATTTATGTATATATATATATATACATATGTGTGTGTGTGCATATTTAGGTATAGTATTATATTATATATTAGTATTTTACTTTCCTATTGTTATCCTTCCTTTTTTTTAATTCTCATATTTTCAAGGTAGACTGAATATGCTTCAGGCATTAAGTCCGCCTATGTACACATGTGCATAAAGAATAAATAAATAAATACAAATAATCGCGACGAAGAAATTGACATCCGCGTACAGAACGCACTACGATGTAGCGCCGGCCTACACAACGTGTTGGTGCCCAAGCTACTGAGCAGAACTACGAAGAACCGAATCTACAAGACTGTTTTAAGACCAATATTATAGTACGGGTGTGGAGCTTGGACACTAACACTAAAAAAAGAAAACAAGCTACTTGTGGCGGAAAGAAAGATTCTTCGGAAAATTTTGGCCCCGTTCGAAACTCAGATGGAAGTTGGAGAGTCCGCAATAATGCCGAAATCGAAGAGCTCATGGTTAGCCCTAATATCATAGAAGAGACCAAAGCGTACAGACCCCAATGGCTTGGCCACTCGGATACAGATACCGCACACAGGATCAGACACCGACCTCGCCGGCGAGGTCGAAGAATTCCTTGCCCGCCGGCCGGTGCAGAGCACCACAGCGAGACACCTAGTCTACGCCCTCCCCCATAACGACTGCCCAAACCGAGGCAGTTCCTCCTTGAGGCGCCCTTGAGCTAGTTGCCCCCTTGTCCTTTAGGCTCGTACGTAGTGGTTGTACGCTCGCCCTCTTGTCCGGTGAAGCTGTAAAGGCCCCGCGGTCAACAGTGTAGATCATTCACACACACACACACACACACACACACACACAAAAAGGCTTAGCCACATTCAAAGAATGGGAAAAGATCGTAGTGTAAAGAAGGCCTATCTGGGCCGACCAATCGGCCGCCTACCGGTTGGTCGTCTCAGATATCTCTGGAAGGACGTGGTTGAGGCAGGACGGCGTGAGGTCCAAGCCGAAAACTGGCAGGGAATCGCGCAGAACCGTAAGAAGTGGCGGAATCTCGTTTCGGAGGCCAAGATTCACTTTGGGTCGCTGAGCCAACGGAGTAAGTAAGTATCGTAAAGACATGGCGTTCCTATCCCACAAAGAATCTAACGTGATAATATAGATAGATAATTACATGTTAGATACATTTTTTTATGAACCTGTGCATTTACAAGGAGTAAATATTACAAAGATTGATATTACAAGGAGTATATCGATGTGACCAACGAACAAAGTCCTATAATCCAGTATTTATATTTAGCATAAATAACCTTATCGACGGGCACGAAAGCTGCTGATAGCATTTATTTTGTTTGGCATATATAACTTTCTTCTGTGGAACTGTCGATACAATATATCTGACGTATCCTATTCTTTGAAAATCACAGATAATGGAATGTCAAGCATTTATTTTAATTTTAGTACCTTTAATCTTGTCTATAGACATACTCTATGCCTTTAATAATTGCTCGAGTGTGTTTAATTGTGAAGCGATGCCAGATGACAGCTGTCAGATGACGAATTACTGATAACAGATTTTGTTATTTTTTGGCAACGGGGTGGGCGGCCAGGCGTATCGCGGAGCAGGGACAATACTAATCTCAAACTATTGTGCGTTTCCTCAGATAGCAAGAAAGATCAGTCTACCGGACGAGGCCCTATTGTTATTTCAAGATTTCGTTCATGTTCATGCAGACGACTATTGTTATTGTTACGGCCGGCGGCCATCCCAAAAACCTAATCGCCGACATATTTTATTACTCACCCTAAATTATCTCTATGTTTAGAGGACGTCACCATGTGCCGCTTCCATGTCTCCTTCGTGGAGAACTGCAGGTCACAGACCTTGCAGTACACGTTACATTCTTGCTTCTTGTCTATATCTTTCAGATCGACTGGTTTATCCCGCTAGAAAGAAAGAGAATTTTCGTGTTTCCTTACTCAAGTTCTTCAAACTTTTTAACTTAGTTTTAAATCTAATATAGGGTTGGGTTTGGAGATGTAAAGGACTTGGAAAGGTGGGATTAATTGGAGATATTCTCATAATAAGTGTTAGTTAAAATATGCGCTAATAAATTAAAAGTAAAAAAAAGTTTTTTTAAAAACAAGTCTTTATTTAAATGCGCTAAAAGAACTTTTTCTTTAAAATTTTTACTATCAACTTATATCGTCATTACACAATTTATATGATATAAAAACTTGTCTCGAGATTTACGTACTAGTATTAAGTTAGTTTGAAAATTTTAAAAATTAAAATCAATCAGTTCATGTTATTAAATTTACTTGTTTACCTACGCAGGTAAATCTCGCGACAAGCTAGACTAAAATCGTCGGCGAAAAGTGGGTGTACACTGTCCCGCCTGGGAATATAGACGTATGATTATTTTTTTTGTATATTTGGATAAGTTAGTAATTACTTACTGATATAAGTTGGTGCATGCGCGCCTTATGCATGTTCAGGGCTCTCGGGCTGTCGAATGAGTACCTGCACACCTCGCACGCGAGCGCCTTCGAGTGCTGCCGCTGCACGTGGCTCTGGTGCGAAGACAACTTGCTGCAAGTTGTACACCTTGTCACTACAACATCACCCCTGGATTACATTCAGCCTATTCCTAAAGTCACGTTTCATCGATTTGTTACCTAATAGTAACAAAACAAGCCGCTAACCAGTCTGATCAGAACCAGTCAAAATCATAATTCCAAGATCTCAAATTTACAAAATCGCAGAATGACGACATCTTAAACTGACGACTTCTTAATCAAATGTTATCTATAAAAGGTGTAACATAATAAACGCAAGACCTCAGACACCCCGATTAGAGAATAGCTTCATATATTCAAAACGAAAACCAAATTTCCAAATTTAATTGTTTTTACCCTTTTTAAAGCACTTTAATACCCTAATTAACAATGAAACTTGAATGTGTATGTGTGCGTTTTGAGAAATACGTTACAGAGATACATTTGAAATGTCCTTATTGGTATAAATCAATAATAAATTTAGTTTTTTTATAGCGCACTGAAGGAGTAAAAGCATTTTTTGCAACTATAAAAAAATTAAGATACATAAAAATTGTTGGAATCAATTCAGTTGCCGATTTAGAACAAACTACTTGCAGGTCTTGCGTTAATTATGTTACAGGTTGTTTATCTAATTAAATACATCATACGTTAAGGTAATAGGTGAATGAAATATTAATGCACACTGCTTTTGCTAAATCATGGTAAATAAATATATCACAAATTAAAAAAAATATTACTTATACAAGCTGTAACATAATAAACGCAAGATCTGAAAGTACTTTGTTCTAAATCGATAACTGAATTGATTTCAACTATTTATAATGTATGTTACATTTTTTTTTTAAATTGCAAAAAATGCTTTTACTCCTTCAGTGCGCTACAAAAAACTAAATTTATTCTTGGTTCATAGCAATAAGGAGATTACAAATGCATTCCTAACCCGTATTCCTCAAAATGCACACATACACATACAAGTTTCATTGTTAATTGGGGTATAAAAGTGCTTAAAAAAGGGGTAAAAACCTTTAAATTTGGAAATTTGGTTTTCGTTTTGAATTTATGAAGCAGTTCTCTAACCGGGGTGTCTGAGGTCTTGCGTTTATTATATTACACCTTGTATATGTTAAATTAGAAAATAAATCAGTAGCTATCAAAAAATGGATCACAAAATTTGAACTGGAAGAACAGACACACGTACGAATCCCACGCGATCCCGATTTTGTGACATCTAGTCACTTTGCGTCGTTGTTTTTTGCGACCTCGTCACTTTGCAAACTTGTCGTTTTGCCACCTAAATTTTGGCATTATCAGACGGACAGACTAACAGACCGGAGTGGAAGGCAATGGTTAAATCCAAAGTCCTTAACATTGAAGCTCTGCGATGCGCTCATCTTGACGCAAAGTGTGATAATTTTTTTTTATATAAAAGCAGTGATAGCCTAGATAGACCGTTGGACTGCAAAGTCATAGGTCTCGGGTTCAAACCCAGGCACGCACCTCTGTCTTTTCGAAAGCATGTGCGTATTATAAATAAACTATCACTTGCTTTAACGGTGAAGGAAAACATTGTAAGAAAAGCTGCATGCCTGAAAGTTTCTCGAAGGTGTGTGAAGTTCGCCAACCCGCACTGGGCCAGCGTGGGGACTATGGCCTAAACCCTCTCAGTTTGAGAGGCACGTGCCCAACGGTAAGACAGTTTCTTAACATGGCTATTATTATTATTAATGGTGTGCTCGTAGCGCTATGCGACCGCAGTGTTCTTAGCGATCAGAAAGATTATGTAGCGTTCGGCCTGGTCTTTCTGAGATGGGTGATCGATTTCATTTTCATATTCGAGCGTCTTCGTACTTCGGAAGTCACTTTAAGCCATTGGTCCTGGTTGCCCTACCTAATGTCGTAGTTGTTAATCCTAGTTGGAAGCCTTATAGGCGGCATATTACGATCCAACATCCATTAATCCGCACTTGGTCCACGTAGTGGAGTATGACTTACGGCCGGTTCCTATATTTAACTCATGGATAGATGTGCCTACTACGGATAGAATTTTGACATATTTTGTATGGAAAATCTGTCAAAATTCTACTGACAGTAAGCAAATCCATGAGTTGAATACAGGAACCGGCCGTTAATCCTTTGCCCAACAGTGGGACAATATAAGTTGATCTATCTATCTTTATCATCACGCCAGATCCCTTGCGGGGTAGGCAGACAGTACAGAGTTCCAACAGGTTCTTTCCTTACATACCTCTCTGGCTTCCTCCACTCTCATAGTTCGTCTCATACACGCTCGCCAGTTACGGAGACTCTTGACTTGTCCTTCCGGTTGTTATATTATTACATGCCCGGAATGTGCGAGGATCTTTACCAAGATTGGCTACATAAGCCACATGCGTGCGCACGATCGTCAGCAATAACCGAGTTGATACAGTCCCAAGTCTGAAATCCGTCTGCACTTTATCATTATCATCACCCAATGATAATAATACAGATCACCACCTATAGTATTTATCACATAGGATGGGTAGTGACCGTTCTAATTGCCAAACGAAATTATACTTTATTCAATGGCAATAAGAGACATGACCCGTTTTTATACTTATGGTTTTATGCCTTAACACCATTGAATAAATATTAGTTTCGTTTGGCAATTAAAACTGTCACTACCCATCTTATGTGAAAAATACTATAATGGTAACAATACAGAAGTTGCAAGGTTCGCGTCCTCGCTGATTGAATGATCTACGTGTAAATAGGTTGGTATGGCTCCAAAATGGCATAGCATATTTATTCTGTCGACAAAATTGAAGTGTTTCAAATAACAAGCGGGTAAACAGACCAGCGGGTTGACAGACGGTCTGGTTCAGTGGTTAAGAGCTTAATCCGCCCTGCCCACTGCATCGAGTAGTCGTGGGTTCGATTCCCGCACGGGACAAATCTTTGTGTGACCCACAAATATTTGTTTAGGTCTGGGTGTTTGTGTACGTGAATTCCATGTTTGTAAACGTATCCACGACACAGGAATAATTTCAAGTGTTACATTTTATTTACAAAACGGCGCACGCTATTGAAATTTATTTATTTATTGAATCCTTTATTGTATACAGTACATTTACAGATGTAATTTTACAGGTGATATACAAAGGCGAGCTTAACTCAAAATATGAGTTCTCTTTCAGCGAACCTTTAAGTGTTGAGAGATGAGAATGTTAATAAGAGGGCAGTTATACGATCACACATTCAAACATACAATAAAATAAACATACATAAAAATACACATAATATATTATATTATAAATATGTATCAACAATCAGATAGGAAATGTTGAATAATACTTACGAGGAAACTTCATTACAATAGTCGCATTTATATGACGAATTATCGTGCCATTGCTTGTGTTGTTTCGCTTGTTGTCTATAACAGAAAAAAAAAACAATTATTTTAATGGCAATCGATTCGCCCCCAATTAAATTGAGACCTAGCATCATCAACGATATGTTTATGTATACACCTGTCCAACTTGGGGAATATAGGTATGACGGAGTATATTTTTTTCAATTTTTTTATCTTCCTCTGCTTACGCCGCAATGGATCTGGCGTTATAATAATACCAATTATTTTTGCTACATAGGCAATACCGGCAAAAAAAGAGAAAAGGAAAAAATAAAAGAATTACAACTTGCTGCAGTATGTGCAAGGGAACCAGCTCAGGGTAAGCTGGGCTTGACACACAGCACTGTTTTTCAGATGATATTATTATTATTAAGAGCCATTGTTATCCCACTGCTGGGAAAAGGCCTCCCTCTAGTTTTTCTACTCCTGTCTTTTCGTTGCTGTCAGACCAGCCTTTCAAAGTGTCCAGTTCGTCCCGCCATCTCCGCCTGGGTCTAGCGCGTTCCCTTTTTGTATTTTTTTTCGTTTTTTCTTCGACATTCCATCAAGAACTCACGTTAACCCATATCTAAATAGATATTCTATCCTCAAAATGAGGCATCGCTAGAAACTTCACCCGGCATGTCTTCTTCTCGGTGTCTTTAAACATTTCTTTATGAGAAACAGAGTTGGGTGACGAGTCGGAAATCACATGAGTAGCGGCAGTGCACGAGGCCGCTCGCTACTCAAAGGCATAAGTCAGCCGCATTTAGAGGTAGTTTCCGCTGCGCTCCTATCAAATGCTGGAATAACATTCCACCTGGGGTTTTTGGCGGGAAATCGAAGTGATGTCGTCGATTATGTTTTAATATCCAAAACTTATTATTTCGAATTATAATGTGTAATGTTGGTGGAATATTAACCATTATGTATTCCTATATATGCATGAGTGAAGGTAATTGTAACAAAGTGATAAAACGTACCTTTTCGATTTCCCTCAAAACGGCCGTAGCAATTGGTATGAAAGTATCCATCACTTTACTATCCAGGGTGGGGCACTTCATCAATTTCATGATCATCTTTGTCATTAAGTTCATCGGGGAATAGAATTAATTTAGAAAGGAATATTCGTAACACTTGACATTGACAAAATATGCGTCGTCGTGATTCCATAAACATAAAAAAACGGTCCACCACCGATACGGAACCTACAGAATGTTCACACTTTAAGAAAAAAATAAAAGTATTTATTTACCAACATCAGCAGAACGTTAAGACATAACACTAGTGCTATATAATAATTTTTTAATTCAAAATTATCTAATATTACCAACTTACTATGCTTGTTTCCCAGTTAAAAAATAGCTTTTTACTAAAATTAGCCTTTCTGTTAATTATACAGTTCTTTTTCTACTTGATTGTTTACTTATATATGTGGATATTACTTGTAAATAAGCACCATGTATTTAGATGCCGCGACCTCAACGATCAACTCCAACGGAAGACCAGCGCTGATTGCTTGCAGTCAACACAATGCTGAGTTGGGACCGATTCGAAACATTATCAGTTTTTCTTTGTTATTTTAGTGATATTGTATTGCTACTGCATTTTTTTATTTGTTGTAAAAACATTTATTTTCTTTCTTTCTTCTATTTTAGACATGGCCAGCCCAGTTCCATTGAGGGTGGCGGCTTTTTGACTTACATCGGCAATTTGACGTGGTCTGCGAGTTTAATATTTAGAATACTACGCTCCATGGACCGCTGACAAACCGCTTGCGTAGACTTTTGATGTTTGGTCAAAGACCAAGTCTGGGCAGCGTAGATTTTTTACTAATTACCGGGGATATCTTAAAAGGCGAATAAAGGAGTAACAAAATAATCTTGCCGAGGCTCTTAGGTCTATTGGTGTATGGTGCGATTGACGATCAACGACGCCATGGGCTAGAAGTCCAAAGCTGGCAGTTGACCTCGCTTCCTTTTAATAAAGTTTACAATCCACTGAAAACTGAACACGAAATGACAAATCGGCAGAGAGTTTAAAAGTATAGTGCGACAAGGGTATTTTGGCCCGATGACATTGACAGAGGGCGTTGGTGTGGAATTAGGGTTATCATTTAGTAAAATTGTAGAAGATATTTCAACAGGTGGGTTACACAGTTAATAATTAAAAAAGATATTGGGTGAATCTCATAGCAAAAGGCAACTCTGCGACTGTCATGTAATGACATCTCACTTGATGACAGCGTTGGTTCCGATTTTGACCGCGGTCCAAAACATCTTTGTGGGACTGTACTCACGAGTGAAGGGTGACGAAGTTGCAGGCATTACAGGCGTACTTCTTGGTGTGTTTCACAGCATGTATGGAGTGCGCACGTCGGGTGTTAAACCGGCACTTGCATACTTCGCACACGATGTCGCCTGCGCTCTGCGAACATACAGAATATAAAGGATAAGTGCGCAAACCCGTACCGCGTCGTAGTTCATGATCCGAATTCTATTAAACATGGCCTCACTCACTGTTCAAATTCGATCATTTGTATCTGACACAATACAAAGATTCGAATCCAAATTTGGACCAGTTTGGCCCAGTGCGGGTTAGCGAGTTCGCACACCTTCGAGAAACTCTTAGGGCATACAGGTTTCCTCACGATGTTTTCCTACTTATGATGTTGATACTAATTTTTAAAAAAAGTCTTAGGTGAATTTCGTAACAAAAGGCAACTTTGCAATTGTCATGAAATGACGTATCCGTTAGTTCCGATTTTGGCCGCGAGCCAAAAGAACCTTGTGGGTCTATAATAATATTTTTATCACCACAATTCACAGCGTATAATATTATTGTAAACTAGCAGTTTCGCGCGACTTCGTACCCGGTCGACAACAGCGCCACCTACCGGGTCTATGTTATATAGCCTATGTTACTTCTGGATAATATAGCTTTGTAATGCTGAAAGAATCATTAAAATCGGTCCAGTAGTTTTTGAGTTAATTCGTTACAAAAATACAAAACTTTCCTATTTATCATATTAATAAGTATAAATAACGAATTTAACTTACCGCCAAGTGTCGTAACATGTGATTGTCCAACGTTTGCAACTGTAAGAAACCTTTGTAGCAAAGTGTGCATTTGTACACAGAGTCTTTGTAGTTCGAGGACTCTTTCCGCTTTTTAACCTCTGCTATCTGCTGTTCCTTCTGGAAAGATTAGCTTGTTTAATGTATAGGCTTTTACTTACACGAGAGTGCTTACATTCTTCAAAATGTATATAGCTATATCATCACGCCAGTTTCCTTGCGAGATAGGCAGAGAGTACAGAGTTCCAACAGATTCTTTCCTTACAGACGTCTCTGGCTTCCTCCACTCTCATAGTTCGTCTCATACACGCTTACCGGTTACGGAGATTTTTGACTTGCCCTTCAGATAAGACACGGTCTATTTGGTCATGCTAAGATAGTCTAGGTCTTCCCCGGTACCTACATCCTTTCATTCTTTCTTGCGACAATCTTGCAGTATGCCCGAACCAACGGAGCATACCCTTTCTCATGTTTGCACCGATACTATCTTTCACACCTACACGCTTTCTTACTACGCTGTTGCGAATACGGTCGGTCAGATTGACTCCGCACATCTTCCTCAGAGCTTGCATTTCAACTGCTTTTATCCTGCTTTCATTCTCCTTCTTATATATCGAACTCTCACTGCCATATGGCAGTGCCTGTGCCAACGCTGTTATATACACATCTTCCTCAGAGCTTGCATTTCAACTGCTTTTATCCTGCTTTCATTCTCCTTCTTATATATCGAACTCTCACTGCCATATGGCAGTGCCTGTGCCTACGCTGTTATATAACAGCGTTGGCACAGGCACTTCGTTATGCATGGCTAGCTGCGCCTTTTGGCTTAAGTGCCGGCTCCGAAGTAGCTTGTTGTTAAGTATTAATACATATTTTTATTAATTAGGTATCTGCAGAACTGTCAGTCGCTTTATTATTTTATACTCACTGTTAAGTTAGTAATGACAAAATCATTGAGCAAGTCATCATCGAGTTCAACTTTCCGTGTGTTCTTTTGTGGTGTAACCCCAAACAGTTCACTTTCCCTATTATTGGTCTCATTTTCTTGTCCTGTATCATTGCTTATTAACTATGAATGGAAAACAAACAATTTTAATTATTATATTAAAGAAAATGTTGTTTCATAAAATAGTGATCCGAAATAGAAAGAAAAAGTCATCACTTCGATGGGAATCGAACCGACGTAATTCTAGCTGAGAATGACAAACTGACGATCACATCGATGGCGGATGCCATGCCGAGGTGCGCCATGCAATCGCTTTAAACACTGAGCTACCGAAGCACATATTTGAAGCAGTAAATACAGAAACAAAAGTTTAATACAGTAAAAAAAATGATTCCAAATCTTGTTCTAGATTTATACAGGTGTAAAGAACAATGCACACAACCTGAAACAAGTACTACTTCTCAATGCAAACTTTAATATAGCGACAATTACGGGTAATGAAAAAAATTCTGCAGTTTCATACATTTTGTATGAAACCACTTAGATTTTTAATTTAAGATGTGTTAAGTTTTACGGCATAGGAATGATTCATGACATGTGACAGCAAGGGATGGCATGGGATTTTTTTCATTTTTAAAAATATTGCAAGTGTTTACGTACTTGAGAAACCATATTTGATAGCAAATAATCGTCATCACTGGATTCATCACCAACCACTATATCCAGAAGCCTGTCATCACATGAGTCCACTCTTTTCATCAAACCATCCTCTGGTAACCATTCAATAACTTCTAAATTTATTTTTGACAAATTTGATTTCAGTCCGAAGGCCTTCCTATCTAATATCTTGATTTTGCTTTTTCTTATCTGAAAAACATATGTTAATGAGTGGTAATCATACAGTTACGCCAGATCATCAGTGGGGTAGGCAGAGCAAACAGATAGCCAAACAAAAGACTGAAGTGTATTCACAAGGTGCTTACAGACCTGAAAACTGAGCTGCACCAGGCCACCAGTGCAGAAACTGACTATTGCTTTACTGTCTGCAATCTCATCCTATGCTAACTAAGAAAAAATCATTTCCTTTTTCTTTTTCATCCTAATTGATATGTTGACAATGAAAAACAAGTAAAATTAAAAAGGTGATTAGTGAAAACAAGATTATTTATTAAAACAATCATTTAGCTATTTTAGTCATGCGTTTGGGATTTATTTCTATTTATAGGAAATAATGTAAGCCATTATTATCTTGCCCATCTCTAAAGAAGCCAGTCACATACAGAGATGGGCAAAATGTAATCAGATTAATGATTACAATTACATTTTGTAATATTCAAACAAGATTCAAGATTAAAAGTGTAATCGTAAACGTTGAAGATTACGAAATGTAATTGTAATCAGTAATCATTAATACACCATTACACCTATATTGCCCAAGCGGGGGTGGTTAATCATTAATCTGATTACATTTTGCCCAACTCTGGTCACATATTTGTTTACGTCTAGTAATTTGGAAATTCACACACACACTACACAATATGATATAAGATAAATCTTTTAAAAAAAACCGACTTTAAAAAGCAAACAATTAATATTTGAAGTCGTTACTGGTTAGAGCAGTCGGTTACTTGGCACGGACTTCAAATACTTATTTTTGCCAGGTTTTATTTATTTTTAAAAAGTTTAGTTTGTTTTTTTTTTTCTATTTTACCATTTTACGTGACAAGTAAATTATTTACTAATATTTATATACTTATATTATATTATTTTGCTGAGTTGTACAGCAAGGTACGTACAGGATTGATATAATAACCATAATAACGGAATCTATACATTCGTGCTGTTCGCCGTTAAGGAGTCCCCTGGTGTATCTTTAAAGTCCAAAGTTCAATACCGATTTCATTAAAATGGGACCACCTCGAAACTATACTAAACCCAACGCAAAAAGAATCATCAAAATCAGTTCATAAATTAAGACATTATAAAAAAACACAGACAAATTGTCAACCTCCTCCTTTTTTGAAGTCGGTTAATATTCTGATTAGTTCTATGGCAGGGTACCTATAGGATTGACGTAATACCCATAATATCTCAATCTACGCATTCGTATTGTTTGTCGTTAAGAAGTTCCCTAGTGTATCTTCCAAGTCCAAGGTCCAATACCGATGAAAATAAAATGGGACCACCTTGGAGGTATACTGAACCCAATGCAAAAAGAATCATCAAAATCGATTCATATTTGGTTGAATGATCGCGTAACATACATACAAAAAAAACATAAGAGTCGACTTGAGAACCTCCTCCTTTTTAGAAGTCGGTTAAAAATAGAGTGATTTATACAGAAGGAATAATAAGCCCGCTGAGTTACTCGCAAGATTTTCTCAATGGGAGCAGCATTGTGGTGAAGTGATTACCAACACAAGACAAAACTGTTTAGTACAACCGTTAATAAGAGAAATACTAAAGCATATTATACCTCTCCGTAATCTTCTAGCATTTCATAGAGAACGGATTGGGAGATTAGATATTTATTTCTAAAGTTATTAAACTTTTCCATCATTGCCACACACTGATAACATGCGTACGGAGGCAGCTTTAGTGGATAAAACACCTGAAATGAGAATTATGAATATAGATGGACGAAGATTTAACGGATGATTTGGCGCAATGGTGGAGAGCTTAAGCCGTTTCGCTCACTGGGTCGATTCCCGCAGTAGACAAATCTTTGTGTGACCCACAATTATTTGTTTCAGTCTGGGTATTTGTGTATGTGAATTTTCATATTTGTAGACGCACCCACGACACAGGAGGAACAAATACATCCTAATGTGGGATTTGCTTTAAAAATAACTGGACAAGTGCAAGTAGGACTCGCGCTCTGAAAGTTTCGTAGCGGGTTCAGGTTCGGCCAGTTTCAGCGCCAAATTGTAATTTCGTTGGGTCTACAGAACTCAAGACGAATCCAATGAGCCCAAACACGGCGGGGTTATCTTGTAGTTGAGTTGTTCCTTTGGCCACCCTCCGGTTCCATCATCAGATCCTGAATATCATCAGAGTCTATAGAACTCGTCAAGACAGATTCAACGAGCCCAAACACTGCAGGATAATGTTTAGTAATTGAGAAGTTCTATTGGCTACCCTCCAGCTCCATTACCAGACCTTCGACATCATCCTGGTCTACAGAACTTGTGAAGACAAATCCAACGAACCCAAACACGGTGGGATTACGTAGAGTAGTTGGATAGTTCCATTTACCACTCTTCGGTTCCATCCTGGACACCTTCAAGGTCTACAGAACTCGTGAAGACAAATCCAACGACCTCAAACCCGGCAGGGGTATGTTTAGTATTTGGGTAGTTCCGTTGGTCACCTTGCCACTTCATCATCAGACCAATGTAACAAGCCTAAACACGAGGTGGTTATGTTGTGTAGTTGACATGTTCCCATGGCCACCTTTCGACCCCATCAAAAGACTGTTCTGGAGCTGGTACTATATTATTGCATAGTCATTGTCACCGAACTTACATACGTATGCTAAATTTCAGCTCAGTCAGATACATGCTTTCTATTGTCAAACGCTATTGGATATCTTAATAAAATAAAAAAAAACTAATAAATAAAATACCCAAAGTGCTTGAAAATGGATTACAAGATTTGAACCAGAGAGACAGATAGACATAGGAACACAAAGGCTTCTAAAAAGTTACCTATACCTCGTTAATCTATTGGCGAATAATGCGCGTACCGATCACGAGGTCCTGAGTTCGAATCCCAGGTCAGAACAAATGTAATTTTTCGATAGAAATATTTCCAGTGTTGCATGAGACCTAACATCCGACCTTGGGGAATACAAGTGTGACGATGTTTATTTTTATATATTTTACAATTTAAATTAACAATGCTGATATTCAATTATTTCCATATTAAAAAGTTACACACACTGGGACGCCTACATTCCCCAACCGGGAGTGGCTAAGAGGTGAACTATGTGCGCACACCAACTTATTGCTGAGCATGTAAGGTGCCAATGTAATAGGGGCGAGGCTATTGCTATTATACCGGGCACAACTTCGTACTCCGGACTGATACTGGGAAATTATCTATAGAAAAACTACAGTTTGCTCGCCCTACAATTTGTACGAGAGGTATGTACTTGTTCAATGAGGCAGTACATAAAAATACCTTTTCAAAAAGTGCTCTTTCTTTATAAAAAATTGCCGTAATTAAATTAATAACATTTAATTTTCATTCAAACTATATACAAATAAAATAATAAATGGACAATCTGATCCAATTTACGTCTTATAGCGTACACAGATGGCGCCAGTCTTGTGTGTGTGAATAAATATTTATTATAGTTATAAATTGGCAAATATCGGATTTCCTCCTTTACTTGTACTTAAAAACCTTGCGTCTTGCCAAATTCCACGATTCTAGGTCAACGAGAAGTGCTATATAATTTCTAATGAGTGATTTTAAATGGCCATATTTTGTGTTTGGGTTTACTTAGAACCTTCATTTTTTTTACACTAGTAGGGGACCGTAGACCTTCGTATTTGGTATAAATTTCAACTTAATACCTCTAGCCGTGACGCCTGAGAAAAAAAAGCCTCAAAAAGATGATAACCGTCGGACGGACGGAACGAAGTGATCCTTTAAGGATTCGTTTTAGGTACGAAACCCTAAAAATAAAATAAAAAAGGTGTAGCAGGTAAAAGATAGATGTGTACAGCGGGTCACTGTGGTGGCCTTTCGGAGAGGTCTTTGTCCTGCAGTAGGCATACAGAGTGTGTTGGACAGGTGTGCTAAACCCACAAAGCAAATATATGGGTGATGGCATTATTAGGTTTTCCTCTACAATCAAGGGTGCACTGCATGGGGTGGAGTGAGATAAAGAGAATATTATATCCCACCCACTTCTGTATTTAGCATCTAGCCGAGAATGACAAACTGACATAAACCAAGCCCACCGCAATGAAGTCAGGGCCCTATTACAAGACACAATACACAGTCGCTTAGGCAGTCTCCTCTTTATATTTCTTTCATGCCTAAACCTTATAGATATATAATCACGCCAAATCCCTTGCGGGGTAGGCAAATAGGCTTAGAGATCATACTTCTTATCAATAGAACAACATTTTCCGAGACTTCGCAGACATAAAAAGAATCAATGTTTGGGAATATGTACTGGTAGGAAAGAAATTAATTATATTATAGTTTTTGACTGCTTGCATGCAAACCACTATATAGAAATATCAGGAAATTAAAATTGTATGAAATGATTTTATAATGAGTTCTTATATTTACTCAAATATTACACATGAAATAGAACTATGTTTTGGATTTTATCATGGTTAATTTTCGATTTTTAAATTCCTGTTTTGGATCTGGTAATTAATATAATCAAATTAATCAAAACCAAGCAAACACTGCAAGACCTCAAGACACTGTTAGCTCCTTCTGCGTAGATAGGACCAACAAAAATAAATAAGAAGTATGAGGGTACCCCGGAGCAACTATGCCTTTTGGACCTCTAAAACCTCAATCCTTCCCGTGACCATGGATGCTGCAAAGCACTCGAATCGTCGGGAACTTAAAAATCAAAAATAAACCATGATAAAATCCAAAAAATAGTTTTATTTCAAATAATTACCATCAACTGAAAATGTCCTAGTAGGAACCTTTGCGGATGACACAGCAATAATAGCATCTCACATAAACCCCACAAAAGCGTCCGAAATGTTATAAAGAAGACTAAACGAGATATCGCAATGGTTGAAGAATTGGCGCATCAAGGCCAATGAAAATAAGTCAACCCAAGTCATGTTCAGTCTCAGGCACAATGAATGCCCACCTGTTAAACTGAATGGTATAGACATGCCGTAATCAGACCATGTTCGAAATCTTGGGATTCTTACATAAAGATGATAACTTGATATTCTTTAGTTATAGTTTAGTTAAATTCAACTAATGTTACTATGGGCCTAATTTACTATTTTTTTTTTATTTATTGGTACTGGCCTGCAAAATTTTCTTTAGATCATTTTAAATTCTACGCAACTAATAGGTGTTACAGCTACTTTTCGAGTACTGGTTACTATTTTATTGCGATTGAGATTTGTTTAAAGTAGGTATGTATCCACCTATTGCGACTTACAAGTAGGTACTTACTGATTGTGTTTCTGAATGAAATTAGATATTTAAACTTACATTTCGACCAAAAACTGCTGTGATATTATCCTCAAGAGTATCTTGGATATCTTGCATTTTAACATCAGTGATAAGACAAAACCTACAGGCTTTTAAATTGGCCATTTTACACTAGTACAAATACAAATTTTACAAAGAAACACCGGGTTTTATCGCAAAAATACGGACATATAATTAATTTACGGGTAATATTATGAACACTTATTACATATTTAATTTATTTATTTAAATTGGTTGTAAAATATACGGAGTTGTGGAAATAATTCGTATTATACTTGTAATACTTGTATATTTACAAAATAAAACAAAAAATCTTATGTCACTATTGCGTTCCGTACACCTGTTTTCTGTTGAGTTCTCTCTTTCTCTTTCTTTTATATGATCACCATGGATTTAATATAAAGGATTGCGCACTCTGCGAAAAAAACGTGATGACACTAAAAGCCCTACGTCTTTTTCTATGTAGGGTGACCAAATATTGGTACGGTTATGGACTTGTTGACACATACCTAATGTATAATTCTCGGACACTGTTTATCGCCGTAATTCTATCTTTCCACGCATATACCACATCTTCAATGACCTACTGTTATATCTTTACTAAAACATATTATTGCTTCTGCCGCGGATGACTATGAGAGCGAAGAGAAATCCACATTTCACCGTTACCAGCATTGAGACGGCCATCAAGAAAATCTAAGCGTCGATATATAGTGGAGGTTTGTAAACGTCAATTTGTTTCTATTTGCCATTAACTTTTTTATGCTAGCTGTACGGCTACCAAATGAAAAAAGGTATATATATGGGTTATTAATTAAAACATTTAATATAAAAAAAATTAATAAAAACAACATTTATTATACTTTACTCCTTGTACGTTACTGAAAACCTTACCTCTTAATAGTAATCTTTTTAGTACTGCCATATTTGCAGATTTATCTGAATGTACTCATATGAATGCAAATTGCAAATATTAAAGTGTCAAGTAGACATAGACATGGCAACAATGCCTCACTGTTTTGATTCGATTATTTGTATCTGAAACAGTGTAAAGATTTGAATCCCAATATGACTCATTTGGAACATTTGAATCAGGTAAATTCAAGCACAATCGGTTCACCGACTAAAATCGGGTCGCATATTCGTTTGTTATGTGAGATTGTAAGTTTAGTAAATGTAAGATCGAGATTCAGACTGGAATGAACTATAAAGTATTTTGTTTGTTCTGTAAGATTAGCGCCTTAGTATACTAACTGATGAATGTAAGATTCAGATTCAGATAAAAATAAGGCATTTTTACAAGATTTTATTTAATTTGCAATGTTCGTATGTGTCTCGTGTGTCTTCCTTTCTAGTTTGAATCTTGTGATACATTTTTCAAGCACTTGCAGGTATCCGATTGAGCTGAAATTTGTACGTGTTGCGTTTCCTTACATACCTCTCTGGCTTCATCCACTCTCATAGTTCGTCTCATACACACTCGCCGGTTACGGAGACTCTTGACTTGCCCTTCAGCTAAAACACGGTCTATTTGGTCATGGTAAGATAGTCTAGATCTTCCCCGGCACCTACATCCTTCCACTTTCGCATTGTATATCTGTTTTGTCATTCTTTCTTCTGGCATTATTTCTATATGCCCGAACCAACGGAGCATACCCTTTCTCATCTTTACACCGATACTATCTTTCATACCTACTCGCTTTCTTACTACGCTGTTGCGAATACGGTCGGTCAGCGTGACTCCGCACATCTTCCGCAGAGATCGCATTTCGACCGCATTTATCCTGCTTTCGTTCTCCTTCTTACATACCCAACTCTCACTGCCATAAAACAGCGTTGGGACAAGCACTCCGTTATGCATGGCCAGCTGCGCCTTTTGGCTTAAGTGCCGGCTCCCTAGTAGCCTTCCCATCGCACCATTCACTCTATTACCTGCATTCACTCTTCTCTCTATATCAGCGGTGTATTTCCCATCCTTACTGAAGGCGCATCCAAGATATACAAACTCATTCACTTGCTCCAGCACATCGTTACCAACCACAATTCTTGCATTCGTTCTGGTTTCTTCCCGTTCAAAAACCATAATTTTGGTTTTCCTCACATTCAAATGATCCCTATTTTATTTTTTATATGTTGGTAGTATGGTTTTATTAGGTTGGCATCATTTCATAATTTTATGTTGGCAGCAATAACATTTAATCTTATTATGGTGGTAGTACTTTGAGTGTAAGTTCCTTACAATTTGCAATTACGTGCTCTAGTATGAAGTTCTGGCTCATCTAACGTAGTGATTATATTCTCTTTGGATCACGGCATGTAGCCGACATATTTATTTTCGTGGTGCTATTTTGCATTACTGTTTAGTGTTAGACTGCCAGGGTAAAAAAAATAATTTTAGAATAGTGTTTAAACTGTAACAATTTTATCAGAATAATTATATATTTTAGGCCTAGAACATTACAATTCATTATATTCTGTCGATTTCATTTTAATGCATGAAAATGTAAATATTACACTACTCGGATTATTCTAACTATGGCAACTCTGATTTTGTAGTGGTTATATTGGCAAAGAAAGGATGGATATTATTATAAAGTACTCTGTGGGATGGAATTTCAGTACATCGTTTCCTTCTGCTGGTCTGGCTCCAATGCTCCGAGCAGGTATTTGCATAACAGAAATTACAAAAATAATAAACCGATTACAGTATCATAAATTTTAATTATTTACTATAATATCTTTCACAAAGGTAGTTAGTAATAAAATAAGAAATTGTTAAGAATTTATTTCAAAATATAAATTTTACAGATACTTATAGGCCACTAATAAGTTCATGATCATGTGGTACTCGTCCAAGATCCCCTACAATTGCTACAGCCATCTGCGGACCTGAAAAACATGCACCATTATCGTATCTAGAACGATAGAATGTGGCCAATGAAAGCTGTCGTGTTAACAGTTCCAGATTTTAATGATTGCCACCGTTTTTCTGGGGCAGTTTTCGTTAGCCGGACTCTAGCTCCTAATAATAGTAAATAATGTTAAAGTACCTAATAAGTACTAACGTTTGCAAGACAAAGCTTTAGCCGTGCAGGAGATATCATCAAGGGAAATTATATCCACCATGGCGATAGAGCTTTTCGCGCTGTCGATTTGTACGTCGTTTGCCAACTGTAGAGCCAAGCCTTCTGTCAGCTTCACGCAGTCTTCGTCGTGAAGGGCTAGGCTTAGTTCTAGAAGAAGATAAAGTAGATTGCAAGTAAACAAATGAGTATTCTATTGAAACGTCTAGAAATTATCTAAGGGAAGAACCATTCTGATAATATTATATATTCTGGTACCTACTTACTATCTGCCTACCCAGCGAGTAATTTGCTACTGTAATATACCTGTTCAAGAGTTACTCACTTTAAGTAGGTGACAAAAGATTTTTTTTTATCGAAATAGTACCAGAGAGAGTTGTAAATAATGAAAAAATCTGTTGGAACTCTGTACTCTCGGACTTTTCCGCAAAGGATCTGGCTTGATGGCATAAATAGAGGTAGTGAAAAAACAAGGGAGACATCGTCATCATGTGAAGCTTTGGGTTTTGACTGACATCTTAGCATGAGCATAAAATGATGTTATTTAAGGTAGTTCTATTTATTACTTATGGCGGTGTGCTATAACCAATAACTTACTAAGCCTCTTTTTCCCAATTTCAATTTGTTTGAAGTCCAAGTCGCCGACGTTGCTCAGAAACTCTGCGGCCGCCATAGCCACGTTGCGAGCTGTCACCGCACGAGTTCTCGCTAAGATACCTGCCAAATATGTCTCCTTAGGTCTCCTTACTGTAATTTCCTTTTCGGTTTTTGCGAAGCTAGTAGGTACCCGCATTTATCGGCCTGCTCAAGCCATTCAACCATCGATTGCAACTTAGCAAATAACCAAAAATGACATTATAGCTCGGCGCAAATCGGCGTATTACCTTCTACTTGGTTGAGCTAATTTCCTCTGAAAATCATTTATCTATATATATATATATAACTTTAGGTACCAAGTTACTAACTTTATTGATGGTTCAAATCCCAGGCGACAGAATAGTTAGGATTTAATAACTAATTTATCTTAGTAGTTATCTACTAGTTCAACGAGTCTTCAGCCACGTGAAATCTTAACCCAATGGAATCTTAAGACAATGCTGGGATACGACGCCAGAAGGCAGTTCAATCCCTGCCTTCATTTTAATATTCGGAATACTTAGCTCACCAAAAACACCAGTCTCCTTGTACGATATGTTAAAAGCTTTATAGGTGGTGAAGATGTCGTCACCAGCCATTAGGCCTATGGGCAGCTGTGGAATACGGTCCATGTCGTGCTGGCCGGATTGTACGTTGCCCGTACCGCATGCGGCCGCTACAATAGCGTGTTTCAGGAGACAGCTGTTTTGAAACGAAGTTAGAAAATTTAAACAATTTTAACCAAAAATAATCGTCTGTTTTTACGCATTGTCGACATGAGTACTATACTCATGAAATTTGCAAATGTCCATTGTAAAAATAGGGAACATAATGCATCAGCACTTCACAACTGTGAATGAAAAAACTCCATAATAATGAAAAGGGTTTAGTGAGAAGTCATATAATTGTAAGCATTACCAATAGGCATATTTTGCTAATGATAAACATATTTGTCATGAGTCTTCCTAACGGGAAGAATATTATTACTATGTCCTTCAGGAAACATCAATAAGGTCAACAATAAAAAAGGAAATAGTATTTCGAATGTTAGCGACGATTTGGTTAGTGGTTAGGCCGCTCTGCTTACTCGATCCAGTAGTGGCGTGGCGTGGATATTTAAAAAAACTTTGTACGATCCACGAAGGTTAGTTCTGATCTGGTTTTTCATATATATGAATTTTATATTTGTAATCGCACCGGAATAATTCCTAGTGTGGATAATTTATATCTAAAAAAAACTAAAAAAAGACCGACGCTTCTGTGAATGAAAGTGATAAATTCTGTCCTTAGACTTATTGTAGTCTACTAACCTGATTTCGCAAGTGCCACAACCTGGTACAGCAACGGCGACCCATGTGCCGCTGTTGGGCCCCAGGTCGTAGTATTCGAAACCCATTCGTGGGGCCGAGGACATCTCACACCTGTCTACAGGCCGCTCCTGTGTTTAATATGATGAAGGCATTTGTGGAGGAACTGGAAAAGGAAGCTGGAGAAAATGATGGCTTTGGCCAATTGCGGATAAGGCAGCCAGGCTACGTGCGGCATAACAGCAGTGCCGATAAGGCAGCACTGTTAGCGAAATATTCGTGATCTTTTCACTAGGTAAAAATGCTTTCGAGAGTTTAATTACATATAGAGAGCCATTATACAAAGACAAAGCAGACATCTATGGACGGCGAGGGCACAGAGGGCGAGGTGGGTAGACAGTGGGTAATCCCCCCACAAGGTGGACTGATGATCTGGGGAAGGTCGCAAGAAGAAAGTGGGTGCGTATAGCACGGTCGGTCACGGACTGATCAACGTCATAATGATACTTGATACTTAAGCCTAACTAGCTCGTTCTGCAATGTTGTACCAAAACCCATCACACTGTATACATGAAGATATAAAAACTCGCATTATTTAAAAAAGAACTACGTTGTAGGTTCACGCCCTTCTACATGAATGACAAGACATGAACAGATGGTAGAGTCTTAAGTAATAACTATTCTTCCGTTTTTCTTGAGTATTCACAAGTAGGTACATTAGGGCCAGTGGCGGATTTACACATTTGCCGCCAGTAGGCTATTCAATTTTTGACGCCCCTACTAACCACTGCAATTCAATACCCTAGTTCACAATCATACTAATTACATTTTCTTTGCCAATTGAATTGCAATTTTAGGATTTGTGTTCTATCACTACATCAGCTTTTTCTCGTCATTAGTATGATTGTGAACTAAGGGATCGCTGTGTCAGTTCCAAGATTATTCTTACAACTCACGATTTAGAGAAGTTCACATAAAAGATTGTCTTTGGGCATATTTCTGAGCTAAGAAAAGCTCAATCACGTATTCATTAAAAAAAAAAATTGAAATTTGCCGCCCCCTGAAATTTTCCGCCCTAGGCTCCAGCCTACTCAGCCTGCTGGTAAATGCGCCTCTAATTAGGGTACATGACAAGAAAACTAGATTTCTACTTACCCTCCTTAACTCAATGGACTCGGCGAATTTAAGTGTCTCCTCAAAAGGCACTCCGACACTGCTGACAGTACAATAGTTAGTCTTGTACGTATCCCTAACGTAGCAGTTAAGAATGTTTTCGTTCATATCATCTATCCGCCCTAGTGGGCAGAACACGGAGTTGGCGAGAGGGCCACCCCAGCACGCTTTTTGCACTAAGTCGATGACACGCTGTTCTGGGTGCACGCGGTCATGGTCTTCTCGGATTAGAGGCTTTAGGAGTTCTATTTCCCATTGGTGATAGCAACACCTGGTGGTTTGAAAAATAGCTAATCCCATAATCTAAGAGACAAGTTGCTTGTTGATTGGATATCTCATTCAACCCTAAATCTACGAGGAGGGATCAAAAAGTAGTGAGAATGAGATAGAATATAATGACTATTGATAACTTAATAATTTATTTTCCTACATAGTTTCCGAGTCTCTCTACACACCGAGTCCAGCGCTTTTCCAAGGTGTCAATTCCTTTCACAAAAAAAGTTTTGTCTTGGTCCTGCAAAAAGCTCTCCACGGCATCCATCACCTCGTTATCGTCTTCGTACCTGTTTCCCCTTAAGAATTTTTTCAATTTGGAGAATAGATAAAAATCGCTAGCCGCTAGATTTGGTGAATAAGGGGGGTGGTCAACCAATTCGAAGCCAGCTTGCTGAATGGCAACCGCCGACCTGTGCGCGGGTGCGTTGTCGTGATGAAACAGCACGCCCCTTCGAAGTTTCCCTCTCCTTTTCTCTTTGATGGCATTCCTCAACTTGGGAATTAAAGCTGCATAATATTGGCCTGTAATAGTGGTTCTACGCTCCAGGTAATCAATCAACAATATTCCTTCTGAGTCCCAAAATATTGAGGCCATAACCTTGCCAGCCGATGCCACGACACGAAACTTCTTCGGGGTCGGTGATGATGGCCGTTTCCATTGCGAAGATTGCTGTTTTGTCTCGGGATCAAAATGATGGACCCATGTTTCGTCCATTGTTACGAAACGAGACAAAAAGTTTTTAGAATCTTCTTGAAACTTGTCCAACAATATCTTCGAAATGTCAAGTCGATTTTGTTTGTGACTGTCGATTAACATTCTCGGCACCCATCTTGCGGAGACTTTTCTCATATTCAAAGATTGTTTCAATATGGATTGAATACTTCCATATGAAATGCCCGTTTCTTGATTTAAGTATCGGATGGTAACTCTTCGATCGCTCAATACAATTTTCTCGACTTTCGCAACATTTTCTTGGGTGACTGACGTCGATGGACGGATGCAACGATGTTCGTCTTCCGTGCTCGTTCTCCCTACTCGAAATTGAGAAGCCCACCTTGCGACAGTGGAATACGGCGGAGCAGACTCTCCTAATATTGCCTCCAAATCGCAATGAATCTCTTGCGTCGTTAACTTTTTTAAACAGAGGTATTTAATAACGGCTCGCACTTCGTTTTTCTCCATTTTCGACAACACGTTCCGACACGAAGCAAACAAATGACTACATACAGAAAAAAACAAAAGAGAATCGAAGATTTTTTTTATTAATATTACAAATATGTATCTGAGCTATGCCTGCCAGTATTTTTTTTTTTTTACCAAGGATTATGTCGTTCTCACTACTTTTTGATCCCTCCTAGTATCTGTCCAGAACCTTTTTTTACAATTTCCGCCTTTGTTTATGTTTTAATTCTGATATACTAATAAAAGACAGTGCCACAACATGTTGAGGCAGTTAGCTGTTATGGCTGTTCTGTTCAGAGCCGCCCCCAGCTGGGCACCGACAGACGGACAAAATAAATTTTATCGCCCGCCGTCGTAAGGAAGTGACGTGGTGTACTTAGGTAATTAATTATCGTGATAGAGAGAGTAGAGAACCTATACAAGTTACAAGAGTTTTGTATTTATTCTCTTTCCGCAATCTATAGCACCTTGTTCTAATTACCTACTTGTATTCACTGAGGTGCAAATGTTGTTAGAGGAAATAAATAGGACGTGTTAAGATACCTAGCGGCCGTGTCTAACAAAAAATGCTTCAACTCTGTAAAGCAAGCGGTCGGACAGCGTAGCGTGTACGCAATGGACTGTCTGTCGCCGGAGCAGGTGAGCGACCCGCCATACTGCGGTAGGAACCGCATCTTCGTGAAATCACTGTACCCGCAGCCCGAGCCAGTACTGCTGGCGCGAAGGAAGTGGTTGACGCCGAGGAAGTCGTCTATCTCATAACGGGATCCAGCCTAGAGTAGGAATTAGGTTTTTAGGAAGGGTATTACGCTAGGTGCGCTCGATGTGCTGTGAGATTGCGTTGTTTTAACAACCACCAAGGTAGTAAGCAGTTGTATTTATTTAAAATACAAGTTTTCGAATTCCCATTGTTTAAAATGAAGTTTAGTTAATTATTCTGACGTTTTTGGATACTAAATTTTTGGATACTTTGGCTGCTTGGAAACCCCTGGCGTTGTTTTCGTTACCATGTTAATGATGATTTGAATGAACTTATATATTCGACATTGTTTCCGTTCTGATAAATTTGCTCAAGAACAATGTTCTAACAATTTGGCGTCAATTTTGGATGCCCCGAAGTATTTGGTATCCTTAACTGTCCCTTACTATATGACGCTGACTGTACGTACGTACACACATACGACGATTTTAGGTCCTAATATAATATAGGGTGAGTATCATGACAATATGTCATGATATAGGGCACACTTTCAGAATCTGGACTGCTACTTAAAAGTTGCGGAGCCTAATGCCACCATCCCAGGCACAAACAATTCCAGACTTCGGCTGCTGGAAAAACTTCAAGTAAAAATAAGCTGTATGTAACGGTCGTCTTACCTGGTACATGATAGTACACGAAGCCATTTGGGCACCCAGCGGCTTCGCAGCAGCGACTCTGATGCCGTTCAGCAACACTGAACGCTGGACTTCCACTGGCCCATAGTCCGGCTTCGGCCAACATACAACTTGATCAGTCCGGCTTAGCGACAGATATCTTACAGAAGTTCTGAATATATTAAGCTTGTTCATTTTCGTAAAATAAGTAAGTAGATATTTCTTAAAAAATGTTATTATCAAGTTATTATTGACTTTTTGATGTTGGTAT
The DNA here is from genome assembly GCA_905147815.2 of Phalera bucephala. Classification (NCBI taxonomy): domain Eukaryota; kingdom Metazoa; phylum Arthropoda; class Insecta; order Lepidoptera; family Notodontidae; genus Phalera; species Phalera bucephala. The sequence goes on from LR990609.1 coordinate 31,994,188, forward strand.
TCTGTCAGAATTAAAAGTTTTGTATAATTGAGAGAATGGTGTCAAAAGTGAAACCAAAGTCAAACTGTGTGTCTTCTCCGTAAAGGAGTTCGTACTTACGTTCCTACCTACGGGTAGGTAGTAGTTGCTTAGCGGTATGAATATTTTGCTTAGCCGTTATCCAGAAAATCACCAGAAAATTCGATATTACTTACCTAAGATCAAAATCTCTTACGTACTGAATGGTACAGAACCGTCAAGGTGTGAATCCAGCTCGTAATGTGCCTATTTATATGCAGGTAAGTAGGTATTTATTATATCGTTTCCGCTGACGACTTTAGCTAGGTACTTACTTAGAAGCTTACAGGTCTTTAATACCTACGGCCCATCATGACGTACGGTTGTGAGGTGTTCGGGCACGCCACCGCTCTCACATCGATAGACTCCAAACGGTTCAATCCCGCTTCCTCCGCAAAGCCGTCGGTCCCCCGTGGTTCATACGGAATGTAGATCTCCATTCCGATCTTGGTCTCGAACCTATTCGCGCCTTTATTAAAAAGGCGACAACCCGATATTTCGCGAACCAATCATAGAAATCCGTTAATCGTAGGCGCCGCCGACTACGAACTCAACTCCCCTCCTATCAGCCTTTCTTCTGCCTTTATTCTTTGGAATACAGATACCGCACACAGGATCAGACACCGACCTCGCCGGCGAGGTCGAAGAATCTTTGCCCGCCGGCCGGTTCAGAACACCACGGCGAGACACCTAGTATACGCCCTCCCCCATAGCGACTGCCCAAGCCGAGGCCGTTTCGCCTTGAGGCGCCCTTGAGCTAGTTGCCCCTTTGCCCTTCTGGCTCGAGCGTAGTGGTTGCATGCTCGCCCTCTTGTCCGGTGAAGCTGTAAAGGCCCCGCGGCCAACAGCGTAGATCATTCACACACACACACACACACACACACACACACACGCACGCACGCAAGCACGCACGCACGCACGCACGCACGCAAGCACGCAAGCACACACGCTCGCACGCACGCACGTAGGCACGCACGCACGCATGCACGTAAGCACGCACGGCAAGCACGCACGCACGCACGCACGCAAGCACGCACGCACGCACGCACACACACACACACAAGTCCTTAATACCTATAATGTGTTTGGTAGTTTTCCTTTATTGTTCGCACCCAACAAGAGGTTAATTTAAATTGTATGCGTTGCTATAGATATAATTTTATTGTTTTTTATCAATAAGCCCGCAAGTGCGAATGAATGTCGTCTACAAACGATTGAGTAAGTGTTTATCGTAATTATATTCTCAAATAAGTAGGCAATTCAAGGTCATCTTTTTAATGCTAGGCGCATACAAAACGAAGTCCTCGATAAAATATTAAGAAAGTTACGATAGACTTACAAAAGCATCGAATTATTGCTATAAGCTCTGATACCAAACACTTAAGGGGATTACTATCATGAATGACAATTCAGATATAATTAATCCAAGTCAAAAAGTAATTAATACAATTTGTACACATATCTTGAGTTTTTTGCAGATCAGCCATTCAATAGAGAATTTAATATATATATTAAAAGGGCTTGTCAGAAATTATTTTTTTAGAAATTTGATTACATTTAATTAAATTTTGTTAATACTTTATGTTCACGACATTCTTACCCTTATTGTCATATTTACATTTAATACTAAATAGGCCGTAGATTTTACAAGAATCTTCTGTGAATCAGTCGTATTTTAGGAGTTCGCCGTTGTTACAGCCTTAAAGATATGATGAACAGTGAGTTACTACAACTCTGACCACCTGTAGAATTATAAGAACATTCCTGACCCTAATACAGTATAACATCATATGTCAGAATGGAACGACATTAAATTGCTTACTTGGCTGAGGCTCGCAGAAGATCAAAACTATTTAAGGGATGCAGGGGTCGGAACTGGTGTTTTAAAACCGGTTCAAAACGTTTGGTATGCGGTTAAACATTGCGGTATTTTATTAAAGGGTTAATGAAGAAACCTTATTAAATTGAACGAAAATAATTTCGATTATCGGTTATTACAAATAACATACTTTATTAGTTCTCATTATCGAAATTAATCGGTTAAATTCAGACGCGGCCACGACGTTCTCGAGGGCGGGGCGTCCGCCTTCTATTTTCAAGGACAAATGTTCCTATGTCGAACGATTCTATACGATCGTGACCTTGAGAAAGTTAACAAGCAAAAGCAATCTCAAATGAACCGGTTGATTTAAGTTTCAATACCGGTTTAAGTAATGCTAAAAACCGATACTGAAAGTCGAACCGTTTACTTAATTTTTCAGGTTGTGTAAGGTAACATTTAACCAGAAAGGAAAATCATTCCGGTTTTAGGCCATTGACCTAAATCGGGTTGAAAAATTAACCGTTTTCCGACCCCTGGAGGTAGGAGAGAATGAAGTTGCGATATCAGAATTCTCACAGCTAACTTGGCTATCTACTCTACATCGTACAAACATTCGCAATGTTTGTATGTCTGTTTATGTGTTTGTCTTTCCGGATGAAATCTTGTGATCCATTTTTCCTGTCCATTCCTATTAGGAAACTGTCCCACCGTTGGGCACGGGCCTCCTCTCAAACTGAGGGTTTAGGCCTTAGTCCACCACGCTGGCCTAGTGCGAGTTGGCGAACTTCACACACCTTCGAGAAAGTCTTAGGCATGCAGGTTTCCTAACGTTTTCCTTCACCGTTAAAGCAAGTGTAAGTAATTTTTAATACGGGCATGCTTTCGAAAAGACAGAGGTGCGTGCCTGGGTTTGAACCCGAGACCTTTGACTTTGCAGTCCAACGATCTAACCACTCGGCTATCACTGCGTTCTAGGCTATAACTTCTCTTTCTGATAAAATGTACATTAGACAAAAATATTGGATGAATAGTCCTCCCCTTTTTAAAGTCCTCCTTGCTCTCTCTTTTCCTCAGTGCTTTTGTGTGTGTTAATGATCTAAGCTGTTTATAACAAAATTAGCATATTTATAACAAAATTAATTTCTTATTCCAAGAATTCATTGCGAACATTTAAAGTTGTCCTAGTCAAGATTTCGCAAAATTTTTCGAGGCGAGATATCGTGCCTTTCCACTCGGGTAGGGCACGACGTCTTTGACTATTTTTTTTAAACTACGTAGGTAGGTACGTTATGAACTAAAAATCTTCTTTACAAGAACTTTGCTAAAACTACTCTCTACTTTTTTAGGCAAACTTGTTCGGGACGACGTCTTCATGTTATATATAGATAAGCATTGTAATAGATTAAGTTTAGAAATGAGTATAATAGTATAGTATGTAATAGATTTAAGTCAATAGCACATAAGGATTATGTAATAGAAATAAAATAGTGTAACCCTAGAAAGGGATAGATAGGATAGAAGAGTAAAACCCTAGACAGGGACAAATGTTTGTACTATGTAATTGGTTTATTAGAACAATAAAGCTCGTTGCAAAGCCCGCTAGTTAGGACTATAAAATTGCACTTAAGCGCGCGCAGCATCGCGCCACGTACGCTCACACTCTGGCTCGAGCGTATTGGTTGCTCGCTCGCCCTTAAGTCCGGTGAAACTGTAAAGGTCTCGCGGCCAACAGCGTATGTCACTCAAACACACTCAAACACACACGCCACGTACGTTCAAGCGACTAGGCACCTATATATTTTAAGAAGAAACTCTGCGCGTCTGTCTGAAAAGCTTCACAACTGGTGGGTGGAGCACTGTTTCAAGAATTGTTTGACCTTTCACTTGAATCTTCCCAAGTGATGCACACCGGCCAGAATTGCAACAGGGCGCACGCCGTATTATATTCGTCCTGTTCAAAACTCATGGTAAATTCTATTGACTAGGTAGCTCTTAAGCGTTTCGTATTGGAATAGGAAAATGAAGAGAAAATGTAAAATAATAAACAATACTTTAGACTTTTTCTATAGAAAAAAATATATTGTGTGTAACGGACGTAATGTCAGCCAACCTGCCAGCGTCAGCCTGCCAAGGTAAGCCAAAGCCATGCCAAGCCAAGCCAAGCCAAAGCCATGCCAAGCCAAGCCACGCCGAAGCGAAGCCACGCCGAAGCGAAGCCATGCCAAAGCCAAGCCACGATAGTCGATTCTCGTAACTGTCAATCGCTGTCACCATGTTGGCACATCCCTTGACGCCCCGCCAAAATGCTACTGCCAAAGAGGTGGGGATGTATCTTATATAAGCCTTAGCTAAGTCATTTGTGATATTATTCTAGTACCAATTAAACGGGTAGAACGAAACTCTGCTTCATTTTATTTCTATCCGTTTCACTCAGAAGTGGGATACACATAGTCCACAAAATGAGTCGACGTCATGCCCCCGTGCTTCAAGATCAAACGCAAGATTCTCGGTCTCCAGATGAAAACTAATCCGATGAAGACGAAGAAGGTAGTTCTATACAACCAGTAAGAAAATTGCTAAAGAATCTACTCAAAATGGAAATCTGCCGAGTAATATGTGATCTCCAAGAAGCGTGCCCCATTTTGGTCAAGCCCAAGGAACATCTACCTCCCGTGAACTTCTATCATTGAAGTACGCGTGCTGGGAAACAAGACTTCCGCGGCGCTACAACCTTCATCGCTTGACTCTACCGCCCACCTGTTGCGAGGGAGGCGAAACCGGCTACATCAAAGTTGTCAACATGTGCCCCAAACTATGATATGGCCGCTGGGAGAAGTCTTCACAAGGGCCGTGTACTGTCAGGAGCCTCAGCAAGACAGCCAGGTATGTTTCCTGTATGTGTTGTTGCCAGCCATACTTTTGATAAGCAATGTTCCATTAAGATAGCCGAAGCCAGCCATAGCCACTCATTCTAGCATAGGTGTTGAAAATAAGATATTAAGGTAGGATCATTAAATAATGTATGTGAATAAAACCAAAATTATGGTTTTTGAACGGGAAGAAACCAGAACGAATGCAAGGATTGTGGTTGGTAACGATGTGCTGGAGCAAATGAATGAGTTTGTATATCTTGGATGCGCCTTCAGTAAGGATGGGAAATACACCGCTGATATAGAGAGAAGAGTGAATGCAGGTAATAGAGTGAATGGTGCGATGGGAAGGCTACTTGGGAGCCGGCACTTAAGCCAAAAGGCGCAGCTGGCCATGCATAACGGAGTGCTTGTCCCAACGCTGTTATATGGCAGTGAGAGTTGGGTATGTAAGAAGGAGAACGAAAGCAGGATAAATGCGGTCGAAATGCGATCTCTGCGGAAGATGTGCGGAGTCACGCTGACTGACCGTATTCGCAACAGCGTAGTAAGAAAGCGAGTAGGTATGAAAGATAGTATCGGTGTAAAGATGAGAAAGGGTATGCTCCGTTGGTTCGGGCATATAGAAAGGATGCCAGAAGAAAGAATGACAAAACAGATATACAATGCGAAAGTGGAAGGATGTAGGCGCCGGGGAAGACCTAGACTATCTTACCATGACCAAATAGACCGTGTCTTAGCTGAAGGGCAAGTCAAGAGTCTCCGTAACCGGCGAGTGTGTATGAGACGAACTATGAGAGTGGAGGAAGCCAGAGAGGTATGTAAGGAAAGAACCTGTTGGAACTCTGTACTCTCTGCCTACCCCGCGAGGGAGCTGGCGTGATGATATAGATAGATAGATAGATAGATAGATCATTAAATAACCAACATCATTCGCAATTAATCACTTTATTAACTAAATATACATAGTTTTGCATCCGGTATTCCGATTTAAGTTATACAAGTTTAGTGCAAATGAAAATCAAACTCTGTAGTCCATGCGGGCTTTCTTATAATGAACAACAAGCCTCGAGTTCCGAAGTAAAATAATTATTAGATGCAGACATTGTGAAGAGTTCCATTCAGTTTAAGCTTCACCGGTAATATTAGTTGTTGGTTAAATATGCATTATCTGTTTCTAAATGCACTCACTGTAAATGATAAATATTCATTACCATTAAGTTTCTAAATTAGTGGGTAAACAATATTGTACCAAATATAGCGCACGGCTACCATCAGTTGACCATAAGTCCAGAAGATAAGTACACAACGATTTTTATTACACCGCAAGGATATTATACTCCCCTTCGGTTTAGCAAATGCACCGTCCCCTTTTATGCGATTCATCAATAAAATAGTAGAATCTGTAGGTAGAACTAACAAAAATCAGCTACCTACATAATTTATGTAGGTCCAGAAAAACATTAGTTCTTAGATTATTTACTACTACCCTCAGTTGATGTATAATCTGGTTTGATTATTATCGAAAAAGTTTTGTGTAGACTTGCATCTGATAATTTCTGGTTAAATATAAAAAAAAGTTCATCTTTTTTAATCGCGTATTTAGGTCACTAAACATCATTGCATTGTATGCAGCCCAGTGAGACAACGCTATCGGCAGTATCAAAATTTTCAGTTCAACGTAATGTTTATGACGTGCGGCAGATTATGTGATAATGTAGGTATTTTAGAAAATTAATTCCCAAATTGCTGTACTAGCACTCGGTATGGAGACGTAAACAAAACAAGACGTTCGAAGAGTTGAGGTAGTGTTTGTGTTCTAAGCTAGTGTAAGTCTTGTATGACCCGTTACTATCCAAAGAAACAGGCGGACGACAGGTACATTACACTCTATTTCACTCTAAATTTAGGATTGAGATCGAAAACTTGTCAATTGCTACTCTTGAAGGCTACATTAGCGCACGATTAAACTCTATAAGGGTGGAATTTTATGCAACTAAATTTGCGATGGTGTACCTACCTATTTTTTTTGGCACTCTGGACTTGATTTTGACATTTCGTTTAAAGTTGAAAGTCGAGTTTGCTATCGTAATACAGTATAGTCACAAAGAGTTAATTTTCTTAAGTGTTCGTGTGTCATTAGGCGTGTGTCATTATGCGTTGCATATCTTGAATACTAATAATTTGGGATTAAGATAAACACAAATTTAAGGACAATGAGGCGTTACGTGGTCCCGCCCGATATCACATTAGTTAAAAACATTTTTAAAAACGCAAGCTTATTTTAACGAATCCATAGAATATTAATGCAATAATTTATGATGGAAAATATTTTAAGTCCGTAAAAGAGGGAAATATGTTAAATTATTTATAAAAGTTAAAAAGTTAAAATATTAATTTATTTATAATTCATGTCTTGTCGTGTATGGTCACGCTGATTTTCGATCGTGTATTACAATTGATTAATATCAAGATTTGTTCAGAGTACCAATCAGAGTATCTGTCGGATTGAAATTAAAACTGTTTCGAGTGCGCGTCGGCTTGAGATTGCAATTGATTCCAAGAGTAGGTAGTTGAATCTTTGTGCAAATTTTGGGTTTACGTCATCGGTAAACATTAGGGCGGTGGCTGACTATACGGATGGTCCGAGCTACACTCACTAAAGTAGGCATCATACCGCTTATAGCAAAATAGTGGCTATTATTACAGGGCTATGACATAAGCGTGAGTATGGAGTTTGAAGCATGTAGACGGGCTTAGTAGACATCCGATAGATACTATAAACATAAACGGCCTAGAAGCTATTGATTGGTTTTATACTGTGCAATGTTAAGATGACAAACTGAGTGCCATTACGAACCAATTAAAAGTAACACTGCGGGTCCGAAATAATAAAAAAAAAACAATTATTTAAATTATGTAGGATAGGCTTCGTCGAAAAACTCAGTATGATAGCCGATTAGTTGTGCCGAGCTTAGCTAGGTGCTAGATGACATTGGTCACGTAGGTTTTAGTTGTTATCAAGAAAGAATACGGGTTTCTTAAAATGACTAAGTTTATTAGGAAATATGTGATTGTGTGCCTTCATTGCGCATATAGCAGGACAGCAGTAGAAAAAAAGGAAAACTGCATCCAATTACGAAACCGTCAAGAGTCGATGCGCATGGTGCATTTCCATCAATTAAGTCCGTTCTGTAAGATGCAAAGGCTATCAATACATGCTCGTAAGTCATGATACTTCTGTAGCCGAGCTAACGCGAACCGTTAATTCAATGGTATTCCTACATTGAAGAAGATATATAAGTTTATTTGGGTAGCCAGATCGGGTAGTAAAAGATTATGGTAACGCGGTCACCAGTAGGTATTTGAAAATGATTGCCATTGATAAACAGTTCCGGCACACACTAAATACCATTGCTTGCCCGCGCGTTAACGGGCAAATTGAGCGTATGAGTCGAACCATCTTTGACGGTTTGTGAGCTTCAGGCCCCAGTGAAGCTTCCAGCAATTTGACTAATTTCTTGCCTAATGTAATTTGGGGAACAAATAATACGTTTACCGATAAGCCTTACGATTTAATATTCGCACAGACTGGTAGGTGAGTCTGCAGAGTTACGTTACCTAGGCTTGAGTCTGAACCCATCGAGTCACGAATGCCACTTGTAGTTTAGAAAAAGCGAGTTAGAAAATGAAACATAACTTAGATAAAGGACGAAAAGCTGCTCATGTTTACAAGAAAGGAGACCTTGTTATTCGGAAATAAGCTCCCACGAGTAGTACGGCCAGGGTAAATACTGAACTCTACGACTTGTATTTGGGTCTAGATATGGATATGGTGATTAAAGTGCCAATGACTTTAAAGATAGATACAGGATGCTCCGAGTATTAAGGTTTTGCGTAGTTATAGACAAATTCACAGGTATAGTGCCGGCAGATTCATTTAGGCCTTATTGGAGCATAGCCTGTCGGAAAGAGCCAGTAGTTCTGTTAAACAACTTGATACTGAAGATTTGATTGATTTACTGGAAAGCTAAAACATGTTGCTTGTTCCCATTGCGGGAGCAATTGTTTCAGGATGGCCGAATGTAACGGACGTAATGTCAGCCAACGCGTCAGCCTGCCAAGGTAAGCCAAAGCCATGCCAAGCCAAGCCAAAGCCATGCCAAGCCAAGCCAAGCCAAAGCCAATCCAAAGCCATGCCAAGCCAAGCCACGCCGAAGCGAAGCCATGCCAAAGCTAAGCCACGATAGTCGATTCTCGTAACTGTCAATCGCTGTCACCATGTTGGCATTTGTGATATTATTCTAGTACCAATTAAGCGGGTAGAACGAAATTCTGCTTCATTTTATTTCTATCCGTTTCATGTGTTTTCCTTTTAGCTTTTACCAAATTCTAGAACATGGAATCAATTACATTACTAAATATTAAAATATGTTGAATTATGTAAATTAGGGATTTTCCTAATTCACATACTTCATAAGATGCATGGAATACGAAAAAATACTGTTTTTTCAATTTATCGCCGTAATAGCTTCAGGAACTAATGATTAAAATCTAACTATATTTTGTCTTTCGGCTGATGTTTCGGATGATGACGGACTGTATTTTATATTACCTACCTACCAATTATAAAGTATGTATTATAATAGTAATTTTAGGGTTCCACACTTCAATCGGTAAAACGGAACCCTTATAGGATCACTTTGTTGTCCGTCAGTCTGTCCGCCGGTTATCACCCTTTTTCTCTGGAACGGCTAAAGGTTTTAAGTTGAGATTTATGTCAAATACGAATGTCTACGGTCCCCTGTTGTTAGAAAAAAATTAAGATTCTAAGTAAATCCAAAATAAAGACATGGCCATTTAATTTCATTCATCATAAGTTGTAGGGCACTTCCCGTTGCCCTAGAACCATGGAATTTGTTTTACATTCAATGTTGTTTAAGTTTTATAAGTAAAGGAAAATATCCGAAAATTGATAATTTACAATTATATCTTTTTTTTCTGCGACTGGCGCCATCTGCATTTAAGCCCCGAGTGTCGGGCATAAATTTGATAAAACTGACGATTTCTTCTTTTATGTTTATATGTTTAGTGAAATTTTGTACAACTATTTCGATTTGTGATTAATAAATATCTGTGGCGCCATCTGTGTACATTGTGTCAGTCGGACGTAAATTTAATCATATTATCGATTTTTTCTTTTAATATAATTAGAATGAAAATTAAATGTAGTAGTTGTTAATAACAGCAAAATTTAAGAAAAGGGGGCTTTTTTAAAAGATATTTTTATAGACTGACGTTGGTCTAGTAGGTACCGTATAATGCGTTAAGAGATCGCGGAGGATCTCGTACAAATTGACATCAGCCCGTGTGAGTATACTGCTGGACGTAGGCCTCTCCCATAGTACGCCACTGAGCTCGATCTCCAGCTATCCTCCTCCAATCCCTGCCCAGTGCCTTACGAATATCGTCGCCACACCTAGCTACAGGGCGCCTTACACTACGTTTGCCGACAGGCGGTCTCCACTCATAAATCAGTCTGCCCCAACGGCCGTCGGTTCTGCGGCATATGTGACCTGCCCACTGCCATTTCAGCTTCCTAATTCGCTGAGCTATGTTGTGCTGACGAATAACTTCGTTCCGGATTTGATCCCTAAGAGGAACTCCCAGCATAGCTCTCTCTATAGCTCGCTGAGCGACCTTGAACTGGTGGACAAGCCGCACGGTGAGTGGCCACGTTTCGGCTCCGTGTGTCGGCACAGGTAGGGCGCACTGATTGAAAACTTTCGTTTTTAGGCATTAGGTTATGGGCGATGAGAAGACTCGACGATGTGTTCCAAATGCTGCCCAGCCTACCTGTATCCTTCTCTTGACTTCCCTGTCGAAGTTGTTTTTACCTAGTTGGAGCAACTGCCCTAGGTATACGTACTCGGAAAAACTTCGAAGGAGATTTACGGCGATCGGTTCCAGGTCAACATGCTTGTTGATCATTTTTGGTTTTATCTAAGTTCACCCGGAGACCAATTCGCTGAGACGAATTAGCAACATCTGTTGTAAGTCTTGCAACGTTTCATCCATGATGACGATGTCGTCTGCAAATTGCAGGTGAGAGATGTATGCGCCATTTATATTAATGCCGACCTTTCCAGTCCAGCGTCTTAAACATATCCTCCAGTGCGTTGGTGAACAGTTTTGGTGATATGACATCACCCTGGCGCAATCCGCGGTGCAGATGGATATGTTCAGTCCGCTGGTTTTGTACTTAAACGGTCATCGTTGCGGCTTCAAAAAGGCATCTCATCACCTCGGTATATTGCCAATCCACTTGGCATCGTTGCAAGGATTCCAGAACTGACCAGGTTTTAACAGTGTCAAAGACCTTCTCATAGTCCACGAAGGCTAGACATAGGGGCAGATTATACTCTGCAGTCTTCTGTACAATCTGCTGCACTGTGTGGATGTGGTCTATGGTGCCGTAGCCACTTCGGAACCCGGCCTGCTCCGGGGGTTGAAACTCGTCGAGCCTTCGCGCAAGAAGGTTCGTGATGACCCTTTGAAACAAGCTTGTATACATGGCTAAAAAGCGATATGGGTCGATAGATTTTCAAAAGGTTTTGTCACTCTTCTTGAAAAATAGGACGACCACGCTTCTGTTCCATGCCTGCGGAGTTCTCTCAGTGCACAGGACAGCATTATATAACTCGCAAAGCTCCTTTAGTACTGGGGTACCTCCTGCCTTCAGAAGCTCAGTCGTGACGCCGTCCTCACCCGGGGCTTTTCCATTTTTAAGCAGTTTAGGGGCCAACTCGATCTCATCCCGGCTGATCTCGGGCAAGTCTTCTGTGAAGTGACGTGTAAGGGTGGCTCTGGGATCCCCTCTAAGAGATTCGGGTCGAGGTGCGTGTGAGGCGTAAAGCTGGCTATAGAAATTCTTGGCTTCCGGGAGGATTTCCGGCTTAGAAGCGATTACATTACCCACTTGTGTAGTCAACCTTGTGAAGTGGCTTCTCCCGAGTGACTGGACAAACACTTTCGAACCCCGGTTCTGCTCGATGGCTTTCTCGATCTCAAGCGTGTTGGAAGCTTAGAGGTTGCGTCAAACCAGCTTCGTGATCTTTTTATTTAAGGCTCAGTGTTCTGACAAGGTTGAGGGAGCATTTTGGCGTTTGTTCGCTCATAAGCTCCAGAGTAGGGATACTCTGATACTTTGAGGGATCAAAAGCTTAATTTCCTGCCTGTACATCTGGTTTCGCAGAATTTAGTGCCCTCCTTTCTAAGAGCCTTTACAACTTGGTCGAATTTCTGGTCAACGCTGTCAACGTGCGTCCGTTATACGTAGCCAGGGTTAGTTCATGGGTGGCGGCCTACCGTAGCCCGAAGATTCTTCGCACCCCCTACCCTGCCGGAACCGTCACACAATATAGATTGTCTATAGAAAAGTTCCCAGTATCAGTCTGGGGTCCGATTGTCCACGGTATAATGGCAATCTATTCTCCTCTCCCCTATTACATTGGTTGGTTTGCGCACACAGTACACCTCTGCCACTCCCGCTTCGGAATTGTGAGCTTCCCGCTCTGTGTGATTTTTTTATACGGATATAATTGAGTATCAACGTTGTTCATGTAAATTGTAAAAGGTCGGATATTAGGTTTCATGCAATAGGGGGCAAGCCATTATATGGGGCACAATGCCAGTTGATACTGGGAATATATGTATCAAAATTACGATTGGTCTGACCTGGGATTCGAACTCAGAACCACGTGATCGCTACACGCATTATTTGTCAAAAGACTAACGGTAACGAGGCATAGGTAACTTTTTACAAGTTATTATTTTGTAGGTCTGTCTGTCTTTCTTGTTCAAATCTTGTGATCCATTTTTCTTTTTTTCTGGTTCAATCTTGTGATCCATTTTTCAAGCACTTCGGGTATCCGATTGAGCTGAAATTTGGCATAAGTAAGTTCGGTGACAATGCAATAATACGAGTATAGTACCATGAACTCAGCTCCAGACCAGTCTCATGATGTAGTCGAGAGGTGGCCATGGGGACATGTCAACTACACAACCAAACCACCTCGTTTTTAGGCTTGTTAGATTGATATTGACAAGTACTATACAACAAAATAATGTTCAGGATCTGATGATGGACCTGAAGGGTGGCCAACAGAACTACCCAACTACTCAACATAACCCCGCCGTGTTTGGGCTTATTGGATTAGTCTTGATGAGTTCTGTAGAACCGGATGATGCCCAGAGTCTGATGATGGAGCTGCAGTGTGGCCAATAGAACTTCCCAACTACTGAACATAATCATGCCGTGTTTGGGCTCGTTGGATTTGTCTTGACGAGTTTTGTAGATCGGGACGGTATCCAGGATTGGATGATGGAGCCGGGGGGTGGCCAACAAAATTACTCAACTACTCAACACAGCCCCGCCGTGTTTGGGCTCGTTGGATTTGCCTTGTCGAGTTCTATAAACTCTTATGATGTCCAGGATCTGATGGTGGAACCGGAGGGTGGCCAACAAAACTACTCAACATAACCCCGCCGTGTTTGAGCTCGTTGGATTTGTCTTGACGCGTTCTGTAGACCCGGATGGTGTCCAGGGTCTGATAATAAAGCTGGAGGGTAGCCAATAGAACTTCCCAACTACTGAAAATAATCCTGCTCGCTCACTCGTTACATTTGTCTTGACAAGTACTATTGTCTACGAATTATTAAAGTATATTATTTTTAGTCCCATATAACCTCGCTACACGGCGCTCATTGCGACTCCCGGAATTGTGAATCGTGGTATTAAGTTTTTTATCTAGTTCCTATAGTCGATAGTTTTTTTGTATGGTTTGATCGTAAGCACAGACACCGCTCACAAGGATCCTGCTTCTCAATCTAATATCGATCACGGTATCCTAACAGGTAGTTTCATTAGCGCATCCTGTAAGATCTACCTAGTACTCTAGTACCCCAGACCTTAAATAACCATAGTACTTGTCGGTATCCGTTGTGTTTTTGCCATAGATTTTTTTGCGATAAAAGCTTGATTTCCAAAAGAACTTTATACATTAAAATTATTATTTATGAAACATTTTAATGATTCTCGAACCCTCTTTTGTTTTGTCTTGTGTCGTTTGAGAGGAGGCCCGTGCGCAACAGAGGGACAGTTTCTTAACAGGGCTAATATTATTATATATTTTTTATTAATGATTCTGCTTGTTATGGGCTTAGTGTGTAGCCCCAGGCTCCATTTTAATTTCATTGGTATTGGATCTTGGGATTTGAAAACACTCCAGGGAACTCCTTAACGACAAACAATACGAATGTGTGGATTTAGTTAGTATGCGTTTATGACCATCCTATAGGTACCCTACTATAGAACTAATCAAAATATTAACGGACGCCAAAAAAGGAGGTTCACAATTAATCTGTATGCATATTTTACGTATGTTTGACCATAACTTCTTCGTTTATAATCCGATTATAATGTTAATAAATAATTATAATAAAAAAAATCTTTTATTATGCATTCTTTTGTTGTGACAATACGACGGAGATATTTTACTAAGCTGAGGAGTTACTTTGGCCTCCTTCCGGCTCAGACCCTGCTCGCCTCGCCTAGATATATGTTACTAGTCTAGATAAATCAAACGAGCCCAAATACGATAGAGTTACGTTATATATTAGGCGAATTTCTATGGGCACTTTCTTTCTCCACCAACAGACTCAGAATTTTAGTCTATAGAACTTACCCAAACAAATCAAACAAGCCCAAACATGATGGGGCTATCTTGTTTAGTTGAAAAGTTACCACAACACACCATAGTTGACCACTTAAAACTATAGTACTAATCAAGACAAATCCAAAAGGCTCAAACACGACAATCGATTCCAGTGCAATCGTTTAGAATTTATTTAATTATAGATTTTATTAAAATAAATTTACATGCCTAGACCATAGTCTAGTCATTTTAACACTCGCCTATAGCGCCCAAAGGCCACCGAAAGCTCACGAACGTAGTTTCGGTTTCGGCTGGATTTCTGCCGAAACCGAAACCGGTACGGAACCCTCAGAGCCCGAGTCCTACCCGCACTTTTTCAGTTATCTATATACATATAATAAAACTGTAAGGAAGTCGTGTCTGTACATGGAATATTTTTAGGAAATAACAACCCAGGGGTATTCTTCTATCGACATAGAAGCCAATGCTACAATTTTTGGCTTTCGTGTCTGTTTGTCTGTCTGTCGGTCTGTCTGTCGGCCTGTCTGTCTGTCTGTCGGTCTGTCTGTCGGTCTGTCTGTCTGTCTGTCTGTCGGTCTGTCTGTCGGTCTGTCAGAGGGTATGAACCGTCATCACGCAAAATCTGCTGGGCGGATTTTGATGAACCTTTGCACGCGGATATCTTAAAATGTTGGATAACATATTAAATAGTATTTATACCGGAAAATCAAAAGGTTTTTTTTTCAGAAAATACAAAAATAAGCGAAGCATTGAATTTCTAGAAAGACATATGAAGTATTTTCCATACCTGTTTGATGAATTTCAATGAAATTTGGGATAGTTGTACAACAACTCTGTATTTTCAAGAAATATAAAAGAAAAAAGGAGTCGATTTTGATAAATTATTCATTGTTCAAAAACAACTTAAGCTACTAGATTGTTGCGGGATATTCCGCAAACCTTTATTACTATTTGTTCCGAACTGCAATGTTACGACGTAAACTATGTGATTTTGCCTACACATAAATTCCTCCATAAATTGATATTGGACTCAGGTTCGTCTCCTCACGAAAAACTATGCAGTAGTTAAAAGCACTCAATGAAAATTGTTCATACACGTTTGATTTAAACACTCAAACATGATTTCGTGCACGAACCGATGATGCATTGAGGATTGTTTCTTCCGGAGAGAACTCTAACGATGAATGGGCCGGATACGAAACTTTAACGACGATTAATATCTTACAAGTCTAACACTTTTTGAGACGGCGTTAGTGGTGTGTGTTGAATAAGATCGCGCTTTAGTTTAGTTTATATTTTACAAAGACCACCTGTGCGGGCTATGTGGGGCTAAGACTGAACCAGGTGATAGAGATAGTTGATACAGAAATAAGTCTGGTGGAACATACAATATTCTTTAGGGATAGCCGTTATTTCTTCATACTAATATGGCAGAATGGATCTTACTAACACTTTCAAGGTGTTTTAGGTCTCGAAATAATGATCCAGATACTTATTATCTCGGAAAGAATCACGGTTCTTGCGACATAGCTGGTATTTATACATATTAAAATGGCTAAACGAATTTAACTGAAACGTTATATGAAGGTGTCTAACATCGTAAAATAAAACAGAACAGTTTTTATCTCCAAAAATAGCACGACTTCTGTGGAATATGTATTATTTCTTTATACCTAACGGATTATAAAGGAACTTAATATGAAAGAAACCATACAAATTCAAAAGTGAAAGGACGTAGATCAACAACCATTTATAGTTTTACAAATTATATACAATATGTACAATTACATAAAACAAATATAGCAAACAAATATCAATGAAAACCGTAGTAAAAAAAGAAATATACATATTTACAAAGGGTCAAATGGTTCCACGCTGCTTTCAGTTGGTAGAGTACCTTGAACAGGTCGCAGATATCGAGCAAGACCTAGACTATCTTACCATGACTAAATAGACCATGTCTTATCCGAGGAGCAAGTCAAGAGTCTCCATAACCGGCGAGCGTGTATAAGACGAACTATGAGAGTCATCAACAATAGATTAGTCAGTTATCTTGAAACTAACGATTTTTTATCAAAAATGCAATTTGGTTTTAGAGCTAAACTATCCACGGCAGACGCAATGCATGTATTTACTGAATTTGTGACACAAGAACTTGGCAAAGGATATCAAACCTTAGGAATATTCCTTGACCTAGCCAAAGCATTCGATACCGTTTCTATTCCTTTGCTCTTGGAAAAACTAGAGGCTCTAGGCATTAGGGGCACGCAGTTAAAACTGTTTGCAGACTACCTAGACGAACGGTACCAATGTGTTAAAATAGATAATTTTACTAGCGATTACCAAAGAAACACAGGCTTTGGGGTCCCTCAAGGTAGTATACTTGCCTCTACATTGTTCCTGATCTACATTAATGACCTGTGTAATCTAAATATTGGACACGGCAAAATAATATCCTACGCCGATGACACCGCATTAATTTTTAGCGCCAAAACCACTAACGAGCTGTACGAGTATGCACAGCTTGGATTTAATTTAGTAAATAATTGGCTTCATAACAACTTATTAACATTAAATGCTGACAAAACTAAATATGTTCACTTCGTTTTGCGCAAGCCATACCCCACTGTAACTAACCCTCATCTATATGCACACCATTGTAAAAACCCCACAGTTAACACCTGCAACTGTCCTACTATCCAGAACACCAACCATATGAAATACCTCGGAGTTATTATCGACAATACACTCTCCTTCAACCAACACATTGAATGTTTAGTCAGAAGAGTCCGTAAATTAATATATGTATTTAAAATACTCAGAAAAATTGCTAATTCAAAACTAGTGACACAAGTATACTTAACCCTATGTCAGTCCATAATCCAGTACTGTATTACCTCATGGGGAGGAGCCCTAAAAACTGTTTTACTGCCCCTCGAACGTGCCCAAAGAGCAGTTCTAAAAGTTGCCAATTTCCATTCTTTTCGCTTTCCCACTATCCTGTTGTATAAGTCCTGCATGGTGTTAACAGTCCGCCAACTCTTTATAATGCACTTACTATTAAAACAACATAAAACACTCGCTTATACAGCTGACATGACTATTAATAAGAGACGGAAAGATATAGTCTGCCTTTCAAATTCATCTTCAAAACATATATATACTAATAGATTTTTCACTTTTCTAGGACCTTTTCTGTACAATAGAATAAATAAAGCACTAAATATATACAAATTAAATTATTTTAGCTGCAAACAAATGCTATATAACTATTTACAAAGAATGTCCTACGAACAGACGGAACAATTACTAGCAATTTGTAGATAACATATTTTCTCATAGCATATCATAACTTTAATTTTATTATAAAAGTAGAATAAAACATATGTTACTAGTTAAGCCACTTTCTAATCAAATAAGCTATATTATTGTAATTAAAATTATTAGATTTACGATGCTTTAGCACTAATCATGCCTGAAACACAGGTCTCGACCTAGTTCAGGCAAACCGGTAAATATACCTACTTAAATATAAGTTCGAATAAGATTGTATCATGTACTGATCTTAAATGAATAAATTTATTATTATTATTATTATTATGAGAGTGCAGAAAACCAGAAAGGTCTGTAAGGAAAGAACCTGTTGGAACTCTGTACACTCTGCCTACTCCGCAAGGGATCTGACGTGGTTATATAGATTGGTAGATAGTATTAAAGTATCTTAAGTCGTGAAATAATAATATAAAATATGTAACTTTGTTTATACACTAGATCATGCCGATATTATTCGCATTATATGCATTTGGCGGGTTTTAACCGGCCTGCATGAAGGTCGGAAGATATTAATCTTATTTTGTGGAAAGAAGCCTGGCGATCCATCGATTTCCCTCTTTCTCTTCATCGGCGACTGGAAGTCTGGGGACCTGCTGAAATTGTTATACAGCGAAAATGTACTCATATTTAAGTCGACTTCATTAATACTTTTGGAAAACAAAGACGACTTGGTTTAAGCCATAAAACGTAGACCGCCTTACTTACTTTGTCAAATAGTCGCAGGAACGATCCCCGCACAGCACACGGGAATATTGATTTGGGATTTGTGATTTTAAAATAAAGAAGATATTTTATGCACTTACAGACACAATAAAAAAAAGTTTGTCCGTGTTAAACGGTGGAACCGATTTTAAATACACTATCATTGGAAATGTACGATTTCTTAGAGACTGTTGACTACTTTTTACCGAGATTTCAGGAAATAGTTGTTTTTATTTCTCCATATTAACACGACTGAACGGATTGAAAAGAAACCTAATATGGAGGTGTCTCTTGAGTCTTGGAAATTATTATTCCGAAAAGTCTTATCTATGTCAAATTACAAAATAAACGCGTGCGAAGCCGCGGGAAACAGCTAGTTTTATTATAAAGTATGAACATTGAAATGATTACACAAGCAATTAATTATTACTTAATTCAAACGATGAACAGTCGAATATCGACGCTTTTTTTCTCACCTTATTACAGGATGTGGGTAATTAAAGTTTTTTTATCGGTCGATTCCCACGATAATAATGAATCGTATTAAACGCGAGTGCCCATTTATGTAATGCTCTTACGTATATACAGTCCTGTAGATTTCGATATCAACATCTAAAATAACTTCAGTACTTTGAAAATAACAAGAAAAAAATGAGTCAAGAATATCAAAGCAGCTACGAGTACGTTCAATTGCTGGACAAAAACGACCCTCTGGGACATTTTAGACGAAGGTTTTACCTGAAAAAGGGAGAAATTTACATGTGCGGGAATTCCCTCGGGCTCGCCTCCAAAGACGCAGAAGTTTCTATTCTGGAAATCATTCAAAAATGGAAGAGTTATGCTATTAATATTTGGACAGTGGACGATCACAAGTACTACATGTACTCTGTCCATTTGGCGAAACTTATGGCTCCTATAATAGGTGCAGATGCGGACGAAGTGGTTATAACCGGAGGTACAACGATCAACATCCATCAAGCAATCAGCACTTTCTACAAACCGACGAAAGAAAAGTATAAAATCTTAGTAGACGATATCAATTTTCCGACTGACAGGTATGCCGTCGATAGTCAAGTTAGATTAAAAGGATATCACCCAGAAGACGCTGTAAAAGTAGTTGAAAGCAAGGGAAATTTTATTAAAGAAGACGACATTATTGAAGCAATGACTGAACAAGTAGCGTTGATTTTACTTCCTATGGTTTATTATAGATCTGCTCAAATATTGGACATAGCGAAGATAACATTAGCTGCCAAAGAACGCGGGATCATAATAGGATGGGACCTCTGCCATGGAGTTGGTACTTTAGAAATAAACATGAAGACACTAGACGCAGATTTCGCTGTATGGTGCACTTATAAATACCTAAACGGCGGACCGGGTTCGACTGCTGGTATGTACATGAACAGAAAACATTTTCAAAGACAACCAGGTCTAACAGGATGGTTTGGAAACAAGAACGAAACCCAATTCTTATTAAACCAAGAGTTTGATCATGAGCAAAATGCAAGCGGATGGCAAATCAGCACCCCGAATCTATTTTCAATGGCATCTTTGGAAGGATCCCTAAAAATTGTGAACGAAGCTGGTATTAAGGATATAAGAAAGAAATCACTTAATATTACTGGGTATTTAATGTACCTTATTGAAAGTAAGTTAGCCCATTACGGGTTTAGTTTGGGCAATCTGAGAGAAGCCTCGAAGAGAGGTGGGCATGTATGTTTAGAGCATGTTGAAGGTTACAGTATTAGTTTGGCGTTGAAGTATCGTGGTGTGGTAGCGGATTTCAGAGCTCCGAACGTGATCCGGTTGACACCGGCGGCTCTCTACTCTAGTTACGAAGACGTGTATAATGTGGTGGAAATCTTGGTAGATATAATGGAGTCAGAGGTTTATAAGAAATTTGGTGCAAAGATAAATTTTGTCTTCTAAAAATTATCGCCCAAAATCAAAATAACAGGTATATAATAAGTCGGGAGTATTTTGACTTTTTACTAAAGTAAAGATTGTTGTGCTATTTAATTCTATTCTTATTTCAAACAAAGCTAAAGTTATTTGCATATTCCAATGTCAACCATATATACACGTTAACACTAGATTAGCAGTTACGGTGTAAATGTATGTCGGCTAAGAATATGCCCGCAGCCAAGTTACAAGCTTCTGTCATTCATTGGCCTGCCGGACGTCTGTCGAGTAACACGTATTAATAAAAAATCACAAAATAGGTAAATGCGTGGTGTGAGAACGCGATTTGAGGTCACAAAATCACTATAACGCAAGCGGAACTACTTAAGTTTATTGATTTTTCATATATTTACTAGTAAATAAAATATAAAACTGATTTCAAGTTACAAAAATAAATTTGAGATTCAGTGTTGCCAATAAAAACATCATTCCGTGTTCCCGTCTTTATGGGAAAATATTGGATGCTTTGTCACCTTTAATTATGTACTTTACTTATACCTATTTTATTAATTTTGATGGTTTCCAAAGGGTGCAATTTCTATCACGCCAGATCCCTTGCGGGGTAGGCAGAGAGTACAGAGTCCAAAAATTTCATTAAAATATTATGGAAAGGAATAAGGTATTTGCTCAAAGCGAATATTGTACATAATTCTTTATTACATAATTGCCGTATGGATCGGGTAAAGAATACCGCCACCTAATTTGTTCTCACGCGTGTCGTAGAAAGCAATTGGGGAATTAACCAAGACTTTAACTCCTTTTTTTAAAAAAATCCCTCAAGTAATTATTCTTGTGTCATGAGTACGTTTACAAACATGAAAAACATACAAACAAATACCCAGACAGAAATGTGTGAGTCACACAATGATTTCTACTATGCGGGAATCGAACCCGCGGCTATTCAGTCTAGTAACCGGAGCGGCCTACCGCTCTTAACGTCTGGACCAAGAAGTCGTCACTGGAACAGGAAATGGGCAATGACGTTTTCCTGAGTTTGTTGAAGAGATACGCATTTTGTAACTTTGTATTTATTTTACCCGCTCTCAATAGACCATAAACCTGCGTATTTTGAAAATAATGCAATAAATAACATTAGGTGTGTTTTTCTTTATCACTCATTCAGTATCTTTTCTTAGTTTGACCACATATTCTAATAGGCACTATTAACTTATACCCAAATAATCTGTATTTTTTTTCTTTCTTTTAAAGAAACGTGGCCCCACACAAGGATTTATTCCTGGGTCGTGAGTGCGTCAACAAACATGAACATTCACATACACAAATACCCAGACCGAAACAAAAAATTGTGGATAACACAAAGATTGGTTTCGTGCGGGAATCGAACCCACGACTATTACACACAGTGGGCGGAGCGGCTTCAGCTCTTAACCTCTGCGCTAAATCGTCCGAAAATGCTAGTATCATACTGAATAAAATGAATTACTATATCAATTCACTTTATTTATCTATGTATTGGATTCTAACTGAAATGCAACGAAGCTAATTTAAAAAGATTATAATAAAAAAATTACAAATTGTAGGGCGAGCAAAATGTAGTTTTTCTATAGAAAATTTCCCAGTATCAGTCCGGAGTCCGAAGTTGTGCCCGGTATAATAGCAATACGAGGCATGCCTTTTAAGTTTAGTCGTTTAAAGAAAAAAACACAACTAGAACCTTATAGTACTTTTTATTGTTTTTCAAAGTATTCACCACGTAGCTTAATACACTTTTCCATTCGCTCAAACCAGTTATTATAACATTTATTCCACTCTAAATTGGGGGTGTTCAAAATGGCTGGCTTGAAAGCGTCGACTGCTTCTTCACCGGACTGGAACCTTTGACCACGAAGACTTTTCTAAATTTTAGGAAATGTAAAGAAATCGTTAGGGCTTAGGTCAGGACTGTATGGAGGATGGTCAAGAATTTTTACTTTTTCCTGCTTCAAATACTCAATCGTTTGACGAGCGCTGTGTGAGCTTGCGTTGTTGTGGTGCAGGATGATGCGTCGCTTTGAGTTATATTTTCGAAGTTCGGCGATGACTTGTGGTAAACAAACTGTGGTATACCACTCTGCGTTAACCGTTATTAGATCTTCATCATCATTCGGCTTTGGCTCGTCTTGAAAGACCCGGATTGTAGATTGTTGTTTGGAATCAGGATCGTAGGAATAGATCCAAGATTCGTCACCACTGATGATGTCGTAGACGTGATTTGACTCTCCTCGGTTGAGCCTTTGCAGAGTATTCTTACACCGTCTGACGCGGGCCGCCTTGTGATCGTCGGAATGCAGATGCGGTATCCAACGGCAAACTAGCTTTCTCACACCAAGCGCTTCATGCAAGATCTTCTGAATGGTTGTCCCTGAGATGCCTAATAGAGCCTCTATCTCTCGATACGTCACATGACGATCTTCGAAAATTAATTGTCTCACAGCAATGATGTTATCTTCAGTGAAGGCGGATTTTGGGCGTCCTTCGCGAGATTTGTCACTAACACTAGTATGTCCACGCTGGAATTCTAAATACCAGCGTTCGACAGTCCGCAGACATGGGGCTTCATCACTGAACACAGATGTTAGCTCTTCAAAACACTGAAGCCGTGTCAGGCCTCTTCTAAAGTTGTAGAAAATTATTGCACGAACATTTTCCTTAGAAAGATTCATTTTCGTACGTAACCTTACAGATTCCAATCGACGCTGTGACTAAACAATAGCATTAATCCTAATACTTTCAACTGTTTTGAGATTCAAAATTTAAACACATTCGAATATAGAACAGTTCCAAATTCAAAATTGCCGGGAAATATGGAAACGACAGAACTTAAAAGGCATGCCTAGTAGCCTCGCCCCTATTACATTGGCAACTTACATTCTCAGCAATAAGTTGGTGCGCACACATAGTACACCTCTTAGCCACTCCCGCTTGGGGAATGTAGGTGTGTGAATTTTTTATACGAAAATAATTGAATGTCAACGTCGTTCATTTAAATTGTCAAATATATAAAAATAAACATCGTCACACCTGTATTCCCCAAGGTCGGATGTTAGGTTTCATGCAATAGGGGGCAAGCCTAATGCCATTATATCGGGCACAATGTCAGTTGACACTGGAAATATTCCTATCGAAAAACTACATTTGTCTGACCTGGGATTCGAACGCAGGACCTCGTGATCACTACGCGCATTATTCGCCAATAGACTAACGCGGTATAGGTTGTAATTAGGGCATCGAGCCGGGGTTTACCCGGACCGAAAAAACCCGGGTTTTCCCGGTTCTGAGGATTACAAAAAAACCCGGGTTTGATTTTTAAAACTCGGGTTTTTCGGTTTATTTTTAATACTTTTGTTTTTGTTATTAATTAAGTTTAAGCCACTTCAAATGCAATAATAAGTAAATGGAATAAAACATGCTTTGATAAATTATTTTTTATTACGTAAAAAGTAGCTTCGTTGCTACGTTCCTACCAATAAAACAAGCCAAGCAAGTTAAATGGAACGCGCGTGTCTCTCTCAGGACATGAATGGGGTGAAGTGTGGAGCAGTGGAGAGGAGAGGGTGTAGCGAAGCTCGTCGCGCGTTGCGCGGGTGATGAATTCCGCCATTTTGTTTAGTCAGTCTGCCATAAGTATTCGCCGCGCCAGCGCGGGCGGCGTGAACGTGAGGAGTGTTATATGTAGTGTTTGGTGATGCTCTTTATAGGTGAGTATCTACTAAATTAATTTTGTTATTCAGTAACACGTAACTTACAGTTTTAGCTTGTTGTTCTAGGATTCTAATGTATAGTTACATTTCCATCCAATTATTTGGTATTTTTATGGTGTTTTTTTAGGTGTATTTGAACTTTTTTTTGGTATTTATATCCGATTTTTATTGCTAATATTTTAATGTAATACTAGCGCTAACTAACCATGAATAGGAACGGCCTCGCAGCCGTTGTCTGCAAGCATTACATCGTGAAAATATACGATTGCTATTATTATAATAAAACTAAGTTTCCTTTCAGATGAATCCCCTTCGTATACCATAAATCAATGAGATATGAGTTTTGGAGTAGTAACTAGTAAGGAAGGAGACAACACATCTGTTTGGCACTATTTTCTCAGAAACAAAAACAAAAATGAAGCTAAATGTAAAACATGCCAAAAAGTATTGAAATCAGCCGGTGGTAGTACTAGCAGTCTACTAAGACATTTAAAGAATATTCACACGGTTGATATAGAGGCTGCAAGGCATTCAATAATCGAAACAACAGCTCAAGGCAGTGCATCTTCTTCAAAAGAAATTCCCGAAGCGCCAAAAAAGAAAACTAAGTTGACACACTATTTTGAGACTGATGCAAACCCAAGTATGCAGGTTATGGTGTCTCGTATGGCTGCAGTTGATCTAATTCCACTTAGAACGTTCACAAAATCTCAAGATTTAAAGTACCTTTTTGAAAAGACCGGCAACAAATTACCCACTACTGCTGATACCGTTCGCAACATAATTCTCAAAGACTTTGATAAAAGGAAGCTAGAAATAATCAACGAGATAAAAATTATACTGTCAGATGAAAAGAAGTTTTCGATATCATTCGATGAATGGACATCAGATCGCGTGACTCTCGGCGAATGCAGACGTGCATAAATATAATTACAATAATTTTAACAATTCATTATTAGTGACCTAGTTTAGTATTTTAGCGCGATAAGCGTAACATTAGTGACTTATTGAAATGGACAATAGTGGTTTTGATAGTTATTAGTAGATTTAATCGGAGCGGTCTGACACGCCGCACCCCTCCATCGACGCCCACTCCTCAAACCCAGAGGCAACAGGATGAGAGAATGGAAGTGGTCTCAACACCTGAAATACAGAACTGGATGTCTTTAATCGAGCAATGTTTAAACGAGATCTGCAACATTGCGTCCGACGGGAAGTTAAATACGGAGCAGAAACTTAAAATTACAAACGTTTGCCGAAAAGTTGGAAACGGTGTCGGACAAATGGTTGTACAGTACCAGTCATTAAAACAAAAAGAGCTCCAAACGCACAGTTCACTGCAGACCTTGAACGAACAACAAACCCTAGCCGATCGTTTAACAGAGCTCAAAGAATCCCTTGAGTCCTGCTCAAAATCAGCACCAGCAAGCACATCTTTTGCGGACATGGTGAAGAAAAACCAAAACAGCTTCATTCGTCCGAGCACCCTCAGTTCCGTGGCAATTTATCCGTGCGATAAATCGAAGACAAGTGAGGAAACAAAACAAATAGTCCAACAAGCAATATGCCCCGAACAAATGAAGCTAAAAGTTCGTGCTGTTCGCAAAATTAGAAACGGTGGAGTCATCATAAGCACCGAGACAAAGAGTGATTCCGAAAAGCTGAAGCAGAATGTCCAGTTGGCTACGTCAGGTCTCACAGTTGATGAACCACATAAGCGTAAACCACGAATCATAGTTTTAGGAGTGCCCGCAACAATGGCCGAGAAAGAAGTTTTTAAATGTATTTTCGAGCAAAATATAGCCGACAAACTCCCAGCTATGACTCGGGATACATTTATGAACACAACAAAATTAAGCCACAAATCAGGCAAGAAAGCCTCTGATACTTGCAACTACATCTTAGAAGTATCGGCAGTTACTCGTAAAGCCCTCATAACCCAGGACAGAGTTTTCATAAACTGGACGTCGTGCCCGGTCAGAGACTTCACATTAGTGACCAGATGCTACCAATGCCAGCAATATGGCCACTCAGCAAAATTCTGCAAAGCGACAACTCCAACGTGTGGCCACTGCGGGGTGGAAGGCCACTCAATCCAAGACTGCACAAAGAAAACCGACTCACCTAAATGTGCAACATGCCTGCGCTACAAAAAACCTAGCGATCACAGGACAGGCGACATCGACTGCCCGGCTAGAAGGGCTGCTGAAAATAGGTACATTAACTCTGTTGATTATGAAGGCGCCTAAGAGCGCCACAGTCATCTGTGTTTTTTTTAGAACTTTTAATTAATTAGTAATTTAAATTAGTTAGGATGGATATTAATTTATTCAGTGAAATAGATAACGCTTTCATCTCTGAGTCAAAGTCCTGTGATGTTGAGAACTGCAGACAATATCTCACCATCTACGAAAACTCGCTAACCATACTTACCCAAAATATTCGTAGTATTTACAAGAATATAGAGAACTTTAATCTATTTGTACGTAGGCTTAATTTTTATTGTGATTTAATAGTCCTAACCGAGTGCTGGTTATCAAACCGCCACAATATCCTCCCACAGATTCCCGGGTACAATTTATCTTATAGCAAAACGACCCACAATCAAAATGATGGAGTGATAATTTACGCTAAGGAATCGCTGAACATCACCATCGACGAACCAATTGTTCAAGGCTGTAACTGCTTGATTGTTAAATTAGGTACAAACACAGCGGTTATTGCCATGTATAGGTCTCCCTCTTTTAGGAACTTAGACCCATTTTTAAACTCGTTGAATCATACACTTACAGCACTAGCGTCTTTTAAAAATATTATACTAACAGGTGACATAAATATTAACATTGGATCTGAACATTACGATGCAGGAACTCAAGACTATCTAAATCTGTGCTCATACCATGGGCTCCTTCCCTCTCATACAAAGACTACACATCAGAGCGGTTCCTGCCTCGATCACATGATGATCAAATCCAGCCTTCAATACCTCACGCTTATTACTAATTCCTTTATTACCGACCACTACGCTGTCCTACTAAACGTAAATTTAATGCTGCCTAAGCTAAATCGCCGTCAGACTAATACCAAATTAAACATGAACAAACTCGAACATGACTTACGCAACATTGATTATAACAACATTTACAATACTGCTGACCCTAACTTATCTCTATCGTACCTAATTGAGAATGCCCAACAAGCTATTATACGAAACACGACACTAATAACAGTAAAGAATAAACATTATAATATTAAGCCATGGATTACTCCTGGGTTAATTCGGTGTATAAGACACAGAGATAAACTCCATCAGCGATCGAAGAGATACCCCGATAATTTAATTCTTCAAACGACCTATAAAAGGTACAGAAATTTCTGTAATAATCTGTTAAAAAAGCTAAAAATTGAACACGATAGAAATAAATTACAGAGAGCAGGTAATAATAGCAAAGAAATTTGGAAACATATTAAGAATATTACCTTTACGTCTAAACAACGTCAATCAAGTTCGAATTTGTTGTTTACACATACTACACCCCTTTGCTCAGCTAATAATGTCAACGAATTTTTTGTAAATGTCGGTAAGAACCTTGCAGAGGATATTCGAAAACAAACGCGCACTTATACAGCTACGTCTATCTACCAAACAAAAAAGAACTTTAGTACAAAAACGTTTGCAATGTTTGATACTGATGAACAAGAAATAAAACAAATTATTTCAGGACTAAAGGACGATTGCGCAACTGGTTGGGACGGCATAAATAACAAGATCCTTAAACGCTTCCAGCACATCTTGGTACCGCCACTAACCTATATATTCCAACTTTGTCTTTCTGATGGAATATTCCCTAAATGTCTAAAAAAGGCAGTAGTGATTCCTGTCTTTAAATCCGGGAGCAAATACTTAGTTACAAATTATAGACCTATATCGTTGCTTCCCTCAATTTCCAAAATACTAGAAAAAATCACCAATAATAGATTAGTCAGTTATCTTGAAACTAACGATTTTTTATCAAAAATGCAATTTGGTTTTAGAGCTAAACTATCCACGGCTGACGCAATGCATGTATTTACTGAATTTATGACACAAGAACTTGGCAAAGGATATCAAACCTTAGGAATATTCCTTGACCTAGCCAAAGCATTCGATACCGTTTCTATTCCTTTGCTCTTGGAAAAACTAGAGGCTCTAGGCATTAGGGGCACGCAGTTAAAACTGTTTGCAGACTACCTAGACGAACGGTACCAATGTGTTAAAATAGATAATTTTACTAGCGATTACCAAAGAAACACAGGCTTTGGGGTCCCTCAAGGTAGTATACTTGCCTCTACATTATTCCTGATCTACATTAATGACCTGTGTAATCTAAATATTGGACACGGCAAAATAATATCCTACGCCGATGACACCGCATTAATTTTTAGCGCCAAAACCACTAACGAGCTGTACGAGTATGCACAGCTTGGATTTAATTTAGTAAATAATTGGCTTCATAACAACTTATTAACATTAAATGCTGACAAAACTAAATATGTTCACTTCGTTATGCGCAAGCCATTGCCCACTGTAACTAACCCTCATCTATATGCACACCATTGTAAAACCCCCACAGTTAACACCTGCAACTGTCCTACTATCCAGAACACCAACCATATGAAATACCTCGGAGTTATTATCGACAATACACTCTCCTTCAACCAACACATTGAATGTTTAGTCAGAAGAGTCCGTAAATTAATATATGTATTTAAAATACTCAGAAAAATTGCTAATTCAAAACTAGTGACACAAGTATACTTAACCCTATGTCAGTCCATAATCCAGTACTGTATTACCTCATGGGGAGGAGCCCTAAAAACTGTTTTACTGCCCCTCGAACGTGCCCAAAGAGCAGTTCTAAAAGTTGCCAATTTCCATTCTTTTCGCTTTCCCACTATCCTGTTGTATAAGTCCTGCATGGTGTTAACAGTCCGCCAACTCTTTATAATGCACTTACTATTAAAACAACATAAAACACTCGCTTATACAGCTGACATGACTATTAATAAGAGACGGAAAGATATAGTCTGCCTTTCAAATTCATCTTCAAAACATATATATACTAATAGATTTTTCACTTTTCTAGGACCTTTTCTGTACAATAGAATAAATAAAGCACTAAATATATACAAATTAAAGATTTTAGCTGCAAACAAATGCTATATAACTATTTACAAAGAATGTCCTACGAACAAACGGAACAATTACTAGCAATTTGTAGATAACATATTTTCTCATAGCATATCATAACTTTAATTTTATTATAAAAGTAGAATAAAACATATGTTATTAGTTAAGCCACTTTCTAATCAAATAAGCTATATTATTGTAATTAAAATTATTAGATTTACGATGCTTTAGCACTAATCATGCCTGAAACACAGGTCTCGACCTAGTTCAGGCAAACCGGTAAATATACCTACTTAAATATAAGTTCGAATAAGATTGTATCATGTACTGATCTTAAATGAATAAATTTATTATTAATATTATTATCCAATAAAAATAGAAGATATATAGGGCTCACTTTACATTCACCAAATTTTGCAAGGGATAGCAGTTTTCGAAATCTAGGTCTCATACGTATTCACGGGTCCATGAATCAGCCTCATGCGTACAATTGATTGAGGCCAAGTTGGACGAATATGGGGTATCTCTAACAAAATGACATCGTCGCTCAAACCACAGACGGTTGCAGCCTAATGGTTGCATTAGGGAAGTCCCTTAAGTCATACCATCAGCTATGCATCGCTCATGCCGTTCAGCTGGCAATTGTGGACGTAATGTACAAACGCAATGCCGGCTTCGAGGAAAACGTTGCTCAGCTTGCCGAACTTGACGAGGATGAAGATTTGCCTTGCACGAATTCTACAGATAATGACGAGGATGGTGTTGAATTTAATAATGAATCCTCGTTTATGGAGTCTTTCAGTTCACAGTCTTTTAGATACAACGATCTGCTATCAAAAGTACGAAAAGTGGTAAAAATCTTCAAGAACTCTCCGACAAAAAACGATGACATCCTTCAAAAACATGTCAGAGCTGATTTTGGACAGGAGTACTCCCTGCTGTTAGATGGGAAAACGCGCTGGAGTATCATTTCTGCCATGTTAGGTCGGTTTCTGAAATTGCAAATATCTATTACAAAAGCTTTAATTGATTAAAAAAAAGAAATTGCATTTACTGATGATGACTGGAGAAATATAGATGAGATCCATAAAATATTGGATGTTATTAAAACTGTCGTCGAGGCGCTATGTCGACGAGATGCAACATTCCTTACAGCTGATGTTTCCCTAAAATTTGCATTAAAGAAAATGGATGAAATGAAGACACCACTAAGTAACAAAATGGCAACTGCATTGAGCAAACGATACGCAAAGAGAAGACTAACTCAAGCAGCAACACAACAGTACTTGACTAATCCGGGTAAATATTTTGAGAACATTCAAAATGAAGATAAAACTGTTTTTTATCGGCCTACAGGTGATGAAATGCTAAACGAAATTGTTAATCTGATTAAACGCACAACCAAACAAAAAAATATACCTCTTGAAAATTTGCCAGCGCCAGACCAAGACCTGCAAGAAATTGACATTCAGTTGTCTTTTTGACAAATGAAGAGGAACTGAACAGACAGTTAAGTCAAGCTGTTGCTACTGATAATACTGCTCCTGAAACTGGATCAGCTTGTCCATCAGACGATTTGCTTACTACTGTGAGGATAGAAATGGCACTCTTAGAGAATGGCGGTACGCGACAGCGAGGGTGTTACCTATCGCTGGTATATGAACATTTAAAAACTATTTCACCTACTAGCGTCGAGCCGGAGCGTATATTTTCTTCGGCTGGAATTGTCTGCAATAGATTGCGTTCGTCTTTGAGTGACAAAACTTTGGATGCCCTAATTTTTTTACGTTCATTTTACATAAGTAAGAAGAAACTCTAATAATTCAGTACTGATTTCTGTTATTTTTATGTTACGTATATATCCTAAATGGTATTAGTTATTATTTCATATGGATATCTCTTTTTTTCTAAAGTGGTCAGATGGTCATAGGGTACGTCTTAACTATGTTGTTTAAATAATGTGTCAAATGCATAACTACTTTTTACTTAGTATTTTAGTTAATCAGATAAAGAACTGATTATTAACCAAACGACTGCAATTTAAATTATATTAGAATAGTAGAATAGAAGACTAGAACTATTCGTTACTTAATTGTTAATGCGAAGAAGAGTTTTCTAAATAGTTCAAATTATTTGTGATACTACAAAAATGTCTTTTGAAGATATTATTTTTATTAGCTTTTAAATAAAATAAGTGAATGTTACCAAAATAATTCATTTAATGTTAAAACTATACTCTGCAAGTCTGTGATTTAAAAAAGACTAGATTACTTACTTAGTTTTAAGATACTCTGAAGAAAAAATAAATCTTTATCACTTTTTTAAACATTAAAATTGTTTTTGTAATTTGTAAAGTACTGTTTCATTTATTTAAATTCTTCCTCATCCTTTATATTTTGTACTCATTGTAGGAAATCGATATATAAACGCAGACTAGTGTAATTTTAAAAATTACAATAAAAAGATCGAAATGCTCGAAAAAACCGGTCTACCCGGGTTTTGATTACTCTTAGACCCGAAAACCCGGGCTTTCAAAATTGAACCGAGTTTCGATGCCCTAGTTGTAATCCATTTTCAAGCACTTCGGATATGTTATTTTTAAGTTTTATTTTATTTTATTAAGATATGCAATAGCGTTTGACAATAGAAAGCATGTATCTGACTCTGACTGAGGCGCTCGTAGCGCTGTGCGACCGCGGTGTTCTCACCGATCACCAAGGTTAAGCAGCGTTCGACTCGGTCGGCCTGAGATGGGTGACCGTTTGTGGCATTTCATATTCGAGCGTCTTCGTGCTTCGGAAGACACGTTAAGCCGTTGGTCCCGGTTACCACTTAATGTGGTAGTCGTTAAGCCGAGTTGGAAGCCTTAAAGGCGGCTTGATAAGTTCCAACAGCAGGTGGCCACAAACCTGCCTCCACCAATCCGCACTGGGTCCGCGTGGTGGAGTATGACCCAATCTCTCTCACCTCGATTTGTGAGAGAAGGCCTTTGCCCAGCAGTGGGCAGTATAGGCTGATATTATTATTATATATCTGACTAAGCTGAAATTTAGCATACGGATGTAAGTTCGGTGACAATGACTATGATATAATATAGTACATACCATGGACCCAGCTCAAGAACAGTCTTTTGATGGGGTCGAAAGGTGGCCATGGGAACATGTCAACTACACAACATAACCACCTCGTGTTTAGGCTTGTTAGATTGGTATTGACAAGTACTATACAACCAGATGGTGTTTAGGGTCTAATGATGAAGTGGCAAGGTGACCAACGAACTATCCAAATACTAAACCTACCCCCGCCGGGTTTGAGGTCGTTGGATTTGTCTTCACGAGTTCTGTAGACCCTGGTGTCCAGGATCTGATGATGGAACCCGAGGGTAGCCAAATGAACTACCCAACTACTCAACATAATCCCACCGTGTTTGGTTTCGTTTGATTTGTCTTCACGAGTTCTGTAGACCCGGATGATGTCGAGGGTCTGGTAATGGTGCTGGAGGGTAGCCAATAGAACTTCTCAATTACTGAACATAATCCTGCAGTGTTTGGGCTCGTTGGATTTGCTGTCCAGGGTCTGATGATGGAGCCAGGGGGTAGCCAACGGGACTACCCAACTACTTAACATAGCCTCGCCGTGTTTGGGGTCATTAGATTTGCCTTGACGAGTTCTCTAGACCCAACGAAACTACAATTTGGCGCTGAAACTGGCCGAAACTGAACCCGGAACGAAACCCTCAGAGCGCAAGTCCTACTTGCACTTGTCCAGTTATTTTAATTAGTAACCGTGCGGACCCACCTGTACAAACATTTCCCTGGAAGTAACAAAATTTTACTAAATGTTACCCCTAATTTTACTCCAATGTCTCCCTCCCATCGGCCAAAAGATCCTTGTCGCATTATATAAAGAACAGTATTTTATGTCAGTTGGCGTTCAACAAAATGAGTCCACGGAAATTGTTTCATAAATACTTACACACCGTCACGCCTATATTCCCCAAGCGACGGTGGCAGAGGCTGAGTACACCCAGTTTTCGCCGACTATGTAATGCCCATATAATAGTGGGCGAGCTTATTGCCATAAACCGGGCACTATTCCAGACTCCGGGCTCATACTGGGAAGTTTTCGTTAGAAAATCTACATTTGTCCGACCCAGGATTTGAACTCGGGACCTCGTGTTCACAAAGCGATGTGCTTTGCCACTAGACCAACGAGACACTCACAGTGCAAAAATGTAAAATGAAACAAACAGTATTTGGGTTTCTTTATATTTTAAATTGAAAATAGGCTTAAACTATTTTACTCAAGTTGCAATGTGATTATATCAACATGCTATAAAATTTATCTTATTAGAAATCCTGAAGTATATTTTTAGATATTTTCCGAAACAAAAAAAGGAGTATAGTAATATATATTTTCACATTTCAACTATAATCACACCACAACGATTCATTTATAAATTAAAAAAATAATTATTGTATAATAATTAACAAATGTCAAAACGTTTCTCAGTGTGGCCGGCCGAAATAAAAAGTTGTTTTTTTCTTTCACTGTAACATTTGTGTGTAACTTTTCGTACTTACAACTTAGGTTGGGTTATAGCAAGATGAACCCTATCTTTAATAAACCTTATTAATAACACATCGTTCTATTTATTACTATTTACAGTAATTTACATCACAAGGGCATGTTGTATGGTGGTTTGGGACGATAAAACATAGTTTTTTTTATTACTTTTCTAATATAAATTAGTTTAAGGAACTAGATATTAAGTCTAAATGCGTCCGGAGTTCAATGTGATTTCCAATGAAAGAGATGCGGCTATACGTTAAACAGAGAGCAGATTATCTTCTCTTTTAAACAGCATCTATAATTGAAAATCCTAACTGTCTCCGATGCCTACTGTAACATTGAGTTAAATTGAATTTTCACACTAACAGATTTGCTATAATCTTACTAATTTTACTTAGTGGATATAATTCAAAGACATCAAAGCGTTACATTGGATTTTGTGATAAAAAAAGAATTAGCGAGTTTTAGCTTCTTTAAAATCTTTATTGTGGTACATATTTTTTTTTCTATTTTTTATGTCTATAACAAAAACTAATTTTAAACACATAGCCTACACAAGTAATTTTTTT
Organism: Phalera bucephala; assembly: GCA_905147815.2. Classification (NCBI taxonomy): domain Eukaryota; kingdom Metazoa; phylum Arthropoda; class Insecta; order Lepidoptera; family Notodontidae; genus Phalera; species Phalera bucephala. The sequence continues at coordinate 32,028,686 of LR990609.1, forward strand.
CATACTTTTCCTATTTCTCTATAATACATGGCAATAATGCCTATAGATTTATCCCTGAACTATTAACCGCATTGTTAAAGTTCTAATATATAATTAATAACGAAACAAATTTTTAGTCAATTTTTCCGTATATAAAATGTTTTTGAATATTTCCAATACACTATAGTTACATTTAAATGAAAAGATCGAACAAGGGTGACCAGATCATCCAACATATTACTTGTGAATGGAAACTGTCGTTTTGGAACCATAAAGCTTCTAGGCCTTATTTCTGTTAACAAAATTCTGATAAGACTGAATTTGAATCAACGATCGACAGCGTTAGTTGTTTTCGCATGCTTCTAGAACACGAAAACATTGATCAGCGGCAGTTAAGATTCGGTTTTAGCAGTTTCTTTTTAGGAGAATTGGGGCCTACAGGGCTTATCACAATCTATAAAGCAATATGAAGTATAGTGTTAAAATATAGCAAAGTGTAGAAAAGTATTAACGCCTTTATTCAAGGGAGGTTAAGATATGGCTTCATAGAAGTCTTGCTAATATAGTTGGATGAATAGAGGGTCAGGGGCTTAGTAAAATTATTGTAATATTATAGACACGGGAAAAGTGTCTCACTGTTTAGATTCGATCATTTGTATCTGAAACAAAGATTCGAATCCCAATGTCTCATTTGGAACATTTGAATCAGGTAAATTCAAGCACAGACGGCCCACCAACCGACATCGCGGCGCGTATTCGTTCGTTCTGTGAGACGGCAAGTTTAGTGAATGTAAAATCGAGATTCGGTTTTAGATTGGAATGAACTATGAAGCATTTTGTTTCTGCTGTAGGATTAGCGCCTTTGTATACTGACAGGTGAATGTAAGATCGAGATTCTGATACAAATGAGGTTTTTTTGTACAACTGTTTTGAATCTTGTAGTTCATGTATCATATTATTGTATTACATCAGTAAAGATCGACACATGTCTATAATATTACTTTTGTGTGAGAAAGATATATGCACATAGGCAGTTTCTAACACTGTCTACATCACACGGAATAGTAAGATTTAAATAATACTGCTAAAGGACTGTGATAAGCCGGTGTGCTTCTCGCATGAAACATTTCTAAGACATTCCGTTTTATTTAAATGAACAGTAGAAAATTTAATAAATAGATTGTTTGATGTAGATCAGCTATTTTAAGCTACAAAAGCTGTTATTGCAAAATTTCTTAAACATTGCCATGTTATTTATATAAATTGTTAAAAATTAATGAAAGGATGATTTGATGTATATCAGCTATATTTTCAAGCCACAAAAAGTCACATTGCCGTTTTATTTAAATGAACAGTAGAAAATTAATGTACAGATTGTTCGATGTGTATTGTGTTCAGCGATTGTGCAGTTATACCTGTGAAGGCGTCTCAGGTGAGGTTGTGACTGTGTGTCAGTATGTTCGTTATTTTGTTACCACCATACTTGTTTCCGCTCACATCGCGCACGTCTGCGTGACAGATGGTTGCGTGACAGATGCGTTGACATTCTGTAAACGAAAATAAAAAAATTGATAGAAAAGAAAATAACATCGTTACGGCTATATTCCCCAAGCGAGGGTCGCGAGGATCTATCGTATACAGCTATATTTATCCGAAAATTGAAATAGGTTATAATTACAATGGGACCTAACTCCGTCGGCGAAAAGTAGGTGTTTAATGTACACCACTGCCAGGTCGACTTGGGGAATGATAGGCGTGACAACGAATTATCACAACAAGTAATTGTATACGGCGATTGCTAAAATCCAATATATTAACTATATATTTAATTACTTTTTAAAATTATTAAAGTTTATCTTGTCCTGGACAGGTTAGTCGTCTGGTCATAATTCAAAAATACGACCTCAGTGTATAGTCTGCCAGCACCTATGAAGTTTCTGTTTATGGCTAATGCTATTTTATTTACTACTACTACTATCATCGAAAATCGCAAAAAATACAAGTATTATAAACAACCGATTAAGAAATTGCGATGCCTATTTGTTCACATCCACAAAAATGTAGCTTAAACTGACTATATTATGATATAACGTCGCCTTAGAGTGAAATCTTTCAATTTGCAGGAGAGACCTTTACAAGGGAAAGACTGCTTGCAGTGCCCCTCTTGGTGTGGGTGTTCCTAAGGAACGTGTTTCGTCAAGTTTAAAGATGTATAGGTTTTAAAGGTACCAACTCGAGAAAAAGAATATACTGTTCGTTTCTTCGATATTACAGTTAATAATATTGACAACCGAAATGACGTTTATAATGGACCGCGCCTAAAATAGAGTTCAAAACTTCCGAGTCGGTGGTTTTCAGTCGCCATTTTCATCAAACAGCAATGAAGCGCTCGGAATGATGGTATAACCTCTCGCTTTCCCCCGAGCAAGCGTGTATCCTATGTAGGATTTCCCCCAATCAGAAAAAGTATCATAAATGTATAAGGAAAAAAATTGCGCCAAAATTACAATCCCAAAGTTTTCACTCTACAGCGACAATACACAGACATCATATAAAAAGTTATCACAAGTGCAACTACATTTAAATTCAAGTTACTCTTAAGTATGTGAAACGGCAGACCAATTTATCTACATCAATAAATAGCTAGACCATTTAATCTAAGGAACTATCATAAAAGATCTACCAATAACCCATAGACATCCCGTTTTGCGATCGCGGCCAATGCGCAGTGGAATTGATGTCGTTCTGCAAGAAATTTCTTGTGTCAGTTTACACTGTGGAGTATTATTTGGTATACAGATGACACGGAGCTCGGGTATCATGCATTGAATTGTTATATATTACATGCTAGAAAGTTATTTCAAACAAAAACGTCACGTTATCAAATAACCGGGCTGTTAGCGTCTATGTTCGTGATTTCATAGATAGCAAAATATTATAAAAAACGAATTGTAAATAGTATTTTTGCACTCTTATATTTGATTGACATGTACTAAGTAGTTAAGTAAATAGTTGCAATGTTTAGACGCAAATGTAGTCACTTAAAATATAATAACTGCTTAATTACTTCATACGCGTAAACCAAAGAAAAAAATGACAACATAGGGATACAATTCGACTATCTTACTATGAAGCCGGGCTTCCACTGCAAAAGGATAATGAGCGGGAAATAGTCGAGCGGAACGGAGTACAACTAGTTAAAATAGGTTTATCCTTCCACTAAGACAGAGATTTCACTATTTCAATTATTTGCCTTTCATTGCAAAAGGAAAATGACAGCAAGAAATGAGCGAAGGGCTCTACACGGAAAATGACGAATAGGTCCGACTTCTATTGCAAGAGAGTTGCAAAGGCATCCAAGATGGCAGATGCGGCTTTTGAAGTAAAATCAATATGGGCATCGTTTTGGGGTTTAGTGCATACTGATTACAAATATGACGTTTATTTCTGGATCCAAAATGGCGTACGCGACTTTTTATGTAAAATCAATATGGGTGTCACTTTTGGGGTTGCAGGGAATGCTGATTAATAATATGACGTTATTTTCGGAATTCATCCGTCCCCTAAAACTGCAAAAATGATGCCTATATTGACTGTTTATAAAAAGACGCCGGTGCCATCTTGGATCTCAAAATCGTCATATTCGTTATCAGCGTCCCCTAAAACCCCAAATGTGACACCTATATTGATTTTGGATCCAAAACTTAACCCCAAATTAGTTATCAGCATTCTCTAAAACCTCAAAAATTATACCCATATCGATTTAACATACAAAGTAGCGTCCGCCATGTTGGATCTAGATATTAACGTCATATTTGTAATTAGAATCCCCTTAAAAACTAAAAACGAGCCCATATTAGTTTTATTTCGAAAGTCGCGTCCGCCATCTTTTTTTTTTTTTTTTTTTTTTTTTTTTAAAAAAAAACGTTGCCCCACACTAGGATTAATTCCTGTGTCGTGGGTGCGTTTACAAACATGAAAATTCACAGACACAAATACCCAGACCGGAACAAATAATTGTGGATCACACAAAGATTTGTCCCGTGCGGGAATCGAACCCGCGACTATTAGACACAGTGGGCGGGGCGGGCTAAGCCCTTAACCACTGCGCTAAATCGTCCATCTTTGATCTATAAATAACGCCATATTCGTAATCAGCATCCCCTAAAAGCCCAATAGTGACACCCATATTGATTTTACTTCAAAAGTCGCGTCCACCATCTTGGATCTAGAAATTAATGCCATAGGCGTTATCAGCATGCACTAAAACCCCAAAAGAGGGAGTTTTGGCGGGAAGTCGAAGAGTGATGTTGTCAATTTGTTTTAATTTCCAAAACTTGTGTTATTTTGACTAATAATGTGTAATGTTGGTGGAATATTAACCATTATGTGTTCATATATGTGCATGAGTGAAGGTAATTGTAACCAAGTGATAAAACGTGCCTCTTCGACTTCCCTCAAAACGGCCGTTGCAATTGGTATGTAAAGTATGGTATTTAAACAAACACGATTATATATCTCACTGGACACTGGCAAAATACACTTGTAATTAGTGTGAAGCCATACTCTACATAATTTTATTGTAATGATGTCGTGGTTTAGGAACGCCATGCTGCCCTAGTCTTATAGTCCTCTTTTAACTATTCAACGCTAATAAGGTTGTCCTGCATTGGGAGCGATATTCTGCACAGGTAGGGCTACTCTGCACCAGCTTGACTATTCTACGCAAGTAAGGTTGACCTGCACTGGAAGAGATATTCTGCACTGGGAGGGCTACTTTGCCCTATTTTAACTATTCTACGTTAATAAGGTTATCCTGCACTGGAAGAGATATTCTGCACTGGGAAGGCTACTTTGCCCTATTTTAACTATTCTACGCTAATAAGGTTATCCTGCACTGGAAGAGATATTCTGCACTGGGAGGGCTACTTTGCCCTATTTTAACTATTCTACGTTAATAAGGTTATCCTGCACTGGAAGAGATATTCTGCACTGGGAAGGCTACTTTGCCCTATTTTAACTATTCTACGCTAATAAGGTTATCCTGCACTGGAAGAGATATTCTGCACTGGGAGGGCTACTTTGCCCTATTTTAACTATTCTACGCTAATAAGGTTATCCTGCACTGGAAGAGATATTCTGCACTGGGAAGGCTACTTTGCCCTATTTTAACTATTCTACGCTAATAAGGTTATCCTGCACTGGAAGAGATATTCTGCACTGGGAGGGCTTACTTTGCCCTATTTTAACTATTCTACGCTAATAAGGTTATCCTGCACTGGAAGAGATATTCTGCACTGGGAGGGCTACTTTGCCCTATTTTAACTATTCTACGCTAATAAGGTTATCCTGCACTGGAAGAGATATTCTGCACTGGGAGGGCTACTTTGCCCTATTTTAACTATTCTACGCTAATAAGGTTATCCTGCACTGGAAGAGATATTCTGCACTGGGAGGGCTACTTTGCCCTATTTTAACTATTCTACGCTAATAAGGTTATCCTGCACTGGAAGAGATATTCTGCACTGGGAGGGCTACTTTGCCCTATTTTAACTATTCTACGCTAATAAGGTTATCCTGCACTGGAAGAGATATTCTGCACTGTGAGGGCTACTCTGCGCTAGCTTGACTATTTTACCCTAGTAAGGTTGTCCTGCACCAGAAGGGCTATTCTGCACTAGGGGGCTGCGTTATTAGAAGTCTAATCCTAGGTCGGACAAATGAAGTTTTTCTAATGAAAACTCGCCAGTATGAGACCGGAGTCTGGAGCTGTGCCCGTTATATGGCAATAGGCTCGCCCCCAATTACATGGGCTCTAAAATTGTGGGTGAAAAGTCTGTGTACTCAGTACACCTCAGCCACCTCCACTTGGGGAATATAGGCGTGACGGTGTATTCTTCGCTGGTGGTAGCATTCCCCGGCAGCGGGCGTGTCTACGCTAACTACGTACAATTGTGCAGGCGCACCGAGGGCCAGTCGTCGACGTCGTGCTGCGCGTTGGCGGGCTCGCGGCGGCGCTGCACCGCGGGCGGCTCGGCGCGCGCCACGCAGCCCTCGTGGATGTGCACGGACACTATGTCCGAGCCCGGGATCTCGAACATCACCTCCAGCAGGAGGTTCTCCTGGTGACACAACGCACCATTAATATACCTCCCACTATGAGAGTGGAGGAAGGATGTGAAGACAGAACCTGTTGGAACTTTGCACTCTCTGCTTATCTGGCGTGATGATATGTGTGTGTGTGTGTGTGTGTGTGTGTGTGTGTGTGAATGATGTACGCAGTTGGCCGCGAGGCCTTTACAGCTTCACCGGACTTAAAGGCGAGCGTGCAACCACTACGCTCTAGCCAGCCAGAAGGGCAAGAGGCGACATACTCGAGGGCGCCCTCGGTTGGGACAGTCGCTGTAGGGGGACGGGTGCACTACTAAGTGCACCGGTCAACCGCCGGCTATGGGAGGGGAATCGTGATGATATAGACAGATTATCATGTACCATTGGTTAAGACCAATCAAAGCATAAGTGCTTTAATATATAATATATTAATATTAGCCCTGTTAAGAAACTGTCCCACTGTTGGGCACGGGCCTCCTCTCAAACAGAGAGGGTTTAGGCCATAGTCCACCCAGTGCGGATTGGCGAACTTCACACACCTTCGAGAAACTCTTAGGCATGCAGGCTTCATCACGATGTTTTCCGTCACCGTTAAGGCAAGTGATAATTAATTTTTAATATGCACATGCTTACGAAATAACAGAGTTGCGTGCCTGAGTTTGAATCCGAGACCTCTGATTTTGCAGTCCAACGGTCTAACCACTCGGCTATAAGTGCGGCACCTTTATAAGCGCTTTGCTTGACTAAAAATGAAATAATTCAATGATGTTTATTCCTCGCCGTTCTAATAAACAATAAAGGGGCTACTGCGATAAAAATGTGTTTTTGTACTCCACTGCAATTGAAGAAGTATAGGGATTGGAGACTTTGGTAAAAGGAATACATGATAAAACAAAATTTTCTCTATAGAAAAAAACTTAAGTCAGCAGCAGCCATTGCATTATATTTTTTAAATCCAACGCGAATGGCTTAGTGACGAATATATAGAATATACTTAAAACATAGGGAATAGTTGTAGCAAAGATCTCGTACTGCAGTTTTTTTTTATTTGATGATGTAGTTTTTATTTAGAAAATAACAAAATTAGTTTTGCACATATGTCTATTTTATTTACGACCGCGCGATCAATATATCAGTCTCTTATTTTACAGTAATTGTACAGTCAGCAACGTAAGTCGCTTCAAATTCTCCGATTTTCTAATCAGTAATACTCTTTATTGTTCAAATTTCGGTGAACATTGTTAAAGCCAAATTATTAGGAACGTATTCAAATTTATAACTATCATTAAAAATAACAGATTTCATACAATTCAAAAGTGTGCAAACGATTTGAAAAAGTGAGAACGTTAAGCGACTTATGTCGCTGATCGTACCACTATCACTCCTCCCGGTCAAGCAGTGGTCCGGTGATTTATTATCGCAGTAGCCCCTTAGACTTCCATTTGCAAGTGGTTAGCTTAAACTAGGCAGTCCTAAAACACGGTCGGCCTAGTTGGGCTCCAGTCCACTACATAAGTAAATTATCCATTTGTCAAGTCTAGGTACAATAGTCACTTGTTAATTCAAGAAATTTAGTTTAATATAGTTTAACATTAAACCCAGTGACAGTGATTAAATCCTTTAATAGGCATAATTTTTTCGTTTTTTAAAAACGTAGCTACAAAGCTATGATTAATTCCTGTATCATGGTTGTGTTTACAAACATGAAAATTCACATACACAAATACCCAGACCGATACCGACAAATAATTGTGGGTCACACAAAGATTTGTCCCGTGCGGGAATCGAACCCGCGACTACTCGACCCAGTGGGCGGAGCGGCTTAAGCGACTACTGTGCCATCTAGTCATGCTGGTGCAAGTGGTATGATCAACATTCGTCCGTCGATTATTGAGTATAGCATACGCAACAGCTATCTAAGTACAGCCTTCTTGAAAGTCAGCCTCCTCAGATCAATCAGGGTCCTCAAACTCAAGTAATTTATTTTGTATAAGCCCTGCGGGGGCGCTTACAAATAGTCAATTTTTTTTAGTCCATTTACATTAATAGTTAAATTTAACTACTAATCTCCCACCGGATCAGAACGTGGTCACCTCTGAGAAGATCCAGCGAAGAAACTCAGCGGGGTTGTCTTTTTTTATTTAGTTCTCCTTCTCTTTTCTATTTTTTTAACCGACTTCAAAAAGAAGGAGGTTCTATGGTCGGTTGTATGTATGCTTTTTTTATGTATGTTCAGCGATATTTCCGTCAATTGTGGACCGATTAAGATGTTTTTTTTTGCATTGGGTTCAGTATAGCTCCAAGGTGGTCCCATTTTAATTTCATTGGCATTGGACCTTGGACTTTGAAGATACAAGAGGGAACTCCTTAACGGCGAACAGCACGAATGTATAGATTCAGTTATTATGGTCATTATATTAATCTTGTAGGTACCTTACTGTACAACTCAGCAAAATAATATAATATCGGTATATAAATATTACTAAATAATTCACTCGTCACTTAAAATTATAAAAAAAAACCTTTTTAAAAAAAAGGTAAACCGACTTCAAAAACCAAAAAATAAATATTTGAAGTCGGTGCCAAGTAACCGACTGCACCAACCAGCACCGACTTCAAATATTTATTTTTTGCTTTTTGAAGTCGGTTTACCTCTTTTTTTAAAGATTTTTTTAATCATACTGTGTGGATACAGTGTTTAGGCTACAATTAAATAGTTTACGATCATCGATCCAGTGTGATGCCGTATAACCGAGAAATGAGACTAATGATGTTATTTATATAGTGTCTAAAGGATTGGTTGGAGCAGTCCCCACAAGCAGCACCCGTTCACCAGTAAGACTACTGGTGAGTGTGTGGGTGAATGATCTACGCTGTTGGCCGCGGGGCCTTTACAGCTTCACCGGACAAAAGAGCGAACGTGCAACCACTACGCTCGAGACAGATGGGCAAGGGGGCAACTAGCTCAAAGGCGCCTCAAGGAGAAACGGTCTCGGCTTAAGCAGTCGCTATGGGGGAGGGCGTATACTAGGGCGTGTACTCGCCGTGGTGCTTTGCACCGGCCGGCGGGCAAGGGATTCTTCGACCTCGTCGGCGAGATCGGTGTCTGATCCTGTGTGCGGTATCTGTAGTCGAGAGAAGGGATATAAGGACATCGGGAGGGTCGGTAAGAACATGCCGGGGACGGTGGTATCGGCTGATAGGAGGGGATGACTACTGGACCTCCCAGCGGCTGTGAGGGATAGCGACGTACCATGATGGCCCGCAGGCCGCGAGCGCCGGTCTTGCGCTCCATGGCGAGCGCGGCCACGCACTGCAGCGCCTCCGTGCTGAACGTCAGCTCGCACTTGTCCATCGCAAACAGCAGCTTGTACTGGGATACCTGCGCCACATAACATACCCATATAGACTACTAGCTTCTGCCCGCGTCTTCGCCCGAATGGTCTTTTGACCGGTACCTAACATTTTTCCGGGATCAAAAGTGTCCTATGTTTTAATCCAGGTCAAAAACTGTGTGTCAAATTTCATCCAAATCCGCTTAGCCGTTTTTGCGTGATTGAGTAACAAACATACAAACTTTCATATCTATGATATTGGTAAGATAGTAGGATGGTTGCCAGAGCGATACTTTCACATAGATCCCATAGTGCGACAAGAATCTTTTGGCACGTGGATGACATTGACAAGGAAGGCGTTGGTGTTTGTGCAATTAGGGTTACGATTTAGTAAAAAAATTCTATTTCCAAGGAAATGTTTCAACAGGTGAGTCCGCACGGTGTAACTTACCCGTAGGAATTAACATATTTGCTCAATGAACTTAATCAAGATGCACCATGTGGACGCAGTAAACTAAATTGAACTATATAACAAAAGTAAAAAAAAATATCTTTCAAGACATTCCTACAAACTAAAACATGAACTTAGGTAACTTTCATAGGAAACGACAACTTTGCCACCGTCATGAAGTGACATTTGACATGACAACGTTAGTTCAGATTGTCACGTGCCAAAAAGATCCTTGTCATTCTATACTTATATTATAAACGGTCTCCGAGCCAGTTTATATAAACAACCTGGTGGAAATTTTTGTCTTCATAATTGAAGATTATTTTAGCATTCTTAAATTTTATAAAAACCAGTTTTCGTTAGAGCTATGAATCAAACTCACCATAGCATTTTTAGGCTCCGTCAGTATCCGTACAAGCAGATCTTGGTTGAGGCTGTGGAACGGCACCAATACTGGGAATCTGCCGACGAACTCCTGCACAAAGAAAACAAAAATGTTTAGCAAAAAGATTTCAAAAGCATACTCGTTGGTTGTTGTAGATTATAGCTGACAATAGATATAACATTAGGAATGTCATCTAGAGTAAGAGATAAAAAGCCATCAAAGTGACGATCTTGCGTTATTGGTAACAGTATGTCACTCAACCACACATAAAAGTACATATTTATGAAGTAATCACGCCAATTTTTATGGTCGCTAGGAATGTAGCTATTACAGCGGCGTATCGATGCGTAGAACGCAAAGTTTGCGTTCTGCACAGCAGTATACGGCTATATTCAGAGCGGCCATAAAGTATAGTGTGAACAGTAAAAAGGTGATTAATCCTTAGGTTGCAGAAACACGCCAGATAGCATTAAGGGGCTACCGCGATAGCAAATCACCGGACCACTGAACGACTAAGAGAGTGAGTGATGCAATTATTTTAGAAATAAATAATAAGGCCCAGATACATTGAACGTGCGCTCGGAATTAAACGACGTAGGTGCCGAAACCAATTTTTATCATTTTCTTAAAACATACTTTACGAAATACAAAACTGGTTTACAAGAACTTAGTAACAATAGGGAATATGCGTGTAATTCAAATAAGGGTCAAATATTTTTTTAATAACATTAGGTTTTTATTAAGAAAATAATTATTGAAAGTACAAAAAATGAGTGGGCAATTCAAAGTAGCGGGAACGCCACGCTATTGGTCAGATCGAATATGACGTCAAAGTCTACAATACCAATATCAACAAGTGCATATTTGTTGGATGTTTGCTATTGAGTTAGTTATATTGTTATTTTTTGTTGTCGATTTACACAAAGACAAAATTTTAGTTTAAATTATTTAAGTAAATTCTTACGTTAAAGTGATCTTCGCAGCAATATAAACAAGTTGATGGAGATACCATGTCTCTTTTTCTGATTTTACACCACTTTCTCCTTATGTCCACACCTATCGGGTGCATTTCTTATTGTATTTTTAAACCTAGGCACAACACAGTGTTGTTCCATTGTATAATAGTGGCAAAATACAAAATAAAAACAAATTACAGAATAAAATACTTATACAGCTGTTCACTAATTGATTGTTATTATAGACTTTGACGTCACGCCAACAGCGCCAAAATGGCGGGCGTTTAAAATGCTCTTATCTGTTTGCTATCTTCAACATATTTTTTTGCGCTTTACATTTTGTTTCTGACGCATAATTTTTTTTTTGCAGTTATATATTGATTTACTCTATCGTATAAAAATATATAAAAATACACGCATATTCCCTATTATTCCCCATGTTTTAAAGTAAATTGTATTAGTTAATTTTTAAGCGCTTTTAAGATATTTTTTTTATTGATTAAATTTCGTTTAATGGTGTATTCCTTTTACCAGATTCTAAAATATACAGTCAAAAAGTATTATGTAGCACCAGTAATAATCAATTTAGCACCTTAAAGCGTTAAGGGGTCATTTCAGCAGCCACACGTCAGTGTTACGTACTGTTTCGCACTATAGTATAGGGTTGTAAGGGGCATCTAAAGGTTCCACATAGTCGACGCAGCGCGACGGGAACGCGGCGGTGGCGCTACCGGGGAGGTTGTAATCTACTGAAATGTACGAGACACGTCACACAGCTCCGCCACGCTCGGCACGACGGCAAACGTCATGACCCGCTGCCGTCGCGCTTGATGCGATTACAAACTAACCACGGCGGGAGCGAGATGCCAATAGGCATGCGAGCGGGACTCTAGTATTTGTGACTGTTTGTCAAACAACACTTTGATGACGCGGGCGAGCGGGACACTAGTGTTATTGTTTGATGCTCCTAATTAGGATACACATTGACAATGGGGCTGGAACGCGTCGCACGCGATGCAAGGATTGAGACGCCAATACGCGTGCGAGCGGGACGCTCGTGTTGTTTGAATTTTAAACATTAACAGCAACATGGTGGTCGCCCTGTAGGCGCGACGTTGCGCCCGTCGCCCCCCCGTCACGCCCGTAGTGTGACGTCCGCCAGCGTCGCGCTCCGACGGCAATATGACCAAACCTTAACTGGGCATTAAGCGACTCCGACATAGAGCTACGTATGTAGCTGTAGGGTGTTCTAGTTACCGGGATCATGCCGAAGTCGATGAGATCCCGCGCCTGCACCTTGCGCAGCCAGGCGTCGCGCTCGTCGTTCTCCTGGCGCGCGGAGTCCAGCGGCGAGGCGTCGTTGTGTGCCGCCTGCAGCGCCGCGCGCCGCCCCGACCGCGAGTCCCACGCGCCGAACCCGAGGTACTTCTCGTTGTTGCGCCGCTGCACTAGCCTGCAAAATGTACGACCGTTAGACTCGACTGTTGGCACTCGAAAGCCAGGCGAGCGACCTCAAGACTCGCCCGTGGGCACTCAGTAGCAAGGCGAGCGACCGTCACTCGCCCGTTGGCTCTTGGTAGCAAGGCGAGCAAACGTCAGACTCGCCTGTTGGCACTCGATAGCCGGGCGAGCGACCGTTAGACTCACGTCACTCGCCCGTTGGCTCTCGGTAGCCAGACGAGCGACCGTCGCAGACGCTCGTTGGCTCTCGATAGCCGGGCCAGCGGCCGTCACAGATGCTCGTTGGTTCTCAATAGCTAGGTCTGCGACCATCAGAGACGCTCGTTGGCTTTCGATAGCCAGGCCAGCGAATGTCACAGAGGCTCGTTGGTTCTCAATAGTTGTGTCTGCGACTATCAGATACGCTCGTTGGCTCTCCATAGCCAGGTCATTCGAATGTCACAGACGCTCGTTGGCTCTTAACAGTCAGACCTTTGCTCACAGCTTGTATCAGCTATTTCAAGTGGCACGAGTGAGATGACGCGGTTTTAATAGCGCCAACAGCCACTGATCTGCAAACACTAGTAACAGTTATGAAAGACGACTGCATGATCAATGGCTTACACTTGAATGTGAAGAAAACCAAGATGGTATTTGAAAGGGAAGAAACCAGAACGAATGTAAGGATTGTGGTTGGTAACGATGTACTGGAACAAGTGAATGAGTATGCGCCTTCAGTAAGGATGGGAAATACACCGCTGACATAGAGAGAAGAGTGAGTGCAGGGAACAGAGTGAATGGTGCGATGGGAAAGCTACTCGGGAGCCGGCACTTAAGCCATAAGGCGCAGCTGGCCATACATAACGGAGTTCTTGTCCCAACGCTGTTATATGGTAGCGAGAGCTAGGTATGTAAGAAGGAGAATGAAAGTAGGATAAATGCGGTAGAAATGCGAGCTCTGCGGAAGATGTGCGCAGTGAAGCTGACCGACCGCATTAGCAACAGCATAGTAAGACAGCGAGTAGGTATGAAAGATAGTATCGATGTAAAGATGAGAAAGGGCATGCTCCGTTGGTTCGGGCATATAGAAAGAATGCCAGAGGAAAGAATGACAAAACAGATATACAATGTGAAAGTGGAAGGCTGCAGGTACCGGGGAAGACCTAGACTATCTTACCACGACCAAATAAACAGAGTCTTATCTGATGGAAAAGTCAAGAGTCTCCGTAACCGGCGAGCGTGTATGAGACGAACTATGAGAGTCGAGGAAGCCCGAGAGGTATGCAAGGAAAGAACCTGTTGGAACTCTGTACTCTCTGCCTACCCCGCGAGGGAGGGACGAGTTGCCGCTTGCTTGAGTGATAAGAACGTGAAACCGTGATAAATTAAAACGTTACAAAATAGGATAAAAATTTTAATAAGCATGTACGAGAACAAATCCTGCCAATTTGATTACGCTATAATACTGAAAAATAATTAAGGCTGTAACTACCGAGAACTTCTTTCTTTTAAAAAAAAAAACTTAGCCCCCACTATAGGATTTATTCCTGTGTCGTGGTCGCGTTTACAAACATGAAAATTCACATACACAAATACCCAGACCGAAACAAATAATTGTGGGTCACACAACGATTTGTCCCGTGCGGGAATCGAACCCATGACTATTAGACACAGTGGGTGGAGCGGCCCAAGCTCTTAACCACTGCGCTAAATCGTCCGTCAACACAGTTGACGACATTCCTTAAGAATCTACTGCCTCTTTGTAATAAGAAGTATATATAAGGAAAGAACCTGTTGGAACTCTGTACTCTCTGCCTACCCCGCGAGGGAGCTGGCGTGATGATATAGATAGATAGATATAGAAATAAAGATTAAATGTAAAGAATACAATGGATTGAACAAGATTCAGTTAATGTATTCAAATAGCAAATTCCCAAAAATAACTTCTAACCAGCCCTTTCTTAATATAAATTGTAAATTGTTTCCATGTTTATATTTTTAAACAAACGGAAAGACTATGTTTATATTTTTAAACAAACGGAAAGACTATGTTAATATTTTTAAACAAAAATAGTCGTACACGATGCGATTTTCATTTAAACCGATTCGGAACGCTGTTTACATTACTGTGATAGAAATTTCCGTCTAATATTGACATCAAAGGGATTCATCTTTTGAATGTTATATTTATTTATATCCAGACGACACTATTTTTCAAATTTATACATAAGCGATTTAGCATCGAGATCATGCTTCTTCTATTATGCCACGCTATAACACATAAGAAGGAGGCGGATAGAATACACACAGTACGTACACCATAACGGTATATGTTTTTTTCTTTTATGAAAATATCTTACCAATCTACACCCAAACCAACAACAACAGTTTGGTAAACTGAGATTAAAATAAATATTTAATTCAATCTGATTTTTTATGTTCGTGGAATTCTCCCTGAAGGTACAAAAGAGGAAAAATTACTGTGATAAAATGTGCGCTGTACATCCTCGGGCTTACATATTTTTTGTTTTTTTTTGTTTATCTGTATTGCCAGATCCCAGATCTCTTGCGTTGTACCCAGAAAATACAGAGTTCCAACAAGTTCTTTCCTTACAGACCTCTTTCGCAAACTCCACTCTTGCATTTTTTTTAGGAAAACTGTCTTTAAAGAAATCATATGCACAATACCTGTCGAGGCCGTTGTAGGCGCCGCTGGCGACGAAGAGTATATTGGTGGTGTCCACCTGCACGGCATCACCGCGGAGCTTCCGGGAGTTCCGCTCCGGCACTGACACCACGGCTCCTTCCAGCATTTTCAGCATGCCCTGCTGTACCCCCTCGCCTGGATAACAAACGGATATATTAGAAGCTTGTTTAACGGTCATGTTAGGGTGTAGATATCAGATCAAATTGTTCAGTTTGCGAACTATTGGTCGCGCAGTCGGTAAGTAATGAAATTAGTAGCACTAGAAGCAAATGAAAGTGTAAAGAATGTTTCAAATCTATCATGAAACGATGGACATAATATTGATGACGACTTGGTCTAATGGTTCAAAACGTAGGGCGTTCGCTCGCTGGATCGAGTAGACGAGTTGATCCTCGTATGGGGTACATTTTTGGGTAACCTACAATTGTTTGTTTTTGTCTGGATACTTATGTTTTTAAATTACATACTTGTGAACGCATATACGATACAGAATTCCTAAATTACAAACGAATTAATTCCTGAAATGTGAAGGTAGATCTTGTAAAAAAAAGAAACATTTAAAACGTCGATAGGTATCTGGAATATCGACGCGGTTCCTCTTTCTGCGTATTGGTCTCACCTCCGACATCTCTGAGCTGGTGAATGCCAGGAACAGCGCCGATTTTGTCTACCTCGTCTAAGAACACGATGCCTGTCTGTGCACGCTCCACGCTGTAATACAACGGATTCTTTAAAATATGACATTGACGGTTCTATTATAAAGAACTACTCTATTGCTTTTAGCGATTAATAATTGTTCTATGAAGTTTCTCCTTTGAAAATCTTGCAAAAGAGGTACAACAGGTAGAAATAACTGTTTCATGCACCCTTTAATATGATGACTACTACAGCTTAGTCAATGATTTGTCTATAGTGTACTATTAAGATACGTTTTCAAATGCATATAGTTTAATTTGTTAATTCATTACTGAGAGTATCATAAATGAAATTCCATTGAAATTTCTAAAATGGCATTCCCAAGGGTTTCACTCTAAGACCACGATTATTATTTATAGCTGGTCGTAATCTGCTGATCCTGATGGTGTGTAGTGTGCACTTACTTGAAATTGGCGTCCTGCAGTAGCTTCGCGATGACGCTCTCGATATCCTCGCCGACGTATCCCGCCTGCGTCAACGTGGTGCAGTCGCAGATCGCGAACGGTACGTCCAGACATTGTGCTATCGTTTGAGCTAACAAGGTTTTACCTGCGAACAAATAAAAATATATTACTATCTTTATTATCTACCATATATCATCACGTCAGATCACTTGCGGTGTAGGCAGATAGATCTTAATTATCATAGGCATAAGCCCTCCTTTCGCTGACACAGTAAACAATATAATATTATAATATAAAAATATTAGCCCTGTTAAGAAACTGTCCCACTGTTGGGCACGGGCCTCCTCTCAAACTGAGAGGGTTTAGGCCATAGTCCACCACGCTGGCCCAGTGTGGGTTGGCGAACTTCACACACCCTCGAGAAACTCTTAGGCATGCAGGTTTCCTCACGATGTTTTCCTTCACTATTAAAGCAAGTGATAATTAATTTTTAATACGCACATGCTTTCGAAAAGACAGAGGTGCGTGCCTGGGTTTGAACCCGAGACCTTTGACTTTGCAGTCCAACGGTCTAACCACTAGGCTATCACTGCTTTCTAAACAATATAAGTCCCTTAATATTCCCAGTATTAAAAATCGCTTGCACACTTTTCTTTCCAATGAAATCTAATGTTTTTGTTGTTCTAAATATATTTCAATATGTTTTGCCAATGTTCATCAACATTTGTAAGATAAAGAGTGTTGCTGATTTGAATAACTGAAAATGTTAATGTTGATTAACATTTTCAGTTATTCAAAGCAGCCGTCTGTACTGTGTTATTTTTATTCAGGCCCCACCAGTAATTATTTATGTAGTTAAACACTTTCACCTCTTATATAGGTTAGGCATCGCCCCAGACGGAGATGGCGGAATGAACTAGAAGCTTTTTTGAAGGATAGGCCGGAGATAGTAAATAATAGAGGAAAGTGAAAAAAGTAGAGGGGGACCTTTGTCCAGTGGTGGGGCAATAATGGTTTTAACAATAATAAAGGTTAGAAAATCTTGGAAAACAGAACGGTCTAGCAGAGACTAAGGATTTACTCTATAATCTATAAGAATGAACAGTCCATATGTATAACTAACTGCGTGAAGAAACTTTCCGCCATCGTTGCCCACATTTAAATTACATACTTATCTACATAAATAAAGAATAAAAACCTAACCTTGAATATTTGTACATATTCGCATCACGAAATCTCCAAAAATAGCGTTGGAACAAAAGCAATTTTATTCCAAAAATAGTCATTTTCAAACACCGAGACGACGCTTTGCCGCTTGTAATACAGAAAGCTTATTATAAAGAGTATGGAGCAAACGAACGCAAGTGGAATAAGTTATAAGTTCTGTTTGTCTCATGTTTACCTTACGCAATGTTGTTAGCAAACAGTAAACCGTTAGATGGGAGTTTAGATAACCTATAAATTTCATAGTAATGCTGGTAGAATTCTAAACTGAAACTTAAACAAAGTAACTAGACATAAAATCGGAATTAGACTATATTTTGTAGCCGGACGAGTGTGAATTGTAATGTTAGGGGTACACTTCTAACATAAATTAAATAGTTTATTTTGACAACACTCGCAGAGCGGCTTATCGTACCGAATAATGTAATTGTGTTGCTACACCAAAACAATGTACAAAATTTGTATTTCGTACAGTAATGTAACACAAATTCTATATGTGGACGGCACTATGGGCATCTCGCCGGCTTTGGAGACGATCGACTTGGCCATCGAAGATACAATGGCCAATACGATTTTCGTTTTTGATAATCAAAAACCAAAATCGTAATAGAAAAGTACTAGACGTCGATGGTTAAAGGCGCTCGTAGCCCTGTGGTATCACAATATATGTAACAATGAAACATTGACTAGCTTTATCTATCTGAGACGGATGATCGTCTGTGTCATTTCCATTTTATAGTGTCTTTAGGTTGCACTTTAAACGGATGCTTAATACCAATTACTATTTCGTGTTATGTCGTCAAGCCAACTTGGAAGACTTATGGGCGGCTTGTTAAGTTCTAACAGTAGGCATCCACCACTTCGAACTGAATCCACATGGTGCAGTATAATTTATTCCCTCTCATTTATAGACAGGGACAGAGTATATTGATGTATATTATTATAGGCAGAAATGGACAAAATGTAATCAGATTAGTGATTACAAATTGCATTTTGTAATATTCAATCATGATTTAAGATTAAAAATGTAAACGTAAACGTGGAAGATTACAAAAAGGTAATTATAATCGTTAATCATTAATAAACCATCACGCCTATACTCCCCAAGCCATATAAAATAATATTAATTGTAAACGATTTCGCTTTAGAATTACGAAATAGATGTATAATCTTTTGTTATGAGGGCGATGTTGTATAAAAAGGTATGTTTTTAATTATTTTACTCCTTTAGCAATTGTTTTTGGAAGCTAATGAACTATTAATCTAAAATTCTGAAAACCAGTGTAAATAGTAGTTAGGTAGCAGTCATTTCTAGTGCAAAATTTTTAGTACAAATGCACTTGCAATCAAGCTAAGTTGAAAAGCGTTAACAAAGCTTATAATAATACGCTCAGATAACCATTGATAACCATAGGCTGGTAAAATATTAACAGCCATAACACCGACGTACAATAAAGAACCTTTATTTAAACAAAAATAAAATAGTTTAAAATGTTTGCAGAATATATATCATACTCTTTCTAACAATCTATATCATCAGCCCAAACCCCTTGCGAGGTAGGCAGGGAGTACAGAATTCCAACAGGTTACTTACTATATACACTAGTTAGATGATTACCAAACATTAAACATATCACGTAACTTAATAATATCATCCTATACTGCCCACTGCTGGGCAAAGGCCTTCTCTCACAAATCGAGGTGAGAGAGATTAGGTCATACTCCACCACGCAGACCCAGTGCGGATTGGTGGAGGCAGGTTTGTGGCCACCTGCTGTTGGAACTTATCAAGCCGCCTTTAAGGCTTCCAACTCGGCTTAACGACTACCACATTAAGTGGTAACCGAGACCAACGGCTTAACGTGCCTTCCGAAGTACGGAGATGCTCGAATATGAAAATGCCACAAACGGTCACCCATCTCAGACCGACCGAGTCGAACGCTGCTTGACCTTGGTGATCGGTAGGAACACCGCGGTCGCACAGCGCTACGAGCGCCTCACGTAACTGACTGGGAATTAATCCAGTGTCGTGGGTGCGTTTGAAAACACGAAATTCCAATACACAAACACCCAGACTGAAACAAATATTTGTGGGTCACACAAAGATTTGTCTCATGCGGGCATTTAACCCGCGACTACTCGATCTAGTGGGCGGAGCGACTTAAGCGCTATTCACTGGACCAAAAATAAAAAATTAGCAATAGACACGGGCGAGATATAAAAGCGTCTTCTGGATTTCCCGGTCATCTGACGTTGAGCCTAAAATTTCTGACCAGAAGGCCTATACTTAGACCTTCGAGGCGTTTAGAACTTTTGCGACATCGAGCGCCCGCGCAAGACTAATAGGAATACCTATCGCTAATTTGCACACGATTACGAACCCCGAATACGAATCATTCTCCGTTCTCCGTTTGTGATTCAATCGGTGTAGTTTTTAATGGTAATTGTTGCAGCTTCGTCCCACCCACGACGATTGAATCAAGAATAAGATCTATCATTGAAATGTTGTAATCGAGAACTTGTAATATAACATAGTTTTCCTTATAGAGGACTAGTTTCTGCCTGCGAAACCTGCCTGTTGACTTTAGACAGGAATCTTACATTACCGGGATACAAAGTATCCTATCTAGGTAATAAACTATCTGAGTGCCAAATATCATCCCCAATCCATTCAGCTGTTTATGCGTGATAGAGGAACAAACATCTAAATACCTAAACATACAAACTTTCAGATTTATTATATTAGTAGGATGATAGGAGTGTCCATAGTACACCCAGATTTCGTCGTTGTATATATATATATATATATATATATATATATATATATATATATATATTTGATCCTAACATGACAACGAGTGAGCCGGTTACCATTTTTATCATCTTATTTCAATTATATTTATTTATTTACATACAAACTCTTCATTATCGCCACAGTTAATCATTTTTAAGATTTGTGTGATAGATTGTGCGTTGGACTGCAAAGTCAGAGGTCTCGGGTTCAAATCCAGGCACGCACCTCTGTCTTTTCGAAATCATGTGCGTATTAAAAAATAAGTATCACTTTCTTTAACGGTGAAGGAAAACATCGTGAGGAAACCTGCATGCCTAAGAGTTTCTCGAAGGTGTGTGAAGTTCGCCAACCCGCACTGGGCCAGCGTGGTGGACTATGGCCTAAACCCTCTCAGTTTGAGAGGAGGCCCGTGCCCAACAGTGGGACAGTTTTTCAACAGGGCTAATATTATTTTATATTTATAAGATTTGTGTAGTTATCACATAGCCTCACTTCTTCACCTTGTTTTTCATTTAAACACTGTTACTTCTATATAACCCAAGCGTGGGCGGTAGAGGTGTGCGATGAACACCCACATTTCACCAAAGATGTTAGGTCCCAATGTAATAAGTCTATTGCTATCATACCGGGTATAATTCCAGACTCCTGCTGCAGAATACATTAGCTCTAACCTCAATAACACACTTGCCCGATATAGGACCCGAACTCAGCACCTCGTGATCTCTAGCGCATCACGACAGAAGCAGTATTTTATAATTGCAGTCTTAAACAAGCTAGTGCAACGGTAAAAGTACAGGTTTATTATGTTAAGCTATTCGCAATTAATTTGCATAGCTGACCGATACAGGCGTTTACATAATACCCACATTGTATAAGAATGGTTACAGGAAAACCCCGAACGAACAGCACGCAACGGAAGCAAACGCTTCCGTGATAATCAAGCGATAATACGCGGGCAGGAAATGAGCTAAGAATGTAGGCTATGGGTGCTAATTTTAATCCATTTTATCATGTGCAAAATTTCACAGGCAATGATTTTTAATTTGCTACGAGCTGTAGTACGAGGTGTTTGTATCTATTACCAAGGTTAAGTAGCATTAGCCTAGGTCAGTCTGAGATAAATCCCCCTGCATCAACATCAGCAGCGTCCTTCACGAGCGACCCTAAGGAATACGCCGCCATAAGCACCCCGTAGGTGCAGGGGGAGCGAGTTATCAAGTCTCCCCCCGATGGAGGGCTCTTCAGAGCGCGGCACAAGAGGGGCGTTCCATACGAAGATCCCGAAGCCCCTCCATATTGCAGATATTGGCTATCCTGGGGTTTTAAATCGGTAGGAATCTGACACGCCCCGGGAGCTTCCCCCGCGGCTCGCGAATTCCTATGCACGATTTTCTCCAGGTAAAAAAGTCAGTCTGAGATGGGTGACGGAAACGTGAAGACGGATTGATAAGTTCCAAAGACCGGTGTCTACAAAACTGCCTCTAACAATATCTCTTATCTCGATTTGTGAGAAAAGGCCTTTGCCTCTGCAGTAGGACAGTACAGTAGGTTGCTTAGCAAGTGTTGCTACTACTAAAGTAAAAAACAAATCATGATGGATCTAGTAAATAACGATATGTAAACAATATGCGATTTCATATAAAATATCCTACGTCCCTTCTACAATTAAGACAAATAAAGAACGAATATATTAATGGATTTCAACATTTGTGGTGACGTTTTTTATGAAAACCCATCAAGCCGTTTAGGCCACAGGGCGTATCAAATACTTACGTAGAAATAGACGTACATACAATCGAAAAACATTACCCTCGTTCTGCACTACAGTAAAAATTGTGAATGTTCTAACACATGTAGGGATTTTTCTGAATTACTCACCACATCCAGTCGGTCCTAGAAGCAGTACGTTGCTCTTGTCGAGCCTTAGGTCGTGGTGCTGCCGCTCCAACACCTCTGCCCCACCGCCGCCGCCGCCGCCGCTGCTGTGACTTATGTGAAGGAGATCTGGGAACAACGACACGTATACCATTAAGTCAAGATATACATATTCTGAATACAAATAAATACCTAATCTAATATAATAGGTAAAGCTTAAGAGTTTGTTTGAACGCGCTAATCTCTGAACTAGCAGCAATTACTACGGGTAGGATTAGAAGAATTCTTTTTGCATTTGATAGTCCAATTTTGCTTTATATCTCAATTAACTGATGTTAAATAGCCAAAAGAAAATTGGGCTTGATACGACCCTTAGGAGCCGAACAAAGAGAAAAATACCGAATAAGTAAAAATGAAGTAATACCGCGGACGGGCGACGCGTTGCGACCGTATTATGGTAAAAAATAAAATATTCTGTTGTTCTTTTAATCAAAGTTTGACAAATTGTTCTTTTAATATTAGGATAATGAATCTGTGGCAGTATTGGTCCAGGGTAAGACCTAGCCAGACGGATTTTGATCTGGCAGGGCCTGCCACTCCCCCCAAGAGTTCTTGTATACAAGGTGCAAAACTTTAGGCATCCCTATTAGACAATTGCTTTACTAATTCAATACGAAAACCAAATTTCCAAATTTAATGGTACTTACCCCTTTTTTAAGCACTTTTAAAATCCAATTAACAATGAAAGTTGTACATGTATGTGTGCGTATTGAGAAATACATTTTAGCAAATCTCCGTATTGCTTTGAATCAAAAATAAATTTAGTTTTGGCACATTAAAGGAGCAACAGCATATTTGCAAATTAAAAAAAAAGATACATTCAAAATGATTGAAATCAATAGGGGTTTTGGCGGGAAGTTGAAGAGTGATGTTGTCAATTTGTTTTAATTTCCAAAACTTGTGTTATTTTGACTAATAATGTGTAATATTGGTGGAATATTAACCATTATGTGTTCTTATATGTGCATGAGTGAAGGTAATTGTAACAAAGTGATAAAACGTGCCTTCCCTCAAAACGGCCGTCGCAATTGGTATGTAAACTATCCACCGCTTTACTATCCAAGGTGGGATACTTCATTAATTTCATTATCATCGTTGTCATCAAGTTCATCGGGAAGTTGAATTAATTTAAACAAAGACGATTATATATTTCACTGGATACTCGCAAAATACACTTAAAATAAGTGTGAAGCCATAACTTAAAGAAGAAGAAGATTGAAATCAATTCAGTTACCGATTTAGAACAAACTACTTTTAGGTCTTGCGTTAATTATGTTACATATTGTATATGCAACGCGTGGTGTAAAATCTCTATCGCGTTCTAAACATGTATGGAGAATCATTATCGATTTTATTTTCGGCGCCATCTGTGGGTAGGTAGTACAGTTTTGTAGCGATTTTTAGGGGGTAGCGACCCCAAACGGATTTTCTTCCGCATAATATTATTTAAGCACTGGTGTAATTGAATGAATCATCTGAAATTCACCTCGATAGCTACTTTGAATATCCCCACATCTAATTTGAACCAAGGTGCAATTCGACGCTGTCTGATCATCGCAAATCTCCGTAAATGCACAGGGCTGTCAATACAACCAACTTATTTTGTACCACTGCACCGTCACGCCTATATTCTAAAAGCAGGGGTAGCAGAAATGTACTATGTACATCGACTTTTCGCCGACGATATTAGGCCCCATGTAACAGGGGGCGAGTCTATTCCCATATACCGATCACAATTCCAGACTCTCAACTGACACTGGGAATTTTTCGAGAGAAAAACTAAACGTACATTATTAGCTATTCTCTCTTTGAAACAAAAATAATAAGAACTGAAGCACCCGTCACACCTATATTCCCCAAGCGAGGGTAGCAGAGATTAACTGTATACACTCACATTTCGACGAAGATCATAGATCCCATGTAATACGGTCACTTCAGTGCTCCCTCAGTCTACCTATATATATCATAATGCCAGACCTGTTGTGCGGTAGGCAGACAGGTACATAGTTTTAACAGGTTCTTTCCTTACAGACTTCTCGGTCTTCCTTCACTCTCATAGTTCGACTCATACGCGCTCGCCGGTCACGAAGACAATAGGTCAACTTTTTAAACATTTTTAATACATACATACATATCATCACGCCAAATCCTTTGCAGGGTAGGCAGAGAGTACAGGGTTATTTAATATACATACATAAATACAGGTTTAGTAGTAATATCATACAAAAGTTTTTAGGAAAATGGTATTTACTTTTAAAACGTAACATTATTGGGTGTTTGTGTTCTTGCGTTATTTATTTTACACCTTGTATAATACTGGAATTTTGTTTATAACAACACACCGTCACGCCTATATTCCCCAAGCGGGGTTGGCAGAAGTGTTCTGAGTACTGAGGAATTTTGTGTGTGTATTTAATTATTCAAGGCGATCCACTACACAAACGGGAAACATAATAGGCCGCTTCGTTTGCTAGATCCACTAGTCGCGGGTTCGATCGCTGCACAGAACAAATCTTTGTGTAAGCCCACAAATGTTTGCTTCCGTGTGTTACGCGTAACGCACCCACAATACGACACGAGGAGTCGTGACAGATTACCTTTTTTTTAAAGGAAAATAGGTAAGGATTACCGACCGTATTCGCAATAGCGTAGTAAGAAAGTGAGTAGGTATGAAAGATAGTATCGGTATAAAGATGAGAAAGGGCATGCTCCGTTGGTTCGGGCATATAGAAAGAATGTCAGAAAAAAGAATGACAAAACAGATATACAATGCGAATGTGGAAGGATGTAGATACCGGGGAAGATCTAGACTATCTTACCACGACCAAACAGACAGAGTCTTATCTGAAGGACAAGTCAAGAGTCTCCGTAACCGGCGAACGTGTATGAGACGAACTATGAGAGTGGAGGAAGCCAGATTTATGTATGGAAAGAACCTATTGGAACTCTGTACTCTCTGCCTATCCCGCAAGGGATCTGGCGTGATGATATAGATAGAGATAGATGGATAGAAAATAGTTTTTATTATTTATTAATTCAAGATATGCCTCTCTCAATTATTCAAGACTGCCTCGTTGGTCTAGAGCGCTTTGCGCGCATCGCTTTGTGATCACGAGGTCCTGGGTTCAAATCCTAGGTCGGACAAGTGTAGTTTTTCTAACGAAAACTTCCTAGTAAGAGTCCGGAGTCCGCAATTGTGCCCAGTATATGGCAATACGCTCGCCCCCTGTTACATGGGACCTAACATCGTCAGCGAAACGTGGGTGTACTCAGTACACCTCTGCCACCCCCGCTTGGGGAATACAGGCGTGACGGTGTGTATATAATTCAAGATATCCTACAGCACAAATCTTTCTACAAAAATTACAGAATAATAAATTACTTATCAAAGCCAAAAATGGATATAATTACAAAAGAACGGCAGCAATTAATATTTCTATAACTGTAAGTACTCAGTTGCTGTACTTCTGGTTATATTAAGAGCGGAGCGAAAGCGCGCTTCAGATATATACATTAATATGTATAAATAGGTGTACATTAATTATTGATCAAGAAAATTAAATGATATTTTAGAGTTAAGTGGTAGCGTTATTAAGAAATAATAAGGTAATTAGTAGGTAGTGGAGTACCATGTAATAAGTTGACCAAATGATACAGATTATACAATTTGGCAGCCCTGTAAACGCGGTCGCTTCGAATATTTCAATCCCAAGGAAACAACCTGACGGATGACCCAACATGTCTAGCGACCGGTTGCACAATTTGCACTGCTCGTACAATAGTCGATTTGATTTGGCTATTGTACTGTTATCGAGAGTAACTAAATTAATTTGTACATCGACTTGGATGATCTAGAAACTTTTAAAAAGCAGGAGCAAAGTTGGACAGAGATTTATTATAATGTGCCAATCAGATAAAATATACTAAAGAAATTTAAAAAAATGATATGATAAAATTGTGGAAATATTAGGCATCCCGGAAGAATTATAATATAAACATTGTTCAAACGTCATAAGTTTTAAAAAGTCACGTTTAAAAAATAAGCGAATAACGAAATCTACAAACAAATTAATATGTGCAAAAATTAGATAGCCCGGAGAAACTAAAATATTATCATCATTCAAACGATATATGCTTAAAAAGTCGTTTTTAGTTTTGTAGCATTATCTCTGCAACGCCACCAATTTAAAACCCTGTGCTAGTGCGAATGAGGTTTTTAGTAGGTAGGAACAATAACCAAATTTTTGTTTCGACTTGTAGCAACATCTATTCCGGAACATATGTATACCGATCTTTTGATAAACCCCTTAATTATGTAATTAGTTCTACTAGATGGCTTTATACTTAAATATTAAAAAAAAACAACGAAAAATGCTTAAAATATTAATTATGATTATTAGCTTATTCTAAAAATTAGCATTGTCATAACTGCTTATCGTTTTAACGCCCACCTCTAGTTATATCACATAAAAAATCCTTGAATTCCACGACAAATTAAAATTACACCATCTACTGGCACATGTACGGAACCCTCAGTGCGCGAGTTCGACTAGCACTTGTCCTGTTTTTAATGTAACTTTATATGTATATGCGGTTGTTTATAATTCTTTATGCGTATAATTCTTTATCGTATCGTAATTTGTTATTATAACGAAACTCCAAGAGAACCAAACTAATTTCCGAAATAAATGAGGTTTTGCGCCCCAAGAATAGAGACAGGTGGGCAGTAGATAGGATCCAAAACATTTTTTGTAAGTCAAATCATACGATTATGATGATGCGCTCGCATTGTTGTGCGGCCACGATATTTTTAGCGATCCAAGGTTAAGGTTAAAGACATCGCTCGGTTCGGTAGCTTTGCGATAGGTGACCGTTTGTGGCATTTTCATATTCAAGCGTCTCCGTCGTGCTTAGAAAGACATCATTGGAAGTAGTTTAGGCGGCTTAAAGGTGGTCACAAACTTCTTTCACTATAATCCGCGCTGGGTCGGCGTGGTGGAGTGGAGAGAGAGAGAATATCTCTCATCTCGATTTGTAGGAGAAGGCACTGCCCAGCAGTGGGAAAGTAAGGGCTGATTTATTATACTATTATGTTCGTTAATAATGGTTTCTGGTCTGGTGGCAAAGCACATCGCTTTGAGATCACGAGGTCCTGGGTTCAAATACTACCTAGGTCGGACAAATGTAGTTTTTCTAACGAAAAATTCCCAGTAGGAGTCCAGAGTCTGGAATTGTGCCCGGTATATGGCAATAGGCTTGCCCCCTATTACATGGAACCTAACATCGTCGGCAAAACGTGCGTATACTCAGTACACCTCTGCCACCCCCGCTTAGGGAATATAGTCGTGACGGTGTTTCTTTAATAATAGTTACGCGCGGTACCGCAAGTAAAATCTCATCATTTTATAATGTACGCAGTCTTTAAAAATATAATATTAATATATTCGACCGTGATTCTTGCATTGAACTATCAAAACTGGTCTACCACAAAAAGACCTAGAAAAAATCGCAGTGGAGGTATCTAAGGTCAGAGCGGCGGCAGTGAAGCGTGGAGCCCGGGGTTCGGTTATCGATTTGTCACACTTTCTACACTTTTGATACAATTCCAGTAAAAAGGTGTTCTATTGTTATTGGCGAGATCGGAATGTCTGTGTCTGTTTAGTGTCTGTTTATTGATGATATTTAAAAAGCTATAACTAGGATCGACAATTTAGATGTCTCTAAACGCATTTATTCTGGACTAGCTGTTACCCGCGACTGCGGACACGTTTGTTTTGAAATTTGAAATCTCTAACGCACGATCTTATTCTATTCTCTAAATCTATAGCGCGATCTTATTCAACGCTATATCTTATAAAAAAAACATACAATATTTGGGTACTTTCTTTTTGAGAAGGATCACCATTTTATCTATCTACACTAATATAATAAAGAGGAAAGATTTGTATGTTTGTAACAAATAAACTCAAAAACTACTGAACTGATTTTAATGATTCTTTTACCTTTAGACAGCTACATTATCCAGAAGTAACATAGGTAGTTTTGTAAAAATGAGCGCTGAAGTCGAGCGTTTAGCGCTGAGTCGACGCTCACGAGCGTTGAAACATATAGAATACGCGAGCGTTTTAAGCGCCGTTTTTACAACACTAAACATAGGCTATAAAACATAGACCCGGTAGGTAGCGCTGATGTCGACCGGGTACAAAGTCGCGGGAAACTGTTAGTACATTATAAAATTATTGGTAAAATGGCTGATTAAAACCCTTTCTACCTACCCTGCCAAGAAATAATATTTTTAAAAGTACAACATTTCGAACTAAGTATGTAACAAAGTTTTGTCAGTACATATCTTGTCAGTGTTCTCGCAAGAATATACGGTTCATTTTCATGATTAAAATCATGTTTAGATATCTTAAATAAAAGTCCAGGTCATTCATCCTTAAAAAGTTCTCTCCACAAGAGACAATTCTTAATTGCATCATTGGTTTATGCACGAAATCACGCTTGAGTGTTTAAATGAAACGTGTGTATACCCCCCGAATATATAACCACCGAGGAGTTTCTCATGAAGAGACGAACCTGAGTGCAATATAAGTTCATGTCAGGTCAGGATGAGACAAGAAATACTTCGGGGAAATGTAGGTGTGCTATATACGTCCCATGTCAGGTCAGGATGAGACAAGAAATACTTCGGGGAAATGTAGGTGCGCTATATACGGAACATTACCTAAAATGATTCCAAAACGTCCAAATTTAACAATCTCCTCCGACGACAAATAGAGAGTGCAGTACCAAACATGTTGAAGGTATTCGCATATCTCGGTCAAAATATTTATTATAGTTTTGTGCCTGGGAGTATAACAAAGCGGTGACAATGGTTTCGAATAGAATCGTGCTCTATTTCACTTCTAGAGTCTTATTATTACGATTTCTGTTCCTACAGTGGATCTATTCTACGCTCAACAACACACAGGACATAAGTTACAATTTCATTGAAATTAATAGTTGCTAGGAATTTAAAGGTCAGATTTACAAATGTGTTTTCATTAAATCTAAACTTCAATGTTAATAGAAGGTCATTCTTTTATAGGCGGTCAAACTAGTTTTGATTTAGGATTCATTTGAAGGGTTATATTACTCGTATTAGATACGTCGTTAGCTTAGCTATCACCTTAGTTAGGCAGCGTTCTACCCAGTCAACTTGAGATGGGTGACCATTTGTGGCATTTCTTTTTTCGAGCGTCTCTGTGATTCAGAAACCACATTAAGCTCGTTACCCCGATTATAATTACACGTGGAAAGCGTTAAATCAAGTTAGAAGGCTTATAGGTGAATCGATGAGTTCCAACAGCATGTGGCCACCGGCCAGCCTCGACCGCACAGGGTCCCTGTTCGCTAAAACCAATCGTGGCGCGTTAGTATATTTTCGTGAACTGATCGTGTATTGGTATTCTGCGTGCCACTGGGATACCATAAAACAATCATTTCACGAAGTTATTGTAACGCGCCGCGTTAAGTATTTCATTGGTCAAAGTGAATAAGTGCCTAAGACCGCATGGCAGAGTATGAACAATTGTATCTTACCTCTTGCCTGTTTGACGGAAGGTACTGATACCCGGTAAAGTAGCAATTATTTATTGAAGTATTTGTCGTTAATTGCCAGATACTCAGTAGCTCAACCAAAATATATTGTTGTTTTTTTATACACGCTATCATACTTTTCCTTAACATTACGCATTATCTGGGGTCGGCGTAATGGATTATACATTGTGAGTACTGATTTGGCATTGTTTTTACGACCGGTCGTTAACCAGTCGACCCTTCTGAAGGTTCAGCAGTAACCAACTGACCAGGGCTGTTAGAGTTGTCGTCCCACATTTCGATCAGTTACGATACAATACGATTTTTAGCAATATTTTCGAGTGAGCGTAACGAGAGGGGCTTGGTTTGCTGGGCGCATTCTAAGGCAGCCACACTCGCTGAGTTAAGGTGGAACTGTGACCACCATTTCTGGTGACTTAGATAAGGTGAGTGAAGCGAGCCTGCCGTAGCAGCGGCTGGCCGGTGCCAGATCCGAGGTAGTCGCGGTTACTGGGCTGTGGTAGAGTTAATTGTCAAACGTTGGTTTGTATAACATTGTCTTCAGAAAAAAGTAGCTTACCGGGATCTAAAAATACCTACAGTAAAAGAAGTAATTCTGGACAAGCTTACAAGCTACAAAAACCGTCTCAAAAGCCACCCCAATATCTTG
Source organism: Phalera bucephala (assembly GCA_905147815.2). NCBI lineage: Eukaryota > Metazoa > Arthropoda > Insecta > Lepidoptera > Notodontidae > Phalera > Phalera bucephala. The sequence continues at coordinate 32,059,354 of LR990609.1, forward strand.
GCACAAAAATTGATGAATCCATGCAAAACCTTCACAAGGCTAAAAAAGAAAGCTCCCCAAGATCTCTTATAGAAATTCGTTAAAACATATAAATATATTTAAATATAATGTGTATGCGCCACTGGATGCATACCACTCAAGCCCAATTCCACATACATAACATCCAGATAAATGTCTCATTCGACAGATTACAAGAATATAGAGATTTAAAAAAAACGTAGCACTAACTTGACGGATTTTTATGATTTTTTTGTCTATCTATATATATCATCGCGCGGTAGGCAGAGAGTACAGAATTCCAACACGTTCTTTCCTTACAGACCTCCCTGGCTTCCGCCACTCTGATAGTTCGTCTCATATACGCTCGCTGGTTACGGACTCTTGACTTGCCTTCAGATAAGCTAGTTTAGCTAGCCAAGCTAACCCGACACTACACGGAAGATATCCCGGACATCAGCCTGTACGAGATTAGGATGGCTCTCAAACAACTCAGAAATAACAAAGCGCCAGGCGAAGACGGAATTACCGCAGAGCTTCTGAAAGCGGGCGGAACGCCGGTACTTAAAGTCCTTCAGAGGCTGTTTAATTCCGTCTTGCTCGAAGAGAAAACGCCGGAAGCATGGAACAGGGGTGTGGTGGTACTGTTTTTCAAGAAAGGTGATAACACTTTACTGAAGAATTATAGGCCCATCACACTGCTGAGCCATGTTTATAAGTTGTTTTCGAGAGTCATCACGAATCGTCTCGAACGCAGGCTTGATGACTTCCAGCCTCCCGAACAAGCCGGTTTCCGGAAAGGCTTTAGTACCATAGACCACATACATACGCTGCGGCAGATTATACAGAAGACCGAGGAGTATAATCGGCCACTATGCTTGGCGTTTGTGGACTATGAGAAAGCCTTCGATTCGATCGAGAATTGGGCGGTTCTAAGATCTCTCCAGCGATGCCGCATTGACTATCGGTACATTGGAGTGTTGAAGTGCTTGTATAATAACGCCACCATGTCAGTCCGAGTACAGGGGCAGTGCACGAAGGCGATCCCCATAAAAAGAGGAGTAAGGCAGGGAGACGTCATTTCTCCGAAACTGTTTACGGCCACCTTAGAGGACGCCTTCAAGCTCTTGGAATGGCAAGGACTTGGCATCAACATCAATGGCGAATACATCACTCACCTTCGATTTGCCGACGACATTGTGGTCGTGGCGAAGTCGCTGAAAGATCTAGGACGAATGCTCGGTGACCTCAACAAAGTATCTCAACAAGTGGGTCTTAAAATGAACATGGACAAAACGAAAATAATGTCTAACGTCCATGTCGTACCCACCGCACTCACCGTTGGGAACTCTACTCTTGAAGTTGTCGACGAATACATTTACCTGGGACAGGTAGTCCGGTTAGGTAGGTCCAACTTTGAGAGAGAGGTCAATCGACGAATCCAACTCGGCTGGGCAGCGTTCGGGAAACTGCGCAACATCTTCTCATCCAAAATACCTCAGTGCCTAAAGACTAAAGTTTTTAGTCAATGTGTGTTACCAGTGATGATATATGGATCAGAGACGTGGTCTCTTACAATAGGTCTCATAAAAAAGCTCAGAGTTGCTCAGCGAGCTATGGAGAGAGCTATGCTCGGCGTTTCTCTACGCGATCGAATCAGGAATGAGGAGATTCGTAGAAGAACCAAGGTCACCGACATAGCCGTTAAGATTAGCAAGCTGAAGTGGCAATGGGCGGGCCACATAGCGCGTAGATCGGACGGGCGTTGGGGCAGAAAGATTCTAGAGTGGAGACCACGTATTGGCAAGCGCAGCGTGGGACGACCGCCTGCCAGATGGACCGACGATCTTGTGAAAATCGCAGGAAGTCGTTGGATGCAGGTGGCATCGGACCGGTTACGCTGGAAAGCGATTGGGGAGGCCTATGTTCAGCAGTGGACAAGTATAGGCTGAGATGATGATGATGATGATGAAGCTAGTTTATTTGGCCCTGGTAAGATAAGTCTAGATCTTCCCCGGTTCCTACATCCTTCCACTTTCGCTTTGTATATCTGTTTTGTCGTTCTATCTTCCGACATTCTTTCTATGTTCCCGAACCACTGGAGCATATGTTTTAGTTGTACATATGTTATGGTTCACCTAGGCGATTCTTAGCAGTAATTGGATCCGATAGATGGCGTTATCGTCGACTGGATGCCAAGCCGCGGGAAACTGCTAGTGTATTATAGAATTCTCACCTCTATGCGTGTGATGTAAGGGGTGGTTTGCGTCTGGGGGTGTGCCGCTAGTGACGTTGTTGTAGATCCTCTTGTAGTGGTTGTACACCGCCACGGAAAGCACCTTCTTGGCGTACTCCTGGCCCACCACGTGCTTGTTCAGATATTCGAAGATTTTCTTAGGAGGAGGGGGAGGTTTCCTGTGAAGAATATGGAAATGAGAAATGTGCACGTTTTTATTAGAGGGAAGTATGTAGCACTATAAATTAAAACATCATTAATTCATCACGCCTATGTGTGAGTGTGTTATGTGTTCCAATGTGATAGTGGGCCAGCATATTGCCATCATACCAGACTCCAGACTGATACTAAGAATTTTCTACCTATAAATTACACTTTGTCTGACCTAGGCTATGCTTGCTTACACATAGGGAGTACTTGCATGTCTATCTATCTATCTATCTATAACCTCACGCCAGATCCCTTGCGGGGTAGGCAGAGAGTACAGAGTACTTGCATGTATTGATCATAAAGCACGTCTTTAATGTAAACAAAAATGTCAGAGCGTAGCGTGTCGTGCCTAACGAGCTCGAAGTACTGCTTCTTTTGTAGACATTTTCTGACTGCACTCTGTGGTCTGGGATTGGACAAGCACACTAAAAAGTCTATTCTTGCAGTGGCTATTTGATGCGGGTCGCTTCCATCCCTCTAATATGGTCGAGGGCGGTGATGGCTACCCAAGTAGTCGTACTAGTGAACGGGTGCTGCTTGTGGCGACTAGTCCACTCGAAATCCTCTAGCTTTTTATTATAACACATATTGAACATTTATAAGTCTTATATCTCAGTCGCAAGGCATCACACTGGAGCTATATCGCATAAATGATTTTGTATAATATAAAAATATATGTACCTATACAAAAAACATCAAATAAAATGAATGGAGAATTAGAGAGAAAAAACAAGCCGACTGAGTTTCTCGCCGGATCTTCTCAGTGGAGGCTGCGTTCCGATCCGGTGGTCCGGTGAAATATGACAATTCGTAAACACCCTCGCAGGGTTTATACAAAATAAACGTTTTGAGTTTGAGTTACTTCTAAATATATCACATGTAATTAGGAGTAAAATTGCTTGGCGCTCCAATAGTCATAGCATTCTTTGTTGTGTTGGTAAGTACGTATGTACCTATAGTCTCTATCTGTAATTCACTTTATCGTCGTTTAAAACAAACTTCCTAATAATAGCTAAAACCAAACTCGTTGATATCAATGTTATGACCCGTATGTTATCTGATAACGAACTATGCTTCGCTGTTGATAACGTCATTGTATTTAATTGGTGACCAGTTATATGAGTATAATATTGAATAGTTATTAATAATTTTAACTTAAAAAGACCCTTATTCAAAACACGACGGATATCTAGTTGGGGGGAGTTCCTATGGCTTCTTTTTAGCTCCATCATCAAACGCTGGGCACCATCCGGGTCTAAAGTACTTGTCGAGATAAAACCAACGAGCCCAAACGCGGCGGGGTAATATTGAGTAGTTGGGTGGTTCCAATGGCCACCTTTTGGCTGCATCATCAGACCCTGAAGTGAACACTATCTGGTTGTATAGTACTTGTCAGTACCAATCCAACAAGCCTAAACACGAAGGGGTTACGTTGTATATTTCACACATGTCTAGGCCATCTTCCGACTCCATCATCAGACCAGCTCCGTGGTACCATATTATTTCATTTTCACCGAATTTACATACGTATACCAAAGATTCAGAGAAGCTCAATCAGATTCCCGCAACTGCTTGAAGAAAAAGACTGACAGACAGACGATCGTTTCGAACATTGCAAGTTAAATAAAAGCTTGTAAACAAATATCGCATAGAGGTCGCGCCACCCCTTGATTTTTATACACATGTATGTGATATTGTATGTATAAAATTGCAGCCTCCTATCTCAACCAGAAGGAAGTGCTCATTGACTTTGAAATAAACAAATCTTATAAAAAAAAAATATGATGAAGCAGAGTATTTAGTAAAATAACGTAAAATGTTCTCAGTATTAAGTGTTTTGATTTTAAAATAGTAATTAGCCTAAACTTATTTATTTATTTAATTAATTATATACCATTTACACTAAATAACCAAACACCATTTACACTAATATATATAACCATTAAACATTAATTTATTTAACACAAAAGTATTCATTCATCCATCCTTCTCACATACCCTCTGACATTCATACAAAATTTTCGACCATCCATCAGCAAGCACATCACATTTAGGATTAAAATCCAGGAGACGGTTGAGCGCGCGAAGTATCGGGGCGTTGGCGCGGGCGACGGTGCGGCGCGTAAAAATCTACATAAATATTAATTAAAATTCCAGTATATAGTGTTTTTTGTTAGTTTAGCAATAGAAAATCAAATTAGTTTTATTTTCTAGCGGTTATTAATCTGTAACATACAAATTTTTACTCAAATCAAAATCAAGAGAAATCAATATTTTTAGCATTTTTCTCTAGAGATCCAATATTAAAACTCAATTGAGCACTCTTTTACGCTAAAGCTAGTGAACTGAAATTTCACTTGGTTTTTTTACCACAGATACGTGTTACAAGTTCATGGGCTAGCCGACCTGAAATATAATAAAAAAATCTTTTGATCCACCCTTTTGCACATTGCTTTACACATATAAATCATAAATAATGAAGACACTGGGTAGTTGTACAGCCGCATGAACTTCAAGCCACACAGGGGACGTAATTATCACAATATGCTTCAGGACTGCGTGGACCAATTATATGACACAGTGGCTAAAATTGGTGCGAAAGTCTTCCAAAACTTGTAACTATTCTTAAACGGTAATACAATTCGTCGAAAAATATTTATTAAAGCAATTATGTGAGTCTGTCTATTTTTTTTAAGTTGTGTATGTATGGTAAAGCGGCGACACTCGTTTCAAACAAAATCGTACGCTATTTTTCTTCTAGTGCATTATTCTTACGATTTCTGTGGCTGTCGTAAAAATGATATTATTAGATAATCTTCAAGTTTCGACAGGACCCCTGCTGCATTGTTGGTCTAGTGCCGCATATTTTGAATGGCGATGACGTGGTCATGAATTCGATTACTAGGTCGTACAAAGTGTGTTTTCTACCGGATAATGTCTAAAATTATAAAAGTACTATAACTCAAGTTGTATCCTCTTTAGTTGAAAGTTGCCTGTCTTGAGCTTGCCTTGATTTCTACTATTTTGGTAGATTTTACGTTATTCTCGGGAAAGAGAAATGTTATTTAACTCCACAAATACATTATAGTTTTTTCCTCAAGTACCTTTAAAGTGAAAATAATATGACGCCACGCTATAAAGTGTCTCAGAGAAAGTGAATCATTTGGATTATGACACATCCGAACATCTTACCTCCCGTTTCTACACCCTAAACGACAAAGGTTTAAAAAGAGACAAAGAAACGACGACTTCAGCACAATTTTAAAATTTATGGCACAGTACAGAAAGTCAGAGCTGCTTTTGCAATACTTAAACGTTAAGGATTGAGGAAACTTGTCGGATTTATTACCCAAAGGATTACGACATGACAAGTGTGAAAGCTGTTTTCATAGATTTGTAATGAATTCTTTCGGAGACCTACTTAAAGCCATTGTTATAATATAAGTTACGAAAAATTAAATGATTCTCCGAGTGGTGGACTTTGTTATTGTTTGTTCAAGCATTACTCAAAAAGTCTGAACCAATTTTGAAAGGAATTTCACGATTTTTGATGAGCTTTATATCTAGTTTGAAGTCAAATTACTTACCTATATTATTTGAGTACACTAGATTTACGCAAGCCATAACTTATTCTTTGACCCGGTCAAAGTCTAGTCTTATTTAAAACAACTATCAAATACGTGCAATAAAATTCATATACTTGACCCTTGACCAATGAAGTAGGGTCTAGTTAATAATTATATTATTATAATTAACGATTAGCTATCTAAATATACATTCGCTCATAGCATACAGCATATTGCAAATAACGTTGAGATGTTAATACATAATAATATGCAGACAAAATTAAAATAAGTGTACATTAAACAAACAGTAATTACAATATGAATAGGCAACTAACATTCGCTTACATCGTTCGAGCGACAAATATATCCAATTGATTATGCAAATAGCACCAATGTCAAGAGTTCATTCACAGCTACAGCTTGTGGTAGGGCAAACGGACATAACAATCGTGTGGGATCATCTTTTAGAAAACATACATTTGATGGATATATTGGTAGTGATGGTTACTAAAAGACTGATTACAGTATCTATCGATATGAGCACAGCTAAATTCAAAAGTAATTACAATATGAATAAGCCACTAACATTCGCTTACATCGTTCGAGCGACAAATATATCCAATTGATTAAGCAAATAGCACCAATGTCAAGAGTTCATTCACAGCTACAGCTTGTGGTAGGGCAAACGGACATAACAATCGTGTGGGATCATCTTTTAGAAAATATACCTTTGATGGACATAATAGTAGTGATGGTCACTAAAAGACGGATTACAGTATCTATAGATGAGATGAGAAAGGGTATGCTCCGTTGGTTCGGGCATATAGAAAGGATGCCAGAAGAAAGAATGACAAAACAGATGAGAGTGTAGGAAGCCAGAGAGGTATGTAAGGAAAGAACCTGTTGGAACTCTGTACTCTCTGCCTACCCCGCGAGGGAGCTGGCGTGATGATATAGATAGATAGATAGATATGAGCACAGCTAAATTCAAAAGTAAGACTTGTATCGGAATAAACAATAATTAAAACTATACTAATATAACACCCCAAAGGGGTACTCAGACATTCGGAACACAATAATTAGTAATCAGACCGGTCAGAATGAAAAAAAAAACACTGTCCATAGCACTGAAATTGGTACTTTGTTTAGAAACTTCAACGTTATTACATACCCAGATAGTCGTAATATGTGACTACGTTAAAGTTCCTAAAGAAAGTACCAATTTCAACTTCACAAACATCCGCTAGCTAATATTCGTACTATTGATACAACAATACAATTTAATTTATAAATACTAGAATTGAGGACTATCGATGAATCAACAAACGATACTTTCACAGCACTATGAGACATAACGTGTGAATTGGTTTGCGGTTAGACAAAGATTCAGGTAAGTTTTGCGAAGCAAACTTTGCAGTGTTAGTTATCGGCAGAATTTTGTGCGGAAGCATAATTAATCGTAAGCGTAATCTATCGACCGAATTTGAAGCGAAAATCAAGCAAAGAATATAGGATCAGATGATTCTAATTAAGTGCGAATTTTAACATCATTTTATATGTAAACTAGGAACCCGCCCCGGCTTCACACGGGTGAATTAAACATAAAGCTTCCTCTTGAATCATTCCTTCCATTGGTGAAAACCGTCAGAAAATCCGTTCGCTAGTTATTAAGTTTACCGCGTTCAGACAGACAGACGGACGCAGGGGGGCGGGACTTTGTTTTATAATATGTAATGATACACAGACTCGTCGATAGGTGTTGGTAAATAATATACTAATTCGAATAGGTATATTAGATTGTGAACGGTACAATGAACTTAATGTTTTGACACAAGTATATGTATTAGTATAAATTTAGGACAACCGCCACTTGCGTGTTGCTTTGTCATTGTTAAGTAGGTATAATATTTATTGTTAAGAAAGTTTGAAAGAATATAAAGTACAGTGACATCTTACGGTCATAACCCATATCAGAGAGGATTGGAGGTGTAATCCGATGACCTCTTACGAGAAAATGAAAGTAAAATACCGAGAGGAAATCTCCATTTCGGAAAAAAGATATTAGCGAGAGACGGGGAAACTTCCTAGATTTTTTTTTGCCCATAACACGGATCCAAGTAGAAATCATTTATTTACCCCTCCTTTCTTATGCTCTACTGATTGATTTTGACCTTTTCTCCAATGTAGCTTTGAAAGTTGAAGAATTATGTAACTTACCTGTAGAAGCCAGATTTGTTCTCAGCGTTGTCTTTGATGCTCTTCTTGGTGTCAACTTCGCTGAGTACCACGAAGAAGTGGTGGCACTTATCGCACTTCACGAAGCGCGTTGAGCTGACGAAGGTTTCGACATGAGTGCACGGGTCCCCACACTTAGGGCACGTGAGGACTCCGTTGCCTGAACCGGATTTTTTGCCCCCGGATGTTGTGCCTAGGAGAAGATTTCCTTTATGTAAATCGTTAAATATTCATTAATCATCGACAGGTTAGTTCGTAATGTTTTTCTCATTTTAGGGCGAGTAACTTCATGCTTAGCCTAGGGATACGGAATACCTATCTATCTATATCATCACGTCAGATCTCTTACGGGGTAGGCACAGAGTATAGAGCTCCAACAGGTTCTTGCCTTACATACCTCTCTGGCTTCCTCCACTCTCATAGTTCGTCTTAACTATGCATGCCGGTTACGGACACTCTTGACTTGTCTTTCAGATAAGACTCGGTCTATTTGGTCGTGGTAAGATAGTCTAGGTCTTCCCCGGTACCTACATCTTTCCACTTTTAGATTGTATATCTGTTTTGTCATTCTTTCTTCTGACATTCTTTCTATATGCCCCAACCAACGGAGCATACCCTTTTTCATCTTTACGGAATAACAACGGAGATATCACGGGCAAGGGAAGTTGTTCTGTCTAAGTATAGTAAATTAAAATGCTATGGGTAAGGGGTGATACAGGAGAATTTAGACACTTCCAGGTGCCTTCCTTTTTCTTATTAGACAAATTTCCTAAGCTTTCGTACAAATATTCTCGAATATTTCTGAAGGAGTTGACTGTTTTAGCTGTCACGCTGAATATACAATTAAATCATGACAGAGTTACTTTTTTGAACCGTACAAAAGTATATCAATATCGAGACTATGGCATATGGCATTGATTCACCTTAAATCGAACCCAGGCAGGATTTTGATACTAACTACCCAAGATCTAAGGAGGTCCATCAACTTCAAGACTATATTAGTTGCTAACCAAAGAACATGGTCGTCAAAAACATTTATATATTATTTATGCTCTCAGTCATCATTTTAACGACAACTTGTCCCCTATTCTTTTGCAACGTTCATTGGTTCATCCATTGTGGGAGTCATGTTTGACAATGTTTACTGTTCTTCTTCTTATTGTTTTAACGGCAAAATGCTATAATTAAATAGAAGCCGTCCAGAAAGCGGTCACATTGACTGCATTCTTGGAAGCAGCAATCAAATCAAAAAATCTGCACGCAGCAGGACTGCTATACCACTGTAATTACTTTACTTCTGCCATGAATTTGCTTCTGGTTGTCAGGCACTAACCTGAGCTGGCGGAGTCCTTAGGGGGGTGTGGGTGCGGCGGTACTGGTGGCTGTTCCGTAGGGCTCTTGCACAAGACCGCGCACGTGCTGATCGCACGCGGCCCGCACGCGCGGCGCAGCGCACGACATTGTTGTACGTGAACGCCTGTCCAATAAACAAAAAGATTTAAACCACTGAATGAACTAGGCACATATTTGTCAAATATGTTGGAGTGTCCGAAAACAACGACATTTCATCCACTTTAAATATAAGTATGTATTACTAGATCCCGGGGCAGGCTTTTTGTAGGCTGAATATCAAACAGTTTATGTTCCTCTATTAATGATAGATGCATGGTACCTTTAGAGACTGGTTCTTGGGAATGGGCAATATTTACAAGTAACAGTCGTACTGTTTCGCCTTTCGCAAATAAATAAGTACCTCGTCTTCAATAAATTTAAACAGTCCATGTAATAGGATGTAGATAGTTTTTTGAGGTAAATGTGGTGATTTGTAATACTTAGGAGTTTCGAATATTTCTTGGGGGTTACCAGAGCAACCTCTAAACTATTTAAATTTTACTTTACCGTGAAAAAGAGACAGAGCTATAAATTGCGTATTTCCACAAAAAACAAGATAATAACTTTGTTAAAGAGATTGCTGTACGCGCCCTGATCAGCTCTTAATGAGAGAGTCCTAGAAACATCCAGACTAAGTAAAATTATCGAAAAACATTTTAACGATTTGCCTTATTTGGTGAAACTTGTAATTACTTAATCCAGAGAGGCGAGCGGTCTTCACTTAATCCAGGTTGTTAAGATACTTAAGTGCTTGCGATATACGTACATGAACGATTCACTCATGGAACAAAAAATGCATGACCGTTAAAAACATCACGATTAACTTGTTGGAACGGACCCAACGAGGAAAATCAATGCGAAGCCTCAATTCATCAACCACAAGTGACCACGCTCTGTAACATTATTATGTAGTGTTCTTTCTACACAAATAGTATGCAACAATCTATATCAGTCAGTTTAGATTTAAGTTCTTATTTCATGTAAATGTCATAGAGGGCGTATTAATAGAAGAAAAATGAATTAAATTTAATAATTATCTATCGGTTGACCACGTTTAATAGATTCGACCCTATTGGGTGGTCTATTTGGACGTAATTTTGGTGAAATATGAACGTTTTTGATATTGTCGTTGTCAAGTGAATATCTGCTATGCGTAAAAAGTCTAACTTTGTGATATTGAATAAGAACATTTTCCTGTGAATTTTAAGCATATTTTTTAGATACCACAGGTCGCCGTATAATGCTTAGACTGACATAGCAGCCTTTTTATACGAAAATTTGGTGAGTGAACTAGTCATAATTGTCAAAATATCAATATTTCCACAAAGTGCACATATGCGATATTCATTTGACAATGACTATATGTATGTATCAAAAGTCTCTAACTGTATGGATGCTTGTAAGTACAACCTAAATTGCCAGCCCGATTAAGAGAGGCAGACACACAGCACACCCTATCATAACCCAATTAAAGAGTTTGGTCGATTAAAAGCTACGACTCAAGTTGATGTCATATGTATACAACACTTAATAGCTTTTTACCCAACGCTTATGTTTTTGGAAAAGTGCAGATCACCATCATTAACTAAAAGACGTTCAGAGCAGCGCATAGGCCTCTCTTAACGATAGCCATGACAACATGCTTTGTGCTGTATTCATTTAGCTTCTATTCGCGGCTTTCAAATAACAAAGCCATCGGTCCGTCTTGTGCTGCCAGCCCATTCCACATTTTCCGGTACCTGGTCGCCACTCGAGAACCTGTCAGTCCTAACGACCGGAGTGCAATTAATGACTTTATAATCAATTACCGCTGCCGTTAATTAATTACGAAGCGATTGAACAATGCCTTACAATGTAATAAGTATAGCCTTCCGTATCAAACAATAGACTCCTCGTAACACAAATTGCATGATCGCTTTCCACTTCATGTATTGTTTACATAGCAACGCCTTCGAGGGCCTCTGAGAAAAGTCACGACAATACATGCCATTGTTGTCAATTTAGCTTTCTCGCGTATTATTTATGAGTCGTTAGAGAGTCTTGTCAAAACAGTGAAACCATTAACATTGTGTGGTCTTTTGTTTATGCGACATATGTTTTTCTATTATTCCGAATGTCTCCACTACAATTTAGAATTCTGAATATCTACACTTCTCCAAAATCATCATTTTAGAGAAGCGGTTTGTACGATTATTATATATTGCCTTTTTAATTCTTATTTGCATGGCACTTTACAGACCAGCCTGTAGCTTAACTACACGTAGGCAAAGAACAATACCCTGCGTGTACTATATAACGCGTTTAGAATACTGTTGGGGCTATCCCTGTTCTGTGGCGACTTAGGAATGTTCGCTGATGCGCTTTTTGACTTTTAACTTACTTTAGCACCGTTATACGTAAACGCTGTACACCCCTGGTGTGGAGCAACAGCATCAAGTTTTTAGAGATCTTACACAACCGCCTCAATTCTCAGTACATGAATCATTGCAGTTTGGTTCCCGTACATACTGAGATAAAATTAATTATTTTAAATTTATGCGTCTGTGATACTTTGTATTTCTTGTTTCGTATTATAATTTATGTGGCTCCGAGTTAGTTGAGAGAATAAAGGTCAATATTAATAAGTGGCGAAGCTTGCAATGATAACGAGATATTGGTCACGAGTAGAAGCAGTGATCTTCTGCCTCTGCTGAAATCTAAAACAATTTACAATAGTTCTGATTTTTTATATTCTTCTATAAATTCCATCAAACGATCAAATGAAAATTGTGATCTGAGCATGGATTTCAACATAACTCGGAAATGCTATATGAGGCGGTCTAGGCATAACCTGTTCTTGAGTATACTGCAGATATTGGTCCGATTAAAAGCGCAAGGAAGTAAAACCTGTTTATTTCAGGTCTCGAGTTATTGACATGCTAAAGTAGAAATCTGTGAGTGCGTTGCTAATATATATTGCATTTGTTGTTAATATGAATTAATGAAAATGATAAGGAACTTTTTATCATAGCAACATTCTTGGGGGTGATAAAATTATGCCAATAACTTGTTCTACTTTATTTTTACAAACACAAAATGCTTTATTATTATAGTAGTATTATATTGCTTTATTTATGTATTATATTATCTTGGCGCTTGTAGCGCCAGTAGACGTTAAATACCGTTCAGCTCGGTCATACTAAAATGGGTGACCGCTTGTAGCATTTCCGTATTTTCCATATTGGTCTAGGCCGTTACTTTAAGGGGTAATTGTTGTTCACCGTAGGAAGCGTGATGGGTGGCTTGATAAGGTCCAACAGCTGATCGCCACTGTGTCAACCATATCGCATTGGATTTTGTGGCGGAACACGACCTATTCTCTCTCACTTTGAATCATGAGGTCTTTACCCAGCACTGGGCCATTGGCTGATGGTACCTTTCCAGCTCATTTCATGCCACACAGAGCAGATTTTTATTTTTACCTAGCCTTTCTTTATCTGGCAATTATAAATCAGCAGTTATCTCATTACGCGAATACATATAATTCCGAAGTAAATTACAGATAGTTAAAATCAAGTTGATGAATAAAACCATATAAGTCCAGAAGAGGTCGCACCATCGTCTGGTGCAGATTCTGCCAACTTGCACAACGGTCACCTTGACACACAAACTTGGAAAAGAATACTAAACAGTCAAACAATTGCTATCAAGTGTTGGTTGTTTGATTTTATTGGCTATTGTTTTAATTTCGGCTTAGTTATATGCTGCAAAGACTTTTTTACTTGGAGGAAATATCCTTTTTTACAAGTCTTTATTTAACTTGCAATGTCCGTCTGTCTTTCCGGTTCAAATCATATGATCCAATTTTTAAGAACTTGTGGGCATCCGATTGGGCTGAAATTTGGCATACGTATGTAAGTTCGGTGACAATGCAATAATATGATACCATTGAGCGTACCCCTCGTGCTTAGGTTTGTTAGATTGGTATTGACAAATAATTTACAACCAGACAGCATTCAGTGACCAATGGAACGATCCAACTACTCGATATAACCCCGCCGTTTGTGCTCGTTGGTTTTGTCTAAAAGACTACTTTAGATCCAGATGGTGTCCAGGGTCTGATGATGGAGCCGGGCAGAAGCCATAAGAATTCCTCAACTAAGAAAGATATCTTACTTATTTTTTTTAAACATTATTCATACTAGGATTTATTCCTGTGTCGTGGGTGCATTTACAAACATGCAAATTCACATGCACAATTCGAAACAAATAATTGTAGGTCACACAAAGATTTGTCGCGTGCGGGATTCTAACCCGCGACACAGTGGGCGTAGCGGCTTAAGCTCCTAACCACAGCGTTAAATCGTCCATTAATCTGTCCGCTGTTGCTATAAAAGCTTGTTTTTGAAAAGGTCTTTCTAAATGAAAATTCTTTTGTTTCTACAGACACACAGTAAACGGTTGGCTGTCTGGATACTTTAAGTAAAGGCTGGCGATCATGAGGTTCTGACAAAATATGATGTTAATAAAGTGTGGACTTAATAATTGTTCGGCAAATAAAATGAAGAAGAGATTTAAGTTGCAGGTAAACCAAACAGAGTGACTCAAAGTAATGATGCTCAATGTAAAATATAGCATCACTATAACTTGCTTTTTAAATACTGTATGAATTTGGCAATTAATAAAGTATCTCTCACAAATTTAGCAATGAAATATTATTTTTTAAAAAATAATTAAAAACTTACTTATAAGAACCTAAATTAATTAGCTCATACATAAAATTTTGCAAGACATCCGCTCTAAACGGATATAACCAGCAACATTTTGCTTGTGGCTAAATAAGTTTATTATTTGCAAAAAAATGCCGTTTTGCAATATATTACAAAATATAAAACCATAAACTAAATGAAATCACCTTCATAAATTAAATAAGTCCTTTGAACGCTTAAGGTGAATGGAATCCACTCTGTAGTTTACGACAATTGCGCAAACTCAGGATAGGTTACATCCGTTATGAATTTCGATTAACGGAAACTTATTTTTCTCCGAAATGCGTCAATGAACACGGTCGAGGACCCAATTCAAATAATATTCATCGTATATCGAAATTTTGTAACACGAATAATGGAAAATACTCGACTCGATAGCCGGTTTATCGATTTAAATGTAAAGAGAACATCGTAAAAATTTACAAGCAATACTTGGACAATAATAAAAAACATGCAAAACGATTGCATCTCGATGTGTTATGCGGATAATGGCCTGTGACGTAACGGTGACTTTCACTTTTATAACACTAGATAAAGATCTAGGCGATAAGTCGAGACACCGTGGACCAAATAACTTTCTGGTAAACGTTAAGTGTTAATTACTATCATTATAATATTATTTATGATACATGATTATCATAAGACTTTCGAGGCGCATCAAAAATGGCGGCGCCACTTTTGTTTGTTTTAACTTCGTATCTATTTAAATGATCACATACTTGTTTGTTAATTAGGAGTATTTCAGTTTCTATATGGACAAGTTACAGATAATTATAGTCAGTTCGAGTGAAGCAATAAAATTGATACGGAACAATCTCAGATTGTAGTCCGAATGACGTCAGGCGTAAGTGCTCTAACAACTCATGCCTATTTGGAATGAGTCATATAAGTGGTAAAATCGATATTGGCGTTATTCACACACAGCCTGCAACTTACATCCCTTAGCATTCTCAATTTGTCTAATATCTTTATTATACAAACGTTTGTGAACATTATCAAAACCAAATTACTAAAAATATTTAAATCTACAAAAATAATGGTTTCGACCCAAAACGAAATTCTGCAAGCGAATTGAAAAACTGAGAAAGTTCAAGGACTCATGTTGTTGACCGTACCCGATTAAATGGTATTATTTTCCATGAAGATCCAGAAATAATCTACGGAGCCGAGTTGCCAACAGTCAGACCTTTAAGCTCCGCGGTACTATAATATGAAAGTAATAACAAATTGCCATCCACCGCTACGCGTAATCAAATTGCTCAATTCTCAACTCAACATGCCAGGAAATAACTGACTTATAAAATCGTCGCACTTAGTTATATTACGCAAAGGTAGAAAGTGGCTAATGGACAAACCCAGGGATTAAAATGTTAGCAACAATAATTTACAGCAATTAGTAAAATATGATTTGACATTTCGTATCACACATGATGGGACACAGTTCAGAAACTCTTAAGATTCATTGTAAGACTGCATGATTAATTGAGGTTCAGAGCAGTTCAAACCACTCTAAAGTTCTTCCACAATGTCTACTTTAATACATTGTATAAGCTGCTCGCGTCTATAAGATGTACTTTCGATTATTTACACGTGGTACCTGGTTTGTGTCAAAAGAGTAGCGCGTTCACCGGTGGTAGGCTACGGCCGTGTCTGGTCACCGCCCTCTCAGCTAAGTAAGCGACTAGCGACAGTCGTGGTTCTAGCCAAAGCTTACCGATTCGGAACTTGGTCTAACATTTTGATAGTGAATAGACGATCAGCCTAAATCAAAGTGAATACTATTAGTGAATAAGCGAGTCACATCTTTTGCCTCAGCTGTCAGCTGAGATAGGAGTCAATCGCTGACTAGACTCCCACAGAAAAAAACCTGAGATCAAAATGACCATTAGTAAATGTAGTGGCGCTCGTAGCGCAATGCGACCGCGGTGTTCTTACTAATTACCAAGGTTAAGCAGCGTTCGACTCGGTCAGCCCGAGATGGGTGACCGTTTGTGGCATTTTCATATTCGAGCGCCTCGGCAAGGCGGATTGATAAGTTCCAACAGCAGGTGGCCACAAACCTGCCTCCGCACTGGGTCCGCGTGGTGGAGTAGGACCTAATCTCTCTCACCTCGTTTAGTGAGAGAAGGCCTTTGACCAGCAGTGGGCAATATAGGCTGATAATATTAAATGTAGTCACGACCATCGACGAATCTATACCAGACAATTTTAAAACCCTAGATTTAAGAAGCAAAAAGTAACCTATTCTAAAGGTGACTAACACATTCCGGCCTATCTATATGTAAGACAATGTAATAGGGGTAACTTATAATAAATTATAGTACCCATCAATAACACTACTTAATAACCTGTAATTAATGATACGTTAAGCTGTTTATGAAAGTGTAAAACTAAATTGTAGATTACCTAACGTTGGTAAGCAGAGAGTACAGAGTTCCAACAGGTTCTTTCCTTACATACCTGTTGGAACTCTGTACTCTCTGCCTACCCCGCAAGGGATTTGGCGTGAGGTTATAGATAGATAGACCTAACGTTGGTATTGCTGAGTAGGAAAGAAACGTTACATTAACTGCATTAATATGAATGGACCTAAAGAATTTAAAATTTTACGTTTTACCAACCCAAAGTACAATAATTAGCACTATCTTCTAGGATGAATTTTTACGAATACAAATTTCGTATAAATGTTGTCGTGTTTATCGTAAGTAACGATCTGACACCCCGATTACATTATTGCTATATAATTTCAATTTAAAATATATAATTCACTCAAAGAACAAACATTATGTTCTTTTAGAAGGTCCTATATATAGAGAATAAGCAAACTGTCTAACTGTTGTGCTAATCGAGTTGTTGTTTGTTGTCTTGAGACTTAACTCAAACAATAAAGATAATTGCAGTTATTATTTTAGTTACAATTATGTAGGAGGTTGGTTGAATACTATTTAATAAAGGAGAAATAAGAGGACAACCATTTTCGGTTTCTACTGTGTTTCTGCTTCAGTAAATAGTGTCTGTAATGAAAATATTCTTATTTTCAACTATTATAAAATGCAGTGTTAAGATGCATCTTTTACCATCATCATCAAGCAGCACGTATCTTCCCTATGCTGAGTGTAGGTCTCTCCTCTGTCACGCTATTAATTTCGGTCCTGTTCTAGTTATTCCACCATTTTCATTTTTGTACCCCATTTGAAATCACCGTTTTAATTTTATTTTATTTATTTAAACACAAAACAGATTACAATGACATGATAGAACTTATGATTATTGGTGCTGAATATAATTATAATCCAACAACTTGTGTTACGGAAAGTGTTATGAATATGTACGAGAAAAGTTACATGCCAAAAATAATCTAAAACATTAAAGTAAGGATTAACCAAATTACCTCAGTTTAATAACTGAGCGAGAGAAACAAATCAAATGCAAGTTACGCATCTTTGAGAATTTTGTGGATTTGTCTCTTGTAAGTATAAAAATCATTAGTTCCAAATAAATCTAAAGCAACGGAAGGATTATCAGTCCTAAATACATTGTTTTGCCGACACATACGAACAATGGGGTTAAAATAAGATATGTTATTTCGATATACGTTGAGGGTAAAAACGTTTGGTTTGCGGCATCTGTAGTAGGCAATAAAAGGATTCCTAATATATAATTGGATATGCATGCATCATTCTAACTAGATTATCGTCACTGTTATCTTCGTCGCCAATAACATATGATACTTTGTATTGAAGGTGACGCACGCGATGCATCTATGTACAGTCATACAAGGATCTTTTGGCCCTCGGCCAAAATGTAACATCATGACGCCGCAGAGTTGCTGTTCGTTATGAAATTTATCCAAGTTCTTTTTTTAATTAGTAACCCCACCTGTTGGAATATGTCCCTAAAAGTAGGAAAATTTTACTAAATGATAAACTTAATTTCACAGTAACGCCAAATGTCAATGTCATCCATGGATGTAAATATCCTTGTCACAATACAGATCCCATAACACGAATCTGACTTATAAGTAACATTCTTAAATTTATATGGCAGTTTATTTTTAAGCATTCGAGTAGTCCAGAATATAAAATTTGAAAAGAAAACCTCGAAAAATTACCGTAACGATATTGAGGTATACATGTCAACCCGCTCACGCTAAAAGGTTCATCATCATCATCTCAGCCTATACTTGTCCACTGCTGAACATAGGCCTCCCCAATCGCTTTCCAGCGTAACCGGTCCGATGCCACCTGCATCCAACGACTTCCTGCGATTTTCACAAGATCGTCGGTCCATCTGGCAGGTGGTCGCCCCACGCTGCGCTTGCCAATACGTGGTCTCCACTCTAGAATCTTTCTGCCCCAACGCCCGTCCGATCTTCGCGCTATGTGGCCCGCCCATTGCCACTTCAGCTTGCTAATCTTAACGGCTATGTCGGTGACCTTGGTTCTTCTACGAATCTCTTCATTCCTGATTCGATCACGTAGAGAAACGCCGAGCATAGCTCTCTCCATAGCTCGCTGAGCAACTCTGAGCTTTTTTATGAGACCTATTGTAAGAGACCACGTCTCTGATCCATATATCATCACTGGTAACACACATTGACTAAAAACTTTAGTCTTTAGGCACTGAGGTATTTTGGATGAGAAGATGTTGCGCAGTTTCCCGAATGCTGCCCAGCCGAGTTGGATTCGTCGATTGACCTCTCTCTCAAAGTTGGACCTACCTAAAAGGTTAGTAAATAAATATGAACGAGACAGCGTGTAGTTTCGATAACGTTACTGTTACTATATTCATACCTTAACTTATTCTTGCTTGGCCAATGAACAGAACAACAACTGAATACAGACAACAAAAACAGAGAAGGAACACGATAAAATTGTAAAAACCAATTAACTTTGATCTGGCAGTCTTAACGTGTGTGCGGTATCTGTATCCGAAAGGACGTAGATAAGGGCATCGCTTTCCATAGTACCGATAAAGAACTTTACTTTTCGACTTCTGGAGATATTATTTGTTATATATTTATTTACAACGCTGACTGAACGCTTCCACTGTTATGTGGGAAGAGAGCGTGTAGATTTGTAAGATTGTGACGGCGTAAGAATTAAAAAGAGCATGCATCAGTGCTCTGTAGATGTCGAAAGAATATTATAGGTAACATGTTATTTATATTTTCAAATAATACCTGACAATAATAGAATGCAAACATTGTGAGCTAAACACAGATTTAGTTTAATTATATTTATAATAATTGCTATTTTTGAACTGCCTTGTTGGTCTAGTTGCAAAGCGCATAGCTTTGTGATTACGAGGTCCTGGGTTCAAATCCTAGGTCGGTCAACACCAAACACCACTACACCAAGAAGCCAGTCAGAGCAGTATTATGTATTATCTGAAATTAAATTTTCAAATAGTATGAACATACGTTGCTTTTCATCTCATGTTTAGTATAGCTGATAGCTGTTATCATGAATGTTATGTTTTGTTTATTTTATCTTTGTGAGTTCACATTATATGTTATTATTGTTATTGCATATTTAGGTTTTTTTACATTATGATCATTATCCCAGAAGATATTGTCACGACTTCAATACACCCCCATATCTCGAAAACCCTTTATCAGGGGATGTTAATTTCAAAATACATTACACACTCTTAGGTCCCCTATCGATCCACCCAGAATGCATGCTTAAGTGCTAAAATGTCTAGAAAGTTCCTCCCCTTTCATTATCGGTAAACGAGTACCTACTTGGTCACGTACAAATAGGTATGTAATAATAATACCGCTTTGTGAGGCGCACCTGGCTTTTGTTCGATGTACTATCCATCGATGTTGTTAGAAGGTTCACGTCTATTCTAGAACTTTCATACAAGTATAAAAGGATACACAGAGCGCGGGGACGAAGTATTGGGGGTACTAACAAGACTAGTACTATTGTTAGTGCTTTTGTGTACTTTCATTCGACGTACTGTTTTGTGTACAGCGCCTAATAAAGTACTTCGCACGTTATTCGGCATTTAATTACCCCGCAAACGTAACAATATTATGGTCAGAGGTGAGAAAACTGTGATTATTCCGATCCATACTTAGTATGAAAATAAATAAAATTTACAGTAACAGTTGTCAAACATATTAATTAAAAAAAAAATATGCTTAGGCTCGGAGCGTAAGTGAATGTATACATTAAACGTACACAATTGTACCTTGCCAAAGCGTAAGAGTTAAAAATCTTTTATAAAAAAAAGGTAAACCGACTTCAAAAAGCAAAAAAATAAATATTTGAAGTCGGTGCTGGTTGGTGCAGTCGGTTACTTGGCACCGACTTCAAATATTTATTTTTTTGCTTTTTGAAGTCGGTTTACCTTTTTTTTATAAAAGATGTTTATTTTACAATTTTAAGTGACCAGTGAATTATTCTATAATTGGGTACCTATAGGATTGACGTAATACCCATAATATCTCAATTTACACATGCCTATTGTTTGTCGTTAAGGAGTTCCCTGGTGTATCTTCTAAGTCCAAGATCCAATGCCAATAAAATTAATATGGGACCACCTTGGAGATATACTGAACCCAATGCAAAAAAAAATATCAAAATCGGTCCACAATTGACGGAAATATCGCTGAACATACATAAAAAAAAAAAAAAAAAAAAAAGCATACATACAACCGAATATAGAACCTCCTCCTTTTTGAAGTCGGTTAAAAATAATAGGTGTGGACGAAGCTAGAGGTCTGGAAAGAACCTGTACTTACTGATTACCCCTAAGTGATCTGGCGTGATGTGCCTATATTCCCCAAGCGAGGGTGGCAACTGCGTATATTCACCCATTTTTCGTGGACGATCTTACAGATCCAGCCTCCAAAATGATAGTGAGAATTTTTCTGTTCAAAAATTACTTTGTCCAACCTAAGATACGCACATTATTCGCCACTAGACTAACGAGGCATTAATAGAGTCTGTTTGCCTACATATGAATTCTTCCATAAACTGATATTGGATTCAGGTTCAGATTTTAATTAAGTCCTGTGTAAATTGATTTTTTACACACTCCTTTTTTTAATAGTTATAGCTTATTTATATAATAATTTTGATGCGTAATTATTTATTGTAAATAATATTCTTTCTCTGCCTACCCCGTAAGGGATCTGGCGTGATGATATAGATAGATAGAATTTACTTTATGAATAAATAATTGGGATTAAGTATAACTGGACAGACAGCTTGAGTGGCCTATATTTTAAAACCTTTGATTTCTGTAAATCAGGTACATCTTGCTCTTAATTCTCTGTACTCCTCTGTATACCTCACAAGGGATACAGTATCCCTTGTGAGGTATACAGTGTGATGATATATTTGTCTGAGTTTTTAATTGTTACGATTTTGAGTCCAATACAATATTCTAATTATTTATTTTAAATAAATAACTCTTAATAATATTAGCAATATTCTTTTTCTTTTTAAATTATCTTTATTAGATACTAAAGATATTGTTTTAAATAAAACAAATATTAAGTTGCCTCATTGGTGTAGCGGTGCATAAAGCATGTAGCAATCATGTCATCCTGGGGTCAAATCCGAGGTCGCACAAAATGTAATTTGCCTATTAAATTTCCAATATCAGTCTGGAGTTTGGAAATGCACATGTTATATGACAATAGGCTCGCCCCCTATTACATGGGACCTAACATCGTCAGAGAAAAGTAGGTGTAAATATTTCACCTCAGCTTGGGGAAAATAGGTTGTAGTGTCTATTTTTGTTATGATGAGTCCCACTCATTGGCCTTACAAACAAAATAAATTACATAAGCTGGTTTGAGACGGTACAAACCATAGATAAATTGGGAATCATTTTAGTAATTAAGTAATAAATATTGGACACATGGCAACACTGACACTGTCAGTGAGATGGACAATATCACAAAATGGTTTGTATTGCAAATCCAATATCTTACTAATCTATTTTTATTTTACAATATTACAAATGCAGATAAGTATTGTAGCTATGCAACATTTGTGCTGCCAACTTCATCATGAAAAACTATTATTAGATTCTCATTAGGAATTATGAAATGGTTTTACTGCAGCCATGAGTAGGTAATTGCACTCAATGATGCACGTGATACCCTTGACCTTCTGCGTTTGCCTTGATAGGCTCGCGATGGGCGGAAAACAGACGCTGAATTTATTACGATGATGAGAGCGGAGTCCGCGTCACCCGTTCCCTCACGCGTGCAATCGTGATAAGCAAACAACATCACGTTTTGTTATCAAACACATCATCAACGCACTCGAACACAAAGAAACACGTACTACACTCCGCGTGCTGGATTACGGCCAACAAAACAACAAATGAAAAAACAAAAATGTTCAACTCACCTGATATTGATGAATTTCGTATGGCTATCCGACCCACCGACACAAAGCTCAATCTAACACTACTCATCGTATATTCCTTGAGGACGATCCACCAATAACATCAGCCTCAGACCGAACGACAGAAACGATACTCGAGCCAAATAGAAATTACAATACGTCGCCGTAATAGCGGGTCGCAATTTTTATTGTATTTGTTTGTCAGTGAGAGGTCTCTGTCATGACGCAACACTTTCAGTCAACATCAACACTGTTCGCAAATTAACAAATTGACGGTGTAAGTACGAAAACTGCACTTTACTATTTTTTTGTACGATTTTACAAAACCAATTTTATTTTTTAGATAATGGAGCGGCCATACTGATGTTCACAGCTGATTTTGATGTGAAAGAAAATGAATCTTTGTACCACGTTGTTTCGATGCTCCTGCTATCTAGTGGTTGAATGAACTATTTTTAAAGATATGACACTGCTTTATCATGTTTCTGCAAAGTTGCGTACTTGTTACTGGCAGATGGCGCTGCTTTACTCAAAAGTTTTTTAAATAAAGGTTGGAAATCTTGTAAAATGTTGGAATACCACCAATTTAGAAAAAAAGAATAAAGCATGATACAAATAAATTAATATTTACATAAAATTTTGAAAAATAGGCAGCAGAATTCGAGCGAAGATAATATAATCTCTACGTTTTAAAAGGCAGGACTTCGTACCTACTAGAGCACGAAATTGCAAATTGTATGAAGCTTACATTCAAAATTCTACCACCATCATACGCACAGAGTACTATATTGATCATACGTTTAAATGTTATTACTGCCAACCATTCTTCGTCTATGCTGCCAACATAAAAAACAACACTACTTAAAATAAAGATTAGGGATAGGCTAGGTGCCTTAATGGAACAATTTAATGGATCTATCGATATGGATATGTGACATTTTTTAGGGTTCCGTAGCTTAACAGGTTCAGCAGGTAATATGCTGCTTACTATGCAATAAAAAAATAGTATACATTTTTATGTGTGACGTAATCATACTGAATTTCTAACGATGTAAATATATAGATAGAAACAGCTACCATTTTAACTACAATATAGAAATCTGATATATTTTAATTTATTTATTTAATTGATACAGTTTTTTACAGGAATTTACATCAAGTCTTTACATACCATATACCACCACTCATTGTTTATATCTGTAAAAATAAATGTGCGTGTCAAAAAAAGAGAAAAACGCATAATACTAAAAGCGTTGCTGTCATACATTTATAATATTAACATATAGAATGAAAGGTAATTTCTATTTATCTGAACCGCAGGAACTATAATTTTATATTTATTAATTATAAATACAATATGGATATATTACAAATATATCAACTTCAAATGACAATTGGATTTAACATACCTAATTAAATATGGCAGAACAAAATTAAAAAGCAGACAGTTATTAAGTACGTATTGAGCATATAAAGCTTTTGCTTTCAACGGGTTTAAAAAGACGGCAAACTTAATATAAACTGTTATTACTACAGGAATATCGCCAGCCTAGATTTGAGAATCGAGAATGTCATCACAAAATGTTTTTGAGTTGAATTTTTATGCATTGGTTCTGAATTTAAGAATTGGTAACCCGATGCGCATATAAACGTCAAATATGCGTCAAAAAATTATTTCTCTGTGATGGAAATTGTTCAAAATGGCTGAGACAGAAACCGATAATAACAGTATTATTAGAAGCGATAGAAATAATAAGAGTTCAGTGCCTAACAATGGACCCCGTCGCGTTACTATATACAAAACTGAGACTGGTTTCGGTTTCAACGTTCGCGGGCAAGTTTCCGAGGGTGGGCAGTTAAGATCGATTAATGGTGAACTGTACGCTCCCCTGCAGCATGTCAGTGCCGTTTTGGAGAATGGAGCAGCGGAGCAGGCGGGCATCAGGAAAGGTGACCGGATACTTGAAGTGTGAGTACTTAGAATACGTGACCATACTTACAACGTTTAAGTCGAAATAATTTTGGTTCCCATTGGATTTTCCCATTATTGTTTGTGTTACTTGACTTAGCAACGGATTTCCCGCCGGTCCTTTGTGTTTTAAAAATACGTGGTTTGTTTTTATGTATTTTAGAATGCGTTTCCCTGCGTTTCTGTAAATACCAATGTACCAGCGATTTTAAATGAGGTGATGGATGATGCATACATATTGTCGAAACTTGTTTCGTGTTACTATCAGAAGTTGGTGAAGTTTAAAATTAGGTACCTACTTGTTACAACAACATGGAGTCTATTTTTAAATGTATTTGAACCACATAACATTGGAATAGCTATTATTAGTTTTCTATAGAAATGTACATGAGTGTCTGACCTTACTTGGAAGGTTTTTTATATATATATATATATATATATAGGTCACAAGTGCAAGTTCTATATAAGGATAATATTTAACAGAACCAGGTGTGCACCGTGTTTGGGCTCGTTAGATTTGCCTTGACGAGTTCTATAGACCCAGATGATGTCCAGGGTCCGATGATGGAGCTGAGGGTTTTCCAATGGAACTACTCAACATAACCTGGCTGTGTTTGGGCTCATTAGATTGGCCTTGACAAGTTCTATAGACCTGGATGATGTTCAGGGTCCTATGATGGAACTGGAGGGTGGCCAATAGAACTTCCCAACTACTGAACATAATCCTGCCATGTTTGGATTTGTCTTGGCAAGTTTTATAGATACAGACGGTGTCCAGGGTCTGATGGTGTCTAACTACTCAACATAACACCGATGTCTTTGGGCTCATTGGATCTGTTTTGACAAGTACAATAGTGCTTGTCAGTATCCGTTTTGTTTTTGCCATAGAGTTTTTTATAGGAGTTCATAGGGTCTTTGCTATAAAACCTTTTTTTTAAAGATCTTTTTCTTTTAAAATTTTGGTTTATGACACAATTGGTACTAATCAAGACAAACCCAACAGGCTCCATTCCAGTGCAATCGATTAGAATTAATTCAAAGATAGATTTATTAAAATAAATCGTCATGCCTAGACTATAGTTCAGTCTTTTTGACACTCGCCTATAGCGCCTTCCGGAAGTTCAAGAACGTAGTTTCGTCCCTAGTTTCGGCTGGTATTCTGCCGAAACCAAAACTACAAATTTTGCGCTGAAACTGGCCAAAACCGAAACCCTCAGAGTGCGAGGCCTGCTTGCACTTGTCCAGTTATTTTTATTGAGAACTGGTCAGCAATTGACCCCTGCTTAGCATTTTACCTGATGGAAAGTGAAGATGTGTTTTGCTGAATAGCCTATTCACAAAATTTATAACTTTTTAATTTTTTTTAATGGTCTACCAATAATTGTTACACTATAACTTACTATTATTAACTAGGGTTATGTAATCACTTAATCTAAGTGCACAATTTTAAAGGACAAAGACAGCATGGAAGATTATGGAACTGTTAACTAATGAAAGATAACCAATTCCACAGAAGTGTTCAAAATGACAGACAGGATGAACTAAAAATAAATAAACAGAGAGCAGCAAATTGGATGATTAGATTTTATTAGACATATTTAAATTAAGAGTAAATAGGCTAAGGAGGTGGAAGTTTGAGTAAATTTCGTATCTGTGTGATCAGGCTAGACCCACCTCCTCATATGGCAATGCTGGGAAAATATGCCAGATCACGCCACTGTAAAAATATTTACATTGCGCAATCTATATTCCCCTATTTTTATTTGCGTCAACGGCAATGTTGCATAGGCCTTCCACGAGCCACAGGGGAAGTTCGCTGGGCGTGTCGGACTTCTACTGACGAAAGTGTCAAAGCCAGCCATCTTAGGGTTTCCACGGTGGCTGGCTTTGACACTTCATGCAAGCTTCGGAATCTCCGCGAAGAACGCACCGGTACTCTCCGTGACTCGCTTCTAAAAGTCCTTCTCTGGGAACGAGAATAGCCTAGCCGATCTTGGGCCCTTTTTCACTATGGTGCCTTCTGCGAGCCACAGGAGAAGCTCGGGGGGCGTGTCCCGACTTACACCGATGAAAAACTCTACGGTGGCTGGCTTTGACACAGGTCAAATAACTTGGGGTCACCCTAAACAATACCTTGACCTTCGGACCGCACATAAAGCGAGTTCGTAACCGAGCAGCCTTTCGGGCCAGTTCGGGCACGCCGCCCGCTTTCGCATCGATCGACTTCAAACGGATCAATCTCCTTTCCTCCGCAAAGCCGTCGGAGCACCGTGGTTCATACGGAATGTCGATCTGAATTCCGATCGCTGTCTCAAATCTATTCGCACCTTTATTAAAAAGCGACAACTCGATATTTCGCGAACGCGTCCAATCATAGAAATCCGCTAATAGTATCCGCCGCTGACTACGAACCTAACTCCCCTCCTGTCAGCTGCTGCCGCCGTCCGCGACATTTTCTCACCGACCCTCCAGATGCCCTTACATCTTTTCGGTTCAGACACCGACTTCGCTAGCGAGGTCGTAGAATCCCTTGCCTGCCGGCCGGTGTTGAGCACCACGACGAGACACCTTAGTATACGCCCTCCCCCATAGCGACCTCCTTGAGGCGCCCTTGAGCTAGTTGCTCCCTTGCCCTTCTGGCTCGAGCGTAGTGGTTGCACGCTCGCCCCCTTGCCCGGTGAAGCTGTAAAGGCCCCTCGGCCATGGTTCGGAATCTCCGCGAAGAACGCACCGGCACCCTCGTGACTCGCTCCGAAGAGCTTTGCTCCAGGGAGGGAGTCGAGTTTGCGAAGAGTCTAGCTGATCTCGAGCCCTAATTCACTATCATCAAACGAGACGCGTTACGATAACTTCTTGAAATGATCGTATAATCTGTATGCTACTGGAGTACCATTAACCGATCATTTCTCTGTCTATCTATATCATCACGCTAGATACCTTGCGGGGTAGGCAAAAATCATTTCACGTAGTTGACTGCAAAGTCAGAGGTCTCGGGTACAAACCCAGGCTCGCACCTCTGTCTTTTCGAAAACATGTGCGTATCAAAAATTAATTATCACTTGCTTTAACGGCGAAGGAAAACATCATGAGGAAACCTGCATGCCTAAGAGTTTCTCGAGGGAGTGTAAAGTTCGCCAACCCTCACTGGGCCAGCGTGGTGGACTATGGCCTAAACCCTCTCAGTTTGAGAGGATGCTCTGCCTAATGGTGGGACAGTTTCTTAACAGGGCCAAAAAAAAAAGTTATTGTAACGCGCCGTATTACTTATGGCCCTAAGTAGGATGTGACATGATATTATGTAAAACTTTGTTTAAAATTGTTAAGACAACTAAGCAGGTAGTTATCAGCATTCACTTGTCAGGTTTCTCCCAGTAAACCTTGACTTGGTGACTCAGTCGCAATGTATTTATAATACCATTGTATGTTTCTTCATAAAAAAATTTACGTTGTTAGTGCATGCCAAAAATAGCAACATTCTCTTCTTGCACGGCCAGCTTAATCTCATATTATCCAAGCGGAGGTGGGAGACTGTGTACACCCACATTTCGCCAACTTTTTTAAATATCTCATTGTTATAATGGGCGAGTAGTATTGTCTTTATACTCTACACAAATTCTGACTCAAGAACCTCAGTAACACCGACCTAGTATTCGAACCTAAGACCTCATGATTGCCTGCCGCACACGCTACGTTTATTTTTATTTGTCTGGGGAATTCCATTGTGGATTTCCGCAAGTCCGGAGGAAGCGGGGGATGTCGGACCCTTACCGACTAAATCCTCACGATGGCCAGCATCGACGCTTCGGATGGGCTCTAGGATTTCCTCTAGGAGTCACCGGTGCCCCCGTGTCGTGCTCCGAAGAGCCAGCCTTCGGCCCCCCTGGACCGATATGGTGCTCACGGTGGCGTGGGCAACACTAAGCCACCGTTCTCCTCGGGGATGCGCGTGAAGGACGCTAAGGGTCCAACTAACATATGTAAACAGTTAAGCAACATAGTATTAGAGCGATCCGAATTATCCCGGCGGCTCTCAGATTGTACTACTCGCCGAACACTACCTAGAAGTCACGTAGAGCGTGCGATTGTGTTGATTCTTATTTGGACCACTAGTAATAAGTTTCTCAACTGTTTATATATGTTACCTCTGCTAAGGGTAAGGCTCCGCTCTAGCGTCTCACGACTTGCAAAACACGATACCCAAGACCAACGACGCAGTCCTGACCAGTCATTTCACCTTTTGTTATCAACCAGTATTCTAGTATGTACATACTCATAAAGAAATTATTGATATGTACTTGATACCTATTGTAATTGTTTATCAATGCAAGTGACGCCCTACCTTGATACAGTGGCGCAATGTTAGCTTAAGATCAACCATATTTCACTTGTAAACTGGGGCAGTGTGTTATTTATGATGTACTTTACGACTATAGGCCTGAACAAGTAAACTTAAATAATCGGGTCCAGTTAATACACTTTATTTGAGCTATAAAATACAAATCAGTTTTTGTATCATTTATTTTTTTGAAGTAATTAAAAGAGAAAATACAACAAAAATTTCAAGCCAAGCCATATTCAATATATTAATACATCAATTATTTCACCAGATAGTATGAAACTGCTATTTGTTTCAGTTCCGGTAAGTGTCACCATAGTAAAAGTAGTTTGTATTGATAAGTACCACGGAAAGAAAAAATCTAGGGCTTGTTATTTTGAGTAATAATAACTACAATCGTCTGTTTGAGGTTTTGCGTATCTGTTCGTTACAGCATTATTTGCAAAAGCGGAAAAGGTGATGCCACCATTACGTTTTCACATTTTATAGACACCCGGAAAGGCATTGATTTATCTTATCATGATCAAATCAACAATCTATCAACTGATGGCAAAAAGGTTCCGGAAACCGGCGATCGTGTAACAGACGGAAGTATGAAACTGGAGGAGTCAAGAGCACCATTCAAGTTAAGTGAACCATTTAAATCTCTGGTTTATCTGCATTCAGATCTGGTGTGATAACTAGTATTAAAATTAACTAATAACTTGTACTAAACATAATAAGCGCACCTATTATGTAAGCTGATGAAAAAACTTCAAGCAATAGAAATGCAGGCACCGCTGGTGACCTTATGTGGTTTGAAGGATAATAATTTTGGTCAAGTATAGATAGTTTCTCTAACCAAACTTTCAAGTTTATCGTCGTGAAGGCGTACAACCGTGACGCTGCTAAAATTGGCGGCACCAAAAACGTTGCTTGACGATCTGCGCGGGCGGCGATTGCGTCGTTAATAATATGTTACACAATCAAACAGTTTTTGTTGCATTATCAGCATTGCTCCAGTTTGCACGTGCATTGAGAACACCCTGGGCGTATTATGAGTTGTGTACGTAATTATTTAGTATGTACATACGTGACAAGTCATGTTTTAAGTATCTCAAGCAAACCTCCCTACAATCAAATACAACTATGATTTAAGGAGACTGTGTGTGGTGATCAACAATGTCTATTTTGAAGAGATATAATTATTCTTAAGAAAGTGGAGCATATAAACTAATTAAACCATATAAATGGTAATTTTATTATATTTCCATACTTATTCATAATTTTTACTTACCCATAATTATTCAATTGACTAATTGAATAATCCATATCCGTACCTAATGGTACCATTTTCTTTACCAGCCCATTTTCTTTTTAACTATAGCGGCTTGTAAATGGTTTTTACTGTAAATTACTAAACATACCACTTTTATTACCTGTAATCTCTAAAACAAATATTTTGCAGTCGATGTTAGGTCCCATTAAAGAACGACA
Source organism: Phalera bucephala (assembly GCA_905147815.2). NCBI lineage: Eukaryota > Metazoa > Arthropoda > Insecta > Lepidoptera > Notodontidae > Phalera > Phalera bucephala. The sequence continues at coordinate 32,089,894 of LR990609.1, forward strand.
AGCTGTATTCTATGTACTCAACCGATTTTGATCAAAGATTTTTTTTATGTGTGAATGATCTACGCTGTTGGCCGCGGGGCCTTTTTATAGCTTCACCGGACAATTTAAGCTATTCAGATATGAAGTTTCGGAGAGATGAGAAGTGATGTGCGAAAAAAACGGACTAATAGACAATTTCTTTCAGAGAAATTTCAATAGTCAATCTCAATGTGTTTTTTCCTCTGATTCCACTTCGCAGTGTTTACCGGCATGTACTGGCAATAAACAATCCATTTCTCAGAATATCTCTTTCGCAAAATGTCCCTTTACAATTTTACAATAATACAGATACTAAGAAGTGTTGTCAACAATAATAATGTATCTCATCCCTGAATCTAATAACGCGTTGATTCATCTCTATTCACGAGTATTCCCAATATAGAATACCTTAAGGAATATTCCCATAACAAATACACGTTATATAAACAGACGGCCTCGTTGGTGGCGTATAATGCCGTTAGCGATCACGAGGTCCTGGGCTCGAATCCTAGGTCGGACAAAAGTGCTTCTTTGATAGAATAAATCACAATATCAGTACGGAGTTTGGAATTGTGCCTTCGTGGCTGTAGCGTTAACCAAGGTTTTCGTAAGTACCGTTAGGTTCGGTTATTCTGATATGGGTGACCGTTTTTGGCATTTCCATTTTGAGTACCTAAACTTTGAAAGCTACGTGGTTCTCGACACCACATCATGGCGTAAAGTCAAGTTATTAGCCTTATATGAGCGGCTTGATAAATTTCAACAATAGGTGGCCACAAACCTGCCTCACCTCAGACAAGTTAGCAGACCACTGGTTCCATGACAAGGTAGATTAGGGTAGAAAGAAGAGCTTAGGTCAGACTGGTCAGGACCAAGACAAATAAGAGATGACGGGAGAGCTTATGCCCTGCATCGGTAACAGAAAGTTAATGATTTAGTGTTAAAAGATGAATATAACTATGTAAATTCCTCTTGCCCGTTTCAGAATGAATACAGAATTAACTTCTTCGTTTTTGTCACCGAAGTTTTCCGTCAGCGCCATCGCCAGTTATCTCCGAAGTAAAGCCACAATAATTTGTTCTCCAGGCGTAGAGTTTCGCTTCCACTTTATGACTAGTGATGTTTTACGATCTCGTTAATTCTGAAATGGCTACACCGTCTGATGGCTACGCTGATGTTATTTTATCCTTTATAACATGGCCGTCTTTTACGACAGCCTCGAAGAGGCGGTTATGAAATGATTGGAGGTACTTATGTACGGATCCTCTGTGGTGGTAATGGTTCATGAATTTCATTCGCTCGGGAGAACCTAATTAAGTCAAACTAAGCCATAGGTCTTTTACCCCACATTCGCATAGCATTGGAGCGCTTTTTTCAAACCGAATTAATAAGGCGCTGGAATGAAACAAATGGATATCGGCCCATTTTTAACCGACTTCAAAAAGGAGGAGGTTCTATGTTCGGTTGTATGAACGTCTCTTATTTTTTTTTTTTATGTATGTTCAGCTATAGTTCCGTCAATTGTGGACCGATTTAGATAATTCTTTTTGCATTGGGTTCAGTGTAGCTCCAAGGTGGTCCCATTTTAATTTCATTGGCATTGGACCTTGGACTTAGAAGATACACCAGGGAACTCCTTAACGACAAATAATAGGAATGTGTAAATTGAGATATTATGGGTATTACGTCAGTCCTATAGGTACCCCACTATAGAACTAAGCAGTATGTTAGCCGACTTCAAAAAAGGAGGAGGTTCATAATTCGTCTGTTTTTTTTTATAACTCCTTTGCTTATGAACCAATTTTGATGATTCTTTTTGCATTGGGTTCAGTATAGTTTTGAGGTGGTCCTATTTTAATGTTATTGGTATAGGACCTTGGACTTTGAAGATACACCAGGGAACTCCTCAACGGCGAACAGCACGAATGTATAGATTTCGTTATTATAGTCATTATATTAATCCTACCTTACTGTACAACTCAGCAAAATAATATAATATCGGTATATAAATATTACTAAATAATTCACTCGTCACTTAAAATGGTAAAATAAAAATCTTTTAAAAAAAAAGGTAAACCGACTTCAAAAAGCAAATAATAAATATTTGAAGTCGGTGCCAAATAACCAACTGCACCAACCAGCACCGACTTTTTTTAAAGATTTTTATTTGCTTTTTGAAGTCTGTTTAACTTTTTTAATAAGATTTTTTTTTAAAGCGCTTCAGATCCAAGGCTTCGGAAACGCGTGTTGGAAAAGTGTTCGTGCGAATGCGGGATTATTAGATAGAACGTAGATGATACATTTTACTTTCATGATTTTTTGTAGGTGGGTCTAGATCTTAGTCAATTAGGTTTAACATGAAACTATCTCAGGAGTCAGAATGAACGTTCTTTATCGAATCTAAAATGTGACCTGCATTTCCATCTTGAAACTATCTTGAAATATGCTTAGGTATGTTAGTAGTAGTTTCAAAAAGAGTTTGTTCTTTACAAAGTCCTTCGTAATGATATCCCCGATGACGTATTGAAGTGTGATAACAAACGTATTTACAACCATAATAAAAGTTAAACAAGCAATATTTACAGAATACACTTTGATTGCAAAATTATCAAGTGTACCTAATGAACGATTGGTTATCATATGTAATAGTTAATTGTAATTGGTTGTCGCCACCGGTCACTTTCGCTGTAGTACGTAGCTCGTTATTTATTATTTGCAGACTATTAAATAATTATATAGTTGCGTTTTCATACAAATATTCATATTTGAGTATAGTTTTTTGGAGTTTAAAGTTTTGAAGTTAAGCAGGACTATTGCTGTAAGTAATGGTTAGTAAATCAAGGTTGGTAGCAGCTAAAATTTAGAGGATCAAGTTCTCTAACACGAAGATAATTCGATGTTTCGTATTTGCTTCGTGCTTGCTTTAATCTGTGATCAAGGGTACACACCTACACAGCCGTAAAATTTACTGGAAAAGTTGTATTCCAGTAAATTTTACAGCTGTGTAGGTGTGTATGAGATGGCCTGGGATTGAATTTGGAAGGAATGGTAGTCGATAAACAGATAATTCCCAGATGGGATGGCCATAGGCGTTCGGAAATATTAGAAACGTCAAGAAAAAATTAAGTTGAAGCTCAAGACAATAATTATATTTCCTTATTATTAATAGATATTGTAATGTGCAATCTTTTATTCAGGTTTTGAATATAATAGTTTGTTGTCGTCGATATTGATGTTTGTTTTTAGGTACAACAAGTGTTGTGCACATCTGTAATTATTGTAAACATTAGTCTTTTCCTGTTCTGGTTTGTTTATGTATATGTAGAAAGAATACCTAGAAAGATTGAAAAAGACTCGAACGGCCTAAGTAGTGAGAGTCTAATGCATTCTATACATATAAGGGGCTGTACTTTGTTCATTATCTTGAATTTCACCATTTGTGTCAAAACGCTATCTATTAAATTGCTCTATTTGTATGAAAACGTTATCTATTATATATGAATTAACTGTCACTTACGTAGTTAAGTGAAAGTGAGTGTGCATTTCAGTTCTGCGTGAAAGTGGTCGAGACGCGACGCTCAGTGTCCTTAAAAATCTCTATATTTTTGTTTTCTTTCGTAATATGTACACAATAATATTGTTACTGCGACTATAATGTAGAGCGTGAAAGTATATAATATGGAAGGAAGATTAGGGCACGTTCCGTATGCCGTCTGAGTTTGAGGTCTTATTCTAACAAAATACCGCAAGAACGAAATCTTAAATGTCGCCAATTAAGGTGCTACCGCGAAAAAAACATGTTTTGTATTCCATGCACTTCAATAACTATATGGATTAGAGATTTAATATTTCGAAATATGATTTTTGACTGTATATTTTAGAACCTTGTAAAAGGAATACACGAATAAACGACAGAAAAAAATACATTTTTTTTCATCATCATGCAGAGTCTCTATTGTTGTACATTTTCTGATTGTAATGCGAAATGCTTAAGAACTAATCAATAGGATTTGCTTTGAAACAGGAAATAATTGTATCAAAGTTCGTGTAAAGCAGTTTTTTATTTCATAGTGTAGTTTTTTTAGAAAACGATAAAATTAGCTTTTGCACATAACCTCGTTTGTTTCCGAGTGCGCGCTCAATATATACGACCCTTATTATACTTTTGTAAAGTAATCGCATCACTGTGACCCTCCCGGTCGATAAATGGTCGATCGCGGTAGAGATGTTTGGAATTAACTATTTTCACGTTGGTCTATCATCTACTTGCGCACAGTATAGCTGGCATACGGGCGGGTTCGAATACAGGAATCACATTGCGAAGTGGTGGTAGAGTCATTTTTACGTTCTTAACCATTTATTAATACTATAGCGGTATACATACAAGAATATTGTAATACTAAAAGAAGTCAATCGTAAAAAATCTTGAATCAGTATTTGCTCGATTTTTTGATCTAGTTCCGTATCTAGTAAATGTTTTGATGTAGAAGAGTACTTTCACCCCCAAAATTACGAATATTCTTTACTGTTACACCAGCTTTATTTAATTTTATGATCAATCCAAGTCTCTCGCGGGTTAAGCAGGTATAACAAAGTACCAATAAGCTTTTTCCTTTCTCTATCAGTATACTTTCCCTGCGCGCCAATTGCATCTTGCTCGCAGCTTCTCATGTCATTGACCGATCTCGTGGCTAGCCGACTTTCCTCCAGTGCAGTGAAGATGCGCTATATACTTATTCAATTTTAGTCAGAAGTGCACCGTACTAATATTATAAACGCGAAAGTTTGTGAGTACGGATGTATGTTTGTTACTCTTACACGCAAAAACTACAGAACTGGTTTTCAGGAAATTTATACAGTAATTTATACATCAGAATAACATCTAGGGTATAATTTATGAAGATACATCGCAGACGAACCCCCCGGGCGACCGTTAGTATAACATATAACTTAGAGAATTTCTTATATTATCACACGTCAAGTCGTGATGACCACTCAGGATGATAATGTTCATGATGATAAGAAAATACTTAGGTAATTAAATAAAAAATATTGTCTCTTAGTCAAGCGTAGTCATTTTTGCGGGATCAGTGAAGGCCGCGTTACGATACTGCTAGATTAGTAGGTAGGTTATATTAAAAAAAAAGATATATATGGGCAACTTATAAATGACCAAAAAATAAGTGATTTGAGGTCAAGTGTATAAATTATTTTTCCTTTACAAACTTAGTCAGTTCCACTAACTAACAATTGATAGAAAAAATCTTCTTTGTAATCATTTTATGTATGTCACCCTGGGGTGCAACCCCAGCTGTCCAAATTTAGACTGTTTTCATATTTGCTGGCCAGAGTTTTTCGTGAGTACACTCACTCCATGCAGAGCCGGAATTGTGCAGAGTGTCGATGGACTAAGGACTTTTACATATCCCGTTCGTGACTACCAATCACGACGGGCACCCATCAAGAGTTTCCTCTAAGTCAAAAAAAGGTGAACACGTTGCACAATATTTGACTTCTACCAAATACTCTACTTGGTTTAAAAAGCAACTATTACAAAATTAAGCTGATACACTAAAAGTAAAGTGTCGTTACGTAATGAATCCACATCTTGCTGTATAAAGAAACTTGGTCAAGTCCAAACTGGGGCAGATAATAAACTTCCAACAACACATGAAATTGAATAACGTCGACGTAATGTTCGTATAAAAACGTGACACATATTCCGCAACGAGTTGATGTCGGATTTAATGAGAAGAGTGGAGGAAGTCCTCTGGCTTCTTAGGTACCGGGGAACATCAAGACTATATTACCATGGCCAAATTCATTGCATCTAAAGGGCAAGTTCAGAGTCTCCATAACCAGCAAGCTGGTTTGAAACGAACTATGGGAATGGAGGAAGCCAGAAAGGTCTGTAAGGAAGGAACGTGTTGGAGGTCCAACTGAGGTCTGTACTACCTGATTACCCCGCAAGGGATCTGACGTGATGATACATAGATTAAAGTCTGAATCTTGGGATCAATGGGAGTACCACCTAGGTGGATATCGCCGTTTTTGATATTTAGAAAAATATACTAATCCATCTTGTATGCACTGTAAGGTCTGTAAGAAAAGAACCTGTTGGCTCTCTGTACTCTCTGCCTACCCCGCGAGGGAGCTGGCGTGATGATATAGATAGATAGATCTTGTACGCAAAGATTCATGTTTAACCCGTATCTCGGGCGGGTTACATTCTTTTGGGTTAAGAATCTCTGAGCTCGTAATAGTAATACTTTCTTTATGTGAAAACAGACTACGCTTTTTAACCCAGTTCAAAAAGGAGGAGGTCTAATGTTCGTCGTCAATTATGGACCGATTCTGATGATTCTTTTTACATTTGATTCAGTATAGCTCCAAGATGGTCATTTTAATTTCACCGAGTCGACAACCCTCCATCGCGGTACCCGATTTGCCAGCGATGGGCTAGCGAAAGATACGTCTTTGAAGATACACGTTGGTGTATCCAATGTAAAAAGAATCATCAGAATCGGTCCATAATTGACGACGAACATTAGACGAACGTTATTATTTGTCGTTAAGGAGTTGTCCTTAACGACAAATAATACGCCGCCCTAAAATAAGTCGCCCATTGGTCAAAATTCGACCAACTCTTTCATCATTTGCTGGTTATGTTTGACATTCAGAAAGACTATAGACAAATAATATTAAAGACAAACAATATTTATCTATTCTCAATTTGACCACAGCCTTTACAATAAACAGAAGAGTATATATGCGTGTGTGTGTCAAATACATGTAGTGTGTGTAATGATTTTTTTATTGATTTAATGTATTGTTAATGCATAATTTTAAAAAAATATTAGTATTCTGCACTCTTTCTCTATATAAACTATGTGTGGGAAATTTCATACTCCTCCGTCCGCGCAATTTTATTAAAAAAGGGTACAAAGTTTTTTTGATTTACGTATTAATATAATGATTATGTTAATCCTATACGTACCCTACCGTAGAACTAAGCAGATTGTTTACCCACTTCAAAAAAGATGAGGTTTACAATTCGTCTGTATTTTTTTTATAATGTCTTTATTGATGATCTGATTTTGTTGATTCTTTTTCCTTTGGGTTTAGTATAGCTTCGAGGTGGTCCCATTTTAATGAAATCGGTGTTGAACCTTGGATTTTGAAGATACAACAGGGGACTCCTTTACCGCCAACAGCACGAAGGTGTAGATTCCGTTATTATGAGAATTATATCAATCCTGTAGGTACCTCTTTGTAGCAGAATAATATAATATAGATATATAAATATTAAAGATTAACTCACTCATCACTTAAAATTTGTAAAATAAATAAATTGTAAAAAAATCTTCTATTTGTACTAAAAAGTTAGTTTCAAAACTGGTTTCACGACTTATTTACGTTCTGTAATACGGGCCGCAGACTGATATTGACGGGCCATACAAAAATGTGTCCTTTAGGTAGCAGAGCAGCCTTCGCTCCAACCACAAAAGCAACTCGACGACATTAGGATCTGGATTACGTCTCGCGCCCGGAACTCCCTAATCCTGACATCTTTGCATGTCTAAGGCCCACATCCATCAACTAGGGTTAGCGTAACTAACGCAGAGTTATTCAGTAACGTGAGGTTATAACAGTCAACGTTTTAACCTCGAGTAAGTGAACAGGTAACCTATAACCCTGGTTCGTGCAAGTGGACCTAAGTCTATATATGTAAATTGTACGATGAACTAAACGTCACCATTTAGTACGTAACACGGTATTTGAATTTAAGAAAGAACCCATTTTACTTAAGACTACAACATTGACAACAATTTGCGATAATATATGACTGAGATCCTGGGCGACAACAAGATCTTTAGAAAAACTTACTTTGGCCGATAAACTGCGCATATCCACATCGGTTTCTTACGGCAAAGTAAGATTATAATAACATTGTTAAAGATATTATGATACGGGCCCTCTTCGATTGTTCAATTAATTCCGTGCTTAGGTCAGTTGAGACACTAGTTTGGATAAAAAGAGAAAGCGCTAAACTATCAAAAATGAGCTTACTCATCTTTTGTCGCTTGAGCAGTTTCGCTCAAATCCCTGCAATAATGCTCAATCATTGGTCAATTGATTTCACGTTTTTATATAAGCTTATACAATGTCCGATATATGGATAATTACGTAAGACAAGACCAGCTTGCCAAATATTCGTGAACAGGTTCAGTTGCTCAAGAATTCGCAAAGTGTTCTCGTGTTGGAGGTATCGCGCATATGTACCAGAATGTTCAACAATATGCACTGTTTGTACGAGCCGGTGCATCCGTACAGGAATGGCGGGAGGCTGAAATATTCACGGCTAGATAATGGGTATGTACTGATTTCAATTTGTAAATACTGAATTAGCTTTCTCATAAGTCCATAAAGAAAAATTATGTATGAATGTTGCAGTGCGCTTGTAGCTGATGTTTTAGGACTTAACATCTGCGCTGTACCTAATTAATCCAGGCTTCAAGCAAATCTCCGCAAAAAACATTGACAACTCTTAGTGCTGTTTATATTCAGATAATTACCATCATCGTCGTATGGCGATGTACTATCTGAAATGCGACCCACAATTGAAATTTTATGTGAGTGTAAAGGAGCCATTGTTTAGCTTTCGGTGTCAGCAAGTGTAGTCCCTCGAATTTCCTTGTGCTGATACACAAACTTGATTGTTTAGGTCTACTTTTGTATACGGTTTGCTTCGTTAATCTAGTAGCACTTAGTCTGGCTGGTGATTAGTAAGATCTGAATTCGAAGCCTACTTCGGAAAAGTGTTATTGGGGACGGGCGAGAGATTCGTTCAAGTAACTACTTAAAATGATCGACTTCATTTGCATAGTTTTGCCTAAATTGTCGACTCTTATAGTGTTTGCTCCATTTCACAGCATTGACATAAAATAATCCACCTATTTAGGGCCTCAAGCGGTTTTCTGTCCTAGGAGCTATCTATCTCCTTATTGGATTACGACGGTCTTGCGTGACACTAATTCAAGGGTCGCTAGCTGATAAATTAGCTCGCGACTACATGGGCATGCAACAAATATCCCAATAACCTATTTCGTACGTTATCTAACTGGTTAGAAATTCGATTCACGGTAATGCTATTGCGTTTGCTGGCATATGATACGATTGTGGTTTAGGAAATGATGCAGGAGCACGACGCTTCAAACATTTGTCATAATGATGTAGGATGAAATTAAAGAGTTCTTTTGTTTGAGTCCGTTTTCATATTTGCTGTTCATCTGGGCTCTATTAACTGATAATGCTACTTATTTGTTACAAAATAACAAAATTGCCACATTGTCACAACCAAAGTAGTTTTGTATAGCTTATTTAATACTGGCATTGTCAAATTGTAATATGTCGCCTGTCATTGTCACTAACGGCCGGTTTCAATATTTGGTGTATTTTCGATAAAATTACCGCTCCCACATGCTTAAACCTATTGCTTGTCATTTTTTTTAACTTGTCAAACTTGACTTTTGCAGAATCATCAGTTAATGATGGACCCATAGATTATAAATGGAATTGAAACTCAAGGATAGATTTGCCTACTATGCATAGATTTTTGACATATTTTGTATGGACAATCTGTCAAAATTCTGCTGACAGTAAGCTAATCTATCTTTGAGTTGAATATTGAAACCGGCTATTAATGAACAGGATTTGATTTTGACCCGGTTGATCGGTTTTATATAATTTTTTCTTAACCGACAACCTGTTTAGCACCTAATTGATTCCGACTCTTCTTTTAAGAGATCTCCTTATACTGATGGTAACTAATCAAGCAGGTTGATAATCTTAACATGTCTTTAATAAACAAGTTATAATGACCTCCATTGAAAGTATGATATGAAAAATATTTCCTAAAAATCAAAATGAACTAAAGTACCGACCATCTGTTTCAAAGCCAAGGATTCGATCTAAATGTGACGTTCCAGAATTGGGAACTTTTAATTTTGGCTCTGATCTGAGACTATAAATATAAATGTCGGTCTAGACCGGGATAAGTGGAAGAAGGGAGGGCTTCGCCTAGCAGCAGGAATATAGGCTTATAATAATAGTGGCACTTGATAAATGACATTTAAAATAACCGTAATTTTCTAGTTAAGCGCGCATCGCGTATTTTAAAATCACAAACCAGCTATTAGCACATTTTCGTTGTTCAATGTTAAAAAATAAGACCTTGCTCCGATAGCTTTGAGGCTGATTGAACCCAATCATATGATTGCGTGAGAAAATTAATTGGAATAATTACTTTCCTTAATCTAGAACCCGCATTAGAGGTCACAACTGCATCTAATCGCATAACATTGACGGGGACGACCCATGTTTAACGCGCAATTGATATTTCAATGTTTATTGTTCAAATATTTTAATTTAATGTCATTATTAGTTGTCAATGTCATTATTATCTGTTGGCTGTTTCAATACACGCGCTTGGCGCATGTTAAAATATAATTAAAATTATAAAATATCTCTTAAAAATCTTTTTGAAAATTGAATTGTGTCGTTTTTTTTTAATGGTACATTTTTTGTGGTGCTGTGTGACGATTTTTTTTTGTCATTTGGACGTCTATTTCTTGTAGCCGTAGTGGCTATTTTTGAAGCGTATTTTAATTATGTTTTATGCGGTTTAGAATTGGCTCTGTGGGTTTCAACGAGTGTGTCAATGTTTAAAAAGTGTGTCCGCGCAAGATGGCAGTGCAAAGAGGAGGCGTTGGGAGTTTTAGATACTGTTTCTATTATTGTGCTCATTCGGACTTTGAGATTTATGATTTGGAGACTGAAGAAGCGGTAGTAAATGCCGGGTAAATTAGTTGTTACGATTTTTACTGAAATTCTTAAGGGAAATATTGTAAATTACAATTTTAATACGTATGCATTATACAAGAACCTGTTGGAACTCTGTACTCTCTGCCTACCCCGCGAGGGAGCTGGCGTGATGATATTGATAGATAGATAGATGCATTATACATGCATGCAATAGGAACCGCCCACTATTAGCCCATTTGAGAGATTAGAGAAACCACGCTTTGTCCAACCAACCAGGTACCTCATCATATTAATAAACATAACACCGTCACGCATATATTCCCCAGCGGGGGTGGCAGAGGTGTACTGAGTACACCCACCTTTCGCCGACGATGTTAGGTCCCATGTAATAGGGGGCGAGCCTATTGCCATATAGCGGGCACAATTCCAGACTCCGGACTCGTATTGGGAAGTTTTATTGTTAGAAAAACTACACTTGCCCGACCTGGGATTTGAACCAAGGACCTCGAGATCACAAAGCGATGCGCTTTGCCACTAGACCAACGAGGCAGTCATACATATTTTTATAAATACTCATTTCATATAAACAGATTTTATACAAATAAATGTGTTAATAAGTACCAACATCGTAATACTCGTATATCGATGAGTACCAAGATAAACAGTTAATCAACCCGCCAAACGAATGTAATTATAATGTTTGTTATACATTCCCCGTGTAAACTGCTCCATTGCGGCGGCATCTGTAAACAAACTAACCATGTATGATGTAATATCCACTACAGATATCTGCATAGACTAAAATTTATACCGACCTAAACTCTACATTTGAATAACAATTCTAATATCGGAGCAATAAAATCCAATTTTCGATAGGATAGTTTACAGATAAATACACTGTAAATTAAATTTTGCTTTTGATTAATTAATCATTCTCAGTTTTCATGATCAGCTCCGCTGGTGGATAATTTACTTCAGTAATAAGACAGTTGCAATAAGCAAACGTACTCTAATTTAGCGCACATGTTCGTAAATATCAAATGATGCTGAGACGTCCGTGATCCTTCGTAAATGAGACTCGTAACTTAAATATCGCCAGTTTTTTGCGCGATGGCGGCCGTTTTCTATACGGTAATAGATTTAAAAGTAGCTAAATGAGTAAACGTTTTTACTCTTGACTGCCGCAGAAAGAGATTGTGTTTTTTAAACTATAAAAAAATCATAAAAGATTTTTGAGTACCAAGTACATTTAACATCATTAATCTAGCAACCTCCCTTCTCAATGAGCTCACTTTCTTTCACACAGTTAAGGGTATTATGGTGATTAACAGTAATTCTTTTTGGTTCACATAAAGGTAAATTTTGGCCACGCCTTTAGATAAATAAATATGGATTTTCTTCATCGATTTCTATGGAAACAATAAAGTGCCTACCCAAATAAGCTAAGCTTTAAAAAAATACGAAACGGAATAAAGAAGTAGTTTGCAATGAAATGACCTAGATATTTAAAAGAAGAAAAAGCATATTCGCTTTAACCGTCGTGTCGTTATCCCTTCAGCAAGTATAATAGTATATCTTATGATTCAGTGCGTCTACCGCAATGGTTAGGAAGACCATGGGTTAATAGTGGGAGTTGTTTTAAGATAAGTCTGTTCTTGTTACAGCAATGGCGTCAACGTGGAAGGTTCTACCCACAGGCAGGTTGTCGACCTGATCAAGTCCGGCGGCGACTGCCTCACCCTCACAGTCATATCTGTAACGCCAAGAGTGAGTAACATCTGACATAAACATCTAATTATTGTTCTCCTATTGCTCGGAAAAAAAACCTTTAGATGCATGTTTTGATTCCTACACAGAAATCATTAGTAGTACCATTTCTGTGAGTTCCTAGGACCGTGCTACCACGAAATTGGAAGGAGCTCTTAATTTTTCTGTGGTTAACCTTCAAAAGTGATTTAAAGAGTAAATAAATATGATCGATTAAGCAATGACCTTGACATCGCAAAAAATAGGCTGTCCGGTATTACATGAGCTTTTTAGATTTATCGAAACGGCGGTAGTGTGACCTCTTCAGGATGTTGTCATGACGATAAGTAAAATTAATTTAATTGGTTATTGTATAAACGCCACTGTTATCACACCGCTCTTGGAACTTAATGGCTTCTGGTAGTAAAAAGAACCAGCGGCTAAATGTGCCTTCGCTTAGCGGGCGCTCGAAAATAAAGATCCCACTAACGGTCACCCATCTAAGGCCGACTGAGGCGAACGCGGGTTAATATTTTAATATCGTTTTATCATTCTCCCTGTAGGAAGCTGAACGCCTAGAGCCATGCGATGACGGATCAGCCCCCGTCGGGGTCATCGGAGGCGCTGCAAACTCCCGCGCGACGGTCTACCAACGATATGACTACACTGACAAGCGCTCCCTGCCCGTCTCCATACCAGACTACAGGCTGGTGATGGAGAGGAACACGGGCAGGTCTTTTGTGGCATTCAACGTTCACATGGCCGGAAGACATTTGTGCAGTCGACGCTATAGAGAATTCGCGGCTTTACATCAGCAATTAAGAAAGGAATTTTTGGGTAAGTCTTTAAAAATTACATAGCGATAGATGGACTTGCCTGCCTTCTCCTGGGCTTCAGACTCGTGATGCCTGTAGGTCTTCTATATTGACTAGTATGGTAAATAAGCTCTGATATATTACTTATGTGGTTGAAAGAGAAAAAGACACGAAGGTCGTGCTCAGTGGCGTGCCAGAGGCCAATATTCAGTAATGGGACTATTGCCGGCTGATGGTAATGATACTACTAATACTGAAAAGTTTTGGTCATGATCCATTGATGGTTGACATGAATTTATTTTCAGGATTCAATTTCCCAAAATTGCCAGGGAAATGGCCATTCACACTGAGTGAACAGCAGTTAGACGCAAGAAGACGAGGTCTGGAACAGTATTTAGAAAAGGTAACTCATTCAATCTTTCTCGATTCGGTGCCCCATTGGAACTCTAATACTAGTCTATGTTGAGTATATAGATTTATCTTTTGAATTTTGCTGCGATACGACAGCAATAATGTAAACACTTGAACTAGTGTAACTTCATAAATAAAGCGCCAAAAACCATATTTTTTGAGACCTAGAGAAGGCCTTGAGTTTTGGAGAATTTTAACCCATACTTTGAATTCTCTTGTTCTCTTAAACCAATCAAGAAAGAACATTAATACTGGAGAAAGAAATCCACTACTTTCTTCTACTAAACTCTACACCGTCTCTACATGTCAAAAACTCTTTAGGTTTGTGCAGTCCGCGTGATAGCAGAATCCGACGCGGTTCAGGAATTCCTGACTGATTCCGACGACTCTTCGAATCCCACTCCCGTGGACCTGAAGGTGCTCCTCCCGGACAAGGAGGTGGTCACCGTGAGTGTCCTCAAGTCGACCAACGCGGACGACGTGTACCGCGCCGTGTGCGATAAGATTGGCTTGTCCAAGTCTGTTCAGAAGTATTTCTACTTGTTCGAGATTGTCGAGTATAATTTTGGTACGCATTTTTTGATTTTTTGTATCTATATATCAATATTTTCACGATTCCTTGCCGGGTAGGCAGAAAGTACAGTACACTGGTTATGGAAACTCTTGACTTGCCCTTCAGATAAGACATTGTAGAGAAGGCTACATGCTCCCGGCATTTTCACATCCTTCACGACCTAGACCGTCACTAGGAAATATTCCTATGTTGTGGGCACGAAGCAAATACGAAGGGGAGATAGCGTAATAAGATGTTCGTATACAATTTAAGCGTGGCACTGCACGGGGTGGCACAGGGCGAGAGGCACGTTACGCCCAAACCACATTTGTGTTTGCCTTCTGGCGGAGACTGGTGTAAACTAAACGGTTCGTCCATGTCAATTGTAAGTTCAATTATATTACGGTAGATGGCATTTTAATATAGAAATATTCTAATATATTACAAAAAAAATGCAAGTAAAAGGTGATATTATTTGTGTGTCCAGAATGTCGATCCAAGTGATTTTTGCATGTTAAGATACATACATCACTTCATTTCAAGGGTTTTTATTTTTAGTCAAAATATATATTATTTAATGGTTGTGGGAACTCGAGCGGACGTGTGAATGGAGCGAGTAGCGATGACAAACTGAGGTGAGTTACGTCCACCACGATGACGTCAAGGCTTGTAGGAAATTAAGTGACTAGCTAGCTTAGGCTATCTCCTCTTCGTATTTGATTCATGGTTGTTGGTGTTTAAAAATATTAAATACACATACACAAACACCTAGCCCTACATATATTCCCAGTCGGACTTGGGAGGGGTGTAGTACACCCACATTTTTCCGATAATGTTAGATCCGATTGTAAAAGGGGGCGAACCTATTGTCATTATACCCGACGCAATATTAGACTCCGGACTGTGGCTGAGAATTTTCGATAGATAAAACACACGGCCTGACCTAGGATTTGAACCCAGAGCCACTAACCGTGATCGCTACGCTGTGCCCTACTAGGCAGTTAGTTTTAAGCATGTCTAGTATAAGTAATTACTGGAAAAAAAAAATTATTTGTCAAAATTTAAAGTTAGGTTATATTTACATCATTTTGTTCGCAGAGCGTAAACTGCAGCCGAACGAATGCCCCCACTCGTTGTACATCCAGAACTACTCGACTGCCAGCAGCAGCTGCCTGGCAATCCGCCGCTGGCTCTTCAACCCTCGCGCGGAGCTCTCTGTGGCCGCCGAGGACTCCGCCGCACTCGCTTTCATATTCTGGCAGGTTAGAAAACACAAAAATCGTTATAATAAGAGACTAGAAATGAAACCGCTCACGATTTCATCTGAAATTACTGGCGCCGCTTTACCATACATGCTCAGTTAAAAAAAAACTAGACACAGACTCACATACATCATTGCTATAAAAATATTTTCCGATGAATTGTAATACCATTTTTAGTATAGTTACAACTACTGAAAGGCTTTCCGCTAGTTGGATATGCTAAAAATACCAATTTTCGCCACCGTATCACATACAATACTGAATCGACGATACTGACTACGATTTGGTGCAGTGGTTAAGATATTAAGTCGCTCTGCCCACTGGATCGAATAGTCGCAGTTTCGATTCCCGCACAGGACAAAACTTTGTATGATCCACAAATATTTGTTTCGGTCTGGATGCTTGTGTATGTGGATTTATTGTTTGTAAACGCACGCACGATCCAGGAATAATTTCAAGTGTAGGGCTACGTTTTAATTTATAAAAAAATCTCTACGCCCATTTGCGATATTTCTTTCCCATGGTTACGCGGCTGAACGACTTTAGTGTCTCAATTAGTGTTGTTAAAACGCTAGAATCGGCGCTTAAAACGCTCGCGTCTTCTACGTACTTCAACGTAAGCGTCGACTCAACGCTAAACGCTCGATCTCAGCCCTCATTTTTACAGCACTAGTCTCAATAATTTGTTTTCTTTCGTTAGAACACTAGCCTTCTTAACACTTAATCATCTATTTGTCAATATCCTTACACGAGATTCCTTCCGCGGTGAGCAGAGAGTACATATTGCGAATAGGCCCTTTCCTCACAGAGCTCCTAGGTTTGCTCTACTCTCATAGATAAAATGAACGACAAGTAATTATATTGTAAACATTAATTTGGAGTAAATTAACATTTACAGTGTCGATTTGTGAACACGAGTTTGGCTATTATTGCCATTTTTGTGCCATTCACGTGGTATTTTTTTGCAGGCGGTGGAGGACGTGAACCGCGGCGTATGCGTAGCAGGCGCTCGTCTGTACCAACTCAAAGCTCTACAGGATGTTCGCCGCGCCGCCGACTACCTGGCACTGGCTAGAACTCTACCCGGCTACGGGGACATCGCCTTCCCGCCTGCAAGGACTGACTGCAGAGCTACTCCCGCACTCGCCATCACTATTGGTAAGTGCTATTTATTGCGAGAGCACTAGTTTTAGAGCACCGATGGTTACCTCTATGTGCATATTTTTTTATATATTTGTTGGTGCGGGCTTGAATGGTCAGAAATGGTGTTGCGGGTGAAGAACTAAATTTATGGTGTGGAAGGATGAAAGTCACTGGTAAGTCCTGGGCTCGAATGTAACCAGAACTATGGCGACTGCGGATGGAGAATATGGTGCGATGCGGGTGACTGTATTGGGTGATGCGCGTGCGGGGATGCGAAAGAAAATGAAAGGATACGAGTAGCCTAGAAGTGGCTGAAGAGTATGCGATGCGAAAGGAAATAAAAGGTTTTTACAATGGAAGATGCCAGAGAGGAGGGTCGTACACACACATAAACCAACAAACGTCAATCAAAGCATATGCACTTACCGGTCAGTTAAGTCCCCGGCTCCACGCAATGCATGCGGGCGGTGGTTATGCAGGCAGCAAAAAGCACTCACAGCATAAGCGTTTAAGCGGGATAAGAAGGTCTCACGAGGAGACATGGATAAAATCAAAACGCGGTGATCGTTGAACCGAACCGATGCGCTCGGTCGGTAGTAGATCTTGCGACAGCCCCACTGCGGCTCCCTTTTGCGACACCTTTATGCGACTCTGCCTTATTGCGACTGCCCTTCGCGACAACTTTTTGCGACTGCCCTTCACGACAACTTTATGCGACTGCCCTTCGCGACAACTTTATACGATTCTGCTTTATTGCGACTGCCCTTCGCGAAAACTTTATGCGACTGCCCTTCGCGACAACTTTATGCGACTGCCCTTCACGACAACTTCATGCGACTGCCCTTCGCGACAACTTTATACGACTCTGCTTTATTGCGACTGCCCTTCGTGAAAACTTTATGCGACTGCCCTTCGCGACAACTTTATGCGATTCTGCCTTATTGCGACTGCGCTTTGCGACAACTTTTTGCGACGGATTTCGTTTCGTTCTCTCTTCTTTTTTTTTTTATCCAAACCTAGCACTATCTTTACAGGTTTCCCCATTACAATAGTGTTGCATTTCTAAATTTAAAAAAAATAACAATTAAAACTAATAAACAAAATGTCCAATACCTATATAAAAAAAAATCTTCCTAGCCTACCACTTTGTAAATTTACCCAGAGTACAATAAAATAAATCTATATCATTGGCAATGAGGTTAAGAGTGCGAAGCGCTCGCGTCAGCGGCGCCTGTGCGAGTAGGATGGTGCGCGCGCATGGCTCCGCTAGCAACTTCAGTCGGCGCCGCCGCCACACATACCTGTCCGGCACGAATAGACCTATCTTCGCCAGTATATCCGGGTTATGCACCTTCCCCTTCATGATTTTAAAAACATACATTGTAAGTGCCAGTTCTCTCCTGACTCTTAGTTCGTTATATCCTACCATGGCGAGTATAAACAAGTTGGGGTACATTAATGGGTAAACTTGTAAAGATTAATGGGTAAACCGGATAAACTCCATACATCCTCATGTACAGGTACCTAATGAACTTATTTTGTACTCTCTCCAACATAAGGCTGTATTTTGCTTCATGCGGAGAACAAATGACAGCATGACCTTCCAATTGGCTTCGAACCAATGCATTGTACAAGGCAATTATAGCTTTAATATTTGTACATCCCCGAACCATACGTAAAGTAAAGCCTAGATTCCTATATGCTTTTTGCATATACTAGTGATATGATCACGAAACGTTAGTCCGCTGATAAAATGCACCCCCAAATCTCTCACCCCTGTTACCCTCTCAATAACCACTCCGTCGATTTTATACTCATATTTAACGGGATATCTATCCCTAGAGAAAGGAATAGTGATGCATTTAGTGGTATTGAACTGTAATTGGTTCTGCTTGCTCCAGGTCAAGGTGATGTCTATGTCTCTCTGGAGCCTTGCGCAGTCTTGAATGTTCCGCACCGGTAGGAACAGCTTAAGATCGTCGGCTAAAAGTAAACACTTTGCATCTATGACAATGTTTGGGAGGTCATTTATCATCAGTGTAAATTGCAAAGGCCCCAGGTTGCTGCTTTGACTTACGCCAGACCACGTAAAATATGGGTACGATGTATATCCTGCGTACTCCACATATTGCTGTCTATCTTTTTAAGTAACTAGCAAAAAAGTTCAGTAAATGTGGGGAGAAGCCACACCCTGCTAACTTCTTGAGCAATATGTCATTGTTGACTAAGTCAAATGCCTTTTTGTAATCGAAGTAAGCAGCATCTATTTGTTCCCCACTATCCACTACTGGTACGACATCAGCCATGTAGGACATGAGGTTACTAGTAGTGCTTTTCGCTGGTCGAAATCCATGCTGGGCATCTGACAGCTGAGCTCCTACTTGCTCAAATATATTTCTATATATCACCGACTCAAATACTTTTGCCGGAGTCGATAATACTGCTACAGGCCGGTAACCTTCTACCTTCGATCCCGCACTTCCTTTCGGTACTGGAACAACCCTGGTTATTTTCCATCGATCTGGAAATACAGCTGCTTCTAGTCATTTATTATATACATGTAGTAGCGGTTCAGCTAAACTTGATCTGCAGTCCCTAAATACGTAAGGCGGTATACCGTCCGGTCCCGTACTCTTCTTTGGTTTAAGCTGTTTAAGCGCATGCTGTATATCTTTCAAATTCAGTCGATCAAAGTGGACTCGAGCTGCGGCGTTCTCTCCAACTGCTTCCCGTACCGCTGTACTCACATCCAACATCGGTCGTTGTGTAGTGTACACTGAATGGAAATAATCAGCAAATTCCTTCGCCCATTCATCTGCAGACAACACTGTACCATTCTTTAAAATGCTATGTGGATTTCTGTTACCTTTTTGTGACTTTATATGTTGCCAAAACGTTTTAGGATCTTTTATCATTTGCTTTTCAATTCGGTTATGATATTGTTGCTGTGCGGATTGGATCATATATTTAACTTTCGTCCTAATTTGAGCAAACGCTTCGTAATCTGCTTTTAATTTACTCATTTTGCACCTTTTGTGCAAAACTGCCTTTGTTTTAATGTTGCGAATTATTTCAGCCGTGTACCAACCACTCAGGGTAAACGTATCGCAAGTTTATATTGACAGTTTTTTGTGTGTGTACGCAATCGTTTATAATTGAGTTAATTGTATCATAAAAGTAATCTATACTCTTTTTAACCGACTTCAAACAGGAGGAGGTTCTATGTTCGGTTGTATGTATGCTTTTTTTTTTATTATGTATGTTCAGCGATATTTCCGTCAATTGTGGACCTATTTTGATAATTTTTTTTGCATTGGGTTCAGTATATCTCCAAGGTGGTCCCATATTAATTTTATTGACATTGGACCTTGGACTTAGAAGATACACCAGGGAACTCCTTTACGACAAACAATAGGCATGTGTAAATTGCGATATTATGGGTATTACGTCAATCCTATAGGTACCCTACTATAGAATTCACTGGTCACTTAAAATTGTAAAATAAAAATCTTTTATAAAAGATTTTGTAAGCTCAACTCGAATATCGGACTCCAATCAATGGTTGATAACGATTCATACAAAGCCACAAAATTAGCTTTACGAAAATTCCACCCTCTACCTGTACCTGCGGTCTCGCTTTGTGGCACCGGCGCCGGCCGCGTACAAACAGTCGAGGAGCGGCTAAGGCACAGCTCCACGTCAAGCGGCGGCTGATACGCGTCCACTGGCATGAGCTGCACCTCGGCCGCACTGACACTCACCCTCTCTCCCTCGGCCAATGAATTGAGCACTAGATCTAGCTGTCGATCATTACAATTAGCTATTTTATTACTCTGTGTGAACCCACAATATGTTAAAAAGTATTCGTAATAATGACTTACATACGAAGAACAAGAATACAAATTAAAATCCCCTAAAACTATCACTTTGTTATACTTATCACAATATTGTTCAATAATTCTAAATAATAATAAGTATTCAGTTTCACTACTGCCAGGTGGTATATAACTTATGATCGTCTATATTGATGTTGCTGTGCACTTGCCGTATCTCGAAGCGCGGTGTGGCCACGAGACAGACGCCTCCCTGCTTACGCCCATCCGCTCGATCGCACCGTATAATCGTGTCCTGGTGGAATAATTTCTGAATCGTATATAGATTTGGTAAAACTAGTTTCTGTAATGGCGAAAAGATCTGCGCTTGAACTAGCTACTCCGACAAAAAAAAATCTTCTAATTTTGTCCGTAATCCTCTTACGTTTTGATAATATATCTCAATTAATTTATCCGGATTTTCCTGTTGAGTTGGCGGGTCTACGAAACCACACCCATTCGCAGAATTCAATATTTATTTCCCAATTTTCCGGTTGACATAATATTTCATATTTACTGTTGGGGATCCCTATAATAAAAGAGGCGTAATTCCTTTCCGTTTTATGTTTTATTGATCTACCTTAATTGGAAATTCGCTTCCACATATCTTCTTGACATATTTCTCCAAGTTTTCTGCAGTAGTATCTTTTTGAAGCCGCCATACATGTAAATATTTTATTCTTTCTGTACCTTTAATATCTAGCGCATTAGTACTTCCTCTTTTTTCACTTTACTTTGTGGATATCTGTTTTTTTTTTCTGTTTGTTGTTCTCCAGTTACTCTCCTTATCTATCCTTTACATTTTTCTCGTTATTTACTATCTGTTCGATAGTTTCTGTACTATTTGAGTCTATCCCGTTATCAACTTTTGGTTTCAGGGCCACACTGCTTTTTGATGACGAGGTATTTATTTCTAACTGTTCCTGTTTTTTATTTGTTTTCACGGCGTCTAAAAATGTTATTTGCGCTGCTTTAGACGTTTTAGTTGATTCCTTGTTCATCTCTGATGTACTTAGCTGGTTGATTTTGACTTCTAAATGTTTATTTTTATCGATTAGGTCCGTTATTGTTGTTTCTAACATATCGACTTTGTTTGCCTTTTCTTGGACTAGCACCATTACTTTTCGCAATTCTCGTAGCTCTGTTTCTGTGTTAATGAACCGTCTCTTAAGCAATGCGCACTCCTTCATTTGCTCATGCATTCGAGATTTCATATACAAGTGAAACTCCCTCATCTCCTCTAGTAAGCTGTCCTCGCTATACATAACAGATGAGTTATGCAAATTCAAACGACTACCCCGCTCCATGGTCACATAGCTACTTGGCGTACAAGTTTTGTTGATTATATTACCGCGGACGGGCGTCTCAGAATTATCTCCCTTCGGAATAAAACGTACACATTCAGGGCACTTCCATTTGCACTTAAATTCCGATGTAAATTCATAATAAGTAAACTCTCGACAGATCAACACCGTTTCTAAACTCGCGACAAAAAAAGCAATTTACAACTGTTTGAAGATGAGTTACAGTGCAGTGAGTGTGCAATAACTAAAGGACAACATACGAGTTAACTGTGAGTGATACAGATTACAGCTTTTTGCATTGGAACAGGACGCAATTATAAAGACTTTGTACGAAAATTTCATCTCAACATTTAAATGTACCGTCAATTCTAGCAGACTGCGGATATTGATCAAAACGCGTAAGCGACGCGCTTTGCACGGCGTATACGACCTTTTAGCCGATCAGTCGGTAGGCGGCACTGTTTGGGGGCATTTATTAGTGTGCGATTTGCACACGAACCGAAGAACTTTGAAAAAGTGTGCGGTTATCGGCGGGATTTGATCCGGTGGTTCAGCGTGTGCCGAGGTGAGGTGTTTAGCCGCTAGGCCAAATTGACAGTGAGGCGCCGTGGCGAGATTCCACATTACCATCAGCAATTATTAAGTTCGTTACATTTCAACATAATTATAATATTTTCATGATGAATTATACTTGCTGCCACAAGACTTTTTCCACCCGCGATAGCAAAAAATCGCTCTTGGTTTGCACTATTTGTAAACAACACTATCATGCCGCTTGTGTGCAACCAAATAAAAAGGATTGGGTGCCGGATGCAGAGTTCAAATCCATCTGGATCTGCCCGAATTGTGTTCAAGCTAAGCCTCGTGACAATAACGATGAAACACCAATTCGAATGAATACAAGATCACGGAACGCTGGGGAACCCTCCACTTTCAGCGTATCGACGAAATCTTCAGATCCTGAGTCAACCAAGGAAATGGATCATTCATGGAACCTGCAAGTGGTGCCGTTGGACCAGGTGAGAGACATCGTGCGGGGGGAAATCCAGGAAGCTATGAAGGAATTTAAGGATACTATGATCAACCTCAAAAATGAAATCTCAACCCTGCGAGAGAGCCTGAACTTTATTAGTGACAAATATGATAATTTAGTGAAAAGAGTTGATGACATGAGTAGTCAGTTGACTTTAGTGCATAACCATAAAAAAGATATAAGCACCATTGACTTAAAAATTAGGGAGATAGAGTCTGAACTAAATTTAAAAGACCAGTGGGCTAGGAGATCCAATGTAGAGATTGTCGGACTTCCAGAAAGAAAAGGCGAACAGTTACTTGAAGTCTTCACAAATATTGCTAAAACGGTTAATTTCCCACTTGATCCTCAAAAGGACATTGATTTTGTAACTAGAGTTGCCCCATTGGACAAAAATACGAAAAAACCGAAACCAGTAATTGTTCGATTTATCTCAAGATACAGAAAGGATGATTTCTTGGCTAAAGTCCGTTCCGTCAAGGAATTCAGAGCGTCAGACCTAGGGTTCTCGCAAAACCTTTCTAGATTATACTTTAACGATCACCTGACTAAGTCAAATAAAGTATTACTACAAAGCGTTAAAAATATCGCAAAGGAAAAACTTTATAAATATATATGGGTGCGCAACTGTAATATAATGGTGCGTAAATCTGATACAAGTCCTGTGATTTATATCGGTTGTCAGGATGATTTAAAAAAGTTGAAGTAAGCGCAAATATATATTTTGGAAGGTTTGATTTTTGTTTTAAATTTGAATTGATATTGAATGTGTATTTATTAATTTGTTTTATGGATAATTGTTATTATATTTTCACGATCATTTTAATTTTTCTAAATTATAATTTAATTTTTGACTTTGCTGGAGAACTTTATTATAATAGGGTACATTATTTTTTAGAACACAAATACTTTCATTTTATTAAATTGACACCTATGATTGTTTTGGCTGTTGACATCAGATATTGTACTCATAGATTGATTCAAGTAGTATTGTGTCGTTACTATAGTGTACTTTGTAATAAATGGACCAATTAAACATATTTTATCAGAATGTTCGTGGACTACGAAGCAAAACAAACACTTTTTATAGAAATATTATTGCTAATGATAAGTACGATATTATTTGTCTCAGTGAAACATGGTTGTTGCCGGGAATATTTAACTCGGAACTTTTTGATTATAATTTTGATGTTTATCGATGTGACCGGGACTACACGTCCAGGAGAGACAGTATGGGTGGGGGCGTGCTGATAGCTATCCGGAAGGGAATTTTGGTATCTGACGTATCTATCAATCCATCAAATAATGAACAATCGGCTGATATAGTATCTATTAGTATATCAATAAATAATAGAAATAATATGAGTATATGTAACATGTATTGCTGTTATTTTCCTCAATGTCAGTCTCAGTTTTTCGATGAAGTTACATTTTTCGAAAGAGTGTCAGACTTAGTTCTTCAACATCCTGAGGATAGTTTCTTCATAGTTGGCGATTTTAACATCAGAAATGCGTCTTGGGAACGTGACGAGCAAACTCAGACTATTAATTTGAAGGATGATTGTAATGATCAACTGGTTTTAGCGTTGTCGGGCTTCATTTCTTTTAATTGCTTTAATCAGCATAACTGTATTCCTAATGTCAGTGGCAGATGTTTGGACTTAGTGATAAGTAACTTTGGATGTTTAGTTACTCGATCGTTGACGCCGCTGGTTAAGGAAGATAACCACCACCCTTCTCTGGATATAAAAATGTTTGGAATAGCTTCAAAAACCTTACATGCTCCGGCGCGCTTAGTGCGTTTGTTTAGAAGGTGCAATTATGACGACATAGGGGTAGCAATGTCTGGAATCGACTGGGATGCCTGTTTCCAAGGTTTGGATATTGATTCGGCAGTCAGTTGTTTTTACAGGATTTTAAACAAAATAATATCAAATTACGTTCCTGCAAGATCAATACGTAATGACTCCAATTACCCAGTTTGGTACTCATTGGCCTTGATTAAAATTGTGAAGGAGAAACTAAAATTTCATAAGAAATGGAAACGATACGGTCGTTATGCTGATTATTGTACTTTTTCGATGCTTCGTGAAAGGCAAAAGAAACAGGAAATTATTAGCTATGATTCGTATATTTCTAAATGTGAAATAAACATTTTAAAATGCAGTAAGCAGTTTTGGACATTTATTCGATCCAAAAGGAATACTGGAGATCTACCTGACAGTTTCTCTCTCAACGAAAAATCCTCTTCTGAAGGTAGCACCATATGCGAAATGTTTAATGAACATTTTAACTCCGCTTTCTGCAGAAATGTTGCAAATATTACTGGCTGTGAGCCTTTCCATGGTTGTGTTGACTTGTCCTCTATTAATATCTCCGGTGAAATCGTGTTGAGATATTTAAAAAAACTTGATATTTCTAAAGGAGCTGGGCCGGACGGGGTTCCTCCATTATTTTTGCGCAACTGTTGTGAACAAATTTATTATCCGTTGTATCTCCTTTTTAAGCAGTCACTGTCTTCTGGATCAGTGCCTTTGATGTGGAAGAAGTCATATGTTGTGCCAATTTTTAAGAGGGGAAACAAACACAGCGTAGCTAATTACCGTCCCATCTCAAAACTGAGTGTTATACCAAAGTTATTTGAGCGCATTATTTATGATTTTCTTGCTCCTGCCGTTCGACCCCATATTATAGAACAACAGCATGGTTTTTTACAAAAAAAATCAACTGAAAGTAATCTTTGCGAGTTTGTTGACGTATTGACTAATGCAATGGAAAGTGGTTCTCAGGTAGATGTGGTCTATACTGACTATTCCAAAGCTTTTGATAAAAAAAATCATGACATACTACTCAGTAAGCTTTTTAGGTTTGGAATACATGGTGATTTATTACGCTGGCTGGAGTCCTACTTGAGGGATCGGTCTCAGGCAGTTACTGTTAAAGGTTTTTGCTCTACATTTATTCCCGTCCCTTCGGGAGTGCCCCAGGGATCGCATCTGGGTCCTTTACTTTTTAATATTTTTATGAATGATGTCGCCTCAGTCTTCAGGAGTTCTTCTTTTCTTTTATATGCCGATGACAAAAAGATCTTCAAAACAATTAATTCACCTGAAGATTGTATCCGTCTACAAGACGACATCAACAACTTGGCTGAGTACTGTCATCGCAATATGCTGTTCTTGAATTGCAGCAAATGTAGTGTTATAACGTTTTCACGCAAAAAGAATAACATTTTATATAATTACAGCATAAATGGGCAGACCCTGCATAGAGCCACCCTCGTAAGGGATTTAGGTATTAATCTTGATTCCAAACTTCTATTTGAAAACCATATAAATGAAATTTTTAAAAAGTCTTATCGTCTTTTAGGTTTTATTCTTAGAGTTAGTAGAGACTTCAAACAAAATTCCACCCTTCTTCTTTTATATAGATCTTTTATTCTACCTATATTGGAGTACTGTTCGGTTGTTTGGAATCCTCAGTATAAAGTTTACATTGACAAGTTGGAATGGATTCAAAACAAGTTTACAAACCATCTAGTTTATCGTTCTAATCGCTATAACCTACCAGCCCCAACCACATTGATGGCTCTTTCGGATCGAAGGCTAATTAGGGACCAAAAGTTTCTTTATAAAATACTTAATAACCATGTTGATTCTTCGTATCTATTAAGTAAAGTCCTATTTAAGTGCCCCCGCATAAATGCTAGAAAGACAAACTTGCTTCAGCCAACTACGGCCAAAACTAATTATGGTGCAAATACATTTATTCGTCGTTCGTGTAAGTACAATAATATAAGGTTCTCCGACATAGATTTATTTTCTTTACCAATTACATCATTTAATAGCTCTCTTATAAAATCTTTAAAATCTTAACTCTTATGCTAACCTATGACTTGTTGACTTTCTTCTATTAAATATTAATATGTATCACTTATTAGTGGAAACTTGATTGGATTGTGAACTCTTTAATAGTTATTTTAAGATTTAATACTATTGTTCTGTGTGTTTCCCAAATATACCTAAAATAAAATAAAATAAAATAAAATAAAATAAAATAAAATTGTTCCTTTGTTATAACTAAGCATTTAAGGTGATATAACTTCCTGCATGTATCTTTCGAACATTCCATATATAGAATATCGTAAATTGCGGCATTACAGCCATAACATTCTGTTGCCTTTTTAAGTTGCGGCACTAAAGCCGTACCATTTTGTTGGTCATCTTCTGTGTTAGAGGGTGTCCCTACATTGGTTTATTGCCTTTAGATATTTTTCTGCGACATGAGTGACAGTTCCATTTTTGTAAGACACTCTGGTATTCGCTATGAGAAATATTTACACAAAGCAAATGAAATTTATCCTGGCAGCTATTGCATTTCATAGCCGCTTTCCCTGCTATGAGCTTGCAACAAGAAGCACAGTTTTTGCCCATTTTCCTAGACAAGCGTAGCGTGAATATATCGGTAAAAGTTACTTGAATTTGAAAAAAGTTAGCGTTTTTAAATAAAATCCATACGCTGCAAGCAATGCGCGTGGTTGTCCTAAAGGTCGTAAGCGCCGTGCAATATGCGTCACTTACGCGTTCGGACAAACACTAACTTTTTTAAACGGATCAACACTTTAAAAGATTACTAATTATTGTTTAATGTGTTTTACTTATTTTCACTAATAGTTTTGCACTTTAAAATTAAGTCACCATGTAGAATATTGTCAATTAAAGATCGAACACTATTTATTTACACTTAAACTTCAGTTTATACCTATAAATTTGAATTGAATATGAGAGAAAACACAAAATGCTGCCATTCTTCCCTAGCTACCTTAATGGTGATGACTATTGACCCATCTCTGTTTGTACATATCAAGAATGCTTATACTTGATTCAGCGAGCGGGTCACTAGGCGAGCTAGCGCCCCCCGTGGAGCCAATAAATACAACATCACGGTTCGCACATGATGCCATAGTGGCCATGGCACGTTTGCAAGTTCGAGCGTGCAAAAAACGGTCTAAACAATATTTATGCATAAGTATAGTATGAATTGTAACCTCATACTTACGGTGGGTAGTATACTGTTGGCTGCCCTATTTAATTAATCTTTTGTGGGGATCGAAAATCGAAATTTGACTTTGCGATCTACTAAGCCGAGCGGAGTACGTTCAGGCTATTAGTTCTGTGTTTTTTTAAAAGAAACGTTTTCCTCCCTAGGGGTTATTCCTGTGTTGTGGGTGCGTTTGCTAACAAGTTTTACAGACCGAAATAAATAATTGGGGTTCACACAAAGATTTGTTCCGTGCGGGAATCGACCCACTAGGCGGAGCAGCTTAAGCTCTGAAAGAGTTTTTACAAAAAACATCGTTTACAGAGAAGTTTTGTATCATTAATTAAATTATCGAAATATGTATGTCAAGTTCAATGGACAGCATTTTTTATTGGTTTTTTGTTTGAATAAGAAAAAATTAAAAAAAGGTATTCTCTATTTTAATAATTTTTTGATTTTTTCTTTTAACTTAAATTTCATATAATTTGTTTGAAAAAATTGGCAAATTAACAGTGTAGCTTTGGCGAAATCTGTGATTATAGAAGTATAGTCTTTGACAATAGAACCTTAATAATGTTCAAAATTATAATTTAAATTAATTATGGTCGAATTTCGACCAATGGGTGACAACTAGTTTTTATGGTTCCATGCAGGGTGGACCGGACTAAAGCTATCAGCGTGGTGTGAGGCAGAGAACGTGTCCGTAGGAGGCTCCGCGCACAGCGCCGACGTGCCGTGGCGAGCCGTCAGAGAGTGGCGCGCCGACGATGAAGCAGCTGCTACGAGAGTCACGTACTTGCGGCACGACGGCCAGCCGCGGACTGTCGCACTCTTCACGCCATACGTACGTTCTAAACATCTATCTACCTACATATCACTAGATCCCTTGCGGGGTAGGCAGAGAGTGCACACATCCAACAGGCTCTTTCCTTACACTCTACTCTAGCTTTCTCCACTCTTATAGTTCGTCTCATACACGCGCCGGTTACGGAGACTCTTGACTTGCCCTTCAGATCAGACTACTGAAATTTGAAAATCGAAAAGTATGTTCAGACAGTTTATTTTTTAAAATGTTTTTGTTTGAGTACTAGCCCGTTAAAGTCATTAAGTCAATACCGAACACTTTTTTCAAAATGTTTATACATGAGTACTAGCCATTTAATCATGATTACTGTCCAGTTGCAACATCCACATCGTTGCAACCGGTTTTATTATTGAGATGGTTACCAACTTTTGAAATACGTCAACTTTTTCACAAGGTAATCGAACAGCCCATGTAATAGTCCATTTAATTGTAGAAAATCTGCAGCTACTCTTAATAAAGAGATGATGATACCCATACATATAAACAAATTTTGTTATGAAAACATACCACCAACCAAAAGTTGCCATTTAGATTATTTTTATAGTAGTTTCTGCTGCCTTCAGTATTCTCTTTAAAAATATTATATACTAGTTTCTGCCCGCGACTTTGTCCGCGTTAACTTTAGACCGGAACCTAGCATTTTTCCGGGATAAAAATCCTATGTGTTAATCCAGATAATAAACTACCTGTATGCCAAAATACAATAAAAAAAGTTCGTTCAGCCGTTTTTACGTGACTGAGTAACAAAAACATACAAACTTTCACAATTATAATATTAGTAGGAAGTAGGATATGATTGGATATTAAATACCGTCACTATTTCTTGTGTAAATACAGCTAACAGAATATAATCATGTCAAAAAGCCTACCATTACTACGAAAAACTTTCAGTAGAAATATCTACTAAATTGTTTCATAATCTTGTTGCAGTACCAATTCTTATGCAACTGCATGGACAGAATAGCCGAAGAGGCGAACTGGGTGGACACCGGAGAGTAAATGACATCACGCCCGCCGAACAACCGCTAGGAATAGGCTATGGAAACGGTATTATCAATTATGCCATCTCAATACGCCGTATTTAGTAGAAATTTTATTTCCGACGCTGGCAATATCATCACTTTTTAGTGTTACCAGATTTAAAAATAGAATTCCTACTAAAATGGCTGCACGAGAGTATTAATTCGTTATTCTTATCATATTATAAGTAAATAACGTTAAATATTTTATTATTATTTATCTTGAAACTAAACCTTTTCAAATTTATTGTATTTTAGAATATTATGATCGATTCAAGCGAAATGTTACTGAAAAATATTCACAAAATTTGATTATACTTAATACTGCTGCGCAGTTAGTCTTTGATCTTTGATGAGTTTTCGGAATATGCGCCGTAAATCGAAATAATTATCATAAGATTTCTAGAAGAAGGAAATATGTTTACAATTTTTTTTTGCTATAATATCGCGAAAAAAAGCCGCCAAGCTAAAATGGGACTGGACCGGCCGTATCTGCCGCATGAAAAATAACGAATGCGCCAAAATAATAAATGACTGGTCCCCACGAAATACAACAAGGCAACGCGGTAGACCCAGGCGGAGTTGGCGGGACGAACTGGACAACTTTTTGAAAGCCTGGCCTGACATGGCATCGAACAGAGAGGAGTGGAAAAGGTGGAGGGGACCTTTGCCCAGCCGTGGGACACAAATGGCTCGTTATAATAATAATAATATAGCGAAAGAGAAATGATGTCCACTGCATTCTTTGCTAGTGCATTTTTTACTTGTTGATAGAGCAATAAATAGTCGTATGCGCTTATAATCGCTGTTTACACGTGATCTCAGGCAGCAAGTGTCATGAACATGTCGTCTTATGGCTTTTGTGCAGTTATATACTAAAGTAACTCAAGTTCAGTGATGGATTTATTTATTTAGTTAAATCTTTGGGCAACCCTATGTACTGTAGTGGATCTTACAGCTGGTAACGATGATGGAAATTGTGGTATATAGACGAATAGTGTCTGGGAAGTGGTCCATACGACTTATAATCTACACTGAGGAGTTTTGGCGGGAAATCGAAGAGTGATGTCATCAATTTGTTTTAATTTCCAAAACTTGTGTTATTTCTAATTATAATGTGTAATGTTGGTGGAATATTAACCATTATGTATTCTTATATGTGCACGAGTGAAGGTAATTGTAACAAAGAGATAAAACGTGCCTTCTCGATTTCCCTCAAAACTTGTGTTATTTCTAATTATAATGTGTAATGTTGGTGGAATATTAACCATTATGTATTCTTATATGTGCACGAGTGAAGGTAATTGTAACAAAGAGATAAAACGTGCCTTCTCGATTTCCCTCAAAACGGCCGTCGCAATTGGTATGTAAAGTATCCATCGCTTTATTATCCAGGGTGGGGGAGTTGAATTAATTTTGAAATGAATATTCGTAATATTTGACATTGGCAAAAGACGCGTCGTCGTGATGCCATAAAGAAAAGAATGTTTACTATGATCACTACTAGGGGAGAGCGCTGAAGCCTCAAATACAGATATTAATTTATCTAGTTCAGGTACAGATGTCTTACCATACAAACTAAGCAAGACTTATCTGTAAATGTTACCATTTTCTTTCTAATATTGTGTATGAAGGAAAGAATAAATTATTATTACTCTATGGTCGCGACGGAGTCCTTGGGTTATGGCGAGCTTGTAGTTACAAAAATAAAGTTTGGATTATTAATTAATTACGGAGTTTTATTGTTGTACTGGCAGAGAATATCACTACGGGTTGGTGAATTGTTTCAAGATATCACAGAAATAATTTATGCCGAAAACTTTTCGTATTATTTACTTTACTGTATATATATTTTCGTCTATTTATCAGTAACGTCGTGCGCGAAAAATCGAATACTCATAGAATAAATCGCTGTAACTGAAAATTCCTTATATTGTTTTTTTACAGTGTTTTATTCTCAATGTAATCACGATAATTAGTATAAAATATAAATAAAACTATTAATAATCGACACTTAATTAAAATATTATGAAATATACAATTTTATTATAAGTTTTACTGTGGAATTTTAAGGGGGCATATTGAGTATACAGGTGTGGAATCGAGGTATCATGCAGAAAGTTATTTCATTTATATGTTAGACTAAACAAGTTTTGTTCTACTACTGTTTATTTTTCCGGAATTGTTTTCAAGTATTCAATACGAATTCATCAAGTGATCAAGTTATCTTGGGAAAAAGATATAGCGGCAAAATGAAAAGTTGTAGAATGAAAGTTGTTCAGTTCAGAAGCTTATAAATGCAGGTATTTTTGGCGTGTAACCTTTTACGTGTCACACTGTGTAGTGTAAAAATCAATAGACCAGCCTATCATCACGATAAATAACTGTTTCTAAGATAATAATGCGCAATTAATCTTGCATCTTATACTTAAGGTGTAGGGTTGATAATACATTAAAATCATTTTTAGTTATTTTCGGAGACTTTATGAAATAAAAAAAAACATTGAAGTGACTTCTATCCATGGTATGCCCCTTTAATCCTTTCGAGACGCCACAACTTGCTGTCTTCGCCTAAAAGACTAGGTGTTCTTATGTACTTACAATATAGTTGAACAATAGTTTCTAAAATCTGCCTCAAAATACAAAAATAAACAAAAAAAGACAAATAGTTTCTCAATGTTCTAAATGTTAACATTTTCTTCCTGAATAATTAGATTTATTCATAAGCGTAATTATACTGTTTTAAATTATTAATATAAAATACCTATTTAAATGGTATGAAAAAAAATCATGTAGGCTAAACATAGTTCAGTAACGTAAAGCATTTAACGTGGTAATACACATTTCTTACTAAATAAATTATACGATAAAAATGTTTCCGTAAAACTCGAAAAAATATACGTACCTAGTCTTTTTTTCACTAACAATCCGATTTTAATTTAAGCATTTATTAAAGATTGGGTTCAGTGACACCATGTTAATTAATTTCTTATATTAACTGGTAAATAAAAATAACACCGTGACTCGGTGTATCCCTAATTATATGAAAAATACTAATAGGGTACGATACGAAAATTTGATAATGTCACAAACCAAACTTAATTTCAAGTGAAAGAAGAAATCGACGATAAGGCCGTGTATCTCATATTATCATGAAAGGGTCGAAATTAACATGTAGCAAAAATAAGTTTTATTGAAACATTTTTGTACACAAAATCTAAATTAGAATATTATCATCCAGTATATCCTACTAATATTGATGTATTAAATATTTCGAATAACCGCCTTTAAATTATACTATTCGTTTTATTGTCATTTGTTTTAAGGGCTATTTAGGACTACTAATAACTTATTCACAAAATCTAAGACGATTTAATAAAATTCATAAAGTAATAAATTTGATTCACACACTGCCTATTTTCAGTGTAAGTGTATTTAAATATTAACACAGAATATGTTTCTTTCATTTCAAACCAAAACCAAGTTAAATAGCCCGCTAATACGCCGTGTAGGCGTAGGGTAAAGTCTTCACTACAGTGTCAAAGTGACACTAATGCGATAATATCGCTAAATATATCAACTTGTTAAAGTTGCTATGCGTTATATTATATCGATATAAAGAAAGTGCAATCAATGTCTAAAATAAATTATAAAATTTCACTAAAAAAGGCCTTCTCCTTGGTTGTAAAAGTAGGGAGTAAACTGACTGTACTGTAATTTCTCGAAATACACGTTATAGTGGTATGTAAGTAGGCTCGCAATAGCTTGAACTCTATCACATAGATTTTTAAGTTCAGTTTAATTATCGAGTTGTCGTTATATATTCGTTGCAAGTGTTACGTGCTAATTTTAATAGATAAGCCTCTCTTACATATCCATAATATTATTAGATTTTATATAATCATGTTTTTATACAATTATTAATTGACGGCAGCGATATATTTAGTGAATGATAAATAAAAGTAAAATTTGTGCGAAGAAAATAAAAAACCAAACTAACTGAACTAGATATTGCTGAGACTAGTATTCATAAATCGAATTCAAGTATATTATAACTTATTTTTATCTAGGTTTTGATGTTGGTCCTTACACTTTCATCGCATGAGATGGAAAATTCTAATGATTGTCCTATCACAGGAGGGAATGCTATAACGACCTCACTTTAGCGGTGCATAATTATTATTATACAAACAAGTAAACAATCGACTTTTAAAACTTGAATTTGGTTTATCAATACAATCCTAAGTAGTCGCAACATGTTTAAATGAGAATATTTTAGATTTAAATTTAATCGGTTACACAAATATATCTTGTCTATTGCTTCGCATCGCAATTAAGGTGGACGCAAGGAGTATAAATCAATTATTATTTAATATGCTCTGTATTGTATAACAATTTTTATGAATTTACAGAAAGAATAGTAAGTGTCCTTTAATCATTTTAGTTAATTAGCTGGACGCCTTAAAATATAGTGATAACTTTTAAAATAATTTATTTATGAATACGTTTTTGATTGTTGTCTTCAATGTTCAGAATGCAATTCAGTATTGTTTGGTTATCTAGTGCCATAAATTATTTGAAATTTAATCGAATAACTAACTAGTGTTGCTTAGGTACTTGTCGTTTATCATAAAAAAATTAAAAGTTAATGATACGTGCAGTTAATGAAAGGAGGAGCTAAACTTTTTAATTTTTTTTTTAAATACTCTAGTTGTCTATACCATTTTCTTTACTTTTTTTCCTTTTAAAAACAAACTTAGCCCCACACTAGGATTTATTCCTGTATCGTGGGTGCGTTTACAATCATGAACATTTACATACACAAATATCTGACCTGAACATTAGAAACATCTATCTATATCATCACGCCAGATCCCTTGTGGGGTAGGCAGAGAATACAGAGTTCCAACAGGTTCTTTCATAATAGAATTGATTAGAAACATAATATTGAAATAAATTAAATCAATAAAAATAACCATTTGAAAAACTATCTTAGACTCATACCAATCTAAGGCTAACATTGGAGAAAACCTCTCCAAATACGAATCGAATATTATATACCTGGGTGATTACACCAATTACTCGCGTTGATCAACCATGCGAATAAACTGGAAGATCCCTCGCATTTAACCACAAAAAAAATAATGTATGACATGGACCTCTGTCTTCTCCTTTCGAAACAACAATACCATCTACTCACAGTACATTTCAACACTAGTTAATTTCTAAAATAAAGCAGAAAATTGCTTTTGAAAACTTCAAAATGTATGATTTTATTGAATGCCAATAATAAGACATTATAAACGAAGATCGATTAATATCAATGTTGCTATATTACAAAATAGAATTATTAATTTTGATTGCGTTATTTTATGTGGCACATGTATTTTTTTTATAATGAGTTTTATTATTAATATTACACTTACTTGCAGAAAAAATGGCCACTTAAAAGTCTCTCTTGTAATAAGGTTATTTAAAGTTTTTTTGGACATATGAAAGGCCGTTTTTGCTGGTTAAGAACATTACACAAATGGCTATCTTTCGAATAGGGGTGTTCCTCAATTTTAATGTTATTTGCAACCTTTTTCAGATAGTTTTCTGTATTAATGGAAACGATCTTTAAATGTGTGATTCTTGCAAATATTTTGGCCCTTTCGGAGGTGAGTTTTATGCGGTTTTCTCTCGGTATCTATATTAATAGAAATTCTGTTTAAATGTATGATTTCTGGCAAACTTTTTGGCCGTTCTGCATGCGGCGTAGGTCAGTCTTTTAGTGATTTTGAGCTAAGCATTTTAGCTTGTCATGACATTTAATAAATGTACTTACGACTGTTAGATTGGGATATTGAGATGGTTAAAGTTACGAACTAAGCGAGGCAAATTTAACTTTGAAATATAAGTTAAAAAATTAAATTTCCAAGTTATCTTATGGGATAAGAATTTAATGTTGGTGTATCGGTTTGTTCAAAATGATAAGGTTTAAGGGATAATTTACGACTAGATAATTTCCATGATATATTAGTAAAGGCCAAAAAGTACTTACAAACGTCAAAATGATTACATTTTGTATGTCTACCTCCATATAGAAACTAAAATTTGAACTAATCAACACAGACGTAGGAATAATTGTTTGCGTGGGGCAAAGTTAATTATATCTAAAAAAATATTGATTGCAAAAAGATGAAAATATGCTTTGAATTATATCAGTGATTTTAAAGTAAAAAAATTATTACATTTTTTACAACCACCACCAAATCGGAACGCGGCCTAACGCGGCATAATAATGTATTTTACAAAAATGTATTTAGGAGTTGCTGAATGAGGAGCTGCTCAAAGCCAATCAGTTTTATCGTCGATATATTCCAAAATATTATAATATCCTTTACTACATAGTGTAATTTTAATAGACTTTTTGAACTTATAAATAGGCATATTTCGGATAGCTGTAGGTAAGTTGTTATAGAAGCGTATACATTGGCCCATGAAAGAGTTGCTGATTCTATGGACATTAGTAGAAAACTAGAAGAAAGTAAAATAAGAACATCTTTGTTCCTTGTATTAACATGATGAATGCCGCTATATTTTTAGTCGTAGTTTATCCCTATTATCATTTAAATGGATATATTGGATAGGAGATGTGGGAAGATTACTTTACAAACACTAAACTTAATTTGACAGGCCAATCGTCTCTTTCATACATACGACCTGTAAAAGAGACAGCAATTAATGCCACTCTTGTCAAATGAAGTTACAGTTTGTGTAAAACAGTATGTGTCATTGAAGTTTGAAAGTGCAATGAGTACTATTAATTAAAAAAAATATATTTAATATTATTTGGTAAAATGCTATAATTAAACCAGAAAATTAAAAACAAGTCTTCAAAACTGTCCATGTAATAGACGTTATTATGTTACTAGAAATGTACGTTGTCGTAAAATCGATTGTATTTTTTTCTGCTAAACAACGTGAGCAGAATGGCATAACGTTAGGAAATTCACTTCCTTTACACGAATGCCACTAAAAACTTAACACCATAATACTACTTTTTTCATAATTCCGATTCTTAGACGTCGTTTTTTTTTCTGGTATATAGCAGTCTTGTTGTAAAAAAGTGCCATTGCACAAATAAAAAAAGATTTGTGAAGGAAAATGAAAGCACTGATGTATTTATTTATTATTATAAGATGCGAAGATTTTATACTGAAAAAAAGCTAAGTTCTCGAGCGATGCTTATTTATTTTTACTGTTTTAAATGTTTGCATATTTTTATTATATAAATATTCGTGATTCTACGTATTATGATTATACGCATATTTGTTTTAAAAACGCATACTATCATAATCATTATTATTGAAAACACAAAAAATAACTGCAAAGATAACATCGTTAAAATACGTTATATGCTATAACACGCAATTATATTAAGATTGTTAATAATCAACTTCTTATAATCATTTATTTTTGTTAATATTTGAAAAAAGTAACTTCAAAATACTTATGAATTTCACATTAAGGTCTAAATTATTTAAATAAATATCCAAAATTCTCACTAAATAAGTAGAGGCAATAAATATCAACCATTTAATATAATATACGCAGCACCATATTCTATGCACGCCAGTGTACTGTCGCGTACTGTAGTATTATCTATAGAATAAGCCTAATATCTCATTTTAATGGTAAATTTGAATAAAATAACATATATGTTTACTTCTACTGTATGATACATTCCAATATGTAGTGTAGTTGGTCTCACTTCACATTGTTGCTATGTCGGTTATTTAGTCTTTGGCGACTTTTTAGAAATACTATAATATATGCTTAAACAGTACACAATAAAGATGTGAATTGTTTCAATAGAACTTGGATTCATACGCCTTTGTTTTTGTCATTTATACTAAAGATTAAGCGGCTAGAACTAGATTATCCTAAACAATTTAAAAAACAACGAGTTTAGACCTAAATTACATTACTGGTAGGATCTTTTTCAAAACCAAAATGGCTTACGATTTTTTTGTTTATATGTTACTCTGGTCCTCATAGTTTCAATTGTAGGGTAAGGACAAGTCTATATTGTGTCTCATTTCCGCATATTAAGGAGTCATAAGCAAAAGTGTGAAAACAGTTGCGTTGCACATCGCTCTCACAATCTTGAAAAAATAAGATAATTTCACAACACATTAATGTGGTATGAATTTATGTTTAATTTTTAAATAGTTTAAATAGGTTTTAAATTTATTCTACTACAACCCTTTTTCTGTCAATGTTATTCTGTTTCGATTTGAGAGAGAAGAAAAATAATAGCGTTTGTCTGGTTGTGAGACAGAAAAATATAATTTATTGTTTGTTGTTTGTACCAATTCCCTTAAAACTCTTTAACACTTTTTTCGCTAACAGCATTTTCATTTCGATGTCTTCAGAAATACTGTCGCCTTCATGTTACACTCGTTATAGATTGCAATCACAACTAAAACGTAAAAATGGTGATGGATTGTTTTAAAAGTTTTAAAGTTTGATTGGAATAGACTATAGATACACACAGAAGCATCAATAGTAACAATACTTTTATTGGGTGTTTGGCTTTGTGTGAACGAGTATGCTGTTAGCCTTAGTTAGCTTTAAGTTTACAGCTTTAACGGACGTGAGGGCAAGCGTGCAACAACTACGCTCCAGTCGCAAGTGCAAAGGGGGTGACTAGATCAAGAGAGTCTCCAGGAGGAGTTAAGTACAGCTGTCACGAGTATGATAAAATACCATTGAAGATAAAAGCCTTCACAAAACAAAAGCCCCACCAGTCCAGGTGAGAGGGAATGTGTATTCATATTAAACTCACAACGTAAAATTATTATCATCATCAGCCGAAAGACGTCCACTGCAGGACAAAGGCTTCCCCCAAAGATCCCCACAACGACCGGCTTTGTGCTGTACGTATCCAGCTTTTACCTGCGACCTTCACCAGGTCATCGCTCCGCCTTGTGGGAGCCCTGCCCACTCCACGTCTTCCGGTACGAGGATTATTATGTCTTATATTATATTATCTCTATTAACATCATCACGCCAGATCTCTTGCGGGGTTGGCAGAAGGAAAGAAGAATATTCTATTTTGTGCTGTCAACCAAAAAAAGAAGTCTATCGACGTGACAAAAGTCACAAAGAACATGGAACAGACAGGAAAGACAGGAATTGTATGACCAAAATGATTAATTGATGAGATTACAGTATTCCACCAGGTTCTTTCCTTACAGACGTGTCTCACTTCCTTCACTATATTATATTTAGTATTACTAAAAAGTCGCCAAACTATAAAGTTTACTCATAGTGTATGTAATTAATGGATGTTGTTCACAGTTGTTTGTGTGATATAAAACAGTATGTATAGATTTCGCTTAAATAAAATAAAAATGTATTCAAGGTATTTTCATTTTTTTGGAATTACTTGATCTGAATAAGTCTTATTTGGTCAAACAGCCCAGTAACCGGGCAGTCGTAATCAAACGGAGGCAGAGGTTAACTATGTACAATGTACACCCATTGTGGTAAATAAATAGAGAAGAGACGTCACTTTGGCGCGTCGAAAAAAGTGTAACCACTAAAAATATGCCGACGTAGCTTTGGACCCGATAAATAATTTGCAGTAAACATATATCCATCTCTGTTTTACTCTCTCTCTCTTATTTACATCTATTTCCCACCATGTCGATCCGATAGAGGTAGCAATATTACTAGTAGTGGGAGGCTCGGTGTTGCTTACTATATGATTTATTCCTACAAGTTAAATTTACAATGAATATAATTTTTAATGAATATTAATGTAATTTTTTTTTTAAATTAGCTGCGTTACTTTTCAATTAGAATCCAATACCTAAATAAAATGAATTATTATAGTATTACATTTTATTCAATATGAAACTAGGATTGTAATACAGATTATTTGGATATTAGTTAATAGTGTCGAAAATTCAGCGGCGGATTCGAGCGGTTACACCAGCTGACACCAGAGGCTAAACAATGGCTACTCCACTCTGACTTTAAGTTTTGATCGTGGTTCGCATTATTAAAAACACCGCCATACGATTCATCATCATCATCATCATCTCAGCCCATACTTGTCCACTGTTGAACATAGGCCTCCCCAATCGCTTCCCAGCGTAACCGGTCCGATGCCACCTGCATCCAACGACTTCCTGCGATTTTCACAAGATCGTCGGTCCGTCTGGCAGGCGGTCGTCCCACGCTGCGCTTGCCAATACGATTA
This sequence comes from Phalera bucephala, assembly GCA_905147815.2. Taxonomy (NCBI): domain Eukaryota; kingdom Metazoa; phylum Arthropoda; class Insecta; order Lepidoptera; family Notodontidae; genus Phalera; species Phalera bucephala. The sequence continues at coordinate 32,130,054 of LR990609.1, forward strand.
TGATTAGTTAATAGTATCTGACGGCGGCAACTGGCATTTAGTGCAAGAAAGAGACAGCGATATCATGCGCTAGCAGCACGTGCACCGGACGTTATCGCCCCCACCTACCTCCCACTACGCTTGGAGAGTATAAAACGGACCGCTCCGTTGTATCGGCACGCGGTATGGCACCACGGTCTACTCTACAAGCTGTCGCACACCAGCCTCCCCCGTCGCAGCGTGCAGGTGGTCTCATCCTTTCTCCGGACTCGACATTTCAGAGTGGTGGTGGATGGAGCACTATCTTCCCTGCGCCCCATCGCTGCCGGAGTCCCTTAAGGCAGCTGTCTCTCGCCTGTGCTCTATGCGCACTACACGGACGACATACCCACAACCCCAGATGTCCATCTGGCCCTCTTCGCTGACGACGCAGCCTACTACGCGTCGTCACTTACTACAGAGCATGCGGCCAGGAAAATCCAACGGACCCTCGACCTCCTCCCGGACTGGCTGTCCAAGTGGAGGCTCTCTGCCAACGTGCGCAAAACACAGGCGATAACGATGGGACGTTATCATCATCCATCACCACCCCGACTCCACGACCAGGACATCGATTGGTCCCCCACGGTCAAATACCTTGGACAGAAACCTAACTTTCAGACCCCACACCAAGACCATCACCGCGCAGGCGAGACGCGCCCGCGCGCTCCTCCAACCAGTGCTCTCCTCTAGACTCCCTCTACGAGTGAAGATTGCGGTCTACAAGACCTACATTCGTAGCCGACTCACGTACGCGGCGTCGGCCTGGGCGCACTTGCTGTGTCCCTCGTTGCGCAAATCGCTGGCGGCACAGCAGTCCGCCACTTTGCGCACCATCGTCCGGGCGCCAAGGTACGTGAGAAATTCCACGATCCAGTGGGATCTTCGAGTCGAGAGCCTCGAGGACTTCACCCGCCGCCTGTCCACCAACATGTTCGCGCGTGCCCAGGCTTCGTCCTGGGCTCATATCCAGGACCTTGCGCCATGGCATGCGCGCCCGCCGGACAGGAGGCCCTACCCGCGCGACTGGGTCGTGCCCATCCTCGACCCCGTGGGGCCTGCACCGAACTGACTTCCGCCGCCCACTGCTGTTCGCCCTGACGGTTTACCGCTGGGGCTCGAGCGCGTGCGCGGGATTGGATGAAGTCACCGTCGTAGCTGGTCGCCTGCTGGGCTTCTCCAACGAGTCTCACCCGGTAGAGCTTGACCGCACGACGGTGTGAAGAGCGCCACTTCACATCACCCTCACTGTCTTCCCCCACTACCGGACTTGACTCTCCCATTCCTCGATACCCTATTTCCCCTTTTCCAAACTCCCTACTCACACTAATTCGTGAAACAGCCCGGTGGCGTTTGATCGCCCGCTAGGTTCCGCCTAGTGCTGCTGAATCGCGCTACCGGGCGAAGAAAGAAGAGGGGCCTCGGGAAGTCGCCGCCTCCTGCTGATCGCTTTGTCGGGCTTCCTATGGTTCGCCATAGGTTCCACCTGACAGGGTTGGTCGCGGAGTGCGGCGTGAACATTCTTATGATGGCCCCCCACGCGGGATCTACGTGTCGCCGCCCCTTCAAGGGACATACAGTCCCGACTCAATGACCCGGCCATGTTTATGGCCGGCGACAGCCACCTCGGCCAGGGGGCCGTTGCCCCGATGCCGATTCCCCACACCCTTGCGGGTGTGTGCGAAGACCACGTGATCGGCACGCGGCCCACCGCGCGCCCATTGCGGCCTTTTTTTTTGTCCCGTAGAGGAAATCTTTTAAAGACTCCCCCACCTACCTCGGGTAAACAGGCGGGGGAGGACTCTCTGCCGCTGTCTCTTTACGGCGGCATGAGGTCGGCATGTCGTCGCCTCCTGCGCCCGCGTCTCCTATGGCGGTTTGGGTGCGCCCATTGTAGCCTAGTTTATCTAGTAACCGCCGCACGGACCGGACCCCTTTTTTCGCGTTCTACCACCTACGTCTTTTTCAAGACGAAGCGAGGCGGAAGCACCCATATCGCACTTGTGTGGTACGGCGGGGATTGTTAATCGCCGTTGAACGCCAACAAACTCGTCTGTCGACGGTCGGGGCAGGGCGCATCTCCAGCCGACGCCTAGCCGATTTATCGGCTCCCAAAGGCCCTTTTCAGGGCCAACTGCTCCGGTTTGGCCTCGTGATGCCATGAGGCCAACCCAGGGCTCCCGTTCGCTGTCGGACCTGTCCGACAGGCGAAGCCGGCCGGTCGGCGACTCACACGCTTCCCCCCGACTGCGTCATCGTCGCGTCCCAGCACGGCCTCCAGCCGCACCACCTCAACCGCGCGTCCCACGTTTGCGACTGTCGCCCGTGCGCAGACCGCGTCTGCGAGAGCGACTGCGTCCGTACCCCGCCCCGCACAGCCTTCAACGTCGAAGGCTAGTGCGATAAGACCGACAAAAGTACCGCGAGTGCCGGTAAAAGTCCCGCGAGTGCCGGTACAAGTCCCGCGAGTGTCGCGAAAACCGCCGCGACACCGTCGCCGAAGTCGGCTCGTACAGCCGCACCCCCCGCGCCGCTTCCACAGCGCTCCGCTGGCGCCTCCGCGCGCTCCTCTACCTCACGTGGCACCGCCGCGCCCGCAGTCCATGCCGTGCCGCGTGGTGCCGTTCGCCGGGCTCCCCCTAATGTCGTCGCTGGGATCGAGCGTGTCCGACTGACACCGGCTCGCAGCAAACGCCGGCGGGCAAATCAACGCCGCTGTTGCGCACGCCTTTTCCCGGACCGGTGGTGGATGGAGCGCTATCTTCTCTGTGCCCTATCGCCGCCGGAGTCCATCAAGGCAGCTGCCTCTCGCCTGTGCTCGCGCACTATACTGACGACGTCCCTACAGCCCCAGACGTCCACCTGGCCCTCTACGCTGACGACGCAGCCTATTACGCGTCGTCACTCACCACAGAGCATGCTGCTCGAAAACTTCAACGGACTCTGGACCTCCTTCCGGACTGGCTGTCCAAATGGAGGCTCTCAGCCAATGTGCGCAAAACACAGGCGACAACGATGGGACGTTACCATCATCCACCACCACTCCGACTCCATGACCAGGACATTGATTGGTCCCCCACGGTCAAATACCTTGGGGTGACCATCGACAGAAACATGACATTCAGGCCCCGCACCAAGATCGCAGGCGAGACGCGCCCGCGCGCTCCTACACCCAGTGCTCTCCTCTAGACTCCCTCTACGAGTGAAGATTGCGGTTTACAAGACCTACATTCGTAGCCGCCTCACGTACGCAGCGCCGGCCTGGGCGCACCTGCTGCACCCCTCGCTGCCCAAATCGTTGGCGACACAGCAGTCCGCCACTTCGCGCACCATCGTCCGGGCGCTGCGCCAAGGTACGTGAGAAATTCCACGATCCAGAGGGATCTTCGAGTCGAGAGGCTCGAGGACTTCCTGTCCACTAACATGTTTGCGCGTGCTGAGGCATCGTCCTGGTCACATATCCAGGACTTAACGCCATGGCATGCGCGCCCGCCGGACAGGAGGTCCTACCCGCGCGACTGGGTCGTGCCCATCATCGAACCTGTGGGGCCTGCACCGAACTGCCCTCCGCCGCTCACTGCTGTTCGCCCTAACGGCTTGCCGTCGGGGCTCGAGCGCGTGCGCGGCTACGACACCGGACCTTATTTTTTTTTTGTCCGGGGAGGAAATCTTTTAAAGACTAACCCCCCACCTGCCTCGGGTAGACAGGCGGGGGAGTGTCGGAGTCTCTGCCGCAGTTCCCGCACCGCTATCGCGGCGTGGAGACCGCGGCAGCATACCGACTAAAACCTCCACGTGTTCCGCTTTCCGCTTTAAGGAGAGGCTACAGGTACGGGGACTTCATCCGCAGCCTCTCCGGCGGCTGTCCATGGTTTGGACCCACCCACAAGATTCGCTCCTATGTCGGGGACGTGCTGGAACATAGGCACGTCCCTTTACTTCGAGGGCACAAGTGTAGAGCAGGCGACGGCCCCCTATGCCGTCACCCGCGCGCCCTCTACGGCGGCATGAGGTCGGCATGTCGTCGCCTCCTGCGCCCGCGTCTCCGTCGGCGGTTCGGGTCAACCCGGGGATCGTCCTCCCTGGCTCGCTCCGCCGCCTCCATGCGTGCCATGACCACCTCAGCAAAGGTGGCCACCGCGTCCCATGACCTCTCGCTGCCGACCATAGAGCGAACGATCGCCGGCAGCGAGAGATCCGTCCCCACAACCGCAGTTAGCGAGCCACGCTGTTCAGCCCAAGCAGGGCAAACCTCGAGCGTGTGCTGCGCCGTATCCTCGACGCAACCACATTCATGGCACCTCTGGTCCGCCTCCCTCCCGGCCACACGGTGCAGGTATCTTTCGAAGCAACCGTGATTCGTCAAGACCTGCACAAGCCGGAAGGTGAGCGTGCCTGCCTTTCGGCACATCCACTCCTTCAGCACGGGATGCACCGCCCGTATGGTCCAGTGACCCGCGCTTGGTTCCTCGAGCCGGCTCCGCCATTCACGGAAGGCACGCCTCTGTGCCCGCCGCCGCCACTTCGCCACCTCATCGGGTGGGGCACCTCCCAGCCCTCCTATTTCGGCCCTTTGGCGGAAAACTGAGGCCAACACGATCGCCTCCAGGTCCCAGGGTGGGGTCCCTGCCAACACGCATGCGGCCTCGCATGACACGTTGCGGTAGCCGCGTATGGCTCTGATCACCATGACTCTCTGCGGCCTTCGCAGGAGAGTTCGAGTCCGTGCCTTCAGGGCGCCCGCCCACACCGGCGCGCCGTACAGGGCCATCGACCGCACCACCCCGGAGTACAGTAAACGGCAGCTCGCACTCGCTCCCGCAACATTGGGCAGGAGCCAACTCAGAGCCCCGGCCACCGCCACCAATTTCGGAGCTATTTGACGGGAGTGCTCCTCAAACCTCCGGCGGCTGTCGAGGACTAGACCCAAGTACTTCATGTGGGCCCTAATCTCGACAACCGCACCACCGACCTGGATCCGCGCTCCCGAGGGCGGGCGTCGTCGAGGCCCATGAAAACAAATGGCCTCGGATTTTTCTAGTGACACCCTCAGACCGAGCCGCCGGACCATACCAATCACTTCAGAGCACCCTTCCGTCACCAGACTTGCCGCCTCCCCAAATTCGCCAGCTTGAGCGCACACCAACGTGTCATCCGCATAGCATACGACATCGAGTCCGCACTTACTTTTTTACTGACTTAGCGTTCAAGACCCCCAGGACGAATACCCGCCGCGGCGATGCTCTCCTTACCGCAGCCCCAACCTCGTCCAGGTAGGCCTCAAAATCCGCGAGGATCCGATTCGGGGAGAAGTGCACTCCTATGAGAGTCGCCCCTCCCCATCTCACAGCCACAAAACCCCGGCCCCGCTCCACGGTGTTCAGGGCGGTAGCACCCACAATCGCTAAAGAACCCAGATGGTCACCCGCCTTGTCAGTACAGTCAGGGACGAAATAGGGCTCCGCAACCACTGCGATATCTATCAACCCTCCGCCATTGATTGCACAAGGAGGTCTTGAGCGCGAGCGGAATGGTTGAGATTGCCCTGTAGTATCTTGTGTGGGCGGCTAAGGTCCATTATCGGTGACCATCTCCTCTCCTCGGCGCTCGGAATTAGCAGCCCCGCCATCTATTGTGCTCTTCTGATGGGCCCCTCTTTACTTTTCTCACTCTTCCAGTGCCGGTTCCCTTGGAGGCCGCCAGATCAGTAGTGCACTCCTTACCACCTACCAAATGGGACGCCGGCTTATTTCTGGCAGCGCAGAGAGCACAATGAGGGATTTCTCCACACTCAGCGACCCTGTGCCCAGGGCGAGAGCAGCGGTAACATAAGCTGCTACGATCCACCTCCGAGGTGCAATTCACCGCTATATGTCCGCTCTGGAAGCAACGGAAGCAGCGAACAGGTCTGGTCTCTAGGAGTTGCACTCTTCCTGCGACCCATCCGACAACTATGCTGCCACTCTTTACAACTTTTTTAGCAGCCGCTTCTGGACAACGGAGCCAAATGGTCCCTAGGCTCCTTTTCCCCTGACGGGAATGATCCCGCAGTCACTGATCCTTCCGGGCAGTTCCCCTCACGTGCTATTGCTGTCACAACCTCTGCAGTGGTGACCGAGTCCTCCAGATCGGTGATGCGCAACTCCACACACTTTGTGGGTCTAGAGACTCGGACATTACTGGCGCCCAGGGACTGTCTCACTTTCCGCGAGCGCATCTGCCTTCGCTCCACTTACATCCCCTGCCACCTCCAGAATGCGACCACCTGTGGCCGCCCTCCGGCAGCGCAGAGCAGAGATACCGAGGCCAGTGAGGTCAACCTTTTGCTTTGCCTGCGCAAGAACTGCCGCATAGCTGACGCCTCTCTGCTCCGCATCCGACTGCAGTGTAATTACAACCGCCGCCGATCGGGGAGGACTTAACCTCGATGATTTGGCCCACTCATTCTTAGTAGCCTTCTTCTGTTTCCGTTGCCCCTTTTTTCTTTTCTTTCTACCCTCGACCACTGTCCAGCCCTCAGTAGGTCTGGCGGCCTGGGTAGCAGATGGGGTCTGCCTCTCCTTACCTTGGGTGGGAGGCTGAACCACCTTTTGGGCTTCTCTTGTTGCGGTCTTAGGCTTTTTGGCTCCTGCCACCTTAGAATGGGAGGGCCCTGCCACCTTTTGAGTGATTGGGTTTGCATCTCTGGCATCCGCAGCCAGAGGGGGACGAAGACGCTTCTCAGGCAAGAGTTTCGCCTTAACAACCTCTAGCCGCGCATTCATCATCCTGCCGACCTCCAACATAATAGACCGGGTTCTTCGTTCCCACTCCTCCTCCGGCATTTGAGACGTCGGAGGTTCCCGCGGGGGAGCTTCACGAATCTGCGCGAGCTCCTTACGCAGCTCAACCAACTCCTTTTTCACCTCCGTCAACTCTGATTGCAGGCGTACGTTATCCGCCTGCAATTTGACGGTTTCTGCATTGGCTGTCCTAGTCTGCAGCATGGCAGTAGCCGCCTTAATGGAGGCTGCCGCGTCCTTTAGAGCACGTTGAAATGTCCCTTTAAGGTTTCCAGATTTCGCGGCTACTCTTAGGATGATTGCAACATCCTCTTGTACTCGCTCTCCCAGAGCAGCAGCAGTAGGGCCCTCCTGACTAACGTCGATGCCCAGCTTACTTCGTTTAAGATGGACCTCTTTAGACAACTGTCTTGCTTCCACCTCCGTTTCAACCCTCGCTTTTTTTTGCTTGGCAGAGACCAATCGAGGACTCAGTTGCGAGGAGGCCGTCGAGTCGGACTCGACTACATCACTGGCACCCGGCGTGTCTGGCCTCTCAAGGAACCGGCCTCGCCTGTCGCGCTTAGGTCGAGCAGCAACATTTGCTTCTGTGCCCCCTCGACCCCTCTTAGCTTTTGGCATCCGCTTCGGCCCCGACACATCCTCTTGGCTTGACATCCAGTTGGATCCTGAGCCACCGCCTTTCTCACCTGTGCGGTCACGCTTGTTGGTTCTCCTAAGCTTGGAGGGCCGCACAAAGCTCTCAAGGTCGAAATCTCCAGGCTCTGCGCTCGAACAACGAGAGCCTCCTGGACTTTTCTCTTCGTTTCCTCTACCCTCCTCTTCACTGTTAACCACATTTGTGTGGCCTCGGCGGAGTCTAACTCCACCCTCTCTGAATGACGGGATGTTTTTCCTTTTTCTTTTGGATGGCGCTCATTGCCCCCTCCAGAATACGCGGGGCAGACGAAGTCCGGACACTTCGTGAGGGATTCTCCGATTTTTTAGTGGACGACATCATAATTTTTAAGGTCCTTTGAAGGGTGAGGTCCCTTTGCGCTAATGGTGGGGCTTTGCCCCCCCACCTTCCAACCTTCGGCACGACAACCACCGTCGGTATTAGGCACTCCGAACCAGCCTCCCTATCAACGCCGACTGTGTTTGTATGTATGTGAGTGTGTGTGTGTGTGTGTGTGTGTGTGTATGTATGTATGTGCGTGCGTGCGTGTGTGTTTGTGTGTGTGTGTGTGTGAATGGGCCTCACCGCCCTTCCTCCCTACGCTATTAACTCCCTCCACGGTCCACTCCGCTAGACGGAGCAGTACCAGGAACAACCACCACGCCCCTTTCTTGGGCAAAAGCGTCGTCCGCACGCCGCTCCCAGCCCTCTCCGAAAGCCAGAGAGAACAAGGAGCAACACCACAACGCCTCCTCTTCCCCCCGCGCCTGTTTATTCGCCATCGCCAACAAGAACTCCCGAGGGAGAAGTTATTGACGATGCCCAGGGTGCACCGGCCCAGACCCATCACTTTACCAGACCAGACCGAGGACATGTCATGGGAAACCGATGGGGTGACAACACGAGGAAGTTACCTGACTCAGCACCCCTACGACACTGGACCTATTTTTTTTTTTTTTTTTAACGTGGGGAAATCCTCATGGACTTCCGCCAGCCTCGGGGGAAGCTGGCGGGGCATGTCGGACTCTTACCGACTAAAACCCCACGATGACCGGCATCAACACTTCAGGGAAGGGCTCCGGGATCTCCGTTAGGAACGCACCGGTGCCCCTCTGTGTCATGCTCCGAAGAGCCCGCCTTCGGGGGGGAGCCTATGGATCCGCTCCCGCCCTGCACCGTCACGGTACTCACGACGGTATGGGCCACACCACGGCGCCGTCCTCCTCGGGGTCGCGCGTGAAGGACGCTTCGGGCCCCCCGCCCCAATATCCCACAACCCCAAGGGCCCCCCTGCGGATGTTGGTGCAGGGGGGGGGTCCCCCGCCAGATGTTGCGACGGGGGACACAAGTTAGCCCGTATTATAAAGCCCCGGGCTACTGGGCTGGGGGGCCTGGGCGAGCTGTGCCTCCGCCCTGGCGCCGTTGCCTTCGCCGGGCGGGATCGGCTTTCTCCCGATCCCGCTCGGCGTCCTCCTTCTGGGACATCACAGTGTCACAGAAGGAGGATACGGCCCCCGACGCCGATTCCCCTGCCAACATAGCCGCTACTACTGCTGGCAGGGAGAGGTCCGGTCTGATCCGGCCGACCAGGATCCGCCGCGGGCACTCAACGAGCGTGTGTTCTACAGAATCCCGGTCCCCACCACAATAATGACATGTCGCCGTCGCCTCGCGTCCGATCTTGCTCAGATAATCACCGAAACAGCCGTGACCGGTGATTATCTGAGCAAGCCTGTAGGAGATTCGCCCACTCCTCCGCTGTTGCCAGGCTTCGAAGGACGGCAGGATGGCTTGGACGACGCGCTTGCGCGCGATGTGCTCCTGGCTGAGCCTCGCGCGCCACTCCTCCAGAGCGCGTCGTCGTTCCTGCCGTCTAATTTCGAGCGCGGGCACGCATTCGTCGCTTTGGCGGACGTCGCGAGTCCGGTCGTAGACCCTCGCGTCCATGTCCGCCAGGATGTCGAACGGCGGAAAGCGTGCCAAGAGGGTTGCCGCCTCGAAAGATACGGTCCGGTATCCTCGTGCGATGCGGATGGCCATCTTGCGCTGCAGGCTATAGATTTTGGTCCTGCAGCGCCGGACGCCCGACAGTCGGTGAGACCATACAAGCCCCATAGAGAGCCACCGATCGCATGACCCCCCTGTAGAGGCGGCGTACCTCCTCTGACGGCCCCCCGAGGTTGGGTAGCAGTCTATGCATGGCACCCACTACCCTTTCGACTCGGGGGACAAGACGCTCGAAATGCTCTTCGAAGCCCCAGCGACTGTCCAGGGTGAGGCCCAAATATTTTAGGTACCTCCCCACCCGGACTGGCCAATCTCCGACGCGGACCCACGAGTCGGGCGGTTCCCTGCTCCTAGGCAGTTTATGGAAACCATAGCGCCTCGGTCTTATGAGGCGCTATCTGTAGGCCTAACTCGCGGATCTTGGCAACGACGACCTCTGCCCCAAACTCGGCGAGCCCGACAGTCCTCTCGAAGGTGTCCCCCTCGGCCACTATTAGAGTGTCGTCAGCGTAACAGACGACACTGACGCCGGGGGGGAGATCGACACGCAGGACCGCAAAATAGGCGAGGTTCCATAAGAGGGGGCCCAACACGGACCCCTGCGGAACCCCGCAAGACACCTCCCTCTGGTGCAGTGTACCATCCTGTCCGATGTACTGGATGTTCCTGTCACGCAAGTAGTCTCCGACCACAACTTGCAGGTACGGGGGGACGCGATGATGTTCTAGCGCCCCCCGGATCGCGTCCCAAGGCAGGGAGTTGAAGGCGTTGACGATGTCGAGACTTATCGCCAACGCCACCCCGCCCCGGGACACGGCCTGCGCCGACAGGGAGCGGACGCGAAAGGCGCCCCTGGCGGAAGCCGTACTGGCTATCAGCCAGGTCGGGACCGACGCGCGACAGATGCCCGCTGAGACGGGCGGCAAGAATCCTCTCGAACAACTTGCCGCACTCGTCCAGCAGGCATATCGGACGGTACGCAGAGGGAGAGTCTGCGGTCCTGCCTTCCTTCTTCAAGAGGATCAGGCGAGCCTCCTTCCAGGCCGTGGGGAACTTGGCATGTCGGAGGCAGCTGTTGAACAACCGCCTCAGCCTGTCCCCCAGGGCGGCCAGAGCGATCACCCACGCCCGCCCAGGTATACCGTCGGGGCCGGGCGCGGTGTTACGAGCGCGCAAGCGGCTGACGGCTCGGTCCAGCTCCTGTTCGGTCACCCCCAACTCGTCAGTGTAAAGGGCTGACGACTCCGTCAGGGGGACTGAGGGACTGTCCCGGCCTGTAGGGAATAGTGCGTCAATAATCCGACGCAGCAGTCCGGGATCTACGGTCTCCGTCAGGGGGGGCACCCATGGGCGAAGCTTGCCCAGCACCGCCCTGTAGGGGCGCCCCCATGGATCCCTGTCTAGTTCCTCTAGGAGTTCGCTCCAGGACCGAGACCTGGCATTCGCAATAGCGATTTGGAGCGCCTTTGTAGCCGCTCGGTAGCGCTCGTATGCTCCGGCCTTCTCCTCCTCGGTGGCTCGTGTTCTCCTTCGGGCTCTTGTGTACTGGCGTCGCGCGCGCAAGCAGACTTCGCGCAACTGCGCTATCTGCTGCGACCACCAGTACACTGCCGTTCGCTTAGGGCAGCTGGTCCGGGGCATGGCGGCGTCACATAACGCCGTCATCGTGCCCCGGAACCAGGTCGCCTCCCGTTCCGGATCGGACCAGACCTCATCGGCGTTTTCTAGCCATGCCGCGACGCTGGCTGCGGCTTCGAGAAGATCTCGATTAAGCCGCTTGAGAGACCAGCGTCGCGGGGGGCTGCCTGCTCGGCGGCTGGGGCGGTTGGGGGGGGCGGAGGGCCACATCGAAGACGATGTGGCGGTGGTCGGATAGTCTGACCACCTCCTCCGCTACGCGCCACCCCGACAGCGTGCTTATGGCAGAGGGGGTCGCCCACGTTAGGTCGACGACCGACTCCCCCTGCCATCGCACACATGTGCTGTCGCACCCCCGGTTCACGAGCCGGAGGTCCAGCCCAGCCGCCCACTCTTGCAACGTCCCTCCCTTCGGATCGTCCCTGCGGTTGCCCCACGCCCTGGCGTGGGCGTTAAAGTCCCCGAGGACGATCGATGGACGGGGCCGGCATCTGCGGATGCAGTTCGCCAGCCCGTCCAGGTACACCTCGTAGTCGGCGAGGGACCTATTGGGAGAGACGTAACAGCCCACTATGGCCATTCCTCCCCACTGCGCAGCTACATGGCCCTGCCCCCTTTCCAGTAGGGAGCAGGGTGGAACACCCCTACCTCCTCCCCAGTACACGGCGACGGAACCAGTGTCGTCCCCGAACCAGCACGGATGGTCCGGGACGTTGTATGGCTCCGCGACGACGACTAGGGCAATGGACCACTCCGCAACAGTTTGCAGCAGCAGGTTCTGCGCGTTGCGGCAGTGGTTCAAGTTGCCCTGCAGGATTTTGAGGGAAGGAGGGAACGTTAAGCCGTCCTAAGGGTCTCCTCTGGCAGGCTGCTTGCGTCCGCTGCCGTGCCTGATGGCTCGGTTTCCTCCGACGTGCGTAGGGGTATTAGAAGGACCTGCTTTTTCATCCCCTTCCCTTGCCCCTTTGGGGGGACACACTTTTTTGTGTGCAGCCTATGGTCAGCTGCACACCCTTTCGCCGAGCACAATGGGCACTTTAGCTCCTTTGCTGTGCATGCGCTGGCCCTGTGATCAGGTTCTGCGCATGCGTAGCATTGGGAGCTCCTGTTAACATTGTTGGGGCATTTGGACCCCACGTGGCCTTTTTCCAGGCACCGGAAGCAGAACAAAGGTCTCTGCTCCAGTGCCTCGACTTTGGCTGTCCCCCAACCCACTTTTATAGTTTTAGCTGCCACGATCTTGCGCATGGCGGCGAGTGGGCATTGGATCCTACTTGAAAGCCACCTCCTCGGGCGTTGCGGCATCGTCCAGGCCACGCAGACGCACTTCGCCTGTTTTTGTGGGGCGCGTTATGCGAACATTGAGGTCCTTGAGGACCTCACGCATCCGCGCTGCGAGGCTATCCGCTTTCGAGTCGCGGTCCAGACCTCCCAGCTCCAGCAGGAGCCCCCCAGTCAGTGCCCTCTTCTGGCCAACTTTCTCAATGCCGAGGTGAGAGAGGCAAATCTGGCTTCGCGCCGTGCTCATGACCTCGGCGTATGTGGTCTTTCCATCGAGGACTGTAACCGTTATGACCGCTGTTTTTAGTGCCCTAGGCGGTCGTCTCCGCTTGCGCTGTCGCAATTCCTTTTGCCCCCCAAGTCGGGACTCATTTGAGGGCTGGGCAGCTCTTGGCGTTTTCACCTTTTTAGGCTTTTTTGCTATGGTAGCCCACGTCTCAGGAGCCTCCGGTGCGGCCCCAGGTTGCTCAGGCGCTGATACTGGCGCCGGGACTGCCGAAAGTTCCGGAACTGACGGATGCGCTGGTCTCTTCCGCCTTCTCACCTGGCCCTTTTTGGGCTTATCGTGAGGCACCGACAACGTTTCTTCTGCGACGGTTTCTCCTTTCGTAGATGCGGAAACGGGCCTAGGCTCTATTACCCGATTAATTGAAGGGGGGGGGGGAGGCCTAAGCTCTGCCCTGAGAGCTGCAAATTTTCGCTCAATCAGGGCATCAATCTGTTCCAGGAGAGGAGTTTCCGATTCTCTTATGCCTGTGGGGGGCGTTAGGGCAGGCAGAGCAGCTGTGCTGATAGGATACTGCCTGTAGACATCTTGCTGGGCCGATTCTCTACGCAGGAGCCTTAAGTCGTCGGTTAATGCTTGAATTTGCCTGCTGAGATCGGCCAGTTGTGAGCGTAATTCAGCATTCTCCTTTTCTAATCTTGCCACATTGGCGTCAGTCGGAGTTCGGCGAGAGAGTTCGTCCACGGCCACCTTTACAGTTCGCGTGGCTATACGCAGGCCACGTACGTGAGTTCCTTTAAGGTTGCGGGATGTATCCGCAACCTTTTCGATGGCGCCTAGGTTATCTGAAATGCAGGCATCGAGGTTGGTTTTCCCTGCATCTCGAGGGCCAGCTGCTCAGGTCGTGGCAGGTTGGACCTGCTTTTCGAAGTTGCCTCGGGCGGACTGTACATGTCATCTTCCTCATCAGTCACGTCAGCCGTCGCCTGCTTAGGGCGCTTTTTGTGGACACTCTGTTTAGATGACGTCCCTGTTCGCTTTCGCGAGACTGACACCTCTGAAGCGGAAGTAGAAACTACCGACGTCACCGAGGCATCGGACTCTTCTCCGTTAGTCCCCATGGGTTTATTGGGCGCGTTAGAGCGCACGAAGCGCCCACGCCGGTCCCGCGCCAAGACTGCCACCGGTTGGCCAGAGGTTGGTGTCTGGCCAGCACCTACCCGCTCCTTAGGAGCTGTTCCTTCTTCCTCTCTCCCCACTTGTACTTCTCCTCCTACTTGTGCCTCTCCCTTTTCGGCGCTTCTTGGCGCCTTTTTTTTCCTATTTCAACTCCCACATCGTCAACATTTTTATTTAAAAAATTTAAATTGGATTCCATGAGTTTCCCACGAGTACCGGGTTTGTTGCGGTCCATTGAGGCAGTGACCCGATTGCCCCGATAACCCTATATAAGCCCGGGGGGGCGGGAGGTACTCCGGGGTGGGCCGCTAGTGGCTGATCAGCCCGCCAGCCTCTTGGTGTCAGTGTCCGATAGGAGATGACGGGCACTGACACCAAGCATCCCGACACCACGTACCGCTGTACCGGGATTAAGGGATACCGGACCTAACCTTACTACCGGACTTGACTCTCCCAACCCCTGATACCCCATTTCTCCCCTCATCAAACTCCCCACCCACCAACTTTATTCCTGAAACAGCCCGGTGGCGTTTGGCCCGCTAGGTCTTCCTAGCGGTGCTGTATCGCGCTACCGGGCGAAGGAAGAAGAGGGGCCTCGAAAAGTCGCCGCTTTGTCGGGCTTCTTATGGTTCGCCACAGGTTCCATCTACGGTTGGTCGCGGAGTGCGGCGTGAACACTCTTACGATGGCCCCCCTCGCGAGATCTACGTGTTGCCGCCCCTGCAAGGGACACACCTTGTCCCAACACCATGACCCGGCCATGTTCATGGTCGGCGATAGCCACTTTGGCCAGGGGGCTGATGCCCTGACGCCGAATCCCCACATCCAAGCCGGATGTGTGAGAAGACCCGATGTGCATCGGCACGCACTATAGAAGGGCGACGACCAGCGGACGAACGAAGAGCACAGGACGCATTGACACACTCCACCCCCCCTGCTGATCGCCTCACTGGGCTTCGCATTGGTTCGCCAATGGTCCAACCCGGTGGGGTTGAGATCGCAAGGGTGGAGTTAAAAAAATACCATCAGTCCACAATGCGGGATCCACGCCATCCCGCTCAAACCACCCTAGTAAATAATACACAAAAACAAGGCCCCGCACATATTTATGTTCGGCGATATGAAAACCTCGGTCAGGGGGCAATACGCCCCGATACCGATTCCCCACACCCATACCGGGTGTGTGCGAAGACCACGATGACGATCGGCACGCATTTCTAACGGATGCGTCTCGGTGCACGAACTGCTGTCTCAGTACGAGTCTCTGCCTTCCTCACTCTCATTAGTCAGTACTCTTGCTATTTGGCTTGTGTAAAATCTTGATTTACTGTTTAATCTATGTTAATATTGATTGTGTGTGCACCTACTATAAAATTATTGCTGATTTAGTGTAATGCATGTAGCCCGATGTAATAAGATGCGAGTCCACTGCCATATACTCTCTGACTGATACAAGTAGATTGACAAATAATTATTTTAGATCAGTCAGCGCGCGCTTCTTCACAGAGGGACGTGTAACGTGCAGCGACATGGAATTCAGCACTAAGGGTGAAAACGAGATATCGGTGTTATAATAGGCAACACATCGACGTTTTAAATTGCGAGTTATTTATGTTCCGATTTCGCTTTAGGTTAGTACAATGCAGTAAACAGATGTAGTGTTGGCATACATACCTTTAAGGAACTATATTATTGCATCGTCACCGAATTTATATTCGTATGCTAAATTTCAACTCATGCAGATGCCCGGAAGTGTTTGAAAAATGGATCTCAACTGTTGAAACAGAATGACAAACAGACATTCGAAAAAAAAGTGCATAAACAACGATGTTTTTTTATAAAAGCTCAAATCATACATCGATAATAAAGAAAGTTTAATAAAAGATTGATGTTTCGAAACATCACCAATCACTTTCATTTTATATCGATCATTAAGAATAAAGGGGTATTATTTAACCGACTTCTAAATAGGAGGAGGTTCTCAATTCGACTTTATTTTTTTAGTATGTATGTTACTCGAACATTCCTCCAGTTATGAATAATTTTGATGATTCTTTTTTTAAATCAGTATTTGAGTACTAACGAGAGAAGTACTCGTGTGTGTTTAGTGCTCGTGTGTACTAGTGTTTGACGAACTGTTTTGTGCGTACAGAGCGTAATAAAGTACTTCGCATGTTAGTTGGCATTTAATTAACGTAACATTATAAACTACTCCATTATATTTACTGATTTTCTTAGTTGCTTGCAGTCTCTGCATGTTAATCCATTTAGCAAACATATGTATCCGGTAAAACCTTTTGTTGGCCTGTATTTCTGGATATTCGGGTATTCAGAGCAATTAAACTGTCGATGGTCTGGCAAAACTAGCAAGCCCCCAAGGCCGTTTAGGTAGTACTGTTTATTGTAATGACATTCTATTATTTCCACATATACAGGTATTTGAAAATTGGAATCGTGATCATGTGAAAGCAAATTTATAGAAGGCCAAATTTTATCGGACAATATAATCCGTAGTCCAAACCAACCCTGGTTCTACAAAATTAAAATTGACTTAGAAAACGACTTCTATCCTTTTCCGTCTTAGATGTAATCATTGTTACAGTGCTGTACATCTTTATTATCATATAAGAAACTCGCCGTTGTGCGAGTTGTGTGGCCAAGTAATTGGTGACCTTAGCCACATTTTATTTTTCTGTCCTCGTTAAAGCTTTTCATCCTTACACCATTTTCTTATTGAATGTGAAGCTCCTCTTGCTTAGAATTTATCAACTATTCTGTCATAATCTAACAATTGATATATTTAAGCTATTGTAAAGTTTATTGAACATCATAATTGTTGAACCAAATGGTTTGCAATTAGGTTTTAGTTTTTTATAATCTCACTACTGGTTCGTCATGTGAACCACACAGATGTTGTAAATTTGAATTAAAGTTTTTCACAGAATGACTTGAGAAAATTTTTGATTGGCAAATATTTTGTTAGAACTGAAAGAGCTGTGTTGTCAGTCAAAGCAAACAGTATAGTAATAATTTTGTAAAATTATACCATCATAAACGTTTTGTAATAACTTATACACCTATACTGTATAAACGGATTAATAATGTGTATACCGTGAAGTGTTCCAGCCTTTTATTTCAAGCTTCCCTTAAAAAAGAATTCTCTTACACTGCGCATTAGAGTGAGCAGTGAAACTGATCCTGTTAAACAATAAGGATCTACGGACCTCTGCTATTGGCCCCCCACAATAATAATATCTATATTTAATTTTGTAACATGTTTAAATATGTTTTTCAAGTTAACTTATTCAATTTATGTTTAAATTGCCCACTTTTCTCAAATACGTCAAACCATTCCGTTTTATGAAGTCGATTATCTCTAATTATTGTTCATCGGGGAGATGAATTATTTTAGAAATCTTACATACACGATTAAGCATTTCACTAAAGATTGGCAAAATACACTTAGATTAGTGTGAAGCCATAACATTTACAAGTGATTTTTTAACGCTCGTTTGAACACTTATTTTGCAAGCGATTAGATATCGCCTACGGCGATTTATTCCAGCGCTGCAAAAAACCGCTTGTGCGAACGGCCCCGTAATTATTCAATGTCGTGGGTACGTTTACAAACATGAAAATCACACAAAAAAATACCCAGAGCTATACAAAATGTGTGAGTCACACAAAAATTTGTACTATGTGGGAATCGAACCCGCAACTATTCAGTCTAGTAACCGAGCGGTCTACCGCTCTTAACGTCTGGACAAAGAAGTCGTCAGTGGAAACAGGAAATAGGCAACAGCGTTTTACTGAGTTTGTTGAAGTGATACGCATTTTGTAAATTTGTATTTATTTTACCCGCTCTAAATGGACTGCAACCACCAACCTGAATATTTTGAAAATCTGTTTGGTTTTATTACTCATCCAATAATATTATCATAGTTTGACCACATACCCCTCATAGACACTATTAACTAATATCCAAATAATCTGTATAACAATTCTAATTTCAAATAGAATAAAATGAATGAGGTACTATAATAATTTATTTTATTAAGTCATGTATCGGATTATATCTGAATGTAACGAAGTTGAAAAAAATACATAATAAAAAAACTATATTCATAACATCATTAAAATTTATATTCATTTTGCATTTAAATTGTGGGAAATAATCATATAGTAAGCAACACTGAGCCTCCTACTACTAGTAATATTGCTATCTCTATCGGATCGACGTAATGTCGGTATGGTGGGGAACAAGAGTAAAAGAGATGGATATATGTTTACTCTATCTATCTATAACCTCACGCCAGATTCCTTGCGGGGTAGGCAGAGAGTACAGAGTTCCAACAGGTTCTTTCCTTACATACCTCTCTGGCTTCCTCGACTCTCATAGTTCGTCTCATACACGCTCGCCGGTTACGGAAACTCTTGACTTTTCCATCAGATAAGACTCGGTTTATTTGGTCGTGGTAAGATAGTCTAGGTCTTCCCCGGTACCTGCATCCTTCCACTTTCACATTGTATAATCTGTTTTGTCATTCTTTCATCTGGCATTCTTTCTATATGCCCGAACCAACGGAGCATGCCCTTTCTCATCTTTACACCGATACTATCTTTTATACCTACTCGCTGTCTTACTATGCTGTTGCTAATGCGGTCGGGTCAGCTTCACTCCGCACATCTTCCGCAGAGCTCGCATTTCTACCGGATTTATCCTACTTTCATTCTCCTTCTTACATACCCAGCTCTCGCTACCATATAACAGCGTTGGGACAAGAACACCGTTATGTATGGCCAGCTGCGCCTTATGGCTTAAGTGCCGGCTCCCGAGTAGCTTCCCCATTGCACCATTCACTCTGTTCCCTGCACTCACTCTTCTCTCTATGTCAGCGGTGTATTTCCCATCCTTACTGAAGGCGCATCCAAGATATACGAACTCATTCACTTGCTCCAGCACATCGTTACAACCACAATCCTTACATTCGTTCTGGTTTCTTCCCTTTCAAAAACCATAATCTTGGTTTTCTTCACATTCAAGTGTAAGCCATTGATCATGCAGTCGTCTTTCATAACTGTGACTAGTGTTTGCAGATCGGTGCTGTTGCGCTATTAAAACCGCGTCATCTGCATAAAGTAGATGGTTTACCACTAAGTCACCCAATTTGTACACCTTCATTCATCGCTTTCAGTCTTTAAAGACTTTTGTCCAGATATATTATAAACAGTTTAGCGGACAACACGCAACCCTGCCTTGGACGCCGATTTTAACGTCAAACCAGGGTGACCTGTTACCACCCACCCGTACGCATGCCTTGCAGTCCACATCAGTGGACTGGACGGCTCGCAACAGAGTGCATCTATACCATACTCTGGCAAAATGTCCCAAAGTCTCTTTCGCACAACTCTGTCAAATGCCTTCTCGAGATCTACAAAACCGCAGAAAACCTTCCGGCCCACTGCCAGATG